>JBAPLJ010001930.1:0-2597500 GCA_037832345.1 Rhizophora mangle | reverse complement strand
CTTTTAATTCATTCAAATTTTGCTGAATTTTAAATTTATTTAACATCAGATTATTTGATTTCAAGTATTTTATTAGGATTAAAATACATTGACTCCTAAATTTATTAATATTTAAATACATTAAAATTTGAATCTTTTGAATTTAAAAAATAAGTTATATGAATTTTAGGTTTTATAAATATGAGTTATTTAAATTTTCAATTAATTGAATTTATAGTTATTTTAATTTTGAATGATTTAGGCTTATGTTGTTGACTTCAGTCCATGTAAATTGAAGAACCAAGTAGATTAAATCAAATTATTTGAATCCAATCAGCATACATCTACCATCTCCCACTCCTCTCACAGTGGATTAGGACCCAAGGCGGCATTATTCTTTATGGTTTGTTGGTGATTTGTGAAAAATAAAAAATATTTTACAGATAAATTTACAAAGAAAGTGTGGTAAATTTAGGTGAAATAAATCCTCCGTTTCCTATATCTTCACTTTCTTCGCCTTCTTTTTGATTAATTAAGTTCGATCGAAACTTGACACTCTAATTTGGAGACCATTTCGATACCAATTATAGTTTACTGGCCATAACTTATCCTTTCTCAGCGTGTGACACAACCCTTTTCTACGTGAAGATAGGCAATTGATCTCAAGTTTGGACGACACTCAAAACATTTTACCAGCTAAATAATTGCAAATCATTGATGTTACACGCTAGCTAACGCGTTGGTTTATTGGCTTACAACATTGAATTGGTCAACTGAAAACAAGTATCAGACCACAAGTATCTGTCTTAGCACTTCAAAAAAACATTCAGATCCACTACTCTATCGAACAAGGTCCCAGTACTTCGGATCAAGTTTCTTTCAGAACTCTTAAGTTACATTGGCCGGATGCAAAACCAGGGGAAAGAGCACATGCCAGAGCACATCCATGCTAAACAATGACATTAAAAGCGGCCCTAATAGTTAATAGTTCAATACTCTTGGTTTTTGTGGTGCGAAAATTGGATATGATTGACACCTTGGTATTACTTTGTCCGTAGGAACCCACAAGATGGTGTCAGACCAAATAAGGGAGGAAGAGAGAGAAAAAGTACCAACTGATGACTGCCTACAAATCGAAATGGGGCCGACCAACAACTTGAAAGCAAAAATAAGCATCTCTGAACTGGAGCTCTTTAGCAAGAATCATGATGGCTGGACAAATAAATAGCGAAGCAATGGAGCAACCACAGCTATGCTTACACTGTTTCCCAACAATGCATAACTGCAACAATAAAGCGAGTAAGAAAATGAGATACCTTAGGATCATCAATGCAAAAGTCTTGACACCAAGTGGGACACTAACATCTAATTCAAGTTAGATGCAAGAAAATAAAAAAAATGCAAATGATAAAATACCAAATACAGAGTAGGTTGACATTAGAAATAAATTTGATGGTTACAAAAAGCACAGACAATTGATGCATCATTGGAATTCATACAAGTAAAGTTTTCACAACTATTGTGAATCATGTAGCTTAATCAGTAAAGGTGAAAATTGCACACCGTTGCCTCAGGCTTATGTGTTGTGGGAACTGAAAATCTTCAGGGAAAGAATGCAAATTGGCAACCTACATGTCAAAATAAATCTGTCAATTGAATTGGTCAGCAAAAATCGAAAGAATGCTAAAGCTAGTTATGGACCACATCTCATACCTCCCTAGGGGTAAAATATCTAAGGCCCTGCTCCTTCAGTGAACAGGCTTTTCCCCTGTTCACTGGCTGCATAGCATTGAACAAGAAGCAACGTAAGTGTATCATAAACATTGCAAAGACTACAATGGCACAACCACAAACAAGCAATGATACTTGAATTCTAAATTGAGTAGTACATCAAACTTATTCAAAGTGGGCTGATATAATTTCAATGATTTGACTGTTTTTATGTGAATTTGACAAGCAGTAGTGATCTTCCGACAAAACTGGAGCTACAATGCAATTGAGCCTGAGTGTCATAATAAATTGGAGGCAGACAATCAAACAACCAATTAAAAACCACCAATGTTCACAACATGAAAACTGTAGATATCTAAAAGCCTGAAGTTATTACAATACCAGGATAGTTGCCAAAAGCGATCCAGTGCCTTTTACATATCTGTAATAGCTCTTTGTAAAACAACAACATCTCTTTGAATCCGGATAGACGATATCTAGACTCTATCAGGAATCTCTCTCAGAGAAATAAGATCATGTAATGATGAAAGGAGTGAATTTGAGATTCTAACAACAATTTAAAAAGGCACAGAAAACAAGGATACCCATAGCATCTCCCCATCTCTCTATCAAACTTGGTGGAACAAAATAGTGGTCCATTGAGCTAAGATTTGCTTCACTAACAGTCTCCAAAGCTCGGGGATGAACAGCTGAAAAATTTTCCATTTCCACAAAATGACTTTCTGCCTCTCCTTGGTCACTAGAGAGCTTAAATTCAAGAAACCTCTCAACTGGTTCACAACAATGGAGCAACTTCTCCCAATTCTCTACTGGTTGATCCTGCCTACCTGTCACTATATTTTCAACATCCTCAGATAATGGGTGTGGAGACCAAAGCAGCTGATTATTGAAGACTTGATGCAGAAAGGATAAAGGTTTTCTTTTTGCCTGTAAATCAAATGAATATGAGGGGCAATTGTGCCATAAACAAGCTAGTTGGTGAGAATGGTGTCAAATGCAAACTGAGGTTAATTGAGTTTAAAAACCATCCACTTTTCTTTGTCAGCAAAGAACAACAAGAATAACCATATCTTTACCATAGTAATGATATTATCTTTCAAGATCAGGCTGCAATTTTAGCCTGTTTGAAAACCAGTAACTGGTAGAATGCTGTGTATATTTTTTCTTAGCATTACATAGGGCAACAATTCCACACACAAGTAACATATGTGCCTTTCTAATATAGAACAAAATACTAAAGGCCCATCCAAACCATTTGGTCTACAATGCACAGATCTGTTTTTTTTTTTTTTTATTCCTGCTGTATAAAACCTATTTTTCATTTCTTTCTCTTAGTGTCCTAGATTTGTCAATATCATGTAAAGCTAAGATATTAATAAATATCTATAACACTCCTAAACATGTGCCAGTGAAGATGTGGTTACACATGAAGCAGCTATTGATGGAAAAGGAAATTAGCAGAAAGAAGAGGGCTTACCAAGCAAAAATAACGTGGCCTGGAATAGGGCACACCAAATTGGAATGGACTCAAGATAAATTCTTGTGCAACAAAATCAAAGCTTGCTAATATTTCCATCATCTTCATGCGTGTATCTGATGTCTGCAATGCAAAAGTAAAAGACATAATCAAGATGCAAATAAAGGCTAAGATATTAATAGGGGAATGAAATGTTGAAATGATTAATTAGGAGACAAACCTCGAATCCAACAACATTTTCCACAAATAACATATTTGGAGGCTGCTTAGTATTTGGAACAAGTTCAAGAATCTTTAGAAATGAAGAAGCACGGGCATCACCTGAGTGCTTTTGAAGCCCTGTTTGCAAGAAGTTGACCTAGCTCTTCAACAATCCATGGTACAAACAATGAAAAAGGGAAGTTAGAAAAAAAAAAAATGAGCAAGCAATGCCAACCTTGTCGTGTGTACGGTTGACAAGGAGGTGAGAGGAGCCACGCGTGCGCCCCATACTTGTCAAGATCAGCAGCAGTCAGACTCTCAATATTGCCCTGTGGTACCAAGTTATTGAAGACTCAATCAAATCTAGTCTCCAACATCAAACACTTCCACACAACATTAATGCCAAAGCCTTTTATCCAACAGCCTTCTTCTTCATTCAAGTGTACAAGAAAATGAAAAGCTAAAAATCACACCCGCCAATGGCAGAGGAACATAACCTCCATCAACGACCATGGCGAAATGGGGACAAAATTGTAAACAAACGTACAAAAGAGTAAAAAAGTAGAAGCAGACCTGATGGGGACGGTGGCCAAAATTGTGCTCATAAACATCGTTAGCGTTGTCATTGATATCAAATGCTTCCACTACTTTTGCTTTCACGCCAGCCTTTAGCAGCGAATGCCTCTAACGGATCAACCACACCAAACATATTCATTAAAAAAAAAAAATCTAAGCTAAAATCGAGAAAGAAAGAAAATGGAAGAGTTAGAGGTTAGAGGCAAACGAGTTAGTTAAACTACCATGCCGCCAATTCCACTGTAGAACTCCAGCACTCTCCATGGCTCGTCCTCCCGTTTGAATATGCCTTCTTCCATTGGCGTCTTCTCGACGCGTCCACCTCTGAACGAGAACTTCTCTCGCTCCTTCAGGGACCGTAAAACGCACCGCTTCTTTTTCTATGTAAATTTTTTTTTCTCTCTTTTGTGTGTGTAATATATATATATATATGGAATAATAAGTGTATATAAGAGGACGTTTTTGTAATTTACGTAACACCAAAATACAATTCTCGCCCAAAGGGGACACAACCGTCATTTGAGGGAAACACGAATCTGAATCGGAGACAAGGGCAACCACGTCATTTCACAAGGACATTAGGTCTTTTCTCTTCTATTGTCTATTTTAAATTCTCTATATATCATTACGGAGTTTCTGTGGCTCAGCAACTCTCAGTTCCAGTAAACTCTAGGGTTTGTACGGTCTATCGCTCTCTTTCTCTTTCTATCTCTCTCGTTTTTTTTTTGTTAACAATTATCATTCAACCAGTTTTCTTTTTTGTTTTTTTTTATTTCCCTCCCTATCTGCCTAATAGCTGATCTAAAACGCACTATTAATACTGAAATTAGGAACTGTGTTTGGTATGATTTTATCCGCTGTTATTTGTTAAATTTCTACGTGTATTTGCTTTAGGATTTTTTTGTATTATGTGGATGGTTGATCTGAGTATTCGAAATTTGGGATTAATTTGATTTGTAATTTAGGGTTTGTGAAATCTTATTAGGGTTTAAGGTTTTTGGTTAAATTAGCCGTGTGTGTCATCTTAGGTTCGTTGATGATTGTTGTTTGCCGATCTGCAGTTTAATCCAGAAAGTCTTGTTCTTTTTAACTGGCCCTGGTTTAGATCTATTATGAGCAACCATTTGGTTTCTCTTCTTGTTCTTGATAAGTGCTTAATTTGTGGTCCTCTTTTCTTTCGTCTGTTTAGTTACTGATTACGGCCTTAGCATGCCACTGGGTGAAATGTGCTTATCGTGCGAAGCTGGTACTTGACACACAATTTCCTCGGAAGTTAGTAGAGTAGGACGGATTGTGATGAATGGATCCTGTTGATTGAATGCTTGAAGACTATGTCTTTGTTACATGTGGTATTATAATTACATTTTTTTTGACCATTTTGTTTTCTTGCTGATAAGTAATTTATGTATGAGGTTTTTGTGTATGCTAGCTTTATTTCTGATACACTGGTAGTGGAAAATATGGCCAAGAAGAATAACCCCTTGGTTTTTATGGATGTGTCAATTGATGGGGACCCTTTTGAAAGAATGGTCTTCGAGGTAAAATTATTTATCCTGTTTGTAGAAAAGGGAATTGCAAAGTTAGTCTTCATTTTTTCTTTTTTGCAGCTAATTTATTGGACTTATTTAATTCTACAGCTTTTTCCTGGTGTTGCACCCAGGACTGCAGAAAATTTCCGTGCTCTTTGTACAGGTACAAATGTGCTCAATAAATTCTAAGATTTAATATATATTGGTTGAGGAGTGTATGTTGATTTTTGAAAGGAATAATTAATCATTGAATTGTTTCTTGACTTCTTTACACTTTAATTTTTAGGAGAGAAGGGGATTGGTCCTAAAACTGGAAAGCCATTGCACTACAAAGGGTCCTTTTTTCATCGCATCATTAAGGGTTCCATGGCTCAGGTTTGTTTAATTTCTTACGTGAACCTAATTTTTCGCTCCTTGGAACTTTAAGTTTGATACAGAGTTTTTCTTTTTTCCTTTGGTTAAATGTGTTTAGAAGTGGTCTGTCTTTTTGTCAGTTACCCTTGTTTATGCTGTAGGACACAGGGCTGATGGTCACGACTGCTTTTCTTGTGATATAGTTTTAAGGTTGTACTTACTGAGTAGTCCATCCTCAAACTTTACTATGCTTTAGCATGCCTAAGCCCAATTTTGTGCCCATTATTGTCTTCACTCATCAGTGGACTAATGGCTCATGATTATCTTGCAGGGTGGTGACTTTTCTAGACGCGATGGTATGTGCTCTTTATACAATCAAGTAATAGTAATATGATGTGTATTGGGATCTCTGTCTCTCCCAATTGTGCAATGTCAAAATTTTGAAGTGCTACTTGATTTTTTGTTTTTTGGTGTGTTGAAGCAATGCAATGTTGTTTTCTTAATTTTTTTAATAGTTATGAATATCATTAATCCCTATTTGTTGTCTTGTTTGTTAAAAATATAAAGCATTGGAAATTCAATTGTTGTGTGAAAGACTACATAATAGTTGATATTATGATCTAAATATTGTAAACATTCAATAGTCATGTGAAGGATGAGGTCCTGGTTGATTTGGTCAATTTGTATTATCTTGGTTGAGGTTTGTTTATTATTGAATTTTGAGGGCATGAGACTGCTTTGTTCTATATGTAACAAGGTATGTTTCAAGAGGTTATTTACCTTTTCCTTTTTCCATGTCTCAGGGACTGGTGGAGAGAGCATATACGGAGGAAACTTTCCAGGTTATTATGCTAAACTACTTCTGTTCATTTATTAACTCCTTGTAAGATTACTTGAATGATTGTGGAGTTGGAGAAGTGGCATATTATACATGTGGCCACACTGCATTGCTTACTTGTGTTTGCATTAATTATCAGCTTGTTGTGTCCACAATGTGGAAGCATTAAATGTTTTCTTTGTCTTAAGCCATGTTTCTTGGACTAATGTGGCTTGTACCATTCATCATTTATTTTTGAATTGCCTTATGTTTGTGCTCCTCACCCCTGTATTTTCACACGAATATTTTGTGTCTGAAGTTTGCCCTACTAAATGAATGGCCTTGGTGTAACAGTAAGGTTACTCCATTGTGATATGGAGGGCACCGGTTTAGATTGTAGAAATAGCCTGTATAAAAGCAAGGGTAAAGTTGTGTACATTTGAATGTTCTCCAAAGCCCACAATGAGGGAGTCTCATGCTGGGACACACTTTTCTAAATTTGGCTCTTGCATACTTATTGTTCTCTCTTTGTGCTTTTTGCCTACTGCATTGTTTTCTTTCTGATCATGAAGGATTAAACGAGCATACAATGAAACATTAATTATTAAGGTGCTAAGTCGATCGTTTATTTTGTAACTGCCTCTGATACTGTTAGAAGAAGTTTCTTATTTGGCTTTGATGTTTGGAGTATGTTCTCCTCTTATATAAATTCTGGCACCTGCACAGACAAGTCATTTGTATTATATATTGATTTCCTGTGTTGCTAAGCTATTGAAGCAGATAGGATATGTCCTCAACTTAATGTATTAACAGGTGTTAGCTATGAAATTCTTTCAGATGAATCCAAGGCTTAAGCATGATGAACCTGGACTCCTCTCAATGTCGATTGCTGATCGTAACACTTTAGGTTCTCTATTTGTTATTACCTTTAAAGCTAATCATCATCTGGACAGGTTTGTTTGAAAATTTCTTTAATTTTAATTTTAGTTGAGCCAGCATATTCAGTACTGGCAATTTATATATCATAGCAGATTTTGTCTAGTTGTTTATTGGTAATAACATTCAATAGTTTAGTGGATAATGAATTTGATGTTATGTCTCTTGTTACGTTACATCATGTAACAGGAAGTATGTAGTCTTTGGGAAGCTTGTGCAAGGGGATGAGGTGCTGAAGAGAATTGAAAGTGCAGGTGATGAAGAAGGGAGACCAACAGTAACAGTCAAAATAATCAATTGTGGTGAATACACTGAGGGTAATAATCTTGATTGCCTTCGTGTTCTGTTTTATTTCTTATTCTTGATAATTTTTTGTGATCTGCTATTTGAATATACTAGCATTTGTGTACATGAATTTCATGTGATCAATGCATTTGAATTTATGTCATTATTTACAATAATAATATGAGTGCATTTAACTAAAAATAAAACTAAATTCATTTAAACTAATTATTAATTGAATTACTGTATATGTGAAAACGTGGAATGTTTAAAGTGGAAGACTTGAGGGAGAAGAAAACCAAAAAGATAGGGGAATTGAGACTGATGACATCAAAGAAATCTGAGACAAATCTTAAAAGAATTGAAAACTAAATATGTGCATGTTTCAAAAATGTTTGGCTAGTGTAAGAGGGTTATGTGTACTTAGCCAAATATACTGTATAAATGGAGTTCATGAGTTACAATTAGAAGTTTGCATTTCTCTTTGCTTTGCATCATTCATTATCATGGTGTAGATATGCAAATGGATTGTATATATAAAATTGTTTGAGAAAGGTACTTGCTTCTTCACATTCTTTGCATGGACATGAGGCTCAATTTCTTCTTAAATTTTTTGAACTGACATTGTGAATGAGATAGTCCATTGATCTTAAAACCAATGAGTACAGCTTGGTCAAGAAATCACCTTAAGACATGTAGAAGATGTAAGGATAATGTGGTGAATTAAAATTTAACGAATGGGCTTATTTCAAAATAACAAGAGGATCTTAGTAATTGAGCGTTTTAAATAGAATTGTATAATTATACGATAGTGATCCTTTTTTGAGGATTGGCTTCCTTATTTTTGTCACTTTTTTCTACAGTTGAAAAATTAGGTAACTAGAATTCCTCTTAAATATTTTCTTTTAATTTTATTGCTTCTTGTCAGACAAAAAGAGATCAAGTAAATCAAAAGTGGGAAAAGATGCTGCATCTGATGTTAACAATCATGAAGCACGGAAGAAGGGAAAATACAAGAAGTCTTCAAGAGACCGAAGGAAGAGAAGAAAATATTATCAATCAGAGACAGAGACTTCAACTGATTCTGAGATTGAATCGTCTGAATCTGATAGTGATTCTGACTCTGAATTTTCCTCATCTGACATTAGTTCTTCAAGTGATGACAGACGAAGGAAGAGGAAGAGATCTAAAAAAGAAAAATATAGACGTAGCAAAAAAAGAGATAGGCGGCGTGAAAAGAAGCGAAAGAGACGTGATAAAAGATCCAAACATAGATCAAGAAGGTTGGTGGAGTTATTCTTATTTTAAGTTTACAAGGTTTTTCCTTTGTTTACTTTCATATTCTCAATTCTTATTGCTTCATTTATTAGAAATAATTGCTACAACTAGAATTCCAAACATTATGGACAGGAAGCAAAAGTGAAAATATCATGCATCTTTGATGTATTCTGCCCGCTAAGTGGGAAAGAAGTATGAAAAATAAATAGTTTGGTATTTAATTTTTGTTGTGCTTGTTTTGAAAGTGTTGTTCTTAGATAATTTAGCACATTTTCTTTTCCTTTATCAAAATCTTGGGCTGGTATGTTGTTTTTCTCTGTACATTGTCTCTGGGCTTTGTCACTGTTTTTTTAATATTAGTTCACATGGATCTGCTGCATGGTACTTTGGTGGCAGATTCATCGAGGAAAGGAGAAAAATGGCAATAATAGTATGATATGCAGCATGCTTTGAACTTTTCAGAGTTCTATGGGTCCTGTCTTTTGTTTCAGAGCCATATAGCTTTTCCTGGTTTGCTGGCTGACTTTCACTGAGTTATGTGCCTTGTGCTGAAATCATTATAAATGTTTTAGGGTATCTGAGAGTCTGACTGATACTGAAAGTGGGAGCACAAGTGAAAGCAGCTCTGATGATGATGGTCAAGCAAGAGACAGAAAGCTCAATGACCCTTTGCAGAAAACTGGTATCACCTCTTCGCCCTTCCTGTGTTTTTATGTGTTCTGTTTTATTTCATTGCCAATGCAGTTTTATATTGTTCTTTTTATATTTGCTTTTATTATTTCTCTATATATTTTTGGAGGATGAGTGATTATATGATGTTAAGTTTTTATGGTTGAAATCTTGCCAAATTGACCTATTCTGAAAGAAAGGAACTTAACAGTTTATACTTGATGTGTCCTTGAAAGTAACTGTTTACTTGTGGTTCTTGCTTTTTTCTGTTAACTTGCATCTTTAAGTAATCCTATCTGCAGGACCTTCCCTTTTGCCTGTTCTAGGGGTGTGAGGAAGAAGAGGTTCTCCTACATGAATAATGCTAATTATTTTTTGTATCAACTTCATTGGTCTTTTGATTTGCTTATCTTTAGGATACATGATTACTAGCCATGAGTCGATTTAAAATTGTTTATTAATTACTTGATGGGATTTATTGATTTATTCTATATATAGATGAGGTAAATTTTCAACAGGTATTCTTTACAACTTACCTGGTCTGGTATTCTCTCTTGGGGTAGAATTTTGGTCCAGATGTAGTAACACGTGTACTTTGTTCTATGGCTGTGTGTGTTCTTTTGTAGGTGGGGATAAATCTCCTATAATTTTGGAGGAAGAAGCTGCTATGCTGCCCCAAAACAAGAGGGAAGAACACAATATGCTTTTCAAAGATGGAGAATCACCTAAGGAAAATGGAAGGCGGTCAGGGATTGGCGTTCATGCAGATGCAAAATCTAATGGGAGTGAAGATAGACAACCTGATGTTGTGGATGATCATCCGGGCAAATCTAGGTCTATTATCTATTATTCTCACAACTCAGTTATTATTTATGCTTATGGATTCTTCCAGATCTGTTAGTTATTAAGAGCTAATGAGCAGGAGCCGAAGCATGAGTCCAAAGAGGTCTATGAGTAAGAGTATGAGTATTAGTCCCCGAAGGAGTCTAAGCCAGAGCCGAAGTGTTAGTCCAAAGGGGCGCATCAGTAGGAGTTCCAGTGCCAGTAGAAGCCCTCCGTATCTCTCACAGAGGAGTATTAGTCAAAGTCCTGCTAGAAGTGTTAGCAGCAGAAGCCCTGCTAGAAGTTTTAGCAGAAGTCCAGTGAGGGGCAGAAAGTCTAGAAGTATAAGCAAAAGTCCTGTGAGATCACATTCTCGAAGAAGCATAAGCCGGAGTCCTTTGAGATCTCCACCTCGAAGAGGCATGAGCAGGAGTCCACGTAAAACATCATATCCCAAATCAGTAAGCAGAAGCCCTGTAAGAAGTCCAGTTAGATCTTCTCGGAGAAGCATTAGTAGAAGCTCGGGTAAGGCGCCTTTGAGGAGAAGCACTAGCAGAAGCCCAGTTAGGCCACCAATTAGGAACCACCGCCGCAGCTACTCTAGGAGCCCTAGTATACGCAGGGCAAGATCTCGTTCTTCTGATAGAAGATTTATCTAGAAGCATTTCACCAGATGGGTCTCCCAAGCGCATCAGAAGGGGGCGTGGTTTCAGCCAACGATATTCTTATGCTCGCCGATACAGAACGCCCTCTCCTGATCGTTCTCCTGTTAGAGCATATCGTTATAGTGGCAGAAGTGACCGTGACAGGTGCCAGTTTTTGTCTAATTTTTTGAATATTAAATCTGATTTATTCAGACCAATGTGGACAGTTAGATTCATTTGCATATCTCTCTTCAGATATTCTTCATACAGAAGGTATTCACCCAGGCGGTTTAGAAGCCCTCCAAGAGGAAGAACTCCTCCAAGGTTTGTGATCGTACTGCTCATGTTTTGCCTCTTTTAGACTCGAGCTTTGTGCTCTTGGACAATAAATGCCATTTGTGTGCATAACTTGAAGGCCTTTTGGTTTTTTGGTTCACTTTTCTATGTTTTGAAGTTTTGATAGTGTTAGCCTTGATATCATGCAGATACAGAAGCAGAAGAAGCAGAACGAGAAGCCCATGTGTATCACGCAGCCCTGCTCGCTACCGTGGCCGTCGCTACAGCCGCAGCCGAAGCCCAATTCCTAGCCGTTCACCTCTTGACTTGTCAAGGTCTCATGGTTCTCCACAGGTTGAGAAGCGGAGGTCACCCTCTAGCTGTGAAAGCCCATCAGAGTCACGGTCATCATTGGATTCTCAGTCTCCCAAACGAGTAAGCAAAGGCAGATCAAGGTCATCATCAGGAAGCCCTGGTGGAAAGAAGGGCCTGGTGTCTTATGATGATGGCTCTCCTAACTCAGGCCAAAGGTGAAAACATATGGAAATGATGTTGGATGGGAGAAGCTTGCTGTATCTTCCAATTAGCTTCATTTAACTCGAGTTTTTATTTTTTAAAAAATTTTTGGTCAAGTAGTGGTTTGTGATTTCCTCCAGCTGGAACATTTAACTTGTTAGAATTGGTTCCAGCTCAGACTATGTTAGCTGCTGCTACTGCTTGTAGTATCGTTTGATCATTGGTGTGCTTTTGGGATATATTTAATCCATACTGAGATTTCATGTGGATTGGATGAGCATAGAATCTTAATATATGGCTCATAACACTGTTGGCCCCTTTCTCTGTTCCAAATCTGGACTTAATTTGAGGCGAGGTGATTATGGGTTAGCTTGCCTTAAAGAAGTTGAGAATCAATGGTTTTCTTTTCCTTTCTGGATTTGAAATGTCCGAGAAAATAAGGTACAGGAACTGCATTACTAACAGGTATTTTGAGGTCATTGGCTCAAGCTTTTACATATTTTGTTGCTGGTTGCAATCATTCAAAAAAATAAGTTTAGGTAGGAACTTTTGCGTGGGTCTTAATGGACGGTGAATTTATATTCCTACTAGAATGCCTTTACAAATATCCATTTCTCTGTTTACAAGTAGTGATGAGTTCTGGAACGCATGCGGTACCAATGTGGGGATATTAAAAAGATCCTCATTACCACATGCTTTGGGTGTGAGTCTCGTTTATTTTCCGTTGATGAGAAAGCCAAATGTTCACATCAACTTGCGGAAGATAGAAAATACAATCAGTTAGCGGTAATCTTGGTTTTATACTCTCTCCTCGCTGAGTTGGTGCCATTAAAAGATCGACATACTGTGTATCTCAATACACGCGCAGTGGTTAATTCAAATGGTAGCTGGAAAAGTATACATATAACATATAACAAAAGGCGAAGCCCCTGCGGCTTTGGGTGTGAGGGAAGACGAGATCCCGTACTATGGTTCAACTAAATAAGTATGTTGCACATCTAACCATTCATGGTCTAGTGATAAAAGTGAATTTGGAATTGTGTGAGCTAAAGGCGAAGGTATTCTTTGTCATGAAAAATTATGGAGATGATGACAATGGACATATTACTTTTAGCCAATCTCAATGCATACAATTGGCTGGACTCGCGAGAATAATTGCCGGTACTCGATTTCTTTTCGGTCCCTAATGTAGTCCAAACAAAAAAGAGGCCCGTATTTGTGACAAAAAAACCGACTTCTAACTTTAGGCTACGGGAATATCGAAATGAAAAAGGTCCAAAAGCTGGAAAAAATAGGGCAGGAAAGGCTAAGAAATGAAGGATATTCCAATGTTATAATGAAAATTTGTATTCAAACGTGAGTTCTGAGTTACCGAAAATTGCCTGACTCCTCTTTGCAATACGTGAGACCAGCCAAAGCATGTCAACAGTTTGGATTCGTGAAGCCCTAGTGGAATGTCTTGCTGATGCTCAGTCGGAATCCATTGATCTCAGGAAAAGGCTGTGCAGACCCTACTTTCCATCACCAGTATGGATCCCCAAAACAGGAACCTAGTTGCACAAAAGGATGGTGCTATCCCCACAATTCTTATTCTCACAAGAAAATCTTCATCCTCCATTGGCTAGATGTTTTCGCTGTCCATCATCTTCAACCTCTCCCTAAATCCTAATTTAAGACAGACACTTGCCCAGATGGAAACAATTTATCACCTCAATTCGATAATTGCCTCTCCTCTATCCTCACAGTCCAGCAGGACAGCTTCCTCTTTAGTTTGCAGCCTGGCAATGCTAGACAAGAATAAGGCAAAGTTTGGACTAGCAGGCACCATCCAAGTGCTGATCAATGCCATTTTGAGTTCAGGAAATTGTGGCCCTACTGTCCATCACATCCTGAGCTCCTTGGCTGAGCTTGTGATGTTTCATGGAAAATGCACATTAGCAGTCCATGCAGGAGCCATTAAAGTGCTCCTGGGAGTGGTTAAGAGCACTCAAGGCAAGGAGTTAGCTGGTTAATTACTTGCTATTTTGAGTCTCCTTGCCAGATTCAATGAAGGGTTGACTGACTTGACACAAACTGAGGATGTAGTGAGCTCCATGGTCGATGTGTTGTAAGGGACAAGCATGTTGAACAAGGAAGGTGCAGCTGACATTCTTGTTCACCTATTTGATGCAAGCAAGCACTACATGAGGGATGCTTTGAGGCTGCCAGAGCTCTCAATCATGCTAGCTGATCTTTCAGTGAGAGGGTCATTGAAGGCTCGAGAGAAAGCAACCCAGCTAATGAAAAAATTGACAGAAGATAGGTACCATTCCTATAATCTTGATGTGCATTCCGTGTTTCACAAATGGTAGTAGCTGGATTTTTCAGTCAACCTCTTGTTGTTTTGATTGTGATGGTGATGCTTTCAATTTCATACCTATACTATTGATTTTTATGTATTTCCAAACTCTAATTTTGGTAATTTTTTGCTATGCTAGCAGTAGTGTGATTGCGCTTAAGTATTCAGCTCATTTTAGGCTATAGATTTTAAACTCAGCCAAATGTTCATCCAAACACAAGCTACTCTGTATACTCTGGTAATAAGAAGCAATCTTGACATGTAAGCATGTAGAAGCAATTGCTCAAGGCTCAAGGTTTTCAATCCATTCTCCATCAGTGAATTATCACAACTAGAACAAAACCCTAGAATTGCCTTAGTAAGGTGCATATTCTATAATTAGGCAAGGTCAATATATCAACTGTACTTTAGGCTGGGAACTATGACAAGATTATGAGCCAAGGCAGAGATTGACATTCACATGACTTATGATCCAGAAATAGTCTTATAACTTGCATTGAGATGAGCAAAGCTAATGGCATTAAGCACTTTTCTTTATATATATATCAATTTTATATTATATTATTTGCCACGCAAAGTGTGTGTCAAAGATGTTTATCATCTATTTGAATCAGTTTACCAAAGTTTATAGGTAGAATCTCAATTTGAGATTAAACATCTCACAGCAATTAATAAAAGTCATCATACCCCTGACCACAAAAAGTCTTAATATCTCTAATATCATTAATCTATTCCATATAAATGTTAGTACATTGCTGGTGCAAGCATAAGACTTTTAGAGTAGAGTTCAAAAAGCATCTCCTTCGTGCTCACTATTTTTCTCAACTATCTGTCTAGTTCAGGCATCTTTTTTAGCATTGGAATTTATTCAATTAATTCAACTAAAACAAGTTTTTTTTCATTTAAACCCCCAGAAAGAATCTATAAGCATTGAGTTAGAAATGCAAAACATTTTATTTCCTCTTGTAAACAAGGACAGTCTTCAGTACTTCCAACCAATATGATCAAAATCCCATACACTAAATATAGCAATTCATTTTGCAAGGTAAAACTAAAAACTGAACATTAAAGAAAAAGAAAAAGGAGGCTCCAGATGTTTATGCTTTAGCTTTCCTGATTGTATCCAAATGCCAATACTCAGCTGAGCATGTGGCAACTCAGGTGCCTACTTACCTCAATAAGAAAGTTGATGAGATCCCACTCATCCACAATGATTAAAACAGTCCATACACAGATCTCAGCTGAATTTGTGTTGATGGACCCAAGTATTCCTGTACAACCTTAAAGCATGTCAACAAAGCAATAATGATTAGTACATTAACCAGCACAGAAAATGGTTTAAGGAACAATAAAGCAAAAATATGATTAAGGATCACCTTAAGAGGTAAGTGTGCTGATTGTTATTATTTCTGATTAATATTGCGCTTGGAATCAATGCAAGGCGTGAGAGGCGGGAATGAAGGCACAGACTTCAATATGAATTTTCGTCCACTTTTCAGAACTGCTGAAGAGCCTGATTCAAGCTGATGGAAGGGGCGTGGAGGAGAAACTCGCTTCTTATTGGGGGAACTTGCTTTGACTGATGCAACTGGGGTAGAAAATTCTTTCAATATTTCAGGTGTGTCATCTTCCAGAATGCCATAAAGCCCACTGTCAGAGCCAAGTTCTTTCCTTTTGGTCTTGTCCAACTGAGTCATCGGGGTCAACGGTGAACTACGCCAGTGAAGAGAGCTACCATATGAGAGGTGAGTACTTCCAGGGCACCACTGGACTCGAGAAATATTTGCCCCATTAGATGACCCCAGAGAAGCCATGGCCATTGAGGAATTTAGCAATGGAGTGGGATCACAGATATCAACAAGTGCATTGCATTCTGGTGAGAATTGGTCTGTCATTTCAGCCAAATTATAACCTGCTCCTTGATCACAAGAAACTTTGTCCAAATTTCCTCCACTTCCTTCTGAAAACATATTGTCTTTTGAATTTCTTGCTCTTGTAGATTTTGCGTAAGATAAAATGGACAAATCAGACTCTGATGAAGGGATGTATCCACTAGAAATGAATCGGGAGTTTGGTGCACTCTTTCCATGCCTAGAGCCATTTTGAGAGGAATGGAATTAGACGCAATAAGCAGCTAGCTAAGTCAAAGCAAAAATCTGATCTCTTTGGAATATACAATCACAATAATCAGATAATCTTACTCTGAGTTCTGAAATGATGGCGTCAAGGGTTTGAAGTTGTGGAGATCATACAACTCAGCATTAACATCTTTATTGCTTGACAGTATTTCCATTTTGTTATCAACTGGGCCTTCTAATCTGTCCTCAGTGGCTCTTTTGTTTACTGCTTCAGTCAAATCATAATCTGCAGAAGCCATAACAACTACTACTTTAATATCCACAAATATTTTGTAGAATAATAATTGATTTGCAGTTCTTGGTTTTAGTGAGGAGTGCCTCGTTGCCCTCAAATGGTCTTTCAAGTTTGACTGAATTACAGCAAGCTTTGTCTAAGCAATGACATCTCTAGAAGTACTACAAGCCATAATAATCACCTTCTAAAGTGTGTCAAAGATCATCAATAAACACTGTACATGCAGAGTCATGAGACAAATGCCAACCCTTATTTGATAGTGAAGCATGGGACTTAAAAACCTTTTTTGAGAAGCAGAGTCATAAAACCAATGTCATCATTTTTCAATTTCAAGCTGAATCTGCTTTGATTCAAACTATAAAGTGTTGAAAAGCAAAGATTCTGACCACAATAGTTGTCAAAAAAGTTTTGGCTGTAATTTCTCACCTTCTTTCCTACCATACACATTTTTGCACCCCTCACATCGGCATCCACTGGAGCATCCAACATTAGCCTTTTAAAACAAAGCAGATTGGAGATCCAGTAAGGAAATAATGAGAGATAAATACATGACAAGGAGAATTAAGTAAACCAAACTTAGAATACTGCACCTGATAGCATTCACAATATTTTTTCAGACACATTGACCTTTTGCAATTGCATCCTTTCTTGTGCCTTGCTGAGGGTGATGTCAATTGGTGTCCATCTTCCTAAGAAAGTGCATACAAATTATGAAAGCTCCAAGTGAGAAAAAATAGATAGAAATTGGACAGAACATTTGTACCCCATGGATTGCTGAAACCATAGTGACACGCTGCACGATCTTAGGAGAAAAAGCTAATGGGTTACGGCCTTCAATTTGTTGCCTTGTCTCTAGAACTGTATCCTCGTATTCAGGTCTGTTGAAGCACCCTCGGCAAGCACAAGGTTCGGCACAATAGATTCCAGCAGCAAAACAATCACAATATCTGGCCAAAAGGGCAGAGGAAAAAAAAAACATAGTGAGCACAACAAATGTTGTGATTTTCTTGTCAAACTTCAGGCAAAAATTTGCTTACAGTTTCAAGCATTTAGTCTTTTTGCAATTGCAGCGTTTGCAGCCATCACCATCAATGTCTGACATTTTCTTCCTAAGATGCGAGAAACAGTTGGTGACCAGTTAAAATGTGCTTAACAACCTATTAAAAACGTGCTGAACAAAACAAAAAGACATAATAGTGGACAAGCTTGCCTTTTCCTTTTGGCAATTGATTGGTTAAACACCTCAAAATTGTCATCATCATCCAACTCAAACTTATTTTCCTGCAAAAACCTATTGCTTAAGTGGTTGCAATGTCATTAGAAATTCCATATTTCAAAAAGAATTAGAAGTGGCAGAACTTACAGCTACTGAAGCCTTAGCTCCAAGCATCCCATCTTCAGCAGTGACTGGAACTTTCTCAACTAATCCTGGTAATTCTGAGCAACTATTTTTGTTCTCCTGTAAGTGATGGTTTACAAGAGGGTCTGTTTTTGTGCTTGCAATGGTGCTGCAACCCATTGGCAAGGCAGTGACAATGCTATTCAGATGCAAACCAATACCTGATGGCCTGGAAATGGTTGAGGGAGATTTTCTGTCGTAATGGGAAGGAGGAATTGGTTGGGGCAAGTCAACCATTTCCACCTGGCCAGTGAAGACAGTTAAACCCAACTGAGGTGAATTCAAGCTTTCCAACTCTGGAGTGGAAACAGGTGACTTTGAGCCAGTTGAATTCTTTCTTGGAACTGGTGAGATCATACTATTCATAGTTGTTTTGCATCGAGCTTCTTCAAATTGAAGGCAGCGCCTACTCATAACATGTTGGAGCTGACTGGCCTACATTTATGATTTCTATTATTATACTGTAAAAATAAATTCATAGCAAGATAATCCTAAGAGAGAGAAGGACAAAGAAGGTGAGAGAGAACATGGGGATATTTTAAAGGTTTTCAATTAAACAGAGAATTGTTAATATCTTTTTACATTAACAGCTAAAACATATGCAATTTACACCTCAGGTTCATGATGTACTATTTTTTGGTCATGTTTATGTAAGATGCCTGTTACAGCTTTCACCCACTTGATGCACTTGAACAATCTATAAAGGTTTAAGTTATTAAGAATAATAATTGGTCCCTACCTTCTGCAGCTTAATACAAAAGACTTCTAGAACTGTATATTGTGTGCATCTTTTCACATCAGAATTTACCTTTCAACTTCCTTATTTCACGAAAGAAAGCAAAAAATAAAAATAATAAAAAAAAGAGTGGTTACCTGAGATCCTAAAGTGTCATGTTGTAGTTTCTTCAGAGAATGGCCAACAAGAAAGTTAGAATCTCTATTTGAGTGATCATTAGGTAGCCATTCACTACCACTTTTCTCCTCTACAACTCTAATAGTCCTAATTTCTAGAGAAGTCTGTGCTTGAGGATCCTTGTCAGGATGCTCACACAAGACATCAGAGTTCATTCTCATCATTGCGTGATTTTTGCTGTCAAATTGCAAAACTTCATTTGAATAGGTTAAACTACTTTCTGATGAGTGAAGCACAACACTAGATTGTTCCTTGCTTGTGTTTGCAGAATTCACAGAGTTTCTAGAGTCTGCCTCAACAGGATCAGAGAGATAATCATCAGCACAACCCAAGGAATTTCCAGTTAGGTCTTGCACAAAGTCTTTCATGTCATTGTCCTTCTCACCATCAGTAATTATCCTGCCACTCACATGGGCAAAAGATTTCTCCAAATCATTTACACCATGGCCAAATTTACTTTTCTCATCATCATCCTTGGCTAGTCCTCCACTTTGTATTTGAGAGCACTGAGGCCTGAGAAGTATAAATTTAAATATTGCTCAAGCCATAATCAATGTCCCTTGGCATAATGTATCTACCAGTTAGAGCATCTCAAACCTTTGCATGAAACTTGTTTCACAATGAGGCAGCGCATGTGGTGACGTAAATACAAGAGGAGGAGAATTGAGACCTACATATCCTTGTGCTGCAGGTGCAACTTTGACAGGCTTAATGGGAGATAGATTGCAAATGTAATTTGAAAAAGGAGATTCCTGAAATCAATACAAGCAAAGGTAAACGAGAGATACATAGCTCATAATAGCACGCAACAAACTCTATATTGCATAGATTTTTTTTTTTTCCCCTCCAGCTACTTGCTCCAAGATTAAAGCATAATGTCGAAGTATAGAATAGAATAGCACTGAATTCCTATAATTACCACTGGACTGGTGATGCTTTTATAACCAAATAGCAGAAAGCAAGGGGCCTAAAGCCGCAATAAAATAGCTAAAAAGGCTTATACACCTATAACAAACATATCATGTATGTGAAACCCCCTTCGAAAAAATTCCTCAAAATTCCACACAGAAAAACCTCTAATCTCTATGCAACATCAATAGCTGCAACGAACTAGCACAAGTTCCGTAATAACCTAGGTAGAAGCACACACTTAAAAACCGATTTACGTTGATGGCAATCCATTCAGATCACCACAAACAACATTTAGTAGCGAATACAGCCCTAAATCCAAACCACATGGCTAATTTCCGCCCAAACCCAAAATCAAACCTAGTTTGAAATGAACAAACACCTCCAAGGCTCACGTCCGCCACGCAGGAAATTACACGGCGGGGCCCCAAATAATAAAAAAAAAAGGTTGCCAGACTCGCATAAAATTTTATCAAATGCGAAGCAAAGGAAAGGGTGCGGGGGTGAAAATACAAACCAAAGGACAGAAATTGAAGTGAGGAAAACAGTATCAAGTTGAATTACTTGAACTGGTGGGGAATCGGCCAAAGAGGCGACAGCCGTAGCGGTGGTGGTGACAGCGGCAGTAGCAGCGGCGGCGGCCGTGGCAGTGGCCTTGACGGCCTCAGGAGAATCCATTTAATGGAATTCCTGACAGCTGACTGCTGAAATTGGGAAAATAAAAAAGTGAGAGAGTTAAAAAGAAAAGAATCTGCTCATGAAATGTTTCCCTCCTGAAGTTTCCTTTTTTTGAGTTTCATTTTCTGATAGAAACTGTAAAACAAACGAAGCTTAAAAATCGAGATAGGCGTAGCAGGCTAACAGGGCGGGGTTTTAAAAAACCGAGCGGGAATTAACGTTGGCCCTTTTTCCGATTTCTTAGCTGGGCCTTCCATTTCTTGGATTTTCCTTATCACTGGCCCAGATTATGGGCTTTCCCCAATAACATGGGCCGATAATGGGCTGGTAAAACGAGTATCGGCTTTTCTATAGTTGTTAATGGACCCAAAAAAAAAAATAATAATAAAACAGTGGGTGTAGTCAATTAGTAATAAAATATTACCTCAAAAAATACGTATAGAGATTAAATATTAATTAAGGGTATAATTTTATTGTAAAGTAGTTCACCGATCCCATTTCGTTATTAGCTATGTTGTCTGATTTTGTTTGCTCAAGAAAGTTAACGCTAATTTTAAGTTTAAAAAAATCTAAAATATTATTTTTTTTACCCTTTTCTTTTCTTTTATTGAAACGTACCGTTGAGGTATAGAACGAATTAAGGACAAATAGAGCAATTATTTGGCATGGAAAATTAAATTAGATAAATATATTACTTATGAAATTACATTATAAAAAATATTGAACTAATTTGATATGCAGCCAATGATAAAGGATTTTACTATGTATCCAGAAGTTGGCATGTGATTGGGGAGGTTGAAAAGAGAGAAGAAAAAATAACGTAGAAACCCTTTTTGGGGTCCCAAAGGAACGTATCTGTACATTCGAGTTTTTTTTTTTTTTTTTTTTATCTTAATTAGGATTTTAGGAGCATTGGGAATGGTCATGGTCATGCATGGAATCATTCCCCAAAGAGAATTGAATCAGTCCTCTCTTTATTTTTCGCTTTTTCGCAGATTGCTACAGCCTTCTTTACCATTCCCCAAGAAACTGGCGCTGATCTTATGAGTGTGCTCATGCGTTTATTTTTTATTATTATTATTATTTTTTCAATTAATTTCATTTCCACAATGTATAAAGTGGTACCACAGTCAGAGCTATTAGACTAAACTATCATAGTGTATTATTTAAACCCTTCACGAATACACGTGTCCACGCATTTTTGGTTCATATTTTGATTTTTTTTTTTTCTTTCTTTCAAAGGCTATTGAGAGAAAAATCGAGAATGGAGGAGAGAAATGATTAGAAAAAATTTTTATAAAAAAATATTTAAAAAAAAAAAAAAAAAAGGGAGAAGAGAGCAAAAGATTACGACAGTGAGAAGAAAAAGAAACTGACAGTGAAAAGGCCACTACGGCGTCGATGAAATTAAAGCAGAAGAAAAGATGGTCAAAATTTGAAACCTCGAGGACTTCTCTTCCATCATCAACTTCGACTCTATCTTTATCGAAATTCTACCATTTCGTTCCTTTAACTTTGAACCATATTCTCTTAATTGCCAATTGCCTCACTTCTAACGCCAGTGGGAGTCTTACTCTTGTTCATATATTCTCAATCCAAAATTGTTATGATTAGAACTGAGATAATTTAATTAGAAAAAAGTTAAAAAAAAAAAAAAAAACAAAGGATGTTCTCAATTACGAAAAATGGCACATACATAGCGCCTTTTTGTTTTTTGTTTTTTGTTTTTTTTTTTTCTTTCCAAATGGCTGTTACCTTATGAGAAATAAGAGATAGATTATAATCACCAAGAATAGACCCACATGTGCACTCGAGTGTGACTTTCAAAACATTGGTAGACGCACGTCCTAAAATTAAGTAAAGTAAGAGATTAGTTTATAACTAGCTTTGATGGAGTGATAATCAATTCTTAGTACATTCAAAGAAAGCATATCCAACATATGTCTCTCTCGGGAGAGATTATTAAAATTTTAAAAGTGAATTATGTAATTAATAAATTTTACATTAAAAATAAAAAATATAAATAAGTAACATATAAATGAGAATGATATATAATTAGAATATAATGTTTAGTTTGCGAGTAAAAATTAAGATTTGACAAAGATGCATTGAAGGAATATTCACAATTGAAAAGTGATCTCATTTTTTCTCATAGCAACTGCTAGGAGGTGTTTCTATCCAAAGTATATTATTGAAAGGAGAAATGACCACTCGCGATGCTATTATGCGTAGAAGGGGTGGGGTCTTGTTGCTGAGGTTTTAGAGATGCAGAATATTCAAGTTGTCTGGCAAGAAGTAGCGAATTCGGTTCCTCCTTATCCACTCTTGATTCATCAAACATTGGCCATCCCTCTACTAGGATAGAACTTCATTTTGATTGTCAATGTACCACGGTCAAAAGGGCTTTCTTTGAACTTTGATTCATTGTTTAAAGGCCAAAAAAGAAAATTGGGAGAGCCGTGTGTGCTTGAAGGTGACACGAATGCTTTATGTGGGGACACAAGACAGCACTATTAGACTTCTTTGATAAGATTTAAAGAGACAATAAGATGTATATTATATTAGGGTAGAGTATCTCGATTTTTTATTTCAAAATTTTAAGTTGAGAATTATACATATATCTTTTCTCAATAAGTAGTTGAATAAGATAATTAATTATTTTTTAAGATACCCTTTCAAAGTAGTTAAAATTTCCAAACTTCAAGATTTGAAGATTGAAGCAGAATATATGTATGTACGTTGGAGGGCATTAGCGGAACGCGAGAATGTAAGGTGATTTTAAGGTGATGCTTCCATGCACGGACCAACTCCCCAAAGCCCTAAAAAGAAGCACTGTAGCGGTAATGTAGCTAGAACTTTATCAAATAGTTGAATATCACTTTTACTGGGAATCTGATTTCAAATATTCTTTATCTCTTTTTCTAAATATAGCTCCTAATGATTCAGTGACTCACAGTGGAGAGAATATGACAAAGAAAGCCTCCCTCTCCCTCAGTCTGCTCCATTTTCGAGGTTCAGGCAAGTATATAATTAGCCACCCCCTAACCCAACAAGTAAACCATAAGTTCCAACCCAATCTCTCTTCACTTAGATTCTTGTTCTTCAACTATTAGTTTTGCGCTTCAGCACCGTTATCTTAAGTACGTACAGATCTTCTTATCACTTCTTAATTTGTTATTTCTCGTTCTTAAGGTATATATATATATAAGGACTTAACCTTAAGACATACTTGGTTCTGTCAAATGGAACTTTTTGTCTGGAACTTGATTCATCTCCTGACCCATATATATATATATATATATATATATATATATATATATATATAAAATCTTAAGTGTAACATTATACCTTAGCTTGGTTTTACCATATATGTGTAGTTTGTGTATGTGGGATAAGCCAATGTGTATATAAAATGCTTTGCTTACTCGTGTAATAATATCTTTACGGTAGAGCAGGCTAGCGACCAAGATGAGCAGGCCCGGAGACTGGAATTGTAGGGCGTGCCAGCACCTCAACTTTCAAAGGAGGGACTCGTGCCAGCGCTGTAGAGAGCCAAGGCCCAGTGATTATAGAGGCGATTCTTCTTACGCAAGTTTTGGTGGGAGATCGTCATCATCATCAGGTGGATCAGCTTTTGGATTCAGTACCGGGCCTGATGTTAGGCCTGGTGACTGGTATTGCACGGTTGGCAACTGCGGAGCACACAATTTTGCTAGCCGCTCCAGTTGCTTCAAGTGTGGTGCTTCCAAGGATGAATCCTCCGGCGGGTTTGGTGCTCACGACAAGATGTCCCGGATGAGAGGTTTTGGTTTCAGCGGCGGCAGCGGCGCTGGCAGCACCAGCCGCTCTGGATGGAAATCTGGGGACTGGATTTGCACCAGGTATATACACGTTCATTCTTTATCGTCTTCATATTTATATATATATATATATATATATATATATATATATATACATTTTTTTTTATAATTTGATTATATTAATTACGGCCCATAATAATTAAGTAATGCGATTATAATTAAGAAGATTGTATGATTATTTATACACATGGGGGCTTCATTTTAACAAGGTTGCCAGCTAATTAACTAAGCGAAGTGAAATTTGGCAGGACTGGCTGCAACGAGCATAACTTCGCCAGCAGGACCGAATGCTACAAATGCAATGCGCCAAGGGACTCATCAGCAGCCGGTGGCAAGTCTTCTTATTAGTCAATGACGCTCCCTACCTGACTTATATGATCATGTCTGTTTTCCCCGACCTCTATTTTTATCCTTCTTTTCTTTTCTTTTCTTTTTTTTGCTTTTTTTTTTTTTTTTAATGATGGGCAGCTTCAGAAAGATCATGGTTGAAGACTATATATCTAATGCAACTAGAGCTACATCATTTTGTGAGCCTTTTGTACAACTTTGCAAAATGTAGTTCTGTACTATCGATCTGGCTGTCTCAGTAATTCGGTGTTTGAACAATATTATTCTACCTTTATTTTCAGTCTAAGATGACTTGCCACCTATGTGACATCTCTCTCTCTCTCTCTCTCTCTCTCTCTCTGACAGCTTGTTCAGGCAATAATCTATCCGCTAGGGCTTCAAGGCTGATTGGCCTGGCAGTGGTCCAATGAATAATTGGCCTAAAACTGAAAATCAGAATTATTATCCTTTCAAAACAATTAAAAATTACTCATTTATGGACCACACCTGCGGGATCTCGTTTCTAATCTTTTGGCTACCAACAAACGGTTTCCTAACATATCAGAAAATAATGTTTTAAGTCAAATAATTGATTATATATAATTACCAGTGAATTATAATTTTATTAGAAGTTTATTAGTTAAATTTAATTCAATATAATTTTAATAATTAATTAAAACTAAATGCTTACTATAATATAAGCATTTTAATCTCTCGATTTATTTTGTAGTTGATAAACAAAACTTCATATCAATTTTATGTATATGTTTATCAACTATTATTATGTGAAGTTTTTATGTTAATAAAATAAAATTTTTATATAATTGTCTAACACAAAAATAGTGTGGTAAGAAATGGTTGACAAAGCAAGGGATAATTAACTTATTCCTTGATTTTTGTGCATAACACTAACTGTTATTGTAAAAAATAGTTATATTTGGATACTAAAAAACAAAAAAATTAATAAGTGACACAGAAAGAATGTGATTGAGAATTGTTGGTCAATTTATGTCTTAATTCAATTCCATTTAATATTTTTTTATCATCTCTACGTGCATTTGTACCATTTTTTGCGCAAAGGTTGGACGGTTTAGAGCAGAAACACCCCTAATTTTCCCAAAATAGTTTAGGTGGGCTGCTGTTGATATCATTGTCCGTGAGGCAATTAAAGAACTGTTTATGGATCTTCTTCCATTTTCTAACCGTTTAAAAATTGATGGCCGCTGTTGCTGGAATGAATTCCCGGACGCGTTACAAGGCTTTTACAGTGTAGTCTGCCTACTCACTAGCTAATGTCTTCCTTTTTAATAAAAATTGCCTTTTATCAATACAAAATTCTAATATCTCCCTTTCAACGAAGTTGAAGTTGAGACGATAAAGCATCCCATTTTCAAAAGAGAACGTGTAAGAGAAACAGGAAGAACCAAGAGGTCCAATACATAAGATTAAATATATCAAAAAAAAAATTTTTAACCCAAAAAAAAAAAAAAAAAGCTTGTCAACGCTACGCTTAATTGGTGATGCTTTGCCCTTTTTAGAGCCAGATTTATTTGACATTATTATCTAAGATAGTTTATTGCTTTGTTATGTCTGGCTTAAGAATGGATTTTGGCAACAAGATCATCAATGGCGTTGGAATTGGATTTTTTTTCCTACAAGAAAAAACACACATGGATGTAAGGCTACATCGAGAGACTACTCATTTTAAATATTTTTATTAATTCCTTTTAAGTTTTTGTCATAAAATTATTCTATTTAAAAATTTATGTATTTTTATAAACAAACGAGATTGATTTAAACTTAAAATATAAGGGTAATCACTTAATCATTAAAATTTTAATAACATGTCATAAAATTATTTTATCTAATAATTTAATTTTTTTTAGGTAAAATAGTTTCTTGACAATTTGAATTATAACATCATTGCTAAAATTACATGCTGGTGGCTTTGCTTAGCTGATTCAGCAAATTATCTCCGTGGCGGCTTGGTTTAGGGAAACATTTATCGGTGTCTTTCCTCTGGGCTCATGTTATGGACTGAATGTTGAGATATATTCACATTAAACATTCAATTTGCCTTTTAATCATGTCAATGTACCTTTTCATTAATTTTAAGGGTGTCTTTCCTCTGGCCTTGTGTTGCCATCGACTCTTATCAGTGTTTGAGTATTTAAAAGTTAAAAAGAAAAAATAAATTTCAGTGTGCAGATGTAGTACAACTTTGAAGACAATGCATTTATTTAAATGGCCATTCCTTTTTCTTTTTTTTTTTCCTGTTCTATTCTTTAATTAATGTATGGGGTTAACTTTTGATTATCTAATGAACTTCAACCCAATAAGATCTTGATGAACATCTTTGAGGGTATAATTCACATAGGATTCCAGAGCATTTAGCTAACATATATCTTTCATGGGTTCCCTCATTGACCTCTTGAGTATGTTTAACCTCAACTTTTTGTGGTCAAAAAGCAACCACACATTCATTAGTGTCTGCTACTACACTCCATTATATAGCTTTTAGCAAGATTCTTTGTTTCATTTAAGGCTAGCTTTATGTTACTTCATAGTTCATATGCTTTCTTGATGTTAGTAAAGCAATGTACTTCCCATCTTTTGATCAAAAAAAAAAAAAAAAAGGTACTTCTGATCTGCACCAGCAATATTATTGGTTGTTTAATTGATTTTTGTGTCAAGCATTGCCACGATTGTTGATCATGAGTTCCCTATAGGAAAATAACGAGGACCCAAAAAAGGGAAAAAAAAAAATAGTGAAGAAGAAGAAGAAGAAGAAGAAGAAGAAGAAATGTACATTCGAAATGATTCAATATTTTTAGAGGTTTAAAAATAAAATTCACAACTAATCATTTTGGACCAACAAATAGTTCTAAATGTTAAAGAAAATCAGGCAGTTTGGACCACCTCAAACAAAACAACGTGCTCATCTAAGAAGAGTTTCACAGTTCAAATAAGTGACTGTCAAAGTTGAATTCAATAATAGTTAATGGAAATTTTTATTTTAATTCTATTTTTTATTAAGTATAATTTACTATAATCTTATATATAATAAATAGAAGATCATATGTATGAACTATTACCTCTGACAACAGCAAACCAAGTTGCTGCCTCTGTATAATTGAGCTCCTGCATAAAGAGAGATTTTTTATACTGTACTAAAACTTCATTATTTTATCAACAAGCAGCAGCCATCTATACTGGTACATGATAAAATTCTCTGAAGAATTGGTGATCAATAACAAATTTCTCATTTACGATTTCTTGTGCATTCTGGTCTTATCAAGAAATCATTCATCATCGAAAAAAATTTATTAGATTAGATTTAAAATATTAGTTATATATTAAATTTTGAATGACATAAATTATATCTTACAATAAATTATAAATTAACTAACTCATTAAAATTCACACTATGATACGAAAATAATGAAATTTGATTATAATATTTTTTTATATTATATTAAAAAATTATTTAATTTAAAACTTTAAATTGTTGCATCAGACCAAAGAAATATTTTATGTATTATAATCTTAAAAGACAAAAAGTTTGAGGGGGTCTTGCTCATAAAAGAAGAACACAACCATCTTTAATCATGAATTTTAAATGTAGTTGGGCCCGAAGGAAAGCTAACAAAACGATGCTGGGTTGAGTAAAAGAGTTGAAATTTATTAAACACTGTGATGGTCAATGGTAGCAAAAACAAGAGGACTTTCAAGCCACGAAAAAATGACTGTGAAAGCTTTTATAAAAGTTTTCCCTTTATATCCTTACTTTGTGAGCCGAGCATACTCAATCCTGTTAAAATTTCTCTCTTTTCTGTATTTGCTTTTTGAATCAAACGCATTTCAGTGGGCGCCAGCCAAAGTTATTAGCGCGTGCAGTTATTTGACATCGTCGTAAAGATTTGGTATTGTTTTTAATTAATCAAGTTTGCACATGGGAGATTAAAGTTTTTGGATGCCCTCCTGCCGGCCTTTACACGTTGGCAAATAGCCGGCTTTATCTACAGGTCAGGCAATACATAAGCTTTCCCCTTTTTTTTTTTTTTTTTTTTTTTTTGTTTTGTTTTTTTTAAAAAAAATTTTTTGCAAGATATCTACAATATATCTATTTTATTTTGGTTTTTATTATGGGAAAACTGAGATAGTCTCCACAGATATCTATAATATATCATTTTTTTTTTTAACATTAAAAGTTGAAATATTGCATTGAGCATATTATACAGTGGGTTTAATCTCTTGTACTAAAGTAAGTCTTCTGTAGTAAAACTACTAACTAGTAATTACTAACCACTAAGTTACAAGAAATAGTCGTCAACATACCTTTTTATTTTTTCTTTCCATTTTGGGACTTGAAGTATACATCTCATACTACCTGATTTTACATTTTTATTTTTGATAAGTCAGGTTAATTGGTGGGAGAGTGAGCTTTTAATTATTAATGAGGTTTAAAATTCAAATCTCGGATTTTATCTCAAATTTTTATAATTAGTGATCACTCGACTAATTATCTTATTTTACATGTATTATAATTTAAGTGACGTGCTGCAAGTAAATTGAATTTTATTCTAGATGGGTTAATAAATTCACGTCTACTAATCATGTGTGATGGTGTGCATAAGTGCTGGTAAAATAGATGGCCTCTTTGGGGTAGTTTTTCCCTCTCCCACATGTTTTAGAAGATATAATTTTCTGTGGACACGTGCGATAAGACAATATTAAGCACTCCCATTAAGATACCTAACATTGAAATATTTAATAAAAGAAGGATCAAAAAATATTGGGGCGTTCGTTTATTATTTGGCAATTCACAGTAGCTCAAAAGCCCACCTCTAAATACAGGCCTGCAATGTGCCCCCTTTCCTTTTATGGGAACCATGTGGCTTCAAAATGTTGGCCCATTGACCCAAATGTCGGATAGCTAGCGGAGAAAACCGCGTCGTCCCACTTGCTCAAACCGCTGGCAAGCGAGGGCTGGATCGTGATAGCTTTTTAAAAGTTGACTCCATTCGAATAACCCGGCTGTTTGAAATTCAGCTTGATCTTAACTGGCATTGATCCACATTAACTAAATTAATTAATGATTCGTGACTCACAAAATCTAAAATGTAAATACTTGAATAATTTAAATTTGAAATAATTTGACCTTAATCTAATTAGATTTATCTACTCTTTCTAGATAGCAAGGACGCTGTATTTTCCAAGAAAAAGGAAGTTGCGGGAAAAGATGGATCGTCGTAATAACTGAGTTTCATTTTATGAAATGTTTTGGAAATTTTGCCACAAAATTCAGAGAGTTTAAGGTCATGAAAGACGGTCTCAAATGAAGGATGTGTAATTTTTTTTTTTTTTTTTCACTCCAGTTGGAAAACAAGAAACATTCTAGGGACACTCATCCCGCTGTTTGTTCGCCCTTCTAATGCTTTACCTCTTCGCCCACCTTAGAAACATCGAAGTTGGCTGATGATAATGTTAATCGGTTTTGCTCGTCCATGGAAACGATTTTGACTTCAGACGAGGAAAAGATGTTAGGAATGGACTGAGGCAATTGGATGTGGTTCTTTCCCTATTCGAATTTGCATGGGGAACATCGGGGATGAAAGTAGACTTGGAGCGGCTAGGCCTTCCATGGCTGCTGGGGCCAGGGAAAGGATACGCACATAGAGAAGGGAATCACCCTTTTACATAGTGATTACTCTTTGACAAAAATAATATCTAACCAAATCATTTCAAATTTTGTTTTCTTGACGATGATTATTAATCGGTAATGGGCACTACCACTCGCAATACGCTATGGAGGGATGATAAGACTGTCCATTGTCACCCCATAACCACTTACAGTATATTACTTGCATTGTCCTCTAGTTTGAGTAGTTCATAGTTTCATCTTACGAGTGTACCAATTCCCCTCCAGCCCATCTTATGCCAACAGTATCGTATCGTAGCGCATCACAAGCCAATGAGAAGTAAATTGAGTACCAGTGACTTCGGAATCACAACAACAATCTGTTCGTACCAAAGTGTGAAATTGCAAAGCCAAGGATTTAACAATATTCACTCTTTCCGAGGCAATTTTCAGCTGCCAAATTAAAAAGTTTCTTAAAAGGGGTTCCAAAAATGATTATGAAGATACACCTATAATTTCAACTTACCAACCGTGCAAAGTGTCAAATAACAAAAAATGTAAACAATCAAGGAGCTGAAAACTTATTTGAGCTTAGACTTTGAGGAGCGCTGCAGAGGTTTTGCAATGGGTCTAGCAGGGGCACTTCTCACAACCTTCTTCACATCATACTTGACAGACGAGAAAGCACAGATTAATGCAATCAACATTGTGGGGTAGACATAAACAGCTTTTGCAGGATCTGTATTGGCTGGCTTTCCCAGAATACCTTCCTTAACAAGGCCCCAAATAACCAAAAGTGTCCCAAACATGCTCATCCTTGCAGGTTTCAGTATGCCGACCAGTGCTCCTGCTACAGAGAAGTAACTTCCTGCTAGAACCTGAGACAAGAACCAGGTGGTAAAAATACCAATGAATAAAATATAAATAGGTAACTTGTTCTGCGACACAAAAGTACAGTAAATACAGCCCTGGTGCATGTGGTGGATGCTCATTAAAATTGCAACGTGCTCAAAAAAGCAACATTATTCTGGTAGGAATCCTACTGAAACAGAATTCAAATATCCCCAAATGCAGGCAAAAGGTAGGTACGGTTCCCTTAAATTACAGTCAGCCAATGAGTCAGAAAGTGAGTAAAACTTGCAATAAGAACAGTTTCCATATGGCAACAATGAAATTAGAAGTATCTTAAGGATTGAATATGAGAATGAACTCATGCATGTACCAGACATATCTAAAATCCCAATTTACATGTTCAACTAATCTATTTCATCTTCTCAGTACCTTTACGGGTATAAGGAAGCAAAACTCTTCTGCTTTGCTTAGCCTTAACTAGTTACGTTGGCAACTTGAATCAGAGCAAGGAAAGTTAAAAACAAACTAACCATACTAGGATCAACCCATGATAACACAAATCAGTTTTCATGTCAGAAGAAAGAAGTACCAGAAGAAAAAAGTTTAATATCCATGCAAATGTGTATGAAACCATACCAGCCAGTCAACTCCTTTAGAAAAGAAGTACCAGAAGACAAATACCAATCAAAATTTTGATTTAATGAAATGACAAAAAGCTCAAGAGGAACTTGCTTAGACATTCAACCTCATGGGCAATGATTCAGATTCAGCAATAGAACATAATTCAGGATAGTGACTAAAAGCTCTATGCCTTCCTCTTGTAGAAATCAAAACAATGAAGGGGGAGATTAAAAGTATAAAAGAACCTCTAAGCGCTGTAGATCGGTCACTGCAGGGGCTTCCTTCACGCTGGTCAAGTTGTAGATACTTAAGAGATTGTCCCAGCTTGGTATACTCATGTTCCTGACAAGACCATTTGCAATTGCTCCAGGATAGAGAAGGGCTTTCATTACAGTAACAGGAAAGATCTCACTTGCAATCAACTGAGAAGATGTGACATGGATTGGTGTTGAACACACACCAGATCTGCATGAGACCCTGTAAAAGTATATATTGAAAAGGTTATGAAAAAAAAAAAAATTTAGAACATAGTTTCACATTTTCTTTTCAACATATTATACATTTATGATGTTTAATAGTTTGATTCAATATGGTTCTACTAAAAGCCGAATAAAAAAAAAAAATGCAAAACACAGCCAGAGATCAAGATGAAATAAGTGCCAGTAGAATAGGTTAAAAAAAACAGTACCATAGTCAGGGAAAAGCATAACATGTTTAGGCTTATGACACCAGACGTGGCATGCGGGAAACCATATAATCAGAATATCAGATTATAAGACACCATTCAGACTGCAAGTCTTTTACCCATATTTGAATTTAATCCATCATATTTTCTGGACAGCAATTTAATAAATTATAGTTGTCCAGCTGAAACCTCAACAGGTTTGGCTATCCTCAAGCAGCATTAAACCTTGAATGCTACGCATAAAAAACCGAGACATTCAAAAAATGTCCACCAAAAACAATTTCTATTCAATTTCCAAGCTAATCCCAATGAAAAGGGCCCCCTGGCACACATAACTGGAAAAGAGTAAGTATAGGCAATCTTACCCGGTGCTAATCTCAATAATTTGAAAAAAATGAAAAAAGGAATATGAAAATCGAGCGATTGCTATTATACAGATAGACTTGTATATGACAGCAACAAGTAAACCCCAATCGTAGAATAATCAAGCAGAACGCAACACCAAATTAATCGTCATCTTACTGTTAGTATAACCATATTGCTTCACAATTTGGTCAAAGCCAGAGTTTCCAAGAATCTAACATTGAAAAACGCTGGATTAAGAAGGATTTGCAAATATACATAAATGAATCTGATCTTAACAAAAGTTGGAAGAAAAATGAACAGAAGGTTTCAGGGATCGTCAGGAAACTACCTGAAAAGAGGGACTTGAAGAAAGATGAGGAAGAAGTAGATGCGCGAAGCTATAGATGTGATGTTGGTTACCCATCCCTTTGATGCTGCTCGTGCTGTTGCTGCTGCAGGTGTCGCCATTATTTTTGAGAATCTCGAAACCAAGAAACTGGAGAGTGAAAAATAAAAATGAGTAACAAAATTAGAGCTACAGATAACCAAAAAAAAAATAAAAAAATTAAATAATTAATTAAATGTTTAAAAAACAATCAATTAAAATTATATAAAAATAATTCTTATTTTCACTTGGACACACGACACACGGAAAGAGTCTCTAAAACTAAATGAACCTCCAATCCAAAAAAAGACGAGAGAAGCCTCGCTTTACAAACCAAAGAAATTAAAACAAAGAAAAAAGGCAGGAACAGACAAAAGTCTAGGTAAGTGAGTATTAATTTTTTTATTAAAATTTTTTCTGGATAACATAAAGTAAGTGAGCATAATGTATTTCAATGCATATCAAATTTGACTACAAATGCCATCGAAGACTTCACTATTTAAGTTTTTTTTTTTTTTTCTCCAACTGTGTAATTTTAGTTTAGTAAAAATTTTTTATGTGTATTTTCAATTATCATTGTACTAATAAATTTAGCAAGTTAAGCTCTAAATTAACTTAAAATTTTGACTATTTTCTTAAAATTTCCAATATTTTTGTTTTTAAAATTTAAGATTTGCCTCTAAGATAGTCTCTTATCGTAAAATTGAATTAAGACGTACGTTTAGTCCCACACAACCATTAATCACTAAATCACAACATTGAGTATAGCGATACGTAGTTAATCTACAGGAACTTTACGGTTGAATCGCGTTGGAGATGGTTTGCATTTCATTTGTATACCGAAGCACACGAGGAGAAAGAGGTTCCAAGAACCAATGCGTTTAGTAGAATTGTATATCTTCAAACACCGTCAGATCACTAACGCAAACTGTCCTCCCCTCAACGGGCAGGTCTCGCCGTCAAGCTCATGTCTGCCTCACTTAATGTTGCTATGATCCTCGTGAGTCATGGCACTGCGGCTTCATCCAAAAGCGCAAACCACTTCTGTACTCGTCTGACAACTCAAAGATATCATTTATGGAAATCTTGTTTGTTGTTCTTTTGGTTGTCCGACTAACGATGCTTATATCTATTTGAGCCCGAGAAAAAAATAGATGGTATGTGGATTTCAATTTTTAAAAAATTATTATTATTTTTTAAAATTTTAATTCAAAAACATTTTATATGTAATAAGAATCATGAAATATACAATAAATATAAATTAATATATAATGAGTATAAAATCTACTTTTTGATACATTTTTATATATATTATGATATTTGTTGCACATCATACATCTCTGTATTATTTTGGCAAAAAATTTTAAGAATTTTAAAAAAAGTTTTCTTTCAAGTATATACAGAGTATTAATTGGAAATTTTCTTTCAATAGTATTAGTTTAGAAGCGAAGGTATTACTGAAAGGAAGAAAAGACAGATAAAATTGAACCCATTTTTGGATGCCTTCGGCAAATTAACAACTCTAAACGGTAACGTACGGGTGAATTTTGGTATTCGGCCTTTCGGTTTCCCTACGGCCACGGGTAAAATTGACCTTTCGCTTTTAATCTGGTCCCGATTCAATGCATTTCTAGTTTCAACTTTCTTCCCATCCGTCCGATCAAAATTACTATAAACGGTTAACGTTCTTCCACGCTTCCTTTCCACCGTCCTTTGATCCAGGCAACTCTTCATGGCTCTGGTGCATCCACGATTCAATATTTCTCACCGTCAGATTAAAATGAAATCCAAAGGCTGTATATCACTCTGCACAATCGCTCTGCAACTTACTTACTGTGACATTAACATCCCGCTCTTTCTGTATCCAAAGTAGAGCTCGGTTCTCCTCTGTCTCTCTCTCTCTCTCTCTCGCTCTCGCTCCTTCGCTACTCTCTCTGCGCGTTTGTGTTGTGCGCGCAGAGCAGAAATGCAAGAACAAGCAACTAGTTCAATTGCAGCAAATTCTTTGCCATCAAGCAGCGAGAGATCTTCAAGCTCCGCTTTACATGTGGAAGCCAAAGGTGGTCTGATACTATCTCTTCCCTACTAGTTTTAATTTAAGAAGAAATGTCTCTTTTTTGGTTTTTTTGTTTTAATTAATCAAGGTTGGATCGACTTGTTCTGGTTATTAGAGGTTGATCTTCAATGGCTTCGTGATTTCTAAGATCTTTCAGAGTTTCCAGTTGTTTGTTTTTTTTCAATTAAATGTTCGCCATTTTTCTGTGGTTAGACCTTGTAGGTTCTTGGACTGAAATTTGTAAATTATTTTGTAATATTGGCTTATTCCTTTGTGATCTTAGTAGATCTCGAAATTGATCTACTTGGGATTGCGGAATCTTAGATTGTCTCAAGTGGGCCTAGGCCTTCAAGTTAATTTATGTTTTCTGCTTCCGAGAGAAATTCTACGAGATTTACCTTAACCTTTTCTATTAGTCCGTTGTTTCCTTTCAAACGCTGGCAAATTGTTTTTCTATCGTTTGGTAGTGATGTTTGGTTAATTTTGTAGGACTGGAAAGCGATGAGGAAATCAGGAGGGTGCCGGAAATCAGTGGTGAGCTGGCCGGAATTTCGGCCTCTGGCCGAGATACTAGTTCGCATGCCGGTCCAGACAGGATTCAGGCTTCTGGGGAGGGTCCGAGAAAGAGGGGAAGGAGCCCAGCTGACAAAGAAAACAAGCGGCTAAAGAGGTAAGAATGAAATCGTAAGCATCCTATGAGTTGAGTTTATATCATGCCCTTTCTAGTTTGTACATATATATATATTATGTTTTATAATGTGGGATCGAGTGGCATTTTGGTGATATTGTATGTTTTGTGGGTACAAAATTGGGAGAAAGATTGTTGAGGAACAGAGTTTCAGCCCAGCAAGCAAGGGAAAGGAAGAAAGCATATTTGAACGAGTTGGAAACAAGAGTTAAAGACTTAGAGAAAAGGAATTCCGAGCTTGAAGAGAGGCTTTCCACATTGCAAAAAGAGAATCAGATGCTTAGACATGTATGTCATTTTCCTATCACTTTCACATACATCACTGTGCTAATTGTTCATTGCTCTTTTTTGGTTGGGGGGGGCATTCTGGGTATATCATGCTTCAAAGATCATTTGAAATTTGAGGGGTTAGAGTCCTTTTTCGATTTTTCTTGCCAGTTAACTTTTTTAGGTTTAACTATTATGTCAAATGATGTCAACAGAAACGCCCATACGAGGACCCATCTTCTATTTATTTTTCTTTTCTGTTTGAATAGCAGCTCATCATATTTTTCCTCAAATTTGAAGTTTTTATTCTGATATACAAATTCATTCATTCGGCAGATACTTAATTTATGTATAATAATGTGTGTGTGTGTGTGTGTGTGTATTATTTAAAATTATTTATTTACCATCAAATTAATGCATATGGCCCTGTAAACAACAGAATATGTGATTTAGATTTACGGAGGGGACTTGATTATCATTTATTATGTTTATTGTCATTCCTCTCCCTTCCTTCTCATTACAATTTAATTTTATGAGCAGTTAGCTTGAAACAAGGGATGATTATTGAATTAGTAAATTTTACAATTAAGAGCAAAGTACATTATCATTTGTGATGACCGTGTTAATCAGATCTACTCCTATCAAATGGAGGAAGAACAGGACAATGGAAAATGAGGTGTCATGCGCCTATTATTAATGGGCCACCTGGATGAGCCCACATCATCTAGAGGGCCACAAATCTTTCTTGTGATATTTGTTTTAGTAGGTGTAGAATTCATTTTCTTTTCTTTTTCTTTTTTTAATTTTAAAATGACGGTTTTCTCTGATGGGCCATATCTACAGAAAGGTTAGGCATGCAAAAAGATAAAAAGAAAATGAACCACTCTTGCTTTCCCATTCTCCTTACCCAAAAAAAAAAAAAAGGTGAAGTATTACAAGGTGCAATGAATTCTTGTTCTTTTCCAGTTGCTATCAGTGTATAACATGTGTTCTGCTGTGCTTGATTTTGTCAATTACCGGTCCATCACAATGTCCTTCAATCTCTCTGTTCTTTCAGCTCCTTGCCATGGCCATGGAGTGAAGAAACTCAGGCATGGAGTATTCAAGGATCAAACTAGACATTATCATTGTGGTAGTTTAAGTTGGGCTATTGTTCTTGCCTTAAGCCTAATTTTGCAACCCCATTATATATGCCCAAGTCGAGTGTCAGGGTCAGATTCTGCGTCCTTGACAATTGCAATTAAGGTTGTCACAACCTTAACCTGGATCACTTTGAGATTGACAAATTGATGAACAAATATACAAATGAATATCGGATCCAAAATTCAATTGTCAGAGCTCCACAAGTACAATATGCATGGTGCCAAAATCAGAAACAGTAACCCATATCATATATGAGCAACAACCACATTGTTAACTTATGACAATCAAAATTCAAATTGAATGTCATTTGACACGTCCTGAAACTCAACACTGGCACACACACATACTATTTGACTGTCTCGCACTTTACCAAATTTGCCATGATTGTTGATTGAATTAGAAGTTCCAGCTTGAAAGCATAATGATCAAAAGTTTTCTTTTTGTGTTTCATTTCTATTTGGTTCATAGGAAAGTGAAAGGGAATTGAATACAAGGATGCATTCTTTAGCAGATAGACATCATTGCCATTGGGATTACACCTGATTCCAGGATGATATCTTAGAGCATGTTCATTAGCAAATTAACGTTTCACTTTTTTCTTGCACTGAAATCTACTATTTTTATTGGTAATGAAATACTTAATTGTTTTCTTGCAGATATTGAAGAATACAACAGCAAGCAAGAGAGGCAGTAGCAGTGTTACCAATGCAGAAGGCTGTTCATGAGCAAGTCATGTGAGGGCTATATGAGAGACATTATCAGGGAAAATGTTATGGCCCAGGATTGAGCTATGATTTAGTCTATTGCATTGTAGTACTGTAAATTTAGGACCTTCACAAGCTTCTTCTCAAAGAATGTCACTTCGTGGCAATCTGGTCCCTTAATCGATTTTACTTTGTTAGGAATGTGCTCCATATCGCTTTTAATGTATTTCTTGTGGCTGTCCCACCCTGCGCAGCAGTGCAATGCCTGATGGTTCGCGAAGGCAAGTGGGATGACAGGTTGGCTGATCTGGTTCGGCTCAAGCTTATTGTATTTTTCATTTTTGGATATTCTGAATTTAGATGCATATGAGCTGTGAATGATGAAAATGAAGGTTAAACCTCCATATTAGAGGATTGCTTTTTGGTGCTTTTACGTATACTAATAATACACATGTTCCAGCCCTTAGTCAATGCGAAATATTAACCGTGCATTACAAAGGTGCCATGTGTGATTAGGGTATTGGTGTCTTTTAATTAGTTTTCATCAGTGCTAATTTGTGGGGTGGGCGTCAGTAGGTGATAGGTCTGATGATTGGTGCATTCTGTCAACCGAACAACTGGATTGTTCTCATCACTTGAGATTCGAATTTATGAATAATTGTTATTTAACAGGAGGGTTACCAGAACTTTGATATTTAACCAAGCCTCTTTTTTAGTTATTTTTGGTAAGCCTACCATGCTCATTAGCTTTAGCTTTTCGGGGCTTGATGTTTGCGGTTAATAATATAAAATCAATGGCACAGTGGAAGTATTAATTATATTGAGATTCTTACTGAGAAGTGGGGTTAACGATGAAATATAATCTTCTTGGTTTTTTCCACGGAAACAGCATTGGACACAGCTAAATGAAGATTGCTCAATTTTATTGCCAGGTGACTCGTTAATTATCTATTCGGTATTCTTTTTGTTTTCCCTCTTTTCTGGTTCTGGTGGTTGAGGACCACCAAACGGATCCCAAAAGGGAATTAAATATTTTAGACGCTAGAAACCAAAAGTCAGAGGATTCACAATTTTGAGGGAAAGAGTGCAACCAACTTTGTTATTAGAAATGAGTCCACCGACAGCCACTAGAGCGTAGAAATGAAGCAACCGACAGCGACTTGTTACAGGACAGGCTGTGGGCAGCAAATTAAAACTCTTAAACTCTCGCCCTTGTCTTAACGAATAATGATTAACGCATCAAAGATTGTAACGGTGTTAGAAGATTACCTCATGATCCACGTTACCTTCTATTACCATCTGAAAAGGACGTTGCATCTATTTCTGATGCGGTTACAATAGCTTCAGGCAGCTCCAGGTACACGTATTCAACTTGCTGTCCGGCTGAAAGTTTCCGTTCTAACACAAGAAGACTTGAAAGCGCGGCGAGCCGAGCCGGATTAGACGAAGAGAGCGAACGAACTGTCTGGCCAGTGAAAAACAAAAAAAGAGTTGACCGAAAAAAATAGCAAATAAATAAAAGATCAGTTTAAAATAATAATAATAATAATAATAATAAATATAAAAAAAAAAAAAAAAAAAACAAGCATTGATAAATAAACGGGCAAGCCCGCTGGCAGCTGGAAGGGGAGAGACGGAGAGAGAGAGAGGCAGACCATTTTCTCTTTCCCTCAATCACAGTTACTTTAGTTAGATCTGCCTCTGTTTCTTTGCAAGACAGACGAATTGGAGAGGCAGAATGGAAGCCAATGCGGGTATGGTTGCCGGGTCGTACCGGCGTAACGAGCTAGTCCGGATCCGTCACGATTCCGACAGTGGGGTTTGTGTCTCTTAGCTCACGATCATTGCAATTATAATTGGCTGACATAGAGATACATTCACCTTGGTTTATTCCCATTTTGGTTTCTTTGCTCGGACTTTGTTTTGACGGATCTGACTATTACTAGCTCAGTGAGAATGATTTCCTCTTAGAGCTGATCGATACTTCCATTTCATTCAGTTGCATTCTGGTGTCTAGATCTACTTCTTGTTGGCCCTTGTGGCTGTGAGTTGTGAGTTTCCGTTAGATATTGAATTTCCGGTTCAAATTTCGGTTAAGCAGTCATTTTAGTTTGAAGTAATAGGTACGATTTCGGGATTTCTAAAGCTTATTTTTGATTCGCGAAAATGAGTCTTTTGCTAATTTTGTAAACAATTTTTGTCTGGGGTTTGTTTTGTAGTTGCACGGATCCTTGTCACCATTAAGTTTTCCTTTCATTGTCTAACTGAAAGTTGTATGTGATCTACTGTTAGCTAAATGGGTTTCATTTAGTGATTGGCTGGATCTTTTCAAGGAGAATTGCCCCCTTTCGATGCTGGTAGGTTTGTGTTTTTCAGGGCTTTTGTACTATAACTGTTGTAGGCTGAGATGGTGATAGATAACTTCAGTGGGATTGACCTTGTTCAGCCATTCTAGATGAGATCTGGTTCCAGAAACAAAAACGGTTATATAATTTTAGATTGCTTGTTCTTTATCTTTTAACAGATTTCTCTTCCTAATTGGTCATTCCTTTCGTTCTATGATTGTTATCTTTTCAGTTTGCCACTTGGTCTCCAGAGTGTATCAAAATTCTAATAAATTTGTTGTTTATTTTATAATGCAGCCCAAACCCCTCAAGAATTTAAATGGCCAAACATGTCAAATTTGTGGTGATAATGTTGGACTTACAACTATTGGTGACATATTTGTTGCTTGCAATGAGTGTGCTTTTCCAGTGTGCCGCCCTTGTTATGAGTATGAGCGGAAAGATGGAACTCAGTCTTGCCCACAGTGCAAGACTAGGTATAAGAGGCATAAAGGTTAGCTTACTGGTTGTTGGTTGTTTTTGTTTCTATACTTTAACATGCGAATTTGTGTATTTAGTAGACATGGATCATCTGGATGTTTTAGGGAGTCCACGGGTAGAGGGAGATGAAGATGAAGATGAAGTTGATGACCTGGAGAATGAGTTCAATTATTCCCAGGGCAATAACAGGGTTAGACACCAGTGGCAGGGCAGTGATGTGGACCTTTCTTCATCCTCTAGGCATGAATCTCAACAGCCAATTCCCCTTCTCACAAATGGGCAGCAGGTTGGCACATTATGCAATTATGGTGCCATTATGTGCAAATGGTTGTGTGTAACATAAATGGATGGATTTGTGAAGTATGCATGTCATTTGTTCATCTTTTCAAGAATGAAATGATTTAATTGATCACAAGTTAATCTTTTTTATTTTCTGTTTTTGGTTAAATCTCACCTAATCTGCTTATTCTACTAGCAGGGACAAATTAGTTGTGCTTTCCTTCATAGCATTGTCTTCTAGGTTTGGCCATGTGATCATTATTTTTACTTGGAAAATTAAGCTGAACCTTGTCTTTCTATATTTTGATTTTAAATGCACAGGTATTTTGAGTTATTCAATTTTCTACAGGCTGATATGCCTCCTATTGCCAGGTTTCTGGTGAGATTCCCTGTGCTACACCTGATACCCAGTCTGTACGGACTACATCTGGGCCCCTTGGACCTGCTGAAAAAAATGTCCATTCCTCTCCCTACATTGATCCAAGACAGCCAGGTAATGGAGCAACCTTAAAATTTTCATGTAAAATTTTTTTGATGAGTTCCTACATTATATCTTTGACTTTTGTGGATGTTAAGTTGGTCGTTTCATCTTCTATAACAGTTCCTGTTAGGATTGTGGACCCTTCAAAGGACTTAAATTCTTATGGCCTTGGTAATGTCGATTGGAAAGAGAGGATCGAGGGATGGAAGCTCAAACAAGATAAAAGTATGATGCAAATGACCAACAGATACAGTGAAGGAAAGGGAGATATGGAAGGCACTGGTTCTAACGTTGAAGACCTCCCAATGTGAGATTCCTTTGGAAATTTGGTTTGTTTGCTTTAGGGCTCAAGTTGAAGATACCCCATGAGAGTAATAGTAATCTATTTCATGTTATGCATAACTTTTAATGAATTTATCTCATTTGATGTATCATTTCAAGGAAAGGCCAGGCTTGGCGTAATATTAAGATTACTCTATTGTAACTTAGAGGTCACATGTTTGAGTTGCTAAAACAACTTCTATGGATAACAGGGGTAAGGTTTTGCACATTTGACCTTCTCCAAACCCCATATGCAGAAGTCTTATGCACTAGTCAAGCTTTTTTTTTTCTTTTAAAAAATACTATTTCAAACTTTTCATCACCTTGTGGGCAAGGGCAATTACTTTAAGTATCCTAGAAGTAAAATATTGATCTCATTTAGTACAACAATGTGCATCCATCTGTGCCTTTTGTCTCATCAAAATTTTTGTGGGTTGCTCTTTTGTGTTCGGTGGAGCCCATTATTTATTATTACATAATTTTGAAGGTGTGTACTAAATTTAAATTTTTATTGAGAATATGGAACTGTTTACTTTTCTGTGCCTTGAGAAATTTTCTTTTCTTTCTGCATTGCTTCCTCTTTTCTCAGGGCTGATGATGCCCGACAACCTCTAAACCATGTGGTGCCCCTTGCCTCATCTCATCTGACCCCTTACCGCGTTGTTATCATTCTCCGTCTTATTATTTTGGGCTTTTTCTTACAATATCGTGCTACCCATCCTGTGAAAGATGCATACCCATTGTGGCTAACATCAGTTATTTGTGAGATTTGGTTTGCCTTGTCCTGGCTTCTGGATCAGTTTCCAAAATGGTCTCCTGTCAATCGCGAGACCTACCTTGACAGGCTTGCTCTGAGGTTGGTACCATGTTTATGAAATTAGGTCTTAGTCAATGGTAGTAAGGATGATGAAGAAGCAGTGATGTTAACTGTCTTCTTTTCCTTTCAGATATGATCGAGAAGGGGAACCATCACAGTTAGCTCCTGTTGACGTCTTTGTTAGTACTGTGGATCCCCTCAAAGAGCCTCCTCTTATAACTGCAAATACCGTCTTATCTATACTAGCTGTTGATTATCCTGTCGACAAAGTGTCATGCTATGTTTCAGATGATGGTTCAGCAATGTTAACATTTGAAGCCCTTTCAGAAACTGCAGAGTTTGCAAGGAAGTGGGTACCCTTCTGCAAAAAGCACAACATTGAGCCTAGGGCCCCTGAGTTTTATTTTGTCCAAAAAATTGATTACTTGAAAGACAAGATACAGCCTTCTTTTGTGAAAGAACGCCGAGCGATGAAAGTAAGTCTTAAGCCAGTTCCATTACACTTGTATATGTGTGTGGGATGAGCCAACTCTGTTATCATACCATGTTTCTGCATTAGTTGAAAGATTCTGTGTGATTTGGTGTTACAGAGGGAATATGAAGAATTCAAAGTGCGTATAAATGCCCTTGTTGCCAAAGCACAGAAGATGCCTGAGGAAGGTTGGACAATGCAGGATGGCACTTCTTGGCCTGGAAATAATCCCAGAGATCATCCAGGAATGATCCAGGTATCATCTTCCTTCCAAAGTTCATTATTCTTGAAATAGTCACATCAACTTACATTCTCTTGCATCTGGGGAGGACAGGTGTTCCTAGGCCACAGTGGGGGACTCGACACTGATGGAAATGAGCTACCTCGACTTGTTTATGTTTCTCGTGAGAAAAGACCTGGCTTCCAACATCACAAGAAGGCTGGAGCGATGAACGCATTGGTTTGTCCTTTTGTCCACTTGTATAGTGTTCCCTTAGTTTCAGTTTCTGATGTATTCAGAGACCTTTGTGGAGATGCTGATGAATAACATAAGATTGAAGGATGACTAATTGTCTGTGGATGTGTGCTTTTATATTTTTTCTCTATACTAAATTTGCCTTCTGATTTCACCTATCTTTGTGTTTTATAGATTAGAGTCTCAGCTGTGTTGACCAATGGCGCCTTTCTTTTGAATGTTGATTGTGATCACTACTTCAATAATAGCAAAGCTCTTAAAGAAGCCATGTGTTTCCTGATGGACCCAATCCTTGGAAAGAAGACATGTTATGTGCAGTTCCCACAACGTTTTGATGGCATTGACTTGCATGATCGATATGCCAATCGCAATATTGTTTTCTTTGATGTAAGTCCCAGTTCATATATTAGCAATCTGCACAACTTGATTTTTGTGTTTCTTTTAGAGTGGCTCATACATTCAGTTGTTGTTTTATTTCAGATAAACATGAAAGGGCAGGATGGCATCCAGGGTCCTGTCTATGTGGGAACTGGTTGTTGTTTCAATAGGCAAGCACTTTATGGTTATGATCCAATTTTAACTGAGGAGGATTTGGAACCAAATATCATTGTCAAGAGTTGTTTTGGTTCAAGGAAGAAAGGAAAAGGTGGTAAAAAGAAGTATATTGACAAGAAGAGGGCAGTACAAAGAACTGAATCCACCATCCCCATTTTCAATATGGAAGACATTGAGGAGGGTGTTGAAGGTTGGTCTCTGAAAACTTTATTTCTTTTCAACCCTTTCTCTCATGGTTGATGTTACTTTCATATGATTGATTTTCAGTAATTTTTATTGGTGGGTTCTTCCTGAATTAGACAAGATAATGGCCCAGCCAACCAGCTAGAAAAGTTGGGCATAATGTATGGCATTAAAAATGCTCCTTATAATCTGCAGGATATGATGATGAGAGGTCACTTCTTATGTCTCAGAGGAGTTTAGAAAAGCGCTTTGGCCAGTCACCAGTTTTTATTGCTGCTACCTTCATGGAACAGGGAGGCATTCCACCTTCAACAAACCCTGCTACTCTTTTGAAGGAAGCTATCCATGTTATCAGCTGTGGATATGAAGATAAGACCGAATGGGGTAAAGAGGTTAGTCTAGCATGGCATTTGGCAGTATATTTTTGTTGTCACTGTATTTCATGGTCATGCATGCATCAACTAATCCTTTTGTGCTGCCTCTTTGATATCACCTTATTTCATTCATACATCAGCCAATCTTTTTTTGCTGGCAGATTGGATGGATCTATGGTTCTGTGACCGAAGATATTTTAACTGGGTTCAAGATGCATGCTCGTGGTTGGATATCAATCTATTGCATGCCTTCCCGCCCAGCATTTAAGGGTTCTGCTCCTATCAATCTTTCTGATCGTTTGAACCAGGTTCTTCGGTGGGCTTTGGGGTCCATTGAAATTTTGCTGAGCAGGCATTGTCCAATATGGTATGGCTACAATGGAAGATTAAAGCTTCTGGAGAGGATAGCATACATCAATACCATTGTATACCCACTCACTTCTATCCCACTGATTGCTTACTGTATGCTTCCTGCATTTTGCCTTCTAACTAATAAGTTCATTATTCCCGAGGTGAGTGATAATTTCATTTATCTGTTGCCAGTTAATTTAGGAATTTATACCACCAGTCATTACCAATGAATCCCTTAAATCTTTTCAGATAAGCAACTTCGCTAGCATGTGGTTTATTCTCCTTTTCATCTCCATCTTCACTACTGGAATACTTGAAATCAGATGGAGTGGAGTCAGTATTGAGGATTGGTGGAGGAATGAACAATTCTGGGTTATTGGCGGTACATCAGCCCATCTTTTTGCCGTCTTCCAGGGTCTACTGAAAGTGCTTGCAGGGATTGATACCAACTTTACTGTCACTTCTAAAGCATCTGATGATGATGGGGACTTTGCAGAGCTTTATGTGTTCAAATGGACATCCCTTCTGATACCTCCTACCACTGTCCTTATTGTGAACTTGGTGGGCATCGTGGCTGGCATTTCGTATGCTATAAACAGCGGGTACCAGTCATGGGGTCCACTCTTTGGCAAGCTTTTCTTTGCTCTATGGGTCATTGCTCATTTATATCCTTTCTTGAAGGGTTTGTTGGGCCGTCAAAACCGCACACCAACAATTGTCATTGTATGGTCTATCCTTCTTGCTTCAATTTTCTCCTTGCTATGGGTGCGGATTGATCCCTTCACATCAGGGACCACAACAGCTGCAAATGATCAATGTGGCATCAATTGCTAGACCAATTTGCCAATCTTTTGTCTCTCATAAGGCCATCTCTCTTTCTGTTCTACCCTCTTGTACATAACAAGAAGCTAAGGTACTGAGAAGTCCTATGATTTAATTAACGTGCTTTATTCATCTCGCAAATTAAGTTGGATAGAGCTCCCCAACGCCTCCTTTTATCTTTTGTATTTTAACACTTTCCACAAAGTGTCACATCATTCAAAGACTATTTTGCTGGTAAAGTGGGTGTCTTGGACCTGAAGATTTCTTGTCAGTCATTATATACTTGAGCAGTGTTCTGTAATACGTTCTGGCAAAAAACTCAGAAACTTTTGAATTTGTATTCTTGTGCTCCTAAAGAAGTGAAATTGCTGTTACTCCTTTCAAGTTTATATGATTTATTTGGTCGTCCTGGCCGAGTATAGGAACAATGCGTCCGTGCTCTATGGCGACCTGTGTCTCTCCATCCTCGGGGCACTACTTTGGTGAGTGCTACATGCAACTGGCTGTCTAAACGATAGGGTAGATGAGAGAAAAAGATTATGTGATGGGAGTCAGGAAAGAAATTAATTTAGCTACTCCATGACAGATCAAAACGGCATTAATACAGTAGTTGGGTCTAACCGTTTTTTCTTGATTGTCGTTCTTCGCAGGCAAACGTGCGTTAATTCTGGGGGCGGGCCACATGCCATGGACTTTTTGTTTTTGTCTATCTCATTTTGTTTCAATGAATGGTTTTATTTTTTTAAAAAAAAAAAAAAAAGGCACCCATAAAGAGGTAATTCTTTGCTTTCTCATCAATGACGCTGATCCGTTGAGCTACGTAAAATTTTCAGGAGGCCCATAGCCTTATTGCTTACTCCTGAATCAGTAACCACCCACTGTCGGCGTTGATGTTTAGTTAATGTGAACTAAAAGACCCATATTCTGCAGTTGCCACTTCTCTGGGAAAAAAACAATCATTTTCGCCACGGTACAGGGGGAGTGCCCATGTCTCTACGGTCTGACTTCGGTAGATGGTCAACACAACGTGCAAAATAATAATATACACAGGCTACCCGGGGTCTTAAACCCATAATTCTCCAACCCATTCGTTTGAATTTTCGGTCCAAATCCGCGGATTTTTATGCTACATTACCACTACTTCAGGACACGTGTATTACCTGAACGCCAAAAAATGATTAAAAAAAAAAAAAACTCGTATTAAGAAAGACTGGTGATGACAATTAATTCATAGGTGAATCTTAAAAATAAAAGCTTAAACCCATAATTCACGTTTCAAGCTATTATTAAATCTTTACTTATGGTGTCTAATTATGTTAATTTTATTAAAACACACAATTATCAATAAAATAAATTTTCAAATAAAATAAAAACAAAATAAATATTGATCTAATTGACACTGTTGTTATGTTGCTCTATCGGTCACTTTCGTTCTTTTATGTGATGGATTTCGATAACCATCAATTTTTATATCGCACTGGTCATTTTCCTTCTTTTTATACCATCAATTTTCAGATCGCACTGGTCAAAATAGTTGAAAGTCAGCGACCCACCACAAGGCTACCCTGCCCCCAGACGTCAAACAACGTGTTCCTCTCTTCCTTCCCTCACCCCGAAATTTCCCCATTCATTGTGGACAAGCAAAGCCAAACAAACACCGCACACCTTAAAAGGTACTTTCACTGTCACTTTCGCTTCCACACCAGAGCTAAAACAAAACCGAAATTAATGTCAAGCGTGTAAATCAAAGTGTATGGTACGTAAGTTGTAGCCACCTAAGCCTTTATAAAGTTAAAACACCAACCCCCCGCACCCCCCCCCCCCCACCAAATCCTCCTAACATTAACAATTCAATGGTGTGAACTGCCAAACCCAACTTCACCATGCTGTTATCAGTCATCCCCAAACTCTGGAATCAAAGAAGAGTATACAAATGAAGTTAGGTTACTCTGGCGCTGCCTTGGGAAACATATTAAGAACAAGCAAACTTTCAAAAAATTTGGAATATATGGTGCTGAAGGCTTCAATTAATAAAATTCCACATCACAGAAAATGCTAATTCGTGATTCACCTCACAATCATGATTTGTTGCATCTGAAGCCCATAGTTAAGTAAGCACAAAAACGGGTTATTTAGAAATGACACCCAATGGCCAAGATCGTGTCTTAGAAGACCATATTAAGTCAAGCTATGCTTTCAATTCTTTCAGCAAGTAAAAATGAGAAAAACAAAGGCCATGTATCATGTCTTGCAGCCTTCAAGACAAGGAAGTTCCTTGAGAAAACTCAGCAGGCACCAAAAAGGCAGAATAAATAAAATCAGTATAGAATGTGAACCATAAAAGGCTTTCCGTTTGCTGCAACAAAACTACTTAGTTCTTTGCCACACTTCTATTCATCATCATCTTCTACGAGTATCCTCTTGCATGCTTCATAGCACATGAAAGATATCCCAGCAGCAGGAACCAGCTTCATGCAGCTAGGGCCCAGCCCTTTGTATAAGCCCTGGATCCCTTCTTGTTCAAGTATACTGGCTAGTGCATGAAGCACATTCTTGTATATCTGTCTTCCACTAAGAGCTCCTACCTGCATGTGCTTGCGAGCCACCTCAAGTGGGAAAGTTGCACTACTTGAGATGGCGCCAGCTACTGATCCAATTAAAAGGGTTTCCATGTTACCAATCTTTTCTTGCTTAAAAATTTTTCGATAGGCTTTCCGTAGCGTGTCATATGCAAAGTAATTGGTCGAAGCATATGGGATAACTCCAATGAGGCTAGGGGCAAGGCCTCTATAGAGCTCAGCAGGACCGTCTTCTTGCAGAATTTTCAAGAACGCATCTACGATACCCTTATAAGTGTCTCTCTGTAAAATAAGTCAACTCCCATGAAAAACACCATAGTGATGCAGAATTATTTCAGTCTCTAGTTCAGGTTTTGTGATATACCTCAATGGTTAATCGAGTCTTCACCAACTCAAGTGGATATGTGCACAAAGTTGAGCTAACTCCAGCACAGGCCCCAGCAATTAATGATGCAGGGATGGGAAGTTTAGGCTCCTCCCCAGGTTTAGGAGACAAATTCTTATTGACCGTATCATATGCAAAAAGCTGCAGATGCAGATAAACCTCGTGTAAGATCACAGGAAAAATCTGCCACCAGACAATTCAATCAAATATGCAAAATTTTTACTTCCTGGGTTCTCTAACCACTAAAACATTGACATAGTAAATGATCACATGAGTATTTGGCACCTATCAAATACTTCTTTGAAACTCATTCTCTACATAGGCAATTGAGTTCCCCACGGATACAAAAAATCTAAGCATGACCCATGCAGGATCAGACAGACAACTAACTTCCTTACTGAATAGGAATCTTAAAACTTTTATTGTTTACATGGGCATGTTGTTACCAATAGTACAGGGAAGCAAATTTATGTCACAAAATTAATATTAATGCCTTCTCAAATAGACCCTCATCCCATCCACTGTATGTTAGTTTATGTCTATGGAGGATTAATTATTGGTTCTAGTGGAATATGAAGAACATAATAGAATCAACCAAAATGGTACAAAAGTGTGTCACAATTTTAGGCTCTTTCAAGTGCATGACTGAATTGGTCAACTGTACCAAGAAAAAAGGACCATAAACCAGTTATGGACACACAACACAATACTGGATTCCCTCAGGGGATGAATTTGCAAACAATTTCACAGTTCAGCATTACTGCATCAAAGTCCTAGATGGGGACAGGCAAACTTTTAATGGAAAGCTGAAGACTTCTACCACTGCACTGAGCTTTAGCCCCAAATTCTAAGAAGTGCACAATGAATGTGATAGAAACATCTGAAAGATGACATGGCCAAAAGATACTTGAGACTCCTAGAGAAAAAGCTATGAAGTTCCATAAACCAATTGACCAATGCTGACAATCTCAGACAATGAAATAAATCAACAAAAACAGGAACAAACAAAATAAATGGCATCAAGAAAACAGAAGTCAAGAAAGACATATAAACTTCCCCATCAGAGAGTTGCAAAACACGAACCATAAAGCACATCCTTCCAGGATGAACTAAATAGGAACTCCCAACCAGCCACAAACATCAAAACCTATACCAACTGAATCAAATACACCAAGACAAATCTGATCAAGCAATCAATTAACCACAATACTATCTCTATCACGTTGAAAAACATAAGGAGAAATTTGGTACCTCTATGGCCTTGCTAGGTGCAACCCGAATCACGTTAACCAAATTGCCTCTGAACAATCCCTTCCATCCATCAGTCTTCATTATATTATGAAACACCTCAGTGGTCGTATGCCCACTACTCCCGACCATCAAATGAGTCCTTATAGTCTCCAGAGGAGCAACGGTGGTCCTTGACACAGCCCCAGCTATCCCTCCGCTAATTAACCGCCGTAAAGAAGGATTTTTAACCTTAATCTTCAGTTTAAACCCAACCCTCTTCTTTAAATCCCCATCCTCCTCTTGGACCCCCACAATTGACAAGTACTTCTCGTGAAGATCAGCGTAGATGGACTTTATGCTGCCGTTATCACCAGAATTCGGGAACCCCATTCCCATCTGATTAACGCTAGCAAAAAGCCCTCCGCCAGGGAAGCATTGACCATCGTGGAGGCTCCATTGAGACCCCAAATTGGAAATAGAGAGAAACCCATCTCTTGTATCATCAAATAACCGAATTCCTTTCCCAAACATTAATCAAGACCTTGAATCAAACTCAACAAAATTAAGTCTTTCAATGAATGCAACAAACCTGTAATTCCAATCCCTCTAGGATGACAACAGCGATAGTTTGACAGGCAAATATTGAGCTTGCATTTCTGGGAAAAGAGTACCAGAGAGAAACCAGTAACAAGGGAGGCTAGCAGCGTGCGTTGATGGCTCCTAGGAAAAAGACGGTAAAAACGAAGAGAAACTGGGAAATCTTAGGTACAAGAGAGAGAGAGAGATTTGAGGTAGGCGGTAGGTGACGGACAGAATCTCTCCCTCTCCCTCTCTCTGATAGCTTCTGTTGGGCTCTCTCTCTCTGTCTCTATAAATATATATAAAATTCTAGGGTCGCTTGGGAGGGAGGTCGGTAGGTTAAAGTCAGTGAGGGTGAAGAAGAGACAGTTTCCTTGGCCTCCTCGGAGTTTGTCTTTGTGCCACCTAACCACGTGGGGTAAGTAAAGCCCAACAGTTGTCTATCTCGAACCTCTTGGGAGTGGCTGTGATTCTGTATGTCACTCTCAAATGACCATCTCAGGCTATCTCCAGGAGAAAAAGGAATTTCTGTCGGATCAAAGTAATTTCGATTAGGCCATTTGGATTTTTGATGCATTATTTAGATTTAATAATATATATATATATATATATATATATATATATATATATATATATAAAAGGTATATTCATGGTTTTTATTTGGTGAATTCTTAGGATCAATTAATAAAATTTAAATTCTTATACATTTCCCTAATCAGGCAAAGGTTTTTAGCTACTTTGCATTTAGGATCAGGTTAAATAACACAAATACAGTATCATGAAAAAGTAGTTATCAGCTTATATCTTTTTGTTTCAATTCAACGTTAGGAATATGTAGATTGTGTCCAGCTCAAAATGGACATGAACGTAGCCAGACGTGTTAGAGGACAATGTACATATTGAGCTGGAGAGTTTGACCCAATCCCCAGTTCTATCTTAATAACCACCTTTTGTTCCCATGTTAAAGCCGTATTATTTCACTCCATTACAGTAGTTTAAGTTTCTTAATTTTTCAGAGTATATTAAAAAAATTTATTAAATTCGTGAATTATACAATGGGTATATATATATATTTTTTGTATATATAAATTTTATATTTTTTAAAAAATTAAATTTCAAAATGTTTGTGTCTGCTTTTATGCGTTGGTGTTTTTTAAGCAACCTATTCTTTGACATTTTCAGAAGGGTGAAATTGTAAAATCAGGTTCTAAAGTTGACGGGAGGGTCCTTGGACCTTGAATATCTCTAGTGTTCGCTGCTTACTATTTTGACTCTGATGAAGCTGATACCCTTGTGAATGTGCAAGAGGCCCTTAGACCATTTATCAGAAAGAATTAAGAAGCCCAATATATTCCTTTTCCCAGACCTGTGATTTCGTTGGCTAGGCCCAATTTTTTTTTTTTTTAAATTGTTTTTATTATCGTTTTTCGCTTTCCCATTTGTTGTACTCAGGGACTAATCCTTTATGTTGGAATAGGCATGTAAAGGATTAAAGGTTTTGCCGATTCCTACTGGGAAATCGAGACAAGTTTGAATCGCAGTTCTGGACTTATGTTCATCTTGTTCTATGTGGACACTCGACATTGTGCTGAAATGGGTAAAAAAGGAAAAAAAAAAAAAACAAACGGTACAGAAGTACCTGGCTCCTCGGTTATCTGGTAGTCCTACACAAAAGGCCGCCATGGTTTTGCATCGATCGAAGCACAATATAGCTGAATAATAATAATAATAACAATAAAAAAATGGCTTATCCTCCTAGTAGAGTGTCATTTTTCTTCTCTTTTTGCTTATTATTCGCAGTCTTTTCCTTCGTTGCTCAAGCTTTTGTTCCTCCCTCTGCCAGATTTAAGCAATGTGAATGAGGAAGATTTTGGAGAGCATTTTTTGGAGTGCGGTGGAAATTACCGTGTTCTAGACCCATTTTCTCAACCATTCCAGCTTTGCTTTTATAACGTCACTCCTAATGCATGGGTACTAATGCAAATTACCGTGCTCTTCGCATGGGTACCGCGCGGTCTGAGGCACTAATGCGCCGGGTTTGGGAAGCCAACCGAGGCAACCTCGTTCGCGAAAATGCAACTCTAACATTCGGACAGGACGGAAACTTGTCTCAGCCAATGCCGATGGCTGGATTGCTCAGCAAACCAACAATGCTAATAGAGGTGTGGTGGGGTTCAAGTTGTTGCCAAATGGTAACATGGTTCTCCGTGACTCAAATGATAAGCCCATTAGGTGAAGTTTTGATTTTCCAACAAATTCCCTCTTAGTGGGTCAGTCTTCTCAGGTTTGGGGTCGCAACTAAACTAGTGAGCCGGGGTTCTGCTAATGACAACGTCAATGGGCCGGAGAGTTTGCTCATAGAGGCCGAAAACCTTGTTTGTGTGTTACAAGAGCCCAACTTCCCCGAGGTCATGCCTTTAGTTCTCTTTATTTTTTTGACCCTTTTAGTGTATACAAGGGTGCTCTGCAGCATGTGACCGTCAACACTGACTTATCTTGGACGGACCAGGCTACCGATCCCACCTTGTCATACATTAGGTTGGAAACCAATGGAAATCTCAGATTCTACACATACACTTTCGACTGGAATCCAAGTGGAGGGAGGGCCTGGAAAGTGAGCTACACTTTGATAGAGATCCAATGTCGTTGGAGACGACATGCCAATTGCCCGAGAAATGTGGGAGCTTTGGCCTTTGTCAGGATAACCAATGCATTGCTTGCCCATCATCCGATGGCCTAGTGGGTTGGAGCAAGGACTGCAAGTCGCCAAAGGTATCTCCCTGTGGCGGGAGAGATTTTCGTTACAACAAACTTGAAGGGCTTGATCATATCTTGTGCAAGTACACCAAAGGAGACGGACCCATGAAGCAGGCTTCACGCAGCGACAAATGCACCGAGGATTGCAAGTGCTTGGGATAGTTCGACCATACTCAACCATCGAGTTGTTGGATTGCTTATGATCTCAAGACCTTAGCCAAAGTTGCCAACTCGAGACATTTGGCCTACATCAAAGCACCTATTAATTAAGTTATTTAGAACCTCTGCCATCATCTTTATCTTCTGAAGTGAATTGATTTGATTGTTTCCAATCCAATAAGGGATGGGACAGTAAGATTACTCCTCACTGCACTTCTCGAACTGTGATCTCCTTTTGTGTTCTCGCTTGTAAATTAATTGTATGTTGGTTTCCCTTAAAAAAATCTGTTATCTGTTCGAGTGCAGTAAAGTAGCTATCTGCCCCTCTTTTAAATGTGCTTCTTTTACTATCTGTTCTGTTTTTTTGTGTATGGAGTGGTAGAGAAGATGATGAATATGGCAGAGGCTTAGCAGATAATTACTTGAATTGGTTGAAACCTGAAATACGTTTGCTTTATGACAATGCATTTTTTATGTAATTGGTTGAATCCCCCTGACCATGAGTACCATGATGCATGATAATTAAATCGTTCGAGATTTTTTACTCACAAAAAAAAAAAAAAAACGGAGTGTCCTGGTTTTTCAATGGGAGTACGTAATATAAACTCTACAAATCAACCTTTGACGACTTCTTTAATTTTTGAGACCTACGCATCAGCAATCAGAACTAACTTCCTTTTCTTCGCCCTTTTCATACCCTTGTCAGAAAGCCCAACTGTCAGGTCAAAAGATGCGTCTAAAATCCACTACGCAACCCTCAAGTTATCTAACAGTACTTGTTATTTAATTACGATGTACCAAACCTATGGCTACGGACAATTTTGTCCCAGTTCTCTTTAATTATTTTTCCAATTCTATGGTTGCTCGGAAAAAGTACCCAATAAAATTGATATCTTGCCAACAGTGGTGCTCTTTAATTATTTTTCGCTGCGTCTTTAAATGGCATCTACCTAACAGTTGTGGTTCACCCGTCCCTCTGGTAGTTTAGAGGTCTGAAATTTACCTAAAAGGATATCTATCTTAAAAATTTCGGTCTTTTCACTCCTGAGGAGAAAATTTGAGATTTATAAGAAAAAAAAAAAATAATAAAAAAAAAAAAAACCGACCGAACAAAAAAGAAGCCCTGGTTCCCCACAATCAACCTGAATAGGTCTGGTTATAAAAGCAGTCGGGGTTGCGTGCCCCACCATAGAACCAATGGTTTTTGTGTTGTAGACAAAAACAATTTTCTGCTATAAGGTCAAAAATTGTGCGAGGCAATGGTGGACTATAGACACGAAAAATATCTTACAGGGGGTTGGTTTTATTAGTAAATGGGATGGAATAAATTCAAACAAGAAGAAAATACTACGGGAGATCAGTCTGCAAATTAAAGACATTATTACAGGCGTACATCTTGAAAGTAACCTGGCATGGGAGTCTTGTATAGCCAAAAGTTTGAAAATAGCTAAGATCTATGCACACCGATTGGTTTTCACAGAACCTGGCATGACTAAAATATAGGATGGCAGAAATTAGGGTAGCACAGAAAACACATTCCCGGGTTTTATTTAAAGATTGGCATTCAATATCTTCCTGGTGTCATGCTTAGTCACACTTGCAAGCAGGAAAAATTGGGATTCCATTTAACACTTCAACAACTTCTGGGGCATTCACTGTGGCCGGCTCCAGACACTTACCAATAATGTTCAGTACACAAAATTTCTGGTATATATAGGGAGACACCAATGGTGTGTATGTGTGTGTAGAGAAAGATAGAGAGAGAGAGAGAGAGAGAGAGAGAGAGAGAGAGACAGCTGGCGGGTGCCACGTGCCAAAATTAAATGGCTGGCAAATCAAACGGCACCGACAATTCTCTTGCGATAAATTCAAGCCATTAGCTCCTACATACTAAATGTTACTGATTGTAAATATAAATTTCATCCATTACCAAACAGAAATATACAAAGGTCACATTTTCGGTTGCAGAAGTGTGCTCATTCATCATGAAATGAAAAGATATGTTTCAAACAGAATGCAATGCAAAGTTACATAATCCACTCATGAAGTGGAAAACGAGAACTAAAAGTTCTGGCAACAACATTCTGCAAATTCCACAATTATAAGGAAAATATGAGAATAAATAACCATCAAAACATCATAAATAAGATAGGTCCCTAGATATGAAAAGCGCAACATAAGGGATCAAATGAAAAAAAAACAAAACAAGAGGACTCAGATGCACCATACTTGGTCATCAAGCAAAGAGAATCTCCAATCCCCCAAAATAACTATCAAACACCCACAACTAGCACAAGCAGTGTTTGTCTAGTATTGACGAGCAAAAGATAAAAGGAGCCAACCCCTCAGCACCTTTTGCCCCCAACAACAATCCCCCAATATCCCTGATCCGACACCCCATTAGCTCTTATTGCCGTACTCAGCTACTAATTTTATAACTAGATTAACTATTCAATTGAAAAAGATTTAGTCTTGGGATTCAGTTTTCCTGGCGTTTCCTTCACCTTCCCTCTCCTCCAACAACCTCCCAGCCTCCTCATCAGCCTGCTGAGCCTTCTTCTGCGCCTCCGTTGCTTTCAATGCCTGCAACTTGGCATGATTGTAATAGGCAACACCCAAGAAAGCGAGTCCATAGCCAAATAAATTAACGGGGGTCACAGTATCCTTGATAACCGACCAAGAAAAGGCGATCAAAAGCCAGTCCTTGACCACACCAGCCACATTCATAGTCAAAGCCGAAGTCTTTCCCACAAGCAAGAACACAGCAAGATTCAGAGCGAAAGCGCACAGAGAATTGGTACCAAAAATAACAAAATCGAAGTGGAAGCTGGAAGTCTCTCTCAAAACAGGGTATTCCACAAAAATCCAAGGCACAAACAAGAAAACCAAGCAGCAGGGGGCAACATAATAAAGAGAAGTGATGGGATTCAGTGTGATTCCTTTAGATGTGAGCAAGATCTGAATCATTACCAATCTGGTGGCCTCAAAAGCAACAGCCCCCAGTTGGAGCATGACGCCCCAGGTGTCAAATCTGGCCTCCCCGTAAGCAGCAATGGCGACGCCGAGAGAGATCGAGACCATGTTGACCATGGTGTCGGTCTTGAAATTGTCCCTCTTAAACGTGACCCCAATGGAATAAACAGCGACAGGCATGAGAGCCTTGAGCATCTGGATGAAAGAAACAGAGAGATAAATGTAAGCAGAATTGGAGAGCCACAGGCTGAGAGAATAGAGGGCGCCGATGGGGACGACGGAGGAGAGGTAGAGCTCGCGTGACATTGACACTGGCTCCACGAACTTGAAGACCTTGATGAGGAGGAAAGCCAGGGTGGCGCAGAAGGACATGTGAATCATGGTGAGTGAGATCGGGTACGGCCAATTGTACATCTTCTTGTCGAGGATGTACTTGTTGTACACGATCACCGTGAAGGAGAGGAAGATCCATACGGCCACATAGGTGTAGGACAGGAGGATCTTCTTCAGAACGCTGTCGCTCAGAGATCCGCCCTTGCCCATTCTGCTCCGATTTAGAGATGGACGAAAGGGAGGGAGGAGGCGGAGGAGGGTGTTGGTGGCGCGTAGGGAAGCTTGTATTGGGTTAGGCCGTGGGGTTGAGACTTTCAGATTCAAGGGTCTGGAAGAGAGAGAGAGATTGTGGAGGAAATTGGAGATGGTGTTTGGAGAAACAACAGGGTTTGTTTCTATTTGTGGTTGGGCGATTTGGACAAATGTTGAAAGACACCGCTTAACTCAAGGGAGGTGGCACTGTTTAAGTGGAATATTCCTACCGGCTGGATCTGCTTTACATGGGCTGGGCTTGAGTTTTTCTCACTGCTTGGAGTTCGTCCTTTCGATTTATTTATTTATTTTGTTTATTTTAACAAAAACACGTTTCAATTTTCATTGACACAGGATATCAGAAGGATCAGTTTGTTAATATCAAAATCCATTAATTTAAATTAACTTGAAAGAGATTGGTTATACGCATGTAATGCGTTGCTGAAACATGCTTATATTATATTACTATTATTCTTAAATGTAATTATATATTAAAATATTTAAAATATATAATTAATAATAATAATAATAATAATAATAGATATCACATAGTTGTAATTTTTATTGTTGCGTACCCTTTGATTTATGATTAGTGGTATGTAAATTATTATTTAATAATTAATTTTGCAGGTTACGGCTGAAAAGGAGAAACATCTCACGAGTATGGCCCCCGCTTGGGGAAAAGTTACCTTGGAAGACGACGCCGATTGGGCACCCTGAGTGGGATCGATTTTGTCACCTAATGATTAAACGTTCCTTTTTGTACAATTATTTTAAAGAAAGCTTCGGAATTTCTCAAAAATGTTTCCGTTCCAATGAAAAGCCCCAGCTGTACTAAACTATCAATCCAAGTGCGATTCTCAATGGCTGTTTTTCCTCGAATAGCTGTGAAAAATTTAACGGTGGCATCCAAGGTTTCATGCTTCAGTTTTCATTTTTTTGCTTTTTCTTTTTTCATAAATTTGAGGTTAATAAGAAGAACTAACGAGCGAACTAGCTGAGGGGGGAGCTGTTGGATCAATTGAGCCACCCATTTCGGCATTGAGATAAGACTGTTGTCCAATACCAACATTTCCTGCATTTGCTTTCATTTTCAACTGGCTCAAATCGCCCGTTTGCAATGTACCGTTGATTTTGTCGCCCCTCCTAGCATTTTTGTTGCTCAGTGAGAAGATTAAACATATATATATATATAATTATAATATTGGGTGAAAAAAAAACAAAATCTTTCTTCACAGACCAAAAGAAGCCCATACCCAGAACCAGACGTATTGTCCACGGCCTCATATATTGGGTTAGACGAGGACAGAAAAAGTTAAAAAAAAAAAAAAAAAAAGTGATGTAGGACATTCAGCTTTCAAGTCCAGGAAGCCCAGAGAATTAAATGAATAATTAATTATTATTAGTATCATTTTTATTTAACAAAATGGAAGTCCGAGAAGGGCGCTTAATAGAGTTTCAGTGGCGTGGTTTGCGGTTAGGTGTTGACCTTCCCTCAAAAGCGAGAGGCGTGCGTGTTGGATCAAGCAACTGCGACGTCCATTTTGCCACCTTCCCACTAAAAGGGCACAAAAGTCAGTCAGTCACCGACTAGCGACTAACTTGTATTTGTACGATGTGGACAAAATTTTGAAATTTTTTAAATTAAAATCATATCATACATACGACTCTTAAAAGGGAGTATTATTATTATTATTATTATTATTATTATTATTATTATTTTTTTAAGGAACACCCAACGTAGTTAGAAACTTGGTTTGGGCAGAATAATTAGGAATAAGTACAACAAGAATATTATTAATGATTTTACTCCATAAAAAAAAGGACTATAATTTGATTTGGGATTTGGGAAAATATTCACGTATGTGTGACTATATTAATAAAACTTTTTGTTTTTTTTTTTTTTTTTTTTTCTTTTGGAGGGTGGAGGCGGGCGGGGGGGTTGGCGCCCAGATGCGGAGTACTTTTACAATTCTGCGCTGATTTGGTCGCCCATAACAGGGACGGGGGAATAGGGATGGCTGGCTTTCTAATGCGGTGTGGACACAATTGACGGGTGCATTTGACATTTGAGCCACTTGCAGGCCTTGGTTAGATTGCCGTCTTGGCACCAAGCCGCGTTGGTTGGTGGGATCCATTTTTTATCATAGTCCCAGTCTTAGAATATGCGTCCAAAAATTCTGTTACACGCACAATCATGGTGCTTACCTCTATTCTTTCATACTGCCTTTAAAATTTAGGAGACAAGGCTCATAACATTCAAGGTAGCCACTTGATTGGTATTTTGATTTAAATTTTTGTACTAAATAAAAATAAAATTTTGAAATTAATAACATATGGTGATAAAATTTTAATAATATTTTTTTAATAATAAATAATAAATAATTTTAAATTTAATTTAAAATAATAATAATTATTATATTTATAATACACTTTTATTTATTTATTTATTTTTTAACTTGAAAAGCAAAAAAACATATAAATCAATACTCATCACGCACATAGCCTGCCCATAATTATTATGACATTCATTACATGTCTCAACTTCTTACTAATCAACATTCCTACCTTAACTTAACGTGATTATAAAAAATATATAAATATAAATATAAATAATATATATATAAATTCTGATTTGAGAACAATTTTTAAAACTTTAACTAGTCTAACCAATTTAGTTCAATAAATTTGTTAACATAAAACATACTATATAAAAATATATTATTTGTTAATTTCATCTATTTATATAAAAATATATTAGTTCTTTAATTATATATTTTAGTTATTTATATTATTTTACTCAATTTAACAAGTCCCACTTTCGTTGAATTCTCTATTGAACTAAAATTTTATTTAATTTTATTTGCTTATAAGTGACCAATAAATTAAGTAAACTCAGATAAATAATATAGTTTATTAATTTCATTTAAGATAACTTTAGTTCAGTTAAATATTATTAATTTTTTTTTTTAAATATATCATATATATTTTCACTTGATTATTACTTGTAAATTTATATAATTGTACTTGATTCATCTTAAATCATATAAATTTAGTTAGATAGAGTTATCAATCAAAATATTAAATATTTTTATATTTGGAAGACTTTGAGTAACTTAAATCAATTGTTAAATAAAACTTTAATTTTATATCATAATCAAAGAAAGTAACTTATCATATTCTTAACATATATTTAATATTTAATTGGTATTTTGTTAGTATATGTCCTCGTACACACAAATTACATTCATACCAAACAATTCTAATATGTTATTGTAATTATATATTGTTATAGACTCTTTGTAAGTTAACTTCCTACTATAGAAAAATATTAAATGGTCAAATCTTAGGGGATTATAGAATGTTCTTCTGAATTTCTCTTACTTGCAACTTTTTTTTTTCTCTAATTGGGAGGCTTATTAGATTATAAGATACATAATAAGGTAGTTATTTTTATTTCTATAAATTTCATGCCCGTTTTCCAAAATTAAAACATGAGACTTTGAAAATAAATATTTAATTTTTTAATCACGGGGTTTCACCCCAAGAGACACTTGTAACGTCTTTTTGATTTCTCATTAGGCGTTTTTGTCTAGATCTCTATAGTGACAATATAATTCTATTCAAATCCTAAATTCCCCAATTATACAACTTTTACATAATTAAACTTTAAACCTATTACATTCGAGGAGAATTAATTTGAATAAAGAATTTACAATTAAAGATTTAGATAAATCCAAGAAACATATGTTTAATTCTAATTGGTTTATTGACTCGATTCAAAAACAAAACCTCCATTCCTCGATAAATACAATCATTTTGGTCTATTGAGTCCATAATCATCCATTATAATTATATTTTGTGCACAAAGGAGAAAACATATATTTAATTCTAATTATTGGTTTTATTTGTAATTTAAAATAATAATCCCATCAATTAGAATTATTAAACTAAATTATTTGGTGTATCTTATAGAAATTCTAATAAAATTAGGCGTTAGTCTTATAATTAATTCTACACTTCTAACGGAATAAATCCAAATTAATCCTAAATCTTTATACATTTATTCAATGCAGTCCTACATATTTTCACATTGTCTTTTTAATCTGGTACCTTTACATTTTATTTTAGTTGAGTCTATTTTTAGAAGGAATTTAGTCAACTTGTTAAAAAACGTAGTTGACCAAACATAATAAATAAAAAAAAAACCAAAAAAATAAGAAATAAGAGAATTGTTTTGTACAGTTTGGTTTATCCCTTTGCATATTTGTTCAATTTAGTTTTATGTCTATGAAAGTATGGGACTACATTAACGAACAAACCAATTCACATGGTAACCTCTAGTTTGATCACAAAAAATGAATATGCTAATGAAGGTTATAGATTAGGTAAAGAGGAAGAAACTTACATATAATATTTACCTTTTTGCATATTTTATTTAAGCTATTTGACTAATTTCTGTTCAAAAAGTACTTGAATGAAATAAAAACAAAATGTCGGAGGCTAAATTGACAAAGTAAAGTGGTAAACTAGTAGATTAAAAATATTTATAAATATTTAGGACTAGAATTGAACTTGTCCATATTTGTAATCTAATTAGAAAAGTATTAATTTGGTAAAAAACACAATATTCAATATGAGAATTGAATGACATGCATTTATCGTAAGCCAATTAGGGAATTCATTTATTCACAATATTTTAATGTGGAAGGTAATAAATGAGAGATTTTCTAATTAAATAATCATAATCCAATTAGGATGGTCCTTAATGTGGGAATAAAATTTAAAAAGTTATTGTTTAGGAATCCTCAAGTCAATTGGGATACTGTTAATTACTATATTAAAATATAATCCAATCTAATTGAATTGCCAAAATAAGCCGTCTCCAAATTTTCTTGAATAGCTAGTAGCGTTTCTTGAGGCCAAACCGCGCACATTGTGGCGGGCGCGGGCTTGCATTGCCAGCTGCGTTCTAACCATCTTGGTGGGCGTTTTAAACATCCCGAAATCACGTGATAATTTTTATTTAATTTTGTTTTTTCTAAAATAAGTTTTAAAACAATTATTTGATTATAAAATCAAATCAACATTTCACTTTAACATTGATTATTAATGCTAACCAGAGATGCAATTAAATCTATGAATGGCATGGGCGGGATGGGGAGTGTGTCTCTAGTTCTATCTCCATTCCTAATTGGACGGGAGTTTAAAATTTTATCCTCATCTCTAGTTGGGACTCTCCTTATCCCTAGTTGGAATTAAGAATACTCCTTCTTTCCTCAGTCTTATTTTTTTTTTTTTTTTTAATAAAAATTAATAATTTTTAAAATAAATTCTCAAATTTTAAAATATCAAATTAAATATTAATTTAAATATAAAATCCTCAATTATTATCATATGAGTTTTTTTTTTATAAGAGTTAATGTAAAAATAAATAAAAAAAATTATACTAATTAAATTTTACATTAAAGAATAAAAATAATTAAAAAAATAACTTTTAAAATTTGTAATTTACATTAAAAAAATTATTGTAATTTGATTAAATTTTGTAATTTAATCTTTTAAAAGAGAAAAAGACTAGTATATTGATTATAAAATATAAGAAAAATAAATGTAAAAATTAAAAATAATAGAGAATATTTTTCTTTTGTAATGAAACATTTTTCATATAAAATTTAAGAGAAAATGTTAAAATTTGTAATGAATATACATGTAAAATTATATTTTGTCTCTAGAGACTTAAGATCTACACTTAAAATGGGCGAGTTTGCACAAATAAGAGAGTTGCCACATGTGCATTTTGATCGCATGAATTGGAATAATATATATTTTAAAGTTACTTTGTAGGGAAAAAATAAAAATTAAACTGAACCCGCAAAGTCAATTACCCACATTGGCGGCTGTTAGTGTGAGATGTATATAATTAAAGATGAGTAGGCGATTTTCACAATAAGACTGCACTGCATCCATTTAACAAAAATCTAGATGTAAAATGTGTGTGTTAGGGCACGACCTAGCGGTAAAACTCAAAGATTTGGCATTCCCATGGAGGTCCTAATATTGCATCCAGCTTTGGCGTGACCCCGGAAAACGATACGTCAAGTTTGCATTTTGGTTCCTAAAGTCTTCATTTTTGTCTTTCTCTTTGCAATCTTCTTCCTCGTCACACATGCCATAGTCTTTCTCGACACCTTCCCGCCCATAATTGTAGCCAATTTCATCTGTTTTTTGGGTGAGAAAATGAGAAAGCAGAGGTGGCTTTCCGCATTCTTGTCAACAAGGATTATGTTGGATTTGTGCTATATAGTATACTGGACCTCTACATTGAACTCACATGTGAGCAAATTTCATGATACCTAACAAGGGTAGCAACGACTCTTGGAACTGTGGGAGTCAGAGGTACACCTAACCCCACTTAATGGAGATGATTCGAATTTAAGACTACATAATACGAATAAGATCCTCCAATTACTTAAACCACATCAACGATAGTGATTCATTTTGTTTTATAGAAAAGTGAAATTTTTTAGGGATGGAAAGGGGGGATTTATGTTCTTCTTCCATTGCCTCAAAGACGCTTGAAAATCAATTAAAGCCTACCTTAATCAAGTAAGCACTAGAAGAACATGGATTACCAAGACACCACACAAAGGGAATAGTGGATCTAGAGACCAAAAGAAGACAACAACGGCCATAGAGTAAGTTTCATTGGAGACAGATGAAACTTTGACAACTAATACCACCTGACGGTAATCAAAATTTAAAGTGAGAAGAAATTAAGCAAGACACACAATCCTCAAAGTTGTAGCAAACCAAACAAAGAAAATGGTCTTAAAGGGACAAAATCAAGAGACTTGATAGAGGGAATCACATTGGAGGTGGTCATAGCGAGTAACAAGATGAAACTAGTTAGTAACTCATGGTTTAAAGAAAGGAGTAAGCAAAAAATTAGCCCTAAGCTTTTTCATTTTTGCAATGTAATTTTATATTTTTGAAGCTTTTTATTTTAGTCCTCAACATTTGTATTTCATTTCAATTTAAGATAATTTTGAATAAAAAATAATTTATATGTTAATTTTATACATTTATTTTACAAATTTTTTTTAAAAAAATCTAAAAATTTTAGATTCAATTAAAAAAATTTCTGAAATTCAAAATTGATTTGAAAATTTAAATGTACAAATGTGTATATTCTCATTAATATATACATATTATTTATGGTTAACATATAGAATTAAAAAATTAACAATTTTTCATTCAAAATTATCCTGAATTAAAATAAAATATTAATATTAATAATTAAAATAAAAAACTTTAAAGTTGCAAGACCATAATACAAAATTTGAAAAAGTTTGAGGCTAATTTCATGCTTATCCCTTTAAAGAAACCCTATTTGAAATTGAACTACTTTTCTACCATAAACTTCAAACTATTATGAGGCTTTATAAATTTCATTTTGCAATTTCTAAATTCCATTGAATTTATTGTTCACCAATGAAATAACATTGGTTAAATCTAGCTTTAGAATGATTAAGTTATCAACAAGATCACTTCACATATTAGTTGTTCCATTGACTTTCTTGATTGTAAATAACTCAATATTAACATTTAAGTCATGATCTCCAACATGATAAGAGGAAACACAAGAATTTGCCCTTTACAACTTTATAAACAACTGATGTAAGAGTTATGAAGCCCAAAGGAGTCTGTAAATGAACATAAGCCTAGGGATTGACATTCCAATGTGTCAAAACATTAAAATAATCATGAATTAACAACTTTTAATGAACAACTCATTGCTTTTAAAATGACTAACTAATAATTAACTATAAGAATTTTCTATCTTGATGTCACCTAAAATCAACCACCTAGCTTCGATCATATGTGTCTAATCAAGAGTATAGTCATCAGTCATTCATACTAAATTGACCCTTATGTGAAAGAAAAGAAGTAATAAGTCAAATGCATCAATTGAAGGGTCATCAAACAATTTGCTAAAGGCATTAATAGGATATTTGAATAAGCAAATATGCTAACATAATCTAATTTAACATTCCAAGCATGAGAACTCATAATAATGTGGTGATTTAAATAAGGTGATCGTAGTCTAAGGAGTTAACGACAAGTATTCAAGATAAGTTTCGTGCATCTTTCCTTGTAGAAAATGAAAATATTATTCAAAGAATTCAAGAATGAGACCATTTATCTAATATATATATATATATATATATATCTTACAATAACATGCCTTATTAACTTTTTTATCTTTATCTTTATCTTTTCTTTTCCTTTTCTATAGATCTTTTATCTTACTGGTTTGAGAATTGGTCCTTAGGTCTTATTGCAAGAAAGCCTTACCTTTCCCCTTTTGCTTACTCAGGGCTTCACGTCTTCTTGTGAGGGATTACTTGTCCACCTTCCCCTCTTGTGTGTATATGGCCTCTTTGTATGGGCCTCCCTGCAATGGCTGATGTAAGCTCCCATGTTTAGGAGAATAACTCATAACAACCCAATGTCTTGTGCAATCTTGAACCTTATATGGTGCTAATAAAGTAAAGTTTTATCCTCTTATAACTATTATATAACACTATTAGAATATACACTTTTGGTCTAGCTTTTTGCAACCATAGTTGATCCCCTTCTTCTTTTTGCCTAATGAGCTAGTGAGTTAAGGATCATGTGTGCCATTACCTTTAAGCCTCAATGCAACTTCTTAAGCTTACCATACTTTCCCCTCATCATAGAAGTAAAAGACTATAAGTTGAGCCTCTAATTTTATAAGAAATCTGTTGTGAGGTTGTGAGCCTAGGATAATTCCTTTTCTATTAAGAGGTTGACTCCCTTATGCACCTCTTAACTTAGTCAACCTCATGAGCATAAGGAAAACTCACAAGGATTGAAAATGCCTCAAATGTGATGCCAACAAAAATCTTGTATGGGTTAGTATACTCTTCATTAAATCATATTTAGCAAAAATTACACATTTAACATGCATAAGTCTCTCCCTTAAAAAAAACATTTCTTTAAGAGCCCTTGCCTTATATTGGGAACAACAATTTTGTGACTATTACGGATATGCATGAAGAATAAAAGGAGAAATTTCAATCTGTGCTCACAAAAAAATCTTGGTTGCTAGTTAAAGAGAATAACCTATGAAGAACAAAAGTTGTCCTAACTTGGAAGGTATGGTTGCATATCAGTTTTGTGACAACAAAAATTCATACTAATAATACAAAAACCAAACTAAAAAAAAAGGATAGATTGATGGTATAAGGAAAATGGCTTAAAATTTACCTTTCGTTACACTCTTACTTCATTTTATTTAAAGTTTTTCAAGTTACAAAATTCAAAATAAAGAGTTGTTACAATGTTGCAACCTTTTCACAAATTGAAATTAAAATTTAAATTAGAAAGACACAATCATTAAAAGTTAACAAAATGATGGCTAACTTGACTAAGAAGCTAAGTTCAAATTTCAAAATGAAAATGATGGTGTTGGATCTTAAATCAACAATGCTAAGACACCAATAGTAGCTTCATAATTTGTTGGCTAACTATCATAACTGAATTTTAAATTTTGGTGCTCAACTTGAACAAAATCAATAACTTGCTTCCAAGGTTATAAAATGATAGCAATATAGTTGACTTCACTCCTCCTTGGTGTCATAATTTTGCATACCTAAAGTTGTTCTTAATTCCTTAAATGTTAGCCTATATAAGCCTTTAGTCAAGATGTCTACAGCATGATCTTTGGCATTTAAATAAACCAAATTAATTTCACCACTTTCTTGGCCTTTTATGATAAAATAAAGCTTGATTTTAATGTGATTTATCCTTTTATGCAACATTAGATTTCTTGAAATAGCAATAGTGGACTAATTATCACAAAAGATTAAGATTACTTTTATTTGCTCCAATTTTAAATTAGCAAGCACCTTTTTTTATCTATATGGATTTGTTCATTATAAAGGCTATTTTTATATATTTAGCTTTTGTTGTAGATTATGCTATAATTGGTTGTTTGCTTAAGCTCTAATTAAAAACATTACACACCAAAGGAAAAACATTGCAAAAGGTGTTTTTCATATCATCAAGTGACCTTGCCCAGTCATTACCTATGAAAAGAATAGTTAGAAAATCTAATGATGAGAGATACTTATAAATTCATTAACACTTTATTAAAAATAAAGTCTTATAGTAACACACCTCAATGACTTTATTAACAACTTTAATCTTTATCTTTCCTTTTCCTTTACTATGGCTTTAGCTATAAATAACTTGCCTTACACTTTTAAGAATTGGACATTTGGTGTCATGGTGAGACACCCTTACTTTTCCCTTACTAGCTTAAGGCTTTAAACCACCTTATAAGGGATCCTTATTCACCCTTTCGTCATTTGTGTGCCTATAACTACTTTTGATGGCCCTTTTGAAAAGGGCAAATATAAGCACCTAAGTGTAAAGAAATTGCCTATAGTGACCCATGTATTGTTAAGATGTTTATTAAACCATTTCATTTGCTCAATCTAATCAAAACTAAACTAAAACTGCCAAAATTATTAATAATAATTTGAATATGTTTATTATTTAGATCAAATATATTTGACTATTTTGTTACAATTATGTGAGTTCAAAAATCACCAAAACTAAACTTAAATCTATTATAATACCAAAGCTTAATTACATTTTATTGAGATATGAATCACAAAAAATACCCAATTGTCTTGTATAATCCACTATCCTTTCACACCTAACACACTAAGTATAGAAATATTGTTCATATCTATATATATATATATATATATATATACACACACACCATGATTTTAATAACTTATTCTTTATCCATTTTTAAAATTTTATTTTCTCACTTTTGACACATGAGAAGTCACCAAAACCAAACTTAACTCTGTTATAATATCAAAGCTTAATTACATTTTATTGAGATATGAATCACAAAAAATACCCAATTGTCTTGTATAATCCACTATCCTTTCACACCTAACACACTAAGTATAGAAATATTGTTCATATCTATATATATATATATACACACATACCATGATTTTAATAACTTATTCTTTATCTATTTTTAAAATTTTATTTTCTCACTTTGGACACTTAAGAAGTCACCAAAACCAAACTTAAATATGTTATAATACCAAAACTTAATTACATTTTATTAAGATATGGATCACAAAAAATACTCAATTGTCTTGTATAATCCACTATCGTTTCACACCAAATTGACAAATTAGAAGGCGTAAATAATAATTTTAATCCCAATGGGTATGGTTCAAACAACCAAACTGCTCAAAACAATCTACGATAGCTAATAACGATTTGACTAGTTTGGCTCTTGTATTTATTTGGTTGTGACTTTGAAAATTTTCAAACTATCACAAATAATTAGATTTAAATAAAAAGATCAAACTAATCCAAACTTAATCCACAAATAACCCTAGTGTACTGTACTATTTCATATTTACCCATCATTAACAAAGGTGTATCCTTTTGTATCCATCATGAACAAGTGCTCTTTATTTCTCTTTGTGCAACCATGGTTGATTGCTTGCTTCTAGTCAGCTAATGAGTTGGTGAGCTAGGGACCTTGCACCTATAGCTTCGCTTCTCCTTGTGACATCCCATTCCACCTTACACTCCTCCCAATGACTAAAGCAAGAACTTGCTAATTGAGCCTTTAGTTCCATAAGAAGTCAATCTCATGTGAGGCCACGAGCTAGTGACAATTGGATTGCTCCTTTATTAATTGTCAATTGTCCTTCTCTCCTTTCAATTGAGTCAACTTTATGAGTGCAAAGGAACCTAGAGACGACCAATAGCGCCCGTAACATAAAGCCAACCCGTAACCCGTGTGGGTTGGTTTCCTTAAATGAATTATGTCGAGGAAAACCTACACACTTAGCACGTGTACACCAATCCTCAAAAAAATTCTTTAAGAGCCCTCAACCTATAATGGGGAAAATATTACAATGGTAATTTTTAACTTCGCAAAGAGTACGTTATAACTAGATTACGAGGAAAGTATCTTATCGCAAAATGAGTATGCCATTTAACACCAAAAAGGCACTCAAGTCCATATCTGCTGTGTTTGGTAGCTATTTAATATTATTTTTATTTTCGTATCCCCGTATTTAATTAAGAATTTAAACTTTTAAATTAAAATTGTTGAATACAAATTTACTATACATGGACAAAGGAAGAGAACACACGGTATAGAGAGAATTACCTACTAATATGTAGCACTAAGCAATAAGCCTTTTGATAGATTAAAAACCTTAAAAACAAGTCTTATATTTCAATTATAATTTGTTGAATTTATATGAATGACAATGTAAATTTAGAAGTTTAAACATAGAGATCTTTAACTAAAAGTTAAATTTCTTAATTGTAGGGTATCCCCTTATTTAGAAAATTTACTTTTGCTTTCGTGATTAAGGAGGATAATGGTAACTGAAATTAAAAAGACGCCAAAATTACATCAAAGAATTAGATTTACGGCAATAGATTGTTGAAAGGACACATTTATTTATCACCAGGATTAACATATTTATTTAAAGAGTAACTAGGCCCTTCCAACTTCCGCAATAATTTAATTTTAATAATCTCTGCGCTCATATTTTCGGGCCCAAATGTGCTTGCCATTGATTCGAAATTTGGCTATGCGTTTGCCATTCAAAATGCGATCAACGGTTGTTATGGAACGCAGGACGATCTTTGCAAACAAGGGTTGCTCATTGGTGGCAGCATTCTCTTGCATTTGGACACGTACAACGCAATCCCCGAAATTTTCCATAAAAAGGTTGGTCACCTCCTCTTTGGTCACCGGAAACCCTCGTGAAAAGGTGAGGAACATGGTCCTATCATCTTCTGTGAAATTGTTATGGGGCTCCCAAGCCCATAGTTCATCGTTGGGGAGCTCATATTCCATGGTCTTAGGCATTATGGTGATGTTCCCGAATAGTGGATGCGGAAAACCCGGAACGACGATTGGGCGTAAATTGGGGATTGGGATTGAAGGCGATGGGACTGCAGGCAAAACACGCTCTAGAATATCTGTAAAAATGCGAGAGCAAATAGTGTTGAGAAAGTTTTTTATACCGTTAATTGCAGTGAACTTGTTTTCCAGGAAAAACGACAAAGTAATGTCCTTTCCTATGATCCTGGAAGTCAAGGGCATGCCACCGTCTAGTAACTTAGGAAGGGTATTGAATTCAAGAACCTTGAGAGATAAACCGGCTTCGTCAGCCAAGTCATTCACTAATGGGTCAGACAATTCACCCATTTTCACTATTATGTTTGGGCAACTCATCTGCTCTAGCCATAACCACAGTGCCATGAGCAACAAAGACTCGGCCGGGTCCCGCATCAGAGTGATAACCAATCGAGAGAATACTGCTCTGTCTATGCTATGAAAGATAGGAAGCTCAGCCCAACTGATGCTAGTACTGGTTGAAGCCATTATGTGGATGATGACCCCGACGCTATCGTCTCTGAAAATGAGACAGATAGAGAGACGAAGATAGAGAGTGAAGCGGGTGTGGAAAGGAGAATGAGATGACAGGTAGAAATATAGGTGACTTTCATTGACAAGAAGCTGTGCTAAATATTGATACCAAATATTGTTGTTAATGCTTTTATTTGCTTGCCTTTTATTTCTTCTCATTATGTAAATGCTCTCTTAATTATGCCCTTCCCACTTTAAGTTAATGCTCTCTCTTTTTTTTTTTTTTTTGGCACAAAATTTCACCTCACCTTTTGAATATATTAATTGAATTTATCTTTAATTTGGGAAATGTGCTTATATGCTTTGGATAAACATCTCCTAAATTCCTTATATTTCTTGTAGTTTGTTTCTCTTTCTTAATTCCAAAGCTAATATTGATTTTCTAAGTTAAGTGGTGTATCATGACCTTACATAAATTAATTTTTTTAACACTTAGTCAAACCAACTCTTAAATTGACAATTAAGTAACCCTTTTCTTAACAAGAAGCTTTCTCAAAAAGAATAATTGAGAATGCAATAGAAAAATTTGACATATGAGAATTCAAGAGAGGTTATGAAAAAAAATAATGAGAGTTGAAGTATTTATAATTTTCCACCTCTAAGACAACACCAATTTCATTATATTGATTTTATCTTATAAATGATACAAAAACATTTTTGATCATATTATCTAACCCTATCTTTTTTTTTTTTTTGTGTAGACCATTAAAAGGTAGGAAGGAAAAGAAAATTGATTTTGAGATATAATTAAAACAATTAGAGAGAAGCAAGAAGAACATGATTAACTAAAGATATATTTAATTTAAAGGGAAGAGTTAAAATAAATAAATAAATAAAATATAAAAAAAAAATATAATTGATTCTGAAAAAAAAAGAAAAAAAAAATAAAAATAAAAAATTAGTTTTAAACTTTTTAAATTTTTTTTATGTATAATAATATTTTAAAAATTTTTTATTTTAGTCTTAAATATATATATTTTGTTTCAATTTAATAAAATTTTTTTAAAAAATTAATAAATTTAATAATTTTTTTACATTAATTATACAAAATTTTAAAAAAATTTGAACTCAATTAAAAAAATTTTAAAATTAATTTAAAAATTTTAAAAATGTTAAATATATATTATTTTTTATTTATTTATTTAAAATTTTTTATAATTAATATATAAAATTAATAATTTAATCGTATTTTATTTAAAATTATTTTAAAATAAAATAAAATATAAATGTTAAAAATTTTAAAAAAATTTTAAATTAATATTTTACTTATTTCTTATAAAATATATTAAATTTTAATTTAAGAAGTGGGAAAAAAATTAAAAAAAAAAAAAAAACGTGGGGAAGCAAATGGTTTTGGATAATGACCCGGGTGAAATAGAGGTGTACAAATTCCTCCTCGTGACCCTTTTAGTATTATATATTGTATAATAAACATAAGTTATCATTTAGTCCAATAATTAATGTACTTTTACCTTCCTTTATGATTTGAGTTTGAGACTTAGTAATCTCATATTTGCTTTTGTTTCCGTGAAAAATTGTTTTGAATCCGTTACTAGATAACGAGAGAAGGGTCTCGAATGTTGGGAGTTCAAAATAATTCTGAAGAAAAAGCTGAAAGAAGATGAAGTTGTGAGCAATTGACATTGCTCTATCAAACTAATGCATCTTCATTTGCTCTCAATTTCTCATAAAAATAAAAATTAATTTTTTAATGCACGTTGCAATTTGTTGTCTAGCTGGCATGACACGTGCCATCTACTGTCACGATAGGTGTCACATTTGTCAGAGTCATTGACCTTTTAAGGGAATTATATTTTTGGCATAAAACGCAAAGTTGAATATTTACTAATAGAATACAAAGTTCATGTTGGAATTGCCAAAGAAAAAACATTAACTTCTTTTTTTAAAAAAAAAAAAAAATAATAATAGTAACACTTAAATTAACGAGGCTCAGGAAAATTTTTCGCATCATCTCAACCCATTATTAATCTGCCTGCCCATATTTTCCGTTTCCCAATCTATTTTTGGGAATTAAATCTAAAAAAACAAAAAGGGATATTTCGACCATTGGAAACCAAGTCCCTAACATGGCCACGAATGCATTACTTACATTCTACTTTAATTTTAGAAAGTCTCTCATTGACAGAAGAAGCAATTTTTCCTCTATGGAAGTCTCTCGTTGAAATCAGAAGAAATCCATTTTCTTTAAAGGTTATGACAAAATTTATAATTGGGATTCGTTAAATTAGAAGGGCCGTAGCTTTCTCAAATCCTATGTTTCTCGCATCAATTAAAATCTAACATCTCTGAAATAATGCTGGATTATGTTTTAAACTATTAAAACAGTTTTTAGGTGTTTTTTTTAGTTTCATTTAATTATAAAATTAAAATATTTAATAATTTATGAAATTATATGATGTAAAAATTTAATGATAATTTAACATATTTTTTTTTCATTAATTCGAATTTAAATTTTTAAAATTATAATTTTTTTATATAAATAAAAATTAATAAACAAATATATCAACAATTTCAAGATTTGTTATAATTTGTTACAATACAGCCAAGTGTAGGAAAGATACAGGATGATGATAAAACTTCTCCTGAAGGATAATTATGGAAGCACATGCCTCTGGTAACCACAGAAAGTTAATAAAAGTCTCAAATCATAGCAGAAGACAAAGAAAGACAAAATCCAGATTCCTACACCTTTGTGTCTCATCCCCGACTAGTTCCATCACCATACTACGGCCAAAAAAGCCCTGCGCAACCTCGGACTACCCCATCATGGCCAAGCTATCGAGTCCTCCTTCCTACCAACACCCATTTTAGCCAATGTATCAGTGAACCCATCAGATTCCTGCGGCTGAAATATAGATGCTCTCACATGGTCTTCTATCCAAGTGATCCAACCAAGCTATTGCAACCTTGGGAATCACTTTCGACGGTTAATTTATAATTCCCTGTCTCCTCCACTAGCACCACGATATAATCGATTCTGCAATCACTTTCAACTCCGTCGTCTCCAGCCAGCAAACACCTTACTCTTTTGCCATGACCCTTTAACGCTCTCCCAATTCCTGTTGATCCAATCCTCTCTAAATGCCGAGCCATCAGGGTTGAGCTTAAATTGAGGCGGAGGGAAGGGGAAGGTACCAACCAGCCACAGGCTTGTCCTCAGTCCTCCTCAGGCCCCTGCTAACACCTTGAAAATGTTCCAATTAAAATCATTTACTGAAAAGTTGTCAATGTCACTCAATCGCGTCGCAAACTTTCTCATATAAAAATATTATTTTCTCTAAGCACAACCAAAGCGGGGGCTTAACCGTATTGACCAAACAATAGAATAAAACGCTCCCAACTCTTACTTTTGTGGATGTAGACTCCCTACTTATAGCCCTTTCCATGATTTCCAAAGAGATGTAATGGAAGACCACTTTATACTCCCAACACTTCAACCCTTACTATTAAGATGACCACTTTTATACTCCCAACGCTTCAATGAAATGTAAAGATAAATGGGTCAAAGTTTTCTCATGTTGATCACATAAATGAGGAAAATAATGATAGAAACCTCCAATACTTGTGTAAGTCTAACGCCCGCCAGAAGTCATTCTATCAGCAATTACTGATGAAAGACCTCAACCTTTGGAGCCATACATTCTGTCCTGACCAAGATGGGTTCTCTCTTCGTCCACCATAACACAGCAGGAATTGACAGTGAAATTCTCACTCTTCTCCTCTTTCTACACCAATCTATCCTGCACGTTCTCAACAAAATAATTTCTTTGATGGTCCTTCTAAGCTCATGGTACCGTTCCCTTTCCCATTCAAAAAAGATGGTCGCCACCACATTTCCCATGTCCAGCAACCCCATTCCCATCTCCCAAAAGAGGCCAGCGGTCCCTCCATTAAGATAGCAAAAGCATATACATCCTTGCAGATTTAGTACGACAGAACTAATGCCCAACCCCCGTCTGGGTCCAGAAATCCATCTCCTTGTCATTCCCAATAATGTACTTGAAATTGGCTTTTTAATCATCCTGACACGTTTCACTCCCTCGTTAATCAGCAAAAAATTTTCTACATTCAAAGAGACATTCTACGGGAATTAGGACTCATATTGTCCAATCACCACAACTAACCTTTACGATCCTAGCCCATAAGGCTCTCTTCTCCCTTACCACCATCCAATGTCCAAAACCATTTGATTAATAACTCCCCATTTCTATTCCCTATCCTTCCTCCACCCAAACCATCCCATCGTTTCTTCAAGCGCACCAGCATCCAACATACATGATGAGCTTTTTCCTTCTATTCACTTCCTCGTAGTTTCTCCCACGTCTCTCCCAACAAAAACATAGCCTATCACTTTATTAAAGATTTCAAAATTTTAACTTTTTGGAAATAGTTTAATAATTAAAAATTTTAATTTTTGTCTTACAAATTTTGAATTTTAATGTTAAAAATTTAAAAAAAAATTACTTATATTATTTAACTCATAATTAAACAAATCTCTTAATAAACCACATAAAAAAAACTCAAAATCTTATAACTTAATTAAGATACTTCTTTTTTTTTTTTTTTTTTCATAAGAAATGGTATGTTATCAAAAACATAAGTCCAAACCAATACACCTACCACAACTTTGATGCCACCGCAAATTCTATCGACTTACCGATTCAAGTTGGAACTCACGATATAATTTCATTATCCTGCATTTTGCGACTTCACGCAACCTTTGTATTTATACACCTATCGTACTTGTTACACTGCCTTACACTGACCTGTCGCTGAGGCATCCAGTAAGTATAAAAAGCAAAATTCCCACCCAACGTCATTAAAAATGTACTTAGAAAACGATAATTATCCAATTGAATAATTCAAATCTTTTTCTCAACGAAAATTTAATTCATTTCAAAACCCGCTCATGTTACACCCGGTAATCATCTGAAAAGCAAATGGTGCATCCAGCTCTATGTTGACAAATAAATAACCATGCAAATAAAACCCCACAACTGCGGACACCCATGAGACCAACACTTTCCAACAGAAAGACCTAAAAATACCAAAGAAGAAAAAGATTAGGATCGTAAACAATGGCTACGCTGTCACATGATAGTCACAACCGGTACTGCCAACAGAAAAGCATAAAACACAAGACTTAGACAGCATTAACTGAAAATCCAACAAGCCGAATTATTCCCTAGGAGTCGGTATACGAAGGTCACAAATATGGACGACTCCGATTTACTGGGCTCCAATCACATGTAAGGCACTAAACAGTACACTATAAAACTTGAAAGATGCAGTTGCGAGGGAACCACCATGCCTCTCTAATTAGAAAAGCCCTAACCATACAACAGTTTAGTATTAATTTCGAGGAATCGATGAAGCCAACCAATAGAAACAGGCGGCCATAGAGGAAAATCATACTAAAGAGACAAAAGATATATTAGGCACAAACATCTGCCAATTCTATGTCAACCAAAGACATGCTCAGATATCAGATATTATGCTACGTCATCAACCAACTAAAATTACACATGCCACAAATATGCCGGCAGCTCCATAAGAAAATCTAGCAGAGTCTAAAGAGATCAACAATAGAAACGCCCTCAGCAGTACTCAGAGGCTAAAATAACTCTTAGGTTCATAACCAATGGGTAGATCATCTCTCCCTCTCAAAGCCATCAATATTCCCCATTAGATTGTGTCCTGAAAGAAGCATACATATCGGACCACAAACACTTCGCCAATCCAATCTTCACTACGATGGCACTGCAAGTCCAAATATTTGAATAATCAGTATTAACTAATCATTACCATATAATAACAAAGTTATCATTGAAAAAAATCATGTAAAAGTAATAGGCATGAGAGTCCTAACCCACCCCCAAACTAACCCAACCCAAGACATCCAGGAAACAAGCAAGGTATCTTTTTTAATTAGATTGGAATGCATGCATTTGTCTCACAATACAACAATACAAATTAACCTACTCTCATATTTTCTCAACTAAGAGCATGAGATAAATTTATGGAAAATACTGAAATGGCAAAACAAAATGTGGTGCCAGGGAATTCTACAGACTCAATATTACACGAGATGATGTGATATGAAAAGGCATGTCCTCTTATGGATCTTGGGATAACTTACTATATGTGGATGTGTCAATCTGCTCAGGAAGCTCCTTTATATCCACCTCAAACCTCTCTTGAACCTGAAAAACAGCAGTTTGAGCAGTAGAATATAACGAAGTACTGTAAGCAAGTTCAACAAACAAAATTTTTAAGACCTGGTTCAGGACATCAGAGTCTGAAGCAGATGAAACAAATGTAATTGCAAGTCCTTTTGTGCCAAACCTCCCAGCTCTACCAACCTGTCAAGGATTTAATGACTCAGATTTAACAAAAAAAAAAAAAACACGCTACCATGAAATATACTGAACAAAGTAAATGAAGCTACCCTGTGTAGGTATGTGTCAGCAGAGTCTGGCATGTCATAGTTGATGACAATGTTGACCCGCTCAATATCAATTCCCCTGCCAACCAAATCAGTAGCAACAAGAATCCTTTTGTGCCCCTCTTTAAAGCCCTTGTAGCGCATCAACCTACATACAAATTAAGTTCAGACTATAACATTTACCTGGATTCCATTGTTGGTAAACCAGAGGAGCAATTGCTCAAATAATTAAAAAAAAAAAAAAAGGAAAAACCAGAAATAATTTTCTGTATGTAAATATAAACAGAAAGATTTGACATAAGTTTAAACTGTCATTAAGAATAAGCAGACAAGCAACTTTATTGCACATAAACAGAAATTGCAAGCAATCTCATTGCCCACAGCCAAAGAAAGAATCATCCACCTCAATGCAATAGTTAGAAACATAAAACATTATCATAGAACAAAAAGCAAAAGAAACCTAAATCACTAGGCATATCACAACCAAGTAATAGGTCCTCAATGTGCCAGTTTAGAGCATCTCATTTCAAAATAAGCAGAGTTAACAATAACAAGACACCAAAATGACCAGATAAATCACACTCAACCTATCTCAAATCCACCAACCCTCAGAGAAGGAATGTAAGAGCAAACAGAATGGATCATTTGCCACAAAGGACAGCCTTTTCCATATCGGAGGCAAGTGACAGACCTTTCTTCTTGCGACATGCCAGAATGGATGCAAATTGAGGGAAAGTTGCACTCCACAAGTAATTTGTTCAGTTCAGCTGCTCGGCTGACACTTTTGACAAAGATAACAACCTGATTGAAGTCCAATGCATCGAGAAGATCATTCAACTTCCGGTTCTTCTCAAGCTCAGTCAATTTGATGTAGTGCTGCAAATTCAATAGTAAGCTAAGGTGCATGCCAATAACATAATATGGTAAAAACAGTCAGACATCAGGACACAAACCTGAACAAGACCATGTAAGGTCAATTTTGCCTCGTCATCAACATAAATTTCCATTGGCTGAAAGTAAAAATGTCATAGTAAATCATATTAGGAGCTTCCTCAAGCTAATGCAATCCACAAGGAAATCAATGATCGATTAACATCGCTTGAATCGGATTCTCTTCCAGCAGAAATGTCTCCTTGCAGACATAATTTCTAGTCACAGCAAATGCTGCCGTTGCTCAACACAAGCTCATCACAGCAACTGAAACTGCAGAACATAGAAAGCAGCTCCAACCCCTCCCCTTCCTCCCCCAGCTAAAAAAATCCCTCTCCTCCCTCCCTCTCTCTCAACCAGTAAGCTTCAAATCCACACAGGCCACAGCCCAAAAGATATTTAAAGAACAAAAAGATTTAAAAAAATGAAAAACACAAAAATACATTACACACTCCACTCTGAAGCCATCCAAAGACTTGGGTCAAGCTTCTTTGCAATCCCAAGCTCAATCAAACTAAGTTTTCCTTAAATTGACTTGTGACAGACAATGGCAGTCTAAAGTTACCAACAAGACTCTCGCAGAAATCTGGTATTATTAAAAGATAAGACTTCTAAACTCGAGTAGAACTGGCCATAGGACATTACATCTTGCATGAACTTCTTGCAAACTGGACGGATTTCTTTGCTGAGAGTGGCAGAGAACATCATAACTTGCTTATCATGAGGTGTCATCTTGAAGATCTCTTGCACATCTCTCCTCATATCTGCATGATAAATGATGCTTTTCATGTTAATGCAACTCAAACATTAAGGTGCTAACAAGAAAATGAAACATTAAGTGAAATTAGGAATCTAATCAACTGGGGAAAGTACTCACCAAGTGACTCAAGCATCTTGTCACATTCATCAAGAATAAAATGCCTCACATTCTTCAGAGAAAGTTCCTTATCTCTAGCCAAAGCAAGTATTCTTCCAGGTGTCCCAACAACGACATGTGGGCATTCATTCTTTAGCAGATCTTTGTGAGTTTTAATATTGACACCACCATAAAACACAGCAACCTTGATATCTGGTAAATAAGTACTAAACCTCTCGAACTCATGGCAGATCTACAAAATAAAGATAAACAACCAAGAAAAAGAGATTAACAAATAATTTCATCAAATTAAATCAAACAGAACAATAACAGGAAGAATTTGCAAATACCTGATAAGCCAACTCCCTTGTATGGCATAAAACAAGGGCAATAACTTGACCCGATGTAGGCTCAATTTGCTGGAGAGTAGAGAGAACAAAAACAGCAGTCTTTCCCATCCCAGATTTAGCTTGACAGATGACGTCCATGCCCAAGATTGCTTGTGGTATACACTCATGTTGAACTGATGAAGAACCAAAGAAAATTGTACCGAAGGAATTCTTGGTAAGTAAAACATAACCTCCCTGTTCCTTTAATTGAAAGGTACATAACCTCCCTGTTCCTTTAATTGAAAGGTTTATAGAATACTGCTCCAAAAGAGTGTGATAGTCATATATTACCTGAAAAGAATCAAAAGGAGCAAACATCAAAGATAAAGGAATAATGTAGCCAAAAGACAAACATGCACAAAATGAAAAAACACTTGCACAAGAACCCAAACACACAAGAAGAAAGAGGAGAACAAATCTACTACTAAAGTTTCTTCACATATAAAGCAGTAAAACATGACATAAACATATGCTAGCATATAAAAATGTAATATATCCAAAACCTCATAGGACCTAAGTCTCATACAAACCTCAATCATAAAAATTAAAAATAGAGTTTTTAAAATCAAGTATACCTCCAAATCGGCATAGATATTCATCTCTAATGCTTACAAGACAACAAATTTTCCAGTGAACAAATTACGACATTCAAATCACCACTTACTTTTATATTACAAAAATAAAAAAATAAAGTACAAAGAGAAATTGGGAGTGTATGGCTTGCCTTCAGAGGGATGCTCAAACCCTGAGTCCACAATAGCCCGAAGAAGTTCTGGCTTCAAGAGGAAGTCTCTGAATCCAGAGCTGTGTATTCCAACATAACCCCTACACACCCAAAGAACACAATTTACATGAATAAGCTTAACTGCATCAAAAGATCATCCAACATAATTAGGGTATACAACAAATGCTGGAAAGTAGCACATCAAAGCAAACAAACAATTGAACTACACACTAATTGCAAACTCTGAAAGTAAACTTTTATCTTAATAAAAATCAGCAAAACATGTATACACAAAATCGCAACTTAAAACCATCGCTTTCCATTGTCCTTAGTTCCTCAATTTGCAACAATTATGAGAACTCAATTGCCCTACTTTGGCCATTTTTTAACGTACTTTTCTAAATATTGAATCCAGTTTCGTAAGGTGAAGGAGAAAGAAAGATATAGAAAATCGAACAAATACCAAAGTATATACAGTCCAGAAGAGACAAAACTCACTTCTTGGCGGCTTCGCCATTGACTTTAGCGGCAACGGAGTCGGGGGCTTTCTCTTCTTCTTCCTCGTAGTCGAGAAGCTCCTCTTCGTAGGCATCGTTGTCCCTTGTCTCTCCATGTTGTAAGAATACCTAAGAAACACAGATCAAAGAAAATTGAACACAAGAAGCCAAGTTTAATACGGAGAAACCGAACAAAGATTCAGATCTTCAAAGTAAAATTGGGGAGTAAGATTGCTTGCTGCTAGGGTTTGATAGCAGAATTGAATAAGTACCTGTGAGCTAAGAAAAAGAGATTGATTTGTGTGTTTACGGTTAGGGTTTGGCAAGTCTGCAAAGGAAAAAAAACAAAGACCGGTGACCTCAAAGAGATCGTCGGAAATAGAACCAAGAGAGCGGAAACCAGAGACCACGAAGCACAAGAGCGATAGAGCCTGAGAGGGCTGCGCGAGGGTTTACATAAAAGATAGATTTTTTCACGACTTGACGTAAATGCCCCCGGTCCGTGTCATTAATTCCGTTTTACTCATCTCTGTCGAAATTATCATCCATCTCTCCGCAATCCACTTATTATTAATCTCGGGTTAAAATTAAATACTTTATTTTTTGAAAAAAAAAATTAATTTAATCTTATATTTTTTTTTTACATTATGTTAATTTTAAACTTGTTTGAAATATTTTGGTTCAGTTTTTTCTTTTTTCCGATCAACAATGCAATTATTGAAATACTAACAATACTTTAAATCATTAAAATTTTTCTATTTTCAATATTTTTGATGTAATATATGTATTTTAAGTCGTTTGAATTATAAAATTACTAAAATATATCTATGGATAAGACTAAACAAGATTAATTTTGGGCTAATTCTGATTTCAGATCAACTATTGGTTTTAGATTCGTTTGGTCCTATTTCATCTGATGCGGTCCTAGTGACGGTTTTATTTTTCAAAAAAGTCTAAAATTTTTATGAAAAGTAAAGGAAAAGTGTAATTAACATGAAATAAAACTACATTAGAAAAAATTTTAAAACATTTACGACAAAAAAATTTCTATATTTTGAAATCCTATTAGTATTCTAAAACTTGACCATTGATCATCCAAAAAAAACTCGACTTTCTAAAAAAGATTAAAATTCAAACAACATGAAAAAGGATAAGACTAAATTGAAAAATCTCCTGATGAGTGAAGGGTCTAATACTTTCATTCATCTTATATACCAAGCTTTTTTTTTTTTTTCAAAGAAATATGACTTTAATTTGATGCCAGAGATTTTTGTACCTTTCCTTTTTTTTTTTTCACTCTCCCCTCACAGTAGTGCATTGAATTGTGAATTGTTAAATTTTCATGATTTCAAAATTTCTAAATCTAGTTGAGTACACAATGGACGATAGAGATTCCCCTTTTTCTTTTTTTTGAAAGTTTGGTTTTAAGGATAATTTAACTCTTAGGTTAAAACAAATTAACAAGTAAAAATAGAGCTTGGGAAGACAACGATAGGTTGCTAATCTGCTCAAAATAAAGACTTTGTAAGTTATATATTTCAATGGAAGCATTACTCGATATATATGTGTGTGTGATTGAACTATTTGTTTTATACGCGCTTTTAGTGCCTGAAACTCAAGACTTCTCAGCATGGTTGTGTCCTAATTAACATGGCTCAGAATCTATCAGTTACTACAATTTCCTTGCAAGATGGCAGACATCTGTTCTTCAACAGTCATCAAGGGTGGTATGGCTTCGCATGAATTCACTCATCTGTAGTTGAAGAACGCGAGTCGCTTCAGATTCAGGATAAAACACGTGAAAAACGTGGGATTCCCCCTCAGCTTCCACCAGCTTCACTTCTTTCACACCTTGTTTGGTCAGAAACTCTGCATACATGACCCCTCTTTCGTTCAAGAAATCCAAGCCAGCCACAAAAACCACCACTGCTGGAAAATCGCCCCATTCAGCTGCAGATACATTTTGTTTTTCATAATTACATCCAAAGTAATCGCGGTTGCATCCTTCAGGTATGCTTAGTCTCCAAAACATGTCGTTGATGCCCACAGGCTCTGCTGCCCCATCATCCATCTCCTTCCGAGTCCTTTTCTCGCTCCCGAAATAAGGATGTATCAACAACAATCCTTTGATCTTGACATGGAGATCTTCGTTCCTCGTTGCTTTAATAGCAACTTGGTGTGCAATGTTCCCTCCAGCACTGTCTCCGGACAGAAACACTCGAGAAAGGTCAGCTGCCTTCAGCCAAGGTTCAGAGCTCACTTTGGTGCTTAGCCACTCAAGTGAGCTATAGCAATCATCGTAAGCTGTTGGAAGGCGGTTCTCTGGTGCCAAACGGTAGTCAACAGAGAGAATTACGGCTTGGGATGCAACAGAGAAGTCTCCGAGGAAGCGATGGTAGCCAAGCCAGGTGGTAGAGCCAATGCAAAAGCCACCACCGTGAAAATAAACCAGAACAGGAAGCCTGCTCCTGGACCCTTGAGTGTGAGGAAGGAATAGCCTTGCAGTTATTGGCTTCTCTGCATCAATGTCTACGTCTTTGAACTTATAACCATTAGATTGCTCCCTTGAAATAGGGACTGTCTCTGGCGCAAAGCGCCGGACCGATCCATCAGAAAAGACTCGGAGGAAATCGGGTACTTCTGCAACTATGGACATCTTCCCTCAAACAGGGCAATGTGATTAAAAGTTACGGAGTTTTCAATGGAAGTGCGCAATGGAGGTTTTTGGCTGAGGTAATATGTAGGAAGTTGGGGGATCATTGGATGGATGGCCTTGACCTTAATGTTAGGTTGGTCATCTAAAGGGCGTTAGACGGGTGAAAAAAGGGTGTCAGCGTAAAAAAAAAAAGGTCAATTGAAAGAAACAATTTTGTGATTGAAACATACGGACCTTGTGCTGGATCTTGTTATTGCTAATCCACCAGCCTATCAAAAACAAAACGCACATTTAAATCAAATTTTATTGCATATGTATTAATGTTAAAATTATGCATTACTGCCAACGACGGATTTGATTCATAATGCAGTCATCCGTCGGATCGCTTCAAGCTTTTGTCAAATTACCAATGCACAAAGACGCAATTTCTTGGTGCGGAGTGATGCAATTTTCCGTCCCAGTACGTGTGGGTCCTCGTAGGCAACTGTTGCCATGCCATCTTGGTTTGAAACGGTACCAAACTTAAATTTTTTTAAAAAAAAAAAGCCATAAAAAAATGTTTGTTAGGAACTATTTTTGAAAGGGAAAAGTGCAACTCTAGAGCTACAAAAGTTGTTTTTTTTTTTTTGGGTGGAAAAATCTTTTATTAACTAAAACTATTATATAAAAACCATGATCTTTAAATTAGAAAGGAAATACCAAACTTGATAATTATAGATTTTTTTTTTTTCAATGCAAAATTGAAGCTATGAACATTCTTGCCAGATTTCAGATGCTATTAAATGTAAAATTGATATTTAAATTAGTAAGAAAAAGTGTCTTTCACCATCGAACGGCCAGCGTTGGTCTTTGTTTAGCGATCACAACCATTGAAATCAAACAGAGTCACAATCCTGTCACTCTCTCACAAGGTCACTCAAGTAGAAGTCACGAAGAAGGAACTTGTTACTCATGTAGAAGTCACGAAGAAGGAACTTCTCATCGAAGTTTGGCTAGTGGAAGAGTATAAAAATAATAGTATATAAACGGCTACTATATATGTTTGTATGTGCCTTGCTCTATTGGCGTATAACCCATCCCTCTCCTTCACTGTCTCTGGCTCTCTGTTGTATACAATGAGCTATTGAAAGTGGGTTTTTGTTTGTCAAGTCAAGTTCGATCAACCGCAAAATTCAGCACGACTGGGAAAGGGAGAGAGAGAGAGAGAGAGAAAGAAGGTCAGTGCTTTTTCAATTTCAATCTGGGTGTCATCATATTACTAAGATTATATTATTTGTTGCAAAGTGTGTGTGTGTTGGGGTTTCTCAGCGAGGAAGGTGGGATTTTTCTGTCGTTTCACTTCGTTTTGGAAAATGGGGTTTTGGGTTTTAGTGGACAATTCTGTTTGGGACTGAGAATATTGAAAGGAAAATGAAATTTGGGTTATTGTTTTCTATTTTTGATCAACTTGATTTTTAGTAAAGCACACTATTTTCTTGGATTTATGATTTCGATTTGGTTAATTCACGACAGGTTCTTGGATTATTCGAGATTACCTCTTCATGGCATTATTGGTTCTTCTTGTCCAATGTTGAATCTATTGTTTTGAATTAGGGGGTTTCATTTACGATTTTAGTTGTTTGGATAATTGGAAATTATTAGCCGCCCTTCATAACTGTTATTATTCTTGTGGGCAGAGTATATGGAGAAAACAATGGTATGAAGGATGATTTTGAAATTGATAACTCGATCAATTACTCTTTTTTTTTTGGGGGTGGGGGGGGGGGGGGGGGGTTGAGGGAGAGGGGAGGTCTGAATTTCTTTTAAGTTTTCTCGTGGTAAAGTTTCAAATTCTTGCTCCTGATGAATTGCAATGGCTCGAATTCTTCACTGGGGCTTATTATCTGGAAAGGCTACAAAAATTGAATTGTTATATTGTGTCGCTACTTTTTGTAAGAATACCAAGTCTTGTACTGTCTTCTACCTCTGTGCATAAGCCATGACGAGCTTAAAGAAACAAGTTGTGTTGTGACTTTTGTGACCATTGTTATTATTACGATCGTTTTGTTCATTTTGGGAATCAGTGTGGTAAAAAGATCAAAAATTGCCTTTTCTCAGTGTTGTGCATAAGACTCCCTTTGATTGTTGAAAATAAACATGTTACTCTGTTCATGCAAAATGAAGTCAATTTCATATTTTTGCACGCAGTTTTCAAATAATGATTGAATCCTCAAGATTGCGTTTGTTGTTGTTTCTGCAGCTGTTTCATGTATTTTTTGTCTCATATGTTTCCATGATATCCATGTTTACAATCGGTTTTCTATCAGACAATATTGTTCCTCTTGACATGTTTTTTGGGCTCTTTTCCCAGGTTCTTATGTGAAGTGATCAGTGTGGAAAAATATTCTAATCTTTATTCTTCAGCACCTGGAATTGGCAAATATTTGTGAAGAGAATGGATTCAGAAGGAATCGCAAAAGACATTGTTGTAACTCAAGTTAGTGTTGGTGGATTCAATATCCATGTTAGAGCAAAAGATTTAATGGAATATTTAGAAAATGAGATTGGGCTTGTTTGGCGGTGTAGATTAAAGACTTCCTGGACCCCTCCAGAGTCCTACCCTAATTTTGAGATCACTAACACTGCAGATAACCAAAGAATGGATAAATATAAGAAGGTAGAGCCCCACGCATTTGTTCATTTTGCCCTGCCCCAGTCTGCAACTTGTGCTAAGGATGCGGCAGGGCGTTGTGAGCTTTTCCTGGATGGTAAACCTTTAAAAGTTAGTCTGGGGCCTGAAAGTTCATTCCACTTAAATCAGAGGAGGAGGACTACAGCCCCCTTTAAGTTGTCTGATGTGTGTGTAGAAATTGGAAATTTCGTTAGTCGTGAAGAGTTTTTGGTTGGTTGGAGAGGACCTCCTCGTGGGGTTGATTTTTTGGTTGATCCTTTTGATGGGACATGCAAATTTTGTTTCACAAGGGACACGGTCTTTTCCTTTAAAAGCACAAGGGAGCTTGCTGTGATCAAATGTGACTTCAAAGTCGAATTCTTGGTCAGAGAGATCAACGAGATCAAACAGTATACAGAAATGTCATGTCTGGTTATTATTTTGCAGGTAGCTTCAGCACCTTGGATCTCATACAGAACTGCAGATGATGATATTGAAGTATCGGTTCCATTTGATTTGTTCGATGATGATGATCCTTGGATCCGAACTACAGATTTTAGTTCTAGTGGGGCTGTTGGTCGATGTAATTCTTATAGAATTTCTATCCCACCTCGCCACGGGGCAAAGTTGAAGAAGGCATTGGATTATCTCCGGGAACGAAGGGTGCCGGAGGATAGCATAAGACGACCGCTAAGGGTTGTGGATGAACCGGACTTTGGGATGCCCATGTTAGATCCATTCTTCTGTATTGACTACAAAAAAGGAATAGCTTTTGATGTAATTTTCTTGCTGAATGCTGTCATGCATAAGGGCATATTCAATCAACATCAATTATCAGATGATTTCTTCAATCTACTGAGACAACGACCTACGCAGATTAATGTGGCAGCACTCAAGCACATTTATTGTTACAAACATCCAGTGTTCGATGCCTGTAGGAGGCTGGTACTTGTGCAGGAGTGGGTGGCCAGGAACCCTGGTCTTTTGAAGAGCCCCAAGCAGTTGGATGACATTGTTGAGATTAGAAGGTTGGTTATTACTCCAACGAAAGCTTACTGCCTTCCACCTGAAGCTGAACTCTCCAACCGGGTTTTGAGGAAATATAGGGATGTCTCTGATCAATTTCTAAGAGTTACCTTCATGGATGAGGGTTTCCAGAAGATGAATTCAGTTGCTCTCAATGACTATGCTGCCCCTATCATGAGAGAGATAACTTCTAACTCCTTTGTTCAGAGAACAAAAATCTTTAAAAGGGTGATGGGTATTTTGACTGATGGATTTTATTTATGCGGTCAGCGATACTCCTTTTTGGCCTTCTCATCCAACCAATTGCGAGATCGCTCTGCATGGTTTTTTGCTGAAGATGGAAAAATAAGTGCATCTGCCATCAGAACTTGGATGGGGAAATTTACCAGCAAAAGTGTTGCAAAATGTGCTGCCAGGATGGGTCTATGTTTCTCCTCCACTTATGCGTCTGTAGAAGTTCCCAAAGAAGAGGTTGATCCTTGTCTTCCTGATATTTGCAGGAACAGTTATGTCTTCTCTGATGGCATTGGTATGATTGCCCCAGATCTTGCCAAGGAAGTTGCAGAGAAACTTAAGTTAGAAATAAATTCGCCTTGTGCTTACCAAATCAGGTATGCTGGTTATAAAGGGGTTGTGGCCTGTTGGCCAGTGCCAGGTGATGGGATCCATATGTCTGTTAGGGAAAGCATGAAAAAGTTTGATTCCAACCATACTACCCTGGAAATCTGCTCATGGACTCGGTTTCAGCCAGGTTTCCTGAACAGGCAGATAATAACTTTGCTTTCAGCCTTGCAAGTTCCAGATGATATCTTCTGGAAAATGCAAGAATCAATGGTCTCCAAGCTTAATCACATGCTTGTAGACACAGATATAGCATTTGATGTCCTCACTGCATCATGTGCTGAACAAGGAAACACTGCTGCAATAATGTTGAGCGCAGGCTTCAAACCTCAAATGGAACCTCATTTGCGAGGCATGCTAACTTGCATAAGAGCTGCCCAGCTATGGGGCCTGAGGGAAAAAGCTAGAATCTTTGTTTCATCTGGAAGATGGTTGATGGGTTGCTTGGATGAGTTAGGGGTGCTGGAACAAGGCCAATGCTTTATCCAAGTATCTGCCCCGTCTTTGGAAAATTGTTTCTTCAAGCATGGCTCAGGTTTCAGTCAGACCAAGAAAAATCTGGAAGTAATTAAGGGGACTGTTGTAATAGCCAAAAATCCTTGTCTTCATCCAGGAGACATAAGGATTCTGGAAGCAGTTGACGCTCCTAAGCTTCACCACTTATATGATTGTCTTATTTTCCCTCAGAAAGGTGAGAGGCCGCACACAAATGAAGCTTCTGGAAGTGACCTTGACGGGGACCTGTATTTTGTCACATGGGATGAAAAGCTAATTCCTCCCAGTAAAAAGAGCTGGACACCAATGCAATATGATGGTGGAGTAGCCAAAACTCAGTCTCGTCCTGTCACTCAGAAGGTAATTATTTGCTCTGTTTAGAGTTTCCTTGAAGTTAAGTGCACATTATAGTTTTCCTCAATGTTAACTGTAGGTTTTATTTTATACTTCTTTTCTAAAAGGAATGTCCTTCTATGCCTCATTTTCTGCCTCCAAGGTATTGGGTAAAGATGATGTTAGTAAAATTCTTTGGTGTAATGTTATCTGACTCTGACCAGCGTGCTTCTGTTGATGCTCATCTGATGTGCCATATATTTATATGTTATACAGGAAATGAGCTTGATCTGACATTAATTACTGGCATGACTAAAACTATGACACTATTGTTTTGTCTACATGGATATAAAATTGTTTCTCTTAAATGATGTTGTAGATAAGAGTATTAATAGTGGAATTTATTTCAAGAATTGTTACTGACATTTTGGACCCTATTTCATTTACCATTTACCTGGTTAATACATATACCTTCAAAACTGAACTACACTAGAGAACATTCTGACACCAGTATTTGCTGTTGACAGGACATCATAGAATTCTTTGCCAAAAACATGGTGAATGACAACTTAGGAACGATATGCAATGCACATGTGGTTCATGCTGACCGCAGTGACCATGGGGCTCTGGACAAGGATTGTATAACGCTAGCAGAGTTAGCAGCCACAGCTGTTGATTTTCCCAAGACTGGGAATCAGGTGCGCTTGCCTTCACGCTTGAAGCCAAAACTGTACCCAGATTTCATGGGGAAAGATGAGTATCAGTCCTACAAGTCAAAGAAAATTTTAGGAAGACTCTATCGCCAAATTAAAGATGCTTATGATGATGTTGATACATCTTCTGAGCTTAATTTTGTCACCGGTGACATCCCTTATGATCCTAATCTTGCGGTTTTAGGGTCTGCTGATTATATTACTGATGCATGGGATCAAAAGTGCTCCTATGATGGGCAGTTGAATGGTCTTCTTGGCCAGTATAAAGTCAAGAGGGAAGAAGAGATTGTAACTGGTCATGTTTGGTCCATGCCAAAGCATAACAGCAGGAAGCAAGGGGAACTTAAAGAGCGGCTCAAGCATTCCTATAGCTCACTGAGGAAAGAATTCAGGCAAGTTTTTGAAAAGATGGACTTGGATTTGGAGCAACTCTGTGATGACGAAAAGAACTTGTTGTATGAGTGCAAGGCATCAGCATGGTATCAGGTCACCTACCACCCAAAATGGGTGAAGAAGTCGAAGGAGTTACAAGACCCTGATGGTGCTGGTACTGCAGTGATGCTAAGTTTTGCCTGGATTGCTGTTGATTACCTTGCTCGGATCAAAATTAGGCACAGAGGAGCAGAAAGTTTCGACCCTGCTAAGCCTGCTGACTTGCTATCGAAGTACCTTGCCGAACGGATGTGACCAGCATCTGAAGCTAAATTCCTATGCTATGGATGTCTCAAATTTCTTGTAGAGGTGGCAATTAGTGTTTCATGTTAAATTCAGGTCAGATCATTCGGGTTATGAATGTTTCGTGTTCTAACTGGAGTACGCAAGGTTTTAGTCTCATTTGATTTCGGATGTATTGCGTTTTGCATCTTCGATTTTAGGATGAATTTACTTGAGTTATTGCCACCTTAACTTCTTGGCTGCAAGGCCACTCTGCCATTGTTAGTTGTTAAAGTAATGTCATGTCTTGTTTTATGTGACTATGAGTTTTTGAGTTACTGACAAACCTGTGGTTTAATTGAAATTTCACTCAATTCTATGTTTTCTTCTATGGTGGATGAAAATTGTTGTCTTGCAGATGTGGGATGAGATTATGCTACCGGCTAAGTGTGACCGCACCCCCATGTTGCCGAACAACATCTTGTTCCAGTGGGATAGCCGTGGAATTAAGCTTTGGCCTTTCCCATGCTCGTATTTTTGCGGGACACTGATTGTTGACATTCTAAATAGCAGTGAGTTAAACTTCAAGCAAATTTAAATTAGGCACCGTTGGATTGCTTGGCTTTTCTTCAACAACAACTTTATACCGTGGGAAAGGGGTGGTTGACTTGTGAACATTTTGAGCTGGCCGCACTGATAGGTTGAATATATACCAGTAAGTCGCATGCAGGCATGGTTTGGGTTGGGAGTAATAATAATTCTGTTAATAATCGGCGGATTAATGTCGAACATGGAGAGCAGACATGGTTGAATAATAACAATAATGAGTATGAATACATGAATATGAAGTGTGTAGCCCACAAATAATGATTTTGACGGGTTCACATGGGGCAGAAATTGCGTTGTCCCTCTTGAAACCGATTCATAAATATAGTCGTTACTAATAAATCATATAAATAAATTATAGAGACATCTTGCTCAAACCAAAAAAGCAAAAAAGAATGGTGACATCATATTTGCAATTAAATTATAATACACTAAATGTATTTATATATTAAAACTTTTATTAGATACGAGGTAGACTTGTAAAATTCATTACTTATATCTAAATTAAGCAAAAGCCTAATTTAAGCCATGTAGATGCTTTTTTTTTTTTTTAATATAAATTATATATATACAATTTATTTTATAGGAGTATTGTTAACTTAAATTTTGTAGTGTTTAGATTTTGTTACAATTTTTTCTTTTTTTTTTTTTTTTTTTTTTTTTTTTTTTGGGTGAATTGAGTAAACTTTACATGCAAATTAAATTGTTAAAGGGACAAATTCTTACTACAAGCTAAAGCTATCTAATATTTTCAACAAAATAATTAAGTAGACATGTAAAATAAATATAAAATTAATATTAATACATTATAATTATTAAATATAATTAATTATTATATATAAAATGGCATACTAATTATAATTAATAATTAAGATTAACTGATTTTTATTCTTTGTCATAAATATCTATTTCCAAATTAAAAATCGCTTACCAATCAAGGCCTACAACTTTTGCGAACCATTTACTCCTGATGTATACATAGGAACATCAACTTTAATTGAATTGGTTAAGCTCGTAGCGATGGACAAGCTCCCAGGTATTCCTTCTCCTTCAATATGCAATAAATTAAACAGCAGTACACCAAATTAATCTAAGCACACTAGAGGTGATCTGTCTTTCCTGCAATTCCCTTTTGGCACAGTTGGTAAGTCGGTGAGACGATTTTATTTTTATGGATAGAAAGAAAACTACCATCTTCTACCAATAAAAGCTCACATTAAGAAATATCCCCCACAACAAAAAAAAAAAAAGGGTGCAAAAGATCCACACAAAAGAAATGAAAAAATCAAGAAAAAAAGAATTAAACTCTGTCCATAAAACTCTTTCTTTCATATTGCACTACCCGTGACGCGTCTCCAATTACGTTCACACCATGGAAAAGGGGTCATCTCTCCTTACCTCTTGCTGGCAGAGAGAGACTGGATATTCCAATGGATCGTTGAAGCCAGGCAGCAACGTCCATTTATGATCTTCCAACTACTGGCAAACTGTTTCTGTACACTGTCAAACTCTGTCTTTATGATCTTTTGTCCAGAGTATCACAGGCATGCACCATCACATATATTTAAACGCCTTTTCGGTACAGTACTATATTCACCCGACAAACACCATGTTATTTCCGATGAACTCATCAATTTCCTACCAAGGTCGCTTACCGTTGAATTTAAAGGGTCTCACCCGTTGACATTTAGTGACGTACCAAAACATCTGTAGTTGAGTTGGATTCAGTATATTTTAATTTCCCAAAAAAAATGAACTTTTTAATTTTTAAATGTATCACAAACTTTTATTTGTTACGAGGTGCTTGTTATTTTTTTAACGTGTTATTAAATTATATTTAAAGTAAAAGGTTAAAATAAAAATTTCTTCTTTGTTTTATGAGTATATTACAAATTTTAAATTTGAGGCAAAGGAATCCCCTAGCTTGTTATTGTAGCATGTCAGCACGGCATTAGATATTACGCTGGCTGGCATATAATGTGGACACAAATTTCAGGAAGGAAAATTTTAAAAAATAAAAATAATTCAAAAAAAAATAGAAAATAAGAAAATGAAAAGGCCAAAATCTCTCCTCGATTCCGATTCAAAAATCAAATTCTTGCTTCCGATTTAAGACCGATAATGACGTGTAATAACTTTTTTTTTTTTCTTTCGGGAATCCTTCCTCGAAACCCAAATGGGTTATTGTAGAACACTGTGATTAGGAGCATTAGCAAAGATAGTGAACCTCACGAGGCCTTTAAGTACTACAAGAGAATGCAGTTGAATTAGTTGGTGGTTCTTGATTAAGGTTTCTGGCCAGTCGGGCTCGCTTGTGATGGGGAAACAGACGCATCACAGTGCTTTCAAGCATGAGATTGAGTCACATGTCTTTGTCCGGAACACTGGTTTTATATTTATGGTTTGCCGAGGGATATTGAAGCACGACGCCACTTGCTCCAGGACATTCCCAGCCCAAGCTCGGTGGCACGGAACACTCTCGTTGACTGTCATGCATATTGTGGTCTGGACAAAGAAGGGCTTGATGTGTTCTTGTAGGGCATCAAAAAGCAAGATCTCGGTTGCCCAAAAATGCTTTGGTCTGGACAAAATGTTTTCTAATTTGTAAATTCTGTGCCACATATCACGTCAACGCGGTCATGTTAACACATCCCGCAACTCCGTGCTAAATTTAAAATCAAACTCAAAAGTCCTGATATATTTGAAAAATAGTTTAAGAAAAAATTTATAATATATATGGAAAAAAAAATGAAAAATTCAATTTTTTTTTTTTTTTAAAGATATTAACCCAATTGACAGCGATACATTTTGTGGCACAGGATGAAACTATTATGGTTTTTATGATGGAAAATTACTAGTCACTCGACAATGTATATCTTCTTCTATTTTTCATGTTTGCATCATTTTTGCGAGCATATATAAACACAGAGGCATATGTTTTAAGAGGATTTTTATTTTACTGCAAGATCTGACAATCGCTGAGTATCCGGCTGAGAGGCGGTCGATACCTTCGAGACAAAGAGATTTGCGAGATGCCGGGGTAAACATCAGCGTTATCATCATCACCCTAGTTTCTGAGTTAGTAATTATCAATAAAAGCAGGTGCGAGATGTAACGGTTAAGAGAGAATAAAAAAAAAAAAAAAAAAAATAGAGTTCCATGGTATTAGAAAGATTGAGCTATTTGTAAGGTCTAAAAGGTTCCACTTGACAGGTCTTTAATGAAATTTGATGCGCGGAACGACTCCGGCCCTAATAGGCTGTCCTGAGCACTCAAGAGACATTAAGTATGATAGGTATTTATTAGCCCAAAAAAAAAAAAAAAAATATTAACACAATTTCACAAATACAAATAGGCATAAAAATTGTTTATATTATATATAATTTTTTAATATTATTTAAATAATATTTTATACATTAAGTAAGAGACATGTACAGTATAAATTATTATGTGTGTAAATATAAATTTATTTTATATTTATTTATAATTATAAAAATTATATATCTATGTAATCGCGTCTCTGGCGAGCCTTCCGTTTGGATAGAACGGAATGGTTCGTGCTAAATCAAGGAGAAAAGTAAGCATTGCTCGTGGGTCCAGCACGAGGAGTCGCCCTGGGGCCTAAATGGGATGAGATGGCCCTCTCATAGTCATAATGATTGGGTCCAGAGGCCTAAATGCGATGAGACGGTAGGTTATAACGTGATAGACCGAGAAGCCTAACTCCTGCGTCCATTGCAGGGGGACAGAGCTTGCACCTTACCATGGAGTATTCCATCCAAAGAACCAGGGCTAAAAAGAAAAGGATCTTGTATCCGTGATGTTTGACTACAAGCCAATTGCTCTGCAACTTGTACGTTATACAGATGTATGGATCACAAGGATCAACATTTTAATAAATTACAGCACGACATGTAACTCCAGGTCCATCTCACAGGGAAAGGATGTGCGTACACGTCCAATGGGAGACTTCTGCCCGGCCTTATGGCCCTAACAAGCCTAGCCAGAGCTAGTTACGTTAAAAGCCTACTACTTTCGGGTGCTATACATCATTTTGTACAATGTTCACAGACACGAAGTTACAAAGCTTAACGTTTGACACAATAGCTGACGATCAAGGTGGTAATAATCCATGCATGTGAGAGCGATTTAATTTGGATATGGAAAGTAGAGACTGAAGCAGACATGGACAATACTAGCTAGACTTACACTCAGGAAGATCCACGCTGCTTATGCGTCTAAGTAATAGGTTTCAACTTGCACGATGTTGGTCCACAATCATTAGATTAAATGACTGTATACTGTAGGGTTTGTCTGAAGCCAGGTCAATTCCAATTAAGTAATTCTTCTATCATTTGCATTGCAAGTCTGTCCTCCTCAACGTCCGTCCCCTTCCCAGCTTCAATCTCTGCCGGTGGTGACCCCGATGATGACGAGGGGGATGATCCGTCCTCCATTACCAATTGCGTTTTCTTATTATTGCCAAACTCAACCCTCATCACCCAATTTGAGGTCGGACGAGGACCGGCGCGTTCTTGCCACACTCCGATGTGAGAGCTATCATTGTCAAGCCTCAGGCAAGTCAGCGAAGGAGATTGGTCTTTGCAGCACTTTCGAAGCTTTGTGTAAAGAAGCTCCGAAAGAGCCTTTGGAGGCAGGGGGTAGTCATTGCAGTGCTCCGCCTCCTCAAGTTGACTCTTTGGGAAATTGGTCTTGGCATTCTGGCCGTTCATCAATACAGCTGCTTGGTCATAGGCCCTTGCTGCTGCCTCGGCTGTCTCAAAAGTGCCGAGCCATATCCTCCTCTTACTGTAATACAATGCAAAAATCAAGATGCATCATTTAGAGATCGTCGTATAAACAGCACAAGCACGAACTCTGAAATCTGAACAATTCATAGTCGACAACGCAAAAGAAAAAAATGGCCATGATGAGCGGCGAGCCAAAACTCTGGAGGAAATTCAGGGGAGTACAATTAACAAGAAGCGTATACAGCATATTGGAATTTGTCACAGATGTTGAATTATTGATATGGTAATTAAAGCAAAATATTGCAAAAACGAAAAGGAAAAATTTCATACATTATACGAAGAAGGCACCAGCTAGCTAGATATGAGCACAATGTGTCTGGATGCGTATATATATTATATTATATTACAAGGCGGGGGGGAGAGGGGGGGTGGAATTCCTAATTAAGCAGCTAGCTTGTGCTGCAATAATGTAAGGTGGGTGAGCTTACAGCAATGGGTGGCGGATTTCAGACACCCAAGAGCCCCACTGGCGCTGCCTGACGCCCCTGAATTTCTTTGATTGTACCATTTTCTTGAAGATATAAGAGACGTAGATTTTCTGGCAGAGGTCGCAATAAGTACAAATTAAACCAACTGATCAGAGCCGGAGGAACAAAGAAAGAAAGAGGGATTATAGTTTAGGGTGAAGAAATGAATGCAAGATGGACGCCTTACTAAATAGATATATACACAACTTTGCGTGAATGATATTGTCGGTGAGCTGGACTTGGATTGCGAAAAGTCTCAAGTTTGCAATAAAGATTTCACCTACACCAGCATCATTAAAGGCTTTGGTTTCATGGCATATGGACACCAAGAAATAAATGGGCAACATGCTATGCCGAGCGCAGAAGAAATCCATGGCTAATATGCTCCACAATCTAGATGAACAAAGAAGAAAATGGGGACCCCAGGTCGTTGTGTTTTATGAATTGAAAAATAAACGCGGCATAAATATATTTTAAAATTTGGATTCATAAAAGTATTTCTAGTTGATTGTTAGACATTATCATAATTCTAATTTTTGTGATATAAAATACATTTCATAAATGTCTTCAACGGTGATCCACACAGAAAAATATTCAAAAAAAGATTTGCCTAAGCTCTAGGTCTTCACAACAACAATATGAAAGAAAAGAGAGAGAGAGAGAGAGAGAGAGAGAGAGAGAGAGAGAGAGAGAGAGAGAGAGAGAGGGAGTAAATTGTCCAATTAAACATAATAAAACATGAATTTTTAGTGTATGCTATATTTAGTATCCCATTATTTTAATTTTTTTAGCCATTAATCCTATGAATAAGATTTGACAACACCTTTTCAAATTTTGTTCTCTCTAATTTCTTTAAAAATATCAAAATTTTTTATTGTGCATTACTTCTTACTATGCTCAAAATTTATTCTCATTAAATCCATAATAAGGAAAATTTAAAAATAGTATCAAAACATAAAATTCCTCGTATAAGATACCTTAATTATCACAAAATTGCTCTTACAATCATTACAAGGGATAATATTTTATATAAAATATTACAGATCAATTCAATAAACTTGTTTTCAAACAAATATTATCACATGTTTATTTAAGTATGCTTAGCAAAGTCATGCGCCAACATCATGCACATAGGTTCACAATATCTTATAAATAGGAATGGAATAGGTACGTATATATACTTTCATTTTTATAAGCAGATTTTATTAACCACAAACTAACAAACTTAGAGGGATTTTACAGCCACCACCCGAGCAAATAGGAAAAAATGGATTGAAGTCCTAACAATGGAATTAAAGACCATCAACAAGAACATTAATTTCTGTTTTGATATTGGTGACCTCACGGTTTTGTGTGCAAGTCCAGGGAAACTTCAATAGATCGGATTTCATCCCTTAGTCTTTGCGGACTAGAGTTCTGGTTAATTTAACCACGAGGTAGCGTTGGTCTAGTCAGACCCCACAACGAATAGCATAACTTTCCAAAATGTCTTCCATGAAATCAATGCGTACGTACGTGTCTATACTGTGGATCACTTTCACGTTGAGCTGCTCCTCTCCCTCGTCGTCCAATTTGCAAGCTGTCAAAGCATTTTCTAGTTTTGCAAGAATCTTTATATCACTATAATACTCCCGTTATAAGTATGAGGACCATTCGGGTTTCCAAGTCCTTTTAAAAGAAAAAATGACAGCTATATATCCATTCTAATGCTCGATCGTCTTCTCTTTAATATTATTATTATTATTATTTTCAAAAATTCCCATGTCAATAATATATGACGTATAGTAGATTGCAGATTCTCTTTCTCAATAGTAATGCAGTCTTCCAAATTGCAACCGGATATGGAGATTTCTAGAAGCATTTCAACAAGAAGAATGGCTCCAAATGTTATACAGGACTCGAAGGGTATGCCAGGGTCAGTTGTATAAACCGTTAAACTATTGGGTCAATGCTGGCCAATTAAAGGCCACCTCCGGAAAGATCAAAGGATTAATTGATGAGGTGTGCCTCGAAGCTGTAGGTTCAGTTGGAGACTGAAAGACTTTTGAAAAACTGGCTCAAACAGGGGTGAAAGTCTGTGGAGGACGACTAAGTCTTCTGCTCTGGCATTATCCGTTTATAATTGGCGGTGGTGGGTGAATCTGTTACGGTTTTGGGTGGGCAGTAATGTCAACTCGTTAAGGTCAGATCTTGGGAGCAAAGATTGTGGTGGTGGCTTGTTGATTTAGATTGGAGAGGGAGAGGGGAAGAAAGGATGGACCGTCATCTTTTTTTTTTTTTTTTTAATTAATATGTCAGCGTAAATTATAGAATAAATTATTTTTTTCTAATTTTATAGACTACAAACACACCCTTTACTTAATATTAAAATTCAATATGTAAAATACAAAAATTTAAAATTTAATTATTAAACTTTCCGTCAATTGTACAAACATATAAAATAATGGTTCTAACGAGTTAAAGAATAAAGAGTACGGACTCCATACGTGAGATCTTGTTGGGCCCAGTCCAGAAAATCTTCTAAACTCTATTGCTTTTAAGAACTAACATAAATTGGGCTTTTCGTGACCCAAAAAATAAATTGGGCTTCTGAGTAGTACCAGCTCAATGTGCGAAAACCTATCCTTACTTCAGAATTAAATCCCCCTTTTGAAATCCACAACTCTCTCTCGCCGACCAAGCAACGCTTGATTGGTTCTTCCTCCCGAGCGTTAAATGGTTAAACGCCAAAGCGACTTGCTAAGTTTATTGATTTTTTTTTTTTTATTGTAACGTGAGAGTTCAACATATAATTTATTTTATTTTATTTTTTTATCCACAACTGGAAAATATTTAATAAAGATATAAATATTCTCTTTGATTTTTAAAAATTTAATTAAAAAGATAGGAAGACTATAGAAGAACAGAAAAAGAACTTTAGGCAGCTGTTAAAATTTTTTACTCGAAGTAAAGTTTTTATATCTTACTGTTGGAAGGATAAACTATCCAATGGAAGTGAAAACTTAGACAAAGAAAATGCCCTCGTGCTTTTGAATGATCAAGAGTGTGTTTTGAGCATTGTATTTCTTCAATTTTATAAGTTTGTATTTTAATTATAATTTTAATAAATTAAGTAAATAAATATTAATTTATATTTTAATTAAATTAAATTTTAATTTATTAATAAAAAATATTAAATAATTTATTTTAAATTATTAAATTATTATTTTAAAATTAATATATCAAATTATAATAAATATAATATAATTTTTTATTTTAATTAATTTATTAATTTTTTGTTAAATTAAAATTAAATAAATTTAATTTATTTAATTTAATTATAAAGTGTTAATTTTTTATAATTTTTTTTATTACTTTTGTATTTTTTATTCAATGGTCTCTTCACGTTACTCCAACTGTCCCTTCTCCCGTCACGGTCATCGAAAAAAGCCTTCTTGCGTCAATCATGTTGCCTTAAATCTGAACAACTATACAATCCGTCATGATTTCAAACACTGGAACCAATGAGGTGATGATCACGACAATGTGAACATGGAAGCTTTAGGGATTAGAGTTCTCCAATTTCCCGTAGCAAAAGCGCGAGATCATCACCCTACCATGCTCTTTCTTATGCCAATTGTAAAGGGGCCCTTGAAGCCCAAGTCCTAAAAACTCGATCCTATTGAACTGGAGAGGGCCTCCTCTCTTTTTCTTCTAAGGGCTAAGGACATCATTGAAATCTCCCAATAAACTATGAAATTTGAGATTCAGAAGATGGTTTTTTAATATCATTCCAGAAGGACTCCCTACAGGAAGAGATCGGGCTAGCATAGATGGCGGAACAATGCCAATCCTCTAGACCAGGCTGAGAGATAATAAAATGAATTTGCTGAGAGCGTCTGGAGATTGAGTGGATATTCTTATTTTGAGATTTCCAGAACACTCAAATTCCACATGTAAAAACCACATAAATCTGCAATTTCATGAGTCAAAGCCAACCAAGAAACATCCATTTCTGTTCTACTCTTGCAAAAGGGACATGGATTTCCAGAATGAAAATAACATTCGAGGAATGCGTCTTCGCAAGAGCAGAAACGTGCTGTGCTTAGCATCCTTGTTCCCTCCCCTTCTCATATTTCCATGAAAGAATTTAAAAATTCCTCTTATGAACAATATCCATAATAAAAAAATAAAACAGAAACAATAAGATCAACAGAGGCAATGCCTCAAGCTCGATAGCATTGCAACAACCATAAAGAGAAGCACATGTGCATAAGAATATGGTAAAGTAATTTTTTACAAGTTATTTATTTGTAATAAGAAAAATAATGTAGTTGGTTTATATTTCTTGTATCTCCTGTATGTTTTAATAAGCATTGATAAATAATTTTTCTTTTTTAAAATTTTCGAAATCACAAACAGAGTCAAATAGAAAACAAGAATTTCTAAAATACTTTTTTTAACTAAAATGTCACATAAATATATTTAAAGAACATTAAATTTGAGATTTTATCCAGACTCAGATTACCTTTCCTTTTTTTTTTTTGATAGAATATTAATGAGTCACTCAAAATTTTCAAGAAAAACGCTTGGCATCATCGAATGGCACACAAATTGGAACCCATCATTGAATTAGAATTGTTTATGTCCAACTATTTAAGAACGTAGATTACAATTTAATAAATTTTTTAATTAAAAAAATGGTAAAAAAAGAGGGAAGAATGCCTTGCCCGCCGGACACAGAAATAGACTCCTGGAAGCAAAGGCCGGAATTGATTCTAACTTGAATTTCCACTGTTACATATCTCTTGCTTCCTCCCAAGTTGCACAAGATTCTCTCTCTCCCTCCACCCATATATACACATATTCCTGTACGATAAAGTAACAAAATCACAAATTACTCTCTCTCTCTCTCTCTCTCTGTTTTCTTTTTTTGGTTCTAAATTTTTACCAGCTCCAAGTAATTAACAATTGTAAACAATTTCTCTTTCATCGAATTTAATAAATGAATGCCAAATAACAACATGTTCCCTGTTTGGCTTTGTTTTAGGTAATTGATCTGCTTTTCTGCTCGTGTGATTCCGGAGAATTGTGAAGGTGAAAGATGAGCCCGCGCTTGTTACATGGGACCCTGTTTGCGTCAATATACGAGATTGATAGGCTACAAAATGGTGGCTGTGGATTCAACGTATGCAGCAAGGTTAGTTTAGTACGTCAGTTTGGGGAGGGTTGTCCTATCCTCGGCCCTTTTTCTTTCTCTTTTTCACCCGATCGTACTTGCTAGCTTGATAAACAGATTCACCGCGCCAAAAACATCAAAGTTTTCTTAAATGGACCAATACGCACATGTAAGATTATCTGGGGAACCCCACTGACGTGACAAGTCAGAAGGGAAATTATGTTATCTTCACTTTTCCACGGGAGTTTGGAATATAAAAAAGTTAGTTTGTAAAATTTTATAACTAAATTTTTTTATTTTTTTTATTTTTATTTAAATCAAATCTCTTTTAAATTTCCTTCAAATAAATTTGTTTCAGATAAATAAAAATTAATTTATTAATAATTTATATTTAACATATAATTTATAATAATTTTAATTTTTTTATTAAAAAATTAATTTAAAATAATTTTTAAAAATAAATATTCAATACAAATATTAATAATAATAATAATAATAATATTTAATTATAAAAATTTAGAATTCATATTTTTATATCCACGTTTAGACGTGAATATGTCTTCCCACGTAGCACTAGCCTTCACCAATTTGTAAATAATAGCTTAAAAGGGATCTTGGTGGCGCTTTAAAATTTAAAAAGAATCTCGGCCAAGACTGCGGCAAGAGATTCTTGTGGGCAAAACTATGACTATTTCTTCTTCTTCTTGGTTTTTTTTGCTTTTTTTTTCTCATGATCGGATTTTACGTTGATTTTGATACATCTAAAATCAGTATATTTCAAATTGCAGGATCAATGGGTAAGTTCTTTTATTTATCAGTACAAGAAAGAAAGGTAACCATGGATTTGCATTTGTCCTGAAGTTCCTTAAAGAAACACATTCATACAATTGAGCAAGTCAATTGCTAGTTCCATTTTTTTATGCCAGGCTCAAGTTTAATGTTCTGCATCTTCTGCCACTGTTAATTTGACAGAGAGTTGTTGCATTGCAACATTCTTTATTTAGCTGCCTGTTAGCTAATCAGTAAATGATGGCAAACAATGTCCGTAAAACTAGAAATAGAATTGTTACAGGGACCTGTCAACCTATTAGTTACTATTTAGACTATTGGACACTATTCTAAAATCCTGGGTTCACTACCTTTACCTTCTCTGCACTCGTGCTTTGCTTTTGTCAAATTCTGGAGAGCAACGGACCCCAAAAGGTCGCTAAAAGATTTCTGGGCAAAGTCAAGAGAGCGGTGCTTTGCCAGAGTGAGGTAATGTCATCCTCCTATAAAACTTTCATTAACTGCGTCCTGGGACGCCTTAACTCTAGTTTGGCACAGAAACTTGAGAGATCTTGAAAATATTTTGCAAACATGAACAGATTGTTGGTTCTCGGCTCTACGCAGCAGTTGATCTAGACAAGGCGAGGGTGGGCAGGACCAGGACCGTAGCAAATGATCCGTCAAAACCCCGGTGGTACGAGTCCTTCCGCATTTACTGTGCCCACACAATCTCACATGTCATATTCACAATCAAATATGACGACGTTGTTGGGGCAACGCTGATTGGAAGAGCTTATCTACCAGTTGAAGATGTCTACGGAGGGTTAATGGTTAACCGATGGGTTGATATACTAGATGAGGAGCACAATCCTATACCAGGAGGTTCCAGAATCCATGTCAAGCTGCAATTCTTTAGTGTAACCCAAGATCCTGACTGGTCTCAAGGCATCAAAAGTCCTCAATATGAGGGAGTCCATCATGTGTTCTTCAATCAACGACAAGGCTGCCGGGTCACTCTGTATCAAGATGCTCATGTCCCAGATCATTCTGTCCCTCAATTTCATCTTGAAGGAAATTATTATGAAGCTCACAGATGCTGGGAGGAAATCTTTGATGCCATCACTAATGCCAGGCATTTCATTTACATAACGGGGTGGTCTGTGTATACTGAAATAAGCTTGATAAGAGATCCCAACAGACCAAAGCCAGGAGGTGACATTAAACTTGGGGAGCTTCTCAAGAAGAAGGCAAATGAAGGCGTAACAGTTCTTTTGCTTGTTTGGGATGACAGGACTTCTGTTAAGGAACTGAAGAGGGATGGCTTGATGGCAACCCATGATCAAGACACTGGAGAATACTTCAAGAACACCAAGGTACACTGCGTGTTGTGCCCGCGCAATCCTGATGGTGGGAAAAGCATAGTTCAGGGTATTGAGATATCTACCATGTTTACTCACCACCAGAAGACAGTAATTGTTGACAGCAAAATGCCCGGGGATGCATCCCTGAAAAGGAGGATTGTCAGCTTTGTCGGAGGCATTGATCTGTGTGATGGGAGGTATGATACACAAGAACATCCCCTATTCAAGACGTTGGAGACAGTCCATCGAGATGATTTCCATCAGCCCAACTTTGCTGACTCCTCGATCAAAAAAGGCGGTCCGAGGGAGCCCTGGCATGACATCCACTGCAAACTAGAAGGTCCAGTCGCATGGGATGTCCTATACAATTTTGAGCAAAGATGGAAAAGGCAAGTTGGGAATAAATTCCTGATTCGGCCAGACAAGCTAGAATTAATTACAGTACGCCCCTCATCAGTGCTGCAACCGAAAGATGACGAAGTATGGAACGTTCAGATATTCCGTTCCATTGACGGTGGAGCTGCTTTTGGCTTCCCAGTGAAACCCGAGGAGGCAGCTGCAGTTGGCCTTGTTAGTGGAAAGGACAGCATCATTGACCGAAGCATTCAAGATGCTTATATCAATGCCATTCGGAGAGCAAAGAATTTTATCTACATAGAGAATCAGTATTTCCTTGGGAGTTCATATGGCTGGAAATCAACAGATATCAAGGTTGAGGATATTGGAGCTTTGCATCTGATTCCAAAAGAGCTCACACTGAAGATAGTTAGTAAGATCGAGGCGGGAGAGATGTTTACTGTCTACATCGTCATCCCAATGTGGCCGGAGGGAATACCTGAGAGTGCTTCTGTGCAGGCCATATTAGACTGGCAAAGAAGAACAATGGAGATGATGTATACAGATATTGCTGAAGCTCTTAGAAAGAAGGGACAAGAGGTAGATCCGAGGCTGTATTTGACATTTTTCTGCCTAGGGAACAGGGAGACCAAGAAGGTAGGAGAGTATATGCCTCCCGAAACACCAGAACCCGATTCTGATTACGGAAGAGCTCAGCATGCTCGTCGCTTCATGATCTATGTTCATGCAAAGATGATGATTGGTGAGCGATAACTTGATCATAAACCTTATTTCTGTTTCTTTTTCTCTCAAATGCGAGTGGAAATTAACTTGGGGAAATTTTGCTGCTTGTTCAGTTGATGACGAGTACATAATCATAGGATCAGCAAACATCAACCAGAGGTCAATGGACGGTGCAAGGGATTCTGAGATTGCAATGGGAGCATTTCAGCCACATCATTTGGCAACGAAGGAGCCAGTAAATGGCCAGATATATGGGTTCAGAATGGCACTCTGGCATGAACACCTTGGAATACTTGATCCCGCCTTCTGTTATCCTGAAACCGGGGAGTGTGTGGCAGTAGTGAATCAAATTGCTGATGCCAACTGGAATGATTACGCAAGTGACACATTTGAACACGATCTAATGAGCCATCTACTCCGGTATCCCATTGAAGTCACCAGCCACGGAGCGATTACAACTTTGCCAGGAACTGAGTATTTCCCTGACACCAGGGCTCGTATCCTGGGCACAAAATCCGACTATCTTCCACCAATTCTCACCACCTAGCATCATGCTAAACTGTGATCGTGACCATCTGATTCCTGTCATTTTCTTAACACTGCATGAAGGAACATTAATCCCAAGTTATCATCACCATTAAGCTAGAGTTATTATCACCATTGAGTCATGCCAGTAGCACGATTTGAACTTCCTATTCAAGGGAATAACATACAGTATTTCGTGGCTCTATCTTTGTTGTCATCGTCATCTGAAGAAACAACAGGAAAAAGAAAAAATAACCATGAATTCTATCTCTCTTGTTCTGCAAGTATAGCCTACAGAAAAGCTCAGGATTCTGCTATTTTCAATTATTAATTTTAAATTTTTAGATTTCTAATTACACTCGCCGACTACCGATTTCAGTTTTTATTGATATGAGTTAGCCATCTTATGGTGGGGAGTATCCACTTTTAATCAAAAGAGCATTCGTGTCCATTCTTCACAAAAAGATTCATTCCACTAAGGCACAACCCATCAATTTTCTTTAAAGAAAAACATCATCTCAATGTTGTTTGGTTCTAAAAACCTAACATAAGATTTTTTTTTTTTTCCAATAAAGAAAAAAGACGAACAAACGTGAAAAAGTGAAAAGCTGGGAAAAGAAAAATCACTCTCTTATAATTTATTTTCCCTCACTCGATTTGTTAATTAAAAACTAACCAAACGCTCCGGGCCAACACCTTTGGTTAATCTCCTTTTTTTGTGTCAGCAAATAACCATAAAAAAGCTTATTAAAGTAAATAATTAAATTAAAAATTACTTTTTATTATAATTTATAATTATAATTTTTTTAAAAAATTATCCTTTCATATTAAATTATTTAAATTTATTTTTTTAAAAATTATTTTTATATTAATATTATTAATTAAAATATTTTTATTTTTTTATTAAATTTATTATGTAATATGATTGTAACGCTTAATTACAAAATATGTATTAAATTTAATAAAAAAATAGAAATATTTTAAATAATAATATTATTTTTAAAAACTAATTATTAAAAAAACAATCTCTAGAGTGAAAAGTTTCGTAACCGAGTAATTTTGAAAAAAAAAAAAAAAAAAAAAAAAGTTAGAAGAGCAGCTGCCGTTGGGTTGATCGGAAAACCGTGGGCCGGCGGGTCAGGACGACCGTGAAGGCTGAGGTCAAAGGCGGCCTATTCCAATCTCTATATCTCAATCATGCCACTTGTGAGGTCAATCTCAGCCCATATCGCACACTTGTTTTGTTTCAATTTGCATTTTCTTTTTTTTCTTTCTTGATTTTTCTCTGGAACCAAACACGTCTGGTCATTTACTGTTTTCTTTTGTTATTATTATTTTGCGTATTTCCTCTCCCACTCTTTTCTAGTTTCTCTTCTTCCTGGCTTTAGAGATAATTTCATTAGGGCCAAAAAAAAAAAAAAAAATGAGATTAGTCCTCTTTGTTTTTTGTTTATTGTTTTTTCTTTTGATTAAATTTTCTATTGAGATTCCTCTAATTATTTTAATAGAATTAATGTTATGGTTATTGTTTCTTCTTCTTCTTGCTGAACGTGGGGTATTGAGGCGCCTGTAAATGCAGCGGTGTAGATTCATTCCTTTATATATCATTCATCTGATTTCATGCATGGGGTGAGCTTTTCTTTCACTTGAGTCCTCAAATTTTGATGAATTTTTGGATTTCATTGATTTTATTTGGTTGATCTTTCTTTGCCTTTAATTTAAAAGACATAACATCTGTCAGAAAGGAAGCGTAATTTGGCTTGGCGTGTGTTCTTATGGGCCGATGAACAGGGGGAATTAAATTTTCTTTAGTTCATTTAAATTTAAGCTGCCTTTTCCCGTATGTGGAATCTTATGCTTTACTCTCTTCTTCTTCTTCTTCTTCCTTTTTTCTTTTTTTTTTGGGGGGGGGGGGGGGGGGGGGGTGTTACTTGTTCTGCAAGCAAGGTTAAGTGGGAATAACAGAGAAGCTCGTACACCCTTTTTTTGATTGAATTACTTCAAGTAATGGCCAACTGGATGGACTATACATAGGGTTATTCTTTTGTATAGGATTTCTGTAGCCGTCATGTATTTTAGGTATTGTCATCTGACAACAACAGCTGGGTGCTTTGGGAAGAACCCTCGCTGTTCCTTTTTATTTTTTCCTGGGGCTTCTTTCCGTGCTCATGTGGTTACCGGAATTGAAGTGATTAAGAACAAACTCAAGGCCTCTTTCAGTGTGAGGATTTTTTTTTTTTTTCAATGCCTTTTCTTCTACCTGAGTTTGTTTTTTTTTTTTTTTTTTCTAATATAAGGGAAGAGCAGGTTTTCTATTGTTCTAGTTCAAAGTCAGAAAATGATAAAGGGTAGTTTTCTGAGTCCTTCATAAAGTCAGAAAACTAGAAAACCTGGTGTTTTTTCAGAAACACGTTTTAAGTTTTGTTTAGTGAAAATATTTCATATTCTTTTTCTTTGTTCTAGAAAAATTTGTGGAAAATTGAAAAAATTCCAGAAAGCAAATACATCTTTAATTTTTCCATTTTTGGAGATATCTTTTTCTTTTTCTTTCTCTTTATTTTTTTTTTCTTTTCTGGAAGTGTGGCTTCGAACGGGGAATTAGTTAATTGATAACTTGTGCTAATCATATCTGCAATCAACCCTGATTTGTAACAGAGCAGAGATTGTTTTGGATGCTTGACTAGACCCTCTGTAGTTGTTACGGTCGATGAGCCAGCAAAGGGTTTGGGCAATCAAGACCGTTCAGTGAGGAAATATAGCATATCAGATGATTTCTGGAGCTCCAGCACTGCAGAAATGGAGCATAGTATGGGGGAATCCCAGAAAAGCCTTTTCTCAGTCGGCCCATTGAACCGGCCTTTTGATTTCTGCCGTAATCCCTGCAGCACAAACAACACTTCTGAATTTATAAATCATGGCAAGTTAAGATTTTGTTGTGTTTTTAATTATTAACTGTGCTGGTTTTTGTGTGTTGCATTAGTCTGGTTCCCCCCACACGACACCACATCACCACCCCCCCCCCCAGTGGCACAGGTTGTGGTCGTCACCTGATTAATATGTGGCATGGCTTTTAGAATATCACCTAGCTTATCACAATATTGCATGGATGTCAGAATCGTGCACAAGTTAGTTATTGTTTGCGATTCTTAGTACTTAAGATACGCAATTTTATACATTTTGGCATGATTTTTCTGATTTGCTGGTGTATCTGTCAAATAGAATCAGTTAATAATGGAACTTTGCTGCATAATGCATATAGGTGTTCTTCTTTGGAACCAAATGAGGCAGCATTGGCTTGGAAATAAGAGGTTGGGAAATAGGACACAACTTCGAGAACCCACAATAAGGTGGAACATCTACCTTTGTTACTGAAGCTTGTAAAAGTGGGCATGGAGACATTTTAGTACAAACTTGAGCACCATGTGATTATTCTTTAATTTTCCAGTCTATGTTTCAAGTTGCAGCAAGATGCATTTCAGTAAAAGAAACTTCTGAATGCAGATTCAATTATCCCAGAATTGTTGGTTTCAGTTATCATGTTTTCGATTGAGGTTTTGTGCCTTTTACCCTTTAAGAACTCCTGATCTTGTGACCTTGACCTGAATATCAATTGTTCTCCTTGGGCCTTTTATTCTCTCTTCTATTTCAGCAGGTCCTTACGACTTTTCTTTTTTCCTTTCTTTGTGGGTGAAATTTTTTGTTTGCTTAACTTTGTTTGATGCATTTTCAATGCAGAAATCACAGTTGTTTCCATTGTTACTGCTTGCATTGTATATAAGTTTTGGTGCGGAATTCTTGATGATTAGTATTTAGTGGTGAACAATTTTCACCTGTGTTTTGCAGTTGGAATGCCACTTACAAAAGCTTGCTTGGGACCAAAAACCCCTTCCCCCGGCCAGTACCTCTCGCAGTAAGTTTGCTCTTGCTCTGTTCCCTGATTTTGTGATCGCTTGCAGGTGCGCTTCTATGCTCACCCTTTCTGATTGGCTACGGGAATTCAAATGGCAGGAAATGGTGGATTTTCTGGTGGATGGTTGGGAACAGGAGGGTTTGTGTGATTGACAGAATGAGCTTTGAAAAAAATGAACTCATTTTTCTTTTTGTCTCTAAATATGCTTGGTAATTCCTGTATCATCCTTATAATTTTCATGTCACCTATCTTTTTCCTTTTTCCATGGGACTTTTGGATGGATCAATGGACGTGGCACTCGTAAGAATTTTCTATAGCTTAGCTATTTGGGCCTTATGGGTGTTACTCCTGGTCCTGGAGAAAGGTTATAGTTTTACCTTTTAGAAAGGCTGTTTTCAGGGAGCCCACTTTCCTGTAACTGCTCATTCTCTCGAGCCTCATCCAACGGAGAGACAAGTTGTCTGCTATCTAAAGTGTTTAGAGGCCCATCACCAACGCAGCCCAAGCGGTTCACTTTCAGTTTACCCAAAAAAACCAAATAAATAAATGTTAATAAAAGAAAAAAAAATTTAAAAATTGGTTAAGAATTAAATTGAACTTTTTTTTTTTTTCAATTTTTGACCCTGACAATATGCACGATCAATCAATCAATATCATCAAGACCATGTGATTCACGTGTTCATCATTTTGGATTTTGGGTTATCGAAGGTGAATTTCTTTCTCGAGGATGTTTGGATCGAAAACCGAAGTTTGTCTTAGTCGGCCCAAATGCTCCAAGTTACTATTCAATAGCCTTTTGTTATTTTCTACGAAACCTCCATATTTCAGTTGGCTTTCCCTTTCCAAATCTTATTCATTTTAACTGTTTGTGACTCATAATTGGCTTGGAAGCCTAATTTCCATGTAGCAACATCTCCATCATTAGAGGTCTCCAACGTTACAGGTCAAATGTTAGTATTCAGTACTAATGAATTGCTGAAATTCCTGATTAATTAATGTTGGTCCAATAAAACTGAGATGTTTACAATTATTATTGCTGTGATAAAAGGATGGTTGATCTCAATTGTGTATAACTTTGATTATGTGAATTGATACACAGAATAATGTCGGACAAATGCTCACTCGTTATTTTTTTTTTCTTGTAATTTAAACCCAAAATTTTGCTCTCGCTCTAAAAAAAAAAAAAAAAACTCTCCCTTTTTTTTTGTTTTTTAAATCAATCTTCAGATTATATTTACAGCTACTTGGACAAAATTTTATTAACATAATTGTGGTTAGCAGTCTAATCAATCTGATTAATTACAATATTTAGTTTCCTAATGGCTTAAATAATTTTAAGTCAGGCAACGGGCCTCGTGCGCATGGTACGAGCATCTTGTTTAGGTACATACAATCCATATACGGGCAATAAGACGTAGTGAACCGCATAGATTATTCACGTACTCATGCTCGGTCTCAATGAATAGTATCTAAGATTGCCGTCCATGTGGAGCAAGCCCAAAAGATAAAGCTTGAATCACGTCCAAGACCACCCGAAATTCGGTGATAATGTACTCACATTAACCAATTAGAAGGTTATACGAGATTTTAACTCTTGATTTTTAATTAATTTTTTTTTAAAATTTTTCATAAATTATATTTTTATTTTTATATTTTTAAATATCTGATATTAAATCTTAAAATTTTTTTAATCTTTTTATTAAATTTAATTTAATCTTTATTTTATATTTTTAAAATTATTTTTTGTGTATAACTTATTAGAATTTTAACATATTAAAAATTAATATGAATTATAATTATAAAAAATTAAATAAATTAAATTATTTTAATTTATTATTAACTCTCTCTTTAATCAATTCATATTTTTATAAAGTATATCAACTAAAAATATTTAAAAATAATACTTTAATTAAATAAATATTAATACATTATTATTTAATTATAATTAACTTTACAAAATAAAATTTTTTTGTAAGTTTTGTTTTTAAATTTATTAATAATTAAATTATTTATATAAATTAATATTAAAAATAAAAAATATTTTTATTAATAAAATTGTATGAATAAAATGTTTCATATGTGTTAAAATAGTAATTAATTTATTGACTATATTATGATGACACACGCTTACCTAAATGTGTTGTAATAAGGCAATAATAACAGGTCAAGTTGGGCGATTAATTTTTTCCACGCGAATTAATTACATGCAATTCGCGTTTAGGAGAGATGCATCAAATTCGTTGAAGCGAGTCACGCACACGTGCTCTACCTAAAATCTCGTGATTTGAAAGCATTTGTAAATTAGCAAGTTGGATGGTGGACATTTAATCGGCGAAGCAACAGGGAGTTTAATTAATTGTTAATTATCGCCCGCCTTTCCAGCAGTTGTTCGCTTGTTTCTTATGAATTTCTCTTCCTGATACGTACCAATTTGAAATTTACAAGTGGAAATTGCATGCCTCTGCACATATTCCTTACGCGAGAAAGTTCCATTCGTAACCAAGAAAAGTACAAATATTTTCCCGTAAGAAAAAGGGCCCTTTTCCCCATTCATAAGCATTGTTCAATAATAATAATAATAATAATAATTAAATTAAAAAGAAGAAGAAGAAGAAGTCTCCATCCCACGAATGAAGAGCGGTTTTGCTTTTTCTTTTTGTCTTTTTTTTTTTTTTTTTTTGCACATCATAATTTCTATAGTATGCGTTGAACTTCAGTGCCATTAATGGAAAATAGACTGTTTAACTGCGGAAATTTGAGGTTTATTTGAAGGTTCCCTGTTTCTAGACCTGTAGTCAAAATCACAAATTAAACATGCGCTCGCTAAAGAAACCGAGTCAAGAGGGCCAGCAGCCCCCCTTCGTTGACCTTATCGTCAATGTCTAATATTAAGGTAATTTAGTTGCTTGAAGTATTCCCACTCACCCTGTAGCGTGCTCTGCGTGGGGTTCAAAAAGCATTTGGATACCTTTTAAATCATTTGAAAGATGATAGATAAAGCATAAATTGAGACTTGATTCTTTTTTCTACGTAACAAAAATAAATTTTAAAAAAAAAAAGGTAATATTTATTGAGACACGTAATAAATATAAAAACATGTGAATTAATTATATTTTTTTTACAAATAAAAAAGGATAAATAAAATTATTTTATTACCCTTTTAAACTTACATATGTTTTAATAAATATTGCTCGGTTGCAGTGGTGCTCAAAACAAATTGGACTCGAATAATAATAACAAAAAATAGAATATATTCTAAAAACAGAAAATTTTTCTGTATAAATACATTGGGATGGCATTTCAATTTTGCACTCTACCCTTAAAAAGGCAAACACCTAATCCAGGTAACACCAACACTTTTAAGTGCTAGGAAAAATTAAAATCCCCAACTTTTCTAAATACCTACAATTTTAGAAATTTGGGCTTTTCTTACCGTATATTTGGACTTTAAAATAATAATAATTATTAATACATTAATTACTAATTTTTTATTTTTTGGTAAAAAAAAAATGTTGGCGTGCAGCCTTGGAGTCATTTTCCGTACAATCCAGGGTTCCAGTCCAACGATTCTGAGCTTTGTTCACACTTTACATGTGTGCACAGAATGATTTTCCTTTCACCTTTTTCTATGGAAAGAGGAGCTGGTACACAACTGATCCGAATCATATCTTATTATTTATAGAAAATATTAAATAGACGTATTATCTTGTCTGATAGACACACTTAAATATAATATAATTATATTATACAGAAAACATTTAATATTATATAATTGAATTATATAAAAATAAAATAATTTTTTATATAAAAATTATATTACACTAAATATTAATTTATTTAATATAATATAAATTACAGTTTATTTAACAGATAGGGATTTTTTTTTTTTTATTATACACTCCGAAAATCATCAAGCCAACAAAACAGATTCCCTACCACTTACTTTTATTTTTCGTTTTTTTTTTTTTTTTTTACCAAAATCTTACAAATGTAAGCATTAACATTCCTAAAAAGTAAAAAGCATCAGGCTTGCTTGTGTATTAGTTTGAGTGGATGACGAGCAAAGGGTGCTGGAGAATGAGAATTGATCGTATAAAATTCGAAACACTCTGTAATCATTGAAACATGCATTGAGATTTCACTTGATCACTCTACGTCACTCTAGAAAAGGAAACAAAAAAAAAAAAAGTAAATCTTTTGGATAAACTGTAAAATATTTTATATTATATGGATAATATTTTATTAAAAATAAAAAAAGTTTACATTAATATTTACTTTTTTATTATAAAATTTCTTTAATGTTAGATAGAATATTATTTGTGAAATATAAAATATTTTATATATAATATAAAAAAAATTAATATAGCATAATGAATTCATAAAACTACTAACTAAAAAATTTAATGTTAAAATCACATAAATTTTTTGTTTCATAAATTTAATAATCTAATTTCTTTCTATCATATAAAAACATAAGAAATTGATCACATTTAAAATATAACAAGATTCTTATTACACATAAAAAGTAAATTTTTTTTAGCATTAATATGGGTGATACTTTACCGTTTTATAAAAATAAATTATAAAGACATGGGATTAACGTTTTAATAAAGAAATTTAATGTTTTTTTTTTTTAAATAACAATAATTAATACAATTTCAGGCGTCATTAAGTTGAGTGCTTATTTAAAATTGAGAAGCAGCCCCAAAGGTGGGCCAGCGTCCGAACGGGCCCTTTGTCAAACCGAAAAGCAAAGACGGAAATGTGAAAGGTATTCAATGTTTCAAGAAAGTGGAGCAGGCGGGGGTGGGCGGGGTGGGGGAGAGCAGAAGAAGCGAATATAACAAAGTCCACCTGTCACTTGCCACTTGCCACTTGCCACTTTGTGTGCAGATGCATTGCATGTGGGTTACGCTAGCCTGCATTGTTATGTACCGAAACACCCACACACCCGCACCTCACCTATAGTAAAATTCTCTGTATCGGCTATAAAAGCTCCTTGTTCACCCATTTTTTTCCTTCATTATTTATTTATTTATTTATTCGGGGGACTGCGTCTTCTATGTTATTCTTCTCTTCTTCTTTCCTTCTGTTTTGTGGCCCAATCTGGTAGGGTTTCCATGTGCATGTAGCTCAAATCTCTCTCATGCATCCACGCTCTGAACATCTATACAGTGGCTTGGAAGCGTTTCTTGTTGTTGGGTCTCTCTTTTTTTTGGCTCTCTTTGGAGGGTTTTTGGGTGGGAAACGGTGCGGATTTTACTTCCCGGGTTTTTTCCAGCTGTACCCATGTCTAGGCTCTTCGGTTTTGCTGGTAAGTTTGTTGATTTCTCGATTTTACTTGATTTGCTTTCGAGCTTTCTGTTTTCAGATGAATTTTGAAGCTGAAAATTTCTCTTATTTGATTGATGTTTTTTTATTTTTACTTTTATTTGATAGATCAAGTATGTTGGGTGTGTATTGTCTTGTTTGTTTTAATTTGAGGTTTATTTTTGGAGATTCTCTATGGTCTGAGATTGATGGAATCAGAGCTGTTTGGTTTTGCTAGGAATTATGGGATTTGGAGAGGTAGATCTTGTAGTGGAGTTTTTTTTTGTTATTGTTTTTCGTAGTCAAACATTTTTTTTTGTGGATCTTTCCTTTGTTCCCTTTTGATTAAGCTTAGTTATGGATCGTTCAGATCTATTGGAATATGATTACCTGGGAATCTCTTTTGAGTTGAGAGTCGTTTTGTTAGTATGTGAGGATCCATCCATCCATCCATCCATGAGTTATGAGTCTGTTGAAGATGATACTCTGTTTTGTTGTGTCTGATAATGAATTCTGTGTGATTTGGGAAGTGGTATTGGGGGCATATCTGTTTTTGTGGGGATTAAATGCCATTTATCTTATATTTTTGAGGTTAATAGATTGAATCCAGCAGGGGAGAAAAAAAAAAAAAAAAGATGAGAAGGTTGGGATGTTAACGTTTAATGTTTAAATCCTAGGTGGCTTCTTTTGGCTTGAAAGACATGAAGGCTTCGTGGTAGGAGTTATTAGATTGTCATATTCAACCTATGGCCTTGAATTATGGAAAATTTTGATTGGTCTTTTTTTGTGGAGTTTGGTTGAAATTTATTGGATTAGTTCACCCAACTAATGAAAAATTCTCATTTTGCTTTCTCAGGTAGTGATGATTTTTGCCCTGGAGGGTCTTTATTCTCAAACCCCAAGGATCCAAACCTCTTTTTGTCCCTTGGTCATCATGTGGATGTATATTTTCCTCCACACAAGAGGTCTCGCATCAGTGCTCCTTTTGTTTTCAGTGGAGAGAGTTTTGAGCAGAAAAGGCAAACTTCTATTGAAGTTCTGCCAGATGAATGTCTTTTTGAAATTTTCAGGCGTTTGCCTGGAGGAGAGGAAAGGAGTGCATGTGCTTGCGTTTCAAAGCGCTGGCTATCTCTTCTAAGCAATATCTCCAGAAATGAAATTTGCAGCAAGAGCACTAGCAAATCATTTAAGCCTAAGAGTGAATCAGCTGAAATCAACAATGGGCTGAAATCTGAGATTGATGGTCAGAAAATTGAGGACGATGGATATCTTTCCAGATGCCTTGAGGGTAAGAAGGCTACAGATATTAGACTTGCTGCCATTGCTGTTGGAACTGCTACCCGTGGAGGATTGGGCAAGCTCTCTATCTGTGGAACCAAATCCAGATGTGGGGTGACAAATGTGGGCCTGAGGGCAGTTGCTCGTGGTTGCCCTTCTTTAAAGGTTCTCTCTCTGTGGAATTTGCCCTTTGTTGGAGATGAAGGGCTGTTGGAGATTGCAAGCGGTTGTCATCTGCTGGAGAAGCTTGATCTAAGCCAGTGTACTGCAATTACTGACAAAGGTTTGGCTGCCATTGCAAAGAACTGCCCAAATTTGACTGATTTAGTCATTGAATCTTGTGCAAATATTGGGAACGAGGGTTTACAAGCTGTTGGGCAATACTGTAGGAATCTGAGGTCCATCTCAATCAAACACTGCCCAGTTGTTGGGGACCAAGGAATTGCAGGCCTGGTATCTTCAGCTCCATATGTTCTGACAAAGGTAAAGCTCCAGGCATTGAACATCACTGATGTGTCTCTAGCTGTAATCGGCCACTATGGCAAGGCAGTTACCGATCTTGCTCTTGGCAGCCTTCCAAATGTCAGTGAGAAGGGGTTTTGGGTCATGGGCAATGGGCATGGATTGCAGAAGCTGAGGTCCTTTGAAGTTACATCCTGCCAAGGAGTGACAGAAATTGGGCTTGAAGCTGTCGGAAAGGGTTGCCCAAATTTAAGACAATTCTGCTTGAGCAAATGCACAGTGCTATCTGATAATGGTTTGGTCTTGTTCACTAAAGCTGCAGCATCGCTGGAAAGCCTGCAATTGGAGGAGTGCCACAGAATCACCCAATTTGGGTTTATTGGTTCCCTTTTAAACTGTGGTGCAAAGTTGAAGTCTCTATCTCTGGTGAACTGCTTGGGGATTAAGGACCTAAATCTGGCATTACCCTTATTGTCTCCCTGCAAGTCACTGCGATCACTGTCCATCCGTAACTGCCCTGGTTTTGGTGATGCTAGCCTGACTTACTTGGGGAAGCTATGCCCAGAACTGTGGCAGGTGGAGTTGACCGGCCTTCAGGGAGTTACTGACGTGGGAGTTCTGCAACTACTGGAAAATATTGAGGCCGGGCTGGTGAAGGTTGATCTTAGTGGCTGTGTGAATTTGTCTGACAAAGTGGTGTCAGTGATGACTCAGCAGCATGGTTGGACACTTGAAGTGCTGAATTTTGATGGGTGTAGAAAGATCACTGACACAAGTTTGGCAGTGATTGCTGAGAACTGCCAGCTGCTCAGTGATCTTGATGTTTCTAATTGTGCAATTACTGATTCCGGGATTATTGCACTAGCTAGCTCTAAGCAGTTGAATTTGCAGATCCTTTCCATGTCTGGTTGCTCTCTGATATCAGACAAGACTTTATTTGCCCTCTTAAAATTGGGTCAGACCCTCTTTGGGTTGAACATCCAGCGCTGCAATGCTATCAGCAGCAGTGTTGTCGACCGTCTTGTGGAGTGGCTGTGGAGATGCGATATCCTCTCCTGAGCAGGGAAAGGATGTTGAGAAGCCCCATTCTCAAACTAGGATTGCAGATGCAAGGAATGGAGGTTGAAAGTAACTAGGAAGCTTCAGCTTCTTTTTGGATATTGTGCGTAGCAGCAGTTTGTGTAGTTTTTGGGTCCATCAGAGATGGATCTTCCATCTGATAGAACTCAGTTGCCTTTTTTGCGGGAGACGTGGCTATTACTCTTTTTTTCACAGTTTTCCAATCAATGGAAGTCTGTTAGAAGATATTTTGGCTCCCAACTGCAGGGATGCAACTTTCTTCATGGGCACAATTCCTCGTTTCAACACGGCTACTGGTTTCTGCTCCTGATGTTTCCATTTGTTTTCTGTTTCAGGGTGTTAACACCTGGTGTTTTAGCCTAAGCCTTCAACATGGTTTATGTCACCACATCATGCTTGTTCAGAGCTTTGTCGGGACTTAGTATCATAAAGTTTGTCCATCCTTAGTTTGAAGGGGTCAGGCGTCTGTTTTTTATTTTTTTTTTAATAATCATCTTGCGAACTTGATCGTTGGTTGTCTGTTTTCCTCAAAGGATGGGGTAGCTAAAAAATTCAGTCGGTTGTAATGGTTGCTTTTGGCAGTTCGGGTTTTGGTGCCTTGGTGTTCTAGGGCCTTGGCAGTGGCAGCGGCTTATTCAGTCTGCCACGACAACCCTTCTTTAGGAGGGGTTGTTTTTTCTTGTTTTTCCAGGCCCTTTGTTTTCCAGGCTTCATTTCTTCCGTGAACTGTACTTTGCAGCCTCTGTAATATGTAATGAAAGTCATTTGCTCATCCTTTGTGATGTATATGTTTCCTCATATTATGCAGCAATATCATATGAACAAAGGTTTATGTAGCTGTTTGCCGAATCTTTTTCATGCCTTGTCTTTTCCTTAGCTTGCTCGAAATTATGTTGCCCTGGCAAGTGCAGTATCCACTGACCTGGCAAAGTCTCTTTGAAAAGATATTAACGCCCTGATACGGTAGATAAATATATTATAAAAAAAAAAATTAGAAGGGGAAGAAATGAACATTGAGTTATCAATTTGAATTACAATTATTATATATTAAAAATAAATGTTAATTATAATTAATAAATATAATAAAATTAATATTTATTTTTTATATTTTATAATAAATTATTGTTTATATAATATGTGGGTGTTTAAAAAGAAAGAGAGAGAGAGAGAAGAGAAGACATGTGGGCCTATTTCGAGTGGGACTTATTTGTCTGATTGGCGAAAGAAAAAGCAACCCATTGTTGTCGTAAGCTCATGGTTGGATGCATATTTAATAAGGGAAGTCTTAAAAAGTAGCAAAGACGCGTTGGAAACCCCTTGAGAGATGGGAAAGATCATAGAATCCCATAGATGATGGCGAGCTGGCGTCATATTATTCTAATCTAACGCGTTGATAAAATAATCTAATAAAAAAAAAAAAAAAAAGCGCCATTCGATCAAACCTGTCATATTTCCTGAGTTGAATTCGTTGGTTATTTGGTATTTGGTTACTTTATCAAAACCGCACACTAAAAATCCATTCGAGCAGGTGTTATTTACACGCCATTTAAATACGCTTGATGGGGCTCCAAACGAAATTACACGTTCTTTGAGGACTTTCATAACTCGACTCAAGCAACAAACCCCTGCCTCCAATTCAATCATTTACGTAAGTGAGCAACCTCAAACTCTAATTTCAAAGTTCAATTAATAAAACAGCCAAACTTAAATAAATATGAGTTTAACTCATTTAAATTTATTATTTAAACGTTGTTTAATAACTCTTTTAATGTGTGATTAAAAAGTTTTAAAAACGTATTTTCAAATTAAATGTTATATGCTAAAAGTTATACACTAAATTTAAAGACTTACTTTCTAATTGATTAGTTTCATATTATCATTTTTTTTATTTAATTCTATCTATAAAAATAAATGTTTACAATTTTAATTATTTTTATTAATATTATAAAGTTAAACGTACCATACGTGAAAAATTCCTAATCTCGGCTCGTCTACGCGTCATTGCCAAACACACTAACTCCCAAGTCTCATTTACCAATACTTGAGTCGGTTGCAGCCTTATTAACTAAGTTTAAGCACATTGTGGAAATTCTAAATACTTAACAAAAAGTATTGAGATGATAAAATTCTAATTATACTTCTAATAAATTAATTAAATTAATTTATTTTCAATTTAAATTTTAAAACAAATCTAATTATTCTTTTGCCATTTGCATTCACAACTCAGTTACCAACTGAGAGTGGCAGACGACTTATTTTTCTTGAACTCTAACAGAAATCTGTGTTAGAAGGGCAAAAATTGGTAAGTTGGAGAATTTTAGAACCATGAATTTGGGATTTTCCTCACTCTTAAATGTTTAGCACTGGTTGACATCTTATTTTAGCAATCGATGTACCATCGTGGAGTGTTGAGAAATCATAATTATAACTATTTTCTTAATGGAAAACTCAGTTGTGTGGGTCTATACGAACTCTTTGGCAGAACTGACGATATCGACAGCACTGACAACATCGATAGTTGCAATTCGTTGCAATTCTAACACGTGTAAATCAACCAAATTAACGGGTATATCAGAATGGTTATTAGTAGTATTTAATTAAGTATAAAAAATCCATTGTCCCAGGAGAGTATTTTTATTACAAATTCGTAAACCCCACGACTAATACTTTTGGTAGTTATGCATTACTTGTTTTCACTTTCCTGTCATTCTTTCCCAGTTTATGAAAACTCACAATCATTTGTATAAATAAATGAATGTAGTAATAGAGTTTAATGCACAAAATATAAATAAATAAAATAAATAAATAAATAGGAAGATTAAACGCGAGAAATGGCAAGAAAATGCAAATAATAATAATAATGGATACTTGCAACATAACAAGCCCGAGCTCTATATAAAAGGTTCAAATAGAAGGTAGCTTACCTATCCCGCAGCATACAAAAATTTTTCGAAAATATTTTCAATAAGCAAGCAAACAACACATGCTTAGCAAAATAAATTAGTACAACTTTGTAAATGAAAGAATAAAATGCTACAACCCGAACATGGAACGACTAGCAACTTGAAAGCAGGCATGCAAAAGACCGAAACTGCAGACTATGGACAAACACCACAAAATGCAAAGTGCAAAATCCATCACATCTTCAATTTCAGAAAATTAAAAACAGGGACTTCTTATCTTTTGCACATGGGTTTGGGGGCTTTGCATGTGGGCATTCGATTCTTTTACCCCGTGCTTAATGCTCTGATGCTAATGCTATATGCTCCTGAACCATGGTAGGTAGCACTTGCTCTCCTGTGGCTAGGTTCCCATCTGTCTGGAGCTGAAATTCAGTTGCCTCGGCTCTGGGATCTTCATTTGGAATTGCATGGTCTTTGGTCTGATTAGATAAGCTGGTATTCTCCTCTTTTGTTGCATTAGACAACGAAGCTTCTGTGCCATTCGCTGAATTGGATAAAGTGGTCTTCTCAGAAGGCAGTTTAGGGAGAGATTTTCGCTGTGGCTTTTTTGAATGGACAGGGGAAGGGCCCTTTGTAGAATTGATCTGAGAAACTTTCTCATCTAAACTTAAGCGACCCATTTGACTGCTCTGGCTATTGTTTCCTTCAACATCTGCAGGAGATGAGCTCTTCCTCCGACCTAGCTTGGGAGATTTGGCTCTTGTTGTAGGTATCTGATTCAAATAACAAACATTGAAGGCCAAGGCAATTTCAATCAGATAACAGTGCTACATGAAAAGACAATAAGCCAACAGATTCATGCTGCCATAGAGGCAAAGTAAAATGTAGGACCACCCAATGTGCCAAAGTACAAGGCAATATAAACAAATTTAGCAACATCATCATGCCTATAGAATTGGATGAACTTGGATTAAACTATAAGTTCAATAATCTGGACAGCATGAGATTTTCCTTCATAAAATTCCCCCCCCCCCCCAAAAAAAAAACCCTCCTCACTGAACTTTAGCAGGGAAACAAAACTATGTATCACACACACACACACACACCAAAAAAAAGGGCCTGGTTCTTACTGCACGGAGCTTTATTAGACAAAATCTCAGAAAACTATAATATAACTACAATAAAAAATTAAACATCCACTAAGCTTTTCTAAGTATTACCAGGTTGAGGCACTTCATAGCCTAAACTTTGTGGCAACTTTTCCTGCACCTTTTTGTACAGTTGAGTGGGCAAAGGGATATTGGAATTTAAAAAATAGAAAAACACTTTTACAAAAAGAAGAAAAAGCAAGATTAAAAGCATAACACAGCATAAACACTAGAACAGCATGTTAGTTATACACAAATTGACGAGTCACTTATCCTTCTGGCAGCTATATATAACAATCACCTGATCTATAGAATAATGAGATCAAATCATATTCCCAAAGGCTTGCATAACTCAGATCTTGAGCAATTTCATTAAAATATTAAACAAGAAAGTCTTAGCAATAAAACGCACAACCTTACCTTCTTTAGCTCAACCTTAGGTGGTGGAGGCTCCTGATAAAAGGTAGGCATTGGTGTTGCTTTAAATGTCAAGCTCTTCCTGAGCAACTTAATTTCAGCATCTTGGGTTTCCTGTAAGTTTAATTATATTTTTCCCATGAACAGAATTGGATATGTCCAGACGTAATAGCCCATTGAAATCAAGTGATACCATACCTTAGATTTGGCTTGCAAGCTACACTTTTCTGCTTCCTTCGCATGAATTTTTTCCTCCAGTTTAGTGTAGAACTGCTCAATAAAAGAGCCAACAGATCATAAACAAGAATTCTTTGTGCCTCAAGAATTTTAAATTGCAAAACAAACCTCTTTCCTTTTCTCAGCACGTTCATCACACTTAAAGCTAAAACCATAATTTGGCAGTGTACCCAATCTGTGATGTTTGGCATCTTCTGCACTGGGACTTCTATGAAGCAATTAAGGATAAACCATAAAAAAAAGTGACACACTGGACAAATGTAAGTCATAGCCCCACTGTCTAACCAAAAACAAGATAAATATTAGCAACTTCATGTAAAGAGGATACAAAGATTCTGTCTCTCCCTCAGCTTTATTACCAGGCTCTTTCTGCAAGGGTTTCAATTTGTTATTCTCCCTGTATGCAGGAAAAAACACAGTTCACATGTCACAACTGGCTGGTGTATTGAAAAAAAAAAAGTCATTCTGCAATTTTATCAGAATTAGCAATACCTGAAGAAGTGAAAATAACTAAACAATCCATAACAAATTAGCCACAAAACATTTTGTAACTTTTCTTTCTTACATATCAATAGAGGATAAGGACGAACCTATTGCTCCATAACTTACAAAAGCAACAAAAAGTAAACAAAAGTTATACATACTCTTCACATAATGCTGCAGGGGACTTCCCAGGTTGCTTCTGGGAGCAAATGAAAGCAAGAACAAGCGTGAGCAACCTTGTTGCTGATGGCAATGCAAACAATATAGGAATGAATGCTAGGGAAATCAACTCATACCTTAGATCGCTGAATCTGTTTCTCATTGAATGATTTAGTCTTCAAAGACTGTTTTGATTGCAAATTTAAAGTAACAGCATCATTTGAAACAGCAACTAGTGCCCCTGCATGTTTCCTATCCCTGCCCTTCTTTGACTGAGTAGCTGAGGCAATACTAGGGCTTGAGGTCTTTGCATTCTCTCTCAGTGGTGAAACCTTCTGTAGTTTGGCTTTACTCAACCTATCCTCATCTCTCATTTGCCCTTCCTGTAGAGTATACACCAGGCTTCATGTCAGGGGCTTAGAATCAATTGCAAGAGGAAAAGATATTGCAGTATCTACAAACTAAAAAGCAGGATATTGCAACAACTTGTACCTTGGGCACAAGCAATGCATTGCTTCCTGAAAGTACAATTGATTCTTCACCAACCTCAGTCAACAAATTGTCAGTGGCAATGTCATCCAACTTAAGGGCAATATCTAAATTTTCACCTAGCGCAACAGTTGGTGAAGCTTTGTCAGTATTTCCATTTTTGTTATTCGGGAAGGCATCATCCTCCACAGAAGTATGGCTTGTCTCATAAACACCATTTTGATGGTTTATATCAAGCCCATCTGGGGGCACAAGGCTATCAGGATCCATCACACACTGTGAGCTACAAAGATAAACATGCATACAAAAGTTTCCATGTCATATACAGCTAAAAAGACAATTTTGGTAAAAGGAAATCACTTCAAGAAGAAAACCATAAACTGTTGCTGAAATGATTCTCAGTAGAACCATATGCTTTCTTATGATATGCGGTATTGCATTTTGTACACAAACTATTGAATGTGAGAAAGAATCAACTAAAAATCCTAATAATTACTCCCTCACACTTATATTGTCTTCATTTGAACACACACAATTGAACCAATTACATAGCTCTGACAATTTCTTTCACAACTCGAAGTCTTAATAAAAGTAAGCAACAAGGATCAAACACGTGAGATTACAAGCAGTGAACTTAATTAAGCCTTCGTGCAAGATGAACCAAATCAATTTGCCTCTAATCAGCAAGAAAATTAAAAGTAACTTTAAAAACTACCCTTCCAAATAAGCAAATATCAACTTAGAGTAGGCAAATTTCATGGAAGCTTTTATCACCAAAGACCCAGCAAACAATAACCTTTGTACCCCCATTTTTATCAGACGAACAAACAAATCACACTCATAGACCACAATAAATTCAAGCAAATAGCGCTTCAGTTCACCAAACAAGGCAGTAAAATCCGACTAGGTCCCCGCTCAGCTACAAGAGGGGACACCCATTTCTAAGGGCAAATCCATCAATTATTACTGATCTGCCTAAACAGTCAAAAATCCAAGTGAGTCACAATGACACTTTCGCCGGCCAAACTATGTGTAACAACAACCGAACCAAAAGCTTAGATTAGAGTTTCTTTTCTTCTCCATTTTCCTCCTGTTTTTTCTCGACAACCAAACAGGAAGATTTAAAACAGTTGAACAATTTTTTTTTTTAAAAAAAAAAAAACTTTCCTCCATACCTCGTAAAGCGCGCGGCAATCAGAAAACCATTAAATGCTAAGGAGTAAAAGGAAGAACAGCGAGTGGCTTGCAAGGATCTGGAAGTGAGAAATTGAGAGACGAGTTTCTGAAATCGGAGGATCCGAACCCAGACCAGAACGATCCTTCGGTTCAATAAATAAAAAATAAAATAAAATCCGGAATTTTGGAGAATGTTTCTATTTCGACAAACGTATAGTTTTTCAAAATTTGGCTTTGCCTACTTGTTGGAATCTTCTAGCTTCCGTTTTCTTGCGTAGAGATAGTTTCGAAGGCTCAAAGGTCCATTTAAACAGCGGCTTGCCAGTCCATTTCCAGTCTTTGCCTTGAGAGCGAGAGAGAGAGAGAGAGAGTGTGTGTGTGTGTGAGCGTGTTTGAGAGTATATACGGTTGATATGGATAGTATTATACGGTTACCATACGGTTTTCACTTTTAAGGTTAAAAACCCGAGAGTTAAGGACGGTGGAAGTAAACCGTTAAAACCAACAGTAAGTGGAGTTTTTTTTTTTTTTTTATATATATATATATTTCATTTATCGATAAAAATAAAATATTGTATTGATTATAATTTCAGCGCTACAATTAAATTTTAAGGACGGTAATAATACAAATAAAAAAATAATTATAAATAAATCTTAAGAAAAAGAAGTATTAAAAAAATAGTAAGATTTTTATTGCTAAAATTTTAATAATGTAAATATAACTAATAAATAAAATAAAAAATTCATACATATTATTTTTTAATATTAAATGTACTTGATATATTCGTTTTCATTAAATAATTAATTCAAAAAAAATCATTTTAAAAATTTTAAATTCAACATTTACATATTTTGTGTTGTTTAACGAATTACATAGTTAATTTTTTATATATTGTTTATAACTAAGGAAAAAAATTGGTTCACGGTCTTTAAGTATAAGAAACTTTTTTTTTTATATATATTTAGGAAAGACAAGTAGAGTTAATTGTTGTTCGACAACAACCTATGGCAGTCGGAGTCACTACCAAAGACCCCCTAATACAGGTTTAAATTGAATACAAAATCCATTTCAAATTGCAAAACCGTGACACCATGATGGCCCCGGACGTGGTTGGTTGGTTTCGCTAGTTGCGGGGGAAGCACGTGGACAGAGCTCGTATTAACCGGTGATCAGAAATCCGACCACTTGGGCTGATGTTGCCGGGCGTTGCAATTTGCTCCAATAACCCACCGTACTTTGTGGACCGCCAACTATCATATCGGAATAAAGATATATAGTCTGGTTTTTCTTTCTCAACTTTATCTAAGTGATAATATAAATAAATAATAATAAAGTGATAAATAAGTAATAAATAACAAAATTGTAATAAATTACTTATTCATGTCATTATTTTAGTGAAATGGAAATGAAATTTTTTTTAAAAAATTATTTTATTTATCATTATTAGTATATTCTACTACAATTTTTTTCTACAATAAAGTTAGCCAAATTTCTTATTATATTTATTTATTTATTTATTGAATAAATATAAAATACTTATACTTTTGATTATGTAAATTTATTTTATTATTTTTTATTTTAACTGAATCTTTTTTTTTCAATTTTTACATATATCTAATATTCAACGAACTTGATTCATTTAAAAATTAAATTAAATTTTAAAAACAAAAAATCATTGCACTTGAATCCCTTCAAAAATTTCACAGCCATACATTCGGACAAGTTAAAATATCAGTCCCGTATTTAGGAAAATTGGAAATTTTGTATGTGGATTGTAATTCCAGTTATCGAAATGTCTTTTAAATGTGCATTCATGGAATTTACTCTTTTAAAAACAATAATTTTTATTGATAAAATTTTAATCTCTGTATTTTCATTTTATAGATGAGAAGTACAAAAAAAAAAAAAATGTTCTCTAAAGATGTAATATTGTAGAAATAAGCAGTTGCTTTTCCAAAGTTCTATCCTGTGGGACATTAATTGAGGGAACAACCCAAAAATTAAAAATGGCTACACAAAGGATTATTGTTTTCGCTTTGTGAAAAGGCGAGGGACCAAAAGCATAGCTTTTGGTAATCATAAATTAGGCTCAAATGCGACAGTTAAGAATTTAACAAAAAGAGTGGCAGCAACGGCGACAAATGCAAGCCAACACACTTTGTACTTTCTCTGGCAACTTCCAACTCGCAATGGAATGCTTGATAAATCATAGCGAAATATATTTATTATAATACAACGCACTGGCCAATACCAGTTAGGTTAACTAAAGAAAAATTAAACCAAAAAAAAAAAAAATCCATTCCATTCCATTACATTTTAGGAGAATATGTGATAGACAGGAAGGAAATGAACATAATTGGATACCAATTAATAAAATAACGCAAATATCAATACGATAATATAAAAAATAATTTGACGAAAAAAGAGAAAAATAAAAAAATGCATAAATTTATTAATTATGTCCGTATACTTGATTGCTACATTTTATTACTTTACACTGTATCAAAATAAGCTAAAAGTGTCAAGATATAATGATGATAATAGTAGTACTAGGCAGATGTTCAAAAAATAAATAATAGTAGTCCTAGTTACGTAAGGAACAATAATTCCTTTTATTCTTGTCTTTCAAGCATAACATTTTATCAATCAAGTTTGAAAAAGTCAAATAAAAAAAGAAAAAAAAAAACTACTAATCCGTCACACAAGCAGGGGAGATTGGAGGCAAAATCAGTTACGAGATAATTTTTTTTTTTAATTTTAAAAAATGTAATATATATATATATATTTATTCCAAAACTACAATGCATTTTTCAAAAAGCATAATGTATATTTTTTTAATATAACTTATTTTAATTTTTTCAAAAAAACAACACCAACCCTTCCAAATAAGAATTGCTTTGGTTAATGGACTACTCTCACTCCCTGTATGACAAGGCACAACAAAAATGATAGGAGAACATGAGATTGAAAACCGGAATAGACGGGACGAGATTTAAACTTTTAGTTATAAAAAATTATTGTAATTTTTTTTGAGTTTTTAATTTGAATTTGACGGTTTAACTTCCAAACTGTCCATTAATCTCGTGTCCCCATGGTGGGAGCCAAGACACAAATGCTTGTGAAAAGATTAGATAAGGGGCTTCCGCTGAATTTGTCTTTCGTCAATCTTGGGCATTATCTCTGTGTTTAACATAATCAAGTTTACCATCACGATGTCCCGGAATCTTCATGTCATCGAGATTTAATACCAATCCACTTGCCAAACGAAAGCAACAATTAGATAGGATATACCCGTTTTTGGTGAAAGGTTGGAAGGACATCATAACTTAAACAAACGACTAAATAAACTTAAAACCAACGTAAAGTATGCAACCATGCCTATGTGGCTTTGTTAGCTCCTTTTACCACCTCCCCCAGATGCATACTTTGAATTGTGATTTCTAGTTAGTTCTCACTTCTCACAACAATGGCCCACGGGACGGGTTCGGTTCACTGCCTCACAGGGAAGGAAAACGTGAGGAGGGGGGGGGGGGGGTCAGAAAGTTGGAGCCCCTTGGGAGGCAGCTGGACAGCCGCATTGCATGAGAGCTGATCGAGGATTTATGCAAAGTGTGCCCCCTGCTCTATTGCTTGTAAGACATTCTGTAGCATTTGCTCGTGCGATGTCGAGCCTACTTTGGCTCGGGTCACATGTACAACAGGGCATTTTATCAATTGCCGTGAAAAGCCAGCAAGGAGACTTTTTTACTGTAAATTTGATCTGTCAACTCAGTAAATGATCAAAGCAAAATATCCATACGGACTTGCCTAATTGTTTGATTTTGTATTTGGTTAATTTCTTCCACATTAATTGTTCTCGGATCATGTTATGGTGACTTTGAAGTTAGATGTTTAAGTTGTAAAAATAAAATATTAAAAACTTTTAGTTAAATCTCAATTTTGAAATATTTTTTCGTAATTAGATCATAACATAATTTTTATTTTCTTATCTCTTACCTTAAACATTTCTAGCTGGCTATCCTTAAAATTAAAGTTCAGTATAGCATGGATATATATATGACCTTTTAATATTTCATAAACAATGGGAAACTTCTCGCCTGGAGTATGATTGAAAGAGAGACGATGGAAATGTCAATACAAAATCCCTTAGGGACTCGTACATAACAACCCGCAAATTAACAAAGGAAGCCATCTTTTACCAGACAAATCCAGGCATACGAGTGGCACCTTTCGAATAGAAATGGCTGCCCAAGCATTCACTTTAATTTGCGGAATACTTGTGCGCCATGTACATCTGTTTTGCATCTAATAGTCATGTTGTCATCGTTAGACGAATGTGCGTGACCTACCAAAGGTCCCACGTACGTGGATCGTGGGGAAAAGAAAGAGATCGGTAGACGAACAAAAAGAAACCTATCAGGAGTGGATATGAGGCATGGGCGATTCGTCTAGATAACGTATTTTTTATGTGTGCTCTTTTTTTTTTTTTTCTGCTTTTTTGTAGATAACGTATTTTTCAGTAAATAATACCAGTTGCCAAGACAGAAACTGGCCGTGAATTACACAAAAATGGAAAAAATAGACAGTATTCGAGGTGTTCTAATGTTTGATAATGGGGAAGTTAATGTTGTTGAAAGTCAACTGAATATTTAGACAGTTCTTGTTGACAAGTATCAACCAAAAAAAACTTATTTTCTTTGTTGTTTTTGTTGGTTTATGGTTTCTTGCATATGTGCCGACACTAAGCTGGTAAATTTTAGGCAAGGCTCAAGCAAGTGCATACAAGCGTTGGAAAATTTGAGCCTGAGCACGGACTGGATTCTATGCCAGAATGAGCTTTGACTGGATCAGGGTGGCAATTCAGGGTCCAAAACCGAGTAACTATGACAATCTTTCTCTTACTTCTTAGGAGTGCCATATCGATTTTATTTCTTAATGAACACGAAGATATTACCACCATGGCCATAAAGTTCTCTGAATATGTACAGTAAATTTTTTTATATTTATTTTTTTTTAAAAATGGGGTTTCTTTTCAATATGGGAGTTTTTGCTCCTTTAAAATTTCACGCTTTTTTTTTTTTTTTGGTTAAAGCAAAAAATAAACAATAAAAAGACACAATTGGGCCTACCCTCACCTGGCCCAGCCCGCTAAAACCATGAATCTAGGTAGATTGGGACCAAAAAGCTGGATCTGACGAGAATCGATTTGGATGGACCGAAGGCCCAAACAAGGATGTCCATATCAATGGTCAAACTTAAAAAAAAAAAAAAAAAAAAAAAAAAAAAAACAAAACAACGCCCTTCTTTTTTGTATTCTTCTACCGGTAAGATCTCACTGATGATATCAAGCAGTTGAAATCTGAAAATGGATTATGACAGTTCCTCTTGCCGCCTAGCGATTAAATTATAAATTCATGCATAATGCCAAAGATGATATAATGAAAAATGAAGCAAGGCCAATGTGATGCTTGTTTAGCAAGATTTATAGGTTTACACATTGAAATAAGCGCCTTTGCTCTACCGCAAGATTCATCTCTTCACCACTTGACCGGAGTTTGATGGTAATTCGATCAGTTTTTATACACATTGATTTGAGTTCAAATATTCTTCACAACGCCTCCCCAATTTTTAAAAAAAAAAAAATCAAAGAAAATTATGTTTAAGTTATCGTTAGATTATAAATTTTATATACTGCCACAGATGTGGAAGTTTTACTCAGCCATTGTAATGAATTCTCTCAGTGAAAGAACTTGAATTTTCAAAAGACCCAAAAAATAATAATAAAAAAAAAATCACGTCTTCTACTGCATGAGTTCAGAATAACTAATCAAAGAAAAGGAGTCTTCTTCTTCTTCTTCTGTAAGTCTAAACTTGGCTGAACAGATGTACGATTGTGGAAAGATGGGCCGCAATGAAGTATCTAAGATGAGAAAAATTATATCTAGCTATGTTGGTTGTTATTATTAGACAATTGCTTGGATCTAGCAGGATAAAGACCAATGGAATCGGGGGTACGTGGAATGCTCAGGATGCTGCTTGCTTTTGTTCTCAGGTTGGTGCTGGTCTTCCCTTTCTCCAATGATTGTTTGCTCGTCGTTCACGCTTGTTTCCATGGGTAATAATGCCAGTCGTGGTTAATATTTGGAGTTGAGGTTGTAACAATAGTAAGTTGAATTTGGACAACTTTAGGTTGGACACCGAAGAACTTGTTTGTCTTCTGGTTGTGACCTAAAAACCTATCCTGTAGTGAAGCCGCATTTGTGCAAGAATAGTATTCCCTGTTCATCCTATGTCAACGAAACCGTGAATCTTTGAATTATATCTTAATTAGTTTTTTTTTCACTCTTTTGTTCACAAAAGAATTGGATATATATTAAAAAAAAAAATCAATTGTTAACACAAATCTTTTAATTACATTAAAATTTTAAAAATAACTATTTCAAATTATATACTTGATATCAATCTCTTTAAAATAAAATTTGTTCTCATTCAAAATTTTTCCCATAATAAAATGAAATACATTTTATTTTAAATTGTATTACTAAAATTAAATTTTTAATAAATTGAGTATTTTTAAAATTATTATATTAAATATCTATAATAATATTATAAATAAAAAAATTTCAAATTTTAATATTTCAAACAAATATTAAATTCTTATATTTATAGAAATAATTATAACTTTTGATTAATAATCTTTAGTCTAATGATTAATTGCCATGAGTTTAAATGCTAATAACATAATTTTTTTTTTTTAATTTTCTTTCATGCTAATATATACTTCTTATGTAGCCTAAGTAGTCATTTAATAAATAATTGTTGGAAGATATTTAGTTGTATTCTTTTGCACCACCACAAATGTCTCCTGAGTTTAAATCCTAAGATTCACAATCTATCGTATACCTTTGGTTCCATTTTTATTTTGAAAAACTCCAACATCAATGACATGCACCGCCGACAAAATTAAAGTTAACAGAAATCCAATTTTTGTAAACAATTATATCCAAGACATTAAAGAATCGAACTCACCAAAATATATTGCAAACTCTAAGCAAGGACTTACCTTCAATCTGTATCTGTAGGCCTGGGAGGAATTTCAAAGCATCCAAGAAAAATTCAAGGGAGAAGTGCCATAGCAACCCCTTTAAAATGCTGTTACTATTTTCTAAACGTGGTGTGCATTATCTAGGGACAGAAGGAAAGGGACGAAAAAGTCGTTGTCACTTGTGACATAATCGGCGAGGAGAGAAGCACCAGAAGCAATTGACGTGGAAACTATCAAAAAATCATTCAAATAAGCCACGAAACTTGAATAAAAAAGTGAAGTCTTCGCCTTTTTAGTAGTGTCAATCACATATTTGAGATTGAAACCTTGTTGATTTCTTCTTGTTTTTGTTTTCACTTTCAGTCGTACACTAGATGCGAATCTTCGGTAAAGCACCATAAAAAAGGCTTTCTGGGTTTCCGAGGGGTTAGTGAAAAATTTCCCTTGCAGGCCCTGTCAGTGTATCAGACTCGCCCTCTCTCTCTCTCTCTCTCTCTCGCTCAATGTGTATGCATGTGCTTTGTTCCTGCTCAGCAATGGAGGTCTTGAGCTTCCTTCTCTGCCTCGGTTTGATGTTTCAGATTGTTTTTGCACGACCTACAACTGATCCTACCGAAGGTCTCATTTTAAGTTACCTAATTGTTCATATAATTGATCGCTGTTGTTCTTCATAGATGATAGTCGAGAATTCATAAGTGTTTCTTATTTTTAACAATTTAAATCTGCTTTTGTTGTCCAGCGGATGCGCTCAACAAGATAATAGACTACTGGAATTTGAGAGGCAAATTGAATATCACTTCTGATCCCTGTAGACAGAATGCAAAATGGGCCAATCAAGATTCAAATCCTCGGGTTGCCTGTGACTGTGGCGGCAACACCTGCTTCATCACTCACTTGTAATTAATTTATTTTCTTTGCAATCGTTTTTTAGCTATCGTTGTTTGGTGGTTTTTTTTTTTTTTCTTCCTTTTGTGTCCATGATTTCGTATTCTTGTATTCTTGATGCAGGAAGATTTATGCTTTGGACATTTCCGGTGAGCTACCCAAAGAATTGTTTGTGCTTCAACAGCTACAGGATTTGTAGGAAATCAATTTCCTAATGTTTCAGTTCCCTTCTTGTAATTTCTGTCGACTTAACATCCTGAATTCTGATGCAGGAATCTTGGTCAAAACGTCCTAAATGGGTCCATTCCGCCAGAAATTGGACAGTTATCCAATATGCAATACCTGTAATTGCCTTACAGGCTTCACTGTGCTTTATTTTTCTTGTGCTTCTCAACTCTTTAGTTGGCACAAAAAAGAAGTCCTCTTTTTGGTGAGGTTCTCATCGGTGTTTTGGTTTCTTTGTCAAGGGAACAGTAGCCTTGGCATCAACAATTTCACGGGTCCAGTGCCGCCAGAGCTAGGAAATCTAACCAAGTTGCTTTCTCTGTTAAGTGTCATCTGTCATTTTCTGAGATATATTCTTGCGTTTAAGTGTAGCCTGCCAGTTAACTCATTCTTCTGAGTTTTTTTTTCGTCGCAGAAGCTTGGGCTCTAATAATTTCACCGGGCCTTTACCCAGAAGACTTGGAAATTTGGCCTCCTTACAGCAACTGTAAGTTGCATGATCTTAACACTTAACACCATAAATTTCTTTCTAGCAGAGAGGCACAGCTCATTTTTAACTCTAATACTGCAGATACAGATCCCCAAGCAGTGAATTCTGGTTGTTTGCTGTGCTTTCTGATTGTTAATTATATTTTTGTTTCAGGTATGTGGACAGTAGCGGAGTAAGCGGAGAGATTCCACAGGAAATGGCAAATTTGAAATCTCTTCAGATTCTGTACTTCTCATTGCACTTTTCTTTGGTTCTTTTCCAAAAAGACAATTTTTTGGTGAATCCTGAGCATATCTATATTCATTTTGTCATTTCAGGTGGGCATCTGATAATCTGTTTACTGGAAAGCTTCCAGAATTTTTTGGGACTCTAACAGAACTAAAGGACTTGTAGACACTTACGACATATATTGTCTCTTAGTCTTTTGAGAATTTAGATCATTTACATGTTTACGTTGGTTCTGCCTTTTAGGTCAATTTTTGCATTTTTTCATCCACAGGCGGCTGCAAGGGACAGCGCTTGAAGGTCCAATCCCAAGCAGTTTTAGTCAACTGAACAGGCTCCAGGACCTGTAAGGCGTCTAGTTATAACTTTGGCAATGGTCTCAATACTGTATTTCTGTTAATATCTCCCCAGACATTTGAGCAGGCCTCTTGCGCATAGGTAATGTATCACAATGTGTGATATAAGTCTGTTCTTTATAGGAGAATAGGTGATGTTAGCAGTGAAGATTCTTCTCTGGGATTCTTGCAGAATCAAACAAGTTTGTCCATATTGTAAGAATTTGCATACCTCAATCTCTAAGTGTATTCTTTTTCATGCCCGTCTTCTCTTTAGTTTTTGACACTGCATACATGCCATTCTCATTCTGTTTTACAGGATCTTGAGAAACTGTCAAGTATCTGGACAAATTCCACAACAACTTGGCAGAATTTCTATGTTGAAATTACTGTAAGTCACTTTGAGAAATTCTACCTGTGCATTGATATCTTTGATTTTTTTGGCCAAAAGACAATTGTCAATATAAGTTATTCACCATTAGCTAACATAATGAGGCAAACTTAAGCATATTACAATCAACCATGAAAATTCTGGACTCAGTTACTGTGATTGAAATAAAAATCTGTGACAGAGACTTGAGTTTCAACAAGTTGACAGGCCAAGTTCCAGCCTCATTACAGGACCTCACGTCTTTACAATATCTGTAAGTTCTATGCTTTTGCTATCCCATTGCTTCTCTTTGTATTCCTTACTCTATTGAATCTAATTCTTAGTTGTGGAATAGTTACATCCTTCATTAAAAATGCTTGGAGTAAATTATAAAAACACCAAACAGAATGCTGTCTTTCTTTGTTTTTACTTGAAAAATGGATATGTTTGTGTTATTTTATTTGAAACAGAAATCACAAATTTCAGGTATCTGGGTAGTAACAACTTGAGTGGAGAATTACCTGCAAACATCATAGGCACAAATCTTAATTCTTTGTAAGTGTCTCCTTGCCTTGAATATTCTCTTCCTTCTCTGTCACTTCTGATAGATTGTTAGAGACATGTCTCTGTTCACATTTGAAACTAGCAAAAAGAAAACATGAATACTAGGTGGGGATTGATGCCGGAAAATCACATCAGAAACAATTCTGGCTTTTTTTGAGGATGGTATCAGCCACAGACAACCATTTATCTATGGTTGCCTGGCAATGGCCATAAAACAGGAGCATTGCATCAGTTCTGTGCTATAGAAGTGTAGATGTTGATAATTACTTTGCTCTTTTTAGCAATATCTAAATATTATGTTGGAATACCTCATCACAGAGATGTCTCATTCAATCCCCTTTCTGGAAATTTGCCACAAAATTACGCCAAAGTGGGGTTGTCAATGTAAGTCACCTGTATTTTTTTCCTTGGTTTTTCATTGTCACTAGTCCCACCTTGTTGCAAATTGTCTTTAAAGCCTGGACTTGTTTATAAAGAATGATTTTTATTTCTTCTTCAATCTTCAGGAATGTTGTTGGAACTTCCATTAATGCAAATAATTTGCAGGACAGGTAAAACTTTTCTGTGGTCTTGGTGATGGTTTTCCTTCATCTTGTGCAGTATCTTCTTGCTCTTTGTGAAATTTCCAAAGATTTCAAGTCATGAAATATGGTTTGATGTTCAGCCTTTTGATAACTGGTAGAGGCTTAATCAGACACAAGCAATTGCCTGTACAGTTAATCAGATATACATGCTAGCCATTGGTTCATAACTTATAAAACTGGCAAATAACTACACTGTTGCCATCTCTTTCAGTCCCTTGAACTGTAAGCAGGTCAAATCATTTTGGTTCATTATTGTTCTTTCTTATAACTTCTTGGCCAATTCTAGTTAATTGGCTGTACTTAACCAATAATTGTGGGTTCAGCAAGGTTTCAGGGATGTTGCAGTGCCTGCAACCTGATTTTAAGTGCAGCGACAAATTTCCATCCTGTAAGTAAAGCCTCTCCTGTATGACCAAACATGATTTAAAGATCATTCAGTCATTAGGAATGCATATATTTCTACCATTTTTTGACTATGAATTTGTTGACTGAGTTGATCTTTCAAATTGACCTTTGTGGTCGTGTGTACTTGTATTGCAGCTTCATTTTCCATCAATTGTGGAGGCACAGCTCAAACTTCTGCAGCTGGCATTGGATACGATAATGATTCTGAAATATTGGGAGCTGCCTCATTTTATACAAGCTCAAACAATCTATGGGCAGTAAGCAATGTTGGGATTTTCTTGTCAAACCCCAATGGACCCCAATACACAGCAAAAACAGATCCCCAAATCTTTGGCACTCTGGAGTCTGAGGTCTACAAGACAGCAAGGATTTCAGCAAGTTCACTCAGGTACTATGGCCTTGGTTTGAAGAATGGGCAGTACAAAGTTGAGCTTCAGTTTGCAGAAATAGGAATGGATGACTCTCATTCTTGGAAAGGCCTCGGCAGACGATTATTCGATGTTTACATTCAGGTAACCGTGAACACCAGCTACTCACAATGATACTATCTGCTGAGCAATCAGCAGTAGTATGTATAATTCCTTCTATGTGCCTCTTTTAAGTTTTCACCTGATAAATGAAAAACCCTGAAATTATTGGAATCAGGGCAATAAAGTTCTGCAGGACTTCAACATCCAAAAAGAAGCTGGTGGATCTAAAATGGCCTTGAATAGAACATTTGAGGCTAACGTGACAAACACCATCATGGACATTCACTTCTTTTGGGCAGGGAAAGGCACTTGCTGCATTCCATATCAAAGCACATACGGACCTCTGGTGTCCGCAATTCATGTTTCTCAAGGTTCCGCAGGCCATTCCTTCCAATTTCCTTCCATTCCTCGCTACCTGTTATAAAACTCTCTCCGTTTTATTCCGAGTCTGATCTCCTGTACTTCTACCTGTAGTTTCTGATAGTAATGGCTCTTCAAACCTTGACAAGAAGCACGTTGAGAGATTTGTTGGAATAGCGGTGGGATGTGCAGCAGGCCTTGTCATCATCTCCTCTTTGTTTTACCTGTTGCGGACCAGAAATACTCTTAAAGGCATGAAAGTTGAAAACGGACTCACCGGGGAAATAGTACACTTCTGCGAAGATGGACCCCACTTCAGTGCTGTAAAATGTGGTATCTTCCAAGAAATAAGGGCTCTTTCAAATATAAACTTTAACTGTAATATAATTGTGCAATCCTATGTGCGCTGTTGAAATTGATAATTTTAGTGAAGTAGAGTAGAGGAACAAAATAAAACAAAAAAAATAAAATAAAATAAAATAACCGTGTGCATCGAAAGAAATGCCCTTACAGAAGAACAAGCTCATTAGTTCTAAATATTATTATATTTACTTGTTCTGACCAAAGCTATCAATTAACATTTAAAATAGTTTAATTTGGTTATTGAACTCCGACAAATAAAGTTTAGGACCAAAGAATTGTCACGTTCGACTTACTACAATGGGTTGCGTTATCTACCGCCACGACTGAATCTTTTTCTATATATGTTACGAACTGGATCATCATTCGTCCAATGTCATGACGTCCGCACCCCTGGACCTTCACTGGGTGGGATCGAACAGCCGGATCAAACTCCACGTCAAATCAGTAAAGGTCAAACCAGACTTAAATTAATAACTATTTGTCAGATATTTTTTTAAATTTTTTTCAAATTTATTTTTGAAGTTACAGTGATTTATTAATTTTTTTAATTATTTTTATATTAATATTATTAATTAAAAATAATAAATATTTTTAATTAAATTTATCATATATATATATATATATATATATATATATATATATATATATATATATATATATATATATATATATGATTTAAAATATTAATTAATATAATATATTAAATATAAATATTTTTTTAATTATTTTAAAAAAATAAACAAATTATGTTGTTGATAATATAAATAAATAATAATAATAATAATAATAATAATAATAATTTTAAAAAATTAAATTAAAAAATTTCATATATTAATATTATTATTTTTTTTTATATTAATTAATATTTTAAATTTTAGATAACATTTTATTAAAAATGTGTTATAATAAATTATATTTTTTATTATTAAAATAAATAAAAAATATTATAATATTTTTAATATATATTTTAAAATATTAAATTTAAAAATAAAATAATAAATTTAATAAAAATTAAAAATTAAAATATTTTTAATTAATAGTATTAATTTAAAAATAATTTTTAAAAAATTTAAAAATATATCATAATATAAATAAATAAATAAATAATAATAAGTAAAAAATATTATAAAATAATAAAATTTATTTACTTCGTCAAAATAAATACAATAGAAAAGAAAAGGTCACCATCACCCAAGACCGTACGCGGGTAGAGTAAACACACTGTAGACAGGTCAAAATATAGGGCTTGATTTTTAAAAAGTGGTTAAAATAACGCGAATGGTAATGGTATTCCATAATAATAATATTATTAATATTAATGACTTCAACGACGATGGTCTGACATATGTTTTGCACACAGTTGATTCCGATTTGAATTCTTGTTCCATTACTTCTCTGTCGTTGAAATATATCCGGGCAACTTTAGAAATGAGTTTGGAGAATTTACTTAAAAATTTTATTTAAATTTAAAAATATTTAGATAAATAATATTAAAAAAGAAAAAAGAAGAATGGGAATATAGCCCCAGCAGGCACGATGACCACCGTCCCCGTTTTTGACTTAAAAAAAAAAAAAAGAAAAAGGAAAAAGACTACCGGCTCCATTCACGAATCACGATGTCTTCCTTTTTACACTACCAGTAAGATCACGCACATCACCGATGCGCAGAGGCTTTCTTCCGACAGGCACACCGCACACGCCTCCCGACACTTAATACAGCTGTCTCTCCAACAAGGTCCCGCTAGCCGCTCTGATTCCTCCACGTATACACCGGACCCAATCCCCTATTTAAATCTCCCTTACCCTTTTTTTGAAATAACATAAAAAAAAAAAACGATATTTCATTCGCAATCCGTTGATGACTCTTTCTCTGCCAGGTGCCTTTTTTATTTTCTCCATTCTTACGGACCCGAGAATCTAGAGAAAAGAGAGAGAGAATAAAAGCTGCCGGCTCGTCGTTTTCGGCTTCTCCGGTTGGTTCGCTTTTCGCACAGCAGAAGGAAGCCGAGTAGATCCGACGGCGTTGTAGACTGATCGGAAGCGCCTCGCACAGATCCGAAAGAAATATATTAGGTCCGACAAAGGTAAATGAGTTTTCGTTGATGGTCTGATGTTCTTTAATCATTGCAGCAATCGATCGTAATTACAACTGTAAAGTTAGTTAAACTCATTGTCTAATTTGATTAATTGAACTGGAACTGTATTGATTGATTCCTTCATAATTACGAATAAGCGAATGCAGTGACAGAGGGTTAGATCCGATTGAAATACATTGATAAGGGCCGGTGAGGGTCGGATCCAACGGTCAAGATGTCGTCGAGTACGATTCGAAAAGCTCTTGGGACCGTTAAAGATCAAACCAGCATTGGCATAGCCAAAGTAGCTAGCAACATGGCACCGGAGCTGGAGGTAGCAATCGTGAAGGCGACGAGCCACGATGACGACCCGGCCAGCGAGAAGTACATGCGGGAGATCTTGAACTTGACCTCATTTTCTCGTGGGTACGTGTACGCGTGCGTGTCGGCGGTGTCGAAGCGCCTGGGCAAGACGCGCGACTGGGTTGTGGCGCTCAAGGCTCTGATGCTGGTCCACAGGCTACTCAACGAGGGACATCATCTGTTTCAGGAGGAGATCTTGTATGCTACGAGGAGGGGTGCGAGGCTTTTGAACATGTCTGACTTTAGAGACGAGGCTCATTCTAATTCCTGGGATCACTCTGCTTTTGTTAGGACTTATGCTATGTATTTGGATCAGAGACTAGAATTGATGCTGTTTGACCGGAAAGGAGACAGTGGCAGCAGCAGGGGTGGCAGCGGTTATGATGAAATTGAGAGATATGGAGGCAGAGGTGATTTTAGATCGCCGCAGCCAAGACCCTATGAATATAATGACTATGGGGATTATAGAGGAGGTGAAAGTGGGCATGGAAATTATGGAAGGAGTAGGTCTTTTGGAGATGTGAGGGACACTGTTGACAGAGAAGGGGGGGAAGGCAGCAGGAGAGCAGTGACTCCACTGAGAGAAATGAAGCCTGAGAGGATTTTTGGCAAGATGGGTCATTTGCAGAGGCTGTTGGATCGCTTCTTGTCTTGTCGACCTACTGGATTGGCCAAGAACAGCAGGATGATATTGATTGCGCTTTATCCAGTTGTCAAAGAGAGTTTTCAGCTGTATGCAGATATATGTGAGGTTTTGGCTGTTTTGCTTGATAAATTCTTTGACATGGAGTACCCGGATTGTGTCAAGGCTTTTGATGCTTATGCTGGCGCTGCTAAGCAGATTGATGAGCTCATTGCATTTTATAGTTGGTGTAAGGAAACTGGAGTGGCCAGATCATCTGAATATCCAGAAATCCAGAGGATTACAGGGAAATTGTTGGAGACTTTGGAGGAGTTTATGAGGGATAGAGCAAAGAGGTCCAAGAGTCCAGAGAGGAAACAGGAGACCCCTCCAGTGGTCCAGGAGGAGGAGCAGGTAACTGATACGAATGAAATTAAGGCACTGCCTCCGCCTGAGAATTATATGCCTCCTCCTCCTCCAGAGCCTGAGCCAAAACCTCAGCAGCCACAGTTTCCTGAAGATTTGGTGAATTTAAGGGATGATGGTGTTACTGCAGATGATCAGGGAAATAAGTTGGCTCTGGCTTTGTTTGCTGGGCCACCTGCTAATAATGGAAATGGATCGTGGGAAGCATTCCCATCTGATGGCAATCCCCAAGTCACTTCAGCCTGGCAGAACCCAGCTGTTGAATCTGGCAAGGCAGATTGGGAATTGGCATTGGTTGAGACAGCTAGCAATTTATCAAAGCAGAAAGCAAATTTGGCTGGTGGGTTTGATCCTTTATTGTTAAATGGCATCTATGATCAGGGAATGGTAAGGCAGCAAGTAAATGCTACACAAATGAGTGGAGGAAGTGCCAGCAGTGTTGCATTACCAGGACCAGGGAAAAGCGCAACGCCAGTTCTAGCTCTTCCAGCTCCAGATGGAACTGTGCAGACAGTTAATCAGGATCCATTTGCTGCTTCTCTGAGCATTCCACCTCCTTCATATGTGCAAATGGCTGAAATGGAGAAGAAACAACAGTTTCTTGCACAAGAGCAGATGGTATGGCAGCACTATGCCAAGGAGGGGATGCAAGGGCAAGCTAGCTTGTCTAAGATTAACGGTGCAGGGTACGGTCCTATGCCAATGATGCCTTACGGAATGCCACCAGTAAATGGGATGGGACCACCAGCTGGGTATTACTATGCTCCATACTGACTTTGTTCTGTTTATGTTTTTATCTTTTTAGTGCTTTCTTTCATTAAAAAGATTATATATATCATCATTCCTGCAATTTTTGCTCAGAGTGTGAGGGAGAGAGGAAGAGAGACTTGGTTATTATGGGGAATTTTGATGTTTTGGGAGACCTGTACTTTGAATTGGGATGTCTCTTTGTGCTCTGTAATATTAGAATTCTCTTTTTGAGTCTCTTGTCCATTATGTTACCATGGTTCTGAGAACATTAACTGATTTAATGAAACCTGGCTGAACTTATTGGGATTGATTGCAAGAACCTTGTCGTGTGTGTACGAGAGACACCCGCGCGGGGGGGGGGGGGGTTTGGGACTCTAAGCTTCCTACAATAACACTAGTTTGGCCTTTTGTAGATTGTATTCAAAGGGACAAAGAGGTAGGCTGTAAGCCTCTCAAAATGCTTATTTATGTGCCTGTTGTTTTGTTTGCGAGTGGTTGTGATAAAACGAACCCGCTTTAGCCAATTTGGTGGAGGAGATAATCTTAATTGGAGGATTGGTGTTGTTATCAAAGTCTAGCATCGCTTGGTTTACTTAACCCAGTTACGGTATTTAATTTGCGCCAGCAGGGTATATTGGGCACGGTGGTAAGCAGGCTCGTTAAATAGAAAGCCTTTGCTGGAGTATTTACATGATTCAAAGAAATAGCTCTTGTTGGAACTACATCAATATCATTGTTATTCGTAAGGTAGAAAAGTAGTGTAATCAGCTAAACCAGCAAGTCACAACAAATGCTCTTATTTCTTATCCTCACGGGGACTTCTAATAGGATTATTACCGGGTCTTAGCGGGCAAGTTATTTTGTTAGGGAATTGGTCTTGGCGTGTCCTGATATCAGAAATCCCAAAATTGGAAGCATACGTGGTTACTACTAGTCTGTATATAATATGTACATGATTGGGTTATCTAGGACAAAATATAGAGGGTATAATATGCATTTTTTTTTCTCTCTTTTTTAACATCTAATTAAGTTAACTATTGACTGTTATTGTATTTCAAAATAATAAGTAATGACATTCTTTTTTTTTTTTTTCTTGAAAATGAAAAAACGAAAAATTTTACTGTAGTTGATTGAAATTCAAATTGGATGAGAATTAAAGAAATGAAGGTGCGGTTCAACCCTAGCATCCTACCTATGGTCAAAACCATTGAAGAGAACTTTCTTGTCTTCTTACCGAGTGCATCTGTCGTTTTAAAAAAGAATTTCTGATGGAGCACAGTTCGTTCAGACATTCGACTCACTCGGTCAAGGGCTTTGATTTGAGCCCCAGGAACCTTCATCTCTTTCCGTGTTTCAGACGAATTTAACTCTGCTGGAATTATTGATGGCCCCTTCTCTAGGAAGCCAATATTTTATTCCTCCTGTCCTGGTGCCAGGACAAACCTTCCCGAGTTACGTCTCCGTGACAAGCGGAAAAATGGGTCAAGGGTCAACACATAAGTTGTGGGGTTTTTAATTTTCGAAGTCATGGATCACCAACACTTTTTGTTCAAACGAAAATTGAGGGATTTTTTTTTTTTTTTTTTTTTTTTTTGTTTTTTTGGCTTACAGGGAAACGAAAATTGGGATTTGAGAATTGAGAAGTCAATTGCCTAACTGTATTTGTGCAGACACCAACTCATTTTTCTCTTGCCTGATTTACAAGAATTAGAGACTAAATTTTAAACTTAAAATAAAGAGTTGAGGTATGGGCTATATTGGGCTCTATCAATTATGGGAGCCCAAAAAAATTTAGAATCCATAAAAGAAAGTGCATTTGATTGGGCCCCAACTTGCGACAATCAGCGGCCTAAGATTTGGAGGCGAGTCCAACTGAACTGGGTTCAAATCTGTAGGGGCCAGAAGTGCTAACCGCAGTCCCCAACACAATTCAATTTTCAATTCATTTGTCGAACATTTGGGTTTTATGCTATTGAAAATGGCAACTTTCCCAGACTTTGTCAATTGGTTTATTATAGTCAGCCAATTATTATCTCCGTTAGGCCCAAATTACTTCAAGGTCCAAGCTTATACCTAACTAAGAGCTCGTCTCAGCTATCTTTCCAAAACTCAAAACCCAGATCGAGGCCTAGTCCGAACTCCTCCAAAGCTCGGGCTCCGCTCCCAAAACGAGCAATCTCACTCCAGTCACGTTAGTTTATCTTTGTCTTGCAGGCCCATCACCTCTCCAAGTCACAGCAAGAACTCCGCCCCATGACTCCATCAGAAACTATGGAGAGGCATGAACAAAGCATACCAAAACCAAACCCTCTCCGGGGGAGTGAAATGCGTATAACTACAGATTCTGGTTATTTAACATTTGCTGATAGGTGCGTTTTCAAATATTCTTGTGACAAATTGTATGGATGATGCAAAAAAAAAAAAAAAAAAAAAAAAAGTTCATTCCCATAAGCAGAATAAATTGCGATTTCAACCTTGCGTGTGAGAGTGTAACACGACAATGACATTAAATGCTAAAAATGAGCAATTGCCGGGACCGTCGCAGTAGCCAATGCAATAGCTGGAAAGTAGCATTAAAACTCGCACCTAGCCAGGAAATCGTCGACCCAACGATTCCAGATGGTGGTGTCTTGGAAACCAGGCGTGCGACAGACTGTATAATTGTATGCAACACATAAAAAAAAAAAAAAAAAAATTAATTAAATAACTTTTTTTATTTAATTTTATTTATTTATAAAATTAAATAAAATGTAATTAATACACACATTTTAATATTACTATATTATTCTACAAGAATTACAGCCTTATTTAATTTTTTTTTTACTAGTTTTATTTGAGGCGTCAATTTCCAAGAGATTTAGGGGTAATCCGAGGCCTGTTACCCACAGTAGTTTTCCATTTGGTCTTTTTCGGCTAAAATTGCTCGTTACTTGGTGACATTTCATTTTCATATAACCTTTTTTTGAGCGTAGAGTATAATTAAATTGTCAGCTGTCACTGTAATTATTATAATTACAGCATAGACCCACGAAAAACTGTCTGTATCATAAAACTCATAATCACTTGTGGACAAGGCCCCTGGGATTTGTCCCACATTCTGCTTTCTTTACTCGCACTTTTGTTTATGAATTCATTAAATTCTTAACATCATTACACATCTATTTTACATAAATACAGGTATATAATAATTCTTATGATAAAGTAAAGTAGTAAAAATATTCTTTGTCAGGAAGTTAAAAAAGTTAAGAATATGAAGAATGAGAAATAAACAGCACATATTTATTTTATTTACTAATAAACTTATTAAATTATAAATGATGTAATAAAAATAATTTTCTTAAACTTTTATGAGTATGATAAATTAGTGGCGCTAACTGATAGCTGCCTAGAGACATTGACTTAAGGGGGTAACTCCTCCACTCATTTTGGAGGTCCACAATCAAAAGGCTCAAAGTGAAAAAAAATAAATAAATAAAGGAAAAAAAGAAGAAGAAGTCCAACAGCTTGTCGATCGACAGGCCTATCTTCTGTACTTCTAAACATGGGCCCAAGGAACTTAATGTCTGCTTGGACTCTATACGCACCAATGCGCCGTACGTTAGGGCGAATAACGTGGATGCATCATGTGGGAGTTCAGCTAATCGTTCAGCACTAGGCCTACTCCATGGTTAAAGTGAATACGGGAGGAGCCCCCACCTTCATTATCATCATTCCCTCACATCTGACTTACTTCATTATGTGGTAGGGGGAGCAGAGTACCTATAATATTTGTCACTGTCAGTCGGAATGCGCACAACCCAAACTCTACTCAATCCTGTAATAATTCAAAGATACAATGAGATGGAACATGAGACATAGGGATGTGTGGTGGGGCTGGGTGTGAGAAAAGTCGATGGGGATAAGGCCAAAACCAATTGAGAGAGGGAACCAAAAGGAAAAAAAAAAAAAAAGGGAAAAATGGGGAGAGGGACTCATGGGGCTAGGGGAAGCAGGCATGTGGATGAGTGGGGGACACACCTAAACTCGTCTGCTTCAACAGAACACACCCCCCCCCCCCCCTTCTCTTCAAAAGCTCTTGAAATAATTGAGTTCGTGACAGAAAAAGAAAGGCGAGAAAGAGAAAGGCGGAGCGAAAATAATTAAAGGCCTGGTGAAAGAGAAAGAGGTGCATAAAGGCAGAACAAAGGCTTGGAAATCCCCGTTGCCTTACAACAAACAGAGTCCTCTGTTCTTCTCCTTCCCACCCCCTCTAGCAGAATTGGTGAAGATGCGTAGACCAGGCTCAAGACCTTATGAATGCGTGAGAAAAGCTTGGCACAGTGACAGACACCAACCCATGAGAGGTTCCCTCATTCAAGAAATTTTCAGGTTAACCCCCCCTCCCCCTAAATCTTCTTACTTGGCTGTTTATCTCCATATGCATTGTGCCTTGCTTTTAATTCCAGTCCTGCTCATGAAATCTTGGCTGTTTATCATCATGATTTTAGAGTAGTCAACGAGGTTCATACTTCGGCAACTAAAAAGAACAAGGAATGGCAAGAAAAGCTCCCAGTTGTTGTCTTGAAAGCCGAAGAGATTATGTACTCAAAAGCCAATTCTGAGGTAAAAAAAAAAATCAAAATTATCGCTTATTTGGCCTCCTCACATCACATATGGTTAGATTTGCCAAAAATAGAATGGACATGGACAAATCGAGTCAACTGGTATTTGTTCTTTGATTCTTGCATAGGCTGAATACGTAGACCTCAAAACACTCTTCGATCGAACCAACGACGCCATTAATACGATAATCCGGCTCGATGAGAGTACTGAAACTGGAAAGCTTCTTCAACCTTGCATTGAAGGTACCTCCCCCCCCCCCCCCCACCCTACACACTTTTTTGTTCTTTCTTCTATTGAAATAATCAACAGTTAATTGCCATCTTCACATTTGCAACATTGGCGTTATTGCTTTGGATTGGTCTTTTGTGGATGCTACGTGTTTAATGTTCCTCCCTTTCGTTTCACAACTACTCAGCTGCATTGAATTTGGGCTGCATTCCAAGAAGGGCCTCGAGGAGTCAAAGGAATACTAATCCAAGGTGTTACCTGACTCCTGGAATTCCAGTGCCCAACAAATGCTCTCCTGGCGCGGAAAATAGAACCATCCAAGCAGATCACACATCCAGCTCGCAGTTTATGCCTAATCGTCCCAACTTAGTGAAACCAGCAATCATGAACTTTGTCTTTACAGAAGGCTCTAAATCAAAAGACCTTGCTGCCCTGAATCATAATTTCCCATCTACCAAGTACCATTTTGCAACTGATATTGTACTTCTGCCTAATCGTAACCAATTTCAATCTGTGCCCTCGGTGCATCCCTTGTACCATGGTGACTGCCTAGAGCCACAGCATTGTTCTAGTTTTGCTCCTAAATCTGCTACAGAAAATTTCAAAGTGGGCATGGCTCAAAATTGCTTCTCCCAAAATGGGAATGCTCTGGCTAAGGATCTCGGTGATGGTCATTCAAAGCCACAAGATATTAGCTGTGATCTATCTTTGAGTTTGGGCTCTTTCTCAGCCACCATGCTTAGTACTGTTGAAGACAGAGATCAGTGGCATGATGCTGAAGATGGCTCTTCTCAAGAGGGTCGTACGGCGCTCAATGATAGGACACCAAAGATGGACAAACGGCTCCCTTGCATCACTAGAATCGACGAGTATGAGCCATTAGATTCTTGTCCAGGAAAACTGAATATAAGTGTAGAAAATGTAGATGTGACAAGAAAGCACAAAGCATTTTCTGGTCACCCTTTGGAGGATCAGCCACTTCATTGGCAGCCAAAGCGTCCATGTAATCACTTGACTGGCAGAATGGAAGGTGCAGGTTCATAGGCCGACCAAGCTGCTGTATAATGCTTGCTTCAAATTGCTGGCATGCCTCCACCGTCGCTACAGTCATTCTGGAAGTTTTTAACTGTTCTGAGTTGTTAGAATGAGATTGCTGTAATGTTGTAAGAAACATGAGATGTATACATACCTAAGCCTAACTTAGTCTACCGTGTGCTTTTATTCCGCTTTCTATGCAACTTTAAATGCTACATTTACCGCAGAAACACACTCGTGTGATTAAATTTCAAGTTTATCTCTTCAATATCTAAAATTTTAATTTCAAGAATATAAAATTTATAAAAATTAAAAAAATTATTTCTATCTGATTCTCTGAATGTAGCCTCCTGACTGGAAAAACCATGCGGAAGAGAAGGCCGAAGTCTTGTCTTATCACTAGACCGTAGACTATGCGTCAGGAGGAGGAAGAATTATTAGCAGTCAATAAATGGACTTCCGATGTGCAACCTCCTGGTCCGGCCACCCACCTGATGGGGTCTCGTTAAATAAATGGGATGGAGCTTTTTGCTTTGTGCTGGATGGATTGCGAGTGGGGGATGACAGCGAGTTAGCGTCTTGTCAAATCCAAAAAAATGTTTTCTTGGGGCCATGGGCTTTTGGGCTGCAACCTGTCTTGGCTGAGTGCTTTCCATTTTTAAGAACTTATTTGAAAATATTAAGGCCACTGCAAAATGGTTAAAATATCGCATTAGCTCACATCCAGGGGTTTTTATTTTGACCCATAAATATTTTTAATTATAAATTAATAATCGCTAGTCATAATATTTGATTAATTCTGACGTTCACAAAAGAAACAGAACATATTGGCCCACTTCAGATTGAGTTGGGCCGTGTATAGCCACAAGTTCACTACTTTACGCATCTCAGAAAATGTTGTCAACATTGACCCAAAAAAAAAAAAAAAAAAAAACAGAGAGAGATAGAAGTAAATGTTGTCAATTGGCCATTTATAACATCTGACATGGGATGACCACAAGAGTTCTATCCAGTTCAACCGAATTCTAAAGTAAAATTTAGTTTAGTTTATTTAATTTGACAATTAAAGCATTGCGTCTGTGCATTAATTTTAAAATAAAAGAAGTAAACTGATTTTTCTTTTACCTTTTTTATTTTTTTTTGTTCTGTTTGGTAGAAGGGTTCTTAAATGATAAGATTTCATTGATTTGATAAAAAGTTATGACACACTTCCTTTTATGCAGTGTCAGTTTTGTGTGAAACTCAGTTGGGAAGGCATCAACTGAGTTCTCAGAGCTATATATGTTTAGAACTAATTGATTAAATAAATGTTAAGCCCAATTCTCTACCATTTACGCATTTAACAAGAGAAAAAGATTGTAAAGTTAAATGTAAATTTATTATTATTATTATTATTTTGTAAATTAAAATTTTGTAAAGTTAAATGTAAATTTAAATTTTTTATTATTAATATTTTGACAAACATTTTATAATGGCCGTACCTTCCACTTCACTGGGAAAAAACAAATGCGGGCAGGAGCGTTAAATAAAAATATTCAAGGGGGATTTCTTTGACTCGGATTAGCGCGATTATTCTGAGCCGACTAGCCGGCTGCGCTTCCATTTGTGAACGGTTCCGACTTCCGTGTTGCGGGGCTCATCGTCGTTCTGTTGACTTACTAATAACGTCTAGTCGTCTGTAATTATTGAGTTGAAATTTCAAAATTCCACGGAACTCTATGCTGGCCCAGAAGAAATCAAAAGACCCAAACAGAGAAAAACACAGAGATATAGGGAGAGAGAGAGCTGAGATGTCTTCAATGGCGTCGAGTTCCTCCAAGGATCCGGTACTTCCAGTGTCCATTTCTCCAAGTGGCGACGAGAAAGAGAAGGAGAGATTGATAGTAAAAGGAGGAGATGAGAGGCTTTTTAGAGGATCAGCCATGACCAAAAGAGGCGCCTATGCTGCCATTTCCTACATGTCTTGCGCAGGTCCAAAATCCAATTGTCTTTTCGCTACTTTTATTATTATTATTAAGGAATTTTTTTTTTTCGCCGATTCTTTCTTAATTCAGAGACAACAAGTTGATGAATTTCCATTTCATCTGTTTGGCACCTTGAAACTCTTGGTCGAATGTATAATTTTTCTCACAGTGTTCTCATATTATCGTGTTTTGCTTATGTATCATAACTGGTTTTAGGTTGGTCATGTTTTTATGTTTTGCAAATTTTTGTTTATGTGGGCGATGGCTGGTCTAGGGATGTGGCGATGGTGGGGGGATTTAATGGCACGAATCTGAGGTTTAGAATAATGATGAAAAGCTGCCACCTATTGGTTCTAATGAATCTCCCATGTGTAATTTTCTAATTCCGGATGACTTTGAAGTGTCCTATGTACGCTTGGGTTGCTTTGAAGGTTTAAGTTTCAATAATAACTGCAGTCATTTGGGTTCCACTTTCATAATACGAAAGCTCCATCAAAATGAGTCTCAATTTTTTTTATATTCAACGCAAAAGAGTGGTTAAGGGACTATGAAATTCGTCTGGGATTTGGAGGGGAATAGAATAAGTTGGAAGGATGATGAATATTCATCATCAGGGGGTAGGCACCTATTGCAGAAAATGAATTTGGACAAATTGTTGCATTTTTTATACTGCTAAGTTCAACTTCTAATGACCAAAATAAATTTTTATCTTTCTCATATATTTTTCCTTTTAATTTACATCAGGCTTCTGTGATTGATTGATAGGGTAAGAGGTGTCTTGTTGTTGGTTGTTGTATCCCACAAATCCTGAGAAATTGAATTTTCCCTCCCAATTTTATCATGACATTTACTTGTTTTCTCTCTCTCTTTTGCAGTGCTTTTGGTATTGTTCAACAAAGCAGCTCTTTCATCTTATAAGTTCCCAAGTGCTAATGTCATAACCTTGTCTCAGGTAGATCTTTATAAAGTCAATAGGTGGCAAGCAGTATTGTCAATATGATTGCTGTGCTATAACATTTATATTTCACTCCTGTAACTTTCTTGCTCATTTGTTTGGTGTCCAAGCAGCTGCTTGTTTTAGCTATTTGATTTGCCTTCATGAATATATGAAATTGATTTTTGTTTACAATTGTAGAAGTACATAACAAGATTGGGCTAAGACTTTTTTGCCATAAATTGGCTGAAACTCTAATTAAAAAGAGATCTATTAGCTTGCTTAAACACTCAGAGTGAAACCAAGTGTGAGCTTAGAAAACCTCTGCTTAGGTCACAACAGTAAGTATGGGCTAAAAGCATCACAAGGTTTGCAGTAAGACCAATATCAAATAATTTATTTGACGCCTTTATTTCATCATTTAAAACTTGGGATATGTTTAAGCCACTTTACCTACTCTGGCTGTACATGATTTCTTGTGGATTTTGTCACGTAAGCTTTATAAAATTTGAAATTTTAGTCTGTGCGGTTTCTAGACATTTGTGCCTTTCTAGTTTGTGAAATTTTTATTTCCTTGAGATTCACTTAGCCTGTTTCCAGATGCTATATTTACACTCTTATTTGTTTGTTTCCAGATGATATGTTCATGCTCTATTCTATACACATTGAGACGCTGGAAGCTTATCTCTTTTATGGCTGGTGAATCTTTACCTGTTTCTGATAGCAAAACTGGTTTTGTACCACTTGAGACATTGATACGAACCCTTCCTCTTTCGGGGGCCTATTTGCTTTACATGGTACATGGTTGACTGCATTGCAGAGCTTCTATTTTGAGCATCTATTGCAAGTAGCTAATGTCTACCTGTTCTGTAATTCCTCTTTAAAGCTAGTAACAATGGAGTCTGTGCGTGGAGTAAATGTTCCCATGTACACTACCCTAAGGAGGACTACAGTGGCATTTACAATGATTGTGGAGTCTATTCTAACAGGACAGAAGTATACACCTCCTATTGTTGGAAGGTAAATTATCATAATGCTTGCTTCTCTCCAGTGTGTTCTGTTGGTAATCAAGAGAGTATAATATCGTGCTTGTGCAACTATAATCTTATCTATGACAAGGGTGCATCACATTAACAAATTCTGCCTGCAATACCACCAGTTTAGCCAAGTGGATACTTTTTGTGAAAATGGACTATTATTTGGAATTTTGAAAGGTAAGGGCAGTCATGCAATTGAACTTGACATTCAGGACATTATTCTATTGAAAGTAAACCTTATTTCAAATTAGCTGAATGTTCAATTTTTATGGCCATCTCCCTCTATAGCAATGAATTAAAATCAATAGAAAGCCTATTTATGCCCTAGGCTAATGTATTTTATTGTCAAAAACTTTTCACTTCTATGGGTTATATTCATGTGTCTGCCTGGTGATGCAATGCAATTCTCATGGTCTGGACCCATAACTTGGAAATCCTGTTTCAAAAAAACAAGGTTGCACTTAATTTGTACAATGAACTTAACCTTATGTGACCTGTCTGATGATTCCATAGAGGGAAGATAAATCTGTACCTAGGACGCCTAGTTTATATCCAAGATTGTCCTCATTGCAACCTTTTGTATGATTGTTGGATCTGTCTAATTTAACTTTTCTCGAGATACCTTTAGATTTACTTTTTATACTGGATGTAGTTGCAATTCTTTGTAGTGCTTCTGATATCTCCATTTAACTGAAAATATTAAGGATGTTATCAGTGTTGGGTTGATTGTTCTTGGTGCATTTATTGCGGGAGCACGGGACTTGTCGTTCGACTTCTATGGCTATGCCATTGTCTTTGCAGCCAACATTACAACAGCAATATACCTTGCAACCATTGGCCGTGTTGGTAGTACTCCTGTTCTTTTTTTCACCAAATAATTTTTTTATTATGACATCAATTTGGCAATTCCTTTTCAGTAGCTTGATATTTCTCTTGTATGGTGGCTAATAAGATATTTTCTCAGGGAAATCCAGTGGCCTTAACAGTTTTGGCCTTATGTGGTGCAATGGTAATAACCTAACATCTAAAGCAAACAGTGTATGTTGGAGTAGTCATCATTTCTGCCTAATTTGTAACCTAACTTATTATATTCTGTTGCTTTTCTTATATATAGGAATCATATGCAGCCCAGTTTTGCTGTTTTGGACATTCATACGGGGTGAATGGGAGATGACTTTGAAGTTTCCTTACTTGTTTTCACCTGGGTTTTTGGTATATTTTACTAGAATATTTCACTATTATGTACCTTTCAATGACGTGCATTTGTCCCTTTATGAATCAGAAATTGCTTCTATATATTTCTAAGTGTGTTCCAACATAGATCTAGATCTTAACATGTTACTAGGTTATGCAAGTCTAATCATGATGCTTTTAGTCACGTAATTACCCACCCCCTTCTCTCTCTCTCTCTCTCTCTCTCTCACACTCACTCACTCACTCACACACACACACACACACACACATGGGGGCCTCGAATTCTGCTTTGAGGATGAGGCTTGCTAACTACCCAGAACCTACAAATGGTACTACCAAATGTTATTAGCATGTTGGTTCTCTGCTAACAGCTATTTTTAACAGTACAAAATTTTATCATTTTTATTCCTTGTCATACTGCATTTTAGGTCAGTGCTTTCAATTAAATGATTCAGATAGGCATGATTATTTTTTTTTTTTTTTGGCAAACAGGCAGTGCTGCTTCTTTCCTGCATACTGGCCTTTTTCTTGAATTACAGTATATTTCTGAACACTTCTCTTAATTCAGCACTTACACAGACCATTTGTGGGAACCTAAAGGTTTGTATGTCCAATGATATCGTCTGTTGGATCTATTGTTACCTCCTCTTGCTCACTTGTTCTCTTCATTATTGTGTGGCTGTAGGACCTATTTACAATTGTTCTTGGTTGGTCGCTTTTTGGTGGGCTACCTTTTGATATTGTAAGTTTAAAATATTGTCATGTCCTTATATGCAATTCCTACCCCATTTCAGTTTTTCCAGTACTCATTTCCTTTGGTGATGGAATGTTTCTTACTTGCTTACAGTTTAATGTTATCGGGCAACTACTTGGTTTTGTTGGCTCTGGTTTGTATGCCTACTATAAGCTCATAGGAAGTTAATGGGGAGCCACGAGGTTATCAGCAGCACATCCAACTTACTTATCAGTTGTTATTATACGATGGTCTTCTGAGTTTTGAAGAGGCTTCTTACTTCAAGGAGATTTTTGCCTATAGCCGATCCAACTCTTGAGGTGAATGACAGCCTTCTTTTTTTTTTTTCTTTTTTTCCTTCTGGCTTAATGCCTATGCTAGCAACTATCAGCTCTGACAGGGTCAATGCTTTGTAATTAATCTATTGTTCACCCTCCAGTGCACCAATTATGCACGAAATTCTTGGGAGGATGCATAAATTTTTGTAGGGAAGTTCACTACAAATTCATTGCTTCAATCATAATCATTAGATCCTTTTAGCATTTCATGTTTATGCAAAATTGTTTACGATGCTTCCCCTCCCCTCTACCCCACCCCCCACCCCCCTTTTTTATTGGTTTCTGGGAAGGGATGATGTGATGAAACGCAGAATGAATTTGGGATGCACTTGAATGGATTCCTAAGAATGGCATCCACCACCACAGAATTTTGTTACTTTTTTAATAAATAGCTTTGCTGTGAACAGCAGTATGCTTCAACTTCCAGGGGGTCGAGGAATGCACGATTCATGAGAGCAACTGTAATGTTGTGCCCTTCACTACCCATCAAATTAATTGGACTGTACATTATTAAATCCTAAACTTCAGTTGTTAAACAGCCAACTTAAAAACTTGCCTGTGCTTATTTGCTTCAGGAATTTGGGCCAAAAAGGCAATGTTATCTATCCCAACGAAAATCTTTATTAATGAGTAGATCGAAATTGGAAAAAAATTAAAAAAAAAAAAAAAAAAAAGGTCACTCCATTTATATTCGTATGCTGAAAAATATTTTTTCTAGTACATCAAAATTAAAATTTACACTTTGTTAGGTTTGAAGTAAGTTAGGTTGGATCTTTTAAACTCTTCTCAAAATTTTATTTTTTCTAATCAATCAAAACTTAATTGGTTTAGGTGTGTAAAATGTAATAAATATGTCACTAATCTCTAAATCAAGAGATAGATTCACTTCAATTTTTAGTTTTAAATTTAGAGTTTAATTTTTAGTTTTTTATTTTTTTAAAAAAATACAATAAATATTCAATTTTGCCTATATATAGGTGTCAATAGTCTCCCCAAGAAAGAGTAAAATTAAGGCTTGGACAGGCTGATTTCAGAGTTTCCGTCCTGCGATATGAGCTGGAGGTTAAAGAAAAAAAAAACCGTTGCCCTTAAAATTCCAAACCCAACTGTCACCCCGCTCTAAGCACATTTCCATTCCGTTCCCCAACTCACCCCCCCACCCAAAACAAGCAATCCCCAGATTCTCTCTCTCTCTCTCTCTCTCTCTCTGTGGAATCTCCATTGCACATCACAAAAATTTAGAAAAGCATTCAAAAAAAAAAAACAAAGAGAGAATGAAAGATGGAGCCAAACCCTAACCCCTAAAGAGTCTTCTGTTTTCCTCAATCACGCGAAAAAGCTCAATGCGTGTCCCTTTGGCCTGAGAATATATGACTCTTTGAAGCGCAGCCTTTTTTTTTTTTTTTTTTAATTTTGGTTTATTAAGAATCGTTGGTTTATTATTAAGAGAGGGAGAGGGAGCTATGAGTCTCGTCGACATGAGAATCGACGTTGACGATTTCGTCCCTCGTGTTTCTCTCGGCCACCGTAGGAGCAGTTCCATGCCTTGCCTTGTCGACGGCTGCTATGGCAGCGGTGGCTTTTCTTATACTAAGCTCCCCGATGAGTCCCTCCGGCTCACCGTTCTCAAATTGAATGGCTCCTCCTTCGGTATTCCCCCCCTCCCTCTCTCTCTCTCGCTCTCTCTCTCTTCTCTTCTTTTCCTGTTTCTAGTTTCAATTTTTTATTTTTTGAGAGAATGGATAGAGGTTGTATTTTTTGCTGGAAAAATGCAGGAAACAATGTGAAACTAAAAAGGCAGGCATTTTTTTTTTAAATTTTGTTTTTGCAGATATTGAAGTCACGAAGTTGGCTACTGTTGCAGAGCTGAGGCAGGCGGTGGAGGCCGCCTTCAGTCACATCCCAAGGAAGGGCCTTGGCGAGATCTCATGGTACCTTTTTTGTTTTTTTCTTTTTTGTTTGCTTCCTCATTTCTTTTGTTCTGGTGAAAACTTGGGAAAATGGAAGGAAAAAATGTTTAGTGTATCCAATTTTATTCAATACTTCTCATTTCTTTTTCCATTTTTGGAATTTTCCCTTTCCCAAGTAAACGGAAATCACGTTGAGCTTCAGAATGTGGTCCCTTTGTCTGTTTACTCAGTTCCTAAGAAGCAGGACCGAAGCAGTGGGTAAAGGCACTGATTTTTTGTTATATGAATAATGATTCATCCAGGCCACATGTATGGGGGCATTTCTGCTTATCCTATGATGGTCAAAAGCTAGTTGCAGAAACAGATTACATCAGGCACTATGGCATCAGGGATGGCGACCAGGTTTGTTGGCACCCTTCCTTTTCTGCTCTTTTTGTTTGATGCGGTCTCAATAGCCTTTCTAGCCATTCCTATGCCGATGTAACATGAAAGAATTGTTCCCATTGTGTTGATAAATGGATTTTATCTGTGTTAGAATTGTTCCCACAGTGTTGATAAACGGATTTTATCTGTGAAAGAATTTTTTTTCACTGTGTTGATAAGTGGATTTTATCTGAGTCAAAGGTGAACATCAAAATTCAGTGAATGTATCCACACAAACTTCCAACTTATAGACCTTTGAGCTTCTGTTTTGTTGGAATTGAAGAGAGCATCTTACACTTAATCTTGCTTGCAGTTCCTTGCACACTTCTCAATCAACTATGTTTTAGGACTTTAACTTGCCCTTGCTTTTGTAAACATATTATATGTTTGACTTTCTCAGGATTTTGGCGGCAGTTTCATTAAGAGGAAGGTTAATTTGATGGTCCAATGAGATTCTTTAGTTCTTATAGATGTCTATGTTTTATGGTAAAATTGATATCAATAAATTTTCTGTTGGCAAATCATACATTAATGTTGAGCATTCTGAACATCAAAATGAAACCAGTGGATACTTTGTGTGAATCACAGATTTGTTATCTGCTCTTGGCCATCTTGTGAATTTTAATTTTCCTTCTTTTTCCTTTAATTTGGAACATTTTAATGTATAATTCGAAACAACAAACATGGAGTATTCCACAGTTGATACTAACATTGCATTTGTGCAGCTGCAATTTGTACGGCACATCTCAACCAACTACAGCCCAAGAAGGAAGCGCTCAATGAAATGGGGTGTTGTTTTGGGACAACACAGGATGTAAGGCTCCCTACTTGCCCTCGCATCTTTCTTGCAATCATTTTGTTTCCTCTCTGTTGCTCCTCTTTGAACAATAATGTCTCAACTAAGTTTCACACATATGCTTCAGTTGTCCCAGAAGAAACTACCTCAATTGTTTTTCTGCTTCAAGCATTGCATTATGCAGAGCTAAGAAAATTTTGGTCTCAAAAAATTGATGTGCAATGGGATATAACCAAGTTAATTTTAATGATGCTATAGGTCAAACATGGTTTTTCAATCCTATTTTCAATGTAAGCGGCTTTATTAGCAGAAAATCTGGTCATGGAAATCGAGGCAGTCTATGGGTTAGAGATATAGAGAGGTCCGCAGCCAACATTTTGAACCTTTAAAACTTTTCACTCTCTCTCTTTCTCTCTCTGTTTTTTTTTTTTTTTCATTTTTGGGAAGATCCCTTTAAAAATTATTGCTAACAAGGGAATTGACAAAATTTTGAGATTGACACTGGTCTCTTGCAAAAGGTTTGGACTGCTTATATTTGACTCGTGCTTTTGCACTCACTACATATTACTTAACATATATACTGGCTGCACATTCTGCTTGTGATTCTCTGGAACTCTTTGTTCATTCATCCATACACTGATTGATTGATAAATTGGTTGGGAATATGCAGCTCACTTTCACGGTCAAATAGTCACGAAGAGAAAGAGCAGAGAAATGAGGAAGATGATTATGACATAGAGATTGGGAGTTATCAGTATCATGATGAAAAGGATGATGATGATGCTATTGAGCATGAATCCAGATGGCCTCATTTTTTGCAACAATGTTTTCCATACTCCAGACTGCCAACCATGGCCAAGGTGACAGGCTTGAAGGCTTCTCCTTCTCGATCTGCATGTCGTTTCTTGCAAGGTTTTAGGAGAATCTTACAAATTTGTGGTGATAACCGTTATTCTTTACAGGATGCATTGAGAGATGATTAGTGACCAGCTAACACGTGTTACTCATGCTGCTGGATCTGGTTAGAGAACACTTGCGTTCGCTCAAAAATGTGCGAGAGTGTAGCCATTAAGGTGTTCTGGCTTCGAATGAATGCTACACTATGCCTCGAAACACACTGTGACGCTGTGTTCCAAGATTTTTGGGATGATTATTACATTTCTGTGTCAATGATTTTTTTTGGTTGGGCTGTTGGAAATGATTGTATAGCGCACTTTTAGGGCTGTATTGCATACTGGGAGTAGAATTCAATTCTGTTGACATTACTGGTCTTTATCCGATGATTTCACGTCGACATCAATCCTATTACCCCCCAATGCCTTCAAATAAACTTTCTTAACAAAATAATGGAACAAGGAGGAAGAAGAAGAACTGCACATGGTGTTTTGTTTTCAACAGTAAATAAGAACATGTAAAAACGATCCGAGACTCGTAGTTTTGGGTCCATAATTCAAACCCTAGTCTTTAGAAACCAACAAAGAATATATGAATTCACTTCCACTCTTACATTGCACGTAAGTTATATAAACAGTTAGTGCTACTGCACTAAGAGGATGGATTGTGTCCACGAACAAAATTTTCGTGCTTCCCTTCTACGAGTTACCTTAATGAGGTGGGCACGGCATCTGAGGGTCACAGTAGCTATTAGATATTTAAGCTTCACTGGATTGCGATCAAATCTGGAGATGCTTGGATTCAAAGGCAGAAAATTGTGAGAACATCCATGGCAAATTGACAAATTGGCTAATCGTGTGAGGCTATGATTGAAGGAGCTCGCCGGGCTGTTTCCGTCTCAGGAGCTTACTAGTGACGGTTATCGTCTCCAGGTGAGTTTTGAGTTGAGTTCACTGCCGCTTATGCAGACGAAGATTAGCGGGACGGGACTACTTTTGTTGGAACCTCCTGATTTCGTGTTTAAACCCTAATGACTCTATTCTATTTTCCCAAAAACATTGGAGCGGCGGGTCGGGAATTTGACCCAATTGTAGAACCCGGGTAGCAGTTGTAGTTAAGCAGCCGCTGGCGAATCTCACGCACCCGAGCACGTGCAATCACTCCCCAACTGCAGTCCTCCACTCCAGAATTTGTGTGGCAAACAATGAGATAGCCCCATAGCATTGGTGGGAAAAACCCCTCTGGCCATTTCCATACAAATTGTCTTCTCTCAGAATTATATCAACGATCCAGAGATAAAACAACAAATTTCCCATTCATTTTGGCAAAAAAAAAATCACTTTTAATCAGGCATGGCCAACGTGGTGATGGCCTCCTCTTGCCCCTGCAAGCCCCTTGTATCGGCCAATTCTTCGGTCCCATCCTCCATTAGACCAAAGCTCCAACTCCCCCAACAGACGCTTCTCCTGAAAATCCCCAAAATCGCCAAAACCCATCTCCTCTCTCTTTCCACCAAGTCAATCTCCCTCTTCGCTGCCACCTCCTTGGCCTTCGCCCCGCCGTCCCTCGCCGAGGAAATGGAAAAAGCCGCTCTCTTTGACTTCAACTTGACCCTCCCAATCATCATGGCCGAATTCTTGCTTCTCATGGTAGCCTTGGACAAGCTTTACTTCACACCACTTGGTAAGTTCATGGACCAGAGGGACGCCGCCATCAAGGAGAAGCTGGGCAGCGTCAAGGACACGTCGGATGATGTGAAGCAGCTGGAGGAGCAGGGTGAAGCTATTATGCGGGCGGCCAGGGCGGAGATATCGGCGGCGCTTAACAAGATGAAGAAGGAGACGCAGGCGGAGATGGAGCAGAAACTGGCCGAGGGGAGGAAGAAAGTTGAGGCAGAGTTGCAGGAGGCACTGGCCAATTTGGAGAGGCAGAAGGAGGAAACTATCAAGTCCCTTGACTCCCAGATTGCTGCTCTCAGTGACGAGATTGTCAAGAAGGTTCTTCCTGTCCAATAAATCGTTATTAAATTTCTTATTTTTGTGACTTCCAGGTCTTAATGTGTCTACTGTTTTCAAGTACCTTGTATTTAAATTGATAATTGGGTATGTGGAACTGCAATCTTGAGCCTGTGTAAGGATCAAACCGACTTTGGAAATTGGAATAGCATTTATGGATGTGTTACTGTGTTCCTTCTGCAATCCCGGCTTCCAGATAATGGACTGCTGACTGTGTATGATTTTTGTTATACCTGCTGCTAAAGAAAGTGTTCAAGTAGGACTCTGGGGGAAGGAATGGCACACACGAAGAGTTCAACTTAAATCAAATTGTGCCCCAATTCGTATGAGCTCTTTGTCAAAATGAGGTTCAAAATGGTTCATTTTCCTTCATTTCAGCAGAAATGACTTTCATCCATGATGATTGTAGACAAAAACATGAATATTTCAATACTTTTAATGGACTTAAGCTTTTGAGGATTTTGATCGCAATGCAACGGATTTTGTAGCCTTATAAATGTAAGTTGGAATTTTGTTAGTGCCCCCCAAAAAATGAAGACTCGATATTGACAGGTTCTTGAATTGCCCCGCCTTGCCAAACAATCAAAATAAGCTTAATGTCAAACAGATTCGGCTATGAGTCTCGTCTACATAAGAATCGACGTTGATGATTTTATCCCTTGTTTTGCCCCCGGCCACCACCGTAGGGAGAGTTCCATGCCATTGATCGCTGTTGCGTTAGTGACTTTTCTCCTAGTAAGCTACCTGACGAGACCCACCAGGCTCACCGTTCTCGAATTGGATCGCTTCTGTTTTGTTTTTCCCCTCCTCCTCCTCCAGTTCCTTCCCCGTTTCTGGTTTTTATTTTCGATTTTTGTTTGAGAAAACAGAGACTGTTTGTTGCTGGAAAAATGCAGGAAAGAATGTGAAACTAAAATGCATGTGAAACAGATTGGGTCGTGGCTGTGAACGCATGTCAATAATGGGGAGAAACAGCATAAGAATGGTATAACACGTATCATCTTATGCGTTCCACCAGCCATGTTGTTTGGTGTTAGAGCAACGAGACAACTCTTAATTCCAGTAATTAGAGTACGAATCCTTACACCAACGTTTTCCCAGTTTTTTTTTTTTGTCTCCTTCAGCTTTTCACAGAGACCGAATGAGAAAATTGTATAACCGCTGCACCTCAACCAGTTCATCCCCCGATGGGAGTTACTGGTCCATAGTTATGTAGTGTTTTAGTCCAGATTAGAAGGAAGCCATGTGCACATCAATGGCAGCAATGATGGAGGTAAACGTAGAGTCCGTGTTTGCAAGCTTCTTGGTGTAGCAATGCATTTCAGCACGCAATTACAAGAGGCCTCGTTAAAACTTCTTGATAATTTTCCAGAACAGAAGAACTAGCAACTTGTGCAAGAAACTGTGGCTCCTGACAACGTTGGCCGATGTCCTTTGGTGGTCAAATGAATGAAACGCTGGGCATGCAAGTGCTTCTTACACTGCTTACCACTTTATGAGAAACCTTGGGAGGAGGGAAAAGGAATGCGAAAGGAGAAGATTAAGGGAAAAAAAAATAAAAAGAATAATACTTATATTTGAAAAATATGTTGGGGAGTAAAAAAAAAAAAAAAAGCGATAAAAAAGCTTTTTTTGAATTTTTTAAAATAATAAAAATTTAATTCTCTCACGTGATTCAATTTATTTATATTAACTTTTTTCATTGAAACCATTAATTTTATTATAGATATAAAATTAAAATTATGATAAATATTATTTTTTTAAACAATAAATTTTAATTTTCTGTCTTCACCCCTTTTTTTGGGGGGGGTTTTGAAATACAAAGACGATGTGAATGCCATGGCATGAATTAATCAAAAGGGAAACTTCCACTAGAGTGAATTGACTAAATGGGACACGACGATGTGGACCTTCCCGTCATACGGTTTCCTTTCCTTGCAAACCATTCATACTTCATACCCACCAATAATTTTGCAGAATATTCAAATCCCCACGCAAATAAATAAATGAATCATTGAAAGTAACTTGATAGATTCAAGCTCCGCTCAAAAAAATTAAAAAAAAAAAAAAAACTGGAGAGATTAAACTTGTATTTATATTATTTATTTGGAAACTAGATAATAAATCAAAAAAAAAAAAAAAAAACCTTTAAGCTTCAACTCACTCCTCATAATTATAAATAATAATAATAATAATAATAAATCACTCAAAATAGTTGGACAGAAAGGTCAATTGACACCCTAACGAAGTTCAAGGATCCCGTGGGGCCCACTCCCCTCGATGATCCCTGATTCTCTTGGCCAAAAAAAAAAAAATCGCTCACTTCTCTCTTGACACGTTTTTCTCTCTCTTTCTTTATTTATTTCTTTCTCTCTGCCAATTCACTTTCCTTTTCATTGCCAGCCGATCTGTCAGTTTCTTCTTCTTTTTCTTCTTCTTCACTCTTCGGCAACTCGGCCAGCCTTTGGCTGCTTGCTTCTGTCTTTTTTTCTTTTTTTGGTTTTCCTATTTTTTTTCTTTGCATCTATTTCCTTCTCCCCACCTCTTTATTAAGTTTTGTTAAACAGTGCCGAATTGTTTGTGCATTCACTCCTCTCCGTGAATTCTCTCCGCGATTTTTTTTTTCTTTGAAAATAACAGTTTTTCGCCTTTTTTTTTTTAAAAAAAATCATTTCTAGCTTTAATTCGTCGAAATCTCAACGCATATTATAATTTATAAGTCTTGAGCTCCATTCTCTTACATCCTCTCAATCCATTCCCACCGGCGGTAAACACACAAGCACTCTCTCTGTCTCTCTGATATTTTTTAAGCTCTGTTTGGTAAGAAGATTTTTGTTAGTTGTACTTAGTTTCTTGAAGGATGTGTCCGAAGGGAGGAAAAAGTAAAAATGGAAAGTGAAGTATTGAGTTTGATGTGCTTTTTGTTTTGTCCAATAAAATGAAAGTGCTGTCTCCACACTTGGATTCCAGAAAAGAAAAAGGTGGGTGGGGTGGGGGGTGGAGGAAAAAAGAGGAAAGCTGTATTTTGCAAGCCACCTCTTTCCGCTGGTCTTAGTTTGTTTGTATTTGTGAAGAAAAACGGTTGTCTTAAGGAAAGTGGGAGACTACTTGTCTAGAATTGGAATCTAGTGTTTGCCAAAGCACTCTTATTTGGGTGAGCTTAGAAATTGGGATTTATGATCATTTTTAGGAGTTTAGGGTTTAGGGTTTTAGTTTGCTGTTACTTATTTCACTGTGTCTTTTTGTATCTAGCGATGTTTAGACGAGAATTCGGGTGGTTTACTGTGGATTCCATGATGTGCTGGCGTATGAGATGAGCATGTTTATACGAGTCCCAGTCCCTAATTAGTGGGATTATTATTAATTATATTATTTAATATTCTCTGTATTTGCTTGTATGGCCTTTTATTAAAGCAATCAAATATAATTTAGAGCTGTTCGGCTTATGTGGAGGCTAATCTCTTGAAGAGATTAATGGGAGGGTCATCCCCTCGAAGAGATCAAAACCTTTTATCTTTTTTTGTTTTTCGTAGTTTCCTAATCTTGATTCATGGTTCTCACCTTGTGTAGTTATGAACGAGGATTATGACTTATGTTTAATCTCCACTAGTCCACTTAAATACTTGTAAAGATAGAATAATCCCAATTTCAATATTATGTGTTGTGCAAACATCTATGGCTTGGGAGCTTGATGGCAAGCAACATGATTCCTGATCTGGGTTCTATTTTCTTGCTGGTTAACATGCTTTTACATGGTATTGGTTTGGATGGGTACTTGGTTGCTATTATGTTCATGTAACTGTTTAACTGTCTTGAGGTGAAGTTTGTAAGTTTTCCAACCTGCAATGTCTTTTGTGTGCTTTGACCTTGCATTTATATTTTTATACAGTAAATAATTGAGTATTTTGCCTCTTCCTTGTTTTCATAAGATAACCTTTTGATAAATCCCACTTTTTAAGATTGTTGACTTCTATTCACCTAGAATAGAGCTAACACATTTTGACAGTCAGATTAATTTCTTGTAGATTTTTGTCAAGTTAGCTGAACATTGGGTTTATTGTTGCAAATATAATTTCTTTTTTTAATGAAATGTTTTTTTTTTTTGGGGGGGGGGGGGAAGTTGGTTTCAATGTGATTTAATCCGGCATATCTATTTTTATAGGAAGTTTGAATGGCTGGAAAAGTTGCTCCTGTTCAACCTGTTACTCCTTTCGAATATGAGCTTTTTGAAGGTGACCCTGATCACCTTAGAACTGTTGTGGCCTCATCAAATGAGTCAACTTGTTGGATTGACCCTGCAAAGCTGAAATTAAGACACAGAATTGGGAGGGGCCCTTTCGGTGATGTCTGGTTAGCTACACATCATCAATCAACTGCAGATTATGATGAATATCATGAAGTGGCTGTCAAGATATTAAGTCTAATTAAGGAGGATTACATGAGAACTGTATTGGATAAATTTAATGACTTATTCTCAAAGTGTCAAGGGATAGAATGTGTGTGTTTGCTACACGGAATTTCAGTTGTAAATGGAAAGGTTAGTGAGGTCTTTATACTTGGGACACTATGGCAAGGTCACATTTTTTTTCTTCCATTGCTTAGTTCATGGAAGAATTTTAACCCTATCTGCAGATTTGCATCATTATAAAGTTCTATGAGGGATCAGTTGCTGACAGAATGGCTCGGCTTAAAGGAGGGAAGATTGCACTGCCTGATGTGTTAAGGTCATGTGCATCTTTGTGTGTGCCTGTACATGTTTCCTGTGATGCTACAAAAAAGGGAACTGGAACCTGACTGTTTACTTATCTTTTCAGGTATGGCATTGATTTAGCTCAGGCAGTACTAGAATTGCATGCAAAAGAAATCTTAGTTCTTAACCTAAAGCCATCAAATTTCCTTCTTAATGAGAATGATCAAGCTATTCTAGGAGATGTGGGCATTTCCTACCTGCTGCTTGGAATCCCATTGCCAAGCCCAGATATTTCTCGGAGGCTTGGAACTCCAAACTACATGGCACCAGAACAATGGGAGCCAGAAGCAAGAGGTCCAGTGGCCTTGGAGACTGACTCGTGGGGGTTTGGGTGCAGCATTGTGGAGATGTTGACAGGTGTTCAGCCTTGGTGTGGGAGGTCAGTTGAAGAGATTTATGACTTAGTGGTCAGAAAGCAAGAGAAACCACTTATACCTGAGGGCCTTCCTCCTCCTTTTGAAAAGGTTCTTCTTGGTTGCTTTGACTATGACTTCAGAAATCGGCCATCAATGAAAGACATATTGTGTGTACTTAAGAGGTGTGCCTTCTTTTTTTTTTTTTTCTTTCTTCTCTTTGAACAGCACTTAAGAGGTGTGTCTATGCCTTATTGTTTCAAACTTTTGGATGCAATAGGCTTTGTGAAAACCTGGTGATTGATTTTGTTGTAACATTTATCACTTGCTTAGCTCAAGCTGAGCAAGTTCTAGACATCACTCGTATTAGAGTGGTAGCTATTCTTTTTTGCCTGTAAACAATAGCAGAAGCACTTTATTTTTTCTGTTGTTCCCATTGGAAAGCTTTGGTTGGCAATCCCATTGTGCATTGCCTTTTAAGATTCTAGATTATCATGAAGTTGCTATTTTATTTCCAGCAGGTATTGCATTGGTGGAAATTTCATCATCATGTCCACATCTTGACACGCAGTTCTCATTATCATATCCTAAAACATTACCCTGAATGTGTTTTTCCTCTTGATACTCTAGGTGTTTCTGTTATGTTCATGTACTTACTAGGTGCATAAGTTAGTGGAGGAAAGGTCCTCTTCTTACACCAATTTTACATTTACTGATCATTGCAATACAATTTGCAGCTCGCAGAATACAAATTATGGAGATGGAGGATGGACAGAAATTGGAAGCAGGAAAATTGCAGAAAAACCGAGTGGTACTGGTTACACAGAATGGTTTCTCTCAAAGGATCATCTGCAAGTGGGAGACATGGTGCGTTCTAGAAAGCCACTTAATTCTAGTAAACGGGAAAATATGGATGTCCCAGATGCAGTAGTGGTGGGTTTAGAACGTGACATGGATCAGAATGGTTTTTTTGGTAAGAGTCCTTGGCATCCATGACCCATTAAGAGTTCACATTTCAACATTGGAGCGGGTCACAGGTGGCTTGGCAGCTGGGGATTGGGTACGCTTGAAGAAGAAAGACAAGAAGCACTCACCAGTTGGCATCCTTCATTCCATCAATCGAGACGGGAGTGTGGCTGTTGGATTTATAGGACTTGAAACTCTTTGGAAAGGAAATTCTACAGAGCTTGAAATGGCAGAAACTTACTTTCTGGGCCAATTTGTGAGGCTGAAAGCTAATGTCCTTAGCCCTCGATTTGAATGGCCTCGTAAAAGAGGTGGGGCCTGGGCTACTGGCAAGATATGGCAGATCTTGCCCAATGGGTGCCTCATTGTCAAGTTTCCAGGGAGATTGACCTTTGGAGAGAACAATAGCAGTTTCTTGGCCGACCCAGCTGAAGTGGAAACAGTTTCTTTTGATGCTTGTCAAGGGATGGTCAAAAAATATCAACATCTTGAGGATTTTCATTGGGCTGTGAGACCCCTTTTGATAGCATTGGGTTTTTTCACAGCCATGAAAGTGGGATTTTTCATTGGGAAGAAAATTGGGGGAACAAAGGCAAGGAAGGGGCAGAGTAGCACAATGCAAAGTGATGCTCAACTAATGGATGGCCAAACAAATTGCAATCCGGGCACCTCAGTATGGCTTCCTCCATCAGTGGCAAATATCCTTGGTGTTGGCACTGCTGCTGCTCGGTAGTTAAGCCTTTTTCAAGTATGCAGTGACTCTGGATAATTTACTGCTAGCATAGGGCATTCAAATAATTGTCTGTGTGAAGTTGCAATAGGAATTTACACTGCTACTAAGAAGTCCTTTTTTATTATGTGTAAGTAGTTGGCTGTTCATAAATGTAGCATAAAGAATGATATATGCCTGTGTAGCGTTTGCATTAGGAGATTCTAAAATCCGGTTGCCACGTGAGCATGCTTTCAATTACATACCAGGAAACGGCTGTGCGGCATTAAGGGCCTATTTTCTGCTAGCATCTAGTTGGGGCTGGTTTTCTTTGTCGTTGCTTCTCTTTTGCCTTGGCCATCGATTCCAAAGCGTCCTCGTGAAACAGGATGGGAGTGCAGCTTGGATCTCAAGGTGAACGCCTTCATTTGACACCAAATTTGCTTTTGCTCCTCAAATTTCTTCACAGCAAGGGGTTACCGAGCGGGGTCTTGCAGGAATGCATTTCCATCTAAGCTTTAGAGTTATATGTCATGAAAATTCCAAAAGTTGGCAGCCGACTTCGTTGCAACATTATGGAAGATTTTCGGTAGACATACTGTTTTTGTAGACACAATTGAAAATGGTATAGTTATGCCATGAATTGTATTTGGTATCGTCCAATGGAGTCGCATAAAAATAAAGAAAAAATTTATGTAAAATTTATATAGGACTAAATGTTAAACATATAATACAAATTATTATTAATGGGATATAAATTACATTGTTTTCACGAGTCTTCGTAAGATTGTCTACACATTGAGATCCTAACATTATATTGTTACGTCTCCCACAGGTCGAGTCAACCGGATGACAGAGGAAGACAATATGCAACAAAATTTTCTTATTAAATGAGTACTTTAATTTGAAACTTTCTATCATTGTACATACACATACGACAAATTTTAGTAGTACAACAGATCGATTTCTTGATTTCGACAATATGATACTGCGGGCTATTCTAACCAGTCAGCAATATACAACCTTCACCACTCTCTGTCACTGTGTGCTAACAACAATACCAGCCTCCTTTACCAACTGCTCACTTAAATCTGACAGCCGCGTAACTTGCCTCTTGACTTCGTTCACACATTCATTGTTTTCAAACACATTAGAACTGGGATCGGAGTCATTTTGCACGAAAATACTCGAGTCAGTCGTAGTCTCAATAATCAAGCCAGCTTTACTCAAAAGTTCTTGACTCATTCCTGCAAGTTTTTGTAAAGCACTGGTGGCAGCTTCAACTTCCAGTTGAGCTGCCTCGAGCTGGAGTTTCTCAATAGCCAAGTCCCCAATGCTCTTCTCACCAATTCTCTCTTGTGCCAAAGCATAAAGCTTCCTCAGATCATTGGCATCAACCATTTCTTCCTTCAATGTTTCTAATTCTTTCTGTTGAGAATTGAATCTCCCAAGAACAATTTTGAGCTCCTCGTCTTTGATTGCAAGAGCCCTCTGTGCAGCTAAAACTTCCACTTCCTTTATTCTTAAGCTTTCTCTAGTAAAGCTTAGCTCAGTTTCAAGCTGTCTCTTCTGCATTCCAAAATCCTCACCCCATTCATCGAATAGTTGCTGCCTGAGCTCCAAATCCCTGATGTCAGATTGTCCCATCTCAAGACAATCTTCATTCTTTATGGAAATAACTAGTTTGCCTGTCAGATCCACAATTCGTTTCACCACAGTGTTAGCTTCAGAGAATCTCATCCTTGAATCATTCAATTCATCTTGAATTACTTGAATGTGCTCTTCTTTATCCTTTAGCAGGGATGTGGCTTGAATAAGTTGGTCTTCTTTACTGCTCATTAGCATTTTTAGCTCCGTAACCTCCTGAATCACTTCCTCCAATTTCTTCCTTGCACCAGAGAGTTGCAGTTCTTTTTCCTCCAAGGTAAGATGTAGGGAAGCCTGCTGAGATTTCAAATGTTGGATTTCCAGCTTAGCCTCCACCAATTCTGACTCTTTGACCTGAAGAACGCTGTGCATTTCTCCAAATTCAGTATTTTTCTGTTCTAGTTCCTGCTGTAGAAAAGACTTTTCCTCAATTGCCTGCTTCAGAGAGCATTTCTCCCTCCTTAACTCCTCCCGCAACTCTTCTACGAGGTCCCTCTCAATGCACAGGTTATGGTCAAGCTCCTCGTTTTGAGCCTCTGCTAGTGTGAGTTTCACTCTCTCACTCTCAACTTCCATTTGGGCATCTTTCAAACTAGTCATGTAAGACATAATGCTTTTCTTTTGTTCTTCAAGTTCTACCAGTTGCTTTTCTAATAACAGCTCCTGTTCTTCCAATCCCTTTCTAGAGGAAGCTAGAGATTTCTGTGCAGAGACCAGCTCAGATCTGACATCAGCAAGAAGCTGCTTCACTCTTCTAAAATCTTCCAAGGCTTCATCAGTTCCACCCATTATTTTGGATACTTCCTCTGCCAGTTCTTTTAGTTCTTCCTGTGTTAATAACCACTCCATTGTTTTCTTCTGCAAATTAGCTTCTGCAACTTTTAGTTTCTCCTCTTCAAGTGTCCTTAAAGTTGAAGAACATTGCAGTTCTTTTCCTTTCTCTTCAACAGCTTCTTGAAGACCTTGAAGCTCAATTTCTTGTCTCTTCACAACCTCATTGGCATCATTCAAGAGTTGTGCCTTGTATTTAAGTTCAGATTCAACCTTAGCAGCTTCCTCACTCTTCTTTGCTAATTCAATTTTCATTTTATCTAAATCATCCTCTTTCAAAGATAATTCAGATTGAGCTGCAGCAATCTCCTGGTCTCTCTCCAGGAGCTGAAGGTTTAAATCTTCAATCTGTCGGGCTTGAGCAGCAAAATTAAGATTTGCCTGCCTTAGCTCCCCTTCCAATACCTCACACTTCAAGTATGCAGCAGCAATATCCTTCTTTCGCCATTCCAGCTCTTGCTTTGCACAGCTTAATTCACTATGCTCCAAAGAAACCTTTTGCTCTGCGTCTTGAAGATCCTCCTCTTTCTTCTTCAAGGCTTCCAACACAGCCAGAAGATCAGATTCCAGAACTTCAAGGTTAAGCCCCAGACAAACATCCCCAGAGAACTGAGAATCTCTGCTCATCTGTTCTTCAAGTTTCTGTGTCTGTGCAAACAATCTCTCAAGAAGAATCCGTGCAGTTTCACCCGCCCCATTTCCATTAATGCTTGATTCCTTGCTGTTTGAGACCGATTTAACAATCAGCACTGAAGAACTTTTGGGTTTGGAAGTTGGCATAAAAGCCAGTCTATTTAGCTTCAAGTTGAACCTCTGCGACGACAACTGCAGCATAACATAACATAACATAACATAATATAACACATACTGTTACAATTTAAAGCATCATTCTTGATTCCTTTAAATTATTCTCCCAAAACACACACTAACACGTGGAGTAAATGAGAGAACAAGAACCAAAATAATAATAATAATAAAAAAAGACAAAATAAAAAAACTTAGATCATTACCCGAACATAGAAAAATTCTGACGATATCCATTTGACCCTCTAAATTATCCTAAGAATTTACAGAATATCTTTTAACAAAAATTCCAAAAAACACACTAACACGCGAAGTAAATGAGAGAACAAGAACCAAAATAAGAAAAAAAAAAATACAAAATAAAAAAACTTAGATCATTACCCGAACATAGCAAAATTCTGACAATATCCATTTGACCCTCTGAATTATCCTAAGAATCCACAGAATATCTTTTACCAAAAATTGAAAAATCATCGATTTTACCATTCCTAACAGGACAAGTTCTTCTTCCCAATATTCCTCCATCTAAGAACACATTGCACTCCTCTGTCAGCACAAACGCTAAATTGCTCATCTGTTTGGAACTTATACCAGAGAGAGAGAGAGAGAGAGAGAGAGAGAAACGCTGACCTTGAAGAGACGGTGGGAAGAGATAGCCGGAAGATTGGGGTTAAGAGCCGCTGAAAAGCCCATGGCCACATGCTCATGTGAACATATTCTATAATTTCTCCTTCGGATTGGAACTAAGCATCGGAAATGACCAACCGACCTCCCTCCCTCCCAAGCCAAGCCATAGCACGCAACTCGCCGGCGATGGCTAACGCTTCTCTTGTTGACTTGCGCAGCGGCAACTTCTTTTAGCTTTTGTTTGGATGAGAAAAATCCTTCGTGGAATAGGAATAGGTGAAGATTCGGTGCATGTGAGCCTACGATCGATCTCGTCCCCTTTCGGTTCAATTGATTACACTTTGGGTTTGGTTTAAATATGAGATTGGGGTTCAAGTAAATATCGATCTGGCTAGGCCAGCATCCACCACCCGATGGTCCCAGACGTCTGAGTTGATAAGGTGGATGCGGCTTTCACCTGACCCGTGTAGAAATTGATTTACATTAAATTGTTTTTAAAAAAAATACAGACGCTCTTCCCACAGGAATTAGATGAAGAAAAATGAAAATTACAAAGAGAGTCCGATCATGAATTCTTTTTTTGTATAAAGCACGCTAAACGAGCTATTCTTCATTTGTCCAAAAAAAAAAAAAAAAAAAAATTGTATTCCCTATTATTTAAAATTTTTACATCCGTCACTAATTGTAAGCATATTAATTAATTTTTTAAAAAAATTAAAAATTTAATTTAAATTTTAAATTAAATTTTATTTAATTATTATTTTATATATTTTTTAATATTTAAATATAATTAAAATTTTAATATACATATTTATATAATTTATTTTATTTATATTAATAATTTTTATATTTAAAATATAATAATATAATAATTAAATTATAAAAATATTAATAATTATATTTTTTTTAAAAATTATTTATATTATTATTATTATATTATTTATAATAATAAAATAATTATATTTTATCTTAATACTTAATTGAATGTATATTAATATTTTTTAAACAAAATATTAAAAAATTATAAATTGTATAATTCTAATTTTAGTATAATAATGTTATTGAAATAAAAAAATAAATTAATAAAATATTTATATAATTTTATAATATTTAATATTTAATATTAATTTATAATATTTTAATAAAATTAAAATTTTAATATATTTTATTTACGTAATTTATTTTATTATAATTTAATATATATTATAATTTATTTAATATATATATATATATAACAAAAATATATATATATATATATTTAAAATTTAAATAATATAAATATTTATAATAAAATAAAATAAAATAAAAATAATATAGTTTTTAAAAAATATTAATAAATACATACTTTTTAATAAATCTAATAATTTATATATTGTGCAAGTTTAATGTTAAGATATGTATAAATAAAAAATAAGTATATTTATTGGCTTCAAATACAAATAGATTCACCGATTATATGCAATGAACGTACGCTTTTTTCTGCTTTGATACTCGAGGGGTGAGAGAGACTGGGCGTGGGGGAGTAGGAGTGATGGTAGCACAAGACACAATCTGAAGGCTAGAATGGGCGGCCTGGCCCAACAAAATTCGGTACCCTCGAGAATTTTGCATAGCCAAATTTCAGTGATCTGGCCCAATTAGGCCCATATTTTCTGTTTTCATCCCCTTATTTTCTTTCGTTGCATAAAAGCTAAGCCGAATTCGAAATCTCTTTATTGCCCTCCAAACGGCAGCGCGTGTCAAAAATTGGCAAGCCGCGAGCCTGCCACACTCTCGTGGTAAATATTCATCTGGGCTTGAAAACTCATAAACCTAAGCCTAATTTGAAACATCTAATTCATATTATTATGGTCAGATTAACTTTTATTACCTCTAAAATACATCATTAATGGAGGATTACAAAGTTGGCAAATTCTTTAAAATATATATTTTAATAATTAAAAATTTAGAATTTTATATTCGACATCTTTTGTATTTTAATTTGACGAAGGATACATACTTCAGGACTCAATATACTCATTTTGAAGGGAAGAAGCTGAAATTTTTGGTATTCCGAAAGGCGCCTAAAACACATGGAATTCCCGGAAGCTAAAGGGGGCTTGTGCTTCAGTTCGAGTTCCACCAGAACATTCAGGACTTGTGTTTTTGATATTTCGTTAAAGTACAAGACCTACAACCATACAGTCAACAATGGAAACTGAACCCTCCGGGTCCGCGACGGCGACGGTAGTTGGGGACTGCTTTATCGATAAATTGGTGGTGAGTTTATCATTGTCTGCACTGTATCCGGTCTCTCCTTTTGTTTGCAGTTGTTAAATTTACGTGAATTTATCAGGTTCCGGGAGATATATTCGTTAATCTTTTTCCCATGACCAACCAGACCATCAAACTTGGCGGTGGTCTGTGTCAGGTTATATTTGATTCTGAAGTTGTTTATCAATTGGGAAACAACGATTCCTGTTGTTTGATTGACGGTGCTTCTGCATAGGTTGATGGTTTTGTTTGTTTGTTTTTTTTTTTTTTTTTTTTTTTTTTTCAGAATTTCGATGCTATATCTGTCATCAAAGCCAGAAAATTGAGGTTCTCAGAGCCAAACAAATACTCCGTCGAGGGCTCCCAGAAAAGGGTAGATGTGATTTTATGAAAATTATGCCTTTGAGTGTAAATAATATATAGCATCTTAAGGAATGTGCACATCTCCATTATTTTAGCTGCACAATTTCAATTTTTTTTTTTTTTTAAGAAAAACCTTTGGACTGGAATTGCATTTGTTCACAAGATTTGCTGTTCTGAACGCGCAAGAGTGTTTTAATCATTGGTGTATAATGATCTATTTAATTGCTTTTCTAAAGTATGTGCGCCTTGAGTGGAGGATACTGTTCTTGGCATTGTTGTAGACTCCAGCGCGGATGGACGCACTTTCTCAACCGCTTGGTAAATTTTGGTTTTATTAGGTCTCTTAGTTCCAGTAGTTACATTTTCATCTTTCTTTATTTTGCACCAGACTTTTGCTTGCTTTTCAAAGAATATATGGGCTAGGTCGGAAGTGCGTAGGAGAGAAAATAATTCCATTGTTGGCGAGCTTTTGCTGGCTGGATAAGTCTGACATTGAGGATAATTGTTTTGAAACTGAATGGACGACACGACATGATGTAATGTTTTAAATAAGCCCCGATAGTGTTAGTTAAGCAAGCATGGAAGGCAACAAACTCATAAAACTTGAATTCGATTTCATTTGTTGGCTGTAGTTTATAGGCTGTTATATTTAACAGCTCTGTGGTTTTGCCACATGAAGTTGCATTGAACCTACGAATTGTTATTTGGGGGGAAGACCAATGACCTTGGAAGGGAGTCATGGAGAGGCCAAGCAAATAGTTTTTGCAATTTGACAATTTTGTAAGCGTAGCGACACTCTCTGCCGGCTTAGCTCCAAACCTGAATAGTTTTTGCACATTTAACACTGTAGCTAAGATCATTAAACTGAATTTGCATGATCTTCATTCTTTTTGTATTGTTATTCTGTTGGATCATTCTTATATCCTCAGGTAGGCATTTTGCTTTATGTTCGTGTCGTGAAGGCAAACGCTGGAATGAATCCTGAGCTGTCATGCACGGAAGGTTGGTTTTTAAGCCGCTGCCTTGTAATCATGTTACATGCCTACTCTATATTAATAAATATTGAACGCTATGGGCCAATTCCCGAGCTTCGCTCAAACTTCAATTTTGCATTGTAGCCGGCAGGAAAGCAGCAGAGTTTGGTTGCCTTAAATATGGCTACATGTTTGAATGTTCTGCTGGGCTATCGAGAATGTGGGATATCCTTTCCCTATAAATATATATCCATCCCTGGTTATTGTGCCTTGCGACACAGTTATAATGTCAGCTTTGTTCTCCTTTTGTGGTGTTGATGAATCTTTTCATCTTCTTTTTCCAGGCTGCCAAACTTACCAACATGTCCTGTACATTTAGTGATATTTGGTAGAAAACTCAAATTTCAAAAAAATAATAATAATAATCATAATCAACTAAGGTCGAGGATGATTCTTCTCCAAAAAACCCCGTCCACCGACTTTCACCATCTCTATTTCTTCCATAGATATCCTCAAGCCATCTTAAAAATTGACCCCGGAATTTTAGTTTTCTAGTTCTGCCAGTTGGCATTTCCCAAGTCATAGGCACAAGTTCGAGATAATTGGAGATTTTAGGGTACATGTTATGGTGCGAATCCTGCTGGTAATCCTCCCCAGTTGTGCTCACTTTGTCTGACAAACCAATATTTGACACCCTATAGTTTAGGTTCCATCAGGGCGCAGACAAACGGTAGCACGTAGCTACTCAGCCGAGGAGGTTTGATGTAATGCGACGCAACGCACGTTGTTTTTCTCGCTTACTCGTTGACGAAATCTATAGCAGTGTGCAGAGGATAGAGCAAAATAATCAGCGAAAAGGACAGCTACGGTACTTAGTCTGGTGACCATGATAAGCTATAAAGTGCGGATGAAGATGTAGGCTTGTGTTGGATTTGACGTGCACGGATACATCTCAACTGATTATTCCACGAGAAAATATAACATTTTGTATTATATAAGTAATATTTTATATAATATATAAAAAGTATATAATAAAATAATATAAAATTATATACATAAATTATTTATTATATAAAAATTTATTAATATAATATAAATATTTTATATTATATATATGTATACTTTTTTTATAAAATTATTTATTTATATAATTATTTTCTAACTTTTTATGTATGATACGAGATATGAAGAAAAGCTTCTTTACCTTTTTTTGCTAGGTGGATAAAATTATTTATTTTCAAAATTTCTGGGACAAACATATTTTCCTAATATTCAAACGTTCCCATAACTTTTACGTTCATATACATAAAACCCCCAAAGTTACTTTTTGGACAATTATACCCTCAATACTTATAATTTGTAATTTTTTTTTTTTTTTGGTTGAAAGGGACAATTAAGTAGCGACAATTTTTTTTGGTAAATTTTTTATGCCCAATTGATTAAAAAAATTCACATAAATTAAAAACAAAAGTTAAAAAGTGATATTTCTTATTATTTATTAAGATACATGTTACTTTTATGAATAAATTAATTATTTTTATTAATTGTGTATTATAAGTTGTTGGAGTCGTAAAAATTTTAAAATAAAAGAATTAAATAAAATCTAATTTACTAATATATATATCTATTTATATTCAATCTAAAATCTAAAAATTAATTTAGATTTATCATTGACAGCTTGAGTTGGCTTGATCCCAAAGCATGGGTCTTCCTCATAATTTTAATACCACTTGTTAGAAAACTAATTCTTATACCACGTGTTGAAAAATTGGAAATAAATTCTGAATATAGTTAAAACAAATTTAGAATTTTAATATAATATTTCAATTCAAAATTTTAATATATTAAATTTATATATTATTTGAATTCATATATTAATTATTCTTTTTGTTCATTTTCAATGTGGAATTTTTTAATCACATATTTTACTATTTTATTGATTGTATATAGTAATTATATCTAAAAGTGTATTTATAAAGTATTTTCTTTTATGGGCAAAAGAAAAATATATTTCTCTTCGAAATTTATGGCTAACTCTAGTGGCATCTCATCAAGCGCATGTGTGTGTGTGTGTTTGTTGACGTGAAGTTCAACGTGATAAAAGGAAATAATATTTTAGCACACTTCATTGTCTTGGGTAGGAAAAGTCGGGGATTTGGGGGGAACAAATAGATGAGAGGGGAGAAGAATTGCATTCAGTCAACACTCTCAACAGGTACTCGTGTGAGCCACCCTAGCACTCTAAGTAACATGTCATTGTCATAGACCATACAAAAAAAAATTGAGAATTATCTCTTCAACAAATTTGATTAAAATTATTGAAATAGTTAAAAATAAATTAATTATAATTCATAAAAAATAAATCATTTTTAATAGTTTAATTTTAATTTTAAAAATTTAAAAATAACAAAAATTAAATTATCTATCTTATAATACTAAAGTCTAAAATTATATTTTATAAATATATAATTTAGTGAAAAAAAATTTAACAAATTTTAATTAAACTAAAATTTTAATTTATTTATATTTGTATTTAAATATAATTATTTTTTTACAATAATTTACTTTGAATAAAATTTTATTGACATTGTTTATAGTTTTTTTTAATTTAAATATTTAAAAAATTATATTTTTTATAAATATAATTTAAATTATTAAATTAATCAAATTAATTCATACTATTAATGATAATTTAACTGATTTTATTATATATTTGTTTAATTATAATTTTAAAATTTTTTAATTTGTTATTAACTATTTATTTTGAATATACATTGACTTAAATCAACTCATGCACATTGTACTGTTAGCTTTTTCTTTTACAAGAACCTTATATAAATGGCAACATTTCATTACATTATATATATATATATATATATATATATATATATATAAATTTATTTGTAAGCCTTGTTAATATGTATAATATTTTTTTTTTCTTTGTTATAAAATTAGTTGGTATACATAATTGAAAATATTTGATAATTTAATTTTTTTATTATTTTTTTAGTTTTATCTATATAAATTTTATGAATATAAAATAAATTTATATTAAAAAATATTTTATATTATATAAATAATATTTTATATAATATATAAAATAATTTATAATAAAATAATAAATATTAATATAAAATTTTGTATAACATATAAAATATTATATATAAAAAATATATAATTACTTTGCGTTTAATTTCAATTAATAAAAGTTTATGTTTACGTTGTGATTCCTTTGACAATTTTCACGGAGTTATTATAACTTCGGAAATACTAGCTAGCAGTGGTAGTGTAAAGAAAGAGGCAAACTTTTGACACGTAGCACGAGAATGATAGGAAGCCACACACGTGAAGAGTCCTCGCACGCATGCATGGCCTTTGACTTTTGTGGGTGGATTTTTAGGTGAGGATGGCAAAAGATCCAGCGTGATCTTGTATCAACGACCACGATGTAAAATGGGGTTATGGCTCATGATACGGACCGTTGATTGGTAAGACCGTACCGAGACAGGTGAAAAAGGCAGTTGGAATCAAAAAGGATATCGAGGATCTCTAAAAGACGTGAGAGGGTAGTCTACTATCCTAAGCGTCCTTCCTTTAATGATCATGTTATCATGTTTTCTCCATGGTACGCTCGCGTGCTGCTGAACAGTGATTCTTAAGATTTGGTTTTTATTAGGTGGGTCCCCTGCTTGTGAGATGCTGCGCATCACGTGCACGTGTAGCGCGTTACTGTATTAATCCCCTCTTTGTCGATATGATAAAAAATCTTTGTTGGGTTGTTCATTCTGTCACAAACGCGACTTAGATCAGCGTTAAGGGTACTAAGTGTTTTTTTGTTTTATATAAAAATATAAATATTTAATAATACTTGTATTAAAGAAAATAAAGTGAATTTAAGAAATGTGCATAATAATAAGATAAAAAAAATTAAATGTACACTATAAAAATAATAAAGATTTAGATTTGAGAGTATTTTTGTGGTATTATAAAAGCTTTGAAATAATGGGTGATAATATTAATTTCAAATAGAAAAAGTATTTAAGACATTGATTGATGTAGTGCTATGCCACTGTTAGTAGAGTATGACAGGCCAAGCATATCAATGTTAATGCTTTTTAAAGAGAGTAGTATATATTTTCAACAAAAGTTAGTCAATGTTGGCGTATAAATTTAGATTTGGGTTGATTGTTTTGAGGGTTACACGTTGCAAATGACATCAAAAAAAGCCATGGAGGTATGAGTTTTGAAATTAGATTAGCGCGTGACATGGTTAGTTGTTACTAGTAAGCCTGTCGTAAGCTTAAAGTGTGGAGTTAAGAGGTGCTCATGCTCCGAGAAAATAGAGGAGTATGGATAATGATATTTCTTAAAACACAGGGCATGTATGTGAAAAGCAATGAGTGCTTATCTTAAATGGAGTGTTGGTACATCTTTGTTCAATGAATGGGAATATGAGTGGCTAAGGAGGAGAGTTGATCAAGTGAACTGGATAAGATGTTTGTATAATATAAGTTAAAAAGCGAGCAGCAAGTTAAGAGTGTTCATAAAGAACAAGGGAGATCTCACCGTATATAATTAATTTAATATTCAAGTTATACAAACTCATCTAGTTAAAAATGTTAATTATAATTTTAAAAGTAAGTATAGTCAATCCAAAACTTATAATAATTGAATGTGAGATAAGGATGATATATTTGACATTTATATTTTTTATATATTTTTATATGAAAAATAATAAAAAATTAATTTTTTTTATAAATTATTATATATCTAATTACTCTTGTGTGTAATTATATAGTGTGTATAATTATATAAAAAATTACTTATATTTTATATATGAGTTAAATTAAAATTAAAATAATATTTTAATATTTAAATAAAAAATAATTTTATAAAAATAAATATAAATTTTAATAACATACAGGTGATAATTTTATATTAAAAAGAATATTTATAATTATAAATTAAAATTTTTATTTTAAAAAAATTTTAAATTTTGATATTATAAGATTTTTGAATATTAAAAAAATTATTTTATTATATAATTTATTATTTAATTTAATTGTAAAATAAAATAAAAAATTAAATAATATTTTTTTTGGTTAAAGCTGTACACGTGTGTATATCAATTCTTTATAGGGTAAAAGTATGTTTTGATGATGGAAGGAAGTATGTAATGTTTTGGTATATGTCATAAGATCAATGTCATCGATGGCACTATTCGACGAAACCACTTGCCAGGCAATAATATCCGCAAACACGTAATTTTCCTACGCTCCCTGCCGAGAGTGGCACAGGGTTTTCAATAACGCATGATTCCTCCGAATCCAACGAATGGGGCCCAGGACGATTATGTCAACACAGAATAGGACAATTCTATAGACAGTAGTAATCCGCCAGACATGACCATTCATGATGCCAAGTTTAAGGCAAATGGAATCGGAATGAGCATTTTTTACCTGGAAACCATTGGTTTTTTGAACGAATGAATGAAATTTCAATCTTTACATGCTTTTCAAAAAGAACAAGCCTGTTGAATTAATCAGCTTCGGAGGGAAAAGAGGCCTGGCAGTATGGCTATATGGCAATATGGCTACAGCCAATACCCCAAAATGGTTGTCGCTTAAATTGGAGGATGGATGGTATTGCTTGATAAAATATCGCTATATATCTATATATATATACATAGAGAGAGAGAGAGAGAGAGAGAGATTGTGCAGAATTCGTTTAGCAGAATTAGCATAATAATTCAAAAGTAAGAAATATATGGCGTGGATTTAGATTTTTGGGCTGTTCTTAAATCGTAGGCGGAGGAGGATGTGAACATTGCCAAGCAATTTCTAGAGAGACGGAAATTAAAAGAAAAAAAAAGGAAAAAGAGAGAGAGAGAGAGAGCAGCACACTGTATTGTGAAAGAAAGGATGTGATAAGCGGCGCGCTGGGAAAGGCGCGTGACCTTCAACTTTACCTCGGAACAACAGCACTTCCGGATTTGGCCAACATAAATAGACAAAAGGAAGGCTAATATAATATTTTGAAGTACAACATCAGCAATCTCTTAGCTCCTCTCTTTTGATTACATTGAGAAACACAAAAAGATTTGATCTTTAGCTCGTGGTTTGGGAGGGAAACAATAAGCTATTAAATATATTTCCCCCGTTTAATTAATCAGATGAACTAATCAATAAGACATAAACAGCGGCAGACGTATTTCTGAGAAGGCTATGCAGAAAGAGAGTGTTTGTTTTACAGCGTCCTCCGCCCAACAGGGACACACAGCGACAGACACAGAGGGAGTGAGAGAGAGTGAGAGAATGTTTGCGGCAGAAAACGGGCTTAAGGGAGATCCGAGGCTACGAGGCATCTCCGAATCAATCAGGGTGGTGCCTAACTTCCCGAAGCCAGGTTTCCAAGAAATGTTCTTATAATTTGTTTTTCTTGATGTTGTTGTTTTTATTTTTTGTTTTTTGGGTGAAGCTGTTTGTTTAGTTGTAATTGTTTTTTTCTTTGTTTTTATTTATTTATTTATTTTTTGTTTTGGAGAAAACAGGGATAATGTTTCAAGACATAACAACTTTGTTGCTGAACCACAAGGCTTTTAAGGACACCGTCGACATCTTCGTTGATCGCTACAGGAACATGGGCATTTCTGTTGTGGCTGGTATTTTTTTTTTTATTTTTCTTTTTTCTAAAATTTTAACCACGAAACAATAAAAAAGGGTGTGGGGGAGGGGGAGAAATATATCATTTAGAAAAAAAAAATCTTCGGGGTATTGTGCTATTTATTTGCTTCATTAATTCATTTTTACGTAATTATGTTTGCTGACCACGTTCAAGATTGCAGAAGGCGAAGACATGTTACAATGTAATAAATTTGCAGTTGTTGTTGTTCTCTCTGTCTTGTTTCGACTTCGTTTTGATTGAAATCAGACTTGCATGCGTCCGATGAGTCTTTAGATGTTGTGCTAAATTTAATTGGTGCTCAGGAAGATGAATATCGCTTGAGGGAAGTAGGCACTTTTAAGACTATATGGTGCCAAAAATCAGAAGGCTGCAATTTTGAAATATTCTCCCGTTGTACATTTTTTTAAAACCTCAAATGCCAGGGCTAATGGCTTGTGCAGGCAGACGGAGTGTTGGCCTAGACACTTAGTTCAACATGTTTTTATGCAACTGCCTATGGCTATGAATTTATTGAGGACTTGATGAAAGCATATAACAGAGTCACAACACAATGTTTACTTATTTACTGCATTTGATGTGATGGCTTAATGGGTCGACAATGCGATATGAATTCTCTAGTGATCCGTATTATCATTTTCACACTAGACTTAATTAGTTTATGTCTTGGGGTGGATGCTCCTCATTGTGGGAGGATTCTTGTATCATTGAATGAAATGTCATGGCATAACAAGAATTTAGAAGATGCAGAATGCCTTTGCATAACAAGAATTCAAATGACTGCCTCTGCAATCTGAGGAACTCTTATGATGATTTGTCATTTATTAGTTATTACTTAATTGGTGACTAGTATCTTACAAATTAAAATTATGACTTAAAGCATGGTAATAATCTCAAGGATCATAGGGTTAGTTTATTACACCAGCTCTCTTGAAGTTTGTTTTGTTAATACCTTATGTAGGAGTCGAAGCTAGAGGATTTATGTTTGGTCCATCAATCGCATTAGCTATTGGTGCAAAGTTTGTTCCTTTAAGGAAACCCGGAAAGCTACCAGGTACATTTATGTTGCATTATGAGAAGTAGAGTGCTCTCACTGTACTTATTTGATTCAATTATTGAAGTGGATGACTCATATTTGAGGGAAACAACAATATCCTACCATTTAAAGAGCATGTGGTACTAATATGTAGAGAGAGCATGTAGCATGTTACATTTACTAATCTATTTTGAAGCCCCTGGACTCCATCTTCCTTGGTTACTAGCTGGTATGATGGGCTTTATATATATTTTCAGAGGAACCAGATATGTAAATGTTTTTTCCTTATGCAAATCAAATGTTACTTCTCCAGTGCTCTCATTTTCTGGAGCTTTTACAATGGAACTTTTTATGCCTGAGGTTCTAAATGTTGAATATGCAGATAAAAGGATTTCTGAAACATATGTGCTGGAATACGGAACGGATTGTCTAGAGATGCATGTTGATGCTGTTCAATCCGGTGAACGAGCCTTGGTAATTGATGATTTGGTTGCTACAGGGGGGACACTATCAGCAGCGATAAGACTCTTGGGTAAGAAGTTTCTTCATTTACTCTACTTCCTACTTTCTAGCTTTCATTAAGGGTATGTACCTTGTAGTGATCTCGTTGTTTTCCTAGAACGTGCGGGGGCTGAAGTGGTTGAGTGTGGATGTGTAATTGGGGTGCCTGAGGTTAAGGTAATGCTTTAAGCTGTATGTAGTGTCCTGCTATTTCTCCTTCCATTTGTTATTGTGATATATAAACTGTCGTTGAGCAACGATAGAGGTTGTTGCAAGGCAGCCCTACCATTTGAGTTTCTTGTCATGTTATTGCTATTTCCATTAATGTTCCCTTTCTTTTATGTTATTTTCATTCACAAACTCAAATCAGTTTGAATGTTGTACATAATTTTGTTTCTGTCAATGGTATGCTTATCAGGGACAGAGCAGGCTCAATGGAAAGCCACTGTATATCCTTGTGGAGCCAAAAGAGATGGATGATTGTTGTTGAGGCATGCTTTCTTCCTTTTAGTGAATTTGCTGACAATGTTTCAATTTATTATTCATGGACAGAAGGTGACAACTTTTTATGGTAAATTTTTGGAGGACTAATCATATCAAGTAGAATTTGGGTCACACATATAATACTGCCAATGATTTTCATTTGTCAATTGGATGGAATTTTTCCAAAGAAAATGGTATAAAGTAAGAAGATTAACCTGAAACTACGATTCTATTTAAATCAATCTTACAGGGTCGCAATGTTCTTGTTAGGCTATTTCAGAACCCTAGACGATGACTCGATTGCTTGATTTTATTTTATGTGCAGATCTCAGATTGTAAGGAGATGCTTGGGCTGAATCGCCGGAAATGATGCTTGAGCTTGTGTGCTTCCTTAACGACCTCCAACTGTCATCCTGGAAGGAAAGATATCTGAGATAATTGTACGTTTGCTTTTGTACCGTTTGACAGTGTTGAGGGAAAGGCATGAATTGAAATGTGCCTTACATCGATTTTACAAAATCCAAAGTGCACATCGTGAACCCCAAATCATTGGTTATGAAGTTGAGAGTAAAAGCCAGACCAACTACCGTTACCCTAAGTATTATTATTATTTCATTAAGGAGCCCATTTTCCATATATACCTGTCTCATTCTCATAATTAAAACTCAAGGCTTTCCGAAACTACGAATAAAAAGAATTTAAGCTTTTTTAACCGTTGAAATATTTTTAAGGAATCGATTCATCAAGCCTGACTGCCATTTTTAAAACCTCCAACGTGGGCGTGGGCCACGTGCCTGTTCGATGGAATGTGATCTACTAAACGCACTCACCCATATTCAACACTTCAAAAATTGAACTTTACACAAGATAGACCAAAATTGCAAGTATTTTAACTCTTAATGGTTCTAATTTTTCTATATTTAGTACTTGAACAAAGAGAAAAAAATACAACAATAACGGAAAACCCTTTCCCGTTATTTGTTTACGTGGAGGCACAAGTATACATTATCCGACAGCTGGTTTGGTAGTCAGGTGTCCCATTGACACCCTAGATTACGAATAGAAGATGCCTCATTCCAGGGAAGGTTTCACATAAAAAAAAAAAAAAAAAAAAAATATTATTAAACCATGAGTCACCTTTCTAAGTGGTTAGTTTTTGTTTGAGAAGCCTCATCATTATCTCTGGGAACGAGGCCAGTTTGGAAAGCACGGCGCATAAGGGTGTTCACCTGTTTCCTCAGTTTAGCGTTGTCAGTGAATATATTTGCAACCATATTCCTCAAGTCATCATCATCACCATCAGAAGTAGCAGTTTTATTATCTTTTGCCAATAGTTGCACCTGATCAATAGTTAGCCAAAATAAGCAAGGCATCAGTATGATCTGCAAATATTAAAGGCCAGAGAAGATACATCAAACTTTCCAATCTCAAGGCCGTCGTCTCCCTCAAAACCTCAAAAAAGGAACATGAAAAAAAGGTTTGATCGAAACAATCAAGTTGGTGGCAGAATGGATGGAAGTGATATACCTCAGCAACTAAGTGGCCAATTTGATCTTCAGATGTAGTCAACATATTTAAAACATCATCTTGGGAGGAGTTCACTACAATCATCATCATCTTCAGCAGACAAATTAAGACTGCATTCCTGAAGCCGGTTGTGAAGAACCCTACAATCATGTAGCAGCTTCTTACGAGCATTTTTCTTCTGTTCACCCATTTCTCTTTCCTCTCGAAGAAGTTTCTGAAAAGAATATCATGCAAAATCACTGACACCCGTTACCCCTACTATAATTACCCAGATGCAATATCTTTGATCAGGATAAAAGAAGAGTAAACAACAGTAACATTAGTCAAGTATGAGAAGGTTTCTACAATCATTACTAATGGTGATCTAAAAAATAGGAACATAATAAATGAAAAGATGCTTATACTCCCAACTGACAGCTGAAAGAAACATATGTACACATTGTAGCATTGAGTTCCTACATTATATGTGGATTCCATTTCAATTAAAATTAATTTAATCTCCCAAAGAAGATCAATAAACATAATAATTTAATAAATGACCTGAATGAACCAATGAGCTAACCTCAATTTCAGATTTCTCCTTCACTAACTTATTCAGCTCCTGCTTCAGTTCTGTCTCAGAAATTTTTAGGGTCTTGAACTCTTTAGCAAGAAATTTAATATCTGCTTTTGATTTTGCTTCCATATCTTGATATCGCTTTGACAAATCCTCAAGCTGCTTTCTAGTAGCATCCAACTCCTGCAAGGTCATGTCTTTCTCCTGGTTGGTTGATCCCTTTTTCAATTCTGTTCTCAACTTTTCATCCTGTTAATAAATGCACACACCATAAATTGTATCTCACTAATCTAAGGCAAACTTTCCCTCAACAAATTGATGATTTATGAAACAAAGGATAAAATCAAAGACCAAATTAAAATTAATAAGTTACCTCCTTAGAATTTAATTTCCACTCCATTTCCATTGACTTCCGCCTCAGTTCCTCCATATCCCATTGCATTTTGGTAAGCTTTTCCCTCTCAATCAAGATTGCCTGCTGCAAGTTTTCTTTGTTTTTCTGTTTTGTGCTTTCAAGTTCCACTTCCAAATCATGGACCTGCAAAGATCAGCCAGTTGAGACCGTTCCATTACCTCTGCCAGAATCTAAAGTACAACAACATGACAGAGAAACATCAAACTATTGGTCATACTGAACCTTCTAATGTTCAATGAGCTATTATATTTAATGGTTGCAGTCTGTAGAAATTTGTCACCTTTGTGTTAAGCATACCTTTGTAGCAAGGTACTCTTTCACTGCTATTTCTTGATTTAATCTTGCTATAATGTCCTCCATGTCTGTTTTTGCTGTAACTAGCCTCCGCTGCATGCTTAAAAGAACCCTGTTCATTCTGTGACGCTGATCTGATGGAAGAACAATATGTGTATCACCTGAAGGCTTTATTTGTGAGTTGCCAAGAATTTCTGAATTACTGGATACTTCAGCACCTCCAGGAAGGTCAACAGACCCATCACCAGAAGAATTTGGAAGCCCACAATTTGATATTTCACTGCCTCTTAGAGAGCTTCCGTCACTTCCAACACTCTCACTGGATAGCTTTCTAGCATGACCAATTATCTTGCCAGGCACTGGCTCAGGAAAAAGTTCCATCCCATTGTTGGCAAGAAATGAAGCTTTAGATGCATTACCATTGTACTTATCCTTTGCAGTAACATGGTTCACATGTCTGCTGCTATGTGGTTTATTCCTTGGAAAATTTTCAAGCTGATCTAGAATAGTTTGCCCCATAAACAGTCCCTCATCAATATTGGACACTCCAAACTTCACAAGCTTTTCTATTGGACTTGCCAAATCTTCATCCAAAGACAGATCCTCCACACCAATTTCAAAACATTCATCCCTTCTTAATCTTGGTGTTCCAAGTTCAGATGTCTCATAAGCAGTATCACTGCCATAATCGGATGCAATTGAAGAACTGCCAGCAACAAAAGAACAGCTTGAATGGTGAGTTGCCTGAAGTGAAGTACTTGTGCCATCACAAGCAGGAGTTGCTGCATTGGATGACTGCTGGTTTTCCTCTTGGAATGCTGAAAATGTTTGGGGAAAAAATCAAGGTTCGTCAACATATGATAAGAAAATAAACACATGGCAATGCTTTGTTGAATGAGCACATCAAAGAGGAGACACAATATTTTCCAAGGTAACCTCCACACAATAAAATGGCACATACAAGACCTAGCAGCAGCTTCTAGTTCAAGAAATGATGCGACTGCCACGCTTCTTGATAAATCAATGTCAGAGAGCAGCTTTGTCATCCATTCCTCCAAAGAGCACCTTCTCTGCAAGGGAACTACATCTTTTGAGAATATTAGTCATTCCTACATAAATAAGATAAAACTCTACACTTGAATGCCAAAACGATTCACTAAACCCGTTATACAAATCCCAAAATGTTCTCCTATATGGACAAAAGTTTCCATTAAACTACAAGTCTGCTAAAATCCAAATGGCCATGGGACCATAGGGCAACAGTATTCTGCAGAAAGTTATATGAAGCAAAGATTCTTTTGCTTGAGTTGCTGATCATAGTCTCATGGAAATTGAAAATACTTAGTAAATTTCTGTGTATATGCCCAATTGAACACTTTTCTTTTATGACTAGCATTTTCTTCTCTATTCTTTCGAAAAAGGTGAATGTTGCATTGTAATAAAGAGATTTGACAGCTGAAACATAGGCCCTATCATGTTACAAGATGAAAGTAAAAAGAAAGAGGAAAAAGATACCACCTGCAGGTCTATAGAACAGAAAAAACAAACATGTCACAAATTCCAGACCATAATTCCTACCTCTTCCAACAACTCCCTGCTTTTCAGACGCAGTAGTCCCTTGGGTGGAGCTGGTGGCAAACTTTTCTTGGGAAATTCCTTTTTCAGCTGCAAAGTTAAGCAAATGATGATGTGAACACATATTTCAGTTTTATAACTTTTCAAAAGGAAGGGAAAAAGAAATCCATTCAATTACTCCATCATGACTTACTAGACTTATATCAGAGTATTGAGGATTGCATTGGCTTCCAAAGGAATAAGGAAAGGAGAACGAAGGAAACTAGATACTTACATCAGCAAATAACTTTAGAAAATCATTAAATCTTCTCAACAATCCACGTACACTTGTACTTCCTTCTGGTGACTGTACACCAATCTGAACCCTGTAAAACTGCCCCTTTGGATTGTTAACAGCTGGGAAAGAGTCATTAGGACACACATAATTTGATCAATTGACCCACTTCATTGCCAACTCTTCAAAGTATTCTTTATTTAGAGAACTCCAGCAGAGTGGTTAACAGGGCAGTATTCTTCCCATAATGGAAAATAATAGCCATAGCAAAGATAATAGTACCCAGTGATGTTTTTTGGCTGCCTCAAAACAAGATATTAAATAAATACACAGCTGCAGAAAAAAAATATTTATAAACAAAATAGAAACAATAACTTTGACCAAGAACCTATAACATATTGCAATGCCATGGGGGAGCAGATGCTATGCATTACGTTGATAGTGATAGCTATACAAAGTCACCCAACTGGGGAAAAATGACTATAAAATAAGATAAAAGTATCAAATTTGACCAAAAACCTATAACATTTTGCAAAGCAATAGGAACAAAGGCTAAACATTAGGTTGATAGTGATGGCAATACATTTGAAAAACATACCTAAGATAAACTCAAAGGTTAAAATGGAAACAAAAGGACTGTTTAAAATGTTAGTACAACAGCAAAATTTGGAGACCATGGAATAAGTTTTCCACTACAGCAAGTCTGGCAATCACTATTTAATGTCCAATTGTATATAGAAGCCAAATAATACTTCATATCAAGTACACAGTCATTCACATCTTGCAAGTGAATTGAACTTTTGGCCATATGTTAAATTCATAGAGATGTTATAACAATGACATCAACCTCTTAATATAGATAAACAGTGAAGAGTCATTGAATTTGTGTACCACTACAGGATCTGAGTTTCTTGACTTTGGGAGGACAACCCACGAAGGAATTGTGACACAGTAACTCCAGCCTGTTCGATGATCATGTGGCCAAACAGTGTCCCTCCCATTCTGCACAGGAAAAATCCTTGTATTCATTGACAATTTATATGATTAATGAAAATATAATTCTGATTCCTAAAAGGCAAACACATAACTATACAATTGGCTTTGAGCAATTGAACAGACAAGAAAATGAACGCGCTGGATGTATCACCCAGCTGACAAAAAGATGGCTAAAAATGGACATATATTTTTCCACCTTATTCCAATTTCACAACATTTTCTCTACACAATCAATGACAACTGAAAGTCACTTAAGGAGATATTGTATTTCTTATCAAGCTTTTGAGTTGAATAATGCCATGTTGCCATGTTCACCAAAAGTCTCAATTTGCTCAAGCACACACCTTAGCACTACCATCCAAAGAAAAGAACTCAGAGAATGAAGCAAAGTAACACCAGGAATACAGCAGTTCTTAACATCTGCTACAAAAGGAAGAACTTCGATTGCAAGCTCTGCCTCATACTTTAGTTATATAGGTTTGATGCAGCAAAAGAGATTCAGATCATGTTAATATAGTTACTGAAATGAAGTTTATTTGAACCCCTAGCAGGTCAAGTGAAAGATGCGCTTGATTGTGTAACATGAAAATTGATTCTAGCAATAAAAAGAAACACAGATGAACTAAAAGCCGTAAACAATGCACAAAGCAATAATTGTTAAAATAGAATAATACCCATTCGATTCAAATTACACAATGCTCAATCTATCACGTTCAGTTGAATCCAAAAAAAGTTCAATCCCCAAAAACCCAAAATCCTGATCAGCCAACTGAAGGAAGTAACCGACCACAAGAAACAGAACGGATTATATCAAGTCAACCAATCACGATCAACACATAAATTCATATATTCTCAAGTGTGCTAGGACTAACATTTCAAGCTACCGTTGAAAATTCCAAATTACAAGCAGATTTGAACTGCGACACTTAGACCCACTGTTAGCAATCAAAATTGCGAATTAGAATAAAAAAAAGATTACCCATTTTCGAGGAGGAGGACTCCAATCCATCCCTAAAGGCAGGGGCGAAGTCCCATCGTGCCTGTGCTTCGGCGGACTCCGTCTCTGCATCATCTTCTACTATCTTCCGCCGCAACACGCACACACACACACACACACACACACACTCTCTCTCTCTCTCTCTCTCTCTCTCTCGTGGGAAATGGAAATTGGAAATTGACAGAGATCATGCGATCACTCGCCGCCGATGATCTCCGTATCTCCGCCCGCAATTTTTATTATCTAAACCCAAATCGAAGCATTTTTACATCTAAGTCTTCAGCTAGGGTTCTTGCTCATCGGATCGAAGACAGCTTGGGGGAAAAGCACTCTCCAACCCGAACAGGTGACTTCCGTCCGCACTACTCCAATTCTCGCTTTGGAAAATTTCTTTGTTTATTTATTCATTTATTTATTTTTAATTTTTTTCTCTTTCTTTTGCAGCCATAAACGACAACGCGCAAGGTGAACGTGGCCCAGGGGCGTCCGTATTAAGGCCGCGAAGCAATTCCACTTTCCAAGTTTTTATTTTAATTTGACGTCGTGGGAACTTTCCCGTCCACCAAACTGTCTTCTATCAAAGCATTGGCACGGGGCCTCAAGGCCCCTTTTGATTTTTCCATTGAATGGACACTTTCGATTTTTTTTTTTTTTTGACCCTTCTTGTTTTGTGTTTTGTATTTTTAAGGGATTAAAATTTAAATCTTAAATTTATTATTAGACACGATGTTTCATAGTGTGTTTTGTTTATTTGTTTATTTATAAAGACTAAAAATCAAACTCTTAATTTAAAATTATAGATTTAGATGAATCTATTGGGACATTGGCCCATGTTTGTGTTCCTTAATGGGCCTGAGTTACAGGCCTGTTTCGTTTCGTGTTCCTTCATTGCTGTACAGTTCAAACGAAAAAGAGCAAAATTGTGAAGAAAATCAAGTAATAAATTAAATGGTTGATTATATACTTTTATTAAATACACAAGTGCATATCAATAATATTTCATTTTTTACTGTAATAACGTTATTCCAACAAATTTTAGTATAATAGTTAATTAGTAAAAAAAAAAAAAAAAAAAAAAAAAAGGCTAATTGACGTTTTCCCAAACAAGAGTCAGGTAAAACGCAAAGCCCACCAACAAGGTTATTGTACTTGCTCAATTAAAAACTCCCTTCCAAAGTTAAAATAGTTGGGGATACAGTAACTCGGTAATTAATTGTTTCGGTCCCACCACCATAATTAACCCTAACCCAATCCAAATCTCCCAATTTAATTAACTTTTCCGCCAAATCTCCCAGGAGAGGAGAGAGAAAGACGAACCCGATTTTATTTTTCCTTTTTTTTTTTATTTAATCCTTCGCCCGCCCCTTCGTTTCTGTTAAATAATTCAGCTGACACAGACATTCTCTTATGGATTTAGAGTAAAAAATAGATAGGAAGGGGAGGAGAAAAAGAGGGGAAAGCCGAGGGTTTGTAAAGATTGAAGTTTTGATCGATCAAATCGTTTTCAGACGGATTGTGATCTTTCTTGACAGTTCTTGATTGATAGATCCGCGCGATTTTGGTTGGCGCCGGGGGAGGGGGGAGATGGCGATACTGTACGCGCTGGTTGCGAGGGGATCGGTGGTTCTGGCGGAGTTCAGCGCGACGGCGACGAACGCCAGCGCGATTGCCAGGCAGATACTGGACAAAATACCGGGTAACGACGACAGCCACGTCTCCTATTCCCAAGATCGTTACATCTTCCACGTCAAGCGTACCGATGGCCTCACCGCCCTCTGTATGGCCGATGACACCGCTGGAAGTAAGACTTCGTCTTCTCATCCCCAACTCTTTCCTTCTAAAACGAATCTAAAGTCATGTTGTGATGTACAATTTTCTCATTTTAATCTTGAATTTTTGTACATTAACATAATTGGCTGTAATTATTGCTGCTTAAGTTTGCCGTACATTCTGCTTCTCAAAATTATGGAACTCATGAGCTTTAGGCTTCTACGGAAAGTATTGGGGTATCATTAGAGGATTGCCTACTCCTAGTGAACAGATGCTTAGGACCCAAAACGAATCATTCTAAGCTTGCTTACGATCTTAGTTTGGCAAGAATGATGCTCGAGCCCTTTTAAGTTTTGGCCCATTTGTATTTCACTGTCTTAGTACGTGTCAGACAGCAGAGTACTTATATTCAAATTTTTACAATAGGTTAGTTTGGGCATTAAGGCCTACTTCAGTTGCATTTTACCAACAAATCATTGTGACAAATTGTCTGCTTTCAGTCCTACTTTTTTGAGGGGGCGCTGCAGTTTTCATATATTTTGGTCAAAATTATAGTAGGACCCGATTCCTGAATCTCTGAGAGGAATCTCCCTCCACTCTTGGACAAAAAAAATAAAACAAAATAAAATAAATTATTCATATTGTTTAATGGCCAGTCAGTTAGACATACATCAGCTTGTGAATAAGCTACAATAGTTATGGTTCCAAGGGAAAAAAAAAAAATGTAACATTGGTGAAATTGTTGTTGGATCCTGCTAATGCCTTTAATTTGCAACATTCTTAATGTTTGTGCAGGAAGAATTCCTTTTACCTTTCTTGAGGATATCCATCAGAAATTTGTGAGGACTTATGGCCGTGCAGTTCATTCAGCCCAGGCTTATGCCATGAATGATGAATTCTCCAGGGTTTTAAGCCAGCAAATGGAATATTACTCAAGTGATCCTAATGCTGATAGGATAAATAGACTAAAAGGGGAAATGAGTCAGGTATGTCTGAGTGCTTTGTATTAGTCCATTAGTTAGTATACAGTGTATCATTCAGTTGGCCATGCACGGATGATTGTTAGACTGGGTAGTTTTCCATTTTATACTTAGCTGTTTTGACTTTTGGGCTCAATATGATTTTTCTTTCACTGCTTTCTCCAAGATTGTTGGTTGGCTGTAACTTATAGTCTGTTGTTTGTAGTTTTAATCTAGTATTGAATATCAATTTTGTACCTCTAAATATGATGGACGTAATCCTCCATTATGTTTTGCATTGTAATCTATTTCAGGGTACCACACTCAATTTGACTTGTGGTTTATAAATTTACAGATGATTTTAATCCTGCTTTATTAATGCTTTAGTTGATTTCTGATCTCCATATTGCTGATTGTTTTTTATTAGGTGCGGAATGTCATGATCGAAAACATTGATAAGGTTTTAGAGAGAGGGGATCGCTTGGAATTGCTGGTTGATAAAACAGCTAACATGCAGGGGAACACCTTCCGTTTTAGGAAGCAAGCTCGTCGACTTAGAAGCACAGTATGGTGGAGAAATGTCAAGCTCACGTATGTTTTCTTGAATCAGTTTTCATTCCAAGCATGTTTACTTGTATAAGGATATATTGGGTGAATGTCACACCATTACTTTACCTATTTGGTCTGTTAAATCCCCCCTAACCCCCAAAAGGCCACGCCCTCGCTCTTCTTTCTCATGTCCTTCCTAATTGGTGAACTTACATTGTTACTTGTGAGTGGAGTAAGAGATGCCAAGACCTTTGACCATGTTGCCCACTAACTGAATTTTTTGCAATTTGCAGGATAGCACTTATCATCCTCCTCTTGGTGATTGTCTATGTTGTGCTGGCTTTTGTTTGCCATGGACTTACACTACCAACGTGTTTGAAGTGAGGTGGCTTGTTGTGTGAGATTCTTATGTACCTTTTGCTATTATTTATATTGTTTTGGTTTATTTTTTTATTAAAAAAAATTAACTTTTGATTGAACTTTAATTTTGTGAGTTGTATTGGCCTTTTGCCTTAGGCATTGTGAAATTTGTGAACTGAAATGATTGTGCACTTGTGTAATAGTGCCTTACATTGAGACAAATTTGTTCATATGGTGTGCCTATTGAACCCGTGGCTCGATGGTTTATTTTTATGTACTTACTTTGTTGTTTTTAATTTTTAATTATTCTCTCCTAGTTGTTTCCTATGTTAACACATATTTCGTTGGATTCTTGACAGGGGAGGTGGGTATGAGCATACTACTTATAATGCAATTTACTTTACCCGAATACTTAATCAATCACGAGGCAGAACTTGCTTCAGATTGTATGCTTAACTGTAATATCATTTCCTTGGCCGCTATAATTTCTTTTGTCAATGCTTAGTGGAATTTTTCTGCGCGGCCCATTGATGAAGGTGGTGATGCGTTGAAACCTGATCCCAAGTCCTCGAGCTGCCGTGTTATTTTATTTTATTTTCTTACATTTTTTTTTTTTATATGTATGTTCGAAAACTACGGGTGTTCAAAACCATGTGATGCGCCAGAAGTCTCAAACCATGTCAATACACATCCATTAGAACTTGAAGGGGGGGGGGGGAAACAGTTCTTATTTTGTAAAAATTGCCCAGGTTTGGTTGCGGATCAGAGATTTCGAAAATCGGCAAAAATTGATTCAATCCGTAATAACAATATCAACCGTGTAAGGTAGTGCATCAGCTGCATAACTGTCTCTAGAACTGAACTTATCAAGTGCACAAAAGGTCATGTAGAATGACACCTGTCATTCATTCGTGTTTATGGCTAAAATGACCATGTGATCGATATAGGTCTCTGTTTTTTTTATTAAAGCCAATCGAGTCATTAAATGATTTGCACTAACAAATGTTATCCTTGTCCAATGCTGGGTGATTCTATGTTATGTTACTGATTTGCACTGAAAATGTTTGGTTCTGGTGAGGTTCAGGTATTAGAACATTGTAATAGGATTTGCAAGAAAGACAGATCATATTATTGTAACAAGTGATTCTCAAATACACCTCAAACTGCCTCAAATTTCAGGTAATCAATTTGCCACGTTATACCCTTTTGGATGGTTCGAGAAGATTGATGGAATATGTTTTAAAACTGTCCAAGCCGATCAACGAATACCCCTCGCGCAAAACTTTTTGAATCTGTTGACAGCCAATGGTTTTTGTCTCTACGGGTCTTGTGGGTATTCGGTGCTAACCTGGCTGGACTGACATGCATCCCACGTCTTTTTCTCGCAATCCTGAAGCATGCCAAGTGATTGGTGGGCACGGTTCATTCCAAGAATCTGATGGGAAAATTAGGTGAACAGAACATCAATTGTCCTAAGACTAGTCAATCTCACGACAGGAAGCATTTGGAAGCTGCGTGAGGTCAACTGCTGCATCTTAGGAGGTATGAAAGCATACAAAGCCATGTTCCAAAACAGCTCAATATGACATCTACGGGCATTACAAAGACTTCTCGCTTCCTATAGAATTAGTAGAGCAGCATATCCGATGCTCGTTATATTCAGTACATTCACTTTTCCAGCCAAACACTTTGTCAGCTGTACGGTTTTTTGGGACCTCAAGGATGCTACAGTCCACCAGAGGTTCTACGTTATCAAGAAATATGTGATAGAAGGAGCACCGCCAATGCCAAGACCTCTGGCCATGTTGCCCACTAACTGAATTCTTTGCAATTTGCAGGGTGGTACTTACCATCCTCCTCTTGGTGATTGTCTACGTTGTGCTGGCTCTGGTATGCCATGGACTTACACTACAAACGTGTCTGAAGTGAGTTTGCTTGTTGAGTGAGAATCTTATGTACCTCTTGTTTTTATTTATCTTGTTTTAGTTCTTGTGTAAGCTTTCTTTTCTTTTCTCTACTTTATTTAGTTATTATTATTATTATTATTATTATTTTTGCTTTTATTTCTTGCTCTTAATTTTGTTTGAACTTTAGATTTTGTAAGTTTTATTAGCCTTCTGTTGTGGGCAACATGAATTTTGTGAACTGAAATGATTGTGCACTTGTGTAATGGTGTGCCTTCTATTGAGATAAGTTTGCTCAGGATGTGTGCACTTGTGTGATGACGCTACATTCCACCGGAGGTATGAAGCTGGGATAAGTACCATGAGCCCAAGTGATACATTTGTACATGCTATGCCTGCCTCAGGCCTTCAGAGAGAAGGTTTCTACGTTATCCAAAAAAATGTAAAAGAATTATTAGATGGAAGGAGCACTTTTGCAGCTATCTTCTTCTTCTTCTTCTTCTTCTTGTTTTTTGATTTTCTTGATGGGTTCATATGATCAGTTCCACACTCTCAAATACACCTACGCAGAGCACCAATGACGACCCTCTGGAAAAACGTCAGAGACTGCACTTCACAATTACACTGATCAGCAATGACAACATGTGGCGAGCAGTCGCAATGCATTTAAGCCACGCCCTGAGTATCCAGACGTAGTTCCTTGGTTGCCAAGCAAGACTGTGATTGCAACTGCACCACAAAAATGACCAAATACGGCCCTGGACCTAGCTAGCATCAAGCCAAAACACATTCTTCATCAGGTGCCTTCTTCATCATCATCAAGATCCGTCGAGTAAACAGAAGTTTGCGTTCGCCAAATTAATGTGACCAAAGTAGTTAATAAACTGCATTTGCATCTTCTTCTTTAAGCTCCAAATGCTTGAGTGTGATCAACACGATTAATGACCTCCCTTCACCATCATTTGAATACCCATTTACATGACGTATCCATTAGAGCTGTTCGATACAACTTTGATATTGTGCACTTCGGTGAGAGGCTATGGTGGTGGTCGTGCATTCATGGCTGCAATTCTTTTTTTTTTTTTTTTTTTGGTCAAGAAGCAATTCAACGTAGACTCCCCAACATGATTTCTCATGTCTCATTTGACGTGGACAAAACACATAGTTCCTCCCCACCTACAAACATTCACAATTAAAAACAAGATAGGAGAATAGAGTGTTTTGAAAGTTTATTTAATTTTTAATTTATAAAAAAAAGGGAATATAATTACGTAAACAAGAAAAAAAAAAACACTTGTGATAGCCCATCCATACCCTTGATTTTATCCAAAATTTCAATTTCTTTCTTGTCAAGTTTTGCGGGCTTGCTAGAGAAAAATAAAATCATTTTACCCCCCCCCCCCTCCCCCCCAAAAAAAATCTCAAACCAGATGCGAGGTATATATACTCGATGAGGTGTGTTATTCCTTGTCGTCACTGGGATAAGATTTCGGCGCGTGGACCAATGTCCAGTGGGCCCCGTCGCACTGGGCATACGTTCCATGTGCTGACCTGAACGGTTGTTATCAATGGACCACACTCTAAACCCGCCCACACCCCATAACTACCCATAACAGGCAACGCAAATAAGAATTAAATTATTAATTCTTAATTATTAGGGTAAAAAAACTAAAAAGGAAAAAGGAAATGAAGGGAGAGAAAGGTAAATAAGAAAAAGGTGGTGGAACAAAAAAAAAAAGGGGGAAAATGGAAAAAGGGGAGGCGCAGGTTAACTATCATGCCCCGCCATTGTCCAAAGCCTGCCTTGATACGGCCTCCTCCTCCTCCTCCTGCTGCAGTGCCCGTGCCCTTAGCCTCCAGCCACATATCACGTTCTCTCCTTCACCCCCACCCCTCTCCCCCGCCCCCTCTCTCTCTCTCTCTCCATCTATCTATAGGAATACAAATTGAAAATTGGATTTTGATTTTGATCAGCAAGCGGCCACATGAAGTAGAAGGGAAGGGAAAGAGCCAAAACAACAACGCCCAAAATTAAAACAGAAATAAACAAACGTAAGCTAAATGAAGAACACTTCCGCCGAGGCAGTTCCGTCGTCGTTGCCGGCTGCGGGAGCCTCGCCTTCAGACCAATCGCCGCCCGCTTCCACGTCTTCCTCAATCCCGGCGGAAGAATTGACCGTGAGGGATGGGAGCGGCGGGGCGCAGGAATCTGTGGCCGTCGATCGTCGCGGGGAGTATTCCGCCGTTTGCCGATGGACCGTCCACAATTTTCCTCGCGTTAAAACTAGGGCACTGTGGAGCAAGTACTTCGAAGTCGGCGGCTACGATTGTCGCCTCTTGGTTTATCCCAAGGGAGACTCTCAGGCTTTGCCTGGCTACATCTCTATCTATCTCCAAATCATGGACCCACGCGGCACGTCATCGTCCAAATGGGACTGCTTCGCCAGCTATCGTTTGGCCATCGTTAACCTCGCCGACGATTCTAAAACCATTCATCGGGATTCGTGGCACCGATTCTCCAGCAAGAAGAAATCTCACGGCTGGTGCGATTTCACCCCTTCCTCCACTGTTTTTGATTCCAAGTCAGGTTACTTGTTCAATAACGATTCCGTTCTCATAACCGCCGATATTCTAATCCTTAACGAATCCGTCAGTTTTATCCGCGATAATAATGACTTGCAATCGGTTTCGTCCTCCGCAATCTCTCCTTCAGTCGTTTCCAGCCCTGTATCTGATGTGTTGAGTGGCAAATTCACTTGGAAAGTGCATAATTTTAGCTTGTTCAAGGAAATGGTTAAGACGCAGAAGATTATGAGCCCCGTGTTTCCTGCCGGAGAGTGTAATCTGAGAATCAGTGTCTACCAGAGTTCGGTTAATGGGCAAGATTATTTGTCTATGTGTTTGGAGAGTAAGGACACAGAGAAGACAGTTGCCTCTGATAGGAGTTGTTGGTGTTTGTTTAGAATGTCGGTGTTGAATCAAAAGCCTGGGTTTAACCACATGCATAGGGACTCCTATGGGCGTTTTGCTGCTGATAACAAGAGTGGGGATAATACCAGTTTGGGCTGGAATGATTATATGAAGATGTTGGATTTTTATGGGTTGGATACTGGTTTTTTGGTGGATGATACTGCAGTATTTAGCACTTCATTTCATGTAATTAAGGAGTTTAATAGCTTTTCGAAGAATGGAGGGTTGATTGGAGGGAGGAATATGAGTGGGGCAAGAAAGTCTGATGGACATATGGGAAAGTTCACTTGGAGGATTGAGAACTTCACGAGGTTAAAGGATCTTTTAAAGAAGAGGAAGATTACTGGCCTTTGCATCAAGAGCAGGAGGTTTCAGATTGGGAATCGGGATTGTCGTCTCATTGTTTATCCCCGAGGTATGCTAGATTTCCTCATTATAACTTGTTTTGATATGTTGCTGATATTTTTCTAGGTCCTTGATTTTTCCTGTTACTCCCTGCTGCCATTAACCGACTGAAGAGCAAATGCAGCATGTCTTTCCTGTGTGGTTGAATGAGTAATATTAGGTCCCAGTTTTTTTTGTACATGTCCAGGTTTTGTTTCATATCTTTGGTAGTGTTTCTTCCAGACTTTGCTTGGTTGACATAAACTCATAGCTTATAGAATTGACAAGATTGCCTAACTAGATAGATGAGGTGCTACTCACCTCACATTGCAGCCTGCCAGTTGTACTTATTTCTGTACCTACAAATATTTCAGCTTGGATGAAATTTAGTTGAGCCTAGTGCTGCAACCATCACTGTATTTTTGTTTATTTGATTTATCCTTATTTGATCGGTTGCCACTGTTTTTTGTTATAATAAATTATTACTATAACTTTAATTCATTTTAGAGTTCCTTCCTAGGCTATAGTTAGGACAGTGAGGGCAGTCTCGCTCACTTGTATTATGGTGCTACACTGACTGTGTCACAGTTGCATTTAGGAGAGTGAACTTATGAGAATTTCCTGTATGCTTGGTGGTATCAGGGCAGTCTCAGCCACCATGTCACCTTTCAGTGTTTCTTGAAGTTACCGATTCACGACATACTTCCAGCGACTGGAGTTGTTTTGTTAGCCACCGTTTGTCAGTTGTAAACCAAAAGATGGAAGAGAAGTCTGTAGCAAAGGAATCTCAGAATCGCTACTCCAAGGCCGCAAAAGACTGGGGTTGGCGTGAATTTGTGACGCTTACTAGTCTATTTGATCAAGATTCGGGTTTTCTTGTCCAGGATACTGTTATATTTTCTGCAGAGGTTCTCATTTTGAAAGAGTCATCAATAATGCAGGACTTTACTGACCAGGTATCTGAGTTAATGAATTCTGGTGCCCAGATAGATAAGGTTGGGAAAAGAAGTTCATTTACATGGAAGGTGGAGAACTTTTTGTCCTTCAAGGAGATCATGGAGACCCGAAAAATTTTTAGCAAGTTCTTTCAAGCTGGGGGATGTGAGCTTCGGATTGGTGGGTGGTTGTCTTTAGTTCTTTAGTTAGTCAAATTGTTGTTTGGGTTCTTCCCCTATTGTTGTTAAAATGATTGTTCATTTTTTTTACTCACGCAGGTGTGTATGAGTCTTTTGACACAATATGTATATACTTAGAGAGTGATCAGTTGGTTGGTAGTGATCTGGATAAGAACTTTTGGGTCAGATACAGAATGGCTGTGGTGAATCAAAAGAATCCAGCCAAGACTGTGTGGAAGGAATCTTCCATTTGTACAAAGACATGGAATAATTCTGTTCTGCAATTTATGAAGGTATCAGATATGTTGGAAGTGGATGCTGGGTTCCTTGTGCGTGACACTGTTGTTTTTGTGTGTGAAATACTGGAATGCTGCCCATGGTTTGAGTTTTCAGATTTAGAGGTCAGTACCCATTAGTTTTCTCCATCAATTTTATTTTGCCAGTATGAGCAGTCTTGTATATTTATCTAATTCGAGTGAAGCATTATATAAACTATTATTCAACTCTTGGGGCATTTAATCTGATTCCATCAAAAAACCATTCCACAGATAAGGTCACTAATCTTAGTTCTGGTGTAACTTTTTGGGAAAATTTGGTTTCTTGCTTCATATATCATATGGATTGTGATTATACTTTGTCAATGCACAAATCATAGAGTTAAAATTCATCTCTTGACCTGATCCTGTGCTTGTATCAAGTAGTCCTTGGATTGATAAGTGTAATCACTATTCTCTAATCTGTTTTGAGCCAGTTCCTTTTGTTTACAGGATTTTAGGGGTGCAGAAAGTAATACTTCTTGAATATGTTCATATGGCACAGGAAGCCTTTTGTTTTTTTACCTTTTTTTTTTTTTTTTTTTTTCTTTTTGTGTTGTTCATTTATGACCATGTCATTTTTGTTCTGCCTTTCCATAGGTTTTAGCTTCGGAGGATGATCAGGATGCTTTAACAACTGATCCTGATGAACTTATTGACTCTGAAGACAGTGAGGGAATAAGTGGAGATGAAGAAGATATCTTTAGAAATCTTCTTTCTAGAGCTGGTTTTCACCTCACGTATGGTGACAATCCTTCGCAACCACAGGTTACACTAAGAGAAAAGCTTCTAATGGATGCTGGTGCAATCGCTGGTTTCCTGACTGGACTACGTGTTTATCTTGATGACCCTGCTAAGGTAAAGCGGTTACTTCTCCCAACCAAGCTTTCTGGTGGCAATGATGGCAAGAAGGCCACAAAGCCTGATGAATCTTCTCCCAGCTTGATGAATTTGTTGATGGGAGTTAAAGTTCTACAGCAGGCAATTATAGATCTACTTTTGGACATAATGGTTGAATGTTGCCAACCTTCAGAAGGCAGTTCCAATGGTGATTCTACTGATGTGAACTCCAAGCCTTCTCTTGATGGCAGTGGATCTGTGAGTCCACTGGAATCTGATAGGGAGAGTGGAGCTGCAGAATCTGCCCTATTTCCTGCATATGAGAGATTGGATTTTGGTGCAGATGATGCTAACAGTGCATCTGCTGTACAAAGCTCTGATGTTAATGGGATTGATATGCCTACAAAAGCTCTTCCTGTACAAATTATTTATCCACCTGCAGCAACAGCAGCAGCTTCTTTGGAGAATGCTTCCCTCCGTTCTAAGGTGTGGATTGTTCTATTTTTAGTTGCACAATTCCTTGCTTTATTATTATTGTTACTTTTTGCTCTATAAACTGCTTGAACAAGTTGAATTTGCAGACGAAGTGGCCAGAGCAGTCAGAGGAACTCTTAGGATTGATTGTAAACTCACTGAGAGCCCTGGATGGAGCTATTCCTCAGGGCTGCCCTGAGCCAAGACGTAGACCTCAGTCTGCTCAAAAGATTGCTCTTGTATTGGATAAAGCCCCTAAGCATCTGCAGCCAGATCTTGTTGCTCTAGTTCCCAAACTGGTGGAGCATTCAGAGCATCCACTAGCAGCTTGTGCGCTTCTTGAAAGACTTAAAAAGCCAGATGCAGAACCTGCGCTTAGGATACCTGTAAGATATCTTACGGACAAGTATTTGTTTCTGTTTGCTTTTATGGCCTATTTTACTGGCTGGTTTATGTTTTAAGTTTCATAATAGAAATATAATCTGTCAAACTGGTAGCACCTATTTCAGTTTTGAGGATCATTTTTGTATACTCTCCATTCTGTGTCCATTGCTACATATTTTACTGGGCCATCCTGGTGTTTTTATTTTCTCAGGTTTTTGGTGCTCTTAGTCAACTTGAATGTGGCAGTGATGTGTGGGAACATGTCCTTTTGAAGTCCTTTGAGCTTTTGGCTGATGCAAACGATGAACTTCTTGCTGCAACCATGAATTTTATATTTAAAGCTGCTTCCCAGTGCCAACATCTTCCTCAAGCAGTATGCATCTCTTTTGCAACTTTCATGGTCTATTGTCTAACTTGATATCCTTCTTGTATACCTTACATTACTTATTCTCTTTTGTAGGTTAAATCCATTCGTGCTAGGCTAAAAAGTTTGGGTGCTGAAGTGTTGCCTTCTGTCCTGGAATTTTTATGTAAAACTGTAAATAGTTGGGGAGATGTTGCTGAAACCATACTCAAAGATATCGACTGTGATGACAACTTTGCAGATGATTGCTCAACATTGCCTGCTGGGCTTTTCTTGTTTGGTGAAAATGGGCCAACTACTGAGAGGTTTCATGTGGTGAATGAGCAGGCTTTTGGTGCAACGTGCTGTTTTTCAGATATCTACATCCTGCTTGAGATGTTATCTATACCTTGCCTTGCTGTTGAAGCTTCTCAAACTTTTGAGAGAGCTGTAGCTAGAGGAGCTATTGTAGCTCAATCTGTGGCAATTGTTTTGGAAAGGCGCCTTGCTCAGAGATTGAACTTTAGTGCCAGATTTGGTGCTGATAATATTCAGCGTCCAGATGTTGTGATAGAGGGGGAAGTCAGTGAACAATTGAGGATCCAACAAGATGATTTTACAGTTGTTCTTGGTCTTGCGGAGACATTGGCCCCTACTAGCAATCTTTGTGTGAAGGGCTTTGTGAAGATGCTTTACATGATTTTGTTTAAATGGTATGCCGATGAATCTTATAGAGGAAGAATGCTAAAGAGACTTGTTGATCGTGCCACAAGTACTACGGATAATAGCCGTGATGTAGATCTATACTTGGATATATTGGTTAGCTTAGTCTGTGAGGACCAGGAAATTGTTAAGGCTGTTCTGAGCATGATGCGGGAGGTTGCAGAGCTTGCAAATGTTGATCGGGCAGCTCTTTGGCACCAATTATGTGCTAGTGAAGATGAAATTATTCGTGTTCGTGAAGAGAGGAAGGTGGAAATTTCTAATACAGTTCGGGAAAAAGCTATTCTGTCACAAAAATTGAGCGAGTCTGAGGCCACCATCAACCGACTCAAGGTATTTTTCGTTTAATTGTCTTTATAGAGATTCACTAGTAGTTCTGTTCAACTTTTTGGCCTCATTTAAACTTTTCATGAAATAACAGTCAGAACTGAGGGCTGAGGCTGATCGATTTGCTTGGGAAAAAAAGGAACTTTCTGAACAAATACAAGAAGCTGAGAATCAGCTCGAGTGGTTACGCTCAGAGCGGGATGATGAAATGACAAAACTCACAGCTGAGAAGAAAGTTCTTCAGGATCGGCTTCATGACTCTGAAACACAAGTCTCCCAATTGAAGTCCCGGAAACGGGATGAATTGAAGGTGGCATTTTGTTACTTCTACTCATGCCTCTGTTTCCACACTTTGTTCTGGTGCATTTATTCTTATTGGAAATCTGTCTTGGCTTGCATGTATTTTTCCTCTGTAGTGTTTTCTTCCTCTCCCCCCACTCCACCCAAATATTGGTGATTCCATGACACCAGTGATTTGTATGGTATTTTGAATACAGGTGGCATGAATTTAACTATCCTTATAAGCTTCTTATTTCTGGCTTGCTGTTTTTGGCACTTGAACAACATTTGTTATAGTGATTATATCAGCAGTCTTAATTACTAAACTTGGTTTGCTAGGGTAAAGTCTAGTTTATGATGTATCTTGAATATTACCTTTTACTGAGCTGTGGTTTGCAAATAGAGATTCCCATGATATTTTTCACTGGTACTAATAGGAAGTTGAGATTTTCAGAAGGAAATTAATGTTGTATTAGTTGAGAGTGGGATTTTTGAGATTTTTTGGCTGTTGGCTTACACTACACTGTCATTGGTATTGACTGCTATCTGGCAGCTTTTTCTGACACTGCTTTGTGAATCTCACAGAGAGTACTGAAGGAGAAAAATGCTCTTGCTGAAAGGCTAAAGGGTGCTGATGCTGCACGGAAAAGATTTGATGAAGAATTGAAACGGTATGCCACAGAGAATGTGACTCGGGAGGAAATCCGTCAGTCATTGGAGGATGAAGTTCGGAGATTGACAAAAACAGTTGGGCAAACTGAAGGAGAAAAGAGGGAGAAAGAAGAGCAGGTTGCGCGATGTGAAGCATATATTGATGGAATGGAGTCAAAATTGCAGGCTTGCCAGGTATTTTGCTTTGTATAGGTTATGCCTTTTCCAGCATCTCTGGGCTGTGTCCCTTCTCATCAATGACATCTTGCTGCTATTGGGAAAGCTGTTTTGATGGGATCACATACAACATTCATTTGGTGGTTTAATATGAAGTACTTAGTTATGTAGAGTATGGGGGAGCAGATGGAACTGCATTTTCTCATATTTTGATCCGAAGGATGATAGAATTTTGGTCTTGTGTTCCATCACAATGCCCCCCTCCCTCTACCCCCTAAAACAAAATGTGAAAAAGGTCTCACACTCTCAACTTGCTGACATTTACTGGTGTGTTTTAACTCATTCTGTGGAACTAATGTTTCTACTTTTTTTGCAGCATTATATTCATACTCTTGAGGCTTCACTTCAAGAAGAAATGTCCAGGCATGCTCCTCTCTATGGTGCTGGATTGGAAACCTTGTCGATGAAGGAATTGGAGACGATATCACGTATTCATGAGGAAGGGCTCAGGCAGATTCATGCCCTCAAACAGCGAAATGGGAGTCCTGCTGCCGGTCCTCTTGTTAGCCCCCATACCCTACCTCACAACCATGGATTGTATCCTGCTGCTGCTCCATCTCCAATGGCCGTTGGATTGCCCCCTTCACTCGTCCCAAATGGTGTTGGGATCCACGGCAATGGACATGTTAATGGTGCAGTTGGACCATGGTTTAATCATACCTAAAAATGTTGTGGGTTCTTTAGTGCCAATGTAGGCATTTGTTTGCCTTGTAGGGTATGTTACATCTCAATGTGGTGGGATGTTTTTTCTGAGTTCTTGGCTTGGCATTTTGACTGTTAGGGCTGTTGGAACACTTTAAAAAAAGAAGAATACAACATCCAGGGAACGAGAGATTGACAGGGTAGTGATTTAGGATACGATCTGCAAGGGAGTGAGTCCAACAGGACTAGCAGCTGCAAATGCCATGCTTGATTCTCTTTCATAAAGCTCATTACCAGGCTTCTTCAAAAGATTTTTCGAGTTTTGAGTTTCATTCTTTTCAGTTGGAACGTTTTATCACGCCCTCTTCCTAGAAAGTGAATCTAATGCATCATTCCAATCACTTCATGAACTATTCTGTTGGCGTTTCTCTCGTGAAGGTAATTAGCCGTTACCTGAACTGACCCGCATTTAGCCATTTAGCATGGTCATTAGCTAAATGATGGTGTGCAATATCGGTCAGCCATAAACTTTGTGTTTGTGGATGGAACCCCCCGAGAAGGGTTAGAATGGCGGTTCCTATTTTCTCCCTGGCAAAAAGGACTGGCAAGAAAAATGAAAACAGCAAAGGGCATCCAATCCAGGGCATCTCAAATTCAAGCCAAATCTGTGTCCATTTTGAGTCTATTGGCCAACTTTGAATCTATTGGCCAGTGTTCCGGATCTTTCTCGTGACATTCGGAAATCAACGCACGGAAGAATCTGTCTATATATTAGTTTCAACAATGTTTGACCTACCACGTTGGCCCTAAGCATCTCAGTCGGAGAACCTACTGGCTGTCACTATCTATTGGCATTGATTAATTTTCGTTGACTGAGGGTACCAAGAACATTGAGTGGGTGAGACGTGAGGCACATAAAGACAGAGGATGAGGAGGAAAAAATCAATGCAAATGCGCCCGATGGATTAACATATTTGCCTTTTCACCTGCACATGTCTCTCTCTATTACCCCCCTTTCACTCATCAAGTTTTTAACAGTTTGTTTCAAAGTTTTCCAGACCCAATCCGGTACCTGACCCGGATTAAAGACCAAACGAATGGGCATCGGTTCAATCATTGACTAACGGTTGAACCGACACTTTGATACATATATATATATATATATATATATATAAGTTTAGGATATTTATCTTCAAAATAATGAAACTAGGCATTAAGGCTTAGCAAGGCCACGCCTCAGTAAGGCCGCCCCTCAGCAAGGCTGAGCCTTGATAAGGAAAGGCTTCAAGTAATCCACCCTTCTCAGATAGGTGGCGTCAATGATAGACTGGCCGAATAATTTTGTTGGTTAAGACCTCGTTAATGGGCGGCTCACTGCTTTTTGGGTTGACGATTTGATTCGCTTCACTCCAATTCATATGGTCTGTTATCTTGTCTGGTTGTATATGAGGATCGAATCAGTTTTAATTTCAGGTCATCGATTCTCCGGTCTGACTGTCGGTCCAGTCTGCGTCTCTGCATTCAACCTCAAGTGGGGCTGCATTGAACTTACTGAAAGCAACAAATGGTATAGTTGAACTCAAGTGCGAATGCTTTGAAACCAGGAGTGACTGCGTGCAAATACTAATTCTTGGTCAAGTGGTAAGAATGTGAAGTAGAACTTTGAAAAATCTTGGATTCAAACGCTCACAACCTTATCACTTCAATTATCCTTGGTCCATGCCCCCCAATCAAAGATTGAAACTTTATCTCTGCAAGTTTATTATCAGCAATAGAATTTTGTCTACAAATAAACAGAGGCTGTTAATCAGGCGCATTGCTGTTAACTAAGGCAGTAAGGCTGTAGATAAGAGGGATACATACAGGCTTCTACAGAACGCACAAGGAAAGAAAAGGTCAATGCTACTTTGTTAAGAAACATCGCGCGATGAGTTTGGAGGATCAGTTAATTCATTTGCACTATCATAGCATCGCCTAAATTTGTGCTATACCCCCAAACCCAGGTCTCAGCAGGCCCCCACCAGACCTGGCCAGGGCCAACCTAATAGCTGAGACTAGAAGAAAATGGAAAGGAAGAAAACTGACATTTGGGCAAGAAGGAAAAAAAAAAAGAAAGCAGACATTGAGTGGGCCCTAAATTTCAGTGGGTCAGCTGCCAAGTGGGGCTTCTACATGGAGCCCCCCCCCCGGGGGTGATAAGGCTTACGACGAACTTTGTCTTCTACACTGTGACATGACATCAAATTCTTTGATCGCGGTTCGTAGACCGATAAAGAATACAAAATGAATTAATATGTAAGTTTCACATATTATTATTAATTTTTTTGTCAATTGGCCAGTCAAACAAACCCCGATGCCAGCAGCGCGGAGAAATACATTTTCCTACTAGTTTAACGATTTTTTTTTTTTTTATATGCGAAAAGAAAAAATAATGACGATAAACTAAAAAGAAAATCAAATGTCAACAACATTTAAAAACCTGCCAAGAGCAGACCACACGTAAACCGGTAACAAATTAAAAAATTGCAATGTGCCCCCTGAAAGAAGTGACAAACTAAAAAAGAGATGTTATTGGAATCCATTGGAAAATGAGCGTGGATGCCCGTGCGGATGTGAAAGATGGACTCTAATCCAAATCTCATATATTTTTCTTTATGCAAGTATCAAATTTAGTCTCCTAAGCCAAATAGAGTGTAATATCGTATGGAACATGTCAAATCTCTGAGCTGGCTCATTCAACACAAAATGCCTCCTAACAGCCCTTAAACCCTCCTTAAGCCTCCTGTATTGCTCTTCTGGGACTGACGCTAGCAGCTCCTTCAGTCTCGGAATCTCCGATACATTTACCGTTATGGAAAAAGCCTCCCATCTCAATACATCACTGAACGGCAGCACGTAATGGTGCGATATGATCACCGGCACACATTCTGAATAAATTGCCTCCACGATCCTGGGGCTAGCCACCTCATACCCACTAGGACACAGACAAAACTTGGATTGCAGCATGAAGGTGTAATAGTCCAGATGTTTTGGGAGGTACTCGTAGACAAGCAGATCGGGGTCGCGCTCTCTCCATTGGCGGAGAAGGATGGGACGGATTGGGCCGTGCGGTCCGCCGGCAAAGAACGCGAGCAGGGGTCGAGAGGTGTTGGCAGGTGGTGGGGAGACAATTTTGGGAGCTACCGTGCCACCACGAAGGATAATCTCCGGAAGGGTTACGTCCTTTCGAGGATTGAACCCTTCGGACGTGTTGGCATTGCACAGGACTCGTATTGATGCGTTGAAAAGGAGTGGGCTGCCCTGGGATGCATGCGGGCCCTGCAAAGGACCAAACGAGAGAGACGGAGAGATTACGATGAGTTGGTCAGCACCAAGTTTAGGCACTAAACCCAAGTTGCCATACCATTTAGATTGTGCTAATATGAGTGCTTTGTTTGTGCACGAGACTCTTATGCTTGTGGGGTTCGGGGAAGTGAAATCAATCATCGCATTTAGATTTAGCTTGATACAGAAAAAGAAAAAGGAAAGGGAAAGTGAGAGAAAAAGGGAGCTTACCCAATCATGACAGGCAAGCATGAAGTGATCGGCCCCATGAGTTCGATTCCAGAAGGGGTACTTGGTGGATATTACCTTCACATAATCAGCCACAAAATGTCGCAGTGGTGTAAGATCATGGGAGAGAGGCTTGTAAAGATACTTGACCATCCAGGTCACACTGAAAGGCATGAAATAGACATGGGCACGTTGGGCATTCCTCGTTTTAAACCTCGTGGTACCGTACTCCATTTCGTGCATGAACCTGCCTTCTATTGAGTAGATATCCTTGCATGGCCCATGGTGTACAATTGGAAAGTCTCCTTCTGAGTACACATATACCTTGAATCTCTTCTCCATCTCCATATAACTCCTGCAACGTTTTTATGACATTATACATTATTTATATACATTCCATCCACATTGCTGAAGGATCATGACGGATGATGACGTTTGAATAGGACGATTTGGCAATTTTGGCTTTGAGAGGGTGCCTAATCACATTATAAACCAGGACTGCCCCTAAATGTAGTGTCCATAAAAGATTCAGAACAAAGGTTAAATATATTAATGATCAAAAAAATAAAAGAAAAAAATTAAAGAAAATAATAAACTTGATTTAATGTGTCAACTTCATAATTTAAGTGCTTAACGTATTTATCCACCATTTTTTTTTAAGGGTATATATATATATATATATATATATATATATATGTATGTATTAGTGTTTATTTCGTGTGTCCCTGACCCCACCTTTCCATTGACAATGTTTATGATGTGAGCCACTAACAAGGTAAATGCCGAGGGAGAATGAGCGAGCTTTGAGTGCTTCCCACACATCCCCCATCACAAGTGTCACTTACAAGATTTCTCTCCCATTTGACAATTGAATTTCCCACAACGATTGCAATTGACACAAAAAAACAAAACGTAAACTTTACAGAAAGCCCAGCTCAGTCTTTTTTGTTTAGGCTAAAAATTCCGGGCCGTGAATTAAAACTGTTACCTTAAATTAGAAGCAAAGTTAAAAGCTCCCAATTAAACATCAATAACAGTATATCATAGTTAATTGGCTTGTTGAGTGTTTTTATTATTCGATTAGTGGCCTTACTGATAAAATGCACCGGGGTTATGATAAATCTCGTCGTCGAGGCTCTTGGCGGCGATCCACGAGCGGTTTCTAACCGAAGCCGCCCGGTGTATGGAATCCCGAGCTCGAGCAAGTCCCTGTTCTATCACTTCTGATCTGCTTCGTTTCTTGATTTTCCTCTGCAGTATCATAAATCATTAAGCCGAAAGAATTATAACAAAGTTATATATATATATATATATATATATATATAAAGTGCTAAGCAACTTCTAAACAAAACACAGAGAGAGAGATGGTCTTGAATTCAAACCAAAAGCCACCGGGAAACCGGAATTTAAAAATGAACTGAGAAGAAGGGATTGACAAAAGTAACTGACAAATGATAGTCATCAGAATCAGTATGCATAAATAGAGCAGACGCTAAGAAATAGCTCATTGTTGGTGCGAAAATTTCAAAAAATAATAAAAAAAAAAATACAGAAACAACTACTGATTCAGTTGTAAAGCGTAGCTGCAACGTAACCAAACCCTTCTGTCTTTATACCGAAAACAAAAAGAGAAAGAGAGAGAGAGAGAGAGAAGTAGAAGAGAAACGAAAAGCTCATATTGATTCATGTGATCACGCGCACATCACACATGCTAACGAAAAAGCTCATTGTTGAGGAACTTTCTTCTTCTTCTTCTTCTTATTCTTTTTTTAAAAAAAAAATTAAAGAGAAAAACAGAAATAAAATGTTGATTCAATTATAAAGTGAAAACTGAAAAGTCCTCCATCCCTTCTAGTTCTAGCTCTGTAGTCCGTACATGAAATGAATTCTCCGTAGAGTAAAACACATAACAGAGAGAGAGAGAGAGAGAGAGAGAAAACGCTTGAATCACTTACAACGAGAGTAGCGTTTCTGAAACGGTTGGTGATGGAATTGCCATCAAACCCGGTAGCCTTCTTCTGGAAATCAACTACAGGGATTGCAACGGAGTGTTGTTCAAATTTAGTGGCAGAGAAGCTGGTTAAAGAGCTGAAATATTGGCCAGATGAACCATCATCAGCCGCCATCATCACAACCACAACGACCATCAAAACGCATGCAAAAATACAAGAAAGAGCTGAGACGACGACGACGACGACGTATTTATTGCAATCACTCTCCATTTCTCCTCCCTCAGGATTCGAAATTCATCAGAATATCTCCTCGTTCGCTGTTTGTTTGGCTTCCGAGATTTTTGTTTTCCGGGGAAAAAAAAAAGCCAAAAAAATATGGGGAATGATCGAGAAACGAGGCAGAAAGAGAGCAAAATGGGAGTGATAAGTATGGGGAAACGGCCGTGGTAACGAGTTTAAAAAGGCGGGAGTCAGATTTTTTCTCTATCTCTCTCTCTCTCTCTCTCACCGTAGCGCAAAAATAAAATAAAATAAAATAAAAAGAAATAAAAGGAGAAGGCGTGGCATGGGAATGGGACGGATGGGAGTATATGAAATTAAGGATTTGACACCCATCTGGTTGGGTGCTAACTAAACTAGTTAGCCTTCCTTGAGCCATGAACCAACCGACCGTGTGCACCAGCTGAAAACAAATGTATCTCAGTGGCGCACCTTTTGACTTGGCAGATGTATTTATTTAAAATTTACAATAAAATAAATAAATACTTAAAATTATTATAAAATATATATTAATTACATATTAATCAATTTTAATTAAAAATCATATATTAGTATCTATTTTATATTTATTTTTCATATTTTTAATATAATTTTTAAAAATATTTTTAAGTGTTATGAATATTTTAAATTATATTTTTTAATATGTTAATAAAATCTGTATAAAAAAAATTATTTGAATTTTTTTTTGTGATAATCTATAATTTGTATTTATATAGTTGCTCACAATATTAATTTAAATAAAAAATATAAATATATATCATATATTATTCATATCTATATAAGATAATTTAATAAAAAAATTTATAAAATTATTGTTCAATAAATAAAAAAAATAAATTATAATAAAATATATCATATTTTATGTCTTAGAATTAAATAATAATAATAATAATAATAATATAATTAATATTTTATATATTAAATTTAATAAATTTATTATGTAAGTTATTAAAAATCATATATAAAAATTTCACTTGAGATTTTATGACACAGAATTTTATAATTGTCAGCAAAACTAATTACCCTTTCCTGAATTATGTTAGTCATATCGGGAAATTCAAAAGTAAACATAATTTTGGAAAAAAAATCGAGTAAGAATTTGTTGCGTCGGCTCTTCAGCCCTTACTCGTGTATCAAGTCAGCCTATCCAGCAGCCCCGTCCAACATAGGCTAGCCTTCCTCTACCTTTCGGGACACTTCCCTTATTAGCAAGGGTGAATCCGATCCCAGAAAGATGACTCACGGCAGACCCCAGATAGGTAGGCAAGATAAGCGTTGACACGACACTTTCACACTTTGAAGTACGAGAAAGAGTACTTGCAGTTGATTTCCATAACTATGTCATTGATAGCAACATCCGTCTAGGCATTGAGAAAGAAAACGAAAGTTACACCTTAATTCCTGATCCGGGACGAGCCAGAAAGTCCAATTTTCAACAATTCTAAGGCTGCAAAAGGATTTAGAGTCGTGACAGGTCCAAGTACATTTACTGAAAAAAAAAAACATCTACATTAATTAACTATCCAAAAAGGAGGCTGCCGATTGAGTTCACTGGTAATCAGGACTACGGATGTGTAAACACGGAAGTGGGAAAACGCAATTAAAATACAACCCCCATCACCATACCCTGCGGTCAATTGATCTGCCCCATCAATGACCTCAGTTTTCGAAACAAAGACGATCCAATTTGGTGAAATTTTGGAAAATGTACAAGCCCCTAAAGTGATTCATCTCAATTGATCCGGTACTCTTTTTTTTTTTTTTTTTTTCGGTTTCCTAGATAAGCTTTTACACCGAGTGCAATTTTCCATTACACAAAATGAGAAAACTAACAAAATAAACCCGCGAGTTTAGGTCACTCTGCAAAAGGACAAGCCTAATTTGAATTTCAAGACCATAAGTGCAATCAATTGATGGTTAGGCTTGTAGATTGAAACTGTTCCCATAGCCTATGTCAAAAACAAAACTTAAAAAAAAAAAAAAAAAAGAATAAGGAAAAGAAACACCAAAATGGAAAAGAAATTTGTTTGCAGTTTCATGAAGATAACAACAAAAAAATTTATAGAGGACCGGGCAAAGAATAGGTTGACAACACCCCAAAACAAGGAGAAAAGTGATCTTACTGAAGAAAAGTGAGCCCCTCGTTTGTCTTTTCTTGCTCTGGTCAATCCTTCTTTCATTTTGTCAAGCCGGCTCTTCGTTTTATTCTGTTTCATGAACGAAGTCATCATGGTAAGTAAATGCAAAAACCCAATATGCAAAAGTTGATATTTTCGGCTTTGGGACCTTTCATTCAAGTGCATACATTGATGATATTAGTACTGGCATTGTAGAAGCCAGCTGTAGCCACGCTTGAGACAGCAGCAAAGTTGGCTTCTGATGAGTTTACTCGTGATTTGTTTGTGAGGACAGCAAAAGAATCCAAAAAGTCCGAGAAGAAACGTGACTGCTGATTCATTAAAGCAAAAAATACAACGAGAAGGATTAAAGGGTATAGTATCAGAAGCGTTTTGCAGCTGAAATCAGCCATAGAATGGTTAAAACTCGAAAGTGTTTGTAGGTTCTATGTAGGCGTGTGAAAGTTTGGACATTGTTCTTGATGATTATGGGACTATGACCCCGTGACACTTATAATTTATGGAGTGTCTTCTCTTGGATATCATCGACTCTTTTGAGGAAATTTCTCAAAAATCCGAAAACGTCGTCCAGAATGTCCCTTTTTTTTTAAAAAAAAAAAAAAAGAAAAATTAAGCAAAGAACTCGGGATAATTTTATCCATGAAAACTGGTCTCCAACGTCGGCACTCACATATGTATGGCTTCTGCTATGATTTATAGTTAAGGATCTCATGGATCATGAGATTAAAGCAATTAAGAAACGATCTTAATACTCACATCCATGTCATGTCAGGCATATACCTGACATAATTTTCCTTGATATGATGATTTCGTCAATGTCTTTGATTTGCTTTTCTATTTTTTATACATGTTTTCCCTTTTTCTTTTTTTTTTTCTTTTTTTTTTTGTGTATATATTCATGTAATCTATCGTAGTCAACGTACAATGATTCATTCTTTTTGTTCTCTCTTGTTTACTTTCATCAACATGCCCAGGTGCATCGTCCACGAATTCTGGAATGTAAGGCCAAAGGGGTTGTTTCAGTCAACCAATAGTAACATTCGCACTTCGTCTATTACTATTATAGATTCAAGGTCTGTGACTGTGTATGAAGATTCTTCAAATTATAAATTAGCCGGAAGTTGACACTCACCGTGTTTCTTTTTATAAACGAAGATCAATATTTCTTCAAATATAAAGTTTTTGATTAACGTGCAATCTACTCAAAACCCCAAAACCCAAACTGGCAAGTCAAATTGCGTGATTATCATTCAAGAAAACATAATCGATTCTTCCAAGTTCAGTAAGTGTTCACTTTGTAATGATGATTTTTCCCAGGGTGTACGGACACGACGTGGAAGAACTCCAGGCAAAACGTGGCCGCCAAAGAAAATTTAAGAAAAGAAAATTGAACACACTTTTGATATATGGCGGACATGCTGAGTACACGTCTTAAATATTTTTGGTAATTTTAACATTAAAAATCAAATCTAACAAAAATTTCATGTTACACTTATAAGTAAAGACTTATATTGTGTATTTATTTTTGTAAATAATGCAATAATACATGTTAGACAATAATGTATATTTTGAACAATAATATTTACTTATATTAATAGTTTTTATTAAAATTATTAACTAATTATATATATAAACGTGCATATGTATGTATTTATGTATGTATATAGCTTTGTTAATGTGGAATTTGCATCTTAATTTTTTCAAAAATTATGCAAAAAAGAAAAAAAAAAAAAAAAAAAAGGTAAGTCATGTTATTCCCATGGCCACTTGCCAAATGTATAGCGAGAAAATAAACATACTAAAATTTTCTGCAATCTCCCCCTGGTGGGGTTGCCAAACATTGGCTTGTCTAAGAAGCATGGCTCTGGCTTGAGCATCTGAAAAAAAGAATCGTCTAAAATTCATGTACCGACTGCCTTCCACATTGAGTTTCCTTCTGATTGGCACGGATCTGATCACTGTATCTTATGTTAGAAGAAAAATCACTGATGTACAAACAGTATGTTAGTCAAGCATCCTCTTCTCCACTAAAGTCAGCTATGCTTGCTTTGTCCCGAGTTTGCTGTTAATCTTCTCTGCAACATGGCCTTCTATGATTTCTTCTCGTTTTTGGTTTTCGCCAACTTGCTTGCTGGGAAGTGTAATCTGGCTACAAGTGGCCGCGGTGCTCTTGTTTCCTGTTCGAACCCCCTCACGCAAACAAATCCTGCAAATCGGTCTCCACTCAATCATGTCTGCAAATTGCTAAATATATGATCTCCAGATCCGACTTTGAAGCTATATTATTGAAGGAAGATGACCTACGACTCAGTCATAATGTGTTTCTAAAGGATACTCATTCGAATGTATTTCCTTGACCATAGTTGGGTTGCCATACATGTTTCAGTTTATGCGTGTTGGCGCTGGCCTGTAACAGGCTTGAAATTGTGCTAATTAGTCAATTCTATAAATGGAGGCAGCAATGTGTTGCAGGCACGCACTGCTTATTATCACAATGTCATCAAATGATGACAGTGCTAATGCGATGCAGTATTTGTTTCTCTCAAATGGTGAAGTGGAGTACCTGAGTTCAGAAACTTGTTTAGAAAATTTTGATAAATAGTTTGTTAGCCCAAAAATAAGAGTTCAATGGTCCAAAATTCCAAACTGCAATTTAATGTATGAGGTGAATTTCGATATGAATGTCCAGATGGTAGCCAAATAAAACCCACAAGAAAAAAATTATTTGGTGGATAAAGTTATAGCGTATGTTAAGGTAAATAAAATAAATCAATTGTGAGGTTAATTTCAATATGATAGTCGTGGTACTACAGCTAGCTAGCTCTAAATATGTGACTGATAACCAAAGAGAGGATTGTTTATTGCCTTGAGCGGACACAGAACACATAATGGACAGTTGGAAGTATAGAGCATACCTTTCCAAAAGCAGAACTGAATTTCTTCCATTGAGAGCCCTAGCTCATGGTTAGATCTTGTAAGTATCCATGTTCAATTTTTTATAATGCACTCGGTGTATAGTTTTCAAAAATAATGCTAGAAATAACTTATACCTTTGAATATTGTTGGTATGGATGTCCCAAAGTACACTATTCGCCGGGGCAAATTCCATATCCATGCTCTTGGAACATTAATTGGATTCATGCTAGATTTGTGGTCAGCAAACACCTGCAAGGCAACCATAAAATCATCTGAATGCATTTTTTGTTAAATTAATACTTCAAATTCAAGCTTGCTGCATAAGAGAGAATTTTCCTGATTCATCGTAATGACAGAAGGTAAAAAAGAAAAGGAAAATTTACCTCATTCACTTGAAAGTACGTGCCATTGAGTGGAAAGCTTCCTCTCATTGCCGTTCTACAAGGGATCTGCATATGATTTGATGTCAATTTCAATCAAATTATAGTGTGTTGGCTTCTAGGAAGAAGGAAGGTTCTCTAAATTTTCTCACCAGAATTGTCCCTCTAACAATTTGCGAGCTAGCTTCTCTTCTACTATTGCATGAATAGCATGTCTTATCGTTGCAAAAATTGTCTGATTCCAAGAACTGACATTGTCTCTCCGGTGGCTGATATGAGTTTGCAGTTTCACCTAGGAAGAAGATATCACTTAGCAATTCTAACATACAGTGATGATTCATGAGCATTTACTGTACCAGTGTACCTTATGCTATTATTTTTGTTGATTGTTGCTCTGCCACATTCATATCATCATGCGCATAAAAATCCATGGTATGCTATCAACAGTTTTCAATACAGAGACCATTTGTTTGTTTCAAATTAGAATCAGTTTTAGAATAGCTATTCTGTTTTGTACTTACCTGGTGCCCATATTGCAAGAAGGTATGGACTGGGATCATCAGGCTCTCTTCTGTCCATCTGTTGATTTACAAAGCATCTAATGAACAAAGCAGGTAATCAAAAAGAACTAAAAGCTTCCAAGAATTGAAGGAAAACTGACCCCTTCCAGGAGAGGATTTGAATCTGGAAGTTCATATCTGCATCACATTAGAAAGATAAGTCATAGAGGGTATAATTTAGCATTACTTTCTGGTATCTTTCTCTCCTTTTAGATTTAAGGTTGGAGTTTATGGTTTCAGCAACATATCAGTGATTGCTATTGCTTGCTGTTTAAGTTGGAAATAAGCATGACCATTTCTAGATGTAGTTGTGCCTTATATAAGCAATTCCATAATACCACTGAAGCATTGTGTGGACATATGAGTCAATAAGTTGAGCGATCATTAATTGAGGTGATTTTTGCTATGTTCATCGACTTGACAATATAACTAGGCTAAGTTGGGTCGTGTTCTTTGTGCTCAATCTTTTTGTTAATATTTAATTATTGAATTGTGTATACTTACACTTGGTGCTCTGTTCGCAGCCGACTCACATTCTTCAGTTTGGGTATAGGAATTGAAGCAGCTTGTGGGTTCAGAGCAACTAAAGCCTTTGACATGTCTCCTTCTTGGAGTTCCATGTTTTCTTGCATGTAGTTTTGTAAATTAACTGTGAACTCTTCTATATTGAGCTTTATTGTGGGTATTTCATCAGGATCTTCACAGAACATGTCCTCTATATCACTCTCCACCACTTCATTGTGATCTAGTTCTGGGGTTGATGGCTCCTCCACAATTGGTGCACCATTGCCAACCTCACCCCCAGCTCCTTTGACCAAGTTCCCCTCGGATGGAGGCAAGGGAATTGGATTGACAACTATGCCAGGGTCTCTCTCAGCCACAAAGGGAATGTTTCTACCCATCAAACTTTTTTCTTCTGGCCCAGGCAATGCAAGCCTTGCACTGCATTAAACAGAGTATGCATTCAGCTTCAATATGCATGGCTTACACACTTACTGGAAATGAGCCTTCATTTGCTTTTGCAAGCCTTTTCAGTTTCAGGTTTATTGATGCCAGGATATCCTCATATGTTGGTAATCTAAAATTTTCTTCAACTTTTGTGTGTTTGTTTGGCAGCATTGTCATGATATGCAAAATATATTGAGAAAGCAAACCTTGCAAAGGCACTTGCAAAATGTCTGCACTCTGCTCTCATTGGACATGCATTGCAGTTTGGTCTTTTTTTTGTGCAAAAAACCTGCATAAGTAGAAGAGCTTGGACACATTAGTTCTTTTTTTCTTTTACGAAAGATCAATTATGAATAATGTTTCATCAGTGAATATGCAGAAATGTCAAAATGAATATACCTTGCCAAATGTGATCATCTGGTAATGTAATTCATACCTGTGATGACATAACAAAGAGAATGGATAAAACCTTGAATTGAACATAAAAGCAGATTTCTCTAGGAAATTTTCTGGCCTGAAATGTTTTTCTCAATGTAAAAGTAAAGTCAAATCGAATTTATATAGTTACAGTGTTCGCTGATCAAGTTTGCACAATCTTGGCCACAAGTATTTCTGAATTGACTCCAGCACTGGGTACCTGGAAAGAATGTGGTTAGCATTTTGCATTGATACAGATATATTTAGGGTCAATTAGTTGGTAAGTAGTGCTTACAGCTCTAAGAGATGTAACTGAAGTGATTCTGGCAATGGTTGAAGAGGGACCCATCCCAATCGAACTGCTATCCGCCCTACATTTGTGTCAACCTTCAAGGAAATAAATAAACGCTGATGATAGTATTCTGCAAATTCATATAATGTTTTACTTGATATCTGGTTCACAAAGGAACATACTGGGAAAGCAAGATGATGAAGTGTTAAGAGCCGCACACACTCCACGCTTTTCAGCCCTAACCCTCTTATACTGAGCAGATAATCCCTTCAGCATAAAGATTATTCAAAAAGTGAAAAAAGAAATTGCAGTTGAAAGGGTTAGTTGCTGTTAATTTTAGCTTGAGACTATTCATAATATTTTCTATGAAATAAAGACAGTTTGATATATTCAGGAATCTAAAATTTGATCACATGTTTGTTACTTGGCTTTTTCAGGGGGAACATCTCTTAGCCACTCCAGGTCAAGGCTTCCATGTTCTTCAACAAGTCGGTTTAGGAATTCCTGCAATATTAACCATTTATAACATGATTCATAGATAGTTTAACTTATGTAAAATGATGCCAAAATCATCATGCCATTTGAAGCTGAATATATTGATTAATAGAGGTTGCAAAATCAACTCACTCACCTTGATTCTTTCTGCTAGCATTTTATTCATCCCTCTTTCTTTGATAGCTTCGGAAATTTCATGAATGCTTGAGCATCTCAATGCTTCATAGTCCAAGGAATCCATTGTATCTTTGCTTCTTTCTTTCCTTCCACCAATTGCTTGTGCCTGCTTCCTTAGGCTATCCCAATCAGCCACATCCTTCTTGCCACCATCAGCATTTCCTTTTCTTGCTTTTGAGGTAGTTTTCCTTGCATTAGTATTTACCTTATTGATGGAATGCATATGTTCTTCGACATTTGGGTCAACAAATCTACTTGACAAATGTGTCTGCCTCACTGCCAGTTCTTCGGGATTGGGAGGCTCCATGACTGATATGCTTGAGGATTGTAGAGTGTCTCCCCTCTCATGATGTTGATTGTCATAGTGAATTTGGAAGTTACTATGTTCACTTATTGATTGCTTGCACAAGTCATGTTGGTCCAACATTGGGATTTCTGGAAACAGTCCACAATTTTGGGTTGCGTTTTTGTGAATATTCTGTGCCATTTGTCCAACCCTCTTACCAATACAGCTTGCATCCTTTTCTTGCCTGAATACAGAAGCACCTGGAGACTGAGAAGATATGCTTTCTTCATCATACCAGTTGAAGCCTGTTGTGGCCAGAATGTCACACTGTGAGGTTGTCTGCATCCAACAGTTACCAGAAGGAATTGCCGGTAATTGCATCTGTGAATTATGGTTACTGGTACTTCTACTATACATAGAAGATCCTTTCAAGCTTTCTGGTATTCTCAATACAGGACTTTGCAGTGAATCTTCTTTGTTTTCTGGCTGCTGAAATCCATGCTGTGATCCCTCATCAGAGAATAGGCTCCTGTACAAATCTTCAAACAAGATGGAATCTTCCATCTGCAGAAGATCTGTGAAAGATGTATGGAACCTTTTGGGTTTGCAACTTGCAGGAGGTTGTTCTTCTTCTGAATTAGAGCATGAGTAAGATCTGACCCCTCCATTGGCTTGAATAACTGAGGAATCAAAAGAATCATGTGATAATTCTTTTGATGATAATTCTTCTTCCAAGCTGTTACCATGAGCCTCCACTATGCTGGTTCCTTCAATCCATGAGGTATAAAATGCTTGCTGATTTTCTGCTGATTCACTGGGATGCAGACAGTGTTGCTCATAGAGGGGATAATCCAGCTTTCCTTGCTGTTTAATGATGTAGCTTAGGTCTGACATGCAGATATCTGGTCCTTCAAGCAATATGCTTTTCCCACCTCTGTCAGAGGTTCTGTTTCTCATAGACCTTAGCGGAAATTGTGCAGCTAGTGACATGAATGCAGAGCTGTGTAGTGGGAAAGCAAATGAAGAGTTTATTCAGTTTGTTTACAAGGAAATATATTCATGGGCTATCTGGTCTTGAAATTCAGCTTACCTTGAAAGATGGTCTGAAACATTTTGAGTAAGGAATACCCCTATCACCGAATCAACAATTGATCCTTTCCATTTTGAGAAGCGCCTGTCTCCTGCAAAGATTATTATTGCATTCACACACATGTTGTGAATTTTTGTATAAGCACTGAAGAACATACCAGTTTTGTAATTTTATTTTGGTACAATCCTCATTGACAACTTGACTAAAAAGCATCATAGGTTCAAATAGCTAATGTTATGTTTTCGAGTTTTAGGAAGAAATTTCAATCTTCCCATGGCTTCATTGCATCCCCACAGATAGCATAGTCAAGTACAGACTTACCACAGGGAAAGTTGTCTTAGCCAGAACATTAACACTAAAAGACAGAATTTTTTATGTCAATTTACACATCATTGAATTTCCTCAGCCCAAAAGCATTTCTCTTTGTTATTACTCAGAAAATATTCCTCTTTGCTGTTTAAAATTTGTATCTGTGTCCTTGCTATAAATACATAACCACATAAACAATTCCACTTATATCTATTATATGCTATGTATGAACTATGCAGTGCCCACAACTTCTATTGACACTAAAGCAAACCTCATTTTGAATGCATCCAAAAATGGCAGAGATATTGAAAGCCCTTAGAGAATATATTGGCTTCTTGGATATGAAAGTTTGGCTTTGTAATAATCTCAATGCCTGGTGATAGAGCTATGAAGGTGGGTACCTTGCACAAGATGCATTCTCGCAATGAATGAATCTACTCGTCCATGAAAAATTCTCCTCTCTTCCTCCCACCAGTGTGCTTTTTCCTTGTCTGTTTCTTCAAGCCCTTCACTCCCTTCTTTCCCCATCAACAACTTCCATACTCTTTCTGTCTCTGGGTCAATGTCTGCTTTAGGCCTTGGCCTATGTCTCCTCATAAGTGCAAAGCCATCATGTGGAGCAATTGCTCCATCTGTTTTGAATGGAACAAGAGCTTTTTGGTCTTTTATATCTTCATTGCTTCCTTCATTTATATTGAGACGCTCTAACTGCAACATGATTTCTTCAAGTTGATCAAGGAATTCATGATTCAATGATCTCCCTGTGTCAAATTTCAATATTGGTTTCTATTACAATTGTAATTATAGGATTGTGACTAATCTTCTCCTATGATGCTACAGCTTGACAAGGATTTTGTAGTGTGCAACATACCTCTTCTTTTCACAGGTGATTGCCAGTGGTCTTTCGGAGCAGCCTTCTGTCCTTGTGGCATCTTATGTCCTCTAGATGGACTACACAGAGCAGATCCACTATTCTGTTGCCTTCTTGACTTATTAACGTTGAAAGTTGTGGTTTGCAGTCTATCTCCTGGCATGAACCCTGGTTTGGGAGGAGTTGGTGGCTGCATATTATGATCCTTTTTTTTGTCTAACTGTAAAAAATTACCCATCTGACCTGATCTGTTTGCCTCTACCCTCCTTTCTGTGCATGAAGGGGTTACCAAATTTGTTTGCTTTGACAAATTATGGAGTGAAGCCATTGACGGGATGTACCATTCACTGCTAAATTTGTTGTTTCCATCAGTTTCTCTCATCTTGATGCTATCAGCTGCAGAGCATGACTTTAACTCTTCATAATTCTTTTTTGATGTGGATCCAATTTGATTGATATTGTTTTTGCATCTGCTTATCTGCACATAGCTTTTAACTGCTGCAACAGAAGGAGGCATTCCATAGGTATTAGTTTGCTTTCCACTCTCGACTTTCCTTTTCTTGTGAGCCTCTGAACAAGCTGAAGCAGAAATGCTGTCATTTCGCTGATGATTGCTAATCTGAAATACCTCCTGGGACAAGATTGAAGGATCTACTCGATTTGTAGAGAAAGGGCTTGTCCACTCAATATTACAATGTTCTCTCTTGGATCCCCAACCATCAATCAAGTATGATGGCCTATTTGTTAGGCATAGAGGGGTATTCTGAGACGTCACTTCTCTAAAGCTAGCAAGTCTTTCACAGTTGATCTTCCCTTGTATATCATGTTTCCCAATTAATTTTTCATGAGTATGTTTCTGGAAGCTTGTACCAGATTCTATGGCATTAGTATCTTCATTCTGTATTAGTTGAAATGCAGCTGCCTTTCTTCCTGAAATTGGCATGTGATTGGTAGACAGGACAAGGTTACTGATGCCCCCTTGTTTCTTATTTTCCCCCAGCAAATGACTCTGTTGGTTGACCTGCAAACCTGATGGTGTCCTGCATTTGATCCAACCTCCTTTACTTGATTCTGGATCTTGGAAACCTGTATTCAAGTTAGACATAGTGTTTTCTTCATTCAATATCTCTTGCTGCCTTTCATCATTGCTGTTTCTAGAGTCAAACTTCAAAGCTCTTCTACAAGATATTGAAGCAGATTTTGCAATAACACATGATGTTTGTATCATAGAATCTGACTGTTGGCTCAATGACTGCTTCTTGTCCTTCTTGTAAACATGCTTCCTTTTTCCAGTCAGCCTCTCTGCAGACTCAGAAATCTTCTTGGTTGTTTTCCTTGGAGTTCTTTTTGGTTTGCCATCTCTAATGACTTTTGGCCTGTGCTTCCTTCGCTTTGGTTGTTTCTGGTCAGGAGTTTTATTGAGGTTGATTGTTAGGTCAGCTTCTCTATCAGACTCTTTTGGCTCCTCAACCTGCTGTAGAATTAACAGAAGATGATGAGTCCACATTCTTATGAAAACATGCATTAGAATTGTTGCTAATTTCATTTTCAATGAGTAAGGTTACATCATGTTGCTGGCCTTTTTCTCTGACCAAGCCTTTATCCAATAAGAGATCTGCTGTTGCTACATAAGGCTGATGGTTCTCCAAGTTCTTGGCCTTGTCTGGCAATGTTGAATGAGGCATCATCACACTTGAGGCTGCCTCAGCCTCTGTTCTTGATTGTGAGTTTAGATCATAGTTGGGATAATAAGGTGTGGGAAATCCATCTATAAAAAGCAACTTGCCTTAAGAATCACAAGATTTCACAATGGAATGAACAACAAGCTGCTTGTGGACAGAAAAAATCATCTAGATGTTTTTAATTACCATAACAAAAGAGTATTAGTAATAATGAAGATGGTGACATTACAAAAAGCTTTTGTTCAAGTAATGGCTCAAGTTAGCCAAATGCATCAACATTCTCTTTTGGAAAAGGCTAAGATGCTCAAACTTATATGAGCACTGCATTTCTAATATTAAAAGCTTTCAAAGGGTGGATGCCAACAGCACATATTTTTAGTATAAATCAATGGTGTAAAATTGGAACTCATTTAGCTCAAGCTGGCATAGTTTTCCTTTAGCATCTTTCAACCTATATCACTTTCTCTCACCTTGAAATGTGTAGGTAATGGATATAAATAACAATCTTATTGGCATAATAATCCTTTTGAAGATAAGAGTTCACATAAATAAGTCAAAGTTGAAAAGTTCATGCAATAATAACTTACACTGGGGCATCTGTGATGAAATTTTATGGTTTCTCAACAGGTTTGAACTTGAGCAATGGGCTTGGTTGGGAGGCAAACAAGCTCCTGGGTTAATCTCTTTCAGATAGTTTACATGAGAAGGATAACTGGGAATCCAAGGCCAACCCCCCATGATCAGATTTCCATTCAAAGTTCTGTTTTGACAGGCAATAGGAGCAGCATTCTTCAAAGCCAACAGATTAGCCATTGGATTTTTGTTACACCCTGCACTCTCATTAAACAAGACTTGAGTGTGGGGACCTGGAATGTTATTGATCATGTCATTCTTCACTGCCAAACCTGCATTGCAACTGTGAAAACAACCATTTTGATCTGATTGATCAATTTGGATATAATTTTGAGCCACCCCACCATAATTCAATGGCTCTTGCGCATACCCACCAGTAAACCCAGCCAGTTCCTGCCAATTAACTCTGCCCAGGTGACTCCCATGCATGCTAACTGGCATCAAATTCCATCTTGTCGGAGCTGGCTTTTCAGGGGTTAATGGCACCCAAGAACCCACGAAAGGGACGTTTTTCCCTTGTGGGATTGATGTTCCCTCGCCAAACTTTATTGTGGAATCCATTTCAATCCGCATATGACTCTTGCTTCTTTCTTCACATTCTAGTTCGTGATTCTTCCCAACACATCAAATCAACAATTTTCTCTCGAGTCCTTACAATTTCTGGGGAGCGGCTAAAAATTCCAAGATTGAAGCTTTATCTATCTCCTCTTTCACTCCATTGCCCAAATGTATCTAACCAACAAAAAACCCCAAATATGCACGTTACTCACACAAACAAAGCTTCACCTAACACAGCCAAATACCCAAATCAAACAGATAAAACCCACAAGAGAACTGCCAATGCCTTAATAAATAGAAAACAACAATAGCATCTTATGAAACAAATGAAGGGTATATCAATTCCAGTTCCCGGATACTTAATTATCAACAACTAAAAACCAGTCTGCCTGCCAGCTGTACCATTTCCTCCCCTGTAATAACATCAACATGGAAATGCATGAAACTACAAATGATAAAAAGTCCCCCTGCAAAAACAAGATTAGATGAATTTGCATAAATTGATTCAATTATAATCCGTTTTAAATGGTTAAAATCACAACAACCCAGGAAATAACTAACTCCCACAAGAATCCTTCAGGGGAAAGAAAATCTCTTGGTGATATATGCAAACAACAGATAAATGCAACAGCTTTCTATACTTACCGTTCTGGGTCAATACAGAATTGGCAAACAAGATATACGCGCAGAGCTCAGTTCACTGATTCGTAACCGAGCATAGCTCCCAATCCCGAAACGAGTAAATGCCAGAAAATCCAATGTAACGGGGAAAAAGAGAGAGCTTTGAAGAGAGGCGCAGAGAGCAGATTTTCTGTTCGGTGTACTTCACAGCGCCTTAAATACCGTATCAGAAAATCTCTCTCGAATAACTGCATGTGCACGTTATTTTGACTCATTAAAATTATTAGTCAAAACAATTCAAAGCCATATATTTATTTATTTATTTATTTATTTATTTATTTACATTAAATTATTTTACATCACTCAGTAAATTAAATTAGAATAAAATTTCTTATAAAAAATATATAATTTATTAAAAAAATAAAAATATTATAATATAAAATAATTTATAATATTTAAATTAAATTAATATTATTTATTATTTATTATTAATATTTAATATTAAATATAAAAAATAAAAATATTTATATAAAAAAATTATGTTATTCAAAATAATGCATGTACTTAAAAAAAATATATTATTAAAATTATTTTAGTACATAAATTACTAATTAGTTAATGTTGAAACTAAAATTCTAAATTCACAGATTATTAAATTCTTACAAGAATTTTGTCTGGTTTGTACGTGGGGACCACTGATTGATTTACTCCCTGTGTCTGGTCTAGAATGAATTTACTTAATAATTTCTCCACTGATTCTCATGCAGGCATAGAATATCATATTGCTAAACGTGGGGATAGTGCCTGACACGCAGATCCATGCGCACTAAATGACAGCACCACACCCAGCTGACACCCTAAACGGGCAATTTGAGAATTTGCTGTCAAAGTCGTGCGTTACGTACCATTCAACATTTTATTCAATTTGCAACTCCTAAATAAATTAAAAGAGAGAGAGAGAGAAAATAAAATTTCCGGGACAAGATCTGCTGCTAAAACATGGGAAGTTATTAATTATGCGCTTAATTTGTTTTCTTGGTAAGATGCAATCTGGCAAGTCTTATGGCTTTTCAGGAAGAAAAAAAAAAATAAATTGCATCCTATTAAACATGGAATGCTATTAATTATGCACTTAAGTTGTTTTTCATTGGTAAGATGCATTCTGTCAAGTCTATGCAGGAAAAAAATTTCACAAAAGGAAAGCAAGTTAAGGCCTTTTGTTTAACTGCTGAATAAAAACTTTCTTCATTTATTGTTTCCACGTTTCCTGTGTTTTCTCCAATTTAGGGCCAACTTGTTCGCCCAAGAAATCGACAGCTCATCAATCAGGGATAAGTAAAAATAATAATAAAAAAATTATCATAATTTTTTAAAATTTTGTGTAATATAGTCACTTATTTTTTAAAATTTTTATTTTAATCTTTAATATTTATATTAAATTTAAATTTAAATTAATTTTAAATAAAAATAATTAAATCATTAATTATTTATATCACATAAAAAATTTTTATAAATTAATAAGAATATATATATTTGACATATTTAAATTTTAAAATTAAAACTAAATCTTGAAAAAAAAAATTAATTGACTCCTAAATTTTTGAAAAAAAAAATTTTATGTGTTACATATGCAAATTGTGTCAAATTCATTTATTCTTGAAGCACTTTATGGCAATCTCAATAAATCTACACCTTTACTTCAATTGTGAGAGATGGAAATAAAACATAATTCCTCTTAAATAACTTTTCTAAAAGCTTTTTGATACTCCTCCATTCTTACCAAATTTAATGAAATATAAAAGATACTTGAATCTTATAGTTAGAGTATGATCATAATTTATTAACCAAAATAAATAAATAAATAAAATAGCATAAACTTCACTTGAAAAATAGAATCTTATAGCATATATAAACATCCAATTTTATTAGATTTAATAATTTGGTTACATATGAAAAAATTCATTTATTCTTTATACAATTTACAACAACCTCAACAAATTTATACTTAAAAATTTTTTCATATATACTTGACTTTTTCTTATTTAGTCATCTATTAAGATTTCATAACCAAATTATGATTGTATATCAAAAAGATAAGATAATTACTAAAACATGTGCTACAATTCAATTGTATTTGCTTAATGAAAATTTGCACAAAGTCATCTAGTAAAAATAGTTTTGGAATTATGAAAAATACATTTGTATAAGGCTAAATCCCTCACGAATAAATCATACTTGAAGTATTACTTGTATATGCTTCTTGTGACAAAAGGCACCTCAATCAAATATCATCTCAACAACTTTAATTCTATTATGGGGCACAATTCTATGATATTAATATTGAAAGTAAAGATAAAGTTTTAAAACCTTTATGTTCCTCACCTCCCTCTAATTGAGATTTAAAAAAAAAAAAACACCCTTACTTTATGATAAAGAGTCATCTCTTTTGAGATGTCAAGGTAATTTTATTGTCTAAAAAAGATATTGATAACATGTTTTTTTCTTAAAAATTCATTTCTCAAGCAAATGTTTTAGTGCCAAGAGGAAAATTTAAGAATGTAGGATGTAACAATGATAATTATGTTTTCAAATTAAAAGATAAACATAAGAATATGAACAGTAATTATTGTCACAAACAAAAAGCATATCAATTTTAAGTGTTATAAACTCAAAGAGAAAGGAAAAAACAAGCAAATAACTCTAGTAAGTTAATTTTGTAGGAAATGAGCATAATATTGATATTCTCTTTGTTACCAATAGCAATATAAAAAAATTTGAATCTAAATGGATCTCTAAGTTTGATTATTCCTATCAAAAACTCTTTATAAAGAGTTTTTCTATGGAGCACATAGAATTTTATTTTATGTATGACATGTTCCAAATCTAAAAAGACATCATTTCTCTTTAGGTAACATTAATGCCAATGGGTAGGATTTTGTTGCTTATGGAAAAGTTTTAACGAGTTATTAAAAGTACTCTAATTGTTATGAAATCTAATAAAATTAAAGGTTTTTATATCCAATAAAATTGTATCATTGTTAGTGAAGCTTATGCTATTTCATCTTTTTTTGGTTAATAAATTATGATTATACTCCAAGGTTCAAATATCTTATAAACTTTGATAAATTTAGTAAAAATTGAAGAGTACTAAAAAACTTTTTGAAAAAATGTTAGGAAGGAATTATATATTATTTATATCTCTTGCAATTCAAGTAAATATGCAGATTTATTGAGATTGTTGTGAATTGTCTTGCAAAATGAATGAATCTAACAAAATTTGTATATGTAACTAAAAAAACAATCAATAATACTTAAGAGATTCATTTGACCAATATTATATAAGGACACTTAACCTTCATCTCTTTGCAAGTGCCTTTGTTGTGGTTTTAAAGGTGTGTTGTGTGATGTTAATGAGTCTTGTAAAAATGCAAGTATTAATTTTGTGAACCTTTTATTTGACAATGTCCTTTTCTTAAAAGCAAGTGTTAATTTGAGTTGTTATTAAGTTAAATGATATCGTAACTTCTCTTATTTGTTTTGTAATAATATTCTTAAATTATCTTTGCATTTAAATTTAAATTAAGAGTTAAACTAGGTGAAATTTTAGTTTTCACTCATTTATTTTTGTCATTATTTGATAGATATTTGATTTATGTATAATATTTCTACAAAATCTTATAAATACTTGCCCAATCAATAAAATTATGTCACATTAGAATAATATATGGCAATACCATGAGATTCTTGCTCATGACAATAATGATGTTAGTAAAAAATTATTTTTCAGCCAAAAATTAAAATCATTTATATAGTTGATCTTAATGTTGACCAAAAAGTATACAAGGGTACAAAACATAGTTACCTTAATGCCATTTACATATTTGCTTTAGGTAAAAAAAGATTCATGTTATTATTGTATTTTGCAAAAACCAATGAAGTATATTTTGTTAACCAAGAGTCCTTAGAAAGAATGGATTGTTTTTTAATAGTTGTAGCAAGCATGCACAATTTATTCATCCTTCACTTCTCCATAAATTATCTCTAACTACAACTCAAAAATTTCAAAAATTGCTAAAACATAAAATAAAATATATTATGTCATGAAAATAGATATATTATATAGATAAACATCCCTATTTACAAGTATTGTAGTTCTGAAATTCCATTTTTAGGCTGATATTTTCTCCATCCTTCATCACCCACTCAAGATTTCACTATCGATGTTACTGAGAAACATGTCCGTTCATGAGCTTGGGAGCCATCTAGCTCGCCTATCCTATATTACAAGCCTGAATCCCTCCATAACAGTTGGGGCGGGTATGAAATTTATATTTAATTACATTTGTTAATAAAAATTAAGCATACATATTCATTTTTATGAGTGAAATGCGGCCCAACTGAAAAAAGTAAATCAAACTTGACTATTTCGACTTGAAATTTGAAAAATAAAAAGTATTTGTGTCAAATATGCGAAAATGCAAGAAGCGAAGGGGAAAGATACATAAAGGAAGAGGAAAATATTAAATTTTGTTTATCTTTAAGCATATAGGAAACTTGAAACCAAAGTATTCTGATTCGCAGGAAAATTGAATATATATATATATATATAAAGGACAACTACCTGCTCAGGCCTCCGCATCCCTCAACCATAACTAACTGCTCCAAAATCTCTCTCTCTCTCTCTCTCTCTCTAGGGACACGTTTATCGTTTGATCAAACAACTGACAAAAAAAGCTTATCTTCTTGTCGCAGTTTCTTAACATTCCTTCTGTTCAAGACAAAGAAACAAGAAAAGATCCCTGAAAACGAGACTTATATGCACATTTTGTTTTAAAACATTTATTTTTGGGTGTTTGTGGGGGTGTAAGTATTTGCAAAGAAAAGGATGTCTTTCTTGGTTGGTCTGGTTATCGGAATTTCCGTGGGGGTTGGGTTGATTGTGGCATACGCTCGTTACCAGGCTGTCCGATCCGCGCATCGCTCTCAATTGGTACGATGAGCATGTCTGTGCGTGTCCCTTCCAATTAAAAAAAAACAAAAAAAACAAAACTAGTCCTTTCCACAAGCTTGTTCGATGTGTTTTTTGTGAAGTGATTTTAATTGTTGTCATCAGGCCAGGACAGTTGCAGCTTTTGCTAGAATGACAGTTCAAGACTCAAGAAAGATCCTTCCAGATGAATTTTATCCAACTTGGGTCGTCTTTTCTCAAAGACAGAAGTTGAGTTCAAGTCCACTTTTAACTTCTTTTTTTTTTTTCATGTTGGTTTTCGTTCACGTCGGTTCTAAAATTTTTTTTTTTTTTTTGGCTTTGGCTCTGTTATGCACTACTGCAGTTAACTTGGCTTAATCTCCATCTTGACAAGATTTGGCCTTATGTTGATGAGGTGATTTTATCCTTTGCTTTTTCATTGGTCGACCTTGATTCTCTTGTTAAATTTGTTTCAGTCATTTTTCCTTCTCTTTTAATATTGGCAGAAAATGGTAAGCCTTCGTATAATGATAAAATTAAAGTTACTCTACTGGGCCTCTGTCTTTTTTTTTTTTTTTTGGGTTTTTTTGTTTAAGTAATGTCTGAATTTGTTGGGGTGCAATGAAATGGAATAGGCAGCATCAGAGCTGATCAGGAACAATGTGGAGCCAATTCTTGAGCAATACAGACCAGTTATCTTATCATCTCTCAAATTTTCCAAGTTGACCCTCGGTACCGTGGCTCCCCAATTTACAGGTTGGTTTCTTAGACACCGATTAATGCATTGGAGTCTCATTCATTTGACGAAGTTCCACCATTGCACATATAAATTGTGTATGTCCTCTAGGGGTTTCCATTTTAGAAGAAGACAAAAAGGCTGGAAGCGTCACCATGGAGTTGGAGATGCAGTGGGATGGTAATCCAAATATCGTACTTGATATTAAGACCAGACTGGGTGTGGGGCTACCCATACAGGTAATCTTTAACTTATTGTTCTCATTCAGGGGTGTTACTCTCACCAAAGCTGATAGAATATCTAGCATGAGTCACAGTATTGTCCTAGATGACACCTTAACTGAAACTGAGCAATGAGCTAAAACAGTTTGCCTGTTTGCTTTATAAAAGTGCTTATGTGAAAACCCTATTTATTTCTCCCATGTATATGCTATAAAATCTTATTATCTTTTCCCTTGTTTCAATTTCATTTAGGTAAAGGATATAGGATTCACTGGGGTTTTCAGGTTAATATTCAAGCCATTAGTTGAGGAGCTCCCTGGATTTGGAGCTATTTTGTATTCCTTGAGAGAAAAGGTGAGTCTGTTGTCTTGAGGTATTTAACCTTATAAGCTTAATTTAACAGTCTGGAATAAAAATATATAAAATTTTGAAGGTTTAAAAAAAAAAAAAAAAAAAAAAAGAACTCTAGTTACCTACTTGGCCTTTCAAACATGTATGCACTATGCACGCAAAGATATCAGCGGATGAATGAAAGTTACGTTCCTAACTGTCAAACATCCATATCCTGTATTTCGGGTAGATTACATGTTTAAAGCCTTAGATGGCTAGAAGACCTGTTTTGCCCATAGGTAATGTTTTGCTTCTTTTCAACCTCAAAGATTTGAGCCTGACTTTGTGGGAAATCTTTCTACAATACCTCAGATAATTCTTGGATAACTTACTTGAGAACTGTTGGATATAAATACTAACAGTTCTCTCATGCTTCTGCAGAAAAAGCTGAATTTTAGACTTAAAGTTATTGGTGGCGAGATATCATCAATCCCAGGAATTTCTGATGCTATTGAGGTTTGAAGCAAATTTTCTTCCCATTTCCTTGAACTTTCTCAATTGCTGGCATACTCAAAGATTGTTCTCTGGTTGTAGAATAAGTTTGTAAACGTGATCATTTAGGACATAGAAGTGATAGTTATCTCTGGGCTTAAGTAACCCTTCCCTTTATGTAAGACATAATCATTGTGTAATACAATCCCCTGGGGGCTCAAGTAACCCTGCCCTTGGCTGTATGCTAAGGTGCCAATAATTTCACTGCCCACAACAAACTTGCCTGACTTGTTGGCCTAACAAAAGTATCAATATTATTCTGTGAAGGAGACAATAAGGGATGCTATTGAAGATTCTGTAACATGGCCGGTCAGGAAAATTGTGCCAATACTTCCTGGGGATTACAGGTAATTTTTCACATTACTGCTCTAATGCCTTGGAATTATTTAATTATGATCAAAATGCAGTTTGAGATATGCTAGCATGCTCTACTTGCTTGCTTAATTTGGAGCACAAGTCCAACTACTTTCCCCCTAGTGTCCTGCTCATTGGTTTTTTTGGTTGGCCTCCCTCCCTGCCTGGCTTCACTTCCTATCCTTGGAAAACTTTTGGATACTGATCGGGGCAGATTGTTTCTGTTCCACATTAGACTTTAATTGAACTTTCCACAATAAATATCATAGACTATGAACCTGGCATCCACTGACTGCATGCTACCTGGACTTCTTATTTTGTTGCTACATATTATGTCGGCAGTAGACAGTTGCTAAATGGCCTCCTAGTGACATTGATGGTTATTAGTACTGCAAAGAGACATTTTCTATTACAGTGCAAGCTGCAATAATCAGTGAATTGTGTCATCTTTCAGTGACCTTGAATTGAAGCCTGTTGGAATGTTAGAAGTAAAGCTTGTGCAGGGCAAGGATTTAACAAATAAGGATATCATTGGGAAATCTGATCCTTATGCTGTCGTATTCATACGTCCAGTACGTGATAGAATGAAAACCAGCAGGACAATTGTAAGACAACCGTGAGAAATTCACTTATTCACTTGATTTTTTCTGTGCATCTCATATCAATTTCTATTAGATTTCCCTTGGATTGTTTATTGCTCTGCACAATATATTACAGAATAATCAATTGAATCCAGTCTGGAACGAACAATATGAGTTTGTAGTTGAAGATGCTTCAACTCAACACTTGACGGTAAGAGTCTTTGATGACGAAGGAATTCAGGCATCTCAATTCATTGGCTGTGCCAAAGTAGAAATAAAAGATGTAGAACCTGGCAAAGTCAAGGACGTGTGGTTGAAGCTAGTCAAGGATTTAGAAGTTCAGAGAGATACTAAATACAGGGGTCAGGTGAGAAAGATGCATGCTAAGTATGAATGATTGTGTCGACCAAAATCACTTTTTTTCCTTACTCATTCTTGGCACCAGGTGCACTTGGAGCTCCTGTATTGTCCTTTTGGCACAGAGAATACCTTACAAAACCCTTTTAATCCCGATTTCCAATTGACAACCTTAGAGAAGGCCATTAAGAGCGGAGCTGAAGAAGAAATTGATAGAGCCATGAAACAGAAGAAAAATGTCATTGTGAGGGGCGTATTATCGGTGACAGTGTTAGCAGCTGAAAACTTGCCAGCAGTAGACGTGATGGCCAAGGCGGACCCCTTTGTAATCCTCACCATTAAAAAATCTGAAGCAAAAGCCAAGACTAGGGTGAGATTAATCCCTTCATCCACTTTCATCCTGGGGTTGGCCCATATTTATTACATATTCAAAAAAAAAAAAAAATTGATAGATTTTTAGACTGTTTGATACCAAGGGATTACTTTACATCTAGACTTTTGCATCATCTCACCCTCTTCTGCTTTCTCAGGTAGTAAATGAGAGCCTTAATCCAGTTTGGAATCAAACATTTGATTTTGTTGTCGAGGATGCATTACACGATATGATAATTGCGGAAGTATACGACCATGACACATTCGGGAAGGTACCGTTCCCTTACTGGTAGTAGCATGCTATACATTATGCAGGCTTTGTACGCTGTCTTCTGTGCATTAATTCGTTTATTTATACGTTGATAGGCTATTGCCAGTTTTTTTTTCTTTCTTTTTGCGAGGGGGGATAGGCTATTCCTTGTTAATAGCGATAAGTTTGGCAAATTAGTTTATTGGCAATCAATTTTGCTACGTATCTTTCAGGATAAGATTGGAAGATGCATCATGACACTCACCAGGGTTATACTGGAAGGGGAATTTCAAGACACCTTTCCTCTTGATGGTGCCAAGTCAGGAAAGCTCGTTTTGCACCTCAAGTGGACGCCACAGCTAAAGTTTCGGGATACTTGAGTTACTGGAAACTGTCAGCGGTTAGCTGATTTAGCTTTTCGTACAAGAATTCCTGTGCAATTTCGATGAGCATAAGGCCAGATAAGCAAGGCCTTTTACTTGGTGCCAAGCTGTAAAGAAAATCAAAGATTTTGAAAAAAAAAAACAGAGAGAGAAAATGTGAAGAAAGACAAAGAAAATCAATTAATGTTCCTTTTCTCTGTATTCTTTTAATCAATGTACGTAATTAAAGCTACAAAGAAATTGTAAGAAAGCGAATTTAGAGCTCAAATTGTCTGGCTTTACCACACAAAAGAGAAGCAACATATAAGCTCTTCTAATCCCAACATTAGTGGAGCATATGTTTGCTAGTAAAATTTGTATGAAAAGGACATTTTGAAGTTGACAATTGCAGTTACCTCCTTCTCTTGCTGCTCAAATTTCCTTTAACATGGAAAATTCCGTGGTATCTTGACAAGACTCTCGGATTCCTTCACAATACTTGATTTGCTTTTATTATCTTTACATTCCCCATATTCACATTTAGCTGAGATGGATATAATCTAAGATTCCAATTTGACTCAGATTGGATTCTTCTTCCACCATATTGTGCATACGTGAGTAGGTGGCACTTTGGCATGCCATCATATGCGCGTAAATGGCGGGTCTTTTGCGTTGGCTCCAGGTCTTTCCTCTTGCGATTCAAATCCCAAACCCAACTGTACCCAAGGTCTGAAGCCCACTAAATAGGCTTGTTTTCTCACGGCCACTGACAAAATGCCCAAGCACAGACAGACGTCAAAAGTCTGGCAACCATCAAGACCACACCACTTATTGAAAAGAAAAAGTTAGTTAGCAGAAAAATTAAATGAGAGGAGAATCACGGTGGGTTGTAAGCTCTATACCAACTCATCTTTAATTCTCCTCTAAAATCCATTTTATTTTTTCTTCCCATGACATTGCGCCGTTAATAAAATGATATTACAAAACATTGGATTGTAAAATTTTCTGGAATGAAGCTCGGCTCTATACCCCACAAGCAACCGTGGGACCATATTTTGCAACGGTTTGAACAGGCAACCGTATCATACGGTCGGGTGGAAGATTAGCTAATTTGATAATTGTTAGGTAGGGGTTGTATGTGCGCTTATTCAGACATGATCAATTTCGATGGTGAAAAGAGGGAAGTTGCATGAAAAGGGCATCAAGAGGTTCACCTACCATCTTTATTGCTTCTTACATAATTTAAGGCTGTTAAACCTGTTAGGGAGTGAGGAACGGACGAAGTCAATAAAGCAGGGATTGCTTATGAGGAGAGTAGTTCAAAAAATTACTGTCGGATTCTACTTGTGGGCGTGGTAAGACTGTTAGGTCTGTTTTGCAGTTGGGTCAACCCCATTAGCTGTACCCTCCGTTTCCCAAGCATTTTTTTTTCCCGTACTGACATTGCCATGTGCTTCAAGCTTGTGATCTAAGCGGCCATGGAGCTGGTCCAAGAGAGGGATCACCCTGTGGCATTTTTAGAAGTTCTGAAAAAAGTTCTAACAGATCTACAAAATAACATCATCTTCACAACAATGAATCCCCAACATTTCATGGAAACTCTCTCTGAGCTTGAAACTCGGGATGACAACATTCTCTCCAGCGACCCAAAACTTTCTAACGTGTCCAAACAGCTTTCCAACCTCAAAACCCTACTCCAAAAGCACAGAAAATGTCAAGGCTATAGCGTTTACGCCTTCCTCTGCCGCCAAATCACCAATTACAGAATTTACCAAGTTGCAGCCGTCATTGAGGCTGAAATTCAGGGCTACATCGATCGCGAGAATGTTCTAAATCTTGTAAAGACCCTTCGAGAAGTGGACACAGAAGAAGAAATGAAAGTTGGGGTCTTGAGAGAGTTCGAAAAGCGATTATCAAGAGGTTTTGATAGAGATCTCCAAGAATTGGTTCTCAAAGCAAGAGTATTCTCTCTACTTGAAACTTTAATCTGTGACTCAACTTGCTCAATGAGAATCCGAGAATACGGAGCCCTTGCTATAGTTGCTTTAGTTAGATTCAATAAGAATGTGTTCGTGGGGTTGGTCCTGATGGGTTCTATTATTCAAGCCTTGATATCAATTGCTTCCCGTTGTTCACTTGGGATTCTGCGTTCACTCATTAGATTGATCAGGATTCCAATGATTGATAAAATAGAATTGGATGGAGAAATCCCAAGAATTATTTGTCTTTTAAGCTCGGAAGATTTGACAATTAAAAGTGCAGCGATGGATTGTATCTGCGAAATCGCGTATCTTGGGAGGAAAGAAGTGATCGAGGCAATGCTAGAACAAGGATTGATAGAGAAGCTAATGGAGTTGCAGAGATCAATCCATGGAGACAACTTGACTGCGACCCTCGAAAGCTGTGAGGATGAAGAGGGCGTCACTTGTGAAGAAGATGGGCCAGAAATAGAGAGTGAAGAACGGAAAATTGTGGTGGATCGGCCATTTGCAAGCTGTGTGGCGAGATTCAGCGTGCAAGTTGAAGTGGGAGAAGGGCTGAGTCAGACAGAGAAGAACGAGTTTAAGGGAGAAATATTGAGGAAAGTCAGAGATTCTTCCGTTTCCGATGCAGAGTCAGCCACTATTGTCGCAGAGGTATTGTGGGGTTCTTCACCTTGAAATTGGACTCAATTCCCAATCATAACAACTGTATCGCGTGGTGGGTTGATTATAAAATCAATTATGCTACATCAACTTAGGGCGATTTGGTTGGTGATTTGTAACTAATAGGTAGATTATTATGTCAAACAGGTAGTTGGTGACGGAGATTAATAGTTTTCTAATGGATAAGAGTCATTAAACCGACCTGCTTTGCAAAATCAGTTAATTAAAAGTTTTTAATTGTCCCCAACAAAAAAACCTGAACACCCCCTCAAAACTTCTACCACCAGGGGCTCTTTATTTTCAATTTTTCCCCCACTTTATAGTTCAGGTCCAGGATCAATGACAGGTGGTTCAGGTCCAGGATCAATGACAGGTGGTTCAGGTCCAGGGTCAATGACAGGTAGTTCAGGTCCAGGATCAATGACAGGTGGTTCAGGTCCAGGGTCAATGACAGGTAGTTCAGGTCCAGGATCAATGACAGGTGGTTCAGGTGATACGCACTGCCTGGGTTGCTATTTGTAATGAAAATTTTAGGTAAACGCAAATTTATCGCAGAAGCAAGCTTATAGAAAGAGTCATGCTCTTGTGGTATCATCCTGCGTTAAGGCATTTGTCACGTTATTTATGTTTATCCGCGAAAAGCCAGATCGCATCTGTGTAACGAAACACAAATGCAAATTACACAGATTGGCTCGCAACATATGTTAAAAATTGGTTGAAAAACTCCTTTAATCTTGTTTGAATTATTCCACGAGTAAATACCTTCGTCTCTGGGGGCGTATGACACGTTTTCATTAACACGATTCGAGCAAATAGTTCTGGTCTATAGCCCGTAGCCTAAAATTGGATCGAACACAAAAAAATCTGCGTCGAAGGGACCCTCTCTGTGTAAACTTGTATTTAAAGCTTTTTAATGCATTAGAGAAAGAGACAACATAACTTGACAACATATTCCCAACCTCACAGGGTATAATGTTAAATGCGTTGAGGTGCTGGACATAGGAATATTCTCAATTCGTGGTGCCTTCCTCAGAGTAGAAACATTAAAAAAATCCTGTTTAATTATGGAAAATTTTATAATTTTCAAACACTATTCGATATTTACATCCACCAAACACTGGCCAAGGGTATGAATTCTTTTTGTGTCTACCTGAATTTACTAAATTTGTATCGACTAAGAGTTTTTCATAAATTATAGGTTTGATTATTAAAAAAAAAAAAAAATAGCATAGAATTTTCTTTTTTAATGATTTAACTTAGCAATTTTTGTATCATAAATGACGAGCTGTGAAAGCACTAATTATTATGAGAAGGGTAATTCATATGGCTATGAAACGCATGGGAGAGGGATTTCGTCACATTATTATTATTATTATTGAGACCGACTCTACACCTACTTCCCGGAAAACCACGAAAGAGCGCTGCGATTGTCGTCCATTTATGGCTAAATATATACAATTGCTGAATAATTTTCGAACTTGCCATCTACGGCGCCCGAGGGGCAATTTTTGCAATAAAACCTTTGATCTAATTCTAATACCCAAATACGAAATTCCCCTCCACTAGACATTCAGAATCTACTAACTCTATTTAGACATAATAAGTGTGACGTTTTGGAGAAGTGGTGCGATCACCATCACATACGCATCTTTTAGTTTTTATTTTGGTTGTCCTTATACCCTTTTCGTTTTCTTAGCTTAATTGTCTAAGTCATTTAAGAAAAAGCTCTTTTTATTTATTTATTTATTATTATTATTTTGAGTAACTTAGATGAGAACAAGCCTGCAGAAGGAGAGAAGTCGCAATCTTTTTTCATTTTATTATATCAAATTTATTAATATTTTCATAAATAAACAAAAATGGTGAAATTATTTTTTTTTTCCTTTTTTTCTCTCAACTTTATAAATATATATTGTAATAAATAATAAATATAGATATTTGGTGGGTAAATATATGGTGTAGATATATAATTAGATATATACATATTTTAAAAAAAAAAAAAAAAAAAGTCTCGGCACCGAGAGAGGCGGTGGGGTGGGTGTATAAATAGGGTTTTTTTTTCTCTGGCTTCGTTGATTTTTGTAATTAGGGTTTTTCTTTTCTGTTTATTTATTATTTTTCATTATTCTAATTCCCATTTGATCCATTACCGAGACATGTGGGCTTTTAGCTGTGGTTACCTACGGGAAAGCCAACCTCCCCATAGGTCAAACTTTAGAACTCAAGACATATTGGTCGGACAATTATGTGCTGCGCTGGACTTGCACTTGAAAAGATTACACCCACCTTGCTCTATAGTTGAAACCCTTAGTTTCACATTGAATATTCAATTGCGTTTGGCATTTTCGGGATTTTCTTGTTGCAAACTCTCCGACAATGGCTATTTTGGTTGCCAATCGGCCTGGGCCACAGGGAATGGTGCACTAATGTTTCTAACCCAAATCATTCTGTGAGATACGATGGAAAGCTGAATAGGCCAACTCACCCGGTGGTGGTTACAGGTTTTTATTCCTTTTCAGGGACACGTGTGTGGCTATTTACGGGACCACGGCATTGAATTGCATTCCTGAACTGTAGCTACCAGGCGACCCTGTAGGCTAGATTTGAAATCAACTTCTGGTTGATTTTTTCTTTTTCAGCATTCTGTCAATCAACCTCTGTAACAGGCTTTTCTTTTTGAAGATATGGCCTTGTAGGCCGGTGAAATCAACTTCGAGTTGATTTTTTTTTTTTGCCAGCATTGATAATTGAATGTTTTAATTTTCTCCTAACATGGTAAAAAGAGAATGAGACAAATAAACTAAATTAATAATAATTATTATAGGTAAACTAGTTTTTCGGTTCCTTCTGAAGCCTCGTGTCGAGAATGTGATCGTTTCGTGTCAACCTGTTGCCTGCGGCGGTGTCGTGGAGCCGTCTCTGGAAATTAGGGTACCAATACCCTGCCAGAGAAAGTGCCTCGCTAGATTCTCCCAAAGAACTATGCGGCGAGTGAGGAAACCGGAGGATTGATTGAGCATTATTCATAAGTTACCTTTATCTCTCTTTTTCGATCATCGCCATCTGTTTTGATTTCTTGATATGGAGTTCATCGGCAGACTCTGTCGCCATGGACGCTCGACAAATAAATTTCGAAGTTCTGTAAATTTGGCCTTCAAAAGTAACCATTGTATCGCGCAATCGACAGCTCATACGCTTGGATTGGATTTAAGAGAGCTTTAAAAAACAGAAGACGTAAACATCTTTTAGTCTACAAGTGAGCATAAAGTACACACCTTTTGATTATTTGCTCTGATCATTAATTACCTCTCTATTCGTTTAATTATTATAATTATAGTCCACCGACTAAAGAATAAAATGAATTATATTTAAATTATATTTTTTAATTTATAAATTTAAAATATTTTATTAAAATTTAGTGATTTAAATAATATTTTAAAAATTTTAAAATAAAATAATATAAATTATATACTCAATTTTTATAAAATATATTTATTTTAAATAATTATTTAAATAATAACATAAATACCCTAAATTTATTATAATATTTTTATTATAAAAATTATTAAATTAAAAATTTTAATTTATTTAATAATAAATTTCACTCAATAAATAATACTTATAAGTCTTTACACTCATATTTCTATCAAAAATAGTATCACAAAAAAAATAAAAATAGAGAAATATGGACACCTAAATTTATCAAAAAAAATTAAATATATATATGTAAAATTTTAAAATAATAAAATTATAATTATTTTAATTAATTTATTTATTAGACTTGAGAATATAAATAAATATATTTTTAATTTTTATAATTATAAATTAAATTTAAAAAAATATATTTTAAATATTAATAATAATTTTTTTTTACTAATTGTGTTGTATATTAGTTAAAGTGTTTGAATTTTTAATTGTATTAATAAAAGTTTTAAATCCTAAAATTGATTAATATTAAAAATAAATTATTTTTAATATATATTAATTAATTTAATTTTTTATATAAAACACTTTAATAATATTATAACTAGATTACTTGATTTTTGATAAATATAATTTCATAATTATAAAAATCTTTTAGTATATTTCTGGGATATAATATATTATATTAATTGTTATTTTTATTTTTTTTAGAAAAAGAGAATAATGACAAAATAAATAATTATAATAATATTTGATAAATAAGAAATAAAAAATAAAAAATATTTAAAAAATTAAATAAATTAATATACAATATTTTATTAATTTTATATATTTTTTTAATTATAACATAATTTTTAAAAATAATAATTTAGTTTTTGTAAAATTATTTTGTTACAAATATAATATATTCTAATTAAATTTAACAAAATTTATATATATATATATATATATATATATATATATTAGGTATAAAAAATTGTTATTTAAATTATAATTAATAAAAATTCAAAAATAAATAAAAATACCAAATAAAAAAAAAATTTTCTCACTCTCTCCTCTTTCCTTCGCTTCCCTCATCCACCACCCAGATCTGGATCTTCACTCTTCTTCCACAATTTTTTTTTTTTTTAATTGAGAACAAATTAAAAAATTTGAACCCCATTTATTAGCACTGAACAACATCGTCATCATGTACAATAATTATACATTCGCAACCATCCTCAGAAAGTTTTGAAAGCGACCAAGTTTCAGAATAAAGGAACAAACTCAATTACAAACAGTATTTTTCAATTTCAAACAAAAAATCTAAATTTGAACTTGGACCCAATAACACAACTTGAATCAACCAATTCATCCTATCAACTTAGATCTAAGATTTAAATAAGAATGTACCCATACTATTGAAATGACAACACCCCAACATCTCAAATTTAAGTATTCAAGAATACCACAAAATTCTAAGACCCCATGACTTAAATATAAGCCTGTAGATGCTCAAATCACGTCAAAAACTAAAACCAAAGTAGACCTTTAGATGGAAAATATTACAATTGGAGGTCAATGATGTATAAAAAATTATCTAAAATTAGGGTCAACCATAAAACTAATATAAATTGCCCCTCTAATTGTATTTTTTTTTTTTTCAAAATCATAACATTTATTAAAAAAATATAGAAAAATTATAGCCCAAAGAAAAAAAAATGAAATGAATTTATAAAATAATACATGAAATCAAAATTATTGTTTCTTTTCCTTTTATGTTCTAAAATTATAACACAATCTAAAAGATGAGGTGCTAGATCCTGTTTCTAGAGTTAGAGAAATATAACAGTAAAATTGAGATTGATGGAGCTAGGTGGGCGGCAGGATTAGAGAAAGCAGCAAAGAGGAGAAAGATGAGAGAATTTTTTTAATATATTTTTTTGTATTATTTTATTTGATTATTTTTATCTTTTTATTAATTATAAATTAATTAACATATGATATGCAATATAATTAATTTTTACTTAGAGGCGTGCCGGGAGAGAGACTGAGAGACACACGAACAGACACGAGTAGCGTTGACATTAAATTTTGGTCTCTCTGCATTTTTCCTTCTCTCTCTCTCTCTGTTTTTTTTTTTTGCCTCTGCAAGAGTCTCTCAATTTTTGCAAGTTGGCGGTTGATTGTCCCAGAAAATTGTTTTTTTTTTTTTTTTCTCATAACCTTCCGGTCGAGCATTAAAGCTTACAAACTTCGCTTGAACGATGGAGATCTCACCTTAAAACGTGCCGGCGGTCAATAATAAGCAGAAGCTGGGCTAGCGTTTTAAGATCCGAGCGAAGAGAGAATTTTAAAGATCTTTGCAAATCCTTCCCATTTCTTCACCTGGGTTGTTTTGCTTTAGTTTTGGTAGCCATGAGTTGGAGATATAAGGCGGGTTTGTTCTTGATTGCTACCGTCGTTGTCATATGGGTCATGTCCGCTGAAGTTACCCAGGTAAGGTTTTAAAAGTTTCCGTTTATATTGGCCCCGCAGTGCAGACATTTGAATTGGTTATCCCGTTGAACTTGCAAGAGGCAGCGTTTTCTTATGAAAGTCAATGAATGAAAGCAGGATCCATCATTGTTGTCTGGTTTGTTGGCAATCGCATGGACTACACAACTTCATAAATAAGTTTCTTGTAGTGTCTGCTATGATTGGTTTGGCTAAGTTACTAACCTTTTACTTTTTGGGCCAATAATGGTTGCTTACTTTGCTATTAATTCGCTGCACATCGTATTGTCTTTAAGATCTCTGACAAAGTTTCTGATCATTAATCAACAGGGAATCTATACAGACTATAAGCAGCCGTTTGCAGTGACATATCTTGGAGCTTCTCTTATGGTAGTTTACCTACCAATAGCATTCATTAAAGATTGGCTGTGCAATATGCTAAAGCACCGTGCTTCTAAGCTTGGTAAAGATGCTGAAAGTTTAAATGGGTCTTCCAATGGATTTAACTCTCCTCTGGGTCAGAAGCACATTGAAATGGAACTTCAGGGAAATTTGACTAAGAAAGACAGTGGTGCCAATCTATTAAATCAAGCAGAAGGAATGCCATTGATTTCTATACACAAAGACGATCTAAATTTGGCAAAACATGAAAAAGAGCTCACAGCCAGAGAAATTGCTAGCTATGGTTTTTATATAGCGCCTATCTGGTTTGTTACAGAGGTAATATTTTGTCATGACTGTTCTTTCAAGTTTGTTTTTTCGCAATGCATAGTGATCAATACTATGCCTTACTTCACTCATAAAATTTTGGAAGTCATGGGAGTGGTGGCTTTTTCTTCACAATATCTGCAAATCCAGATGAAAGTTCTTCTCTTAGAAGTTGAGCAGTCAGCTTACCAATTAGTTCTCTAAGCATCTCTATTGTTATCATTCTACCCTGTGTTTTTTTTTTTTCGAGGAAAGAAAAAAGAGAGAAAGAGAGAGATGTTTTAGGCTTCTATGGCGATATCTGATATGTCATTGAATGCATTCATGCCTGTGCTTGTGAATCATCAGGACAGATTCTGTGTAAGTTATGTATGATTGATGCAGTCTCTTTGACATAGTATGGCATCATGCTATATCCAATATCCAATATCCAATTGTTGCCTCAATGAGGCAGTTTGACATCATATAGGTCCCTGTGTCAACTGGATATGGATATAGTGTCAGTGTGCAAGCAGCAAGGGTTTAGGCATCTAAATCATAGATTTGAAAACTAAACTGCATTGATTGAATTTGATGGGAATGATGCTTTTATATTGCTAGTCATCCTCCTCCTCTGGCTTGTTCTTCTTCTTCTTCTTCTTCCTTTTTTTAATTTCTCTCAAAGTGTGATGTTTTTTTCCGAGGAGGCAATGTGTTTTGATTTGTCTTGCATGGATAAGGTGTACAACATGTGTCCTTATTACCACTAGTATTGCTGCTGAATCTGTACTTTCTGTAAAATGTGTTCATTTAGTAAATTTAGAATGAAAGAAGTCAACAGAGTTCCCAATTATGCATTCTGTTGCCTGCAGTATTTATCAAATGCCGCACTAGCACGTACAAGTGTTGCAAGTACAAGTTCTGTCATCAACTTCAGGACTTTTTACTCTATTCATTGGTGCATTTTTGGGCCAAGATTCTCTAAATGCAGCAAAAATAATAGCAGTCCTCGTGAGCATGGCTGGTGTTGTTATGACCACTTTGGGGAAAACTTGGGCTACAGACGAGTCCCAGCTAAGCACTCCTCTGTAAGTCTTCATTCCATCTTTTTGGTTGATTTTTACCTCCAATGTTAACAGCTTTTAATAAGATAAACCACTGTGCCATGCCATTTGAAGAATGTCCGCTAATCTCACATCATCTGTGAAAGGAATTAATGGTGGCTCTTTATTCATTCTATAAATGCAGGAATTAGGTTACATACAGTGTGGAAGCCTGGTAGATTGGGGTTTCCATTTTTAATAAGATTACAATGTGATGGTTAAAGTATGCACTTTCTATTCACATATTTTTTGGGGAAACTAATGTAGAATGTTATGTTTTCCCATTAGCTTTTAGTGATATAGTTTACTAGAATGAGACACACTCCCAGTTGCAGTTGCTATGAATGTATAGAAATTTTTTCCGACAATGTCATGCTTTGTGTCAAGCCTTGTTGAGTTTTTCTCCACTCTGACCTTATCAATGCATCACCTTCTTCCTTCCTTGAGCAATTTCATCACCCCCATTGAGAATCTTGGAAGTTCATAAATTAGTCAACCCCTTATCATATAAAAGCAGTACTAAACAAGATGTAAAACTTTATGAGTCCAGTTGCCATTACGGCAAGACACTTATCAGAAATCCTGATTAGTTCCAGCTTTTTGGGGGATCATAACAACCAAATCATTTCTAGTCAATGCCTTCAACTTTTATTTTATGTATTCTCTGAGCACTTATTGTTTGATTGCTTGCTTTTTAGAATGGCTTTTGGGCATTGACAGGTTTTTTTTATTTTTAGGAATGGGAAACACTCTATTGTGGGTGATTTGTTCGGACTTATGTCAGCTATGTCATATGGACTATTTACAGGTGGGACATAGTCTCATACTCTCTTCTGTAGCTCATTTATCTACTGTTCTTAATGTCATCACTCATCAGTTTGTTTAGTATTCCATGTCATGTAAGTCTAATTCTGAAATTCACTTTACAATTGCTGCTGCAGTCCTCCTTAAAAAGTTTGCCGGTGAAGAAGGAGAAAGGGTTGATGTGCAAAAGTTGTTTGGATATATAGGCTTGTTTACACTTGTAGCCCTGTGGTGGCTAGGTAAGTTATTTGTTTGATGCCCTTGACTGGATACAACTCTTGGTAATTCGGAATCCCACGAATCATAAGGTCATAGCTTCCAAGGTTATTAGCCCATTCACTAATCAAATGCAAGTGGAGCTAACAGTCTGACTGGCAGACTTGTAATAGTATTTCACAAAGATGGAGTCATGGTTTCAGTCAATGCTTAGACATGAATTTCATGAAGTGATTTCTATTTTATCTTCAATCCTATGGATCATATTCATGGTTTTTCATCAGAATTTGTTTTGCTTTTCATACTTTTTTGGTCACTTTGACAAGCAATAAAAGTTGAAAACCATTTAGTAGTAAATTCACTGTTTCTTTCCATTTTCTTTTGGCCAATCGATGGCTATGGGATTTTTTTGTCTTTAAAATATGACAAGTTTTCCATGCAAAGACTTTTTTTAAAGATGTGCTCAGATCTAAATCCTTGTTTTTTTTATTTCCTCTATCAGTTTGGCCGTTGACAGCTCTGGGGATTGAACCCAAGTTTTCAATTCCTCACTCAGCTAAAATGGATGAAGTCGTACTTGCCAATGGCTTTATTGGAAGTGTCCTCTCTGACTACTTTTGGTATGTGAAATCAATTTTCCTTTTGCTGCTTCAGTCACAAAAATTATCCCCATCATCTTATCCTAAATATATCTTCCCAGGGCACTATGTGTTGTGTGGACCACTCCATTGGTGGCCACCTTGGGCATGTCCCTGACCATCCCTCTTGCTATGGTGGCTGATATGCTGATTCATGGCCGTCACTATTCCGCAATTTACATTTTTGGCTCTACTCAGGTGATGACAATGTTATGAAATATGATGTCTGCTCTGGACATGTAGTGTCTATTTCTTCCCCCAAGACACCATATAATGAATCCCGTGCAAGAACCAATGTCAGCTTGGCAACAATTCTGAATCGCATTGCCAGGCCACAATTTTCCATTGTTTTTGAATGGGGAATTGGGATGTCCCTTTCCTGTGAACAGCTAATTGCATACTGTTTATGGGGGAGTTGAATTTTTTTCAATGTTTCTTTCAAGATTATTTGGTTTTTTGTCCAAAATCTGACTTTGCAGTTATAATCTGCTTTGACGGCATGTTGCAGGTATTTGCTGGTTTTGTAATAGCTAATCTTTCAGATTGGATCTCAAGAAAGATAGGATTATAGCACATTGTCATCAGTATTCTTTCTTTTGGGGCCTTCCTCCACCATTTTGACTGGATGCCAAATTGTTGATTTCCACTTCTCCTCGTACTCAGAGGAGAAAGTGTGAATGTGTTGATGTATCATAATTTACTTGTGTAAATGAAAGCTACAGGTTTGCATTTGAGCCCTAATTATAACGATAGGTTAGGGTGAAGAAAAATAGAAAATTTTTTTTTATTCATTCAAATTCAAATGGTACATATTGTTGTTAGGTTGAAGTGAAGTGCTCGTCCATTTCTTCTGCCTATTTGACCTGAATAATTTGATTTATTATGTCTGAAATTTGAGTCGATTAACTTGAAATTTTGAAAATTAAAATAGTCAAAAATTTTGAATAAATTGAATCAAAAAGTTTTGAAATTTGAATAAATCAAACCACAAATAAAAAGTTTAAAATATAATATATCTAAAATATGATTTAATATACTTGAGATTAGGGTTGCTTGTAGAGTTGTCTAATTTGTTTAATTTGATTAAAATTAAAATAAAATTGTCTAATTTGTTTAATATAATATAGATGTATTTTTAATTTAAGTTGCATTTAATTGTTCGATTATTGAGATGCCAACCATAAAAAAAAAAAAAAGAAACTATCCTTTACAATTTATAGCAAAATATGTTTATATATCTTTACTAAATTTTTAATTACTTAGCTTTTATTTTTTTAAAAAGAATTTTTTTTATATTTAAATGTCTTGACTTAGTTGTAATTAATAATTTAAATTTTTGATAAAATAATTTTGTTATATAATATTAAAATTTTCATGAGAAAAAAAATTATAAAAGTAAATCCCACTTTAAGTTCAAAAGAGTTAAAGTTTTAAAATTTAAATATATAATTAATTTTTAAATTTTATTTAATAAATTTTTTATAAAATGATATTTTTTTAAAAAAAAAATTAATAATTTAATTTAAATATAAATATTAAATTAACTGAAAACTACCCGTACTTCAAACACCCCTTGAATTTCAAATACCAAAATTCGAATGGTGCCAGAAACGAAACAAATCGGACGGTTTGCCACCTTAGATAGCAAGACTCAGAAATCGCTACAAGTTTAACATCGACGTTCGCACATAAAAATAAATTACTGATCACCTTTCTAAAGCAGCCAGATTACGTACTAAAATTAACAGTCTACACGGTGAAGCACCAGAACCCTAGCCTTCGCAGAAAGGAAAAGGGGGAAAAAAATAATTAAAAAAAAAAAAACCAAGAGGAAAGAAAATCACTCTCTCTGTACCACGATTATGGGGTTGATCGGAAGATCGCCGGTTATTCTCGTACTTGTCGCACAATTGGTCCTGTCTGTTCTCTGCCCGGCTCTGGCAATTTCAATCGGGTAACGGTCTACCGGAGCTACATGTTCTCTCAATTTCAATCCCTACTTAGCTGATATTGACTGGGGAACTCTCTTATTGAGATCTAGATTCTTTGAACTGGAATTTGGTACAGTTCATTATTTTCTTGGGATTAGGGTTTTGCATTATTTACTCGTTCGGCGTCGTATTGATTATTAATATTGTTATCGTTTGCAGGTCTGGTGATGGGTACACGATCAATGGTCGTGTGAAGATCTCTAGTATGTTTTCGGTGTAATCCAGAGTATTTGATCGCTTAATATGTTTGTTTCAGAATAATACCAGGGATATTGAATTTGGTTTTATCAATAAAATTTCTCGTATATGGCATACATGATTTGAAATGAGGCGTTTCTGAAGCTTTGGTGCAGCTACTGTATCAATGACCAAGTTTAGTGAATTTGAGATAATTTCTTCAGTTTGTTGGATTTTGCATAAGGGTTATTTGAGTGTTGAGACATGTTATTTTATTTTGTTTATATTAAATACCATCTCATTTTGAGATAGTGAACAAGGTGAAGGTGAGGATGCTTGCACGTTCCAAGCCCTACCGATCTTTGTTCAAGGATGGTGGAAAATCAAGTGGAGAAATGCTTTTTAACTGACATTTGCTCTCCATGTTGACATAGTTTCCTAGATTTCACTAGATATTATTTTAACATACTACAATAAGGAATCCACAGGCCCTTTTTGATAGGCTTGACAAGTGCCCGTACAGAAACCCCATGCTTCCAAAAGAACTTTGCATTGGTTGAATTTGGGTTCAATGCCCAAGATATATTATCATTGGATGGTTATCATAGTCCTTTATTCCAAGTTTTGCTTTGTAGCCTTTTGGCTGAGGAACAGCTTTAACAATTGTGATTCCATGGTGTTTTGCATTTTTTTTTTCTCCATATCCGTTGTTGTTTAGCTGGTTTATGGTGCTGATGCATTAGTATTGCAGGTTTGGACACAAAAGGAATTGGTGCTCCAGGAAAAATATCAAACATCAAAGTTATACTCAATGGTGGCCAAAGTGTTACCTTTCTGAGGCCTGATGGATTTTTTTCATTGTATCCTTGTTATATTATTTATATGGTTCCAGGGTTCTAATATAAAACTTGATTTTCGGTGCCATTGGCAGATTTCATTGGCATAATACTTGTTTCTCTGTGTCACTTTCAATGGTTTTATGCCGGTAAATTGTCCCATCATGATTCCTTGACTTGTATGCTGAAAGCCACAATGTGCCGGCTGGGACTCATTTAATTGAAGTATCTGCAATTGGCTATTTCTTCTCACCAGTGAGAATTAAACTCTGCAATGTTATGTCATTTTGGTTGTGGTTTCATCTTTCCCTGGATCTTCCATCATTTAAATTTGTTTCAAATTTTTAGGTCCGAGTTGACGTTAGTGCTAGATTCCCTGGCAAAGTTCAGGCAGCCTTGACAGAGAACAGGAGGGGTCTTAATGAGTTGCTGTTAGAGCCATTGAGTGAGGAACAGTATTATGAGGTGGATCCTCTTTTTGCAGTCTTCTTGATAGATTTTTTATTGTATGAATCTTGATGTATTCTTTGCCTCATGTTAACTCATGCTGTTGCAGATTAGGGAACCCTTCTCCATACTGAATATTGTGAAAAGTCCAATGGGACTCATGGTGGGATTTATGCTGGTTGTGGTGTTCCTGATGCCCAAATTGATGGAGAACATGGGTAAGGGACTGCCATGTTTGACTTGATTTTTATGTTTCATTCATTAGTCTTGTGGATGCATGGTAAACTTAAAACAGGTTGACTTGCCTTTGTTTCGTTTCTTGACATGCCTCATCTTTTGGGTGGCTTACTTGCACCTGGGAAAGTTACCTCCATCATTTGAGTTATGCTTGGCATCCAGTTTTTTTTTTTTTGTCTCTCTCTCTCTGATTCATCTGCCTTTCTTTTCAACAGATCCAGAAGAAATGAGACGAGCACAAGAAGAAATGCGAAACCAAGGTGTTCCATCCTTGGCAAGCTTGCTGCCAGGAGCTGCAAGGAACGGCTAGAGATGGAGTGTGAACCCCACATTGAGCTCCATTGTTCGCAGGCCAGGAGCTAAAAGATTGAGAATTGATGTGATTGAGAGGCTTTATTGTGTGCGGGGAGAATGTTGTGGTGCCTGTGCACATTATTATATGTCGGTTGTCTCGGGCAATGATTTATTTGTTCTGAGTGGTTGGAAGGAACTAGATTTGGAAATTGCGCATTATGTTGGGTTCTGGACCCTGTTGTTGACATTTGATATTCGGTGTATCGGACGCTTGGTCGCCGTCATAATTGTTTGTTTGGCAACGGATGGAAGGGGAAATCTGTGTCTATCTGTTGAGATTACCAGATTCTACCCGCATTTAGACGTTCAGTCCTTTGTAATCCCAGATTTGACGTGAATAGTGATTAGATTCCCGATGCTCGTTGTCCTCGGGAATCACTACATTCCATCCTCCCAAACATTCCTGTGTACAAATAGTTACAAAAATAGTTTATATAATATTTAAAATAATTTATATTATATAAATAATATTTTATACAATATAAAAATATATACATCAATGTTTGTTATATTATTATAAAATTTATATGTTGTATACATGATTAAAATAAAATGTTTTATACATAATATAAATAATTTTTATGATTAATAGTGTCACAAAATTTATATTCATGAAGTTTTTCCATTTTTTCTAATGATATATTTGTATTTTCATTGGCAAGAAATCTCCGTTAAAGGGATAATTTAGAAATTTCTCCTGTGGTGCTTTTTGAATAGGCCTAGAGCTGGGGCCCATCTCAAACTTTCTGAAAACAGGGGCGTTGGAAGTAACCGTTCGGTCTCGTGGTCCCCTCTCTCTCTCTCTCTCTCTCTCTCTCTGGCCCTGTATCTCGGGGAATTCAAATTACTCTTCCCTGGGTCAGTTCGGTTGGTCCAGCAGGCAAAGCCCCCCATTCACTCATAAATTTTTCTCAATTAGATCGCTCAATCAATCGAATTTTGATCTACTGGATACAATACCTACCCATAATACGGAGAAATATACAAAGCAAGCTTTGCTTTGCTTAGCTTAGCTTAGCTCGGGATGGAGGGATTACCGACGACGTCGACGACGAAGAAGAAATCGGAGAGGCGATGGAGATCGAAGCCTCTTCAGTCATCCAATTCCAAGCCCTCTCTCGTCATGGCCTTCTTCTCTTGCGTCGCTTGGCTCTACGTTGCTGGACGGTTCGGCCCTTTTCCCCTTTTCGTTTTCATTTTCCTTTAATTTTCCCATTTTTTCTCCTAAAAAAAAAAAGAAAAAATGCCTTTGTTCGTAATTTGAATGAGATTAGTGACTTTGTCACTGAGATTTTGTGGATTTTTTACTAGTCCGGATATGATCGATTTCCAATTTCATTGTGATTCAAAACGATCGTCTTTAATTCTAAGGTCCAATAGGCTCCCACACTCTGTTGGTGGGGTGGGTTTGGGGTGGGTTCTTTAATTGAATTGATAACCAAACTAATTTGATTGCATGCGTGATGAGATTTTTCTAGGAAATTACTATTAATTATTTTATTTAATATTTATTTTTTATTATTTTCAAATTAATAGAAAAAATTATATTAATATTCTGTAACTTGATATATTTGTAACACTATTATAAGACTTTTAGAATCAAACAATCAATAATATTCATCACAACTTTTAGTTTATTGAAGGTCGATCTCTCGAAACTATCATTAGAGACTGATCACTTCGAATAGATCAATCGTATCCCTTTTTCTTATTTTAAATTCTCAAATCTCAATTCTTACTTTTAATTCCTAATCCCAAAACCTTAATTTCTCAACATTTGGTATCAGAGTGGCGTTGTTAGAGATTTCACTTATACTCTCTTCTCTACAAAAAAAATTATTTATACCTTTACCTAACAATAAAAGAAAAATCTGGGTATCACTAATTTGCAATGTTACAGTATGTTTTCACAAAATCTATCACCAATTTTCATTTGATTTCATGGGCTGCAAAATTCTTTTGGAAACCATCAGGTTATGGCAAGATGCAGAGAACAGAACCTTGCTGTCCAATCTTCTTAAGATGAACTCAGCTCAGGTGGTGTTGATATTCCTTCATACTCACTTAAATAAAATTCTAAACACTCTTTTCTTTAAACCCGTGCAATCAAAATCGTTTTTGTCTTTTTTTTTTTTTCATTTCCACGTAAATCATTTGTGTTTATGTGCTTGTTGACAGAGACCAAAGGTTCTCTCACTGGAAGATAAGCTTACTGCCTTGGGGTGCAAGTACATTTCTCTTTTTATGCATACTTCCTTTTCCTTTTATAGCATCAATGGCTCTGAATTTTATTTTAGTATTGATGTTAATGATTTCTAGAGATCTAGAGAGGAGGATTGTTGAGACTGAGATGGAATTGACATTAGCAAAGAGTCAAGGGTATGTTAAGAACCAGCTGTCACAAAGTGGGTCTTCTTCAAGCCAGAAACTCCTTGCAGTTATTGGGGTTTATACTGGATTTGGCAGTCGCTTAAAGAGAAATGTGTTTAGAGGGTCATGGATGCCTAGAGGTCAGTTGTGATTTAATTACCTATTATACTGGCTGGCTATCTAGAACATTGTCTTAAAATACTTTTGAAATTGAAAATTTTGCTCGATTTCTTGTATCATTTTGATTCCAATTCTTACATACAGTTATTAGAAACACCTTTCCTTTAAGAATTGATACTCATCGCAGGAAATAACACAATCTAGTATGTGTGTATCTTGATCTCCAAAATGAAAATCCAAGAACAGGTTATCAACTTCTTCCATATTATTATACTAATGTTTTAAGGTGTTTGGTATTTTATGCACAAACGCTTCATTATCACTATGTTGTCATCTTCAATCACCATGAGCTTTTTGCTGCATTTTGAACTTTATGTGTTCTTGTTACCTAATTACATTGTGTTACTTCATTTACTTATCGCATATGTGATTGTTTTATCTTGTCAGAATGGTTTTACTGCTGACTTTTGGCATATTGCATCCTATGTCTATCCTCAGACTGCTGGTTGAAACTTATCAACAATCATCCTTAGAAATATCAAGTTGTACTTCTGAAAATTTTATCTCGGTTACTCTTCTTCTTTTATAGGTGATGCCTTGAGAAAACTTGAGGAGAGAGGAATAATTATACGTTTTGTCATTGGTCGAAGGTTTTCCCTTACGCTTTAACACCTATTCTGATATTAAACTTCCCTTTCCTCTTCTTTTCACTGATTTGCTTGGCATGGTTTCTGTATGGTAACCAGTTCTACAGATTTGATTGTAATGAATGTAACACTCTAAGATAACTCTGTTAGTTTGCAACTGGCAGTGCTAATCGAGGTGATAGCTTAGATCGCAATATCGATGAGGAAAATCGTGCAACAAAAGATTTCCTGATTCTTGTAGGTGATGGATTTGATGATTATAATTTTAAGTTTTTGCATTATACTAGTACATCTGTGTTTTCAATGGTTGTGCATCTCTCATAAACATTTTGAATTTGTTTTCATTACTTTATTTTCCATTTATTATTGGATGAATGTCACAATGTTTTTATGTTTATTATCATTAGAACATTGGAAACTATTTTCAACGTGAAGATTTGGTGATGCAATAAACTCATTGATTTCGTTAAATCGAAATGTATTTGCTTTGGAGCAGTGTTCCTCTTTTCATTAACTAGTTGTACTGAAAGAGGATGTGAAGCATCTCGGTAAAGTCTGAGCCCACTGATTAATTTTTTCTCTCAGGAAGGTCATGAGGAGGCTCAAGAAGAATTGCCTAAGAAAGCAAAATTCTTCTTTAGTGCTGCTGTTCAGAACTGGGATGCAGAATTTTATGTGAAAGTTGATGACAATATAAACCTTGATCTTGGTATAAGATCAATGTCTGACCTTTGTGTCTTATTCATTCAGGCTGGTCATATTTCTTCTTTATTCATTACATACCACACACACCTCTTTCTTGTGTAACAGAGGGGCTAATTGGACTTCTTGATCGTCGTCGTGGTCAAGATGGTGCTTACATTGGATGTATGAAGTCAGGAGATGTGATAACTGACGAGTACATGCTCTATCATTTCTTGCTTTGGCCTAATTCTGATTGCATATCTTACTTAATAGATGATGGTGTATGCTTATTTTTTTTTTTTAAAAATGGAATTATAACTTTCTTAATTTCATTACAATCTTCATTGGTTAGTTATTGTTTTATTTAATGAACTTCCCCTCATTTGCACATGGAAAAATGGAGTTCATTTGCATGGCACTAATGTCCTAATTGCTGTAGCCCACATATAATACTGGGAATCTCCTGGGTTGAAGGTTATCATTTGCCAATCCTAGGTTTTCCAAATAGTGGGTTTTCATGAGTGGCTTGATCAAAAAAAAAAAACTTGAATAACTAAACTTTCTTGATCTTCAGGGGAAAGCAATGGTATGAGCCTGAATGGTGGAAATTTGGTGACGAGAAATCGTAAGTGGTGTAAGATGTGAAGGAAACAGAGTAAAATATGTGCTGTTTATGTTTCTATTTCTTTTGTATCAATGGCAGGGTTTTGAATACCTCTTGACTAGGTACAATATGAAACGTGTCTATATTAATCATCTATGCCTTTTCACTCTTCTATTTCAGGTATTTCAGACATGCAGCCAGTTCACTTGTAATACTTTCTAAAAATTTAGCTCAGTATATAAACATAAACAGGTAATTATGGATGCTATGAGCTCTATTAAATAAAAAAGTTGATGACAGATGCTAGATGGGGAATGTTTTGGTATGAAATCATCTTTTTGTGGAAGTCAATAACAACTTACATTGTGCATAGGATCAATTGTCCTTGTGATTTGACTGTTGATAAGAATGTTGAAGACAAGTGCTATGTTTGTGATTTCAACTGCAAAGCTTAATAGATGTGTTAAAAGTTGATGAATAAGTATCTGAAATTTATGCATCCTTTATCGTCACCGCACATTTTGACTTTGCATTGGAAAATTGACAGGAGATTTGGTGGCATAAAATATTAAAGGTTGGTGACAGAGTAATTTTGCAGTAGTGACTGTAGGGCCATAAATCAGGCAAAATTATGGGCATGCAGTATGCTTGATTGTCATTTGAATTCTGGGTTTGAGGCATTGCATGCTTCTTGTGCTCATTGCTTCGATGAATAAACTTAAGTTACTACACAATTTTGTATACTCATTGCCTTGTGTTTTTCTTTGAATCTTGTTCCAAATCTATGACATGCAGTGCATCTCTGAAAGCTTATGCTCATGATGATACATCAATTGGATCTTGGATGATGGGTCTCCAAGCAACCTATATAGATGACAATCTTCTGTGCTGTGGTGGCATTACACAAGGTATATTTGCTTTGATGTTTGCATATTCAGGTTGCTGGTGCGTTGGGTGGTATTTGAATGGTATTAGACTATCAAAATAACTTTTCAGGCTATGCAGAATATGCTTGGCTTACGATCCGACTTTTATGCTAACCAATAATGTGTAACCCTTCATTTGCAGACAAGCTTTGTTCAGTGGCTTGATCAGAGAGGGATAGAATCTGTTTCTTCTAAATGGATGCTTCCAACTCTCTCTTGGTTGCTTATCAGGGCACAGCAACTGTGACTCGTGCCATGAAAATAAATTTGAAGTTTGCCGGATCTCTTTTTGTGTCACCGGCTTCCAGATAGTATGTATCCATGGAGCATTGACTAAACCGATTCTTTCTAGATGCAGAGATCTGTTTTAAATTCATTTATGGTAACATAGGCTAAGGAGCTGAACTCTAGCTGTCCATTACAGCGGGGGGATCTCTGCTTTACTCTTGTCAGTCAACCTCCTTTTCTTTCTAGAGTTTTGTGCGGTCTGCCTATGCATTTTTTTTTCTCTGATTAAGTACTCATCTATTTCTAGGAAATTCATGTTGATGAAACTGACACCTTTTTTTTTATTTTTAGCGTGTCAAATTTGACAAATAGTGTTTTGTTTCTGTGGAATTGCAATGACAAACTAGACAGCGGACAAAGCCTAAAGACTTGGTTTATGTCACCCCGAAGAATACGTCGCAGGGAATGTTTCTAAACAAATCATAAATCCCTAGTGTTTGAGCGTTTAGCAAGTCTCTATACTTCACAGAAAACCCTATGGCGCATGGTGATTTTAAAGGGTATTATGATTTATCCTTTTGACTCTCGGATAAAAACAATTAGAATCGCACTGTAAAATGATTGCCAGGGGGTTCTAGTTTGGGGATTTTAGTTGGGAGTTTCGAGGAATGTCGATGTAGAATATAAAAGGATTAAAATGAGTTTTATAATTTTCACTGAAGAAAATAGAAAACATATACAAAATGATATATTTTTCAGCAAAGTCCCGTTATTAAACCGAACGGAAAATAATTGGGACCTAATACCTTGTAAGGATGTATCATCGTGATGACAATCTATGCATTCTATCACACCTAAATTCCTCAATAATTTGAGAAAATAGACCAATAAATAAACACCGCTTAGAAAATAAAGGAAAATTAACGATACAGCCAATCCTTTGTTACCAACTGTGCCAACTGATGAATATAACGGTCACAGTGCTGAGAAATCTAACCAAAATGGTTAATTTATACTGATTTTATTCACACTAAAAAAATTCCTCAAATTATCCTGAAACTAGAAAATTTTCAATAACTAGTGCATTGCATTCGAAGCTTTACGCATATTAAACTTTGAAAAAACTTCTGATGCCCTATGCTACTCAATACTCACTCAAATAAAGAGTAAAAATAAAAAAATAAAAAATAAAATTAGTTTCAATCGCCAAACAATATATTTTCATTAGATTCACAAGGAAACAGAACTCATGGAGCAAGCAAGTGGTCTGTCCTCGGCCTGGGTCTGAAGGCTATGTCTAAACAAGCCCCTGCCTCTTACCAACAGTTTTCGTTCTCTTACCCAAGTGCCTATTTTGTATATTTGACTCACATGGGTAATGGTAGCAAGACAAAGGGCACGCAAAAACTATTAATCAAAAACAGAGACCAGGTCACAAACTATACACATCAACACAAATGACTACAATTCCTAAAAGCATTCATCTGCAACTATCTTGTTGGGAAACAACCAATGGTTAGTAGCAGGTAGAATTATATGCTACAACCCATGTAGAGAATTGAACACAACACATGAAAACTAGAGGAAAACTCATTTAGTACAACAATTGTATGAATAGAAACAACTAAATAGGTGCACATATGCTTGTGATCGCATTACAACATAAAATGGGAATCAATGGTTTCAGTGCTTTTGTAGTCCTTTAGATTTCCAAAACACCTGGTTCCGCAAACCTTATTTTCAAGTCATTATAACGGTAACATAAGTTTTGAAGTTTCAAGGCATTAGAAATATGAAACATCTCTCAATAATGTTGCAAGCGTTACGTTCCATTCAAAGAAAGGCCCTTGAAAAATGGAGAACCATTCCACATGCATGTATTAAACCAAGCATCAACCTTTTGAGTGGTAATTTAGAAATTGAGCAAAAAGATAAGAAAATTATAAAATAATATGTCACTCGGTACGCTGACGTAGTAGATGCATAGATAGGTAAATATTAAGTGAACGACGGCCATAAGTGAAAAAAACGGCCAATGACAAATTTTTTTTTTTTATTGGCTTTTCCCATCTTGAGGATTTGAGGCTGAGAGTGACTATTTTCGAAATATTCTTAATTTTCCATTCTATTAAATGTAAGATCAGAATAATAAGATTAACTAAGATATAAAATGATAAGAAAACAAAATTAAATTAACAAAAAGAAAAGAGATAAAAGGGAGAAAAGGATTGAATTGGAAGAGGAAAAACACACGATGGTGAGTCTATTGAGGTGCGTCCGCTTCTTACCGACGCCAAGCTCATCGCCGCTGCGCTCCTCCGCTCAAGTCAGAACCTACTTTTGTCAGGCCTTGTCTCCGACTAGGAAGAGAGAGAGGAGGCGGAGTCTTAATCGCCTCCTGTCTAGTCTGAGCTCGTTCGAGCCCTTGGCCAAGCACCGCAATCCCAACGCCGATGGGACCACGGCGGACCTGTGGCTCTACAACACCATGAGTAGAAAGAAGGAGGTGTTTATACCAAAAGTGGAGGGCAAAGTCGGGATTTACGTTTGCGGCATAACCGCTTATGACCTTAGCCATATTGGCCACGCTCGCGTCTATGTCACCTTCGATGTTCTCTACAGGTCCCCCTCCTTTCTGTACATATTCTCTTGCGTTGGGGTTTTGCTTTTGTTGATGATAGGCAATTTTTTTTTATATATATATTTTTTCCTTATTATTAGGCAGATATCTTAAGCATTTGGGCTACGAAGTGTGCTATGTTCGAAACTTCACCGATGTTGATGACAAGGTCCGTCCTTTTATTATTATTATTGTTGTTGTTGTTGTTGTTTTTGGAAGTTGTCTTAACATATGATTAGATTATATATGCTTGTCATGATCTTGTTGGCTTATGCAAAGATTCCATCTTTTGACCTTGTGTCTGCTGTTGTTGGTGTTACAATGGACAGGATGAATTTTTATGGCAACTGATGCTAAATTCAGTGTCATAGTAAAATTACAATGTCAAAAGAATTGCAAGATTTTACAAGATGGAATGGATTGATAGGGGATTTTATAGCATTAACAAGTTTGAGAGATTCTTCTTTGTTTCAGGCTTCACTGGTTTAGAACCTTGCTTCCCTTGCACTGAAGAATGTAATTAAGCTTCCATGGAGCTTAAAGTCTCTAGTGGGACACAATGATGTCAGGCTGTGTTGTGCATTTTGTGGAATGGTAGCATAGAGTTTGGATTTCTGTGTTGTTTTCGGAAAACAAATCTATATGAACGTCAAGTAGTCTGGCTTTTCCCTTATTTGTCTAGGTGCACACCGGGATTTTGTTTAATCTGTTATAAGACTTGCTGCCTACTGCCTTTCCCATTTGGTTTTGCAGGATAACTGAGTTTCATTGCCCTTTTCACATTCTGTAGATAATTGCTCGAGCAAATGAATTGGGAGAGGATCCAATAAGTCTTAGTAAACATTACTGTGAGGAGTTTTGTCTTGATATGGCACAGCTTTGTTGCCTACCTCCTTCTTTTGAACCAGGTGTGTCGAATCACATGCCCCATATCATTGACATGATCAAGCAGGTTTGTTGAACATAATAGAATCTGAGCTATTATTTTTTTTTTTCCCCTTTCCTTTGCAGTCAACAAAACAACAAAAGATTAAGCCTCTGAAAGGACATTCCTCTCTCTCTCTCTCTCCCCCTCCACCCCATGGACATTTATGTGTATTGAGACGTATATCATCTCATTCATTTCTTGGTATACCATGCTAGCAGATTCTTGATAATGGATGTGCCTATAGCATTGATGGGGATGTCTACTTCTCTGTAGACAAATTCTTGGAATATGGAAAGTTATCTGGTCGGAAATTAGAAGATAATAGATCTGGTGAGCGAGTTGCTGTGGACTTAAGAAAGAAAAATCCTGCTGATTTTGCATTATGGAAGGTAACTATTGCGGGACATGCTTTGTGATCACAGTAGTGATTTGCACAGGACATCAAACCATTCCATTGTCTATGTTCCATAATTTTCTGCAATTGAGAAATTTGATAAGCAATATGGCAATAAGTTAATGTTCGCCTTCAATCAATGTCACTGTATTATGCTTTAGGCAGCAAAGAAGGGTGAACCTTTTTGGGACAGTCCATGGGGTCCTGGAAGACCTGGATGGCATATTGAATGCAGTGCCATGAGTGCTGCTTATCTTGGCTCTTCTTTTGACATACATGGTGGTGGAATGGACCTTGTATTTCCCCACCATGAAAATGAGATTGCTCAGAGCTGTGCTGCATATAGGGGTAGTCATGTAAGCTATTGGGTACATAATGGCTTTGTTACTGTTGACTCAGAGAAAATGTCTAAATCCCTTGGAAACTTTTTCACAATTAGACAGGTAAATAATTCCAAATCTTGTTGAACGGTCTCTTGTCTACATTTGATATTGCTTCTAGGTTAACATTATTCTTACATTCTTTTTAACTTTTCCCAGGTTATAGATCTTTACCATCCACTGGCTCTAAGACTGTTCTTGTTAGGCACTCACTATCGATCTCCAGTCAACTACTCTGATGTGCAACTTGAAAGTGCTTCAGAACGTATTTTTTACATCTTTCAGGTTCTACAAGTTGCATTCCCCAGCAGTCCTGGCCTAATCTTGTTTGCATTCCTCCATCTTTTGGCAATTCATTTGTGTTAAGAAATATAAAAATTATCCTGTTGTTTGATCTCACAAAATTCAACTGATTGCAGACATTATGTGATTGTGAAAATGTTATCAGCCAACATGGTGCAGTATTAGAGAAGGACTCTCTTCCAGCTGACACTGTGAATTGCATCAATAAGTTTCACAATATATTGTGGGCTTCAATGTCCGATGATCTTCACACTCCTGTTGTTTTGGCTGCATTATCTGAGCCTTTGAAGGTCATTAACGATATGCTACATACCAAAAAGGTAACTGGTTTGAGATGATATTATGCTTGCTTTATTGTGCAGTTTTATCTTGATTAGATGTTGGAGCTTTTGGGCGCTGTACTTCCAGTATCTAACATAAAATTTCTCTTTTTAGGTCTAAAATTGTATGCTTTAGTTATCTATTCTTGGCCCAAGAAATACTGTGAATGTGTTTTACATTTCTAGCTGATTCTGAAGTAAAATTATGGGAAGGGCCTGGTTAAGATTCTGCCAAAGTTCTCACTTTTGCCTTTGATTCCCAATAACATTCGACTACACTCGTGCTCCGCTTCTTAGTTTTTATTTCATTAAATTACGTATGCAGGGGAAGAAGCAAGCAAAGCGAATGGAATCAATTTCTGCTTTACAAGAGATAGTTGGGAATGCTCTGACTGTCTTAGGTTTGATGCCTGCAACTTACTTTGAGGTAAAATTGCCCAGGATTATACTCCTCTGTTAGAGTATGGCAATCTTGTCTGAGAATTTTTTTGTTGTCTAATTTTCTGAATAAAGATACAAATATTGTTGTATCAAGTAGTTGCATCATAATCTCTTACAATGAAAATGGCTGCAATACATGATCCCAAGTAGATACTTGACATGTTCTCTTACAATGAAAATGGCTGTAATACATGATCCCAAGTAGATACTTGACATGTTCCCCTTTACCAGTTCCATCACAATGGAAATGCAAACCAAGATTTGCTTTCTCTTGGTTCTGCATGCATTAATCCCTCTTTATGATTATAATGCTTAGATCCAAGTCATTCTAGGACTGCTCCAAAATGCAGTGAAATGACTGCATGTATTCCAATATTTCATGCATGCATTTCTTTCATTTTGTTCATCTATTAATCATGGATATCCTGTTATTGCTTTGCCCTTTGCAGCCTTACCAATGATTTGTGAGTTTGTTACCTTTTCTGCCAAGATTCACAGTTTGTGCTTTGGGTGTGAGTAAGCGGCTCTTTATGGTGAACCCTATGACTTGTCATGCTGCAGGTTCTACGGCAACTCAGAGTAAAGGCATTGAAGCGTGCAAAGTTAACAGAAGAGCAAATATTGCAGAAAATTGAAGAAAGAACTTTAGCGAGAAAGAACAAAAACTATGAAAAATCAGATTCTATTAGGAAAGATCTAGCCTCTGTGGGTATTTCTCTCATGGACAGCCCAAATGGCACAAGTTGGAGACCAGCTGTACCACTTGCGCTGCAAGAACAGCAAGCTGTCACAATTTGAAAGGATTTTCTGAACTCTTGCAACTTTATTCTTGTGATGCTTCTTCAAATTCTGGCATATGTTTCATGTTCAAGGAACAGCATTTGAGTATTTAGAAAGTGGAATTTGGGCAGATATATAGGATTGATGGTAAACTTTGTTTACTATGGATAGAGCTTTTGGTACTTTGTAATGATACATTTATTTAATCAGCAATAACATTTTCTTTATAACCTAATAAACTTTTGATCATTGCTCTTCTGTGGCTGATTATTTTTTGAGTTCATAGGTTTTTTATGGGCTAAGCAACTCAAATTAAGCTTGAGTTCTGAGTTTGGTTTTTATGCATCAGATATGAGACTCCATTGATATTTGTCTTTCTCTCGACATTTCTTGGACAATGATAACCCTTTTGCAATATTCCCCATCAATCAACATTTGTTTCAGCTCATGCTGTCTCTGTCATGCTCTTAAAATGGCCTAGATCATTCAAAGAAAGGTACAAATGTATGCACAACTAGCTCGAATCTTATTAAAATGCATGAAGAATTAAAAACTGATGGACCTTTAATCTACATACAAGCAGGAACTGTTATATTGGCAATGTGAGCAAATACAATAGAGAAAGGTGCTACAGTTATTGGATCTGACTGGCTGACTTTTATGGGCTCAAAGGAAGGGATGACCCCGGAAGAGTTTACGGTAAGTATCTTCCCATTTAAGAGCATAGTTTGGCTGTGTAGATCTCCATCCTTAGCTGTTAAATGATATTCGTCTCTTGTATGCCCCTCTAGTTTAGAACCCCTAGACATCCTAGAAATTTTTGCTCTGTGAGTGCGGTGGTGGTGCATTGTCCAGGTTCCATTGCTGGTGGTGTTTTCAGTTGAAACACGGGCTTGAACTGTGGTGTTACCATCTAGGTTGATTAAGAGCAGTGTGATTCCACTCTGTAATGATAAAAACCATGTGCATTAGACCATGTACATAAATGTTAATTCTCTTCCGATCCAAGAGTTGGGATTTACTTACAGATGCTTTAGAACAGTGAGCATATGCACGTAATTTCTTGGTCCCAGAGAAACTTTTGGACAAGGCATTTCTTCCCATCAGTCGGTGCCAGAGAAGGGCACTAGAAAAAAACAAGATGAAACAAATTAAGTAAACATAATGAATATGATTGATCTTCAATACACCTGGGAAAGGGTATTTGCATTTGACATGTAGTTATGCTAGAATGTTAAATGTTAAATGTTGTTTTGATATGAGTGGAACTAGAAATTTCTGGTCCTTTTGAGGTCATGCTTGAAGTGCAAACTGATGCAATTAATTGGAGGCTGGAGCATTTGCTGGCTTAATATTGGGAATCACAATCAGCAAAGCAATAGTACTAAACTTAGCTGAAGATCTTTGGGACATAATATTATTGTGAAATAACATTTCTTCTTAATCTGATTTGAAGTTTAATAATTACCTGTAGTAGTCAGGATTTGGGACAAATGTGGTAGTATTGAGCAGGCCATAGTTTCCACCGATCAATGTTTGCCTACAATATGTTTTAGTATCATAAGAAGATGCCATTCCTAGCTGGTCCAAATACCTGCTTGGTTAGCGAAGAGCAGGTCAGTAAGTGTCCACATCATAGATGGTAATAAAATACAATATGGCAAATTTCAGAACCAGCTTAGTAGCTTACCAGAAACTGAATACAAATGCATTTGTGACAAGGTTGCGGCCACTGTTGTAAGCCCCCCCTGCCTCACTCACCCAAGCAACGGCTGAAGTTGCTGAACTCTTTAAAATTCCTTGAAGTTTTCTAAATGGTTTGGAGCCATGGTCTAGATAGGATGGATCTAAGATCTTGTCAACCAGGTGATGATCAACTCCTATACTCCAGAAATGTGTTTCTGTGGTGAGTATATTAATTGATGCAGACAGGTGCAGAGCATCAAAGCATTAAACGCTTAAAGTGTCATAATAATGTTTATTAATGTTTTATGTACCTGGACCGAGATTGTAAATATGGTGGGTGACTACTTGAAGAGCTCTGGGAGTTTTGTTTATGAATTGGGTAAACCATTTTGCATCAAAGAAACCCCCAGGTGCCAGGACTAGTGGCTTAACTTTAAAGCCTGAATATATGGTATGGACTATGTTCCGCAGGGTCTGAGAGTCAGATACGTATTGATCTGCTGCAACGTATGTTCCAACTCCGCGCCCACTCAGTTCATTTCCTGACAAGTAGCAATCGTTTTGCACAAGAACTTGCAAGGGTGTGAACTAAACATCGTTTATGAGCTTATAATTCTATGGACAATTTAGTTCTTACCGAGCTCCCAACCATGCACTCTGTAGCCGTTATTGACTGTGTAACGTATGAGAGCTTCAGCATCACTCGAATTCCAGGCCCCCACAGCCGACCCATTACGAGCAATGGTCCTGCCTTTAAGTGCATTCAGCCCAAAAATAACTACAGCCCTGTATTATTCAAGTTGTAGTACTTGTTAATATAAGACCTATGGAATCAAAGTGTGTATTTTTATTTTTTTTGGAGATACATATGGTGTATTTGAATTTAGTGGGACTGTAGTTTTTTACCCAGCTTTCTTGAAGAAACGGTTGAGTTCATCCCATCGAGACATAGGTAAGCAACCCTGTGAGAAACCGAACATCTTTGAACTACTTTTGACAAATGAAGGACATGGTTGACCCCGTTTCCCATATATGACTTTGTCCTGCAAGGTTCCTCCCAATCTAATTTTCAGAGGAGAAAAGGCTGCAAATCAATGAAAACCAACGTCATGTCGTGCCTTATATTTTATGGCTTACGATGATTGGAGTAAATTGGTCCCTACCTTTGACCGCATTTAACAGCATGGGGTTACTCAGATCCTGCCAAAATTGAAAAAGATTTAAAAAGAAAATCAAAAAAAAAAAAAGATTATAACGGCAATAATGGCAATAAATAAATCAACAAGAGAAAGAAAAAGTATCTTACTAAACATCATATTAACAAGTAATAACAGAAAAGCTCAAAAACCATGTTGAACATCGAAAGCCACGACTCTAAACTACTGCCAAAAGTAAACGGATTAGGTTTGCAAAAGAAAAGAGCTAATACTGGACTAAAATTGTCAACTGCTTGAGTTAGGTTCCGTTGAAGTAGAACATATCCCCACATGGGAAAACACGTGGCTGTTAGCCATGCTAAAAAAGCTTCAATATTTCAATTCAAATCTATCACCAAGATTAATTTCATAGATTCTACCCCCCCCACCCAAAAAAAAAAAGTTTAATTTGATGGAAATTATCTACAAATGTAGGCAATCTAAACCATATCTGGTTATGTGACAATCTGTAAAACTCACCAGATTGAGAAAAGAAGCCTGTCCCCAGCTGCAAGTTCCATAGTCACATTTCTCTGGAGGCCACCAGTCCAAAGTGGCACAGATAAAATCGCTGTCTATTTTACCAATCGGGACTGTTCCGTTGATGAAAACAATGCCTTCAGTAACATTTCCCCGCCCTCCTGCGCTCAGTGAAACCACAAAGATGGAGCTTTGCCTTTGACCCACCAACCAGCAAAGACAGACATACAGGAAGAAGAATCTGAGCAAATAGCCCATCTGGTAAATCAACGCGTGTCTTAGTTTCTCTGCGCTTCTATATCAGCTTATTGAGCGTGACATGCAGAATGCATAGCGGTATGATGGAGGAGATAAGTATTTGCTGGGGAGAATTTAAGCAGTTACATGACATTATAAAATAATATTTGGGCTGAGAGCGAGAGCGAGAGAGAGAGAGAGAGAGAGAGAATACTATCATTTGTGCACTTGCATGAATTGAAATGATATTAAAAAAAAAAAAAAAAAAAAAAAGGGGGAAAACATTCAATGTGTTCGGTAATGTTTGGTTATCTTTCCTCGTTATAGTAATCGGATTAGAAGTTTCATACCAACTCCTGGTCAATGGATAATAAAAAAAAAAAAAAAAAAAAGCGAGATACTATGATTGTGATGCATTGTAATTTTGACTTTATCGGACACACGATAATAGTTAAGAACTCACTTTTTTTTTTTATCTTCAGAGTTTTATATTCTATTTTAAATATATATATATATATATATATATATATAATTTATAAAAATATGGAAAAATATCTCGTTTGTATAACTCTTACAAAGCCTCCGATGATTTAAAAAAAAAAAAAAAAAAAGGTATTAAGTAAAGCTGATTTAAACACTCATGGAGCTTAGAACCAAAAAGGTGAAATATTAATTATTTCTAAAAAGAAGAAGAACAGTCAGCCAAATGGAACAGAGACTCAAGGATTTTCTGATGAGAGACGCTTCCAGGATAAACATGAGGTTCTTTTAAACGAGGTAATCCAAGTCAAACATCTCTTCATGTTTTCCTTTTCTCTCTTAACTAATTGATTAGGTTTGCCATCATAAGAATAATAAAGAAACCTCCACCAGCTCGGGTACACATAGAAACCAACACCAAACCGCTTTAGGCTTTTACTATACATCGGAGGAGAAAATTAATTTACAACAAAACCGATACATAGATGATAATATGATTGCTTTAAGGCCCCGAAGGTAACGTTGGCATCTTCATCAGCCTGATTACCTAATATAGATCATGCATATCACCGCCATCACTCGCTTAGCCGCAGAGGTCCCAGCTGCACCCGACATCATTTGACATAGTCCATATATTTTATATATTGACTTGAGAGGAAACCAGGGACAGGTCACAATTGCATTCCAGTTTATAGAGACGTTCCATTGAGACTAATCCATAGGCACGTACCGGGTATTCCTTACTTGTTCAAGGGCTTTGTCTTGTTGTCTTCCCCATTTGACACACCTACTAAAGTATTTATTAAAACGAGAAAGCCCCGCTCACCCTCTGGACAAGTCGCCCCGTATAATTGTTCCGGAAGGTCAAAGTGAAGATGACTCAAGTGGGAAAAGAGAGTCGCTTGATATGTATGTATGGGTATTATTAATTAATAATGCGTAGTGGAGATGGACACCGCTGGAACAACCCTTCTTCTTCAATCTTCTTTTGGGTTAGTTTCACGCAAAAAAGCACATGTCGAGCTCGTCAAACATGCATGTGCATTACAGTGACAAATTTTGGGTGCGAGAAAAAGGGGCTTCCCAAAGGCAGGGCTCAGTTGTCGCATTCTCGTATTTTAGTTAAAATTAAGGAAATTGCGTCAACATCATTAAAATGTAAATTAATATTTCAAATCTCATATTATATCTGATTAAGAATAACAAGACAAATTTAACAAAATAAAAATAAAAATAAAGAGTATTTTTAATTAATAATATTAAATAACTTTTTAAAAAAATAAAATTTAAAAATTTCTTAATAAGGAGAGTAATTTAGAAATAAAAAATTAATAAAAATCATGATAACGTGATGGAACAATCACTGAATTAATCTAAAAGAAAAAAAAAATTTATAAAAATAACTTGTACATCCTTTGATAGATATGTATCTTGAGTAAACATACCATGTATCATGAAGGGACATTGAAGTAGCTTAAACCAGGTAAATTCGGGTCCCAAGGCAATATTATTATTTCCCAGAACCAAAAAGCAAGGACAAAGAAATAGAAGAGTAAAGAGAAAAACGTGTACATGGAGAGAAAGACAACAATAATAGCAGCCATAGTAGAAACTTCTTTTCCCCTGGTTTATTGAGTCTTGCCGTCCGAACTTTAATACCACAAACGTAGATACGATAAATCAATATTCAACAGTAATTGCAGAAACCTTCCAGCTGCGGACACTTTGCGGAGGCTTAAGATTCCCAAAGACGGAACACTAGAGAAGATGCACAGAATAACAGAGAATGCACAATATAAATACCCAGTTAAGATCTTAATGCTTGAAAGGAAAAATTAAAAAAGAAATGAAACATCCAAAGGATAAATTGACGAAACTAGCAACTTTTTCCACTATACCGTAGACACAACCTCAAGGCCTTAAACCTCCCATCCTATGCTCCCCAGCCAGCCCCAAACCCTCTACCGCGTGAGAACAAAATTAATAAATACGAAAATAAAGAGAATTCAGCCTCATTTCCTTTTCTTGGTTGGTGGCTGAGGAATATCTTCGTCCTCCTCTTCCTCTTCCTCCTCTTCTCCTTCTTCCTCATCATCTTCGTCTTCATCATCATCCTCATCATCATTGTCGTCGTCGTCGTCGTCGTCATTGTCACTGTCATCGTCATCCTCTTCCTCATTGTTGCCTGCACCATCACCATTGGCTTCAGGCTTATCCTCTTGATCTTCATCATTCTTATCATCCTCATTTCCTTTGTCACCATCCTGGTCATCTGCAGCAGCATCGTCCTCTTTTTCCTCATCTTCCTCAGTTTCACCGGCATCTTTTGTTTCAGGATCAATTTTTCTCATTGGATGAAACTCAGCTATAGGCAATCTACAAAAGATAAAAAAAAAAAAGATTTGCAGCACTTCCAAAGTAATGACAAGAGACTGATCTCAAGTAAAAATATAGCAGATCACCAACCCGCCAGCTGCACCAGAGACCTTTAGGAAGACATCAGATTCACAAGGCAAAGAGCCTACCTGAAAAAGCACCAGAACTGATGGTGAATAAAGAAGCTAACTGGAATAAGTAATCTGTTCAGCCATAAACACCAAAGAACATTTGAATGGAGCTCAACCAAGCATTGACTGGAATGAAAACAACTTTCCTATCTCTACTACAAGCTTCTGGTAGAAACTGCAGAGTCAAGAATTCCAGTTGCTGATATCATACAGATGGGCACAAACTATCTCATTTCAACATAGTTCACATGACTATTCTTAGAATATTGATCATATTGAAGAGGAGTCAATTTTAGAGGATTCACAGTTATATCATTCGTGCATGTGTCAAGTGTATCTAAAACAGATACAATTCTAGGTTTCCATCTATTTCATTATGCCAGCTTCTCACCTAGCAAGCAAGTTGAGCAACTTAAAAAACCCAAAAGTCTCTTTCACATATTTTACCCTACAGACATAACAAACCTTGCACCCACCAATGATAAGAATTAAACCATTCTTCTCACTGCATTACCTTTGTCAAATTAAGAAAAAAGAAAAAGAAGAAGAAAAGGAAAATGCGCTAGCATTTCAAATTCCCAAATTACCTTTGAAAAAACAATTCAACATAAACAGCTTCTCTAACTCAGGGTGAACTTAAGTGGGCTAAAAAAGCAGAGTAACAACAAAATATACATAAATTACCATCAAAAGAGAAACACAGAAAGACTAATCCAGAACACCTACTTCAAAAATTATCAGGAGAGCATGCATGGTCATAATCTTGTTGTTTTGGAGATTAATGTAACAAAGAAAGCTCTCCCTAGAACCCTAAATCTTGGGAATTGTTCCAGCCAATTCACCAAAGAAATAACTAACTGTCAGGAAAATTCTAGCTTTCAAAACCCACCGAGACCCGTCCATAAAACCTTGTCAAATATAATCAAAAAGCAGGTTTAAACTATTATATATATATATATATATGCAAGAAAGCACAATCTGCAAAGAGAGAGAAAGAGAGAGAGAGAGAGAGAGTAGCAAAGGAAGAATACCATCAGAAGTGAGCATACAAGAGACTTTGTAGCAACAATGGCCGTCTCAATTGCTACAGCTTGCATCACAGAGAGGAAAAATCTCTCGGAAACGACACCGTTTGAACACAGCAAGCTCTCCATTCTGCTGAAAACCTAAAAATACACAGAGCAAAATCTAGAAGAAGAGAAAACAAAACAAAAACAAATTACAAAAGAGAAATTTCAGAGAGAGAGAGTGAGAGACAGAGATGTTTATATTAGGGATTTTGGAGATACTGCAGCTGCTGAGCTTTTTGCAATCCACTTCAGAAATTACAACTTGGGGTAAAAGTGTAGTGAACTGGGATAATGTCCTTGCCGGGTGTTGCAGCAAGAACGACTGACATGATCACGACTGTCGGTTTCCGAATAGTGCAAAGCTAAAGAACGATCGACACGATCTAGATACTGAGTACTGTTGGTATGAGGTTGCATAGAAAATAAAATGGGCACCGCCGTACTTGTCTCGAACCTATTAAAAAGGGAAGACATTAAGATTCGTCCAGTATCGTCCTTCAATTTCGGGCATCGGATCCTTTGGGCCAGGAGCCCGGTCGATTTCGTTACTATGGCCCAAACCCAATCGGCTGCCAATAAAATCGTCTTGCTGCAACCCACCATTGACGGCAGATTCTTCTGGGGTATCTATCTACGTGGCCTCTGCGTCTCTCCATTTCGCGATAAAAAGAAGAAAAAGGTCACAATTTTATCCCTCAATAATTGCCAAACCCACCCAATAAATAAATATATGTCTAACAATGCGTACAAAAATTCCTCGTAATTGTATTTTTATTAAAAAAAATTCATTAAATTATAATTTATATAATTAAAATAATTTTTTTAAAATATATTTAAATTCTTAATTACTAAAATTTATACGCAACAACAAGCTTAATGAATGCACGACCGTGTTAGTTTGAAGTCCCGGTGCCGAGTTAGAAGCCTTTGGATTTTGAAATCCGTTGTCACCGATTAAATTTTAAGGTGCTAATTACGATTGCGTTCGTGCATCCACCTTTTGCTGCTGCAGATGCATACAACCTACCCTGCTTATCACTCATTGTCTTGCATTGGCTTGACTGGTCGTACCGGAGGAATTGGATCCCCCTGTCCTGGTGGGGAGCATTTTCTCAGCATCCGAAAGCACCGTGGACGTGTATGAGAGACGTTGAATAGCAAGTTTAAGTAGTCGTCTGCTAGAAGTCAAGCGATCGAATGGCAGCGGTAAATGCAGAATCAGAACTATAACCATAGGCTCAACATCTTGGCAGCAGCTCCATTTTGCATTCTCCAACAACATAAGTTTGACTCATGAGACAGGATTCTTATAAATGAAATGGCAACAACATCCAAATCTGTCTGTCCGAAAGTAAACAACTCCGACTTAGGTACTCATTGATTAGTAAACAACAGCTGATGCAAATCGGACACAGCTGCCCTTGACCCTCAACTTAATTAATGCTTATATTGTTACAAATGTCAGGAAACACGAAAAAGCTAGATATTCGTGATTATAATGTCATCAAACTCATTTTAATGGGACTTCTAACACAATAAACCAGTAAATGTCTGTTACAAAATGGGTTACGCACGTCAAGATGTTCAAACTAAAACCGGCGAGAATTCACGTTTAAGCAAATGATGCAAAGGAAGAAAAACCACCATATTTCATACAATACCAAGAAAAATGTGCTACAAATGAGAGCAAAGCTAACACTAATCAACAACAGGCTCCGCGCCTTTTGCTATGACCACCGAGCAGGATGGTTTTTACCACCATCATTATTTGTTTGAAATGAACAAATCCATCTTATACCCACCATTGTGACTACGATATGAAAAAATATCCACAGAATAAAAAACAAAAATCACGGTATGTGGCATTAACCAGCTTCATGACCCAATCACCAACTCATTCCGCTCCAAAACCATCAACACTATACAAACATTCCATCATTTGCCTTCAATGAAAATGATGAATTGGACAAAATGCATTGAAAAGCTAAAAGAAAGACCTGCAATCATAATGAAACAAAATGTCAGTCACACTTTTGTCCCCATAAGTCATGTATCAAAAGCTATTCAGGTTGTAAATGGGACAGGAAAATGACTAGCACCATAAAAGATACCATGAAAAAAATGCATCCAGAGAACCCATTTATCCTTGATTAGATACAGAGAGCATAACAAAACCATCAAATCATTCATGTCACCATAAGCAGTTAGTTCCTCTTTCCACTCAAACTATGTTGTGTCCACTATAACTGTATGAATAAGTTTATCAAATAAGAAGACATCGTGGAGTAATTGGTCAAGCAGGTAATCCATCTGATTTTATTTAACAAAACAGAAAACTAGAATATCTTTAACAACCTCTGCTGCAGAACTTCCTAATTGATTGAACAAAGATCTATTTCACAGTCACCCCAACCCTGAGTATTAGAAGTATTCCAGATACAGATCCTCAGAATAAGCCTGCTTCATCTAACACCCCACAGGCATTGAGGTTGGCTTCCAAAATAATTGTCCATGTTTAAAAACAATAACATCGTTTCTTCATCAGTTCCAGCAACCTGGCACGATCAAAATCACAATTTTCCAGACGATATTTACTACCTCCATTACTTAATAAACCATCTCATCCACTAATAACCATTGTGCCCTGGACCTCATATTTGGAACATAATTCCCATTTCTCACTCAGCTCCATGAACCAAATCACATCGTAAGTCAACATCAAACCCACCAAACGAAAGATCCATGTTTAAGACTAAATAATTCACCTCAAAAAGAAGACAAGCAAACAATTGAGTAAACTGAAAGTGGCTCCTTATCAAAAATATATAAGTCAATCCTCCTTCCATATGTTTTAATTCCAGTTTGGTTGTTTATTTGATCTGTACAGAAGAATAATGCAGCACTTCATTTTTCCCATTTTTTCTACTCTGCTTTATACATATATATAGGAACGTAGCCCTTCTGTTTACCGTAAAAGTTGTAACATTTGAGGAGATTCAGTCAATTGTCTCATATTACTCTCCATCCATCGTTGCTTGGTAAATGCACCAAATGCAACCCTATGAGTGAACCATGTCATGTATATGTTGACATTAAAGTGGGATGAAGTATATGTCTAATGTCTTGCAAACAGTTTTGCACTGAATTTCGATTTTCTGTACTGATACTAGTTGAAACATATGTTTTGGCTAAAACCAAGCATTTGAAATTTGTCATTTCGACGACTAGACTCTACCATAGCAGGTATATTATTCTCATAAACAAAAATTCTATATGCATTGTTTTGAGGATATAACTAATTCATGGTATGTTAGCAAGTCCAATATGCTCAGATAACGATAATAGTGAATAACAACACTAGTAAAATAAAACAGAAATATTGAGGAAAATTTCTAATTTGAACACTGAGTAACAAGGTAGACTCACCTATTTTACCGACTGCCATGTAAATTGGCAAAAAAAAAAACTGACTGGAACTGAAGAACTTCCCAGACATTAGTGAAAATCATCCAATTATTAACCAACAAAATCAAACATTCTCCAACATAGAGTGAAGTTTTGGAACCCTCCGACGAAACAAAGGCTCCAGCCTGAAAGAAGGAACACCAATCTCCCACCTCTTAGCATCATACATTTCATTCCATGCCTGTACTATCTCATCAATTTTGAAACCCAAACCTGCAATTGCAATGTGATAGCATTTAGCAGTTTTCAAGTTCTGATGCAGAAATATATTTAAAAACTGAAGTACAACAAAGTAGTATTTGTCTGCTTGTCTTTACCTTCAAGAGCAGTTTCATTTGAACAATGGTTCTTTATCATGACTGCTATATCAGTAGGAGAAGCTCCAGCAAGTTCAAATTTCTCAACTGCAACTTCAAGACATTCTTCCCAAGTTGGTATCTCTAGCTTATATTCTACAACAGAGCGCTCATACAGCATGGTACCATAAGAGGTATATCTGCGAACTCATGTTTGCTGCCTGCTCTGCAGCTTCTTCAGCAGATACTTCCTTCAATAGCCCATCTAATCCAAATTTATGCAACTGGGTCTTATATTTGTCTTCTTTTGACAACCCATTTAGACGTCGTTCCTCCATCTCCTCCCACATCTGCATGCCCTTTTCCATGTTGTCCTCAGCCTTGTTATAAAGATCTAGGACTTGCTCAGATGGCCCACTCTCTAAATCGATATTGCTCCCAATAGCATGGTACCAACAAAGCTTTGCTTGCTCAAACTGTTGGTGCCCAAGTGCAAGAAGACCTTCAAAGAAGTCTGGTTTGATTTTCAAAGCTTCTTGGTATCTAGTGCCTGCCTTCACATACTCATTTCTTGCCCACTCATAAGCATTCTTAGCTTGTGCAAGTATAGACTCCCGGGAACCATCTTCTGAAAAGAATATCCGCTTCCTTGCTCTCGATAAGTGAACATTTCCCCAATTGAACAAAGCCAAAGCTGCCATCTCTTGGAATTTCTCTGCAGCAATATCAAAAATTTCCTGGCCTTCTTCACTAGTTACAGTATCTTCCATTGCCTCAGAGTATAATTTCATCCCCAGTTCATGAAGACCCAAGTAGGAATCAGAATCAAATCCAACATGATTTTTGAACAATCTTGCAAACTGGACAATCCAATCATCAATGCAAGTTGACTTCTTTTCAACTTCTACATCCTTTTCAACGTCTTCATTCTCAACAACATCAACCAGTTTTTCAATGCTCTCATTCACTTCCTCTTCAATTTTCTTCCCAGTGTAAGCCGGTTCTTGATCCAGACCAACTTCAACAATGTAAAATCTAAGTGAGGCCTGTGGATCACTTGATGATTCAGCCAACCTTAGCTCATCTGTACTGGTTATTGTAATCAAATCACCCTCTTGATCTTTATATTTCACAAGAACACCCTTCAAACCAGGATACCTATCTCTAACTATATCCCTCAACAACCCAACACTACAGTTGGCTGGCAGTTGTGCCCACCTTATATCCTCCCCAAACACCAACTTCACTGTCTTTGTTATGACTTTCTCTTCCTTAACATCCTTCGTAATGACTTTCTCTTCCCCAGTGGTCTTCAAAACCACCTCTTTATCCTTAACTGCACTCGCCTTGTCATCCAAAACTACCTTATCCCGCGGCGTCTTCTCTCGAGCTTTATCACTCTTCTTCTTCTTCTTTGCCTTTTCTCGGACCACTTTCCGCAAAGGCAAGCTGCCATGTTCCTCTACAATAGTCAAGCCAGTCAATTGCTCATCAATGTTAATACCCTTTTCACTCATAGAATTCTTAACACTCTGCAAAATCTCCAACGCCATTAGATTATTGGGCTCCATGCTCAGAACATGATTAACATCCCTGAAAGCCAAATCTAATCTATTCAAAGACTCGTAACACCTCGCCCTTTTCAACAAGGCTTTGCTATATTTCGGAGAAACCTCCAAAGCTAAATTACACTCGTTGATGGCTTGAGGATACTCACCAAGACCCATTTGCATGTAGCAAGCGGCCATGTTGCTGCGGAGATAAGCAACGTCAATGTGGTTTCTTGGGAGCAGCTTGAGGGCCTTTTCGAACTTTAACAAGGCGCCTTCGCAATCTCGCTTCTGAAACAGCTTGTTGCCTTCTTCTTTCAGTTCCTGCGACATATTGATGAAGACTGCCGTGTCTTCGTCCAAGGATTTGGAGGTGCTGCTCCGATCCACTGTCGGTTTGCTTTTTTTCCCTCTTAATGATGCTGGATTCTTCTTTTTTCCGGTCGGCTTTCCCATTTGATAGAATCGGAGATTTTTATTACAAAGAAACCCTTCAAAATCAAAGCTTTTTTTTTTTTATATCCTAATCAAGACCCTCTTCACCAATCACCAAACAACCATGTAAAAGAAAAAAAAATTTAAAAAAAAAAAAAGTAGAGAAGCAAGCTTCGAAGGTCAAAATGAAATTTGATAGAAGTTTTTGTTTTATGGGGGAAAACAACCTAGTATACCGATTGATACCGATACAAATCCAAAGACAAAACTTATTTTTCTAACAACTTTCCCTTCCCCTGTTTTTCCAGTAAAAAGCAGAATTTGATAGAGCTGAATCCCTGTGTCAGGGTGACACTACAAAGGAACAAGGAACAAGGATTTATTGGATAAAACGAGCCTTATATGGAAAGAAATATGGTACAAAAAGGCGGTGAAATTGTGTGTGGATGGCGTTTGCTCTAGAACGGAAAATTGTGTTGTAAAAGGAATTGTCTATACAGAACAGACAGACGGACATTGCACACCATCCTTTTTGGTTCTTCATCGTAGGGTTTTCGCTTCTAGGCAGCAGCAGAAGGTCTACCCCCTGAGGAAAAATGCCAGCTCTCACCTTCCTACTGCGCGCGTGTTTACCACAATATTTTGAATATCCTAATCATTTTTGGTCACAACTCGCGCTCTCCTTAATTTTCTTCCCTTTAAAAACAAAAAAAAACAAAAAAAAAATGCAAGGGTGAAAGTTGGAACTTCTTATAATTTACCATAACAACTCTCGCCTTCTGCACTTGATTCTGTCTTTTTCTTTTCTATTTTTCATGATTATAAGGCTGTAAAAACAATCTTATAAAGTAGATAATTATGTAAAGTGAAAATGGGAAATCATAAGCACACGTGCACTTCCTCTTTGCATTATCTAAAAAGAAATTTATTCCAATAAAAAAATCAGAATACCGAAAACTAAATTTTAATTTCATTTTGTGAAGAATTGTTGTGTTTTAAGAAATGCATGATAGTAATTAAATATTTTTTAATTTAAAATTTAAAATGCCCAAGTAATAAGAGGCACGCCCCTTCTTCGCGTCTGGACAGCGGTTTGGCGCAGCGGCCAGCACACGGCCGCCCAAAAGGACTGGAGACATGGTAATTCCTGCCTGGATTGCCCCTTTGCTCGATTTTTAATTTAACGAAGTACGAGTTATATTATTATTATTATTATTATTATTATTATTATTTTATATATAAAAGAACCACTTAAAATTGTGTATGAAGATGATACAAAAATGCTAGTGGGCGGCGGCAAGGAATACCCCTCGACAGACAGAAGGTTCTATAAAGTTTGCAACTCTGATAAAGAAAAAGATGCATGTGAAAACCAAGAAGAAGGCTTGTTGGAGACGACCCAAAAGAAAAGCGGCTCCGTAACTAGTAATGCTGATACATGAAGGAAGGCAAAGTTCGGCCAGACTAAACAGTAATGTATGAGGCGAATCCAATTCATCCTCCAGATGGCTACAGGCCCACGGTCAGAAAAATTCCTTCGTTGTTTCAGGTATTTTGTCCCATCTTCGTGAGACCTTTCCCATTGTGGTTGGAACTAGATAGCAAAACGGAGAATCAAACCAAAATGCACCGCACTCAAACGAGCTTAGGCCAACGGTTTGGGTCAATTTGGGGTTCCTCGATGTTGACAAAGCTTCCATTTTTCTACCAAGAGACATTTCGTCTTAGCGTCTGAAAATCAGAAATTGGATTCAGCAAGACCACATCACATATACTCTTCAGTCTTGGAACTCATCCCTTGCACATTAACAATGACGAAGCCCGACTTTAAAGATACAAAGAAATATAAGAAAAAAAAATAGTGAAAAATGAAAGCAAGGTAGCCTGCTATGCAAAAGCACGGTTTACTGTACTATAGACAAATTATAGGAATGGTCATACATAATGTTAATATATTGACAGATAACATGTATATGCAAATATCACTAACCCTAGGTTAGGATAGGACATCACCCGGGTGCAGCACAGAGAGAGGAGGGAACGTCTGTATTGTGACTAAGAACTGCGTTAACATTTCGTGGATTAGCTAAATTATCAATGTCGTTATCCCCAACTAAGAATTCCTGATCCCCTGCTTCAACTGCAAAATTACTTTAGAAGGCGACAGCAACAAGTCAAAATAACAAGTCGGTTCTCCTGGCTACACAAAGCGCCATGGTATGGAAAAATCAAGGAGCCCATGTACCAAAATGTGAATCAGGAAATCTGTTCAATGGAGAAGTCTTTTGCCAGTTAAAGCAGCAAGATAAAAATCCCATGAAGCCTGACTCCACAGGCTGAGCAATATCCTGTTCCCGTCTATGTAAAACTCGTACAAACTCATCCGTGCTTAAATTTCCATCATGATTTGAATCAAACACATGAAAAATGATATCAATGACATTGCTGGTGAGGGGTACACCACAAACCTGATGCATGAATAGAAATTGCGTAAGGCAAAAGAAGAGCAAACCAACAAAATAACCACAGAGGTCCTTAGAATGATGCAAAAGAGTAGATAAAGTCCAAAAAAGAAGAAAAAAAAAGCAATTCTAAACAAACTTAAATAAGGCCAGATGTCTCACATGCGTCGCAGCTCGTTGAAAATCATCCCTTGCTAACAGGCCATTGACTTTCCCATAGCTAAAAAGAGCAAGAGAAAATGGCAGCAATTTCTTGCGTAACTCGGCAAAACTTTTGAATTCCTCAAAAGTTATGAGCACATCCCTAAGGTGAGCCTCGTTATCTAATTTGTCAACTTGAGCAAGAAACTTGTCTAAATGACTCATGTCAGCAGAAGCAACCATCGATAATGCAAAATCCTTAGCTAATATGGTTCCTTGTAACTTGTAATCGTAGTGTGCAAACTCCAATCTCAGGATCTGCAAAATACAATGAGATGGTTAGTTATGGGACTCTTACCACAACAGTCTGCCAGAACTCAAAGAATTAGAACTTGAAATGCTAACACATCAAATATGAAATATCAAATTTTGGCAATGATGTTGCATATATTTTTTGGCCATTGGCACCACAAGTAAATATTTACACAGACACTAAATGTGATATCAAACTGTTAAAAGCCTACCCAAACTTTTCCAGGAAGAGTGAAGGGCATTGTCAAAAGAAGGATACTAGTCTCAACCTAGTCAAACACAGTAAACAAGCAAGAATTTGGACTAATATGATGAAACACATTCTCCATGCAACCTAAAGGCCCTCTGGAGTATAGCTAATGCATCACAGATATAAAAATAATAATAAAGAAAGAGCTGATATCTTTTGGCCCACTCTTATCACCCAATTCAGTAGCCACTTTAGTGCAATTTTTTAACAAAGATTGACTGATCAGATCAAAGACGTTCACAATAGCCACTGTAACTATTGTCACTTCTGATCAATAACAATGTGAAAGCTGATCAAGGGATGGCACAAATATCAAACTCTGGGGATTAACCTTTTGTCCATGCTCAAGAATTATATTCTTTATTTCTTTCTTTCTTTCTTTCCTTTTCAAGAATTAATTTCATTGAAACTAACTGTCTACAGACAGTAACTATGATTAGTATGCAAACCATAACAACAATTCATTCTAACTACTATATAACATTTTGGACGTTTGTTACCTCATCGTTCAAATCCCTCATAAATTGGACAAATTTATCATGTTGGAGGGCTTCCTTTCCATCTTTTCCAAAAAAGTGTCCCACCAAACCTCCATCGTCAACAGAACCATTAACTTTCAAACCTGTCCGAAGCCCATCCCTGTGGACAGCCCCTTGCCTGTTATGAGTTCGCATCAATGCCATCACTTTCTTAAATTCTACAATATCTATTTCCCTACACAAAGCCGCAAAAACAGTCAAGGACAAAGCAGAGAGTCCCGTATTCAGCATGCAACAAAAGGTGTTCGGATCATTAAAGTAGTAACTAGCTCAACAGTGTTAGATAAGGCGACAACAATGGACGAAGAATCAATGCCACAAATTATATTTGCGTGTCAGTGTATATATCCCTCAGGTGCCTGATGTATAGAGACCGAAGCAAGGCTAGTTATGGGTGGATTATGAATGAGCAATATAAACTGCGAACTAGATAAAGTTGCTTCATCTTTTACCATACAAAGGCTCTAATAATATACACACCCGCTATTGTCAATATCAAACATCTTGAAAGCCACAGAAAAGCTTGATTCTGGAATGCTGAGTAATGTCACAAAGAAGATATACCTGTTGAAAAGAAAAACAAATTGAATATCACTCTCCCAAAAAGAAAAACAAAACAAGAATGCAAACACTAAATACAAAATGGACAGAAAGGCACAAAGAACAGATGGAGAAAGCGACCAATGATAATGTAATTAGCAACTCACTCTTTAAAAGAGATAAGCCCATCGTTGTCGACGTCAAATAACATAAAAAACTCCGAAGGAGCACACTGTAAATCGCCAGGCCTCCTTTCTCCTATCAAATACCCCCCTCTAACTGAATTTGATTCAGAAGGAGGGAAAACAGGAACGACTGCCCGCATAAAATCCACCGGTCTCATAAGTAACTCTCCGGTCGGTGATCGGTAAGACGCGAAGTACTCAAAAACCTGAACCAATGCAATCAAGAAAACAATAAATTCGAACAAAATATAAACTCTGCCGATCAAATTAAATAAATCAACTAAAAACTAAGAAAAACAAAAATCATGATACGTATTAATACCTTCTCCGGAGGACTTCGCAACCTCATCCGCTTCTCGTATTTAAAGAAAATCTTTCTCCTATTTGCATCTGCAATGCAATGACCCGTTAACCGAGGAAAACAAACACAACCGTCTGATTATCTTTAAAAAACAATAAATAAACTGCAAATAAAGGTTAGTGAAATTAATCGAGTTTAATATTCACCAAATGCAGATCTGTAATAAGGTAAGGACAGTTTTTGAAAACCGGAGGCAGAACGCCGATCGTCGACAGCAGATTCAGAGGCGGTGGTGGCCGTTGAACATTCAGCGAAAGACGATGATGACTGTTTGTTGAATAAAGCAGCAGGAAGGGAACCGCAATTAAAAGGAAAAGAAGAAGAAGATGTAGCATCAGACCAGTAAAGTAATCCCAGGCTGGAGCCCGTCGCGATGCCGGAAATCCATCTCAGGAAACGTCCATAATTCTTTCGATTTCTGTGTTGATTGTTGTTGTTAATGGATGCGGAGGAGGCATTGATTACGGGCAGCGAAGAAGTGGAGGATGGTAGTGACGGAGCAGAGAATTGGCGCGATTGAAGCCACTGGATCAGGTAGAGATGGTGGACGTAGGGCCGAGATCTCTTGACTGAATGCAAGGATGACATGTCGAGAATCGGAAGGCACAGGGAGCAGAGCAAAACCAACAGTCCGATGGAAGAGGAAATTGATGGGAAGTGGGCGGATTAGCAACGGACTCTGATACGGACTTCTTTTAAATGAGCTCTTCTCTTTCCGAATGCCTGCCGACACGACGTCGTCACTTGGGTAACACGGCACGTGATGCTTTCAATTTATGGGCGAGAGCCCCAGGTTTTGGTCTGAAAACGGTGGGCTGGAAAGCCGCGCGCGGGGATCATTGTGAAAAATGGCAAGAGCCTCAAGGTGCCACCTAAAATGGAAACTTACAGCTTAGGTCATGAAAGAAGTCTTTAATGCTCAGCATTAAGTTTTTTTTGGTTTTTTGTTGGTCAGAAAGGAAATCAGCAATGAGTTCAAGATATAAGGAAGAAGGAGCAACGTAAAATTAAAATACAGGCAATACGTAAGCAGTAACAATGGGTTCAATAAGTGTGCTAAAACAACAATTTTTCTGCCACCGTCGGTCCCCGATGTGTGCCACAATCTACATAATTTTTATTTCAATGAAATACAATTTCACAAAGTTGTGTTCCATTACTTTATGCTACGACATTAAGAATAAAGCTTGGAAAGGTTTAATTCAAATTCTAACTCTTTTAAATGCTCCTCAATTTTAATTTTGCTGTATAAAAAAAATATTTAAAAATAAAGTAAAACCATGAATTGCTTACTAATTTTAAAATATTTTTTCGATACGAACGAGCACAACTTAGACAAGCGTGAATCGCTTGCTAGTTCATTATGTTTGAAAAATAACAAAAAATTAGTCACATACCGCCTTACAATTAGGCACGACACTGAATTAGTTAATTCGATTTTCGAGCTGTAATGATGGGAAAGAATATTCTAAGTAAGGTTCAACTTCTCTAAAAATAGTAAACTACCGATTTAACTTATAGCTTAAAATTAAAATTAGAATTTAAAGTAGTTATTTTAAAATAAAATATATAAAATAAAATGTTAAATTAAATCATTGATAATTTATATGACTTTTTTATTAAAAATTAAAATATTTAATTTTTTTAATAAAAGTAATTAAATTTAATTAAATTGATTCAGATTAAATTAAATTAGATAATTTTAAATAACACTAAACTAAAACTCAACGAAAATTAAAATTAGAATTGAAGATTCAAACTAAATCTTAATTACCTTACAATTGGTTGAAGATTCTCCTTAATTTTGAAATTGAAACCGACATCTGTACTCAACATTTTAGTCGTTGCCAGGTCACATCCTGAGAATAATATTTGATATTCTTAAATCAGTATTGGATTTTAATTATTAGCACATCAAAATTGCGTAAAGGTCCGTTCCTCCGTCGGTAAGGTTCCATCCATCTTAAAATTTTATAAGCCAGAATCGTTCCATTTTTAAGTTTTCTCCAGATTATTCTCCTTAATCCCTCCTGATTATGCGCCAGCTGTATCCAATGTCGTTTATTAGCTTCCATTCCACCGTGTGTCTGTCCTCGTTGGCTTTCCAGCCCCAAAAATATCGATCACAAAGTCAATGTTTATATATATATATATATATATATATATTAATCTGTTAGGTTTCTTTCGACGGAGTCATTAGGAGTGGCGTGCACGTCTATTCCAGTTCAGCAGGTACAGAATAAGCTCAAAAGCAAAGAAGCCTACATGTCCAAAACTTCAAGTCCGTAAATAGAAACTTTTTTAGAGTCCGAGTATTGACCTGCAAGGCACCGACTAAGGAAACAAATTAAGCTACACGAAAACCATTATAATAAACAAATAAAATAAAATGGATGCAGAATATTACACAAGGATAAAGAATATACCTTACAGCGGAGGTGACGAAAACTAGGGAACCATTACGGCAATGACGACGGCCCACACAACTGATGATAACGGTGAACGGTAAATGTGGAACGGTGACGACGAACGACAAACATAACGGATTTTAACAATTTGCAGCCGAACCTCATCCAAACCCAACGGCAAATTGAGCAGCTTTTCTAGAATTAAAATTCGTTAATATTGCAGGTTTTAATGATTTGATCGGAAATTAAAAGGAACCAAAAATATTCTTCCCAAAGCAATCGCTATGTACAAAGTATTTCTCTCCAATCTCAAGTCTCAACAAAGAATCTAACGCCTCTGTGTACAAAACTCGTCCAAGATCATGACGCAGTCCAATCCCGGAATCAGGTTGAATTAAACTCGTACAGCACCAGTCCGACTCTAATTCAGATCCAATCGATATCAATTCTCCCGTGCAGAGGGTAACTCAAGAACCAAACAGTACCTCAAAAGTCCAAGCAGAATATCAATAGCTATCGGCTTTAGACATAATGGAGAGCCGGCTAGGCCTCGGCTGGAAATCATCTCTTCTCCTAAGCTGATGTGAAGACGGCCTAATCAAAGCAGTCAGGGCTCTTTTTACCCACTCACCTTCAACGCCACCGATCCTCACAAGCGAATTCTTCATAGCCGACCTCATCATATTCAAGCGCATCGGCGAATATGAGCCCGAACTGTTTCCCTGACTGTGATGAACGTTCTTGTGCAGACTACAGCGAAAAGAGCCGGGATGCGTCGTCGGAGAACACATGCAGGTCTTCTTTGGAAGGGAGATGGGACTGTTATGTTTCGTCAAGGATATGGACCGATTAGGAGAAATTGATCGGTCAATGGAGAAGCGACATGAAGAGGTTGCTAGAGAATTTGCTGCGTTGAGATTGACGCGAGTGGGAGACGCGGATCTGTGACTACTATTATTGTAGAAGAAAGTAGATGGTCCAGATGCAAAACTGGAGCTTGTAGACGACGCAAAGGCTGAAGATGAAGAAGATGATGATGATGATGAATAGCTGGAAGTATGAGAGATTGTTAATCTACCACATGGTGAAAACGAACGCAAAACTGGACCGTTTGATCTCTTTGTTCGAGAGCGAGTCGCCATATTGAGGAAATAAAACAAAAGCAGAAATGAAGAGTCAGAGAGTGAAAAGGGGGAATAAGAACCTAGACACTTTCTCTAAAAGGGCCCTTTGGCCGGTTGGTTTGGCAAACCTAGCGCCTCTCGAATGCTGAATTTATAGATCGGAGGGGCGAGGGTGGGATGGTAAATCATGGTATATTTTCGGGTTTTTTTTTGGTGTTGTGTCTTGTTCTGGTTAACTATAGTTAGGATGAGGGTCGGTTAACTAGGGGTTGGTTTTATACAGGTTACATTCTTATCCAACGGCCAGTACGAGGTGATCGCGACCGCAAAGGAAGAAGAAAATGAGCCGCTTTGGGCAACAACAGCGAGTCCTGGCATCTCCTGAGAAGGCCACGTATACGGTCCCCACAAAACGGTCCGTCCTGAAAGTCCAGAGCGTAGCATTCACGTGTGGATACATACAAACTGCCGTTGCCCAAGTATACTTTAAAAAAAAAAAATCAACAAAGATGCTTGAAATTTGTCATAAAAGACGGGAGAGAGAGACGAATCTCCTCTGACCAAAGAAAAAAAAAAAATCACAATTCTCCATTTGAAAAATGGGGTAATTTTTTAAATAGTATATTTTTCTATTTTTTTATTTTAATATATAATAAGCATCTATCGCCACATTTTTCGGTTAAAAAAGAAAGGCTGAAAATTGCGGTTTCCTTCAACTAAATTGACGTCGACACTTCAAATTCACAAGTCTCTTCAAAATGCAGCTGCCCATAAAGTAATTAGAATCAAAGGGCAGCTTTATTAGGCTGATTCAATGTATTTTTCGGTATTATGTTTGTTGAAATTTAAAAAGGAATAAATGGATGTTTGACTTAAATTCCATTTAATAATATTATGAAATAAAATTTTATGAATACAAATATTATAAATATAAATTTTTGAGAATAAAAATATTATTTATTAAAATAATATATTATGCGATAATAATAATAACAAAATTATTGTAAAAAAATTCTTAATTATACAAAAATTTTTAATTTAAAAAATTTATTATATCAAAGATTTTGTCACAACAAAAATTTTAACAAAATAATTCAAAAAAATTTAAAATATTTTTTAAAATAAAAATTATATTACAAGAGAATATAATATATTTTTTATCAATAAAAATTTAATTAAATTTAGAATTCTTATAATAAATAAATTATAATTTTATAAATTTATTCTTAAAAAAATTATTAATTATAAAAATACTAAAAAAAAATTATTTAAAGATAACAAATATAAAATTTATATTATATAATTATAATATTAAATAATTTTTAAAATTTTAAATTTATTTTTATTTATTTAACTTATATTTAGATATAATATAATCATTAATTTAAATTGATTCAATATATGTTTTAAAATTAGACTTCATTGAAATGAAAAAAAAAAAAAAAAAAAAAAAGAAAAATGGATGTTTGACTTAAATATTATTTAATTAATGATATTGTTAAAAATAAAATATTATTAATAAAAAGTATTATAAATAAAAAAATTTTGAGAATAAAAATATTAATTATTAAAATAATATATTATTTAATAATAGTAATAAAATCATTATAAACAATTTTTTAATTGTAAAAAATAATTAATTTTAAAAAAAATGTATTATAATAAATATTTTTATAAAAAAAATAATTTATATGAATTTATAATAATTTTATAAATAAAAATTTCATGATAAAATAGATAAGACATTTTTATTAATAAAAAATTATTAGATTTAAAGTAATTATATAATATAAAAATAAATTTATAAATTTATTATTAAAATTTTACTGAACTGAATAAAAATTAAAATTTTATATATAAATAAAAAATATAAAAAATTTATATAATAATAATAATAAATAATTTTTAAAATACTTTAATTTTAAATTATTTTTATTCATTTAACAGCAAAATAGTTTTAACATTTTTTTAAAATCATATTTATGATTTTTTTTTTCAAAATTAAAGTTTTAATCATAAACATTATTTAAAAAAATTATTTTTAATTTTAAAACACAATTTTTACACCTTAATTTAATTTTTTTAGTAATACCAAACAAGACTTTAATTTTTGAGAATAAATTTCCATATAATGAAATAGAAGCCTTTTTATTTGTTAACTCATTGGTTCATGGATATTCGCAACATGTTTAAGTCGCTAAAATTGCTCCCAAACAATACGTTTTAGCACACTAATATATGTTCAACTATGCCAGCCATTCCCATCGACTCTTTCGAATATTCAAAATTTTTAGCTAGCATATATACTTCAGCTGCTTCTAGAATTGAAGAAGTAAAATGACATAGAAATTCATATATTCGAACTTCAAACTCAAATCTAAACTTTAAAAAATGAATAAAATATTTTCGTTTTACTCACGTAAAAATTAATTAATTTTTTTTAATCAATAAATCATGTTAACAAGACTTTTGCAAATAAATTGAATGACTATTACTTGTCAACAAAATTTCACCACATTAAACGTATTTTAGATTTTCTAAAATTAAACGACGACGAACTCGAGGCAAATCGCAACGGTTGGTGAAAGGAATAGCAATTGCTTAGTTGTCAATGGAACACAACAGTTGTACACGACAATGCGAGTCGGATCCCTTAAAAGGTGGCGTTACTGTGGATATTTTGCATTTGAAGGGGTTATAATTGAAAACGATTGATTTGTCACCATTTCATACCAAACTATTAGGAACATAATAATTAAAATAAATTTATTAGTAAATTCGAAGCCATCTCACCCCTTATAAAACAAATTTATAAGTTACTGTCGTGACGGGCTTGCAGAAAGATTTGTATGATCTGTTTATCCTTCTATAAAAATAAATGTTTTTTTTTTTTTTAAAAAAAAAAGGAATCTCAGAACCCGTAAAAACCCAAATTTCTTTATAAATATATAGCAACAGTTGAAAGGATTGAAAGTCTTGCATTTCAGTATTTTAGTTTCTGAATTATTAATTATGTATTTGATAACCAATACACAACAATGATTATTGATTACTGAGCGAGATTATCCGAATCCCTCACAGCCCAAATAAAATTGGTACGGTGTTCATCAGGTTAAAGACAATACTTTATATTGAATACATATAAATGCAAATAATTCAAAATATATTAGAAATTTTTAAAAAATATGGAATTACAAACAAGTTAAGTGATTATTAGAAGTGGAATAGTACAACTCCCTGTTTTTATGATTAAGTGATACATTTGTGAATAAATATTATGTGTAAAAAAAGGATTACTAATTGGTTAATTGGTTTAATTTAAATTAAGTTTGTTAAGAAATTATTTAATTTGAAAATTTAAATTATTTAGTAAATTTTAAGATATGAATCATATTTGTATTATATTTTAATACTCTTCTTTTATTTAGTTGTAATGATTCTTAGTAGTATATTAAGAAATTATTTTATTCATAATTTTAAATTATTAGATGGGATTTAAGATATTAATTATATTTTAATAAAATTTATTCATTCTTCAATTAAAAAAAAAAAAAGAGAGAGAGAAAGGGAGTTGACAGTTTTCATCATGTTGCTTAAAATCATAAGTACGAGCGAGTTGTTCAGGTCTTGGCTTTATAACTTCAAATTTTAAAAAATAAAAAAATTCAGTAAACGAGCATTATGTAGTTAAAGTTAGATTTGGGTTCGTCAATTAAATAGTTTTAATTTTGAACTTCATTGTCAGACAGATTTAATGTGAGCCTACAAATGTAGAAATCAATTAAATTTGATTTAAACTTTTAATTTCTCGCTCTAATATTGATGAGTTGGGTGGAAGTGATCGATCCCCACCAGCAGAAAAGTGCCAGAAGGATGGCAGTTGAGAAAGCGAGAGGAGTTGGTTGGGGTAGAAATATGAATAATTGCAATGTCGTGTGGTGGGCGACTAATTCAATATTAGAGTGCAAATAGGCTTATTATTCCTTTCACTTTACGGATGCGCCAGTTGTCCGCCAGAATTTTTTATTAAAAAAAAAAAAGGAACAAAACAAAACAATAAGTGGGCGGCAGTTGCGCACCAACCAGGAGTTGAGTAGAGAAAGTGCCAATGCTCATTTAACTATACGTCGAAGTCCGTTGATATCGTGTCCACTACTACACAACAGACAAGGTATACTTCGAATTGCAGTAACCTGCTGCTTTTACCTTTCGGGACACTATAAAGAGCGGAAGGAAGGCGGTTTTCACTCTTTATCGGATAAAGGGCCGGAAATGAAAATCGATGCTGAGAACGAGAGCCCTTTTCCCGTTTGGTGATTGAAAGGAAGGACCTTTGGCCGGTACAACCTCAATTAAGAGGCTCAACATCTTGGTCGAATATTGGTAGCCTACATGACATGCATTTTTTGACGCAACTTATGGTCCTCGATTTGAGAGAGATCGGTTTCAGATTGACAAGACGGAAAATAAAAAGGATGTAACGGAATAGTCGCATCAACTATGAATAAAAATCATGACTTTGAAATTGTGGTCGACGGGAAATAATTTGTAAATTTAACATTAACACAACATTAATTTATTAAATTTACAATTTATTTTTATTTATATATTATTTATTTTTTAATATAATAATTTTTAGTTATGCCATTCATACACTTATACTTCAAATTTCAACAAAGACTACGTGTAAGAGTGGATGGGAGGTTTGGTATATGAATGACGAGAGGAACTTTGATTTTTGTAGTCGCCGAAAACCGGTTCTGCCCAACAGCCCAATCGATTTCCTATTGAATTTCTGGGCCCAAATAAATATAGTCAGATATGGAGGGGGGCCCAATGGACGGACATCTGTCGTTTAAGTTCCACACGGTGGGTCCCATTGGTGAGACCCACCCTCCGTTTATGATTAGATGTGTACGGTGAACCCAGTTTCACTTTTTCCCAAGTTTTGACGCGCCAGTGTGACGCATTTAGCCGTTCAAATTCCACCTATAATTAAAATCACTTTTTCAATTAATTCAACTGATTTCTTCAAAAAAAAAAAAAAAAAGACTAATAAGGAGCTTTTTTTTAACCTAAAAAAATTTAATAATTGATTTAAAAGCGAAAAAGTCGGATTTACACAAAGATAAATTGATGTTAAAAAAAGCGGGTGAATAAGTAAAACAGAAAAACACCATCGTATGCATTGCCTATGGGTCAGTTAACAAAGTCTTTTCGGTGCACATCAATTAGAAAGTACAAGAAACCTTCGCTGTTTTTTCGGGGTGGGTGGGAAGGCGGGTTGAGAAAGAGACATCCTTTTTTCTTGATTAGCCTGGGTCACGGATTATATATTTGTCTACGGTTTTTTTTTTTATTTTTTTTATCTCTCTCACTCCTTCTCAAAAAAGACCTTTTTTTTTTTTTTTTTTTTTTTTTATCGTCGTCTCTGCTTTGTTTTGCATGAACGGAAGTCAAGCGACAATGACTGGCATCGATAACTACATCCCGTGATTTATGCAATGGGCTTACTTGTAGACATTAGCCACAAAATTTATAAAATATTCAAAATAATTTACATTGTATAAATAATATTTTTATACAAAATAAATAAAATTACATTAATATTTATCATATTATTATAATTTTTTAAAATTTTTTAAAAATATTCTACCAAGACTCTCCCCATTCTTAATGGGATAAAAATAATGATATTTGTATTGATTTGATATTTTAATTGAGTAAAATAAATAATTTTTTAATTTATATAAATAAATTTGATTTAACAAAATAATAATAATAATAATAATAAATTCCAGTCCAACTCTGTCTCTGTATTGCTAAACTTAGTTGTGAAATTGGTCAGAAAACAATAATATTACTCGTAGAAAAATTAAGAGCCGCGCTAGCACTTAGTTGTGGGAGGTGGTTAATAGATGCATTCTTGGTAAACGTGATGGGTGGGGGCAGATGCAATGGCGGAATCTTGTGTTCTGGATTTGTAGTTCACTTACATTGGTCATGCTTAACTGCCATGGCTAGAGGACGTGAAAATTAATAATTTTTTAATTAATTACCTTGCACAATGCAAATATTGAGCCATTGGGGTATTCAACGTTCTCTTCTTCCCCATCCTCTTTTTTTCTTTTTTTCCATCTTCAATTATTATTATTATTATTATTATCATTCCCATCTCCAAATTTGAAGCGGGCTTTAGAAACATAGTCAGTAATCGCAATGTAACCCGTAAGTTATTTATAGAAGCAAAAATTAACTTTTCAAGCTTAAAAATATCTACTAACAAAAAATTGTAACCAAATAATGGTAAACGGGTTCAAAAAATGAAGCAAACGCCACCGTTTTAAGCCAACATTCTTTTGACAGCAAACTGTTTTGGTAGTTAGAAAATAGCAATGCAGCACCCACCGATTCCAAAGCCCCAGTAAAGAAAAGTTGTGAAAAAACATGGGAATGAAATGGGCTTTTTTTCTTTTTAAATATCATAGCTTCGCTCCCTTCTCAATTTTCCTCCACTCTTCTTGAATTGCTGGCACCAGTGTCACAAGCTAGCAGACATCGTCACATATTGTTTGCATATTGCACGGGTCAAACTGAGGAAGACGTGAAAATAGATGACTACAAGGATGCAAAGCAAACATAATTTGAATAACTCTCCAAAGATGAAGGTAATATAGAGACTAAAATCCCCTTTAAGGATGTGGCTTGTTCCCCTCCAAACTGTCGGCTGATCCGGTAAGAAGATTCTTAGTGTAAACACGGTGCCGTCTTTCTCTCCCATATATAATCCAGAAGATCAAAGATAGCATAACTGCCGTAGAGACCATCACCAATCCGACATAGATCCTTTTGCTGGAATGTTCAAGACTAGGACAGTGGTCCCTATATATGTCGCTGAAAGTTTGTCTTGCAAATGTGCAGTCCCCTAGTTCAATCAGGAAGGGACCGTAATTGTTCAATGCATAGCTCGCATTAACTGCAGCCATCATCTGGCTGTAGAACGTTGGAGTTAGGCGTCCTTTTGTGACACATATGTCAGTTGCTGAAACCTGACAGACATAGTTGCTCCACACCTGCCCAAGATAAACCCAAAATTGTGAATCATCTCTTCTTAGCATTTAGTAAGTTCGGTGTCTTACAAGCCTTCAAGATTCTTTGTTGGTAGAAAACATGAAGAAAATTTTTGGGCTGAAGACAAGCTGATAAAAGAAACAAGCTTTCCTTCCATCCTAAATGTCATCTAATTCTGCTTTTACTTATTTTCCTCAGTTTGCACATGATCAGAATCTAGTTTCGGCTAATTACCTGCGTTGCGTTGCTCAAGTCCACTTCTCCGACGCTGCAGGCTCGATCAGTCAAGTCAAAGAAGTATGGATTACAGAGTATTGGCACCAACGGACCAGATTGATTGAAGTAGAATGGTGCAAAGTTGGGGGAGAAATTAATGTTGGAAACATTGGTGATAACCTGGTTAATCACTTCAACAAGTTGAGAAGTAACCTCTTTGCTTTTCAGCAAGGTTTCTTGGGCAGTTGCTTTGTCCATACAGGGCAATATATCATCCAAGGCTGTATGAGCAGTAGGGTTTTGCACCCATTGATCCATCGCGACACATGTATCTCCAGTCACACTAGCATTTGCAAGAACCAAAAATTAGAAATTTCAAGCCAATATCTGAAAAGGAAAAATAGAATAAGGTTAAACAATTCCTCCTTCCTAGGGAGAAGTAGCCTCTCAACAGGAGATCAAAGAAACAAAAAGCAGCATAATTGTGCTTTGGCTGCAACTCCAAATATTGTTAAGTATATGCAGCCATTTCCAATATCTTGCCACAAAGGGTAAGAATAGTTGCTTCTCTTTCTTTTTCACTGTTTAGCAATGACAAAGAATTCAGATGAGCTATAGGAAACATAAAATGTGTATGCTAGGAAAAAACACTCCCAAAAAGATCTCATAGTTTTTTATATTAAGTATGAGAAAGATTCCAGTGACCTTAATATATGGTGCTATAGAACTGCTAATTTAAATGGAATTCTGATCTTTGCACAAAAGAACTGCTAATGAAATAATTATCTTGTTGCTAATTTTCTGCCTAAATGAATATAACCTTTTGAATTCCCTTGCTTTGAAAGGTACTACATCAACAGCCTCAATAATGATATCTACTGGAACTACAAAGCATGGTACAACAGTACAGACTTACTTATGGAAAAGAAGGAATGTGCCACACAAAATAAATGTTCCAGCGACAAGTATCCATCCAACCATAACCAGGCTGCAACAGGTGAGGGAGCATGATTGGAGAATAAATCAAATAAATGGAAAAAATAAGAGACGACTTAAAGCTGGAGAAAAGGATCGTAGTCTGGGTATCATTTATCTCACTTACATGTAAACTAGGAGCTGCATGCCAAATATTGAAAACACTAGAGACAAAAGCCAAAAACATTGATAAATAAGTGTTATGAGATATCTTATGGACCTTTAGAGTATTTCAAATATTCAACATCTTAGCTGGAGTGCTTACAGAATCCAAGAAATATCAGGAGAAGCATAATTGCAGCAATAATGATGAGTGCCAATCTCCTGCACAAACACTAACATGTTCATTTCAGGGTCAAAGTACCGGGCAAAGCTCTGAAGCAAATAATCTTAGCATTAATGTTCATCACTTACACAGAATCTAAGAGATCTCTTATGTCATCTGCATTGTCTAGTGCTTGGTCTGTGAGGATGCTAATAGAAGAATTAAGTCTTGTTTCAATCTGGTCAATATCAGTTTGGACATTAGAAGGCAAAAATACTTTATCAACTCCAATTAGCTTGGCTGAAGCGAGATAATTTGACACATCCCTTAGTTTCTCTGCTGTGGTATATGCTTGACCGACAACGTAGTCCATTGTTTGTGTTGTACTACGGTGAAATTTTCCTTGACCAGTATACAGAACAATGCATCCAATCCTGTTGAGACAGAACAACCTATGAGTTTATATACTATAAAATTGACATTTGTGTGTGTCTCGGGCAAGGAGACCAGAGAGAAGAGGGAGCTACATGGCAGCGACACTGAAGAGAATAAGGAAAATAAGTGAGAGAGCGTAGGCCATCCGAGAGTAGCCATAAGGCTGCCTTTCACAGCAGAAATGACACAGGCAAATTAGCAGTAAGCACAATCCAAAGCCCAGGAACCAGATTGCGGCAACAGCAAACAAGGGAATTGCAGTATAACCGACGGACTGCATTGCAAAAGAAAAGAGTTACAGTTAGCACAAAGTCCTGGAAAAAAAAGTTTCTAACTTATGATAAGTAACTTCAAGTCCTGCTAGAGATCAAATGACTGTCAGCATGTCTCATCACAATTATTCCCACTTCTATCATCTAACTATCCCTCAGACCTCACAGTGTAGTACCCTCGTGCATTTTTTTCGTCATAAAATCTCATAAAAACTACCGGGTGGCTCCTAATGACTCCAACTAGAAGAGAACTTATAACTTATACTGTAAGTACACGATTTTTTTTTTGTACTCCTCCTCCAGATTAAAATGTGAAAGAAGTGAGCCTCTCATCAGAAAATGTCAGTCAATGCCACCAATATTTACTAGCTCTATTATAGAATACAAATCGGGGGATCTTTCCTTGATTACAAGCCAATTAGTGATTGGGATGCGAGACATTTACAATAATGTTAGCAAATGAGGTACGGAAAATTGAAAACAAAGTGCCTGCTGGGGGGTGGGTTCATGCAACTTACAGCCCAGTAGTGACGCTCACTAATATTCCATCCGCCAGTATATCTTTTAAACCCATCAAGAGGGTCTCTTCTGTAAGTCCTCTTTGCGGCTAATACAAGTGATGGGCCCTCATCAAAGGGTTCAGCAATGGGAGCCTCTACCACAGACCTTCTAGTCCCATATCCCCGTGAGAAATCCGCTTCATAATTTTCCTCCTTTGACCTCCCTGGGAGGGAAATAAAGAATCAGCAAGAAAATGACAAGTACACTGCAATTCCTTTCCCTCTCGCTTAGTAACTGAGGAAATCCATTAGAAGAAGAAGAAAAATAATTAAAGGACCCACATAGTACTGGTATGTCCAGTCTATGCATTAAAGAGTAGTACAAAAATGAATTGTCATAAACTTTACTTCCCCACATTTTCTCAAAAACCAAACAGAAATTTAGGAAACAAAGGACCCCAGATACTGGAAGGGAGAAAAGTGTACCTTTAGGGGGTAAAGCATGAAAAGTGTGGAAGTGAGAAGCAGCCGAGAAAGAAAGCAATGTTGGAGAAGATAAGATGAGAAAGATGACATGAAGAGAAAATACCAGAAGTCTATGGCATAACATCATCACAAAGATCCAGAAATAGAGAGAGAGAGAGAGAGAGAGAGAGAGAGAGAGAGAGAGAGAGAGTGTGTTTGTGCTCGGAAACTTTTTTGGAAGACGAAATACGGAAACTCTGTACACTGTGTCTGTGTAATGTAATGCAAGTCCTCAGAGGGGGAAAGGGAAACGACCGTTGGCTATTGCAGATGTTTATTCTAACACGTAACTTCCCAACCGCATTAACTCTCTGTCCGAAGAAACTTGCCTGACGTAAATACCCATTTTTTTGGTCTTGTGAATCTTAAATTCACTTGCGTTATGGACGTTGGAGTTCTAATTTGAAAAAATATTGACTCATAAACAAGGAGGTATGTAATATCAAACGAATTTCTTCATATATTAATGAATTATTTCAACATTTCATAATTTTATAAGGATGGACATGTAATAATAATTATAATAATAAAATATTTACACGATTACTGGGCCCCTGGGTCCCATCAGAGAAAAAAATAGAACTGGGCCCATGGGTTAATGGAAAACAACTGGTTGGACCCATTTTGGGCACGGTGCGATTCTCTAGGAATCGTAGTCATTATCAAAGCATACTTTTTTCACCGTCTGGTCGGCATTTTCATGCTTTACGACCGGAGAAAAGTCTTCTTTTTCATTTTAGATCTTCTTGGATTCCGTTTCCAGCATGATTTTCGGCTTTTGAGTTAAAAATACTGATTTTTTTTTATTTTTAGCAGGGTTAATTTTCGGCCCTTGAGTTGTGACAATGCTCACCCTGAAGTAACACTGCTGATTGAGTTTAGTTTCTTCAAGCAAGACAAGACAATGCGGGATGCCTCCTTCTAGCACATTCGGTACAATAAGACCAAAATTAAGTTTTAAGTCTGCACATCACGCAACTTTTCAACGTTGTATAAGAGCATTAAATTATTAAATATGAGTTCAGTTGAGAACACGGGAAAACCAATTCTAATTAACGCGTTTTGGTTAAGAACACGAATTGCAACAGAAATTGTTGGTAAAATACTCATTCTGCCAAGGATTTGCCAAACAAACAAGTTACTTCAATTTTCACTAAAAACAGATATATTTTAAAAATAAAATCCATTTTTGTTTAAACAAACACGTAATAGATATTAGGATGTATGCATTTTGAGGTTGGATTTAATTCACTACGCAGACATGTCAATTGACAGATCAGTATGACAGAAAATTACACGGCGTAGGACCGCACCCGTCGATGGCGCGGAGGTCTCGGAGGTGCTGGTGCATGGAGGCGTCTTCTTTGATGAACAACTACAGGGGCATGTTGCAGCAGTGACCCTCACAATCATGTTATAAAAGATCAAATCATTGAATCAAAATTGTCAAATGGGGAACAAGAAAAGATGAATGTAAGAAAATTTCCAGTGACAGACGCAACAAATGGAAGAACAAAAGGGGCGGGGGGTCAACGGAAATGCAAGATACCGGGGTGAGTGGACCAGGGAAGTTAGTGGCAGCAATTGAATTTGGGAACAAAATATTTTAACTGTTATTAATTCTAATAAATGACTCATTAATAAATTGCATAACCTACAATTAAGAGGATAAAAGTAAGAAGAAATTAAAAACAAAATTTAAGAATGTTTGGCATGTGCACTTAAAATTAAGGGGAAGTTCATATATTATTATTATTATTAATATTAGATAATATTAGATATATACTATAAGGGTTAAAATATAATAGTATGTCCTACTAATCAAAGAGAAATTGACGAGAAAATACGAAAGCACGACTAAGAATATAGAAAAATTAACGTTATTTAGGGTGATAATTTTAAGAACTATAAAATTTTAAGTAGAATAATTAAAAAATTTTCTTTACGACCTGAGGACATTGGGACTGAAGTTGCCAACACGAGGGGGGAGGGAAACCAATTTGAGCTAGGAGAAATTAGGCACAAAAGGACCCTAAAGCAGGGGCCCAATCGCCTTCTGCAATCGCTTTAATGGTCCATTCTTCTGATCTTTAGAGTCCAGGGAGTTGAAATTTCATCGTCAGTGAGGGTGCGTCAGTTGAAATAATTATTTTTATTATTATAAATCTTATATATTTTTTCCATATTAAAATTTATATTCTTAATTATTAAAATATGAATAAAAGATATTAAATAAGTAATTTATATCATATAAACTTATCAAATGAGTCAAATTGAATAGAATTGTATGAATATAAATCATACAACTTATTTTGGAAAACATATTTTATACATTAGATATATTAAAAGTATATTATTTATTATCATTCATTATTTTTATATATTAATTTATATTAAAAATATATAAATATATAAAATATAAGTCTAATTGAATATTTATTTACAGGTATCCGATATGCACATGTATGTATAGAATTGATAGAATATTATAAATATAAAAAAAATATAAATTAGATATGATGTAAAATAAATAATTTAAAGTAATAAAAAATTATATTAAAATTTTAAAATAAATGATATACATATAATATAAATATATAAATATAAATATAAATAATTATTAAATAATAAAATTAATAATTAATATAATAAGAGATAATTTTTATGTAATTAAAATTAATAATTTAAATATAATTTATTATTATTATTTTTTTTTAAAAGACATTTTAAATTTACTTATTTTTAAATCTACCTCACCCCATGCAAAATGTTGTAAAATATATATATATATATATATATATATATATATATATTTTTTTTAAAAGATTAAAATAAGGATCTAAGTGGATTCAAGAATGGCGAGGCGAGGACATGATAAAATACACCACTTTTGAAGTCATTTAGATTTTACGTTCGAACAGAGTGTGAGTAGTTGGTTGGACATAGTTGAAAAAATTAATAAAATTGAGTAGAATACCGTTAATAACCTTTTGGCATGACTTTCTACTTTCTTCCAACCACTCCCCTTAACTGGAAGACGACTTTCTAAAAACACCGTTCTCTCCGTTTCTGCAATTTTGTCAACAACTTTTTGTTGCAAGAACGCGCGCGCGCACACACAATCTCACACTCCAAAATCACACACCCGAGAGAGAGAGAGAGAGAGATGGGTTGTGGGAATTTCTTCTTCACTTTGCTGATAACATTCTCGGTAGCTTTGATTACTTACAACATCTTCATCTCAGCAAATGCGCCTCTCAGGCAAGACCTTCCGGGTCCATCAACAACCTTGTCATCATCGTCGTCTTCTTCGATTTCCGTGGACCCCATAATCAAGATGCCCCTGGAGAGATCAAGACGGTATGGCGGCGGCAGCGGCAGCGGCGGCTCTACGGGTAACTCAAAGAGGCTGTTCCACACGGCGGTGACGGCTTCCCATTCAGTGTACAACACTTGGCAGTGCAGGGTCATGTACTATTGGTACAAGAAGTTTAAGGATGGACCCAGCTCTGAGATGGGCGGCTTCACGAGGATCTTGCACTCCGGCAAGCCCGACAAGTTCATGGATGAGATCCCCACCTTCATTGCCCAGCCTCTTCCCTCCGGCTTGGATCAGGTTCCCTTTTTTATTCTTTTAATTTTATTTTATTTTTTTAAAAAACCCATTTGATGCGAGCTGGGAGTTGAATTGTATGTTTCCTCTTATGTGGTTTGTGAATTCGACTGTTTGAGAGATATTGTTGAACGGAAACATGTGATGAGAGTATCTTGAATTTTTGGTTGATTGGAAATCTGACATTGCATCACATCTGGGCTGTCCTTAGTTACTAGTTAAGGAATAAGAGTACAGAATATCTTCGTTGCTGTGCTAAAGAAATGTGGGAAACTGATATCCTAGATGTTTGATTGATTCTGGGACCAGAAAGTAGTCCACTTTGGGTTCAGTGATGTCCATGTGTTTTGGTTTGGGATTCATAGATTTCAGGGATTTTGAAAAAGAATAACACAAAATTTTATGTAGTATTTTTTCCAATTGCCAAATGGGGAACCACATATAATGTGCACTATTTGTTTTGTGCATAACCACCATATCTAATAGTCTCTTTAGCTGTATGGATAAGTTTTCTTCTAATTAATTGCTTACCACAAATATCATGTTCACAGGGTTACATTGTCCTCAACAGACCTTGGGCATTTGTGCAATGGCTTCAACAAGCAGATATAAAAGAAGAGTAGGGAAAAACTTTGTCTCTATCTTCTTTGATTGGTCAATCTGTATTTTAGTTGATTTGATTTTAGCTATGTTACTCTTATCATGTCCCCAGCTACATATTGATGGCAGAGCCAGATCATATTATTGTTAAGCCCATACCAAACTTATCCAAGGATGGGCTCGGAGCTGCATTTCCTTTCTTTTATATTGAGCCTAAAAAATATGAGTCAGTTGTCCGAAGGTACTTCCCTGAGGACAAGGGACCAATAACCAGTATTGATCCTATAGGAAATTCGCCAGTCATAATTGGAAAGGTTTGCACCTCAGTATCTCCTTATTAATAATTTTATTTCTCTTTTATTCTCTGTTTTTTCTTAATTGCCTGTTAAATATTGGTAGGACTCTCAAAAAGATTGCTCCCACTTGGATGAATGTTTCATTGGCAATGAAGAAAGACCCTGAAACAGATAAGGCTTTTGGCTGGGTTCTTGAAATGTGAGATTTCCCTTAAACTCTGCACTTGTGTACCTTGCAATGGGTTGCCAACTTTTCTCTCTTAATATGTTTCAATAAATGTAGGTATGCTTATGCTGTTGCATCTGCTCTACATGGTGTTGGCAACATTTTGTATAAGGACTTCATGATTCAGGTTGCACTGCATTTGCTTTCTTACCCATTTCTGTAGATTATTCTGAAGATTTTTGGATGACTTCTTTTAAGTAGTGCATTTTCATTTTCCAAAGTCATGATGGTGGCAATGTTTTCTTGACTGACAAATAATATATCACTTTTATTGATGGTTGCCTCTTTTGTGTCCTTTATCAGCCTCCTTGGGATACAGAAATTGGGGAGAAGTTCATAATCCATTACACTTATGGATGTGACTATGATATGAAGGTAATATATGCATGTAGAGTCATAAAGCGTCTACATTCAATGTTTCTAAAGAAAAAGAAAAAGGAAGAATGTTACTTCCAACCTTTGGGTTACCAGTGATGCACTTTGTCATTTTTCATGTTGACTTGGTCTGGGCTTGTGATTCTCTCTTGTTAGGGTAAGTTAACCTATGGAAAGATTGGAGAATGGAGGTTTGACAAAAGGTCTTATGATAGTGTTGCTCCTCCGAGAAACCTTTCCCTGCCTCCACCAGGTGTTCCAGAAAGTGTGGTATGCTTTTCTTGCTTTATAGTGCTAGCTTGTTGCTGTGAAAAAGTGTGGCATGCCTTTTAGCACTTGAAACTTCCATTCTTTTCTTTTCCTTTCCTTTTGTATTGGTGAATACTTTTTGCCATTGCTCTGATTATTTGCTACTCTATTCCTAGAGGCTTAACCTGTTTAACTTGTTCAACCATGTCTTTGTTAGGAGTAGCAATCTGTGAGCAAGCATTGACATACTTCCAAAGCCAGTGTCTGTGAGAAATTGTTGACTAGTGCTAAATTAGGTTGACTGTTAGGTCACATGATATTGCATTTTGTTCCCCGTGAGGGGCTGCTAGTGGGGTAGGGGGGGACTTTGGGCAGGGCATGGAGGAAAGGGCAACATGATGTGAGGCCCCAGTGTGCAATTTGATGTAGACTTAATGCACAGAATCATCTGTCCAATTAATCTTAGTCATGTTAACAGTTGACATGTTCATGATGAACATATTATAACTGCTTTGTTTGTTGACAATCAGCCCGCTTGATGGTCTGCTTTAGGTGCAATAGAGGAAAACTCTCTTACATGCATGTGCACCCTCATAACTGTTGTTCCCTTCCAAACCTGAAGAGAAATTTGCAATGGAATTAAACTAGAAGTGGTGGCTTTTCCATGCGAAGTTGTATCTGTTGTGCAAGCTTTAAAAGCAAAATGTATCAATGCAGGTAACTTTGGTGAAAATGGTGAATGAAGCTACTGCTAACATTCCTAACTGGGAATCATGAAGAATAGACTTGGAGAGTGCTGAGTTGCGAAGGGAAAGAAAAGTTTATATTGAGTTGAGATGCAGATTTAAGCACTCTGTACTTCTGTAGATGCATCATAAACATCCGTGAAATTAGAATGGATGTTCAATAAAATTACATTTCTACTATGATGACCTGAAGTTTAAGGATCTGTTATAGCTTCTGCGCGGGTTGTTGCGACGGTCTGCCTTGGTGGGTAGAAATTATATTTGTTTTTGAAGCGGTTAGAGATTGTAGTAAAGCTAATGCCCTATCCACATCATTTCCACTTTCACAGCAAAACTGGTCACACCAACACATACGGCTGATGTTATCATTTAATACACTTTTCTGTGTTTCGTTGTTGCCTATTTAGAGAATGATAGGTATGATCACGACACTTGAACCAGCAGCAGCCTTCTTTCTGGTACCATGCCCTTGTTGAAGAATGAATGACTCTGTCTTGCATAAATTGATTTTAGTACGAGTTTGATTACTAGCCACGGTGGAAGGTACCCAGTTTATTCAAACAATTTATATATATATATATATTAATATTTTTTTTTAATTAGTTTATGTGACATCAATTTGTGTCTAACATATTATTCTCACTACGGTATCACTAAATTTTTTCATTTTAATACATGTGAGGAGATGCTAAAAATCTAAGAGAAAAATTAAAGTAGTAATTTTTGGAAATTAAAATGTACATAATAATAATAAAAAATATAAATTAATTATATTTTACTTTACTATATATGATAAAAGTAATTTGTTTAATTTTTATAATTTTTTATTTTTTTTTAAAAAATTAAAATCTTTAATTATTAAAATATCTGTATAAAAACTATAAGTTACAATCTTTTGACGGGCCTGAGTAAAGCTGTTTTGCAATGTAACGTCAAATTTCAAAATCGCCGTTAGAATATATTATTTTTAAACCACGTGATTTATTGTTCCTAGATCTATACAACTGACCCTGAAAATGAACTCATGAGTGATCCGTACACACAAGATTCCACTCCAGAGGCTCCCACTACCCGTCTCGTTTAATCAAATTTTTCATATTTTTTTTGGGCAAAGAGACATCCAAAATTGGATAGGATGAGTTAATCCTGAAGCTCACGAGTCAGATGAATATGCAAGTCAGAGACCTTCTGACAGTCCATTACGAAATCTTTCTAAATAAAAATTTATTATTATTAATTATTTTATTTAATATTTATATTTTATTATTTTTAAATTAATAAATAAAATTATATTTATAATAATATATAATTATAATATCTTATAATTTTTAAAATTAAACATTCAATAATATTTTAAAAATATTTAATTTTATCTTTCTTTTTTCTTATTTCAAATCTTCAAATTTCAATTCCTGCTTCCAATTCCTTAATTATATAACCCTCAACAGGTTCCTTCTCCGTCCTGGTGAACTCAAGTTTGGCTTGAATTCGTTAAATAAATTACCATACCAGAACCCGTTTAGATTTTCATTTTATTACACTCCGATGTGTTATTGAACGTTGCACCTGAAGTACATGACGATTAGCTGTGCATTATACAGAAAAATAAAATATCGCAAGATGGCTGGTCAGCCGAACAATCGGCTTGTGTTATACAACAAAATTTGAGGACGAGGCCCTCATCATATTCCACGTTTGCTCTAGGCCAAGAAATTACCAATGGATTGGGTTAGATAATTTTGTCACAATCAAGTACTTACAAGGAGCAGAGCATTGAATCATCAATTCAAATAGCGCCTGCAATTTTTTGAATTGCAAAAACAAGGGATCTTCTTACCTTCATCTTCATGGTTAAAATGGTAATCATACGTTATCTCCTCCCCAGGATATATGTCTCTCTCTGCTAAAAAAACAACCTGCAAGCCCCAGAATATGTCATGTAACTCATGTTTCTAATCATTCACAGAGAAATTAAAAATACGACGCCAGGAGCAGGCCAGGCCTGAAAGCAAGGCATTTGTACTTAGAGAGATCACTTCAAGTATGGTCTAACGTAAAGACATTGAAACAGTCCTGTGGTCGTGTAGGAAAACAAACAAACAAACATTGCGGTGGACCACATCATCCTGCGCCAAATGTCTGCAGTGTGTTCATGTGCAATACATGCGACAGCAGCATGCATCATAAAAGTTATCTTCGATGATTACCTTTTTCTCGTTCCTCACAGAAATCACTTTGGCAACGCAATTTGGCTGCTCATGAGAACCAACAACAAATAAGAACACTAAATTTATGTTGAAAAATTAAGTACTCAATAGCACTTGAGCTCATAATTACCAGGCACGAATGATTAACAAAACGAGCAATTCCCCCTTTGCGGGTCGCATCAATAATGTGCTCTTTATCTATCCTGAAGAAGTAACAGGCACTCTTGTATTGCAGTTTTCTTCCTGACTGATACTCATTCTCTCGTTTATCAGCCACACGTAGCCCAACAATCTCACCAATGTACTCAACCACCTATAAATCTTGACAGTCATCACACTACCCAATCAACTGTGTTTTTCCATGAGAATATATAGAGAGATAGATGATCAAACCATTTCTCCACGAGAGATGAACCGAGATGTGTAAAGGCCAAGGGCATGTATGCCAGACTTATAAACAACCAAATGTTTCCAGCCTTTTGCTTGTTTGTAGCGAACATATTCTTTCTGCAATTAACAGGGAGAGGAGCGTAATGCAAGCATGTCACATAGCAATTATGGGAAGCATTTTGGCAACAAAATGCAGCCATCTCTATGTTGAAGAAACTTGGTTAAAAAAAAATAGGGCATGAAAATCAGAGCCAGAAAAAAATCAGAGGATAGGCCATTGATTATTCCATTCAAAGGAAAAAGTGTGATAACGGTCAAATTAGGAACAAAAACTTTAAGAGGTAGTAACAAATTGGAGCCAAAAAGAATAATCCCATCAAGCAGTACGTTAACATACCCGGCAATCAAACTCCTTATCTATTGGCAACTTTGAAAATCTTTGTGTGCATGACTTCTGCCCATTGATGTGAATCCAAGCATTTAACTGCTCCTGAGGAACAAGACATTTACCCTTCCCTTTTAATTGACTACTAAGATCATGTGAAACACCATCCTGTTTACGGCCCTTGTAGCCCTTGCACAAGAGATGGAAAGCCAGTGTCAACGTCAAAGGCAAGGTTCAGCCCAATGTGAATAGCCAAACAAAATGGCAAAAGAATAACAACCCTCCACACTGATGACAAATACCTCTGTCCTAGCACAACTTGATTCCTTCCCTCCTTGACAAAATCTTTCTGTGTTAACAGCAGCAGATGTAGATTCATTTGTAGGACAAGTGGCATGAAGTACACATCGCCCATAAAAGCCCAAATTTTCATTATCAGCTCCTTCAACCTCACTCTGAAGCAGACCCTAAAGCCAATACAATGGCAAAAGTTAAAAACATGAAATGAAATAGTTATGAAAATTTGAACTCAACAGAAAGGTAAAAAAAAAAAAATAATAATAAAATAGAAGGAAACCAAATCATGTTTGATGCACAAGGTTCCAGCCAAGTTTATCATGTCAATAACAAAGCAAGCTATAAATGGACATTTTTTCATCATAACCCATCTTATATACAAACTGATAACATCAAAATTAACATATTTCCGAGCTTGGACAGCAAAACAAAATTTTATATGAATAAAGCCCTAAATTCTCAAATTTTCAAGAGGAGAACTAACCTTCTGATGAGCACACCAAGGGTGAAATCTACCAGGACAATTCACAACCCTGCACTGTATGCATGAGCCACCCGGTCGATTACAAATACAGCAAACCTGGAATAAAATAGTGAACAGGCAACTTATGGCTTGAGAATTTAGGATTTTGCCATTGCTATATGTAGACAACAAATAATCCTGCGTCATGACCCCAAATCATGAAGGATTATGTCTGATAGAAAGAAGATATAGGCATGCAGAAGCTTAAGGAATGAAACAAACATTAGCATTTTCAATTTCTGTCACATATAACTGAAATTATACTTTAATACGTGGCCAGAATAACAATGTATGAAATCACCTAAATAGGTTCACCCTGTGATTCTGAATGAGAAGATGCTTTAAGACACGCAGCCAAAGTAAAAATGCATGAAATATCCTAAAAAGGTTTGCTGTGTGAAACTCAATTGAAGACGAAACATCAAATAACCTACATAGATTGCATGACACAAAAGGTGAGAAAACAATACTGAGCTCAGGATTTGTGCATTAATATGAAATATGTTGTTCCATGTGATGAGCTGTGGTTCAAGCAATATAATGGGGGAGAAAAATTGCCTATGATCTTAGATTTATATCTTCATGAGGAAATAAAAAATTTAAAAGCCCATCTGTAAGATTAATTGTGAAATCTGTGAAAGAAGATTAGCATGTGCTACTCAATAAGTGATTTCTCAGTTCAAGTATCATTCATTTGAATGCTTACCACACTTGCTCTAGGATGTGAAACACCAGACACATCAAAAGCACTCATGGTATCTACATTGGGGCATCGCGTCCCAGGAGTCCAGAGGCCACATACCATGTGAACCCACTGCTTAATGGTAGAATCATCTACTCCAGCTGTTATGCTGTTGTTTACCTTTAGATTGTTAACACAACACTGAGTATCCTCTAATATGTCTACCGGGTCGCGCATATCCATATGCCAGAAGGCCAAATTGGACTGCCCAATTTTTACAGGTTTGGAAACAGGATATGCATTCTCAAGTATGGATCCTGCTGAATGCAAAATCTGCAAGTCATCCTGCAAGGTTTTAGCAGCAGAAGAAGCACTCTTATGCCCACATTCTGCATCAAGCTTCCAGGCTTTCAAGAGGCTTTTGACAATTGTTTGACTCCGGAGAGCCCTGGTCATGGCCCCACCTCCAAATCCACAAAGAACACATACCTGGACAATGACAAAGGAAATAAGAGCATTTGGAAATCACACAATGTACGGATAAAAATGAAAATCTAGCACTGCAGTTGACTTGAACATAGAACTCAATGGCAATGCAAATGCTGCATTATTAACTTGACAAGCAAACTAAAATAGATCAATGTCATTGACTGGCACCAGAAGATTAGAGATACCATGCCCCGAGACATCCATATTTCAATGACAATAATATGATTAGCAATATGCATAACCAAATCCTTACAGCTGCTGGAGGTAACAAGAAAATGAAATGCAGTCCACAAAACAAAGATGAAAAAAAGAAAGCAAGCTGCAGCAACAAAAAGAAAACCCAAGGACTGAAATGCCAAATTCTCACAATAGTTAATTAAAAAAAATAATATATATATACAAATGACAGCGAGATTTACACAACAAAACCATATCAAAGAAAAGACTCATCAAGCTTGTGCAAAACAGCGTAATAAGATGGCCAATGAATTAAAATAACATTCAAAATTCTTACAATGTTTTTTGAACCTGTCCGGCATGGTCTGCAAAACCAGTTGCCTTTAGGCACTTTCTTAACACCATAGCAAGCCTGATGTACCTATTTAACAAAACACTTATCAATGAGACAACTTGATCAAGAGAAACAGAGGGAAGAAACTGATTAAGATATAATCTATGTACTCTGATAGGGCATTGGCCACATTGCAATAAGCAATTAACTTCATCTTCATTTGAGCTTCCACAGACACAGCAGGTTGATTCACAATCTATAGCAGACATGGGCTTTTGCTCGTGACTATTTCTGAAACATAACCAACAAATAAAACATCGCAGAAAGCAAAAATAGCAAAGTCACAATTGATAAGTACGTCTGAGTATCAGATACAATGATTTCGGATGCTGGCCAGTACTTGCTTACCTTTTGGCACTGTGCACTTCATGCATGTGAGATTTAGTATCTACAGGATCATCAAAAGGTTTCCTCCTGTTTATTTTTGGCACAAATTTAACAATCTTCTTACGTGAAAGAATTTTAGAGCTGGAAGTCTTTCCTGAAAGACAATGTAGATCAATGATGTCAGCCATGAAGTCCATAAAAGCCAGATGAGTAAAGTTTACTAAAGGAATATTTAGTTATGCATAAAGCACACATGTGGGCCAATTCATAGTCTGTCCATTGCAGAATAACTGACCAAATGATAACAGGAATGGATCAAGGTGGGCAGCCTGCTATTTTTAAACCTTTCTTCTGGTGATTAAGAAGGTGTCCTTTCATCCCCTTACAGACCACCCTTGCATATTTTTGGTGTTAATTTTACATTTGTTCCATCCTCCAAAAAACAAAAGAAAAAAAATGTTGATGAAGTATACTCCAGTGACCCCCATTTCTGAATATTCCCCCTGCACACACACACAAGTGCAGTACATAGGCCTCACATATACCAGAAAGGGAAACTCTATCTGAAGATTACTTCTAACAAATTAATGGGAATGTAAATGTGACAAGATGCAAATACTCTTGCATTACCTATATGACAACTCATAAAGGCTGCGCTTTCGACTTTCTTTATATTTTGGCTTTGACCAAGTGTGGCCATTATCTGGAAGACTAGGATCTTTCCATCTTTGATTGCCTCCCTCATTTACCATCATTAATGAAACATCAAATTGCCTGTCCTCATTGGTGGACGCAATCTTCCTCTCTTCCATAGGATTCTGAAGATCCATTTCATGGTCATCTGAAGCATCGTCAATGAGAAGTTTATCAAAGCAGGCACTGCTCCAACTGGAGCTTGTCATCTTTGACTCACTTCGCAAGTTCAGCTTAGAATGGCTGTTTTTGGGAAGAGAACATTTTTTGGCAGCTTTAAGAACTCTGCCAAGCGAAACAATTTTAACTGGCTTTGATAAATTTCCAGCCATAACTCCATTGGATATTTCACCATACTTCCCATATACCACAGGCTTCAATTTTCTAAAACTGACTTTGTCTGGCTGACTGGAAGATTCCTTGATACTATTTGCAGAACTATCTGCAACAATATTTCCTTCAAAACCACAACTCTTGAAATCCATATGACTATCATAAATCCCAGGGCTTCTAAATTTTTTTCTGCATGAAACCTCAAGGATTCTCTGGCAGTTGGCATTACCATTTGCACCAGCTTTGTGATCAACTTCACTATCCCTTTCATCATAAAGCCTTTGAAGATCTCTTTTACAAGACAAGGACTTGGCCAAAGATGATGTAGGCTTTCCATGTTTGAAATGAGGTTTAGCTAAGCAAGCAGCAGACTTGCAAGATGTTTTATGGCCAAAGGGAACCATTTCCAAATCTTTGGCCAAAGAGTGCCCCTCAGCAGTTCCATCTTGTATTTGGTATTCATCATGAAATCCAGGGCTTGCAGCGCCTGATGACACGTCCAGTGTCTTTGGTTTCATTTCTATCTTTCTCTTCCCAGCTTTCCAATGCTGCTCAAGGTCTTGGGAATGATATTTTTTCCCATGAAGAGCAGAATCTGTATTATTTTGATATCGGCCTTTCTTCCACATCAAGGAATCCATGAGCTTAACCTCATCAAGAAGACTACGGCATAATTGATTGTTAATGACTTCACAAGTTCCTTTGCTTGGGCTTGTCTTATAGGCAGCACCATGAAATTCAGCATTCCTGTCACTTTCAACAGCATCATCTGATGACCAACATTTATCGACACGAGATCCTTCATCAATCACATTGCTTACATTTCCTGTATCTCCAACAACAGTTGAAGAATTCAAGTTGTTAACCTCAATTGATACCTGAGTAACAGCAGGGGTACAGCACCCAGAAGAAATATTAGACATTTCATGCTCATTAGAGTAATCTGCTCTGTCCACTACATTAGAACACTTTGTAACAGTATCTCCAAGTTCATGCCATTCATGACTTCTTCGACCAAATGTGTTAGCTGGTTGTTCCGTGCATGTCATCTCACAAGCTCCTCTGTTTCCCACATCATGCCATTGAGAAAAATTATAACCATTGGTTTTATGCAGTTGCACTTCTGATTTTCTATATGGATCCACTGGAAATGTAGTGACTTCTGAAGCCTTGTGATCTCTAACAGATTGAGAAACAATTGAAACAGGGGCTTTGTTGTTGACACTATGCATATGTCCTCCACAGAAATTAGAAGGGTCTCCACCCATCAGTTTGCATTTTCTTCCCAAACATTCTGTATGTGCTGCAAATTTGCAATGGTGCTGATGATATTTTGTTCTCTGACAGCAGCACTCATGCTCAGATGATGGAAAAATGTCATTCTTGCTACTGCCATGCCTGTAACATCTGAGATAAAATTAGCATAAAGGTAACCTGAAATTTTACCAGATTACCTGAGGAATCTGTCATGTGGATGTCACAATCCATTACCCTGGTTATTGCTAAAAATTCATAAGTAGAAATACAGTCATGAAAGCACAGATTAAAGTGTATTATGGCTGAATTCAAATGCATACGCCACCAACACCCCCACCAATCACCTTGACAATCTCCATATCACAGCTTCAATAAGCTCTTGTTCAACAACATCAAAGTTCTGAGAGATCTCAGTTGCAGAGTTTTGCAATGATAGTTAATAGTCAGGTTAGGATAGGTTAGGAAACAAATCAAGCCCAATGAATATCCCCACGAAAAGAACACAAACAAATAAAATTGATCAGAAACAAGTTCCCTATTTAACATGAGTCTCAAAACTAACCTTGATGAAGTTTGTTCATTCAGAAGATGACGAATAAATTGGCACTGCATGTCTGAATCCTTACACTGTAATGATGAACCTTGGCCCAGTGTTGAAAAGTTGCAGCAGTTGCATAAACCTGAATGAGGAAGAAAATTTGTTCAAGCTGAGAGTCCACACTGGAGAGAAATTTTACCATGAAAATTAATGAAGAACTATAAGCAGATTAAAAGCAACAGCCTTACTGCAATTAGCTAAGTACGCCACGTGTAAGTCACAAAATAATTTACCAAATTCATTTCCCACCTTACTAGTAAGACCAGATTGAACTACTTTCATAGCAACTTCAGAAATATTTTTACCTGTAATATTCGATCCATGCCTTGGCTCCACAGATGCTGATGATTCCATGCAAAAACCCTGTACTTCAACATTAGAAGATTGACCACATCTCCCTTGTTCTAGGATCTTTCCAAGGGAAGACCTTGCATGTTGCTCAGATAACTCCAACATCTCCCTCAATGCAAGGGATCTAAGATAATCATCAAACAAACAAGCCCTTCCACCAATGCTCTCTTGTTTCATTAAGGCTGGAGTCAGCTCTGTAGTGGGCATTAAAGTAGATGGAGGCAATGCAACGGACATTTTATGTGATGGCAAATTTTTAGGAGAACCCAAGGTTGACTCCACAGCTCTTTGTAACAGATGATCAGTATGTCCACTGCTTCCCACAAAAGGAAGCTTCTCAAGAGATTTAGAGAAGCTTCCACCTTCAGATTTGTTTGGTAGTGTGCTTGATGGCTGATGTACATGCCATTTTCTGTCATGTACTGCCGGATAACCAGAAAAGTTGCTCTCACCCACAACTCCAGTGAGAGAACATGCATTTTCCAGCCAACTATGAATTTTAGGCCCCAAACCTGGTCCAGCACACTTTCCAGCAAATGATCCCACCCCTTCACCATTTTCTCTCGATCCACAGAAAGTCAGGTCAGGGACAGTCAGTGGACTTTGCAAACTATTTCCAAGAATCCATGGAATATTACCAGAGCCACATTTGACAGCATGAGAATCGCTGCTTGGTTTCTGAGCCATGATCTCACTGATATTGACCACCTTGTTAGCAGCTTTAGAGTGTGAGGTCCCCTCAAGCATAGTACTAAAGTATTCAGATGGTGACACCACAGATGTCCCAGCCATGTTGCCATTGAATTTTTGTTTTTTACCAACATCCATAGCATTACTGATTACATGTTTCTCATAGTTCAGCTGGCTTTGTTCCCTTATTGAGAAGGAATTGGACAGGCCAGTATCACAGGGAAGACATTGTCTGAATTCCTCCTCTTCCCCATAGTTAATCACTGTATCATTCAAGGTATAATAGTCACATATTGCTCAGACTCAACAGAACAGAAATTATTATATGGTAACAATAGACAAATACATATGAGATGAATATAGAGCTAACTAGAAGCATTGACACAACACACCATCATGAATCATCCGCTTCTTAGAAAATTGCCTTTGTGAGTCAACAAACATATTGCATAGCTGTGGTCCCATTACTGATAGTGCTGGATCTCCCAAACTCTGACTTTGCTGGTATGGTCGTCCAAGCTTCAACTCTATGCTTGAAGAAGGAATATCCTCGACCCCAGTAACCCCATCCATTGCATTTTTAGCTCTGATGATAGCTTCAGAACTCTGAAAAGGAGTTCTTAAATTTTGTGGACTGGCATGGATAGCAGATAAACTTCCAATATTCACCTTGGCATCCCTATAGGCAGACAAGGATTGACAGCCACTTTCTACTTCTCTACCAACAAACTTTGGCATTGCCAAGCAGGTAGAGATAGGGCAATCTTTGACTCGATCATTAATCATAATACATGAATTTCTTTGTGAAATGCCAACCAAGCCTTCAAGACCATGTCTGTGTTGTTTCTTCTGTGAATCATCAATGCCAGAATTCTGGTCCCTAAGAATCATTTTTGGGAAAAAAGAGTCATCTAGAGGCTTTCCAGATGTGACCAGACCTCCAGACGGATGAAGCAGATAATTGCAGTCAGAATTCTTTAATGCATTGGGTCTAGAAGCACCAGAATTCATCGAATTAGCTGTAAATGATAATCCTTGAGGCCAGTCCCATCCACTCTGATCTTCTGGAACCCTAATCTAAAGCATCATAAAAACATCACCATCCAGTGTTCTCGTTGCTTCAAACAAATGCCAATAAAAAACATCACCATCCAGTCTATGACAAACTAACAAATTCAGAATAAAAGCAAAGTTCAATGGAATCATAATTATAAGAACCAAATCCATTTGTGTGCCTATGTACATCCATGGCTGCAAGAATACAAACTTGTACCAGTATTCAGTGTGAACAAGAGTCATGACATAGTCAAACAATCTTCACACACAGCTATTCAATTTCCTTATTAACGAGGTCCAAACTCTTTGTGGATCAAAATTTTGCAACAGAACATCACTTTTTATTGCTTTTATAGCATCGATTTGTCCTTTAATCTCAAGCAAGTTTATGTTCTCAAGAAGCTCTACATTGAAGAACTTGGTTAGTAAGCATTAAGAGAATACTAGGAAATTAACCCTCATAGCTAGATTTTCTTCGAAGAGAGAATTACAATATCAACTGGATGGGGAAGAATCCTCCAATGCACTCATTGAAAAACAATGCAAATGCCTCCTTTTAGTCTTAATTTTATAGACCATATAAGTTGTATTGCCCATTGAAATTCTCAGTAATTTTATTCACATACCTGTATTGACTCTAGAATTTTTCAGGTAGAACATCATCATCAACATCAACAAAAAGAAAGCAAGCAACAAAATGGAATACACCGCTACAACAAAATTAATCAGCACAACACAACCTACAATCTAGATGCCCACTTTTCTACATTGGATACATGCAATGCTTTCTGCATTTATATGCATATGCACATAACACAACCTACAATCTAGATGCCTACCTTTTCTGCATTTCACACATGCAAAGTTCTTAAGCATTTACATTTGTTACCCTCATGCACATGGGCATATAGATTCACAAACAAAGGGCATCTCAATGCATGAAACTCTCATATTGTGGGGTCTTAGGAAAGGTCAAATATACATAGTTTTACCCTTGTTGTCACAAAAAGGCTATTTCCCCAACTCAAAACTATAAACTTAAGGTGACAATAGAATAACCTTAACACTACATTAAGTCTCACCAAACAATAATTCATAGGTGGATGCATATATTTACGAATGAAGCAGAAAGAGACAAGGATATGGTTGAAAACTTGAACATAAGAACCTTACCCCAAATTTCTGGAAGTATCCCTTACGCCACATAGCAATGGTTTCTCCACCATCCATATAAACAACATCCCCTGGGTTAGCATGCCACAATCCAGCATGCTGGTAAAAAAGTAGTAAATTAATATTTCACACAACAAACATGCCAAAATGCTATCCAGATGTGATTGACAGGCAATAATTCAATCAAATAACAGGAGAAGCATCAAAACCATGTGCCATTAGTAGAAGTTACCTCACAAAATTTGGAGACCGACATGTGGAAATTGTGGCATGAGCAAACAATCCCTAGGAGTCCTGTGTTGCTGAGGAGCAGATCACCACCTTTTCAGTAAATCAAACAAAAATTCAGTGTCCAGCCACTAAGAATAATCACTTGACTAGTAACATCACTTACTTTTAGTTAAGCAGTACACACGAGGACACTCCCTCGAAAAGGTAGATGAATTATAAGAAGCAGAATCTTCTGCTTCCAATGGCAATTTCTGCTGCAGTTGAATATTCAATTTTTGGAGTTTTTCAGCATTTACAGGGGTTTTGCCATGCCATTGCTCTCTCAGAGAAGGGAAGCCCTTTATTTCTTCATTACCTGGAACCATTTGCTGGCTTACTGCTCTAGCCAGATTGGAACTTTGAAGACTAGAGTCCACAGCTGGAAGGCCAAACTGCAGAACAGAATTGCTAATGGAAGTGGAACTAGCCACAGTCTGGAATGAAGAAGGCTGGAAAAGATTTGCCCCACTTTGCATGCTTTGGCAGCTCACATTCTCTGATAATGGCCTATAAGATGGTAGAGCTTGGCTTCCAATAGCACTAGCAGCTACAATACTGCTTTCAGCAGGAAGTTTACTAGGGGCACTTGCTGATTTTGGATTCAATAGATCCTGGAATTCGCACTGCAAAATAGAAGCTGGCCCATATAGAAGAGAGAGAAATGAATTTTCCATATTGGCATGATCCAAGCTGTAGGAACTTAAAGTGGGACGACTGGGAATCATTGAAATGGCAACCCTTCCATGCCCTTTTGAGCTCAAATCTTGTTTAGCCTGCACATAAATATGGTTGCCTAAACTAAACATCTATAATTAGGCAAAAGCCAAAGCAGAAAATATTAAGGACTTCTCTAACATATATCAAGTTGAAAGAATCAAAACAAAAACTTGCATATGCAAATTTATAATGATGAAGAGACAAATAGAAGGGGAAGAAAAAGAAAAAACATACACGGCAATGGTTTAGATGGGGAAGGGCCCATATAAGCAATTCAATAGTTATCCTTATTACTATATGCAGTGCTGCGCAGTGAGAAAAGCCCGTTTATCACCCCCTATCCCCAAAAAAAAGCCCAACCACCATACCATAGGAGCCATTAAACTTCCAACTCAGCAAAGTTCCATAACCATTCTGCAATCAAACTTCAATAATTGACACAGAAAATTCAAGCTTCAATTGAATCTCTTTCATAGCACCACTGCAGGTCTAAATATAAAATAAGCACCTTTGCTAAGCAATACTTTGATCCTTATATGTCAGGCATGTACGCAATGGTCTCAAAGTCCATCCAAAGGTTGGCATTTTACAGAAACACGGAAAAGGGATTCACATTGCCGGCAATATCTTCAGTTTAAATAGAATCAACAAAAACATCAGCTAAGATATGACGGGGAACACACACCATTGTTATCCCACGCCCACACAATATATCAACAAAAGGCATCAACCACAGACAAACATTGTAAATAAATGAATCACAATGAAACCCAGAACAAAATATACACATGCATTAACCAACACCATTCTCAAACAAAACTTCCCTTCGCAAGGAAACACTGAATAAAATATAAAAGCCACAAATTGACACAGATAACAGTGAACGAACCTGATTTGGAGGAGGAGGTTCTTGTGTTGAGGATGAAGGCACCGACGGCAATGCCGAAGCACATTTGAGTTGCCAAGAGTTATCCATCTCTAAAGAACACCTCTCTCTCTCTCTCTTCCTCTAAAGCCTAACAAGCCTCCATTAGAGCCAAATTCATTCGCAAGAATGCTGCTACTGCTACACTTCTCGCTTGTAGTTAATGACCAAAATATCCCTCGCAATGGCACACATATTGTACAGAACAGTGGAGAACAGGGAGGCGAATCATGGAGAGAAGCATGAAGAAAGTATAAACCCTAGATTCCGATTCATGCACACAGAAAAGCAAACGCGGATAGAGAGAGAAAGAGAGATAGAGGGTGATGAAAGCACCTGATGAAATGTCTTTGCTTTTTAGGCGGGCAGGCGGGCAGGCGGGCAGGCAGGCAGGTAGCAGGTTGACCAGACGCTGCCATGTAAATTGTTAAATGGATTGAATTGGGGCACCTTGGGCTGACGGATTTTCGTGGAATTTTCGCTTTTTTTTTTTTGTTTGGTTTTGATGGTTGGATCATGCGTTGGGTGGTTCTGGACCGTTGATCGTGATTACAGCTGGGGCTAATCGTTCCTCCAAAGCTTCACGTGCAAACTGCACGCTCTCAGGTCACGCCCGCGAAAGTTACTGTGCGGGTTGGCGTTGGGACTAGAAAAGAGAGTGGGTTCCACCGAAAGCTTTGTTTTTGCACAGTCGGAGCCATCCCGCGGACGTACGCGCCAAAGAATAGGGGCGTTTGGGCACGGACCCATCCCTATTCCGCTAGCATGACATAATATTCCATATGTTGGGAACTTGTATGATTTGGACAATAGTGGGACGCTACTTGTCTGAAGAATAACAAGAAGCAGACGATGTGAGAAATCCGCGGAACCCAATTGCTAGATTCGACAATGGCCTTGATTGATGCAAAAACAAATTGACAAAAATTGCATTATTGATGTTTATTCTAAAAGCATTTCACAGCAATATAGCAACATTATACATTGCCTTTTGTGCCTCGGCTTCTCTCTGCTTTCCAATAAGGATTGCTTCTGCTTCTTTTTGTTTCTTATAGAGAGCCCCCGATTCGCCTCCTGCACCTTTTTCCATGAAACAAATTAGTAACAAAGACAATGGTTTCTTTTGTCCCTTTTGTCTGGGTGTCATTCAAAAGCATAAACTCAGTTGCCAACTGGGAGCAAGTATGAGCCCATGTAGCCTGACTTGTCTGTGCTCGAGTTAATGCGACGATACATGGTTCTAGTCATTGCATTGCATTGAATTTTAAACTTTCATTTTAATTAATTTCTGACTTTTTTAAAAGATTAAATTTTTAATCTATATTTATATTATTGCTTGGTTGCCCCATAAACTGCTCCTACAATTCAAAACGCAGGAAAGTCATTTTCCATCTGGGTTAATCATAAAGCTACAGAGTTGGCGACTAAGTTGTATTATTTTTCGTGTTGGTTTTTTTCCTCTCTGTTTCTTCATTTCGGTCTTAAATTTTAAATGGACGACGAAGTATATGTCTGCAGTTAGTGGCCTCTGAGATAAACAGAAATAAGAACTTAATTTTTGCCTTTTACCTTTTTTTTTGTTTGGTGGGGGGGGGGGTGGAGTCAGATTTATTTAACTTGGTTTCGTACTCCATACTTGCTTTGCTTAAGAACACAGCCTTGAGATTCTCAGCCCTTGTGAAAGTACTCATTTTTTCCACCTCCTTCTGCAACTCAGCCCCCCCAGGAGCCTCCGCTTTCGTTGCTTCCACCTCTGCCACTTGTGCCTCCATGGTCCACCGACCTTTTTCTTTGCCAAGTCAGCATGTCCTGACTTTTATCTCCTCTTTCGACCCTTCACCTTGTCTTTGAGTGGATATGGCCTTCGTCTCTGCATCAATTTTCGCTGCATTTTGTAGCGTTTGTCCTTCCCTTTCCTTTGCCCCCATCTCTCCCTTCATTCTGGCGCCCGCCTCATCAACTTTAGCTTGATTTGCAGCCTCTTTTGACCCAGGTAAGAAAAATACTCGTGCCCAGGAACATCGACCAGTTGCTTGACGTTGGCGTTGTATATCAACAACCCAAAATGGTCAAGTTCAAGCTGGACTTTCCCAGACAGTTCTCTTTTAAACTCTTTGGTTCCTTTGAAAATCTCTTCCATCGTCACCGAAGCAGCAAGGACTCTAGTCTCACCTTCGATGATTCCCTGGACTAGCTCTTAGACATGTTTAGAGAACTTGTCGTGTGGAGAGATGAATTTGGCGCATTTGAGGAGACTTTCCTTGTCGTTTGCGCAGGCGCCAATGATGAACAGGGCTGGAAGGACGAAAGGGAGCTTCTCGGCGCTCATGGCTTGAACTTCAAAAGGTGTATTTTACTGGCGAAACATCGATCACACTGCAGGACTGGCCTGGCAGCACCAAAGCCTTTTTTGCAAGCTTTATGTCCTGGATGCCAATTCCAGTGATCACCAAATGTACTGATGCAGTTGCAACTCTATGCATGGTTTTAAGCTCATGTTTTCAATCCAACTAGAGAAAACAAATTACAAGCATGGGATGGCAATGTTATGAGTCGGATTTGAAAGAGTATACTGCATAAATGACAGTGGACAGCGAGTGGGAAAAGAATAATTTTTAGATTGGCCACACCATAATTAGTGTAATTTCTTTGAAATTTACCTTATAATTTTTTTATCATCCAACAAATTACTAAAGATTAGTATAGACTCATTACTTCCTAGTTGATGTCGACTTTGGATGAGACTCCGCGTAGATGGATAACAATTCCAATACCAGGAGCGTAGAATTTTAACTTTGGGTACAAGTTGATCAAAAACCGAAAACGAAAAACCAATTATTTTGGATAGAACACGAAATGTTTGCTAGTTCCCGGTTTTCCTGCCTTCGATTTTGCTTTCAATTGAAGTCAGCGAGTTCTTCGTTGATTCATCTGGAGAATTCAGAATTTCGACCACCCCTTTTCGCCCACTGCAGTTCTTTTTTTTTTTTTTTTTTTTTTTTTTTCTCTTGATAGGGTGGCATAGCTAATTTGTGTGTGTATATATATATATATATACACGTGTATATGTATATAGTTAATTTGTGAATGTGCTCTCCTTTCTGCGTTTCAATTTTTCTAAGATCTGTAATATATAGACGGTGAAATGGATGCGGAAATTGATACGCGGTAAAGAGAGAGACACCCACAAATTAACTTTCCCGGGTCGGCGACTTATCATACCTAAATACGGCCCCAGCATCGGTGACATTGCTGCCAAGCGAGAAATTCAACAATACGACTGCAATGGACGTAAAATATCATTTCACTATTTTTTTATTTTTTTTGGGGGTGTTTTGCATGTATATTTTCTTTCGAAACAAAACAACTGTGACATCAAAATGAAGATCAACCTTTGGAATAAGTTGGACCAAAAAAATAAATACTTTACCACAAGCTAGGGGTTCTATAGACCCTCTGGAAAAATTCAAATAACCTTCTACACAGATATGGGGGTCTTTATGGCCAAGGATGGATTCGAATGAGTGGTCAATTGTGCGATGTATACCACTCCATGCAGCTACAAAGCCATTACCTAAGTAACTAGATTATCCCAGAAAATTGCCAAGAGAGGCATGATAAACCATAACAGAGTACCTGTTAACAGTGATCACATGAAGTGGACGCGAGTTATCTTTTAGACCCAGAATCTACAATGCCTTGAGAACCAAAAAACATGGCAATTGAACAAAACAAGAACATTGCACAGAAGTTATCCACCACAGTAACAAAATTTGAATACTTAATATTCCAGGAAATGCATATAGGTATTGATCATACAGAAATTTCCAATGGCCAAAATCATAAGAGTAAATTCCAAGCAAGAAGTTGCTGACCATAAAATTTTTCCCTCCCATAGAATCTAATCAAGCAAAACTTACACTTCACCAGCTCACATGGCTGTGAACGCCTTCTTCCCACCACCAGAGGAACCAGCAGGGATCACTTTCAAGACATTGAACCTCACTGTCTTAGACAAAGGCCTGCAAATGGAGAAGTACATGCAATTAAAGCAAAAAACAAGAACTCCCATCCCCAAATAAACTAATCAGTCAAACTTTGCAAAAATATTTTAACCTGCATTGGCCGATAATAACATGGTCTCCCTCTTTCACACGGAAGCAAGGTGATACGTGTGCTGGAATGTTAGAGTGCCTCTTTTCATATCTAAAAGAAATCAAACGCATCAGTATGTTCCCATGCCAAAAAAAAGTGAAAATTACACAGGAGGGGGAAATTAAATCTCTTGCCTCTGGTATTTTTTCACAAAATGAAGGTAATTGCGCCGAACAATGATGGTCTTTGTCATCTTTGCACTGTTGACAGTACCAGAAAGTATACGGCCTCGGACAGAAACATTTCCAGTAAATGGGCATTTCTTGTCAATATACGTCCCTATAGATACCCAAAAAAAGCAGTACTCATTGCCAAGAGACATTTGAAAAACCTCTATATAATTGAACTAAGAAATTTGTCCCTTAATCTTCAACTGGCTGTGTGCTTCTCATTATGAAAATGATTACAACACTCATTCCACCATAAAGCATTAAGTGGCAAACACTAAGTAATAACCACACAGGAAATTCAGAGACAATCCACCCCCTCCCCCCCCCCCCCCAAAAAAGTAAAAAAGGCATATGAGACCAGGAATAGTGAAAGTCACAAAATAAACAGCACTCTCAATAAGAGCAAGCAGGACCACATTAGTAGGAGAAGAAAAGAAGGTGCAGCGAAAATTGCAAAGAAAGAAGAAGAACAATGCAGAAGCAGCAAAAGAAGGCTAATACTGGAAATTCAGACATCATTTCATTGATTTTGATTCAAGTTTATACAACTTTTTTGTGGTTTGCACTCATTACATTCAACTTCAAGCCATAAAATTCAAAAACTACTTTCACATTCTCCTATAACTTGAAATTTGAATTACAAACTAACCAAACTAGCAAAAAGCTAGTTACAACATAACCGAAAAAAGAAAGTTAGTTACAAATTCAGTTGAGAGGCATCCAAAAAGTTGCTAGAATAAAAATCTTCAATGAGGAAGCTATGGCTGTCAACAAATAGCCATAGTTCAGTACCGATTTTATGGTAATAGGCCCATTGTAGAACAATGTAAGAAACAAAGAGAAGAAAAAAGAAAAAGGATCTTCCAATGTAACTCTTTATCTTCTATTAAGATATAGGGAAGAGCATCAAAATGGAAAATACTGGTACAGCATGCATGTCATCTGTAAGCAACAACACTCACTTCTAATTCAATACCTTACAAAAATATTAAGCAAAATGCATAACTACAACCAATTGCACAAACATCCATATCAACTATTCTGGGAACCAACACTGCAATCCATTGAAGCAGTTACTAGTGTCTAGTGACCAGTTTGTGCATGCGAGCAAGTAATCTTAACTCTGCAAGTCCATCGTCCATTACAAAGTAAAATTTCAAACTGCAAACGGGACACCCATTAAAAATTCATGTCTATTCACTTAAAAACCACAAAAAAAAGGTTCATTGTGTTGATCTAGGCAACAAAAACCAAAGCAAGCACAATGAGACAGCAATGGAACGATAAAGACCTTCAATTGCCTCTCTGGGCGTCTTGAAACCTAAGCCAATGCTCTTCCAATACCGATTGCCTCCCTTGCCAGGTCTCTTCCCTTTCCCCGACTTCTTTGAACTACGAAAATTTCCCAAACAATACTCAACAAAACAGCATTCAAGAAATTTAAAGAAAAAAAAAACAAATCAATCAATTCTCACAGAATGAATGGGAAAAACTTACGAAAGGAACACCTTGGGCTGCTTCAGAAACGCCTTCTCCGTCTAAAGTGGAAGAACCAAAAAACATATATATATTCAAACAAGCCAAATCATATAAAGAGAGAACAGAGACAAATTAATAAAGAAAGAGAGAAAGAAACTAGCCTGCTCGGCCATGGTTGGGGTTTGTAGAACACTTCGACACGGCCGAAATCGACAAGACGACTCAGTCGGAAGGCGTAAACCGGCGGTCTAATTTGCCAGAGGGCGAGACACTTAAAAAGGTTAGATTTGACAGAGGTGCAGCCCTAATGACCTCAATGCCTAAAATACCCTCATCCCATTCGCACACTTATATATACACACATTATTTTGAGATTAGAGGAACCTCACCCCCAATATATTAAGTTACTTGCTATTAAGTTACAAAAATTATAAATATAAAGTAACTAATCAAAAATATATTCAAAGGAAACCATCATTAGGAGCAGGTAAGAAACTCCATGGGGGGGTTTTAGGGTTGATGTTGGGCTTTACAGATAGGGCTTATTGCCTTGTGATATGCGTGGAACTCGGTGCATGAAGTGAGCTCTACTGTGGCCCTTGAAGTTTGTCTGGTAAGAGTGGACATAACCCACCCCACAAAGCCAACCCAAGTCCACAATTATAGCGGCCTGTTGATCGAGGATTGGAGTCTCAGAGGGCTGCATACTTGCCCAGAAGGATGCAGTCGCGGACTGGCTTCCCAATAATATGCTTCCCTGCTTCTGCTGCTGGGCCTCCACGAATTGGAGGGTCCCCCGCTTGGAGTCTACAGGCTGTTTTCCAAGTATCTCTGTTATTTTGAGCAATTCGAAAAACAAAATTTACGAGAAAAGTTACAGAAGAAGGGGACTAGGAAGGAGAAAATAAATGGAGACAGGTGGGACGAAAGAGGAGCATGCGACGATTTTTATTTTTCTTTTTTTTATTTTCTTTTAACTATGTCTTTGCGTATGTCTTGTTCAGTTTTCTGTAACAGTAAGATGAGAAAATTAGCTTTGTAATTCTGAATCATACTGTCAGAATGTATATTAGTATTCACTTTTCTCCCGAAGGACCAAAACAACTAGAAAATAAAGGTAGCACTGTGACACGTGGGCATGGCCCGCTTGAAATTGAGAATGACACTGATGAACATGGAATGTTGCATTTCTTTTGAATCTTATCTCACAAGTCACGTCTTTTCGCTAAAGCCTGATGGATACGCAAAGCTGCATCTGTTCCACAATTTGCCAAATCCCTTTGTCGCCCAACTTGGCCCCACATGGCGCTTCTCACAGATACACCTAACTGTTGAAAATGTAAAGGACCTAATTTTTATAAAATACTCCAAATTGGAGTTTGATTTAAGGTCTAAGATTTTGGGTTGAATTATCAGTCTCTTTATTATTATGATTTGCACACAATTTATGTAAAATTATATTAAAAATCACTTATTTTTTACTACTCAATTACTATATAAGATATAAGAACAACTATAATATATTTTTTAAAAGATTTTCTATTTCTTTTTATCTTCTATTTTCAAATCCAGAACATTACAAAATATAAAATTTTGCAATACATTCTCCTCTTGAAATTATTGTAGGTTTTAGGAGTCAAATTCCTTGGTTTTCTCCCTTTATAGCCAATATACTCATACATGTCAGTTGTCAAAACTTATAGATAATTTGAAGAATACAATCACAAATGTATATTAATTTTGCAACAAATTTAACTAAATTATAGATAATCTAATAAAAGATACGATATTAAAAGTTCATTATAATTGTAATCATCTCCTACATTTCAATATCTCATTATTATTTTTTTCATTAATTCTTATAAAATTTTAGTTTCATAAATAAAAATTCTTTTTAATTCTTTCAATTTATGAACTCTTGTTAAAAATAAATTTTTCACTAAAGTTATAATTTTTGATGACAATTTTTTAAACATACGTATCACATGATATAAATAATTTCATATACCAACAACATCATAGAAAAAATAAATAATAATAACTCACATAATTTTGTTAATCACTTTAAAACATATAATTTGCATATATTTTTTCTAAAGACATCATTATGTACAAATAATATGTCATAACATCTCAAATCATTTATATAAATATATAGAATAAGTTATGTAAATACATTTCACGTAAATTCATTTTAGTATGTCATGAATATATCATAAACAATTTGAATTGTATAATTACATGTATTTATATAAGGCATATTATTATTAATATATTAATCATGTAACGATGTAACACTCCGAACATTGCAACACGGCACGGTAAGCTTCCTTACTTGTTGGTTTTTGGGACACACGGCAATTGATGCATGTTATTGTACGAAACCGACCATTGTGTCTCTTTCTTGTATTAAATCGTTCTAGGCCGCCCAGTGGCATCATACCAGAGGTGGACACGTATAAAGGATCGTTTGATTGCCATAAGATCCTTGATTTCATTGACACGCGTCCTACACGATTAGAACATCAACCATCCTCACCAACGGCATAATCTCATATATATATATATAGGACGTTTATCGACCATAAATAATGTAGTTATAACTGGGAATGGTTATGTATAATTTGAGAAAATTTATTTATTTTTTTAAATATAATTTATTTATAATTTTATATTACATAATAAATAAATTATATTAAATAAAATAAATAAACATAATAAACATCACTCAACTTAACTTTTCCTCAACACAAGTGCTTATATAGTACGTGGTAGGCTAAATATAGAAAACGTGGAACCCCACAATTCACAAAAGCAGAAACGGCTTGCACATATTCACGCGTCAGTCGACGCCTACTTCCACGCGCCTTCTTCCTTCAACTTTCGAAGTGTAATTTCACAGCAGGCCCGCTTTTCAAAACGCTATTGAAATTACGGATCTCTTACCTCGGAGACCTATATAAATTTCATTCCCTACAATTTAACGTGCTGGTTAAGAAATTTCAAATTTAAGTTTCTTTTAATTTAGAGAGAGTTAGATTTTTAAATTTCACAAATGTATTATATTAGATAAAAATTAAGTTTCATAAAATTTAACTTGTTAATTTTTTATATATAAAATTGTTCATATTAAGTTTAAGATTTTGTTTTCACAAAAGTTGAACACAAAACCATATATCAAGACACATATAATCATATTAAGAAATAATTCTTATATGCTTTAGTATCAATGTCAAAATTAAAAGAACTTAATTTTTATATAAAAATTAATTATAAATATTAAATATCTCAAATCAAAATTTATTTAAATTTTTTGAATTAAATCATTAATTTTATTAACTTCTTAATTAAATAAAATTATATTAAAAATTATTTATTTTATATCATTAAAGTATTATAAAATATAAAAAAAATAATTATAATATATTTTGTGAGACATCTTATATTTTTTTGTTTTTCTCTTATTACCTTAGTTTTAATAAAGGTGAGAAAATTATAATTTTAATTAATAATAATATAAAATAAAATATTTTAAATAAAAAATATTTATTATTTAAAATTATATTATTTTTAGTAATAATAATAATAATAATATAAAAAATAATAAATTTAATAAAAATATTATTAAAAAATATATTAATATATAAAATAAATTTAAAAATAATTAAAAATTTATCTTATTTTTTTTTAAAATAGAACAATTATTTTTATATTTTAAATTAATTTTTTATATATTTAATATATATTACTTATAATTTATAATAATTATTTTACCATCTTATTTAATTTTAATAAATAATTAAGATAATAATTATTTTAAAATAAAATTTAAAAAACATATATTATATTTATTAAATCTTAGAAAATTATGTTAATTTTATGTTAAAAATAAAAAAAAACAAACAACTTCTTTTAAAATTTATTAAAAATATTTTTATCTAATAAAAATACATTGTAATTTTTGTAATTTTTTATAATTTTTTAAAAGTTTTTGACTAATATTTTTTTAAAATTTACGTTTTTAAAAATAAGAAGTAAAAAAAAAATACAAATTTAAAAATATAATTAAAATTTTTTTTTATAAAAAATATTTTTATTTAATACAAGACAAATTAAACACACTATCAAACACAATTTATATAGACGAAGGTTAAAGAGCTTTTTCAACTGCTCAATTTTGTAATCATGATTAGTTGTCTACTTTTGATCGGATCAAATAAACACAATTTATTTTTAAATATGAAACTTAATCAGGCACCGAATCCCCATCATTGAGTCCGAAATACTCTATTTAGAAACAAATAATACAGACGCGCGCGTCTTGGTCGTTAAAGTTGTTTCGTTTAAACTGCTCATAACCCATACAGTTGCATATTTGATTTTTTCGTTGTTTACAACTGAAACATCCTCTTTGTTTTTTTAGACAGGGTTCTAGCCAAACAATTTTAGCATATTAGGGAAATAACTGAGACTCTGAAAGTTGACACGGTTCAAATATCCCTACATTTGTCAAACTTCAATTCTGACTCAGACGCTATTCAAGATTACTTTGAAGCTCCCTGAGCAGATATGACTGGAACTTTACTTGGTTAGCCACCGTACTCTTATCACCAAGATAAAGGAATTTTGGTGCCCGGACCTACATGTTCCGGCAATTATTCATATTCTAATCACTGAGCACTAAAGTAAGAACTTTAAACGTTAAAAAAAAATTACACAAAAAGGATGAGCACTAGCCCAAAAAACAGTTTGTTATTATTATTTTTTTAATTTATAAGGGAAATTATGTAGTCTATACATACATAAAGAAAGCAAGTAAAAGAGGTAGGATTCCAAAGGCAAACATGCGGTACATTAATTAGCCCAAACCAGTAATTTTGATAAGTGGGAATCGGATATAGAAATTGAATTATGTACATTGAAACGCAACGCCATGAATCGGAGCTAGTGACTGGAAATTGGAGCCCCCAATCCACGCACACAAACAGTACAAAAAAACCAAATTTTAGTCAACTCCAAGCAACGACTTCTCTCCTTGGTGCCGTCACCCGCCTCACCATTCCTCGAGACTCCGCCCATTCTTCCACCGGAAACTTCTCCGGCGTGGCCGGTAATCTAGCCATGAAGTTATTGAGAGGCAACTCGTCGTCTCGGCTGTTCTCGTCTTCAAAATTGAGCGAGTAACTTGCCGGATCGTAGCTGAAATCCGCCCAGCCATGTCTCCTCCGGTTCTTGCCTCTCATCCCAATCAGCACCATGCACCGGTCCCTAATCTCCGGTCTTGCGTGATTAATCTTTCTACGGCCGTCGTCGGAGTCCGGCTCCAGGATCTGGTTGTGCTGGTTTGTGCGGAAGCAGCTAATGTAGGCTTTGAGCATGTCTCTGAGGGACGACGACGACGACGACGACGACGAAGACGACGGCGAGTGACAGCCATTGTTAATCATCGGCAACGCCATTGTTTTCCTTTCACTACTGAACTAATGATTCTCTCTTTCTCTCCCTCTTATCCGTGAAGCGATTGAAACAAGAGTGATGCTGACGACGAAGGGACGGAGGGAAGCATATTTAAAAGGAGTGTGGGCACAGAGAAAGAGTGACGGATAAGGACGCACGCAGCGCTTGTCACTTGTAAGCTGGAAAGAGCGCAAAATCCGTGGGACTTGCGTGGCCGGTTTTTTCCGCGTGCTGCGAGCTAAAGTAACAATAAAATAAATCAAAAAGAAATAAAAAAGTGAGATAATTTTCGGGCACTTTTGTAAATTCCAAGTCACACTTACGTTCGATCTACCCTTTTTCCCTTTTTTTAAAGCGGTAAAGCAGCGGTTAAAGGAAACTCAGCTTGTAATAGACAGGTCACAATTGGCACTGGCAGCGTGGACATGTTGGTAGTGGCTATGCTTTCTGACGCCTGAATTGAATTGTCTGACTTGTGAACGTTGAAATAAAATATAAAGTCATATAATCCAACTTAAACTAAAATTGGATTCAAATTGCTAAATAAGAAAGAAGTGTCCTATCTGGATTCTGCTCGGCGAAAAAGTGAGAGAAAAAAAAAAAAAGTATGGGCTTCTGGTTCCAAAAACTTTTCACAAAGCAGTGTCCAAAACCAATGAAACTGGGCGCTCCACAACGCGCATCAGACTGCAATTCTTCTATGTCCAAACTAGTGTCAAATATATTTTAGAGTAATATCCGAAGTTTTAGAGAATATTATAATTTAAAAATAACCTAAACAAATTATTTTTGAGTTTAAAATACAATATTTACATTTCAATGCAGTTCTATTACAACATCGAACAAAGTTATTGTAGGAAGCCAAAGTTAAGAATGGGAATGCTCGAGGGTGAATCGCAACGATCGAACATCATTTTTGAGGTGAAGAGGGAAATGCCGACATCGAGAGGCACGTGCGAGAGCGAGAAATTAGGACCGGTGTCACAAATTCACTGAAATATTTATACTAAATGCAGTTAATCTAACATCCGGTAACATTTTTCCATCTATTGGATGATAAGTTAGGGATTGCCTGTGAATATATAAATACTTCCTTTTTTCTTTGTGGATACAGAAAAATATAGTGCGGCTGTTTTTTTTTTTTTTTTTTGAATTTTAATAACTAGCTATTAATTGTTAGTTGGGTAGGAGATTTGTAAGAGAAATGATACCATCTAAGGGATGTTTTGCACTCTATTCAATTATATCCTTTCGCAATGTTTTGAAAATACATCAATTTGTTATATTAATAAAATTGAGAATTATATTATAAACTAATTTAATTTATTTTAAAAATTATTAATTTTAAAATTTAATTATTAAATCAATAAATATATTAGTTAGATTGTAAGTTATCGTATGAGTTACAATTTTTTTTATTTTATTAATTTAAAAATTTATAAAAAAATAAAATTTTTTAATATTTTAATTTTTAAAAAATAAAAATTATATTATTAATTTTTATTATATATAATATTTAATATTAATTTTTTAATTTAAATTTAATTATATTAATTAAAATTAATTTTGCAGTTGAACAATCTATTGGGATTTAAACACCTTGTCCCTTGGTCGTCTCCTCATTTGAGATGGCCAATAGTTAAACGGTCAATTTGTTCACTACTGTGCTAACGGCAAAGATTTTTAAAAGAATGTCAAACTAATAAAAACTCCATTGACGTCGGCCCCAACAACGCCAATGCCCACGTACTCAGACCCAAACAGCAAAACCATTAGGCTTCCGGACTAAAGAAGTCCAGAGATGATGAGTAAGCCCTCGGAAACTTATTTTCTCACTATTTTTAATAATAAAATTATTTAAATTTTCAGTTTGAGATTTAAGATTCACATTTTAGTTAATATTAAATAAAAAAATCTTATTTCCCATTATACAATTTATTCAACAAGAAGCCCTTTATTTTTATGCACTAAAAGTTATTTTTCTATTCCAAGACTTCACATCAAGTGGACACTTTGGACGGAAAGAAAATTATTTGCATCCGCGAAAAAGCTTTCGGAGAATTTATAGTATTAGTTTCGGCAAATAAAAAAAGTAAAATAATTAAACAATTTATTTTATAAAATTCATCAATAGCAAAAGTTACTAACACCTATATATTGTAATAGTATTACAATAGTGACAACATCGTATAATCAAATACATAATAGTAAGTTCAGACACATTGCACTTAAATATAGTTATATGAGATACTTAATCACAAATGAAGTGATTATAATTGATTTTGTAAAATTAAGTTAAAATCATTTAATAAAAAAATTAATAAAAAATATGGTGAATAAGATATCAAGAGGGATGAGTTTCAAACTCATAAAAACAAATCACCTATGATAGAAACTCAACTCAACGCTTGATATAACTTCAAGTCTTGAGTTCAATGAATCAAAGTACATCATAAGTGTGATTGAAGTACTATAATTGATTTATTTCTATCTTAGGATTATATAGTACTTAGTTCCTGCAGTAAATTGACACTCTTAATAGACTTAAAAGGGTGTCTCATAGTGGAGGGTCCAGTCTACCTATATGAATATGGAATGTTTAGGTCATTCTATTAAGTTAAAGGGTTTGACTTTAAAGTATTGATAAAAAGGATATGAACAAAATGACTTTTAATGTGTCAATTATTAAAAAGAGAAGTATAATATTATATCATTATGTGTGTGAATTATTTTTACAACTTATTTAAAAGAATAGTTGATTTAAAACTTGTGTACTATATTATTCAGATATGTTGTAATACACTTTTTACTATATAAAAGTTCAATTTTTAAGTCACTTTTATTTATATATATAACTATAGAATTATTGGAAATCCTTTATATATTTCGATATTTTGAAAATGGTGGGAGATTGTTGGAACTTTCCAAATAAAAAGGAAGAAAAAGTTATGGCTATTAGGATTCGAACCCAAGAGGTGTGCCTTGTGGGCATTGGATGCAATTATTGGTTTAGACCCTTAAACAATTATCTATTATATCTGTTGAATAATAAGTGTGACCTTTAATAAATAACTGAAAATGATGGTATCTGCTGTGAATCCAAAACCTTTGAGTTACAACCAAATAGACGTTATGTGTCAGTTATCATCTGATTGGTTTATATGTCAGTTTACAAAAAAATGATAGAAAATAATGAAAAGTTGTCTATTAACTAAGGGTCACCATCACGTCTATAAATACCACAAACTTGTCATTTGTTCATATGATCAAATTTCTTCCTTCCTCACTTGGTTTCTTTATCTCCATATCAAGGATCTGATTATCTATATTATTATTGTAGAAATATTATAGATATTATAAAGTAATTCTAAAATTACAACTTTTTGAGGGTTTGATTTCAGTAAGTGCAACCAACAATCAAGTGTACTTCATTTTATCCCGTAAAAAATTTTATCATGTGAAGGAATTTATATAAATTTTTGTTGCATATTAGTGAGAGCAAATTTTACCTTAAAAATAGTAGTATTGATACACAACTTGAAACAATTATTTTTCAAGTTTCAAGATAATCAATAGGTTTGCACTAACAGAAATTGGGCCCAGTGTCATAAATTCACTAAAATATTTATACTAAATGCAGTTAATCTAACATCTATTAACATTTTTTGATCTATTGGATGATAAGTTAGGGATTGCCTGTGAATATATAAATACGTAAATAGTCCTTTTTTCTTTGTGGGTGCAGAAAAATATAATGCAGTTGTTTTATTTTTTTATTTTGTGAATTTTAATAATTAACTATTAATTGTTTGTATAGTAGGAGATTTATAAATCGAAAGATACCATCAAAGGGATGTTTTGCACTCTATTAAATTAGATCCTTTGGTAATGTTTTGAAAATAAACCAATTAGTTAGATTAATAAAATTAAAATCTAAATTAAAATTTAATTTAATTTATTTTAAAAATTATTATTTCTGAAATTTAGTCATTAAATTGATAAATTTGTCAATTAAATTATAAGTAAATAAATAAATTATAATTTTTTTTATTCGGTTAGTTTAAAAAATTTATAAAAAAATAAAATTCTTAAATATTTTATTTTTTAAACAAATAAAAATTATATATATATATATATATATATTTATTAATTTAAATTTAGTCATATTAAATAAACTAATTAAAATCAATTTTACAGTTGAACAATCTATTCTGTTTTAAAAACCTTGTCCCTTGGTCGTCTCCTCATTTGGGATGGCCAAATAGTTAAACGGTCAATTTTTTAACTACTGAGCTAACGGCGAATATTTAAAAAAAAATGTCAAACTAATAAAAGCTCCATTGACGTCGGCCCCAACAGCGCCAATGCCCACGCACTCAGACCCAAACCGCAAAACCATTAGGTTTCCGGACTAAAGAAGTCCAGAGATGATGCGTAAGCCGTCGGAAACTTATTTTCTCACTATTTTTAGTAATAAAATTATTTAAATTCTCAATTTGAGATTTAAGATTCAAATTTGAGTTAATATTAAATAAAAAAAAATCTTATTTCCCATTATACAATTTATTCAACAAGAAACCCTTTATTTTTTATGCACTAAAAGTTATTTTTCTCTACCAAGACTTCACATCAAGTGGACACTTGCTTGGATGGAGAGAAAATTATTTGCATCCACGTAAAAGCTTTTCGATTGGCAGGCTTAGTAGTATGTAAGCCATACGGGCACATCCATGGGGTATGTATATAGGTGCCAAAGAACACTCGATCGGAAGGCCCTGTTAGTCATATAATTTATTAGTATTTGCTTAAGTCATCGATTTCCCTCCCCACTAGCAAGATCTCGAGGAGGGATCTTGTTGTTGGGTTTTCCTTATACAATTTGCGCACCAAGAGACTCTTTATTTTAATACAATAAAAGTTATTTTCCTCTTCCAAAGCTTTTCATCATCACACTCACTTTAATAACAAAAATGAATTTGAAGTTTGTGTGTTGAACAGTGGAATTTTATATCTATTAACATTCAAATGGGGCATAAAAAATAATTTTTAAGTTTATTTTAGATATACAAAAATTGATATAATTGCGACGAATCTTTTAATTATTTTAAAAAGAAAATTAAAATAAAAGTGCTCAACGTCGAGTGGGTACTTTCATCGATGGAGGGAAAATTATTTGCATCCACGCAAAAGCTTCCGGATTGGCAGGGTTAATAGTATGTAAGCCATTGACACACATCAATAAGGTATACATGTATGTGTGTGTTAGTCATGTAATTTATTAATATTTGCTTAAGTTATCGTTTTCCTTGCCCACTAGGAAGATCTCGAGACGGGATTTTGTTGCTGGATTTTCCTTGTACAATTTATCCACCAAGGGACCTTTTATTCTAATGTAAAAGAAAGTTATTTTCCTCTTTCTAGAGTTAACAAAAAAAAAAAATAATAAGAAGAAGATTGAAATTTAAATGACGTGGTAGTGAAATTTTATACTCATTAATATTAAAATTAAATATAAAAAATATTTATTTAAATTTAATAATATTTAAATAATAAAATATTTATATATAAAAAAAAAATTAAATAAGATAACAATCGGGAAACTTTTCACTTCATTCCACAAATATTACTGTACACTTTTTTTTTGGGTTATCGAAAAAAAAGAGGAAAGAGACTCAACATCGAGTGGACACTTGCTTGGATGGGGAGAAAATTATTTGCATCCACGAAAAAGCTTCCCGATTGGCGGGGGGTTGGTAGAGTATGTAAGCCATACGGGCACATCCATGGGGCATATCTATATATATATATATATATATATATATATATATATATGCGCCGAGCAGCACTTGATCATTTAGAAAAGAAAGCCCTACTAGTCGTATAATTTATTAATATTTGCTTGAGTTATCGTTTTCCTTGCTCACTAGCAGGATCTCGACGCAGGATTTTGTTGCCGGATTTTCCTTGTACTATCCATGCACTAAGAGGCCCTTTATTTTAATGCAATAAAAGTTGTTTTCCTCTTTTTAAGGCTTAACAGAGACCTAGTTTTCATTTAGACATTTGATTTGATTAAAAAAAATAAATTTAAGAGTTTAAAAGTATAATAATAAAATTTTAAATTAATTAATATTAAAATTAAATATATAATCTTCCCTTACTTCGTTCGTTGGAGAGAAAATTATTTGCATCCACGTAAAAGCTGCATGACTGGCAGGGTTTGCGGTCTGTAAAGCCATCCGAGCACCTCGACAAGGTGCAGATATATATGCCAGACAAGTCAGCTGTTTGACCTAACATAGAATTCCCAATTCCGGAGAAAAAACAATTATATTCCAGTCACCGGGCGTAATATACATGGGCCCAATGGATGAGTACACCAACACAATTAAACAAAATGTTTTAATACTTTGCAGAACAGCTGGCGTAATATATATGGGCGGTCTTTTAACAATCTCACCCATAGCTAGAGAGAAAATGGAAATTCCATATCCACTTCGGATTGCATGTTTCTTCGCTTTTATATACGTGGGGAAAAGGCTGCTTTGTTGTTTTTGGCTATTGGGTGAGATCCTGTAAACGAGAAGACATACATCCACCGCGTGTGTACGATCCTGTAAACGAGAAGACATGATGGAAAATTACGAAGAGGTAGCCATGAAGCGGTCTGGTTGTGGCTGTTTCCAGGGAATTTGCTTGGGGCAGCCAAGAAACGACAATGGAGCTGACACGCCTCTACTGCATGGACAGCAAGGGAGCAGAAAAGAAGAGGGTTTCTTGGCCGAAAAGTTGAAGAAGCTGAAAGGGGTTTCCGAGGTTTTGGCTGGACCCAAGTGGAAGCGTTTTGTCCGGAGGTTTGGATTCAGTAAGAGACACAGAAGGCAGCAGTGCCACCAGTTCCAATATGATCCTCTCAGTTATGCACTGAATTTCGACTCAGGGAACAGCGGGAGACGGAATATCCTGACTTGATTTCATCAACAGCTAGCTAGCATTGGTTAAACTAGACTTGGTTTCATGTTGAAATTTTCCATTGCTTTTGTATATGAATGTATATATATATACACGTAAAATTGTATTGGATTCTTTACGGTTGGTGTTCTATATGAATGTGTTCCTCCTTTTATACTTGTATTAGATTCTTTATGATTGGCTTTCTATCTTCAATATTGTTATTCTTTTGTCAATTATATTATTGTTAATTTAACTATCTATTAATCTAAGTTTTGTGGAATTCTTATAAGCACCGATTGTTCGTAGGGCTACCCTGCTCACGGTATAACGGGGCACTTAAATAACAAGCTAAAATCCTCCATGATGGTATGTTCGGCACCATGGCAGGGCCTTGGCTTGTACTCGTATTGCCATATTTTACATATTTCAATTACGTTGGTTAACGCCCCGATTGTGAGTAATTCACAAGCCTTGCAAGCCAACGTGTATAGCAACAAAAAGTGCCGTAGGCCGTAGATGAGAAGAAGGAAAAGAGAAAAAGAAAATGTATTTAATTCTACATGCTGTAGCTAGCACGAAGGAAATATCACAATCCATGCTTCTCCCATAATGGCTCCAGAGTTTTCTCGAGAAGTATCAACTTACAGTACTGCAAATTTAATTCTACATCACGTTGCTAAAGACTAAAACTTAAGAAAAAAAAATATATATATATATATATAAAAGCTACCATCTATGAGGGCCTTAAGGAACCACTCAAAGATTATTGCGCTGTACGCCAGTAACCCACCAATACTTTTATTCACAGAAACAAAGAAGCAAACAAAAATCATAAACCTGCAAGTGCACATGTTTGTATCAATTTCAGCTTAACCAATCTAAATTCTTTCTATTGTGAAACCATGGAATCACATTACATCATAGGCCTACTAACATCTGCATATGCTTTTGTACATTCCTCATCCTCTATGTTAGCCTTTTCTTTCTATGGAAGCAGAATCTGGTTGTTTCACTCAAATCTGCGCGACAGCTAGGAAGGATTTTTACTGTGGCAGTTTCTACATAATTTGTTGGGCATATCCCCCAGAGCAAAAGCATGAACAAAGATAATATGGAATTGATTCTTGGATTATCTTTCTTTCACACAAAGTGGCCACCACTGTTATCACCTGCATTACTTTTTTTTCATATTCATGTTGGTGCAAAGCTCTTGAGTTATATAGAAATTACAAATTACACATGCTCTAATCAAATTTACCTTTTGCGCTTGCTTTTCAAGACTGTCGAAGATGAAGGATTAGTGTGCCAGTTCCTCTTCCTCTGATTGATAAACCAATTATTTATCTGCTTTAATTGTAGACCCGTTTCCTGTACCAACCTTGCCTTATCTTCCTCCTGACAAGACATAGTGAAGTGACATGACTGAGGAAGCAGTACTTTGGCCAGCTGGCTACAAAGCAACTAGACCGCTGATGTCTGGTCAAAAACTCACTTATAAACTTGATGCATACAGTTTTGTTACTTTAGTGCCGTGGGGGTGTAGATTTGAATCTCTGATAATGTGCCTTTAATGAGGGAAATTTCGTAGCTTTGGCCATTTTGAAGACTAAACGTGGGTGGTGCATGGTTGTACTATGTTTTTTATCACATGTTTTTCAAACTTTCCTTTTAAAACCTCAGAAACTTGGTGGGGTTTACTTTATCATCAGAAAAATGAGGCGGTAATACTTACAGTAGGATATGGCCACTTGGCGTGTGATTGCCACCAAGATTTTAAGACAGAAGTTGTGTCGCCTGGAAGCTTTCCTGCTCGTCTTTTGCGCAGAATTTCCTCCCTAATGTCAACTATTTTTTCTTTATAACCCTGTAAGAGATAATTCATAACCGTAAGCAGTTTCTTTTTTCTTGAACCAGAAACTGTAAATACTTCACTTTTGTACTTGACGTTAACAATTTCCATTCAATACCTGCTTCAGTTCATGCTTCAACTCTTGCCTCACACGCTCCATCAAGGACCTCTCACTCTCTGTTGGGAGAAGAGGACCAAATCCCAATGAATCCGGACCATCCAAACTACCATCAAACAAGTTGGCATCACTGTCTACTGGATCATCTTCGTCATCAGACATTGTTGCACCTGTGCCTTCACCTGGAGAAACTCCTGTTCAAGAAAGACGACAATGAAGAATTGTTGCTTTTGTCTCCATTTTCTTGACATATTTTTTCGTTTTTGTTTTGGATAGGTATTTTTGCCCCTTCTTTTTTTTAATAAAAACATTAGCGCTTTTCATGCAAATATCCATTCCAATGGCATACCCAACAGTTCCAATCAGGAAAAAAACGAAAAATGACATGTCGAAATCTACTGGGGGCCTTGACAGTTGGATTTATTGGCTACAAATAAGCCATTCCCAACCATCCCTTCTGAATTCCACTCTTCCTTCTGTGTACTCAAAACAATGTGTGATTCCTACTATCAAAAGATCTCTTTATCAATTGTCATAGTTCTTTCTGATTCTTAGTTTAGTATACCAAGGCGAGAAAGAGACAAAAAGCAATCTGACCCCTTTATGAAAAGGCTACTGACTTGCCTACTATAATTTGACTACGCTATGGAAAACACCATTCATTTGAAAGGCTCGACCGACTGCTTCATATCCTGTCATAGTGAAGATTCTTGGCCAGTATGACTAAAGAGGAATCGTTTCTTTCTCTCATATTATATTTTCACAGACTTAGTGTCCCATTATTTAGTCTGTTTGCTTGCCAAGATTTTCAACATCTCATTCATAATTTCTCAAAAAGCAGGATAGAGTTTCTCGAGAAACTGAAGGCAATGAAGTCAACAATCAATTTCTTTAACTTGTGCCACTGAATCCTCCATCACTTGAAGCATGTGCAGAAAAACATTTATTAACGAAGAGGCATGCCACCTTCTCTTCCAATTATATGCTAGATTAGTTGAACTTCATCTTCTAATAGTATCAATAACAAAGAATAAAGCAAGATTTCACAAGCTCAAATGTTTTCAAGCCAATGGAACAGATTAATTTTTTAAAGCCAGCATGACAAAATAGACAAAGTCAAAAAGCACGGTGTAATTAAAAAAAGTTCACCTGTTAAGCTTTGCAGGTTCTGCTCAATCTCCCAGCAAGCCATTACTGCTTCCATTGCATGGACTCGAACATGTTGTTGCAGTTGTTCTTTAAAGGAGCAAAGCAGCAGAAAATAATGTGTCTACATCACAGAAAATTTACAGGATCAGAGCCTTGACTCTGAAAATATAGTTTTATTTTCATATGTTTCAGGTTTGCAACAACTCCAACCATCAAATCAAAATGTCTCCTAGTCGGAAAGTTTACAATGAAAACTGGATATGGGAAAACTTGGGGGAAAAAAAAGAAGGGCAACAATTTCACCAGCACATAAATGTCAAAAATTAGTCGATAACATGTTTCCCAGGACATGAAATTGTTCACGTCAAGGTAACTCTTATTCAACAAATTTCACTTGAAAAGTCCATTCTTATAACCGTTAGTATCTACTAACTACAACAATTTTAGTATGAAATATGAAGAAACCATTTTCATGAATGTAGCAAACTCGGTTAGCCTCCTTTTGCATGCTTGTTAACAACAACTGAAGTTGACATTCAATAACCAATAACTTCAGGAGCACATCATAGACCCTGAGGAAATCAAAATAACATGTAGACAAACCCGTAGCCAAACTGAGACAGCAGTCCTACCCACAAAGCATCTTCTCACCCATTTAAATTAGAGTATGGAAGAAGGGGGTGCTGAGGTGGGCTGGTAAAAGAACTGTTCAATTGAATATTTTCTTGTACTCACCCTTCCATAGCCACTAAAATAAGCATATCCTAAAATACAGGGTGCATTCAGTCAGCCTTATACATTCCCTCCAAATTCTAATCACATTAGAGACTTGAAGCTTGTCGCTTTTTGCGGCCAAACCAGAGAAAACCTTCCGATTAATGTTAGCATATTTGACAGAATTTAGGAGCTTCAACTACTTGTCCTTTTGCCGCTCTGATAATTCAGTGGGATAATAGAAGGAAGATAAAAAGAAGAACAAGAAGAAGAAGGAAATGACATTCTTGTCTTTCCCTTGTACCCTGCTGGAGTCTGGAAATATTCTTTTCTCAAGTAAATTTCTTCTAGGAGGCCAAGCAAGTCACGATGAATACATTATTCCAACAAGTTGTTTCCACGTTAACTAGCCTAAGAAAGTCTATCTATAATTATGGATTGGAATTGACCTTAGGCTTTGTAACTTCAAACACAAGTTAATGCACTCCCCCATGAATTGGAATTGACCTTGGGCTTTGTAACTTCCAACACAAGTTAATGCAATCTCCCATGAAGTTTTTTTTTTTTTTTCATTTTGGACAAATAATACCCAGACTCCATTTATGTTTATTCAATCTAGACTAATACAATTCTGAGTAAATCTGTAACTAATTCATTTGCAAAGGAGGATTACTTATACCTTACCATAGTGTTATTCTACATTTGAGTTAAAAGAGCATGTGTGATTCAATCCCTGAATCAGCTAATGTGGGGATAGGATATATCTATGGAAATTAGATTGATTAGATAACTACGGTTCCCACTACACCTAAAATTCAAAACTAATCTCAGCTCCTAATTCAAGAAATTTCTTATTCTCCTAACAAAGAAAAAAAAAACTGTTCTGCTCATGAACACATTCAAATGACTCGACCCGGACAGAAAGCAAAGCAACTTTGCCTTAAAGGCTATAGCTTCCAATTTGTATGCAATGACACACGTTTGCTCCATTCAATAAGAATCAAGTTCCAAAGCGCAAAACGGACAAAACCCACTACCAGTTGCAGTGGAACACGAGATCGTCACCAAAAGCTATGGGGGCGTAGCCTCTATCATGATTGTCACGGATTAACGAGTCAGTTCTCTCCCACGTAATCAGACATAGATCGACTATGTATGTACCTAACCAACAAAAGATGCCACCTTCAAACTTTCCTTCCCAAATATCGAAATATCCTCTGTCGGTGCCTCCATCTCTTCCACTCAAAATCTTCAAAACCACACACAAAGTCAAAAGAAATTGCCCAGAATCACAGTACAAGAAGCAAGAATCCATTTTTACCAGAGGGAAAACCAAATTCATCAACGAATCCAATTTAAACTCTACAAATTAAATCCATTTTGATGTGAATTTGAACCCAATGAAGGACCCTTTTTTTTTTTAAATAAAAAAAGAAAGAAAGAAAAAGAAAGGCATTAAAAAGGAACATGTATTTGCAATTACAAGAAGCGCTCAACAAAGAGAATTTTGAAAAATTTTAGTGACAATAAATTGATCTTGACATCATACGAGGAAACGGAAAGAAAGGGACCAGGGGAAGTAACGAACCATGAACTGATCAAGCTCCCTGTCATCGCCAACCATTCCATGAGTGCTAGCGCCGCCGAGAGCCGAGTACTTGGCCACGACCTGCTGCGATTGGGCGAGCTGGGCATCGATTCTCGGCAGCTGATCGACAGGTGTCGCGATCCGCAAGCACGCCACGTGCGCCGACAACAACTGGTCGTACAACGGGTGCCCCAGTATCTCAGCCTTGAACCTTGCATTCTGCCAGTTCACTATTCCCTCCCCTCCGCCTCCTCCTCCTCCCCCTCCTCCACCGCCAGTGCTCTCGACGGCCACCGTCCCTTCGCTCTTGTTGTTCATTGTCCCGCTGTCGTTGGTGTTGGTCTTCAAATCGGCTGATTCGTGGGAGATAGTGCCGGCGATGATGGAGTCGTTACCCGTCGCGGCTGCAGTAACGTCATCGACGATGACGTCACTGTGATTGCGACTGAGAACAGAAGAGGAGCGGGAAAGCCATTGAGTCGGGTTCCGCGAGGCAGCAGAATCAGAGTTGGTGGTGGCGGCAGTGTGGAGATTTAAAAAATTGGTACCACCGAAGTGGGAGTGCGGCGACGGTTGCGACTGTTGGGTGCGGAGGAGAGCGGTGTTCAACCAATTCGGTGCGCCGGCGTTTTCTGTAACACTTTGTTGTTGTTGTTGTCGTTGTTGCTGCTGGGTGGGTTGTGGTGGTTGGGTTTCGTCTGTGAAGTGATGTAGTGGTAGGTCTTGAGAAAGGTTGTGAAACGCCATATTCGTTTCTTTCTTCTTTATTATTGAATGAATTTTTGATGGCAACTTGAAAACCAACAACCAAAAAAAAAAAAAAAAACACAAAAGAAACGATTATTATGAGGACATGGATATCAATATCGAGAGAATTAAGCATTACCCAATTAGAAAGCGAGGTCTGCTACATAAAGGAGAACAAAAAAAAAAAAAAAAAAAAACAGAGAACTTTGGTTTTACGGTTGCAGATATATTTTCGCAGAGAGAGAGAGAGAGAGAGAGAGAGAGAGAGAAACTCGCTTGTGGAGTTCGAGAGAGAAGCAGTACAGCGAAACTGCTGACAGACGTGCAGAGGACACAGATATTAGTCTTGTCTTGTAACCCTTAGACTTTTGGCTCCCTCCCAATACAGTATATATCTCTTATTAAACAGCGAGACACGCAGAGATAGACAGAGAGATGACTGAAATGATAGTATATTATAAACGTAAAAGGGTTCTAGAGAGAGAAATTGGAGGCCCGTTACAGTCTACAAATGTTCTAAGTGAGAGAGAGATTGGCAAAGACTTAAATGAAGACTTTGGGCCAGCGGTTTTCAGGTGGAAAGAAAACAAGGAATGCTTACCAAGAAAACATGCTTCTACCACCGATGCGATAAAATTTCAGTTTCTGACGCTTAAAATAAGTGAAAAAAGCTTTATGTTTTACCCATAACCATTGTATCTGCTACACATCTGTTTTTTTAGTTAAATAAATAAATAAAAATAAAAAGCATATTTCTCACGAACTCTTAAAAAAAAAAAAAAAAAAACCTGGGCACGATATACTAGATGTACTAATTATCATTTATTGAAAAAACAAAATCTTTTATCAAAATTAATAATGAATAAATTTCAAGTCAATATATTTTAGATCGTGTTTATATAATAAAATCATTAAAAAAAATAATCTAAGTTCGTAATTAATATGCCCATGATACCGTGAAGCAGAATCCACCTCGGCCTGGAGTTTTTAAATTTGCTGTTCCTATCATTGCCCCTTCCATGTGGATTAGAGCCATTCCTAAATCGGATGTCAATTATTATCCAGTCCCAACATTATTATAATATAAACTACTTAACGTATTAAAAGGGGTCAGGAGATGTTCCAAAAATAAATAAATAAATAATTAAATATGGTCAGGAAAAAGGCTCTAGCCTTTTATTTCGCGTGGACATTGATCGTTGACGCAACGCACGGAGTTGATATAAATCCATTTTGATCGGACGGTACAAATTGTCAATGTGGGCACACTGTTTCGTGATTGTCCTTTGTAGTCGGGCCATGAAGCGCGTGAAACACACGTCGAGGACCACGGCAACGCTTTTAAATCGAGCAAAAATAATGGATTGTAATTTTGAAAATGGTAAGAGACTAAAATGGCAAATAATAATAAAATAAAAAGGGTAAGCAAACCTATTCATTGAGTTTTTGGAATTCCAAACTGAATTGAAGAAACGATTTTCAAATCTCAGACACTGAATGAAAAGAAATTTATAAACGATGAATTAATAAAAGCCAAACAAATGAAAAATAAAAATAAAAATTGGGCGTTGGCATAATTGGGCCTGCTTGCTTACACTACTACTAACATCCATTTAAATAGCAATTAGATGTTATTCACAAAAAAAAAAAAAAAAAAAAAAACCCTTTGAGATGAATTTTCGTTTTTCCATAAGAATCCGTGTAAGTTAGAATGCAATCTTTCAATCAAATCTTTATAAATGAAGTCAAGATTTTTACAGCTGGAATGTCTCTCCCGCAAAAAAAAAACTTTGTAATGTCACCGGACAAAAAAGCCAAGAAGTCAGAATTAGTAGTGATTCACAATTTCCCCTAATCGTTGGAGCGTGCTTTCCACGTCACCTAAGTTGACGTGACAATTAGTACTTTACAAGAATGAAAAATGAAAAAAAAAATAATATACGTATGACCAGGAGACAATGATCATCGAAGCCCTTTCCGCGATCGGCAATAACCAGACTCTGAAGCGGCCGTTGTTCCACCGGTACCGTCGGCCAGCCGTGGAGGCCGGGAAGAGAGAGAAAAGCCGTCACTCGAATAAAAGAGAGAGGTGGTGGGGGACCATTTATTACGTCGCTCCTCTCTCCGCCCCTTGCGGGAAAGAGACAGCGGCGACACGCGTCAACATATCGTCGCTTGGACCACTAGTGGACCCCAGATGCGAGCACGCTTCGCCAGTAGCTGCATAACATACGTACACGTGGAACAATCCGAGAGGAGGGACCACTGGGAATTTTGACTTCTCTGACAGCCGCCGGCTTAATCAATGCAAAAAAGAGTGGGTCCACTCTTAAAGAAATATAGGAAGACAGCGGACCCACTTTTTGTTGCGGAGTCCAGCGGAAGAGAGAGAAAAGATTGGTTAACCAGTGTTAATATGGCAAACTGTCCATGGTCCCCCCACCAACTTGCTCCTGCTGCCCCCAGCTAGCTTCTGATTGGCCGTGATTCTGTAGTTGTGAGAGGATTAGAAAAATTTTCAGGTGGACCCCCCCCCCCTTTTTTTTTTTTCAAAAAAAAAAAGTTCAAGCCCAATTTTTCTTTTCCTAAATTTTGTATCTCCTTTTGTATGACCCGATGGTCTAGTTAGTGTTATGCTTTCTTTTTTTTTTTAATTTTTTTTTCTGTATTTATTATAACATCTGACATTTAAATCCGGAACCTTGTAGTCAGCAAACTCCCAAGTTCAAAAGGTAGCCCTGTTCGCCATATTCACTACTACTATATCTTATTTATATATTCTACCGTTGTCACCCGACGTGCTACTTGCGGGGCCGTCACCATCAACCAATCACATATAGCCTCTTGTTTTTGTGTGGCAAATTGTTGTGGACCCTACGCGTTTTTCACTCGGAAGCCAACAAAGAACAACCGCGGGCTCGATTGTCCAAATTGATTTACATTAACTACACATTAAAAAAAAATGATTAAAATAAACGCACTGATTAATATTAGGTTGATCGATGAGTTGGTCATTGCAACAATAAATTAATTTTGGTAGGTTTAACATAAAAAATTAATCCGCCGGTCCAATTGCTATAAAATAAGATATTTTTTATTTATTGCTTACTACTACGGTGGTGGGTAGGATTTGTCTCTTATGTTCGGTCCCAAAAAGCAAAATCAAATCTTGCACTGAGACAATTTCATAATACGAGTAAATATAAAATATGTTATATCATATAAATAACATATAATAAAATAATATAAATTACAGAAATTTATTATGTATTATATAAAAGATTTTGATATAATATAAAATATTTTATAAATTTATTTTGTGTTTATGAAATTATGATCGTTCTCAAAAACCAAAAAAAAAAAAAGGGGGGGGGGGAATTTTGTCAACGTAAATCTTTGTGGGTTACCGATCTCATAATGCACGGTTAACCTTGGGTCTATTTAATTACACTATTGGTTTTTCCTGTTTGTTGTTCTGCTTTTGCTATTTAGATTATTTTTTAAAAATATATATATTTTTAATTATTCTAAAAATAGGATGTAAAGATATTTTTTTTTTTTTAAGTAAGAGATTATAGAAAGTGTAGGAGATGAAAGAGAATCTAGAACAAGAAAATGTTGGAGAGAAGAAAGAAAACATATAAAAGATAGCAGGGAGAAAGCATGAAACAAGGGTAGACAAGAAAAAAATATATAAAAAAAAGGATATCAAGATAAAAATATAAAGAGATGAAAGATAATTAAGAGAAAAGTGTAGAATATATATATATATATATATAATGAGAAAGCATAAAAAGAAAGATTTGGATGGAAAATTTAAAGAAAAGGGAAGAGTGTTTAAAGTAGAGAGAAAGCGTGTAGAAATTTGAACTGAGAGTAGATAAAAATAGTGTTGAGAGATTTGAAGGGAAAAGGAATAGAGAGAGAAAGTGTGGAGAAATATGAAATAATAATAGAGAAACAAAGTATGGATAGTAAAGAAAAAAAAATATATTTAGAGAAAAAAATGTATAAAAAAATAGAGAGAAATGTGTGGTGAATGAGTAGAGAGAAAATGTTGAAAAGAGTGAGAGAGAAGTAGAGGTATTTTGAAGGAGTGTGTTAGTAATTATGGAGGAAAATGAGGCTAACATAGGGAGACAAAATGTATGGGTGGAAAGTGTGTAGAGAAAAAGAAAAGTATAAAATAAAAAAATCTATAAAAGGTAAAAAGAGTATGAATAATTATGATATATTTAAATTATAAAAAATAATTTAGAAAAAAAACTTGATTTTATTGTTACATATATTTATTTTAAAAAGAAAAAATCTTGAACATTTTAAAAAAAAATAAAAATAGAAAGTATACGTTAACAATTTTTCTATTGACTTGTTGTGAAAAATTTTAAAAAAAAAACAAAAAATCACGTAAAAAATAAGAAGATTAAATATACTTAAACTCTTTGTAGTTTATTTCTTTTACATCTTATTTGTCCAAGATTTTAATTTATACTTTAAAATTCATGTAATTTTTAAGTTAATAATTGAGATATTCTATCAATATTACTTAATTTTTAAAAATTTTTTAACTCTAAAAAAATTATAAAATTTATTTTTTTTTACTCATAATGATTAGTATTTTTTTATTTTTTATTTTTTGAAGTTCTTTAGAATTCTTTTTTTTTTCTACCTTTTGTTAGAATTAAAAAAAATTAAATATCATAAATTTTTCAAAAATTTTCAAAAAAGAAAAAAATTATCATCATAGTCAAAAGGAGTAAATCTCATAATATTTGAATCTTGTAAAATTTTTTAAGATTAAGAAGAAGTTTTTAAATTAATATAATTTAACAAAGGGTCTTAATTACTAAAATTTAAAATTACAGGGGTTGTTGGGATTTCCTCCCTCCCATCCAAAGAGTAGGGGTGGTTGACAAATGGTCAGATTTGAAGGCACCAACCTGTGGGTAAATTTCTTACCAAAAAAGAGCCACAGAGAGCTCGCCCAAGGATGAAGGATAAAGGAAAAACATGAAAAGAAAAACCAAAAGGAAATTAAAGATAAGTTGAACTAACAAAATTAAACTGAACAAAAACTAAAAGGAAAATGAAAGGCAAGGAAAATTTAATCCCCCAAAAAAAAAAAAAAATCTGTGAACAATGCTAACTTGAACAAAAGGCGGACAACGTTACATAAATATAATATTCATTTTCTAGAGTGCGGGTTACCATGTCGCTTTAATCAACTTTTTAGGTTTCTAGCCTTTAAAGAAGCAAAGTGCTGGAGCTTCAACTACCCCCGAATGATGACAATGTGCTAGATTAACATGATCCCTTAGAAAGTCCAAAAATAGGGATTCTAGCAAATTATAAAAAAATTCAAGATAGGCTTTAAAATGTGAGTGCTTCTGTGTGCATATTTGCTCTTGTATGAAAAACTACTAGAAAGTAGAAATTGAGGAGCAAATTGCTGCCATCTTTTAACCTACTTTTTCACAATCCCTATATGCATCATGTCCTTTTCACAAATTCCTACATGTTTTTTTTTTTTTTTTTCATCTTCTATCATTCCTAGCGGCAAAACTAGTAACATCAAAAGGACAAAATAATGAGACTTTTGTATTGTTAAAAAAACGTGACATTGGATAGGGGTTTATCCCAAAAACACAAAAAAAAAAAAAAAGAAAGAAGATATTACATAGAAATAGACCCTAATTCAGGGTTATATGATGTTTAAAAAGAAGAGTAATGAAATTTTCTTTGTGATTTGATTGTGTGACTAAGTTACACGAATAATTAAAAAAAAAAGCTAAAAGAAAATTTATAATTATAATTTTACCTCTTATCCCTCATTTATGATTGTTAATTTACCCTAAAGACTTGGTTGTATGATCAAGTCAAGAAGAATAACATTACTTAAAAATGAAGGAAAGAATCAATTGCATTTCCGTAATCATTAAAAAATAAATGAGAATCATGAGATAGTATTATTATTGGTCAATATTGTAAAGAAAAAGAAACAGAAGAATAGAAGATTCCCCTGCGGATAACTCTAAGATCCATTTAATGATTTGAAGATTACGGTCATAATACAGATTCTGAAACCAACATCATCATTTGAATAAGGCAGTTGCTTTAATTATTAGTGGGTGTTTCACATTTCTTGAAGCTTTTATCAGTACACACTTGGATATCCCAACGCTCGGCGGGTCCAGATTAGAAGTGAAATGCTACACTTAACCGGCGTTAACATTAGTTGGACCAGGTTCCTTAAATGAGATTATTTGTGACAAAGTACTTCTAAGTATATCTTTAAGGAGACACCAAGTGACCGAAAGTCTTGGGGTTCAATGCTTCTAGTATTCAACGTACTTGAGAAAAAGTATTTTTAATAGATTAGCACAGTTTTGCGTGTTCCTACAAAATGGGCGCAAAGGAATGCACAAAATCTCCGACATTGAGAGGCACGTTTGGCCTATATGTATTTCTACCAAACCAAAAAATTGAACCTCGTTTTGGTGCACGGGGACCAATTTTCCATGTGGCAGGCTTTCCCATATGTGGCTTTGTGATTAGGGGTTCTTTTTGGAAGAGCATTTTAGGGTTTGGTTTGCAATCGGATTTGCTTAGTACATTATTGGAGAGTTTGACTGCTCCGTGAAAGTGAAGTTACGGTATCCTAAGGAGTTGGGAGGGCGACACATTAAAACACCTGTTAATGATCGACAGTGTCAACACGCGCCCCTTGGAAATTAATTACCTTGGATTGAAGAGCCAAATTCACCAAAAGTGGGTATCAATAGATTAAAAACATCAAAAAAAACAGAAAACATTGACTTAGGTATCATCTGGTTAGGTAATTCAATTGAAATATAGCCTGGCAAGCAAGGTGAAATTGAAATGTTGTTTTCGATTGGGAGTACTTTGACCCTACTGTTTAATTTGTTGCGTGTTAATGAAAGCCAAAAATAGTGCAAACAAAGTCAATTGCCTTTTTCACACCTTTACAAATAGTGTAAAGAATGGACAAACACAAGTGTTGCTATTAGTCACGGATTTTTTCTTTTTTAAATGAAAAGAAATTTTTTATTTTTTCTTTTTTTTTTTTTTTGAGGCAAATCCAAAGCCGTGAGCATAACCCCCCGTCGCGACTTTTTCTTTTTCTTTTTTCTTTTTTTTTTTTTTTTTTTTTTGGTGGTTTAGTCACCTGCTTCATATAATGCACTTCTATTAAGTGCAGTCATGCTTTTATTATTGTGGAAAATTTGCCTAAAGACGATTGAAATTTGTCAAAAACTCCGTAAACTTCAAAACTTTCCAATGGATCCACGTTGAGCTGTCTAATTCCGTTACGTGCGTGACAATGGTGCCCCCCGGCTTTGCCCCACCATGCACTTAACGTAACACATATAAAAACATTGTTTCTTGTTGAAGACTCCTACTTTGTAGTCCTTGGAACATTTTTGATCTATGCTTTTCAAAGCGCACTAGTTGGAAAAAATTGACCGTGGAAGGAATGAAAGAAAATGGGACCAATTTTTTGGGGACCATTATTGAGGGGAATTTGGAAAAAAAAAAGTAGCAACAGCGTAGGTTTCATGATAGTCATCTTTACTTTTGTTGGCTTAAGCTTGTCCGTGCTCAGTAACTATAATTTTGTGAGATAATTAAGTAAATACTTACAATTTTAGTAGTATAAAAAATATCATATAATAATTAAAAAAATGCATATCAAAAATATAAACATTAAAACATATTAATATTTTTAATAATATTTTTTTCATTAATATACTCTTCATTTATATAATAAATTGAAATATTTAATTTTTATATAATATTAAATATTTAATTTTATTTAAATAATTAAATTAAATTAAATTAAATTATACTCAAATATTAATTAATTACTAATTTAAATTAATTTTAATATCTCCTCTTAATCTCGATTCAATTTTGTAATCATTTTCAATATCTATTTCATTTGACAAATTATATTTCAATAATTTATTTTTTTTCAAACTTGTACTTGGTTTTTATCATTTTCAAAAAAATCACACCATATCAATAATTTTATTATCTCATTTTTAAACTCATCTAGTACCTTAACTTATTTTATTATAGTGTCACAATCTGTAAACATAACAAATTTTATCACTATCATCAGCACAATTATTAGAAACTTCTTTAACAATTTTCTCTTAATTAGACTTGATTAATTTTTGTTTAAAATTTAAATTTTTGAAAGAATTTGTAACATAGAACCTTAAATAATAAGATTTGAGATTTTATTTTTTATAACATTCTATGATATATGATATTTATAAATTACTATTATTATATAAACATTACATATTTTAATTTTTTTATATATAAAAAATTAAATTGAATTAATTTTAACTCTTAAATCAACAAATTTTTAATTTTGAATTTTTTTAACTCTTAATTTTGTAAATCTTTATATTTGTAGCCGCCTTAGACGCTTCCAGATTTGCCACTAGGCGTTGCCAGAGCATCATTACTAACCACTAGGGCCATCGCATTCACTACCAAAGTAACTGGTTTTGTCGCCGAAGGCTGTCTCCTGCTTCGTTGGATGCTGATAAACTATTTTCGACTTCCATGCGACCTAAGGAAGCTTGAAAGCTGTATATCTACCAAAAAAAGACTAAAGGTTCCATCACCACTCTCTAATGCCAACTGCGTCGTCCTAGGTTGTTGTTGTCCCTGGAAAATTGACAATATCCACTCAAAGGCCATTGATTTATGTAGCTCAATGATCAACATAGATGATATTTGTCGGAAACCATTGGAAAAGAAAAGCCCTTCTGCTGCTCACTTCTATCGATGTTGTTTTGGCAGCCGTCGCACCAATCGCGGGCCTCGTCACACTTACTCTCCCGACTATAGAAGTCACCAACATTGACTTCTATCGTCGATAGTTGTTGCTATGTATTGAAGGAACCGACTGTAATAAAATTTTTGAGATAGGAGAACAGAAAAAAAAACCAGGGGGGGGGGGGGGGGGGGGGAGATCTAAAAAAAAGAAGTAAAATAAAAGTTGAGTTGCTAATTTCAAAAAATTATGAATTTTAATATAAATGAAATAATACTTATTTTAATTTTTATTTTAAATATAAAAAATTACAATTGACAATATATGTAAATAAAATTATAATTTAATTATAATTAATTACTTAATGTCTTATAAAACAAAGTTATAGAATTTGTAGTAAATACAATAAAAATACAACTAATTGTTCATGAAGAATTATAAAAGAAGATAAAAAAAAAGTATTTTAATTTATTTATCAATAAGTGAATGATGAAATTTTTAAAAAGAATATAGGAATAACTTGGTAAAAATATGGATAAAATATTTTGACAATGTTATTTGAAGGTACAGACAAATTTAAAAAATTAAAATTCTAAACTTTATACTATCAATTTGAGTTTTCACAAATAGAAACTTTGAAACTATTTCAATTTATAAAAGTAAAATTTTTATCTTAATATATCAAATAAAAATTTATAAAGAAAAATTGAAATGTTTAAATAAAAATTAAAAAAATCTTATAAATATTCATATTGTAGTATATAATTTGTCCAAATGTTAGTTGATATATCTATGAATATGTTGCAAAATTATAAGTAGTACATGAATAAAAAGGACATTGAGAAACTAGTAAATCAAGAATTTCAAAGTTAAAATTCCACCAAATGCAAATAAAGTAATCAATTAAAGTAAAAATAAGATTTCTGTTGCAGAACAAAATTAAAAAGTTTACTCCAATAATTATTTGGATGAAGACAATTAATAGAATAACTAAAAGAAATTAAATTAGATGTACAAAAGTCAAGATTGATATCAAGAAAGATGTTATAATACAGGAAGTTATAACAAATATAATTTTGAGTGTTATTTGCACTACGAATGTTATTATTATACTATTGAATATAAATTTAAAAAGAATAATCAGATAGTTTATTATATAAAAAAAAGAATTAAATAATAAAAATTAAATTTTTATGATGATTATTATTACTATTAAAATATATATAATAATTAAAAAATATATGTAAATAATAAAATATATTAATATTTATAATAATATTTTTTATTTTAAAATGATTACTTAAATATATAATAAATTAATATATTCAAATCTTTTTATAATAATAAATATTTAATTTTATTTAAATAATAAAATTATATTAAATTAAATTTAAATTAATATATATTTAAATATTAACTAATTATTCATTTAAATGGCTAGCTAGAATATTGTCCTGGTTATGATTCAATTGGTTTGATCGGAGTTACGGGCAGCTTGCAAAGATGCTGTTACAGCTTTATGCTAATATCAGAAGTTGACAAGAAAGCAACAGAAATGATGTGAGGGTGAATTTATCATTTCATTTTTAGGCAAAAATATCTCGTTCATCAACTTGACAGTGGACCCAATACGAACTATCTTATTAATTATCAAAAAAGAAAAAAAGTAAATGACGTGAAAATCTTTAAAATAATAAGTAAAAGTGTGGTAAAAGCATGAGAATGTGCAAAGAACTTGGATTTGTCATACGGTGGCATTGCTAGACCACTATTTGGCATCTTCCAACATTATCATATTTCTCCGCAATTACAACCCTTCTCCCACCCCTCTTCTCGAATTTGGTAGGCTTTTGATTTTTCTTTTCTTGGACCACAAGTGCACTTCGAGCCAAGTCTTTGCCAGGACCACAAGGCCACTTGCCCCCTCTGGATCCCTTCCATCTCACAGTGCACTGATGAGACTTTTTATTCAACGCCTCTGAGTAGCATTGCATTATTAGTGCATTGGACCATTACATTTACATGTGTGCCTCTGTAAAATTAATCAGTTGCTATGATTCTCAAAAATGCTTCCACCTAGCATTTGGTTGCCAATGAAGAATAACGGTGCATAATTGTCCGTCTGATTAAACTTAACAAACCCTGATATAGGCAAAGGGGCAGACACAAACCGAACTTCTCAACAGCTCAGGTACGTGATGGGTGAGGAAAAAGGCATCCAAAGGACATATTATTTGAGCGTGGTGTTTCATGTTGTTTCTGTTTTTTTCTGCCCCTACCTTTGTACGTGATGTCTGAGCATTCTCAATTACTGATGTTACAGACGAAGGTACACTTCCTGTTGCATGATGTTGATCACAAAACGAGACAATCTTGAAGTTCAAAATTTGCAAGGTCTATCAAGAAACTTCGGGAAAAACTTTTGGTTGAAGATATTGAAGGAATTTAAGATGAACGTTTTCTGTTTTTTTTTTTTTTTTTCCTTTTCTGGTTTGTCAAAATGTGAGCACTATTCTGTTCAAATTGAAGGGATGTACCTCTTTGGTTTGATGTTCGGATAAATGTTTTATTTTATTATTTCATTTCTAATTTGCATTTCAATGAACTGAAAATAATAAAAACAGTTGAAATTTTAGTTTTTCTCACTTTTAATTTGTTTACATAAATACTTTTACAAAAATAATCATTAATTGTATGAGAATTTTGTTTTCAATGAACAAAACCCAAACTGAACCACAATTTTCATTGTCTTTTGACTTTTGGTATTTTCCTAATCTGAGTTCAATATTGGTGGTCTTCTTCTTCTACTTCTTGTGTTTTTTTTTTTTTTTTTGGGTGATCTTAAACAAAAAAAAAAAAAAAAAAAAAAAAAAACAATTCTCTCAAAATTCCTGCCTGTACAGAAGTGAGAGAATATTAATTAATAATAATTAATGTTTCACTATTGCTTTGGAAATTTTCTGACATTAATTGTTAACCATCACAAATTGGAAGGGGAATACATGCAAGCATTGGGATAGAAAAGGATTGAGTTTGGCCCGGCAGCTCGTGTTAAACAATGAGTGGGGACTACAAATGGGCATCGAATTTATTGGAGACTTTATGGGCTCTTCGATGTGTCAAATCAGTTTTCGTTGGTTGTTTTAAAGGCTGCTGGGACGGAATTGTTCAAATACTATGCGGTCGTTGCACTCTGAAGAAGACTTCCCCCCCCCCCCCTCCCCCTATAAAACTTGGGAAGATGAACCTTCTATCTGATCATCTACAGTTGGCTGATCTTCCTTTTCATTGCTGGTTTGTGATTGTTGACCGTTGCTTGAAAGCAATAAAAGAACGGGGCCCATTATCACTGGCTTACAGTTGGGATGCAGAAGATGTACATCGATGATTGAGGCTATTGGGGACTCTGAAAATTGTTGACCAAAGACAAAATTCGATCACCTCAACGTAAAGTGTACCCAATTGTGGTTTTAACAGAGTCGTAAATAAGGTAAAAATGACGCCAATTTTTCTCTTACGGGTCTCTGCAACCTTCTGAACTTTTCTTTTTTTTTTTTTTTTAACTTGTTTTCCATCCTCTTGTTTGCCCAGAAGTGCTAATTCAGCCTGGGAAAATTACCCTGCGTTCTTCATGTAGGACCGCGCATAAACTAACAAGAAAGGCTTGTCACCGATACATATTAAGAATGACCAAGACCAACGCATCCAACCAATCAAATCCGCAGCTCTCATCCACATGTGCCCAGGTCAACAAAATTATGTATATATTTCACAAGTAAGCCAATCCCAAAGCGTTTTAAGTATGTTCGCATGCAAAAAATCTCGGAAAATTCAATTTGTCGGTGGAAATGAAAGCTGTCACTTGGCAAGAGGTTGTCCTCTCGAGTCGCCCCAACCCTTGCCCCCACGTTCAATTGCTTAGCTTCCAATCCATGTTTGTCTTCTTATTCAATTTATAGGCTAGTCTCGATTTCCAATTTTCTATGCCTAAATAGAAAAAAGAACATGCCACGAGATGATAAGCCCCGTTCTGTTGTTAGTAACAGAGTGAATAACTGTGACAATCAAGGCCAAGTTACTTCGGTAAGGAAATCTCACGGGCTCCACACGTGTCTCAGCCCACCCCCCTTCCAGGGTGGAATTCCTATAACTCGAAGACCTTCGTTTCCGAAGTTGCATCACTGCAATTTACGGCCCGGGGACTTTCCTGGGCCTCAAAATAGCCCAATCACTCCCTCTCCTGGCATATATTCTATGTTACAAAAAAACTTGGCATAATATAGTACTCCTTTGTAATGTTTTCTTCCGATGTGGGATATATGTACACATCAAAATAATAATAATAATAATAATAATAATAATTGCTATATAATGCGCTGTCACATTAAGCGGAGAAGGCAAAGATGTCTGTCACGATCTTGGATCCGCGAGAATCTTAAATTATGGGATCCCAAAATAGAACAAGCTAAGAGCAGCCAAAGCCTAGCAAATGCTACACCCTAGCGCACCTGAACTCTAATGTAGAAATTTGTTAATCCATACAAAGTTCAGGCAATAAAAGATGTCTAAGAGATCTGGTACATATTTTTGCTGCTCTCAACATGCTTAATGGAAACTCCTCGCCAACTATTGGGTTAAAATCTGTGGATTCAAAATATATAATTTTCTCATGCTTGCCATTCTACTAATCTCGCAGACAGTGGCCTGATTGGAAACACGTTTCTGCTATTTGGCATACAACTTGTTGTAGGTTTGATCAGTGAAGATGATTAAATGGAAGTCACTGGCGGACCCAACCAATTGACCCACAGGGTATATATAATATATATTATAGATATGTTTCGCTCTTCCGGGTTTTGGACATTGGACTGGCCCATAGGGTGTTGTTGGACGCATCTTCTCTTTGCATTTTGACGTAGTTTGTATATTGAGAAGCTGTTTTCATCCTCTTTAAGCGAGCCCATACAAAAGTTGTTCATATCCCTAACAGAACTATTGGCCCCAAAAATGGATTCAATGTTTTCCAAACTCTCGTTCGCCATCTAAATCTGTCACCATTACAATATTTTTTCATTAGAAAATTCATTACAACATGAATTATATGATAAAATAATTCTTTTAAATTTTATAAATCTCATATCTCTTTTTTTATTAAAAAGAAAATACAACCCAAAGATAGAAAACAAAAAATTGATTTTGTGAATTTCACAAATGGGGTTCAGATAAATATTTTATTGGATGGCCAACCATTTGGGATAAAGTGCATGTCCTCCCCCGAAACTTTCGAAACAAATGAAATTGCAGATGAACCCAAATGCAGTACGATATTTGAAGAAAAACTACCATCGAACAACGACCAATGAAATAAAAAGCAGCGTCTACTAAAAAAAAGCAAAATTGCAGAATCACTTGAAAGGACTAACAAAGCGGTCAAGTCGCTATTTACCTACAAAGAATGACATATTTCCCACATATTGTCACACGGTAAGGACTACAGAGGGTTTACCCTGCAGAAAAATTTAGCGCAAAATGAAAAACCTTCCGAGAGTGATGGCATTTGATTTCTATTTTTACGCTAAAAACCTTCTTCAGATTTGATTCACTGTTTTTTTAACTTCTAATAATTAGCTAATGGGCAAGCCAATGTTGTCATATCTGGGACCCTGACCAAACTGTTTCCAGTACTTCTTGAAGTTGAATATATGTATACATCCAAGAGCTCCTTGGCCATGTGCATGATGGCTACAATGGTGTTGGTCTACTTACATTGAGGCTTTTTTTTTTTTTTTTTTTCCTTTTTGACATTGTTGCCAATGTTTCTCTCAGCTAGTTCCGCATACGGTCTCCATAGAAGAATCCTCTTCTGACGGCATTGAATTCAGATCAGGAAGCAGAAAACATCTATCATGATTTGAAACTGCCTTGTGGCCTTCGGAAAAATCTACCAGTTCTTCACCTTTGGCATGTGTACGTAAGGTAGAAGGAATGTGACTGAGAGAAGGTGACTCTCCATGGGAGAATTCGATACCCAGTTTGTCAAAAGGTAAATTTGAGTTCTCCGTAGAATGCAAAATTAGATCAAGCTGCAGAACAATAGAATAGAATTAGTATAATATACACATGATAGTTGGAATAAAATGGGCATACACAGAAATAACACGTGGAATTACCTTCAGCTTTTTCAGGTTCTCATTTCTTGCTCTGTGTTCCTCAGAAGTTGCATGCAAAGTCGCTAGTTCCTGTTGAATAAAAAAAAAAAAAAAAAAAGATCAGCGTGAAATGGAAAGCATCACAATAGGCATATACCTTCTTCAGGTAAATCCTTTCCTTCAACAACGAACTCTCCTCCTCTTTAAGCTCATCAAACGTCTGCAACATGTTAAAAGTCATCATATGTCAGCAGCTTCAAGTGACTGTATAACAAAAATACTAAGAACCCTGTCAATTTCAACATGCAGGCGTTAGAGTTTTGGAGATCAAATTCACCTTCTTTCTTCTTGACCTCTTAGTAGTAGCAGCAACCTGAAAAATTATCAGGACAAATATAATCACAATATGCTTTGAAACACCAAACTATAGGAAAGAACAAATACTAAAATTCCTACAAAAATATGCCAAACATTAGATGGTCCGCTAACAGCGGGACACAACGCTTGGTCCAAACTCAACCCCGAAGGTGGGTCGTTGGGACCCATAATAACAGTAAGAAGCAATAATTGGGGATGGCTCCGTATGTTTTAATTAGATTATAAATTAGAGTTAGGTCTCCAAAAGGACAGAGACGACAGAGCGATGTGGCCAATAAGGCAAAGGTCAAGAAGGCGCCTTGAACCTCCGACATCCATTGTCGTAAAGCTACTGCGCACCCCCAAAAAAACGCCGGGCGGGCCACCCCCCCCCCCAAATAAGAACCTGGGGGATACATTATCTTTTTCAAGGAATTGTTATCCAAAACAGTTTCCCACCAATGGGTCTAAGAAATTAATTAATCTTTTTTTTTTTTTTTTTTCAAAATAAAATTACCCACCCAGCAGGATTGCCGTATCTGCTTGTCATTTACGGTATCCACACCAAAATTCCCGCACTATCTAGTGGTAAACTGTTACATCTAAGTTACCCCCATAAAAAAGATAGGTTGTGAAGGGAGGAATGGGGGAGAAAAAACACAGCAGTCAACATGCAAAGCGCAAATCAAACTCTGAAAAAGCTTGTTCAGTTGACTAAATGCTAAAAACAAACAGACCGACACCCAAATGCGGCTCCGCAGCTCAACAACCGCTGTTCTTGTGATCTGTGAAGCCACTCCTTTCTACCCATTTGGCGACCAATGATGGAAGCCACGTATCAACAGACGCGTGATATAGCACGTGACATGTGCCGATTTTATCCCGTTCACATACTTATGACAGTTCCTTAGACTTCATCTAATTATAAAAAGAAAAAAAATATATATCACAATCACGACAGACCACAACTGGGGATGGTAGTGTGACAAAGCACAAAAAGAGATAAAAAAAAAAAGTCAATAAACGGCAACACAAATACAGTGCGCATGGTCTCCTTAAATTAAAAATACAGTGCATCGAATGCTTGGGACCTGATAACCGTAGAAAAGAAAGGCGATAATCAAATGGATATTACAGCTAAAGCTACATCCGATCCGACCATCTCTGTGGAAGGTAATGAAACCAAAGATTCAATAATCAACGTCCCCCTGCCACGAACGCCGTTTCACCAAACTCCAAACGCAGAAGTATTGTTAGCGCGCACACACAGTGAGATGGGACCCAAGCCCCCATTGGCCGGTGGGCTCCTTATTGAGAGCACAAAGACCGAGGGGCCGAAAGCGAAAAAGCCGAAAGATTTGACTCGACGCCAAGCGGGCTTTTTCGGCTAAAAATACATGTTGCCAAAACGAAAAATAAAGAAACATTGGACGAAATTGTGGGAAATTTCGTCCAATCTTAACGCGCGCGGTGCGTGCGTGTAAATAGCCACCGATTAATATTTTGCAAAGAGTCCGACTAAATAAATTCAAATAAAAAATTATATATATATATATATATATTATAAAAATTAATTATATCTATTTAAATCTTCCCATCTTAACTTCACGTAGATTTCCTGTCAAGAATCTATTGAATTAAATAAAAAAAAAGGAACTATTTGGTCCAATAAATAAAATACGTGAAAGTAAGAATGACATGTGACCGAAAAAGAGGCAGCAAGAAAACGTCAGCTTCTTTGAAGGTTTTTTTTTTTTTTTTTAATCTGTAGAAGAGATGGTCAGAATGAGAGGAAGGGGAAGAAGCAGACCCCATCGTGGAGACAAGTCTTCAATCGGAGTCAGACTCTTCGAAGTTGAGGACGCTAAGTGGTGCCCATCTCGGGGAAAGGTAAAAAGAGAAAAGTAAGAAGGGTATTTTCGTCCTCCGAAAAGTACAAAGGCAGTGGTTATGCCACCGTCCAATGGATAAAGCATGGCCATGGTCAAGGCGAAATTATGAGTAAAAATCCAAGAGTAATACGCAAATTTACCCCCTTTTACGTAATTATTGATGACGGTGGAGACGTTCACAGATCGGTATAAATGGAAAATAGGAAATAAAAGACATCGCTAAATCGGGGGGTTAACTGGTTTTTCCTCCGTGCCCCCTCACAGAGAAAGAATGACTCAGGCAGATGCAACCAGCTACCTGACTCTCTCTCTCTCTCTCTCTCTCTCTCTCTCTCTCTCTCTCTCTCTCGGGGGGTATTCCAGTCCAAAAAAAATTGTAACGCATGAAACCACCAGCCTAAGAAAGGAGGAGAAAAGGCAGAAGAAAAAGAAAAATGAAAATGAGGAGAAAGCGGGTGAACCTTGGATCTGAAGCTGGAGGGAGAATAATTGTCGCGGTGACTAATCTCTTCGAAGTCGTCTACGATGAGGGATGGAGACGCAGCCCCGCCGCTGCTACTCCAAGAAAGTGGTGTGGTAGGACTGCATCTGGTGGAAGACTCGCCATCCTTCCTCCTAGAATCGACGACGCATCTCGCGGAAGCCGCAGTTGTCGTCCTAGACCTCGGGAGCCTAATCCCCCATCTCAGCGGAATCAGCGCCGGCGGGGTGGCCTGCGCTTGTTTGAGCCGCACCAGTAGCTCCACCACCATGGAATCATCCCTCATCGCCGCCCTCACCCACTTGTCCTTCGCCATCATCATTAGCCACCACCAGAGCCTCTATCCCTCCTAGAAACACGAAGGCCAGTTATATTTGTGTCCGATATAGCTTAGTGCAGATATTGCACAGGAAGAGAGAGAGACAGATGGAGGGGAGAAATTAGGGCGGCGAGGGTTGATAAGAATTGAGAGAGCGAGAGAGAGATGTAAAAGTGGAATGGCGTGTTTTGTATATATGGAAGGCCCAGCCAAGAAAGGAGTGGTTTTTGTGGGGTTTTTTTTTTTTTCTTTTTTTTTTTTTTGTTTCTTTTCAGGTGCGGGGGTAGTCATGGAGTAGATTCCAGTTAATTCGGTATTTTGGTTTTTTCCTTTTTCTCTTTCTTTCGCTGTGGGCGTTTCTCCTCATAAATTTTCGCACTCCTCGTTACGGTTCCTTGTGGATGTGTTTGTGGGGGCGGGGTTGGCGCTTTTTTATTGTCTTTTCTTCTTTCTATTACTCTTTTGTTATATTTTTTAAAAAGAATATATAAATATATATTAAAAATTAGAGTTGAATTATTTATCATTACTCTTTCTATATTTATTAAAAATAAAAAAAATTCCATTAAAATCAATAACGAGAGATATAATCAAAATATTTACCAGAGATATTTCAGGAGTGTTTTACAATAATTTAATTTCGTACCTCACTCACGAATTACATATGCGTGGCATATCACTTTGTTATTAATGTTATTAATAATCTTTGACTTTATCCTACACCTTATCAAAACTGTATCCTCATAAATTATGGTTGGTTTCTTCGTCAGTTTTCCTTAGAGCTGTTAATTTACAACCCCACCTATAAACTCAACCTGAATGCCCTACAAAAATGGGATCAAGGACCATTTCCTTAACTTAAACCTGAAATCCGAATCGTTATGAAAAAAAATAAGGATTAAGTTAGGAAGACCTTTTTATAATAATAATAATAAAGTAAAATAGATGATTATAGTATTTAATTCATACATACTAAGTATAGGTTACTTCAGCTGTGAATCTTGCGAGTCTTTTTGAAAAAAAACCAAAAGATTGTATTATTTAACAATTTTTTTTATTCTAACTCAATATTTTAATTGAATTTCCACATCATATACACAATTATATGCATATTATATATTTATATATATATTTTTGTGACACAAACATATATATTACATTTATTGAATATAATTTTTGATTTATTTTATAATTTTTTTATTTGTTTCATATTTATTTTTGGTTGTTTATTTTGTATAATTGTTCGAATATTTTTTATAATAAAATCAAAAAGGCTACTTTTAAGGGCTTAACACTCAACACACCTAAAAAAATGATTACAAAGGAGATTGCGGGGGCTAGTACGAGAAGCCTTTTGTATTCAAAAGGTTGAATGGTTCAATAATCTTAAAAATTATCATTTTGATTCATTGGCAAAATTTAGAGTTTGTTTAAAATTGTAGTTAAATTTTGTTGTTATAGTTGATAAACTGATAGTTTAAAATATATTATTAATAAATATAATCAATTATTTAATAATTATTCATAGTGTTTTAAAAAATATATAATAAAATATAAAATAATTAAAATTTTTAATATTATTAAATTATTTATTTTTTACTATATTAAAATGTTATATTTTTAAAAAATAAATATAAATTATGGTGCACATCTATTAAATGTAAATTTTATAATTTATTAAATATTAATAAAATTATATTTAATTTAAAATGTAAATTCTTAAACTCCAACTACAATTCTAAACATACCTTTCTTTAAAATCATTGCTTGGCGTCTTCGTTTTCCTTTTCAATCCAGTGATTTTTTTTGGACCAGAATTGGGCTTAAAAAGTGAACGACCGCACCTTCGGGCATGCATTTTAGCCCTATTTTCACCTTTTGGATTTGGTGGCATCACATTTCTCAACGAATGGATGCCGAGCAGCAAAGCCCGTCTTCTAGTTGTCCCAAATTATAAAAAAAAAAAACAAAAAAAAAAAAAAAAAAATCAATGACAAGTGGCACTCAGCGAGAGGCCAAAATGACCTAAAGGGAGCGTCGTTGGAATGCCGTGAGATTTAATTTGCTTGACAGGGAAGAGCCGAAGAAGAAAAGCTTGGTGTCAGTCTTCTCCAATCCATTTAATTCACGGCGATGAAAGAACTTGACCGAATCAGTCAATTGGATTGAAAAAAACCGAAATTCGTCGGATCTTTGATTCAATTAAGGAAAGGTTGAAACTGAATAAAACCCAGATTCAACTAAAAACATCCCTAAGAAAATAAATTTGGCCCATTTTAACTTTAAAATACTATAAATTGTAATTTAGCTTTTAAATTTTATATAACTTATAATTGAGCACAAAATTTTATTCAAACTTGATCTATAAATTTTATTTAAATTTATAAACTATTTATAAAACTAAAATTTGATAGATAATCAAATATCTTTAAAGGTTCTATTTGTTAATAACATTTATATTGAACTATTAAAAAAAATTGATCATAATTCATTATATATAATCATTTTTTTAAAATTAAATAATTTTAAATTTGTTATTGAATATCAATTTAATACTGATTTTAAATTATTATCCAATTAGTTTTAATATTTTTCGGTCCAATAAAAAGTCACCAAACACGCCACGGTAGTCAGCATCCAAGAGCGTTACCAAAGAAGGCAGTCAACCCTGGCAGGCGAAAGGCGAAAGTCGACTAAAATTGACAAACGTAGGCGAACCAAAACGAATGAGCCTTAAAAGATTTCGCTACCTCGTCCTTCTGCTTCGGCAGGGGTTCACCATCCTCTTGCTGTCGAAAACCTCCTCGTATCCTTTGAGGGGAACAAGCGAGCGTGTTCGAATGACATAAGGTTTGGTCAAAGGGTTTTTATAAGAGAAACATTAACCGTCTTGCTCATAAGAAATTACAGAACACAAATTAAATTCCATTACAGGGAGAACTACATTATAGATATAAGTTAGACAGCATAACCCACCGAACTTTAACTTAATCCGAAAAAAGAAAAACGAAAAAATAAAAATAAAAAAAGAAATAACAACTCTAAGTGAACCCACCAATCGAGGATTATGACCTCCAGGGACATAAACCAATCTTTATCCCAAAAGATTACACACATCCAACAAACTACACAGCTACCAAGCTACTTGCACAGTCGCGTAATTGAATCAGGCAATCCGATCATCCCCTTGAAAAAATAAGGGAAAATCAGATGGAAAAGAGTAATAGTTAAACTTCAAACCAACAACTTCACAGCAGCCCAGCAAACAGCCAACCCCTAGATTCCCATATGACTATCAGTTAAGGCCCAGAATCCGATATAAATTACTAGTTGCTTCATCGTTTTTGTTTATACCAACCGTCTTCTTCGTGACGAAAGCCGGCAGAGGAAGCGAACTCGGTGGCGGTGAGATAATAAAGGCGGATCCCGCATAGAACCCGTTGATTGTATTCGACCCAGACAGTCGGATCTGAATTGGAACCGACACCGGATTCCGGTCCAGCGGGCGGATCGAACCCAGAGAACGAGAATGGTCGGATTTATCCACTTTTGCAGCGCGTGGGGCTTCCTCCGATTTCATATCATCGATATTAGAAGGCTGGAGAGGCTTCTCACCGCGCTTGAGGATTTTCACCTGGCCTGTGACAAGATCCTTAGGCAGCGGCGGCTTCGGCTTCGTCACGTTGGCGCGTGAGGGGGGAGATGGGTTTGGGCTTCGTTTCCTACGATTAGATTGGGACCGATTCGCCTTGTCAAGGCGATGAGGATGAGAGATTAAGGATTGCCTAGAGGACAAGGGATTCTTAAGGCAATCTTGTGGATTCAGAACGGCAACACCCATATCGTTGTTGTCTTTGAGTGCCTCAACTTAAAACACAAGGACAACTAACAAAAAAGAATAAAAAAAAAAAATTCTAAGGATGTATAGGACAATTTAAGAACAAAGAAATGAGAAATGGAAAAAACGTTACGATTAATGAGAAAGAAACAAAGACAACATATTCCTCTTCAGATGAAATATAACAAGAACAAGTTGAGATGAAGGAAGAACACGGAGCGGTGACTTTTTTTATAGAGGGCGGAGAAAGCAATAATTTGATTAATTGGGGCATCCAGGTCGGTTGAAATCTGAGATATTTCCTTCTTTAAGCATAAAATATAGACGTTGCAGACTTCTCCCAATCTCATTTTCAAGACCTAATTGAGTTATTAATTACAAAATTTAATAATAAAATTATTTTAATTTTTAATTTAACCTCTAATTTTTATAAATTAAAAAATAAATTATCTTTTTTTAGTCTATCAGTCTTGATTTCTTTGATGTTCATGTCAATTTTGTGCTAATAAACCGATTTTTTAGATGTATGTTAGCGAGGGTTTTTTTTCTTTTTTTTCTTGCACCATCAAATGTAAATAATTATAATAAATAGTAATTATGTATCTGTACTCTAAATGTTAATTATAATTATATATAATAATAATAATAACATGAGACAACCTTTTTAGTCGGCCCGACATCCGCTGACGTGGGAAGTAAACAGTAAATAAGGGGATGTGTGCATCAGGGCGATTCTGCGCGTGAGCTTATAGTCGAACACGTTGCCACAGTTGTGCGATACAACTGGCGCAAGATTATTCGATGCCTTCGTCGTTATCCTTTTCTTTGTATTTAATTACGATATTGCCACGCTATAATTCACTTAAATTGGAAAAGGGAAAAAAAATTAGTATGAGGTCTGAGCTTTATGCCAGTAGTAATGTAAAAAATTACAAAAAAAAAAAGTAAATAAAAAATCAATTTGAAATCCTTTCATGCTTCATTGCAAAAGTACGTGTGATCTGTCTTCAAAACAATCTAGCGGCTGCCATAAGGGGATCAGCTTTCAAATTTGCGTTTGACCAGAAAATACAACGGACGAGGAGGCAACACGGCTGGAAAAGCCAATCGAAACGAGCAAGGGCGCGTGGAACTTATGCATCGCAAGTAATTTTAGCGAGAAGTAAGGAGCACTCGTTCGTTGTAAACGCGGCGAGAACATGGGCCATACGGTGGCCAGAAAAAGATGTCCTTACACGTGTCTTTCATCTAGCGGGATGACGTAAACGTTAAAAGAGACGTGTGCATGAATCAGTCGACCGACCTACTTTGGGCGGCTCGCTTGAACCGCTTCCTATGATGGCTATGAAAATTTGAATAATGATATTTTTTTTTTTCAATTTATCACGAAATATAGATAATTTTTTTGTGTTTTAAAAAATTATTTAAACAATTTTATTTATTTTAAAAAAAATATTTTATGATAAATTAAAAAAAAATATATATTTTTTTAATGTTTAACATTAATCATGGAATATTGCGGTGTTGTGTTGGACCGTATTAACAGGCCCAGATTTTCCCTTTCCGTGTTTTTTAATGTTTAATATTAATCATGGAATATAGCCGTGTTGTGTTGGACCGTGTTAACCGGTCTAGATTTTCCCTTTCCGTGTGAGAGGGTAACAAGAGAAATAATATTTCGTCAAAAATTAACTTTACTTATATATATATATATATATATATTTTACCAAAAAATTGTCAATTTTTTGTTAGATTTTGTCACCAAATCAACACGTTAGCATAACGAGATTTCCTGTGTAATAATTACTCATTGGGTTTGAATCGTTCAACGATATCCATGACGAGTCAAATCCCATATTGGCAACAGAATCAGAAGTCCTCCAGTTTTAGTATTCAAATTTATAAGAAAAGTTAGAGGGAATTGAATTCATTTCTTTTTCTTTTGGTATTCTGTGATTATGATTTTGAAAATCGAACTTGTTTCCATACTTTTTGACCGACCACTTTTTATCCCTCTCCGCCAAAGTCGAATTCCTAATTGAAGCCATTTCTTTGGTAGCTTGAAGCTTGCATGGGGGAGTAGTTTAGAATGAAATGGCTTTTCCTTTCCTTAATTTTTATACACTTGGATTGTTTTATGGTCCATAAACACAAAGTCCAATATCATATGGACACGAGATTTCCAGCATGACGATGGACTGGAAGCACATCCACATATGTGAAGATAGAGATTTCAACTAAGATCTATACGGAGGTGATTAAGTATATGTAGAATGTATTCAGTCGGATAGGTCCACCACCGATCTAGTTGTCCACCGCCAAGGTAAATGCACGGGCGCACAGCAACCATTCAGCTTGGCATCTCTCCGTCTCTGTCGCTCCGCGTCCTCAATATTAAATTTTGAAATCGAATTGTGTTTCCTTGTCCCAAATGTAATAGTTGGCCCACCATGTTTTTTTCTCTTTTTTTTTCTTTTTTCATTGGCTCAGTATTTATTATTTACCTGTCAATAATACTATCTCGCTAATTAAATGTGACACCGACAAACCAATTTGATATTGTAGTTATTCACTTTGACAAAAAAAAAAAAAAAAGTTTAAGTATCTAGATATATAATAATAATTTTTAAATTTATTAATAATAAAATTAAATTTAATGTTAATTCTTTCTTATAAAAAAATTGAATAAGAATAACAACAAATGATATGAATTTGATTAATATATTTATGCTTTTTGTATTAAAAAAAAAAGCGGCACTTATTTCCTGCCGTTAGTAATTAATTCACCGAACGTTTATGCGTGGGGAACTTTTCTCTTAAACAGTATAAATCAAAAACAGATAAAAAAAAAAGCGACTTTTCTTTAAAAATTGAATGGCCTGCCTTTCATTTTTCTTGTGAAAATCAAGGCAAACAGGCAATGTAGCTTATCAGTAAGAGTCTGGAATTTCTAATCGATTGAAATAATTAAAGCTTGAGGGCTGGTCTAAACTAAAACATCGCTACAATCCCATTAAGAGCTGCTAAGTTTGGTCGTTCAATTTTTCTGAATCCCAGTAAATTGTGTCGGACCTGACGAGTGACGCAAAGGTTTAATGGGATTGGACTAAATCGCTATGCTCCTTCAGAGGTAACAATGACAACTCTTTTCCCTTTCTTCCTTTTTTTTTTTTTTTTTTTTTTTTAATTTTCTAGGTCCTAACCCAATTATTATCACTCGCCTCTTTTATCTTTTTTCGTTAAAAGGAAATCATCGTTATGCCATTTGAACCTTGAAAGATGCTACCGGTTGATCAAAAAGAAAAAGAAAAGGAGAGATGCTACCGCTTTTAAGACCCTGCCGTCTTAAAGCAACGTGGCTTTTTACCATTTGGATCTTTATAAACAGTAGGGTCTTTTGGCGTTAACTTCTTTTCGACATTAATTGCATCCCTAAGACCGTTGATGCAAGCACATCCCCGAAAGCCAGTTTGATAAGCTGGCACCCACCTGACCCATTGGTGTTGAAAATGAACGTCGAGGGTCGTGCTAAAGGGACGTTTGGTTTGACAGGATACGGCGAGATGTAGCGAGCGACTACTGTGGCAGGTAGATTTTTGGATTCTCAAGTTTTGCAGATATCTTCATGGTCATTGATTTAGAGCTGCGAGCTATGGCGAAGGGGGTTTCGTAAAATTTCTAAGGCCGTGTTCAGGGATTTTTATCACCCTTTCATAACTGAATGTCTTCGACTTGTGTAATAAACTTGGAATTGTTGTCTACATTATACTTTACTTGAGAACAGTTTTTGTGTAGATTTTTTAACTATAATCTAAAAGCGACAGACGGTGATTCTTTCCGTGTTTAGGATAGTCCCCCGTGAGATAGGATTACTTTACTCGAAGCTGTTACCTAAAATATAAAATATTAACTAATGTAATTATAATACTTAACAAAAAATTATATAATAAATTTTAAAAACAAATAATAAATTTTTTTAATTATTGATAATGTTAACAAATTTTTAAAATAAAAAATTTTATAAGGTAAAGAATAATTTTTAAAAAAAATTAATTAAAATGTATTATAACATAAAAATGTAATTTATAATCTAATCTTTTTATTTTATTTTTTTTATCTACCTTTACACTTGCCATTATAAAAATAAAAATAAAAATAAAAACTGCCCTGCGTTCGAGTGCATCAATGAAATCGATGATCCAACTTGACCTAAGACAAACAATTTTACATACAAACAAATTTTACAAATAAATTTTGTTATGTAATAACAAAGTAATATGTCATCATTTGATTTATTCTCCAGCGATGCTTGTACGATTTGCTTTACGGTTCCATTAATAAGAACAAGATTATCCTGCTAAACAAATACGTGGAATCAAAGGGAATTGCGTGCGGTTCTAACTTGTCAATGTATACATTTTTTGTTCATCAGAATGAAAACCCACATATCATTAATATTTAAGATAATTAAGGATTGAATTTCCAGCTTTGCATAAGAACAAAAGTTTTTAAGGCCAAATAAACTATACCGTGATTGGTGTTAAAATTTGCAAATTGAAACTTATAAGCCTCGTCCGAATCCCTTCAGCTAATGGCATGATCTGATTTGGGTACACGCTAACCATTTGTCGTTTTCTTCTGTTTTTTTCTTCTTCTCCTTTTTTCAAATAATTTCAGTCTTTTAAGATAAGCATTTAGTACGTTTCATCTGCATTTATGACACTTAAGAATAAGTTATGAATATTAGCAGAGTCGAATCATAATTGGGTACATAAGATATTTGCAATCGTTGCTTGATAACATTTTCTCAACGACATTCCTTATTCTTTTATATGAAAAATAAATTAACTTTTTTTTTCTTGTTGCTGTGTGTGTGTGTATATATATATATATATATATATATATATATAATACACTTATTACCCTTATTTGTTGAAAATGTAAAAAAAATTGAAAGTTTCAGTTTGATTTTTAATTTAAAAAAATAATAATAATAAACTCTCAAAGGAAATAGAGGCAGGCCCCACACGAGAGTCTGCTTAATGACCCGTGGGCCCGCGTGGCATGGGCTTAGAATTCATGGACGGGTTGCCTATTTCAGTATTTTGAGACACCCGTTTCCTTAAAACGTGGGAAGTTCAGCTTTCGACTTATTTTTTGTTTTGTCTAATGATAATAAAATTATTTTTTAAATTAAAAGTAGGGAATAAATTTCAATTCATGCTAAATAAATTAAAAATAATAATAATGATGATATTAAAATTTGTTCATTTTATATGTTAGTATAATTTTTAAATTTAAGTTAAATTTTATTTTAATTTAAATTTTATTTGATAGATTATTGGTATGATAATTGATTTAAAAATTAGATTATTAAATTAATTTTTATAAAAATATATAATTAATAATTTTTATTATATAATAAAATAAAATATTCTTAAAATAAAATTTAAATATATAGTTATAAGTATTTTAATAAAGTAATATAATTATATTTAATTTAAAAAATTAAAAAAATAATATTTTAACAAAAATTAGTTTGGTTCACTTGTTTGACTAGATCATTTTTTTTTTTTCTTTTCATTTTCTTATTTGGTTATATAAAATAAAAAAAAAATTAATTAGATCAAAAGTTATATAATATAATTTTTTTTTTATTCTTATAAATTACATCTCCATTTTTTTAAGATTGAAATTAAAAATTTTTATGAAAAAAATTTAAATTCGTAATTATTAAAATATCTATAAAAAAAGATCAGGTTCAAATTTTAAAATTATATATTTTACAACATAATTTTTAATAATTAATTAATTATTGTTATTTTAGGTCATGGTGTGGTATCCATATACTATATTTGATTGTAATTATTGGTAATATTATATCTATAAGACTCATTTATATCAATTTTTATTTAGCATTGTTGCTCAAAAGTTAAAATTATATCTCAAAAATGAAATAATAATCGTATCCTTTAAAATTTTCTCATGAAATCATTATTTATTCATTGATAAAAGTTATAATAAAACTTATAAGTTATGAGAGAAAAAAAATGAGAGAGAATAATTTTTTGTATATTAAACTATAAGAGGTTATACTAATTTATACACAAAGAGATGTAAGAAGTAAAGAAAATATCAAAAAAATTAATGAGATATTCATCACACTATATCAAGAGAGATTTATATATATCTAAGATATGACTAAAATATATGTATACAATAAATATAAACTATATACAAGACTATATATTAAGAAATTATATTAAGAGAAATTTATATATATTTTTTTAATATAATTAGAATATATCTATATAATTAATCTAAATTATATAAAAAAATTATATAATAGAATTAAATAATATTATATTAAAATTTATGATATTCTAATACTCACCCTTAAGTTTAAGATAATAATGCAAACTACTTGAGTTTAAAAACTAGATTAAAGAATCATCTGGGTGGATGAACTTTTGTAAAGATATAAACAATCTAATTAGCAAAAATAACATAAATTAAACCCAAATAGTATTATATATAATAAACTGATAAACAAAATGATAGTTATTCTTAATGTGCTTGGTTTACTCATCAAAGATATCATTATAAATAATCTAAATGACATTATGATTGTCACAATAAATAGGTGTAGAAGAGAAGTATGTAATGCTCATATCTTATAAAAAACATTAAAACCATAACAATTCAGATGTAATGTCTACAAAAGTTTAATATTTAGTTTTAGTACTAAATCAAACAATTTATTTCTTGTTACACCAATAAATAAGTGAATTTTCCATAAAGAAACAATATTTTATTGTAGCATGACTGTATATAGGATTTTTTTTTCTAATCAACATCAAAATAGACTTACAATTTAAGTATAATTAAGTAAAGAAATGAAACCCATGAAATATAATTCTACTAACATAACAAAGAATACAAAGAATAGTATGAATTGACTAATCATATGTATAACATAAATAATGTTTGGTCAGGTAACAATAAGATATACCAAACTCCCAACTAATTGTCGATAAAAAGTAAAATCATTCAATGATATAACATTAGTAAGAGAAAATTTGACATTGTATTCGACAAGAACGAAAAAAAAATTTGTTATCACTGGTTCTTACTCGAGTGAATAAATCTGATGCATATTTAGTTTGAAACAAATAGTATTTAGTAGTATTAAAAGAAACTTCTAATTCTAAAAAATAATTGAATAAGTTAAGATCTTTCATCTTAAACTATTGACCAAAATACTACTTAAAATCATTAATATTTTGTAAATTATTTCTTATGATAATCATAACATTAATATAAAATAAAAGCAAAATGATTTCTTTAATACTTTTACGAATAAATAAGGCAATATTATAACTGACTTAAAGAAAAATCAAATTCATGCATAATAATATTGAATTTTGTAAACCATGTCTTAAGTGTTTATTTAAGGTTATATAATGCTTCACAAAGATGATAAACTGTATTAGGTCAATGGTTAAACTTATGATCCAGTTTGATTAATAGTTGCAAATGTAATAATCAAATGATAATGTGATAGATACATGTTAATGATATGGTTGACACTTGACGCATCAAAAATTGAAGATAATAATAAAAACATATTTGAAAGATTAAATATTGATGATAATATTGAAAGATGGATAATGTAAAAAATAAAATATAATAATAATCTCTTAAAAAAATTTTTTTTTTTTTTAATTGAAAGAGCCAAATTTAAGAAGAATGAGAGAATAATTTATATATATATAATTTTAAAATATATAAAATAAAGAAATATATTATTATGAAAAATAAATAAAATATTTATTAAATTATATAAAAAAAATTATGCATATTTTTTATATAATTAAAATATATATGTATAATAAATTAAATTTTATATAAAATTATATGTTACAAAATTTATATTAAAAAATATTTATATATATCTTTAAATTAATTAAAATATATTTATATAATGAATATGAATTTTCGAACTTTATACAATATTATATATTAAAATCTTATAATATTATACATAAATTTATGAAATTTTAACATTTATCATAAGTAAATTGTTTTGTATTTTTTTGTAATTATTTTATTTATTTATATACATAATCCACATATTTCTAGTTTACTTGGTTATAAAAAAGCAAAATTTTGGGGAGAAGTTGCGAGTTTAAACTCCAACTGTTTTCTATTTTTTTGGTTCGACGGCTAAACTCCAACTCTTTTAATCATAACAAAGTAAGAGTTTTAATTTCAATTTGTCCAATGAAAATTCAAGTCCATTGGACCCACGTGAAAACAAGGTCCTTAATCAGAGCTTTCCATTCAATAAATTCTGCATTGTTGTGGTCCTTATCATTTTTGCGAAAAAAAAACAAGAAGAAGAGGGATTTCATGTCGTTTAAACACGAAATCCCACCTCCCACCCCACGTCAAAGGAAACACTAAGAAAATGAAAATTGTGCCCAAATGAATTGATGTTCATGGTCAGGTGAGAATGGGGCATGTTGTTGTTGAAGACTGTAGAGAAATAAAAACGAAAAATGTCAATTTGCAGATAGCCCTCTCTTCTACGTAAAATGGAATTACTTTCTTCTCATAGGTCTACCATGTTAATAGCTTCAAATTCAAAGTGCAACCTATTTTGAATATAATACAAATCCTAGTTCCTCCCTTTCACACCAACAAAATGCTAGTTTGCTGTAAACCACTATTCTACAGCTGTGATGTACTGTGGCCAAGAATGAAGAAGTCTTCAAAATCAATCCTAATCATCTAATGAAATAATAAAATAAAAAAAAGTTATATAAAACATACCCTTCACCGTTCACAGTGCATAAATAAACAAAAAGCACTGGAGACATTCCTTTTACGAATTAATTTTGGGAGATTGTCTTAAAATCAGCGACTCTTCTTGAAAACTAGTCATTTAAATGATGACAATAAATGGGACATTTGGAACCGAAAGCAACTCCAATTAAGGGATTTTCGTGAGTAATTAATTGAAAATGAGAACCAGTAGCTTTTTCTTTTTTCTTTTTTTTTTTTTTTTGTTCATTTGCTTCAATTTCTAATATAAACAGACAACACTGATGAATAGTATTAGTGACTAGTAAGTTTCGTGGAAAAGAGGAAGTTAGAAGCACAGAGGAAAGGTGGGAATTTTATGCCACAAAATCCATGAGAAACACAGATGGGTTGATAATGAATGATTCAATAACAGATGCCTCCAACAACTAAATCAAATGCATACTTAATTACAAGTTTCTGGGTTCATTAATCATGAAGCCATGAACCTCTCCAACTCCGTTGAAACCTATGCTCTCAACCAGTCAAGATGAGATTCCAATATATATATATATATATATATATTTTTTTTTTTAACTTTTTGGAATAGAGAATTTCTGCTTGACAGCCCCACATGATTGGTGCGCAATCCTCCCCTGTCCCAGCATAAAAGAGCATTCCCCTGCCTTTTGCAGACGGGTCAAAAAAAAAAAAAAGGGGATAAATTAAAAGCCAAAAAATAAAAAAAAAAAGAATATTAAAAAAGAAAAAAGACAGAAGGAGATTACCAAGCCACACCCTGCATCATATTTTCTTCCGTAGGATGCAGAGCACGGTTCTTTCTCTCTCTGTGAGGGGTCCTTTGTGTTGAATACTAACGTATCTCGAGACCACCAGTGTGTTTGAAGACACAAACAAACAAACAAACAAACAAAACTATGAAACTGATATTTGTTGTTTTTCTTCTTGTTCTTTATGTACCAATATGGGTTTCTCGCTTCTGTTCAGTAGGTGCCGTACAGGACCCCCTTATTTACTTCATTTCATCACCTGTTTCCTCACCAACTACTTCGTTCATTTCCCCAGTCTCTGCTTCCATGACTGCCTTCGCCCCAGGTACCTCATTCCCCACTTCTCTCTCTCTCTCTCTCTCTCTCTCTCTCTCTCTCTGTGCCCGTTTATCAAAGCTTTAAAGGGTCTCCGTTCTTCTACTGGGCATCTTCAAGCCTTCAACTTTTTTTTTTTGTTTCTCTTTTATTTAGGATTTGTTTGAACTTTTAGTTTATGTTAACATTCAGAAATCTCGATTTCAAGTTTCAAAAAATTTTAATCAGAAATCCCGCGAAATTCGATACTTTGGTTGAGTCCCTGCTTGATGTAGACAAATTGTAAAGGCCCTGTTAAGCTTGAGCCTACTCCTATATACATCTGGTTTCGTTGATCAGGTACTCTACAGCAGAAGGGAATCGAAGAAGAGCACAAAAAAGGAGATTTGGGAAAGAGAATGGTCTTATTGCTCATTTTCATTTGCGGCGCACTGGTTGTAGTCATCGTTCTCTCGCTTTTGTGCTGTTGGAATCGTTATTTGAAGTTATCCCGGAAAAGGAAAAATGCTCGATGCTCAGGTAATTTGTTTTTGCATTGATAATCTGGCCACTTGCGAGAATTTGAAAACCTGATGATTATTCTGGGCCTGATGATCTGTTCTCTCTGTTTTCTGGGTTGTACACGTGAAGATGTGGAGAAAGGGCTTTCATTAACGCCATTCTCGGGTAAATTTAATTCTTTGAGGATGGTTAGTAATCGGGGAAGTGTTTCATTAATTGATTACAAGGTACTAGAGAATGGCACAAACAATTTTGGAGATGATAAATTACTGGGTAGAGGCGGATTTGGACGTGTTTATGAGGCCCAATTGGAAGATAATTTACGTGTTGCTGTCAAGAAACTGGACTGTGGGAGTGAAGATGCAAAAAGAGAATTTGAGGTTTTGCTCTTTCTTTCTTTTTTTTTTCTTTTTTTAAAGGAAATCTGCTTGAATTTATGTCTCTCTCTCTCTGCCTTTTTTGGTTAATCCGTTTCACTGGCTGAAAATTGCAGAATGAGGTGGATTTGCTGAGCAAAATTCATAATCCAAACATAATTTCTTTGATGGGTTATGGTGTGCATGAAGATAATGGGTTTGTCATTTATGAATTGATGCAAAATGGGTCCCTTGAAGATATATTGCATGGTAAAAATCATTGTTCTCTTTAATTGATTTTCGTAATACTTTGATAGGAAAATTGCCCTAGAGATGATTTTTATGGCCTTACATGTATTTCTGGGGTTTTTTCAAAAATTTTTTCAGGACCTTCTCGTGGATCTTCCTTAAGTTGGCATACGCGGCTCAAAATTGCTCTTGATATAGCCAGGTGGGTTTGTTACACATATGCATTAAACTATTTCCCTGATCAGTGTCACCGTCGGTGGTTCGGTATTTTCTTATGGCCAAATGTTGACCCAGAGGATTAGAATATTTGCATGAGTGCTACAAGCCAGCGGTGATCCATAGAGATCTGAAATCGTCTAATATCCTTCTGGACGCCAACTTCAATGCAAAGGTAGAATTGTTTATAATTTATTGAGTCTCTGATCTTTCCTTATCCAATCTTGAGATTGTGTTTAATTATGTGACGTTTCATCATCTTGATCAAGTTCGTTGACCTCTTTTCTTTTCTTCTCCAATTCATTTGTTTGCATTCAGTTGTCAGATTTTGGTCTTGCCGTAGCTGATAGCTCCCGCTGCAAGAACAAGCTCAAACTGTCAGGCACTGTGGGCTATGTAGCTCCGGAGTACATGTTAGATGGTATGCTTGTTGATTACTCTATTCATAATAATCTATAACCCCACCTCAGGCTTCCTAATCTGATGTTATATATATATATATATATATATATTGTAATTAGAAGCAATTCTGTTGATGGTGACATGTACTATAGATTAACGTTGATTCACTATAGGTTATTTACATTTTTTATGCGGGTCAAATTAATAGTTCAACTAAGTTATCCTCATTAATTTTAAGACTAATTAACTATGTTTATTTAGTTATTTTATTTATATCTTTCTACTATTTTTTCATTTCTGTTTGGTATTACATTTTAATACGCATGAATTCAATTGAGTGGTTTTCCATATTTTGCAATATATAATAATATTATATAGTTGATAAAATCAAATGACTTCAAAGATAGAACCTTTTTTCACACTTTAGGTGAGCTGACTGAAAAGAGCGATGTCTATGCTTTTGGCATTGTGCTTCTGGAGCTTCTGTTGGGAAGAAGGCCTGTAGAGAAATTGGCACCAGCTCAATGCCAGTCCATTGTAACATGGGTATTCCCCCCTCCTTCTGGATAGGGTTTTTTTTTTTTTTAAGATATGTTACTTAATGCTGTAACTATCATTTAAATGCAGGCCATGCCTCAGCTTACTAACAGAGCGTCTCTTCCTAACATTGTGGATCCTGTGATAAAGAATACAATGGATGAGAAGTACTTATTCCAGGTTTGCCAACTACAAGTCATGACGTCCCCTTACTAGTATTTCAACTTTACGCGCCCACTGTTTGTGGGATGCCTTTTCAAATTTGAAATCTTCGTTGTCTGATTTGGTTGTTGGGGGGTGGGGGAGAGCATGGACTTGCCTCATGCAATGGGTGATGTTTGGACAAAGACTGGATTTGACCTGTCATGTCCCCAAGACTGCATTTTGTACATAGAAGATTAGCTGTAATCCAATTGGGTTAGCCTAATTGGTATTTATGATGTGCAATTCAAATCTAAAGAATGACATTATGAACATAAACCATTTCACGTTTTGCGCAGGTTGCTGCAGTAGCTGTTCTGTGTGTGCAACCAGAACCATCATACCGCCCTCTCATAACAGATGTTGTGCATTCACTCGTCCCTCTTGTTCCTATTGAGCTAGGAGGCACGCTAAGAGTTGCAAAAGCTTTTCCTCCTGCAGGACTTCAGAACGACTGATTCATATTAGATTTGTTTGTCTGGAGTAATTACACCTTCGATTATTTGGGTTTGGGAATTCGGGTCGCCGAGTGACAGTGAGTCAATAGTAATGTAATTTTGATATGTAAATTTGAAAAACTACAAAAAAATTTGTTATACAAAACACAACAATCCAAATGATACTTCTTAGGCAGGTTTCTTTATAACTCCAACCCCAAGTCTGAAAAAGCTTACTCTGACCCAGCCGATGCCTTTCAAGCAGTTGAGGCTGAAGATATTGGAACTTGCCTTAGCTGAAACTCAAAACCCTATTACAAGGTTTTCTGGCAGACAGTGTGGCGTTGACAATTATTGCAGCATTCCAAGAAAAGATATTAGCTAGGTCAAAATATGTGTCTTAAGAAAAAAGAAATATCAACTCTCTTGCTTCTAAAGTGCACATGAATGAGATACAATTTTCAGCAAACACTGTGGTATGAGTCCATAATGGCATCTGCAAGGTATTCGCACTTGGCCAAAGATAATCCAGCCAGGGATATCCTTCCATCTTTTGTCATGTATACGTGCCACTTATTAGTCATATTTTCACTCTGTTCAGACAAAAGAAACATGTGACATCACTGGTCCGAAAAATGTAACAAACTTTCCATGCGCTATTGCAGTACAAGCTGTGACTAAGAAACATTAAAACTATAATCATTCAGAACTTGAACAAAGAAATAATAATGCTCACGGTAGGCATATAGAAAGATTATGAAACGGCATGGAAATTGAGGTGGAAAATTGGGAATGGACAGTTACCTGAGCTTTGTTCAACCCTGTGAACGAGAACATGCCAATCTGTTTGAGTATAAAAGACCAGTCCTTCCCACTTTTATCTTTCACAGTAAGACTGTCAAATAGTCTGTGTCTCACATTTTTAATCCTTCCAGCCATCATTTCCATCTCTGCTTTCCATTCATTAAAGAGAGCTGGATCCCCGACAACATTTGCAACAATCCTCGCCCCATGAATAGGAGGATTTGAATACATAGGTCGTGCTAGCCTTTTCAGTTGGCTCTTAACCCTGAAATTGATGAAGGAGAAAAGGCCAAAAAAGTAATTCAGGAAGGAATCACAAGCAGCATCTATCAGTTTGTTACAACATATCTGACCCCAATAGTAATTAGTTCACCATTATAAGCCCATTAATCTTCAAGAAGCATGGGCTATTTTAATGGTAATGCTATGTCAAATTTAAGTCAGAAGTGAACAAAAATAACATGCATATTGGTTTATTGCACCTTGCAGTGGCATCTCCAGATGAGCAGACAACATTGATTGCTCCTATTCTTTCTGCATAGAGACCCAAATTTTTGCTGTATGACTGGGCAACAAGAATCTCCATGCCACGTGCAGCAAACAACCTCACTGAAGCTGCATCTGCATCAAGGCTTCCACTAGCAAATCCCTGAAATGTCATTGAAAAGTTGAAATTAGATCCAATGCAAATTCAAGTTGTATATTTCCGCAAACATTCAGCAAAAAGTAATAGTATTCATAGCAAAAAAAAATTGGAGGTGCCATAGTTCAAAGTTGGCACATGGTAATCATGCATGATCATCTCTGAAACTGAAACTCACATAATCTTTGAAGTACTGATTACCTGGTATGCAACATCGAAAAATGGAATATGATTCTTCTCTTGAATGCAGTCAGCAATTTTTTCCCACTGTTCAGGGGTTGGATCAATTCCAGTTGGGTTGTGAGCACAGCCATGAAGCAACACAAATGATCCTTCAGGGGCTGCCTGCACATAAATGTAAATTACAAAAATAGAAGAAATGATTCAGTCTGACCTAGCAATCAAGAAAATGCCAATGGAGGGAGATCAACACTAGCAAGCCATTTTTACTACATAGCTTTTGCACTGATCATCAATATGTCACTTACTCTAATTCCCTTTTTTGTCTTCTTTCTCAGTTTTCTATTTTTGCTGAAATATTTAGCAACATTACGTTCCTTCAAAATCAAACTCAGTTTATAAGCAAATGAAATGATGAGAAAAGATTCATGTGTCCAATCATTGATAAATTTGGAATCAAGGCTTTGTTGTTGTTGTTGTTGTTGTTGTTGTTATTGTAGTAAATTACTTCAGCCTGGTTAACTCCAGTAATTAAAAACAGAAAGTAGGCAAAATATTATTGTGTGGGATTACTAGCCAAGACCTAACCTTTATGTCAGCTATCATCCCTTCAAAATCCAAACCAACTGTTTTAGGATCATAGTACTGGTACTCAGACCATGGAACTCGGGCATCATTGAAAATATTCTTGTGATTGCCTGCAAATAATTCTTGAATGTTGAAAGATGGTATCCTTGAGACAAATCATGCAAATTTGAGAAGGGAGAAATAACAGACCCCAAGATGGAGATGAAATCAGAACTTTTGCCCCAGGAAAATATCGCTCAATGAGAGCTGCAGCCAACCGAAGAGAACCGGTACCTGAAAGACCCTGAACTGTTGCAACCTGGAAAGGTTTTCATGAAGGTCCTTATTTAGACAATTACCATAGTTGTCTTTGATATAATCTATATGATGAGAGTGGGAGAAGGTGGAGGTTCTGTAATCTCACATACTCTTTGTTGCTTTATCACTGGGTTGTCAGCTCCAAACAATAATTCTGCAGTCACTTTATTGAATGCAGCCAAGCCTTCAATTGGCAGATACTACAGACCATAATCAATATTGTGAATGTTAAATTTAGTCAGTAAAGACATTTGGTGGCTTTAGCAGTTTAAAAGATGAACATACCTCTTTATTTTCACCCTTATCCAGCATAAGTTTTTCTGCCTGGAAAAGAAGAAGATTTTAATAACAAATCTCACATATGTTGGTCACCAAATGAGGCAGTGTTCATTGCTATTGCTAAAAGGGCAAATCTGATTGTCATTCAAGAAAATAAAGCTCACCTTCTTAACAACATCAAGGACATAAGGCTGTAGCTCTTCAGTTCGGTAGGCTCCAACTCCAAGGTTGAGCTTCCTTACATCATTGTCTGCTTTAAAAGCTTCAGAAACTCCAAGAATTGGGTCGGGGGGAGCCATTGTGATGCCCTCAAAGCGAGATACCTTGACTGCAGCAGTCATTGTTATCCGTCCATTAGACTGCAATTAACAAACGACAAACTTTAGATACATCAAGCCCAAATCCTACCGAATTGCAGTGCAAATGATATGCAAGGAAAACAATTCGTCGAAGCAATCTAAAGTCATTTTGGAGTTTAAACATACCTTTGTCTTCAAAAAGGGATTGCCTTTATCCTTGTTAAACCGTGTATTGAGGCTGCCACTTCCAAGCCTCACCTTCCTCTATCCAAAACACAATTACAAACTGTGATCCACAACATAAACATAAACAAAAGAAATCGAATGAACAGAGAGGATAAACTTTTTGAATTCAACAACAATGTCAAAACCAGATTATGTCAAACTAGAGCCATCAAGGAAAGAACTTTCGAATTCAACATCAATGTGAACATCAAATTATGACAAATTAGAGCCACCACGATTATCAAATGAAGCCAATATGAATTCCGCAGATGGGTGTTCTTTGTTTCAATGAAATTGCATAATTCCACCAATTTTCTATATTTTCTCCGCAACAGAAACAGTAAAGTTAACTGAACAACAAGTTAAAGGACAAATGAAACAGGAAATTATGGTTACCTTGAGAGCATCGTGGACAGATAGTGAAACAGAAGGGGGAGCACAAGCTGAAGAAAGCATTGTTGAGGCCATCTGGATCAAAAGTTACACTTCCCCAACGATTAGGTTTGTAGGTGATGCTACCAGTTGAGGACTTATCTGTAGTTCGAGAAAACACACAAACTCTATATTCCGAAAACTACAAAATTTTAGGTGTGAGATGTAACCGAAGTACACCCAACTAAAAGGCTGCTTATGTGTGCTATGTAGAGTGAAAAATGTTGCAAAAGGCGATTGTTCGAATGGTTAGAAGCCACAAGCCTGAGAGGTCAAACAGGGGCAAGGAAAATAAATAAATTATATATATATATATATATATATATATATATATATATATATATATATAGAAGGGCAGTATGGGAATAGGGAAAAAAATTTGTGTCATCACCTTGTTTATAAGTGAGTCTCTCGGCGTGCGATAGAGTCACAGTCTATCATGCTTAAGGATCAATTACGGAAATGATACGTGGGAGGATTTTTTTTTTTTCCTTTTTATTTTCTTTGTTATATTATGCACTTTAATTGGTCAAGATATGTCTTGTCATCAATGGAAAGAGTTGTTAGACCTTGTTTCATTTTTCATAAAAATTGGTAAAGGGACGCAAGGGGTGCGGGATAGTTGATATATAAAATAAGAAAAAATAATTAATATATAATATAAAAATTTAATTATATTTATTTAAAATTATTATTTTTAGGTTTATCTAAATTTTTGTAATAAAATAAAGGGTTGGAGACGTAGGCGAGGTGAGCACTAAAAGCTTATCTCTCCGGGGGCGAAGCGTGATCTGACCGGACCAATGAAATACAAGACGTAGCCTTCTTTGGGTCTAGCATAAGACGAATCCTTGTTTAATGTATCGATTTAAAAGTTTAAGATTATCTGTTGAAATCATAAATTATGGCAATGGCAATTATATTTTAAAATATGCATCCCTTTATTTGTGTTAGAATTGACTTTATATGTTATAGAATTAAATTAAATTAAATTAGATTAATTAAATTTAAATATTAAATTTTATTAATATTAAATTGAATAAATATATAAATACAGTAAATTTATATTTTATTTATTTTTTAATTTAATAAATTTAAGTAATTAAGATGTGTTGAAATTAAATACATGATCAATTCTTGCAACTCATTTAATCGCATAACTCTTGAGTTGAATGATTTTTATTTTTTTTATTTTTTGCATATGTCATAGTTGTAATTATATAAAGCTTGTTTTAAGACATTATTTACAAAAATATTAAGGAAATCCAATCAATAAGGCACAAGTGTAGGCCAGGGCGGAGAGCGAATTCCTGAAACAAAGCCAACCCACAAATTTAGTACGGGCCTAATAGATGGGCAAGTCATCCTTTTTCGATAAACTCCATCGGAATTTCTTCCAGGATAGCAACAGTCCTATCTAACCAAGTTGCTCACAGTCTTGGCCCACGGAAATTCTTGTCCACCATTGCCCCCTGAGTAATTGCAACTTGCTAGACAAGTTGATCGCGTGAATGACAGGCTTGGGCCTAGAGCCTCAACATTGATTCTTTGACAAACTAGACATGCTGCTCCTCTCTGGGCGGCAAAGCGGGCGTCATCTGTCCTGAGCTGGCCTCTCCTGACTCCGACTTCTGTCAAACTCCACAGTCGTGCTTCCTGCACCAAACAAAAATGGAAAATGTCCCTTCAACCAATGTGCTACACATCGTTGGTGTAGAAGTCATATTTAAAGTTGAAAACTTTAAATTTCTGAGTGTTAAACAGAATCAGTTGATCAAAAATTAAAATTGTCTCTTCACTCCTCGCTCCTTTTTCTTTCTTTTGACTTTGTGTTTCTCACTGTACGATTTGATTACTTTCGATATAAACGAGGGACAAGAAAGTTTTTACTTTTCTACTCTATAAAAATATAAAGAATAATGCAAGGGTCATTGTCACTCCAATCCTCCTCTATCCTGATAGCGGAATTGAAATTTAAAATTGAATCATAAACATTGAAAGGTTTCTAATTAAAACTTCTTAAAGAAAGAAGAGATAAGTTAACTTTAATATTAAAAATTAAAAATTAAAAATATTAAAATAAAGTTTAATTAAAATAAAAATATATCAATTAATTTTAAATGATATAAAATTAATATCAATTATATCATTATTAAAAATTGTGAGTTGAGCTTATTTTTCACACTTTTTATTTTGTTAATTTGTCCAACAAAGAAAAATGTTGACTTTTTAAGTATTAAAACTTAAAAGAAATTTTTTTAAAAAAAGATAAAAAAATAAATAATTAAAAACATAGTACAAAAAAATTACATCAATAATTAGTCTATATTCAATGTATTAACTTTGAAAAAGTTGTAGATTGTAGAGATAATTGAAATTTTTCTTTTTTGTATGATCCATGTTTCCATAGAATGTAATTTTAAATTTTAATATTATAAGATATTTAAATTAAATTTTGATGATATTTGAATCTTTAAAAATTATAATCAAATTGTCAAATATAATTTATTTAAATTTTAAATCATATTTTTGAGGATTATGTTTAAATTTTGATTAAATTCATCGAATTGAGCGGATTAAACAATTTGATAAACATCCTCCTTCTGAGTTTGTATAATTCCGCCGTACAACTCCCCCCCCCCCCCGGATGGAGCCTAATGAATTTAGTAATATTTTTAAATTACGGCATATTCCATTGGAATAATCTACTCCAAGGTACGTCATGGAGCAGGACAAAATCGAAGAGGCCTAGTGTACAGCGGGAGTCCGCGTATTGGGAAGAAAATAAAGAAAATTGACAGAAAATAAACAGCTCCATTTTTTGATACCTAAAACTGCTGAATTTTCTCTGCACATGAAAACCGACATGTATTTCAACGTCTCACATGAACTTTCTTCTCTTGTCCTAATACGCGTCATTATCTTTTTTTTTAAAAAAAAAATTAGATTAAGGTTCCTTAAACTATTGGACCACGTGGCCTGGCCACCTTAACTATCCCGTCAATCTTCATCTACGCGTATTTCACTGTTTCTGTCTCTCTTTTTTTATTTTTATTTTTATTTTTTTGACTTTTCCTGGAAAGGGAAGAGAAGTGCCACAGGGTTTTGATTACACTTGTAAAATTGTTAATTTGTTTTATAATTTTATTGTTTCCAATAAAAAGCAAGGAAGACAAAAAATATAAAGTAAAAAAAAAAAAAAAAAAAAAAAAAAAACCGCTCACAACCGTGTAGTCTGGTAGTAAAACTATTGAGCATTGGCCTTAAAAAAAAAAGACATAAATTGCAAATTAATTATGGTTAAACGATTTTCTGATTCCTAAACTTGGGCAATTCCATTTCCAGCAGATTGCGGAGAACCCCAAGGATTCACTAACCTTCTGCGACCATATTCCATCACATCACCTTGAGGGTCGGTTAGGTCCATATTCTTTTAACTTGCACAATTTTGTGATCGCTTAGCTTTCTCATGCACTTTAATTGTAAAATCCTGAAATTCCGTTCTTGTTTCAATGTCACCCCTTTATTTAAATTGGTCAAAGTCTTCCGCAAGAAAAAAAAAAATTAAAAATACATTATAAATATGTGTTGTTTGAATTGTTAGGCAAGGCTCCATAATGTGCTCCAGAATCCATATTCTAATTTTCTCTCATTTTTTTAAAAACCTCATATTTTATATTTAATTGAAAACTCTGGCAGGATGCAAGCTGTTCTTTAATTTGTTGCTAACTAAAAAGTAGATGCTGAAATAAAACAATTTAGTTTCATGCATTTTATTAAGTTTTCCACTGAAATTTTAATGGAATCCTAATAGAAGGGATGGCATTGGTACAATTAGATAATTCAAGTGTTTAATTTTAACCATTGAAAGTTTAGGTGTAAATTGAGAATAAAAAAGAGACAGGGACAGAGAGAGAGAGAGTTGTGGAGGCCGGCGTGGGTAATTAGCCCCTTAATTATCTCCACTTTTCTTGCTTCACAGCAAAACCGCGTCAAGATTTTCTGGTTTTGTTTATTTCAGCAGTTTGATTATCGGCTCTTTCTCTGACTATTCCCAAAAGAATAATTCGAAATTCACCCAAGAGAAGAAAGCTTGTGGATGCAAACATATTCTATCCCATACATTTTCTGCTCCGGATGTTTCCCTTTTTCTTTCTTTTTTTTTCTTCTCTCCTGAAGTCAGTAAACAACTTGTTCAAACTTCTTGACACGTTAGTACGTGTCACAAATTCGTGAAATGTGAGTGTTATATATTACACTACATGGACATCTCATGTTGCAAATTCAGCAAAACAAAATGCACCCCATGCTGTCTTCCAATGTACCAAAAATGAAAAAGCACTGTGTTTAATATTGAAGTATGCATACATGTGTATATGCAAGCTGAGGAGTAGCAAAGATAACGAGATGAAGCAGAAGACGCTTGATGGTGAAACCCCACTATGTCTTTATTCCTAACGCAGCCCTCATAATTGACTTTTCTTGTTCGTTCAGTGAATTGTTTGTGCACGTGAACTCGTAGCTAAGGGCAAAGGAAAATAGCCGTGACATGTACCCGTTACCACCCATACTTCTGCTCAACATATTAAATTTGATTTTCTGAAATACGGAGAATGTCATCCTCCTACTTTGGTGAGCTGGAGAACCCTTTTCGTGGCAATGTTGAGTAAATTTGAAGCATCTTAATTCAGATCGTTATTTTGAGGATGATAACGAGACTGGACCCTTGTCATGGCCAAGAAACCGTGTGAGTTTTTTCGTTTTTTGTCGGTTTGACGGAAAACTCGATGGAATGAGACATTTTAATTCAGCCATCATCAACCATGTTGTGCTCTGGGGCCCATTTCACGCGGGTCCAGAATCTTAGCACATTGAGCTCTGCTGATTTCGGTTAATGTCAGCTGTAAACCAAAGACAGGGAGACAAAGTTTCCAATATTTCAATCGCATTTCCAGAGGCTGCTTTCTTCTGTTTATCCTTTGTCTTATTCCATAAATGCGACATCAATCAGGCTCCTCTCTTATTAAGGATAATGTGGTTATTATTTGCAAATTTAATTGTTGAGATCTAGTTGTTTGAAAAGAAAATCAAGAAAAACTTACGTAATTGTTTTATGACCAAAAAAAAAAAAAAATCTCAACATGCATAGTTTAAATGTTTGGTCTAAATTGTAAGGATCATTTTATTCAGCGTAAGTGTTGGATTTTCCTTTTTTTTTTTTTTTTTTTCAATCTTTTCACTACTTTTTACGCATCTAAATGTGAATTACCGCAGCTTTTACTCATTTGACACGGGATGGCCAAAAGCACATTTAGTTCTACTTGCAGGCTTGCAGCCATTAAAGTAAATATAAAATCTTGATAGACGATTCTAAACACAATCTCCGTAGGCCTTTTTTTTTTTTTTTCAGTTAAGATGAAAAAATATAAATAGTATCTCACGGTTTTATCTAAAAGAAAATCTCGTCCGCATGTTACACAGTGAGCTTACTCATATTATTGAACTAACAAAGTAATGAAATCCAGCATCTATCACAATTGTATATGCCTAAGCACTAGCCCACAATGGTTGGTGGTTGCAAACCCAAACATAATTCAACGTGCTTTGGAGGGACTGGGATTAGCAGTTTTCCCTTAGTGCGAACATGATAGAGGTACCCTTTTCTCTATCTCGCTATCCTACAAGCACGGGACATCCTTTCTTGGCATGTGGGACGACAGTAACATGAGCATGAGCATCCCAAGACCACAAACAACATTTGTCTGCTCCTATTTAAGCGTTTTTATTTCTTTTTAATCTAGCAATGCTTCCAATTTTAGCTGCCACGGTGCGTTGCATGTAGCAATCAAACAAAAAATAGCCCTTCACTACGAGCCATGGGAGCTTATATTACCATCTTTTATTATGAAGATTGACGAGGGAAAAAGCTAACAAGTACAACTTTTAAGCTAGCACCCATTGTCTTGCAAACAGATACCACTTCTACTTTTTGGACCATCGTGATTGTTAGCTAGTTTCCCCTTTTCCAATTCTTTCCCACAAGGATCTAGTGAAAGTTGGGTGCATGTTGCTCTGTATGGTGAAGGATTTGATCAAATCATTTGTATTCTTAGGGTAATTACTATGGCTATGAAACTTTAATCACTGTGTCTCAACGTAAGTTTGACCCAATAATGTTTTTCTGGTACCGAATTCTTGCATGAACCTTTCTTTTCCGGTACGGAACAATTTAATGGGTGGCCACTGAACTGTACATCTTACCTGAAAACAGTGCGTGTACTCTTATTTTTGGTGGTTAAATGATGATGGTCATGTTCAATTACAAAGTTTTGAGAACAGTTCATTTCAACTGCTTTTTTTTTTTTTTTTTTTTTGCTAACAAATTAAATAAGGGGAATTCCAAGATTGCAAGAAGAAATTTCATCAGTAATAGTCCTCCCTGACATACGATACGATCAAAGATCTCTTGTGCTCAAGAATCATAAAGAAGTTTTTATTTTCCGTATTTTCAGGAGAAGTCAAGAACTCAAATGGAGTAATAATTATCTCCTCTTGCGGAACATTCACATGGAAAATCTACGTGACTATGACCTTAGATTTTCTAAAATGAAAGAAAACTAAATAAAACAACAGTTGGATATCTTACATTTATTTATTTTTCTCTTACGGAACATTCACATGAAAGAAAGAAACTTAATTAATAATCTTATATTTATCTTTTATTTATTTATTTGTATTTTTTAAAAAATAATAATTAAAAAAAAGTTACATAGCAAATAATGCAAACTTGAGTCAATGTAATATATATATATATAAAATTATCAACCCGATTACCATGTTATGAAACAAAAGCTATTGTCACGGTCATGCATGTGAATTGAATTTGGCCAGTTTGAAACCTCGGTTCGCCAATGTATTCAATAATCATGGCTTGCAATATGCCAACAGCGAGATCATAGAATAAGAATAGAAAGACCCAAAACCACAAAAGGTGGGACCCATTTTCTTAAATTGGTTGCCAGTGAATGCCAAGGAAAAAGAGACCCATTTGCCGTCTTCAAACCCAACTACAAAAACCCAACCCCACCTCCCCCAATCCCCCCGCCTTCCCACTCGGTAGCATCACTCAACTCACCTCATTTTTTCTCCCTTCTTCCAGGCATTTTAATAAACACCCTCACAAGGACACGTTTCTTTTCCTGGACAAAAAGATGGCCAGACCGCAACAGCGATATCGAGGCGTCAGACAAAGGCATTGGGGTTCTTGGGTTTCCGAAATTCGCCACCCTCTCTTGTGAGCTTAACTTTCGTCATTTATCACGAACACAGTCCTCGCATGTTTGGGCACTTCAGTGTTGGGTCATTAAATTTAAACGAAACGTTTTGTTGTTTTTTCTTTTTATGCAGGAAGACTAGAATTTGGCTTGGCACATTCGAAACGGCAGAGGACGCTGCGCGAGCCTATGACGAAGCTGCCCGGCTCATGTGCGGCCCAAGGGCTAGGACCAACTTCCCCTATAACCCAAATGCATCACAATCATCATCCTCAAAGCTCCTCTCGGCGACCTTGACAGCCAAATTGCGTGGCTGCTACATAGCCTCCCTCCAAATGACCAAACAAACATCGCTTCATCGGGACCACCAACTAAAGGCGGCGGCGGCGGCTGCGACGGCCGTGGCGGCGCCAACTCCACAAGTCAACGCCGCCACCACCGCCACCGCCACAACCCCCACCCGCACCCTGACCCCCAACGGCGGCATTGCCGGGAAAACTGAAGCAATGGATACATGGTCGCCCGAGATAAGTCCTCCTTTGGAAGTAGTTCAACAGAGCCACCAGGCAAACTGGGTGTTCAAGAAAGTTGTCCAAGCTGACAGCACTCAGCAGTTTGAGCCTCTGGAAGAGCATCACATCGAGCAAATGATCGAAGAGTTGCTCGATCACGGGTCCATGGAGATATGCCCTGCTGCATCATCACCTGAATAGATGTGATGCAGAAACCGGGAAAAAAATAGTTTTACAATTTAGAAATTACCAGCCTCCTTTTAGTCTATCATCCATTTTATCTACCAATGTCATTAATTTGCTAATTTAACCACCCTAAGTTATTACTATTAGTCATTTGAGAGCCCTTCTGGGCCCCTAGAAATATCCCCCACTAGATTGACTCATTTCATATGATGCTAATGTACAGTAGATTATGCGGATCTTATTATGTGATGTGATTCTCGTGATGTGATTGTCCTGAAGTGTTAATTTCTTAGCTGCAGAACAATTTCAATGGAAATGCCCGCTCAAGTCCTCAACGCGGGATGGATAAGTCAACAGCAATGGGACATTACAACCATACAACAACGACTTCAATTCCTGCTTCCAACCGTCATCTGAACCCCATTTGAACAAACATTTATTAAAATATCTGCTTGTTTTGCTTTCAGAACGGTGTTTTCCAAAAATCTGGAAATGGGAAATCAGAATAGTTCCCTCGGTAGCGCTTTTGAACACTGACAGTGTTGAAAATAACTTAATCAAAATATCATATCACACGAAAGTGATTAATGCAATGGCCTCCACTTCAAGGCGCTTTTCTCAAAAACAAGGGCAAAGCAATTAAAAGGGTTTTGCATGCCTTGCTTTGGCGAATCAGGAAAAATAACGATTTTCCGTCGTTAAAATCTAGCCGAATACCATACTTAACTTGCAAATTTAGCTGGGTTGACGGTACAATCACTCCTACGCGGAAATAAATTGGAAATATTTATTAAATATGGTGAAAGTTGAGTGTCGAAGCATGTCGTTTTCCACAGAGCAGGGAAATGTAGCATATTTTCTATAGCTGCCAGAAAGAGATGCGAGTGATTTTCAATGGCGTTTGACAAATGCGGCATCCTTTTCAATTGTTGTCTTGAAGGGTATTTTGGATTTGTTTCTCTCGAGAAGAACTCTTTCTACCTGTTTGAACTACGAGTGCGAACAGCGCATCAGCCCAACTCATCATCGTAAAATTTTAATATCATGGGGAAAAAATTATTTTACTTGGAAAATTAATTATTAAGTAAAAGTTAAAAAATATGTCTCATATATTAAATTCTAACGGTTTCATTCTCAGCTGCACAATGCTTCCAGTTGGGATTGCTGCTCCTGATGAAAAGTTACACTGAATGCGATTGAGTGTGCTTTGTTTAATTATTCAACAGGTCCCCCCCCTGTCCCTCCGCTCCCCTGACTCGTCCTTCCCTCCATAGAAAAAAACACCTTTTGGTCTCTTTCTCTCTCTCTCCTGCTCCTTCTCCCCGTCCTATAATATGTAGCGCGACAGGAAGTTTTCAAGTTCAGCGATAAATACAGGGAGTTTTCCTCACACAATCGATACTGTCACTTTCCAATTCTGTAAATTCCATCCCCAACAGGAAACATGCGATAACATGGTGCCGATTTTTTCACAACATTTGTCATCTCTGTCTACTTTTGCTTGGTCGTGTTCCCAAACATAAATGAATAATGCCTTTAACCAGACATCAATTAATCTGGGATTTTGGTAAAACTAAGTTGGAGCATAGGTAATTAAAAACCAAATTGGCTTCTCTCGTTTCTACAATGTGCACTGCTCATCATGCGATCCCATCACCGACTAATAACTTTTATACGTTTGGCATTTTCCTTTTTCACTTCCGTTTCTCCTGATTCTTCCATGGATCGTTTCTCAATATCTGTACTTGAGAATGATATGAACGGCAATATCTCTCTCAAGTCATTATCATTTCTGAGTATCGATACAAACAAAATGTACAATGGCAAAACAAATGCTATACAATTGAATCAAACATATCTTTTTCTTTTTACAGTGTAGTGTAGCCGATGAGTTTCTCTGCTCTAAAGTTGGTGTTTAACTAACACAGTATATTTCCTATCGAATTGAAAATATATCTGCTTTTTGGGTGTTGCCGTCCTATCCGTGTCAATGAGACTTCATGATTGTTCAGCTGTTTGGGAATTGATTTTGTTCCCCACAACTATAAAAAATTTAAAGTTGTTTAGACTCATTATTTTGCTCTACTTTTGATTCAGCAAAGTTGATTAGATAATGGCATGCTGGTGAGTTCATCATCATTAAAAGTTTGAACCATGCGGCCTTGGATGGGCACTTGATGATATTTCACCTGACCTACCACTTATTCTCATATCAGGAAATGTACTGCAAATTAATGCACCAATAACAACAAGAAGAGGGGTCAGTTAGAGTTTCTTAACCCGATTTCCTCTGGGAAACCCCACAGTGGATTGATTGAGTTCTTTCTTGGGACTCTCTTGAAGATTGCAAATTTACTTTTGAATGAAGTAATAACATTTATGAATTTGACCTGTTTTGGCTTCCTGGATATGATTAGCATGTCCGTACCTATCCAGATCATATTCCTCAACACGGTACAGAGGTTTTCATGAATGGATTACAAGCTTATTGGATGGCAATTGTCAGGGTGTCTGGATGGATACACCTCGATTCTTTTTTTCCCTTTGGCATTCCAGTCATAGTATGGTTCTTCAAGCAAGTTTTCAAGTACTGCTTCAAGTTTATTTTTCAGTCTGATCTCACAACCAAAAACTGTCTTCTCGTGACCTTATCTTTGCATGTGATCTTGATTAGAAAAATACGTATATGGTATCAAAATTTATAAAATTTTTGGAGGCACCTCTAACCTGTTTCTTCACATCCCAGATGTGTGTTTTGCTTCACCGCAAACTCCCAATCGTAGTATCAAGTAGCCAATACATGCTCAGTTTGCATTCTCTGAACAGCACGGTCTTTTATACCAGAGTTTTATGTTTATGATGTCTAATTATTACCTTAAAATCTTGTCTCCACATAAAAATTCAAGTTTGTAGTTGAAGAATCTCATAAATATTATGTCACATTAAGTATTTATCTTTTAATGAATGGAGATTTTATATTTTTAACACGCATATTTAATACATGATAGATTTAACTAGTATAAGACACAATCAAATTAAACTAAATGAATTAACGCGTGACTAAATTGAGTAGACTAAACAAATAGAAATTGTCAAATCACTGGACAGCGTTGTAACGAATGTAGACAAGAAAAAAAAAAAAAAAAAATCAAATTTTAATGCCATATCAAATAATATTTTGAAAATTCATATTTACTTAGAAAGTCAAACTTATGAGCAAGAAGCTTATAAATATTATAAAGAATACGAGGTTTTATGCTTTGGTGATATGAAATTTTTATATTTAACATATGAGATGGGTAATGATACGATTTTTGCCATGTAAGGGAAATCACACCGGAGTTTGCTCAAGTGGCAGGCAGTTAGACTTTGAATGAAGGAGCCAATCACTCTTCTCTAAGGAAGTAAGTTTGAATCTCATCATTATATTGGGTGCCAATAATTTTGCCACCAAAGGAAAAAAAAAAAAAAAAGTCGGGACTCATGCCTCCAACTTTCACACTAGGATTACGGAGGGCATCACTCAAGGATTAGCCAGGCCTTCGGGGGTTCATATTCCTGTTGCCAAATACGAAAAATTACCAGAAAAAGGGGATCGACTTTTCATGCGCTAAAAAAGCGTAAAATTCACATTGCAATAAAAATTATCGTCTGGCAGTCACGATTTACGTAAAGTTGAAAAGTGTCACTAACGTTATTTAAGGCGTTGGTCAAAGCTTGGCTCCTTCCCCCACCCGCAGTCACTGTCTTGCTTTCAGTTTCACCGCTGATTTTGACACCCGACCTATTAATCAAGAAACTGGCTCATGGGTTGCGCAAAATTGTGGTGTCTTTGTTTCACAAATATTACAATATATGGTGTAAAAATTACAAGTTTCCAAAAGAGTCACGGCTTTATCACAACAACTTTTTCTTACCAAAACTTAGTACTTTCTATTTACAAAAAATTACGTTCATAATTATGAGACTTCAAATGGCCGTACATGAGACACGTTTGTGTTGGCAGGCAAACGGAAACAGTGCATTTCTTCGTCGTTGGGTTTACGCTAAGCTACATGCCATGTCTTGCACCGATATGATGGCTTCTCTCCCCACAGGTCCTTTTACATCACATGGACTGCATCACGTGTATGCTCGCGTCCACATGATCCTTAAACAACCCCTCTCAACTACTTTAAAGAGACAAAACTGACGTGGGAACCCAGCCATCTGCCCAGAACACTCCCCCCATTTCTCTCTCTCTTCTTTTTTATATGCATTCTTTAAATTCATTTGGCGACGCCTTAAGATCGAACTCTAGACATGAAACAAAGAATGTAAGAATCACAACCCTACAATTGTTGTTCTAATTGACGTTTGGCCAAGAACTAAAGGAGGAGGAAGAAAAAAAAAAAAAACCTAAGCTTCAAAGGACCATTTGTGTTTTGCATTCTCATCAAGCACACCATCGGTGCCTATGTTTCGACACGTTGATGGTCAAGAAACGGCAGATGGTTCTTAAATTTGAGAGGCCTAAAAGCAGACAGTTTGGACCTGGGGTTGTTGTCGTGGGCCGAAGGGGTTTCACATATTCCAACTTTAATTTAGGGGCCAATTATATTGTCTCGCTTCTGAACATCAGTCAGATTTGGTGCAAAGGCCCACGCAGATTATGACTGTCGACCGCTTAAACTTAACACAGTGCAAAAATTACACGGACCATTTTGCTCACCAAGATAACAATAATACCATCCATTGATGGATAATGAGTTATGAACAACGCTTGTTGCAACAACGTTTTCATGCTACCTTGAGAGGCTATTATTACCATTGGTAGGACACAGATTTGTCTGATTTTGTGAAGTTGGACGCACTGGGGCTTCAATCTGTTCGTCCTGCAACACTCAACAATGATGTTCGTTTTTCTTCTTATTTAAAGTTCAGAAAATAATGCAACCTAACCTTTGACCAAATGTGTTCCGGAATCTGATAAAGTACAAGGAAGTTCCCTGCACCCGAAGTTTGAATTTTGGAGAAAATGTAGCCACCTCTTTAGCTGCTAGGTCTTAGAATAATGATATCACACACTTTATTGTTTGTTTTTCATCAAAAACTCCTAGACCTAAGGCTGCCCTTCTTTTAATATGAATAGAATATGTTCGTTATTGTGGGTAGCAACTGGCAAGAAGCAGGAGAGCGAAATTAGGTGGCGAAATTTGAAGCCTTGGGGGAACCGTTGCACATGGGTGGGTGACATTTTGGGTTGTTTAGTTTATTTGTGTGGGCTTGAAATTAATTAATTAATTAATTAAGTACCTACCACTTTATATAGTTGTCCATTGTATATTCATGTGCACCTCTCCGGCGAGGTTAGGAAGGGAGATTTCCAATTTTTGTTAACCCTTTCATGGAATTTACTTGGCATTATTAATTTCTCTTGGACTTGGTCTTGAGTCTTCAAGAAATACATAGCAAGTCCTTTTTTTTTTTTTTTTTAATTTCTCTTTTTCCTACAGATACATAGAGACCAATTTAAGTGGGCTCTTCAGGGAAATTTACTTTGACTAGTTGCTTTCTACAGAAAACAGGCTTGCAAGTCACAAATATTCGGCTTCCCAAGATCATTTATAGAAAAAATGCAGACGATGAATCCCTATTACAGAGTTACGAGGTAATGTTCCATCTCTGTTTTCAAACGAATTGACCTTCAAAGTTCAAACTTCAAAGCAAATACTTAACAAAAAGTTGCGCGAGGGAAAATTTCAACACAAATGGGTCAGATTGAGCCCACTTGGTTTAGTTTGAGGAAATTTTGTCCAGCACCTTCGTGTCCTTCATCTTTCTAACCTTTACTAATTTGAGCAGTATTTGCAAAAATAGCATTTGTGATTTTATTTAATCTATATAAACAATCTCAACGTAAAAAAAAAGAAAAAAAAATCACAATCTACAAATCTTCCGTATTATGAAATTCTTGTAATTCAAATTTGTAACATCTATTCCATGATAGAATAATCTCAGTAATGCTTGGTCTTCAAACCATTTCTATATAAGAAAAAATAAAATAAAAACAAAAAAGATAAAGAAGAAGATCTTCACGTGCACAGCATAACGGTTCAATATGACAACCAATTTCCAACAGAGAAAATTCTACGGTGAATTGGTGACCACTTTCAGTCAGCAACGCTGTGAGGTTTGAGATGGCTAGTGGCACGGTCAGTCTTCGGGGGTTTTTTTTATTTTTTTGTGGGCCCCCAGTTGATTCATTTGAATGAACTTTCTGGTCATAATTTCTCCTTGTCCGACACGCCCGTTTACTTTGATTTCTTGACTTTCAAAGATCTCCGGCTATACTAGCAGTTTAACACTACTTCGGTGAGTCCGCCTGGCGACATGCTCTTGCTTTCCCTTGATCATTAGAAGTTTAGAAAATCGAATCGGTTATCGAATAAAAAAAATTGAAGATTTAAAATTTATTCAGTTGAATCCGTTTAACAGCAGATTTAATCCGTTAAATTGGTGATTAGTTTAAAATATATATATATAAAAAAAATTATAATACCAATGTATTTTCTATGGAAATATTGATATGTATGGAGTTGGGAGTTAAGAGCCCAAATACCGTCTCGGTACTTTTGGCGTTGCAGACAACGTTTTCGTTCCCTGTCTTTGCTTCCATTTTATGATCTCATATTCCTTCTCCGGTGGCTTGTCATTATTTTAAAACGGTAGTTCTTGTTTTCTACCAATACTTTCAGGGGAAAAGACACTTGGGCTGTCGCTGGAGAGATGGTGACTGAGAGAGGGACAAGCGACGTCGTTTTACCTTTTTCCCTTCCTTTTATATTTTTTTATTAAAAAAAAAAAAGAGCGTACACTCCAAAAAATCGCCCCAGTTTGCTGGTTCTCCGGTTTTTAGGCTGATTTTCGTACTCTTTGGTCGAATCATAAACTTTTCTCAAATTTTCCGGTTAAATTGAAGGGTCTGATCTGATTTTAAAATTATTATTTGTAATAAAAAATATAAAAATTAATAAAAAATGAATAAATTGTATATATAATAAATTACTTTGACATGAGATATACTCAAAAAGGAATTTAGTACACGAACATTCACATACATGAATGGACACACCAATTAGGGGACGGAGTGACCATTCTCTATAGTCATCAAATCCAATAATTGAAAGGTGTATTCCGAAAATCCTATATACGACGCTCAATTGGCTTAATGAAACAGTAACGTTAAACACTTTCAGGTCGACAGCATGCCACTTCCTAGCTAAGATTCATACATTTCAATGACCATACTGCAGATGCTTCTAAATGCTTTTAGAGGATAAGGAGGCACGTTGTTAAGATTGATTATGCCAGCGCAACAGGGCTAGCTGACAATTTCACGGTCGATGGATGGCGCTGTCTCCAACGAAAGAACTGGGTCAACATTACTTGTTGCTTTGCATACCATCGGGCTCCAAGACTTTAATTCAATGGCCCCTGCAATTTGGACATGTTGCAGACCATTACCAATCGGACGGTTTCATGTCCTTCTCTTTGCCAGCTTGATGAGGAGTGTCCAGTCCCTCTTTCCTTTTGGTAAAACTTCAGTGCAAATCAAGTCTTTATGATGGTTTGGCTTGATCCATTCGCCTCCCAAACGTTCCAACTGTTTGCCTCCCAACTTGTATTTATCCATCTAGTTTCTTCTTCATAACAAGCCATTTTGATTGGATCTTTTCACCAACTGATATGACCTGTTCTCACACTGAAACTTCTTACATGAGTGGTTGCATCAATAAGTTTTCTTTAACCGCATATTCAACCATTTTTGTCCACTAATTTTGCCTGCACTGCCTGTTAACCGCAGGAGTGAATATCGTCGTCAGTGTAGAAAAGGATTGAGGACAAACCAGCAATAAATATAAAGAACAAGTGTTGTTTTTTTATTTTTTATTTTTTTTATTTACTCTATTCTATCATCATGTAAAGTGTGCAAAAAATAGTACCTCTCCCATCAACTCATAGATCTCAGTTTTTTTTTTTTTTTTTATTATTACTCTATTCTATCGTCATGTAAATTGTGCAAAAACATAGTGGCTCTCCCATCATCTATTATATCTCTTACTAATTAAAATCGTCAACATGGATATTGGACTGAAAGAGGGAGCAAGATCTATTACCAACAAAATAAGAGAGATGAAGGGAGCAAGATCTATTAATACTTCAATGTTTAATTAGTAGAAAGAGATTATAAGAATGAGTAGACATGTAAAAATGGGTTGAACAACCTATAGGCTTATTTGGCATGGTTTAATATGGGCTGATTCAAATAGGATCCCCCGTGAATAATGTTTGACCCATGTTATGCATGGTTCATTTGTTGTTCAAGAATTTAACTATAAATTATTTGATTAAAAAATTTTATATTAGAAGTAAAAATAACTTATAAATTTAATATTTTAAATTTTTTAATTAAAATATAATATTAAATTTATAAATTTTTTCAATTATTTTATTTTTATTTTTATTATATTATTAAATATTAAATATTATTTAATTTTTTATTTTTTATTTAGATTAAAAAATATTATAAAAAATTTACATATTAATTAGTATAATATAAATATAATTAAACTAATAAAAAGAGAATATAATATATTATCATCAATGAAAAATTAAAAAAAAAATTAATTTAAATAAAAATTTAAATTTTATTAATAAAATTTCATTTAAAATATTTAATTTATATTTTTAAATATAATTTTTAATTAAATATAATATAATATAAATTTATAATGTTTAGGATTATAAATTATATCAAATTTTTAAATATGATGTGAAACATATGAAAAATAAATGAATTATAGCTTAATACAAAATAACTATATTTTTTTTAAGAAATGAGTCATAGGTAACATGATATCATTTATTTTATATATTTGGAATAAAGAAAAAGAATGGTATATGTACGAAGAGTTTACCTTATAATAAGTAATGATTTTAATATTTATAAGGTTAAGAGGAGGGCTTAACAATTAAGCCCCGGAAGACCCGAGATGCCTAACAAGCAGCCAAAGGGAAATCAAGCCTAGGTCTTGGGCCTAATATAATCCTTGTCGCTTACCTTCTCAATCAGCGATTCAAGTTCGAAACCTCGAGGCGAAAGTTCAAGTTATGAAGCATTAGCCGGACAATAAATGACAGACTTACTAGTTTATTATGGTTTATTAATTGATTAAAAACTTATGCCGGTCTACCAATCAAAATAAAAGTACATACAGGCATCCACTATCCCGTAGCCCCACCAATAGCTTGCCAATTAGCCGAAAAAGAAAGAAGAAAAAGTGCGTGACAGAAACAAAATGATTATTGCAATTAGACGTCAAAGGCTGAAAGCAAAAGAGAAAGACAAGGAACTGAAGACCACGAAAGGCATATATCCATAAAGCATATATTTGATTTGCGTTACAGGTAGGAGAAGTGCACTGCCTTTACCATGTCCCTCGGATGCCTCAATTCTCAGCAGTAAATTTGACATATACATTGGCTATTCGTTAATTAATTATTTGTACCTTTGACTTTTATGAGTTTTTTTTTTTATCGTCTGGCTTTTTCTATTCTTGCGCCATTCGCGGTGGTAATTTTGCAAGCAACGTACAGCTAGAAGGCAATAGATATTTGGATATGGCCCCATCAGAAATGCAGGCATAATTCGCTTGGCCTCTATCGTTTTTCCTTGTTATTCTGCCAAGGAAGCAATTATTCAAATGCAGCACACCAAACGAGCAAATTCTGCCTAACATGAGGAGATGCATTGAATTAATGGAAGTATATTTCATTAGAGAAATAAAAACCTGGGAGAAGGGTAGTTGTACATGCAGTAACGTGAAGGATACTCCCATACGGATGAGGATTGTCATTTGAGATGGATTGCAACATATCTGGGTTTGGAATGTCCATGATACATTGACCTGATGACTTAGCCTGATATAATTAAACTACAAAATACACAGTTCTCAATGAATTGTTTATACGGCAGGAATGAAAATTTGTGTCCAAACAGAATTTCTCATGTACAACTGACTTGGGCATAAAACGTTTCAATCCTGATATATTCTTACAAGATGTATGGAGGTGTTCTTAATCAATTTTGCGGTTAGTATTGAGAAATGTTTAGAATGTTAAGATCTTAAACTCTCCCTACCTATTTTAATGCGTCAAATATAATTAAGTTATATTGTTTAGTCAATTTTAATTATTTTATATTTTTAATTATTTAATAATTATATATCACTTTATATTTAATGAATAAAATTATTTTAAAAATTTAATAAAAATTTAAATAATATATTTTTACATATTAAAAATTCTTTAAAAATTTTCACAACAAATCAATGATGCAAATCAACCTCTTTTGTTAAAAATTTTCAAAAGTATTCATAACAAAAAGTAAATCAAGTTCAATGATGTAATTGAAGTAAGTTTTTGTATTGAAATTATTTTTTTAACTTAAAAAATTTAAATTATTCTCTATAATAAAAACTCATAATAAAAAAATTATATCTACATTTAAAAAATATCAACTAGATTCTTCAAAATTGAAATTCAAATCTTTCTTTTGAGATATAGATAAAATAAAGTCAAATTTGGCAAAAGATTATATTGAAAAACTTATATAATTTCAAAGACTTCCAAATTAGGATGATTAAGTGATTTCAAAAACTTCCAAATTAGAATAGTTAATATTTTTTTTATTCAAGAAAAGAAGACTTTGGAGCCTAAGTTTTGATATTTTTGGAAATTCTTCAAAGGTATTTGATGGATGATAATTTTAGTTTTTAATGAAATATTAGAGAATCAAGACATGTTTAAATCATCTTTTAATAGTTAGAAGTCTTTTCCAAAGTTGTATAAATTACTTTATACAGTAATAAAGTAATATCGTAAGAAAAGAAAAGAGAGCAATATATAAAAACACAAAATCAAATAGAAGCAAAATCTCTTACACTTTTTTCAATTTTTAATTTGTGTGATTGAGAGAAAGAAAATAGTGTATTTCAATTTGTAGAAGCAAGTGTTATTCAAAGTGAATAAGAGCATAACTTGAAATTTTAAGTATATAGAACTAAAGTTTTTGTTGTGACAAAGGTCAAAAATTTTTGTGTGTTGAGTTGTGAGAAAGATCAAGGACCTTTTGTATTATTGTTTTTCTCCTAGTTTGGGAGTTCAATAGTTGAGTGGATAAATCCTAAATAAGGATTCCTTAATGAAAGGCATAAAATCAAGATATCAAAACCTCTATAAATTATCATATCTCACTACTCTTTCTATATCTCTCTTTCTATTGTTTATTGCTTTGCACAATCACTCACAACAACTAATAACCTTGTGTTTATTTTTTTCCCTTGCCCACATCACATGCACATTTGCTATTAATGTACATATTACATACATCACTTTTATAGCAATTGTTTTAATTATTTATGTTACACAATTTATAAACATGTGTCCTTTGTTTGCCTAATTCACTTACTTTTTAGGGTATTTTTAGGACCAATAATTGGTATTAGAGTTTGGTCTCTAAATCACTAGTTTCATTGTCTAAAGTTGATCTATATCTTTATTTCAACATATTTGTCACATTAAGGGTAATTACTCTCTTAGACCTCTCATGTTTAATGACATAATTTATAGTTATTGAAAGAATAAAATGATTATATATTTCTAATACTATAATTTTGATGAATTATTTAGATTTTTATCTTGTTACATTTTTACAGTGAATATAAGAATATTAATTACTTTTTTTAGGAAAATAAGAATATTAATAACTTTTTTAAAAGAAATTTTAAAAAATAAAAATGGTACTTTATAATTCTATAAAAAAATTATATTTATTTGAAAAGTAAATTTTATTAATATAAGTTTAATATTATTAGATTTTTTTGATAAAAATTTCAACTCAAAATTTGTAAAATGACAATAAAAATTTTATATTATTTGGACCACATGATATGTTGTAAATGTTAGTTACTATTATATATTTTTACAACAAGTTTGTCTTCAAAAACTCTGTAATTAAATTATTTTTTTATGCATTTTGCCTAATTACCTGATCGAAAAACAATATCAGCTATCCAAGAAAAAAACAAAAAACAAAAATCACCATGATTCTTGTAGCAACCGTTTATTGCACAAGGATCGCAACTTTGATTTTCATGTTATAGGACAGATTAAGTTAAAAATAACGAAGCGATCCCATAAAAAAAAAAAAAAAAAAAAAAAAGAAATCAACAGGGAGTTGTATATCATCATTCATTGATAACTTAAAGTATGTCTTATGTATGTTACTCTTTGAGAGGCTTGGTAATTACTACATTATCATTTTTCTTTGTTACTTGATTTTATTTATTTATTTTCCAGTTTAGGTACTTCGGGAAAGTACATGAAGAAAGTGGTTCATTTTGCTGGATTAAATGGGTAGTCCGGTCGATGCTCCTCGTCTCTATTTGGGATATGATGTAGTGGGTAAAGAACATCATCTATTGGTTTATGTTATGTCATTAATAGAATGGCGTATTATTTACTGCATTAAATAGGTGAATAAATAAGGATTCTTTGTCTCGAGAGGAATATAAATCTTATTTTCAGTCTGTCCACCCAAAAAAAAAAAAGGGTTTCCGCCCCGGTCAAGGACAAGGACAACGGTGTGGGTCAACGTACGGAGCCACTCCCCATGTCCCAAACGGTGCATATTGCAGACTTTTCAGCCATGGAAAGAAATTAATACTAATAGGCGCGTATTCCTTTTTTTTTATTTTTTTCTCCCAGAGGAGCGTATTCACTTTAAGACTTGAAGGACTTGGGGTAATCAATTAAAATATCCGGGGACAGATTGGATTTCCAAGGAATAAGATGTGAGAGGTGGATGCGGTTGCCAGGAAACTTGTGAGGAAATTATGCGGAAAATTAATCAATACTAAAAGTGAATTTCTCTGAAGTCCAAAAAAGAAAAAAAAAAAAAAAAAGTAACTAAATTAAACAGACCCTCTCGAGTTTGCTTTGAAGTCCAATTTTTGAGCTGCGGGTTTGGGTCAAAATATTTTATTTAATTGAGTTATACAGGTCTCAATTGAATTTTCAGGCAGAGTCGTGTTGAGCTGCCATCTATGATCGCGGTCCTGTTGTCATAGCTTTTTAGACATCAGCACCCATATAAATAGTCTCAAAAACCTTTTGGAGCCTTCCCATGGTCACACAAATTCCAAAGCAATTCAGTGCCAAAATTTATTAGATTATTAGACGGAAAATGTCAACCAATCGTCGCCATTTCCATCCTGTTTCCGTCCCTCCGCCGCCATCGCCCTGGAGGAAGACCTCGCTCCGGCGCGGGGCTCGGGCAAACCCAACCTCAGTACCTCCCTCTACCAAACCTACCTCGGCCTCTTCTCTCTTACATGGTCTCGCACTTTCTTCCAAGGGCACTCCCTCCATCTCCAGCTCCACCCCAACGACGACGACAATTACCGCTCTCCTCTCTCTCTCTCTAACTTACTTTCTCTCTCTACCGTTTCTTTCTATCTCGACATAAAGTCCTTCGCTTTTTGGAAAAAGCATGGATCCAAGGATCTCCATTTCACGGATCAAGGGCCCTGCAACACCAAAGCTCCAAGATTACAGATCTTTTGGGACCTGTCCAGGGCCAAGTTCGGATCCGGGCCTGAAGCCCACTCTGGGTATTTCATCGCCGTGGTCGTCGGCCGGGAAATGGTTCTTCTTGTCGGCGATTTGACCAAAGAAGCCTACAGAAAAACCAAGGCTCAGAGGCCACCGGCTGAGAGAACGACCCAAGTTCTGGTTATGAGAAAAGAGCACGTGTTAGGCGACAGGGTTTACACAACAAAAACGAGATTTGGAGGCAAGAACAGGGAGATATCCATAGATTGGAGCCCGAGCAATGAGTCAAGGTTGTGTTTTAGCATTGACAAGAAAAGGGTTTTGCAGATAAAGCGCCTGAAGTGGAAATTTAGAGGAAACGAGAAGATTGAAGTGGACGGCGTTCCTATACAGGTCTCCTGGGACGTCTACAATTGGTTATTCGACGACATGAGGAACAAACATGCAGTGTTCACTTTCAGATTCGAAACTCTGGATCTCGAAGAGGAAGAAGAAAAAGAAGTAGAAGAAAAAGAGAAAAACGCCGCCGCTCCATGGGAACAAAATCGGATGTCAAGCGGCGGCTTTGGAACGAGTGTGGCGGAGTTGAGAAAGATGAGGAAGAGTTTGTTGATGATGAAGACGGCGAGGAGCTCGTCTTCATCGTCGATTTCGATATCATCTGCGTCTTCCGGGTGCAGCTCCTCGGTAATGGAGTGGGCTAGCGCAGAGGAATCTGAACTTCGTGGTCCTGGAGATTTCTGTTTGCTAGTTTATGCTTGGAAAAAGAAGTGAGATTTTTTTTTTTTTTGGTTCTCTACACTTAAAAATTAATTTCCTTGGCGATTCGTGAGTCTGTAACTAACCCTTTTTTTTTTTTTTTTTTACTTAAATTACCTTTTTTTGTCAAAACTCAATACCCATTTTTTTGTTGATGGACATAGTAGAGTAGAATGATATTTTACTATTGAATGAATGAATCCTGGACAAACATGTATTGATCTCCAATTTCTGCTTCTTTAACTAGGTAAAGTTTCTTACCTCCCAAAAAAATAAAGGAAAAAACCTTGGATTCTTTCCTTTGTTCCTTTGTTCTCGTTCTGGCTTGGTAATTGTTGTAATTGAGAAATTAAAGCGTTTGGTGTAATTAGAATTATCTGCAAGCAACTCCTTAAGTCTGCATTTTCTTCCATTTTATTTATTTGCGTCAATTACAGTTGATTTTAAATTTGAAGTTCCAGATGAATTTGGTGTTTTCTTTTTAATTTTTGGAAGTGTTCATACTTAATTTTTAAACTTGAAATTAAAAGTTTATCATCAACAAGAAGGGATAAATTCTTCTTGAGCTCTGAATTTTCCTGGGGCTCTGAATCTCTCCGTCTGGTCATTTAAATGGTTGGAGCCGAAGTTGCTTGTAATGGAGTAGAACAGCATGAGTACCTGCGACGAAATTTCCAATTTCCAAGTCCTTCCACAGCAGGAAACGACAAGATGCATGTGAGGTGGGTCTCTGGGCTTTTCGTGGGGACATGTGAAAAATTTCTCCACTGTCCTGCCGTTTTCAAACCTATTTTTTAACCAATCTTGGACCGCCAGTTCTGTTCGCCGTTTGTTTTTTTGGATCCCTCAAAGTAGGTAAAACATTGCATCCATGGACGGTAAATTTAGAACATGGCAACGGTGTAATAAGTAAGAATAAAACGTTGTAGGGGGGTGTACCTGATGGGAAACGGCCCCGAAAGAGGCGACAAATTGCAGCGGGGGCGTTTGGATCGATGGCTTGATCACATGCTTCTGTTTCATTATAATATGCTTTTTTTTTCTCGAGGTCCAAGTCAATCTCGTGAATTTTCTTTATATTTATGGTTTTCCTCTCTTACAAATATTTCATAAAAAATATTTTTAAAAATAAAATTTGAATTGATTTGATAGAAAAAAAATATAAATTTTTTTAAATTTAAAATTTTTTTAATTTGATTTATGTAGGTTATTTAAAATTTAAATCTAAGAGTAAAAATCTTACAATTTCTTAAAAAAAAAAAAAACTGTGTCATCACATCACAGAATGAGTTGACCCACAAGTATACTTCTTAATACTAAAAACAAGAATTTAATTACTTTTATAATTGGGAGTGCTTGAGCATACGTTCAAACGTCTTGGGAGAGACTAACCCAAGATTTTATTCGGTATAAACTCACTTTTTTACAACTAGATCGCAACGACGGGTGATAAAAACTGTTAAACAATATTATTTACAGAGGGGGGACTGGTTTCCGTGAAAGTTGAAACCGGTGACTGGTTTTGCTTGCCAACCAAATATTTTCCTTACGCGCATTAAAAATAAAGTTTGTCCGCGTCACACTCCACTCTTGGAAATTGATGAGGTGTCTTACCAGCTTTGACTAGCAGTCTGGCGGTGTGTGGAAAAACAATTAATTTTTGATTATGCGTGCACATTGGCACTTGGGAATTCATTCATTTAGCTCTTACTTCAAATTTCTGAACCTGGCTTTACAATCTTCTGATTATGTACAATTTAACAAACCCAAAAAAAAAAAAAAAAAATTTTTTTAATAGAACATTGATCAGGCTTGGAGCACCCTTGATCGACGGGAGAGAGAGCCCTCAATTGGGTTTTTTCTTTTTAAAAAAAAAAAAATTAAGGAACTCAGATTTTTTGCATTTTTTTTTATTTTTACTATGGATTAAATTTAGTTATTTCTACTTTGATGTTACAAAATGTCAACGTAACAAGTGAATCGAAGTCAAAATTAATAAATTAAATAAATTAGTTTAGTTTGTTATGAGAACAAAATTTTTTAGAATAATTTAGGGATTTAAATTTGAATTTCCTTAATTTTTGTGTGATTTGATTGAAAAAATCAAGAGAGATACTGGCTAAAAGTAATCGTTAACTTGAAAATTAACCACCAACTCTGTTTTCCAAATTCACACATCACGTATCTTTTCCTTTTTCTTTTTCTTTTTCTTTTTTTTCGCTTTAATCTCTATCATAGATTTGCGAATTTGTTAAATCCACGGAACACAGAAGGGACACAGCAAAGCCTAATATAATGTAGCAGTGGCGTGTAAGCGGCAACATAAATTTTTAGATATTTTTTTATTTGCTATTTTTGTTCAAAATTTACAGTTGTCCGAAAGTGCGACTTGCAGCGTTACGACAAAATGGGAACTTCACTGTTTATTATAGGGCGACTATTAGGACCAAATCCACCTTTTTCTTCAATTTATGGCCCACTTGCAGGCCCAAGAAAATCCACGTAGCCAATGTACCTGTGTCATTAATTACAATTTAAAATTAAACTTATGATTACTTATTTTTTTATTAATCTAAAGGGTTGGCCAGCGGGCCAAAGAAAAAAAACAGATATTTGCTTCAAGACAAAAGATTTATACTGGTAAATATTTGAAAAAGGTACGGAATAAACAATAAAAGATACTTTGCATTTGGACAAAGCCAATGCACTACTTGTAATATTGAGCGAGTCAAATTGTAAGAAGTCAAATGTCTAGGAACGGAGACCATTGCACAATGGCTTCCAAGTGCTTTTGTTAAATTTGCATTTGTCCTGCTTCTTACGCGGACTTTCAAACGTGGAATGAGTAAAAGACCCCCGCGAAGGTGTGCTGCCTGGGACTTGCGTTGTGTTTGGAACAAGTCACCGTTTACAAAGTTGTAGCAATCGGAAACGCAAAACATTAACGATATGACACCTAAAACACCATTTTAAAAAGTTAGAAGAGATTTTTTTTTTTTTTTTGTTATGCTTTATTATTTCTTGCTTTTTCATTCTTTTGATGGATCAAAAAATTGATGAGAAGTAATTAAGGAGATAAACATGATACCTATAACATTTGCAAAGCCTTTTTTTTTTTTTTTTTTTTAATAACTTTTCTTAAACTTCTCCTTATTCTTTTCAAAGCTTTTCAAAAGTTGTAAAAACAGATTGGAAAACTTTCTTACAAGTTGGTAAACAACATTTCTTAAAATTTTCATAACTTTCGGTTCCCAGAACATGTCTACCAAAAAAGAGTTTACCTGTTGCCGACAAGAATGACTATTGACTGGATAAGCAAAGAAACATCTGGTCTAATTATAAAAAGTTTTTTTAAGTGGGGCACATTTTAAATATGGAGAGAGATGATGCATGTACATACGCCCTCCAGAGTTGCCCAGAATTGGTTCAGCTTCCGCATTCAAGACCCCCAGAATTAGAAAGCTTGTGGCTACTTAATTCTAATTTGCCGTCTCTACTTGTAAGGCAAGCCTGGCCTCTGTACAGAGTCAGCAATTTGAAGGGTGGAACGGGTCGACGCTTGGATGATGCTCCAGCATGACTATTATGGATAAGGGAGTTGATTTCCTTTACAGGGACGCCCCGGATGGAGACGTGCCTGGTGGTTAAGTTTAATTAGTGTGGCCTCGGTGGACGGTTTCTCTGCGAGTTCAAGGCAATAAGAAGATTTCCAAGGAAGTCCCCTTGGGCTTTTGCTCAATACATATGATTATGATTCGTTACCTAATTCACCTTCTTTATCCCTGAATTATTTTGAATAGGTGACGTATTTATGAGATATGAGTAGAGATACTTGCATGGTGTAACTCAAAATTCAATTGACATGTTAGATTAAAACAAAAATGGACTACTGACATCGCTAATATATTGAATTAATTTTGAGTTTGTGAGTTGCGCATATTTTAATTATTTAATTAAAATTATTAAATTAGATTTAATTTATATTTAAATTAATTTTTATAATTAATTTATATTTTAAAAAATTAACTAATTAAATTAAATTAATTCATTAAATAATCTTACAATTATAAAAATTTAATTATATTCAAAATAAAATTATATGAATTAATAAAATTTTTATTTAATTATAATTAAACTTATATTAATTAATTTATAAAATTTTATTTTAATTATAATCAAATATTACAATTATGATAAATTTTAACATTCTTCGTTTACATGTTTATAAAAGATTATCTTATAAATAATATCACAATTTTTATTTACACAAAGATTTTAATTACGACAAATGGCATGTACTCATCATTTCTTGCCACAACATCTCGGACATGACATTACCACCTAGTATGACACAAATTGTATGTAACAACAAAAAATATGGCATAAATTGTACTAACTCAAAATAATAAGAAAAATAATTCCCAACCTATAACTTACATAAATAATGATATTTATTTCAATTTGGCATCTAGATTAAATTATATAATGTCTTGTTAACTTCATGTAGGGAAATCTGATTTAATAAAGTAAAAACACTTAAATAAAAAAATTTATATTCTATTTCTACTTCTTTTTATTTTAATCATTCATAAAGGAAACAAATAAGCAAAATAAGTTGATTTTATATAAAATTATTTTAAATTTTAAATTTATCAAATTTCAAGTACTTTAAATTTTGAGTACTTTGAATTTTATCTAACATGTGAATTTGTGAAGTTTGAAGTTCAAGTTATGTAACCTATCTTTAGGAAATTTTGTTCTTGTCAAATGTTTAGATGCAATTCTAAAACTCTCTTCTCATAAAATTAAATATTATAGTTTGGACATGTTTTAAGTAATTCAAATTTTAAGTATATCAAATTCTAAGTTTTTAGAATTTTTGATTAATCAAATTTAGGGTTGATTAGTTTTAATTTATTTCAATTTAAAATTTTTTAAATTATAGATATTTCATTTTTTTTAATTAAAGTAAGTTGTATTACTCAGGTCACATAAATTTTTTTCTTTTCTATATTCCTAAGACTAATCAAAAAATTAAAACTTAAAGAATAAAATTACTCAACTTACATATAGTTCATGGCATTATCAAGTTATGTGAAAGAATCCAACATTTATGATTATCTCCCATCAAATATTGTGACTTCCAAGGTGGGATTAGCGCATTAGGTGGCTTGGTTGGCCCAAGCGAGGCCAGACCCCATCCAACAGGGATTAAAAGCATTTTAAACTGTCTCCCCCCACCGATGGGCTGGTCAGGTCCGACAGTTCAAATGTCGAAGGGTGTATGGGCTGTCCACGTTTTAAGCACTTCCAAAAGGAGGCCGTGTAGCCATCAGAGAGCTGGCTGGCGATCAGTTAACGTCTCGCATAAATAAAGTTGATATTTGATTAAATTTAATAATAATAATATTTTTATTAAAAAATATAAAAATAATGTCAATATCTTATTAAAATATTTATTCAATAAGATAATTTAATTTTTTAAGTTTACATGTATTTATAAATAAAATTATTTAATTAATTAAAAATATTTTAATGATTAATTAAATAAAAATACTTAAAATAAAAAATAAAAAATGAAATAATTTTACATAATACCTTAATAATAAAACTATACTTAAAAATTAAAATTTCAAATTTTTTATTTTTTTCAAGTCCTTGTCTAAGTGCCCATTCAACCTCAGCAATTAGCAATTGACTTTAAAATAGCCACTGGGCGCAATCGTTGCGCTAGGTTCAGGCGCCTAATAATCCGGACCGACCAAGGGAGCGACCCGACTGTCATACTGGCCCATAAAATGGTAAAGCACCGGGCGCTTTACCGTCAGCCTAAGGGGTAGAGTTTGTGTCGGCAAAGCTGACGCCGAGTAATTGTAAGAGCAAGTCCCCAAAATTCACCTTCCAACAACTGTGTCAAAAGCCTGAACAATATCCCAACTCTCAGATTTGTGGACCATCACTTGGAAATATGTTTCATGTAATTTAATGGAACCTAGCAAAAATATAGTTGGACGAATTTTCTTTAAATATTTTTCTCTTTTGATGAAAAATATTTTTCTGATTACACTCCATCATAATTTGGATGCTCACATCATTCTTTATTTGACTTGATCCAAAGTATCAAGTTCACCAACCGGTTGAAAGAGCAGCAACCGAAAATCTTGAATGCTTGAAAATAGGTGTTGACTATTTCAGATAAATTCTATTGTATCTGAAAAGCTACTATTATTTTAATACTAATAAAGAATTTTTAACATCCCATAAAAAAAAAAAAAAAGGAATTAACGTCAATATGATTTTGCCCTATAAAATTTGCATTGTTACACATAAAAGTTGAAAAAGAATAATGTTGCGCATGTGTCACTCACGAAGGTGAAAAGGCAAATTGATTTAAACGGATAAATTAAGCACCACAATCATTTCTATTTTAAAAAAAAAAAAATCACCTAAAAATATATATGTTTATTATTTCTCAGTGTTCCTGCTCTCCGGTACTGCCTATAATTGTTTCATTTATTAAGTACATTAAAATATTTATCTCTCAATACAGTTCCATCCTACCCAAGTTAGAAAAAGGAAAATGACGAGGGAGATGTTAGACTAAAAATTCAAACCAGCATTTGTGCGTTGTAAGCATTTGACATTGACACTCGCTCCAACAATTTGACATCCAATATCCTTTTTGTGAGATTGTGGACTTCCACTTTTGTTTTCCCATTTATTCTGATAAAAAAATAAAAAAAAAACAATTTTACTTATAATGCAACATTTTCATTTTAAGAAAAAAGAAACAAATTTATGCTTACATTTTATGAGAATTGAGAGAAGTGAGATTTAAACTCGCTAACTATTTTCAAAAGCCTTTGTTCTAGTGACTTCAGAAAAATGTTATTAAACATTGCGAGATGCCAGATGTAAAATTCTGAGCCAAGAATGTGAACCAGTCCACATCTTTCATCCCAAAGGGACGGAAGCCAAAAGTGCATAAGTAATCCACATGATTATACTAGAACCCGAGGGAGGAAGGGGAATACTAAAATTGCCATTTCCATCCAACCCTTGGCTTGTATGCACGTGCTATTCGTTCGGAAAATATGCAATTTGGGTTCAGAGAAAACGCGAAAAGAGAAAGTGGGAAAAAGGGTCGAGGGCCATTAACTGAGAAGGAGTCAGGTGTGCTTCCCATTCTTTGGCAGCATAAAGCGTCTTTACAAAATAGAAACGCTGCAACAATTTTATAACAGCTGCTTCTGCAACCACCACCCACGTAACTATATAGAAACAAGAAGAAAAATTGCTATTTTGGCCAACATATAGTTGATTTTGAAATTTTAAATCCCTCCCTAATTAGTGTCAAAACCTGGTTTTACTAAAGTTTCAAGAGCTCATTGTCGAGGTTGAAGTTGTAGTAGTATCACGAGCCAGGAGTAAGGATAGAGGAAGACAACGTCTTTGTCTTCTATTCCTGCCTCCAGAACTTGAAGGGTAACACATCGATGAAGGAGTTATAGGTTTAGAAGGCAAAGGAAAACTACTTGCACGGCTTCTCAATTTCTTGTGCTCTCCTTCCCCTGCCCTAACTTCTGATCTAACTTGATGAATCTTTGTTTCAGCTAATTCTGCCGGAAGAACACACTTGCAGAGGAGACCTATATATTTATCAGAACAAAACAAAGTTTATCAAAATTAATGCTGGATTTTTTAATCAAAAAGAGTACAGATGGGTGGAAAATTAAAGTCTATCTTTTACTTTTCAAAAACAAGAATGTATGAATCTTCAAAGGAAGAAATAGAAACTTGAAATGGATTTAAAGAAGTTTGCACTTCACAGACATTTTGAGTTTGTTTTCTCCATAAGAAAGGCAGTGATTTCAAAAAACTTCAACGGCAAGCATGAACTGGAAAAATATTAAAGGAAAGGGAAAATCATTTTCGTTTTCCTACAGAACTATATATTGATGCAGATGTGCATATGCCAACAAGTATGCATAAACTGAAATACAAGAAGACAAAGACAAGAATAAGATACCACTAAGTTATGTAGGGCCAAAAAGACGAAAAAGCTCTACTGAATTGTTATTAAAATGTTATAATATAATGACACAAAGACAATAATGCTATTGCCATTTAAAATGATGGACAAACACAAGAGTTTAGATCCATTCGGTGTTTTTGTTTGTCTGTTTCAAGCCCAGCTAACGCCAAATAAAGTGGAAAATTTTATCTATGCATTTCTGAAACCAGTGTAGAAAAACAAAAATAATGCAGAAATTGATGAAACTAAACACGATAGAGTCAAGAAGAAAGGAGAAGGGAATTGGTTTCTCCTTCTTTCTTTTTTCTTTTTTGGTTGTGTGGTTCCTTAGAGGTAGAACAGGTGACAAAAAACATTATGGCTAAAGTAAAATGACAATTTCTTCTTGTCATCAAAGTCTTCATATTGTACTTTGCTTCACAGGACTAAGTTAAATGTTTAGTTTCTTATAGCTTCATCAAAACAGTTAAAAATTATGAAATCCGCTGAAACATGCATAATTAATTGATTATGGAATTCTTACCTAAGCGAGCAAGCCGATTAACCCATCTAGGAATCGGTTTTCCTGTCAACTTGATACAGACATCACTGCAAAAGTGATTACAGTTCTTGGCAATGAGATGGTAACTATTGCCAGAGTACTCTTGAGCAAGCTTCTGCATGAATGCACGGACTTCTTTAGGACCTAGATCAGTTCTTCCGATCAATATTGATTTTCGGAAAGTGAAACCGGGGCAACGGTTCGGTTCCACCTCAAAAATCCCACTGGTTGTATGGTCATGTGCTCCAAAACCATACTCGACGCCATGAACTACAGCATCCAAAACAAATGAGTGTTAAGAAAAAAACAAAAAAACAAAAAAAAACACCCAGATGAAGAAAAATTTGTAATTTAGAAGATGGCAACTACTTCTTCTTTCCTGTTTCGATTTCAAGGAATTTCAACAATCAAACACCAGCAAAGTGAAAAATAAAAACTACCCGTCCGCGGAACAAAATAAAAGCAGACACCAAATATCGCTTATTAAAAAGCCCAAAACACAAAATTCTGGTGCTTTTGCTTTCAATTTATCAGCAGCCATTAGCCAACAGCTGCGTAAGGCTCTGCTTAAGCACTCATCTAACTACAAACCAAAAATAATAAAAAAAAAAAGTAACACAAACAACATTTACAACGAACACAACAACCTTCAAAAAAAAAAAACTAAAAAGGAATCATCATCCTTAACAATACATCATCAAATCCCAAACGGAAACTGAAACAACAACACGCAATCGCGTGCACGCAAAACAAAGAAGAAGAAGAAAAAGAAGAAGAAGAAAAAGAAGAAGAAGAAGAAAAGGTCAAACCTTGTACACCGGAATGATAAATCCCGAGGCCGAGCCAGTAAGCGTAGCCATTAATCGGAGTCAAATCATAGACATTCAAGTAAACCGGCACCGTACCGGTCCTCTTCTTCCGGTCCGTCAACACAATATTACAAAGCATTTTCTTTTTTGGAGAATGCCTCTGCCTTCGTAAAATCAAGAACAATCTAATACAAACAAAGGAGGAGCAAATCCAAAATTCTCGAAAGCATACAATTCGATCCACAGAGACTCCGCTTCGGCAGAGCATAAAAAAGCGACGGACCGGACCGAGAAAACCGAGAAGACCTTTTTCAGAATAATTGAAGAATGCACGGGCCAACCAAGAATCCAGGCTTCACTTTCTCGTGTATATTATTATTCTAAAAATAATAATTAAAGGGATATATATTTTTAATTTTATTCCGAGATGGTGGTGGTGGTGGTGGTGGTTGGTTGGCTGTTTGGATTGAGCACGAGAGATTCCAAGCGGCGGGCGAAAGCGCCCGCACTGTTTCTTTCTATTTTCTCCTTTTCTTTTTTTTTTTTTTTTAATACAGAGAATTGGACGCCGTTTCAAGGTGACGACGAAATGGAAGGGATTCGAACGAGTGTTCATTTCACCCTCGAAGAGACTAATAATTACCAAATGCGTGATCCCCCCACTTTAGGCTGAGGTGTGTTGCCTTCTTTTTTTTTTAAAAAAAGAATTATTCAATCAGCCAAAGCCTCGTAATAAAAGCGTTCATTTAACGTGGTTGTACTTTCACTCAAAAAAATAAATAAATAAATAAATAAATAAAACGTGGTTGTATTTGGTAGCAATAATTCAAAAACAAACAACCGGAGAGGCTGCTAGGCTTGCCTTTTTACCAGTCAATACCTTCCTATCTTTTGGCTTTTATACCAGTCACTACACGGCGATGCAGAAAATATGCAGTGAATAATAATAATAATAAAGTATATATATGTATATTTTCATTTTTTAATGTCATTTATTTTCTAACAGCATGTTTCTACCAAATGTTGTCGTGCCTCATATGTGCCTTTTAAACGTTATTCCTTACTTATGACCAAAAATCTCATATAGAAAAATTCTATATTATTTGCACGTTTCTCCCACTTAATATATATAATATATCCTACTCTTTGTTTAGTTAAGAAAGTATGAGAAGGAAAAAAAAAAAAACAAAGAGAGAGAGGAAAGATAAAAAAAAAAAATTGAAATTAGAAGAGAGAAAAATTTTTAATCCTTTATGTATTTAGAAAAGAGTGAAACGATGAAGTAGGACTACCATTTTTTTTTAAAAAAAAAAAAGATAAAAAGCGAGACAAAAAAATAATATTTGTTATAAACTTAATTTTATTCTTATACCTAAATCAGATAAATATTAATAAATAAAGTGGTGGGTCCCGAAATTTGTTTTAATGGGAGAGAAATATAATAAGATATAGATAAAAAAATATTAATAATAGATATAAAATACTGAAAGTTTTTCTTAATTAAGTATAAGAAAATTGCAATACATAGAAAGACTTATATATTTTAATAAATATACTGTGCAAACTTAATTAATTTCTTTAAATATAAAAATTGTAGCAAGTATTAAGATTAAGATATACCAAAAGTTGTTTGCACGAGTTGCTTTTAATGATTTTTAATGAAATGAGTTCATAATTAAAAAAAAAAAAGTCACAAAACATATAGCAGAAAATTATTATTATCATTTTTCTTAAATGGACAGAAAATTGATTGTATGATAACAGATAAAAGATTTTGGAAGAGACAAAAAAAAAAGTAAAAGAATAAAAGAAATAAAATAATTAAGTCCAGTATCGATAAAGAAAGCTTAATGTTTAAAGGAATAAAATTTATTAAAGTGTTCGTAAAGTTGTAGCAAAAATTTGCTCTTTTTGTCTAATTTTTTTGAATGAAAAAAGGAAAGTATAATTTTCCAACACGGAGAAATATATAATTTATATTAAATTTCAACTTTTTATGCACATTTCGGTGGTGGCGATGGCCCCCACCATGGACAAAGTGCAGGTGAGTGGTCAGGTCGTGTCATTAAAGAGGTTTCCTTTAAACATGAAAAGTGTCTGGAATAAGTTCATGGGTATAATGGGAATCGCAGGTCAGAATTAGGAGTGTGAGAGGCTGTGTCCCAGAGCAGTCGACACGCGCCCGGAATCGTCATCTAGCACTGTCTTAGCCTTACGATGAGCATCACTTTTCCTAATTGATTCAACTTTACTGAATAATAATAATACGTGTGTTGTGGTCCTATGACGCCACAAGTCACAGACGTTTCTATTTATCAGATTCCTCTTCCACGGAGGAAATACCATTCGTTCCGCATGAGCAAGTTAATTAAAAAAATTTTGGGTGAATTTAAAAATAGTAAATTTAAATAAATATATTAATTTTTTATTTTATTTTATATTAAAAATATATATATAATATAATATATATTTTATATAATAAAAAATTAATTATATTTATTTAAATTCATTATATTTTAGACCATCTAATCGAACTCATTAATTAATTAGACATTAGATTGTTTTTTGACAATCACTTACCATTACTCTTTGTAAGTAGGCAGTTTGGGGTCTGTTTGTTTTATTTGTCACTGCGTATTATTTTTGTTACTGATTATTACTATTAAATAAAATAAAATTATAGTATTTAATCGATTTACATTGTTTTTTATTATTTAATTAGTAAAATGATTATTTAGAATAGAAACGAGAGAAAAGGGAATATTATAGAATTCAGGGTAATTAAGGATATTTTAGTTTAATATTATCAATGAATAGTTATTCTAAAAAAAAAAATAAAAAAGTAACTTCAACCAACCACTTTTAAGGAGAATTATGAATAAACAATAATCTTTAAAAAAGTTAACACTACTCCTCTTATCCTTTGAAATGCAACAGCAATTAGTACCTCTAAAAACTAAACTTAAAAAAAAAAAAAAAAGACACCCCCTTAATCATATAGTAATTATGTTCAATTTTTTTTTTAATTTTTTTATCTTACAATTTTTTATAATCTTGAAGTTAATCATGTCAAATGCCCATAACAAAAATTAGAGTTGAACTGTATGACTTTCATCTGGTTGCAGTTCAACATTCTCGTAAAATTTAAACCACCAATTCTAAGCGTTCCAATTGATGCCAAATGGAACCAAAGTCAGGTATAGATACCAGCAAAGGAAAAGTGAAAATAAGCAAGTTGTATGAAAGGCAGGGAATACTTGAGAATCCCAGATAGTGCTAATCTTTTCCTCTTTTTCCTCCACCAACACAAAAAAGCACTCACCATTAAAGTTACGATAACAACAACAGCGTCCACGTTGTCAACAAAATCTTAATTACAAATTCAATTAAAATCAATTGTATTATATATTAAATTAAGTATGAGATCTAATTATTTTAAATTTTTTATAATTAAATATTTTTAAATTAAATTAATTTTTTTAATTTAATTATTATTTTTAATTAAAATACTGATTAATTTATATTAAATATATTTAAACTAATACAAATATTATTTACTTAATTTATTTTTAATAGATATTACACTTATTTTGTTATTAATATTTTTATTTTTAATTATACCTTTTCTTAAAGTAACCATATATTCATTTAAATATTTTTATTTTTGCTATACTTATTTACTGTTATAAAGTATTTTTAATTTAATTACTATCTAATAAAATTTAACTTTTAACTTACTAAAAATTTTGTGGTTATATAAAATTCTAGTGATATATTTCTATTTTAACTATCCAACTGTTGGTTGAATATGTTTTCTTTTATGTTATTATTCTTCTAAATAATAGAACTTAGACCATGAAATTGGTTTTATCTAAAGATTGCTACTTAATCTAATCTTCTAATATATTCTACTGATTTTTAGTATTGCTAAAATCACGATACATATATTTTATTTTCATGCAATTTAATCAATAATTTTTAAATTTTAGCTTATTCCTTCGTGCCTTTAATTTACACTCTAATGTTGCGATTAAAGCCCAAAGCTCCTAACTTTGAAAACGATGTTTACGATAAGGGCGGACCATGCCTGCCTTGGAGACAGTTGAATCCAATCATTTTAATAGACATGACGTGTTATCTTTAAATAAACAAATAGAAAAGGGAACACTAATATGTTTTTGGAAACTTTGACATGGTTGGATAGCTCCTAAAGGAATGATTGGTACAAGAATTTTGAAACATATGAATTTGTATAAATTTATGGATTTCAATTAATAGAATTTCAAATAGAAAACTTTTTTTTTTTGACCAAATTGTGGGGAAAATTTTCTCTTATTTAGTTCAACTACTCTAAATTCTTTGACCCTTTGGCCTTAAAATGATGAATATGTCTTTAAAAATAATTCCTAAAATTGAACAAGATGATATAATGGCAACAAGCTAAGTAGTCTTCAATGAGAAGATTTCTGAAAGCTCACCATTTAGTGAGTTTTCAATTCCTCCAAAAGTGAGGAAATTCAATGTCTCCTACAGTAGTCAAACAAACTTCTCATTCTTCAAAACCATACAAACCAAACAAGAGAAATTTTCAACTCAAAAAGATCAGAGAATCCCCTTCCATCGATACCTCAACTACACGTAATTAAAATTAATATATATATATATATATATATATATATATATATAATGACTTCTTTATTTTGGCGAAATAATTTAGTTTGTCATTTATAACTATTAGGTAGCTAAATGTTTTTTATTAAAAAATTTTGCATATTTATATTTTGATGACGAATTGCACTACTAGACTCCAGTTTTTGTACGATACATTCGACTAAGGGATATGCTTTTAAAACCGTGGAGCTGATGTATTGATAATTGAGGCGAAGATCTTGATTAAAATCGGACCAAATCCAATTCTATACATACCGAACAGAGCGGAAAAATAAAATAATAAAAATAATAATAACAACAAATGAACAGACAAAAGTGCACATAGTATATATCTATATATGCCGTGCACAATCCAGTGGGCTAGAGTCCATTGCTCAACTTTGACATATCCTCCTCGAATGCTTGAATAACACAGCAGAGTTGTTTCAAAAGCGTCTAATAAATTGACAGGCATCGTGATAGATCCTATTTACCTAATACTTTTTTCTTTAATAAGGCTTTTCTCTTTGATCTAAATACTGGCACTACTTTTTATTGTTTTTTCAAAAACCCAACAAAAAAAAAAAAACAAACAAACTAATGTGACATGTTTTATGAATAATTGATGTGCATTGCTTTTTCCCAAATTGATAGTTAGTAAACAAAGCCTTAAATGGTTAAACTAGAAACAAGGACTGAGAGGTGTAGTTTATTGCATGAAGAACGACGACGTTTGACATGACTACAAATTTGCAATCTCTTTAGAGCGTCCGGTTACTCCTTATCCGGACATTTTTAAACCCCGCAAGCTTAAAACCTCGACAGAGCAGCCAAAAATGAATGAATTTGCTAGCGAATCCAGTCCCTTTGCAACTGACTACATTACGAAATCGCCCTTCGAAGCTAACATTCTCAGAGTAATTCGCATCTCACTTCCCATTTTCTAAAAAATTTTTCTGGGGTACCCATTTGTTCGCGTTTGTATGCCATCTAAGTTTGATAGCTATATTAAGAGTCGGATAGTGACTTATATCAATCTTTGAATTGGGATTGTATGGCCTGCCACGGAATTCAATTCATTTACAGTGCAAGAACAATCGGGCAAGCAGTGGATCAAAATGAGGGGAAGATTTGATGCTACCGAAAATATTGAGGTTGAGGTCACAATGTTGGCTGGATACGAGACTCTGATGATAGCTCAATTTGCATCTTCACTTGACCCTGCTTGTCGTTTGTATCCACGGTGCCCCGCAATGATGTGTTAGAATTTGTATGCACGGCGTGGCCAGATTGCTTGGAAATCCAGAAAGTTGATCAAGTTCTTCGTAGGCCAAACTTAGGTCCTGCTTTTAGTTGCCTTAGGTTGTCTGAATGGTTCACTTGGCAAATTTTCCTCCTTGCTATTTTCCTTCTGAGAGTCCTTACTCATTACAAGCTTAACAGGACTGGATACATTATTTCTTGTTACCTCAGATCTCATCATGGGTGATTCTTGTCGTGACTCCTCTGTCCATTCTTCCACATGGAGAACAGACAAGAGACGTTATTGCTGGGCCAGTTAGTCCCCTTGGGCGTTACACAAGTAGCCACATAATTGACTTGTGATGAATGACTTTCTTCTTGGAATTGTGGTTAGAGGAAACAGGTCATTGCAATGGGGAAGTACGGTGTCTGAAACATATGGTGGAGAATGGAGCAGGCCTCGGCCTCTGTTGCAATGAGAGTCGTGGGGCATAGGTAAAATGATGTAGATTCGATAATGGAGGGGGAGACAACTTCATAAATTATTTTAAAATTAATATAATTAGACATATAAAATAAATATTAATTTTATATTTTATATTTAATTAAATATTATAAAAAATTAAATTATACTAAAAAATCATGTATTGAAAGAATTAATTAAATTATTTTGATAATTATAATATTTAAGTGATTATAATACATAACTAATTAATTTTAATTTATTGAATATAAATAAATTAATTAAAAATTAATAATAAATTAAAATTTTTAATTTAATTAAATTAAAAATTTTATAATAAATTAAAAAAATAATTTATTTAATAATTTAATACTATAATTTATATTTATTATTATTATAATAAAATACTTAATAAATTGTAATAATAAAAAATATAAAATAGAAATTGAATTAAATTTTTCTTAAAAATTATTTAATCGTACTAATTTAAAAAAATAAATATTAATTTTGTAATAATTTTATGTTATATGTTAAATTATAAGTATATTTATCAATCAATTCATATATTTTTAAACATTAAAAATTTAATTTTTTTTTTTTGTTGTATATTTATATGTTTATATGATAGATATAATGATGCTACTAAATAATATCATTGCTTGTGCAATCAAATCTTAAACAAAATCCCTAGACAACGTGTGAGTCTGTCCAAAAGTAGGTTTGCCCTGTAAACTAAATGTTAGATACATGTGTGGCATCTTTCATGTATTTACTTGGAAGAGAACAACAAAGCCCCACTTGAATTATCAAGGAATTCATGACACTTTGCCCTCTCTTTTCTATCACATTAAGTATGTACACGTGAGAAACTAACCACCATAAAAAGAGAGTAGAAGTAGAAGCTTATTTTTTAAGTCTATTTCTTTTATCTGATTGAAAACAGACCTAGCATACTGAAATTTTGGATTTAGACGTTAAGAGATTCAATCCTTATGTAAGAATTCAGGAGCAATTTTTTTAAAATTTTTTTGTTTTCTATGAACGGATATTTCTTATCAATATAAATTCTGCCAGCCACTTCAGGGCAAATACCCAAGGGTACACGTACGGAGTATATACTCGGTACATGCACGGAATGTAATAAAAAAAATATATATTTTTTATTGTAAATTTATTTTAAAAAAATATCCAAAAATATTTTTTTTATCACATTCGATATACATGTGTCTTTTCCTCCAAAAGAAAGTCAGGGGGAAAAAAAAATATAGGAAAGAAAACGTCTGTAATGACAATTTGACAATCCCATCAGTTTCTGACTGGATGTTGAATCCAGAGATTACAAAGTCTAGGAGCAAACTTATTTACAACTGTTTCTTGTACAATAATAATTTTTTTTTTTTTGTAATATATGATTATAGGTTTAAAATTTTAATAAGATATTAGATAAAATTAAATATACCAATCTTTTTATATAATTCTGAAAGTAATATAAATATTGTATAATTTTCTTATAAAATTATAAAATACTATCTTTATTTTCTCATTTCCTTTAACAAAATGAAGGAAGTAGACTTATTCTTCCTAATCAGGATAATTTTGACCATTAAATTGGCTAGCCCAGCAATCAAAATCTCAAAGGTACAGGATAATGGAATGACACGTGAGTTGCTAGATTACAGATGAGCCAATGGCTGAAGCAGCTCCACGGTGAAATTAAGGACAGTTATCAAAGTCTCTTGTTTGGATTTACTTGTAGCTTTATCCAGTGATTGTTACCATATTGAACCTTTTTCTAGTCTTCCGAAGTTCAGACTCACTTGTTGGAGAAAAGAGATCGGGCCACTCTGAAAGCTGACGGGGACTATTGGGGTTGCCTAGAAATGTGACTGAACTAGTGTGACCTTTTTTTTTTTTTTTTTTTTTTCTAATTTTATAATTGGAAACTAAAAACCTGGGTTTCCTAGTTTCTTTGATCAGTAGCTTTGTGAAGTGCTATGGTGGACGAAGGGTAAGGGAAGGATGGAAGTAGAGGCTATCTTTGAGTCTGGTCCATTTTCTCACTTCCTCCCAAAGAAGATTTATGTTTGTATTTTTTATTTTTTAAATAAACTTAGTGTCCTTTAGCAATTAGTCATCTAAAAACATTAGTAGAAAATAAATTGACATCATTGTTGGCGAATGAGTTGACGAAAGAATTAGGAATAAAAATTTAAACTTTTATGTACGATTTGTCCGTGCAAGATGGAACATGCAAGAAAGAGGCCTCGGCTTGCCATAAATGTAAAAGCGAGTTGTATCGTGTCTCTACACGGACCTTCCATCCATTCCAATTCGACCTTGCCTATCCATTCCCAACCAACGATCGGCAGCCCAAAAATAATGTCGACTTAGGTTCTTATAATGGCTTTTGCTGTTATTTTTATTGACGCCGGGCATTAATCTGTAAGTAGATTGGGTCAGCCTGATTAGTACGGTTCCTGGGAGAATTTTACCGAGTCCAGTTCGGCAGACTATGATCCAAATAGCAATTTAAGTACTAGTTTGGGAATGGTGTTATGGGTCCAAGCTGGGGTATTCCCCAGCAAGCTAGCGATGGGGTTACCTGTGGCACGCTTCAGGATCCGAGTGTTAAAGAGTTTGGTGCAACGGCGATGGGGTTACCCGTGGCACACTTCAGGATCCGAGTGTTAAGCAGTTTGGTGCAACGGCAGTGGCGGTCGGACCCCACGCCCCAGGGGGGTGGGGGGGGGGGTTTGTGTGGCATTTTGGATTACAACGAAGATGTTGAATTCAACAGAAATTACGATGCAGTTATTAAACATACTGAAGAATTTGTCATGCATTATTCCAATGCCGGCAATGTTTGGGTTGGGTGCAATGATACGGTTTCGGTTGGTAAAAAAGTCCATTTTGCGCGGAAGATGGGCTTACCGGGGTACTTCTTCTCGGCCCTTGATGGGGAGGTTAGCTCCCAAAGCCGAAAACAAAAATTAAAATTTGAAAAAAAAGACAAAAGAAAAACTCAGAGTGCCTATCCATAATGACGCCACAATGATGAGCATATGCATGTTTTAAATTAATTTAACCAAAAGTCTGATCTGCTTTTTTGGCTATATGCTGTTATGGGGACGATCACTTTTACCAATCATAGAGTCATGAACTGTAGAGGAATTCGATCGTCGATGCAAGCATAATAGTTTTTTTTTTTTTTTTTTTTTGGCGCAATTTGTTTGACTCTTTTGTTCTGTGCTTTTTGGCAGCTTCAAGGACGCGGGGTGGCTTCTAACCGCAGGAAAAGTTTTGATTATTTTTTCCTGTATCTTTCCTTTACCGAAAAAATAATAATAAAATGGCTGCTGCAAAGGACCCAGGGCCTCTTATAGGTTCCAAAGAGAGCATTATTTAATTGCCATGCCTTCAGCCACGAGCGTTCAACTCACATCAAAGGAAAAAAAGTTATTTGTTTTTTTAAGAACAAAAAGATTTTCCATAAAACTAATGTACGATTGCATTCAGATTACCGAGTGGTACAGATTTGTCTTCTCCATTTTTCCACTTTTCAATGTGGGGATATCTATAGGGAAGACTTTTAGCCTCGCTATGGCTTTTATAAATTTCGCCACATCATAGTGCTTCGACCAAAGCATGCAATACATAACAACGCAATCTAGATGCCTTTTTAAGTTCATTGATTGAAAAAGTATTGATACTCTTCCCAATGAATTAAAAAGAGAAAGCAATACCAGCAGCAAGTAGACTCCGTAGGAACCCCACCTGTCACATTTGTTCAGCGTACGCATCCACCAGCATCTTAATCTTGGGCAGGCCATCTACGCTGTCCTCACCCCTACGCTTGATCACGGCATGTAGGAAACTCATGTGACTCTCCAGAAAGGTAAAGGAATCTCAAGGATTTGGCATCCAACATGAATCTTATGTATATATTTACATAGAGTCAAAGCTTAATGCTATATGAAGTATCAATAAGTAGTAGCAATATAATAAGTAAAAGAGAATGATAGAATATTATTTTAAAAAAAAATCTTTCAACCATAAAAATTTAATGAAATATAATTAATTTATATTTTTTAAAATGAAGTGAAATGTGATTAATTTATATTTTTTATTATTTTTATATTACTCTTAAAAGTGTTTCCCGTATGTTTAAGTATGCTGGAGTCATTCAATATTAAGATGTATTCTAATTATTATATTTTTTCAAATGAAGTAATAATAAAATTATTATAAATTCAAAAAATTAAATCTTAATTAATATAAATAAATGTTGAGTAATTTAAATTTATTAATATTCTTAAAATTTAAATCATATTTATTTGTATCTTTAACTCTATTCTATTAAGTATAAGGTTTTTGATTAATATACGACACATGTTTTATAGATATTTAAAAAATATATATAATAATAAAGTTTATAACTAGGAAAAAAGTTTCTTGAAAAAAAATATTTGTAATAAAAACATAATAATAAAGTTATATTATACTTTATATGCAATTTGTTATAAATTTTCATGCAAATCATATAAATCTTTGGTAAATTAATTTACTTATTCAAGTATTTTGGGAAAATCAATTTTTTATTAATCAAGAATAAAGTTATATTTATAAAGGTTGATAAAATACATAAATTAATAATTAATTCTAAAAAAAAAAAGAGAATGTTTGACTTCATTGATTATCTTATTTTAAGAGTAATTTTTTTTTTTTGTTTAAAAAAGATACTAAAAAAAAATTTAAATAAAAAATGATAATTTTTTATTTTTGAAATATAAAAAGGGAAGCATGAAATCACAAAGAAAACAGTTAAACAATTAATTGTTTACTTTAAAAATTTTTTTTGAATATTTTCTTTCCTTTTAAAAACATAGAAATAATTATTTTCTATTTCTTTAATTTATAAATTAAAAAAAGTCAGCACGTGACAAATAAATTTAAAAAAATTGTCATATAACAAAATAAAAATATTTAAAAGTTTATCTTTCTATATATATATCATATGAAATTTTGTTTACTGATTCGGTGGTATAACAATAATGATTCATTTTACCATTCATTCTTTATTGTAATTAATTAACTCAAATAAGTATATTTGTCTTTTTATAAAATTTTTAGTTTCAACTATAGGATAAGATATAAGATATATTAAACAACAAAGAATGGAAATACACCCATAGATTCTTTAAATTTGTAATTTTAATGGGAAAAATTGTGCTTTAACATTAGTGTGCATGGTGAATGACATTTTTTATATCGAAGGGTGCATTGAACACCTTTTGCAGCATACTGTTACGGGACGAGTTTGCGGACACTCTAAACCCGCGCGGCACTAGACAACTTCAAGAGGAAAATTGCTAGTAAGCCTAAAGAGAGAGAGCAAAACTAAAAAGGGATTGGAGAGGCTTGGAGAAGGAGAGATTGGATTGATGCTTGGTTGCTTGATGTTACAAATGAATGAGGCTTGGGGTATATATAACCCTTGGCCTTGGATCTAGAACATTCCTATCCTAGATATTTATAATGAATATGCTAGGGAATATTACATTCTAGAATTATGTACAGGGAATATGTTGGGGAATCTTCCTAGGTCCTTCGGGCCTTTGGTAGCGGGTTTGGACTCCTTTAACGGATTGGGTCTACATTTGTTGGCCCGTGACATTCTCCCCCACTTAATTCGGCGACGTCCTCGCCGCTGCTTTGTTTTTGTAGCACCGGATTTCGTCGGGGAATTGTCATAATGTATCCTCTTGTTCCCAACTGGCCTCCTCATGAGGTTGTCCCTTCCATTTCACAAGGTACTCTGTATAATTGGGTACACCCCTTTTTCGGATCCTTCGATCTGCAAGAATGCTCTCCACTTCCTTGTTGAAGGCGGTAGTAACAGCTGTTGGTGTTCGTTTGGACTTGTTCCTTTCAGGGTCTTCCATGTCTTCATGGTATGGCTTGAGGAAACTCACATGGAAGACAGGATGGATCTTGAGGTTGGGCGGAAGTTGGACTTGGTAAGAGACTCTCCCAATGCGCTTTATGATTGAAAAAGGCCCTTCATATCTTTGGATTAGCCCTTTGTGGACCTTACGGTGGGACTTGAATTGTTGTGGGAGTAGCTTGACAAGCACTTTGTCTCCCTCTTGCTACTCAATGTGCCTCCATTTGTGATTCGCCCATTTCTTCATCTTGCGAGCGGCTTTATCTAGGTGAGCCCGGACAATATTGGCTTGCTCGTGCCATTCTTTGGCGATTTGGTGTGCCATAGGGCTCTTGCCACTGTATGTGGAGGCCATGGCATGTGGTGTCATGGGCTGTTGGCCGGTAATAATCTCGAAGGGGCTTTTACCTGTGACCTCGCTCCTCTGGAGATTGTAGGAAAATTGAGCCACATCAATCAACTTGGCCCAATCTTGTTGATGGGCACTTATGTAGTGCCTCAAATATAGCTCCAATAATCCATTGATGTGTTCAGTTTGGCCATCACTTTGGGGATGGAAACTGGTGGAGAAGTTGAAATTGGTCCCCAAGAGTTTGAAGAGTTCTGTCTAGAACCTTCCAGTGAAACGTGAGTCTCGACGCTTACAATGTTGCACGGTACTCCCCAAAGTTTGATGATGTGTTTGAGGAAAGCGCAGGCAGCTTCCTCTGCGGTGCAGTCCTGAGAAACTGGAATGAATGTAGCATACTTGCTGAATCGATCTATGATCACCATGATGCTCCCATAACCTTCGAACTTGGGCAAGGCCATGATGAAGTCCATAGACAAGCTTTGCCATGGTCTTTCGGCAATTGGCAAGGGTTCCAAAAGACCTGCAGGGTGGTGTAGATCGACCTTGTCTTGCTGGCAAACAAGGCATGTCCGAACGTATGCTTCCACGCCATCCCGCATTTGTGGCCAGTAGTAGGCAGATTGGAGAAGGGCAAGGGTGCGTGCAACACCAGGATGTCCTGCCCACCGAGTATCATGACACTCTTTCATGATCTCCCTCCTCAAGCTCCCGTACCGGGGAACCATGATTCGGTTGCCGACGGTCAAAAGTAGCCCATTGTCTTCCCAAAACCGTCGAGTCTTACCTTCACGAGCTAGTTTGACAAGGTTCTGCATCTTGGGATCCTTGTCTATGCCTTCCTTGATGCGAGAGATGAGAAGGCCCTCCGGTCGACTAAGAGTTAACGAACTAAGCTCCGCTTTCCTGCTAAGTGCATCGGCTATCATGTTAGCCTTGCCTGGCTTGTACTTCAGCTGGTAGTCGAACTCGGCAAGGAAATCTTGCCACCGAGCTTGCTTCGGGCTTAACTTCTTTTGGGTTTGGAAGTAAGTTGTAGCCACATTGTCGGTTAGGATGGAGAAGTGTGAGCCAAGCAGGTAATGTCGCCATGTCCGTAGGCAGTGGACAATGGCTGTCATCTCCTTCTCTTGCACGGTGTAGCGGCGCTCCGTGTCGTTTAACTTCCGGCTTTCAAAGGCAATGGGGTGGTCATCCTGCATAAGAACACCTCTAATGGCAAAGTCAGAAGCATCAGTGTGTACCTCAAAGGCCTTACTCGGGTGTGGAAGGCTAAGGACCGGCTCCTCAGAGATGGTTTTCTTTAAACCATCAAAGGTATGTTGACATTGTTCCGTCCATTTCCTTGCACGATCTTTCTTCAATAGGTCGGTCAAGGGTGTCGTCCTTGCTGAGTACCCTTTGATGAACTGACGGTAGTAGTTGGCTAGACCAAGGAAAGATCGTAGCTCCGGAATTCTAGTTGGTGGCTCTCAATCCATGACGGCTTTTACCTTTCATGGATGCCAAGATTCGAAGTGACCCCATCTCGGATTGACCTGGCTCGTCTTGTGAAGAGTCACCTTCAAACTGGCTCATGATGGCATTGAGGGTCTTGCGCTTGGGGCAATCCCTCATCCAGTGGGAACCATTACAAATAAAACATGGAGTTTTTGGTTTGGGAGGATCAGACTTACCTCGATCATGCCATTCACCATGTGACGAGGCTTTGCCCTTCCCTTTATCCTTGGTCCCTTGCTCCTTGCGTCCAGATTTCTCTCCCCCACTTTCGTCCTGGTTGGGTTGACTTTCTTTGAATTGGGTGTTGTACTCCACAAGAGACTCGGCAGCAGCAATGGCGTCGTCCAGGCTTTGCACATTACGTCTCTCCAGTTCAACTTTAGTCCAATCTTTTAATCCATCCATGAAGTAGAAGAGAGAGTCTTTGTCAAACATGTCCTCGATCTCAAGGATGAGGGTGGTGAACTCCTTAACGTAGTCACGGATGGTCCCTCCTTGCTTTAATCGTCTGAGACGACCTCGAGCTTTTATCTCGGCATTGCTTGGGCAGAAGTGCTTCTTTAACTCCCGTTTGAAGTCTGCCCAAGTGTCGATTGAGCAAATGCCTTTGCCAATCTCGCCATGCTTGTGACGCCACCATAGTTGAGCGGCATCTCGCAAGAATGTGGGGGCAGTGCAAATCCTAGCTGCATCATCTCGAACAAACTTGGCTTCGAAGTATTCTTCTAAGCCAAAGAGGAAGTTCTCTACTTCCGTAGCGTTGCGAGTGCCATTGTAGGTAGCCGGCTTAGGCACTTGGATTGTGCCAAAGTTGGTGGTGCCGGTGGAACATGAGCCATTAGCAATGGCTTGTTTGTAATCAGCACGGACATCATCTACCTCACGTCTAAGGTCTCGTAACTCCACTTCAGTAAAGGAACGATCATCACATACCTCTCGTCGGATGTCGTCAAGATCACGCTTGAAGGATTGACTGATCTCCCGAAGGGTGGATTTCACAACGCTAGTGACTTCCCCGAATTCCGTCTCCATGTTGTCAATTCGGGCAGCTTGCTCCTCAAGGGTTGGTTCTATCCTTGAGAAGTCCTTCTCCAACTCTGCAACACGGAACTCCAAGGCCTCCATTAGGGCGGTCTTCGATTTACCGCGCTTTGTGACGTAGGTGCGTTGTTCCTCACGACCACGGCTTTGCTCCTCCATACAAGCTTCATTGATGGAAGTCATCTTTGGTGCTGAACGGTAGCAACCTGACTCTGATACCAACTGTCACGGGACGAGTTTGTGGACACTCTAAACTCGCGCGGCACTAGACAACTTCAAGGGGAAAGTTGCTAGTAAGCCTAAAGAGAGAGAGAGCAAAACTAAAGAGGAATTGGAGAGACTTGGAGAATGAGATATTTGATTGATGCTTGGTTGCTTGATGTTACAAATAAATGAGGCTTGGAGTATATATAGCCTTTGGCCTTGGATTTAGAACATTCCTATCTTAAATATTTACAATGAATATGTTAAGAAATATTACATTCTAAAATTATATACAGGGAATATGATGAGAATTTTTCCAGGTCCTTCGAGCTTTTGGTAGCGAGTTTAGACTCTTTTGACAGATTGGGTCTGCATTTATTAGCCCGTGACAATACTCTCGGGCATCCACTCTTTCTTTCTTCAGTTCCTCTTAACTTTGAGAAGCCATCTGGAGATGACGTTTGGCATTTTATTTGCCAACGGCAGCCCCCAACTTCATTGTAGTTTTATTTTTATCTTCCTACTGCCAGTTTTCTCTGGGTATATAAATGATCAACAAAGTGGGGTTGCCTTTTCTTCCTCTTCTATCATTTTTGAGAGAAGTCGAAGAGAAAATAGATGGGGAGAGGGATGAAATGTTTTTTTTTTTTTTTGTTGCTGGAAAAAAAAGCAAGAAAAGTGTGCTTCGACTCCTCCGGCCTGTCCAAGCAGTACACGTACCTGTAATTTTTTGTTGGCACTCATCATGCAACGAAGACTGAATCTTTAGTTGATTATTTGGGGTCCAAAAGGTAAACATCACAGCCACGATATATACAACTCCATTAATGTCTCTTGTCGTTGAGTGCTAAAAAGGGGGTGAATGGGAGATTGACCAAGATTTTCCTTGGCACTGGATCAGCTTGAATTAAAAGAACCTTCAATTAAAGGTTTTTTAGCTAGAGCCTATGAGGTTAAAACACCTCAATTTAGATAAAGATGAATCAAACTAATTAAACATCTAATGAGATGACACTCCTCCTTCCATGGAGTCCACACGCTAAAGTTCTTTCCACTAAGTTGGCATGCACAAGTTAGTGGGCATTCAAACACTTTGTGATTTGATAAGTAAAACTTTTATTAGTCATCATTTCTTATCTTCCACCAACCATTGGAAAAAGTGGAGAAAGTAAAAAGCTCAATGGGCGCCAATTAAATTCCGCGTGGGTGCAGAAAATTATGTGATCGGGCAGCGGACTGGCATCTCCCGGTTGTCGTGTCGATGCTTACATGCGAGTGGGGTCAGTGGGTTGATGCCTGTAAGCGATCGAGGGTAGCGGGTCGTCCCTACGAGCTGCCCTGCCAATGCCTCGGTGCGATCGGGTCCGCGGGCCGCCCCCCCTGATGCATGCGTGCAAACGGGGGAGCGGGCCGGGCTAGCGCCCGCAAGCTGCCATGCTAATGCCTTGGTGCGATTGGGGGGCAACCGGCTAGTGCTCCGGCAAGTTGCTCTGGCCTGTCTTGCTGCACTTCATTACATGGACGCCATGAACTTGATGCCTCTTTTACACGAGCTCATTTACATTGTAATGATTGTCGGACAAATATTTATAGTTTTTTTTTAAATTATTAATTCAAATTATGCACTGAAAAATTAAATTTTTCATGAATAATTACAATATATAACACAATGTGATATGATTCAATTTAATTGCACTCAAATAATTTTATGGTTACTGAAATTACGTGTGAAAAAAGTTTCTACCTGTCTGAGACGAGAGGTGTTTTTTGGGATTTTGGAGAAATAATTGGTTACTCAAAATGATAGAAGAAACAAAGATTGTATTTTTACACCTTTTTTTTTTTTTTCTCAAAATGCATTAATGACAAAGATGAAGCAGTCTTTTAATTTGCATGACCAATCTGTCTTATAATTAATTATAAGCTGAGATTATGAAGCACTGCATCATACTAGTTTCGAGTTTCTGAAAAGTTTCCACAGGCGGAAACGGAAACACGTGTAGCCCCATGACTCGCAATTATATTTCCATCCCACCACCAGATTAGTTAGTGCTATATATTCGGCTCTGTGGTCTTTTCTCTGTTGGACATGTGAGTTTGTTTTTGCATAGACGTTTTGCTTTTGGAGTCCCCTTGGCTCGTTCGGCACAATTGGACATAAAATAATAAATGCGGCGTTGTCACGGGGACGCGAACGTTACAAATATGACTTAATAAAGAGAAATTTTTTTCTTTTTAAATTGTGTTGTTTTATTAATTGTTTCTAATTATATTATTTTCTTTACTTTTTACCAAAACATAAGAGGTGACTTTGGTAAGAAACGCATACACCAAAAAAAAAAAATAAAAAACATAAAAAAGTAAGGAAATGCTGCCACCAGTCGGAGCAGACATCACCTAAAATCATGGGTCCCCCCTTCCCTACAAAACAACGCCCTCCTTCCATTCCTCGCGTCTGTGTCCCGTCTACATGGCCCGTCAATGCGGTGGGGCTCAAAAAATAAAAATAAAAATAAAAATAAAAAATTCAAATATATACGTAAAGACACATTTTTAATGGTTATAAATTTTATTTTATTTTATTTTATCATCCCAACCAAAAGGCAAAAATGTGAACAAATTTCAATTTCCATGGAAGGAAATATTGACGCTGGGTGCCGACTCTTAAATGTTTTTTTTTTTTTTTTTTTTTTTTTTGAGTCAAAACTTCCGGTCTATTATTTTTCATCATTCTCCGTAATCATTTATTTCTCTTTTGATGTTCATTCTAATTTTTAATACCATTCGATTCCAATCTCAAACAGTAGAGTCTAGAGCGTAATTATAAGTAAAGTTATTCCACTGGCAAATCAGCGAGCGCTGAGCAAGTCAAAGATTTCACCAATCAGCAGCATCTATTATTATTTTCCCCCTCGTCGTGTATGACTTGGATTTTTACTTTCACTCTTCGGAACGCACGGTTAATACTAACGACTTAAAGACAGGATTTGAGAGAGAGAAAGTGAGAGTTCCTGCCGTTCTGAAGTTGTTTCTCACCGTACCGCCTCAATCCCCCATCACTGCATCTCCATTCTCTCTTTCTCTCTGTAAAGTCAGCTTCAACTTCTTCTTGCAAGTTTCAATCTTTTTGCTATTATAGTGGCTTCTGCTCTGGGTTTTGCCTGAAAGTACTCTGCAACCCTGTTCTTACCGCATCCTCAACATTCTGTTGAAAGAAAGCAAAAGAAACCATAAAAAGAAATGATTGTAGACAAGGGAATTGAAGGAGCCAAGGACCAGTTTCCCGTTGGCTTGCGGGTCTTGGCAGTTGACGATGACCCAACTTGCCTCTTACTGCTAGATACTCTGCTTCGTCGATGCCAATATCAAGGTCTTCCCCTGTCTGTCTCTCTGTTTCTGTTTTTTTTTTTTTTTTTCTTTTGTTATGTTTTGTTGATTTCCTTGCAGGTTTTTGTAAATGTTCATCTTTTTTTTTTTTTTTTGGCTGTTTCGTTCTTTTCTTGGCTGTATGGTTTGTACTTCATTTTTACTAGTTCCAGATATTGATTTGGTGATTTTGCTTGCGTGCATTTTTTTTTTTATTTATTTTTTACGAACCAAGCCTTGTAAAAATTGACCATCAAATTAAGTATTTATTGCGTTTTGATTTTGCTTCTCCATTTTCTCAGGAAAAAAAAAATTTTTCTTTCTTTTAGGAGATGGGGTTTTGCTCTCTGCTCCAACCAGATTCTCTTCCTCCTTATTGGAATAAAGTTTGAATTTAGATGTTTGGATATTTAATTTCTTTCTCTGGAATTATTTAATTTACTTTTTACTAAATTGATTAAGCATGCATTATTTTCTCCTGAGTTCTTTGGAGTTTGAGTTTTTGTTTTTGCTTTTGTTTTTTTTTTTAAATCCCTGTCTAAAGTTTACAAGAGCATAATAGATTTGTATACCATATCCATGGTTTACAGGCCTGTTAACTTCTGGGATTATTCTATGTAATTTTTTGGTTAAGTCATTACTATGGTTTGACTTTGTTTTCCCCTTTCGTACGTCACCGTGTGTGTGACTATGTTATTGTTAGGCTTGGGGGAGGAAGGGGGGTTGGTGGTTGCTCTGCAGTTTGCACTCATGGATTATCACAAGTTGCTTTTTCTTTTTTTTTTTCTCCATGAGTTTTATCTGGATTGTGCAGTTACTACAACAAGTCACGCAGTCGCAGCCCTGAAGATGTTGAGAGATAACAAGAACAAGTTTGATCTGGTTATCAGCGATGTTCACATGCCAGACATGGATGGTTTTAAGTTGCTTGAGCTAGTCGGGCTTGAGATGGACCTACCTGTCATAAGTGAGCCTACAAACTAGACATGGTCTTCTTATTCCCTTCTGGTCTAAAAGTTTGAAAGAAAAGTTTTATTAGACATACTAAATCCATTCAATCTCTGAACCATCAATAATTTTTCATTTTGAATTTTGTGCTATTTTAAGCTTTCTGACATTCGTAACATATTTTGGTTCTTGCTACTTGTCTGATTAAAAATCATTATGAGATTCATTCCAGAGATGTAAATTACAACCTGGTTATAGTTGGTTTAATGAGTTGCTTGAGCACTTCTTTGCCTTATGTGCTTGCTCCAAGAGGTTCTGACCCTGATTGAATAATAATAAATTGCAGTGTTGTCAGCAAATAGTGATCCAAAGCTTGTCATGAAGGGGATTACTCATGGAGCTTGTGATTACTTGCTGAAGCCTGTTCGAATGGAGGAGTTAAAGACCATTTGGCAACATGTAATTAGGAGGAAGAAATTTGATAACAAGGACCGAGATGGCTTGGACAACAAAGACAAGCCTCAACATGGAGGCGGTGATATTCCACCTGACCCAAAGTTTACTAAAAAAAGGAAGGACCAGAATGAAGATGATGATGAGAATTGTGACGAAGATAGACATGAAAGTGAGGATCCGGCCACCCAAAAGAAGCCTCGGGTGGTTTGGTCAGTTGAATTGCATCGCAAGTTTGTTGCAGCTGTTAATCAGTTGGGCATTGAGAGTATGTCATTTGTCTTCATCTTCTAGTAGTGCTTTGAAATGTCAAATTGTTGCCATGGGGTGTATGATTAATGTATGTGATTCTGTTTCCGTGTGTGTGCACACTTCTGTGTGCTCATACTCACAGACATTTGAACATCTGTGTATGCTTCATTTTCATGTATGCTTTACTATTACTCCTAACCATACACGTATCCACTTAATATAGCATTTTTATTTGGTTTCTAGCATTTTTCAATGTTATGTGGTTTGATTTTCCATCGTTAGAGAGTTTCAACAATTTATCCGACCCAAAAGTAGTTGAACTGGTAATCGAGTGGTTAATAGTAAGTCAAATTATGGATAGGCTTTTGTTTTGCATCAGTTTCTAATGTTATGTTTCTCCTTTTCCTGATGCAGAGGCTGTACCTAAGAAGATTCTTGAGTTGATGAACGTGGAAAAGCTTACTAGAGAAAATGTGGCCAGCCATCTTCAGGCATGTGATGTTAACTCTCTTGCAGTAGTTGAAACATTATCACATGAGAAGCTAATTATATCGTTCTTTGGTTGTAGAAATATAGGCTTTTCCTTAAAAGGCTCAGTACTGTGTCCAACCAGCATGCCAATATGGTGGCAGCTTTACGCAATGAGGATGCTTCTTATTTGCACGTGGGTTCGATTAATGGAATCGGATTCCACAACTTGGCAGGACCTGGGCAGTATCAAAATACAGCCTTCAGATCTCTCCCACATGGGGGGATACTGGGTAGGTTGAATTCTCCAGCTGCTCTGGGTATGCATGGCCTTCCTTCTCTGGGAGTGATTCAAGCAGGACGTGTACAAACCACTGGTCAAGTCTCTAATAGTCACAGTCAATTTGAGCCTAATACACAAACTGGAAATGCTGTTAATGTACTTCAAAGGTTGCCATTCACATTAGAACTTGATCAAATACAACCTGGCAAGGATGTTGACTACACTGGGGAACTTCCCAACAATATTGATAATACAAACCCATTCCCTGTTTCAAATGGCTTTCTAGATAAAAAAGCAATGGTTGGGAGCTCAAACAGTCCTTTTTTGGGTGTTTCAAATAAAACAGCAAATTCAGAAGGACATCCTCAAAGGGACCCAGGTGCCTACAAATTTGGAAAGCAATCTTCTGTTACAATGGCTTCCTTAGATACAGGGTATTCTTCACCTTTTCTGGATCCTGGTCGATGCTCTAACAGCTGGTCAAGTGCTGTTCAGTCCACCACTCTCCAATCAAGTTCTTTTACCTCAAGTGACCATTTTAAAGAAGCTAATTTGCATCCCAGTAACATTGGAGATGGCATATCAAGATTGGCCTTGCAAAATGGGACTAATAATTGTGACATTTCTACTGTTTCTGCATTGCCTGTTCACTTGCAGGAGGACTCTAAAGCAAATTTTCAATACGAAGTAGCTTCAGCTAGCAGCAATGCTGGACCGATGATCAGTAATGCCTCACAAGTTTGGGATGACCTGAGACAAGATGCCTCTTACCTCCCAAATGAATCGTGTGCTCCAATAAATTCTGTTATTCCTAATAATGTTGCTCTAAGTCCAAGGAGTCAGAATCTGGAACAAAATGTCTCAATTTTCCACAGACCCACAAGCTTCAGTTCAGCAGGTCAATCTACTTTTTTTGATCCCTTGTTGATGAGGAATAGTGAGGTTGAAGATTCTCCATTGGAGACACTATTGAGGTCGAAGGTTGGGTATATGATAGGCCAACAGAAGCCTCAGGACAGTTGTCTAAACAATAATTTTGGCTCCTTGGAGGATGTTGCCTGTATAATGGTGAAACAGGTCAATTACGTCATCCATTTATTTCTTTTAAAAAGTCACATTCTGCAGTAAGAACATAGTGCTGTTGGTGCATGCATGTCATTTGAATGCTTTAATTTTCATCACTGTTGAGGAAGTACCAATGTTTCTTGATGAGTATTTAGTAGAAAAATTTTTAGATCCACATACGGAATTTATATATTTCATAAAGTCCATTTCATTTCCTTTGTTGTGGAGTCAGTATTTTACTTTCAAGAATACAGATGAAAAGTATGTCCTGCTTACTGAAGATAGATTAGCTGCTAGTACATCCATGATGTAGGCATTGCATCAGTTATTTCCTTGCTCGCCTTATGGACATACCTGCAATGCTGCAACCTCAAGATTGTTTCTTGAAGCTAAAATTGAAGAACGGATTGCCTTATTTTCTCATGTTATTACATTTTGATAGTTATGTTACCATGACTTACATCCATGCGGCAGAAAATCTTGCCAACTTATGGCTCTGGACTTGATTGATTGAATTTTGACAGCTTTGCGGACTTGTGGCAAGTATATGCGAGTGCTTTCATTAGAGCAAGGCCCTGACTTTGGTCTCGTCCTTGTTTCCTGCTTTGTAATTCTATTAGCAAGCAGTGTGTGCAAACCTCAGGTTCCAGATGATTCTGCTTGTGTAAGCATGGGAAGATATGAGCTCTGTTGTTTAACTTTTGCTGTTTTTCTCTCTCTTCACCTGTTTTTAAGTAGTTGCATGTAGTGGGTTGTGGCAGCTCATAGAGCATTCTGCAGTGTGTGATTTTTTTGTACTTCTTAATTTCCCAAGTTGGGAGTTCTTGCATTGATGTTGGGTTTTGGACAGCTGGGGCCTTTTGGAGGTTTTATGCTGATTTGTAGGATGCATTTCATCCTTGTATAACATCTGCTTTTTTAATAATATGTTAATTGGCTTATAAAAGTATAAAAAAATATATATTACTGTTCCTCCTACAGAATCTTCATGTCATTTTGTCATGGTCTCCATCTTCCAACAACTGCTGTGCGGCTTTTGTCTCTACTTAATCTTTGACAAGTGGTAACAACAATTTGGTGATGCAGGAACAAGACCAGCTGAAATTCATGGGAGGAGACTTTGGATGCAGTGCTTATTCTTACAGGAAGTGCATTTAGAGTCAATTTTACATGCCAAGTCTTAGGAAAATATAAGTATCTCCTATAGAAATACTGGAGCACCCTGCTACTTTGTGAAATTTTCTTTGGGGATCTCAGACTACTTTTATCTAAGTATTCCACGTCTCCTTTCCTCTACACTACTGTATTTGTTATGTTAATACTGTTTTGATTTGACGTTAAGCAGCGCAGTCATTTTCTCTAGTTAATCAAGCAAAGTCTCACAACAGTGTTCGTGGCAGTTCAAATGCATTAAGAGGATGTTTTTTCTTTACCAGTTCGCCTGTGCATAATTGGTATCACAAGACTTCCACGGTCGGGCAGCGAGGTATTGTCCTGACCAGGAAAAATGCGTCCGGTGTTACAACAGGGATAAGTATCTTCTGGAAATTGGATAGCCCACCAGAAGGACAAGTGCAAATATATCGACCCCTCGTTATGACATATAATGATTATCGTATTCAGCAATCATTTTCTTGTGATCTTTTCATATCCTCCCTGAGGTTTACCCACAGGGGCCATCTCGAACAAAAAGGACAAAAAAAAGAGAGGAATGTTTCAGATACATCAAAGTCATTTCTTGAGGCTGCTTGCAAATTCATCGGGAAATAGTGTGTGAAAGCATCAAGTGCTTGTGGAAACAGGTCAATCCTCGTATCAATGCCCCTCAAGCCAACAGGATTTTGCATGAAGTACGCAACTTGAGGGATTGGAGAAACTAATGAGGATACATTAGGCGTATTTCCATGTAGAAAATTAACGTTGTGGAATGGTGTCCTGGTCCAGTCTCAAGCTCTCAAGCCAGGGTCGGCTCCTTCGAGGGGGGGGGGGGTGGGGGAGGGTCCCCTGGGGTCCGTCAAGAGCCTCCATGTATGCATACACCTATTTGCTGTTAACAGAGTTTTATCGTTTCTATAATGGCTTCATAGCCTCCTTCCTCCATTTCTTCGGCACTTAATGCAATTGAGGCCAGCACGTAAGCATTGCCGCTGAAACACCTTGGAACCGGTGGCACCATCTTGTTCCTCGCGTCCACAGCAAATTGCAACCATGCCATTCTTTCTTTACTCACTCCTACAGCCTTTATTCTTGCCGACTCATAGAGCCTTGTTCCATGCCTGATCTAAACTCACTCCTAGAGCTTCCGTAACCACCGCATGACAATGGAATAACCTTCCATTACACCAAAACTCGCTTTTCAATCAGAGGATCTGAGTACTCTTTATAATTTAACTTCAAGGTTCAAGCTTATGTTCATTTATAGAGACTTATGCAGGTATATGATGTGTGGAAAGCGGAAACCCAAGTTTGTTCTTGACCATAAAAATCTGCATATTATCCTAAACGTGAATTGTTTGATGTGCTCCCAAATTTGTCAATTTCAGCTTCGTTTCCTTTTTCCAGATGTTTGGATGTGCACTTGTCTCTCTTTCTCTTCCTGAATTGAAAATGAATGCTAATTGATTAAGATTCTATCTCAATCTCTGGCCTAAAATCCAACCTTTTACTGATAGATGTGTAATTTACAATGTCGTGGCAATCAATTTAAAGGTGAACATGAAGATGAATAGGTGAAAATGAACAATGAGAAAACTGTTCGGGCTTTATCCAAGCAAATTAGAAAAAAAGAAAAAATTGACCTTCCACAGGTGAGCTGCCACGACTTCAAAGGATGAGCATGGGAAGCTGTCTCTCCTCTCACCCAATATTTTCCTCTTGAGGGTTATCTATAGTTAGATGCAAAATCTTCAAAACATAATTTGAGCAACCCATGTCCCGAAAGTTTCTATCTCCAATTTTTTCACGATCCCCAGGGAGGTTGTGGCCATGATCAGCAACCGATTGTTGTGTCAAATGATACAAATGTTCAATGGCTGCAGCGCTCGCCTTGGCTTTGGCCGCCAGAAGATTACCTTCCAAAAGTACCCCTCTCTCATGCACTGGCCTCCGTAGCTCATGCCTGCCCTCTTCTTTCATTGCTGCCGAGTTAGAAGCCCACGCAGGCAAAAAAATCATAAATGGCTGGTCCATCAAACAAAGAGTGGCTTGCGCCAATTCCTACAGAATAGACTCCACAATCAAATTGTGTCCTCTGTATATATAAACACATAATTGTAAGTCATAGCCCACAACAAAATGGGAGAAAAAAAAAAATAAAAATAAACGAAGGAAAAAACCTAACCATGACATATATATTCATGCATTTTTCTGCTTGTTACTTAAATTTGTTTCAATGCATTTTGGCATGTTCCCTATTCACATATATTGATGACATATATTTGTAAATATAAACAACATTTGTACGTAATTAATTTGCATTAAACTTGAAAAAGGATGTACATACATTCTCACTAGTACCTTGGCAACAACTAAAGGCGTGTGGGTGAAATCTGCCCTACAAGCTGGCGTATAAACCACATTTTCAAAGAAGTCATTTATGCCGGGAGAGACCTCCAGGCTCCGAGATCATAACTTGAGAGAGTCATTGCCTGAACCAGAACTGCATCTTCGTTGTTGCACCAAAGATTAAGCTTCCCACCCTTTGGGTCCAGGCATAGCCTGGTCGCAGCTGGGTACCAGGTGGAGACGGCTCTTCCAAGCCAGATTTCAAGCTACTCAAAACAGAATTTGGTGTCAAGTTGTTATTGGCGTAAACAAGGGGCGGCTTGTGGGCCTAATTTTTTTTGAAATAAAAGATAAAAAAATTATCTCTCTTTGTCTCTATCTCAAGGAGGAGACCAATAGCCCCACGCGTCTGTTTGGTGGGCCTAATGTGTTACAAAATTAGGACCCGCTTCCTTTGCCCATTTCATTGGCTATTATTATTTTTTTTTTTCTTTTTTTCCCTATCATTGCCAAATCTGCCATAAACAAAACTTCAGAAAAATAACAGTAAAACCTATTTTCATATTCCGATAGGCAAGAGTGTGGGGCTAAGTTTGGTGCGATTAAAAAAAAATAATAATGAAACCAAACTAATAGCTATGGCTTAGAGATTTATAAAAATCAAACCATACTATATGCCTTTCAAATTAAACTACACTGCATATTTAACATCTTGCAGTGAACAAAAGGAGAACGCAAGTCTGGAGTACAAGTGCGTGTTTCAATGGTTATTGTTTATAAAATAGGCAACCTTGCTCACCAATAGAAGGTCCGTGGGTTTGTGCTTATTGGTGGAGAACGAGAGTTCCACAAGATTCTACAGAATTGGCTAGTGCAAATCAATGATTAAAGGAAAAAAAAAAAAAAAAAAAACTTTACGCTCGGGAAGTCCTCCATGGGACAAAAGCCAGCAAAAGAAGCTTTATTTATTTGCTAGCAACAGAAAACAATGCGAGAAAAAAAGAGTGGGGGACGAAGCTTTGCTGTATGGGTTGGCATCTCGCCATAGATGCGAGAGAGGAAAAGTTGGATCAGGAGGAGAGACACCGGCAGAGGGAGGGCGTAGGCGTAGGAAAGCATGCGTGCACTTGAACCCCATGCTTGTCTCTTCCTGTCTCCACTTTTCCAGCATTTGCCTTATTTCGTGTTCCTTTTCTCCCCCACCCCACCCCTTTCCACTCCCTTTTTTCCCTTCACCCTTGTTCAATTCAGCCTGTTAGCCTGTGTCTTTGTATTACTTACTTACATATTAATGCTCAATTTTATAGTGTAATCTTTTACTAGTGAGAGTTTATGTTGAGTGTGAGATATCAAATTTTAACGTAATATATATCCAATTCTGTTCTTTTGGTAGATGATAATAAATGGAAATGTCTCCAGTGACCTTTTAACTCCCCAAGTTACAGTTACGATATCCCATATACCTGCAAAACAATTTATATATATATATATATATATATATATATATATATATAGCCGTTTTTGACACATGAACTTTTTACTTTTTCGAGTATAAATTGGGAGTTGAAACACAACTCACTTTTAACTCCCATGAGAATGTGAACTTTAATTCCCATGTGAAAAAATCAAAAACCACGCTCGTTGAATACACGGTGTACCATTGCACGTCAAAATTTCAAACCCGGTAGAGTCGAAAATTCGTTGAAGCTTTTTCTATAATCTCAGAATTTTACGGTTACGGATCACATCTTAAGGACAGTTAATGATACTTCAATAATTCAAGAAAAGCTATTTGTCTCGAGATATGTCTCTGTCCTCGGTTGTGCTTAGATGCCACGCATAATTGCATCTATAGTAGCTATTTAACCAGAAGGAAGACATTTCCTGTCAATGAGGTTAAAGGGAAATATGCGTAGGCATCTTGTAGCCCGTTCATTGGGGTCTACGGGATGTGCTTAGTGTTGACAAACACCATCAAGAGGCCAAGGTTGAGAATAAAAGCAACCTGTCCACTTTCTATCAATGCCACGGCACTGTCCATTCCTTCCCCCATAAAGTATCGCCACATTTGGGGTTTAGAATAAACGAGCTGCTTAGGCAACATTCTCTGTACTTGCCACCGGCTGGACTTGCGCCTATTCATTGCAAGTCGCACTCTTTAGTTATCCCCTTTGACAATAAAGACAGCAACATCAATGAGTGAAAAGTATTTTCAAGATAGTAAGTTTATGAATTCTGCAGAAGAACATTTAACATAAAATGACAAATTTTTAATGAAAACAATTATTGCTAAGACCTAACTCAAAATGTTTAACTCTCCTAATATCAGAAGTATTTATTTCTAATGCCTCAGAATTAGCTTGCAGCAAGAGAAATATCGAAATGGGATATTAGGATGTCATTTATGCGCCTCAATCATCTAGAACAATAATCCCCGGGTCAATTTTCTCGGCATCATTCTTCATTTCTTCCATGTCTACATCATTTTCATTTTCAGTTATGCCCAGATCTGTAGAAGCTGGAGCATCGCAAGGTAATTGGCTCGTTTCATTCTGTAATTCTGGCTCTGTTTTTAAATTAATCATCTCAACATCTTCTACAGCAGAAGACTTGTGGTCATTCTGCTCAGTAGGTGAATCAACTTGTGCCCCCTGACCTGACTCCACTACAACCTGTTCAGAAGCAGAAGATTTGTGCTGCACAGAAGAGAGAATTTGCATCATCCGCTCATTAATTGTCTCCAGTGGACAAAGTTTCTGCCTCACCACCAGACTTGCCGGTTGATTGGATATGGATGTTTGAATTGATTCACGAACATCTTGCTCAAATATTTTGCAAATCTGCCAAAGAGAAAGAAGGCCTGATGTGTCCAATCCTCTACTGCCACCATGGGAGGAACTAGGACAAATTTATACTCAAAAACATATTACTAGAAGATCTACCTTGTTATATAGCTCAGCCAACTCCAGTCGATCTAAATCACCATTGCAAGCAGCTGCCAAGATCTCTTCATCATCTACAAGATTGAGAATACCAGTCATTAATAAGATTTCTTTTGGCTTAAGGACATAAAATTGGCCCATTTAAGTAATGCTATTCACCAAGCATATGCAGTGCATAATATGTTCCAATTATGTTTACCCAAACACTCCATCCCACCACACAAAACAAGAATAAAGAAGACCTCTATCTCTAATAGAAGTTTTTTTTTTTTCTTTTTTTTGTTTTTTCCAGAAATCCAAACATGCTGATGGTAATCCACAAAAGTCAGGCTTCATAATGGAACAATAACTTACTTAGAGGTTCTATCTTCGGCAAATGATTGATTATATCATCATCAATCTTCATGGAACTCAAATTTGATTCAACTGCTGTTTTCATTTTACCATCAAGGTCTTCAGCTTTCTCATTCTCATCTTGTTTTTTTTGAGCCTGTAACCATAATCGGGGAGGGAACATGCAATTTTAAAAGCAAGTAGTAAGATATCAGATCATTATAAGTATGTATGCAAATTCTTCTGTCCTACAAGGTATTTTCCACATGGAAGCACTGGACCATTTAAATAAACTTGTGTCCTAAAGCAAGAGTGAAAGTCGAAGGCTCAAAATGAAGCCATGAACTTCTTATAAAACAATAACAAAGTCTTAATTCTAAATTTAATTGAGTCAATTACATGAGCATTTTCTTTTCATTCCATCTTATTATGAACAAACTTCTCATAGAATACTAAAACTAACCATGCACAAATATGCATACAAAAAAAAAAAGCAACAAAATTTTATAGCCTTCTTATCCCATCACTATTTCTCTGCACAACTATTTCCCTAATCGATGCACATATTTGACTCCTTGTTCAATTTGCATCAATCAAGATTTAAAGACATCTATCTATGCAAATTATTTTGGGAGTAGCTTTTCTCTGCTATTGCTGAAAAACAATTTCATCTCTATTTTCTAGCATCCCATCTCTGCTGTCATCTGTCCGCACATTCCACAATCGGTCCCAATGACAGCCTTCCAGAAACTACAACCACAAACCCACCAATCTCCTCCAGCCCTTCTCTATCCTTCACAGTTATCATGCTTAGCCAATCAATTGCCACAATGATTCACTCCAACAATGAATACAAAAACCATAAGAGCAAAAAGTAATAGAGCCACAAGAACAGAAGTTACTTGGAGAATCTACATCAGAGAATCAGCTTGAATCAACCAAATCTTCTCTTGGAATTTTTGGGACACTATCAGCTTAAATTGTATGACTTCATATCTGGTTTTAAAATTTTAGAGTTGGATTTTTACTGATTTTATGTATACAATGACAAGAGTTTTAACAACTCATTATTGGCAGAACAAATTCTGTGATTTTTCACATTGTGATGGCATGAGACCTGGGCTTTAGGGGTTGACAACAGAGCCGACATAGTCATTGGCAGAGGTAGAGAAGGTGTATAAAAGGAGTAAGAGAGAGGGATGGGTTGCAACAGAGGAAGTTGTGAGCAACAGAAATGAAGATGCCAAAAAATCAAAGAGAGAGAGATAATGCACAAAGAAACCAAAAAATTGATTAATTGGAACCAATAGTGCACTGCTACTTCTGTCAAAATTATAAAAAAAATAAAAAAAAAAAGAGAGATCTGGGTTAGTGGTTACAATGTTAAAAAATAATTTTTTGGCCAGTGTGGTCGTAATTGGTAATAAAAATGCAGATTTTAATATTTATTTATTTTATTTTAGGGTTTTCCTATCCTAAGTTCACTTTTTGCTTATATCAATTACCAGTTAAATAGACAAAAATTCTAAAAAAATTGAGTTTCAAGAGGTTCCATAAGAGCTAAATTTGTTAAAAGATAAAAATCAGCTAGCTGCTTGAAAAATTTAATTGTATGTAATCAGTAAAAACATTTGGACGTTTATGCCATTGTATTCCACAAAATAAATTATGACCAAAAATCTAAAAAAACATTGCAGCACTATCATAGTATGCATAATTCCATTTGACAAATATCGCACAAAAGTAGCTGAATAGGAGCTTAGAATAATTATACCAACTTACAGAGCATAATTTATGGTACTCTGCATGAAGCCCTTTCTCCAATAGTAGTTCTCTTTTCTTAATAAACTCAACCTGGCGTCTCTGCATATCTCTGAATTGATATAGTATGGAAGAATCCTGAAACAATCGTGCATGGTTTGCAGGACCTGTGCCTTGGGGAACATCAGCAGCTACATTATTCTCAGAACCACCTTGTGCTTGAGAACCAGCTTGTCCTTGAGAACCAGCTTGTCCATAGGCAGTATAGTCTACGAAGGGAAGATTCAATTCTTTACAGATGACCTCCTGAATTCTCAAGTCTTTGTCATCAATAATTGCTTGCCACCTTCCATACCCATGCCTTACATTTGAATTTAGTTTGAAAAAAAAAAAATGAGAAACAAACTGAAGATTGTGATATAAGATAAAAATAAGGATCCTATGCATACAAAGAATAAAATACATCAGGCAAAAACCATTTACACTTTCACCCATCCATAACTTTCTATAAAACTCTTTTTTTCTGCAGCCCACATTCACAATAATTCTATTCCAACAAATAGCATATTGGTATACTGATTGAGATATGAGTTCTATAAGGACTAGATACAGGCCTATCAAAGAGAATGTCTCAATTAGATTTCTTTTGCCCATTGTTGACAAAAATCTAAGAATGTTTTCTACATAATATTTCAATGAGGCATACCTAAGGCCACAATGGTGCACCCAAAATCTTTACGTTTTCCAAATAGAAATTTCTTCAACATTAATTCTTCCATGGAAGATGCCACTAGAGTCAATCCAATAGCAAAACATATCAACTGAGGCAGAGCATGTTTAAAAAAGAAGTGCTTCAAATTTGAGCGAAGGTAAAAAGTGCATGCACCTAGTCATACCATCATTAAAGCAAACCTTGATCATCTCTCAAATTAAATCTTTCTTGAAGAGAACTTGGGAAGCAAATATGTTTAAATCATGCAGTGCAGAAAAGCTATTATGACCAAAGACACAAAGAAGCTGACAAAGCACATATAATACCACATAATCCCAAAGGCCTAACCAAGAAAGCATACTTACTTTGACACTGCACGAAGAAGCAACAAATCATGTCCTTCTTTCCAACATTTCCCTCCCTTCAGTCCTGGGTAGCACATTAAAATTTCCTCCTCGAATAGGGGAGTACCTGGGTTCTCTGATGCAAACTTTACCTACCATTTCCAAAAACACATCAACTGTATATTCAAGAACTAACATCAGAAAATAAATAAAAACATTAAGTACATTGAAGCTATTTTGATATCTCCAGTATGCATAGTTAATAAGCCACTACCAGCTTCCAATGGCTATCATTAATCATTTTCCTTAAGTAATAAAAACAAAAAAGAACAGCATTGAGCACATTGTCATTCACAGTTATGGATGGCCAGACAAACATCTCTTTACACTTTTAGCATATGAACAGAGAGAAGAAGAGGAATCGTGCCCATCTTTCATTTGGTGGCTTGTTCATCCATATCACAATAAATGCATGCTATAAATAACCAGGTACAAATCAACAGTCATTTAAACAGAGATTAATCATCTATTAATATAATGGATAGGAGGGAAAACTGAACCATCAAAAATTTCAACTCAAAAACTCACCTTTTCATCAATTAAACTCAGGGTTGCTATCCTAACAAGTACATCTGCTACCCTAAGCCCTTCTTTGGGAACACCATCTACAGTGGAAATTAATGAAAGCAGCAAAATATTAAACAAAACAAGCCAGAAATCAAGCAAACACATAAATAACAAGTGTTCTGTCTGAGGAAAAATTACCCTTAAAATTTGGCAAGTCATTAATTTCTTCAACAAGGTGAGACAAGAATAATTTACCATAGCTGAATTCAAAGGGAATAACATAAATCAGAGGACCAGACAGCCACAATATACAACATGAAGTGATCAATAAGCTAGCACATAAAGTATTAAAGCTTGCCAAACAAATAAATAATGCAACCATTAGAAATGATCAAGTGCATATGAAGAAGCCAGTAAGATAATTCAATTTACACAGCTGGATCAATGAATGACGTTAAGATTATTTCTTGCTAAATACTTGGTCTAGTAAGCATTGAAAAGCATCATTACAAGTTACAATGATGATGTGTGTTGACAATAAGAACAGCTATGCAGACTTTTAACAATAAGTAGCACAAAGGCATTACTCTTTATACATGCTCTGTATAGAAGCCATAGGCTCCAACTAGGCTGTTAGGCATAACTAAGAGATATTATAAGCAGGTGCACACAAAGACCTCCAACGCAAAAAATAAATGAATAAAATAAAATAATTTATTCAAAAGTTGATAAAGTGATACTGAAATTATCAATTTCAAAGCAATTAATAAGCTATAAATGAATTTAGCCAAATACTAAATGAAGGTCATGTTGAGGACCTGTGTATTTCTTCATATGTCTTCTGTTTCAAGCGAGGTACAAACTCCTTCCAATCATACTCCCCGACCCCAAACCTATGAAAAATACATTAGTAGCATAAGACAAACTGCAAGAGAAAAAAGGCTAAAAAGATCCAATTACATAGAATGCTCTTCATACATTCTCCAAAGAGTACCTGCAACTCTTATAATTGGACATGTAAGCAACCCCAGACCCAGAAAAGGAAGAGATGGGAAGACACACTATTTAGGATCATCAGAGAATCATTTTTGGAAAAATAGACCATAAAAGTTAGCCTAACCTCATCAAAATCTGCACAAAAGCAGCTCTCTGATTCTGATTAAAGCCTAGCACTTTAAACGATTTTCCTTCACCCTCCATTAAAGGAGCTGGCTCAGCTGCGAAATACATCAGAATTAAATGATATTGCCAAATTCTAGCCATCAAATCCACCCAGCTGGATAGGGGAAAAAGAAACCTCGAGCTTTCTTTCTGTAAGGCCTTCTCCCGGGCTGAGTTCCATGTGAAGTTGTTTCACCATCAGTCAGCTCAGCTTCATAGTTATCATCCTCACCATCAGAGCTTACATCTTCCAAACCAGCAAGTTCATCTTCTTCAACAGACACCATCTGAACAGGTAACAAAAATTCACCATATTATTCCATAGAAAAGACACAGAATTGAAAGCAACTATTCTCTGTTTTCCTTTTCTCATTTTGGTTTATGAAAGCCATGTATTTTAAGATACTGGAATTATAAGTTCTAAAGCATTTTAGCAAATATGATAATGTTACATACTTTCTCGAATACATGACATTTTTAAAGGGAGACACAAACTTGCAAAGTAATGTACCCAGGAAGCCACACAAAGAGTCCTTTCGCCTGATCAGTAAGAGCAAAGGAAAACAAAAATACCTGCTTTCGGCTTCTCTTTCCTTTGCCTAGGGAATTGAACTCCTCAATGCTATGCACTTCATATCTGTCTTTCAGCAATTCTTCCCAGTAATTTGTTCTTTCAGAGCTGCTCAGGGTAGATTTAGCTTCTTCGGCAGCCTTTTGAGCTTCTAATTGTGCTGCTGCCTCTGCTTCGTCAATATACTCAAAATTTGCAACCTAAAATATACAGTATTTTTTCGTTCAGAAATCCTAAATCAAAAAACAAAAAAGAAGATGAAAACCAAGAGATCACTGAAGATTTTAATAAAAGTTAGAATCAACAAATTCCACAGGTTAATAAGCCTAAAATGTGAACCAAAGCATTTGAAAGAGTCACCCACTCTCCTCACCAAGAAGAAACTTTTGATTCAGTCACACCACAAACTTATGCTACGTCTCAAATTAGGAATGGACATAAATCTGCATGAGCAACACTTGTAAAACCATTGGAAATGCAAATCTGGGCAAAAAGGGCAACCAAAAATATCAAATTCTAAAACCATAATGACAGAACAGGTCCACGTAAGCTACCATATTTGCAGAAAGGGTCAACTTGTCAAGCACCGTACACTCAATATAAGATTTTGAAATACAAAGGTCTAGATATATTTCAGACTATATTCTCATGCATCCAACAACACCACTCTTAATGACAACCAATGGCCACAGGAAATAATGTAATAGAATGATTAAAAGGAAGGAAGCTCATTTAATTGCATTCGCTAATTACATACATAGAAAGCAACCGCAAAGTCAATAATTTGATAAAAATCCTAGATTTAAGTTCTAAAGACTTGGGCTTGGTTTATCCTTAAAATTTGGTGAGCATTTAATCTGAAAGACTAAAAATTTTGGTAACCTTAGGTCTATGTTATTTGACTCTTGCAGAAAACAAACTAACATCAACTCATGCAATTGCACTTTAGTTGCAAGATTTGGCAACAGAAATTGTGTGTGAGAAATTATGCTTTCTAGACCATAATATTAATTTGCAGTTGCATACGCTTGCAAAATGGAGAAATCTCTTCCCATGTCAAATGAGAATCTGGGACCTTTCTGCGCCCAGACATACAAACTGGGCCTCCAGGCAGTTAGTATGTTATATCATCAGATGAACCAGTAACACTGTTGTGGTTTTCAAACACTAGGGTAGCCACACCGTCAATTTAAAATTAAATTTGGCATAAAAGATTTATCAGCAGGACATAGGCTAAATCTACAGAACACACTGACATGATTAAAAAAGGGAATTTTTTTTTTAACTTTTCTTGATCCATAAGATAAAAGAATGGGCTGGAATTTCTTCGTATATTGAAATCTTTTTTAAAATAAATAACTTTAATAGCTATTTTTAAGAGCAACAAATAAATGCAAGGCAGCTATACAAGTAGTAGTAAACACACTGCAGAAACTTGCAAGCTTAAGATGTCAATGGCTTTTAGAGAATGCCACCCAACTCTCTATCGTTCACTTAATGAGGAACAATAACAAAAGCTAAATTGAATTGAATGATGGAGAACGTTCAAATGCCACCTACATATAACTGTTACAATGATCTTTGTATTAAGAACAGAAATGCAGGCCAGCCATAGGCACACAGAGGCAAACAAACCTTTACAACATAGATAAAATTATGGAAAACAAAATAGTGGGAAAACATTGATTAGGTTGGTAAAGTGTTTGCTGTTTACTTTATGCACTTGAGTTCCCCTGCGTGGATGGGCCAGCCACCTCTTTGGGTACAGGGATCCCAAAATATGCAGTAATGGTTTTTAACTTTTACAAAATTAACAGTTGTTTTTCTAAACAATATATAACAAATTAAACCAATTAAGCATGTTGCTCACTTGATCCTATACCAGAAATTTTCACAAATGTATAGAGGAATACAGCAAGGAGACTCCCTCCCCCCCTCACTCTCTCTTTCAGGTGGCAAAATATAGAGCAACAGAATCAGGTATAACATAAACCGCCACACATCCACGTACATGCATACACATTGGAAAATTAAGACAGAAACCTTAAAGGCCTTTAAAAATCCTTCCTCCTCTTCATCCACCAATGAGATTTCTTCATCTCCTAGTTGTTCACGATCAAGCAACCTATTATAAGAGAAAACACATGGTGAGCCTGAGCCAAAATTTAAATTATTGAAAGCTAAATCACGAGCAACAAAAATTATTTACCGGTCTATAGCAGCATCATCATAATGGATTTGACGTGATTTTCGTGCTTCATCATTCTCATCTGCAAATAGCTCCTTTGAACCATATCTGATGATGTCATCTAATTCTTCCTAAAGGAAAATTAAAGCCATTTAGTGGATTTTTATTAATGGACTTTGGCACAACCTCTCTTGTACAACTGTCAGTCAATCTGCCATATCTTTTTCACAGATATAAACAATGTACCACATAAACAAAAGAAGCCAACCATCCAACAGAACTAATGTGGTCGACTTATGGATGGCTACTTCCAAGAATAATTTTCAGACACATCTAAATTTTCAATTTGCCCTTAAGAATGCACCATAGTGTGATAAGAATTGAATCATGAGACGCATGTACCTCCAAGTATTAGAAGCCATAAAATCAGCATATTCATTAAGCTTATGCAACAAATAGGCATGTCACAACAGGCTTCGCTGTTACATGAAATAACCCTTAAACTAGGGAAGCTTGTTACCTGATTAATATTTTGTGTCTTCAGCTTGCCAACAACAAGATGCTCTAAAACCATTTTTTTCCTGGTCATCTGCATCATGCGTTCCTCAATAGTTCCACGAGTTACAAGTCTATAGATCATAACCTGCAGCAGAAAAACAAATATTATTGCACTTCAACAACCAACAAGAAGAATCTACATCGCCATTGAAATGTAATGAATTACCTTGTTAGTTTGCCCAAGTCGATGAGCTCTAGCCATTGCTTGAAGATCAGCATGGGGATTCCAATCGCTATAAAATTGAAAAATAAAAAGCATCACAGATCAGCAGAATGAACTGAAATTTATTCCAACTTCAAGATCTTAAATCAGCATCAAATTATATTGGTTGTACCAGTATGCAGTCCAATATGTCCACATCTAGAAAATATGTTTAAAACAAAGGAAGAATGATGATGCCAGATCACACACAGGTAAGAAAAAAGTCTAATTTATGCCAAGTAGCAAGACTTTTAAAAACTTAAACCAATATCACAAATAGGAAAAACAAAACCATAAAATTCAATTTCTCTTGTTATGGACAGAGATAATTAAAGAAGGGGGAAACATCAAAGCCCATGATTAAGAAAGTGATTACAAATACATTTTGAGCCATAGGCCCAGGCCAAAAGTAATCTTTATATATTATCTAACAAGGGAAAACATGAGTGAGTTCCTAACCATAAGTCGCTACTTTGTTTAACTGCAACTTCCTCTAGAAACCTAAGAGCACCAGCAAAATCACAATACACAAACCATCCATCCAATGACAATCCCGTTATAAGGTGCAATTTTATTTCTATTGTCTCTCATGGATAAAATTTGGTTTGTGCTACATAATTGGAATCAAATGGAACCAGAAAGGGACTAATAAATTCACTGAAGTGTTTAGTTTCACGTGGAATTGAAATCAAAATGATGGTTAAGGTCCATCCAATAATAAGAATAAAATTCTGGATAAATTATAAAAAAAGAAAGAAAGAAAGAAAACTACAAATTGCAAATTAAAAATTACAAAATATAAAAATTATTAAAAATATAATAATATAATTACAATTTATTACAATTTTTATAAAATAAAATTATAAATAAAAAGTAAAATAAAGGATCAGTTTCGTAATAATAATGATAATAGTAATAACAATGATGATGATCACAATGATGACGACAATGGCGACAACAACAATAATAATAATAATAAAATTAATACTAATATTATTATAATTTTTAATTTTGATTTTATAATAATATTTTAATAATTATATTAATATTAGTATAAATATTATTATTATTGTTGTTATTGTTATTATTAAATAGATTTTTTTACTAATATTTTATTTGGAGGATTTCATTTGTGGTTCTATTATTTGATTATTTTTGACAATTTTTATATTTTCAAAATAAAATATGTATATATGTATATATCATAATATTTATATGTTTAATTTACATAGAAAAGATGGGGAAATGAGACCGAGGTTAACTACAGAGATGAACTGAATGATAATTCTCATATACAGGGGAATCCCATTCCATAATTAAATAATGTGAATTCTCCTTAGCAAACACTAAAAATGGAAATCACTTATCGTCATTCTAATTCCTAAATAGAAAAACGGTGAACCAAACAGCCCCAAAGTGTAATTCAATTGACTCTCCATTCACATTTTGTTGGTGATATATCTCCTTCCCCAAAATTAATCAGCATACCACTTGACAAATTTTCCATCAAGTATTCATGTTTGTAACCTACAAAATGATTCCAAAACCTACTAGCTACTTCTGCTCCAGCCACATTTCGACAACACCTACTTTCTCATTCTTAATTCAGAAAGGAGAAAAAAAAAAAGGAATGAAAGCATTTCACCTATCATATATAATTACTGTATCAGCTGTTGCAAGGTTTATCCCCAGTCCTCCAGCTCTAGTGGAGAGCAGAAAACAAAATCTTGAAGAATTTTTGGCATTGAATCGATCTATACGTATTTGTCTCTCAGCACCACCAACCTTTCCATCTATCCTTTCATACTGCCATTTCTGTTTAGTGAAGAATGGCACATGCAAGTACAAAGTGAATGCTCAATATGTTAACAACCTCACTGTTTCAGCAAATAAAGACAAACACTTTGACGTGGAACTAAATGATTATGCCATAACTATACCTTGTAAGTGCAGTAATCTTCCAGTAAGTCAAGCATGTGCTGAAATTGTGAATAAATGAGAACTCTATGTCCTTGCTCCTTAAGCTTCACCATCATTTTGTGCACCAGTTGCATTTTCCCAGAAGATTCAAGGAGTTGTCTGCTAGACAAGCAATAAAACAGTTACTCATCATAAAATTTCATAGCTGATCTAGAAAATAGAACAAAGCAGCCCAAAAAGAAAAAAAAAAAAAAAGAAATGAAAAGAAAAGAAGAAATTAAACAATGCAAGGCATGGTATTAGCCAATTCAGAAGGCTTATTATATGAATTTTCTCCAACAATCACAATTTTCAATTCAGCATGCGAGCATTCTATCTGTCTCAAATAGCTAATAAAATGGAAACACATAATGACTAAGAATTTAAAATATATGTTTTTTCCACTTCAGGACCTAAACTCTTAATATTTTTTGATTACCGACTAGGACATTGGGATTTAGTTTGATAATTTTGATTTGAAATTAATACCACCATCTGTAATTCCTCTTTTGTTTTCCCCCCCTAAGTCCAAACTAGAGGCTACTGAGGTACATTTCCAGAATTATCCATCAATTGAACCGTAATATATTACACTATTAGTGCAAGAAGCTGTCAGGTGACAGTTATTTTGTTAGTCAGAGGTCTCTTACATCTTTTACCAAACAACCAATTTCAACATTACCTTAGTTATGAATGAGAAAGACTAATCACCACCCACTGTTCATTTCATAATTTTCAACAGAGGCATTTCTACTCTACAACAATAGATATCTTGCTTCATTTTTATTTTTATTTTTTTCCCAATTACACCAAGATAATCTGGCCTACATTAATTTTTTATTCTCTGAAAAATTAAAAAGAAAATGGGACAAAAAAGAGAATGCCATATGTCTTGAACTTTAAACACTTTCAAATAGGCTACCCAATTAAACAGGAGCAGAAAATAAATGAATAAATTATGCAGAGCATATATTGACCCATTCAAAAGCGCATTTCTGAATCATCAGAATGCAAAAGATTCCCTTTCATGTCTACAAGTGTAAGAAACCCAAATGAGATGAAACTTAACTAAAAGTATTTGCTAGTTCTATAAGCACAATAGACTTGGTCTGTCAGACAAAAAGTTTGAAATATCACCAGTGACAATGTCAATGTGAAGACTAACCTCTCATGTGGGCCAAATAACCTACCCCAACCCAACCCCCCTCCTCTCTCTTCCACACCCAGGGAAAAACACCAAAGACTCACGCAACACATGCTCATGAAATTGCAAATAGAATAGACATAGTACTTGTGAGATTCACTAGGATCTTCTACATCTGGTTCAACTCCATCTAACAGATATGGATGACAACAGAGCTTCCGTAGTTCCATAACCACATTAATAAGGGAAATCTGGTTAAGAAACAACAAATGTGAGTTTGAAATATATGTGTTAGAAAAGAGAGCTCTAATGTATACAAGCTTCATTTGCCTCAAAAGTGAAGATGCACCTGTGGACCACCATGTCGAGTTAAAATGATAGTTGCGAGTCAAAATTGCCTTGTAATACTCTTTCTGCTTGCTACTTAATTCAACGCGTAGGATGAGTTCTTTCTTAGGAGGTAGCTCCTTCATAACGTCCTTCTTTACCCCTATAGGAGCATGAGAAAATAATCCAGCAACATAAATATGACTTGGTGTCATCAAAATGTGTATAAACTGGGATTCATAGCTTTGGCAGGCCTAACAGATCAGCAATTACCATTCTCAGCAACACAAACAAAAGAAAGCCTTTTCAATTACTGATTAAAGGTTTCTGGGTCTTTTCTACAGACCCTTAGTAGGAAAAAAAATTTACTCTTCAACTTCTACATGGTATATTCACTTCACATGAGAATTTAGATGGGAAGCATTCATCAAGTATACATATTTCTGTCTATGATCACACAACAAACAAGGGTTTTAAGAAATAGAAACCCTAAAACAGGTCATCAAGGTGTACATAACTAATAATCAGAGAGGACTTCACTAGTGCAACTTGGCAGTCTCTTGTCTCTAAAATGGCAAAAGAAATACAATATCCAGATAAACCTATTTCTCCAATGAAAACTTGAGCAAACTCAATAAAAGTAGAAATAATATCAACTAAGAACTTAAAAAAGGGTTTTGGCTTCACAAATAAAAGGAATAAATCAACAAAGATAACAGTCAATCTATTTAAGCAACAACCATGAGTCACCATCAACTAAGCATTGAGCAATTAAAGCAATCAAACTGAACACAGTTGTCAAATAAAAAAATTTCTTTTTTTTTACGTCTAAGTAGATGTGGAGCCAACATCCTATGAAGCCTTGAAATTTGCTCCTCCTGATTTATATCCTTAAACTCCTCCTGAAACTCCTCCAAGCTTCCAAACTGCAGTGTTTAAACAACATTAAAGATGAAAAAGCTCTCTGCATGTGCCAATAAGTTCCTAGAACTTGTCTTCTTCCCATTAAAATCTCTAGAGCTACCATAATACTAACCTTTCCAGCATCAAGGAAGTGCATCAGCATGAAAAGCTCATCCAGATTGTTCTGATAAAGCATCAAAGGTGATTATCAGTAATATTGAAACAGAACTTAAAAGCATTTAGCAAGTAAATGACAGCACTAAAAGTGAAAAGTTCTGTAATAATCCCAGAAAAAATTATTAGAGCATAACATGAAGAGTAAACCCCATTGAACAGTTAGTTGGCATCCAAAAATCAAGACAAATAACCACAATTAAAATAAAATGACTAAGAGAAGCCTTGATGCAAACAAAATGTGCCACATACAGAGACAGAGAGGCAGACAGAAGATGGCATGCATGCTCCCTACAAACACGAAGCAAGGTAATGACCTATAGCATTAGGCTGTCACGTAGATGTCTATCCAATCCTAAAGATGAACAAGATTAAGAACAGAAAGAAAAAGAAAATGTAAAGCATTATTGAAAAGGCACTGCACATCGTGGTTATTGTTGATAGATTGCAAACAACTTCCTTTATACCCTGATTCACCTACTTGGGAAAAATGGTCGATGACATTAATTCAACAAGCTGACCTCACATCATGCTAAAATTATATCCCAGGCAGCTTGACATGTCGATACCAAGTTTTACCCAAAAACAAAGTATTTCTTTTTTCACTTTTTGGTACCTCATAACACAACCATATTTTAGGACATCAAATCCTTTGCCTACAAACTCCCCACAACATATTCATATAAATCCCTGGCCTATAGCATCCAATCAGCCAATGAACAAATATAAGGACAAATTGAAGGTTAATTACAATAAAAGTTATCCACTTGGACTACTTCTCACCACAAGCAGAAAGATTATAAATGCCATTTCCTTTGAAAGAAGTTTCTATGTCATTGTGTTTAGGCACCAGGCCAAACCTTCATGGTGTCCAAGTCGAATGCTTTTTGTATCCTCCTTTCAATTTCAAGCAATGCATTTGATGCTCAAAGCAGAGAATTTACAGAATGACTTTCTTCCAAAGTAATGTTGCACCCAAAGGGGCAATATGGGGCAATACATTACAGTATGAAAAGAAAACATCATTTAATACAATGTTGGAAAGTGCTACCACTAGTCCACAAAAATCTGAAACCATGTTGGAAAATGTCTGAAGAGAACATTTTAAATTCTCCACTAATGGTTGGCACTTGAAATATGTAAATAGCATTTTCTATTGAGTAATAATTTGTAGTTTATAAGGATCTATAGCAAAACTGAGATAACAAACCTGAAGAGGAGTTCCGGTCAAGAGCACACGGTGATTACTAGAATATTGCTTCAATGAAAGAAATAACTTTGAATCCTTATTTTTCAGACGGTGACCTTCATCGACAATCTGCAGGTAGAGCTCTGTGGTAAGTAGCACATATATGCTGCAGACTGAAAAACTGACTGTAGAAACTCACCATGCATTCCCACTTTATTGGTTTTAGGATTGCAGTATCGAGGTTAATCATTTCATAAGAGGTTAAAAGTACATCAAATTTGATCCTATCTTGCTTGCTTTCACCAACTAATTGACCAGATTTTTTTTTCTTGATCTTCTTTTGATTCTTGGGATGATAAAACTCATACTCCCTAATGACAGCACGAGCCTGTGCAGAACCTACGTACATAACCTGAAAAATGGAAAGTCCAACATGTTATAAGATACTCTCTGCACTGACTTAAAAAGAAAATAAATTGTACAATTGCTGCATGCATACAACGTTCATTTGAGGTGCCCATGTTGCAAATTCACGTTCCCAATTACGCAGGGTTGAAAGTGGAGCTACTACCAAATGTGGTGAGCAGATCACCTCCAAAAGAGATGCTAAAAATGCAATACTCTGTATAGTTTTTCCTAATTACAAGCATAAGAAAAACAAGTGGATGCATTAGCAAAACAAAAACAAGCTCTGAAAAGGCAAAGATAACATGAGAGAGAGAGAGAGAGAGAGAGAGAGAGAGAGAGAGACTCACCAAGACCCATCTCATCAGCAAGTATTACATGAGTTTGTTTTGACCATGAGAACCGTAGGAAGTTCAGCCCTTCCAGCTGATATGGATGCAATGAGCCTTCAATTGTAATGACAAGAAATGCATTCACAGATTAGTAAGGGAACCAAACACAACATAATACAAAGGTGTACTAAATTGCCAAAAAAATAAAAAAAGGCTATGAGATAAGAATGATGTATGTACCCCCTGAAAGGAATTCCGGACTATGTTCAAATTGTTGGAATTCTTTTGCTTTTTTCTTGAACTCATTAACATCTCCTAGGCTACTATACTGCTTACTCACTTTGCGAGACTTGGATCGAATTTTATTAAATCTTTCTATTTCAGGTTGAAATGCAGATATATCAGATTCAAACTCCCAATAGCATTCATCATAAGGGAGTTCTTTATACTTCACAAGATATTCCTTCTCATCATCTCCCCTGCAGCATTCAACATGAATGCATTTAGAAATATAATGTAAGTAATCAAATTTTCCATGAACTGTAGGAAAATAGAGCAAAACACCACAACCACCATCGCCAAAACAATAGCCTACCAAAATGAACATTTTTTTTTTATGAATAGCATACCAATGAAATACAATAGATTGTTATCATGAGCTCAATCAGAGACAGAGGCCTCATCATTAATGATAGAATCTCAATGACAATGCTTTTGCGCTTCTTGTAATGATTAAAGCAAGATACATGAGAACTATCTGAAAGACAAATTCTGAAGCAGAAAGTCACTCCCCAACCCAGCATATCAGAGAACATAAGAAAATAGACTATTTTTCCCAACCTAAAAGCCTTCCCAAACCAGAATGATGGCATGGATAATTTGATAACCAAGCAAAGTCAATCATCTATTCAAAGTGCAAGCAACCTAATAAGCATGCCACAAGATATCATCTAACCTGAAAAATGACAAGTATAATGACTTGAATAATGAGGTGCTTTTACAGAAGTGAAAAAATAAAGTATTTTCAGGACTCAAACCAATGACTTCCAAATTACAAAGGAATAATCTTACCATTACACCAAGGCTCACCCTTCTAAATCCCAGCTAAAACAAGCTCCACAGAAAATACATGAATTGTTACATAGTAAGAAATTAACACCTTGTCTGCATCTCCCAAAACATGACAAAAAGCAAACCGCACTTGATATTCAATAGTCCAGACATAGAAAATTATGAGTCCACACCAACCATAATTCCCTTGAATTGTAGCTTACAATCACAAATTTAAGGACAAAGGAATAATACAACATAATTTACAAAATAAAAATGTACAAGTTTATAATAGAAGTTCCAAAGGGCACAACCTGCAAGCAAGAATCCGATCAACAGTGGTCCATTCAGGCCTGATGGCCACAAAGTCATCCTCAGAGTTATCATTTGATGCCATTTGGCGATGGAAGTTGTTTACTTTAGTCTTCAGACGTGGATGTGACTTGAATGCCTTAAGGAATTCTTTCTCTGGTACCCTGTTTGTTTTTGTGGCAAGAGAGAGAGAAGAAGTAGTAGATGAATGCTTGTAAATACACATGCAGACACAAAATACCAATAAACATCAATGAGAAAATCATGCAAAAGTCAAGCAGGGATGTGCTGACACCAATAACATATTACAGGCAACCATAATTCATGACAAAACTAGGAATAACATAAATGATGTTTGCAAAACAATTAATTTCTTTAATACCAAGTGCAGTGCAGATAAGATAATCCCTTCCACTTCACAAGATACTGCTTTACAAAAATTTGCTTTGAGCCCAGCTTAGAGGCATCTCCATCAGCGGCTGCAGTCGGACGCATTTCACTGTCCAGTATTTTCTCTATATCAGATAGAGGGCTAACCTGCAAGTAGAAGAACAGTATTAGTCAGGTATTGAAGAAGTATGACATCCATACATCAACTAAGAGGAAAATATAGTTCTCAAAGTGTCATGGATCATACACATTCAGGGCACCTCCAATTTCCTGGAAGGGGAGCTTTCAATGGTGGAAGTAGACACTTAGGATGGTAAGCATAAGTACAAGTTTCACAACTCAGAAGATTTCCATCTTCTCCACATGATTGGCAGGAATTATCTTTCTAAAAGATGTACCACACCAAAGAAAAGGAACCAATATGAGAACCATACAGCACATGAAATTTGGAATATTAAGAAAAAACAATCATCTAAAGATGAGATTATGGTGAAAGTCAATGTTCACTCAAAATATCTGCAACAGCATCAATATGCAAAATGTTCCCAAAAGCAGAGGCAATTGTGTCTTTTCAAAGTCCCAAATGCCTCAAGCAAAAACCAGCTTACAAGAACACAAAATTATGGCAAATGTATCCACAGGTGAAATCCAAGAATTCAACATTGACATTTAGAAGATAGACGTGAAGAATTAATCTCTGAAATAAAGCCAACAAAATCAAGACACGAAGAAAAAGAGCACGCTCAACAATAGGACAACTACTAAACAAAGCTTGCCATGTAAAGGCCCACAGACCTATAAACCAATCCATGCCAAAAGCCCATGGTGAGGATAGAACCAAATAACCCATTTGTTATGACAAAACAGTTTATCAAAATAGCATTTGACCAATAGAAAGTCCCAAAATCCTTTAAAAAAGTAGTAAATCAAAACTGTCAAATTCATGCTGCAAACAAGTACCAAAAGCATAATTACCATAATATTCTTTCAAACAATTAAAAAGATTGTGATAATTATCACTAAAAAACCGGCATATGTGTCTATTGAAAAAATGACTTAACATCAGAGTTGCTCTTTAAGCAATACAACAACCATAATGCAATATGAGAAGTTCACATCATAAATAACTCAGGTCCAATAAAACTCGTCTAGATAATTACCCATAACAATAAGGATGAAATTTTTTAGATCAGAATGAGGTGAAAATCTGAACACATTTCAAAATAACTGCATTGTGGTTATTTTGAACCAATGCAGCAAATGTCTCTACGCCATAACATCAAAGCCATAAAAATACGAGAAACATAGAAGACCCAATAAGTGAAGAAATAAACACATAAATAGTGACAGTAACAGGGGAGAAAATTTGGAAAAATGAAAAAATTTAAAAAGATGAATAGAGAAGAGGAATATGAAACAAACCGCATCATCCCTGACTATCTTCTCAACTTTTTCTTGGGATTTCCAAGGTTTTCCAGAAACAAAATCAGAATCATCATCTGAGTCATCTAAGTTATAGATTGGTCTTCGCTCGGATCTAGCACGAAGCCTCTCAACCAAGCTACTCATGTTCTGCAACAGAGACAACCTTATGTTTCTTCAGTGCAAGAACCAGCACGAATGCATATAGCGAACAACCAAAAAGAAAACAAACAGATAAAATCACAAAAGATGTTGGAATTTACAAACACAAGATAATGGTAAATGATCAACCAACTAAAATGCCACAATACTCGTATACCTTCTCCCTATTTCAGCCCCACTCTGGATTTTGAATAATTGAACATTACCTAAAAACAAAGTCAGTAATCACTTCCACCTAAGGCAATGACCTCATCGGTATGCTATTCATCTGCCCAATTAAGAGGTCATCCCCATTTTGGATCGACTCTTGCACAAGCTATCAACCAACACTACACTTTACCAGCACTGAAAGGCAGAAACAAGTTAAGCCCAAAACCCACCAGCACCGAAAACCAACTCAATTCTCACCGCCCCCAAACCCCCCCCCCCCGGTGGGGAAAAAAAAAACAAAACAAAGAACCTAATAAAAACAAAAACAAAAGCCAAAGCAGTAGAAAAAAAGACAAAAAAAAAAAAAGCCAAACCGCTACTGACACAAACCTTAGAAAGAAGAAGGGAAGCAAGGAAAAAGATAAAATTTAAAAAAAGAAAAAAGTAAGAAAAGAAACCCTCAATTGCACGGAAAACATAGGAAAAATAGAAAGCATTCCCATTTTCACGCAATAAATTATAAAATTTGTAAAAACGACAGGAAAAAAAAAACAAAAACAGAATGAATGAAAGAAAAGAAGAAGAAAGCATCACCATTCTTCAGCGATAAAGAAATGCAAAATCGAAATGGACAATCAAGAACCTAAGGAATCATTCTACGAGCTCTGCGCCGGTTGTTCTTGGTTTTTTTTTAGTGGCGTGTGTGCGTGGGCGCGCGGCGCGTGTTCAAGTGGCGGTGAGGGGTTGGGTGGGTCATCGATATTTGTAACGGTTGTGTGGAGTTATAAAGAACTAGAAAGAGAAAGAGACAGATATAGATAAAGAATTACCGGAGATTGCCGGATCTAGACACCAATTTTGAGGATATTTCCTCCCACGGCCGGTGTCTGAAGGAGTGGGCCTAAGACAGACAGAAGAGAGAAAACATATTTAAGAAAAAAAAAAAGCAGTTCAAGATTTGACGAAGCTCTCTGTTTTTTTTTTTTTTTTTCTCTCTCTCTCTAACTAGCAGGCTTTTGGACTTTTTTGACAGACACCACTGTAACTGTCTTATATATTTACTGTCGGCCGGTTCTTTTTGGCTCTATGCAAGAGAATTACCGAAATGCTCTCACCTGCACGTGACCGTTAGGCGAGATCTCGGAGGGTGGTATGGTCTTTCTGGTTGACGTTAATTTTGAAGTTGCTGATTTTTTATGCTTGGGAATTATAAGAGAAAAATCAAGCAAAAATGTATTAGAGGTAAAGTCTTAATGCCACCGTCAAATATTCGACGCACCAAACGCAAAATGTGCATTTATCTATGTGTATATTTATATTAGTTCCTAAGAAAATGCTTAACTTATTGCCCTTCATCCATGTTATTACTTTTATTCATGTGAAGGTTTTTTTAATGAAAAAAATTTTCTATTAAATTTATTTTTATTTTTAAAAATTATTTTTTAAATTATTTATAATATAAAAAATGTGTATATTTTATATATATAATACTAATATTTAAAAAAATATTAGTGTGTGTGCACGCGCAATTATTTACATTAAATTGATACGTTTTAGTAAACCTTTTTAAATTAAATGATTAACAATTTAATTTTTTTTAAATAAAAAATAAAGAAAATTAGTAAATAAATAAATAATTAATGATTTAGTCATTATTTCTACCCTACACTGAAATAATTATAATGTAAATAAATAATTTAGTAATAAAACAACAAAAATTTAAATACAAAGGGAAAAAAAAATTACCCTATCTCATACATAAAATATTATCTGTATGTGGAGATGACAAATGGCACGATGAATTACAGTGACATTGGAACTAGCGACTGCACCTTAGGTAACAAAATATATTTAAATATAAACAAATTAAATTTTCGCGTCTTATCATCAAAATGAAAATATAAAGAAAGATCTAAGCAGGGGAGGACAAAAAAATTTGATTATAAAGGAAACACAATTAACTTTTTTCTCCTCTTACCTATTGTACCTTGTATTTTAAATTTTTTATCATCTGCTTATGTTTTTTAAATTGAAATTTTTAATAAAAACTATATAGACTCCAAATAAATTTTATCAATATTTTCCATACTTACCATGTACTCTCTTTGTTTTTTTTTCTTTTATTGTATATTACTATTGCTCCTACTAGTTAAAATTTCCTAGATCCACCATTGAATATTGTCACCATTTTAGCTTTAGGTCATTATTGGTGAGGAGGATTTAAAAAGGATATTATAGCTTTTTCAGGGAGTGAAATCTTGCATTTTAAGAAAGATTGCAGTGAGTTGTAATTAACAGAAATGATACAGAGAGATTATTTAAAGCTAAATCTCAAGTGAATAACCACAAACAAGTGAATATTTGTTTGGGGATAAAAAGAAGAGCTAGTGATGCTATTCTCAGTTCTTCATATTTATTTTTTTTTTTCAAATAGTCCATGATCTAGCCTTTTATTTATTTTTTTTTTCCTTAAACACTAATTTTTTAGTATCCCAAGTCTTATCTTTGATGTCTATAATTTGTCTTGAATAAATTTATTTTAAGATATTAATTTTTTTAATTAATTATATTTTTTTCATAAGTTAAAATCTAATTTAACTTGTACTTTTTCTTTTTTTTTTTTGACAAATACATAACTTCACGTATAAGCCTATCACTAATATTCAATATATATGCAATTTTTTCTCTCAAATTTTAGGTTTAGTAAATATTTATAATAAATAATTAACAGTTTAACCACTTATTTTTAAATTTAAAATAATAATAATAAATAAATAAATAATTTAATATTCCTTTTAGCATGCAAAGAAATAATTATAGTATAAGTAGATAATTTAGTAATGGAATTACAAAAATTTGAATCTCATTTATAAATCTATCACAGGGGAAAAAAATTACCATATTTCATAAATAAATGTCATAGCACTTTAACTATCATAAACGATTCAATGGACTACAATAACTTGGACATAGTTGCGCCCTTTTAGGGTTAGGCCATTATTGGTAAGGTGGATTTAAAATGGATATTATAGCTTTTTGGAGAAAGAAATCATGCATTCTAAGAAAGAGTGCAAGTGGGGACTGCAAATGCCAAAAGCTAAATCTCAAGTCAATAGCCCAAACCAGTGACACAGTTGTTGGCAGATAATAGGGAACTATTTCCATTACTAAATTATTCGTTTATTTCGAGTAAATCTTTATTATTATTATTTATTTTTGTATGTTTGACATATTAAAAAGGCATACTTGGTAAAAAAAAAATAATTATAAATTTAACTAAAAATAATAATTTTCTTATAAAAAAAATTTCTAATTAAAAGAAGTGAAAGTTATTTTTTGCAAACATTGCAATAAGTAAATGAGAGAGAAGATGCGAGTTAAAAAAAAAAAATAATCATTTTCAAGTCATTATTCATTGATTAACTAAATTGTTGCTCTCATTAATCGCCAGTTATCAATTATACATTAACTTTGTCACTATTACAGTAAATTTTATTTTATTTTTGTTATTTTAATGCCAAATTTTACTTTATTCTAGAAAAATTAACTTAATTTTTTGTAATTTTTATTTATAAAAATAATTAATTTATATCAAAATTCTCATTTTTGTCATTATAGTTTTACTTTACAACAATTAAGAATGAAAAAACAAATTTCATCAACACAATTAAATATTAAAAATTGATTTTTTTTATAAATATTTTAATCAAAACTTTTCGTGACCAAATTATTTTTCAATAAATAAACCAACCTAAGCGAAGCAATTATCCATTATTCTGGCTATTACACGGGCAAATTTCAACAATATACTGTACTTGTCATTGACCCGTCACTCTAATCCACGTTACGATTTGTTGGTCTCGTATCGATTGTTTCTCCAAGGACGAAGACCTGCCATGGTATTACTTGAAAGCTAGACTTTCCCGTTCAATCGACAAAGTAGTGGTAACATTAGTATGCCTTATTGTTCTAATGACATAAATGGTAATAACTAAAAAATTTACATTATAATTACAAAACTCATCTTCTTTTTTATTAATGTAATCATCATCCTTAAACTGATAAACAAAAATAAAATAAAATAAAACAAAAAAAAAAAAGAGAATCCTCGTCTTTAATGCTTATTTAATGAAAACTTTTAAGTTGAAGCATCCATGACGTAAATAAGTCAAACAAATGATACCCTTTTAAAAATATATATATATATTTTTAATATATAACTTTTATCATATTTGAAAAAAATTAATTCATTTTTGTTTAGTTTTGCAATTTAAATATACGACTTCTAAATAATGAAAAAATAATTTGGGCCTCCTCTTTCAACAAACAGTACTACACCATGGATCACAAAATATTTATTTTTTTAAATCAGATTAAGTTATATATAGGATGTAAATTAAGTTGACACCGATAGCTGTGTGGTAGAACTGCCGTTATTCCTTACACTTCGTTTGGAGAAACCCTTATAGAGGAAGGTCTATTTGCTTCCAAAAGGTAGACACTGGCGCTCTCGGCTCCCTGCTATAATCCTAGGAGATGGGTAGGGATGTTAAAACAATTTTAAAATTATGTTAATTGATAAAATCGATGTAAATTTTTGGTTAATTAAATCAAATTTTACTATATTTAATTTAACTAATATAATTTATTTTTTTAATTTAATTAAAATTTTTAATTTTTTAAAAAATACAATTAATTGAATCTAACTAAATTGTTATTTTATTTATATTTTTTTAAATTTTTATTCTAACATTATCAAAAAAGTATTACTAAGATAATTATTAACAAATAAATATTAATAAAATATTAATATATCTTAAATAGTTACTTAATTATTTTATATGTAATAATAATTATAAATTTTTTTCAATATATATATAATATTTTTTTTTCATTTAAATCGATTTTTTCTTTAAAAGATTATCAAATTCAATTAACAAAACATTTATTTGGTTCATTGAAAATTTTAATTTATTTTTATTTTCATTTTATTATATTCAATTTTTTCAATTTGAGTACTAATTTTTATAATTTGATTTGATTAAGTGTGAATATTCATACTTTTAATAATAGGTAGTTTGAATTAAGAAAACAAAAAATATAAGAAAAAAGAAAAAGAAAGAACAGAGGCTTCCAACGATCTAAAACTCGGGCCGCTTCTTTATTTAAGGGAGACACTTTGACAATGACCGTGGTTCAAAAGAACGAAAAATTGATGGTGACCGGAGTAACCGTTTGAAGCTGCCTGAATGTGTAAATTGAGAAAAGACAAAAATCATCACTACTAGCCCACCTAAAACACAATGTGATATAAATATAAAATTAAAAAGATAAAATTTCATCATCATTTCAGTTAGAGTGTTTTGTAAAAACACGGACAAATTTGTATTTATTTTAATATAAACATTTTATTAATTAAAATTCAGTAGAAATTTTAGATTAATAGATATTTAGTCAATTGTAAATTTTAATTTAGTTTAATTACCTAACTTATTAGTCATTCCATAAATAAATTTTCACTAAAATTTCATGATAATGTAAGAAAGTAGAATTTAAATATGAATTTTTTAAAAGAAATTAAAAGTAATACTAAATTAAGATAAATTTGAGATATGATAATCATTAAATTAAAGTTATATACATAATTTTGAGAGTCAATATACAAATAAATTCTCAATTTTGTGTTTTTATTACAAATTTATCTCAATTTTTAAAAATAACGAAATATGCTCATAAAAATTTTTAATCTCAAAATTTAACAGAGACTAACAAATTTTATTAGTTTATATATATAAAGCTACGAAGACCGCTTTTAATACCAAACCCTTACAGTACGACGGTAGAGGTGAAATAATTTTTTGTTGGACTGATGTTCAGAGATCCAACATTCAAACACATAAATACATCAACATCAAATGATGTAAAATACCACTTCCTTACACTTAAAAACTAAAAAGTGTAATTATACTTAAACTTCCAATCATTCAACATATTTACAATATCACTTAATGCCCCATAGTGTCAATATATCTTTTACTAAATACCTTTCAAGTACTTCATCTAAATCTAGTAAATATGAGAATTTTGAAAGCCGGGTAATAAACCATCTCCTAAAGAAGACTGACACCAAACCTCACATAAACTCAAATCTTTTTTATCAAGCCCTTCGAATTTGCAATTTGTTGGTATTAATAATTCAAAGCACCATTCTTCAAGTTGCTTGTGAAGTTCTCCATCATAAATGACTTTTTCAAACAAGTAGTCTCCTCATAATGGGTTTAATGTTTTGAATAAAAAAAAATTTATGCAAATATTTGTATACCACCCAATGACACAATAAAAAAAAAAAAAAACCTTAAAAATTGTGTTTAATATGGGTGTTTAATTGACCACAAAATAAGCATATAGTGATTTTGGGATGCGTCTTACACGGCTCGAGTTATTGTCTGAGATCAATAATTGAGTGATGCTTGTTAACTGACCAAATATAATTTGGGGTTATGGTTAATTGGGCTCCAAAATGAACAATATTTGGAGTCTTTTTTTTTTTTTTTTTTATGTCATTTGGAGGCATACTAAATTTTGATGTCGACATACAATTTTGAAAAAATATTGTATAATTTCTAAAATGTTGTATACTATAACATGAAAGTGGCATAAGACGCCCGGCTGGTAGATAAATTTTCTTTTCCAGTTTAGATATAAATTTTTGAAAAAAAAAAAAAAAAAAAAAAGGAAATGGAAATTAACAGAAATGTGGAGTGTGTATATTAATCTATCGAAAGAAAAATAGGTTTTATATCTATCTTTCATCAACCAACATATTTTTCACGTAATTTTAACAGAATTACGTCTAGTACTTTCCAAACTTTGTTGTCAGGTAATTATCCCAAGACACTATAACAAGTCTCGAATCGAGTAAAGTTTTAATGTATACAAGGTTATTTGGTTTGATAAACGAACTGAAAATTAGATTTCATATAAGTGTCATTTATTAATGAGTTAATTTTGGGTTAAATTTACCATTATTGCGCTGAGTTTTTGAGCATTTTTACAAATGATTTGATAATAAAAAAGTTAAATTTATAAAAATTTATTATTATGGATAAAATTAAAGTGAATAAATGTAACGTTTAATAAGATTAACAAATTAAAAATAAATATTTAATTATATGGTATGATGGTGATTATATATAACACATAAGTTTGGAAATAAATCTAATAAAAATAATATTTATCCACAAATGTAGATCAACTGAATCTAATTCTTATTCAAATTTTGTTAATTTATTAAATAAATTTTAAAATTAAAATTAAATATAATTCGTGCATGTTTACGGAAACAATTGCAACGGTTCGACTTATTTGCATTGTAAAAAAAGGGAAAATGGAATTGAAAGGAATAACAAGGCAGGGGAAGCCCGGCTGTCCATCCACGTCACTCAACCCACAGGACGCGTCATCAGCCGAATAGTGGGGCTAAGAAAAGTTAGAACGTCGTCGTTCGTTTAAAATTCCAGAAAATGAAAATGATAAATTATAAAAACCAGAGAAGCTCTGAAACTTTTCTTCTAGCTTCTACATCCTTCCGATTGCCTCTTCACGAACCTACCACTTCCTTCCAACTCACAACCATTCCATCTGTGGGAGAGCAAAATAACAACGAGCTCCGAAAAAATCGTATTGGCCCAGGCTAAGAGAAATGGCGTCGAGGAGGCTGACGAAGTCGGCTATGGCGGCCCTGAAATCCTCTTCGAGGGCGTCAAGACTCTCTCGTTGTCCTCCGTTGGCGCTCTCAGGCGCACGCGCAGTCTCCGCCGCCGCTTCTCCGCTTGGAAATCCGATCAACTCCTTATTCCCCACTCAATTTGGTCCAACAAAATTTTCTAGAATCACCTTGGCCTGCTCCTTCCATTCTTCCACTCCCAGTTTCTCAGCCGCAACTAGCGCATCCCAGGTCATTACTACTTCTGTTTTTTTTTTTTAAAATGTTTGTTTTGGAATCATTTGCTAAATTATTGTGCCTTAAATCATGTTGTTTGGACTTGCTAATTGATTAGACTTTTTTTTTTTCGTTTTTATAATTATAATGCTGTCATTTGAGCTCGCAGTTGTTTTGTAAGTGATTGCTAGATTATTTGTTCTACTTCCGTTTTGTTTGTCTATCTCAGTTAGTGTTTGCTCGGAAATCTTTTGGTTACACATTTATTGAAGCACAAGCATCAATTGAGTTTTTTACTCCCTTCTTCATTACATTTTTCAATTTGCTCGTCTACATTAGATGCTAATGTTTGTGCTTTCTTTTTACCTGCACTATTTTTGTCCCCTTCTCTGTGTAAATGTATCAGAAAAATCCCTCAGAGTTCACTGAGATGGCATGGGAGGGCATAGTTGGCGCTGTTGATGCAGCACAAGCTAGCAAACAACAAGTAGTGGAAACCGAGCATTTAATGAAAGCCCTTTTGGAGCAGAAGGATGGATTGGCTAGGAGGATTTTTGCAAAGGCTGGCGTTGATAACACTTCGGTTTTGCAAGCTACAGATGACTTCATTTCGAAACAACCTAAGGTAGGTGTGATGTCTCCTTCCATGATGCATTATGTGTATGCCTTGCAGTGTGTGTATGCCTTTGCATGCCTGTGGATGCTGTGTTGGTAATTTACTGTTATTGCTTTTGTAGGTGGTGGGTAACACCAGTGGCCCTGTAATCGGCTCCCATCTCAGTTTCCTACTAGACAATGCACGGAAGAATAAGAAGGAAATGGGAGATGACTTTGTGTCAGTGGAGCATATTGTCTTAGCATTCCGTTTGGATAAGAGGTTTGGACAGAAGTTATTGGTAGATCTTCAAATTAGTGAGAAGGATTTGAGGGATGCCATTCAAGCTGTTCGTGGAAGTCAGAGGGTAACAGATCAAAGTATTATTTTTCTTTCCTTATTATTATTATTATTATTTATTATTATCTTCTAAACTGAAATTCTTGAGTATAATCACTTAAATTGTACAAGTAACAACATAATGACAAAGGTATGAAGCCCTAGAAAGTGTGAGGAGATGAATGCTACAGCCAATCTTTCTACTTTGTAAGGGACTCTGCTTGATTTTGAAGGAATTTTACATTTCCAGTTGACTTTCTTGTCTTTGTCCAGGATCATAATACTCTTTTTGTAGCCTGCTAACTGTTTTTGCCCATCATTGGATACTAACGTTTTTGTTACTTTCTAGTTTATTCTGACTTTTGTTTTTGTATTATACTCAGATCCAGAAGGAAAATATGGAGCTCTTGAGAAGTATGGCAATGACTTGACTGAGCTTGCTAAGCGTGGCAAACTTGACCCTGTAATAGGCCGAGATGATGAAATTCGGAGGTGTATTCAGATATTATCTAGGAGAACTAAAAATAATCCAGTTATTATCGGTGAGCCTGGTGTGGGGAAAACTGCAATTGTCGAAGGGTAATTTCAGATTTGAGGAATTCAAACTTTGCTTTGGTTTTTGACAGATCAAGGATAAGCTTTAGCTCTTTTTTTTTTTTTTTGTGGAGTGAATACATTATTTGATGTGGTATTTTACTTCTCTAGCAGACACTAGACAACCTATATGGTAAATAAAATGGGCTTGAGATGGCCTTATTGGCAGCTGGTATAAATTTTACTGCGTCTGAAATCAGGATAGCTATTTCATAATTCACTATGAGCTGAAGTCTATCTACTTAGTAGATCAAAGGTTTCCACCATTGTAGTTGTGTTCTACTTATTGACCTAGCCAAGCAAATGTATATATCTCTGAATGCACTTTAGGTTGATCCATTAATTGACAACACTTTTCCATGAGTATCAAGTGTATTTTTTTTTCAGTTTTTTTTTTTTTTAATTAAAATTGTGTACTGTTTTGTAGACTAGCTCAAAGGATTGTGCGTGGTGATGTGCCAGAACCTCTATTGAACCGGAAGGTTGCTGTTTGTTGCTTTCTTTTATTTATCCATGTACCTTGCTCTGGGGTGTTGGTATTCTACACAATGTGCATGTTCTGGACTGAAATTTTGCCCTGTTTAAAACTGCCTTCTGTTGTGGAATTGAATTCAGATTTGGATTTTGGTGGATGCACCACCAGAACCTATTAGCATTTCTCTATCCTGGCAGTGTTTTCTCTTTTTTCCCATTCTATGCAATTTTGACTCATTCAAATTACACTGGATCTACAGTTGATCTCACTGGACATGGGTTCACTAGTTGCTGGTGCCAAATATCGTGGAGAATTTGAGGAAAGGCTAAAAGCTGTGCTGAAGGAAGTTACTTCTTCAAATGGGCAGATCATTCTATTCATTGACGAGATCCACACAGTTGTTGGTGCAGGTCATCCCCTGCTTCTGCTTGCCAATGCCATGCCCTTATTAGTTAGTAAATTGTTGAATTTACTTTATTTTGTGTGATGTTGCATATATTGTGAATGCTATACCTAAAATTTTGGTTATGGAAACCTTTCTTGCAAATCCATGTGCATCAGCCCAAGTATGTGGATGCATTATCTCAAGATTGCATACATTTTATTTTTTTCAAAGCCATATTGATTGTGCATAATGCATTAATCTTTGATATGTTTGCTTTCTTGATTATGGTTTGGTAGGGGCTACAACTGGAGCAATGGATGCTGGGAACCTGTTGAAGCCAATGCTTGGAAGAGGTGAGCTGCGTTGCATAGGAGCAACTACACTGAACGAGTATAGAAAGTACATAGAGAAGGACCCAGCACTTGAGCGTAGGTTTCAGCAAGTATTTTGTGATCAACCGTCAGTTGAGGATACAATATCCATTCTCCGTGGGTTACATGAACGGTATGAATTGCATCATGGTGTTGAGATTTCAGATAGTGCCCTTGTTGCGGCAGCAATTCTTGCAGATAGATACATCACAGAACGTTTTCTGCCTGATAAAGGTAAAATTAGCTTAATTTAATATAAAACATGATAGGCACAACAGTTGCAGCTCATTATGTTTTGCCAATGTGTTTGTAAATTTTTCAACTGGGAGGTCCAAATGTTTGTCTTTCGCCATGAGTAGGGAAGGAATACACAGAAAGAGAGAGAGAGAGAGAGAGAGAGAAATGGATTCACTAACTTGCCTACTTTTTGAAAGTTATGAAATGTGTCTAGATTTATGTAGCAGACCCCAATTAAATTTCAGATTAAGACTTTGTTGTTGATTTCTTAAATGCACTTTGCTTTTATGTTCCAATTTTAGTTAAGGGCATTTTAAGTATTTTGATTTTTCTTTTTTAGCTGGCTTTTGCAACCCATTTCCAAGTGATGTCACTTTTTGTTTAGCCGAGTATGGCCAGTCCAGTGCCAATTCTTACATCCTTGAATCAACCTAATTTAACGAGGTTAAGTTTTGATTAGTAACCAATTGGAATTGATATCATTGTTTGATTTGAATGATATTCCTGTCTTCCTTTAACACAACACCACACAAATAATCTAGGATCCCTAATCATCTTGCTATTGCTAGAAACCTGAGCAATCAAAACTTGTATTCTCTCTCTTTGAAATTGCCAAACTTGCTCTAGAACTCCCAGTGTTTTGTAGGATTATCATTTGGATAATCTCTTTAATAGTAACATGTCAATAACAAAATTGGTGCTCATGTATCTCGTTGCCTAATGACCAATGATTGCCAAGTCATGGAGATGCAGATTAGGGATGGGGACATGATGGCAGCAGTGATACAATCATGGAAGAACACATTGATTTCTATAAAGAAAAGAAAAACAAATTGCAATAAAATGACCAACATATTTTTAATGAAAATGAGGGTAAATAAAAGGTGAAGGGTATTTTTTCCTAGAAAAATTGGGAACATTGCTAACTTGCCCGTTAGTAAATCCCTTTGTGTTGGTGTGTGCACAAGCTTTTGGGATTTAAATTCAAACTCCTGTTTTTTTTGTCAAATCTTAGACATAATTATATTTAACTTTTATTGCATGTATTTCCAGTTGTTAGAAGTTAGAAGTTGAGATGGATGTTACTCCCTTGTGAAAGCATTGATCCACTTGATGCCTTCTTATTGGATGGACCTTATGGTGGCAATGTTCCTTTTTTGAAAAAAAAAAAAAAAAAAAAACAAGTTCATTCCCCAATACATGAAGTTGGAGTCAGGAGAATTAGCCATTTATAATTCAACAAGTAAAATCTCCAGGGTGATCAATGCATGAATAATTGCTTTGTTACTCGAGCATGGTCACAACGATTAAAGTCTGCTACTAAAATCATAGTTACTTCTACCTATAAGTGCTGTGAAGTTTCTAATAAGCTTTTCTGTCCAGCCATTGATCTTGTTGATGAAGCTGCTGCAAAGCTGAAAATGGAGATAACGTCTAAGCCTACAGAGTTGGATGAGGTGGACAGAGCTATATTGAAGCTGGAGATGGAAAAGCTCTCTTTGAAAAATGAAACTGATAAGGCATCTAAAGAGAGACTAAGCAAGATTGAACATGATTTGAATGGACTCAAACATAAACAGAAAGAACTGAATGAACAATGGGAGCGCGAGAAGGCTCTTATGAATCGGATACGATCAATTAAAGAAGAGGTAAATTTTGTCTATTGCTGTCATATTATTTGCAAGATGTTTTTTTTTTTTTTTGACATTTTGATTTACTGGTTTGAAATGCTTGTAGATTGATAGGGTTAACTTAGAGATGGAAGCTGCTGAGCGTGAGTATGATCTAAATCGTGCTGCTGAGCTCAGATATGGAACTTTAATGTCTCTTCAACGCCAGTTAAAGGATGCCGAGGAGAATCTTGCCGAATACCGAAAGTCTGGAAATTCTTTGCTTCGAGAAGAGGTCACTGATCTTGATATTGCTGAAGTAGTAAGCAAATGGACTGCCATTCCTGTGTCAAACCTTCAACAATCAGAGAGAGAAAAGCTAGTCCATCTAGAAGAGGTTCTCCACAAGAGGGTAGTTGGTCAAGATATTGCAGTAAAATCAGTAGCCGATGCAATTCGGCGTTCAAGAGCAGGATTGTCTGACCCAAATCGACCAATTGCTAGTTTCATGTTTATGGGTCCCACTGGAGTTGGTAAAACAGAGCTTGCTAAGGCCTTAGCAGGTTACCTCTTTAACACAGAAAATGCTATTGTGAGAATCGATATGAGCGAGTACATGGAAAAGCATGCAGTGTCACGCTTAGTTGGAGCTCCACCTGGTTATGTTGGCTATGAAGAAGGTGGACAACTCACTGAAGTGGTTCGTCGAAGACCATATTCTGTAGTGCTGTTTGATGAAATTGAGAAAGCGCATCATGATGTCTTCAACATTCTGTTACAGCTATTGGATGATGGAAGGATAACTGATTCTCAAGGAAAGACTGTTAGTTTTACAAACTGTGTTGTGATCATGACATCAAACATTGGATCCCATCTTATTCTTGAAACCCTTAGCAACACACATGATAGCAAGGAAGTTGTATATGATATCATGAAACACCAAGTTGTTGAGTTGGCCAGACAAACTTTCCGTCCTGAGTTCTTGAATCGAGTAGATGAATGTATATTGTCTTCCAACCTTTGGACTCCCAACAAATCTGTAGAATTGTTGAGATACAGGTAATTATTCTTCTCACAGAATATTTTGTTTTGTTTTTGTGGTCTTGTTTATGGATTCTGTTGATGTCATACAGAACCTTTTTGAATTCATCAATCAATCTATCATATTTTTTATGATGTATTTGCAATTTGTTGTGGCAGAGACTACATTCAAATTGTACGTATGATTTTGGTAGTTACACAATCTCCCTCTCCCATATGGCTTCTGTTTGTTGTGATCATATAGCAGAGTGGCTATGTACCCATAATCATACTCTGGTGCATAGAATGGCAATCCAATTTCTGAACACAGCATTCAATATCTCATATGCCATATTAGTGCCATTAATTTTGTAACTGGCTTTATATTCTTCAAAGTAAACTTCTTATGCATGTGAATAATCTCCCAGAGCTTTTCATATTTGTATTCTTGGTTTCTGCCAGAGAAGTCTGACCATATTTAATTATCATTGTCTGTCACTAGTTGGCTCGATTGAAAGAGAGGCTTAAACAAAAGAAGATTGATCTTCATTATACCAAGGAGGCCGTTGAGCTTTTAGGTAAACTGGGTTATGACCCAAATTTTGGTGCAAGGCCTGTTAAGCGGGTGATACAGCAGTTGGTTGAGAATGAAATCGCAATAAGACTATTGAGGGGAGATTTTGCAGAGGAAGATTCAGTTCTTGTTGATGCTGACTTGTCCTTCGACCTACCTCCTCAGAAAAGATTACAGATCCAGAAATTAGAGAGTAGTTTGCCAGTGGAAGGCATGGCAGTTAATGACTAGTAATTTTTCTTCAGTTTTAAACATGTCCAATAGAAGCTTCAGCTTGTTCTTTAGCCAATGCCCTGACAAAAAGGTACGAGAGTTTTGTGCTTTCCTGTAATAGCATAGGCCACTGGGCGTATGCAAGTGTTGTATTTAGTTGCAACTTGTTATTCTCCCGAAAGAATTTAGTCTTTGCAGAGGAGTTGAAAAGGTCACTTTTTTCTATTCAAGGATTAAAGCATGCATGCACCCGCAAATTAAGGAACATAATAACACACATCAACCAAAGAATAACGAAAGGTGATTATCATCAATAATTGTTGATAACTACTGCTTATGTCGGAGCCCTCATGTGGCTGTAGGCCCTCCTTTCTGGTTGGTGGAGTGTCATGTCTCATTTGGAGTTTATGTCTGTCATCTTACAACTAATGACTAACATGCGTGGTAGGCTTTTACAGAGTAAAATGAAAGGGCAATGCTATACACAGCGGTAAATATTAGTGACATTGGTACTTTTCAACTAAATTTATCACACTGATGGTATGGATATGATCTTTCTTTACATTGGTAAAGATTATATAACATGGATCTGATCACAAGATTGCAGCAGAGCCCCTTTTGACCCAGAAAATTTGAGTATCAAAAAGAAGAAGGAAAAGGATGAAAAAGCAGCCAATGCCGGTTAAAGTAAGTACACTGCGTCAGCATATTTAAAGGGACTTAAATTTTGGTGACATGATGGGATTAGATTTCATGGATTCGAGGCCCATTCTGTGCTCTTCTGTACTATGTTGTTGTTTATCTTATTTACATTGATGTGTACAGTTCGAGATAGTTTATTTTTATAACCTTTCTATATTTTTGGGTCCTATTGTGAGACTCATCCCACCATAAACCTCACATAAATGTTGGTCACTCCATCAAACGGAATTAATTAACATAGATCCATAAAGCATAGCTAAACTTTCCCGATCCTCTCGTTAGCATGGTATGCCCCCTTTTCCCTCCCGGTAAAAGGGAAAAAGAAAAGGAAGCGTAAATATTTCGTGGAGAGTAACAATCAGGTGGACAAGCTTCTCTTTCGTGGTGTGCTTCAAAATTAGAAGCATGACAAGCACTTCAAAGTCGATAAAATTAAAAATTAAAATGTAATTTAATTTGGCATTAAGATGCAAGGGAGGAGAGGCACTCAATATGTTTTCAGGCTACCCTGGTGGCCTCGGGTCAGCGACCATACCATGCGGGTTCACATAAACCGCGTGTGGATTTAGAGTGGTCGACGTGAGTCAGCTCACTAGCTTTGCTTCACCACTCACTAGATTTCTGTTGTGTGTGTGTATCTTGCTTTCTTTGTTTAATTTTCATTTTAGCTTTATCAATAACAATTCTCTCTCTCTCTCTCTCTCTATATATATGTATATATAGAGGCGTGACTTTAGTCTGCACGTTGGGTTAGTTCTAAATACTTTTTTGCCAAAATTTATTCAAAGTGATTTATTTTTGCAAATTTGAAGAAAAAGAAATTGAAACGATTTGTATGACATTGAAATATTTATTAATTGTAATAAATGAATGCCTTTAATGATAGTCAACAAATGAGAGGAAATCGATGACAATTATAAAGTCTAATATTAGAGTTGGCAAGGAAGAAGAGAACAAAATAAATGCCTTTCTTTTAGGAATTACAAGAATTTTATAATAATTTTTTGGGAAAAAAAATAAAATTTTGACCTTTTTTTAAATACACTTATAATTTTTTTTGTTTAATTTCACCAATCAAGTTTCTTTTGTCAATTAATTATATTTTTTTCTCTCAATTCTACATTATCATTATCATTTGGCATTCATGTAGTGTCACTTATGTCAAATTTTGCCAAATTAAAAATTATGTGAGTAATTTTGTGGTAATATGATAATAAATTTTTGTAAAACTTTTTTGAGAATTATAAATTATTTAAAAAAATTTTAAAATAATTCTAAAGAAAGAAAAAACTTCTCAAATATAGAAATTAATTTTAAAAACATAAAAAATTCTGCATAATAAAAGTAATTTTGAAAAACTCTGAACAATTATAACTTAATTAAAAAAGAAATATTTTTTTTATAAATTCTAAAAATAAAATTGATTTTCATAAATTCTGAAAATTTCCAAAATTAATTTCTAAAAATGTAAAAAATTATTTAAAAATGAGAGATTATTTTGGAAAATTTATGAAAGAATTCAAAAAAATAAATATTAATTTTGATTATGTCAATTAAAAACAACAATAGCACTGCCCCAAGGTCGATGGTGTGGACTAATTCGACTGATACAAAATAATGCTAAACATAATCTTTAATGCATTTTTAATGAACCGCGACGGTGAATTAAGTTTCTTAATTATGTCGATAAAAAAAAACAAAAGGTGATATCTTAAATACAATAATCAGGCAGTAGGAATCGACGATTAGCAAATCGTGAAGCGTGGCGGTGACATATCGAAGGACGAAGGGGAAGGGCGGAGGTGGCGCAATGGCGGAGGACCTGGGAGATGGTGTCGAAGAGTCACATCAAAATTTGTTTACGTAACCTCTAATTCAGCAAATATAAGTATCTTTACATAGAGAGTATCGCATGATAAGGACAACGAAAAACTAATAGAAAAAGAGTATAAAAAATCGATAAAAAATTTGTAATGATTTTTTTTTAAAAAAAAAAAAGAGTGTAATTTTTTTTAAAAAATAAATATTGTGTACAATATTTTATTTTTTTTTCCCTAATGTTTGCATCATGCTATTTTTTTTCTTTCAATTTTATCATTTGTGAGACTATTTTTATGAACTTTTAAAATAATAATAATATGTATTTCGTTAATAATATGTGTTTCGTTGAGTATTAAAATGAAACTTATTAAAATTTAATTCTTTTCAATTAAAAAAGGATCTAAAATAACATGTAACTTGTTAAAAGAAGGAAAATAAAATTAAAATTTAAAAATTTAAATACACAATTTGAAAAAAAAAAGAAAATTAAAAATAAACGATTAAAATGAGAAAATAGTGTTGAGAAGAGGAAGAGGGAGGATTCTGTAATTGTTACGAGAAAGGGGTGGAATAATGGAGATGAGATGTATTTTGAAGAGCATATATGAACATGGAGATGAGCTCTGTAATTGTTAAATGTAATAAGTAGAAAATTTTATTAATTCTAATGAATATTTTTTTAAAATAAATTTTATTGCCCGCAATTAGTAATGAAAAAAAGAAAGTAATGAGATTAAATTTAAAACATGTTGAAAAGAAAGTAACAAGAGAAATTTTACAAAAATAAGAATATATGTAAAATAATGAAAAAAAAATAAAATAATGAGACTAAATTAAGAATAGGTGCAAAAGTAATGGAAAAAAAATAATGAAACTAAATTTAAAACATGGTAAAAAGAAAGCAACTGATGAAATTTCACTAATAAATGATTACAAATATAAAGTTGTGATATTATTAAGAACTTTTGAAAGAATTAATGGGTTTGATTATTTTCTTTAATTATTTATTAAGGAATTAGAATTAAAGGAAAATTTTTATTCTAAATTTTTGTTCGCAACTCAATAAGTCAATCGTGTGCATTTACCTATTTTGCTAATTTCTCAATTGTATGGAACATTGTTTATTGTAATTAAAATTTGATTAACTTTGTATATATTCACTTTATTAAATCTTGCTACATACTTAGAAATATTTGGGGGGGAAAAAAAAAAGAGTGTCCTAAAGAATTTTAAATAATACACACAGACCATTAGACTAAAATAACCTTAGTAGTTGACTAAAGAGATCTAATGTAACTAGTATGCAAAATACAATCGACAAAAACTATATGAATTATATGACAGCAATTTTAAATATCAAATTGGAAAACATTTAATTTTAATTTTGTTAATATTTGAGATTACAATAGTAATTTCAATGGACTAATTGTTAAGCATTCCTTCAATTCGGTTCAACGGCCCTCATTTTTTTCTTTTTTTTTTTCTTTTTTGGTTCTTCTGATTGGATGATTGGTCGGTTCTTACGACATTTATGTGTTCTCTGATAATCATTTACTAAAAAAAACCAAAAATAATTAATGAGCAATGAATATGACTGTGGCAATACAGAAACTTTAATCATAAAATAAATTAAACAAAGGTGGAAGCAAAAAAAAAAAAAAAAAAAAAAAAAAAACCAAATTGGCCAGACTTTTTCTTTACCGGGTATCTGCAATTTATCGTGGCCATCCAACAAACTTGGCACGTCTTCCGGCCATCAACGCATCATTTAAAGATAATAATTTTTCATCCAATGACTTTTTTAAAAAATTATTTTTTATATTACATATATTTTTTAATTTAATACTTTAAAATTATTTTTAAAAATTACTATTATTAATTAAAAATATATATTTTTAAAAAATTATTACAAAATTAATTGATATAATGATAATACTCAATAATAATTTTTAAAAAAAAAAATTGAAATATTTTTATTAATAATGTTAAAATAAAAAATAATTTTAAAATATAAATTTAAAAAATTTATAATATAAAAAATAATTGTAAAAAATTTATAAAAAAATTATTGCAACAATTCTCATTCAATCTGCTGTTACTATTTTACTACTAATAATCTAGTCTCCCTTATCCAGATATTATCAAACATCTTGCAGACTGGCAGCCAATGAGCATGAGTTGGGCCCCAGAACATTGCTGCGATACCCCACCCAGGAATCGTCTGGATGCCGAGTATGGGTGTAAGCTCCATTCGATGTACTGTACCGCACATTGGCACGTTTCCCGACCCAAAACCGAGCCCCTTAGGCTTCTTTGGGAAGTTGCTCGTCCCACACCCCCCGCCCCTCCCCTCTGTCCTTCAATCTATCTTGACTTTACGTTGAAAAAAGAGAGGAATTCAGTGGGTTGTTTCTTGTTTGGCATTAAAAATTAAATTAAAAAAGCTGAAGTTATAATATTTGATCCACACCCCAAAATTCAATTTTTTGTCTTTTCATTTTATTACATTTGTTTCGGCTAACAAAAGTTGATTTCTTAATGCAATCATAATTGCAATTGGCTGTCTCTCATCAGATTGTTTGTTTGAGAATCTAAGGAACCACATTTATCGGAAAAAAGATTATAAAAAAGAAAAAAGCAAGAAAAATTGACCTAATACATTAAGATGGAAGATTGATCATGAGAAAGCTGTACGACAACGACAAAATTGGCAGTTAGCGTAGAGGTGTGTCCTGCCTGGAACAGTTCTCCAAGAAACCAAACACGAACACCTCCAAACAAAGCCTTGTAATAGAAGTCTGCTCTGTCTTTGTTTTTATTTTTGTCAAAGAGGATGGAAGCTTTCTGTAGCTTTCTGTACTCCCTCACTCACTCACACACAAACCCATCTCTCTCTCTCTCTCTCTCTCTCTCTCTCTATGTGTTTCTACAAATGTGTTTAGTGTAGTAGGAGGCTGTGAGTGTTTGTCTGTAATGTAGTTTCCCGTAAAAGGAAAAAAAAAAAAAAGGAATAAGAAGAAGAAGAAAAGAAAATATAATAGTATGGCTAAGTGTCAACGGAACAACATCGGATCACTAGTTCTGGATCATGCTCCCACAACCACTGCCGCATCCGGTGGCCATTTCAGACTATGGACGGCATTCTCTGGCGCAGCATTCCGTCGCAAAATCTTTGATGTCGTTAGCTGCGGTGGTAGCTCCAGCTACCGTCACCAGGAAGACGACATGATGTCCGCCGCCTCGTCCTCCTCCTCCTCTTCGACTTCCTTTTACTCGGTCGCCGGCAGCACAATGGCAAAAGGGACTCAAGCATCGTCAGTGAACAAAACTGCCGGAGATAACAGGGCGGCAAGAGGGAAGTCAGAGAAGTTGTCGGATCTCCTGAGCATTGCTGAAGCCGAGTCGGATATAGAGACGAAGAAGAAAGTTGAGTCGCTGGAGGAGCTGAAAAGGGTTGTGAGTCAATTGCAAGCTGAGGACGGAGACAATAGAAGGGAAGCTGCTGGCAACGTGAGGCTACTGGCGAAGGATGATTCAGGAGCCAGAGTCACTCTAGCTATGTTAGGAGCCATTCCTTCTCTCGTAGGCTTTCTTGATTTGGAAACAGTTGATTCTCAGATCGCTTCTCTCTATGCCTTGCTCAATCTCGGAATCGGCAATGACATGTACCGAGTTCATTCTTCCTTTTTTACTTTTTCGCGCATTTCCAGTGTTTTCGCTTTAATTTGTTGATCTCTTAATTAGTACTTGATTTATTTTTCATGGTTAAAAGTTCATGTCTTTCTTTTTGTTTCTTTTTTTTTTTTTTTGGTTCTAAGAAGTACTGGAAGGAAAATGAGGAGTCTTGACTGCTTTCCAATCCAGAACGTAAAGTCGTTTTCTTGCATTTGTTGTTATGCGTTTCATTACTGATTTCCCTTCACCTTCCTAATATTCCGTTTCTTTCTCTTTGTTTGTTTGTTTGTTGTTTTTTTTTTTTTTAAAAACATTTTGGTTCAATTGAAGTCTGGGTATTCTTTGAATTTTCTGTTGTTTTGGTATCCGACAAGTCACTTACCAGGATCTTTGTGTTATTTTCTTAAGCGTTGAAACGGTTACACATTGCCAGAGTGTTTCTCACTTGTCGCGTGCCTTTCTCTGGCGTTGAACTTGGGTTTGCAATTTTTCTTAGATGTGGTTCTTCTGTGATTGGAATTGAAGTTAAGGAAATCATTTTATTTTTCAATTCTTTTTCTCCAGGAACAAAGCTGCTATTGTTAAAGCTGGAGCCGTTCACAAGATGTTAAAGATCATTGACTCGCCCAACGCACCAAATCCTCGTGTATCTGAAGCAATAGTGGCAAATTTTCTTGGCTTGAGCGCATTGGACTCAAACAAGCCAATTATTGGTTCTTCAGGTGCAATCCCTTTCATGGTCAAAGCTCTTAAAGATTTTTGGCATGGAAATAGTCCCCAAGCGAGGCAAGATGCGCTTAGAGCTCTGTACAATCTCTCAATATTTCCATCAAACATTTCCTTTATTCTGGAAACAGATTTGATCCCATTTTTGATGAATGTGCTGGGAGATATGGAAGTAAGTGAGAGAATTCTTTCAATTTTGAGCAATGTAGTGTCTACCCCAGAAGGTAGAAGGGACATTAGTTCTGTCCAGGACGCTTTCCCGATCTTAGTTGATGTTTTGAATTGGACCGACTCACCAGGATGCCAAGAGAAGGCATCTTACGTATTGATGGTGATGGCGCACAAAGCATATGGAGACAGACAGGCCATGCTTGAGGCTGGAATTGCATCGGCATTGCTTGAATTAACGCTTTTGGGCAGTACGTTGGCACAGAAGAGGGCTTCCAGGATCCTAGAATGTTTGAGAGTAGATAAAGGGAAGCAAATTTCAGAAAATTACGGTGCAAATTCGAGTGCAGCAGTATCAGCTCCAATCTGCGGGTCTTCAGCTGCCGCCGGTAACCCAGATGCAGCCACGAAGGAGTGTTTGGAAGAAGGGGAAGACATGATGAGTGAGGAAAAGAAAGCAGTGAAACAGTTGGTCCAGCAGAGCTTGCAGAACAATATGAGAAGGATTGTCAAGAGGGCCAAGTTGCCGCAAGATTTTGTGCCGTCAGAGCATTTCAAGTCCCTCACATCGAGTACAACCTCCAAGAGTTTGCCATTTTGAGGGAGATTGGATCATCAATTGCCTGAATGACGTACCATGTGCGTGGATGTTAAAAGAGAAGCAACTTGAAGTTAGTCGGTCTTTCCGACCACACTGGTGGCCTTCTTTTTTCTGTTTTTTGTTTTTTTTTTTTTTTTTTTATTGGTTGTTTCATTGCCGGTGTATGGAATGGGAATAGCCATCCATTAGTAAATATTTTATTTTTTCTTGTTTTTCTTGGAGTTGGGACTTCTTGTAAGCTTTTTAAGGGGTGATCTTGGTGAGGTCTATTTCGTCTTTTGAACTTGAAAACCATCGATGCTCAATGGCACATGACACGAGAAAGGCCCCTCAGATGCCTCTTACCAAATCACTTGTCTAGTCCAAGACTCTTAGCCACCGAGGTTCGGTAATTTGAGGACGGCTATAGGATGGAACCCTCTTGCCACTTAAAGACCTTTCACATTTATAGTGAGATTGAAGTGAAATGTCCAATGTTCTCTGGTAGATGTTCTGTGACCCACAAATCTCCCGTTCGCAGCCTAAGTCACACTAGCTAACCAAGCTTCCCTTCAAGCGGCGTGGTAGGCTAATATGGAAACATCGAGGGGGTAGTTTTGTCATTGTGTTGTACGACTTTGCTAATTATTGAGTATCCCGATCGTGAAGGGGATCACTTCCAATTTTCAGACCCATTCGTACAATTTTGTCCACCTCTCTGGCCCCTACTCGCTTTAATTTTAAATTCCCACCAACCTCACGTCTGAAGAAAGAGGGTTGAGAGGATGTGGCTCGAAGAGGGTGTCGGTCATTTTTCTTCTGTTTGGAGAATCGGACCACTCGCTGCCTGTTTTTTATGTTTTTTTATTTGGGAATCTCTCACCATGTCTGTCCCCATCCGAAAGGTATCCTTGGAAAACGTCGCGTTTACACATTTGCTTCGGGTTTCATACGTACTTGCTACTTCGTATTAAGAATGTGAATAGTTATGAGCCTTCTATTGGATTAGTTTAAAAAAATATGTTCTGTCCCTGCTGTATAACATGTGGCATTGACTTAGTTTACTGATCAAGAATCTTTAACATTTACTCTAATGTTAAAAAAAAGCGACCTATTATTGAAATATTTTAAAATAAATTATATTTTAAAAAGTATTATAATTAAAATAAATTAAATATAAATATTTATTAAAATTTATATATTTTATATTTTTAAAATATTAAAATAATTATAATTAAATTTTATTTTTATTATTATTATTATTATTTATCATCTTAATTATAAGATCATTTGTAACACTAAAATAACAAATAATATTAAATAAATCTATATTAATTATATCTGAATTAACAAATTTATTATGTTTTATTCTATTTTAAATTAACAACATTAGAGTTAAAATGTCAACTCTTCTCGTAAAGCTTTCTCTAATTTTGCATAATAAAGTTTTGAGGACAGCTTCTTTTCTTTAATTCAAGAATATGTTTTATCGATACATTTATAATTAACAAGATTATGATTTTTCTTTTGGGATGTAATCTAAACATTTATCATCTTTGATCAATTTTTAAATTAATTTAAAATGCTAATTGTACTAAATTTTTTGAAAAATGAATAAAAAAGAAAAGGCCAAGTTTGTGCATTTTTGTTTTATCACTTCTTTTTAAAACTAAAAACAAGTAATATGTATCCAAAATTCACATGCACCATAATGTAAAAAGTAATTTTTTATTCACATAGATGTCATTTGGCCATCTCAAATTAGAAACCATATTTTATAAAGTTAGTTTCCATTATTTGCTTTATTAAGTTACTATATTTTTCAATCTTGTTAGGCGGTGGTAGAAGCTGCGATGGCAAGAGAGAAAGAAAAAGGCGCGACAGGAAGAGGCGCAACGGCAAGAGGAGTAAGAGGAGGTGCGTTAGCAAGAAGCTTTGACAATAGGAGGCATGACAGTATAAGGCGATTGGGATTTGGGATTTGGGATCTAAGGGAGCCAAAAACATAGGATAGTCGGAGCCGGAGGTTAGGGGTTTGGGAGAACCGGATAAAAGTATTTTTAGTTTTTTTTTTTTTTTAAATAATTGACCGATTTTATATCAATTTTATTTTGATCAATTATAAAAAAAAATAAAAATTGAAATTATAGACTAATTATCAAATTTAATAATTTAACCGACAAATCTGACCTAATTCTTTCAACCTCGATTAACTGTCATAGATCGAGAAAGATGGGAGGAGAACATGTGATGAGCTGTGTGTATAGCTACTTTTCACCCCACACGAGCTACACCAAGTACGTGATGTGACGCGATGGGACTGGAATGGGACATGGGCCACTTTGTTTTCCCCTTCACCCTCCTGCCCCTTCTTACTTGTGTTTCATTCCGTAGTGTAGCCTTTCACCCTCATCCCACGAGTAGTTTTGTTATATAAAAAAAAAAAAAAAGAAGAAAAAGTTAGAAGTACGCAAAAATCATTGAGGGTAGACGCGGTGCAATCGTGCATTAGTTGCAGGTGATCACGTCCACCACATTCAGTCCGCCCATAATTCTCGTGCTGTCCCAGTAGAACTTTTGTTATAAAATATTCAGAAACATTACATGGAAGCAGTCCATACCCACTACATTCTTATTTATTAAGTTGGATGCATATTTTTGCTTTTAATTATAATTGATGATAATATCACAATTCAACATTTAATTATAATGCAATGTGGATTGGTGTCGTCCATGCAATGAATCTCAAAAGTATTTCGCCTTCGTATAATTGTTGTCCGTGCAATTTTGGATGGTTCCATGCGTGTGAAAACCTGAAGCTCCTTGAGTTTCAAAGACCGCAATCTTGAGGTTCCTGTGCACCATTTAAAAATGGGAAATTATTTGGCTTTTATGTTTTGATTTTTTGCCGTCTAGAAAAAATAAATGTGGGTAACCTGTGTTGGGGAATTAAATGTTCCCATTAATGGGATTGCATTGGTAAAAGCAAAATCGAAAGGGTTTACTAGTGACTGCTTTTCTGCAGATGATAGATCAGAAGCCTAGGTTCTGCGGGTCCGCTGTGTAAAGGGAAGGGACATAACCATTATTTTCTCTCCCGTTTCTCCCCGGAGCGTGCGTCTTTTTAAATGTACAAGAGACCCAACCATTTATGTTTATGCAACATTTTCAGCGTAACAGTGGAGGGCGGGGGATGCATTAAAAAGATGGTCAGATCTTAGATGTTACCAAAGGACTTCTTGCGACTTAATTTTGAATTTTAATTACAGAAACCCCCAACATCCTTTTATGTAGAATTACGATAACCCATTGATTTATAAAGGGTTCTCGTTTTTGGGGTTTTCGGAAACTTCGAAAAAATGCCTCTTCCCTTCCAAGAAAAGCGGCTTCGTTTGCACTTCCCCTCGGGAGACGTAGCCACACGGCCACCCACACCAACTTTGTTCCTGGAATAGAAATCATAATAAATGATAAGAACGGGAACTTGGAGAGTATGATTGTCCCTTGGCTTCAGCCAGTAGGCACATCTTCAATGGCGTATAGCCTTGTCAAGATCATGTGGATAGGGCACTGTCTGCCACCAACAGACTTTTAACCGTGTCTGAGTATGGTAAATTGTCCAATATGAAGTTTAGTGTGCCATGTGAAGTTTCTTTCACAAATCTCAAATCCTACCAATTATGTTGCTGCCTAGCACCAACATGTCATCGAAGTTGGCCATACAATTGGTGAGGATCTGATCACGAGACCTTAACCAGCAGTTCTGTGCCGCATGAGAACCACCAAAAAAAAATTAAATGATGATTGTGATATTCGGCAAGAAGTCCAATAATATTCTGCATCCCATCCCCCTAAAATGGTGACAATGTCAGAATTGTTATCATTCATCCAATGCAAAGCGTGAGCAGAGGCTGCGCAAGCAGGGTCAGTGAAGGCATCTGGACCATTTCCAGGACCTCTCGGAACAAAATTTAGCAATTGATGGTTTGTCCATTTGGGATTTAAAAAAGCGTTTCGTTGGGCCTAGCTATTAAAAATCAAGTGGCCACAGACTACCCAAGTATTTGAAGCTAGTGAGTCACGGCGAACGGATGCGTAAAATCAACAGAAGAATTAGAAGCTTAGGCAACCCGTGTTCCTTCTACCACTGATCACAAAAGATCAATCACAGACATCCCTGCTACAATCCCATGGATAAGCCAACACGCTTTAACAACAACCCAACCAATCAATCTGCCATTATGGGTCATGCTTGCTCCGGACCTTTGTTTTTCCGTCTACACTTTAAAAGCTACCAGTACAAGCCTCGTAATTGATCTAATTTGGAATCATGTCCATTCAGTTTTAATTAAAAGATGAAAATGCAAATTAGAAGACACCTAGCTCGCTTATCTAAGAATCATGGAGCAAGTTAACAAATAGCTATCTTCGTGTTTCCACATCGGACAAGGAAGTTCGTACGCATAGCACAGATAGGTAACAGCATCATATTCTGCAATGTATTCCTTGTTTAATAGAGATCTATAGCTTTGATAAAAACGGGCACCAGCTACCCATGGCATCAAAACCCACGTGCTGGTTTTGCATACTGAACTATGTTCTACTTGTTTTCAGTGACGGGGAGGTATGCTCCTTCTGCTGCCAGCCAAAAATTGTCGGGACGCTTTTCCCGGACAGCACAAACCTATACACAGCAATTCATCAGAAAGTATAGAAAAAAAAGTGAATAATAATGAAAATTCAGGCAGCATGATCAGAAAGTATAGAAAAAAAAATTGAATAATAATGAAAATTCAGGCAGCATGATGGCTGCAATACCCAACTGCCTTCACAACAAATATTCCCACTAGTAAAATCCCAGCTACCACAAGAAACTTTACTGTCCATTTTCAGTTTCAATAGGTAAGCTGGATGCCCAAGTTTCAGAACCCTTGAGATTTTAGGTGACATGTAGGTATTTCATTTCTCACCTCTTGCTGACCAGCTATCCGTTGGTATTTCTTGTCATGACTATGCAGGTAGCCACCAGTGTCAACATGTTGAAGCCGAATCCTTTGTTCTTGCTTCCAGGTCTTCCCACTCCCTTCAATCAGAAGCCTGAAGGAAACTCAATGTGATTTGCCTCCAACAAAAAGAAGGTTAAGGTAGATATAATAACCTAACAAAATGTCAATTCGCATCACCTCCAGTAATCCCCAGTATCAGAATCCTGATCCCCTCCAAAGCAGCTAACCTGCATCCAGTAAAGTGTGGCTTGGATCATTAAAACAATAAGCAGGCTTTATTTGTTCATAAAAGTTGAACCTGGGCCCAGTCCACTAAACTCAAATAATCTCTACTTTCAGACAATCAGTGCAATCTTTTTCTTGCAGACATTTTTAACAATATACAATCACTACATTGACTCTCTCTTCGTGATAGTGCTGGCCAAAATGATTTTAAACTAAGTGATGCTGTTTCATCACCCCTTTACCCATAGCTTGTAAAATGAGCTTTTGACCTGTTGAAAAAGACAAAGAAAGCAAGGCAATACTGACCTCCATGTTGCCTGATATGGGGGAGGCATGCAGATGACTGTGGAGCCATTTTCTTGTTCTCATATGCTGCAAGCGAATAATTGTTCCACTCTTGATGGAGTCACCTTGTTTGGCATCTGACCCTGTCTGAGGCCTAACTATCTGTAAAAGGAAATTTTGTTTCAAAACCTAAGGCAAAGCATAGGCTGTTTTTGAAGGATTAACAGTCTACTTTGACATATGCCCACTTTGAAATGAAAAGGGTAAAAATAAATGAAAACAATAAAAATTTGACTAACATGCAGCAGAATTTGCCAAGATACATCAGCAGATTAAGAGTTCAAAAAGCTACTTTCCAGGATGTTAAAAGTCTTGTAAAGGAAAAAACAAAAGATTCACTTAAGAAATATATGGTGGCATGCTTACCATGTCCACTGTGCTAGCTAAATAAAAGAAACCCAATAACTGTTCTAAAACTCTCAAAAGCATGGCAGGAAAACATATGGATTTTGCAGTTTACACTACTAATTGCTTCCTAAGGATCACTATATCAACATAAAAGTTTGGGAGAAGAAGGGCATTACCCAATAGCTATTAGAATCATCAACACCAGGGAAGCCAGTAACAGACTGCTGCCCACTGCCAGAGCCATATGGCACGTCGTGGGAATGCAGCCGGAATTTGGTCCGCTCATGCATCAGCTTAAGCACTGTCCCATAAGTAACCTGAAAACAAGTTGCCTACCACATGAGATCCCCTATTGACTGTCCGGTTTCAGTCAAACATTTTTTTTTGGTTGCCCAAAATGTACAACTTAATTGAAAGCAAGTGATCCATATCCTCAATAACCTAACATATGTGTGAATGCATGTCAATGCTCAGATTCCATTGAAAAACAATAGAGGTAGCAAACGGATCGGGTTGAATCTGGGTGGGTTAGTTTTGAGGCTTAAGACTGAGTTCATCGGTCTTAGGGTCCTCGGATCCAACAAAATTCAAATGCATTAGATTTTGGATTTTTCAAGTTCAAGATATTCAAGTTTACGGGTTTCAAATTTGACATTTTCAATCAATGAGATTTGGTCGAGTCGAGTTGGTCGAAAGTAGAATGAATTAAGTCAGCGGGTCAGCATTTGTCATCTGTAAAATAAACTACCAGCGAAAGTTCCGTACAATCAAATTACAAAACCCATCCGCTATTCATCTAAAATTCCAACGAATTAGTAGAACTTACGAAGGCACAACGGAAAGGAACGTTTGCATATTTAGTATTTTATACTGCAAGCGTTAGCAATAAGAAATTGTTGAGTAAGGAATCAAACCTCGACGCCTTCGGAGGAGGAAGAGGCGCCAGAGGTGTACGAGAAAGAGGCCTGATCGAGATCGAGGTTGAGGAAGAGGAATATAGCTAGACCGAAGAATGAGAGCGACATCGCTAACAGCAACGCAACGAACCAGTTCTGGTACCAGAAAGGTAACGGCTCTTTGTACGCGATTCTAATCGGAGTCGCCGATGACCGCGGCGGAGATTGCGGTTGTCGTAGAGACGACGAGGAGGAAGAAGAAGATGGCTTCCTTCTAGAGACACCTGAGGGAGCCACGGTTACAAAATTGTGCCAGACCACTGGTGGAATCGCCCGTCCCTCCTCCAATTAGTTATGGTTCTAAATGACATTGTTTCGGCGAATAGAAAGTATACAGCTGGAATCTGGCTGACGTGGAGGATTTTTATTGGTTAGAACTGTTCCGCGGTCAAGATACTTCGACTGCATTTCCCTCCGTTTACGCAAGAAATAAGTTTTTTTTTTTTTTTCATTAAGTGACTCATTATATCGAGTCATATAATAATTTTTTTTTTATTTTTATAAATTTATCCCTCTTTTTAATAAATTTTAAGAATAAAAATTTATGTTTTTAATTGTTAAGATGTTCTTGAAAAGACTTTTATTTTTAAAAAAATTTTTTTTTTTACTGTTTTTGGGGTTTGGAGCCCAAACATCATGTAATCGAAATATTTCTGTTTGATGACATTGGGCTTCGAAACTTATACTGGCATAGTGGCATGAGTCCTTTTGCAAAGTAGGGGGTTGATCTAAACTCATGACCTAAAAGGGTTTTGATTGTGGCCCAAACATATATCCTCAAAGCAATTCGGAGACATCCTTTAATTGTTAGAGCTTAAAGTCCAATAACTCAAACATCAAATAAATGCAAAAGGCAAATGCCTGCTAATCAGGTTGTCTTGCTTGTGAAGTAAGAAATTTTTTTCTCTTCACAAAATAGAAAAATAATAGTATTTTATAATTTTATTAAACAATTATATTTTATTAAAAAATAAATTTTAAGAATGTGTGTTAAATTTTATTAGATAATTCAATAAAAACTTAAATTTATAACTTTCAGCACGACAATGAACTTTTTTTTTTTTTTAGCTAAACTACAATATTTGGTGGATATAACTGCTATTTTTTTTTTCAAGAAAACTAACTCTAAGGCGAAAAAAAAAAAGTTTGCACCAGCATTAAGCATAAAAAAAAAAAACTTACTTTTAACAATTTTTTTTTTTTCAAAGCTAATTGAAAAGTGTGGAGCAACATTACAATTCTTGACCGGTTAATGAGGGAGAGCGGGGCCCACTAGAGTGATAAAAATGACAATTCTTAGACATTATTCTGAGGACATTCAATGTATGTATCATTTTACAATATATATATTAATACAATAGCAGCTAGTTATTTTTAATTGACACGGGGAAGGGGAGTTGAATTCAAATATTATTACAATAATATAAAAAATGAATTACTTAAGAGAGAAAAAAAGCGTAGAAATTGTGTTATTTTATTAATTGTAATTTAACTGTGTCCATCATTTATGTCTTCGCATGGTTTCTTGCATGAAGTAATATTTGTTAGTGAATGCATGGCCAGCTTAATTCGATTCCAGTTTGGGAACCGAATTATTTCCATTTTTTGGTGAATTATGTTTCCATTATGGAGCTTCTACATTAGGTGTATTAAGCATTGTGTAATAAACGACATTTTTTCGTCCTTTTAAGAGCATAACAACTAGTCATTTGAATTGTTAGTATGTGAACATTTGAACATTGAATACGATTCAATACATTACAATGCTGTCTTTTTGTTTCTTTTTTTTTTTTTTTATAAAAAGTTGTTGTTTCTTTTTTGTTTTTGTTTTTACTGTTTGTTGAGGGTGAGAGAGAGGGGAGGGAATAGAGGGCCTAGAGGGAGAGAGAGAGAGAGGGGACATACACAAAGTTAGAAGAGAACATAGATAGGGTGTCGGGATAGGAGAAAACAAAGAAAGAAGATTTAAAGAAAAAAAATAAAAACAGAAAATGAGAGGGGAGAGAGAACATTCAACAGAGAAGAGAAAATATAGATTATATATATATATATGTATAGCTTATGGAGAGGGGAATATTGAAAGAAAACATATGTAAAGAGACTTGGAAAAAGTAAAAAAGGAAAGTGTAAAAAGAAAGGAGAGAGAATGTGTGAATAGAGATGAAAAAAATTATAAAAAAATGTAAAGAAAGAAAATGTGAAAAAAGATGAGAATTTGGAAAAACAAAATAAAAAAATAATAGCGAAAGAACTCGAGTAGAAGAGAGGATGGATAAAAAGATAAAAAACGAAGTGGAGCAGGGTATAAAGAGACAATAGAAAATTTTGAGAAAAAAAAAAAAATAAACAAATGACAAAACATTAAAAAAAAAAGTGTAGAGAGAGAAAAAGAAGTGCGAAGGAAAACGGTGATATATTTTTAAAAATTTAGAATAACTCCTTTTTTTGTTTTTATCGTCAATTTTTTCTTGGAAAGAATTTTATTTTTTAAAAACAAATACAAAATATTTCTAACAAATAAATTTTTCACAACAAAAAAAAAGGGTACAATAAAAGTGATCACATAACAAAAAGTGTTAAGTAAAATGATATATTTGATATTTATAATATAGACAAATGTTCACTTATTTATCACTCTCAAAATTTATTGTATATACAAATTCATAAAATTAAAAATATGAGATAAATTAATTTAAATTGAATGGACATAGAATTAATTATTAATGTTAATATTTTTTTTGTGTATATAAATATCTCAAGCTTATGATTTAAAATTTTTTCTATTGATTTGAAGACTTTTTCTTGAAACAAATTTAAATTTTTATTTTAATTTTGAGAATTAAGTTACATTCATTAATTAAATTAATAAAATTAAAAATTTAAATTAAATTTAATTTAATATATTTTAAAAAATATTAATTTTAAAAATTAATAATCAAATTAATAATTATTTGATTAATTTTAAAAATTTATAAAAAAATTTAAAATATTTTTTTGATATTTTAATTTTTTAAAAAATAAAAATTATATTATATATTTTTATATATTTAATATTAAATATTAATTTTACTGATTTAATATTAATTAAATTAATTAAAATTTAAATTTTTAAAATTTTTAATTTAATAATTAATTAAAATTTTAAAACTTTAGTTTTTATACGTACAAAATGCTCGTTTTCTCCTTCGGACGAATATGGGACTCCCAATTATTTTTACATTTACAATGACTCCTGTTTTTCCCCTCCCCCTCCCATTAATAAGCGGTACAAGACAACGAGTCAACGGCATAAATAAATTTATGTCTTAATTTATCTTTAACACATTTTTCAACACAAAATATAAATAAATTTACAAAAAAAAAATATCATGTCTATTATGACCATTAATAACATAATTATAATTATTTGGTATCACAAATGTATAATATAATTATTATATTATATGCGTTAGTGCAGCGTCATCGTTATTGTTATAATTAATTCCAACCTACTCAATTTGTTGAAGCAAATTTAACAATGCATGTTGACGGCCCACCTATCATTTACCTGTGATCCTTAAAAGGGTCATATGCCACGAAATCCTTCAAAAAAGTACGTGTGCCAAATTATTTTCAAAGGATATGATGGTCAGGTGTGCTCGGGTGCAACAGTATGAAGTGCGAACATAAAATAATGTCTTAATTTTTATATTATTTTTTAGTCTTTAGATAAAAATATCCATTAAGCAACTAAAATATGCATTTTCCCAACATTATTGACACGTAAAAATCTTCATACAAGTACACAAATTTTGTAAGCAGCATTTTTTTCTTTGTTAATTGTGTTTTTAAAAAATAATAATTAAATTATTAAATTAGTTAATTAAATAATAAATTAATAAATTAGTTATAATTTTTTTAATTTAATTAATTTAAAAAATTTTTAAAATATATTTTTAATTATTTTAATTTTTTAAAAATTAAAAATTATATTATTAAATTTTTTTATATATTTAATATTTAATATTATTTTTAATAATTTAATTTTAATTAAATCAATTAAATTAAATTAACTATAAGTCAATTAATTTTTTGATTTGGTAATCAGTTCAATTATAAAAACCTTACTATGAAGCCTTTTTGTTTGTATAAACAACAATTGCTTTTTGTTATAATATGAAAATAAAAAATTTCATAATTATGTATAGGTAATTTAATATAAATTAACATAAATTACTTTTATTAGGTTAAGACTATCCTAAAATTTTTGTAATGCTTATAATGTTATCCATTAATTAATTATTTTATTGGCTAAACAAAACTTACAAGTAAATTAACTCCTTCTAACGGGAATCAATTATTTTGTTGATATGATGTAAATAATAGATATACCACTCCATTGTATTGAAAAGTTGATATATTTTTTTTTATGAAATCTAATTTTAGTTGTAGTCATTGTGTATTTTAAAAAGATTTATTAATTAACTGAAGAACAAAAAAAAAGTGACAATATTTGATTCATATATATTATTTTATTAACTAATATACATATTATTTTTGTATATTATAGTCTTTAAATTGTAAACTTAAATCAAAAATTTATCAACAGTCCCATACTAGTAGAGAACACCACTCAAAGGACTTTTTCAATTGGATGAACATAAACATTAGACAACTTTTGAATGAAGATATTTAAATTTATTTTTCAGATGAAAAGATTTACTTGTATCATTTGATGAAACATATTTATTTGTTGTTATGAAGATTGAAAAACTTGGATCCATTAATTTCCAAAATTACCCTTTTTTGGTGGGTCCAACGACTCGAACCGTGGAATCGAATCCCCCCGACCAAAAGTTTTTTTTCTCGTCAAATAAAAAGTTTTTTTTTATTAAATAAAAAAAGGGAAAGTGAATTGTATTTAAAAATACGTGGTCCCCACATCCAAAAATCAGAAGACGGATTTGAATTCCAGGCCAAACTGCAGTTCACAAATCCGGTGGAATCCGGGCCAAAAAAGCTTCGGTGGATTCTGCTTTCCTTCGAGAAAAAAAAAAAGGACCACAGAAATAAGTTAGATGGAAAGTAGGAAATCAATTCCGTCGGTCTATAAGGATTATCGCCTATAAATATATGCAATAGACATTTTTTATTTTTGAAATTAAAAATCGCACCGAAAGAAGAAGGAAGAAGGAAAAAAAAAATAGGGCTCACTGAAAATTCTCGCTCTCCTCCAGAAACCCTAAACACTCTTTTTCTTTTTAAAACTGAAAATCCCTCTTTTTTCGCGAATTCAAATCTGGTGTTTGCATCTTCGATTCGCGACTTCCGTTTGGGGTTTGAGGGTCTCCCATGGCGTGCGATTGAAGCTTGACTGCCAGATTTCGAAGGATCTACTTTATTTTTTTTAATAGTATTTATATAATTATTTTGTTTATAGAGAGAGAGAGAAAAAACGAGAGAGAGAGAGAATGGCTTCTACGGATAAGGAGCTGGAGCAGCAGCTTTTGGAAGCTGGGAAAAGGCTGGAAAATCCTCCTGCTTCCGTCGAAGAACTCCTTCCTCTTCTTGATGTGAGAAATCTTGGATTTTTTTTATTTTTTGATTTTTTTTCCTTTATATGTACACTTTTAAATTTTTTGGTCAAAAAAACGTGGTGCATTTATGCGTTGTTATGCATGTAATTTTGGATTTTTCATTTTGAAGTGGGCTCTTTGCGATCTGCTAGTCATCTATTACCGTGTCCTTATTATTATTATTTTTTGTTTTGCAGTTTTTAGTGTTTTCTTTTTTTCGTGTTATTGACTCTTGTTTATCTATGTAAAGGGCTACTGGTTTATTTTTTCTTCTTTTTCGTTTCTCAGGTTGTTTGTAATCTTCTTATTGATGACACATGTTTTAGCTTTGTATTTAAAGTAGTGGTTGGTACGTGTATATCTTGGATTTTGCAGGTTGCTGAATTGAGTGGATTTGTAGAAAGGGGAAATTTCTTAACGTGTTATTTAGTGCGGGAAAGTTTTGCTTTTTACTAGCATATGATGTTTGTTTCAAGTGATTGCAAAGAAAACATGTGAAGAGTTTTTGAAATCTTGTAGCTTTTATCTGTCATGGTCATGCATTCTGCATAAGATCTCTCACATTTTTTCTTTGTTCATTCCTAATGGGTATTCAATTGAATTTTACATGAGAAGCACCACATCAGTGCATCCCTTCTTTAAAAGACACCTCTGTATCGGGTTTCTACATTCTTAGCGCAAAAAAAAAAAAAAAAAAAATCTCCACATGATGTTAAGTTTTGAAGGCCTTAAAGTTGACAAAATTATTTCTGTATTTGTTCACAATATTGATGGTTTTATGCATGCTTAATCGATTGTCTTATTTGAATAGGTAGAAGTCTGTGGTGTTAGCTGATCTTTGTCGTACTGTTTACAATCTATTAAGGAAATTGCAGCTGGAGGTTAAAAGACAGAAGAAGAATTTTCAGATAACCTTATATTTCTCCGCTTGTTTATATGAACTGGTTGGATTTAGTGAGTGTGCACTTAATTGGGTTTCTTCCAAATGATATGACATTTTTTTTGGTGCTATCACTGGTTTGTTCGGTCTATATTTTGGGGGAATGCACTTGGTTGTTCAACTAGGTGTAACCCTAATTAGGCTCCTTCCAATTAAAGGAGATCATAATTAATGGATTTTTTGATTTTCCAATTTTATACCTGTCTTTTTATGCATAAATGTCAGCTCATTTATTTTTTTCGGGAAAATACCTTTTAAGCTGTCTTTTATTAATGAAAAAGTGGATAAGCCATTTCTTTCTAACAATATTTTTTTATTTGTTAGCTTTTATTTGTACTGAGGTCTAATGAACTGGCTTTATCCAGATCTTGTGTGTTAGTTAATGACATGTCTTTCAAGCTATTCTTTTGCATATTATTGAAGGCCTGTTGGACCATGGGAAACAAATTAGGGAATACTATTCTTTCCTCTTAATGCCCCTCCTTAGAAATGGTTTCAAATCTCTTGAATGATCTTGTGTGGTTTATCAAGTTAATTGAGATGCACAAAACTGTTAGATGTGGGTCACTTTAGGTGCTGAAATTGATTAGGTGTCATGAATCAATTGCCATTTATTGACCTCTGCCTTATTGTGTTAAGTCCATAATGTTGTCATTTTTGTTCCCAATCATTTTTTTTCATGCATCTTTTGTGAAATAATATAGTTTATATAGACTGACAAACATTATGATTTAGTGCGATGAAAAGTTTTGAGGATATTGAGATTTTGGCTCCTCTAATGTTGCCATTATTTTATTTTCTCTTATAATTTTAAATGTTCAATGTTCTCATGCATTTTTGCATGGGAAATTTATTTTTTTAAACAGCATTTTGTAATCCTTTGTGTTCTTTCTTTGGTTGTAGCAAGTTGAGCATTGCCTGTCAAGAGTGGAGCAGTCACCTACAAAGTCAATGCAAGGTGCCCTTGCTCCATCACTGAAAGCATTGGTTGGGGATCAATTATTCAGACATGCAAATGTTGATGTAAAAGTTGCAGTGGCTTCGTGCATTAGTGAGATTACTAGGATAACAGCTCCAGATGCTCCTTATGATGATGACCAGATGAAGGTCTGTAATTAGTGTTTTTTTTTTTCATATGAGGATTTACACATTTATTGGGTTGTCTGCTATGCACTTATTTGTTTTACATTCATGCACATGTTTTGTTTTGGCTTCCTTTGTCATTCCATTTTGTTAGACTATTGTCCTCTTTTTGCAGGATATCTTTCAGTTGATTGTGTCATCATTTGAGAATCTAGCAGATAATACTAGTAGATCATATGGTAAGAGGGCATCGATTCTTGAAACTGTTGCAAAGGTGGTCCTGTGTCGTGATGTTGGACCTTGAATGTGACGCACTTATAGTTGAAATGTTCCAGCACTTCCTCAATTCTATAAGGTATTAACATGTACCTGCAATTGAAGAATTAATCATCTTTGCTGATCTTTCATTGCTGCCATATTCCTTCCCAATATAGTCTCTTAGGTCTGCTCTGAAATTCGACTTTTTGTTCCTCTCATGGTAGTTGCTTCAATGTATGGATTATTTTTCTTCATTATCTGTGAGCAACAGTTACATTATAACTCTTGGGCACAAAATGATGTACGAAAAAAGAGGATAAAACTGAAGTATCTGTTATTATTGTCTAGGTAATGGGTACTGTATTAGGGAACTAAATGACTTTTGAATCACTTTCCATATCCAAAAGGCCATTGAAACTATTCTGAGTAGTGTGTTAACCTGGAAAGTGGTTTTAGATGGTAGGTTGGATAGTTTTGGCCATTGATGTTCATTTACATGGGAGTGGAGGGTGTATACCTAATTCCTCAATTTCAATTTTGAATATATCAATAGGTGACACATGATGTTACATTATTTGCAATCTTTTTCTATTAATTATATATATTTTACACCTGTGCAAATTGATGTTGCTTTGATGAAAAAGGAGATTATTCCTTCTAGATATTGATGAATAAATGCAGAATGCTTACTGTTCTATTGCTGCTTGTTTTCTTAGCTGAATCACTTTGTTTTTCAGGGATTATCATCCAGAGAATGTTTTTTCGTCCATGGAGACAATTATGATCCTTGTATTAGAGGAAAGTGAAGATATCTCTCCTGAACTGCTTTCCCCGTTATTAGATAGTGTGAAGAAGGGAAATGAGGTCAACTATCATTATGTGATCATATGCTCTGTTCCCACTATCATCATTCCTATACAATTTGCAATAACAACTTAACAATTTTCACTGATGTATCAGGGGGTTGTACCCGTCGCCCACAAGTTGGGAGAGAAAGTACTTGAAAGCTGTGCCTCTAAGGTCATACATTACTACACATTTTAACAAGTATTTGGGCTTGTTTAGATGATTATGGCCATATCACCTCAACAATTTCCATAAAATTTTTTTTGTACTGATAAGCAACTAACAAATCTCATCAATTTCTCAGGAACTTGTACCTGTTTCTCGGAAGTTGGGAAAGAAAGTGCTTGAAAGCTGTGCCTCTAAGGTTAAACCTTACTTAGTACATGCTGTGAAATCTTTGGGGTTGTCTTTAGATGATTACAATGATGTAGTTGCCACAATATGCCAAGATATGTGTGGTACCGATGAGCAGAATGATGTTCATGCCACTGTTGAAAATAAGGTAATGTTCTTGTATTTCTTCAGGTGACTATGTAAGAATCCTTTGTCAATTGTTCTCTCATGCCTAACAAATTAACTTGTGCAATACTCAATATGTTAGTTGTTGGTGTGACTGTCTATTCCATTTTCATAAGATGATTGATGAGCCTCACAAACCTTTTGTACCTTCTTTATGCACTTTATGTTAATTCCTTTACAGAGTCAGGTGTGTGGAGAAGATGAGTTTTTTGGTTGATGTTGGATGCTGATATTTAAGCTGATAAAATACTTGCAGAAAAAGTGTTCTTACTTTATAGTGGTCTTTGTATTTTAGCAGTTGGTTATGTATGATATAGCAGCTTTTGGCATACTAATTGTTGGTTGATCCTGTAATTTATTTGCTGCTGTATTATCTCCCATTTTGATGCTCTTTTGACATGACATGGTTCTCAAATTGTACTATACTTTTAGGTTGAAGAGAACAAGCTAGCTGGAGGGGAAGCATCAGATGAAGCTGCTCAGGCATTGGGCTTCTCCTTTTTGAATTGTTAATTCATCCCCTCATATACTTTTCTAATTTCTACTTTTATCCAGGCTGACAAGGAGACAGAGGCACAAGTGGCTTCACCTAAACAAGCTGATCTGGTAGATGGCAAATCCACCAAGCCAGTTGTGAGCAATGGCATTGCACAGACTGTGGAAGATGAATCTTTGCCAGATTCAGTTACACCAGAGAAGCAAGAGGACAGCAAACATACTGAACAATCAGAAAATATAGACAAGTCTGACAATGCAGAACCAGATAATCCAGTTGCTGAGAAGGTGGTGGATGCAGAAACTAAGCAGCAAAGGACTACCAAGAGGAGAGGGAGGAAAGCCAATTCTTCAGAAAAATTGATGAAACCTTCTGGAACCTCTCATGTTGATGGTGAGAAGGTAAATAAGAAACTGTCTGAGGGTAAAAATCGTGGCAATGATGCTCCTAGTTCTCCTCCTGAGGAGCCATCTCTTGAGGTAGCTGTCTCGACTGGTGATGAAGCTTCATCACTGAAGGTATTAAAGGGTGACGCAATAACTGTTGCTATCCCACCTGTGAACAAAGGGCTTCCAGATGAAAGTCTCTCCAAGAAGGCTGGGCGACTGAAGAAGGAGAAGTCGATCAAAGATTCTGCACCAACCGTTGACAATACTTCCAAAAAGACATCAGAAGAAGAAACTGACTCGGAAGAAAAGCTGTCAAAGTGCCTTGGAAGAAATGCAGCTACTGGGATTGCACACGAGGATGAGAAACCAGTGATCACAGATGCATCAAAGGAGGAAGGTGACAACACAAGTGAATCAGAGGCAAAATTACTGAAGCAGCCTTCCAAGAAGGTTAAAATAAGTGGTAATGGGGATGGATCCTCTTCAAAGCAACCAGAGGATAAGAGATCACGCATTCGTGGGAAAGCCAGTTCTGGAAAAAAAGTATCCAAAAGTTCCTCTGAAGATGATGACAAAGTACATTTTTCCCTCAGCTTTTGGTTAACTCTGTAGCACTACTGATTTGATTAAAGATAAATTTTGTTAGCAAGCTCTTGATTGGCTGTTATGATGATTTTTATGTGAAAAGATTTCTTCTTTGAAGTCGGCCACAAAATCAGCAAAAGATGAACATCGCTCTAGGGAGATACCTAAGGCAGATGTCAAGACAAAGCGTGATTCAGGGAAAGAAAAAGTATGTGTTCTTTTTTTCTGCCCAAAATTATGCATATATGGCTATAATTTGTGCTGACCTTGGATTTTTTTTGGTCAATTAGTATGTGTTTTAAGGTTACATGTTGTGGGGACCTGGTCTTTTAATTTACCGCGCAAGGGCTGCAGTGATTATTTTAATTTTACTTTGTTCCAACTCTAGTTTTTTCACACTTCATTTAGCTGTATATGTCTAGGCATAAACTTTATACAAAGCAAAAATGCAAGCTTGCTGGGTTCATATTGATGAAATAAATGGTGTATCATTTTTTGCTTTGAACTCTTTTTCTTTTGTTTTCCCTCCAGCAGTTTCTTTCTACCCTCTCTTATCTTATAGTTTTAGTATGCTATTAAGTTTGTTATGTTTACTGACTTAAGGGACCACATTTTTTCTGCTTCCACATCATTTTCTTATGTTGACAATTTCTGTGTCAGGTGTCTGATGCTGAAGAGCCTGATGAGAATCTGGTTGGCTCAAAGGTCAAAGTTTGGTGGCCATTGGATCACAAGTATGCACTTCACTTATTCTTTGTATTCCGACAGCCTTTTCTCTCTGGAACTTTTGCTGAGCCAATGCTGTTTTCAATCCTCATACTGCTGCCAATTATGATACCTGAATATGTGTTTCTGTTATCTCTATTCAATCTGCTGATGTAGTTATATTTTTTACATGGTTGCAAGATTATATACATGCTGCCATCTTTTATGTTATCTTAATATACTCCACTCATAAGTGAGACCCCCACCTGCTGCATATTCCACTCTGGGCATTGTTAATTGGATGCTATCTGTTTTATTTTTGTGATAAGATTTTCCAGTCAGGTTATCTCAATGCTGAGAAAGATTTGGACTTGGGCATGTATTTTCTGCATTGTGCTCTTATCTCAAATCTGCTTTCCTCAAGTTACCAAGGCCATATCTGCTATGTGTTGAAGTGGTGTCTGTAATGCTAAGTTTCAGTTTTCCTTCTCAGCTGTTTGTTTAAGCATCATTTTCTAGTTCATTAAGCTATGGAATCAAAATGCTTGACTTATAATCTTGATTATTTTCTCTATGCAGATTTTATAAAGGTGTTATTGATTCTTATGACCCTATTAAAAAGAAGCATAAGGTGAGACAGGGTATTTTGGTTTTATTTCTGTTCATATAAGTTGTAGATAAAAATTTTCCCTTTCTTAAGAAAACCAAAATTATTAGCGCCACCTCCTGGGGATGACCCTGGTATATTCTTGTGCATACACATGGATGTACATGCATGCATAACTTAAAATTGATTTCTTTGTTTGTGTAGGTTATATATAATGATGGTGATGTAGAAATGTTGAACCTTAAAAAGCAAAGGTGGGAGTTTATTAACGGTGATGGTGATTCTGATAGCCCCAGTCCTGATGCTTCGCCAGAAATGTATGTTCTGCTTTCTCCTAATATTTGATTCTGATTTGGGATTGGGTTGTGTACCATGTGTGACAATATATCACTGTTAGCCCTTTGATTTTCTTTTTTTTTGGTTTCACTCCAGTAATCCTTTAAAATTATTCAGGATCTTGGTTATATGTTACTTTTAACCTGCTTAATATCAGTTTGGACTATTGTCCTATAAGCCAAGTGGCTTACCCCTGCTTTTCCCACTTTTAGTTTGTTCTGAATTCACACATATGGTCTTTATTTGGTTAACAATTCTTGCCAGACCCTTGAAGAAGAAAATGAAAACTACAGATCAGACAACTAGGCAAGAAAAGATGGATTCAACGCCTAAAAGGTGAGTAAATTTTCTGCTCTGGGTTCAAGATTGCAACTTTATTCGGATATCTAATTGTTAAATTCAATACTGATTGCAGTGGAGGGCCTTCTAGCAAAGCCCGCAGTGTGGCCACAAAATCTAAACGGAAGTTAAAGGAAGTTAGTGAAACTGACAGCAAGCCCAGAAATGACTTAAAATCTATTAGAAAAATAGAGGATGATACTGGCAGCACAAATAAAGAACGTACCCCTAAAAGTGGAGGTAAGTCTATTGATACTGCTTCAAAAGGGCCTGGTAAAACCAAAAATGAAGATGCTGTGAGATCCAAGACTGGTAAATCCAAGGAAGATGACTCCAGCACGCCTAAAACATCTAAGTCAAAGCAAGACTCCTCAAAGACAAGCAAGTCTAAGCACGATACCCCTAATGTTACATCAAATGCCAAGGAGAAAACCCCCAAAAGTGGTGGCAAATCTAGCTTTAATGGTACTGGCAAGTCAAAGACTGGTTCTTCAAAGGTCAGAGAAACCGAGGGTAAGGAGAGCAAGTCACTTTCAGTCAAGACACAAGAAAGTAGAAAGAGAAAGTTAGCAAGCTCAACCAAAGGACAAGGGAGCGAGGGAAAGAGTGAAAAGAAGCGGCAAAGGGGAGCTTGAAGTTGACTGTCTGCCTGGAGTGCCTGTAATTTCAGCGAAACTGTTTCCTGTGCCCTGCCATATCATCTTGGATGCTTATGACTATCTGTTGCAAGCCTTTCTAATGTCCTGTTGCTGCAGTCACAGGGTAAGCCACGTTTTTTTTGGGAATTTGCCTCCTGGCATAATTCCTAGGTTGTTGCGTTGGGTATATTTGTGGTTATTTAGCCTTAGTCCATAGTTGCTGTAGGGTTAGTCTTTCTCTTGTTCTGGAGGATTTTTGTATGCGATCCATAGGAGGATACATTATGTTAGAATTGTCGTTAGATGCCTGAATGTAAATGTCACAGATTAAGGGTCTTGCTATCATCTATGTGTCTTATTTTACAGCTCTACCCTTCCAATTACCGCATGATTTCTACTGTTTACATTTACCGCATCCCTTGATTGCCAATGTTAATTGCACCGCAGAATTTATCTTGCTCATGCTTTACGTATAGAAACGCCTTGGAGCATTGTTATTTTACTTCTTTTTATATTGTTAAGGGGCTTTTTTTTTATTTAAATAAAAAGAGAGACCGAGTTGGGCGTCTGAAGTTTGGTTGCCGTTCTCCTCTAAATATGGAGATTGTAACTCGTGTCAAACTGGTGGTGGAAATTTAAGGCTTCTGGCTGGCAAGTTCCGATTGGGCCTGTGATTGGGATGGCACCGAGGTCCTTTAGGGACTGGATCAAGTATGGTGGGGAGAGAGAGAGAGAGAGAGAGAGAAATGTGCTAGCACCAAGGTCCTGGGCAATGGAAGCTCGGTGAGGGGTGATTCGGCAGTACAGATGATTCTGATTCCATCATTTGGTTAACGAGTGTTTTAGTGTTTGCTTGGACAAAATAGAGCGGGATGATTGTGAGATTGTCGAGTGTTTACTTGAGCAGGTAGCCAATTCCATTACTTGCTTTGGTTAGCTCTCTGTGACAGAACGGTTGATGGGATTATCTTGATGACTACTGATGACCCATTTGTCCATTGCCTTCCCCTCCCCAGGAAGCTATGAAGTTTCTCAATCATGCTGACTAGATCACATTTGATGGATGGGTAATGGCGTGGCGTGCCTTCGTCCATTGGTTAATCAGCTACTATTTCATAACAAGTAAAAAGTCGGATCAAAAGTACGAAAATTTTGATGTAAAGATGAAGCATCATTTGCTTTAGTTCGCGAAAGCTGATCTAATCAGCTCTCGAGCTTCTAGAAACTGGCATTGTTGGGCCTGCCACCCCCATTTCGTACTAGTACAGTTCCACGTAAAAAAGCCCAATTAGAGGCACCATGACACTTGGTCAAGCCCAGTATAATTCTCATCCCAGTCTTGTTCAGGCTGCCTAACTTTATTTCTTTTTGTCATACTACTTTTCATGTTCATGTTAGAATGATATGTTTGGGATTGTAGTTACCATTTTAAAAATTACATTTTGAGTTAAAAATAATTTTACTAGTGTTTGTTAAACTATCAAAATTTATTTTTGTTAAAAATGTATTATAGTTTAAATTTGTATTACAAAAATGTAATTTTTTTTGCAAGAATGAGGAAACATAAGAAATACACTATAAGTTAATAATTGTTTAAAATAATAATTTTTATTATTATATAAAATAATTATATAATTTTTTTGTAATTATATTTTATTTTATTAAAATTTTTTATTTTTTTTCAAAACACTATAAAAAATTAAATAATTTATTACGTTACTCATAGAGATTTTTACCACTAGTAGTTTGTCGACTATATTAATAAAACTTAACTATAATTCTAAATATATTCTTGAGTTATAAGAACTCAAAATTACTAAAGATAATTTAATAATTGTTAAGTTTAAAAATTTAGATTGAGATATAGCTTTGAACTACATAAATCACCTTTTCTTAAAAAGAAAAAAGAAAAAAAAGTTGAGCTATAAGAATTATATTTTTAGGTTATGAAAAAAAAGAAACGATTCAAGAAATTATTTTGTCTAAAATTTCAAATTGTTAATTGTTAAATATGACTCAAAATATGAATGAAAGTATTAGATGATATCTATGTAAAAATATAATATATAATTTATATTTTGGGTTTCAGCTAAATTAATTTTAGAATAGAATGATTTTTTTTACAATAAAAATATGACTTTTGTGAAAAAAGAAAAAGGGGTGCCTGTAGGAATTGTGTTAGCACACAAAGCGCTATTCTCTATGTTCGTTTTTTTTTTTTTTTTTTTTTGGGGTGAACAAATTGTCATTCATGTATTTCTTCCCAAAAGACAATGCCATACATATATTTATTAGGCATAATACCATACCCTACGTAGAAAAAAGGGAAAAATGGCATAATTAAATAATCGAAAAGATAGATGCTGTTGGACTAATTCTGCGTCACATCCAGATTGCACTAGAAGTGCCACTACGACTCCATGAGGACTACCGTGGCTAGTGGGCACAATGTACATGTATTATGTAAGTAGACTTTTTCCAATTGTGCTCTACCTTGAGTACAGGAATTTGACTCATCTCCTCTTGCCGAAATATTTCTTTCGTGAAAAGTCATTCGCAGGCGCTTATAGCTATAGTGCGTCAAGTTGTGCCTTTTCCACTATATGCATGTTGGTCTTCTGATAGGTACTACAGAATAATTTTCCCAAATTTTCAGGTGGGTAATCATGTGATACAGTGAGAGCTCTTACCTTTTGTGACTACGGGCTCACAATCACCACAACAGCCCTGGTTGCCCTAAAAAAGTTAATGCTTTGCCTTTGTTTTTATAGTAGCTTTTGGACTCTCTCTCTCTCTCTCCTGTTTTTAATGCCCCTTCTTGGTGGGTTTCAGTTTCATCCCATTCACATCTTTATTTGGTCAAACATTACTGCATAGAAAATTGTGACGTATGATGCAGCTTTGAGGTTCAGGAGCGGGCTGGACGCACCCGAAGATAAGGTTCATGAACCAAATGTGCGATACCTTCCTCTTTTGGTATTTAGTGATCAAGAATAAGTGCTCGTGGCAGTAACACCACATCTTCAGTAGTTGTGAAATCTTATTATGCGCTTCCCATCCGCAGGGATTGATTTAGTGCTTGACAATTTGAGGTTGAAGTGGTTTAGGTCCACTAGCAAGGTCTTAAGCTTAAACTTGCACATTATTAGTACAAATAATTCATTTAGAGCCACGTCTAAAGATTTTAACCCTCAGCTACAATCCATTTGATTTAGTGACCAAATTACTTAGAATTTGGACCCTCAATCATATGAATGAATTAGTTTGGACACACTCCGCAACTGTCTACAAAATTAGTGTAATCAGAATGTAAACCATATTGAACTTGCTTGGTTGGTTTCTTTTTAAAACAGAAAATATCCAAAGTGGTCTCATTATTTAATCATCCTTTTAACGTGATTTTCCATCAATTAATTTTTTTAAATTTTTCCTTAAATATTGGCGGGAGGCACACGTGTCTGCTGGTGATTTGGATCATGGTAGAGAGAGAAGATGATTGTGCTGACTTCTTGTTCCAATGAATGACTGCAATTGGGGTGGGAGATGTGAGATCCCTTAAAAAGAATGTAATGATATAGATTTCGATATGACTCGTTGCAGTAACTACTTGAATTCATGTATATGTGAGAAAATGGGTTAAATCAATGTAGACATGGAGGAGATTGAAGGGGATGTACATATAAGAGTGAAAAATGTAAAGATTCTCTTTGATGTTTCTGAGTGGACGAGCTGTGCTTCTGATCTTGGGGTGGTCAAAAGTTGGCATTTGAATGAAAAATGTAGGGTACCGGAATAAGGTTTTGCAAGAATATTTAATGATTTTGGGATGGACGTAATTGGGTCCTCGGTAAAAGCTAATCCCAAAAATGCACGACAATATAAATCGATGGGACGTACACTAATCCAACAATGATATTGGTAAACATAGACTTCTTGATTTGATGTCAAAAAGTTTTCACACGAACACTAATTAGAGTGGCTGCTGCGCTGCATAAGTCCATTTGGCATTTTAAGGGAAGTAGACTATTTCTTTTGGAGATATTATGAAGGTTATTATATATATATATAAAATGTAGTTAGATACATGGTGATGTCAATTCATGTCGTCATTTATGTTTTAAAATGATAAAACAATGGCAAATAAATATGTTTTAAACATTTTAATTTAAACAAAATTCAATAAGCATAAATGGGAAATGCATCATTAACTACTTCCTTTGTTGTAGTATACAAATGTGGTACTAAAAATGAAGAATGGGCAGCACGCACGCTCAATGTCGACTCGATGCTGCAATTTGGACAGGAGACTGAAAGCATTGGGCATTTTTATCATCATTTATATATATATATATTTTTAAAAAAAATTGTTAACGTCCGCAAATTTAAGTGACTAATTGATTAGTAAAAATGTTGGGTGTCTGGCCGGAGCTAGACATTGAGTTGGACCCGAATCAAGGCCGATTCTTTGCATGAAACACGAAAAATTACAGAATTTCGAGCTAGAGTCAATGTTAATATTTTGATGTCTATGTCAATAAAGATCAACGGAAGACAGAGAAACCGTTACGGTGAGAGAGAGAGAGAGAGAGACTGCCGACTTAGGTACGTGGAAGTTGAGCAATTACATGGTCCCAAGCGAGCTCCGGTTAGCTGGTATGAAGGGTACAACTCAAACTATCGTACTAAATATATGTCTTTTCAGTTTACTATGATAATGCTTGGAGAGTTGGAGTACTATTACAGGACAAGGCATCGTTGATGTGACAGTTGACAGAAATGATTATCCAGCAAGGCAAGCAATGCCCATGGCTGGGGTCGGATGGCTGTAATTCTACCGCAACGCCTCTCGATTAGTCCTTATCACTAATTAATCTCTTTTGTTCTGCCCACATTGTACTTCTATTCTCCCAGCGCAGCAAAACCCTCGACAAGCATGCAAAGAAGTTGTCAACACATATCTATAAAAGGTTAGCACATGTTTCGAGGATAACTAACTCATGCTAATGTGTCATCTCAGGTTTAAAAGACCTTAATTACAATATTACTAAGGATTTCGCAAGTTTACCTTAATTTTTGTAAGAAGCAAGATGGAGGCTCTCAGGTGTCCGTTGGGTGGTCTGCCATAGAAGTGACATTTAAGCTCTCTGTTACAGAATTTGAAAATAAGATCTCTAGCATAAATGTTTTTAAGTTACTAGTTATTTGAGTGCATAGATTATTAGCAGTATAACGCGCATTTAGGAAGGAATTTTCAGACACCAAACAAAATGCCTCGAGGAATTGGTGGAGAAGATCTGCAGTGATGGGGTTGAATATTCCACCAAAAGTTTCAATCTTTTACTAATTGATCGTTGATTGCACCGCACATATATGCGCTACAAGTAAGATCAATTTTGTAGGTGAAATGTTACAATCCCTGTCTCTTTCAATTTCAATTTGGCAAATTGCACAAAATGGCCGTGAAGGTTCGAGAGGTTGCTGGGCATATTAAATTGCAGAAAAAGTCGTCACATGCCATTGTAATTGCTCCCACTTAATTTGTCCAGCTCCATCCTTAGCCAAAGGTTCCCACTTCCAAGTGGCACGCTGTATTGTCAGTAACTAAGCAATAAATCTACTTAAAAATTATATTTTGTTTTAAAAATAAATACGTATATAATTAAAAAAATTCATTGTGTTGTAAATTAAATAATAAAACTATATTTTTAATGTATTAAAATTGATTAATTCAGTGTATAATAAAATTAAACTAAATTGAATCATATAAAATTCAAATATTATATCTTATCATTGCTGATAATCAAATAATTGAGTGATGATTACTGATAAAAGAATAAATTAAATTTTAAAATAAAAAATTTATATAAATTAAAAATAATAGATGAAAAAATAAATAAATATTATACAAGTCATTTTACTTTTTAATTTTTTACCCAAAATAACACTTTATATTCTTAACTGCCTCTAATTAGGACTGTCTCGGACTATATATAAATTCGTTGAGGACCAATAATTTAGTAAATGTTTACAAACTACTCAATCTATTAAAGACCATAATGTTATGGCAAAAAAAACATGTAATCTAAAAAAGGAAAACCTTAAACTGTTAAGAGAACTCGGAAAATCGTTGTTAAACTCTGGGAGTAAATGATATCAAATTAATTGGAAATCGTAATTGAACGAGTGTGACATATTCGTTTGAAGTCTGTGTCAGCAGTTGATCTGGGTTTGTGAAACACACGTATGAATTCCAGCATCAATTCATGAAGAAAACAGATACTAGATTTACCATGGAAAGAAAAAAGAAAAAAATTGCCCAATTTTGGAAGTCAACGAAATTGAGGGTGCTTTAAGAATACAATTTGGAAAATGTTTTTTCCTTTTCGGAAGTTCGCTTGTTAAATTAACGATTTATCTGCTCTTTTTTTTTTTTTTTTTTGTAGGAATAAAAAAAATTTTGTGCCTTTTGAATCTGAATCCTGAATTGTGAAGGAACATCATCCATGGGGAACAAAACCCTGAACCCCAGTGCAAACAACTCACAAAGGTCAAAATTTGCAATGATTTGGCTTTAAATTACAGGAATTTCATCTCAATTTCGGCCCAGAATGATTTTGGTCTTACCCAAGGTTTTGAAAATCTAACCAATAATGAAATCAGAAAAATCAAAAACAAACTTGAGATTTAAGATATAATCAATTAAACTTGTTAAATTAAAAGTTGAATAAGTTAATTTAGTATTTAATTTTAATATATATATACTAATGTATAAAATGCAATAATATATAATATATTAGTATTACATATATTTTATTATATTATATTTAAGAGATTGAATCATAAATATATTACAATTAATATGTGACAATGCTATATTAATTAATGAATATATGATATGATTAAAAATTGATTAATATAACCTATTAATCGATGTAAACAATTTAAGTTAAATAAGCAAATTTAATTTATCTATTTTTATTTTTTTTTTTGCTAAAAAAATTCTATGTTTTTATTTTCAAGTAATTCATGTATTTTAAAGTAGGAAATAATTTCAAACAAGAAATATAATTTACATGAACAAATAAAATGGACAAAAAATGAGTTGGGTGATAGTTGTGTATAGAAAAGGTAATGTCCACCTTTGTATGATCACAGACAATATGTAAGTCTTGCTAATTTTTTTTTTTTTTTGGTTAAGGAATCAGCAATGAGAGTAAGTCAAGTATAAGGTGAGGGTGACACTTTTATATAAACACATTTAAGCCTTGTTGTTTGAAACCTCAGGCATTTCAACCCAAACTGGTTCAACAATAGTTGTTGGTTCAAAGGTTAGTGGTAGCTTTGAATTGGTTTCATACAACTAACAAAATTGAAAAATTTAGACTAATTCACTAATTTACAATCAGATGGGTTGATTTATTGATTTTGTAATTAGTTTAAAACTTCTTATTTAAGAGGTAGAATTGGACTTAAACTTTGGATCGGATATCAATTTTTTCATTTGAACCAATGCAGTACAGTTTTCGAAACCTTATTTTTTCCTTGGAATTATGAGTGGTCCATGACCTCCTTCATAGCGTCTAAATTAATGTTGCATGCTCTTAAAGAATTGATGCTACGATAAAAGTTAGAAAGATGTGCGTCGATGGGGGCTTTATGGGCGTGGTCACCCTTTCCGATAAATCCCTCTTTCCGAGTCTTGTTTCTACTTATTTATCAATTGAACCCTAGGATACATGAAATGGATAAAGTCACACAGCAAAACAATAATTAAACAAACAAAATCAAGTCCCAAATTTCATTATGTTAATTTCACTTCTTTTTTTTTTTTTTTTTTTTTTGGGTCTATTAGTTTGTGTATAATTTTTTTGTTCACAACTTTAATAAAACAGAACACCTTTTTAAGATGTCTATTTTGTGTGAAAATATTTTTATCCTAGATAACTAAACGTGAATGCCCTATAATGAAAATTCACATTCTAATTTCAAATTTAAGATGACCCATGAATTTAATCCTTAGAGAGTCCTTGTGGTCCTTTTCTCAACAGCATATTTGACAGATAATATCTTTTGGCATTTTGCAATGCCGGTTCGGCTATGAAAATGATGATATCCGTTGGCATTTGGCAGTAAAAATTACTTGGGTCGCAGATGCTTGCACGCATAGCAAAGCGTCATTTGAGTGTTTAGCAATTTTTTTTTGTTTTTGTTTTTGTTTTTTAGTGGTTTTGGGGTTAGATGGTGTTCGGGTGAGCGTACGCGCATCAGAGGATTAATCTACTTTCTCCATCCGATTAAAGGCAGGCTATCTATGATGGGAACAAACCCTATGTTAAAGAAAAAGAAAAAAGAAAAATGAATTTAAATGAGTTTTTCTTTCGGTCGTCCGAGGAAAAAGAAAAATTAAATGAATTTAATTGGTTATTCTGCCCCCCTACATTTGGAATTGATTGCTTAGGGAATTCTTTATGTGGTACCTAGATATCCTCCATTGAGCCCCTTTTCCGCTTTACTCTCGCTAGTCCTCCGGGAAAAAAAAATTAATAATATCGATGGATGCGTAGATAGCAAATGACAAGTAAAATTTGCGGGCCAAAAAGGCAGGTGAACAAGTAAACTCTTTCTTTAAAATTATTCAATGGATTCCTTTGTAATATGGACTCTAACAACAAGAAAAATGTGTGTTTGACGAAAGTACAAAGTTGGAAAACAGGATTATGCGTGATTGATCAATGAAAAAAACGATTGACACACAGGTAGATTGAATGCACCATGCAGACTTTATTTGAAAAAAATAAAAGAGAAAATTCTATCATCCGATTTAAGATATTTTGTTTTAGATACGATATTTGACACAATATTTTATAATTCAAGAATTTTGTGTAAGAATCATCTAAATTATTCAATTTATTTATTTATTTATTTTTTTAATTTTTCATTAGGTGTTGTCTTAAATATTTCCTCAATTTTATTTTTCCATTTAAGTAAGAATGTTATCCTCATTAGCTAGATAACTTTAGTTATAACTACATTAATAATCCTAAAGCCTAAACCATCCAGTATCCCAAAATCCAACACTTTTAGTAAAATTCATAGTTTTTTTTATCTATATTTTTGTATGTCAAATTTAAAAAAAAAAATTAATTGAGTGTTGATCTTTATCATTCTCTTTTGGCACTTTTGTCTCACATTAATTAGTATTATAACAAGTTTAAATAGGGTTAATATTGTCTTCGGGAGTTTAAAAGAGTTTCTTCATTAATGATCATCAGAAAGAAAGTATCTATCTAGAGTTGTTCTGTTGATATCATGATTATCTTGCATTAGAAATTTTATTCCTAATCAATCTATTCATAGTCGATTCTTGAATTTAGAGAAGTGTTTTTCTTTGACAAAGATTTTCTTTTAAAAGATTTTGTGAGATCATCGACAGAATTTGAAATTTATTTTAAGTTTAATAAATTATTAATTTTAAAATTTTATTTTAACTATTATCATAGAATTATAAATAAATTGAATAAAAAATTAAGTTTATATTTTAAAAATTATTATGAAATTTATTATGATGAGTTAAAATCATTCAATTATAGCACATCGTGGTTTTCATTATATATAAATTCATTTAAGCTTATAATGTTGAAAAATCTTTTTGATCATCCTTGTGAATCAAAAATAATAATTATTTGTAAAATTAAGTAAGATTTTGATGAGAAGTAATAAATTATTATTAATTTTGTTTGTATTAAAAATTTTATTTATACTTAATCTATTCATAATTATATTTTTTAATTCAAACAAATTTGTTTTCTTGATGAAAATTTTCTTTTAAAGGTTTTTGTGAGATAGTTGGCCTAATTTGAAATTTATTTTGAATTTAATGAAAAGCTAATTTTTGAATTTTATTAGATTGAATCAAAAATTAAGTCTATATTTTGAAAATTATTGTGAAAATTATCATAATGAACATGTGAATCTTAGTCTTTGAAAATATTCTTGATCATATTTGTGGACTATAAATAATAATTATTTGTGAAATTAAGTAGAATTTTGATAAGAATAAGAAATCACTATTAATTTTATTTGTACTAGAGGTTTTGGGTGTAGACAATTAATTCATAATGATATTCTTAAATTCAGAGAATTTTTTTTTTTTATTGACAAAGATTTTTTTTTAAAGGATTTTGTGAAATGGTCGGCAAAATTTAACAATGTTCATGATCATGTTTATGGATCAATAATAATAATAATTTGTAAAATTAAGATTTTAATTAAACGTAAAATATTACTATTAATTTTATAGGAAAAAATTAATTAAATATATTGAAATTTGTCATTTATTCATTTTATGGTAAAATAATTGTGAATTCTACAATAAAAGAAAAAACTATAGATTGTAATCCATTCAAAAAATTTATTTTCGAATTTGATTTGAACAAGAGTTTAATATAAGACATATTACAAATATTATCTCACAATGTTGGAATTATGGGTATTGTTCAAGAATTAAGTAAATTATTTAATTTTTTAAAATTTATTATTAATTGTTTTCTCATTTAGTTGAATATTTTTATAATTAATTATTAAAGTATTTTTTTTATTTAAGTTAGAATATTTTTTCTAATTTTAGTTAAATATATAAATAAGTTTAAAAGCTAAATTATTCAATATTTTTAAAAATAAATACTTTTAGTAAAAAATAGAATATTTTTTCTAATTTTAGTTAAATATATGAAATAAGTTTAAAAACTAAATTATTCAATATTTTTAAAAATAAATACTTTTAGTAAAAAACAGAATATTTTTTCTAATTTTAGTTAAATATATGAATAAGTTTAAAAGCTAAATTATTAAATAAATATTTTTAAAAATAAATACTTTTAGTAAAAAACATAATTTTTTTCTCTCTTTTTTATGAATTTAAAAATACCATTTTAAAGATTTAATCAAATATTAATTTTTGCTATCCTCTTTTTTTTTTCTATTTTTTTTGCTTTGTTAAAATTTCTTCATATTCCTTAGCAATTGAATAATTCCTTTCAATTTCTCTTACCTATGAAAAAGTTTATTCTAAATTTTAATTACTAGTGATAATAAATCAATGGCTAAAGAATATGAAGTCAAATTTACTACTAGTTATAAAATCTAACGTTAGAGTTATATAAACTCTTAATTTTAAGTTTAAAATTTGAATTTTAGTATTTATAAATTAAAAAAGAATATGAAATCAAATCTAAACCCTCATATCAGCCGATGCATGTGAAAGATAGTCACCAACTAAGTGTTGCATGGTCACAAATAAAGGAAATTAAATAAATGTATATGTGTGTATGTATATATTAACGAAAATTGAGAGAAACTCAACTTGTTCTCTTTTAATTATTTTATAGTTTTTGTTTATGTTGCTATTTTCCCTTTATTTGTGAAAAAAGAAAATTCTCAATGTTTTTTTCTTAGAAAGGGAAAAACAACTTCTCCCAAATTCACTTTTTTTTTTTAAAAAAAAAAAGGAAAAAATAAGTCTTAATTTATTTTTATTTTTTAAAAAAGAAAAAGTAAGAAAAAATTTATAATTTAAGTTTTTTTCTATTTTTCTCATTTTTTCTGAAAAAAATAAAAAAATAATTTTAATTTTTTTTAAATAATAAATAAAAGAAAGAATGCCTTCTTACATTATTCCTATCAATATCATTAAAATAAAAATTATCTTTTAATTTTAAATTTTAGTAATGAGTTAATTAAATTTATATCTTCTACCATAAGAATATACTAAAATCACGTGCAATTGAAATGCTAATTGAAAATGTTTTATATAATGGTCTTTCTAAAGAGAGAAACTCTCTTTTCCAATGCATCAGAGTTCGCTGAGACCACTCTAAGAAGAAAATTGCGTCTCATGTGAAATTTTAAGATCTGAAAGAGATAGCAATGCAAACAGAAGTCTAACTATTCGTTAGGAAGTTGCTAGTTCCTATACATATTATCTACATTTCATTTTATTTTCTACATGTTTTTCGGGGGATTGGCGATTCCTAATATCAGGATGTGATGCCTAATTTTGATGAATAAAATTACCTTTCTTTTTTGTTTTTTTCCTGTTACAAAGATGCTAAACAAATTAAAAATGAAAATAAAATTACTAAAATTTGAATATAAAATTTTAAAATTTTAATAAAAGTATTTGAATTAATGTATTATAAAAAATGAATATAATTACCTTCCCAAATATTGATGCTCACAAATATTAAAATGCATATAAAAATACATTTATAAATATTTCTGTCAAATTAGAATTTATTAAATCTAGAAATATAAGTGAGAAAAAAATGCATCTGAAAGTCCTATATAATTCCTATTTAAAGAGCGAAGAAAGAAGGAAAAAAAAAAAAAAAACAATTCAGCTACTGGAGGGCTCTTTGAGAGTCTTAAATTTACTTTTTAGTGTTATCTTTTGTTGGTCAACTATCAACAATATTCTTAAAAGTATTTGGTTATTTTTAAATACTACTATTAACGCTTGCTAATTTTCTCATTTATTTTCTAACTATACTTGTTGATAGAAAAGTATACTGCCAGGCACTTAGACTATTTTCACTTGCTTGTATTTAAAAATAGCTTTTTCTTTTTTTTAATCACTTGTCACATTGACAAGGTCTATGTTTATATTTTACAAATATTTATACTATTGTACAAAATTGGTCAAATACTTTATTAATTCCTTTTACCAATAACAATAATCAATAATCAACGATTAATAATAACATTTGACATAAACAAGCACTAATGAAAATGGGTATTTTTGTGCTATTCAAGTCGGTTATTGTTGTTCATTTTGAAAAAGGTGTTCAAGTGTTTGATAAATTTTTACTCTAGTTTGATTGATAAAAAAAACAAAATGCTACCTTTTGAGTATAACAACAATCAATTACTTGTATATGGTCAAAATACACTTAATACTAATATAGTAATTATCTAAACTAGTTTAAAGGAGATGGACTCGTGATTTAGCTCAAAATAAATAAATTCTTTTAACACAAAGAATCAAAATCTATCATATAATTCATATTGCCATACACTTTTCATATTGCCATACACTTGTCATATTAATAAGGTCTGGAAAAAAAAAAATTTTTGATGGAAAAAATAGAGAGTTAGAATTAAAAAACAAAATTACTAATAAATATTGATAAAGAGGAAAACTCAATTTTGTTGTGAATCAAAGAGTGAATGGATGGTTGATTCTTGTTAGAAACAATTCTAGATAGATAAACATAATATCCTAAATAGTTATAATTTTTTTTTTAATATTTAAAACAAAATGAGTCTAATTAAACACTATAGTTTTATTTTTTCCATTAATAAACCAAATAGGTGTAATATAGAACAAGTAAATGAAACAAACCTTTCATCCTCTCGAGAAAAGACCAACAAGGTCCCCAGCCACGGGCCATGACATAGATAATGACTACCGCCGAGGAAAGGAAGCAACCTGAAAAATCCAAAAACTCCAAACTCGAAAAGTAAAACTAAATCCATTCTATGCCCAATTGCGCACATCCATCCATACATCCCTCTCCTCAGCTCTTCTTTTATTTCCCTCTATTTCTTGCTCTCTCTTTATGTGGCTTGTACAGGTATTCATTTTCATCCTTTGAAATTGTTTATTATATGAGTGTGACTAGATAGATTCAAAAATAATAAATTTAAATAAATAAAATAAAATGAGTGTGACTAGATAGATTAAAAATAATAAATTTAAATAAATAAAATAAAATATTATATATATATAAAATATAAAAATTAATTTGCTCCACTTGAACTACTACTTTGACCCGACGTAAATTTTCTCATTTATTATTGGCCAAGTGTGAGTCCAATGACTGTTGGATTTGCTTCAGACACGGAGAAAGGACACTTGTGTACATGTCACCGACACCTGTACATCATGCATGAAAGAGAGAGAGAGAGAGAGAGAGAGATGGAGAGAAAGTAGAAAGAGAGAGAGAGAGAGAGAAGGATGGCTATAGAAAGTATCTTCAACCATTAAAAGGAAGATGGTGAGGGCGTACCGGAGTGGTGATTCGAGAGGAAGTAGATGGTAGAGAAAGAGAAATAGAAAGAAGGGTTTTTTTCTGAAAAACCCTAAATCCATCAATGGGACTGTGAAGTCTGGCTTCATCTCTTTTTTTTCTTTTTTATTTTAAACAATTTGCGTGTGTGGATCGGATCGCAGTTTCTCTGTAGATTTCACTTAAATGTTCTCAGATCTGACATTTTATGTTCCACTTTTCCATTTTTGGAATGCCCTTCTTCACAATTTCGAGTTGGCATCTTTGTGCTCCCCTTTTCCAAAATTTTCACTTCTCTTTCCTTGAAGTCTCTGTTCATCTTTTTGTGTTCTTCTGGGGCATACAGAAATTGACAGAAGAGAGTGAGCACACAGAGGCATTTGTACAAATCTGTACTTTTGCTTCTGCGTGCTCACTTCTCTTTCTGTCAGCTTCCAGTGCCCAAATATTTGATTCTTTTCTTTCTCCTTCTTCTTTATCTGCTCACCTCCCGGCCTGCTTTGTCCAGATCTCTATCTATCTAAGTTTTTTTTCTTTCTTTATTTCTTTCTTTCTCATTATGTGTGTTGTTCAGAGGCCCTCGAAGGATGACATAAGTAAAATGAAGAGACATCGCCGGGAAGTATTCAACCAACTGTTGTGTTAGTCTATACTCGTTGGGATTTTGATTAGTTTTATCTGCTAAATTATATTTAATTTATAGCCTAGGAGCTAGCGTGGCTTTTGATGGTCTTTACTTCGAAGGGTCACGCCTGCTTATTGCTGTGAGGCGTAGCGGCAAGACACTTGAATAGCATGGGACCATTCACGTTATCTATTGTTTATGTATTTGTGGTCTTTTCTTGCTCAAAGAAACCCTCAAATTGTTTTGTTTTTTTTCCCGTGGCTTCACTTCGTTTCTTGATCTTACAATCTTCATCTTTAATTGCATATTTATCTGACATTCTCTTTTCTATTCTCGCGCATGCTACTGTGTAAGACAAATCGAGATTTGTTTCTGATTTAACTTTGTTTTCAACAGTACTATCGAGAATCTGAGTGACTCTACTGTTGGTAACCATGTGTTTTCTTTCATGGGGTTCAAAGCTCTACAACAAGCCAAGAATAGGCTTGCGAATAGGCTTGCTTGCATGCTTTGTGCTGCTAATCTCCTATTAGTGATTTTTCTCTTATCTTCAGAGAAGCTCTAGTAACTTGCGCTGTTGTCAAAATGAGTTATTCAAACATTTATTTTTCCTCCCCAGGTTGTGTACATAGCATGCCGTATGATGCTTCAGTCCCCTTAGCGTGTATTTTTACTTTGATGTGATGTTTTGAGTGTATCAGAAGATCACTTGATTCTTGATTAGGGTATATAGACCTTATGGTCCTACTGGGTTTTTCCAAATATGGCAATTTTCTGCGTCAAGTCAATTTTCTTTTCTTTTCACGTACTTCTTGAGTTTGTCAGATGCATTTGCTGCGGATTCTTCAAGGATTTGTCAATTCATTTGTCACGGACAAATGGTCGCCCTGGAGAACTGTAATCAATCATGTTCGCTAGTACTTCAGAGCACAGGTTTTATTCTCGGCGTTCTCTTTTTCATTAAATTGATGCAACTAACGAGCATATCTTCAGCAATGTTTATTGGCTTGGAGTTTTGAGGCCATGCTGAATTTCACTATGGTTTACCCTCTCATCTTTTATGTTTGAAGGTTACTATAATATTGATTTTTCACCTAATGTATCTAATTGTGAAATAATGTGGTTGTGGTTGAATTAGCTAGAAATGAAGATGAAACACCAGTAGTTTCCAATATTAGATTGTAGGCAACAATACGCTACCTTAGATTGTGGTACCATTGGTTCCTCATATATTTTCTTCATTCTCTTGGTTTGTGCAGCTAGCGAGCAATGGATAAATTTGATATGTTCCTTCCCCAACAAATGATGAAATTGCAGCAGTAAGTTCATCCCCGTACCATAAATTTGATATGATATGTTGGTATGCAAAGCATAGGGTTGTGAAAGAGTACAAGAAATGTGAGTTCTGACACTAATCCATTTAATTCATTTTATGTATTTGCTTTACCATGAATCGTCTGTCAGGTAGTTTGTATCTCGGCGCTGAATCGCTTTCAAGAGCTAATGGAATAGTTCATCAGGTTCAAATAGTCTTCACTGTTTGACAAAGGTAGCTATTCCCAAATTTGCTTCCGTATATGCATGCCTCGTTGTGGTAAACAAAGTTTTGTTTTTTATAATTTTTTGGTCACGACAGTATTTGTATCCTTCCAAATTCCAATGGCAAGGAGTTCAATTAACTTTGGGATTCAGTATTACATTTAAACTTCTGACTAATGCATACATGCTGCTGCAATCTGGCTATCGCATACATCCTTCTTTCTTGGACAAGATTCGTGCTTAGCTAGTTGCTTTATGAGAAAGCTACTTGTCAGGAACTTGAGTCAATAATGAATTGTACAAATTTAGCTGGGTCCTGGGCTGGGAGTTTTACGGAGTTAACAGATTTTTGTTTTTATTTTTCTTTTTGTTGTCTTGTCAGAAAAGTGGGAGTTAACATGTAAACATTGACAACCACAGTCCTGTGTTTGACAAGCCAAGTGCCTACAAAGTGCTGTCGTGAAACGGCACCTAAAAGTTTACATTAAGGAGGAGGATCTTGTTATATTAAAATTCCATAGTCTCTTTTATTTTAAGTATTTTTTGTGAAGGATATATTATATATTTTTTACTTTATCTTGCGTGGTAGTGAACCAATCGGAAAGTGATATCCTCATTTCTAGAATTATAAGTTTTAATGACTAATATTATTTACAAATTAAATTACTCGGAAGAGAAGATTATAACAAAAATGCTCATAATGTACAAAGATAATGAAAAAGAACAAAAAAAAAAAAAAAATGAAAAACGAATGGAAAAAGTAACACTGAACCTTAAACTTTAACGGGGATTTAGAGTCGATATCTATAAGAGTGAAATAAGTAACCCCAAACTTGTAATTTAATTGAGAAAAAAAGAACCCTAAAAACGGTGACGATAATAGAAATTAAGTTTAGTAGAACAATCATTGCTAAAACGGGGCAAAATATGAATTAAGTAGCACGCGAACGAAGTAAGAGATAAGAGGAAAATAAGAGACACCTACCCTAACCCTGTTGGTGGCAATGGAGGTGAAGGAGACTAATTTCATGTCAAAAGTAAGGTTTTAAAAATCAAATAGGTTGTTGAACTAAAAAATTTGAAAATTAAAATTTTAATTAATTTAAAATTTTTAATTAAGATTAAATTGATAAAATTAATTTTTAATATTTAATATATAATTTTTTTAATATTGATATATATTATATAAAAAATATTAATATATAAATATAATTTATAGAAAATATAATTATTATATATTTTATACTATAATATTTAAACAATTTAATTATATATATATATAAAAATTTAAAAAAATTAAGTAATCTTTTATATATATATATATATATATATATATATATATATATATATATATATATATATATATATATATATATATATATATAATAAAAATTAAATTAAATAAATTTAAATAAAATATGTAATAATATATAATATATTTTTTTCTTATTTTATATAAATTTATGTTAAAAATAAAAAATAATTTAATATAAATAAGATAATTTAAATTAAAAATTAAATATTAATTTTATGTAACATATAATTTTATATATTTTGTTAAAAATGTTAATAAATATATTATATAAATATTTTTTTTTATTTTTTTAATCATATTTTTTTAAAAAAAAAAGTTATAAAATGATATATCTTTTATTTTTGAGAAAATCAAAATGTAGAAAAACAAATTTATTTTCTTAATTTTTTACAAAATTTTGAAATATTCTAAGTTGAAAAAATTATGACCAATTCACAAAGTTATTGTACAACTAATTAATTCATCAGTTTAATTAACAATTTTTAAGACCAATGATCTTTTAGAATAAATTACTTTAAATTATAATCCAATTCTCTTTTTTATCAATCTAACAGAGTAATCTCATTAAATTATGAATCCTTGGTTAAAAAAATGAAAAAAAAAAAAAATTAAAGAGAAGAAGAGGAACAGAAACAATAGATAAAATTGATTGTTATCTTATCACTCTAGTTAAATTTAAAATTTTAAAAATTAATTTGATTATTGAGATTTAAGATTATATTAGTTCAATTAGTTAAATAGATAAAATTAATTATATTAATATTAAATATAGAAAAAATTTTATTAATATAAATTTTATTTTTATAAAATTAAAATATTTAAAAATTATTTTAAAAATTTTTTACAAATTTTTTAAATTAACTAAATTAAAAAAATTATAACTAATTTATAAATTTATAATTAACTAGTTAATTTATTAGTTTAATTATTAATTTTTGAAATTAATAATTTTTACAATGAATCAAACAAAATCTTGATGCAATTTTAAATTTTACTAGTTTAACCAATTAATTTTGTTTAATTTTCAAAACTTTCAATAGAATTTTTAAAACTTTCTATATCATATATTTTTGTAATATAGGTGTGTCACACAAAACATTTCTTTCATATTTTTAACCAAATTTGCCTTACTTCTCTTTTTATTCTTTTATAAGAGTGTCTCTTCATAAGTCTAACTAATAGACTTACAATTTTTTACGTATTGAAATTTCACATTTAATTTGGCCTGCCAAGACTCCTTGGTTTTAATTAATTACTATTAATCATTTATTTTCATTCAATTCCTCCGCTTGAAACGATTGGATTTGAACGGTTCCATTGGATTCACCTAACATTCATAGTCATATTTGGTAGAAGCAGAGACAACATTAAAAGGAATTCTAAGGGATTCCTTTATCCCCTCAATCTACTTTTTTTTTTTTTTTAAAGGTAAAGTTATTAAAATACTAAAGACTTAAAATTCCTTAAAACAAACAAGAACCGGAGGGTGTCGGAGTCGGAAAGGGCATGCCTCAACAATTTGTTGAAGCTAATGTAGCAGGGCTAGTTACTCTGATAGCTACCCTTAGAGAGTTTAATATTCAATTGCCGGAAAGGGCATGCATCAAATAGTGATTAGTGAGTCTCAATTCTCATCTCACTACATTATGTTCATTAGATGCAATAGCTTTTTCAAATTTCTATCAAGTCAAATTGAGATGGTTGATGTTATCAGCTACAACATACCATGCGTCTTTTAAGATTAGTTTTCCATTATGGATTCTAATTAGATGCTTCTATTCATGTAATCTGAGTTATCCTTATTTATTGTCATATTTATTGAACTCATCATCATCTTGATTACTGTCACTCTACAATCCACGGAAAAGTTAAACTAACACCTCAGAATCTAATTTCGACAAGATAGGTTCAATCCTCTGCTCACCACATCATCAGCATTTATGTCGGTTGCATTGTGTGCTACCTATGATGCTTCCTCTTCATCTTCCGAGGAACTCCTCTCAGTTGATGGGAAAGCATACTTCTACTTATAATGCTACTAGCCTCGAATTACTCGTCTGGCTTGGCTGAAACAACTATTCAATATTTAAGTGACCTTGGTGAGGAGAATCCTACTTAGCAAGGTGCATGATAATACAATATCATTCCAAACATTTGAATAACCGTCTGATAGAAAATTTTAGTTGGTGTTGCACAAAAATTTTGTGGATAATAGATCGATATAATAGGCATAGACATATATTTCCTTATAAATAGTTTTCATTATTGTTGACACATTTTGTCCTTTTTTGTTTTCACTTTTCATTACTTTATTTTTTTATGATTTTTCAATCTATTGCTGGGATAAAATTTTATTTGACAAATCAATAAGAACAAAAACTCTTTAATTTTGTGGTTCACATTGATTATCACATCTAAGTGTCAACATTATTGAATGTCCAAGGAGAAAAAAATTTGAAAGATGAAGGTTTGACGAAGGGTTAAAAGTTTAGCTAAATTCCTTCCATAAGATTAATTATTCATCTATATATGTATATATTAAATTAATTAACTCGAAGAATTATTTTAATTCTCAAAATTACTTAGGAATTTAATTATTTTAAAAACTCTTCATATTATAGATCTCCCTTAAATTATGCAGTTATTAGTTTTAATTAGATTAAAAATTCTTAATGTCTCTTAAGTTAATTCATTTAATGAGACTTTTCCACTTCTCAAAAATATATAGGAGTTTTAATTACTTTAAAACTTTTTGTATTATAATTATTATATCATTTTCATCAACTCACTTAAGAGTTGTAATTAGTTTCAAAATTCTTCTTATCCTACAGTAAAATTATTATAAATATACATTAAATTCATTCATTTATTTACTTTTATGTGTTTATTTCTAAACTCATAAAATAACTATAAGGTACGTATAAAGGTACCCACAAAGCAATATATAAGTTAAATATAGAGTTGTTCTTGAATTTTAGGGTTATAAAATATTTTTTAAGTTCTTTTTTTTCCATTGTATTTTAATATTTTTACAATTTAAAAAAACAACACAAAATATTTCTATTAATTCCGTGCAAAGCCCGAGGATTAAGTTAGTATTAATTTATTTCTAAGAGGCAGCTTGGGCTGTTCTTTTTCTCTTAATCACTTTTAAAGCGTGTCATTAAATATACTTTGTAAAAAGAAACACGACAAGAATTTGATAGCAATGCTGTATTTGCTGCATAGTATTATTAATCTATTATCCTAATCATATGGTACCTAGATACCATAGATTCCTTCAATGAAGTAAGACTTCCAAGAGGTTTGGACAAGTAAATAGTGAGAATCCAAACAAAATGGGAAATCTAGGCAATAGTCCAATTAATTGATTAATATTTTACTCAATTTATGGATTGTTTTCAAGTTTTTATGAACAACTAATTGTACTGAGATATAGTCGATTCTTTGTCTTGCAGGAATAATCAAATTAATTGTTCGTCTACGATTAATCTTTTGGTATTTCTCACTCACGCTTCCAGGTTTCTTTCTATCACTTTCTCAATTGTTTATCAAACAAATTACTCAAAACAAAACAATGAGACAGAAACTTTTAGAGGGGTGTAAAGAAGCTAGTTATGTAGGCAAAATAATAACAAAATAATAGTAAGCAATTCATGCTTTATAATTGCCTTGATGCATTTTATAGAGGGCATTAGATACATGTTAGAAGCAAAAAATAAAATCAGAAATAAAAAAAATACCTTAATTACATTTTGATGAGGTTTATTAACATTTATAACATGTAATAACAATGTTCACATGATTTTGTATTTTTCATGTTCTAAGTATATATAAGGAAAATGCCACATCAACATTTTTGGGAGAAAATTCTCCGATTACAAACCCAAAATTTTCTCTCCCCGTTCTATAGAATTATTTAGGAATGAACAATCATTTTTTAGTTAGACTTTTGCGTCAAGGATAACCCTCAATTTCATGCCCTGAAGGATGAAAGCTTATTTTTGGTGTTTATATGGAGGGAGCACTTGTACACACATCCTGTTTGAAGATGTGAAAGTCTATTTTTAGTAGCAAATTTCTACTTTCTACTACAAATATCTAAGGATGATGGGATTTTGAGGTAATTAACCATAGTTTATAAAACATTAACATGGTAAAAACATGTACTTATGGTGGTCTGTGGTTTAGACTTTAGAGTGTGAAGAAAGTTTGTCCATCTCTATTAAAACAGGGCTGATTACACAATGAATTTTCAGAAAATGGCATAGAATTTATTTTGTGATAGGGGTATGCACTATTTAGTAAAACTGTATTTGGTTGTTAGATTGGCAATTCATAGAAAAAAAAAAAATAATTGAATAATAATAAGCCTGTAGCATTTTGGAATAGTAATTATGAAATGATCACATATAGGAGGATTTTACATGGTCATTTGTTCAGCTAGGGCTCTTCACTTTAAGGAAAAGCAATTGTTCTTTTCTAAAAAAAAAAAAAAAAAAAGAAAAAACTATAACAAAGGAGATAAAATCCATATATTCGACCATTCAGGTTCTGCAAAATCCTGAGTCACCACATGAGAGAGAAACCAATGAGAGAAGTCATCAATCTGACTTGGTAGGGAAGAACGGATGTGGAAAAGAAGGGAAATCGTTAAAGATCTAAATGGTTGTGGCCTTGGCATGAAAAGAAGACATTAGTAGAGGCAGAGAGGAGAAAATCTTACTTACTGGCAAACTAAAAAATCCTCATAAATGGAATGGGAATGCTTAGAACAATGCGTAAGGCACAAAAGCAGACAAAGAATTACCACACAATGCTGGGAAGGGAGAAACTCTTCTAAAGTGGCTTGGCAATTTTCAATGTAGCATTATGATTCATTGGTGTGATTCAAGCAGAAGAATACAAGTAGAGAAATATACCAACGTGCTTTGACAGTGTACTGGGATCAGCTAACTCTGAGGATTTTGGGTGCAAAACCAGATGAACCAGCTGAATGAAAAGAAGGGTGAACAAGGGAGATTAAATTGACATAAATGCAGTGATCGAAAGTCTTAACCACATACTCAGATAAACACATGCCTTGTCAAACTTACACACTTTTTCAATGTCAGTACTTTAGCACTTAATTACAAATCACAAAGTTTCAATGCTTGAACTACCTGGATATTTCATCGGGAACAATACTGAGATGTAGAAACTCAAGTGATTTTCATGTTTTAGTTGGTGCACCATATGTTCCATCGTTTAATTTTTTTTCCTTTTTTCGCTCTAAGATTGCTTGTGCTAATGAAATGTCAAATCCTTAAAAATAATTTGCTAATTATTAAATAGAAATTCCATGTCGCAACATGCTTGGGCATTGAATTAAAGGTTCTACACTAAAATAATTAGTTATGTTAGGTATTTAAATTTGCAAATAAACGTTTAAAAGGTGCCATCCAAAAAGCATATATCTTTAGACGGTGTGCCAAGTGACAGTCAGACTCTCTAACAAATGAGATTAAGAGGAAGCATTCTAAAATATTGTGTAGGTGTATTTGTTTTTTTAACTTTATTTCAAAATTGCTTCTAGTTTCCATGGTATTTCTGAAATTGTTATGTACACTTACATGCTTATTGACTCAATTGAGCCATGTACATTTTTCTCACAGGCACCAGCTTGGCTTGTTTGCATGTAGTTGTATTATGTATTATACACAATTATCTGTGGACAGATTTGCAATAACATGAAGTGGCGTAGAAACTTTAGATGTCTAGAGCATGAAGTCAAAGTGTCCTGAGGGTTTCTTTTTAACCTGTTTTAGCTGATCTAATATTCCTAGGTGGCTCTCTAGATCCAACTGAAGCTTAAAGCAGGAAACATTAATTGTTTTAGTAATGATTTTTGTAAATGAGTAGATAATGTAAACATGTTGAAATCAGATTCGACTATGTTACCACACTATCAGAGGATCCATTGATCTTGAGCACATTCGCATGTGCCCATTCCCTCCTTAGCAAGAATTTCCCTCTTTTCCCAACAAGTACTTGTTAACAGATCCCAATGAAGCCCCTACAGACATGGGTTTGTCTTCCAAAGTCGGTCATTGAGTAATAGTGATCAAGTTTTTTTCCTAAGCCCCAAAGAAAATGCATTTAAGATGCAGTGATTCTTAAGCCAAGACAATATGCAGGAAAAAGCATGCGAGCTTTATTGAGATCAATAGATAAAGTCACGTATGAAGACAGAAAATGAGCATGATAAATGTACTCAAAATAGCTTGCGAGGCATATTCTCTCTAGTGAGTTGATGTGTGATAATTGCCCCATCTAGGATGATTAATCTCCCTCCATTTTCCTTTTGGAGGAGCAGTTTTAGTTTAGAAGTGAGAACGGTATGAGCAAGGGAACAAGTGAATGCTCATTAGGATATACTATTGAGGTTGGATTTCAGAATTCAAGAAGAGAATATATTAAAAATTTTGAAGTGTTAGGATTCCGTAAGAGTCTTGAGACAAGTATTGTCAGCATCTTCTTTCTTTGTTTGTTTGGTGGCATGGGGGCATAAGGGTAGGGCTGGTCGACAGTAGTAACAGTAGGAGAATGCCTATGAAGAAATATTGTGATAGACACTAGTGAAGTGGCATTGAACCTTCTAATTGAAGAACTATATGTAGACAAGTATAACTTTCAAGCACTTGAAAAGGCTTTTTTTGTTTTTTCATTTTTTTTTTCAGCCAGCACTAGAAATCGGTATTATTAAGCTTGAAAGGGCTATATAGAGACCAGCACCTAAGCATCCACCAACCACCCTCTACAGAATTGCTTTAACCCAGAAATTGGTCCATTGCTTAGGCACTAACCAAAACCAATAAGCGGATCACAGCAGCTGGAACATTGACTTACATACCAAAAACATAGAACATACTAGTCTCTTTTCCTTTACAGTTTAGAGCTGTTGCTGCCATTCTACATATTCCTTTTTTACTTAACTCCATCGTATTGGAAGTGCGAGTGTCTTGAACATCAGATTTTTTCTGCATGCATGAGGAGGCAGGAAGGATAAAATTGTGTCGGGAGCTACTGGACATGTTAAACCAACTAAAGACTAAAAGGATCATAATTCCTTCCTTAACTCCTTCCCAAGTTTCCAACATCCTCCACCTCTTGCTTTCTCTTAATTTTCGCTCCTCCTTCCATTCTAATGTCAATGTAATTCTGAGGTAATCCACTTATATTGCCCGCAGTTATCTCAGTGTTCTCTGTAGGAACCTATAAGCTTCCCTGATCACCCAGAATGACTCAATTATGTCATCAGTGATAAGTAGGTGCTACAATGCCAACACTGTGTCAAACCTTAGTTCAAGCCATTTAATCAAAGAAAGGAAAAGGGAATATATCGAATAACTCTACAAATACAATGGTGCACCTTGAGGAGATTTGGCATTACCTAGACTCATTATTTAGTTAAACAGGGGTGGGATTTGATCTCACAATTTTCCAAGTTATTGTGCACTCAGAAACAACGCAATGCCCATTCAATGCTATTAATAGTCTCCAGTTGGAAAGCCTTCACTTCCAAAGTTCAATCATATTAAGAACAAGTTTTTAGCCCATCCTGGAGTTGTCTGTTCATAGCAAATGCATATAACAACCCCTTAATCAAGCTAAATACTTAAATAATCCAATGTACTTCTGAAATTATATACAAAAGCTGAGGGCTTTGTTATTTGATGTTGATGCATTAAGACACTTATTAAGGGTTGGAATGTCTTAATAGGAAAACGGGCTGTTAATGCTTTATGAAAGTATATTTTTGTTTTCTTGTTTTTTCTATTTGTCAAATTTTTTGAAAGGTTATCATCACACGTGTAATGCATCATCTCCAATAGTAATATTTGTTTTGCAATTTTTGGATTTTTTCTTTTCTTTTCTTTTCTTTTTTTAATTATCATCAACAATAATATCTTACTTATAAGTTTAATACAGATTAACTATATAAATTATTTTCTTTTACTCTTATTGTCCTGTTTTATTATCAATTAAATTTGATGTGAAATTAAATTATTCTAAATTTTTTATATCTGAATATTTTAAAACAGTTTAAATTGTATTATTTTTATTTTTTTCATCTACTTAGATCTTGTTACTTATCTTAATTAGAATATTTGTAGGTTTATGTTAGACATATTTAATTCGATGTAAACTTTAGCCTCTTGGCTTTTCTCCAATCATGTTATATTTACCTTCCTACAAGTTTATGTTGGCCACATATTCATGTAAGCATATTTTAGACCTACTTTTTTGGATATGTTTCTTGACGGGTCCAACACTACCTAGCACACAATATTACTGACTTAATAGTCATTAATTTGTACTCATTGGTTTCTCACTTACTTGTCCTAAAAAAAAAAAAAGACAAAAATCATTGATTTAATAATTGTTTGGTAAAATTACCTTGCAATTTAACGAGACAATTCTTATTCCTTTGTTGATGATCAATCCCTAATTAAATTGTGATAACAAGATTTGAGATGTTCTGAAGTAGGATTTGCTACGTGTATGGACTTGTGGGTGAAGTGAAAATGAAGCCTGAGTTAATTGGACTTTCAGGTAATTAAGCGTTTTAATGATGATCCCTTTGTTCTTAATTTGACAGTATTAGTCCTTAATAACCCTAATAACCCCATGTGCCGTCATCCCACGAAATTTGGGAGATTGGGGGACATTTTTCTTGCAGGCAGAGTCAACAAGGCCTGAATTTATGGGAAGATGTCTGGCAAGTGTGTTCCGTTGAATTAATGATGGCAAGTGGAGAGGTTTTGGGTTTTTGATTTTCATGAAAAGAAGAAAAGCTCAACTGGGAGGATGGGTTTCCATTTCTCTAAGGTAATGTGTCTAATCCAAATCCATTTAGAAGGACAATTTGTCTTGATCAATATAGATATATTGACATTAGTTTCTATTAAATGTGCTAAGAAGAAACAAAAGCCACAGCGGCAGTACTATCTTTTAGTAGGAGATGTAACAGAACCCTTACATGATACGAGGTGGTCTCCGCCTCCGTGGACTGAATAAGTTGGTAGATCTTCCACCGTGACTGCTCTTCTGCCTCTTTTCTCCAGTTGATCTGTATGATTTGCATGAACAAAGAAGCTTGGATTATGGTTTTGAAAAAAAAAAAAAAAAGCTTTGGGTTTTTGCTGCATAAGCTGGCTGCCTCTTTGCTCTCCCTCTATCTGTTGAACTCCCCATTGAGATTTGGGGGCGAATGAGGACATGTGGCGACACTTTCTGCCGTGATGAGACAGAAACTGGCATGGCGGGAAAAAGACGAGGGCTTTTCTATTTCTGTGTGGATGCTGCCGTTTAAAATTTCTTCGTACAAAACTGTTTTTGGTCGGTTTAAAATTTCTGCGCTTTGGTACCTCTTCATTATATATATATATATATATTTTTTTTTTTTTCTTCAATTATTGTCCGAATTATACAATAAAAATAATTATTTCAATTTTATAAATTTTGATATTTTGAAAGGTAAATATTTAAATTTTTAATTATTGGGCTGAGAGTTGAGTTAGATGCTCAAACTTCAACTGTTAGAAGAGGCCCACAAAACGCACTAACATTATAGGTTTTTCCTTTACGGGGTCTTCCACTTTTGGTCTGGGTCACCACAGAGACAACACGGACGCATTAACGGGAGACAGACCTGAATTAGATTTGCATATTTGCATTCTCATTGTTAATAAAAGGAAAGCCTTGATAATGGGCATTAAACTCTACTGTCTTGTCGTAGTCAGAATAGAAGAAGTATTCTACAGATCTGCTTGCCATTAGCTTTCACAGGAAAATTGATTTAAGCCGCAGTTGCAGCATAATCCACTCAAAGATGGCCACGATTGACATAAAGCAACCTCTCGAAGATTCTCAAGCCTTTGAATTTCAGGTAGTTCAAACGGTAGATCAAAGTCTCAACGCCCACACCAACCAAGTCTTTCCTTGAGGCCTTCTCTCTAGCTTTTGCTGCTTTGACCTCGTTTGGATAACATTAGCCAACCTTGCTCAACTCCAACAATGCTCTATTTAGGTGCCTCACACTCTTTTTGAGAGGACTACGGCAGCAAACAGAAGAATTCCTTGGGGGAACACTGCTTGCCAGCAACATACATATATCGTATTGGCCAGTCATACCAGAGCACAAATGAGTAAGTTAACCTCGAAGTGTAGACGGAAGTAGACTTTGTTGGCACAGTTTTCAGAAATCTCAGTCTGCTTGCAATTCCACTTTTGCTGATTGAAGGCGATAGATCAGTAAATCCACCCAAGCAAAAACGTCACAAAATAAGGAAAGCATGTTATGGGCTTTTGACTGGGAAAGACCTACCTTTTCTTCAATCTTCTTCGCCTTTGTGCTTGTAGTGACATCCCACAATTTTACAGTACAATCAGCAGAATCGGATGCATTCAGCACTGAAATACAGGGGAACAAAGAATATTGGGATTCTGTTCTGGTTACCTAGAAGTCACTCACTAACTAGCACTGACATGATTGACAAGCAATAAAGATTTGCGCCTGAAAGCAAGTGTCCATGCACATGAATCACAGTGGCCACTTGACTGGTCCCACATCATGATAGTGCTATCCTCATCACCAGATGCCAGGTATCTCCTATCAGGTGACATAGCCAAGGGCAAAGCATACTCCTATGACCAAAGAAAATGCGCACCACTCCCCACTCTGCACATCCTAGAGCCTTTTGACTGTTTTATTATTGGAGGCAGTAACAGTGTAGTTGCAGTTGGCATGCCATTGCACACACTGAAATTATACGAATGTTTTTGAGCACCAATACAGGAAATCCCAGAAAAAAATGATGGGTTGATATCATACATAAAATGGATCAAAATTATATAAAAACGTGACAAGGAATGAAAATTGTAGCACCAAAAATGCTCTGAAGTAATCAGTTTCTCTTTTCTGGCTCACTTTATCAAAATGGATGATGGCAATCTGTGTGACATAAGCAGACATGCTAATTCTTTGGTGAGATACTAAACAAACTATCAAATAGATTTGGCCAATTTGATGCAAAAGACAGCAGATATTGAGTTGAAACAATTGGAGGCAGATTTATCTGACAGAATTTGATAGAATGAACAAGTTAGTTGAAGGATCACTCTCCCACACCCTGTTGAGCCATTTGAAATGAATAAGCAAGGATGAGATTCTACCATTCAATCACCCTAATAATGTTCCATGATATTTGATGCAAAATACCACCCAACTTAAGATCTCCTTGGAGATTTAACACAACATATCCAAGCACATGGCAACAGGTTTCCCGGACACTTCCTTTAAGCATGGGCTGTGAGCCACTTGGCTGAACAGACAACTGCCCATCGTTTAAGTCCACTGACCATTCACTTGATTTCCATATGCTAACCCAAAACATCCATTTGCAACCCAACCATGTTCTTGCCTGGTTTAACCCAAGGATTACCACCTATTGCATGGGGCATCAGAAATCAGTCAACACAATAAATTTGATGAAAAAAATATTAGAGACTCACATCAACATCAGACAGGTGGCCTGCCATTAACATTAAAGGCTTTATTCTATCCATAGACCAGATCCATGCTGTTCTATCATGCATTGCACTGGCAAAATAATGTCCTAAACTGCAATAGTAGATTAGAAATTAAGGTCCTGAGAAACTGAGAAGAAATATTTGAAAAGGAAAAAAATTTCTGGCACTGCCCTTTGCATTTGATACTAAAATCCAAAGACAAAGGGTGCACTAAAAATAAAATTATACATAAACGAGATGCAGGAAGGTCAAGTGGAACATCCCATACCAGATAATTGTGGCCCTTGTTGCAAACTAGATTGGCATTTAGCTTTGTGCTTCTTAACCAAACCACGGCAGAGCAATCAGCAATGTAACCTTTCTCAAATAAATTTCATAAATGACCAAACAGTGAAATCAGAGCACAGAGAGAGAGAGAGAGAGAGAGAGAGAGATTAGTGAACTGACAGTGCAGAATGTACTTGTCATGTTTGCTGAAGAGGAAAGAATAAAAAACAGAGGGGACTAAAAGTGGCTGAATAAACAGGCCCTGGGCGACCCTGAAATGATGTGTATGATGTCAACATTTGCCCACAGCATATGTTGCAGGACCTTTACTCTGAAAAACAGCTGACACCAGACCTGTTAAACTGGAAGCCACTCTAGCAGCATAAAACAGGACAACATTTACACATGGCTGCAGGCGTGCAACGGTAGCAGGGCTCCAAAGGCATTTCCCTGTGCTGGCCAAAGGGCATCAAATACCAATTTGATGCTATTAATGGCACTTTTGAGTCCTAGACAACAATTAATCATTCGGAAAAGTACTTTCAGGTTCAGATTGATGAATGAAATGGTATAACAGGAAACATTTAATCCTTAAAAATGAAAACAAAAGTATCAGGGACATCCTAATTTTCATGAGGCACAAAACATGTACAAAGTTTTTCATTTTTATCTCTTTTAAGATGCTGTTTGCGGAGCGATGAAATCTTCCTATCTGATAATGCATTAAATGGACATTCACAAGGATATCTGAAGTAACAGAGAAACACTGTTCCATCACAAATGTAGTATAGCAACAGGAGGTAGGCATTCTAATAGACACAATAGTATTTATCCCAAGTGATTTATCATGCCAATAAGCAGGAAGTTATCACAAGTACCCATCTCCTACTTGTATAGACCTACAATTGGCAGCTTGTTGCCCAAATTTTTCCATATCCCAAACTCGTGAAGGCACAGCTTAGAATTAGCAACTGTACAGTTGAAAGGCAGAATACTGGGTTGAGTGATGAGACGGCACAAATCCTTCAGTGAGGAGTCTGAGAATCCACCAGCAACCAAGGATCTGTCACAGGAAACTGAACAGCCGTTCAGCCTGGAAGACATCCCACACAAAATGATAGGCAGTGAGAACAAATCATGATACAAGGGAGGCAAAATAAGAAATAATTGCAGAACAATATAGTATGGAGATTACCCAAAGCTAATGGATGGCAATGCTGAACTGCCCAAATTGTACACGATTTCTAAAGCCTTCAAGCATAAAATCTTCCACCTCTGCTGGCAAGAAGAAATGACAAAAACATCAGGTGCAGCAATGATATTACATTATAGGCTTTAGAATCCTTATTAAACCACTCTGGGGGACTTACGTTCTGGGAAGTCTCATTGCAAACAACAAAATATTTATTGCAGGCAACATAGAATGACTTTAGCCCCACTAGATAAAAGGGCACATAAATGATGAAAAAGAACATTTGTACTTTATGGGGGATGAGGGAGGGGAGTTGAAGTTCAGTAATATTGTATTTTAAGAAAAGTAGGTTTAAAATCATGCACAATATCCCCCAGCAGCATATGCCATTTCATACCACGAATCTCAGCAGAGTGTGACTGTTACACGTTATAAACTACTTTTTTTGCAAGTACTTGTATTATTATCAGTAATTTCTTAAGAGAATATGCGCTAATATTATCGGAGCAACTGCTTCTACTGCTATAGCTTATCCAGATAACTATCCAATGGACCCAGACAAAAGCTGTTATGCCATGTGACTTATACAGGAGACAAAAATTCTGTCTGCCATGCAATATTTCTAACGTGGTAAGTAGAACAAGGCATGCCAGGAAATACATTTCGGGCAGAGGAAGCTCTGGTTTGACTCATGGTGCCATATGTGCAGTAAGCCGCGGGACACGTAGTTTATGACATTGCACTTGCAGCTTTGTCCTTTTTCAACTTTATTAGCAGAAGCACTCTGCCTTCCACCTTCCATTGATCTTTTCTGAACATGAATTGGATTTACACAATACCAAGTCAGCACCATCAACAGAACGTAAGTTATAGATATGACAGAACCAAAAAACAAATCAAGAAACACGTCTACTCAATAAATATGCATATGGAAACAGCAAAAATATGCAACTATGAGAAGATGCAAGAAATTGAGGAGTAAATGTACCTTGCTCTCTCATCTATGTCCACATCTTTCATATCTTCTCTAGCATCCCCAGTATCCGACCCCTTGCCTTCTCTAAATGTTCCTTTAAACAACTACGAGAAGATGCAGGAACTTGAGGAGCATATGTACCTTTTTCTCATCTACGTCCACATCTTTCACGTCTTCTCTTGTTGTCCCAGAATCCGACAGCAAACCCCTTGGTTTCTCTAAGCATTCCTCTAAATAATCTTTCCAATAACTACAAAAAAATTAAGCAATCAATTTCCAAAACCAAATTATTACGTGAAAAAAAAAAAAAAAAAAAAATAAAAAGATTACAAGTATCTACACCCAAAGCCAATAAAAATCACTCCATAATGCAAATTGAAGGTTGCTTGAAGTAACCATTATTGGCATTATTCATCTAGAAAGAGAACTAACATTAAAAGCACCAAATATACATAAAATTTGTGGAACAATGTCCACTGGGGATTGCCTCGTTACACTTGAGAGCACTCGTTTAAGATACTACCAATACAACATGCCACACATAACAATGAATAAATATAATATAAATACACGGGTGATAAAAAGCACACTTAGTAACTCATACTGCATAGTTCATATATATTCGAAACGATACAAAAATTCATTGAAGATACATTAAACATTAAATGAGCACATTGGGAATTGGTTGTGAATAAAAGTCTTGTATTTGTGAAAGTCTACAATATTATGCACGTAAGAACGCTTTCGTTCTTATATAAATAGTTTGTTTTAAGAAAATTACAGAATCATATTAGAAAAGAAAAGCCTTATTATTTGAGTCCGAAAGGCTTATTAATTTTGTTCATGTCATCACGTAGAAGTCAGGCCCAAAAGTTGTGGGCCTTTGGAGGACCACGTCAATTTTGCCTCAGCAATATGGGCCAAACGGAGTAGATCCTCCTCTGTTCCAACCTACTCTTCTTTCTTCTCCCTTCATTACGATGTCCTGATTGCTACTAGCCCATTTAATAAAAAATAAAAGCCTGATTTTTTGTTTTCTTTCCCCCTTTATTATATTATTACTCTTGCTAAGAGATGTGAGTGCTAAAATTTGTAATCTCGACCGAATGAATTTAATTAGTGAAATTTAATTTATTAGATTCAATTAATCTTAAAGTTAATAATTAAATATTTATACTTGGTATTATTTGTTTTCAAAGTAAAGATTACCACGGTAATGGGTGACCCATTGGTGTCGTTGTGCTTTCAATAATTTTATCCGGACCCCATTACTGGGCGATAGCAGAGGTTTGATTGTGTAGTCAAATCGATGAATTATTGCCACTTTTTTGAATTTTCGTGCCCTCTTCAACCCCACCACAAGCGTCTTTTTCTTTATCCGTTTCTACATCCTCTCCTTATCCCCGTGATATTAATTATCATATTTCTATAAAAACAAAAAATCCAAAGTTTTTTGTTTTTCGGTTTTTTGCTCCTCCGCCCACAAATTTCAGAATTTGGAGTTTCCGGCTTAGGCAACTGGCCATGTGCCGGCTGAATAATGGACGGTCGCAGCCCAAAAAAAAAAGAGTGGGTCCCACTGGGGAGAGCAACGAGAGAAATTTCCAGCGCTACACGATTTTGATACGAGTTGTCTGGGCACGTCACATGTGAGCTGCTATGGCGACATCCGGTAGTTGGGGACGGTTTGTTCTGTGTGGTGGGCTCCCGTTGTCTCTTTTGCGTTAAAGGGTCTGCCCATGAGGCGGCTATGATGTTGTCACGTGGCAAAGTGTACACACGTAAGTATTATCCCGTGTTCATTCAGAATCCAGACTATCCACACGAACTTCGCCGTGTCAGCTTGAGGGTGCTTGCACTCCCAATCAGGGCATCAATGAATGGGCCTAACTTTGTACACTTTCTTTGAAATAAGAAAAGATGATGGGAATGAAAGAAATGGAAAAGACGGGCGATATGAAACTAACAAATTTACTGTTTGAAAACCAAAAAGAAAGGAAAATTGTTGATGAGAAAAACTAGATGTGATGCCCATCTACAACTTTTCTCCCCGTTTTGATGAGAAAAACTGGGAAAATTGATCCTGTCTATTACTAATAATTATGATTATATAAAATAATAAAGTAGGCGTGTGTCCATATTACTCAATAATGATTATTTGCTTTATTGTTGTATTTCTTATTACTAATTATGATCATGCTAGAAAAAAATTAAAAATATATAATTAATAATTATAATTATATCATCCAAAAAAACAGTGGAGTAAACATAAATTCATATTAATCAATAATGATTATTTGTTATATTTTTATGTTTTTTTGTTATTAATTATTATCATATATAAAAAATTAAAAATATATAACTAATAATCATGATTATATAAAAAAAAAAAAAAAATTCAGTACGAAGGTGGTTTGTAGTAAGATCGACCCGAAGCTTAAATGGATCAAGTCTAAAGTGTGTTTTTTAATTCACTAAAATCGGCACACGAAGGACTAGAAAAGCTAATTTGCAAAACTTAAAGAAAAACAAGAAATAGGTACAAGTTACAACGAAGGACTGCAAGGTGAAACGGCAAAGCTAACAGACGACAAACATTCACTACCCGATGTAGTGAAATGTCATAGTCAAGTGACGCCTTGCAATAGAACACAAAAAGACACACTCCACTAATTGAAGCGGCAACGGGCAATGAAGGAGTGCCACATATCAACAACCGTTGAAAGAAGATGAGTCTGTGCTTCGGTTTACTGGCTTGTAAGTTTCAGGTTTTGACGTTTGTGTCGATTCTCTTGTCTGTAAGTTAGATCCGGTCTCTGTCTACCTTCCTTCTTGTTCTACCGTCCACGTTTCGTGTTAGTTCATTTCCATGGAAATATCTCAAAAATTGAAGTTAAATTTTTACAATCAATTTTTTATTTTTTTTTTATATATTTTTAAATTAATTTTTTAAATAAAAATAAGTCAAATAGTTAATAATTTTCATTTAATCATCATACAATTTCTAAAGATTTTAATCACTCTTCATAAAACAATGATTAATTTGTAACAAATTTTAAAAAATATAAAAATTAAATAAAATAAAAAAAATTAAAAATTTACTTAATTTTCATTGTTGTCTATTTTAGATATGAGTGTTTCAAGCGAAAACACTTACATGTAACAAACGTAAACTACTTGAGTTTGTACAAGTCCATGACTCATTTCTTCCTATTCAACAAAGTTACTGAGCATGTTTGCGCAGACAAATCTACTTTAGCTATAGAAATTCTGTTGACTTGATATGTTGAGTAGAACTTATGCCTCAAGAGCCATTTCCTCTCTTATTGTTTCTTTTAAATGAAAATAGTTGTTGCTTATTGTTGTTATTAATTTCTAATTGTTTATTATTGTCACTCATGCAGATGAAATTAGTAGTATTTATTTATTTAATAATAATAATAACAATAATAATTATAATTATTATTTGTTGGTGATTGTCAACATTATAATAATTTGCACTTGCAACGGATGGAATGTTGTGACAGATCAAATAAAGTGGGCTAAATGAGGGAATACCTATTCAATGACAGCTTCTTATGATTCGATAAATAAGCAAACAAGGGTTATCACGTAATTGTCAAGCTGATGGTGGGAAATGGTGAGCACATCCTATTGACCTTCCTCTTAACACTGATTAAATTCCAATTTTATTAATCCCTGAGCTTAAAAGGATAATTAATCAACCCAGTTCATAAACAGTACAACCAATGCCATGAAATAGTAGATTAACAGAACTGGCTTGCACCGATTTGGAGGTCCTCCATCAGAGACTCTTTTTTATTTTTTTTATTTTTTTGATAAATAAGCATATATTCATTAAGAGGTGTGATGGAACTAAGATTGCCAGGCAGACCCCCACTCTGGACCATATATGCGAAATCTGGAAGAGAGTCTTTACGCCAGATCATCTAATAGTTAAAGAAAAGAAGTTGATTTATTATTTTTGAAATATTATATAGCATGAAGATATCATCTAATTTCATTTCGATGTTTAGTTTATTTGTTTAGTATCTTATAGTTTAAAAAATGGAGTTAATTTATTATTTTTGAAATATTATATAATATAAAGATAACGTCTAATTTTGATGCTTAGTTTATTTATTTGGTATCTTATGGTTTAAGAAAAGGAGTTATTTTACTATTTTTGAGATATTATATAACATGAAGATAACATCTAACTCAAACTTTTGTCCATACATAAAAAAAAATCTGGGAAGACAAAGCAAGCAACCATGCATAATGGCACCCATTTGAGCAATGACCTTTTGCTGAATGACAATTATTAAGGTCAATTAACTCCTATAAAATAGTTAGTTTCAACAACTATTTTGTCCTTGATTCATTGTTTAGGTTCAATTATTAATGTTTAGAAATTCTTCCTTCTTTTTTTTTTTTTTCGGTGCACAAAGTTCAGAAATTCTTTGTATTTGTTCTATGGGAAGCCCAATTGGACTTTGGATTACATAACATGGAATGATCCTCTTCTTTCTATAAACCCTCCCGTCCCAGATTGTAGGCGAATTAGAACATGAGTCTCTGAGAAAAACACCAAGAGATTTTACCCGCTAAGCTAGCTAGTACCCGTAAAGTTTAGAAATTCTAGCATAATAGAATGGTAGGCTCACTTTGAAAATACGCTACTCTGAGTTTTCTATTTCTTCTGATGTGTGATTTTTGTTTTTTGAAAGAGGAGCTTAAAAGTTGAAGCTAAATCTCCCCCTTGGCCCCTTTAAATTCTGGGTGGCCTACAAGTGAAATGTTGCTTGCAACGAGTTTATGTTTTAAGTGCTCTCAAGTGCAAACCTTTCGGAAAAAAAAAAAAAAAAAGGTATATCTATAAATTGATACGAAAAGAATAAACCATCGGCACTAATGGTAATCACGTTATCGTTAGTTGTCAGAGGACCTTCCATTAAATATCGTATACGTTTCTTATTATTAGGGTTATATGCAATGTGCACGGGTTTGTGATGGTAATCTATATAATCGTGTGACATTGATCTGCTCCGTGAATGCTCTAACTTTTATTTTTAGTAATTTTTGAGAGTTTGCCTTCTTCTCCCAACTTTCATCATTTTCTCCATCATAATAATGACTTTAAATATAAATTACTTCTCATTCTTTATGACAATAATTTTGTATGTGTATGCATATATAAAGAGAGAAGTGGTTCTCTCACTTCTTAACTTACATGGAAACTTAATCAAAAGACATATGATTACAATAAAATTTTTTTTAAAAAATAAATTATTAAATTAAAATAAATTTTTTATATTTATTAATAATTTTAATTTTTTATAAATTTAATTATATTATTTATATAAATATTTATTATTTTAAAAATTAATGTTTATGATGATAAATTTATTAAAAAATTTAACAAGTCAATTATATATAAATTTGTTATCGTAAGAGTTGAAAAAATTATAAATTATTAATTATAAATAAATTATTAATTTTAAATATTTAAATTTTTTTTAAAAATAATTAATAAAAAAAATACGTCACAATAGTAAAAATATTCACCATTAATAAAACATACAAAAAAATAAATTATGAAAATTTAACAAATCATTGCATTGGCCACTTGCGAGAAGTTGCCAATTACGCTATGCAAAGGCGGTACTCTTACCAAGTTGGGAAGTGTTACGACTTGTCTCTCTCCCCTTTGCTCTTCATGTACTACATATAGTAACATGGTAATACATGAGATTGAAAAGAAAAAATATATTTCTATGTAATAATATTTGAATAATATAGTAAATACATAAAGATAATAAAATTATTTTTATATTTTAATTTTAATCTTTTAAAATTAAATAAAATATAATTAATTTATATATTATATTATTTTTACGTCATTCTTTAATTATTATTATTTAAATTATTTTATTTTTATTTTTTTAAGGAAAGGAAAAAAGGTCTAAGAAAACGAATAAAACAATGGGCTGAGAAAAGGAATATAAAGTAAAAGATATAATGTGGGCATGATGGGATTTCTTGCAAAAGCAACTTAGAAATTTGGTGAAATGGAGATCAATAGCGACTAATGCAAGGGTCCTTAAACGCCAAAGATCTGACTAAAAAGTGAAATTAAGTGTTGCACCCACACATATTTGGCTTTGCACAAGCCCACGTCACTTTGCACCTCACTCACCGTGCTATGGGACCTAAAACTCAATTATTTTATTTAAGGGTCCCATGAAAACAGGTTTTAGATAACCACAGATTATGGTTGTGTTAAAAAATAATCAGAAAACTAAGTGGCGGCATAGAAACTGGCTCTGGAGTCATTCAAAAAGAACTCCACTTAACTAAACAAATTTAAATCTTATTCGCAATTCGATTTCATTGTGACCCAAGTTCACGATAAAAGAAAAAAATGACCCAAATTAATTTTTGGGTAAATATTTTCTAAACAAATTTTATTTTCCTTGATGAGATATAAGCTACGAAATATGTGAAATTTTCTTACAAATCACTTAATTCGATTAATATTATAGATATTTAGATTATTAATTATTATAATATTTTATTGTGGATAAATTTTTTTGAAAATTTATTTATTGAAAACTATTTTAGATTTTATTTATGTAAAGTTTTATAATCAAAACTTAATTTGAAATTTAATTAAACTCAACTTCTTCTTATTGAATCATATTAATTGTTAAATAAAATTATTTTAAATGATAATTTTTTAAAAAATAATTAATTATTATTTTTCAAAATATTTGTAAAAAGGAGAGTTGGCTTTTTTTCTTTTTTTTTTTAATATATATATATATATATATATATATATATTATTTTATTTATTTATTATTTTTTTTCAGTTTCACTCATGTACCGAATTGTAATTTGAACTCCAAAGAACTTAAACCTAAAAAGTTTTGAGGGGCCTGTGTGCATGTGCTACATGTATAAACAAAAAGAAAGGAGATGTAGACGCGATTTCCACTTTCCCCTAAACAAAGCTTTTTCTTGATCTCTTAAAATGTTTAAACATAAAGGAGACTGAACATATGGTATTCCTACGCCGAGAGAACTAGGTGAACCGAAACTTCCTAACAGTCAAGATATGGTTGCTAAGTGGCTTTGCTTACGCGAAACTTCCTGCACTTGTCGGCAGACAGCTTCCTAATCAGTAAACTCATATGAGACCAAAACCATTTGTATAAGTCCACGACCAAAAATTTGGGATGAAACCAGAAGCGTCCGTTCAGAGAACGGTCTCCCCCGTTGATTTGTATTAAAAACAATTTGGAGGTCAAGCCCACCGTACACTCAACAGAAAAATTAGAAAAAAAAAAAAAAAAAAAAGGAAAACAAATATAAAGACTGGAAATTGGAAGTCAAGCCCACCACATACTAAATAGTAAAATAAATAAATAAATAAACATATTGCAAAACTAGAAATTGGTTTGCATATAACTTACAGGGTTTAAGCAGTCACACGTCTATTTAATTGCCAAATGTTATAATTTAATGATAAAAAATTCACCAAATTGAACTATAATGAAAAGGAAATTGCAAGATAAGAAATTTCAATTGCACGCAAAAAAAAAAAAAAAAAAAAAAAAAAAAAAAAAAAAAAAAAAAAACTATTTCTAGTCTAGCCTTCTTAGGGCCTAAGCAACAAGACGTCAAAATCTGGTTTCTTCAATACGACCATGGCCGCATGAGAGCTGGCACAAGATATGGCCGCCCCTTGCCTGAACTTCAACGTTACCATGAAATGCAGTGTTGACTACAAATTGTTGATAATTAAAACGGCCTTCTTCCTATATCATTATTTGCTCCGCAATCAAATGCTAATGGTCCCACTTATTACTCATTACTCCTGGAACTGAATGCCGATGATACCACGGGGCCATTTAATTAATTAATTATTTTTTCAATTATATAGTTAAAAACAAGAAGTCAATTCTAACGAAACCATTTTACAGTGTTGTAAAGTGCAGAAAATTACAGCAAATAGTAGTTAGAGTGATTACTAAAAAATTTTTTATTATTTATTTATTATCAAAGGCATTTAATATTATTTAATAATTATTAAATTTAATTAAAATTTTATTACCAAAATATGATCAATTTGTTCGCATTTCAAGACTCATATTATATTCTAGCGATATACATTTTTATGCCGTTAATTACGATTACATGTATAAAAAAACAAAATATAGGATTAACAATCATAACAATAATATGTATTGAACGTACATTAATGTAAATTTACTGCTTTAGTTAAAATAATATATATCTTAGAATTAATCTAAGATTTTAAAGGATAAATAATAAATATCTTAGAATTAATATAAGATTTTCAACAGCAGTAAATATAAGAACATGAGTGATGGACATAATTATAAAAATAATATAATTTTTTTACCTTTTTTTTTCACTAACTCATATTTTGTATTCTTATAATAATATCTAAGATAAATGTTATATATTATTTTGTTAATTATATTTAATTATTTTATCTGTTATTTTTATTTTATTTTATTTTATATACCACATCATTCTATACCCATTTTAAGAGCAGACGGTGGTGGACCCATATTTACTACGGAAAGCGTTACCCTTGAAAAGTCATAAATACATAAATAAAGTAAAAAAAAAAAAAAAATTAAAAGGGTGGGGGTGGAGGGCGCATTGAGGCCTCCCTCCATTCTATTTATATTATCATTCTATGTGCTCCAAGCCGCTCCCAAAAGACTCTTGGGAATACTGGGTGCTCCGATGGTTTACCCGGACAAAACAACCTTTGTCTCCTTCTCCTACATAACCACGGCCAGAAAGTCTCCTTATTTCTAGCAAATTCGGAAACCCACACCCCCAAAGCAACTCCACCGCATCTACTTCTCCAACACATTTAATTCTCCAACACATCTACTTTGTACGCCCAGGTCATGGAGTCCACTAAAATCAGTATATGCTCAATCCTTTCCTGGATTCCGTCTGAGTCTTTATCGTCTAGTAATTGTTCCAAAAAGTCTTGAATCCATTTGGAAGAGGCAAAGGTTCCAGATTTTGGTATCCCACCACTCCCCAAAAGCTTCATTGATTTTCCTTGAATTAGTTGGGAATCGAAACTATCCTGCACTATGAAGGATAGGCATGTCATGTTCGGAAAATACGAGATGGGAAAGCTGTTGGGCCAGGGAACATTCGCAAAGGTTTACTATGCCAAGAACATAGCAAGTGGAGAAAGCGTGGCGATTAAAGTAATAAGCAAGGATCAGGTTAAGAAAGAAGAGATGATGGAGCAGATCAAGAGGGAGATCTCGGTGATGCGCCTGGTCCGCCATCCAAACGTCGTGGAGCTCAAAGAAGTCTTGGCCACGAAGACCAAGATCTTCTTTATCATGGAGTACGTCCGTGGCGGCGAGCTCTTCGCCAAGGTCGCCAGGGGCAGACTCAAGGAGGACGCCGCCCGCAAGTACTTTCAGCAGCTCATCAGTGCCGTTGATTTCTGCCATAGCAGAGGGGTGTCTCACAGGGACCTGAAGCCGGAGAATCTGTTACTGGACGAGAACGAAGATCTCAAAGTCTCCGATTTCGGCTTGTCGGCTTTGCCTGAGCAACTACGCAACGACGGGCTCCTTCACACGCAGTGCGGAACCCCGGCGTATGTTGCGCCGGAGGTTCTGAGGAAGAAGGGCTACGACGGATCCAAGGCCGATATATGGTCCTGTGGGGTGATTCTTTATGTGCTTCTCGCCGGGTTCTTGCCGTTTCAAGATGAGAACATTATGAAGATGTATAGGAAAATTTTTAAGGCCGAATTCGAGGTCCCGCCATGGTTTTCCACGGAAGCTAGGCGCTTGATTTCCAAACTCCTGGTGGTCGACCCAGAGAGGAGAATCAGTATTCCTTCGATAATGCGAGTTCCCTGGTTTCGCAAGGATTTTAAAAGGCCAATCGCGTTTTCCATTGATCAGGATTCCAACTTGGAAAAGGAGAAACCAGATGATGCCGAGAGAGATTCAAGCCCAAAATTCTTTAACGCTTTCGAGTTCATTTCCTCAATGTCTTCTGGGTTTGATTTGTCGAGTTTGTTTGAATCCAAGCGGAAATCTGGGTCCATGTTCACTTCAAAGTGCTCGGCAAAATCCATCATGAGTAAGATTGAGGGGGTCGCGAAAGGCTTGAATTTTAAGGTTGCAAAGGCTAAAGATTTCAAACTGTGGCTGAGAGGTCCATCCGAGGGACGGAAAGGGAGGCTCTCCGTGACGGCCGAGGTGTTCGAGGCGGCTCCAGAGGTTGCCATCGTCGAATTCTCCAAGTCGGCCGGAGACACCTTGGAGTACGCTAAATTTTGTGAGGAAGATGTTAGGCCTGCGTTGAAGGATATTGTCTGGACTTGGCAAGGTGAAAATGTTTGTAACGGTAACAGCGATGCAGCGGAAGTTCCTGAAAAGAATACCTTTTAGGAATCTTTAATTGGCAATTTGGCTTTGTCTTTGTCTTTGTATCCACCGTATATACGTTGTTATTAGCAAATTTAATTCGAGTGTTGTAAGCCGTTTTGACTTGTGAGTTTTATTCATTTGCATAATAGCAATTAAAATGGTGTGTTTGCTATACATAATTGTTTTTTTTAGTATATTTTATTTTATTATTTTAAATAAACTCATAAAACAATGAGAATTTCTATTAGATGAACCTGAAAACACCATCCTGCCGTTGAAATCGCCGGTTCTATTAACCGGAACGATGAAACTCTTGACTTCATTGGTTCTATTTGGCATAAACTCAAATTTGATGCCCCACAAAACTATTTTCACTCTTTTTTAACTTTTGTCTTTCTTTTTCTGCATGCATTTTATTCATGGCATCACATGGACAGGGAAAATAATAGCTGAATTCTCTCAACAACCATAAATAAAAACTACAAAGTACATTTTTTTTGTTGGGTTTTGAACATCGGGAATGCACTTTTATTGTGCACTGCTGCAGCCTGCAAGGCTGCTTTTCGACCGGAAAGTCACATTTGTTAAAGAGCCATCTTTAGGCGGACCCCATCTATATTATTATGGACCTTGTAAACTGGGGCCTACCCTCCACCTCCGAAGGCCTCTGATGTACCACAGAACCAGTTATACCGAATTTTTTTGTTCGTATTAAAATACCATAAACGTCCTCATTCCACAAAAGGGACTTTGTGACTTAGGTTTATTCTTTTAACTAAAATTTTGTACCACATTATTTTATCACTAAAAGCACTTAAAATATAAAATTATAACATCTAAGAGATCAAATTAGAGTTTTAATTTGGGAAATACTTGCCATGCTCGCCGTATGCAACTGATAAAGTAATTATTTTATATAAATAAAAAAATATATACACGTACTTGTTCACTTAAAATTTATAAAATTATATTAAATATTAAAAAATATTATATATATATATATATATATATATATAATAAAATATTAAATATCTTTTGACTGACAGGTTTAGCCAATCAATCAACGTTTTCCCAAGTTTAACTCCCAACTGTGAATACGAATTGCATTTTTGGAAGGGAATTAGTCTTGGAATTTGCGCAGGTTATAAAAACGGAAAATCACTCGCAGGTTAATTATTAATTTTTTAATTAATTAATTTTATTAAGATTTAAATATAAAATTTTTAATTTTAAAGATATTCTTAATACTAATAAATTAAAATTCATTAGTCTAGGGGTATATATATATATATATATATATAATCAATGTAAAAAATTAATTTATTCTCTTTTAACTACATATTAACTTCTCATAAATTCTCATTGATAAAAAAATTATTTATTAATTTTTTAGATGGGAGTCTACTTATTATTTTTTTAATTTTCTTAAATTTTAATTTATATTTTGTTTAATAATAAAATCAAAAAAATTTTATAATAATATAATTGATTAAATATAGTTTATCAAAAAAAATCTCATTTATTAGGCTTATGAAAAGAAAAATTTAGAACTAATTTTTTATTTTTAACAAAAAATAAAAATTTAAAAGAAATGTTTTTTTCTCAAATTAATAAAAATAGTAATTAAAAGTAATTTAAAAAAAAAAATAGTGAGTGAATTTGACATAATTTTAAATTCTTAAAATTTTATTTTTCTTTTCTTTAATAAAAAAAATTTAAAAATTCTTAAAATGGCATAATCTATTAAACATAATCTTTAGTATTTTATTTATTACTTCATAAATAAGAATATGCTTATTTTCCAAATTTTATTTTATTACCTCATTTTTTTCTTAAATTAAAATTTAATCAAGTTTCTTTTTAACTTATTTTTATTTCAGGTAATATAAATAATAACTTATTTATATCTCTTTTAATTTATTTTTATTTGACTACTTTTAAGTTTTTAATTTTTTTAACTATCAATTTAAAAAGTATTATTTTTTTTTTTATCTTCTTTTTTTTTTTTTTTAAGTCTTTAATTTAAATTCTTTTTATTGTAGAATAAATTAGCATTCCAATGGTATTATTTCTCATTCCAGTTGGTATTTCAAATTTTCATAAAACTTACTCACGTTAGAAGTGAATGTTAATTTTAATATATAACAAAATAATTAAATTTAATATCAATACTTAACTAAATTAATAAAATATCACAAACTCACATATTATGTGAAACTAATGTGTGTGTCTATATATATATAATTAAAATTAAAAAATATATTTATATTATTAAGATTTTTCATAAATTTAAAAATTAAAAAATTAAAAGATAAAAAAAAAAAATTACTATTCATGAATTTTTTTAAAAGAAAAAAAATCTTTCAAATTTATCTATTATTTAAAAAATATATTAAAAAATTATTTTTAAGTTTTTCTTTTTATTTTTTTAAGAAAAAAAATTTTCTCTTTTGCTTTTTCTTAAGAAAAAAGAAAAAATATGCATAATTTAAGTCATTTATTTCTTTTTTTTTTAAACATAAAAATGCTTATGCCAAATTTTTTAAAAATATAATTAATTTAATTTTATTAATTTAAATTAATTATAAAAATAAATTAAATTAAATTTATATTCAATTAATTTTAAAGTTTTAAATTATATTATTTTAATAATTTTTTTATTATATATTTAACATCTGAGCAACATATGCAAGTTTTTCTTAGGATCGATCCCTCCCTTACAAGTGTAGAGGGACAACGCGTTGTCATGGCCCCAGAATTTGAAAATTATTAATAATAATTGAGTTACTTACAGACATTGATTGAACTTTTTTGAAAAGCCGTAGTATCATGCGGACGTGCTCTCGAGTCTCAATCATCAGCACGCGAGAGGGTGTACGTTGTTCAACGCACCCAACGACTGCTCTAGGTATAGGTCACTGTATTGGTCACTTTATAGGTTACTTTATATGGGCCATTAAGTACGAGCGCCGTTTTGTTTTGTTTTGTTTTTTTGTTTTGTTTTGTTTTTTTTTTTTTTTTTTTTTTTTCCATCTCTAGTTGCTAGAAAAACATAGACTCTATATAATATTTGATGCGTAAAATTAGAATTGCTCACTAAAGCTTGTCCAGTAGTAAGGCAGCTTCTCGTTAATGCAAAAACAAGAAGAAAAATAAAAAAAGTACGAAAAAAAGGACGTGAAATAAAATAATAAATTTTTTTATAAGATAACAAAAAACAATACACATAGTAGAACCGAAATGGATTGTCTGTATGATAAGATGTATTTTCCTTCTTAATTTCATATCAAAAACGACTCAAGGGAATGGATCCCCCCGGTCTGACCGCTAGCAAATTACCTACTGCCAGTAGCCATATTCAAGAGTGAAAGGGCAAAGCTTGATTTCAAATCAATCACTCGAATTCCCAATTAACATTTCTCCAATCTTATCACACTGCAATTAGATATTTTTCCTTTCTTTATCACACAGCAATTGTCGGTTAGAGGTCAAAATCATGAATATAAAATACAAGGATAAATTTTTTTTTTTTTTTAAAAAAAAACGTTTGTCCCATTATAATGATTTTTTTTTCTGTTTTTGTAAGTTATTGATTATAAAATGAAATAATCATACTATTATACTGAAGCTTTGCCTTCTAAACTGGGTATATAATATAATAAAAATAATATGGAGGATTCCGCTGTGAATATTTTGTAGGAGAGGTAATTGAGTGTATAGAACTGAAATCCTAATACTAGTCTTCAAAGTTAATCATTCATAACACGAGAGAGAGGCCGAGCTTAATCCTTTTTTTTCTTTTATTGAGGGCATGAATTATTAATTCAATCAACAAATTAATAGTTAAATTCATAACTTAAACTCTTCTTCAAATTAAATTTTTTATTTATTAAAAAGTTAATTAGATTGTAGATCAAAAAATAAAATTAACTTTTTTTTTTTATAAATCTCACACTTTTATTTTTATTTTTAAGATGAGAATCTAAAATTTTGAAAATAAAAATTTAAATTCAATTTTGAAAACCATGATTCAACTAATCAACTTCGAATAATGTTTAATGATGACCCAACCAAAACGAGTGGGCCAAAACTAGAAGAGTGCAACAACAACTATCCTTTGCGAGGCCCAAATCACAAGCTTTTGTGTGCAGATTGCAGGGCTTGGACGCCGCATCCTTTGGGTTAAGACACCGAAAGCTGGGTCGAGGTCAATTGGTTCGAGAAATTTTCAGTCTTGAATCCACTGACGGACATACATACGACCACCTAACCCGATTGCGGAAGCAGAGGATCAAGCCTATTTCAACGACCCCAATCCACAAAAGAACCAACCCAAAAAAAAAAAGAGGAAAACTGATTCGGCAGCCGTTTAGCTTAAGCCGAAAACTACAGTTGTTAAAACAGCCAATTTTATTGCAAACATGGAAGCTTATTCAAAGTGTTTTTGATTATACAATGTTCCTTCGAGCAGAAATAGGCCACTTGGTGGCGGCTATCGAACACCTAGATGGCAGCTGTGATTTATCCGAAAAATGATTTTTTTTTTTTTTTTTTTTTTTTTTTTTTTGGTGTTCATTGAAAAATTCTGGATGGGTCTGGGTAGAAATAAACATATTTTCACCTCAAACTGAAAGCTTGGCGCCAACTGCAAGGATATATATTGCTTTTAAATTAATGGCTATTGACTAAAACATCCTATCTCTACCGTCACCTGATACAGAAATATCTCATATGAGTGACATAGTTTCAGGAACCGCCGACAGGGATTAAGGCAAACATGGTTCCATTATTGAATCTTGTACTCGTGGGAGGATAGCAACTGCAATCGAAGGGGTCAGCTAACTCCCAACGCCACTACAGACTGCTGAAAGTGCAGCTTGCCATACCTGGACTCCTAACGTGGCATCACAATACCCAGCTGGAAACTACAGCAGAAATCGGCAGAATTACCTCCTTCAGCAACACTCGGTATGTGCCAGAGTCCCCCAAGAACAGCCACCAATTCTTCAAATATTTTATCTTCCCTGTCATAACAAATTTAATGGTAGATAAGCAAATGAAATTAGAATAGCAAATCATTCATTTACTAGACCCTACTATCACTAAAATGGTGAAATTTCCAAAAATCATGGAGGAACATGATAGGAAAATTATTTGCTGACCAAACGAACATAGATACGATCTCTAAGTTGTAACAAAATGATTGATTGTTTTTAACACGACAAGATCTGGGACAGCTGATGCACGGACTGCTAAGAAGTGAGAATTATCCTGCTTCACTGAGACCATAGATCTCAAATAACTCACCTTGACGAGCATACAGACGCACATGCATAATCCATTGCACCAAAACAAATAACCATTCATAATGCTTGCAAGCAATCAGAATGTTCAAGGTACTCTGCGGATACCAGTAACCGACTATGAATAAGCAAGCTCTATAGACAAACTCAAATCAAACAAATTGTAACAGGAGTAACTTGGGAAAAATCTTCATCAAGGTGCATGCATCTACCTGGATCATTCTAACCATATTAACTTCTTCAATATTCGAGAAAAAGGGTTGCATCTTCCACACCATTTGTTGTAGCAATTGGAACAGTTTTGAATGGCACAGAGATAGTGTAATTGAGATGGTAATTTACAAGCATTGAACCAAAAATATTGAATTTTGGGGCGCTACCATAAGCAGCTTCTGCATCAGAGCACCTCTTGAAAACAACTCTGGCACGGTTTGTATCCCTATCGACCTCTGTCTCAGATTCCCTTATAGGGCCAAAACATCTGAACATCTTATTTAGGTTAGTTTCTGAAGGAACAGAATCCACCACAGGAAAATGCATTACAAGTTCTGCTGGTGCCTTCTCATCTACATAGCCAGTGGGTTTCTCTGCTGATAGATCAGAATAGCCATCAGAGTATCTCTTCCTCTGATGAAGGGACTTATCTGGATCCCCAGACACAACTTGGTTCTCCCGTTTCCTATTTTTACGTGATTGTTGCTCTTCAGATCCATTTTGAATAACCCGGTCTGTCCAATAAGTGTCATTCATATCCTCAAATTCAAATGTTGCAGGAGAACCACCGAAGGCATATGCCTTTCTCCTTTTAACCCCTAACTTATCATCCTGGCCCACCATCACAGAGTTTCTGAAGTCGGTGAAGAAACTGACAATAATGTTTAAGAAACTATGTCGTTTCAAAGGATCAGAAGCTGCCAAGTGAAGTTGTGCTAGAAATTCACCTATTGATGAGTATTCTGTCGGGGCAATCATTGTCTTTACCTCAGAGTCCTCAGAAAGCTGGATAGAAACATCAAATCTATCCCCTACAAGTCCATCACTGCTTCCATCAACCTTCTGACTGTTACTCTTCAGAATAGAGGGTGACCCTGTCATTTGGCTAGCAACTCTGCGGATGCAATCACCAATTTTAAAGGAAGGCTTTGGGAGAGACACTTGTGCAACAGATATAGTTTTCCTCCCTTCTGGAGTGGCCGAGTCACTAGCAAAAGATTCAGAACCCTTCTGCTTCTTCCCAGAAGGTGATGAAACTAAATTCATGTCTGCTTTCTCATCAGACCCAATTTCATCACCTAATGAATCCCATGGCTCACCTGTCAATTCTGTCAAGCTTCTTTCTTTTCTTCTAGCATGCACACTATCCTTCAAATTGTGTTTACGTTTGTGACAAGAACTTCTTTGGGTTTGCAAAGTTTCCTGATCAGGCAGACTTCCCCCATCATTTCTACAAACAGAAGATTCATATTCTGTCCCTTCACCCTGAAACTCTAATCCATCTGCCCTCTCCAACACATCTCCACAAAACACAAATTCAGGCAGCTGAGTAGAACCCCTGAAACGACAGAAAGCCAGCAACTGAGATTTAGCAGTTATAAGTTCCAAACAATCAGCCCCATCTGTTGGACAACATGCTAATTTTTTTATACTCCAATAATTTTTCAGGTTCAAACGCATCACAGCTTGCAAATTTGTCCAGACCATCTATTCTTGTTGATTCTTCCTGGATCCCTGCATTTTTAACCACCTGAAATCTTATGCTATCATAAATATCCTTTGGTAAGCATGAACAAGCCAGCCCTAACTCCACCCGTCTTGCTACTTCTTCCAAAGCACAATTAACAGCATTCTCGAATGATTCTAAAGTGCTTTGTTTTTCAACCTGGTGGAAATGTGACCTAAATGGCTTGAGAAGAGCTGCTTCATTCCATGCAAATGTTCTGTCCCCAAAATATGCTACCAAAAAGCAGTCCTTTTTATGATATTTCATTGCTTTCTCAGAGGCAATAGAAGGATCAAGTATCTGCCCAGGCCACCATGGATGGCTCCTCACCTTACCCCATACCAAATCAGATACAGAGAACTCACCTTCATCCTCCAGGAAAAGATCATACCTAGCATGGATAGCATTTCCTGTGCTTCCAAATCTTAAAGCTGACTCTATAACAGATCTATCCTCGGCAATCTTTGGTTGTTCAGTGTCAGTATTGTGTTCGTCAACTTCCATTTCTTGCTCTTTACATGAACCAAATTGTTCAGCATCAAGAACCTGCTCTTCAACCGTCATTCCTTGCCCCTCCCCTAGATCAGTGTCTGAAATTTGTTGAGCTGCATTCTCATTTAAGCCTTCTTCAACTATCAAATGTTGATCCCCTTCATCAAGACTCTGAAGTTCCATTGCGGAATTCAAAGTCCTCTCATAGCTTTCCATAACACTTCCCCCTCCATCTATGACTTCAATATTTGTTCCTGTGCTTGCAGAAGCTGTTTCAGGATCCAAGTCTGCTTCTCTTATTTTTTCCTCCTCTTCAAACTGTTTAGGAGGAGTAACCTGATCTTGAACTTCCGTCACTTGCTCTATGTTTGAATGAGACTGAGTACAATCAAAAGCTGCACTCATTTCTAAGCATTCTTCAAGGCCTGACTGTAGCACTTTTCCAGCAGGCTCTAAAACTTCATTGGTAGAATTTACTACGCTATCATTGTTTGATAAGGCACTGTAGACATCCATTTCAATGCCCCCACATGTTGGCTTAGCCTTGTCAGCCTCAGAATCAGGATCTGAAAGAGATTGATAATTTGTTTGGCCAGTTTCCCCAACAGATTGCATGGACTGATATGATGTCAACAAATTTACACTCGAACTGCTGTGATTTTCTATGCTGTCATTAGCTGTATCAATCATCACCTGATGTTCTGCCGCTGTGACTTTTTGCTCAGGTAGGCCTGCTTTCTGAACATCAGGAATTTGAGTGTCAGTTTTGATATCTGGCTCTACATTTGAATGCATCATAGCAGCAGAGTTGCAAGTAATGCTCTGGTCTAAGCACTCTTCAGTGCTGAACGTTAGATCTTCTCTGAAATTCGGAAGCATGTCAATCATTGTTACCATGGCTTCACCATCAACAATAATTTGAGTTGGCTGATGTGAAGATTTTGAATCTGCAAATGCATTATAATGATTTTTAGTGCCTCCCTTAGCTGACTCAAACATTACCTGCAGTTCTTCCACGGCAAAACAAAATTTGTTATTGAAAGCATCAGGTTCCATACCTTCAATGTTAGGACATGTAACCTCTTTGTTGTCCATCAGCTGAAATTCCCCTTCAGCAGTAGCTTGTGTTTTTTCCTCCATAGATTCAGAGGTTGCATTGGCAATGCTATCTACTTTTGTTGAGATGGAATCCCTTTTAGAACTGGTTACAAGCCCCTGCAGATCATTCCTAGCAAGGTTGTCTCCCAAAGCATCAGTGACAGGTCTCTTCTCCAAACCATTGTCACCAGAAGTCCCATCTATAGGATCAGTAACAGCCGCTACAGCTTTAGGATTCAAATCTTCATTACAATTCACATCTTCCTCCACAACATTTACAGTTGCAGTCAATTCTTTCACTATTGTTGAAGTAGCACCCGCAATTTCACTTCCTGGAGCCCTCACTTCATCATGCAATAAATCAACCTCCTGTTTCTCTGTTTCTTGTAGCACATCTCCCCCACTGCCATCTGTGTCCTTGGCCTGATCTAAAAGCTTATCAGTCAATTCAAACTTTTCTACTACTTGGGTTTCGGCAACAAAGGCACCTAAAGTTGTTTCCCCATTCTCTACTCTTTGATCTGAGGCTTCGTTCTTTGATATTCCAAACTGGTAAGAATCAGCAGCATCAGTTACCATAAAATTGCAGCTCTTTGCAGCTCCAGTTAGCAAAACTCTTTCCAAAATCTCTTCCCTGGCAACTGCCTCCACTTCTTCAACCACAATTGGTGTCTCCTCCACAACTGAGCTCTCTGCTAGAGAAGAAACAGCTGCAGCCACACTTTCAATGACCACACTGTGAGACTCAGTGTCCTCAACTTTGACCTCCTTGGAAGTCTTAGCATCAACCACATCACTCCTACCAAGACCACCACTGACCTCCCTACCACTCGCCCCATGCTTCACCAATTTTTCTTTATCTATAGGTTCTTCAACCCCAATAGAAACTTCAACCTCAATATCAGTTCCCAAATTCGAGTCCGCAACACCCAAAACCCTAGTCCCATCAGAACCAGAATTGCCAACTAAACCAGTCTCCCCATCTAAAGCTTTCACCTTTATCTCCAAACCAACCTCCATTGACTTGTCAAGAGAAGTAGCTGCTTCCCCATTCAAGTTGCCCTTGTCGCCATCACCAAAATCACGTATGCAAACACCATCAATATACATGTCAGAATCCATAGCCCCGACCATTATATCTGCTCCATTAGCAGACCCAACTTCCTCCACTACCACCTCTTCTCCTAAAGACCTACCCTCAAGCTGATCGGGAGCCTGGACTTCAATATTAGCCGTCCCAGCTACTTGGGTTTTTTCACGATCAACAACAGCAACAAGTTTCGTTTCTGTCACTGTATCAGAGGCATTCATCGCAGTACTTGCAGAAGCACTCTCTTCCTTGTGTTCATCCATATAAAACAGTATCTGGGTCACTCTCGAGATCCACAAAAAGAAGCTTCTTTTGTTACAAAGAGGGAACAAGAAAAATCATGAAGGTGATATGCCCCTAAAGAGCCAAAAAACAAAAAAAAGACTCAGAAAGAAGAAATCAAAACCCGTGATCAAGAACCGAGTAATTCAACTAGTGTGCATACACACAAAAAAAAAAAAGTTAACGAAACAAAAATTTATCTAGCACTAGCTAGTTGTACCTCGTTAGATCTTGCAAGGAATACGAGCAAATGGGGTTTTGGATCTTCTTTCGATTTTGGTTTTACCTTCGAGTTTGGAAACAGAGAGAGAGAGATGTAGCAATTTTTCGCTGTTCACCGTTTACTTAGCACTTAAACTAGGGAAAAACTCACATCGAACATACTAAATTAAAGTCTAATCTTAAAAAAATACCTCACATTATTAAAAATTATAAAAAAATTAATGCATAAAAAAATTATTTCATTAAGTATTCATTAGTAAAAATTTGATTTAATAACAAAAATATTATTTTAATTAATTTAAATGATCAAAATGCTATGGATGTAAAAAATAAAAAATACACATGTACACAAAAAAAAAAAAAAAAAAAAGCTTTTAATACGGGTACTTGGTTTTCTAGACGAAGAAAGCAAACTTTTGTCTCTGTTTGTGTGGTATCTTCCAAAGGCCTGACATTGTATTCCAAATATGTGTTGTTTTTTGTCCGAAATAATTGTACACAAAAACAAAGACATGCTCACCATTAGCAGACGGTCTACCAAAAAATTAGGACAATTCATCTCATCTAGCATTTAACAATCTTTATCATATCCACGAACTATTCAAAGAATCCATCCTTCTATTTGTGGAGCAGGCTAATTAGATTCCTGATGCTCAATGGTCCAAATCCAAAACTCAAGAAACTGAAGTTTTTCAAGTGTTGCTCGGCAACAAAAGCAAATCTTGTTGTTTGATTCCGTGATGCCAAGATCTCCTCAGGCACCACCAACCCAAAGAAGATGACTCGATTGTTTACAATTGCAAATGACTCATGGAACCACAATCTCCATCTACTAAATTCAAGTTACTTTGAGACCCTTCTCGACTTTCATCTCCTTCAAACTAACTGTTAGTTTTTGACTCAAGTCTCATATCGAAACTTGAAGGTGAAGAACAAAATCTCATATAAGGAACAAAAATATGGTTGACTACCTTTATTTCTTATAAATAAGAGTTATATAATGAGTTATATAAAAGAAGAGAATAAAGTAAAATTAAGGGAGTTAAATTCCATTTCCATAAACGTAGGTCATATCGACTAAATCACGTAAAATTTGCTCCACATAACTCAAAGCTCATTTGGTATCAGAACTTTGGTTTAGTTCTTCCTTCGATAAAATAATCATTATGACAATAACTAAATATTATTCTGACTGGACTGAAGTGTCAACTTTTGTATGACAATAACTAAGTATTATTTTGATCGGACTAGAGTGTCAACTTTTGTATATGACAACTAAAGATAGAGGTCATACTAGTTCAAGATAGTGTCAACGTAGCACTGTTAGGGAGGCAGAAAAAGACAGAGAAGATGTTAGATAAGGTGTTTGTTGGTCTTAACAAAAAGGCTAGATCAGGTATTATCTTAAATCTTTTTGACAAGGTTTTAAAAAAAGTAGCTACTGAGGTTACTGCTAAAAATTTGTGAGAGAAATTAAAGTCTTTATATATGAAGAATACAATGGAGAATAAACTTTATTTAAAGCAAAGTTTGTATATGCTTTTCATGACTGAAGGATCATTTATATTGTCACATTTGGATAAATTTGATTCTTTGCTTTTGGATTTGAGTAATATAGACGTTCATATTAAGGATGAGGATTAAGTCCTGTTATTGTTGTATTCTCTTCTTTATTCGTTTAAACATTTTAGAGAAATAATATTTTATGGTAAATAAATTATTTCTTATAGAGAAAGTAAGTATATTTTGAAGTCGAAAGAACAAAATAACAGAGATATAACTGGGGAGAATAGTAGTAACTGTCAAGTTGACAGTTTAATGGTTCATGGCAGATCAGATAAGAAAGATACAAATAGTCAGATGTCTAGTAGATCTAAATCCAAACATAGAAATTTGGTATGTAATTATTATAAAAGGAAAGGGTACATCAAAGTTGATTGTTTGAAGCTGAAAGTCAAAAATAAGGAGAAGCACAAAGGTAATGAGTCAATTCAAGTTAATGTTGCAGAAGATGAGAGTGATGGAATTATTTGATAATGATAAATCAATGTCTACTCATGAATAGATGTTAGATTCTAGTTGCACGTATCATATGTGTTTCAATAGGAGATCTATTAAAAATGGAGTTGTAATGATGGGTAATGATACTGTTTGCAAAATTGTTGGGATTGGTATGGTTAGAATCAAGACTAATGATGGTGTCGTGAGAACACTTACATGAGTTAGACATATTCTAAAATTGAAGAAGAATCTCATCTCTTTAGAAACACTTAAGGCTCTTGGCTATATGTACACCGGTGAAGGTGGAGTTCTGAAAGTCAGTTGAGTTGCTTTCGTTGTCATGAAAGCTTGTAGATCAGGAAATTTGTATATTTTATAGTGAACTACAGTTGTGGGTACTACTACAATTTCTATAGAGACAATTGTCGAAAGGAAGGTTTTGATTTAAAAAATTAGTATCAGAAACAATCCTGCAGATATGCTTACAAGGCTTCTTTCAGTTGTTAAATTTAAGTAATGCTTGGACTTAATTGATGCACTATGACAATTCAGTAGTTTGTGAGTTTGTGAAGAAAGTGGAGCATTGTTACATGTGAAACTTGAGTCAAAGTAGAAATTTGTTAGTTTTTGGCTTAAGTCTTATATCAGAACTTTTGAGAGTGAAAGCCAAAATCTCACATCAAAAATAAAAGTATAATTGGTTACATTTACTTCTTATAAATAAGAGTCATATGATAAGTTATATAAAAAAAAAGAATAAAAGAAAATTAAAAGAGTTAAACTCTATCTCTATGAGTTTATAATTTCAATATTTGAATTTTGTTAACTAAACTCTTAAATATTTTTTTTTTATATTTTTTAATTTAATAATATTTATTTTTACTTTTACTTATAAAATTTTTATATTTATTATTTTAATAATATTTTATTAACTAAACTGTTAATTTTTTTTTATATTTTATATTTTAATAATATTTATTTATATTTTTATTTGTAAATTTTTTATATTTTTTATTTTAATAATATTTATTCTTTCTTATATTTATAAACGTAAATCATCTCGACCAAAACATATAAAATTTGTTATATCCTATTTTTTCTTACTTTTATTATTATTTCCAAAATTTATAATCCAAAACTCATTCCCCAACAATAACACACAAACCTTTTCTTCCTTCTTGACATTGATACCCACGACATTGTCTAACTAAATCTTCTTGCCAGTTGTCTGAATGAATTCATTGCGCATGCATCGTCGTCGGAATCAAAACACCGAGTCCTAGAGAGAGAGATTAAGAAAATTTATATATTAATAGGTTTTCTTCTATTTTTCTTGATTTTCGCGTATATATTAATAGGTTTTTAACCTTAGATTGCGGTTTTCGGCATTTACCCTTGTTTGCAGCATCTTGGGTACACTCTTCCAATCCGCCGGGTTTTGGATTTATTTTTCACAAATGTAGATTTTAAGAAAATTTACATTTACTATGCTTTATTTTACACCCCATAATCATTCACGCCTAATATCTTAAAATGTAATGAAGAAAAATATGCTAACATTTGTTTCTTGTAACAACTAATCTCAACGGTTAAGTGTCTATTAATCTCAACTAACATTTGTTTCCTGCAACATGTGGCTGGGATCCTTGGGGATTTCTAGAAGGGATCTTGCTTGAATTCGGGGATGTAGGAAAAAGGGTCGTTGCTGGGATTACCTGGGGACTTACGCTTCTTTTTCTGTTGGGATTTTGGGTGGTTCAGAAAAGTTTTCTTTCAGTGCTCATCAGAGTCTTTGCTGGGATTCCCTTTGAAATAAAGGGTGTGAAACGTTACAGGTGTAAATTAGAGTATATTAAATGTAAATTTTTCTAAAATTTAATTTCATAGAAATCTACAACACGTTCAAGACCCAGTTGTAGACCAAGTACGCATAGGAAGGAGCCAACTTTACGCTTTTGGGATGCAACTCCAAAATAAATTACAACAAATCAAAATCAACCACCTAACGTATAATTTATATTATTTTATCATCTAATTTAATATTCGTTTTTATTTTTATCACTTAGCTCTAATTGGATACACTTGAGTCATCTAACTCCATCTGATTCCAATTTCACCACTCCACTGGCATAAAAACAAAAAACAAAAAAGCTGCCCTGACCTTCGAGAGTTTGCTCTGGGTCTAGATGCCCAGTTCATTGTTATCCCCAAAATAAGCACCAAGTTACTAAAACTAGTACCAGCAAGCAGCTCGCCATGAGCAGGAATACGTAAGAACTGCAGAGTTGTGCTACCGTGGGGTTTCTCTCAAAATATTGGACATGCTAGTGCTACTGTGGCAGAGTTGCGGGCTATTATTCTCCGAGGCCTCAACTGTGCTTGGTCTCTTGGATTTTGGTAAGTTCATTGTGGATATTAATTCTTTCAAGTAGCATTGACCATGATTGAAAATGAGGTTCCACCAACACACCCTCATGTGAATATTGTTAAATGAGTGTAGAGCTTTGATGTGCCAACTAAGGGAAGCGCAGGTTAATCATGTGTACAGAGAAGCAAATAGGAGTGCTGACTGTCTTGCAAATTATGTTTTTGTTCACAATCTGACTTGCGATTTCTTGATTGCCCACTCTCAGTACTTGTCCAAATTTTGCAGGATGATATAACTGGTGTTAAGCCTTAACCGAAGGGAGTCGTCTCTCTGAAAACTTACAGAAACAAATGCTACTTGTTGTGTAAGACCATCAGGCCAGCGTTTAGTTTGGGTGGAAATCATTGTGTTAATTGGGAACAGTTTGGTCCTGATCAGGACAGGCTCAGGCCGGGCCTATGCCAGAAAAGCAAGGACTAACTCCAAATAATGCACAAATAATATATAAACATGTTAGGATATCAACCAAGCTCAAATTAAGTAGATTATATATTTTTTTATTTAATTAAAATAACCAAAAAAAAAAAACACTCTAATTACACACACACACACACACACACACACACATAGTGCTTCACTCGTATGAAACATTGGTTTAAGATACTTGTTGAAAAATACTAATACATGTTAGATGTTCAGATAAAAAGACTCCAATTATTGTGTTGTTATAAATAATATAACAATCATGTAACTATATATTTAATGGTAGAAGGGAACAATAATCAAGTTCTACATGATGTGCAAGTAGGTGCAAACTCATATGAAGAACTATTTAACTAATATGAGTTATGTTAGATATTGGGATTTCAAAATAAAAATCTATTTACCGTGCTATTGTAAATAATATAACAATCTTGTAACTATATATTTGATGGTCGAGGGGATCAATAAATCAAGTTCCACATGGTGTGCAAGCACATGCAAACTCATATGAAGAACAGCCATGATTATATGTTAAGTACATCATGAAGCAATCATGTTAATGATGGATGGAGATGAAATCATTTCCCAGCAAAAGCAAAAGGACTTCAACATCCTTGTTTGCTGCTGCAATCATCCCTGCGTGTAAAACCAGAGCAATGTGTTCCTACAAGAAGCTAAAAATGACAAAAAGACAACATAGAGAAGGTGAGAAGATGGAATCAGAACTTCAACAAACATTCGTTCCTGACGCCGGTTAGAAACCAAGTCCGGTGAAATTTGAGGGGAATGGAGTAAAGAATGATGGCCAAACGATGACAGGAAAGCAAAAGAACATAAATTTATTAAGTGTTTTAGGTGTGCAGTTCCCATTTAAAAACATAATATAGCTGTCACAGAAGTGAACTCAAGTCAATTTGGCTTTGGCTCCATGGATTAGCATTACCAGAAACCCTGTTCCTGATGCTCTTTGAGCACACGGTATAAGCGAAAGAAAATAAAATGCTACTTAAACTAGAAAGTCATACTCAAATACCGTATTAATCGGGTCCCAACCAGGGAATAAGAGCCGCAAACATTTAAAGTAAGTCAGTCAAACCGCCTGCCGCCTTGCCCCTGTATGATCAATGGACCTCATTTGTCGGCACATCGTATATGCCAATGGCCTGTAAATTGCTCCGCAAACTTTGCACGCCCAAAGAAAGGTCCAAACATCGACTTTCAAAGCTCCGTAGCAATAAGAACAACTTCATTAATTTTAAGGATATGGTTTATGGGTCCTTGCCCTTAATAGCCTGAGAATTGACATAGGTTTACTGTTGCATATTCACAGAATTCATTTTCCAAAATGTTATATGGTGTCCGGTTTTAGTGCTTAAAGATTTACATTGTCTCGTTTCTTTTTTTTTTTGGGACACAGTAATAGTGACACTCCAAAAGTCTCTCACGACTCCACGCACGTTGATGTGAATAACTACAAATTTGTGGGATTTAAAGAGAAATGGGAGTCGAACTTTTGACACCCCGGGAAGCAAAGCTTATTTGCTCAGCTGGTTTTGTCTCATTTCTTAGCCTCCTATATTGACTATTCATCATTAACCGTAATATTCCGGGTAAAAAAGGGAAAAAAAAAAAAATGCAGGTCTTTATAGATCGAATGAGAGAAATCCTCAGGGACTTCATCCTACCACATAATTACTCTTTCTTATTAAAAAAAAAATTATTACGGAACTTGGACTAAGAATTAGAGATAAATTAATTATAACTATTAACTATAATTAATATGATATATATATATATATATATATATATGTATATGTATTGTAATTAATTATAATTAATAAATATTAAAAAATAAAAGTCATGGACATTTTCTCCCCGCTTTTGGTTGCCAAAGTGAAATTTGCGTGCGCGTGATCAAATTAAGACCTAGTCGTCGGAAAAGCAAAGTCACCCAATGGTGAGGAAGCCTCGCAATCGCATTGCTTAGCTGACGTCATGTGTGCCGCGTGCTTGCCTGCGTCATATTTGCCTTTAGACCTGCAGCAACTTCCTTGTTCTTGGGAACAATTGCAGCCTTTTCTTGAAACGTAGGAGCTGGTTGGTTGTGGAGGATGTACGGATAGAAAAAGAAAAAGAACAGTGGGTCCCACTTTAAAAAAGTAATTTTCTAAAAAAATATAAAGTTACAATAATTATTATTATGTAATATAAAATATACAACCATTATTATATAATATTTAACCATCATTTCGGATTTTGTGGTACATCGTATACTATTTATAAAAAAAATTGATTTTTTCGGGCATAGGACCCACCAATCCTGTCTGCTTCCGGTGGAATCCTTCCGGCTACGCAATTGGGAGTCTTCGCTTCAATTTCTAAGTGCATCGTCGCTGAGTTCCCACCACTGTACATTGTTCACTGTTGTATAATGACCATAAAAATTGACACTGCGGGTTCAATGATAACGTCTTCTAGAAGCAGATTTTTAAGTCGACTGCCCCAACCAACAACTCCCAAGTTTAAAACGTCTAGACAGAACTCTTTTCCACGCGGGGAGTTAGATTGTGAAGAGAATCAAATCGAGAACCCAAACGAGACACGTCTAGCGACCCCAGTGGCAGTTTGAGTCAACACAAGGACATTAGTCACCACACTGAAATCGTAATCCATGAGATCAGCATCGACGCGTGGCCTTTGGGGACGCCCAAGGCAATTTTCACCGTCACCAGCCCCCCGTCCGGATGGATTCTATTTTGCTTGCCTTTTTTTTTTTTTTTGTTCTTTCTTCTCCGTGTTAAAAATGACGTGATTTCCGTGTTGCCTTTTCTTTTCTTTTCTTTTTTATTTTCTTCCATATTGTATTAACAATAATTTCTGCTCCCCCGTCGAATTTTCCCGACCTGGTTAAGAGTCGATCGATTTCCTTAGCATTAGATGGGCTAGATCTGATCCCATAATTAATGTGTAATAGTTTTAATCATAATAGTAACAAATTATATTAAAATAATATATGAATATATTAAAACGTTATACATAATTAATTAAAAAATAAAATTAATAATATAAATAAAATCACACTAATAATTTTATTGACTAACAATATTTATAATATTTATTAATCAATTAGATAATAAAATAAAATATTAATTTTTATATAATAAATCATGTTTATTTTTAATTAAATATTGATAATATAATAAATAAAACTTAATTATTTGGTATGAATATGAAACAAGAGAAAACAAAAAAATATTGCATTTTAATCAAAGATTAAGACTTTAATATTTAAATAAATAAGATTTTTTTTTTTTTTTTGAGAGAATGAAGAACATGAAGATCATTATATTATGCTTGCCTTGTAAAAGTGTGATGGTAGAGTATTTATATGGTTATTACCAGACTCTCATGGGCTAGCAAAAGGAGATAACAATTGAGGGAGGCAGGCATTTAGTGGCAGCATGCTCCTTATCATGCCTACTGTCCTGAGAAGTAGTGGAGCGACATTTTGCAAAAAGTGTGGCGCTGGAGGCAACTGCGCCAAGTACGAGAGGCACGAGCAGCTCTCTCAGCCGGGCGTGGCTCTTTTTACTAAGGTCTTTTCTAGCAGTCGTCAGACTGAGCTTTTTGACCTACAGCGAATTCATCAGAAGTCTACGGTGAAAATATCTGTATCCCCATCTATTTATTTATTTTTATTATCAATTTTCAATTTATCACAAATATAAATTAATTTTAACAATTTTTTTAATTTTAATTTGATAATACAGTCATTTACAACACCATTCACAATTTAACCAAAATTTTATATTTTAATAATTTATTTTTCTAATCCTTATCAATAAGCTTCAACATGAATTACTATCACAACAATAATTTTCTAACTTCATCTTTATTTATAATATTAAATTATCTAGAACCTCAATTCATTTCTTTATAAGTTTATAATACGGTAAATTTTCTTATTATTATTATTATTATTATTATTTTAGTTGATTTCTATTTATTTTTTCTAACAAATTTGTAACATATGACTTTAAATAATAAATTTTGAAACTTCATTTTTTGTAATACTTAACAATTAGTGGTATTTATAAATTATTATTATATGAATACTCTAATTTCTAACTTTTTCATTCAAAAATATAAAAAATAAATTAAGTTAACTTTAACTTTTAATTCAAAAATTACCCAACTTTGAACTCTTTTTCAATTTTCACCTCCATATCTTTATATTAGAACTGCCAACAAATCAATATATTCATTAAAAATTCGAATGACTTGATTTAATAAGAGCTCACTTGGACTTGTTCATTTAGCTAAATGAGCAACACCCAAGTTTAAATTCAAAATTTACTTAATAAACGAGTTGGGTTTGCTAAACAAGTTAAATTTAAATAAAAACAGATTTAATTCATTTAAACTTATGAAATGTTCATTTATAACTCATTTAAAGCTTGATAAATGTGTCACGAAAGTTTGTTTAAAGCTTGGTAAATTCTAATTTGTTAGAAAATGATTGGTGTACACGTCATCCTAATCAAACCCACTTTTCCTTGTGCGTAATCTCAATTCCTGAACTCATGGACCATATCACCAATATTCTCCTAAAGAGACCAAGGAGGAAAAAAAAAAAAAAAAAAAGGAATGACAGTGAAATTCATGAGTCTAACCTTGTGTAAAAACTTGTGCAAACTCATGCACATAAAACTAACTCCTCGTTCTCATGTTATTGAAACCATCACATCTAAATAAAGAGATTCGCCAGAGAATATGCTATTATGCCTTATCCCTGAGCAAAACTTTAATGAATGTGTCAAAAGCATAACTACCCCAAATATATTGAGGTTCAAATTTCTTTTAATGTTGTGCATGGAAAATAATTAAATAAAATTTTACTGACTTGTTGTTTTAGAATTGTGTCTTAAAGCCAAATTTCTACACCTAAAATGGTTGTGACTCCTTCTAGAGTGAAAAGGAGATAATCTTCTTTCAAAAAATATTTTAATAATTAAGTAATTAAATTTTTATTTTTAAAATTTTAAATTTAAATACTAAAAATAAATTGATAAATATATAAAAAAAATTATTTCATAAGTCAAATTTGTTACGTCTTATAATAATAATAACAATAAAATGGTTGTAAAAAGTTCGGTAATTTCAAGAAATCAAATTTGTCAACAAGATAATTGGGAACGTTAAAATGGCAATCAGTCGTTCTTCCACACTAAATGCCAAGGCAAAGGTCGTTATGAAAGTCATGGAATTTGGCACGGAATCATTGAAATCTTTGAATAACATCCTCTGCCTTTTGAGTCAATTCAATGGAAGACCCAGAAGATAGAAATCCACTTCACGCAGCGGGCCGGAGTTCGATGGAAAGATGGATATCTAGGGGCAGTCCATCGAGGAACATTTCATTCTAAGAAGTAATGAATAGGAATAAAAAAAAAAAAAAAAAAGGCATATGCATTTTGTGATTTCTTTTTTTTTTTTTTTAAATGTCCAGAAAAATTACATAGAAACCATAAATTAGACATATTGTACGTATATTATATTATAATAATTATTTATTATAAATTTTAGTCGTTTGATAATAATTAATAATAAAAATTATAAATATATTATTATAATAAGTTAACGGGGGATTATGATAATGCGGGTAACCATCCAGTGAAATTGGCCGCGTGTATATAACGTGGAAAGACGGAACAATGGCAATAATGGAGGGAGAAAGGAAGCAAAAGCCCTAAACAAAGTCTACGAGACATTTTTGGGGTCAACATGGATCTTCCCCGTGTTTCAAACTTTTCTCTCTAACTTTATCTATCGGCATTTATTGTTGGCCCACTGGCCTTGACCTTGACATGTCCAAGAATTTCAATATTCACAAGTTTTCTTCATCAATCAATCAACAATACTAAACTAATCCCTGTTAGGTTTTTAACTTGTGTGTAGAAAGCATCTTGCTCTATGACCAATCAATTTTATTTTTTGGTCTTGCTCAAGCGATTTCTTATTTATTTATTTTTATAGCTAATCTTTTTCTCTTGTTTGGTAAGAATACTATTAATTTTGGGTGTAAAAATGAGTATAGACTTGGACAATTTATTCAAGTCGGTGACGGTTCATCACTCGACGAAAACATTTGATGGAAATTTAATATACTTTCACGTATTAGATTTAGATTTGAATTCTCTCGACGTATTTTTCTTGTAAAAATGGGTAAATGTGAGTTAAAGCATGTGATTAAATTTAAAATTTAATATGCTGTAATTAAATATAAATAAACCTCGTTACCAATGGTTATTGTTTAAGTGGTGGGTCCTTGGGAAAATGAATCGAATGGCTGAAAGGCTGATGACGATTCAAGGGGATGTCCCAAGTGACGAATAAGCGTTACTTCCAGCCACTTTCCTTCACAAATGAAGACAATTGCTGGCGGCACCTCTCTCTTGACTTTCTAAATCTATATATCGAACCATATTCTTGATTGGGTTTCTCTCATTCGATTGACCAATTTAAGACCACAAGCCTTTTAAGTTTTCTTTTCCAGATATTTGCCTGCCGACTGTCATCAAGCTTTTCTCGTGCTCATTGTGCAGAGCTCAAAATTCAATGGAACCAAAGTTGGTGAACACTTCTCTTGATCTCAACATCAATCCTTTCAAGGATAACATTGCAATTCCGGTGGGTGCTATGGCTTCTCTTGTTTTTATCCTTAACGAGTTGTCAGATTCCAGCGACTTATTCTTTTCTTGTTTTTCCTGAACCAGCAGAAAGATTCTGGAGAAGATTCCCGTCGGTGCGAACAGAAGATTCCAATTAGACATGAGGTTCTAATTCTGTCTCAGTTCATTGGTATATTTGCAACAAACATGTATTTAGTCCCATGCGTTTTCTTGGTTTGGGTGAATTACAGTTACAGTCCGACTAATCATCAGGGTCATTGACCTCATAGTCCCTTTCTTTGTCTGAAAGCTTGCAACTTTCTTTCTTTCGATGGGGAAAGCTTGTAATTTTGAGCGGTAAATGTCCAGGCCTTGTTCTTGGTCTTCTAATTAGACTTGCTATTGAAAATTGACAGATGGCGGTTGATCTGATTGAAGAGTTGAATCGAACAAGAACTGAGAACAGGAGGCTAAAGGAAATGCTATCTGTTCTATGCGAAAATTACAATGCTTTGCAAAGCCAGGTGAATGAGTTCATGAACAAGGACAACTGGGAGAAAGAAGCAGCTGCAATAACAAGGAAGAGAAAGGCCGAGAACATTGACGACTATCTACATAGCAGCAATATTGCTGGAAATAATAACCGTGGCAACACTGAAAACAGCTGTAGCGACGAAGAGTCAAGTAAAAGGCTAAAGGAAAGCAGCAGAACGAAGATCTCAACTCTTTATTACCGGACTGATCCATCCGATACAAGCCTTGTAAGTACCTCCAACATGCATGATATGACGCTCAGCAAGCTGTAGGAGTTCCTTAAATCAACAGCAGCAGTGCTTACTGAAAATTATTTAATTTGGTTTGTTGTTGTCAGGTTGTGAAGGATGGATATCAATGGAGGAAATATGGCCAGAAGGTCACCCGAGACAACCCTTCTCCCAGGGCTTACTTTAGATGTTCGTTTGCTCCTGCCTGTCCTGTCAAGAAGAAGGTAAATATTTAAGCCTACCAATAACCCCAACCTAATACTTTCTTTCTCTTCAGCTTTGTTGGATTGGTTTTGACAAATGATGCTTAATTCTAACTTGTTTTTTTTTTTTATCATCTTTAATTAGGTCCAAAGAAGTGCGGAGAATACTTCAGTCCTGGTAGCCACTTACGAAGGTGAGCACAACCACCACATGTGCGCTTCTCGACCTGTATTGCAGTCAGGCTCACCGACGACCCAAAATTCCAGTACTGGTGCAGTTTCCCATACCACCCCGATGGGATCTTCAGCTCCGATTGTAAGTCTTGATTTGATCCAATCAGCCGGAAATGGAATGCAAGATAGTGTTCCAAAGAAGATGGCTCAAGAAATGGAGGTTCCCGCAGCCATCAAGAATATTTTGGTCCAACAATTGTCCGCTTCACTTACAAGAGATCCAAATTTCACAGCAGCATTTGCAAATGTCCTTTCAGGAAGATAGAACCACGTTCTGATGTAGAAATGGTCAAATTAGAGATGGCGTTTGTTTAGAGTTCCATACAAATATGCGGGTTATACTAGGAAGTTTCTTTCCTTTGTCTCTTTTCTCTGATTTTAAGCTATTCTTGAAGCTTGGCTGTAAAGCATAGATGTATCTAATTAGATGTTCAACATTGATTGGAGATGCAATAAATAAATAAATAAATATGTATCTAATTATGCAAATGTAATTTCCTTTTTTTTTTTATAGGTTACACTTGCATAATTAGGGTTTTATAAGAATAAAAGAATAGACTTAGTTAAAAATGTAATAATTAAAAATTTTATTAAATAAAATTCAATTGCAATTTAATTAATAATTTTTTATTTTATACCTAATTTATCTCTTTTTTTTTTATCTAAACTATTATTTTCTAAATAAATTTGGGCAAATGACTTGACTTTTAGGGAATGGGAGGAATTAGTTGTCAGTAAATTTGATGACAGCTTCCAAAAATCCAAAAAGATCACACACATTAGCGCGCGCGCGCGCGTGTGATTAGAATTTAGAAGTCGGTCTTACTCAATTAGCTACATTACCCCTAGAACGGTCAATGCGGTGCCGTAAAAGACCAAAAAGAACTGGGTGGTCAAAAACAAGTTCGAATTTCCTACTCCGGCCGACTCTGTAGCGTAGGCCAGAGGACATTTCTGGGATGTGCTTGTACGCAATGTTCGGTAGAAGTAGATGGCCGCGTTGTTTTGACGTTGCCCAGACGGTTGGGTCCCACTCAAAGATAAAATAATATTTTTTTAATAAAAAATATTTCTTTTGATTTGAAAAAAAAAAAAAAAAACAAACAAACAAAAAATTTTTATTGCCCTTACAGGGACGCTTCGAGAGTCCGTCGGTTACGGAAAAAACAGAAAATTTTTTGTGTTTTATTTTTTTTGGGGATAAGGTTTGACCAGTAGAATATCGGTACCCTAACTGGTTTGGTCTTCGGCTGCATCCGGCTTGACTGACTCTTCAGCCCAACAAAAGAAACGCGTGCGGCCGTATATGTTGACTAAAACAAAACAACCGACGACTGTGAAAGCCTTCTTCTGGGTGGGTCTGGCCCCACCAAAGGTCGGCTGCACTCTTTTGAGGGAGAGCCAATCAGACGTCGGCGTTGCATTGGTTTAATGGAGCTTTGATTTCATACACTCATCTTCAAACGCAAAGAACAAACAGCAGAACCGTCCACCCACCACGTTATCAAGATCAGGCCCCACACGACGGATGCATTTTGACAAACTAAATCCAAACCGCCACGAGAAATTTAGTGGTAAAATGCATTAAATTACACTTAAAAATATAATAAAAAAATAAAGATGACAAAGTTCTACTGGCGAGTTTTTTGAATTTCCTGTTAAGCTTTCAATTTAAAAAGTCTTCACTTCAACGCTATAAATTGACATGGATGCCATCGCTGCAGATCAACTCTTGGTAAATTAAAACAAGAATACAATACTATAAAATGTATATTAAATCAATTACACATGATAACATGATAAAGTTGTATGGATAATTTTTAGTTGATATAGATAAATTTGATTTGAAATAATAATAATTTAAAAGAAATTTTTTTTTTTTGTCCAGATCCATTTTCTCCCTTTTAAAAATATTTGTATAACTTAGAGTAAGTTTGTTTATTCAAAATAATTTATTTATATAAAATATTTGATGAGGATAATTTTTTTAATAAAAATAAATTATTTTTTATTATTTAATTGTAATATTAAAATCTGTTAAAATATATTTTTCTGTATTTGATACATATATAAGAAAATTATTAATCTTTTTTCAAATAGTGCATATAATAATTTATGATAAAATTAATAAATGATAACATGTAAATTAAGATTAAATACTTTATTTTTAGGCAACCAATAAAGCATGTTTTACCTAATTACCACTTCATCATAATTGATATACAGTAAAGCACTAAACATATTGAAAAAGCAGATAATAACTCTAATTTTGTTCAACCTATCAATTTCCTTTTTAGACCAGTAAGAATAATAAATTTAACTCACAAATATTACAGTTCTTACAAAATAGAAAACTCATAATAAATATCAAATCAAAATAAAAAGACCCAAAATTAGTGTAAACAAAAAAAATAAATAAATAAACAGAGGTAAAGAATTGAAACAAAAAGAAACTGAGAAGGAAAACATGGTTTAGAGTTAGGGTTTGATTATTGAGATGTTAAAAAAAATAAAAAAGACAAAAAGGAAGTGATTCAAAATAAATTAAAAAAAAAAATCTAAGGATTGAGGAAGAATAATCCTAGCAAGTCAAGACAAAAAGAAAAAAAAAAAAGATTTTAGGGTTGAAAAATTCCCAAAGTTAGAAGATAAGTCATAAACAAAGAATAATGTTATCAAAGGAAAAAAGAAGATTGACAGATATACGAAAAATAAAAAATTTGAGTGGTTATCTTGTCTCTGTCTCTTCCTCTCATCACCTTATAGAGAATGACTTCTACTTGTCAGGAGATTTAAAAGCATTTTCTGTAAAAAAAAAAAAAAAAAAAAAAAAACTCAACCTTTCCCAGTTGATCTACAAAACAATTTTTGTTGATCATAATTTACTATGAAATATATATTGAATCTATTGCATAATTATAAATAATAATATTTTTCATAACTTGGTATGGTGATTAAGTTGTACCAAAAATTTTTAGTTTTTATACAAAAATCTAAGTTGAGAAAATAAAAACATTTAAAATGAAGGTTTTCTGGTTCAACTCTGTCTTCTTCCCTTAAAAAGCATTCACACAACTCAGTCGGCAAACTCGGTCGGAAAGAATGTCATTACAGTGTAAGTATACATATTATTGGTTCTCAACTAGCAAGAGAGAGAGAGAAAAATGGGTGAGAGTTTATTGTAGCAACAATAGCTCTAGCAAGATCGAAGAACATGTAGCATTACTGACTGACTGAAGATCCCAAGTTCAAAGTGGCTCTGGCCGCGGCCGTTATACATTCCATGAGAATCAGAGCTTCAATGGCGTACCATGAGTTACAATTTAACTGTTTAATTTAATCTATCACGTAAGTAAGACGCATAAAGGGTGTTTCACATTCAGCTTTCAATACCTGACCATTGAACAGGAGACTGAAGCACTCCGTTTGTTACAGAAACAATCTCCCATATTCACGTTAATGAAAATAGACATTGACACCCACGAGTCTAAATAGGCAGAAGACATGATGCTGCCATTTAAGAAATCGAGAGCCTACACTACCATATATACATATATAAGAGCTATATTCTACAGCAAAACTCTCGAGATGACTGCTAAGTGGCTCGGCTGTCAGAACTTCGTCAGTTCAGTTGTCTCTGCTTGAAAAGCAATGCATCTTGTCAAGCATTAGCACGAGTATCTATATTCTTCGTGAGATCAAAAGAGCCCTGCAATCAGAGAACCAGAGGACCTACTTGAATAGGTTTACTGCTGAAGATGGCTCTCTGTTCCCAACCATATGTACCTGCATTTCTTTCAGCGTTTATTCTTGCTGCAGGACCAGCCCTACCAGTTTTTATAGTTTTACTTTTGTGTCCTTAGTCCTTGTACTGGGCCTTCAACCAGGGAGCAAGGTCATAATTTTCTTGACCAAGACAGCTTATTTATCAATAAGTAGAACATGGTGCTCATTGCACCTCATTATTTGATGTTTCCTCTCTTTATAGGCGTCCGTATTAATCTTTGAGACTCCTTTTTGCAAGGACACATCTTCGATATCCCATTCTCTGCATTGCTCTCTGCTTTTTTCTTCTCAAATTCAAGCTGTTTGCAGTTCTCCTCATGTGCTTGGACAAACATCCTCATAAAATTGCGTAGGATAGACACAACTGAAGAACAAAAAATTTAGTTTGACTTAGATGAAGAGGGAAACACATGAATGGGCATACAACATCGTAAAGGGCGCACAGAGGGGCTAAAGTGATAAAACCGTTGGCAGACAGAAATGATACATGTACATGATACATTCAATGGTATTTACGTTTCTGGTGCAAGTTCATGCACTCAGTCACACAACAAATTTCTTAAATGGATGCTGAAAGAAAAAAAATTCCTAGCGTACTGCAATAGAAAACAGAACAACCGGATTTTTCCATTTTCCATTTTCCATTAAAAGTCCAATATTTCTGACTGATCATTGCCATGGATTGATTGAGAGACAAAGCTGAGAAAATAAAAGTTAATATCTTTCAAAACAGCTACAGCTACCTAAAATGTGCCAGGAAAAAACTTGTAAAATGATGAAGTCATGCAGGACAGAAACAAGTTCTCCAAAGTATTCCACAATTTAAATCAGCAGCAGTATTATTAGTGAGAGAGCAGCAAATTGTTAATATGGAAAAGAACCTTGTTCAAATGGGCAGCGTCCTGGATCCTCTCCAAAATAAAGAGCCAATGCATCTGCATTTCGACCCTAGAAATACCAGATTCAAATATAGGTGTGTAAAGGAGTGCAGCCAAAGTTGAAGTACACCTTAAATTTCCAACATTACTTGGAAAAGAAGCTCAAACTTACTGCACTGGAATAAAATGAGGCCATAGATCTCACTTCACTTTCAGCACAAGTGAGGAATGGTCTTAGAGTCTGAACATTTTCAGGACATAAATACCATATCAGTGTTTATTAGCAGATGCTGTATAAGCTGAGAAATGCATTCAGATATTATTAAAAAAAGCTACAGTACACAGAAACAAAAAATCAATATGATTGCTAGGTGCTTTTGGGGGCAAATAAGTGGTTGCATGAATTTGAGATGCTTTACGAATGAATGCTGCTTAATGAAGCATAGAATGTGCCTTCAAGGATCCTAAGTTGACTGGCTTCACAGCTGTGGATGACCAGTGGATTCTAAACCATATGGTTAAGGATTGTTATAAACACAGCTGCAACTTATATGCCTAAGAATTGACTGAAAAAGACATATTACTTTGACAGCAATAACATTGGAATACAAATGTAACATAATGGATGCCTTAAGAAGCAAAAGAGTCCTGCATGCATATCCTGAGAAACCTCATCCACATAAATGAACATGCAGTAGCTGACGAGCAATTCTTACCTGGCAAAAATTTTCTGACACTGGACCATCATTCTCAGAGGCAGTTAGTTCTTGTTCAACTTTCTCTAGACCTTTATTAATGGCTTGCATTTCCTCTGCCAAATATTTTAGCTGTATCTGCATAAAAGTTAAACTTTCAGCTTGGTCCACGATTAGAGCAGCATGGATGTCCAAAAAAGACATGCAGAGAGGAAAAAGGAAAGAACTTTTGTTGCAGCCTCCAAATTAACGAGGTCCTTTGGAAGATCTAGTAGTTCTGGCAACTTCTCAGCAAGTACCTGTTCGCATAGAACCACCAAAGGAATTTGGATTGGCACATGAATGTCCATGCAAAAAGGAATACCAGAGACACAACTGGTTACATTGATGTTGGGATAAAACTGTTTATTTTATCTGCAGTCTACTTTGATTGTACCTCTAGCATAGATTTAAAAATAAAAAAAACAAATTAAAAAAAAAAAAAAGAGAATCATTTACCTTACAAAGATAATGCATTAGGGTCATCTTGTTGTTCCCAGATCGTGTATCAGCAAGTTTGAGGAGACTATCCAATCTAAATCCAATAGCAGAACCTGAAGGGTAAATTCAAAAGTTTATTGAGAGGAGAAATAAAGATGCAATCATTGAATGTTGGAAGAATATAAAAGAAACACATTAGGTTTTCCAAGTCTAGTCAATTATATACTTTTAAGGTATCAAACCGTGCATCAACCCAGTTTATGGAGTTAGCATGGGAGGTATTGAAGTCCCCCATGTCTATTGCTTCAGTTATCCTAATATCTGATCAAATGCAGGGTCATAATCTCCAGAGCAATATAATTTGCTCAACATGACAACATACTTGGGTGTAGGAAAACGAGAAGTGTTTTCTGTTTTGTCACTTTAGATTTCATCAATCAAATACTTGGATCAACCTGACTTTCCATGAGAACACTAATGTGCACAACAAGGATTTTAAAACCAAATGTTTTGGATTTCCAAGTAATCATGTCAGATTATACATAAAGAAACCAGGATTTGAGATAAATTTTTGTCAACCCTCAGAGATCAGTTTAGATTTTCACAAAGTTAATTGGCCAGAAAAATTGCATGACCAAAACACATGGAAAAGAAAATGTCATCTCTAAGTAAATGTAAGGCAGAAAGAATAGTTGCACCATGTGTGGTCTCTGAATGCATATTTACAGAATGGATGTAGTGAGATGCCAAAGAGGTTAGAACAAGAAGAGAGTATGACTAATCACACAAGAAATGACAACTCACCCCTTGCAGTTCCATGGTTCAGAGCATTACCCAAGGAAAGAATAGCTTGCATGATCCTTTTCAACTTGACTGAGCTCCTGATCTGTTTGATACATATATAAGATGGATTAGGAGCAATTATGCCAGATAAATCTTACAAGATGAAGCAAGAGAACTTAAAAGAAGATTGGACTTACCTCTTCAGAAGCAGAATTTATGACATTTAGGCTGTTTCTTAGTTCAGAAACCTGAAATAGGCCAAAGACAAGGCCAAATCATTAACAAAGACAAAAGGCATGAAAAAAACAATATACTCAAATTGGTTGTCCTCTGACCTGGGGATGGAATTGTAACTTAAATGAAAAAACTCTTAGCTTTGACTCTAGCCGTGGCACTTTCATCAATTCTAGGAAGAACTGTCATGATAAGACAATACATAGGTCAGAACATAATTGTGAACAGAGAGCACAGTTATAAGTACATGCACACAAAACATGTGTGTATGTATTTATACATGTGTATATATCTTTATCAAGTTAACCTTGCTGAAGGAAATATTGCAGCTCAATTGTTTATAAACTTGATGCTTAAACCCACAGTGTGCATTCAACACTTCCCAGATGATCATAAATTATATCCTTTACATTGCTCAATCATTAGATAGATTAAATGGGAAGCCACATAAATAATCTGATGGGTGCTATTGTCCATGTGTGACAAAGGGGAAAATTGTGAATGCCAAAGAATGGCGAAAAGAATATATATATATATATATATATGCATGTACGTATAAATTACATACCTGCTCGCATTTTCCCAAGTTTTCTTTATCTCCAATATAACCCTGGAAGCAAAACATCTGATTATTTCTTTTTGCCTACAGGAGACCGCATTCTCATTGCTATAGCTATTAGTGAGAAGACTCAAATCTCTATGTAGAGTTTTATGGACACATTATCTAATTGAGAAGAGACTCATTTTGAGACCAGAAATTGGTGGAAAAATCTAAAACTAACCATGTTGTAAGGGAATGGAAAATTCATGTGCAAAAGACACATAAATAAGCAGCATATTTAGGCCAGCACCTTGACCAATTCCATCTCTTCCTTTGTTGGACAGAACTTAATCATGTTATCAATCTGATCAACATCCAATACTGAATCATCCAATGCAAGAACAGAAGTCTGTTACAGATTCAAAAGGAAGCAAATGGGTGAGAGAACCGTCAGAAAACACTTTAACAGGTTGTTGAAACTGACTAATAGTAAGCACATCAAAATTATCTGGTAACTAGTGCCAGGGGAAAAAGTTATGAAGGGGAAAAAAGCTACAGGATTGTCAAATTGAAGCCCTAGATTATTAGGATATATTCTAGGATTCCAAGGAAACAATTAAAATAAAGTAACTCAAATAATCCTAATACTTTAAGCCAAGTGTGGCAAGGTTGAGCATACCATCAGATCAGACAGAGGAATTTTAACTTTTGAAAGCATGATCTCACAATTATATGCCCGCCTAAGTTCAACCTGCATAATCAGTAAATAACTTTGTGAGATAGCACATGGATGCAAGGCATACAGCTAAAATTAGAACAATGAAACATGGAAATGAAAGGAAAAGACAAAAAAAAAAAAAAAAGCAAATAGTGAACGCAAAAGTCACTGTTATTGGAGTAGCAATTTTGAACATCTACACTTTCATGTAACTTTTTTAAAAAGAAGAAATCTTAAGACACTCCAAGCCAATTATATGCTTCATAAAATTGGTCAATTTATGATGGATGTGCCCATAGAAATGTCATGAACCAAACTATTGCCATCAACAATGGACTAGCAGGAAGCTGATTGCTGCCATGAGAAATTTTCTACCCGTGAGGGCAAAATATGTATAGAATGCTGTATTGCCAATCCATAGTGAATACAATGAAAAACTAAAGCAGCTTTACAGGCATAAGCAAAAGTTGTCAAAGGTAAGTTTCATTCTATCAAACACACACTAATTACCAGCTGCACTTTATCAGATTTATGTCCTGGTGTACACTTGTTAGATTTTTTCCATGTGCTCCTAGTATCAGAATTTGAAGCAGATACTGAGAAAAGACTCTCCAGTTCTGAAATGTCAAATTCTGGAGCCCTGCCACAACAGAATAGAATAAGAATAATAAAAATCCAACAAATTCATATTCATTGATTCTTAAATAATCAGAGGAAAACATATCATGCATACTCAGAAGCCTCATCAAATTTTTGCGTTTCAGCCCACAAACTTCCTTGCATGGCCCTAGTTAATTTCAACCAATGATATGGTTTCAGGTTGGCCTTTCTTTGTTGAACCTGATTTCTTGGATTTGACCGCAGGCCTCTCCCCTTTGCACTAAATGGAGCAATTGAAGGTGGTCCGGGAACTGGAGGCACATCAGCATTACCATTACCAATTCCAAAATGAGAATGTGAACTGACACCACAGGCTTTTGACGGACCTTTGACAAAAGGATCAGGCAGGGATGGCACAGGAGGAACTAATGGAGGAATAGTTGAAGTGCAGGATGAAGAATCCTTGAGAGAAGAACTAGGTGAAGGAGGTGGTGAGGACACTGAAGTGGCAATAGTAGGGGCCAAGACAGGCCCAGTGCATGGATGAACAGGAGGAGGAGAAGGTTGAGGAGATTTAGACACAACTTCTGCGTCCTTTACAGATTGCATAGAAGATTCTAAGCCAGAAACAACTAAATCAGCCCCTTGGGGAGGCAGTGGAGGAGGAGTTGAATATGATTTCTTGATAGTCAAACATGGAGATTTTATAGGAAAAGAAGGGGGTGGCGGGGGGACAGGGAGAGATGAGGCTTCAGTTGATGATGATAGGGATGGGGGAGGTAGGGGAGGAGGGGAGGAGGAACTGGGGCAGCAGGGGAAGGAAACAACTCTGGATTAGAAGGGAGTGGAGGTAGGAGAATAGGAGATGATGATTTCTCAGGATGCTGAGTGGGTGAGGAATCTATCGCCTTAGAAGTCATTTGACAAAGAGGAAGTGGATGTGCTTGAGGAAAATTTTCCACAGTTGTAAGAACTTCAGCAGGAGATTGCAATGAAAGATAAGGTTGCTGCGGCAATGCCTTCAGGGTAGATAGATTGCCAAGTTTGACCGCCTTAGATGCATTTGTGATGGGAGACAAAATAGTTGAGGAAGGTAGAGATAAAGTCACTGGACGCATAACTTCTTCACCCTTAGACACAGCACAATCGTGCAACAGAGCCATAATGCCAACAGCAGGTGGTGCATTATGGTATCTTGATACGGGCATAGGTGACTCTTGTAAGGAATTGGAATATGAAACTGGGGCAGCCAGTGAACTCTGAGGTACTCTCTGGGATATAATCTTGGATTGAGGAGACAGTTGAAGAGCAAACTGCTGTTCTTGGAGTGCAAAATTCCTTTCAGTTGAGTTTGAATCTGGAGATGGTGCAAAGAAAGGCACAGATTGGGTGGCAATCCTTATCTCTTGGGGTTCAAACTTCTCCTCTGTTGAATTTGCATTAGGAACTGGTTTACTTGCTGTGAAAGATTGGGGTTCATCTGGTAGTTCCTGGGGTTTAACCTCCCCCCAATTTAAGTTTGTATCTGGTTGAACAACATTCAGTACTCGGGATTCATCCTTCTCCCTAATTAAATCTCCATCTGTGAGGGGAGTTGCAGAAGAGGATGAACGTGGTTTTTCCTGAGAAGTGGATTCATTTTCTGGTTCCTTTTGCTTTTGTCTTTCCTGAACTTTTTCAAGTCTTGACTCCAGCAACACACTGCCAGTTTCAGCTCTCTGGTGAGAAACAGCATCCAAATTCTCTTGAAAAGCTGAGATATGCTGGAGCATATCATGTTCAGCATCATTTTTTCCATCTGGCAAGTTCATGGTGCTGACAATTCTCCTATTTTTAGCAAACACTTCCACAGGAAGGCCATCTCTCTTCCCTAAACATGATAAATCAATTGAAGTAGAAGAAGTAGCAGAATCCATCTCTGAAAAAAGAACCTTCAAACAGGCATAAAAATTAGTGCACATGAAAGGGTGTGAATTTGGATATCACTAAAAACATAAAAGAAGGGATGACCAGATACCTCTGCTCTGAAGTCCTTGGGAAATCGATCCTTAATATCCCATAAGGTGTCGATTTCATAATGATTAAGAACCAAGTTATTTGATTTTATAAAGGAAGTGTTTAACATGACCCTAAATATCATCAATTCCCTCTCCTGGTCACCATCCAAGCTTGTACACTCCAGCACAACATCACCTTGAACAGGACAATGGATGTCTATTTTAACCAATTCACAATCTGCCTGCAGCCATGTTTGAAGAACTTGAAAATAAATAAGACAGGATAATCATGAATGCAATCTCTGAATTATAATGATCTGAGGGAAAATTTCTATAAAGTTACTCAGATGACAATCAACAATAGTTTAACCATGACAGCAAAGGAAAACTTCCATGAGGTAGCACATGCACATTGTTACAAATTAAAACATGTGATGCTTCTCGTATGCTATAACAGAGGTTAATAGTGTAAAAACATTTCACCATAAGGATTTTTGAATTGCAATATTCCAAGGCCACGGTCGTTTAAACTATTTGATACAAACGTTTGCCATTTTTGCAAGGCAAACTATTGTTTTGATTGGGCAAACCGAGATAAGAGTCACAAAACAAAATGGAACCACTCTCCCATTATGGCTTAAGTGACCTAGTATCTGAAGCTTGTAGAATTATACTTTTCATGCACCACCATATACTATGCCAAAACTGAGAGACGAGACTCCCTAGCCAACAAGCATTTTACACGTATCAAGAAATTCAGAGACATTATCATTGCTGCAAAAATTAGTACAAATCTGAGGAGTATATCAATCATTTGCCAAAATACAAACAACAAAAGAAGTGTGAAAATTAAATTCAAACGATAAAGCAAGTAGACAAATTGAAACAACTAGCATACCCGCTTATCATGCCCAAAATGTTTGCCTCTTTTTGGTGGTGGAATGTCTGCACTCCGATCAGCAGCCATAAGAGGGACACGAACATAAATCCTAAATATTGGACAGCTACCTTTTTTTCCACCCAGATTAGGTACAACCCTAAGGATTACACAGTCCAAAGTAAGTGCCCTATCTAGTGGAGGCCATTGTGAGCCCACATTCCTTCTTGATATGTACTGCAGGTATCTCAATTGTGAAGGCGTTGGATCAACAGGCATTGTCAGCCGCAAAAGCTCTTGAGGTACTTGCTTGTAAATCATGTCTAAAGCTCTCTGTTCGCTGGTGAACTGCTTCCTATATATCAAGAGTGCAGAAAGCATGAAAGCTAAAACTGGCCACCGACCACGCTCACAATTCATCAAAAGCAAATTTTGCTGCCCCAGCAGCAGCCAGCTCTCACTTGATCTCAGGAAGTGATGGATCACCTCCATTGTGAGAAGCGGGCAACCCTCGTACTGACAGGGATAGTCCATTACAGTCATATCGTAACTAGACAGTATGCTTGCAATCTGGCTCTGATTCTCTCCCTCTCGGAAGTTAAACACCATAAATGAAGCATCAGGGAACTGATCACGAAGTTGACCCACCATGCTTCCTACGTAGTTTTTGTATTCATCCTCCTCTAGAGCACTCGTGTTAAAGCAGGACTTAAAGACTGTGGTCAAAATGCCATAGCTATGAGTCATACGTGTGACAGAAACGAAATTTGGACTATATACAATGATGGAAAAGGAAACCATAAGTTAGAAGCAAAAGTCCAACAATTCTTTTCAACGACATAAAAGAAAGCAACAAAGGCATTTAAAGAAGGAGAGAGGGAAAAAGAAAAGGGAAAAAAAAAAAAGTTGCAGAGAAAGCAGATAAGCAGAAGAGAATAATAATCTTAAACCCTAAAGTCAGTAAGTAAACGGTACATTTTGAGATAGCATACCATAAAGCCTTTCAGAGATCTCCAAAAGGCCATCAGGCGGTTTCCTAAAGAAGAATCTTCTGAACAAAGCCATCTTCTCATGAACCCAACGGAGACATCCTAGAACTACGCCAATTGAACTACTGAAGCCGCATTGCACTTAAAAGGCACAGCCTCCCCCACCACCCCCCCCCCAACAATGTGAGCTCAGCTCGTATCCACAAGTTTGACAGAAACCCAATAATGTCGATTGATGAAAGAAAGCATGGTGCTTTGCCGGGTCTTTACGACACCCATTTGGGGGTATCGCTATTGTCTTCACACTCACACTTTTGTGCCTTTTGTTTCAGAGAAACAGAGAGAGACTTTGCTTTCAATCAACAGACTTTGACAGTTAGAGAGAAGGACAGAGAGACAGAGACAGTAACAAGAGATTTGGTGAAGTGGTTGTTGCTAGAGAGAATGTCAAGTGTCTAAAGGATCTGGGGTTTTGTCTGTGTCCGCTTTTCGTTGGCGCCAGTGGTTGGGTGTCTGTTTGTAATCTTGCCTGTTGTCTTTTGTGTACATGGCTAATCTTGCTGCTGTTAATGAACAGTGTGCTGACAGTGGACCATGATGATTATAGAACGTATCCAAGGTTCCGAGGTTTGTCACAAAACAAAGATTAGAGTGGCACGTACATTCCCAAAATCAACGGAATAAGGGAAGAAAAAGCTTTGTATGGACCGCTAAATTTCAAATATTTTAACCTCAAATTTATATTATTATTATTATTATTATTGTATTTTTATTTATAATTTTTATTATTAATTATAATTATATTTATAAATATCTATAATAATATAATGTGTCAACCGAAGTGATGATGTAATTTTAATAATTTTTTTACATGATATAATAATATATTTGGTTATCACAATTAAAATTTTTAAATAATTTGATTAAATTTATTTTTTAATTTGAGGTCAAAGAATATGAAAACTCTACTTTTAAATTCAAGCAGACGACTAATAATGACTTGACCACCTTTGTAGTTAGGTTGTGAGGATGGGATAATAACTAAAGGCTACAACAACAACAACAACAACAACAACAACAACAACAGCTATTGTGTAAAGCACAAAGCTAGTGGCAAAAGCAGCCAAGAGCATAAAAGATGAATGGGAAAAACCAAAGATCTCATGTGATGCGTGGGTTTGGCTGCTTGGGATCCAATCGGTGCGGACTGGTACCCACAATCACCAAAGGGCCTAAAAGTCCGTTCGGTTGACTTGCTCTGCCGTAATCTGTTCGTCTTTGTTTCATTGGACTGCTCTATTATGTCTCAATCGAGCTTTCACAATTGGGCCCCCTTTCTTTTCAATAATCTTACAATGCAACACGCGTCTCATTTCACTTTATTTGTAAAATTATACCATTAGAAGTTAATAAAATATATTTAATGAGATGTGATCACAGCTTTTTTTTTTTTTTTTTGAGAAGGATAACAATGTAAATTCAACATGTTGAAATCATCATATTTGAAATATTATTTTAGCTAATTAAAATTTAAAATAAAATATTAATATTTAGGTTATAAAATTATAAGGGTATTATTCTCATTTGCAATGATGCATGCAATATTCCAAACTTTTACTTTTACGTCAAACATTATAATTTCATATTCTGACATTCGAACCCTCACTTTGCTTTCAATTTTGTTAAATTAAAGATACATGCGGAAGATAAAGAGGACTGACCTTTTTCTGCCTCATTTATTTATTTATTTATTTTTATTAACTCCAGTCCATTGAACACTTTTTTTTGGAGATGTTAAATTCTCTTTAATTTGCTCGTCACTTCCAGGGCTTATTAACCTTTTCGTGGCAAAAATGACTAGACAAATTATTGAAGATAGTTTATGGGATATGATAAATATAAATATATATATATATATATTTAACTCTTTCTTCCTTGAAAGCTAATTAATAGAGTCCAGCCATTTTTGCTACCTTCTTTAATCAAAACAGTAATTATAATACTGGTAATTTGGGGCCTAGAAAAATGAGAGAATGGTTTTAGGTTCTAAATAAGTATGCAATGGGATGGGAGGAGATAGAGAATAAAATGTGTAGAACTGCAATGTAACGATGAATAGCGAAATTGCTTCAACAGAAACTTGGTGGCATTTGTTTTTGGTCTGTGGTTGCCTTCTTGGATGCATCGCCTTCCTCTTGTCACCTCACCGTGGGGCCAAGAATTAGGCTCCCACCTTTTGTTTTTATCTTAAAAGATACAAATATTACAGTCGAATATTGTGATCAAATGATAAAAAGAGATCATTATTTATTGTGTTAAAAATTATAATTTTAATTTTTATTAAAATATTCAATAAATTTAAATACATGTTCACGAAATTTTATTTTTTATTAGGTACGTGAGCTTATTAAAAAAAAAAAGAAAAAAAACAAAGATATTAGTCCCGACTTAGTCGTAAGATTACCTTGTATAAATTGTTTTTTTTTTTTTTTTTTTTTACGATGGACAAATTTGGTTTAACTAATAAAAATAATAAAAAGGAAAAATTTTTTAGGATAATTCTAACTTTATCTTTTTCAATATATTCGAACAATTTAACCAAAAAAAAAAAAAAAAGGAATAAGAATAAGATAACTCCATCCGGAAAGTGAGCATCTTTGACAAAATAAAAGGACATAGAGAAAAAGAAAGAGGAAGCAGGTAAGCAAATCGGAGGACCAAATTTCCGAATCCGAAGATAATCGTGTATTGTCTTCTCGTTTTGCCAGCTTTGAAAATTGAAGTAACCACACCCGCGTCCCTCAAGTCCCCACCACGGAAGACAAAAAGAAACTGGCTTGGAAGTAAGCCAACCCAACCATGTGAGCGTTGATTGGTTGCTTGCTTGCTTCTAAGCAAAATATATTCAAGAAGATCACAACCGAGTGGCCTGAGCAGGGAGCCCCCCATTCAATTATGCCTCCCATTTGCCTTTTTGCTTTCCCGGCTCAGCCTTCCGCCTGCCCGTTGGAATTTGGAAGCCAAGCAATACCGTGCATCTTATACCAAAAACAACAGTCAACTTCTCATTAACACACACACACACACACACACACACACACAAAAGGCCACATTCGCGGCTGGTGCATTCTCGTTTTGTGCCTATCGTGTCCAAAAGGAAATTCACCAAAAATGTTTTGAGAAGAAGGCTTACGGATTATTACGTTATTGATGAGATGGGCTCAGCAACCCATATTCTATATTATGAGATGGGAAGAGCGGCTCCAATACAAGAAGATTTTGGGCCAACACAACAACCAGATTAAACATTGCGTGTACGCATTTGGATGTGATTTCTGGGCCCACTAGCTGCAGAGTTTTCCTTTTATCCATTAATAAGCGAAAAGGTGTTTTGCTTAAGCCAACCTTGAAAACGAGCTACTTGGAATGGGGGCTTGGGGCTGTGGATACCCTTACATATGAAATATATTTGGAAACTCGAAAGGAGGGGTTTAAGTTAAGCCGTCCAATCCGCTCATCCATACTAAAACAAATTGAAACTATTAAAATTATTAAAAAAATTAGATAAATTATATTTAATGGATTAATTACATTTTAAAAAATATTTAAATAGTAAAAATTAATGTGAATTACAATATAATTAATTTTTGATAAAAATTTTATAATTTTTTATTTTTAATACTTGTATTACAATTATTCAATTTTGTATCTCTACTCCTATTGCATTATCCACCAACATAAATATTTATTAACCTAAAAATAAATAACAATATTACTTATTCATTCAATTGTAAATTAATGTAATAGTTGCTAATTTAATTGTAAATTTATATCATTGTTACTAACTTAATCATAAACTTATGTTATTATAAAAAACTTAATTATAAACTTATACCATAGTTACTAACCCATCCATAAACTTGTTTGCAGGATATTTTAAGGATCGTAAGGGATTGTTTACCTAAGGCATAATATATGTTCTGTATAAGACACATATTTACCAAGTGAAAAAGGTAGCATAAGGGGCATGAGTTATTAACATTGTTCTAAGATAATGTCAAGGCTTTAAACATCCTAGATTTAAAGTAAAACTTATTGCAAATTAAACTTGTTTTGCCTAAAACACATAATGACTTTGTCAAGCATTCTCTTAAGAAATGGCGTAAAACATTTTTTAACACATTAATAAAATGTGATATAGTTGATAATAATTTGTGCAAGACATTCAATGGTAGCTTTGTGGGAGCAAGATCAAAGTGTATTTTATCCATTTTTGAAGAAATTAAAATGATGATGATGACTAAACTGAGAACAAGTGGAGATATTTATGGCAAATAGAAGAATAATCTCAAGTATAGGAATAAAAGAAAACTAAGGGTTGGAAGGAATGAGAGCTTTGAATATAAAGTGATTTTTAATAGTATTAATAGGGATAAGATAATTCATTGAGGTTTCAAGGTGGTTATGGACCTATAAAAGAGAATTTGTTTTTACAAAGGGTGAGATGTGTCTAGCATAACTTGTTACTTTATTTATGTCACCATGCATAAAGTAGCAAAGCTTACAACTTATCAGCATCCTTAATTAACTAAGGAAAAATACCTGAAGGCATATTCCTTTATGAAGAATCCTTTGTAGGGATAACACTTTTAGGAAGAAAAGTAGAAAGAACCCTATTGATTGATTGCCATTAAATAACATGATAGGTAAGCCAAAGAAGCAGAAAATCAAAATTGATGAGAAGCTTTATCCATATACAAACAAAGCTAATCAAAAAGAGATCAATGATAACTTTATAAAAATTATCATTAACTAGCCATGACAGACGAGGATGAAAAAATGTCTTAGCTCCTTATCCTTTAAAAGCATTAAGACCAATAGGTATCTTAGATTTTTTTTTTAATTGTTTATTTGTTTATTTATTAATCATGAAACTAGTCTTAAATTTCAATATAGAGACAGGATCCCAATATAATTAGTCCCTAAGAGTTGCAATAACAAACAAATTAGAGATTGTAAAACGTTACAAGAGATGTTGGTGGATCTAAAGCCTATGTTTGGTTTAATATGATAGTTTCAATATTTTTAATTTGGTTTAGATTTTTTTTTAAATGATAAAAAATATTGATGACTCTCCTTTTTGTTAAATGTTTAAATCAATTTGATTTAACCTAGTATAATTATCACTTGGATTCAATTTTTGTCTATAATTTTGAAAATTAGACTATATTACTTTATCATACTCGTAAAATTAAAAATTAAATTATAATCTAATTTTATTTATTTTAAAAATTATTAATATAGTAATCAAACTAATAAATTAATTTATTAAATTATAAATATATAAATTAAATATTTTTTTTATTATTTAAAAATTTTATAAAAATTAAAAAAATATTTTTTTTATATTTTAATTTTTTAAAAAAATAAAAATTATATATTAAAAATTTTTATATACTTAATATTAATTATCAATTTAATTAATTTAATTTTAATTAAACTCATCAAATTAATTAAATTATAAACAATTAATTTTTTTACTTTAATAATTAATTTAATTTAAAAATTTTTTTTTCCACCTTTCTCTTATCACTCTTGTTGAGTCGGTGCTTCCGTTTGTTTTATTATTTATTTATTTATTTATTATTATTTTTTTAAAAAGCCATGTTTTCAACGCCCTTTGTGGGTCCTCCAACAGAGGAAAAAGGGGTCTCAATTTCTCATTACACTCACACTTGCCTCCCAGTGTTCCTAAGTGAAAAAATCACACGCACTTGGCCTGGGAGAGCATATTATACCATGCCTTGATAACTCACCGATCATTGAAGTTCAGTTGTCATCGGTAGTCTTTCAATAAGGGTTTAGCGGGTTTTAGTTGGGTTTCTCACCTTGAAGAAGCTTAATGTACGGTTCCTTTTTTTTATTTTTTCCATTTTTCTTTCTATTTTTGGTTGAACCCATCTTATTTTGTCTCTATTTTTGTGGGGTTTTAAGGTTGTGCGTCTAAGTTATATGATTTTGGAAGGAGGCAGAAGAGGAAGACCAAAGATGCTTTTTTTTCCTTTTCCTCTCTTTTTGGGGGCATGTTTGGGTGGAATGTTAATTGAGACCCTTGTCTTTCCTTGAAAGTTACAACCTTTTTTATGTATTTTTTTTTCTCTTTTTAATTTTTTTTCTTTATTCATTTATCTTTCCTGATTATGTCTCTGTGCTCTAAATCGGATGTTTGATGAGTGGGTAAAAAAAAGCTTGATCTTGTAGGTCGTTTTTGGGAGACGAGTCTGGGTAAGAACACAAAGAGAAATGAAGCTTCCGTTGGTTCCTGATATGCTTGTTCATGGTTTTAGACTAATAGCAAGTTGTTTTTTTTTCTTTTTAAATTGAGAATAATCGAACATTTTGCTTTGATTTTGAAGTTATCAAGCTCTCATTGTTCAACAGAGTATCTCCAGTTGTATTTAACAACTTTTTATGCATGTGCTTCCATCGTTTCAACTTTTGATGCGTGTGCCTCCATTTTAATGTAACCCATGTATGGATGATTTATTTTCATTCAACTTGATGTTGATTTGTTCATACTGTAGGATCATCTATCTCTGACAACTTGAAATTGTTGCACTCACTAGCAAGGTGTTTAAAATGATAATGTGCATAGATTACTGCATGGTTAAGTGGCATTTTAAGATGGCATTTCCCTTGTTTTCTCAAGAGAGATTAGACAATAATAAATCCCAATGCCAAAGGAATTTAATTTACAGGAATTTTGATGACATATTCTGACTTGTTTGTTTTGACATAGGCATGGTTCAATGATTATGGTGTGGTTCTAACAATGTTTTTTTTTTTTTTTTTTCATTTTTCTCATGAAAGAAAACTTTTTCTCCATAGGCAAGAAGTGCTTCTTCTATCACTTGTTAACTGGTGCTAGAAATCATGACTTTGTCTTACTTCTCCAAGTCATTACTATGTTAGCCTTAATGTCTAAGATGGATAAAATGAGACCTCACTAATGGTTTTGTCATTTCTTTTAATTACAGATCTTGTGTTCGATGGGGAGGTCTTCAGATACTATGGGGAAAAAAGGTTCAAGTGGTAAAGGTGAAAACATTTCAAATGGATTTGATGAGGATATAGATGATACGGAAATAGATGACTATGATAGTATGGATGTGACTAGCATACACAATCTGGGGGAAGATTTTCTAAAAACCTTTTGCAGAAAGGCAATAATGGCATTTTATGATCAGTATGGTCTCATTAGTCACCAGCTCAACTCGTATAATGACTTTATCCATAGTGGCCTTCAAAAGGTCTTTGATTCTTTCAGTGAGATCATAGTTGAGCCTGGATATGACCCATCAAAAAAGGGAGAGAATGAATGGCGATACGCTTCAGTGAAGTTTGGAAAGGTCAGCCTTGAGCAACCAAGCTTCTGGGGTGGTACAGAAAGAGAGGAACACAATATGCTTCCTAGGCATGCCAGGCTTCAGAACATGACATATTCATCAAGGATGAAAGTAAATGTTACTCTTGAGGTAAATATAATTACAATCTATTTTTGTGGACAAAAAGCATAGTGAGCCCCCTAAACTTGTTAAAGATGTCCATTTGAGTCCCCAAGCCATTACCATGTTTAATTTTTTGTACCTTTTCTCCTGTGCACATCAGGTCCAATTCAAAAGCTAATCAATCACATAATAAACAACCCATTGATTCTGTTGGTGGATTGAGGGTCTGGGCTATTAAATAAATCTAATGTAAAACATTGACAAGTAAAGAAAGGTCATGGGAAACAAAAAAAATGTTGACATTTTGGTTTCATTTTTTTCTCCACCTCTTTAATTCAAGGATGGGAGTACTGGAGCATCTGCTTGTATAATAGTCACATGACTAATTAGACTATAAATTGGACTCAATGTTAGCAAAAACAAACAGATTCAATGCTAGTTTTCAAGATGTTTGCTCAATTGTTTTGAGCTCTCAAATATCCAAGCTGAATTGTGCTTTTCAGTTCCATTCAATCTTCAAGTACAAAGACTATAATCTTCAGTAGTAGTTTGTTGGTTTGTGGAATGTGACAGTTTTGTTCTCTTCAGATGAAATCTTACTGAGTTGACAACCACCTCCAATGAAGCAAAAACATTGGTCCATTCATTGTGTTTGTTCTTAATTCTTCTTTATGATATCTTCAATATCCTAATATCCTACCCTTTCCTCCCTTATTTCTTTCAAAGAGTTTTCCAATGTCTGATATTTATCTGCAAATGTGTCAGGTATTCAATCAAAGACTTGTTGAAAGTGATAAGTTCAAAACTGGAAAAGATAAAACTCTTAAGAAGGAGGTTTTAGAGACAGATAGCAGGGACATCTTCATTGGAAGGATTCCTGTTATGGTGAAGTCTGACCTTTGCTGGGTGAAAATGGCTGAAAAAGGGGATTGTGATTTTGATCATGGAGGCTATTTTCTGATCAAGGGTGCAGAGAAGGTCAGTTTGAATTTTGTTTTTCAGTTTCTTTTCTGTAATTTGGTTTGAAAATAAACATGTATGTCTGGTTTTGTGTTGCATTTTTTGATTCTTGAATGCAAAACAATCTTACACTTTTCAAAATTTTAAAGCTTGCAATTGAAGTATATGATAGAGTTCCTAAGTAAGCATTGTGGCAGACAATGAGTAGGAAGAAGATTCCCTTGTTATTAAGTAATCTAGTGTGAGACGTGTATGAAGGAGTGGTGACCCCCATGAGGAAAGTTGGAGGTGAGATAGAGGACTTCCCAATTACTATTAGTATACAACAGGAGTTTGCTCCAAGTCCTTTTCTATACTTTTTAGTTATGGATGAATTGACACGACTTGTTTGAGACAATGTCATGTGCTTTATGTTATTTGTAGATGATATTTTTTGATAGATGTGAATAGGATGAGACTAGACTCAATTAGAATTATCAGGATTCCCATTAAGTTGAAAGGTAAATTCTATTGAAGAACAATGATTATGCTAGTGATGTATGTTAGTGAGTGTTGATTGTCAAGAAACATGTCCAAAAAAAACGTCTAACAGAATGAGAATGCTTAGATTTGTGGCCACAAATGTTGGTTGGACATCTCCAATGTAGACCTTCAAAATGCTCTGCTTAAGAGGTGTGAAAAAATTCAGGTGGATGGCAAGAGAAGAGGGAGAGAATGACCTAAGTTGACTTGGGTGCTTTTGTTTAAGAAGGATTTAGAACAATTACATCTCACACTAAACTCAATTCGTAATAAAGTGGAATGGTGAGAAAAAATTTGTGTAGCTAACCCCCCTTCTTCTTCTTCTTCTTGTAATTGAAGCTAGTTTGTTTGAAGTAAGCTTATATTTACTATAATCTGGACTTTCTAGTGTTTAACTCAGTTCACACCTGTTCTTCTTTTCTTTTCAAAATTGGATTAAGTGCTTCATTGAGCATAAAATTCATTGACCATCTGTCTTTTGTTATGATTTATCTCTGCTTTTGTATGTTGGATTTATGTTTGTTAATTGCAGGTTTTCATTGCTCAAGAGCAAGTTTGCATGAAGAGACTTTGGATTTCAAATAATCAAGGTTGGACGATTTCATACAAATCTGAAGTTAAAAGGAATAGGCTAATTATTAGAGTGGTGGGCCTATCAAAAGTTGATGATGTTAAAGGAGAAAAGAAAGGCCTTAATGTTTATTTCTTATCAACAGTGATCCCTGTCTGGATTTTGTTCTTTGCTCTTAATGTCAAGTCAGACAAAGAAGTTATAGACTTGATTGACTATGATGATGATGATACCAACATTGTGAACATACTGTTTGCTTCAATTCATGATGCTGATGAGAAATTTGAGGGCTTCCGAAGAGCTCGGCAGGCTCTCAATTATACGGAAAAGCTTGTAAAAGGAACCAGATTTCCTCCAGTAGAACCTATAGAAGAATGTATAGCCACATATTTATTTCCTGGTCTCCATAGCATTGCCCAGAAGGCTCGCTTTCTTGGGTATATGGTGAAGTGTCTCTTACAGGCCTATGCAGGCCGTAGAAAATGTGAAAACAGAGACTCTTTTAGGAACAAAAGGTTTGAATTGGCTGGTGAGTTGCTTGAGCGAGAGCTGAAAGTACATATTGGACATGCTCGGAGACGCATGGCCAAGGCCTTGCAGAGAGACCTTTATGGAGATCGGCGTGTGGAACTAATTGAACACTATCTGGATGCTTCCATAATCACCAATGGTCTCTCTAGAGCATTCTCCACTGGAGCATGGTCACACCCTTTTAAAAAGATGGAAAGGATTTCTGGTGTGGTGGCCAATCTTGGACGTGCAAATCCATTGCAAACAATGGTTGATTCGCGGAAAACACGACAACAGGTTCAATACACAGGGAAGGTTGGAGATGCCAGATACCCGTAAGTCAAATGCTAGAACTTTACATTGTTTCATTTGTTGTGACAGTCTGATATTTAAACTTACTTAAACGCCATCCTTTAACTCGATAAATTGGATCCCTTGAGGGTTTATGGTGTTACTTTTGTAATGTAGTTTTCTGCTTCCAGGCATCCTTCTCACTGGGGTCGGGTCTGCTTTCTGTCGACTCCAGATGGTGAAAATTGTGGGCTTGTGAAGAATTTGGCAGCTACAGGCCTTGTCAGTACACAAATAACAGAACCTCTAATAGAAAGACTGCTTGACTGCGGAATGGAGAAGTTGGTGGATGATACCTGCACTAGACTGGGTAGGAAAGATAAAGTACTTCTGAATGGGGAATGGGTTGGAATCTGTGATAATTCCCTTTTATTTGTTGCTGAACTGAGACAACTACGCCGCAGGAAAGAGTTGCCACATCAGGTTACCTTTTTCTCAGTGCTCAAAGCCTATCATATGTAGTTTCAGATTCTTAATTCTTGATATATGTCGAGCTGTGGTAGAGACCAATAGATTGATATATGGTGTTGAAGGAACTATGAAGTGAAGAATGATTAATGTCTTAGGATGTGATTTGCAGATCTTTGTGTTTGGCTATTTACTTGGGCCAAAAAAGGCCATACTTGAAAATACAATATGTTTTTTGGTTCAGTTTCCTTTTTGTGGCACCTTATGCTGATACTAAATTTTTTTTCCTAATGTTAAGTGATTTGATGGATCTATGGTCATTCTGGGAAGGATTGAATAAGAAAAATGGATATTAGTTGTAAAGTAGGTATAGTGGAGGTAAATAGAGGGAGTGACATTGGCATCATGCTAGACATGTCCAATGTCGACCTACAAATGCTCTGATTAAGAGGGGTGACGAAATCTAGGTAGATGGCAAGAGTAGAGGGAGAGAATGACCTAGGTTGACTTAGAAATTTTGGTTAGGAAGGATTTAGAATAATTAGATCTTAAACTTAGTTCATAATATACTGAAATGACCAGGAAAGATTCATGATGAGAACTTACTTCCATTTTAAAGAAAGTTTGTTGGATTGATATCTTATCCTACTCTAGTATGCTTCTGGTTTAAGAGTGAACTAGGTTGAAGCTTTGCATATGTTAAATATTGTATCTTGACCCTATAAGAATACTCTTATGTTGCCAAGTATCACATTCAAATGGCTTCTGGGCCAAATTTGGTCCTCTGACATGATAATATTCAGCTCCCAGATTTATATTGTCAAAGTGTGTGATTATCTATGCTTTTAATGGGCACTAGTTAGAGAGACCTTGAAATTTATTAGACTTGCTTCCTCAAGAGATGATGTATGGAGGTAAACTGTCCAATTGGTACTTCTTGAATATGTGTGTATGCTTGATTGTCATGCACTTGGCAGTCAGCTATAACCTTTTTTATTATTATTATTTATTTAGTTTCCATTTCCCACCAATGTGTGCTGTTCTTCCAATCTTCAATGTCAATTCCAAGGCTTGGTTTCTTTGATTTGCTACTTGTGCTTAATGTTGGCGTTGTGCTAGGAAGTCCTTTTATTTGATTAAATTATAGCTGTTGTCAACTTTTCTACTTTTCTGAATATGCTTTAAATACTCTTATGCTTCTCGTCTTTATAGAAACAGATTAGTATTCAATGGTGACAACCAGGAAAAATTTTGTAATTATCGGGATGATTTTTCGAAGGCACTACAGTAGTAAAGGATCTGGAGTTGATAATAGATTTTTAAAGAAAGAATCTGCTCTTATGCTATTTTACATTTTGGTAGGTGCTATCTATCAGGCTTATTTAGTATGCATGGTTGTTGTAGTGCTTTTGACCTTTTCTTTTGTTGATATACTGAAGATAAAAAGCTATTGGAAGTCATCTATTAACAGTTTCTCTTGTTAAAAAGTTTATTATGTCATCAAGGTGAGAGCTGTGTTCATGAGAATATTATTTGGAGTTGATTTAAGCAGTCATTGTTTGCTTTCAGACAGTCTTATCTACTTCAACTAGCGTTGTTCCACTTACAGAAATTGCTTCAAGAATGTGGTTGAGCTCCCTTCCCCTCTGTTTTTAATATTCTGTCTTCCATCCCTTCTCCTCATCCACAAAAAAGTGTTTGCTCAATATGGCTTGAACTATTAGTGCTTGTGGTTTGTTCACCCTGCCTTATATATACACACTAGGCAGCAACTGTTGGTTTGATTTGTCTGATTTTCTTGCCTTTTGGAAATATTTAGTAATTGCTTTCTCTTATAGGTGGAAATTAAAAGAGATGAACAACAAAGAGAAGTGCGCATATTTTCTGATGCTGGAAGGATTTTACGGCCTCTTATAGTTGTTGAGAACTTGGTTAAACTAAAAGATTTTAAAGGGGATAATTATACCTTCCAATCTCTTTTGGATGAAGGAATCATTGAGTTTGTTGGGACAGAAGAGGAAGAGGACTGCAGTACTGCTTGGGGTATCAAGTATCTTTTGGCTGATATTAAGGAGGAGAAACTTGTAAAGTACACTCACTGTGAACTTGACATGTCTCTTTTATTAGGTTTGAGTTGTGGAATCATTCCCTTTGCTAATCACGACCATTCAAGAAGAGTCCTGTACCAGGCTCAAAAACATTCTCAGCAGGCAATCGGTTTTTCCACATCAAATCCCAACATCAGAGTAGACACTCTGTCTCACCAAATGTATTACCCCCAAAGGCCACTTTTTCAGACAATGATTTCTGATTGCCTTGGAAAACCTACATACCCACTCAGACATAATGCGGCACTGCCAAAGCCAGAGTTATTCAATGGTCAGAATGCTATTGTGGCGGTCAATGTTCATCTAGGATACAATCAAGAGGATTCCTTGGTAATGAATCGTGCTTCTTTAGAGCGTGGTATGTTTCGATCTGAGCATATTAGAAGTTACAAGTCTGAGGTTGACAATAAGGAAATATTAGATAAGAAGAGGAAGCTTGAGGATGTGGTCAATTTTGGAAAGATGCAGAGTAAAATTGGACGTGTAGACAGCCTTGATGATGATGGCTTTCCTTTTGTTGGTGCCAAACTACAAAGTGGAGATATTGTTATAGGGAGGTGTGCAGAATCTGGGGCTGATCACAGCATAAAACTGAAGCACACTGAAAAGGGTGCAGTCCAGAAAGTGGTTTTGTCATCTAACGATGAGGGAAAGAATTTTGCTGTTGTGTCATTAAGACAGGTAGGCTTGCTGGAATATCAGGAAGCTCCATATTAACGTCTCTGGGCATTCAAGCACAAATTTATTTGCACGTGCATGCCTACATATGCATACAACACATATTCACTGGGGAAAATTTTAATGGCAATGTGACATAGAATCAGACATATGTAAAAGGCCAAAAATAGCTGCTATTTGCTGCTTGAATGTTCTTTTGACTTGACGAAAAAAAGAAAAAAAAAACTTCTACTTGAAGAATCACTTGCCACTACTGTTATTATTGGAGAATTTTTCCAGTGTTGGCCTCTGGGATTTCTGGTGTCGGTGCCAGTAGGTCTGTTTCAGATTGTATATGTGTCTTGCTTCATTTTGGTTTGTTGTGAATGAGTGAAACAGTAAACTGTTTGCTTGGTCATCCTTTATGAACTTTTCATACGGTAGGCAATATTCTCACATTGCTTTTGATGCTGGAAATTTCATTAATTATTCTTCTTGTGCATGATCTCTGTACCTCTTACCTGGGTTACAAGTTGCTACTCTCTTGGTGGTCTTTTCACAAATCTTGCCTTATCAAGTAAATTTTCCCTGTTTGTTGAATAATTTCCTGACATGCTGCAGGTGCGTTGTCCATGTCTTGGAGATAAATTCTCAAGCATGCATGGGCAAAAGGGTGTCCTTGGCTTTCTAGAGTGGCAAGAGAACTTCCCTTTCACCATTCAAGGAATAGTTCCTGATATTGTCATAAACCCACATGCATTTCCGTCGCGACAAACTCCTGGGCAACTCTTAGAGGCTGCCTTAGGAAAGGGGATTGCCTGCAGTGGCAAATGGAGATATGCCACCCCATTCTCCACTCTCTCTGTTGATGCCATCACAGAACAACTTCACAGGTGACAATGCCTCTTAATTTATTAATCTGTTTTCTGGGATTGTAAAATTAAAAGTGATTCTTGGTTTCTTTGAATTTTCATCATGTTGTGGAGTTGCTTAAGGATTACCAGAAGCTGTTGGTGTTTTCTTGAGGGTTGTATAGCATGTGCATGGCACTGCAACAGTTTCGCAGCTGGCTGCACGATGAGGGCTGTGCCATGTTCACTCAACTACTTTAACTTCTTGTTCAAACTCTAATATTGTTTGCTCCTTTTGTTTTTGGCTTCTTTTCTTTTTCTTTTTCTTTTGCTTCTAATTAGATTTTCTTGTGATGAGTCCCAAAATCATGCACATTTTACTGAATGTGCACAACAGGGCTGGATTCTCAAGATGGGGAAATGAGAGAGTTTATGATGGTCGAACTGGCGAAATGGTTCATTCACTCATATTTATGGGCCCAACGTTTTACCAGCGGCTTGTTCACATGGCTGAAGACAAAGTAAAGTTCCGAAACACTGGGCCAGTCCACCCACTCACTCGGCAGCCTGTTACAGACCGTAAGCGTTTTGGTGGTATCAAGTTCGGTGAGATGGAGAGGGACTGCCTGATAGCACACGGTGCATCTGCCAATCTGCATGAGCGGCTTTTTACCCTGAGTGACTCTTCTCAGATGCATATCTGCCAGAGTTGTAAGAACCTGGCAAATGTCATCCAACGGGCAGTGCCTGGTGGCCGCAAAATTAGGGGTCCCTATTGCCGGTTTTGCGAATCTGTTGATGACATCGTTAGGGTCAGTGTACCTTATGGAGCCAAGTTGTTGTGCCAGGAGCTTTTCAGCATGGGCATAAGTTTGAAGTTTGAAACCCGTGTTTGTTGAGCCTTCCTTTTGGTTGTTTCAACATTTTGCCCATTTTGCCTACAGGAACTTGCTGACTGGTAGGTGCAGAATGGGGGGGGGGGGGGGGCATGTTCCCAGGACCCATGTATGATTAGTGGTTAGACATTTTTGTGCTAATTTCAGATAGTAATTAATAATAGTCTCTTTGTTTTTTATACATAGTTCTCTAGGCTAGTGTTCATTTGAGACTGGTTAGTGAAGGGCGCTTCCTGATGATGGCTCAATGTGGACCAAGAAACCTCAAAGAACCAATTGGTTGATTGATGACCCACCTCTGTAGTGTTACGATTTCTACAAAGATGCCATCGGTCTCTATGGTAGCCTGCAAAAAGATACAAAGGAAAATCAAATAAAATGATACAAAAATTGAGAAGGTTGGAGATGATGGAGTTGCATGAGGTATACAGCAGTGCAAATAAGGTAAAAGGGTTGGGTTCTAGTCTTGCCACTCTGCTGGCTGCCAGCCAGCGGTTTGCCTTTCGGGCCTCAATTATTAGTCGTGGAATTCAACGCCGTAGAGTTTTATGCAAATACAATAAATTTAATGTATTTTAAATGCAAATGTATATATAATTATAGAGAGCATCGGGGTGTGAAATTAACAATGTGAGATTTAAGTTGGGAGTGTGGGATGCGTATGAATGTCCCGCAACAAAGCCGATTTTTTCGAGTGTGAGAGACGTTTCCGATTTTGCTTTCCCGTCGTGGAGAGAAGAAGACCAAAGACGATTTTGAATAAAAATACCGCAACAAAGGCCAGCGTGAATTGGGGTCAAAGGAAAGGAGGGCCCAAAATAGGAAACCAAAACATGTCCCGGTCAGGTCAACAAAAATGGAAAAGCAGAGAGTACATGAGATAAGAAGCATAGAAAAAACGAAAATAGAACCCCGCTGGTCAACCCCTGGTCAAAAAGAAATTCAAGAGACAGACATGTCACACGTCCCACTCCCCTCTCTCTCTCTCTCTCTCTCTCTCTCTCTCTCTCTCTCTAATAAAATAAAATAGAATAAAATAAAAAGCAAGAAAACCCAGAACGAGACGTCGAAAGCCAAAAACCCTCCGAGGAGCGTTTGAAAGAAACCCCGAAGAATTTGAAAGAAACAAGGAATTAACGCAGCAGCCCCCCCCCCCTCCATCCCCCCCAACCATGCAAGAAAAGGCACGGCGGACGATCCTTTCTCTTATATTACTGTTTTCTTCTCTAGTCTCTATCGAATAGTCTTTCTCTTTTCTTTATTTTTTTTTAAATAAGAATAATAATAATAATAAGAAAAAGAATAGAGGTCAAAGGAGTCAACGTCTTGGGTTTACTTTCATATTCGTTCCTTCAACTTCAACTTCAAATTCCAAAATTGGTTTGAAAAAACAAAAAAAAAAAAAAAAAAAAAAAAAAAAAAGGAGGAGGCATGGACTTGAAGAAGAAAGGAGGGTCTGACGGCGACTATGATTGTCTTTCCTTCTCCAACCTCCTCAAAACCGTCATGACTTCCGATGCTGGCTTCCAGGTTTGTCCTCCTCCATTTTCTTTCTTTAGGTTATTTTTTAATTTCATTTCGTTTCCCTTTTTTTATTTTTATTTTTAATGATTCCATTTGTTTATATATATATATATATATATATATATATATATATATATATATATATATATATATATATGGAAATGGATTTAATAGCAATTAAATTTTGGTAGTGCGTGATTTTTTTTTTGTTTTTTTAATTAATAATATATGTCCCAAGTTATGGAATCTTAGGCCAACAGCATTGCCTGTGCTGCAGCATTTGCCATCGCCAAGACCTAAGCAAGCATTGGCAATTGAGAATGAGATGCCTGCCAGAGTGATAAACCAACAAAACTCAAACCGTCTGGAAACGCTTTCTACTACTGATGGGTATGGTTGGAGGAAATATGGGCAGAAGCAGGTGAAGAATTCTAAGAATTCAAGAAGCTACTACAGGTGCACATATTGTGGTTGCCCTGCAAAGAAAAGGGTTCTACAATGCGATCGCTCTTGTCGTGTTATTGACGTTGTCCACTTGGGTCACCATAATCATGATCCCCTTCAAGAGAAATGCCGCAGCTCAATAGGGCTTGTGTCAACTGGTAAGCTGCCTGTTGGACTCGTGGATTCTTCTGTTCACAAATCCGATGCTTTGGATCTGTCAATCCATTCTCAAGATGCCAAGCAATCACCATTGTGCATGCATGAATCAGAGCAACCAGGTTTAAACAGTTCTACTGGCAGTGTCAGAGAGCCAGAGACAAAAAAATTGTAAGAATTTTTATCGTTTTAAAGACTTTAAAGACTTTTCATGTGTTTATCTTTGTGTTTATTTTATCATCCTGATCTAGATTTGTGCTATTTTGCAGCTTTAGTCCAAGTGGGAAAAGAACCCAGCAAAATCATACCAGTGGTCTTGCAGGCATTGAGGTTCAGGAGAAGCCTGGTGCTGAAACGCTACCGAGAAAAAGGCATGTGTTTTGAGGAATTAGGTTATTTCAAAACTTTCTCTTGATTTTAGTTGCTATGTTATGTTAATTCAACAGAATGGTCAATGAGCAGGATACAAGAAAGCGGTGTAAGTGCCATTCCTTTCTTAAAAGACACAAAGGAGTCTATGGCTGTTATGCGTGCTGTTGTTGGTGAGGGGAACTCAAGTGATGGATATAGATGGCGTAAGTATGGGGAGAAAACGTTGAAGGGGAATTCTTATGTAAGGTAGACATTTGAGAATATTAAGAATTTATATTTTGTATCAGGTTCCTTCTAGTGCTGTATTCTGCTATTTGTTGTTAAGTAATTTGCTGACATTGTTTTTACTGTTTTAGCTCACTTGAAATGTATTGTAGTCATAACACCCCTTTGTAGTACATTGCATGTACAATTTTTTCTAGGCATATGTGTATGTTCTGTATGTGGCACAGTAGCTAGATACAAAGTTTTCATTTACCGTTCAGTCTGAAAATCCATCCTTTCTTTCTGTTGTTGCTGCTGTTTCTTTTATTTAATTACTTTTTCCCCTTATAGTTAATTGCTCTTGGTTATGAAATTTTCTGTCATACTTGAGTCCAAATCAAATACATGCTTAAAATTTGTTCTGCTGAATCTTTTAATGTAGTTATTGCTATTATTATTATTATTTCTTAAACACTCTACTTCCTGCCATCTATCATTTTGTGGAATGATTGAAGGCACTAAAGATTTGTTCTCACTTTTGTTTACACCTTGTTCATATTATAGGAGCTATTACAGATGCACATCTGCAGGTTGCTCCGCTCGTAAGCAAGTTGAGAGGAGTGCAGATGACTCAGCAGTGACCACCATGAAATATGTGGGGGAACATGACCATGATGTACAACTACCTAAGAAATGGTGTGGCCCAAAAGTTTATCCACATGTTGTTTCCTCTGCTGCTGCCATACACGAGGCTGAGAGCGAGAAGACTGGAAATTTATCTGATCAAAAGTCAACCCAGTGGTCAACAGGAATAGAAGAAATTATGGATGAGAGGGTGTTGGAACTTGGAGGGGAGAAGGCACTGGAGTCAGCTCGAACACTTCTTAGCATAGGATTTGAAGTCAGGCCTGGTTGAGAAGAAATTCCTAAGAGGACGTCATTCAAAAGTTGAGATCAAGGAGCCTTGTATAATTGGGTTTGAACGAAAATTTTTGGTGATTTCATACTGTTGATAACAGATTATCTGTCCATAGAGTTGAGTTGCTTCTGCAAATTTGTCCGTCTTACAAGAAACATAAAGCAGTCCGTCTTACAAGAAACACAAAGCAGTTGGCTGTTCTAACCCATTGAGATTATACCATGTTATTTGCAAGCGGCAGCATACCAGATTATTGCGAATCCCTGAGAAGCATTCTTGGAATTTTTTTTGTAGGATTTTTTCTGGATTCAGCTAGCTTATAGAGTAGATTGAAAACATTCATGTAAATGCCCATTTTCAAATCCCATTTTGGGTAAGGATGAAGTAGAGCTTGTTATGGCACAAAACTTTTAAGTATGCCCCTTGTAAATTTTCTCGTAAATACAGGACCACATTTTCCTGGCGTTTTAAATCGAAACCATATCACTAAGGTTAGCTCCATCAAGGACAGTGAAACTTTGCAGTTTAGCAACACCAGCTTTGTTAGGCAAATCAAGCTCCTGCACTCTCTCAATGGAAGCTATTTTCTATGAACGGATTTACAAATGAACACTCTTCATCCCGTAAAATTACAAGTCGCACATGAAAATGGGAATACTTAGTCCTGGAAATTTGCATGGTATTACCCTATTAAGAATGAATGTATGGTCTGACAATGGCAAATGCAAAATCATTTATGCAATCATAATAACCAGACTGACATTGACAGCAATTGATTGCATTTGGCAAAAAAGTGGCCTAGATCAAGGTCCTTTTCTGAGACGGCAACAAAATACATAAGACTGACATCAGATCATTCTGTTTGCCTCTCATTCCACAATACCAGGGACAACTCGAGTTAAACTAACATTCCTTGTATTTCCTTCAAATGGTGGATTTATCTCAGATGTAAGGTTCCCTCGAAGCTATGGCCAGCTCCAGCTCAAGGCCTAATTCACCAATTGGACAGAAATGGGAGTCCACCATGTCTTTACTTACTTCTCCTAAGCTTGGGGGATCCCACTGCATAATTTTTGTCAGAATTACAACTCAAGCTTGCATAAGATTATGGACTAAAGTTGACTTGATTACCTTTGGAGCAAAATCCTTATCCAGTAGCCTAGCCCGAACACCCTATAGACAAGGATAATTTAGAGAAACATAAGATTGGTTTCTCTGGATATTCCTTATATGAGGCTTGAAAGAAAATACAGAAACTAACCTCGCAGAAGTCATTAGAGACCCTTTTAGAGATCATAGTGTGGGATATCCGGTACTCACGAGCAAGACATTGATCAAGAGATTGAAATCTGCCTTCCCGTATCTAACTTTTACCAACAAAATGTAGTCAGGATTACAATGATTGCAATATATTATAGACTAATAAATCCAAGGGATAATAGGCTTACAGATCGTAAGGTCACTTTTAAGCTCAGTGGAGAGGCCTCTTTTATTTTACTGAGGGCTACTTTACACCACTCATCATAGGAGCTAGCTGCCTCATTTTCCTGGGAAAACCAATGTTTAAAACTAAGTTCAAGTAAAAAAAGCCTGCAAGGAAACAGACACACAATTGATGTTATTGCACCAAATTTTTAAGCTTACCAGTGCATCAACTATTTCCTCTACTGTATCATGGCTGAAACATTTATCAATTGTCTTGATCCTGGAAGAGACAGGCAAACAAAAATAGTTTGGACATGTGTTATATTTGTGGCATATTAATGCCTGCAATACCATCTTGCAAAAATGGTAAGATATAACTAGGCAGATTACTTTTATATACAATAAAAATGGCATATGACACATTTTGGCTGCGCTGGTTTTTTTTGGGGGGGAGGGTGGGTGGGGGATTTCATGTGGAAGAAAGAGAGAAATGAAAGATGAAAAAAAAGTAAAATTCACAAAAGAGAAAAAAAAAAAAAAAAAGGCCTAGTGCAAATGACAAGAACCACTATTACAAGTGTGCAGGACAGAAAACGATGCAGTAGTATTATATAAGAAATGCACAGTCAAGCATTACTTGTGAAGGACACTTCTCTTATCTGGATACACAAGATCACCATACTGTGCAAGAGAATTCTCCACAACATTAGGATCATCTGTGGTCAATTTAACAAGACGATCTTCAATCCAAGGAAGTCTCTGTCAAGGAGGTTTATTACCAAAAGTGACATATGAAGAATGATAAAGGACAAAAACATATTAGTGCAGTGAGAACACACAGCATTTAGTGAATAGTGGGTTGCAAGGCCACAAGACATCATTTCTACGCCATTAAGCTTATCCCCAGTTAGAGCCAAATATTCTCCTGGAGGGAAAAAAATAAAAAAGCCAACATTTGGCAAGTCAGTTCACTACTGCACATGAGAAGCATCCCTGTGAAATAACATAGATACAACAGAATAGTAGAATGCAAATTCCAAATGGTAGTAAATAAAGGTTACCTAGGTAACCAGGAAGGCGAGAAAGATAAAAGGTTGTCCCTGCATCAGGATGGAAACCCATTTGCACTTCTGTATTAGCAAAAACCTGCAAATTTTATTCATAAATGCTGGTAAATTAAGTACATGCTTTCTATCGGTAATATGTGCCCAAAGCATTATAGTTTGTCTGACTTATTCCAAAAATATGAATACTGCTCGAATTCAGAAGGTTTCTGATTCTAAATAATTATAATTAGGGTAATTCGACTAGGAATATAGATGTGAAATGCAATGAGCCAACAACATGACATTACTTGGGAAACCCGAAATGCTATCACTTAGGTGCTACAAACATTGACAGAAGTTAGAACTGACTCACTTCTCTTACAACATTTATGTGCACTGCCTGGCAAACCATTGGAAAAACTGAGTTTTCGGAAAATGTGAACATTTTCCCTTCAGGTTATCACACATAAAATTCGGCCCTCACACATTTCATCCCACAAGTCTACATTCTAGAAGGAAGCTTCATCAGATGTACATGGCCTCTATTGAAGCACACAATAAAAACAAAGGAAAAAAGGGAAAGCTTATCCTGTCAATAAAGATCTCAACATTGCAAAGGCAGTACAGTCATAAAATTGAGTAAATCTAGAGATTGTACCACAAGGCAGAAAGTTATGTCATAACTTTACAACTTTGGGAAAAAGATATGAAAGAACAATATTGGTAAGTAATACATGCTAGGGAGCCAAACATTATCTCTCATCAACAATTGTAATTATGAAATGTTGGAGAAAATTAGCAATAGAATATAAATAAAAATCAGATAGAAGTTCATTGCGACTAGTAGGTTCCAGCACCAGCAACGTACAGTTCTATCAGTTACCACACGGAACATTCCAGGGATCGCAATTCCAGCTCCACATCCAATGGTAATGCCATCCAACATAGCCACCTGTAAGAATCAATGATACAGTAACCAACACTTCCATTTTTAAAGTGATAAGCTTTTCAATCCACACAACACAAAGTAATAGAATCTTATGGCACACCAGAGACTCCTATTATATGTGACAAGTGAGCTGCCATACAGAGCTCATAAAAGCATGACCAACAAATTGCGATGGTATCCCACATAGAAGAGCCAGGGCTCAAAATGATAAAACATCACATTAAAAAAAATTTGTATTCTCACATGTGGCTTCAAATACGTTCCTTGTAGGTAGACAAACTTATATAATGTCTCAAAAAATGTTTTGCATTCTTCAAATCTCCCTGCAATTAATCACAACAATTGAGAAGGATATCAGAGACAGTATTACTGTCATTTTGTAGACTATGTGAAGAGGTTGCATCCAAACCAAAAGCAGTCCTAATAACTTCACACTTGAGAAAGACATGAAGGTAGTCAATAAACAGTGGTAACAATTCATGCCTACTAGTACCCAAGCAGTCTGAAAGAATGACTCAGACAAAATGAAAAAGTTTTGCGAATCATCTAAGGGTCTAATCATGGCAACCAGTAGCAAACCACAAACCCATTTCTCAATCAACCCTTAAAAATCTTATATCATTACCATACTTGGAAGCAACAGTACGAGGTTTACATAAGCATTTTTTCTTTTTTGAGTCACATCCATTGTCAAAAGCATGCCAATCTTACAAGTATTTCTGAACCTTCTGCTGCCAAGAATCAAAACAAAATACACTATAGAGCAACCAAAATAACAAACTTTCTTTCTTTATCCTCCAAGGAATTCAATAGAAAGTTAAAAGGGGCACAGTAGCTAAATAATTCTTAATTTGCTAGCTTGAACTGGAAAGTCTGAGACAATTTCTAACAAATAGAAGAAAAAACTGAAATAAATGAAACATTACATACCTTGATTAAGCAACTCACAGAGGGAAACAACATCTGCACCTGAACAGAAAGCTCTGCCACTGCCCTTTAGAAATTTCAAGAATGCAAATTAGAAAAGAAACCGCGTCACACCCAATTGAATTCTGAATAGTGTGACTTGATCCTGTTAGAGAAAACCTCCACACACAGGCTAAATGCAACTGACAGTTAAATTTTCTATGGTTCTCTTTCAACAATGGTTCCCTTTACTTAACTCCGCAGAGATTGAACAACAAGCTCATTGGACAAGGCTTTGTTCACATACTCATTTTCATTTCTTTGTATGAGAAAGAAAAAGGAACATAGAAAGAAAAGCACCATAAGTGCAAAATGTATCAACCGAGTATGAAGCTTTATGACAGAGCAATGCTATACCTTCATGAAGACAAAACCGATATCAGGGTTGTCTTCCCATGATTCGTAAAGTCTCTTCAGCTTAGCCACCTGACAAAAGCAAACAAGGAGTTGTTTGCAACTTCAAGGACTAAAACAACAGTTGTAAAGAATATAAGAAAATTTGGAAAAAGAATAATAATAATAATAACAAGTGGAAGAGGGAAAAAAAGCAGCAAACCATAGGAGCAGTGAGAGCATTGAGAGAAGAAGGTCTGTCAAGAATGGCTGCTCTCGATTTTGCTCCTCCTTCAACAAACACCTGAAAAAATCACATCCCATAAAAATAAGCTCCTTTTGATAGCAAGTGGCACAGGCAGTGCATGCCCAGAAGAAATCTTTGAACAAAAAGACAGAAAGAGAGAGAGAGAGAACACATGGCTTTGGACATCATCGTTTGGAGCATAGTTTGGTAGAGCAGAAAGGCCTCTCTGGCGCGTGGAGAAAAACCCAAATCTCGTGTTGAATGATTTCTTCACTTTGATCAGTTCCTTAAACCTCTGCATCGTCCACTTTGATACTAGAGATGATGGTTTATGAGAAAGGAAATCAAAAAAAGGAAGGGACGATGGCGGCCTTGCTCGCTTGCTTGCTTTGCGGCTTTCTCCTTCTTGCGCCTCTGCAGTCGTCAATTCCCACAAGCAGGCGGAGTAAGCAAATTTTGAGGACTATGGCGGCACTACTACGGCTATGCGTATGCGATGTGTAGGCCGTCTTAATTCTACGGATGTTTTCCACCGTTGATCATGATGACCCTTCGCACTTTTACCACGTCAGTCAAAAGTTCAATGCTTTTCATCGCCACTCTCTTTTTTGAGCACCTTAAAAATCCTTGTTCGGGAGCGTGCGATGATTCTTTAACTAATTCCAGGCGTTAATTTAATTAATATCATCCTTTTCCTACCTAACACCCCGGCAACCCAGGTCCAATTTTTTTCTAAATTCCGGAGTCCTATGGGTAATGACAACCTGATAACCTTAATTGCAACAGCCTGTTGTTGTCTTGATTTTGAGTGTTTGATTCATTGACAAGGTTAAGAACGTCCAACGGGAGCGCATTCGAATGATAAAATTTAGAATTTTTCATATTTTTGTGGTTTCCATAATTCATAACCCAACCAAAAGGAAGAAAAAAAAAAAGCTTTTATGGTTTCGTCTCTCAACAAATCCAAAGTGGCATTTTGAGGCAGAAATGTGAATCAGCTTGAACATGACCAACCTTCCTGCTCCAGCCCTTCAACTTGGACGGCATATGGGGAGTCCCAGTCAGCATCGAAGATCGATTGAAGTTGTGAAACAATGGCAGGGCTGTATGCCCCAAAGCTGATACCAGCCGTTGTATAGAAATAATCCCACACAAGATTGCTTGTCCCAATGTGGGCTCGTACATCACTAACTGCATACTTTCCATGGTTGACCCTCGTGAAGCCAGGATAAATATTTTCTGTGCTTGTCCCATTGCTAGTGGCAGGTCCTGTCAGGTTGTAACCTGGAATCACATAGTATCTGATTTCAACTTTTCCGGAACAGTTGTTATACTTGGAGGAGGAGCAGAGGACATTGGAATAGAGGAGAGACTTCAGATACTGATCGGTGTTTTTGATGAAATGTGCCCAGTATGCTACCAGTATCTTCACTGTTGCATGCTTGGAGAAGACAACCTATACAAGTCCTCAAAGTCAACAAATTTCATGCTGCATCTACACATGATACCATCACAGCATAGGTGAATACTGACAGCCCTATGTTTTAAGTTGAGCACATCAGGAAGTAAAAGATTGGCCTCATGGATGCATGCCATATAATTTTCATATTGAAAATTAATGGCTTTGGAAAATTTTCAGTTGCAAGTCACCTAGAACTAGCAAGAGGCAAGTAAAATTATATTGCGAGGAATTGTAGGATTGAGGCATTAGGAGGTAGTTACCTCTGATATTGCAGAGGAAAGGGATGACCAGTATACTTTTTGCTTTGTATACTGGGACTGACCAAGCCAGTCCATGGTACTTATTCTAACTGTTGCTCCACTTCTCACCGATCTAATTGTATCAATCCAGGCTTGTTCATCTGTCTGGTATTTGCCAAATGATAGCTGCAAACCAAATATAGTGTCAAAACACCGAAGTTTGTAGAGCAAATGCAATTTTAGCATATCAGTATTTTAACAACAGACCAGCCATTTTGCTTCAACAAGGTCGGGGAAATAATTTGTCTCCCACAAATTTGGCTTATGATCTTTTTAAATGCCACCAGCAACTTGATTTGCGTATAACCTTTCAGATATCATACAGCAAATCCACAGCATATGATCAAACTGAAAACTGGACAATTACCTCAGGGGGAGCAAAAGAAAGATAGCTCCGTTGAGGTTCCAAACTAGAGTGGTTGTAGCCAGGAGTTTCAATAGGAAGTTTAAACATATATGGATCAGATATTATGGGGTAGCCTTCAACATGGGGAACCACCAGAGATTGAGGAAGTGGTGACCTGTGAAGACAAATACATTATTGGTCAACTATAAATAAGGATGTCACAGGCCATCTCCTTCATTCTTCTTTTCATACCCACCTGGACAACATAGAAAATTTATTTAGGGAAAGAAAAAAAGGATCTTGCAAACAAGTTCTTAAGAGCAACCTAACTGATCAATGCTTTGTCTGACAGCCAAGGAATTGCAGTCCGTGAATGAATCAACCACGAAAATATGAATATTTGGTACCTCTTCTGTTAAGTTGTCCAATGAACACCAGCATAATATGTTCATTCAGTGAATTGGGGGACTTTGGTATAAGTTTCTGATTACTTACTACAATCTTGAGATAAACTGTGGATGAGTATCTACCCTATCATGGAACAGGAATTATCCCCTTACATGAACTGTCATATTAACTAGATCAAATTTCAATAAAATTCCCAGAAATTGATTAAAACTTTTGTGTTTGTTTTTTAGTTCATCCTACATCATCTATGCTGACCAACTGAAAGCCCAGCTGCATTTAACCCCGGTATTTACAATCAACAAAAAAAATAAATATGTATGTTGTTCTTCAAAAGCAAGAATGCAATCCCCCTAGTCAAAATTATTTTTTTAATTGAGCATACATAAAAATTGGTAGGCAGACTCACAAAAAGCAGACATCCCATCTAGAAAAATTGGTTACAAAATTCTCATCGAACTCAAACTTTTCATGTAAAATAAGTAAATTATGCTTACATACAAAGCCCACTGAAATATACCTGCATCTCTCTTTGTGGTTGATGAAATGAGACCAGCATGGAACTGTTCTATTTATCTGCCACTGCTGATCCATAATGGTTCTTATGTGAGTTGAAGAATTAATAGTGCCAAGTTTCCATAGGTTTTCAAAGTATGTCTCAACCCCTTTTGCCATTTTCGGACAACCAACAAGATAAACTCCAAGCTCCTTAACCTGTGGCCATTGGAAATCAAGACTCTATACTTTATGGTTTGTGCATTGGAAGTAAAATCCACAATCTTTAAGAATTTGAGGAGGGTCATTATTTGACACCAGCCTCTCACCACCCCCTAACCCCAAAAAATGAGTTTTGCTCTATCTACACACTAAGATGCAAAGAAGGATAAAGGATAGAGTTTAAGAACAAGCCAACAGAGTTGAAGCAGTTGAACTAAATAAATAGGAAGGATACCTGTGTGAGAGATTTCCAGTCATTGTTTGCAGATCCAATATATACATCCTTTCCATCCACAATCCACACTTTGGCATGCACTATACCTGATCCCCACCATTTGCTTAGCAACAAAGTGACACTATTCACATTTGGCCTACCTGAAGCAAGCTCAGATGGTTCCTCAGTATAGTCAGGATATATGCCTGAGTGCTGTAGTAATCTGAAACTCATTCAATTTCACAAAAGGAGAAAAATGAAAATGAATGGTCCTTATAGAACTTCAGTAAATGAAGCAACAAAATGCAAGTGTAAACCATGAATCAATAAGTTAAACAAAAGAGTGACAAAGATGCCATCTTTTATTGAATATGAGCAAGATTTTCTCGGCAAACACCTGTTTCTTGGCAACTTTCAGTTCCTCAAGTGAATTCTCAGTTCCAAGTAGTCTCTCTTTTATCTGGTTTCTGAGAAACCCATCGATTCGCCTACCACCAACGTTCTTTCCAATGGAAAAATGGCAAAGAAACACACAATGGATACAAGCAACATACCTGACATTGACATTGCGGTTAGCGGCATCGTCAATGGCTTCATAAACAGCAGAACCTTCACGGGCACCAAATCTCTGCATGTCCTCTTTGGAGTATCCATAATCCCCAGAACGAGGATCGTCTGGATGGGCCCTCAGCTGCCAGTACTGAGCTATGATGTCCAGCCTCTTGCTAGAGTTCCGGGCCAGCCAACGAAACACATCTCCTGTAACACGTTTTTTTTTTTAACAAAAAAAAAAAAAAACAGACCCCAGTAGAAATCGATCAATCATTAGAATCATTGAGATTTTTCTCTTTAGAAATTAGTTTTTATTTTTCTTTTCACGGGGGGCCGCCGGAGGGGAGCAAAGTGGGGAAGTACCGGTTGACAGAACGCCGGGGACACGAGGGAGGCGGGCCATGTCGGTGGGGATTGACTGGACAAGCCACGCCTTGCATTGTGATCGTCGCAGCGATGAATCCGCTGATGCAACTACTAGAGTGGCTGTAACATTTGTCAACAACATCAACACAGCTACCACTGTATTGATGCTTGGTCGGTGCCAGTTGTTCCTCATTTCATTTGAGTTTGCTTCCTTTTTCCCTTTTTTTTTTTTTTTTTTTTCTTTTTTCCTCGTTAAATTGTGGGCGTAAATGATCAATCAACCAATCAGGTTTCAGATTGGAGAAGACGTTTTAAGTATTGTAGTCAAGGGAACCCAAAGTCAACGCAACGCAATCACGATTAATTGCAGAATCCAAAGTGGGTCCCGAAGCCCTTTGTTCGCAGAAAATTGGTTTTAGAAATATATATATATATATATATATATATATTTTTTTTTTTTTTTTTTCATTTTCCAATATTTGGGAAAGAAAATGCAATCGACAAAAGATTTTAGTTTTGATGAAAGGCTTTTTGTTTTTTGTGGTGTCCTTTTAGAAACCAATCCGTCTCTGGCCCGCTCCGGCCGACTTAGAGGCGCAAAAATGAAAAGTTTGAGTCCATAATAAACCCCAAGAATTTAATATTTAAATTAATTTATTTATTAAGATTAGATAGAATTTAAGTTATTACAGTATTTTTAGACTCACGAATTTTTGTCTTCCCTAATCATTATTAGCCTGTTCAAATTATTTCTTAAACCGAATTTAAAAATAAAAATTTTTTGAGAATATTTTTCAAAATATATAATAAAGAATTTAAATCTTAATATTGTATTCTCAAATTAAAAAAATTAAAAAAGCAGGTGTTCTGAATTTATCGAACAGAGCCCGTTCATACCTCGACTTGTTTTGCATTGTATTTGTACTTCAAATATACTCCAAGTACGTTGTCGTTTTTTCTCTATCAATTTAAAACAGCCGTTGCTATCAAGGGCCATCAAAATCAACGGAATAGGAGTGAACGTGGCGAAATCAGGATGCAGCACAGTCCTCACGGTACCCAAGCTATCCGCCCGGACGAAACGAAGCCCCGGTTTACTCCCAAATTTGGCTTCTCTCTCCCTTCCGCCTCTCCTTTCACACTACCCCCACCCCCAACCCACACAACAGCAAGGACAACAACAACAACAACAACAACGGCAATTATAAACACAACGAACAACACTCTAGATCTATCCTCTCTCTTTCTCTCGTTTCTCTCTCTATCTCTCTGAATCTAAGAAGAGAGCCATGGAGGCTCGACCACCAAGATGCTCGCCTCCGTTGACGGCCATCTGTCTCGTGCTCGTTGGGGTTCTGATCCATGGCGCCCACTGCTTCTACCTCCCCGGCGTGCCCCCCAGGATATCCTCAAGGTCATTTCCTTTCCCACTCTTTTATCACTGCAACAAACTTCTCGATCCTTGATTTTCACTTCGGATCTGTTATTTCTTTCAATTTGTGACTTTCTTGCTTTTACTTTACTTACCGTTTGGCTGCCGAGAAAAAGAAAAGGAAAGAAAAAATGGAAAAAGAAAGAAATAGATGAAAGAAATGGAGAATTCGTGTCTAGGTAGGCATGTGCTGCTGATTTGATTGGTGCACGTGAATCTGAGATCTGAGATTTGTGATTGATTTTTCGGATGGTGGAAGCATCGGTCTTATCCCACAGATGGAACAACTAAATCTTATTGTTGCTTATATCATAGTTATTGCTTTCATGCATGGCCTTAGGATGATAAATTGGTTTCTGTTAATCCTGACTGAACATTCATTGATACATGTGCCGTCTTAGTCTCTTTGTCTTTGCTTGATTTTGAGGACTGTTTTTATGGGATCCATTGATCCAAGCGACTGATAACACCTCTTATTAGAAGAAAGTATTCTGATTGTGTGTCTTGCTGTTAATATTGTTTAGGCTTGATTGATATTATGCTGAAGTTGCAGATGCATAATGTCCATTTTCCATGATAGTTTTTAGACACAATTCTAGCTTGCAGCTTAATGCAATGCCATGCTTGCTGCTTGATGGAAGCTACATTACTGCTTTGATGTCTGTTCTCATTTTGGCAAGGTAACATAATGAAGAGTCTCGTAGGTAGCATTGTATGGCTAGCCATTTTTACAATATCTTAGAAATAGGACCCCAGCCTACCTTTTTTGTTTGATAAGTCAGATTCTAGCCCTTGGTTTTTTCTTACCTTTCTCCCCTTTCCTTTTGGAGTATTTCTCATAGCAATCTCTTTGTACTTTTCATCCATGCTTTTTCTCTTTGGATCAACTTTTTAGTGTTCAGTACAAAAATATGGAGCATGGTAAATCCCAGATTTCCAGATATTGCAGCAGAATAAGTGAGACCAATAGAAATTTTTACTTCTTTTGCTTGTTTTACCTTTCATGTGGATACAGGGTGATGAGTTGAGGGTGAAAGTTAACAAATTGACATCTATAAAGACACAGCTTCCTTACTCGTATTATTCTCTTGATTATTGTCGGCCATCAAAAATTGTGGACAGTGCAGAGAATCTTGGAGAAGTGCTTCGTGGTGACCGTATCGAAAATTCCCCCTATGTGGTCAGTTTTGATTTGCTGAATGTGTCCCAACTTTTTCTCCACATAGTTGTTCTGACCTCATCTGCTGCCTCATTGTTGTAGTTTAAAATGCGTGAACCAAAGATGTGCAACATTGCTTGCCGGATTACACTTAATTCCAAAACTGCAAAACAGTTCAAGGAGAAGATTGATGATGAGTACCGGGTCAATATGTATGAAACAATTCATTCAGCACACATGTTTACTTGCTTATTGTCATAATAAATCATTTCATCTCATAATTATCCTGCCTTGCATGTGACAGGATCCTTGATAACCTTCCTCTCGTCATTCCCATACCAAGGTCGGATCAGGAATTCCCTACTGTCCATCAGCTTGGCTATCATGTTGGGCTCAAAGGGCAGTACAGTGGGGTATGTAAATCATTGTGTCATAGTCCATTTTTTATTGTTGTGCTGGGTTCTTGCATTTGCTTACTATATCTGTTTATATGCAGAGCAAGGAGGAAAGATATTTCATCCACAATCATCTATCATTTACTGTCAAGTTTCATAAAGATTTGCAGACTGACTATGCAAGAATAGTGGGATTTGAAGTTAAACCATTCAGGTTGGTTACTCTATGAGATGCTTTTTCTTCAAAATGGTTGTTAGTTCCCTTTTCTATGTCATTCAGTGGCCACATCACTGATTCAAGCATTTGAAACACGCAGTGTTAAACATGAGTATGAATGGAAGTGGAATGATGACAAGACCCGTTTAACATCATGTGATCCACATGCAAAACACACTGTTGTTAATTCCAACACCCCTCAAGAAGTTGGAGAGAAAAATGAAATTATTTTCACATATGATGTTGACTTTCAGGTGAGTTTTGCACTTAATTATCATCTACACAGATTTAAACAGTTTACTTTGAGCATCTTTTGTGATCTTGTGGTCCCCGTGGCTGAGTGGCTTGATCGTTTATTTTAATTGAGGGGGAATCTTGACAGCTAAGTGCCAAGGAAACTGTTTTCATGCCCTTTCCAAAAGAAGAAAAAGACCCCTAGCATGTTGGAATGTTAAATTGAGGGAAAAATTATGGATCTTCTCTCTTACTCATTATCCTTATTATTTTACTAATCCATTTATTCTACCTTGCAGGAGAGTGATGTGAAGTGGGCATCTAGATGGGATGCCTACCTTTTAATGAGCGATGATCAAATTCACTGGTTTTCAATAATCAACTCATTGATGATTGTTCTCTTCCTCTCGGGCATGGTGGCAATGATAATGCTACGGACACTTTACCGCGATATATCCAAGTACAATGAACTTGAGACCCAGGAAGAAGCCCAAGAAGAGACTGGATGGAAGCTTGTCCATGGTGATGTTTTCAGACCTCCATCAAATTCAGATTTGCTTTGTGTCTATGTTGGAACAGGTGTTCAATTCCTTGGGATGGTCCTTGTTACCATGATTTTTGCTATTCTTGGATTTCTATCCCCTTCAAACCGAGGTGGTCTTATGACAGCCATGCTCCTGCTCTGGGTTTTCATGGGCATTTTTGCTGGTTATGCTTCTACACGGTTGTATAAAATGTTTAAAGGAACAGAATGGAAGAAAACTGCATTCAGGACTGCAATCATGTTCCCAGGGATCGTCTCTATCATTTTCTTTGTGTTAAATGCTCTGATATGGGGCCAGAAATCATCTGGGGCTGTTCCATTTGGAACCATGTTTGCTTTGGTTTTCTTATGGTTCGGAATCTCCGTGCCACTTGTTTTCATTGGAGGTTACATTGGGTTCAGGAAGCCAGCACTTGAGGATCCGGTGAAGACTAACAAGATTCCCCGGCAGATCCCTGAGCAGGCTTGGTACATGAACCCAGCCTTTTCCATTCTGATTGGAGGAATCCTTCCATTTGGAGCTGTCTTCATCGAGCTCTTTTTCATCCTCACATCGATCTGGCTGAATCAGTTCTACTACATCTTCGGTTTCCTCTTCCTGGTGTTTACCATACTCATTATCACTTGTGCTGAAATCACTGTAGTGCTCTGCTACTTTCAGTTGTGCAGTGAGGACTATCTGTGGTGGTGGAGGTCGTACCTTACATCGGGCTCTTCTGCTCTGTACCTTTTCCTTTATGCCACGTTTTACTTCTTCACAAAGCTTGAGATAACCAAGCTGGTCTCTGGGTTGTTATACTTTGGGTACATGCTTATCGCTTCATATGCATTCTTCGTGTTAACTGGTACCATTGGGTTCTATGCTTGCTTTTGGTTCACGAGGCTTATCTACTCATCAGTGAAGATTGATTAACTCTGGACGAATGAATTTCTTCATCGTAACAGGGTAAGGTTCAAATTGGTTGATAATTATGGCTTCAGATGTAAACCATTTTTACCCACTTTTGAATTGAGACAAGGTGACGGACCAGATTTTTTAGTATGGTTACTTTACTTTTATTAAGGAATTACCTTTTCTAACATGTAGATTGTTATGATGGTTACCACACTATCATTTGATCGTTACTCTGTCTCTTTGTGCTCATTAGTAATGAATCAAAATGTTTTTCATCTTAATGTCCCGTGCACTTTAGATGTTTTGAAACTATACATATTCAAAGCTGAAAAGAAGATATAACTGAGGAATTTTGTTTCACTGCATCTTTACATTATCATGGATTCATTATTGCCGTGTTCATGTATTTTGGGCTTGAATATTGAACGCTGATCTTATGCTCATCTTACCAAGTTAATTTAATTTTACAGCTGACGCCTCATTATTTGAAGTCTGGAATTATTATATCTTTTTTACACATTTTCTTGCTTCTTCTGTTGCTTCATCGGTAAAAGTCTCTCTGGGCATCTCGATAAAAGTCTCTTGGCATGATATGACCTTGACACGCCTGCTTTGGATTGTCCTGTTTTTTCCCTTCTTTCCTTTTATAGTTCGGCTTTTGGATTTTTGGGTCCAAAAATCCTGTCATGGCTAATGCCACGAAAGTAAGAAAGAACCCTATAGAATCGGCAAATTCTAGTTTAAAAAAAAAAAAAAAAAATTTTGGGCATTTGTAAGTCGTGCTGTTGCATTGAATCTTAGAAGGAAGCTGATGTTCCAAAAACAGATGATTTTCCTAGATTCTAATTCCATCCTCCCTTGCGGTATTTGCATTGTGCAAAAGCTATATGCCTTCAGTTCCCTTGAGCGTCGAAACCCTTGTGCTATATTGGGAGTTGCATGTGATTAAATCCTTCCTGCAGATTTCTTTCTTTTTAACGTGCTTTTAGGAATTTTATTCACATAGAACATTAGAAACGCACAAATGAGCAAGAGATGAAGGTGTGCGATGGATCAGTCTTCTCAAGTCTTAATTATCACTTTCACGTAAATAAAACCATCAGAACAAAAAACGAATATAATTACAGACGGACCGCTACTTCCTAGGGTGAGTATCCCTGGGATCAGCAGTATTGGAAGTCCCCCTGGCGACATGACGGGCACTGGATTCAGGTTTCTTCTGGGAATTCAGGACCATGTAACTGACGGCAGCGGTGATCAGGATGCCAGTAACCGCCATGGTGGTTGTGCAGAATGGTAGCTTGCGCCTCTGGTGCACGCCTCCTCCGGTTCTGAGTGTTTGCCTGGTGATGACCTCTCGGGTACTCCCTTTGTTGCTTTTGCTTCCTCGAGGTTCTATCTTACCTTCCTCAGCCTCTGCCATGCTGCTGTCCATTGTTACGGAGTAAGGACGACGATGAGCAGGCTCGCAACGTCCATGTAAGGTGTGCATGTTTCTTCCCGGACACGTGGCAGTTGCATGTCAGGTGACTCATACCATAAGGACACGTAAAGAAGCTGGAGCCTACAAATTTTGTTGCATCTGCCGTTTTGATTTGATGGGTAGGTTTGAATTCCTACACAGTCCGGTTCAACGGCAACTTGGATTGGGTTTGGTTTTGAACCCTGTAGTCCCTCTCGCTCGTTACTTGTAGTGTTATGTACTTCATTGGCTCTGACGTTTGGTTTTGACTTTTCCACCCTTGCCACGGCCAATTTAATCGGGTTGCATTTGTTTTGTTTGACTGAACTGTAAAACATCATCACCCATTGTTGTAGTCTAATTGTTTACCACATTTGTTCGTATTATATAATTATAAATTTAAATTTTTATATTTAATAAAATCAAATATATATTTAATCTTATAAAATATTAAAATAATGAATGACTCTTACTGATTTTAAAATGCATGTATTCAAGGCAATAGGATTATATCTCTTTTTTTTTTTTTTTTTTTTTTAATTAAAAATAATAAATATATAAAATCTTAAAAGACGGATCGGGCGGGTACATCCAAGTATTTCGAAAATCCTCTTTGCTAGTCGTATTAATGGCTTCACGCCTACCGGAGACTTGTGAAGCTCAAGTACCAAGTGCGTTTTAATTAAGATACGAGAACAAAATGCGTTTGAAATACAGTCCAAGATGTATAAAAAAAAAAAAAAAAAAAAAAATCAGTAGTCGATAAGAATTAAACAGGCTATTGCAGTTCAGGCACGTCTCCAGGAAATGCAACTCAAGGTTTTGGTAATTATAAAGTAACTATTTTTGGAACTTCATATAAAATTCGCAAATTTATCATTAAATGCAGTCTACTTAACCCTACAAATTAAATCGACATAATTCTCAATAACTTGAATGATGCCAATTTGATCTTTATCCTTAGTCGAGTTTAGCGGATTAGGAGTTAACCCTTAACCCCCTTACCTGCTTGCAAGCTTCAACGGGGAACAGTTACAGTAATCACTAATTTAAATCAGTTCACCTTTTGTTGGTTCCGTTGAAGACAGTAAGGGCAGCATCTCGAGAAACTTTCGACTACTTTCCTTTTGGACCGTCAGGATTCCTTTACAAAACCCTTTTTTTTTTTTTTTTTTTTTTCTTTTACGGTTTCCGAACGTTACTTTATACTGGAGTAATAGAAAAGCAACTGCAAGTAAAGGAGCCAGGTGACCCCACATTTAGCGTCGTTTTCACAACGGCTAGTTTGCATAATCGCCTTATATTTAGGCAGAGCAGCATCGTCTCCTTCGCTGATACCATCAACACTTCTCAGGCTAGTTCTTTGCCATTCTCGATCTTACTTGCTCTCTCTTCCTCTTCCTCTCCCCCCGTTACAGTGTCCTATGGCGGCGGGCTTTCAAAGAGCTCTAACTAAAAGCTTTCGGTGCCTGATAGTGATTTCTCTGCTATTGGGGCTCTCAGAAGCAAGAGATTTGCTGGTTGGTGGCAGAACAGATGCATGGCAAGTCCCATCTTCTCAATCTAATTCTCTCAATCAATGGGCTGAAAGGTCCCGCTTTGTCATTGGCGACTCTCTTGGTAAGCCAAAAAAAAAACAAAAAAAAAAGCATTTTACTTCTATATAATAATCACCTGGCGTCAATGTCGCTAATTGTGTGTTCTTTCAGTATGGAAGTATGACAGCCAAAAGGACTCGGTATTGCAAGTGACAAAGGAAGCTTATCTGAGCTGCAATACTTCAAACCCAATTGGAGAGTACAAGGATGGGAACACCAAGGTGAAGCTTGACCGATCGGGTGCATTCTACTTCATCAGCGGAGAAGAGGGACACTGTGAGAAGGGCCAGAGGCTGCAGGTGGTGGTTCTGTCTGCTAAGCACAGCTACACTAGTTTTTCAATTTCTCCTGCCCCTTCTCCTGCGCCTTCTCCTGGACAGTTCGAGGGTCCGGCTGTTGCTCCAACCAGCAGCGCTGCAGGCTTGAAGAGTGGGATGGCATTGGCAATCACGCTTGGGGTTTTGCTTTGGAGTTTGTTTTGATGCGAGTTGGAGATCCTAGATTCTCTCTTGAGGGTTTTATTTGTTTGTTTGTTTATTATTATTACTATTATTACCTGATTATAGTAAATGAGAAGTCATCATTTATTGCTGTTCAGTTTATTTTGGAGGGAACCGAATGATTTCTTATGGAACATAAATTGAATTCATTCTTTTAAGAATGTGCCTTTCCTGAAATGTAGAACCTTTTCCCCATAATATTCTGCGTAATGAACATTCGTATTCAACTTCAAACATGATTGAAAAGAGCAGTTCAATAGCTACAAAACAAATCCTCTGCTCAATATCACTGCATTGCCTCATTGCTGTTTGGTGGCAACCCTAAGCTTTGTGCAAGGTTGTTCATTCTCTCCTTCATGGCCTGGGTGAGAAGAACATCATGTCTCGTCAATTAACTTAATGCCCTAAAGAGGAAAATACCAAGGCAAAAATATCAGTTGCAGATAATTCTCACACCTTGACGCTCTTTTGATGTGCATCCTTGTATGCCTCAGTGACCAGAAGGGAAAGTTTCTGCATAAGAGCAAAATGGTAACTTGTAGATATAGAGAAAAAACAGTTTTGTTTAAGCAAGGGGGTGTGCAATGCGCAGGTATCACTCACCTCAGCTCCTATCTCCATTGCAGCCTCAGTTATCTCAATGTTCACAGGTTTCTGGTTACCAGATACAGTTGCCTAAATCAACATGAATATCAAAAATAAGATCAATCGGAATTCAATGGTAAACAAATATAAGCAGTGTTCTCTTACTTTTCCTTCTGAAATCCTTTTCTTTTCAACTGGAGAAAACCCAGAATTAGACCAAAGTTTTGCAATCAATATGTTCTCACAGGGTAACACCTTAGTGGCTTTGTCATAGATGCCACCAAGCTCTGGCCTAATTCTGAAAGTTGACGCTGGGACCAAGCGATCCCAAGTTCAAATCCAACCAGAACCTATGAAATTTTATTTACCTTATGGACTGCTTAAAAAAGCTGTTTAGATAGGCCATGTAACAAAGCAAGATAACAACCTTTATCAATTCACCTTCACAATAGCCATCAAACTCTGCTCTGCAAAAACAAAATAATGTGACAACACATCACCCCAACAAAAAAAACCAAGAGAAAATATTAGATATTTGGAGCCAAGGCACAACACATACTCTGCAAGTTCTTTCTGCAAACGAACAGCCTCAACTTGGACTACTGTTTGTGCTTTCTTAACAGTATCGTAGAGATTTTGCATGTTACCCAATAGACCTGCCTAAATCAAAGAAGAAGATACATCAACTTAACAGCTGAAAATGGAATCAGCAACTACATACCTAAAGAACAACAACCATTTTCAACAATACTGGCTTGTTAACCGCTGCTTGTGAAGCCCTATATAATCACACACTGGAGGCAATACAAACTATTCATTCTCAGCTCAGCCAGTGGGTTTGGATTTAGCGGTAAAATTATTAAAGGATCTTAAAACTTTTTGATGAAGAGGAATTCCTTTTGGGCCAAAACCCAGCATGACCCCACTGTTGTGGCTCCCCCTCAGGTGAAAATTCTTGAATTTGACAACAACAAATTCAAGAACTTCATAGCATTGGACATACAAAAGCCATAAATATACTTGAAAGACCATATGCATTCGGTGAGGCAGAGAACCATACTCACAAAAGGTATACACAAGTAGGTTTATCCTATGCAAAATTCAAGTAGACATAGCGTCAAATTGAAAACAAATATCAATAGCACCTTTGACGATGGCTCCTCACTCTTCCCATTATTGTCCTTTTTCCCTCCAAATAAGCCATTCAAACGGAAGGACCGTGTTTTTCTCACAACAATATTTCCAGGTTGTGACATAACCAGAGACCCAACATGACTAGCAAAGGAGTCTACTTTACCTGAATGAAGCAAAAGGAGTCTCAATTTTTGCATGAAAGATCACATAATTGCAAATCTAGACAATAAAAAAGGCGAGCAAACAAATTGAAAACAGAGAAAGATAATCCATATTTCAATCAAAACAAAACAACGCAGAACTACATCATCGATTCTTATTCTGCAAGGGCCCATTACAAGTTTGGTTACTTGTGAAAGACCGAGGTGGACATCCTCCTGCAATCAAAGAGCTCTTTCCACGATCATTTCCAAGCGTGTGGAGGTTCCTCAACACTTGTATCTTATTTTTCAATCCTTGTTTAACAGTCACTTAATTTGTTTGGACATACAAAGCAAACACCTTGAACTTAGAAATATAAGCAGCCAGATTTTGATTAGTTGCTCACAATCCCAGCTCCCCACAAAAGGGGTTTTCAAACACAAAACCCCACACAAACATATATAAAACATCAAAGCAAAGCGGTCTATGAATTTGAGACAATTCAATTGAAGCACACACCAATAGACCCACCGCCAATAAGCAATGCTTTATTAACCCCAAAACACTAAAAAGGCAAACAAAGAACAGAAACAGTGGCAAATCCATAGGAAAACAGATTACTTACATGCCAGAATCACTGCCAAAATAGCTAACCAGAAAACGAAGGGGGGGAGAGAGAGAGAGAGCTTACAGAAGGAGAGAGAGGAAAGGGTAGTGGGACGAGTGAGAATTGGCCGGTGGCAGTTCTGAAGTTGTGTGGTTGAAGTAACACCAGCACGAGCAGCAGCACCGGTGGTCATAAGCCGCGCCATTTGCCCAAGAAGTAAGAAAATCGTAGGATAGATAGAGTTCAATTCAAAGTGCAAAGTCCCCAAACTCCTCCTGTCTCTCTACCCAAAAAGCTCTATGAAGGTAATAAAATATTTATATTAATCATTTTTTTTTTCATATAAAAAAATTAATTTACTATTTACATATACCTATTATTTTGTTGTTTAATAAATGTTACAAGACAGTGAGCTCTTTTACCAAAAACACATTCTAAATTCAATTTCCTAATTTTTTTTTTCTCTTTTATTTACTTGCCTAACCTATTACCAGTATTTCGTTTCCCTTTTTCCTCTTTAATGCTTTGTTTGGAATTGAAGAATAATATGAAAGAAAGTTGTGGTAGAAAGTTCTTAGAAAAAAGCAAAAAAAAATAATTTTTTTAATTAATTATTTAGATAAATTTAAAAAATAAAAAAATAAATAATAAATATATATATTTTTTAATGTTCATAAAATAATAGATATTTCCTTATGTATCAATTAATATACAATTTGATTTTATTTTTTTTCTTAACATCAAAATAGAAAGGTATCATTTATAAAATGAACAACAACATCTTACATCTAACAACAAGTTAAATGGAGAAGGAGAGACCATTTCACTATGTTAACTAGTTTCAAAATATAAAATGCAATGAAATTTATGAAAAAGAAAAATATTGAAAAAAAAAAAAGAGAAGAAATAAAATGATTTTTTCTTTTTTTTATAAAATTAAAATAGTGAAAAAGAATTTTCTTCAAAATATAAAATAAAATGATTTTATATCTCTTTATTTTAAACCCCCTTGCCTCGAAGCTTTTTGTTGTCATGGAGAGAGAGAGAGAGAAGGGGTAATTCAGAAATGAAAGTTCATAAAGCAGTTTTCGAGTTCTCACTTCACAGGTTCGAAGGTTCTCTTTTTACGGGGTCCTGAGCTGGAGTCGGTGAGAATTTTAATACAGGCACACTAAATATCTTTACATAAAAAAAAAAAAAAAGGAAACAAGAAATATAATTTAACGCACTGCAAGTAATGTGATACAACAAAACAAAATAATTTCTGCATATCGATGGTGTGAGATGGCCCAATGCTCTTTTTTTTTTTTTTTGGAATATAAAAAAACAAAATTAACTAATGATGAGCATTTTCAGCATCGAAAGATGAGGAATCACAAACATAATAATTTATTTATTTTTTTTTGGTTTTTTGTTTTTGGTGCAACATAATAATTTTTTTATTAATTTTGTTATGAAAAAATAAAAATAAAATAAAAAAAATTCTGAGAAAGGACAAACATGACAGTAAGGAGCTCTGCGTAAAAAAATCTCTTTGTAGATAAATCTGCGTGCTTTGTTTGATTCCCATGGTAACCTTTTTTTCTGCGTTGGTGAAACATCCGTCTCACCTGCTTTTCCCTACCTTGAAGAGTCATCTACTGTTAATTCCAAAAAGAAAGGGCCCCCTCCTTCACGCACTGTTTGAAAGCTTCAACTCCGATTCCATTCCCTCAAGGTCCGAGACGACGATGTGGAAGGCTTGGGAGTTTCGGGCGTTGCCTTTGGAAATGCCGCGCCCATGCAATGAGCTTGGAGAAGTAAACGGAAGGAGAGGAGTGGCCCAATGCCCTCTTGGGCTCAGCTCTGAAATTGGACAAGGGCAATTTTGGTAACGGAGGTCCCTTGTAGTTTTCCAACCTTGCAAGGTCGCAACACACAAGCATTCACCTTTTAAGGGTTCTTTTAGAAAAACAACTGCAAACCCATTGTAGAAACAGTAGCCATTTTAAGTCCTGCCTTTTCTGCACCATCTTTTATCTACCATACCCAAAAACCCTCCAAGATACACTCACATGCAAGATACCAAGGCATCCCACCCACCCAAGCCAATCTCTCTCCCCGTCTACCTGTCTCTGTCTCTCTAAGATGACCCAGTTGGACCAAATTATGTGTCGTAGAACAAGAGAAACCAAAACCAAAACCAAAAGGAAAAAAAAAAGAAAAAAAGAAAAAAAAAAAGAAAGAAGGATAGAAATAGATAGATATGTCTTCATTTTTCATCCAACCACAGCTCTCTCTCTCTCTGTATCCAAAAACATGAACCCAAAATCATTAACTTTACTTGCCAGAAATGCCCTTCTGTGAATCCCATCTTCTTAACTCTTCCTCTCAGCTCCCCGTCCCTTGTTCATGGGCCTTTTTGGCTTCTCGCGTACGGGGAGTTTCACACAGAGAGAGACAGAGAGAGAGAAAGAGAGAGAGGAGGATATATATTAGGAGAAAAAGCGTCCTTCCACAACCAGAAAGTGCCCAGTATGTATTTCTGTCTTGTGGATCTTAAGCTCCTTCAGGTCCTGGTATTTAGAATCACAATTTGAATGTAAAAGATGAGAAATTTCCAATTGGGTTCTCATCAAGTTTCTCTCTTTTTGGTTTTCCCTCTCTAAAAACCTTGACTGTCTTTTCCCTTTTTGAATCGGAATTGGACTTGGGCGGCCCCCTCTTTACTCTGTTTCCGAGTTTTGGTAGGAAATATGCAATTGGGTATTATTTAGTGTGGAATAGGGTTATTTTGGTTTTCATCAATTGGGTCATAATCTTCCCGCAAAACCCTTATTTATCTCAATGATGGCGATTTGGGATGTCGTTTGTTGTGCTTAATTGGTGAGAATTGCGTTGGAGATATAATGTCGAAAAGCAACAGGAAAAGGGTCGCGGTGGATTCTCTTAAATCTCAACACTTCGACGAGGAATCTAAGTTTAAAGTCAAACATCAAAGCCTACTACAGGATTACTTGGACTTGCAAAAGGTTGGTGATTTTAAGATTTCAGTCAATTGATTCGTGTGTGTGTGTGTTTTATTTTTTTGGTCTTTCAATACAGGTTTTTTTTTTTTTTTTAATCTTTTCATAGAAGAAAATTCTCAGGGCCATGTGCTATTTTGTTTATGCCATTACATCCTTCAAGGAAAAAAGAACGGAAAAAAAGTGGGACTTTGAACAAAATTGTTTCAGTTCCATATCAGCCCATTTAACTTATATGGTTGTGTTAGTGTTAGCCCCTTCAGTTAATTGAAGGTTTTGGATGTCCAAGGTCTTAGATGGTAGTTCCTGTCAATGAGGAACAATTTTATACTAGCTTATATGATTACTTTATTAGTTTATGGCTTTTCGTGTTTATTGGCTTTTGTGCCTTTTCATGTTTAATTCATCAGGAATTTGTTTCAAAGAAGAAAAAGTTGCTGATGGAGATGCAGAAAAGAGATGTTCTTCTGGCTGAAGTTCGGTGCGTTCCTTGTTCCTTAAAATACAATTTATATTCTGATACCTAAAAAAAAAAACAAAAAAGTTACTGAATTGACATGCTTATACCCTGTCTTCAGGTTTTTGAGACAAAGGCATAAACAATTAGTGGAGATACAGTCCTGTGATCGTCAGCTGGAGCAAGATCGTGTTCCAGCTCCAAATGTATCTAGCAATGGGGAACACGTTGAAGATCCATGGAAAATGAAGGAGAAGCCTAAGAGCTGCTTAATCAAAGGCAAGAGTGTTGGCAAGAAGAAAATTTCATGGCAAGATCAGGTTTGGCTTTGAAGGTTTAGATGTTCAATATTCTGTCTGCTGAGGGAATGTATGAATTAGTAAGTATAAAATGATTGATTTCAATAAGTGATTAGCAGAGAGTTAGCCATAGATTGATTCTGCACTTTACTTCCAATTTCTTTTGACAGGAGTAAATTGTAAAATGAAATTTTCATAGTTTAGTGAAAAATGCCAATCTAGTGCCGAAAGTGCATCTACTGTTATGGCTTGTTCCCTCTGCAAACAACTTTTTCTTTTATAAACGCACTTTATTAGAAGCAAGAGTGAAATCAGGTTTGTTCAATATGCGGGTGGACGTGTCCGTCTGCCTCTTGCCACTTGTGCATCCTAGCATGGTAAGGTGCCGACATACATGTGCCGCACTGACCAAGGAGGTGACTTTCTGAGAAAAACTTGTTGGCAACACCATCGAGACATGGGGGAGACAAAAGAGATATTGATCAATCATATTTTCTCCGATATTTCACTATCTTCTTGTGTCCATACGTTCTAACAAGCGTTCGACTGTTGTTGCGTGATGTGATGCGCCAAGCTTTTTTATTCTTTGCCTGACAAATTCATGTGGTTTTGTTTTGACTTTGCATTTTGTGTATAAAAAGCGTGGCGCAACGAGCACCAATAAGTCGAGTTCGCCAATCGGTCGAGTTTAGTCTTACGATTCACTGAGAGGCCGACTTGTGGAACCAAAAGATGAATAAGAGACAGAGAAATGCAAGGGGATGATAAGGCAAAACGAGATAAGACACTATCAAAGAAGAGTACACAACATGTTAAATGCAGGAAATGACTCACAAAATGATCCCAAAAGACACGCTCCGACTTTGTAGCAGTGGACAATGAAGCGTGCCAGCAGCGTCATTGAAAGATTAAAAAAAAAAAAAAAGAAAAGTACAAATTATCAGCTCACCATCATTTGAGACTTGGAAGCAAAAAGAAACTGACTTTATGGGTTTTACAAAGCACCCATCATGGAAGCCTTTCTTCGGCAAATTAAGCATATGATGTTGTCATCTGTTTGCCCCTTGTTCAAGTAAAATGCATTTGTTTCTCTCCAATTCAATAACACGAGTTTGTAACAACAAAAAGCTACTTATTGTAAATTTATTAATTTCTCGTTCATTCGAATGTTAAGAAGTGACGGCAACCAAAAAGTTTAACGGGACCCTTTACTATTGTTCTATCTATCAGGAATAGCAATTTATAATTAAGAACTAATTATCAATTAACAATAACAACAGACTTGAGAAACAATCGATTTGTGTCACTCGGCCACCAAGCTAGGGATAAAGAATCGTCCAGGAAAGAGATCAGTTAATGATATCATGATATCAACAAAGCTTAGCCTTTAATCTCTACGTTTCAACCATGGACTTGAGCGCTTTCTCGTTGCATCCCCACAGTTTAGCAAGTCCAGATTGACACCCGCAAACACAGCTTCTCGACAGACCATTTATGTCCTTGTTGCTTCAATTAAATTTTGGATCAATACTTTGTTACTGTTACGAGAATCTAATTAGGACCCATAGATTTTCGATTTCGGTACTAAAATAGATGGGATTTGATTCAACACGCAAATCTTTCACGTATGCTTATTTCATAGCCCACATAATTAAGGAGAAATATCCCTTCAAAATCCCACCACCGAGAAATATATAAAAACTAAAAATAAAAAAAATTTAAGGAAAATCCAGTTACCAACGCTCAAATAATTGAGGAATAACACGGGTCAAAACCATTTACCGTGCAGGGACCATTGGATGGAGTTTTTTGGCGTTAAATCTGCAAGACATATTCTACTAGTAATGGAGGTGTAAAAGGGAAAACGAGAAAACTGAAGTAAGCTCACCTTGTCCCAAGTAGCTGCATGGAAGAAGAAATGGTTTTCTTCTCTAACCGAAAATGGATTCAAACTAATGGTCGAAATTGAAAAAAAAAAAAGCAAAGGATCCCTAAGTCAAAAGCTGTACATGTTATTTAATGCAGACTGCGGTTCACAGGTGACCACACTCGCTAGCACACAAAACCAATCGTGCTAATACTTAAACGATCTGTAAGTACATCAGACCATCTGAATTTCAAGAAGCTGGGGGGAACCCAGATACTTTCTTTCAGCCATAAGGCAGCACAATAACAATCCAGACAGCAGCATACCATGGCAGCTACTTCAGTGGACTTTCCTCTGGTTTAGATTCAATGTCGGCAGGTTCAGATTGTGAGGATTGCTCGTCTGCAGATTCATCGACTTTGATGGGTTTCTTGAATTGCACCAAGATCATGGTCATGTTGTCACATCCCTCCCCACCTGCCGTTGATGGCGCCAAGCATCTATCGAGTACTCTCTCACACACCACAGAAAGCTTGTTTTCCTGCACCGTTCCAGCAACACCATTACAGTTCTACTCAAATGGATGGTCTATCAAGACCCTAAGAAAATAGTACAATTGCACATACCGTATTCAGTTGCTCATGAATAAAATCTACTAGTTGTTGGCTTGACATGCAGTCCCTGGGGAATAACCAACTATGAGCAACTATCCACTTTTCAGTAATAGTTCAATTAAGTGGATAATATGAGATCAACACAATGTATCCAAAAGCTCATACACATATTCCAAATATACCACAAAACACAGCCAACAGAAGTTCTGAAATGTGAAAAACCATCGACTCTGCATTGGCGATCTTTTTTTTTTTTAACAGTACCGATGTCGAGATGTCAAGTCCAAACAAAATGAACCTCAACCCCCACCTGACAAATATGAAATCCTCCTCAAACCTAATGAATTGTAATTTGCTTTGTTAAAGTATTGAAATATATACAAGTTCTTGTTGAAGATGTGACATAAAGCAGTGGCCTATGTAGCTTGAGCAAGTCATGTAGACAAGGACTTGATAGCATGGGTTCCATCACCATGCTCAACCAAAGCCATAAGCCTTTCTTCTAAACATATCTGATCGATATTGCATTTTTTATGAGTAGAATCCTGCTATAATTTGTCTCGCCATCAAATCCACTCCAAAATGCAAATTAATCAGCTTGCACAATCAAAATCACCATCCATATTGTGAAACAACCATTAAAGGTGAGGATAAGGATGAGGTACATACCATATTCCATCACATGCAAGCACAAGAAAATCATCATCATCACAAAGCTCCACCTAATTGAGGGAAAAGTGAAAGGTAAAGAACAAAAACTTAATGGATGCTCTTCAAACAGCACAGAGCTTATGAAGCAGGGGAAAAATGTCTAGAAATCAAACTTAGTGTGTTCAGGATGCTAAGCAAGAGCAACCAATAGAATAACAATTTATTTAAATTTAAGAGTTGGAAAAAGGGCATAAGCTTACTGTATTGATATCTGGATTGGCTGTTACAACTTGTTTTTCGACAGTTAAAAATTTATTCTGCTTGAATTCCATGTCACCTACAGTAAGAGCATATAAAAATGAATAATAAGAAAATTGTTAATATCTCAATCCCCCTCCACCCGTGGGGCAGGGCAATCTGTGTCTCCTGTGCATTCATCTGCTCCTTTTTTCAACTATTTTACATGTTCCATTGGTATATTCTTTAGTGAAGTATTGATAAGTACAGCCACCAACATATGGATGGCAGAAAGACATGAATAAGTGCAGAAATGTTGGGAGGTAATAAGCCTTTCTTCATTATATGGGAAGAATATGGTGTTAGCCCTTGATCTTTGGCATTTAGATTCCTTGGCTCTAGGAAATCACCCAGCTTCCAGAATACATGATGCAAATGGATAGTGTAACCACTACACTACTTCCATAATAAAAGCTTGGAGAATCCCAGTCCACTTGGGGGGGGGGGGGGAGGGATGAACAGAAATAGGCGACAAAAGTCTATAGGAAAACCAATAAAGTGTGTTGGGAGTTGAAAAAAATTGGGTAAAATACCTATAGCTCTTGCAAGATTTAAACTGCCATTTACCCTTCCTGCATGTATGAAACCACCAGCCTTCAGAATCCTTTCTTTCTCAGCCTCAAGATCAGGCTTGTGATCCCTAGACAGATTGTAAGCCTGCATCAAAGGTATTACATTAAAACAAGAGAGCAACAGTAGGTGAGAAGATCTCTACATGGTACAAATAACAAGAGGGACAACATCCACACATTCTCATGTTCATCCGTGTATCATACCTTCACGGTTCTAAATACCATAGCAAGTCATGACTTAATACTAGAAATTGGTTGAATTTGAACCACACAATGAAGAAGTAAAGCTTGAGGACCATTCAGCAATCCATTCAAAACTGGAAACCTTCCCTTTTGTGTACTTTTAACATTTCCAGTTGTTTGAAAGGTACCTGGCCCTTTCGAGATATCACACATCGAGAATCACCAGCATTTGCAACGACAAGTTGGTTGCTTCTAATAATTGCAACACAAGCTGTGCTCCCAGAAGTTGGTCCAGGGAAATCAGAGTGAGGGCCCTGGACTCAGTAGGCAAGACATGTTCACAGAAATATAACTTAAATTAGCAATCTAAGCTATGACCAAATAAAAATAAGGAATTTGACTAGAGAGCTAATATTCTATCAAACACCTCTTCAAAAGCCCATTCATCAGTTTGTTCACCATTATCACCACTCCTTGGAGACCATATTAACCCCTCTATCATGCCAGTAAACTTGTTTATTTTGTCACCCAAAACTGCTAGTTCCCGCCATCCCCTTTGTCCACGCATCATCTCATCCATTCTACAAGAGCCACATATCCATAGATCATGAGCATGCATACAATACACAAGATGTAGATTCACCATACAGAAACAAAAAAGAAATAAAAATAGATTTTCTGAAAAAATGGAAGATAAACTGTCATGAGGAACTTATTATAGACACTTAGGGTCTGCATATGTGATTCTTAATGTAAATCAAACTGTTAATATAAGCAAAATAGCATTCTTCTTACTGTAATTGCATCTTCATGGCAAGAAGGGTCTGCCCCAAAATTTCAAGAGCTATTACTAATCACATAGCAGCAACTACATATCTTACTTCTGGCTAGAAATAGGTCAGTGGGAGAAAAGGAAAAATCAAGGTCAAGTAAAATAACCTGAAGAAGGCTTTCTGAACAGAAGTTCCAATATCTCCAGCTGAATAAGCTTCACTCTTGAGAACCTGCTGATGAAGATACTTGGCACAGAACTTTGCCACTACCTTGCCTACAAGTTGCTAGAAACATTGTTAGTAGCAATAAAATAAATGCCAAGGTATCAGAAAAACAATTACACAGAAAGTACTATTAATTTAAAGCAGGGATTTTAAAGACATACTAAAATAGAGTAAATTAAAGGCTTAATGCATACAGATGATTGTGCTTTGATTTATAACATCATTCTTATTCTTTGGATAGAAACAAATTCATGGTGCAAGCTCCCACAATGACCCTGTTTTCTGGATATATCCTTTCCATACAAATCCACAGTACTTGAGTTTTGATTTCAAATTAAGAAAAAATAAATAGGAAAGGAATTTTTAAAAGAAAAAAAGAGTAATGCAATCCCAGATTGCAGGAAAATGGAAAATTGGATAACAATAAATATCTCAAAAAATAAATATTTTAAAATTTGCATGCAAACAATTAGAAAAAAAATAATTATTGCTCTGTGAACAATCTACTTCATGATTTCTATACCACATACTTCAATGAGAACAGAAACAACAGCGTACATTTTGTTGGTCAGAAATGTCATGACAAATATAAAATGGGAGACAAACTAGCCATCAGATTACCTTGGTTTCACCCACATAAGGAATACAAATACAAATTAACAGATAATTAAATAAAAAAAGCAACCATTAAAAGGCAAATTGAGGATGTAAAATTGGTTGTCTACCACATTTCAAAATGCCTAAAAAATTCAAATTCTCACCTCCATGGCCATCATAAACCCCAAAGAACGATGTGGAAGCATCCAAATCAGGTAATGCGGCATGCTGAAGAGTAGCAACAATTTTTTGAGTCAATGCAAAAGGAAAGGTATATACCAAGTAAGAACTTATTCACAGTAGCAATGGTGTGTCCGGCCAGGAAAAGGCTTTCTTGACAGCTTTAGAAGTAAAGGGACTTGTCAAAATTTTTTTCAATCACTAAGATTGAAAAATATGGTTAGACCTTTTTGTACAATGTTACTAGTACTCATATCTTTAAAACCCTTTAGAGCTATTCAGAACAACAAAAGGTGAGTTAAAAAATATAACTTCAGAACATGAGTAAGAATATAATGTGACTAGTACCTCAAAAAAACTGGGGAATTTCAGTAAAATTAGGATTTATAATCTTTTTCTGGTGAGAAGTTAGCTATCATCATAGAATTGTGAACACAAACAAGACTGTAAGGTGACTAGTACCTCAACAGATCTGGGGAATTCATCTGAAATGAAGATTTATAAATATGTATTTCTTTTTCTGGTGGGAAGTTAATTGTCATCATAGAGTTCCGACTATGCACAAGACTGTACTGTGACCATTATTTCAACAGAACTGGAAAATTTGACCTAAATAAAGATTTATAATACCAGTTTCTTTTTGCAGTGGAAGTTAAGCCTCCTAATAGAATAGAGTATGCCAATTCTTTTCTACTCAGTGTCATTAATTTATAATAGGGATCCAGTGGGTAAAAAAGGTCAACCAACAAGCAGCTAAGTGGTGAAAGTTGTAGGCAGAAGGAGTCAATAACTTAGAACATTCAGAGTTATGAAACATTGAAATAATTACTCACTGCATCTTCCATGGTAGCCCGCCAGCCTTGCATGGATGACATACCAAATCTGACCCTGTCATTCTCACCGTCCTCCGAGAATTTCTCAGTCTTGGGAGAGCTGAGGTATATACCCATATCTAGCTGAAATGATAGAGAATTTGCAGTGAATCTTTCCTAAGAAAGCTAATGAAGGAAAAACAAGTAAGCCAACAACTTCTGCCAGCAGATGTAAAAGCTAAAAACCCAATTCTCAGCACAGAAAATAATGGTGTCATTATTTCTTCCTCAACTTTCACGCAGAAACCAAAGACTCACCCCCAAAACCCCAAAATGTTACCTAAGAATTAATGAATTTTTCAAATAAATAGAGCCAAATTACAGTTAGTGAACCTATATATTCTGTCTGGTCAAAAAAAAAATAAAAAAAAAATTCATTTTACACTTTGCAGATCAACAAACTGCTCCATCTTCAGTTTCCAAACTTATGCCATTTCTACTCAACTGAGCATTAAGGCAACTGCTAATCATATCACATTCCAATCAAATACGCAAGCAGTACAGTAATCAATTTGGGCTTAAGCAGAATGGTGAACTTTTTTCAAAAATAAAATAAAATAAAGCAAGCTAATCATGACTTGAAGCGCTAACTCGCATCCACGTAAATAAATATCGAACAAGATCCAAATTGACTCAGAACCATAGAAACCCAGAGGCCAATTTAAAATGCTATAAATGACCAACGCATGATCTACATCAGAAATACACACACACACACACACACACACACACACACACACACACACACACACACTCGAATTACAATTAAGAAAAAAAAAAAACAAACATATTAGAGAGACTAAAATAAAGAAAATTACAATAAACAGATAGGCTGATTCGAACTGGGGTAAAATAAAAAATTAAAAAAAAAAAACTGTTAATAAGAAATAAAGTATAGTACCCACCAAAGACGATGCAAATTAACGACCCACCCATTCGCCAATACTTCACAAGGTCAGTCAAAAACAAGAAATTGATACTAGAATTCACGGAAATATATGGAAACACCGAACTTAAATCGCTACTTACTGGCCCGATGGGGCGACCGTACAGCTGCAAAAGATCAGATTCAGATGCAAAATAATCGAAACAGGCTCACAAAAAGCGTATCCTTTAATTGATAACCGTTTTCCCAAAAACTAACAAAGACCCATCAGAATTTACCCAGAATCTTCCCAAAAAGAGAAAAAAAAAAAAAAAAGGTAGCGGTCGGTTGTAAAAGCGTGAAAAAAAATAAAAAAAGTTCGGAAACTACAAGTAACAAAGACCAATCAGAATTCAGCGAGAATCCTGTAGGAAGAAGGTAGAGATTGGATTAAACAAGCAAGAGATGGATCCAGAAAAAGACAGATCAAACTGTGATGGAGGCATATAGATATAATAAAAGATGTAGTCCTTTTGACTACTCGGGTTGATAAATACGGTGTGCCAACGGCATTGTGTACTCTCTCTCTCTCTCTCCACGCACCCAAACCCTCAAGATGATAGCTTTAACTTGGTTTAGAAAGAGGGGCCGGATCTGGTTGCACTGTTTGGATCTTAGCCTGTCTAGCACTTGTTGGTCCGATTTCATTTTCCTGTCTTCGTCCTGGTTGGGACACGTGGAAATTGGAAACCACTTTGATTTGACAATAAAGATGGAAAATTATGCTAATAAAACCAGAACACCTCTTTTTTCTTTTTCCCTTTCAAATCACATTTCTTGTATCGCACATCAAGTAAGAGAAAACATGATCCAAATACAAATAACACACATTCAAAGGTTGCGGTGCTGTTTTTCAGTTAATGCGGGTGGACGTCTTCCGTACACGACCTCGTTGTCTGCACCGCACCGCCCTTCGCCAGTCTTTGTCCAGAATTCCGTCGCAGTAAATAAACGCTGCAGCTTTAAATTTTCCCCCTTTTTTTATAAAATTTTATTCAACCCAATTATAAACAATAATTAATCTATTACGTGTTAGAAAAGAAAAATTAAAAGAGGGGTCCAAGCAAGAAAGCGGCAGAGGTGCAAAAAGGAGACACGACCCCAAATCCTACATTTGTTAGATTGCCTAAAATCTGAATTTAATTACATATCGATATCTGGTTTAATATATTTATTGATATAATAACTAAAATTAAATTTACGTAATATCTGAATTTTTGATATTTTGTTAAAAAAATATATTAATAAAAATTTAATTAGATATTAAAATAGGTAGGTGCGATATAATTCGAATCACGACCAGGGTTCTAATACAAGTCAAGATAGCTCACTAATGTGAACACATAAATATCTAATTGGAAGACGATATTAGTAAATCAATCTCCTGTGCTAATAATTATTAAGTAGCGTAGACGTATTAATTTATTATTTCGGAGTTAAAAATAAAAATCATAGCATACGGGTAGGCGCGTGACGCAATGTCGATATCTTACGTACGATATGTCGTCTCAGAGAAGCTAGTCCAAAGTTAAGGGATTTGTGCTGATGGCGTAGGATGTTTTCATGTACTGACATGACGCATGCTCTCTTAGGGAATGGAGAATGGAAATTCTACAAGCTGTATGGGAATTTAGCCTCATCTCTCTTTTTTTTAATGAATGCACCGAGACAACTTTGATTCAAAGCTTTTGCTTTTCAACGCAGGACGAAATTGCAGAAAAAATGGTGTTTAAAACTAACATTTGATTAATCCTTATAATAACTGGTAACTGATAAAAATTGTTAAATCAATCAGAAAAAAATAATTATTAAAAATAAATTTATATTTTTCATGTAATAATTGTAATTGTTTGATCTTTATTCAAATCTCTACGCAACGTAGATATTAAATTTATTTTTATGATTTTAATAGTTAAAAAATAAAAAAATTAAATTATTTTTAAACTTAATTTATAAAATTTAAGTATTAATAAATTTGTTATAAAATTTGTAAATAAATTTTTGGCTTATAAATTTAAATTGATAGTATTAAATATCATTGCATTAATTATCTATATTATTTAAATATATAAAAAATATTTTCTCTTCTCATAAATATTATTATATTTAAAATAAATATAAATTTTTATTAATTATCTCACAATATCTTCAATTAGGAGAAGAATATTTTTTTAATATAAAATTTGTTATATTAATTATTTTTATAAAATTACTTTAAACAAAATCTTCTTATTATTGTTTAAAATGTTATTTTGAACTTTATAAAACAACATAAAAGTTACTTTACTACTACGAATCGGTAGAAGACATGTTAAAAAATATATTGAAAGTCAACACTCAATTTTTAGAATTTACCAAAGAGAATGTAACAACTTTTTAAAAAAATTATATTATTCATATGATAACTAACAATTAATAATTTATTACACACACATAGTTGATGGGGACAATGTTTAATAATTAACTAGAAAATTAATTTATTTAAACCAAAAAATTTAAAAATTATTAAATAATTTACATATTTTTAAAATTTTTTTTAAAATTTTTTTAATTATACCAAAATAATATAAAATATTTCAATAGATTATAAAATATAAATTATAATATAATTTATAAAATAATAAAAATAATTTTAATTATTTGTTTGACGCCAAATCTTTGTCCTTGTGTGCCATTTCTTATTTAGAGGCATTCATGAAATTTGTCTACTTTCAAGTTTCAATCATAGTTTTAACAATTAGAGCAACCCAACACTTGAATTGGTGAACTAGCTATTAAAAATTTAAGTCGGTTTGATTCTTTTATCTAATTTAACAAGGAAGTTACTAGACAAAACTATTTAATTCAGTTGACCTCAACGATTGAACTTGATTGATGGATCATGCTAATTTTTGCTAAAAATTTTTATTTATTATTTTTTCAATATATATATATATATATATATATTGAAAAAATAAGAATTGACTCGTCAATTCAACAATCAAGTTAGTAGTTAGGCTAATCATTTATCAAGCTAAACTCTAAATCAGGTCAAGGTTCGGATCGAGTTAGAAAAATATAATCTCAATTTGTCAACATTTTAAATTGATTCTGGCCAAATTTTCAAGAGAATTGACTTTAAAAATTTTTATATTTTCAACTGTTATGTAACTTATTTTAATCGCTTTCTTTAGGTCTGATTTTCTTTGAATATTTTTGTCCAATTTTCAATAACAATTATAAAGTTTTTCTATCAAATGCCCCAATAACAATGAAATACTTTTGTCCTAAAAAACAGGTTGCATTATTAAAAATCAGAGGAAAGATATTAAAATCAAAACTAGATTTACGAGAAAAATTAAATAAAAAATAAAATTATGTAGATATAAATAAATTTATATTATATATAAATTATTTTATATTATATTAATATCTTATATATAACATTAAAAAAATTTTTATATCTCTAAATAATTGATTAAAACACTAATTTAGCAGACGGTAAAAGACCACGTGGAACATTACATTCCATTAAAGAAACCACGGTTTGAAAGCACTCAGGCGTTCACTGCAATCTAAACCAAGACAAGAGTGGTTAAAGCCCATGGCATCAATTCCGTTCTGCTCGCCTTTACAGGGTCTTGCAATTAATGTAAACCATTCTTATTCATGGCCCTCAATGGCAGCCTTCTCTGTACCATCCATCCGGTCGTCCCTGGGGTCCTCTAAATCAGCTTTCTTCCAACATGGGTTCTCTTTGCAATCGTCCAATCTACCTGGGTTTCCTTCAAAGTCTCTTTCTTTTGGTGTTTATGCTAGATCTACCACGGAAAAAATCATTTATGATTACACTGTGAAGGTATGTTTAGTATTTCTGGGAATCTTTGAACCTATTGCAGAATATTTATTATTTTTTCATTTGATGGCGTTTAGAGTCCAAAGGCTTCATTTTTTGGTTTTTTGGTTTTTTCTTTTTTTTGTCTCTCTTTTTCAGTGATTGTTCTTTATAAATCGGTTCTGGGATCTCTTTCCTACTGTGAATTCGAGTATATGAAGCAGACCAAATCCCAATTTATAATTGCCACCAATACTTTGATCCTTTGGAACTTGGAAGTTGTAAAAAGTATTTGCTATTCAAAAGTTGCTTGTAGTTTTAGGCTCATTTGCTTCGTTCTTTATAATTTCACATGCAAAATAGTGTCTGCGTTGTGCCTCCAAAATTTTGAAGTTCCAACATTTTCATTATATGCCGTGGAATATGACATTGGGAATGCCTTCATGGCTTGCTCATGCAGGATATTGATGGCAAGGATGTGTCTCTTGGAAAATTTAAGGGGAAAGTCCTTTTGATTGTTAACGTTGCTTCAAGATGGTATTCTCTCCATTCAGATTTCCTTTTGGTTGCCCTTTTCCTTTGGTTTTGGGGAAGCAAGGAGTATCTGCTTTCTAGTTTCTAGTCACTCGTTTCCCTTTGTCCTTCATGATACTTCATGTTTTGCCTGTGAAGCCTATATGTAGCTCAGATCAAATTGTTTTTTCATTTAAAGTTTCCTTGCTGACATGTTAGTTCTTAATGAAGATTTTTCCCCCCTTTTTCTGAACTACAGTGGTTTGACATCATCAAATTACACTGAACTGTCACACCTGTATGAGAAGTACAAGCCTCAAGGTAAGTTTAATTTTAGGTGCTCTGTAGATTGTGTTTTTGGCACCTAGAGTGCCTTGTATTATGCAAAAGGAAATATGAGTACCTATGCAGTGAGGCAAATAACTGATTTGGCATCTGTATTGTACTTGATATCTACTTACATTCCCTTAATTTTTCTTTTGGAGAAAGCTTCAGTGCATGGTCCAGTTAGTACAGTGGTAATCTGACGAACTAGGACTTTGCTTCTATGCTAGTGTGGCTGTAACTGGCAACTAAACTGCTAAATAGGACTTTATTTCTACCTTACAAATGTTCCATGCAAAAAGTGCACTGAGCTGCACAAATTTAATAACAAAATCTTTATACAGTATATGTCCACTCACCCATATCAACTTGCCATTGAATTTTCATGTTCTTAACCAGTTGAAACTGGAAATTGAAAGATTGTTGCCAGCTTCTTACCTGAATTAGTTATGGCATTATTGTTATTGTCAGGTACTCTGGTCAGCATCATTATATAGACTCTCAGGGGAGAGTGAGAGTCCATGTGAGGGATACACAAAAGCATTGTCTAGAAACAATGTTTCTGCCAATCCCAATATCTTTAAAGCATAATGAAAGAAGTTTGTGTTGGTTAAATTGATTGATTAAATATTGATTCAGTATTTGTGCTCTAGGATTAGATTCTTGCTTTCCCATGCAACCAATTTGGAGGGCAAGAGCCTGGATCAAATCCTGATATTAAACAATTTGCATGTACAAGGTTCAAAGCAGAATTTCCAATATTTGATAAGGTATGGGGACCTTCTTTTACCCTATTTTAGATTGGTTTCAAAAGGAGGACAAGTTAAAAGTACTCATGGTGTTGCATCACAGGTTGATGTGAATGGACCAAATACTGCTCCAATTTACCATTTTCTGAAGTCAAATGCTGGAGGGTTTTTGGGTGACCTGATCAAATGGAATTTTGAGAAGTTCCTAGTGGACAAGAATGGGAAGGTTGTGGAAAGGTACCCACCAACGACATCACCTTTCCAAATTGAGGTATATTTCTTCTTCCTTTTGAAAGTTTGGTTGGATTACTACAAGCGCAAGATTTCACAAGCCAGTAGTGAAATGGAAGATACTTTTCCAAGCAGTGTATGCTTTCCATCATTGATGGCAGGTGCACCTGCCTATTTCTTATGGGGCTTTCGTAATAGGGTGGAGCTATTTTCACTTTCTAAGATACCCATCCATGCAACTCAAAGATTGTCACTTATGTAAAATTGTGTAGATGGAGACTTTGAGGTGTCAAAATAGCCTCACCCTTCTTATTACTCGTCAAGTTTGGTTAAGATGCTATTAAGCTGATATTGATTTGGAACTCCCCTCTTTGCTTGTTGCAGAAGGACATTCAGAAGCTGCTTGCAGCATGAATGCTGGGCTGCAGGGAGATGCACTTTACTCCTGATGGAAAAAATATAGGATAATATCTGTAAATCTCTGTACCGAGCAATGTTCTATAGAGAAGTTTTCACTGTCATGGTGTTGGGGCATACTATTTTTCTTTTTCTATTATCTTTCGCATTTCTTACATGTAATGTGTGAATTGGAAGGGCCAAGCTGCTTATGGCCCTTCGGTGTTATGCTTGGTGTATATTTCATCATTATTGCCAACTTCTTCTGGTGCTGCCCCGATATTTTCCTTTGTTCCATTTGTTTGGGGACTTCAGGAAAACATGTTTTCTGTAAGGATACCATCAGTATCACAACCATTCACATGCATCTGCCCCGGCCGTCTAATTTTCTGCATTGATAATTTCTTTGGAGAAAGGAACTCAGAAGTTATCCTGCCTTGCTGGAAAACAGCCAGCACAATCCACAATGAACGTATTCATACATCTATCTGTGAAAATGAGAGCAGGTAGTAGCTGAAATGGATTACAAAGAAATTTTACATGCCATCTAACTTGGGATGGCCATGGTTCTGTTCATCCAAGATGAATGATGTCCCTTTATTTATCTTCACTTAACCTCACCCAAGCAAGTTGCTTGAATGTGATGGATTGAAAGGAATCTAGGAAAGTTTACTGGAAAGTTAACACATCAATATTATATGTAGCTTCTTGCTCCAGGTCACAAACAATCAGCATTTGGTCCCAACATATTATAGCTTTCTTCACTTAGCTTCTTGCTCCAGCTTCGATTAATTTTGTTAGAGCTATTTTCTGTCAATGCTGCTTACAAAAGAGACCAATTCAAGGTTCACAATCTCTGGAGTTTCAGTTTCCTCTTTTGAACCTGAGATTTCAGGGGGCAGTATAGAAGCATTGGGATTGCTTCTAGGAACCAAAAATAACAGACAAAGTGGAGTTAATCTCAATATATTCCGGATCAAAATGGCCAACCAGAGATTATCAAACTTTGTTCGGGTAACATCCACTAAATGAAGAAGTAGGCCACCTAGCCATGAAGATGACAGAAGTCCAACATTGTCGATTGACATGAGCAGAGCAAAGAAAGTGCCTTCAATGCCAGGGGGACAAAGCTTGGAACTTAACACCAGAAGAGGCATCCACTTGAGCCTTCCAATCATATTGGATACGATCTCATCAATCACAACAAAGAAATAATCTGGTATCCCAAATTTCAAGTTTAATCTAAGCACCATAATCAGATCAAGCATTCCAGACAGACCATATAGCAACTGAGTCCAGAAAGCCAAGTCTCGGAAGGGATGATTCTTCAGAAAACTTTGGTAGAGTATTGCTCCTAAGAGGGATCCAACCGAACCAATTGAGAGAATGAAACCAATGGCCTCCTGCGTAAAGCATGTGTGTGAAAATGATTTAACAGAATTATGCATTGCTATAATCTAGCAAGTTTTGACACACTAGAGGAGCTAATTACAGTACTCTTGCCTAAGTTTCTCGTCAATCTACCATAACCTATTGCTTGTACCTCCCGCAAAGAATTTCTCTGATTTTTCCTTGGTTGCTTGTGAATTTAAGGAATGTAATTGGATTCAAGTAGCCCTAAGACACCTAGGTCATTTGATAGACACTGCTCACTTGTCTAGAAGGCTAGAGAAGAAAAGGGCAGACTCATATACCTGAGAGAAGGATGGCCCCCACTTTGCATCTGTAAGCCAGTAGAACATTCCTTCATTGATATGTAAAGTCAATGCTATTGATAAGTACATATACAGGCATGGCCTCCATACATCAGGGAATTTAAGTGTTTTCCACATAGCCTTGCTGGCTTCAAGGAATTTGTGGTGTACCTGAGCAAGACATAATACTAAGTATGAGAGTATAAGAACCAAAACGATAAAAAAAAAAAAAAAAAGGCTCACAAGGATTACCTGCCCATATGCAAAGTTGGGCGTGAAAAGCTCATTAAGTATAATTCCAAGTAGAAGTACAAGTCCAGCTGGGACTGACAGCAAGCCTAACACCCCCTACCAGGGAAGATGAATAAACTTTCTAACACATAAAGTAACAGTTTTCTAAATGGAGTGAAAGTTGAGAAGAAAATGTTTGAGGAAAGTGAATTGAAAAAATAACTCAAACAGTAGCCAACCTTGGGGCCAATTAGGTGGACAAATATACCACTCGTAAAGAATCCCACTAATGCTCCAATCGATGAACTCAAAGCACACAAGCTTTGCAGATCAGCTGCAATATTAGGCCGACGGTTGCTATTTTCTGCCACACAGGCATCTATGGTAACATCTGCTACTGCTAAATTAGAGCTTAGAGCTGTCAATAACAACAGAGCAAGTAGAAGATGCAGCTTCTCATGCAATGACAACAAAAGCATGGAGACCACGCCAACCAATCCTGTAATCGACATCAGAAATGAGGTAAAGTTCACATCCCATTATATGATGCCAAATAGGAGTAACATCTTTCAGCATCAAGCATGGCCAAGTAATTCCTACTTAATTTCTAGAAAGAGTTCTCAATAGGGTCAAGGGTTTAAAGAGATGGCAAGCTTTGTATTGTGGAAGCTTACGCTATTACCACAGAAAGGACCAATCCAAAAGGCTATATGTAGAGAGTATTTTGTCATGGCTCATTCACATGCCCATCTCTTGTGTTGTTTCAACAAACCAAATATACAATTCCGCACAGCATGTATCTAACAAAAGAACTCTAGCAGGTTAATCGCAATAAACAAAAACATATATATCAACTCCAAAAGACTCGTCCAGAAAAAAATAGATATTCCACACTCCACAATAATTACTGATCTTACTACCCCGCGTCACAGATACACTTATACTTACTTATGGGGTCTCAAGCTAGCATCTATACAGTAAAACAGCGAGAAATTAACACCAGCACCAGCGACCAATTGGACAGAAAACAACATGAAGTTGCAATTAAACACTGTTCTTAACTTAACAAGCAAATCAAACTCTTCCAGCTTGCAGGCATGATGTCATCAGACAACTAGAATATCGTTAAAGCAACAAGTTAGCCACTGCATGCATAATCATTGACCAACAAAACTAGATTCTAAAACTGAAACCCCCCCCCCCCCACCAAAAAAGAAGAAGAAGAAGAAGAAGAAGAAGAAGCTGAAGAAGGCCTTCCACCTCCTCCGGCTCCCCAAAATGTGGTCTTCAGACAAGAGGGGATGGGGAACAATGAAAAAACACATAAAAAGCGCCAATAATTTACCAGCTAAAATGAAATAAGGCTTCCTACGATACCCAAGAATAGGGACTACATCTGTGAGGAGACCCCACAAAGGCTTGATAAGCCAAGGAATGTTAATAATCCCTTGGTAAATCTGTGACTCAGAAGGCTGGACCTTTTGAACATCCTTCATATAATACTCAGTGCCCACACGACCCAAAGCTCCGCCCAGTCCCTGGCTTATTCCATACACAATCACTACGCCTAACACAAAGCTCCAATGCGTCTCGGTGGCAAGCATCCTCAGCCAGTTAACGGGAGCCCAGAGGCGGTCAAACATCCCTCCTCTTCTGTTTTCCTGGTCTGTTTTCACCGCTGCAGAGGGCGGCCCCGGCCGCAGATTCTCAGCCTCCTCCTCCTCCAGCATCATTCCAACCAACAGACCCACTAAGCTATCCAAGTCCAACACCAGAGAAAAAGGAGAAAATAAAAGCAAGAAAAATTCAACGCTTTTTCTTAAGCAAATTTCAGACCAAAGGGTTGAGTTTGGATGTTTGACCAAAGACTGGGTCTCGTTTCCCCTTTTTTAAAAAAATCTTCAAATAAATAAATAAAATAATTACGTAAACACAAAAAAATAATAATAAATTCAAACGAATATAAAAGTTTTTTATAATAATGCCCAGAATATTTTGGGCTTATTAGCTCAACGTTTGGTGGGAGTCCTTCACAAGGGCCAGACATTTTATTACATCCTCCAAATTGACCAGTTACATGCTGCCACGTTTCCCAATACCATTGGTCTTTCCTGGTTAAAAGCACGTTCGCAAGGGCTTTTGTTCCCACTCCGGCAATTTCCGCTGACAATGTCCGAAGTGGGGGCCACCGTTCACTTCAATGCTATTGGTCGGACAGGTTCCCAAAAAAAAAAAAAAAAAAGAGAGAGCAATGATACTACCACCGTACGTCTTCCGAGATCCCATCCAACCACTTTACTGCGTGGCATAAGAATTTTTTTCGATTAATATTTTCCTGAAAATCACTGCCGATTGTAATGGTATATTGAGTAAAATTAATAAAAATAATGGTATATTGAGTAAAAAAAAAATTACTGGAACTATCACAGAGAGTATATAATCTATGAGCAAATATTTAATTCTAAAAAAAATTTGTTAGTTAGGTGGGTTGAGAAAAAAATTTTCTTGAATGGAGAGAGTGGATTTTGGATAAGTTTAAGAAGTAGTAGTTGAATTAAAAGTAGTTTGATGATTTTATCGAAATTTTTGTTGTTATTAAAATAAAATATTTATTTTACATATATAGATAAGCCTTTTTAAATTTAAAAATTTTAACACCTTAATAAAAAATAATATAATACTTTTTTAATTAAATATTATATTGTATATTGATAAATTGTATTGAACATTGTATATGTGGATTATATATATGTATTTGAAAAGTGTACAACTAATTATTGATTAACTATTTGTGATATGACTTATATTAAAAAAACATGTTAATTAATCATAGAGTTAGACTTATCCCACTAGTTTAGTTAAAAGATCTCGAAATTTAGAATAAATGGATTGGTTGGGTTAGTAAAATTAAGAATTAAGTCCTTATCCAATTTAGTTTACTTTAAAAATCGCTTTCAAGATTGTTGACTAACCAAGTAAACTATTTAATTAGGTTGTAAATCGATAAAATTATATATTTAATATTTAATATTATTTTTATTAATTTAATTTTAATTAAAATAATTAAACTAATTAAAATTAAAATTTTTAATCTTTTAATTTAATAATAGGTTGAGTTGTTTAAATTTTTAATATAGCATCTTAAGCGTCTGGATCACCAAATATATATAGATCTAGACAGAACTTGACTTAAATGGCTCAAAAAATGGGCAGCCTTGTCTGGTATCACGAGCCGACTTTGCTCGAAGTTCTAAGCGGATTAGGATTCCCTCTTCCCCCTAACCTATCATCACCAACGGTTTGCACCTCTAGGCTGACGTTTATGCATCGTCCAACTGGGGTATTTTGTTTCGAAAACTGTACTTCGACATTTTTAGAAATTTTTGTCTAAATATGTACCTAACACAATTCATGATTCCTACAAGAAGCCTTCACTTCCCATTGCACGGTAACCGAATTGTATCATTCTAGCACCCTTTCATCTGGCATGTTGGTCGGATTACTTTTCCAGTAACTAGGAAGGTGAAAACCCATTATGTTAGTTCAGTTGGCCCCCAGATCGACATTTTTGAGAGGAGTTGGGAATTCAAATCCTGCATCTGTCAAATTTATACAAGATGGATAATAATAATAATAACACTAAAGGGTTGGATGACAAGGAACGTTATCACCACTTTCAAAGAGAACTGCAATGTTCCATTAAGTGAAAGGGAGCAAATTGATCTGTACAGAAGGGGAAAAGGAAAAAAACAGCCCCCATATGTTGTACTATGCCATATTGCCATGAATCCTATTGCTTGTCTCTCTCGCCTATCCTGTTTCATTCTTGGTGGTGCGGATTCCAATGTGGAGTAAATGAAAAGAAAAAGCTGATAGTCCATGCATCCGAGTTTACTGTGATGGCTCTTTTGATTGTTTCCACAGTCCAACCTTGATGATAAGAAAGAATTTTGATGCCTCCAGCTCTTGGAATTGGTTCTGAGGGCACACCAATTCAGTGTAAACATGGTTGCTGCTCCTGCCTGACCTGGTGCATTGCTGCTCCTGCCTGACCTGGTGCATTGCTGCTCCTGCCTGACCTGGTTCATTGCTCCAAAAAGGCCTCAAATGTTCTGCCAACCACCAACCCATGATGGAGTCCTTCTTTAGCAACAACTGGAAATTGAATCGAATGGATCCCTCCTTGTAGATGCTGGCATGTAACTATGGTCCATAATTGCTTTGTGGTAAATCTTTCTCTGGACATAGAATAACATATAACACTGCGAAGCTCTCACGATTCCCTCATCCACTTCAGTTATCCAAGCATCGTCACATTTGTACCATTGGTTTCTTATGCGCAGGTAAGTCACATAATGACCAGATTCCAGTATACCCGAATGGGTAATCACAGCAAAAATTTCAAATTCTGCAGAAATATTAGGTTCCTCACTTGCAAAAGAAAATATTCTATTTCCAAACCTGTTTCTCACGATGGAAGATGATAAGTATGGGGTCATGTCTAAAGAGAAAGGGAAATGCAGATGCCAATCAATTTTCCTTGATAATTTTCTAACTGCAGAGTGCTCAAAACGTTTAATATGTAAGGACAACACCAGTGGAAGCCTACTAACAGACATTTGCTTCAAAGAGTCCTGCTTCTCTTGACAATTCTGGCAGTAAAGTTTCTGGTCTGAACCCAACTTCTCTGGCCTTGTAAACAATTCCAAGCAACCCCAAAGAGATCTAACTGTGTTCTCATTCATTCTCACACACTTGTTAGCCACATCCACCAAAGAGGAAGATTCCAGGTTGAGTGAAATGTCAAGACAAGGGTCATATGTTGTGGAAGTAAATCCACATGTCATACAGGTGATATCCGATCTTAACATGCCAGAGAAAACCTCGTGAGCAATACACTGACAATCTCCATTTTCTGCACAAGAGAAGAGCTTCACTACATAAGTCAATCAAAGTTTTTTATTAAAAAAATTTAGCAACAGTATCTTGGAGCTCATGATTGTGACTGTCTACACTTTTCAAGCTGAGCTCCTGCTATGAGAAAATATCGTTTACAGAGAGATGGATCAATACCTAAGACACTACAAAGAATTTGAAGTTCACTTTGACATTTGTATACCATTAAATTGATGTGGAACAAGATCAATGATTGAAACATATCCTTCAATGTGTCACTGAGCTTTGTTGCTATATCCTCCGACTCAAGCAAGTAAGTCATCTCTATAATTTATGCAATGAATTTGGGATGTAATGCCTGAAGATTTCACATAGACAAAGTTATCTCTAACAAATGAAACTAGCTCATTCAGATGCACCCAAGCAAGGTTTTCTTACTGGAGTATAGCTATGCATACAGCACCTTGATATTCCATGCAGAGGGCCATTCAGCATTTTTAAACCCAATATATTTAACAGCAAATAAATGCAAAGTATAAACAATACCACCTTCACTTGAGTTTCTTTCTTCTCCATCTCTCTCATGGACACCATCTAACAATGAGATGAAGAACTCATGAGCATCCTGCTGCTCATAACTAGCTAGGTTTGCTGAGTGCTGCCACCAACTTCATGCAGAAAAATATCATTATTTAAGCAACATCTCTCCAAATATCAAACCAAAAAGACAATCTGAACAGCAATGAAGAGACCTAGCAGCATGTCTATGCTTCATTATTGTAAAATTGTAAAAGCAAATCAGCCACTACACTGTCGCAGACAACTTGCAATTCCATTGATGTATAGCCCCAACCAAAAACAAATAACACAACAATAATGTCAAGTGCACTTGAGTGAAGGGAAGCGAAGTATCTAGTAGAAAATCCTTGGAGAAGCAATCACTTTACTTTCCATATAAGCACAAAATATCCTTATCTAGCAAACTTCACATGAATAACAGTGATGATAGAAGTGGCAATTTGCATTCTCTCTCAACGATCCTAAAGCATAAATACATTTTTGGGACGAGTTGAACAATTCATCTAATTAACCATGTTTAGCATTAACGCTAGCAGAATACACCAAAAAAAACTTTAAATTGCAAAACATCTCTATGTCAGACCTGTAGAGAAACCGAGCTGGGCCATAAGGTGTCCGATCCCCAGAAAACATAGCCGAGAAAACACTACCTACTTCACAAACCAAACATAACTGATCCGATGATGTTTTCCTACAAGTTTCGTGATTATGAAGATCATTCAGGAAATAATGCTTGAAAGGGGGCGCATGAAGCAATGCTTGCAACACAGAATTCATGAAACAAGTACTGCCCAAATTTTTCAATCCTCTCAATCCAGGTGGATAGCACGACTTTGCCCTTCGATCCTTCATCGAAACCAGCTGTTTAGGCTTCTTGAAATCTAAATCTGCTGCCAGATTCAATCTCTTCCTCTTGCTTGATCTCCTTGTATCACTCTCAGCGATAATTGTGCCACTTGGCAAGTCCATTATGTTCTTGGATACAACAATATTATCAAAATCAGGGTCATAAACCTGATCACTGCACAAAGAGCAATAAAGCTCCGATCTTTCAACATCAACAGCTATGTCATGACCATTCTGGGACTGGGCATGAAAGAGGGTGTGGTTTGAGCAAGAGATAGAAGAGCAAATCACACAAAGAAAGATTCTACCCTGATACCCATTACAAGAACTGCACATGGGTATCTTTGTTGCACTCTTTACAATGCTGGTTCTTCCGTTGGGAGTGGTTCTGAGGCACTTTTGAAGGGACTTGTAGCCACTCAAGCCGTGCCTGAGCTTGTAATCAGCGAGATGCTTGCAGGGTATTGGATTATTGTACAAAGCAGCCGTTCTTGTGGCCATCCGGATGAAAATTTATAAAGAAAACAGAGATTTGTTGACCCAATTGATAAATATCAATGAAAGATAACGTCTTGCTATAAAGTTGTAATCTTTTTCAAGGAACTAAGAAAGAATTACAGAAGGATCTGAAATTGGATCTAGAGAAAACTCGACTATTTGATTAAAATTTCGATAGAATGAGTTTGTCAATATGACAAAGAAAAGGAAAGGAGCTGGCGTAAACAACAACGCTTTACGTCCTGTTTGGGCAAATGGGAATGACTTTGCTGACTGACTGAAAAAGAGGAGGATGAGGAGGTGGCCGTTTGGATGAATAGACCGACTCTTCTTAAGGTTTCTGTGTATTTCCGCATGACCCTTTCTCCCAAGGTAAGATAATCTGAGCCGTCCATATTTTTTTTTTTATCAGGATGATCATGATTTGTGGTAAGGGGGGACGTAAATGGCAATTCTGGGGACAGGACTCATCTGACTTTAATGTGATTTTCGACTAATCGGCCAGCACCCAACATTGCAGCAAACTCGAAGTTTCGAGGAATGACTCAAAAGAAACGAGGAAGTGGGCTTCACTCATGGCGATTGGTGAGTGGATTTTCTTCTTCAACATTTGTTCTTGCAACCACCCCATGGCCACCTGATTCTCAGGATACCGTGGCGTACCTTATGTAATTGAAATTTAGTGTATTTACCAAGAGGAAAATACCCGGAGGATTTCAATGTGACTGCGGGCCAACAATGTGTTCAGCCATGGTCCACAGGCAGTACCCAACGCTTACGGGTTTGGCTGGATTCATAGTTAAACTTTGTTATTATGATTGATAATTAACAATGATGAATCCTCTTATTGAACCTTTAATAATTATTTATAATATTTTATAAAAAAAATCAAATAAAAATAATTACAATAATTTTACAGCTTACTAAATATTAACAAGGTTATATTTGATTTAAAATACATCCAAATTATAATTATAATCTCCAACACACCCTAGATAGAAGCAAGGCAGGCCAGGACAATTCATCCGTATATATGGTGTTTACCATGTGACACTCTTCTCCGTTAACAGAATTACCATATACCAACAATAAATTTTAATTCAATAGTATAAAGAAGGCCTTAAATTCAAGTCTCAAGTCAATTGGGAAAAAAAAAAAAAAATCGCATAATTCCTCTGCTTTGCACTGTCATGTGATCTGTAGTCATTCCTTGCCACTATTGCCTCAGAAACTTTCCAATTTCCTTCACGTGTACAATCAGCTTTTAAGCAGGGATAGAAAGCTGATGTCTTTCTTTTACGCAAGTAAAAACACTATATTAGTGATTGGTAGCTAAAAAATTGGGATTAGCTATATGATACATGGCCATATTGAGGCTAAAGAGTAAAGACTGATGCTCTATCAGCACACAAATGTCACTAAAAATGCTCCATGTATGTTTACGGTATTCTCAACGACTCAGGCATTCAGCTTGTTGGTAATTATCAGGCACATTTTTTACATGAAGTCATGCTCCAGGAATGCAGCGCGCGCACACACACACACACACACACAGAGGGATCAAGGCTAAATGCTGAAGAAACTATGCAACAGGAAAGAAGGCACTTGGCTTCAGATGTCTTCTCCAATAATTTATGGCACGAATCTCTTTTGGGTGAAGCCACTATGAGTAGGAGTTAATTCTCATCTTTAACAACCTCAGTTTCTTCCAGCTGTTGTAATGCCCTTGATTCATAGGACTAGTTTTAAGTCACCACTACAGAACTTTGCAGGACGAAAAACAGTAATTGACTATGGATCAAATTGTCTACTTTTGCTAAACTTCTTGAATCAAGAGCAACAGAGACTTGAGAAGCCTCTTTATCCAAACATAAAAGCATGATTACTAGAAAAATCAAGCCTTGTGCAAGAATAAATAGTTTCCATTTAAACATCGAGCCTTTGAACTCCTAAAACTATACACCCCGAACTTCACTTCAAGAAAAAAATGATTGGGACATTGCCACAGGGCCTAGTGATAGAATTACCTGAATTTTTAGTTTCAGATCTAGAGTTAAAATCCTAGTCCCTCTAAAACGGAAAAATAATAAAAACGAAATGATTAAGGACACTTGGATCTAGCACTAATAGCTCAATAACAAACAGTGATTTTTTCACATGGTTCAATTCTTAATTCATAAGACTTAAAGGCACGGATGATTCTGCAGGACACTTTTGTACGACTATGCTAGATAATAAAATTTTTAGCTGGTTCAGCAACATCAATAATTCATGACATTTGGCCTATCGGCCTAATTTCTAACTTGAAGCACAATTGACAATACCACTCCACTCAGCCATATTACACATAGGAGAGCTACAAAAGCTACAAAGAGCCCAACTACGCATAAAAAACCAACCAAAGCTAAATGGTGAGGCAAAACTATGAACATAGGGAGATTCCAATCATCATATGATGAACGATTAGAGGAAACGAATGAAGCAAGCCCATGCAAGCTGCACGCATTTTATAACCGTTGACCATCCCTATAAACTAGAAAGGATGCAACTAGGCAACAAACTTACACGAAAGAGGGACTAAATTACTGCCATAACACGAGTAAATCAAGGATAAGTTACATAGGGGAACAAAACGGGAGCAGAAATCATAGTAAGATAAAAAAACAACAACACGAGTACATGAAGAAGAGAAAATCTTAAAAAACCTACGAAGCTTATTCAACCCCAAGCTATAATAGTCAAAATAATAATAATAGAATAGAAATAATGCATGAAGAACTCAAATTCACACAACCCAGATTTATTCAATCAGCTAGCATAAACATACGTAGATCCCACCGTACCCACACTCAGAAAACATCAAACCCACAAACAGAAGTTAGATTCTTAGGCTGTCAGATTCACACATTATTAAAGGCACATTAACAAGAAAGAAAATACAGCAAATAGAGCATAAATTAAAGCCACCAGATTTCAGGAGACAACACGGCCGACGACAACGGGGTACTTAGCTTCGAACTTCTTCTCCCAATCATTAAGGACACCGATCTCCTTGTCGGAGAGGCCATCAAGGGAAGGAGAGATGTCCTCGTCGTTCTTGCTCATCTTGGCCAGGGCTCTGCTGGCGTCTTTGCCTGCGAACATGGCGTAGGAGCCTCCCGGACCGTAGAAGGAATTGCCGGTGGTCACATCGAAGACGCGCCCCTTGACTGCCACGTAGATGGGCTTCGATGGTTCCGTTCCATTGTATTGCCTCAGCTGTTCCGCAGTGAACTCCATTGACGCTTTCCTTTCTTTGCTCGACCGCTGGTGAGTGGACGGGTCGGTGGCAACTTACTTGTTTTGTCTTTGTGGCGTTAGTCTGGACACATGTCAAGCAAATGGATTTTCGTGAGTGTAAAAATCCCCATAGACACAAAAAAATAAATAATTTTAAAATTACTTTAAAAAAGTATATTATATTATATTAATCTTTTTAATATAATATTTATTATATATAATAAAAAATTATTTATATTTAATTGAACTAATCACATTTATGTTCAAATTTTCTTGTTAATTGGGATTATGGATCAAAATACCAAAATTGTGGAAATAGTATAGTAGTAAATATGTAAATTCATGTTTGTTTGTAATGGGTGAATTAGTAGCGGTATTATATTAACTACTGTAATTATTAAAAAGATTTGCCGACACCAACTCCCTCAAACGCAACTCCCAGTCAACAGTCAACTGGAGTGGAGAAACAAGAGTAGGGTGGGGGGGGGGGGGTTGTTCAACACCCATTTGTCTTTTGTGCTCCTTTGAATTCCCGTTCAACTACAATTGTCCGTGGCAGATTCTATGATGAATCTTTCCTACAAGGCCACTTGCATTGAGAGATGGGAAAAATTACACCAGACGTATTGAATTATATTTAAATTACATAACACATGTCAAGGATGACCACGTAGTCGTCAATAAAATTTAATTTTAATCACAAAAATATCATTAATTTGTAGTCCTCGAATTTACAACCTTTAAAGAAATAAATAAAAAAAAAAAGTAAAAAACAAAAAATCCAAATTTGCTGTAGTGTTTTTGTCTCCATAGGATGGTGAAATATGACCTACCGTTCCCGTCCAAAGATGAAACAGAATTTCACCAAGAGAAAATAAGATTAAACTAGGTAGAAAGAGAGGGGAGGAAGATTAGCAAAAGACCAAAAAAAGAAAAAGTAAGAGATGAACAAGAATTTGGAAAGGGCACGCTAAGGTCTATTCGGTGGATTTATGAAGGACTACTTATCACATGACCAAAGGCCAATCTATAACTTACAATCTTCCACGTAACAATTGTCAACATGTTTGATGGATGGTCAAACAAAAGGAAGAGTCAGATAAAGAAAATGAAAACAATAGATCGATGGTAGCGCATGAAAGTACACCGCTGCCACTGAAATCAGGACACTCAGGGCAGAGCATTGTCTGAGGTGGCGTCATTGCATGGTAATCCATCAACTAAGGATGAAGTTTTGAGTTTTTTCAGGTCCCCCTTAGAGAAGTTCTTTTCGCACCTCAATCGGACCACCTTAATGCAGCAGAACACCACCACCAGAATATTCAACCTCCTGAAAAATTAAGATCATCAGATCCATCAGAACAGTTCTGTGCCTACTTGAAAAGGGGATTGAAGTTACGGGGTATGAACAGGATGCCTCGACAGTAAATGGGATTCATCGGAACCACTGTTTTTTTCACTCTTTCCCAGTAATAGTTTTCTATATTAAACAGAAAATCCCCACATCAGAGACCAGAAACAAAATGCAGCTCCTCCAAAAATTGCAGGAGACTTTGGTAGAAAGAAGGATGACTCAGACTTCTAAAACCCAATGCATGATGGTAATAGTTGGTGCCAGACATAAACTAAACTCATATACAATCAACGACGACAAAAGGAAGTTTTATGGGTATGCAACTAGACTGGGTGAAGCCATTTAGCATCTTCTTTGCCTTTTCTTGTCAGTGTTAGAATAGACTAGTGGATACTTAATACTTTTATTATGAATCATTGTTTCATGTCATTGGAGGGAGATAAAAAGAAATGATCAACCATGTGAGGGCAATGCCTCAAACATGTGCATAAAATGTCAATGATAATAACAAAGCAAGGTGATGATTATTGTAAGATAAGAGCCTATAGAAGCAATCTTCCACAGAAAAAATGAAACAACATCCTGTGAAATTCAACACATCAGAGCTTCCATCTAAGCAATTTAATACAAAAGTTTAAATCCTGCAAGCCATTTAAAGCTTTTATTTCCACAGAGAAGATAAGTAATATGCTCTTGTAATCAGACTTGAACCAAAGTTCCATGTTAACAATAAATAACCATAAATGATTCACCCCTCCTCTCTGCTCTCCCTCCCTCCTCCCCACCCCACACCCCCCCACCCAAAAAAAAGGAGCTTGCAGGAAAGATAAATATGACAGGAAGAAGCATAACCTGAGCAGGGGGTAAGGATGAAACCCAGTCTGATGCATGTGTTGGAAGAAGCCCCAATGTGTTAAGCTGCCATAATTAAAGAAATCAACATGAGGCAATAAAATACTTTGTATGCCACCATCCTTTAAAGGAAGATAAAGAAGATGATTGCTCTCACCTTCCAAACACCAAGTGCTAAGCCACCCAAATTTAGGGCAATAAAAAGTAACTTGGGTCCAAGAAGATCTACTTTACTGTTTTTGTAGGGCTCAAAGACTGCAGAGAAGAAATGGCAGGGGCAAAAAATGAGTGAACTTTTGATCGATGAACACTAGAAGCAGTTTATGCAAACACATAGAATCATGAGAAAGAGTAACATACTCTCTAGGATTTCATTTAACCGTGTTTCTTACCACAACCTAACATAAATAAGAGTACAAAAATAAAGTCAATTACACAATTGCTACTAATGAGGATGATTTTTATCAGCTTACCATTCCCAACTCCTCGAAGAGCATTTATGGGCTGCCAAAGAGCTGAAAATGTAATACCAATGCTAAAGAGATGCACTGTGTTCCCAGCCATCCACATCATAAATCCCATCATTAGCAAGTTCTTAAATGGGGCTTGTGCCACTTCCCAAGCTTTCTGTTCACACATTAATGGACTAGATTGTTAATTAACACAAATTTTGACCAAAAGAAAGTTAAACCAGAAACTGGAAACACCAAATAGGAAATTTGAGAGAACTTCCCAAGAACAGAAACCCATGATACGCAGAAGAGAGCAGGTTTTATCTTTTAGATCAAGTTCTTTTTTTTTTTCTCTCTGAAAAGCCAAATTTGCAAAAAGGTTTATTTCCTTTTCAAAAATTAATTTGTATAGCCACAAATTATGGTCAACATCATCTCTCTCCCTTGTACATTCCATCTTACTTTAAGGCTTCTCCAAAGTGCTCACTGCTCTAAGGCATCACATTATAGAAACACTTCCAGTGCAACAATCCCCATCCCATCTGCAGTCACAATTCTACTTTGTAGTCACTAAGCTTGCATTTGATCACATCATGGTGTATTAAGACTAATTTCTTTAACATGCTTTCCATAAACAAATACTCTGCATCCAATACCTTTCCAAAACTGATTGCATCCAGAATGCATTGTATGAACCACAAATCGACATGTATTTCCATAAAAATAGTAACTTTTCTAATATCTCTTGCTCCTTGCACAATCCAAAAGCCGAACATAATTTCTAATCAAAATTCATATAACTATTTGCAGATAAATTCAGTGGATCATAATTGAAAAAATGCTCATAGCACCTCAAAATAGAAGTCCTAAAGGTTCGAGCTGCAAACTTGATTTGCAAAAATCAAAATTATCGTCATAAAACCATGGAACATGTAGTCCTGCAGAAAAAGCCCAACCTTTATAGAATTTTACGTGGTAATGACCCTAAACTGGTGATGTTACTCAAAAACAGAATCTTATGCTTCCCGGTGTTGCTAGATCAACACCTATCTTACCATCCACCAGAGTAGCAGCAGACCTCAACGAAACCCAAATTCTCTCTATGCCTACTAAATTGAGTACGAAACAGCAACTGTTCAACAACGCGAGAGCAAATTGAAATATCAAGATACAAAACTGGCATCTTTGAACACTTTGTTACAAAAGTATATCCCTTTTTAATCCACTATCCCTTCCCATCAAAAAATTATGTCGAAATATATTGTACAGATCAGGAATTAAGATCCTAGAAGCAGAAAATAACTTTTTTCGCCAACGCCACGTTAATACATTCAATTCAACCTTTATTATCAAGTGGGATGCCCATTTTTCTCTTGCGGGAAGCAACAGAATAATTGAATTCAGTACGCAGTAAAAATTCAACGTCAAATAACCTGAGCTTTCCAATTAGCTTCAGCATCCTTCTTTTGCTTGGTCGACGTCGAATCATCCTTAAAATCCAAAGAAGATATTAAAAAAAAAAAAAAGCAAAATAAGAATAATAATAATAATAATAATTGAGAATTAAAATAAATCCACAAGGGAGGGGGTGAAGAGGAGAAACCTGATCCGGAAAGGCGCAAGAGAAGCCGGGAGGATCGGTGATGTCGCGAGAAGAAGGGGCGGTGGAGTTGTCAGTGAAGTCGACGGCCCATCTACGACCCGACCCCATCACTGCTTTTCCCTTGTCCATTTTTATTCTTTGCCACTTTTTCTTGAGATTTCACTTCGATTCAATATTAACAGAAGAAGAAGAGGATGACGGGGCGAGGCGTCGAAGATGATGATGAATGAGATTGCTGGCTTCTGGAGACTCTGCAGCTCCAACGGTGATCGAGCAGGAAGACCAAAGCCACTGTTCGTTTGTCTATTGACCGCACGCCCCATATAATTCCTCGCGGTCTGCTTTTATGTTTGCGCATTTGCTGTGTCATCAAGTGGATTGGAATTGGTTTGTCCAATTCTTTTCTGTGTTTTCGGTGGCATGCTATCAATTCTCTTCTCTTCTCTTCTTTATCTTATCTTGTGTTTATTATTATTATTATTAATTAAATAATAAATATATATATTTATTTTTATAAATTTTATAATTATTTTTTAAATTAAAATTTAAACAAAAATTTAAATTTTTATCACTTAAATAAATTTAAAAAATTTCCTGTTATTATTATTTATTTTTAAATTTTAAATATACCACAAATGATAAAAATAATATTATAAATTTTTTATAATATAAGTGTGTATTTAGGATCATAATTATAATTTTAAAATTTATATTTTGAATCAAACATATGATTTGTTAATATTTAATAAATTATAAAATTTATTTTTAATAAAAATTTACAATAATTTAAAAAAATATTTTAAATATATAGTATTATGATATAATAAATAATTTTTTACATACATTAAAAATATATTATAATTTAATAATTTTAAAAAATAATAATATTTATTATTATATAAAATAATTATAATTTAATTATATAATTTTTTTATATAATTATATTTTATTTTATTATAATTTTTTTATTATTATTTTTTAAAAAAACAACAAACAATTGTCAAATAGTTAGTAGATATTGCAACCGTCCGTGTATCAATCATATCCGCAAAACTCGTAATCCTAAGATCTTCGTACAATTCAAGGGTTTAGGGTTTAGATGTAAAAAGATCCTGGGTGATCTTGATTTCGTGTAGCGTACATTTCAGCCAGGCGACCACAAATCAATTGCCATTTTCATTTTCAAGAACGATTTCATTGGGAACATTATTTTTTTTTTTTTTCAATAAAATTGGATTTCAGGAGTTTCAACGTTAATCGATTCATAAATCCTCCATTGTCCTGTTTTCCTGAGTCACTCAATATGATTATTTCCCAAAGTCAGTCTAATTTCACCTCTAATTCAATTCTTAGTAACAACAAACCAAGATAAAGATAAAATAAAACAGGCACACACAGCCTGTTGCATCGTCCTATAGCTGGAAGGGGCAGAGAGGCTAATTATTGTACAAGTATGTTGTGTACATTCCCTCTGTCTAGTGAGTAAGGGACTTTCATGTTAGAACACGCAACTGATGATTTCCTTCTTGTTCCTGGAGAATTTGTCAGCAACATTGGCCATAACAAAACCTGCAAACACCTGAGAGTCCACCGATCCAGGTTAGAGAAATCTGTACTGTGCTATGGTTAATTCAGATCAACGTATCGTAGCCCATAGGCCACAGGCATGACCCCAAATGCACAAACCATTCAACGGTGATGAGATTTGAACTTGTGACATGCACCTAACTCATGCACTCAATGTCCAATCTCTCTGCAACTTGTGCAAAAGAACGTACCTGAACGCATCCAAAGATGAAAATTGCGGAGTAGTGACGGCCGTGTATGACCACGTCGGCCACCATTGCGAGAGGTATAGTCAATGACATGCCTAGATTTGCAACCAATGGAGTTGTCCATACCACAGAGAGGGCCCTGCATCATTCTGTTAATATCACTATCTCTTGCATTGCAGTTAGAATACATCTATGCTGTGCCTTCCTTCCCTGTACCACTTGGATGAAGTGATTTCACAACAGCAATTTTCACTTGTTTTTAGAAACTATAGGGGCAAGCATAAGATCAAGTGGTAAATGGTTCGTGCGGCATCCAAACAAACATGAAGAAGTGGTGACCACACCACGGTACATACCAAAAGTAATCTGACAGAAAACTCCCCACAAAGCCATTTAATAGGACTTCTTCTGCAGATGCTGAATCTGGAAATGCGAAGGATGGTTCTATCCCCACAGCATTCAGTGGCCAAACTGCGAGGATCGACATAGATCAGGAGCAATGAAATCATCGCTAGGTGGTCAGATTTGTATCAGTAATTAGTAATTAGTAACACCAACGCACCCATAGTGAAGGAGAAAAGTGCAAAACAGGGAAAAGGGCAGACTGCAAACAGCGAGTTACTCGTTTAGCATGCACATAACATTCATCATATTTGACTTGAAACCTATGGCTTTATAATATCTAAACCAAGTGTTTTTTCCCATCAAATATTCCTGCCATCCAGGCTTTACTAAGACCTAATGGTGCCGCCATGTAAGCCCACCCTGAAGACCCATTGGCAGAACTAGATTGTAAACAACCAAATCGAGTAGAGATTTCTTAAAAATCCCCCATATCTCCCAGCTCCAATGTAAGGTAATTCCATCACCTTGATAGACTGTTTATAGTACTATGAATGCTAACTTTATAAAAGTATCATTATACAAACGAATATATGGCTCTCATCAGGGACCTAGCTATATTTATAAACAGTATCGAGGGACAAAGACAATTTTCAATCTCTGAATCCCTATTAGGAACAATTATAACATGGCTTTCAGCATGTGTTGCTTGTCATTCAGTGCTATGCAGCAATCAAGGTGCATTACTTATCAAGAAAATATACTCGAATAAAGTTTAATCAAAGTCAACAAACCAACATCCTGAATACATTGGACTAGCAGACAGTAGAAGAAGAGTAAGTAAATCAATTGATAAAGTACTGGACTTTATTCAATTTTATCATGACACAGAGCCTGAGAATTTAACCAGTTCCTCTTCATATAGGATCATCCGCTGATGAAAAAGCTTTACCAGGCATCATAGATGTCAGAACTAGAAACAAACTGAGCTTGTAAGCCCACCATTTCCACATATAATTCTTAACTATTTCTCATCCAAGTGTTTTCCTTCCTTGTTAGGGATAATCACCATTAAAACCATGGAACTACTTATAAAGCCACCAATGGCCAAGGAGATATAGAAAAAAAAAAAAAAAATCTTAGTGATAAGTACAACAAAAATCATGGAACAACTTACAAAGCCACCAAAGGCCAAGGAGAGCAAAAAGTCCAATGTAGCCAAAGAACTTTTGAACATCAACTTTCTCCCCTTCTGATCCAGCACACTTCTTGAGCAGCACTGAACTTAAAAATCAGATGTCAACAATCAAGAGATTTCACAAAGAGAATCCAGTTTGGTTTCCATAATAATCAAAATCAAGTCACCCAATTTACCTGTAAACAAGCCATATGATACTGCTGACAACAGCCCAAAAATGTCCCCTATGATGGAGTGCCTTCTTGTCCTTGAACAGATGAATATGTCATAGTGTCAGCCAATATAGCAAAAACTATTTTTCTTTTTAAGGAGAAATGTACTAACAAATTTCAGTTATTTCAAGTTGAATGTCCCATACCGAGACCTCTTGGTCTCAGGCATATAAAACATATTATTAAACCCACATTGACATTTATGCGTTGTCTGATAAACATATACAAATAATGTTGGGGGTTGAGTATAGATTTTAGCATCCCTTTACACTATCATGTATAAGAAGCTTAGGTGACCAAGATGTCATCACCATGAGAGGAATCCAATGGACCACTTGACTGTAAGCTATAAATTTTTATGGCCAGCTTCCTACAAGCACAACTCACAGAATGAGAACTAGTATGGGATCATCTGCATGACAAAGTAGAATTTATTGCTTCTAGAAGCATAAAAACCAACTTGTCAGATCAAACTGCATTAAGAATCTATTCATCTAGCTTGCATCTGACACATAGATGCCATGCTATGAAGAATTCATTTCTATTTCTCAATCCCCTTTGATTTATAATTTATCGGAAGCAAGAAAATATCACCAATAGGTACATGCTTAAGCATCGATTTTATGCACTATGAAGAAGGAATGATGAAAAAGAAAAAGGATGGAAGCAGCTGACAGGATAACTTACTCGCAGATGTTCAACATTTCATCTGCAGCCCAACTTTTCCCAGCAGTGGTCATGGCAACACCAGTGATACTGATAAAAACAGCAACCACCTTGGGAATATCTATAGAGTCTTGGCCCAGAATAGCTCCAAAGAAAAGTGTGAAGAGCCCTGCAGTAGAAGTCAAGACAGTTGTACTTGCAACACTCGTATTTGCCAAAGCCAGGTTTGAAAAATACTGCATGATAATTAAAACCCAGGTCAATGAGAGACACTTACAAGAAAAAAGGGTGATCAGTGTCTCCAGTGTAACAAATGGAAAGAACAAACTTGTATTACCTCTGTTATAAACCATAAAGGAGCAAGATGCAGACTACACTTGGCAATGTCCCATGAAGTAAGATTGCAATTCTGCTCAACTAAGAGAGATGGCCATCCCTCCTCCCTCTCGTTTAGATCCTTGTCAGCTACTGGGCAGTTTCCCATTTCAGTTTTTGTGCTCTGATGCATATCATTGATTATAAGTGGGACGTCAAGTCCAATCAAAGTGCTAGCGACTGACGCAACATTGTGAAAGTTTGCAAATGAATTAGTATGTCGTAAGCTGCAGACCCAGTCTTTTATCAGTGCGATAGGGAGATAGGCAGCCATAAGAGAAACCCCCAGATATGTAAGAGCAAACGGATGCTTATATTGTACAAAAATTCTCTGCAACATATAAAAAAAGGTTCAAATTTCATAATCTGCAAAGTCCAATTCTCCAGTCCCACCAAGAACCAATATGATAACTCGCAAAATATTTGCTACTTCAAAGAAGTTCGTCAGAAACATATGGAACGTATGCAAAAGACTTGCAATCATAAAAGGTATAGACATTCATCAAAATCTCCATTGTAAATGTGGAAATTATAACAAATTAAAGCCTTCAAAGATAATGTTCAAATTGGAATAAGTTTGAGAAGGAACAGCTCAACTGTTTTCATTACTTAATTCACCTAAAAGCTTACTGGTTATTGAGAAATGGCAGGAAAAACAGAGGTACAGAAGGAATAGTTTGACATCCGGATTTTTCTACTGGCTAAAAAAATGGTGTTCTCAATGCACAAGACTCCCATGTCGGAATTTTACACTGGCTAAGCATGAAGGGAAAAAAACAAAAAAAAACTGGCAGTTTTTTTTTTTATTTTTTTCCCTTCATGCTTAGCCAGTGTAAAATTCCGACATGGGAGTCTTGTGCATTGAGAACACCATTTTTTTGGCAGTTTTTTTTTTCCCATTTTACTCCTGTTAAGCAGAGATTCTTCAATATTGGGGCAGAAGCAGCTATAGCATGAGGGTGTATATTTCTTCAGCGTTCTAATTAGCCACGCAAAGGGTTGGGAACAATTGCACTCTGGAATTTCCAACGCCATTTATACAACAAATTAGAAACTCTAATCTCAAACACGCAACCGCAGCTTGGAAGGCAAAAGCAAGAAGAATTATAGTCACGATGAATCTTCCATGTTCCTGATTACACTTGCAAATGTTTGACCAAATTATTCTAGTTTCCAGCACACGAGAATGTACAATTACATCCATGCCATTCGTTGCCTGCATCTTCTTAGCAACCAAATAGGAAAAGAGAAAATAACATGCAAGAATTAAAGCCTTACCTGAGTGACCTCCGCAGAGGCAACCCACACGACAACAACAGTGCATATCAATCCCAGTCCAGCTTTGTACCTCCAACCCATTAACCAAAATCCTCCGCCAATTACTTCAATAACCGAGAAAATTATGCGTACATTCAAAAACTCGAACTGGGTAATCGTGATCTTTGAAGAAGTTGCTATAACCTCCATCTTTATGGAGAAAATTGTACATATAATTAAAAAAAAGCGAGAAACGTTGTTGTCTTTCTTGTGATTCATTTGTTCCTTTTGAGTCTGATCACCCACCCGAACACTGAATATCAAAGCTAAATTTCCAAGACTTTTTAATGGCTTATTGCTGGTGCTGCATGTCTTCATTAAAGTTGTCAGTTTTCCTTCCCCTCGTGAATTTCAGTTACAGCCTCCCCAGACCTTCAGGTCAGCAGCCTTATATACGTCAAATACTCTGTGAGTGACAAATGGTCACTTCTTGACGAGGTTTCAGTTTGCCAAGGGATGACGTGTCAATAAATATTTATGGGCCCCTAACAGATGTTACAATATCAAGTTATCATCGGAAGTCTCTGCTCTGTGACACAGACAAGGTGGCACAGCCACAGTTGCAAAAACTTTCGGAAAAATTGATAAAATAAAAAAAATCTGCGAGGAATTAAAGAGAAGCCACTAAAGAGAGACAATATTATAATTTTATTGCTGGAAGTAAGCGTCATTTTAATACTTATTTAAAAGGTAAAGATGACATCAGGAATTTTAAAATTTGAAACACGAAATCTGTGTAAATTCCAGAAACCAAACTCCAACCATGCCACTCACTCGCATGTAAGAGATGATAAGAAAGGCCTTTTACAAACCTTGCGATTTGAGGGAGCATCAAATAGTTTTCTTGCGAATATGAAGCACACCTCAGATGTCCATTTGTAAATGGACTCACAAAAAGATGGTAAGGTGGCAAAAATTTTACTAGGAACACGAATATTGAGGTACAAAACTTCTCTGTCTAACCAGCTCATGAAGATCGTGAACAATTTTGAATACCGCATCGGGTCTTGCCATCTTCAGCGCATTTCGCGACATCACCTTGAGCTCATCTGCCTTCGGACCAAACCATTGAGCAACGATATTTGCAATGTCTTTTGGCAACTTGGAAAATTTCCCGCAACCATTTTCCACCACATAAGGCACGTTCCCTACCTCCTGTGTGTCAAGACGTGAGTTTGAGACAAACTTTTAAAAGACTGAATGAGATTGTTTGATATATGATACATAATGGACAATCAACTTACTTGTCCTGCTATGTAATCATTCAAAATGATCGGGAGGCCTCGTATCAATGCTTCTGCAATAGTCCCTGGACCAGCCTGCAGAAATCAGGTTATCATCAGAGGGTTGACAATGGATCAGAAAAATTAGTATCACCAGCACGAAAGCATACCTTTGTTATAATGCAGTCACAAGCACCCATGCATTCCTCCATCTTGGTGACAAACCCTTTCACCTATATGGTGGAGCAACTTCATCAGTGCTATATACTTATCTGTGGCTCGATAGATGCATGTGAGTATGCTTAAGTTATTATATAATATGTATTCATCCTAGATTTTTTTCAGTCACCGCTAGCACAGGCTGTGAGCTGATAGGCATATTGTCCATCACAAACTACCGTGCCATGACATGAATGAGCGAGCTCAAATGTGTATCCATATCACACTGACTAATTAGCATCCTACATGCCTAGCCAAATTAATTTGCAAAAATAAAGTAAAATTTTTTGATAATTTATTCAGAGTTGAAGTAAAGTAGAGAAGGGAGCTGCAGAGGTAGAATGTGTCTGTGACTGTCAAGCACATATAATTAGTGTTCCACAAGGGATGGGACAGTGAGGGAGAAAGAGGGTATGGTGGCAGTAAAAAATGGAATGGTTTGAATGGTATAGACATGGCACTTGTGGCCTATCAACGAGGACAGAACTTGATGTTAAAAGAGATCATAACAAAAGAAGTGCCTACAATGCATGCCAGCAAATATAATTTGCTGCACAATACTTCACTATTCGTAGAAAGGGTTTAGGGTTCACGGAGAGGTTAACATTCAACTAGTGAACTCATAGAGACAGAGTACAGAGTCTGGCAGGACTCAAAACATAGAATTATACCTGAACAGGAATCTTCCAATTAATAGATTGCAATCTGCTGGCAAGCTTTTTGTTGCGGCCACATATCACAAGTATCTGACCCTTTGCTTCGCCAAGATTCTCATCATACAGTGAATTTTCTAGTTCTCGTGCTGTTGCTTCTATGGGGCCCATTCCTTCCCCTCCTCCCATCAATAACACGGCTGGAAGGTCTTCATCCATTTCTAGTTCTTTCCTTAGTTCAACCTACAGTATTAAAATCAAGCAGGATAAAGCAGGTGAATATGTCATTATTGTTTCCCAGCCTACTTTCCTGGACCCTTTTCTGTGACTAAAAAGGTTAGCATCAAAAGAAACTCCATGGATTCTCCCCTTCTAAAACTAGCTGTCTACTAGAGAAACAATTGCCCTTAAACGGGATGTATTGACAATAAGTAATTGCATGAGCAGGATAGGGACCATCCAATTCAAATCAATTAACACAGCAGGTCAAAATATGGCCATAGAAGCATATGAATTTAGCTACTTAATCAGTTAGAATAACAACCAACCTTTGGTCGAACAGGCTTAACGAAAGAAGGCCGCACTGGAAGGCCATAAACCTTAATCTGGTTGGGTTTAAGCCCTGCTTTTAGTGCCCTCTTTGCTACATCTTCTGACGGGCAATAGCATCTTGTTACAAGCTTATGAAACCTAAATATAAAGATACATCAGATCAACAGTTTTGCAAAATATATTGAAATCAAAATTTATATACGCATAACCAACCATGTTGGATGGCAAGTGCTAAGATCTGTGACTACTGTAGTAAAAACTATCTTATTCAAAAGACCCTTAGCCCTCAGTATACGAAGAGGAACATGCTGCATCAGTGGGTGCACGCTAATAATAATGTCGGGTTGATATTTCATTAATCCCTTGGCAACCTCCCTGCAAGAATAGTGAATTAAGTATCAAAGGCATGTACTAAGATAACCATGGAAGCTGTATAGAATAATTCAGGATAGGCTCCAGTCAAGAACTAAGATAGGGACTAAAGGAAATTAGAATGAACAGCGCCTCAAAATCAAGCAAAACAACAGTACAAAAATTAGAAAAGGAGCAGCCTTATTCAATTAGAACCAAAACAAACAGAAAGGAGATCTGCACATGCACACAAGTGCATTCCATCCCAGGCTCCCAGCATGGCCCACCAATACGAAAGCCCAAAGCCAAAGATGTCCTTAGCATTTTCCAAGAATACCTCTCAAAATTTTAACCACTGAGTTTATTTTTTTATTTTTTATTTTTAAATCCAAAGACCTTTACCATTACACAAAACACTAGCCTCCAGATGAAGTGCTTTGAAAAATTGGAAAAGTTTAAGATGCAACTTCTATTTAGCATTGCTCACAGTGGATGCTTCAAAGACTATTCCATGCAGAGGATTGCAAAACCTTGGTAGCATGCAAGTCAATGGTTTAGCACTTGAAATATAGAAAAGCAACACAGCAGTCAATTACCTAGTCAGGTAGAGGGTGAAATATGAGACCAAATATCATGTCTAATTAATGGAAAACATAATGAAAATAGGTCGAGATAGAAACAAGATGCAATTTGGTTCAGAACAATAAAGAAAATGAAACAAGGGAGTTGCTAACAGAAACTCAAACTAAACAAATAAGAAGCATAAGAGAATCTGACCGAGCTATAAAAGTTGAAGTGGCAGCAAAATTAGATTGATGAACCACACGGGGTGCACTTGCATAGTATGTCATCTTCCACAAAGGTCCATGTTTCACCAAGAAATTATAGCTCCTAGGCAATTGATTAAATGGCCAAGGCGTATGGTCTGACAATAAATCCGTAATGAATACCTGCAGTGCACACTCTTAACAGACAGAAGAATACAAGATAAATATATAATTAAGCACTCACTAAATCTTTTTAATATCTTATTGCAACATAATACTAAAATGTTGCACCAAGGAAAAAAAAAAACTGGAATGTCACAAAATCTCTTTTCCCTTGCAGTACTTTCAGTTCTTGATCTTGCAAACATTAAACCATTTGAGACATACAATCGCATCACATTTGCTTGAATTGTAAAATTTTATGTTCCGGGTTCCTACATGACATAACTGCTTCCACTTCCTTTCTTTTTGTACACAGCATCAGCAAACAAACAAAGAAGAAGTTATTAAAGGCAAATTCTTGCCTGATAACAACCAAAACTAACCTCATAATCATCACCGAATGCCTCATAGAACGCTGCCTTAATAGCCTCTGCAGAAGCTCGATGGCCGCCGCCCGTGTCACTCATCAAAATAAGAACCTTCTTGGGGCTCTCGGCTTCAACACTATTCAAAGGCAAGCCCTCATTTACCAAAACACCACATCCATCATCACTCAACACACTGTCACCGTTACTACTATCTTCCACTGAACCAACACCAACCGAAGCAAACCCAATTGGGATTCTGTCACAGTGAAGTCTAATGGCCCTATTGAACTGACTCCAAATTGTTGTGAAACTCGAAGTGCCTCGACTGCCCAAACTCAGAGAAGCAGCCACTCTACGCTTCCTTTGACCAATTGAACTCTCAAAAAACAAAAAATTTGACCTGAACGAGGAGTACCCATTTGAATTTATGCTGTGAAATGCAGAATTAAAGGCAAAGCTTCCCAATGGGGCCACCAAATCAAAGGCACGACCGGATTCTTGAGTTACCTTTGACGGGCTATGCATTGTTGTTGCAAAAGATAATACAAAATTACTGCGATATCAAACCTTTGAACCAAAACCAATCATCCATTGCGGTCTGAATCATGCGAAAACAAATAGGTTTATCCATTACGCGCAGAAGACCCAAAAGCCCCAAAACAAATAGTTTTCATAGAGAAGTAGTAACTAGAAAGACCAAGACCAGATTGTAAAGGAGCCGAGCTACCATGCGATTTTTAAGATTGTGGCTGTTAGAAAGATATTAAAAAGCCAGAGGAGATCTCGGGGTTGGCTTTGTGGCCACAGAGATAGGATTTAGAGAGACAAGACACAGAAAGAGAGACAGAGAAAGAGAGAAGACTATATATTCTGCGGTTGAGACGAAGGGGTGGTGCTGGGTGCCCGCTTATATGAACGACCGACCAGCTAGACAGCCACTAGGTCCACCGTCCACTAGGGACGCGGACACAGACAGTGAGAGGAGTAAAACAGTTCGGTTGGATTTGGGCATTTATTTTTAAGGGTTTGGTTTTCCTGTTCTGTGCGTGTGTCTCTGTGTTTGGCTGAGTCACGAGCTTTTTGCCTCCAAACTGCCACGTTTTTTACAATATTTAATATCATATTTCAAATTTGTTATTACCTAAATCCACAATTAAAAAAATAAGATCATTTACCATTTTAATCATCAATTACATATATATATATATATATATATATATAATTAAATTATTAAAATTTTATTATAATCTAATAATTAAAAATTCAGTTCATATTATAAATGTAAATCTCCGTCATTAAATAAAGATTAAGTGTCTTGCATAAAAACAATCTACAGGATTAAAACACTAATTTGCAATTGGGCAATGGGGTTCGAGGAGTGGCGGAGGCGTTCGTGCTAATGTTGGTTTTGTCTGAATCAATCAGATTTCGTGGGGTGGCCGCCGAGTTAAGTTGACATTACGCTTGGAAACGCTGTATATCATGGCCACGAGTTTCACGCTGTTATAACCACATTTAAAGCGCGGGCCCATCAGGGTAAGAAACCACCGAAGCAAAAATAGGAATTTTAGGCGGAATGTAAATAAATAATAAATACGTTGCTTCATTTAGAAATTAACAATTATATAAAATGATACACACATCCAACAATAACATATGTTGTGTCGCGTGGATATCGAGTTGATCACGTGACATTCTTTTATAATCCTGGCTTCCGTCAATTTGGGCCGGCCACATGAGATTGGCGTGGAAGCGTGTCAATTCAAATCAAATTTTAATATATTTAAATTTAATTAATAAGCCCACTATCGTCGTTCAATTGAGGCTTGTTAAGTAAACAGGATTTACAGACTAAATTTTTTGTTGGGTTAAAACTACTGTTTTTTCACGAGCAATTTGATTAATTTTATAAAATTAATATAAATAATTAAAATTATACAAATTTATTTTATGAATAAAATTAAAAGGACAATATAATGTCTACTTTGTATTAAAACTAACCAATTAAAAAAAATCGAAGTATTTGATTAATGTTTGTAATTGTAAACATATGGGATATTATTGGAAAATTAGCCTATTAAAATTACTCTAATGACAGACTAAATAAATTTTTAATAATTCTATAAATGAGATTCTCATAAGGTTAAAGGAATTAAGTCTCTTTGGTCTATGACATTTTTCTACTCACACTTGAGTCCTTTCTCAAATACCATTAATTTTTCTTTCAAGTCCGTTAAGAAGTATATAACAACCGGTGGCCCCCTTCTTTTAGAATTTATCGTGGGGGGATTTGAATAGAGAAAGGGATGGGAGGGTGTTTCATTCACATTCACTTGTGCCTAACATTTGATTTATCATTTCGTCAAAATTTTTAGCTACTTCAACCATTTGTACGAGTGAGCCGACGAAATTTGATTTTTTTTTTTTTTTTTTTTTTTGTAGGAGGGTATAACTTTTACACGAGAGGAAGATAGAGGAAGTAAGATTCGAATTTTTGTCTTTTTTTTTTTTTTTTTTAGTGTAAGATTTTAAAATCACATATTTTAAATAGTCATTCTTTTAAATTATTTTTAAATATGATGTGATTAAAATTATTAATTATAACATAAATAAAAAAATAATAATTTTTCAACGTTGTGAAAAAAAACAAAAATAAATATTCTTAATGACTTCAGATAAGGTAATAAAAAGTAAGGCCACTAAGGAGTTCCATTGATGCAATTGGATTAGATTCTAGCCTGTGTGGTTTCATTGTAGAACAATTTAGCTTTTGGTATCAATAACCAAGGATCAAACCCTGGAATAGATTAACCCCAAAAAAGGGAAAAAAAAAAAAAAGAAAAAAGAAAAGGAATTGTAGCCTAATCTTGGCATGAATCCATGTCTCGTGCATGCAAGACAAAGTTCTCTATCTCCCCTTGTTAACATCAAATATCACGTTTTGATGCGTCAACGAGGGTGATGGGCACAAACGGGAGAATCAATGGATTCGCTTTGGCAATGACATGCTTAATTAGAACCACTGATTTTACATTGGTATCTAGAATTTCTTTCCTTTCCGAGAAGGCAAAGGCAGAGGTTGTGGCTTTTGAAGAAAATGCTCTTATCATCAATGGACATGCTCGAATCCATCATCTTCTGAGAAAATTTCAATGGCTCTCTATATTCAGAGGAACGCCTTTCCCGGCAATCGACCACCCCCAAGGAATTTGTGCAACAACCATGTGCCAATTGTTAAACTCACAATCATGCCTGCCTCTCCTCGTGTGACATGCCCTGAGCAACTGCTTGACCTCAATTAAATAGCCTCCGTGGGAAGATCTTTTTTTTTTTTTTTTTCTGTTTTTCAAAGCAACTTATCAAAATATGATCAAAAGACAATAAAATAAAATAAAACAAATAAAATTTTAATTTTAATATGAGATATAAATTCTTTTAAAGTATCTTTGTTTCTAACATATAGTATAATTTCCGTGGCCATATGTTTCAAAATTTGAGTAAACCATTTTGGATTACATCAACATCACCAGAATTCAGGCCTCGTTCCATTTCCAGTTACAGACACAGGAGGAGACGTGTGTGCATCTGTTAGCGTCTCCATCAGTCACAACCCTTCAATTCCTAGGAATCGCTTGTGATGCACGATACCTTGTCTGGGTACGTAGCGATGTTTGTTGACTGTTTTGTGTTTAAACAAACAAAATTTCTTCCCGCGTTCTCATTGACTCGGAGGCTGAGAGGTAGACATCGAATTTGCAAGGAATATGGGACAACGATACGTAGTCATTTACGCGATGAAGGAGAGTACTGACTTTACGGACGCGTCACGGACTAAGAAATGGAGGGTTTCGACAAGATGAAAACGTTGAAAGTATTGCGAAAGGAGTCCCTTAATAGTTTCATTCTAAGGAACTTTCTTCTCCATTTCACGAAAATGAAACGCAGAAGATGTGAAAGCAGCACCCTAATAATTTACTTAAAATTTCATTTTACAGAACTTTCTTTTTGATTGTCGGGCTCAAAACCCTTATTGCTCAGACCGAAAATCCTTTGCTTCTATCACCAGGGTCATGCAGCGAAATATGAAAATTTATAGAACAAGAATAAACTATAATTTCTGTCACGTTAGTATTATTAACTAATAAATCTCTTATATTTAGGTTAAAAAAAATAAAAATAAAAAAGCCAAAATTCTGGGGGAAGGCAACCCTTGTAAAGGTTTTTAGCAAATTTTAGAGGTCTTTAGCGACACAGAATTCAGATTGTGGGACAAGCCGTCACCTAAAATTGTGGCTATCCTCCAAGCGAATATGATTGGGGTGACCCACTCTCTGCTCCTTCTTTGAAACTTTGTTCTTCTTTATTTCTTTTCTTCTCCTTATCATAATTCTCTCTCTCTCTTTTTTTTTTTTTTTTTTTTTTAAAAAAAAAGGAAAATGATAAGGACGAGAACCACTTTCACCGGATTATAGCATAGAAGATCAAAGCCGGACACACATGAGATTGCGAGGTTAAGTGCTTTCCCGGAAATATTCTAGTTGAAATAGTTGACCACAAATATATAAATATATATATACAGAGAGAGAGAGAGTTGAAGGATGCTGACTAATTATGGAAAGAGGTTGAATTTACAAGGAAACCGCGTATTGCCGTTGGACCACAATCAATTTGGTTCTTGTTGATGACGATATTTACAAAGAATTTCATGTCCATGACCCATCACATCAGGACTCTAATGTAAGTGTACGTTAAATAGATTTAAGAATATAAATTTTTTAATATTATTTTTAAAAAAAAATTATTAGTTTATATTTTGCCATTATCTATGTTTTCACACAAAGTTAAGTACAATAAATTTGGGCATATAGTAAATAAGTTGGTTTTCTACTTTTTTTTTTTTTTATTGGATTAATTGAGAATTAGGCATGAGGCTTTCAATTCTGTAGAGGACCTACTACCACTGAACAAAAGTTGATTGGTATACCTTGTTGCTTTCTGTAAATGGACAATGATCGCAGCTGAAACCCTTCGGAACGCTTTTGGATTGGAGAAAATGTAACCCCAGCTTTCTCTTAAAGAAAAACGCTGTTGGGACACGGATTTTAGTTGCATCCTGTACGCGAGTTGCGTTTTGTCGATGCTTTTTTTTTTTGTCATGCCGACTATTATGATTTCCAGACTTGAGTATCGAATTTCTCATGAAATTTGGAAGACGCATGGCACAAGTACGATGATAAAAATCCTGAAAATAAAATAACGATTGGAATTTGATTGGTTCGGTACAATGCAAAGTGCCCATTCTGGACCTTCCCAAATCATTACATTAAATGTTCAAAAGGAAAATTGATTACATTTGATGATGTAAAATTATCTGATTCAACCCTTTACTCGAGGATTTGGATATGAGAGAGACATGTTTCTTCGTATAAACCTTTTTCATTAGAATAGATGCTGTTACCTACTCAAATTAATTTACAACAAACTTAAATAAACACAAATTAAAGTGAATTTAAGGGAACATAAAAAAATATATATATATTTTATATTTTTATTTTTTATTATATTGCATTAACTTATAATGATTTAATATAAAATATACAAATATTTTATATAGTTTTAAATCGACAAATTTAGGTCTAAGTAGTCCGAACGAGAGTCTTTCATATACTTAACACAATGTAAAATTTTTATTTTGATATTTTTTAAATATAATTTTATATATTATATAATTTTAATTTATTTAAATAAATAATAATAAAATAAATTCTTATAATATTAAATAATTAGTATGTTATATTTAAAAACGAAAAGACAAACCAACGTAACCAACACTTCATCATCGATAACTTCTAATTAATGTTTACTCTGATTCGAGGAACTAAGAGGAAACAGAGTCAGGAGCTCCGGCGGGTCGGTCGTCCCTCGCGGCGTACTCAATGGCGACGGATACATGTAAAATCCCTTCTCTACCATTGCTTTCCCCTCCTCGGAAACTTCCGGCGTCGACGGTGCCTCAGTGGGGGGACTCGTAAAGAACAGCGAATCCGACCCAGGTGGAGTCACCTGGCTTGGGATGAGCGAGTCCACGCAGCGAATTTGACGGGGTGAGATTGAGAAGGAGCTTGGCGATTTTCGGCGAGAGATACTTGGACTTGGGCTAAGTTTGATTTCTAGCTTTTTCTTGGAGTGTCTGCGTTCCTGGAGCTTGAAGGGTGACCGCCGTGGACCGGTAGGGTCAACGGGATGGGATGGTTTTGAAGACAGTCTTGCGGGGAGAGTTACTGGGAGATTTTCCGAGTCACCGGGCAAGCCAGTTAACTTCTGGACCAGGTCTTTGAAGGTGTTAGTGTCTGCTTGGACAAAGGTTGTATTTGTTTGTGATGATGGTGGCGTTGATGATGAAGAGAATCGAATGACGGTGTTCATTGGCCTCTCCATCTTCCTTCCGAAGGAGAGCAAGAGGCTGTAGAAGCTTTCGTGGGGAGAGACTATACAAGAAAGTTACAATCTTTGGGATTAATAGCTGCTTTTAATGGAGGTCTCCTAGTCCGGAAACAGGGTGAATTAGAGAGAGAAGTGCTTGTCGTGTGGACTTCGTTAACGAAGAGTGAAGATTCTGAGAACTGAGCGGGCAGGACCCTTAAACTATAAAGGGGACTGATTTTTTTTTTTTTTTTTTTAACTTTTACAATTCATTAAAAACCCATTAAGCTCTTCAAGGAATTATTTTTATTTTTATAAATTACATGTATATATTTTTTATAAAATTAGGATATATAATTTTGAATATAAAATTTTAAGAATTTAATGAGTTGAATGTAAAATGAATGAGAGAGGGAAGAATCTTTAAAAGCAACTTTGTGCCAAGATTTTCTTAAGCTGACATCACGGTGAAGGTTAGTTCGATACGCCAAAACGAAACGATTAAGTAAAAGACTGGATGTTGACAGGCTGCTTGCTGGCTAGTTTTAATTCCACCAAGAGAAGCGAGAATCTGCAAGAAGCTGAAAGGGACACTAATTTCTCGTTTGAGATTGTTGCGTTACTTAAGATGAATTTTCGGTTATCAATACAATAATGCGGCACTAGTGTAATGCGGCACTAGTATGCCAATGCAATTCTCTCACTACAATTATCAACATTTTATTTGACAACCGACGGGTGATATTGTATTCAATTAAAGGTGCCGCCATTGCAAGAATCAATCACCTCACTCATTTTTATTAAATTTCACACTTTTTTAATGATATTAATTAGAGTACCACTTTCCTCAACTGTAAAATACTGAGGTTTTTTTTTTTTTTTTTTGGAAAAAAGTTGAGAGATCGAGACTCCTTTTTATAGAAGGATTAAAAGGATGATAGACCCTTAATCTTCATTTTTAAAAATAAAACTAAGAATAAAAATAAATAAATAAATAAAATGAAGAGGCAAACGAGGGAGAAAAGTGGGGCTGAGAGGCCCCCTAACAGTGCTTCTATTTTTTTATTTTATTTTGTTTATGGAAGTTTTCCTCTGAGCCTAACTATTGTAATGATTGGCCAAGTACATTATAGCAAGTAAGGGTATTCATTTGTGGAATATGAAGACCCACGCTGGAATCCACCCATTCGTGCAACCTTGAAGTTAGTTCTTGAAAGTGTAAAGCTAATATGACAAAGCAACGGAAAATCATATGCATAACTGGGTGCAACCTTCTACTACTTGGGCAACTAGGTTGTTTGTGGCGTACAATTATAAAGAAACATGTAAAACTGTAACTTATTGATAAGAAGCAACTTTAGTAATCCCACACGAGTAGAGCAGGGTTAGTTAGTGTGCTTTCAAACAGTGCCTTTATCGTAGTTCGTTGCTGATGAATGAATATCTGATTGTTCATGCAGCAACCAAGATCCATGGCATGCTTAGCCTGTAACTCAAACGGCAATGTTGAATGTAAATGGTGTGGCGGCACAGCCTTCTTAATTCTTGGTGATAACATGCTCTGCTGTGTCCCTCGGAGGAACACCGGGTGTGTTACCTGTGCTGGTAAGACAATGTTAAAGAGGCCTGGGTTCTTTGAAGGTTAATTATTTTACATGGCTCTCAAAACAATTAGAATGATTTTTAAATGTTGAATAATGTTGATGCTGGGAATTGGAAAGGTGGCAATAGGGTAACTGATTAGACAATACATGCAATACAATGCTATGTTGTTCCTTTTGCCCATTTTCCTCTCCCCATACTCTGTTATCCAAACTAAGGATACTAAGGATAAGTTGCAACCCTGCAAATGACTTTGCAATAAGATCGCATCATCGCTTCCTGCTATTCTGACTTCCTCCTTCATTCCATATTGGAGATAATGATCTAGTGATCAAGTTATAGCTTTATGGATATCATGTGACAAATCACACCGCATAATGTGTACTTCAACAAAATAATTTATGTCAGGAAAAAAGCATTATTTGCAATAATGTTAGCTGACCTACAATTTTAGCATCTACTATTATCTAATATGGATCTAATGAATGATTCCACTAAAGGAAAGAGGCATTACTCACAATTATATTGGCCCTATTTGCCGGGCGAATCTGTGCATTTTAGACACTTCCTTCCTCTGGTATAACTCGCCAGCTGAAGCTGTCAGTCTACCAATCTCTGGTTTCCGCCCATGTTTCTATTATATTAACCTGTACCGTCCTCAGCTTGGCTTGAAGGGTAAAATTTGTTGTTCTGGGTATATTTTTCCAAAATATTTGGCCATGACAATCACCAAGAGGTCAAATAATTGAATAAGCACAATAATGGAAAGCTGAACCAAGGCCAGTATATAGATCCACAAGGCACGTTAGTAGCTTAGAGCTCATGCAGGTGTTGTTCGAATGATAATCTCCAATGTATGAACAAATTAGAACAAAAGTGACTTGCAATATGTAGGATTCAAAACAGAGTAAACCAACGAGATTAAGTTGCCATACATCATCCCTAGAGTAGAAAGCATGAATGTGACAGAAAGCTGTAACAAAAAACCTAGAAACCAAGATGAAGAGTTAATCATTCATCTGATCATATTTGAAAGCTTGAATGGGCACATTTGTAATCCAGAATCCTTTCTCAAGAAAGCTGTTTAATTACTTTGAACTATAGCTGAGAAAAGTAATTTGTTAACATCCTCGGAGTCTGAGTTGTGCCTCTCATCCCCTGCAACAGTAATACAAAGCACTTGATTATCCTTTTGTTCATGATCACATGTTTTCTAGCTATACACATGACTCTTGGCAAAGCTCTATCGAGTGGTTATGAACAAAAGAAGCTGGGAACTGGAACTGCAGGGTCACATTTTGAATTTTATGATTTTCTAAGACTATAATTTTGAGAAAAATCCAACACCATAAGTAGCTGTCAGATATAATAGAATTTTAACCAAAATTCTACATAATAGTGAGTGGAAACCCTGTCCTAGAACATGGAACTGGCTGGAGAATTGTTGTAACTTAGCTGAGATCACAGCCCTGATGACAGTATTCCAGTTAAACTCTAAGACAATAATAAGAAAATAAATGTTGAAATCATATTCCCATCCATATACATTGGGGTTTAAGTAAATCATTACCTATTCTCGATCTGACTTGCATTGTCCACTCATCAGTAATCTGAACCATGAAAAAGGTCAAAATCAGTATAAGATTGTTTCACAAATGCTGCAGGTATACGAATGGCCCTGTAACTTAATGGAAAATTAAAAATTAAGGAATGATGAAGCAAATGAAAGGGTAATCCCTATTCAGGCTCAGGTATTTAGGCTTCATAACCAAAAAGAAAAGCTACCCACAATCCTCTTTAGATGGGTTATTTACTCGAGTGAAGCCTCGTGAATTGTTTAATTTTGGTTGCTTACTGGCAAATGATGCAAACACTTTACGCACCAGTTGGAAAACATGCAACCTACCGGAATCAGTACAGGAGTACACAATGAGAGAATAGGATTACCCTTTTATTTATACAGGCAAGAGAAACAGTTTAAGAGAGCATCATCCAATATTTTGTTGGCTCTCATTGTCTACAAAATAGATACAAAGAAAATCAAACACCTGGTTGAAGTTATCGAATGCGGGATCTTCAGATTCAGCATAGAGTGGAATGCCCACAGATGCTTGCATTCGCTTTAATAAACTTCTATTCCCAATAAGAGTTGTCCGCGCCTTATCAATCAAATCCTGAGTAGTGCACAAAATAAAATCAAATCCATTACACCAGCATTGTCAGTTAATTGGAAAGCAGAACCGCCATTTCGAAACAATATCCAACTTCAAAAGAAAAGAAAGAAAAAAGATAAAGAGAGAAAGATAAACCTGTTTGGCAGCGAGAAGCTCACGGCATTGATCGTTCAAGAATGTAAGATCCTCCTGTATCTTCTTGATCCTACTCACTAGCTTCATAGGGTTTGCCTGAACTCCGGAATCCCGAATGCGAAATTTCACCAAATTTTAATTCAAATTCAAGAATAGACTTACAACAGGAAGAAGAAGAAAGCATGAGAGAATTATGAGGGACGGAGTTACATTATCGGGATATACTTGTTGAAACTCCCGCTCGAGCTTGAACTGAACCGCGTTTAGATCGTGGCTTCCTTTCTTCAGCAGATTCAGCAAGCCGTCCGTCGCTTCGTGATCACTTCGGCGGTCTTCGTGCCCCATTTCTCCTTCTCTTTTCTCCTCTTGCTTCTCTCTCTCTCTCTCTCTCACTGCGACACCAACACTCGGCGTTCTGAAATTCAAATTCGGCAGATTTCTTTTTTTTTTTTTTGGTTGGCTACTGTCCAATATGAATGGCGTTGATTTTGCCACGTCATTACCCTCCACGGAGTCCTGAAAAGACATTTTTGCCCACAATCTACCGACATGTCGTCGTTGGATCATATTGGCCTCGAGAATTGATCTTTAAAGGTCTTGGGAGAAACGTATCGGCTATTGGCTGCCGGCGATGGGGAGCGACGAAGAGATGGCTCTAGAGAGTCAGCTGGAGCTCCAGTTGGAAGAGCAGAAAGACTCGCTTGCTGCCCTAAACGAAGCGCTTGTCTCCGACCCTTCCAATCCCGATCTTCTCTCTGTAAGGATGGATCTCTATCTTTTCTTCTTCGTATATTCCTTTCTGTTTTTATTTATATCCTTTCTTCTTTGCATCCCCACCAATTGACACCTAGGGTTTCTGTTGATGTTTTGAAAGTTTGCCTTTTTGTTGTGGAACTGGTGAGACATGACCTGAAAAATGCAAATTGCTAAATTAGAAACCGATTCACCTGACGGCGGTTAATTAATGGTGGTTTGACGCAGTTGGTGTTCTTTTCGACGCTTATACCTGTAAAAGATTTTAATCTGAAATCTTTTTTTTTTTTTTTCTTGTTCAGCTCAAGAAACTTGATTTGAGTTTTTTTTTTTTTTTTCTTGCCGTTTCTTACGTCATTTCTCGCCTTTGCGGAAGCTTTTGGCATTATGATGTTTCCAGTATTTGTGAATTGGGGACAAAACATGTTGTTTGTTTGATATCTGGGTGGTTCTGGTATATTAGCAAAACACCCAGCAGATGTTTCCTGTTTTAGTGTTTTCATTTTCGTGATTGTCCCTTTTTCTCTAGTGTTATTGTTCCAAAATGCTGCTTCGTAAGATGTGCATAGGGCTATTAGTCACTTGCTGGAGTTCTGTTTTTCTGCATGGCCATTTATAATTTGGCAGAAAATGCAAATCTCACCTGATTCGTTTTGCAAAATAAAAATGAATGACAGCAATTGTCTTTGATTGCTTGCTGGCAAAAGACCTGTATATCTGGATGCTCGTGGATTAGGACTTTAGTAATGGGATTAGTGCTGGGAGGTGTTGCTTGACTAATCATGTGAAAGTTGGTTATTTTGTTTATGCTCTTTGTTTGTATTGAGGCGAGCCTTCGCAAAGTGGGGAAGATTGCTCCTCCGTGGCTTGAAGCCAGGAGATCATGTGTTTGGTTCTGGAAAAGACTTGTCTCGCAGTCCTCACAGAGTGCTGGCGCGATTCACTGCCCTCTCCACGATGGTTTTCACTAGTTGCTTGATCTTATTTTTCCTTCCTCAGGTTCAGGAGGAACTTGTTGTGGCTATTAAAGATGCAGAGGATGGACTTTTGCACTTAAAACGTGCTCGTTTATTGCGAGCAGCAGATGCAGCACTGCTTTCCAATCGTGCTGCTGAGGATGTCAAGGTAGAACCTCTTAATGAAACTGATGTTGAACCAGAACCTTTGGAGGAACCAAGTTACTCTGCTGGATCAAAATGTAGATTCCGTTATTCTGATGGGCGCTGGTATGATGGTCAGATTATTAAGTTGGAAGATTCTAATACTGCAAAGATCTCTTTCCTCACGCCTACATCAGAAAACATGTTGGTGGGTACCTGTTATTTTTCTGTTTGCCCTCTGACTATGCCGCTTATTTGTACTTTGGGTCATCATGATAAGTACTTTATTCCTTTACTCTGTTGTTTTGAAGTTTATTGTTGGGTTTGAGTTGGATTTGAGTTGGATTTGATAATTCAGCTTTGGAAGACTACAGATACACACATAATGAGGGAATCTATTTCCCAAATTATTTATTTAACATTTTATTTTTTCATTTAATGGAGGGGAGGCAATGAAATGTTATATAATGGAATGAAAGGAATTAATGCTGTTATACCTTCAGCAAATATTTGTCAGTTTTGTTCTTTGTTCTTTAATTAGTGACATAAGCCTGGCACATAAAATTGAAACATGCTGTTTAGGGATGGGAGCTGATTGATATTCTTGATATCAAACAGTTTGGAAGAACATTATTGTTGTGAGGGCATTTATGTGTTTGAAAGAAAATTGCTACAGTATTAGCTAGTCTCTGAAATAAAAGCTGATGATTCTCTAAAATGAGTGTACTAATGCAAAATCACCCAAGTGCAGATATGCAAGTTTTTTCTCCAACAAAGATGTCGATTTGGTCCTAACTGCCGCTTATCACATGGTATGTTATGATCATTTCTACCGTGTTGACCAGTTGGCCATGAAACTTACTCTGGAAGATTCCTTAAGTGTTTTTCATATCCTTGAAATTTAGGCAACACATTGCATGAGATATATGGAAGACATACCTAACTTAGAGCCCACAGAATCAATTATAGAACAAAAATGGAGTTTGCTTGGTTTCTGAACATGGGCAACTCTGTTTGATAATGTAATTCACTTTGCTGTGATGATTACTCCATCTATTCTGCTCCAATTGGAAGAGAAATTAGGTTGTTTTGGAATCGCTTCAAAAATTTATTCAGCTGTTCTTTTGACAGATTTCTAGCTCAATTGTGTTTGGCACTTTTCTTTGTTAGAGTTAAGCCTCTCATTCACGTTCACAATTTTGTTGAATGGGTTGCATTCTTTCCTATTTTGGCCTTGGTGTATCACTTACATCTATTTCAACTCCAATGCTAACTCCATTGTTGGACTCATGCTTAACATATGTCATATGCTAGTGCACGTTGTGTGCCTATGTTGTGTGTGTGGCCTTGGTGTATCACTTACATCTATGTTAACTCCAATGCTAACTTCATTGTTGGTCTCATGCTTAACATATTTCATATACTAGTGCATTTTGTCTGTCTCTCTCTCTCTCTCTCCCTCTCTATGTTACCAAGGAAGTTCTTCCAGGATCTCAAGAGATGATGTATGTGCAGGGTTTGATCTGTCATTATCTTCACTAAGGAAATACATCCCAACAGCTTGGGATCAGTCACTGGTGGGTTCCAGTATTTGGGCGATTTCAGATCGGAATGTTGGCATTTGGAGGGAAGCTGAACTTGATTCCTGGGATGATGAACTCAGAGTGGGGCAGGTTGTTTTCCGTGATGATGGAAGCTCTTTTAAGCTTGGCAGTGAAGATATGGCATTGTCTGAGTATGCTTTAGTAAGTGAAGAAGAAGAAAGTGATTCAAGCTCAGACCAATCTGATTGTAGTGAGAATGAGGAAGAAAGCATGCAAGGTTTAGGATTTCTTGAGAGCTCAGCATTACAAAAAGGTGTCCAAACAGAAACAGCTATATTTGCAAAGTGGGAGAATCACACCCGTGGTATAGCTTCTAAGATGATGGCAAATATGGGATACCGTGAAGGAATGGGTTTAGGTGTATCTGGCCAGGGAATGTTCAACCCTATTTCAGTTAAAGTTCTCAAGCCAAAACAATCACTGGACCATGCTTTGGAGTCCCAGAAAGAAGAAGAAAGCAAAGTGAACAATAAAAAAAAGAGAAGCAGAGGTGGGAAGAGAAAACGCGAGAAGAAGTTTGCTGCAGTAGTTAGGACAATAAAAGATGAAGAGGAATTGAGAGTGGATGTTTTCAGTCTGATTAATAAACAACTAGCAGTGCACAATGAAGCTTTGAATGGTGGTTCAGCCAAGAAGAAAGCTAAAGGCTCAGGAGAAAAAAAGGTGGATAGAAGAGATTTGATTGCTTATGATGATGAGGTGAAGGACTTGAGGATTCGTGTGGAAAAGCTTGAAGAGATGGCAAATAGAAACAAGAAGGACAAAGTGGTTTATGAGGCAGCGATGAGGAAATTGAACGAGACTCGCAAGGCCTTGGCAGAAGCAGAGGCTGCTCAAACATCTGCGTCAAATGCACTAGCCAGTAGAGAAAAAGAGAAGAAATGGCTTAAGTTTTGAGTTGATGGCTGATTAATGTTGTGTAATTCCACAACTTACCTGGCATATGAATGGTCTGGATCCAAAAGTACTCTCCTTTGCATGGTATCCTTTGTAAATGAGTGAGATTTCAGGATCATGTTATTTCGTATCATGCATCCCCTCACGTGCCCTTTGATTCACGACAGTGCTGTGTAATTGCTCCAATTCTTTTATGAACACTATTTAAGGGAAATCTCTACTTATTGCTTTTTATGTCCAACTTTGACGTTTTTAATGAAGCCCCATATCCAAGCTTGACAAGGACTGGAATCCTGCTTTGGGGAAAAGCAGTTTTTAAGCTGAAGTATTCCAAACGCAAGATATCTCAATTCCGAGCTTGTATATCTTATATCACTTTCGTAGCAATGAATACATATGATGTAAGTGATGCTATGCTAATATCAATATGTAAACAGGAATTTTGGGGTAAAATTGAATCCAGATATTACAAGAAAGCGGTACAAATGGAAATCGTGTGACCTGTACATGCTCTGTGAGCCCTTCAGTATCCAGGATAAATCACTGCTCATAGCAACCAGTAGATCTTAGGGATCTACTTGAGCTTCCATATGGCATGAGAACATTAACTTATCACCCAGAGCCAATTCATCATCTCCTGTGTGTTCTTACGAAGTTCGTTGTGTTCATAGCAATGGCAGTCAAACATGCATAAACTCCAGCCAGGCAAAAGCTTGCTGATACTAGAAGAAAGGCCTTCCACTGCCTTCCTGATGCTAGAATAGCCAATGTGGTCAACACGAGAGCTGTTGCAGAAAGAGCATTTTTCCAAGTATGGAAAGCCTTGACAGTACTGCTGCATCCCTTGCAATGAATTACATGTCGGAAATATCGGTTGGCTAAATTAGGTGCATGCATTGCTCCAATCCCACCCTTGGCCGGTGAAGAAGCTGAAGCACTAGCAACAAAACCAGCCGGAGCATGTTCCACGACAGCAGGCACTTCAGGCTGAGAAATTGAGCTATGCCCAAAATAATAAGGCATTCCATGTCCAACTTTGTCCATCCATTTCCTATATTCTGCTACCCATGTATCTGAGGACCTTAAGTTAAGATACAATTTCTTTGTGGGGACCTTTTCTTTAATTAAAACCTCATTTTGAGATGACAGAAATCCCATATCTTGCTCAAAGACCTTGCATGCATTCTGATGAAAGTACCACTCAGGGATCCACTTCACTGCAAAACTAGATCTTCTTGTTGAGCCAAACCTTACAATGAGCATGGATTTTCCTTGTCCAGTTGGTCTGCAAAGAAAAAGACCTGAGAAATAATGTTTCTGCCCCTTCTCATCTACAGTTTCTAAGCTATTGGATAGGACACAGGGTGCTTCAAACTGTAAGAAGTTTCGCGGTGTCTGACTTTTTCCTTTACTCCACCACCCTGCAAACCCTCGATCTGTTCTTTCAGTCACCTCAAAAAATAATGGTTTGGCATCTTCCCTTTTTGCAGTCCAGTCTGTCCTATCATGTGAGATTGGGACATGTGCTGGATCCATCAAATTTTCAAGAAGTATTGAGTGATCATAAGGAAGTTCATGGATGGTTGAAACATCTTGGAAACCAGGCCTGGAAAAGTTCTCAAACCAAGGTAGTTTGCTCACATTTGGAGGTGTCTTTTGAGACATCCACACCCATGCAACTCCTTGCGAGTCCCTCACCTCGTATGTTTTGACACAGGCTGTTCGAGGAATTTCGGCACTTTCAGGAAGCTGTTTGTGAAGATATTCATTGACTTCATTAGCCAGGAATGCACAAAACAAAATAATTATCATGTAATTGGAATTAAGAAAGTCAGACCTGAGGTATCTTGACACATTTACCGTCCCCTTCAAACTGCCAACCATGATATAAACATTCAAGTCTCCCGTCCATCAACTGGCCTTCTGATAGTTTAGCTAACCTGCATGTGACAGAAGGAAATTGAATGTTTGGCCATTTATAACATTCAAGTCTCAGAAGCTCTGTGCTCTCGGCCAAGGGTTTCCCACAGCAATCCACAACCAAGCAATGCAAGTATTATTTTTGGCACTACAGAAACTTCTATTCAAAAGCATGATTTAAGCTGCATATCAGTGAGCTATGTTATATCCATTAACTATTTGCAGTTCATGGCACAAATCAAAATTGTACATTTTGGTGGAACTCAATAAGCTGGTCCATGGTTTCAACGAGCAAAAAAACTGCCATGAAAGAGCAAGAAGTTGCTCCAATTTCAACCAGTTAGTAATTATGAGGCAACTGGACAAGCATTGAACTCCAGCGCGAGAACCCAATAAGCAGAGTGGTAAAGACTCTGGAACTCTTAATGACTTCAGCAGGCAGTAATCTGAATTTCTAATTTTCTTTCATCGACCTGCCGCATCCAATGCTCACGATCCAGCTTCCTTGGACAGCAATGCTCTAGAAATTGAATCGTTTTTTTTCTTTTTTTTGATTGAGCTTTACAAAATCACGTCAACCCTTTTGCTCCAAGAGTTGCATTTCGCAATTCTTCAAGGTGATCTTTACTAACTACAGCCAATTTGTTCTGGGATGTTTATTAAGTTGGAAGTCAACAAGAATTCAACAGCAGTAGTAGCAGTAAAATTGAAAAAGCAAACATTTTGCCCTGCCGCCCGGGGGGGTAGGGTAGGGTGTAATCAACGTGAAAGGGGATTACCTGTGGGGGCATCGATCTTCATAACATCGAAGCTGACCTTGTCCATCTTTAAACAAAACGATCTGCTTATCATAGACAGTAAGACCCAGAGGTGCATCATCCGGTACATCCCTGGTCAGGTAAAGTGGGTACCATTCCTGCGTCCAATCATACTCTGCCGTCACTCTCTCCTCTTCAATAGACGGACCCACAAGCACCGTCTGATCATTGTCTCCTCTTTCGGTCTCAGTCTCAGCAGGTGGAGAAAGCACGACACTTGAAAAATCCGCCGCTGCATGGAACTTCGTGGGTGCTGACTTGGGTTGGTGAGGTTTAAGGTAATGTACGGTTGGCCTTCTGGGTGGTTGTGTCAGTTTGGGCAGGTGAGAGAAACGTAAGGGTTTAGAGAGGCATGCGATGGTGTGAAATGATGAAGCCATAGGTAGTAGTAACTATAACTAGCAATGGTTTCTGCGGAGAAGGGAGGTGAAAAAAAGAGAAAGAGAGGGGTGGGAGAACTCAGAAATGGCTACATGCAGGGTGGAAAAAGTAGAGAGTGGGTAGAGAGAGATGCCGGAAGAGTGTCATATTAAGAAACAGCGGCCTTTGCTTGAGGGACGCTTGCAACTTTCCTGACCACACGCTCAGGTTTGTCCTTTTCTTCGCATTTCTTCGCCATCTAACTAACCGGGGGAATGCGCCAGATGCTGCATTATGTGTTTGTAGGTTTTATTTATTTATTTATTTAATAATAATTTTAATAATAATAATTATTATTAATATTATAATTTCTTTTAATAGTAGCCCAAGACGATGAGACATTGAGGAGGGCCCGAACCGCCCAGGTTCTCTGTTTTTCTATGTTCTTCCTGTGTTTCTTCAGAAAACAGAAAAGAAAAAAAAAAAAAAAAAAAAACAGAAAATTGAGTTAACATATCTAAAACCTGAGAGAATAAAACTCATATTGATTAAAAAATTAATTATTTACAATTTAAAATACTCAAAATGTAAATAACTTGAAACTTAAAATCACTTAATTTCAAATCTATCCACTCATAACGGTGACGAGTTATGATCAGCCACGCACGCCTTTGTCTGATTTCGAACACGGATCAAGTCGAAGTTTCTAATTTGAGGTAGGCTTAGATTCTGAAAATAACCATCTTGGAATTCTAGCTGAAATTTAACATATTTGTCTATTTATAGGGACAGAAGCTAGAAAAAAACCGTACAGAAAAAAAAAAATGCAAGACCCCAACATGTTCTGAGAGTGGAATTGACTGGTCTTTTCCTGTCTCGACCTTTTGACCAACAAGAACATGGTTAGTGGGTGTTAATGGAATACAAATCAATGCGGCTAACAGACAATTTCTTGCGAATGTTCTTTTAACATATTCCGGGAGTTGAATTGGCTGGAACATGCCTTAGTTGCTGGCTAACGCCGGCTCATTCTTCTTTTGAATGCAAGCTACCCTGAACGGTGAACCTGAGAATTCTTCTCCCCCGTAATTCTCTCCTATACACACTCAGCCAAAATTGGGGCGAACCCTTGTTTTTCCACCCAAAGCAACTCCCACTTGCCTTGTAACATTTTCACGCCTGTAAAATAAATGCATTCATGCTGCTGATGGAGAAGGGGGGTGGTTTGCAGGGGGAGAGTAAGATAGGGAAAGAGAGCAAAAGGTTCGCTCCCGTTTCAAAATTTAGCATTAGTCAATATAAGGCATTTCCCTGGACCTGAGGAAGGCTAATTTTGCATCTTTATAGGAAAACCTCGTGTTCATTACAGGTCTAAATCATCCAAGGCAAACTGACATTACTGCACTGTGTTCAGCTCATTTTATTCGCTTTGCCGTTGCAAAAAGCATCAACGAATCTGTACCAGACCACAAAAATATGGCAGTTCTTCGAAGAGATGTATAGAGTTAAATGTGGCCTCAAACCCAATGACTTGCTTACAGCCCATGGTGCCTGTCAGATAACCATCTCTCCATTCCGTCAGATCCCATAGCCGCAACCCTCTCTCTACTTGTAGCATGGCATCCACTTGAAGCATTGATCATGATTCAATGTGCTTGATTCAGGCCCTTTAGTTAGCCTCCATTACTTCTCCAACGACCAACCTTAAGACATGCTGTGGCCAAAGTCTCTACTTTGACAGGCTAAATTAAAACTTCCAACTATGTGCAATGGCACACCATATGATTTCTAGTTTCATGGTTCCATTGAAAGCCTAGCCACCAGGGACAATAAAACAAGCCAATTGAAAGTAATTTAGCCAGAATTCAAGAGGTGTAAAACCAATAAAGAAAGCATTCTAAGACTATAAGTCTTTCTTGCCTAGTTGGGAATGAGGAGATCCCATTGAACAATTCTCTCTTACCTGAAACAGACTGAAAAGAGATCCCGAAAGGAATTCTGGACAGAAGAAAAGCAATCATAACCCTCTCTCCCACACAGCATCAGGTCAGAGCACATAAATCATAATGGGCATTGCACTCCCAAACTCTATAACAACTTTCAGCCTTTCACAAGGACAAGGTTTAAAAGGAACCCGGAAAGTTTTAAGCTATTGGTGCAAGAGCATCCAGTGCCCCTAATGCCCCCTCAAAATCCATACAATTATTCCTTTTCACCATGAATATTTATATTTTTCTCTACTGCACAGTCAAACAATGACATGGTGGCATTCGTCTTACCTTTCTAAATGTGCAAGTTTGGCTAGAAATTCTATTCCCATAGGGCCTATAATATGTTGTCTGCCATACAAAGATATCCAGTGTGATGGAGGACAAGTTTTTTTCACCATCTAAAAGGCTAAATTGAGTTGCTAATGGTGTACATGCATATGAAGTAAAACAAGTAAATGTTCACTTCAAACCAACATAACTCGTTCAACCATTCCTTTTTGACATTGATAGGACATATTTCATTTGAGCTAATAACTATATTAGAAAATTACAGATGGTCTGAGACATTACCCATCTGAGAGTTTCCAAATTTATTGATTTCCAGTATCCATGCCATCAACTTCTGCAAGTTCTACTAGATCATCCACATCATCGATTGGAATTTCTTCATCATTGCCGATGAAAGAACCTACAGATTTATGACGTTTGTTTCAGGAAATATTTTATACCTGTCAATAATAACTGGAGTATTCTCGCTGGCGTATTCATCAGGAATGATGCATATTAGGTGGATCAACAAGGAACTATACTTGTAGAAATCAAAATTTAGGTTTCCTCCTTGGGGGAAAAAGGCAAAATTAACAAGTTTCATGGAACAATACAAGACAACTGAAATAGGTATATTTGCCCAAGTAATGAATAGCAAGAAGAATTTAATGATCTCTTTCTTTTGATTCCAGATGCGACTGCAGCCTAAAAATTAAAGTATTTCCAACACCATATCCATGACCTACCGCATTCCTCTCATTTAAGTACAACACATGCTGATTGTTCAAATAATTTGACATTGGAATAATAGTTTCTATTTACAAGATCTTGGCTACAAAAGCCAGAGACTTGAGAACATATCAGTCCAGAACACAACTGTGGAGTCTAAGGATGGGCCAATTCTTGAGCAGAGATCACCAAACCTGGGTGCATCTAAATCACTAGAAAGCCCAGGCCACCTCAGATAGGTACTGTATCCTCTGCCAAATAATATGAGCTATATGTCTGAGCCATTCTAACATATCTCGATGGAAGTAGAGGCCCAAAAACTGGTTGAGGTATAGTTTAACCATTCAACCCTCACTTGATGAGGAAAACTTCAACAAAATGTTGTCTCAATTCCAGACAAAAGACTCAAGTTAAGGAATATTCTTTGCAGTTGTCTTTATCTAAGTCATCTATCATTCCATTAAGGGAGACTAAATGTCCCCATTGTAACAGGGGACAGGCCAGCCATCACATATTGATTAGGTTACCAATCAAATAACTTACTCCATGTGTTCCTAGTGAAAAGCCAACTAAGTATCTGAATAGACTAAATTAAAGTTAGTGATTCATTTCAACTACTGTGGACAGAGAACAACACTTACTTCTCTGAACTGATAACGTAGGTGTCTGGGTCAGTTCACTTGCTTCTGGTGCACTATCAAGAAGATATGGAAGTCCCAAAAGCTGTAACAAAGATTCTGTTTGAGGATTCCGAGGACACTCTACACAAAAGAATGCAAAATAAGAAAAGAGTCAGGCAAGCATAACAAGAGGCTGTATGATGTATGATGAGAAATCAAAAAGGAAAAAACAAGAAAATTTAAAGATGGTGCATGGGAATCCACCATAAACCGACAGGCATTGATAAAACTCAATAATCATTTGCCAATATCAATATTCATAACAAGCCTGCTTAATGAAATAACATGAGCCCTATTTATAGAACTAAAAATGAGAATGATCTCTAACAATTAATAAGATAATTATCACTTCCTAAACTGTCTCCTAAAGTATTTCTTTTGATATCTTTTTCCATTAGCATGATCTGCATCACTGTATGTGGCCCAAAACCTTGATCAACAGACAACTTTAGACCACCTCGATATCAGAATGAATATAGGTATTGAAAGACCAATATTATGGAGGTTGGAAAACAAATTCTATACCATTAAAAACATTTTGACAATGTGTTTGCTTATGTAGATGAGGTAAAAGCCGATTCACTACAGGCATTTTCCAATCATTCAACCTACCAGCAAACAAAATTTGAACTACAGGTGCCAAGAAATCTCTTACATTATGAAATTCATCAGGTGATCATATGTTAAGACATAATAATCCCAAACATCCTGTTAGAGCATCTTGTTTTTGGTCAAGAATTTTGAATGCCTTGCAAAGGGCCATATTCAGGGATGCTAAACTTGACTGTGTGAAATCACTTAATATCATTATTCAATATCAGCAATAGATTTTGGGATGACTTCCAATGGCTGTTACCAGAAAAGGTACTGTTTGAGTCTGACCGACTGGGGTTGAAAGGTGGAACAGTGCGTGCAAAATCAAAAGGTTTGGCCCCTCTTTCTTGTAATCTGCTCCTGACCCATTCACAACAAGCTTGCATTTCACGTGTTGTATCCCTATCATTGAGAAGCCAAGGGTCATCAACTACCCAAAAAGTGAGGGTTCTGGCCACAACATCTTAAATCATGATCTAAGATACTTTGAAATGCATACAAACCCAAAATTTGCATTTTTAGTGGTTAACGGAAAGATAGAGTTAAACTTCTGTGTAATTGCGAGCCATTCTTCATCATAGTGAATTTCGTATGGCCCAGGCTCAGATTCTATTTCAACAATCTGCAAGATCATTAGTTCCCCAATTGTCAAATAAGCTGCCACAAAACAAGGCATTACGAACAAAATTCCCAATCACAATTGAACACCTGTAAAAATTTGCGCCTGGGAAGACATTTATCAAGTGCAAGAAATTTTGTCACTGGGCCACCTTCACCATGCTGAACAAGGGCAGCAAATTGGCAGTGCAGGTGAGCTGAAAACCAATAATTGGGCCTCAAGTTTTCCAACAGTTGAGCCGCAGCTCTACTTCCTAGGGTTCCTTCCCGAATCTGAGAACATTTCAATCTCATAAGATATAATGATCAAATTCAGCAATCAGAAAATATTTATTTATCATGGAAAATGCTAAGAAAAATTCTGCATGTTTACTTCCACTAAACAGTGTACTCTGGTAAACTACCTTCTTTTCTTTTGCAACTGTTTTTTTTTTTTCTTTTTGTTCTGGCTCTTTAAACACCAGAAGATACACCGGCTAGTCCCTTTGCATTTTGCACTCATGAGACTTTATGATGTGATAAAACAGATAGCAATCAAACTAAAAATTTTTCACTTAATGTCCAAATCAGATGCAAAATACAAAGATATTTTGATTATAATCCCTTGCCAAGAGATACCCTCTCATAGTCTTTTTTTGAATGGAGCAGCTGATATCCCATTTAATAGAAAATTTGCAGCAAAGAAGCAACCATAAGCATCCTTCAGCTTAATGCCTAGTATTAGACTAGCACCAAAAATAAAAAAAAAAAATACAGTAAAGCTTTTTAGGAGTTGCTATTTAGCTTATAAGCACCTCTTTTTCAAAGTATGGTTTACGTCGAACAAGTTGCTTCCAGTCCCCATAATCAGTGATACCAAGAGGCCAATCATGCGAAAGGAATATATCAATAGGTTCCACAATTTGCATAAGCTTGTGGACATCATACTCACGAACATGGTACACTGACCTTATGTTCCTAGCATCATACGGAGGCCTCTCATAGTGTCCTGTCCAAGTAAAGTGAATGCTAAATGTTTACTCCAACACTTTTGCATAATCAAGGTACGAACAGTGTCTAAACTTCACAGAAAGGTCAAACATTAGTCTTTCAGCATTCACATTCCAAAAAATGAAACACAAGCATTTCCAGCGGAGGTACAAGGAAAACCAACTAACCAACCAACCAACCAACCTAAATGAAAATCTCGCGCATTATAAATTCCAGAAAGTCCACCAATACGAAGGTTGCCAAACTTAACAACCCCAGCAAAACCCATGAAGTATATGTTAGGCGCCGCCCATCCTCCGTAATATCTGGTAAAAAAAGAAGCCACTGAATTACCAATTTCTCCTAAGAGGTTCCAATGAAACATCCGATTGGCAACTAAGGTCAAACGGCACTGGTAAGAATGTTAATCGTGTGCAATGTAGCGGTGAAGAAGGCGACTCACAATTCCCACAGATAATTGGAAGCTTCATGATTACCGCCGATGAATATAGTGGGAAGCGGAGCGACTTGTAGGCCGGAATAGTACTTCCAGAAAGACTTCATCTCACGATATTTCGGCGGCACACTTAAACTCTCCATGTCACTCACATTCCTCACCGCCTGGAAGTCGCCGCAGCAGATTAGAAGGTCGATTTTGGTGTGGTGAAGTTTCTCAATGTGCTCGATCGTTTCGTAAACCTTGTCCAGATCTCCATGCATGCATCCCTCCACTGCTATCTTCATCTCTCCCAACCCAACACTCCCAGCTAGCTTAGGGTTTTACTTTTAATTTTAATTTTCTTAACATGTTCCGAGGAAATTACAAGAATCGTAGTTTTACGAAATGGGCCTGGTCATGGGCCTGGGCCACTCGCCGTCACAGGATTAAGAAGGCCAGGCAGCAGAAAGCCCAAAACATGAGGAGCAGGTTTCCTGATAAACTGTCTGTCAAAAACTCCCAAAACCCTAACAAAAAATGCAATCCCGGGCTGGCTCCGTCTTTTCTCTGTGGAATCGAAATCCACAAGCTTTCTTAACGGCGACGAGGTTTCTAATATCACTCTCTCTCTCTCGAAGCCTACGGAGAGAATCTCGATAAAAGAAACAAAGGAAAGAGAAGGCAACCATGGCGGACGTTATGATAATGAAAGAAATGGAGGCGAGGGCGGTAGCCGCCGGGATCGATCTCTCCCAGGTCGACCTCGACGCCATCCAGGTCCCTCCCGGTGAGGAGTTTGGCGTTATTAGGTAATTTCCTTTTCAATGTTACTCCTCAATGCTCTGTTTGGTTGTCTAGAAATCCTGCGGCGGTCCGTTGTCCTCAAATTATTATTATTGTTATTATTATTATTTTTTACTTCAGATAGACCACGAAGATGCGATGTTATCTGACATGAAATTTTATTGTTCTCATCTTAGTGCAATTTGTGCTTTGATTGTGAATAGTAGTTATCTTTTACATTGTTGCTTTTGGGTAGTGATGACGAGGATGTTTATCAAGAGGAACAGTTGGACTTTGACACTGGTTTTGGCAACATTATCGTAGTCGATCATCTCCCAGTTGTTCCTCTGGAAAAGTTTGACAAGCTTGAAGGTGTTATTCGTAAACTTTATAGCCAGGTTGGTGGTATTAAAGAGGATGGCTTTTGGATGCCCATTGATCCCGACACCCAAAAGACATTGGGTTACTGCTTCATTGAGTTTAATACACCTCAGGTATCTATGTCTCCCTCTTTCTCTCAGTTGCACACACACACAGAGACATGTTTAGACAGTGTGGGACTGTTTGTGATATGGCTGATTTTGTAATATGAACAATTTCAGGAAGCTGAGCTAGCCAAGGAGAAGACTAATGGGTATAAGTTGGATAGGACGCATATTTTTGTTGTCAACATGTTTGATGACTTTGATAGATTTATGAGGGTTCCGGATGAGTGGGCTACCCCAGAAATTAAACCATATGCTCCTGGGGTAACTAACTAGTTCAATTAAATTGTTTTTTCTGTTAATCATTCTTTTTGTTATCCATTCTCAGAACTTCTTCTGATCTGTATCTAGGTGGACATATTTACTCATATTTATCATGCAATTACTTGTGTGCATCTCAGGAAAATCTGCAACACTGGCTTACAGACGACAAAGCTCGAGATCAGTTTGTGATTCGTGCTGGTTCAGATACTGAGGTTTTCTGGAATGATGCTAGACAATTGAAGCCTGACCCTGTTTACAAGCGTGCTGTATGTTGCATCTTTTATTGTATTGACTTAGTTGTCTAGTTACTGGAGAACCTTCTCAACTTTCTTTTTATGTAATCTGATTACTTGTCCAGGCGGCCACAGAGTGACAGACTGATATATAATGTTTCAAATTTCTGTTAGATGCTTATTTTTTTTGTGGGAAGTGTTACTTTCTTTTGGGAAGCTTAATCTTTTGTTCTATGATTAATACCAAGCCATGTGCATCTTGCAGTTGGACTGAGAGTTTTGTGCAGTGGTCTCCCCTTGGGACATACTTGGCAACAGTTCACAGGCAGGGTGCTGCTGTTTGGGGTGGTGCAAATTCCTTCAATCGCCTAATGCGATATTCTCATCCTCTGGTGCCTTTTTGGTTCTTTACATGCCTGGCAGAGCTGTATTTGGGCTTCACAATCTAACTTCATTGCTGTGAAATGCAGGTTAAACTGATTGATTTTTCTCCGGGTGAGAAATATTTGGTGACCTACAGCAGCCATGAACCAAGCAATCCCCATGATGCAAATGTGAGATTTATTTTTGTTGCTATTGTACTTCACTTTGTTACATATGCCTTGTCTGATGTTCTTGTTGTTTAGAGGATCGTGATTAATATTTTTGATGTGAGAACTGCTAAAGTGATGAGAGATTTTAAGGGAAGTGCTGATGAATTTACAATTGGAGGGGCCACTAGTGTCACTGGGATGTCTTGGCCAATTTTCAGGTATTTTCCTTGTTAGCAGTAACTGTTACCCTTATAAGCCTGCTTTTATTCCCTCCTCTCCTTTGCTGTTGGGATATTCCCACCAATGGTTTATAGTTTTGATGGCATATTGCTTGAATTGTTTCAGGTGGGGTGGTGGAAAAGATGATAAATATTTTGCCAAGATTGGAAAAAACATGATTTCTGTCTATGAAACTGAGACCTTTAGTCTTATTGACAAGAAATCTTTGAAGGTTGAAAACATTATGGACTTCAGCTGGTCACCAACTGATCCCATCCTTGCTTTATTTGTCCCTGAACTTGGTGGTGGAAACCAACCTGCTAGGGTGAGTACTATGTTTAAAAGTAGCCTTCCTACCATTCAATAACTAATGTCTTCTCCACCCTGCAATTATGAATTTTACAGGTCAGTCTTGTTCAAATTCCCAGTAAAGAGGAATTGAGGCAGAAGAATCTTTTCAGTGTCAGTGACTGCAAAATGTACTGGCAAAGCAATGGAGACTACCTTGCTGTAAATGTTGATCGGTATACAAAAACAAAGAAAAGCACATACACAGGCTTTGAGCTTTTCCGAATAAAGGAACGAGACATACCCATTGAGGTATTGGAGCTTGACAATAAGAATGACAAGATCATTGCCTTTGCATGGGAGCCAAAGGGTCATAGGTTTGCAATTATTCATGGTGATGGCCCAAGGCCAGATGTAAGTTTTTACTCAATGAAAACTGCTCAGAATGCTGGCCGGGTTTCAAAGCTCACTACATTGAAGGGCAAGCAAGCAAATGCTCTCTTCTGGTCACCTGCTGGTCATTTCATAATACTTGCTGGACTGAAGGGTTTTAATGGACAGTTGGAATTTTATAATGTTGACGAACTTGAGGCCATGGCAACATCCGAACATTTTATGGCTACAGATATTGAATGGGATCCCACTGGAAGGTAATTTTAATACACATTATAGTAGTTCCAATGCAGGGGTTGTCTTGAACATCATTAAGGCTATGTTGAACTGGCGGCTTCAATGTAGGGGTGCCTTTAAAATCATTGAGGCTCTGTTTTTCATTACCATTCAAAACTCTGACTGCATTTTGCAACTGAAATGGAGCATTACTATCAAGTTTGCATTGTACATCTGCTGGAAATCAGTCTAAATAATGATTGTTACAAATTTTTTATTCTTTTACATCCAAATAGGATATTTGATTCCTTACTTATTCTGTGGCTTTGATGTGTGTGCTGTTTAGGTATGTGGCTACCTCTGTGACTTCAGTACATCATGAAATGGAGAATGGGTTTAACATCTGGTCTTTCAATGGCAAGCTACTTTATCGGATACTCAAGGACCATTTTTTCCAGGTGGGACGAATCATCACTCTTACGTTGCAATGGTAGAAAGTGGTTATTTGTACTGTTTTCATTGTTTGGAGGCATTTATTGATACCATTGGCCTCTATTTCCACTTAATTATGTTCAGTTAATAGTTATTTAAGGGATCATTTACATGGTGGGTTGGTTGTGAGTATCACTAAACATGGTAAGTTTAGTAATTTATAACTTTCGAAGAAATGGTAGAGAAGAAACTATTGTGTTGCATTCGACTCTTTTTCACCTGTTTCTTAGAGTGAACACTTGTCTTTTGCGCTTACCTACCAAATTGCTGTACATTAATTGGGTGTGCCAAAGTTTTGGGTTTTGGCCATTATGACTACCACTTATTTGTGATTTAAGCATTTGCTGACTTGTAATTTTTGTTACAGTTTTTGTGGCGACCAAGGCCAGCATCTTTCTTGACTCCTGAAAAGGAGGAAGAAATTGCAAAGAATTTGAAGAAGTACAGTAAGAAATATGAAGCAGAAGACCAAGATGTGTCATTGCAGTTGAGTGAGCAGGATCGTGAGAAGAGGAGAATGTTGAAGGATGAATGGGACAAGTGGGTCTCTGAGTGGAAGCGGCTGCACGAGGAAGAGAAAATGGAGAGACAGAACTTAAGAGAGGGGGAAGCCAGTGATGAGGAAGAGGAGTATGAAGCCAAAGAAGTTGAAGTGGAAGAGTTGTTACATGTTACTGAAGAGGTTCTTTCTTTTGAGTTAGAACAGGTGTAAGCTTTTGTTGGTGATAAAATCAGAGCTCGCACATACTCCCTGTTTTTTTTTTTTTTATTTCAACTGCAGCTGTGGCGGTATTCCTAAAACCTTAGTCCCTGTGATAGTTCTTTGTATGGGTATTTGATTGGGAATTTTGGTACTATTCTCACTGACATTACTGTGGATTTATATTAGTGTCATAAATTTTGTTAAGATCTAATATGTTTGTGATGCTTATTCTTGCGGTGGAACCCTACCGGATTTTCATTAGTGCCCTGCCGCTAATAATTATATCTATAGCTACTTTGATCTGAACAACAGAAAGAGCATGCTCTCATGCTATGATTAATGGAAAAAGGAACCCGGATACCCGGATTGTGAAATTACACAGAAGAGCCCTACACTCTTCAGCTGCTGCAGAGAATTAGTGAAATATCTGGTTTTTCGGCACAAATGAATTAACATCAGTATCTTGCAGGAATGCGTCTCTGTGGCAGCAAGACAGTGGGGTTATAATGGCGAAAGCATTGTCCGCTTCAGACAGCTGAATGTGTATTAACTATAGCCTAGAGGGGCCCAGGTGAACCAGGTCACAACGCGTGTGGAAGTATAGACAAACAATCTGAGAATAAGATTCTTTTTTGGGGTGGGGTGGCCGATTTCGTTCTGGAGTGTTGCACCATCCAAAAGTACTGATCGAAGGGGAAAAAAGCAGAAAAAATTACAAGCCTCCTTCGAGTGCCGAATTGTCTCTCTTTCCCGCTTGAAACACTTTACATAGATAAATTGTAAGATGGTGCATGACAACTTGGCCACCGTTCGAGTGTCACAAGGAATGGTGTATGTAATAAGATGCCTTTTGCTGCTCTTACATGTCGTACTATAAGAAGATGCCCATGAACTAGAGAGTGAGTAACTCGCCCCAGAAAATAAAAATTGTTAAAATAAATCCTACTCGTACATCTAACAATACTCTGTTACAAATTATAGTATGACGTAAGAATTTTATTGTAAATTCTGTGAGAACAACCTGCCATCCGATCATCGAAAAATTAAAAACCTCAATGGCTAAAGAAGCAATTCTTAGACATGCTGCTAGCACCCCATTTTTGTACAATTATATATTGTCAACTAATGAGAACAAACATTGACATGTTCTGTATCTTAACCTAAAAGTAGTGTGTATTAATATGTATATATCTATATATATATATATATATATATATATATATATATGATGTTTATACTATATCTTGGGAGGATGAGTTGGTGAAAGAGCGATAAGTTAGTGGCAAAGAAGATGATTTGCATGAAGCAAGCAGCTGGGATGATTGGAATTGGTACCCAACTGTTATCATTGTGTCCTTTCTTGGGAAAGTAAGCATGTGTGGAACTGGAGACAGACCGATGACCCGTTCTGAATGAAACTTCACTCCATTTTGTTACGCGATAAGATGGCAACGTATTTTGTGACGACACTTGATATGTCGTCAGCCAATCAATCAATCAATCAATCTCTCACATGCTCCCGGTGGGAACAGCTTCCAGCTTTCTTCCACCATCCACTAGAGCAGCTATTTGTAAGAGTCTAATCCTCCTCTCTCTCTCTCTCTCTCTCTCTCTCTCTCTATCTCTACGATATTCCATGTCTCATTAATCTATGTTATACTCCACTCAAATTATATGACCCACCGCAAGATTCCAATGATAATGGCAACTAGTTAATATGGAAGTAACGTCTGACAACTCACTCCTCACAAAAAGAGAAAAAAAGCATCCGACAAATTCTACCATTTTCCTTGACGTGGGGCCTGTTAACAAACAATATTCTTTGGACATTTTAGTAGGGCAACGACGACGACGAGGAGTTAAAACACTTGGGAGATTAACAAAACTTCCGCGTACAAAAAGTGAACCTCATTTCTAGATTCAGACCTTATATGTACTCTTGTGCTTGACTTCTTCTTCACACAGGCGTCAAGACATTATAGATTAAATGCCAATGGAAAGTACGTGGTGCTAAATGTTGAACATCGTTTCACCCCACCGCCATGTTATCTGTGCATTTTCGTTTGATCCCCCCTTAACACCGGCAATAATTAATGCATCGCGTGGTCTTGCGTGGACTCAATAACTCGAGACCAAGCTTCATGGTGAAAATTTCCATTAGACCCACTTGCTAATTGGATTTTATGCAACGGCAACAGAAGCTTGATTCATTGACTTTCAAGTTGGTAATAACAACACCAAACTTTTTTTTTTTTTTTTTTTTTTAATTTTTGCTTTGAAAAGTCTCGTAGCCGTATTTTTCTAGATGGGGAATCGAGGATAAGAGAAATCCAGGATCAGTGGAACCAAGTCTTTGCATAAATCACGCAATTGAACGCGACATGGTATGAGCAACATTAGCGCCAATCTATCGCTCCACGGAAATTCTTGCCTATGACAAACATTTCCAAAATTCTGTCACTTATAGGTATGGCGTAATGATCAATTAAAGGTACTTTTTCTTATTCTTTCTCCATCTACCTATCTTTTAAGGTTTTGAAGTCTATATCCAAGCCATTGACAACATGCAAACTTTCCAGCAAAACACGTCTACAAACACCATTCCAGTGAACATGAATCACCACTTATCATTATTTTCTCAACATAACTTAAAAAATATACACTCAAAAATTTTTCAAATTACTCTTATTTTATTTATACTATATAATAGATTTAATTTTGTATTAATTTTAAGTTGTTTATTATTTAAAATTAATAATTTAATTTCATAAAAATGATAAACTGTATAATTTTAATTTTAATTTAATTTATTATAATTTTAATTACAATTTATATATTAATTTTAATTTTAAATTCAAATTAGATCTGTTTAATTTTATTTTATATTTTTTAAAAAAATAAAAATTTTTATAAAATAAAAATTTAATTTATTCGGATAATCACGGATGCATGGTTAAATAGGTATGATTGAATATACGTCTCCTTTCCCATTTGGTCCACTCCCACATCAATATATATATATATATATATATAGAAAAAGATCATTAAAAAAGCGTGTGAGCCGACATTATAAAGATGATGATTCCCACCAAGAATTTGACCGCGGGTCGTGCTATCGGTAGTGAGAAGCACTTTACCTATATTTTTGTGATTAGTGCAGAACAGTTATGTATCATAATAAAAGTAGAAACGGTACTATACATAAATTTGAATAATTTTTTTTATATTTAATTTTAATATTGATAAATTTAAAATTTAATATTATATTTTTTATATAAATATTTATTTATTTAAAATAACAATAATAAAAAAAATTAAATTTAAATTAAAAAATATTAAATCAATTATTAAATTATTATAATAATAGATGCTTGACAAAAATCAATATCTAATGAAATAGAGATGTAAGGATTCACGGACGGACGGATTCTCACTGCCTAGCTTATAAATATAGCCCAAGTGGCTTGTACCGGAAACAAATAAGAGAGAAGTTTATAGGTTTTTATTCCCCATGGCTCTTCTCATTTCCACGATTTCCTTGAGGTGTTTCCTATGCGCATATTTTCTCAGTGTATGCCTCCTCTTTTCTCCGGACAAAAGCTATGCCTCTTTTGAAGGAAGGAAAGTTGCTGAGGGCCACCGTCCTGATCAACTCAGCTCTCATACCGTCCAACTCAGCTCTCTGCTTCCATCAACTGCTTGCAAAGTATCTTCAAAAGGTTATTTACGTTACCTCTAAATAAACACACGCGGGCACACACCCACACAATCTCTCTTTGCCTGCAACATAGGTTTTATTTAAGGTTGCGCAGCTTGGACACACATTACCGACACAAACTGCAAGAAGATTCCTTGCTATATTAATTTCGCTATTCTTATGATGATGCCTGTGTTTTTTGGTCCTAATTAATTATGATCACATCTTTATGCCACGGTTTGTAGAGGGGAATGACTAAGATTCTCTCTCAATTTTGCTTTAATTCTAACAAGAAATTATTCGAATTAAAAATTTTATATTGTTATAGTTGAGTTTTATAAATAAATTCAAAATTTTATATTATTAAGTAAATTATAAAAATAAATAAAGTGGTAGTCTATATTCATAATTTCTGAATAATAAAAAATTTAAAAACTTATGAAAAAAATATATACAATTTAAAAATTTAAATTATGAAAATAATATAAAAATTAATAAATAGTATATTAAAAACACTAATCAATCTAAGTAGAACAAGTCTCCAAGTCGTTAATGGCATTCATGACATTCTGCCAAGCCTACCAATATTAATGAACCTTGAAAATTCTCTGGAAATTTGATTGGCATAGAAAATAAAGACCTGGTCATTGGAAAATTCCTTCTTTTTTTTTTATTGAAAGTTCTGTGGAAATTTGATTGGCATAGAAAATGGGGGCCTCGTCATTGGTAAATTGGGAACCGGACAGCAAGCAATGTGTTGATTAGAAACTTTTTTTTGTGGTAGGAAAGGAAAATAGCAGCAGCGATTATGGCTTAAAAAATTTGATTGCCGATAATAATTTAGAGTCATTATTCCTTTGTAAGATTTCATTTTAAACTTAATTGTTATATAGAACCGAGAAAATTATTTTTGTTCTGATTTTAAATTCGTATATAAGTCAATTGATTCAATTTCATTGCGACACATCATTTCTCCCATTTGGCGGACATGCTGCTTTTGAGTGATATAGCACTGTACAATAATGATCTGTTAGCTTATTTATTTATTTGAATTATATATTTTGTCTTTATCCCTTTGGATTAATAAATCTACTAATGGTCTAATTGAGTTCTATCTTATGCACTAAAATATTATCCAATTAGGCGGTCGGTTAGGGTGACAGAAGGCAGGTTGCGCAAAAAGTCACGGTTTTTCATAAAAGACCTGTTCAAAGACCGTAGCCGAACAGAAAATTTGCTTGATTCCCAATGAAATAAAGAAAAAAAAAAAAAAGATTAAGAAGACAGAGTAAATGTCGGTTTCTTTAAATCAATAACAAAATATCAATGAATCAAAAAATTGTATGCAAGTATATCGAATCACTAGTATCTGAAAAAATTAAAATTATTTATTTTTTTTAAATATAATCTAAAATTATATTTAAAATTATATTTATTTATTTATAATTATTTGATAAATAACAATATAATTTTATCTCTGACATATATATTTTTTAAAATTATACATGATTAATTATTAATTTTTATTTTGAAATAAAAATAAAAAATAAACATTTCAAATATCAAAAAATTATTATCAAAAATTAATTATTTTTAAATAATTAATGTATCTCCTCACTGTGGTATGGTTGCGTGGTTACAGAATCCAACAAGGGGGCATCATTGAAAGTAGTCTACAAGCACGGACCGTGCTATCAACAAAATCACGATGAAGAAAAGGCCAGTGTAATTCCCAATCACACGGAGATCCTCCGGCAGGACCAGCTCCGAGTGAACTCAATCCACTCGAAGCTCTCCGGGAACTTGGCAGTGGCCGGAGGAGGAGGAGGAAGCAACGATGTGAAGGGGCTGGATTCAACTAGGCTGCCGGCCAAGGATGGCAGCACAGTGGGGTCGGGAAATTACATCGTGACCGTAGGACTTGGGACCCCTAAAAGGGACCTGTCGCTCATGTTCGACACCGGGAGCGACTTGAGCTGGACCCAATGTCAGCCTTGCGTCAAGTCTTGCTATAGCCAAAAGGAGCCTATTTTCAACCCTTCCCAGTCAGCTTCCTACTCCAACATTTCATGTTCCTCCTCATTTTGTTCTTCACTCTCCTCCGCCACTGGTTAGTAAAATCAAACATACCGCTCACCCCCTTTCATTATTTTGTTGCATGTAGTCTCTTGCTAGATTCAATTCAATTCAAAATTCTACTTACTAAAGGTCCAAACCACTGACGGCCAAAAGTAAGAACAAAATTGGAATGGCATGGATTGGTCGCAGGTGCTCGAATTATGTTGTATTAAAAAAAATTACACATTTTATATATTAACTCTTTCTGCAATATGATTATATTAGATGAATTCGTAAATTGTAACAATTAAATGTGCTACATTCAATTGTTGAAGGCTATCCGCCTCGCTGCACTCCCCCGTCGACATGCGTCTACGTCATCCAATACGGCGACTCCTCTTTCTCCCTAGGCTATCTCGGCAGCGAAAGGCTCACCCTTACATCAACTGACGTTTTCGACAACTTCCTTTTTGGTTGTGGCCAAAACAACCAGGGTCTCTACGGCGGCGCTGCCGGCATCCTCGGTCTGGGTCGTGACAAAATGTCCCTAGTCTCGCAAACCGCACAAAAATACAACAAGATCTTCTCTTACTGTCTCCCGTCCGCCTCCAGCTCAGACGGCTTCCTCATCTTCGGCGGCACGGCTTCAAAATCCCTTCAATACACGCCGATTTCAACAATATCAGCCGAACCTTCCCTTTACGGCATAGATTTTACGGGAATCAGTGTCGGCGGCACCAAATTGCCGATCTCCACGGCAGAATTCTCGACAGCCGGCGCATTCATTGACTCCGGCACCGTCATCACGCGCCTACCACCGCTAGCATACTCCGCTCTGAGATCGGCGTTCAGGCGACAGATGTCTAAGTACCCAACGGCACCGTCAATGTCCATACTCGACACCTGCTATGACCTCCACAGCTACAAGACGATTACGGTGCCCAACATCAGCCTTTTCTTTAAGGGGGGCATTCAGGTGGATCTCGAAAAAGCGGGAATTTTCTACGTCAATAGTCCGTCACAAGTTTGCTTGGCATTCGCCGGAAACAGTAATGCGACGGACGCGGCCATTTTCGGGAACTCGCAGCAGCAGACGCTGGAGGTGGTTTATGATGGAGCTGCCGGAAGACTTGGGATTGCACCCGGAGGTTGTAGCTGATGATGATCAAGTTCAAATTGGGGAAGGCTCTGAAATTAAGCCAAGGAAGAAGAGAATCTTTAAAGTTTGGTTTTTCAATTGAGTAGAAATAATATGGTAATTTGCAATTTGTTGGCATTGAGAAGATCATACGGTAATATGCAACTTGTTGGTATTGAGAAGATCATCAAATAATATGATAATTGGCAAGTTGTTGGCATTAAGAAGATCATCGGGAATTTAGGTCTTATAATAATGGTGTGTGTAAATAGATAAAAGGAAGTTTGAAAGACGTCCGTAATTATTAAAATTTTCCTTTGCACACTGTTAAAAATGTTACGGAGGCGCGGAGATGGAACGTGACAACTGGACATGAAACATTTAAATTAATGATTGCTGATTTAACTTACTAAATATAGTTTGACACTTTTTTTAATAAATAATAATTTACCCATAATTAATAATTAAAATTGAAAACCAATTGCAATGAATGACTTGAAACTTGACGTATCTGCGTCTGGTTTGCTTGGTTTGGCAACAATAATCAGGTAGAAATTGTCAATTTGGCATCAACATTTCGTAATGTGAACTCTCTCTCTCTCTCGTTGGTCCGTCCCACGCATGATCTTTCCACGCCTGTGATGAGCTCATCAAAAGCCCAGCAGCAATATTTAGGGACCCAATTGCCCAATTGATTAAGGCTATACAGCCAATCCACTTCTCGGTCGCATAATCCACTTGTGGCCTGTGCCTTGGGATTGTAGCTGGCCCAATCAAGAGAGCCGAGAAACTCAGTTTATTGAACCCAAGAGAGCCTAGAATTCTTTTCAGTTGAGTTCCAATTTTTTGCATTTTTTCCCTTCTCCATATTTGATATTCGGTTAATTTGGCTCCACTTCTAGAGTAATATATATATATATATATTTTTTTGGCTCTAACATAAGTTTCACATTTAAATAACTAAAATATATATATATATCTTGTTACAAAAATATCATAAATCTCTTAATTTTTTTTTAAAATATCTGAACTTAAATAATTTATTAGAAAGACAGTATAAATAGGTTTAATTTTTCACTTTTGCCAATGTTTAAGCATGACGTACTGTTGCAGTTGGTGGCCACAACCCACTTACATCTAAAATTCCCTTAATAAAGACGTTTGTACAATATCACTTATATCTGTAAATTTTAACAAAATTAACTTCCATGAATAGTGCTGGTGTGGTAATGCACAAAGGCATTGTTGCCGTATGAAAAATTTTTCACCTACATAAAAATTATATTTTATCAACATATATAAAGCACTTTAACATCTTTCGCAAAATAATTGAATTCAATCTATGATGATAACAAAGACTCGGTCTATAGACCAAAATTGATGAATCATCTTGGCAATTAATAATGCTTCATGTGAACAGCTTTTCATCAATTATAATAATGTAGTCATATGATAGTGCCAATCACCTTTAATAATGTATTCATATGTTTAAACCCTTAATTATGTAACTTTATATGTCCTAGTGAAGTTAGATGGATTCTTAATGAATTAAATTCTAAAGGCCTTAGTTGTATAAATAAAGAAAGAAAAGAGACAAAACAAAACATTTTTGAGAGAGAAATTCCACTAAAATTTTGAATTTTTTTTTAATGACCATTTTCAAAATATCTTATAAATTCTTTCTATCATATTTTTTGACAAGATCTTATTATATGAATTAATTTATAGCTAACCAAAGTAACATACTTGTAAATAGTATGAGTTATCTTTAATAATTTATTCATATGCTATTTCTTTCACGTTAGTACTTTTAATAATGTAATTTTATAGGTTAACAGTGAAGTCATTTATAATTTTTATAAATCAAATTCTTATAAAAAAGTATTTCATCTATATAAAAAAATATTTTACTAGCATATGTAAATATTAAAGATATTCAACTTCTTTTGTTGCTTGAAAATAAATTAAATAAATACATTTAGCATGTAATATAGTTAGCTGCATATTATATTTAATAAATTTTATTCACAAAGCTTTTTCTTAGTATAGACCTTCTAAGTAAGGGTATGGAATGTCTTATGTTAGAACCCACCAAAGGGTATTAAGCTATTAAGTAATTAATAGTTGTTAAGAAATGATACTTTGCATTATTAAGTAGCATGACTGCGATGGAGCGGGGTTTACCTAAATTTTTCTCTTTGTTGGTTTTGGTACATAAAGTTTCTTAGGTGCACAAGAAGGATATCAGCACACAAATTTATTTGTTATTTTGTTAAACTTTTATTAGTCAAACACTACAAAAATTATACGAGATTATTCAAATTTGAACTTCATAGCATAACAATTTTAGATATCTTTTCCGCTTAAGATCGGAGGACATTTAACTGACACCTGTTACAAGTTTGTTTAAGATGACATTAAGAGTACATAATTTTAAACTCATGTATGAAGCATATGCTACTAGTTTTATTACGAGGACACTCTTGAAATTCAATAGAAATTATAGAGAAATCACATTAAATCTTTCTATAACAATTGAAATTAAAGCCCAATTACAATTGAGATTATAGACTTCACTTTGTCTTTATCTTAATCTACTTAATTATGACTAAAGCTATTTCAATACTTTAATATTATATTGTTGACCATTAATTGCCATAACTGTAAGTCCTAAAATCTACATTTTGCTCTTGAATGTGATAAAGTACAATTAGGGCTTGCCATTAATAATTACCAATAATGGTTAGTTCACCTAAATGGGTGTTTAAGGCAAAAGGTAAGCAAACCTATGAATCTCCATTTTCTCTCCAATCAATTATTATTAACCCCAACCTAACATTTGTTCTCTTGAATTGAAGGACTATAGTTGGGATTGTTGTACAGTTATGTCCCTCAAGGATTTTGCACGTCTTTAGTAGCAGTAGTAAGGATGGAGGAATAAGGTATTTTGACATTGATTTCTAGAATGCAAAGTGAAGCGCCACATAAAATGAGGGATGAAAGTGAGAGAAGAAGACAATGTTAGAGAAGATTTCATTTTGCCATTGATATATTGTTGTTAACTATCCACGACAACGTGTGTGTGGTTAAAAGCTTTTAAGCCTTTTTTTTTTTTTTCTGAACCATTTTGAAGCTATTCCTAATGGACATGAACTATAAATTTGAGGGTCTAAAGACATTTCTCTAAATTTTTGTCTAGAGTATAAGTAAAAGACTTTTTGGTTCAAATATGAGCAAAAGACTTTTGAATCAAAGTAATGACTATTTTAGCCATCGATTTAGAAAAGTAATAGTTATTATTGTTTACTTAGCATTACTTTAAACAATTATTTTACATTTTATTTTTAAAATTATTTACTCTCTTTAGGATAACTTACTTTCAAATGTAATTATATAAATAATGTAATTGTATATCTATTAATATAAATAAAATTATTCTTTTACTATATATTAACTTTTGTTTATTTACCTTAAATAACATATGAATTATAAATAAAAATTAAATTTTTAAAATCTTAAATAAAATTTTTAAAACAATTAAAATAATTTATTAACACTTTAAATTTGAAAGAAAAATTAAAAAAATAAAAATTCCTCCGTCAAAAAGTAAATTGGTACTAATTCTAATAAATTTTTACAAACTTGATACTTTTATATTAATTTAGAAAATTTAATTTCAAAAACTTTGTAATGAGTTCAAAATAAGTTTTCCGTAATATTTTTATGGTTTATACAATATTTGTTATAAATAGTTAAAAAAAATTGAAAGATATTTTATTTTAAAAATAATTATATTTAATTATTTTTTAACAAATATCTGAGAGGTCCCTGTTGATGCGCGTACACCTCTTTTTTCACTTTTTGGGTTTCAATATGTGGCCAAAAGATTCGGTCAGAGAAGGAGTAAATTGTCAACATGATACAACTCATGTAACTCGACGAGCACAGTGGGGCGCAGGTCTTCTGTAGCGTAAGACCCAGGAGTCTGGACAAAAAACAATCCAGGACCAGTGGGGGCCAAGTCTCTGCATACATCACGCAAGTGAACGCGACATGGTATGAGCAAGATTAGCGCCAATTTATCACCCACGGAAATTCTTGCCTCTGACAAACATTTTCAAAATTCTGTAAGTTATTGGTATGGCATAATGTTCAATTAAAGGTACTTTTTCGTTTTTTCTTTCTCCATCTACTTATCTTTTAAAGTTCTGAAGTCTATATCCAAGCCATTGACAACTTGGAAACTTTCAGTCAAAACATATTTACAAACGCCGTTGGCATGAAAATGAATAATTACCCAACATTTTTTTCTCAACATAACTTAAAAAATATACATTCAAAAAATTTTTATAACACTCTTATTTTATCTATATCATACAATATATATGATCTTATATTAATTTTGAGTTAATAATGATTTGAAACTAATAATTTAAGTTCATAAAAATGATAAATTATGTAGTTTAATTTTGATTTAATTTATTTTAATTTTTAGTTTAACTATTAATCTTAATTTTAATTTTATGTTTATTTTATTTAATCTTATTTTGTTCTTTTTTTGAAAAAAAAATAAAATTTGTATGAAATAAAAAAAAATTAATTTAAACTTGTTTAAAAATTTTAAAAAATTATTTATATTATTATTATTATTATTATTTTCGGCATAAACCTCCACCTAACTTCCAATTGGAACGGTCTGTTCAATTGACAATTATTTTCACCAATTAACCGTCAATTCTACGATTTTAAAATATTTGGACCGTAATTGATCCATCATTTGATTGATTTCAATTATTTACTAGCCCAGTTGGCATCTGATTTAGAGTCGAATTGACTCGGCGGTCAGCCCTACCACACAGCTTGGAGAGACGTGACACGTTGAACACGTAGGAAACAGAGAAGAAGGGGAAGTTTCCGAAACTATTTAGAAACCCCTTTTTATTTATTTATTTTCTCGGATAATCACGCATACATGGTTAAATGGGTGAGATTTTCATCGAGTGAAAAGCTTGCGTACCTTGATTAAATATACTTGTCAATTCCCAATTCGTCCATTCCCACGTCAAAAATATATATATATAATACAGTAAAAATAAAAAAATATCATACATAGCGTAAATTTAATTTTAATATTAATAAATTTAACATTTAAAATTATATTTTTAATATAAATTTTTATTTATTAAAAGATAAATAATAATAATAAATTTTAATTTAAATTAAAAAAATTATATTAAATCATCAATTAAATTATTATGTTAAATAATACAAGAATAATAATAGATGCTCGGCAAAAATCAATAACTAATAAAATAGAGGCGTTTGTGATTGGTGACATGTAAGGATTCAAAGAGGGAATCTCGCTGGCTAGCTCCCAAGTAGCTTGTACCGGAAACAAATAAGAGAGAAGTTATAGGCTTTTATCCAATGGCTCTTCTCATTTCCAGAATTTCCTTCGGTTGGTTCCTATGCGCATATTTTCTCAGTGTATGCCTCCTCTTTTCACCGGACAAAAGCTATGCCTCTTTTGAAGGAAGGAAAGTTGCTGAAGGCCACCATCTTGATCAACGCAGCTATATTGTCCAACTCAGCTCTCTGCTTCCATCAACTGCTTGCAAACTATCTTCAAAAGGTTATTTACGGTCCCACCAAATAAACACACGCCCACACAATCTCTCTTTCCCAGCAACATAGGTGTTACTGACACAAACTACAAGAAGATACCTTACAATATTAATTTCGCCATTCTTATGATGATGCTGTGTTTTTTCGTCCTAATTAATTATGATTACATCTTTATTCTATGGCTTGTAGAGGGAGAAAGACTAAGATTCTCCCTCAAATTTTCTTTACCTCTGACAAAAAATCATTTAAGACTTTTACTTATTATAGGTGAGTCTTATAAATAAATTCAAAAATTTATATTATTAAATAAGCTTCAAAAATAAATATAATAATAATTTAAATTTATAAGCTCTGACCCTGTGATGTCTCCTCGCTGTGGTATGGTTGCGTGGTCACAGAATTCAACAAAGGGGCATCATTGAAAGTAGTCTACAAGCACGGACCGTGCTATCAACAAAATCACGATGAAGAAAAGGCCAGTGTAATTCCCAATCACACGGAGATCCTCCGTCAGGACCAGCTCCGAGTGAACTCAATCCACTCGAAGCTCTCCGGGAACTTGGCAGCGGCCGGAGGAGGAGGAGGAGGAGGAAGCAACGATGTGAAGGGGATGGATTTAACTAGGCTGCCGGCCAAGGATGGCAGCACAGTGGGGTCGGGAAATTACATCGTGACCGTAGGACTTGGGACCCCTAAAAGGGACCTGTCGCTCATGTTCGACACCGGGAGCGACTTGAGCTGGACCCAATGTCAGCCTTGCGTCAAGTCTTGCTATAGCCAAAAGGAGCCTATTTTCAACCCTTCCCAGTCAGCTTCCTACTCCAACATTTCATGTTCCTCCTCATTTTGTTCTTCACTCTCCTCCGCCACTGGTTAGTAAAATCAAACATACCGCTCACCCCCTTTCATTATTTTGTTGCATGTAGTCTCTTGCTAGATTCAATTCAATTCAAAATTCTACTTACTAAAGGTCCAAACCACTGACGGCCAAAAGTAAGAACAAAATTGGAATGGCATGGATTGGTCGCAGGTGCTCGAATTATGTTGTATTAAAAAAAATTACACATTTTATATATTAACTCTTTCTGCAATATGATTATATTAGATGAATTCGTAAATTGTAACAATTAAATGTGCTACATTCAATTGTTGAAGGCTATCCGCCTCGCTGCACTCCCCCGTCGACATGCGTCTACGTCATCCAATACGGCGACTCCTCTTTCTCCCTAGGCTATCTCGGCAGCGAAAGGCTCACCCTTACATCAACCGACGTTTTCGACAGCTTCCTCTTTGGTTGTGGCCAAAACAACCAGGGTCTCTACGGCGGCGCTGCCGGCATCCTCGGTCTGGGTCGTGACAAAATGTCCCTAGTCTCGCAAACCGCACAAAAATACAACAAGATCTTCTCTTACTGTCTCCCCTCCGCCTCCAGCTCAGACGGCTTCCTCATCTTCGGCGGCACGGCTTCAAAATCCCTTCAATACACGCCGATTTCAACAATATCAGCCGAACCTTCCGTTTACGGCATAGATTTTACGGGAATCAGTGTCGGCGGCACCAAACTGCCGATCTCCACGGCAGTATTCTCGACAGCCGGCGCTATCATGGACTCCGGCACCGTCATCACGCGCCTACCACCGCTAGCATACTCTGCTCTGAGATCGGCGTTCAGGCGACAGATGTCTATGTACCCAACGGCGCCGTCGCTGTCCATACTCGACACCTGCTATGACCTCCACAGCTACGAGACGATTACGGTGCCCAACATCAGCCTTTTCTTTAATGGAGGCATTCAGGTGGATGTCGACAAAGCGGGCTTTTTCTACGTCAATAGTGGGTCACAAGTTTGCTTGGCATTCGCCGGAAACAGTAATGCGACCGACGTGGCCATTTTCGGGAACTCGCAGCAGCAGACGCTGGAGGTGGTTTATGATGGAGCTGCCGGAAGACTTGGGATTGCACCGGGAGGTTGTAGCTGATGAAGAACAAGTTTAAATGGGGGAAGGCCATGATATCAAGCTAATGAAGAAGACAATCCCCAAAGCTAGCTTTTTCAATTGACTAGAAATAATATGGTAATTTGCAATTTCTTGGCATTGAGAAGACCATCAAATAATATAGTAATGTGCAATCTTTTGGCATTGAGAAAATCATCAAATAATATGATAATTTACAACAAGTTGGCATTAAGAATATCGTCCGGAATTTAAATTCTAAAATGATGTGCGTAAATAGTTAAAAGTGACGTGCATAATTATTAAAATTTTCCTTTGCACACACTGTAATTCTAGGTATGAAAATGTTATGGGACCGTGAAATTGAAAACTAGACACGAAACATTTAAATTATTGATTGCTGATTTAACTTATTAAATATAATTTGACACTTTTTTTTAATAAATAATAATTTACCAGTAATTAATAATTAAAATTAAAAACCAATGCAATCAATGACTTAAACTTTACGTATCTAATTATCGCCTCTGGTTTGCTAACGAGAATCTTGTAGAAATAATCAATTTGGCATCATCATTTTAGTAATGTGAACTCTCTCTCTCTCTCTCTCTCTCTCTCTCGTTGGGGTGTCCCCCGCATGATCTTTCCACGCCTGAGATGAGCCCATCTCAAGCCCAGCAGTTATATTTAGGGACCCGTATGCCCAATTGATTAAGGCTATGCACCCAATCCACTTCTCAGTCGGATACTCCACTTGTGGCCTGTGCCTTGGGATTGTAGCTGGCCCAATCAAGAGAGCCTAGAAACTCAGTTTATTGAAGCCTAGAGAGCCTATAATTCTTTTCAGAGTTCTTTGTTTTTTTTTTTTTGCATTTTTAGTCTCGCTCTAGGTCTGGCAACAGCGAAAGACCCCCTATCGTAATTCGAATAGGAGCTGACCGCTGAGCCCACTCCGGCCTCGCAGGGCGAGCACAGCGATTCTGTTCATAGATCCAATTATTTGATGTATTTTAAATGTAATTTTGTTTTTTTCTTAAATTTTTTTGGGCTCCAACATAGGTTTCACATTTAAATAACGGAAAAAAAATAAAATATTTAATTACAAAAATATTAAAAATCTCTTAAAATTTTTCCTTTTATATCTAACATTGCAAGCAATCTACTAAAGAGACAATATGAACACGTTCAGTTTTTCACTTTTTTCTATGTTTAAGCGTCCAATAAATCTTGATGTACCGTTATGGGTTATGGCCACAACCCACTTACATCTAAAAATCTGTTAACAAAGGCATACATCTGTAAATTTTACAAAATTACTTCCATGAATAATGCTGAGCTGGCTAATGCACAAAGGCATTACCCCATGAAAAATTTTTTACCTACATAAAAAATATATCTTTTCAACATATATAAGGCTTTGAGCATCTTTACTAAATAGAATTGGATTCATTCTATGATAATAAAGACTCAACCTATAAAGCAAAATTGATGGCTCATCTTGGCAATTAATAATGCATTCTTATGTGAATAGCTTTTCATCGATTATAATAATATAGTCATATCATAGGACTAATCGCCTTTATTGATGTATTCATATGTTAGAACCTTTAATTATGTAACTTTATATGTTCCATTAACTTCTTCTATGAACTACCCATTAAAATGCATTTGATGCAATTAAGACCCTATGACAAATGAAATAATAAACTTCACTTTTGTCATTGTCCTAGTGTTCTTAATTATGACTGAAATCATTTTAATACTTTGATAATATATTGTTGACGATCAATTGCCACAACTAAAGGTCCCAAATTCTACCTTTCGCTCTTGAATGTCATAACTAATAATGGTCAATTCACTTACATCAGTGTTTTAAGCAAAGGCTAAGGAAACTTAAGAATCTCCATTTTCTCTCTAGACAATTATTGTTGGCTCCAACCTAATGTTTGTTGTCTCATATTGAAGAATTATAGTTGGGATTGTTGTATTCTTGTGCCCCTTAAGGTTTTTTCATGTCTCTAGTAGCAATGACAATGATGGAGTAATAGGGTATTATGACATTGATTTCTAGAATGTAAAGCAAATCATTGCATAAAATAAGGAAGGAAGGTGAGAGAAGAAGACGATGTAAAATAAGATTGCTTTTTACCATTGATAGATTGTTGCCAGCTATCCATGACAATTTGTGTGTGGTTGAAAGCTTTAAAGCTTTTTTTTTTTTTTTTTAACTTTTGCACCATTTTGAAGCTATTCTTAATAGATATGAATTATACATTTGAGGGCCTAAATACATTTCTCCTGTTTTTTGTCCAAAGTATGAGTAAAAGACTTTTTGATTCAAATATAGGTGGAAGACTTTTGAATCAAGGCAATGCCTCTTTTAGCCATCCACTTGAAAAAGTAATAGTCATTATTGTCAATGTGACATTACTTTAAATAATTGTTTTGCATTTTGTTTCTTAACCTTTTGCTCTTCTTAAAAGTAATTTGCTTTCAAGTTTAATTATGTAAACAATATGATTGTTTACCCATTAACATAAATAAATCATTCTTTTACTATATACTAACTTTTATCTATTTGTCTTAAACATGCACATGACTTGTAAGTACAAATTAAAATTTTCAAAATTTAAATAATATTTTAAAAAGAATCAAAATAATCTATTGACATTTTAAATTAGAAAATAAAATAAAAAAAATTAATTCCTAAATTAAGAAGTAAATTGGTAATACCTTTAATAAATTTTTACAAGCCTGAAGTCTTTATATTAACCTAGAAAATTTAATTTTAAAAAATTTGTAAATTTAGGATAAGTACTTCATAATGTTTCTACTATCCATGCAATATTTATCATACGTCGTTTAAAAAAAACATAAAGATATTTTATTTTAAAGGTATCTTTTTTACAATTAATTTTTGACAAATATATAAAAGGTATTTATTAATCCATATACACATTTTTTTTTCTTTTCTTGGGTTTCTATACATGGCTAGAGAAGGACCAAATTGTCAACATGACACCACTTAAGTTTTTTGTCAAAAATTAATAAATGTGTGATTAAATTAATAAAATAAAGTAAAATATGTAATGAGTTAAAAAAAATATTCAATAATTGACTAAATTATTTTGTTCTTAATTGCATATTTTTTTATTTTAATTGAATTGCCTTTTAGTTTTTATAGTAAAAATTTTAAACAATCTAAAAATTAAAAATTTATACTTTTATTTTAGAGGTCTTGATTTCTAATTTTAAAAGAAAAAAAGTTCAAGATTTATGAAAATAGAGAGTTATTTTCATTGTAAAACTCAAAACCTAATAAGTCTTCTAATTGACCAAAAAGATTTAAAATTTATATATATATATTAAGTGAGGTTTATATTTTGTCTAATTTATGGTTAAATCCTATAGCCATGAATCATTTTTTTTAATTATTTTTTGAGAATTGTATACTATAATTTAAAAGTAATAAAATAAAAAATTAGTTTAATTTTAATATAACTTTGTGTTTTGCTTTGTTTTCACTTTCCCTTTATGTCTTTTCTTTTAGGTGATAGAGAATTGGTAAGATTCTTGTTGGACTTTTAATCCAACAAAATAAATATAGTATATTCAAATCTAAATTTTATGCGTCAGACTTAAACCATCTAATATTTCTTAGTTTTTTTTTTTTTTTGTGTTTTAAGGAAAACTTGGTGGCCTTTAGTCTTTTTCTAGTATATATGCGTCAGACTTAAACCATTTGCTTGTCATTAGGATGTTAGCTTCTGATTTGAAAACATATAAAAAAATAACAAAAATGAAACGAAGATAAACTTTTTAATTAATAGATCAAGTTGCTTATTAAGAATTAATTAACTTTATACAATGTTTTCAAAATTTATGAGTAAAGACATAAAGCAAACTCTTCTTCCATAACCTAAAAGAGTGGGTTTCATAAATCCCTTTGTTTAAAAGATTGCCATTTTTTTTTCTTTTTAGTTCTTGGGTTGCATGTAACTATAAGATGAATTCATAGTTAAATATAAAGAGAAAAAAATTGAAGAAGAAGAAGATGATGAAAATGTGATGTCATATGAGTTTGTAAATAAATATTTGAATTTTGAGTTAAGTTACTTTTGTTAGACAAATCATCATATTATTTTTTAAGTTTATAGGCTTATAAATGTCATATTACTCTTTTTATCTTATTATTTTTTTTTCCTTTTCTTGTCCCATTAGAATGTTATTAAATGCCTTGTAACCTAATGTTTTAAACTTATAAAAAGATATAAGATCAAGTTCAATAAGTTGGTACCTGTTCATTGTTTTCTTTTTTCATGTGGAACATTAGTTTAATTCACACTTGTAACTTTCAACACTCCTCCTCATGTGTAAGTCTTTTCATATTGAACTTTACTACATTAGACTATGTTATCCTTAAATACACCAAAATAGCCATTAGATGACTATAATTAACTACAACTCCATAAGGTAATCTGCTTGTTTTATTAATGGGAATTATGTGTCCATAAATATATGAAGTATAAGACTCAATTTTTTATTTTGACATCACTTGTTGGAAATAGACTTAGGGAGACCTAAAACAAATTTAGAGAGTTTTAACAAATGGATTGGAGCAAGCAATAACTTAGTTGGCTTTATTTATATCTTACCCAAAACTTTAATGCATTGAATTATAAGTTTTCCTTCACTTATAAATTACTTGTTCTTTTTACCCTTTTTTTTATGTGGAAAACTTAACCTCAACTCACTCTTCCTCAAATGTAAGTTTTGTCACTTTGGGCTTTGCTCTCTATAAACATGTCAAATTACTTTAATGGAGTTTAGCTATCACCTTACTAGGCCTTCACTTTACTTATGGCATTAGTGAGAAACACATCCATAGGCATTAGTGAGAAACACATCCATAAATGTCTAAAGCTTAAGGCCAAAGCTCAGAGTCTAATACCCACTTATTGGTAATGGATCAAAGAAGAGTCTAAACAAACTTGGAGAGCTTTAAGCTAGAGTGAGCAACAACTTAGTAGGCATTGAGATCATATTTTATCCAAAACCTTAATGTATTAGATTATAAGTCTTTTTCTAATTATCATTTCTTATTTCTTCATCTTTGTTTTAATATGAGACATTAGTCTTAACTTACACTTTTAACTTTCAAGACTCCCTTACAAGTGTGAGTCTTTTAACATTGGGCTTTGATCTTATTGAATGTGTTGAGGCATTTAGAATTTAATAAGGCTTAACTATAACCATAAGACTTTTAATCCATTCATGCCACTAGTGGGAAATACGCATCTATAAACATTTAAGGTTTAAAGTTGAACCTTTGACTATAATACCACTTTTAGAAATGGATTAGTGTAGAGCCCAAACAAACTTGGACATATGTAACAAATGTGCCAAAGCAAGCAACAACTTAATAAATTTTGATACCACATTTTATCTAAAACCTTAAGTGATGCAATAATTGATAAAGAAAGATATTTTCAAAAGAAGCATTTTGGAATATTTCATTTTACACCAAATTAGGATTCTTATATTTAAAATACATTGACATAATTCTTTTATTTGAGAGATTTTCATTTTTTTATTTAGGTTATTTTGAGATATTCTTTTTTTAGTTGAGATTTTCTTTTTATTATTATTTCCATTTTCATCTTTTAACCAATTTTATAAATAGGATTTAACCTTAGTTTTGTAAATCACACCTATCATGAATATTTAATTAAGATATAATATTAAGTTCAATTTTCTGGTGGATTCTTGTGATAGTTTTTATTTTTAGGTGGATTTCTACTTTGTTTTATTATTAAGTATTATGTTATTTGAATTCTTAAAAAAGCAAAAAAAAAAAAAAAGAAAATTAAATACAGTGCATGTTATATGAGTTGAGTTTCTTAATAAATATTCTTTTATACTTAAACATTGTTCTTGTGTGAATATCAAAATTGCTAATATTTTAAGTTGAGTTATTTTTATACTTTAAATGATCAATTTTTATGTTATAGGATTTGAAAGTTTAAATAAAGAGTATTTGTATATCCTAATTTTGGTATTATATTTTAGTTTGTTAGTGATGGTTATGGTTGGGAATATGTTTATTTTGTAATTTATGATTGTTATTTATTTAGGGCTACCAAATTATGCATTGCATATACATCACTTAATGACTTTTTGATTTAAGAAATGAATGTTGATGAGTTAGTTTGTTAGTTATTTAGGATGGAATAAGATCATTGCACTTGTTGAAGATAGGCTTTAGTACAAAGGATGTGTCTAGGGTTGTATCATAATGTCTCACTTGTTGGTTCGCTAAAGTTAAAATGCATACACTCCATTTCCTATACCACATGTACCTTGGCTTAAAGTAAGCATGGATTTTGTAAGATGTCTTATTTTATTCAATGTAATAAGTTAATTGATGCATCTCATGTTATCAAGTTATTTTTTAGAAAAGTTATGAAATTATATAATTTGCCTATTTTTATTTTATTTAATAAAGATGTCAAATTTGTTAGATACTTTTTTAAATACATTTTAAAAATTATGTAAGATTAGTTTAAATTTCTCACTTATATTTTACCATCAAATAAATGGTAAAATTGAGGTAGCCAATTAAAATTTAGATGATCTATTTAGGTGTCTTGTGGGTAATAAGGACTTCATTGTATAACGTTCAGAGTTTCATTGTAAATTCTGCCCTGGCATCCGATCATCATCGAACAATTAATACCGCGGTGACTAAAGATGCAATTCTTAGACATGCTGCTGGCTCCCCATTATTAGACAATTATATATTGTAACTAATGAGAATAAACTTTGGCATGTTCTATATCTTAGTGAAAGAGCCATAAGTTAGTGGCAAAGAAGTTGTTTTGCATGATTGGTTGGTTCTCAGAAGTTGCAAGAAACAAGCCGCTGCGGTGATTGGAATTGGTACCCAACTTTTATCATTGTGTTTTTTCTTGGCAAAGTAAGCATTTGTGAGCCGTTCTGAATGAGACTTCACTCCATTTTGTTACGCGATAAGATGATAATGTCGTTAGCCAATCAATGGATCAATCTCTCTGATGCTCTCCTCTCTGTGGGGACAGTTTCCAGCTTTCTTCCACCACACACTAGAGCAGCCATGTGTATCTCTCTCTCCCAGAGATTCCGTATTCCACTCAAATAATATGATAACCACAAGATTCCAACGATGGCAACAAATTAATATGAAAGTACCGTCTGACAACTCACTCCTCAGAAAAAAATAAAAAATGAATACATCTGACAAGGTCACCATTTGCCCTGACGTGGGGGAGGTTCTGGCCGGCCGTTATCAAACAGTTGTCTTGGCACATTTTTAGTAGGGCAATGACAAACGACAACGACTTAAAACTCTTGGGAGATTAACAAAACCTACGTGTAGAAAAAGAGAACCTCATTTCTAGATTCAGATCGTTTATGGACTCTTGGGTTTGACATCTTTTTCACACAGGCGTCAAGACATTAGATTAAATGCCAATGGAAAGTATCTGGTACAAAATGTTGAACATGGTTTCACCCCACCACCATATTATCTGTGCATTCTGGTTTGATCCCACTTAACACTTTGCAATTATTAATGCATCGCGTGGTCTTGCGTGAATTCAATAACACGAGGCCATGCTTCGTGCTCATAATTTCCATTAGAGCCACTAGCTAATTGGATCTGTTGCAAGGGCGACAGAAGTTGATTCATTGACTTCCAAGTTGGTAGTAACAATCCCAAACTTTTCTTAATTTTGCTACAAGGAGTCTCATAGCCGTATCTCTTGATAGGCAATCGAAGATATTAAGTGTGCGCTTAAATATTCAATTATCCAGTTATGTTTGTGCCTCTAAGACAACAACAGTCTCCCCACTAGGATACAAAGAACAGAGTTGGATCATTTGCACCACAAGTGCGGGATTAACCTATAAGGTAATTAATTACTCTTTTCCAAAGAACGAGAAAAATTACAAAAATTCAGCCAAATTGAATCTACGAGGAATTTTTTTAAAATGATATTTTTAAGAAAAAAGAGAGAGAGAGAGAGAGAGAGAGACCAACTCGGTGAGAACAGTGGGACCCAAGTCTTCTGTAAGGCAAGAACAAGAGTTTGGATGAAAAAAAAAAATCCAGGATCAGTGGAACCAAGTCTTGAATAAATCACGCGACATGACATGGTATGAGCAAGATTAGCGCCAATTTATCACTCCACGGAAATTCTTGCCTATGACAATCATTTCCAAATTCTGTAAGTTATAGGTATGGCGTAATGTTCAATTAAAGGTGCTTTTCCTTTTTCTTTCTCCATCTACTCATCTTTTAAAGTTTTGAAGTCTATATCCAAGGCATTGACAACATGGAACACGTTTACAAACTCCATTTCAGTAAAAATGAATAATCACCCGCCATTTTTTTTCTTAACATAACTTTAAAATGTACACCCAAAAATTTTTCATAATATTCTTATTTTATTTATACTATACAATAAATTTAATTTTGTATTAATTTTGAGTCAATTATGATTTGAAACTAATAATTTAAATTAATAAAAATAATAAATTGTATGATTTTGATTTTGATTTAATTTATTGTAATTTCAATTTTAATTTTAATTTAACTACTAATTTTGATTTTAATTCTAAGTTTGATCTGTTTAATTTGGTTTTGCTTTTCTGAAAAAATAAAAATTTGTATAGAGTAAAAGAAAATTTTAATTTACTCTTGTTTAAAAATTTTAAAAATTATCTATTTGATTTTTATTTTTATTTTTTTGGCATAAACCGCCACCCAATTTTCGACTGGAACCGTCTGTTCAATTGACAATTATTTTCTACCAATTAACCGTTAATTCTACAACTTTAAAATATTTGAACCGTAATTGATCCTTTTCGTTTCACTCATTTCAATTATTTACTAGGCCAGTTGTCATGTGACTTAGAGTCAATTAACTTTGTGATCGCCCCACCTGACAGGTTGGAGGGATGTGACATGACGCGTAGGAAGAACAGGGGGAAGTTTCTGAAACTACTTAGAAATACCATTTTTTTTCACCTATTTAGACGGATAATCGCGCATACATGGTTAAATGGGAGAGAAATGAAAAGCTTGCTCACCTTATTCACAGACTGATTCTCACTGGCTAGCTCACCGGAAACAAGTAAGAGAGAAGCTATAGGTTTTTTTCCCATGGCTCTTCTCTTTTCCAGGATTCCCTTTACGTTTTTCCTATGCGCATATTTTCTCAGTATATGCCTCCTCTTTTCTCCGCACAAAAGCTATGCCTCTTTCCAAGGAAGGAAAGTTGCTGAGGGCCACCATCTTGATCAACACCGCTATACTGTCCAACTTAGCTCTCTGCTTCCATCAACTGATTGCAAACAATCTTCCAAAGGTTATTTACATTACCTCTGAATAAACGCATGCGCGCACACACCCACACAATCTCCCTTTGCCTGCAAGATGGGCTTTATTTAAGGTTGCGAAGCTTGGACACACATTACCGACAAAAACCACAAGGATAATTTCGCTATTCTTATGATGATGCCTGTGTTTTTTGGTCCTAATTAATTAAGATTACATCTTTATGCTATGGTTTGTGGAGAGGGAATGTCGGTGGCCCCATCAGCTGGCTTATTGGTGCTATCATGACATAAGCTGTATAGATTTCGCAATTGGTAGGAAAGTTCAACCGAGTCTTGTTTTTGTATTTACTTAGAAACCTTTTTTGGGGGTAGGAAAGGAAGATAGCAGCTTAAAAAATTTGATTGCCGATAATAATTTGGGGTCATTATTCTCTTGTGAGATTTCATCTTAAACTTAATTATTATATAGAACCGAGAAAATTATTTTTGTTCTGATTTTAAATTCATATATAAATTCAGTTTCTTTGTGACACAACATTTCTCCTATTTGGTGGATATGCTTCTGTTTTTGAGTGGTCGATGGCAAGATAGCAATGTACAATAATGAGCTGTTAGCCTTTTTTTTTTTCTATTTGTATTATATATTTTGTCTTTAGCCCTTTGGATTAATATAACCAGCGGCATGTTTGTAATTCAACTAATGGTCTAATTGAGGTCTTTCTTATCGACAAAAATATTATCCAATTAGGCGGTCGGTTAGAGTGACAGAGGGCAGTTTGCCCAAAAAGTCGTTGAGTTTTTCATAAAAAAAACCTGTTCGAAGACCGCGAAAGCTATGGAGCCGAACGGAAAATTTGTTTGATTCCCAATAAAAAAAAAAAAAGAAGAGTACAAAGTAAATGTTGGTATCTTTCAATCAGTAACAAAATGTCTCACAAGTTAAATAGGTATAACATACTTTAATGAATAAAAAGATTGCGTACAAGTATATTTAACATGAAATAAATTAAATTTATTTATTTATTAAAAATATAATTTAAAATTAGGATATGAATGTTTCAAATATTACAACATTATTATTGAGAATTAATTATTATTAGATAATAAATATATCAACTACGAGAACATACGTGACCTTATTTTGTCCCCTCGATATGATATGGTTGCCTGTTCGCAGAATTCAACAAGCGGGCATCTTTGAGAGTAGTCCACAAGCACGGACCATGTTATCAACAAAATCACGATGAAGAAAAGGCCAGTGTAATTCCCAATCACACGGAGATCCTCTGGCAGGACCAGCTCCGAGTGAACTCAATCCACTCGAAGCTCTCCGGGAACTTGGCAGCGGCTGGAGGAGGAGGAGGAGGGGGAGGAAGCAAGGGGATGGATTCAACTAGGCTGCCGGCCAAGGATGGCAGCACGGTGGGGTCGGGAAATTACATCGTGACCGTAGGACTTGGGACCCCTAAAAGGGACCTGTCGCTCATTTTCGACACCGCGAGCGACTTGTGCTGGACCCAATGTCAGCCTTGTGTCAAGTATTGCTATAGACAAAAGGAGCCTATTTTCAACCCTTCCCAGTCAGCTTCCTACTCCAACATTTCATGTTCCTCCTCATTTTGTTCTTCACTCTTCTCCACCACTGGTTAGTAAAATGAAACATACTGCTCACACCCTTTCATTATTTTGTTGCATGTAGTCTCTTAGTAGATTCCATTCAATTCAATTCAAAATTCTACTTAGGTGCAAACCACTGACAACCAAAAGTAAGAACAAAATTGCAATGGCATGGATTGGTCGCAGGTGCTCGAATTATGTTGTATTAAAAAAAATTACACATTTTATATATTAACTCTTTCTGCAATATGATTATATTAGATGAATTCGTAAATTGTAACAATTAAATGTGCTACATTCAATTGTTGAAGGCTATCCGCCTCGCTGCACTCCCCCGTCGACATGCGTCTACGTCATCCAATACGGCGACTCCTCTTTCTCCCTAGGCTATCTCGGCAGCGAAAGGCTCACCCTTACATCAACCGACGTTTTCGACAGCTTCCTCTTTGGTTGTGGCCAAAACAACCAGGGTCTCTACGGCGGCGCTGCCGGCATCCTCGGTCTGGGCCGTGACAAGTTGTCCCTAATCTCGCAAACCGCACAAAAATACAACAAGGTCTTCTCATACTGTCTCCCGTCCACCTCCAGCTCAGACGGCTTCCTCATCTTCGGCGGCTGGGCATCAGAATGCCTTAAATATACGCCGATTTCAACAATATCAGCCGAACCTTCCTTTTACGGCATAGATTTTACGGGAATCAGTGTCGGCGGCACCAAGCTGCCGATCTCCGCTGCAGTCTTCTCCACGGCCGGCGCATTCATTGACTCCGGCACCGTCATCACGCGCCTACCACCGCGAGCATACTCTGCTCTGAGATCGGCGTTCAGGCGACAGATGTCTAAGTACCCGACGGCGCCGTCACTGTCCATACTAGACACCTGCTACGACCTCCACAGCTACGAGACGATTACGGTGCCCAAGATCAGCCTTTTCTTTAATGGGGGCATTCAGGTGGAGGTCGACAAAGCGGGCATTTTCTACGTCAATAATTCGTCACAAGTTTGCTTGGCATTCGCCGGAAACAGTAATGCGACGGACTTGGCCATTTTCGGGAACGTGCAGCAGCTGACGCTGGAGGTGGTTTATGATGGAGCTGCCGGAATGCTTGGGTTTGCACCGGGAGGTTGTAGCTGATGAAGAACAAGTTTAAATGGGGGAAGGCCATGATATCAAGCTAATGAAGAAGACAATCCCCAAAGCTAGCTTTTTCAATTGACTAGAAATAATATGGTAATTTGCAATTTCTTGGCATTGAGAAGATCATCAAATAATATGGTAATTTGCAAGTTGTTGGGATTAAGAAGACCATCAGGAATTTAAGTCCTATAGCGGTGTGTGCAAATAGTTAAAAGGAAGCTTGCAATACTTGCATAAATATTAAAATTTTCCTGTAATTCTAGATATGAAAATGTTACGGAACCGCAAAAATGTAACGCGAGAACAGAACATGAAACATTTAAATTATTGATTGCTGATTTAACTTATTAATTATAGTTTGAGACATTTTATAATAAATAATGATTTACTTATAATTAATAATTAAAATTGAAAACTAATTGCAATGTATGACTTAAACTTTACGTATCTAATTCTCGCGTCTGGTTTGCTTGGTTTGGTAACGAGAATCTGGTAGAAATTGTCAATTTGGCATCATCATTCTCGTAATGTGAACTCTCTTTCTCTCGTCGCTATGTCCCACGCAGCATCTTTCCACGCCTGAGATGAGCTCATCTCAAGCCCAGCAGCAATATTTAGGGACCCGTATGCCCAATTGATTAAGGCTATGCACCCAATCCACTTCTCAGTCGGATACTCCACTTGTGGCCTGTGCCTTGGGATTGTAGCTAGCCCAATCATGAGAGCCCAAAAACTCAGTTTATTGAGCCTATATATTGCTTTTTTCGGCTCTAACATAGGTTTCACATTTAAACAACAGAAAAAATAAAAAAATGAAACATCTTATTATAAAAATATCAAAGATCTCATCAAATCTCCCTTCTTATATTTGAAATTCCATGCAATTTATTATAGAAACAGTGAGAAGGAGTTCAGTTTTTCACTTTTGTCGGTGTTTAAGCATCTAATAAATATTGATGTGTCGTGGGTTGTGGTCACAACCTCCTTGCATCTATAAATCCCTCAACAAATACGGCTATACAACCTCACTTACATCTGTAAATTTTAACGAAATTAACTTCCATGAATAGTTTTAGGCTCGCTAATGCACAAAGGCATTGCCTTATGAAATATTTTTCACCTACATAAAAAATATGTTTTATCAACATTTATAAGGTACTCAACATCTTTTGCCAAATAGAATTAGATTCATTCTATGATAGTAAAGACTTAGCCTATAAACCAGAATTGATGACTCATCTTGGCAATTAATAATGCATTCTCATGTGAACAATTTTTCATTGGCTATAATAATGTAATCATATGATAGTCCAAATCACCTTTAATAATGTATTCATATGTTAGAACCTTTAATTATATAACTTTACATATTTAAGTGAAGTTATTTAAATTCTTAATGAATTACATTCTAAAGATTTTAATTATATAAATAAAGATAAAAAAAGAGACAAACAACAAAAGGTTTTTGAGAGAGAAATCTACTAAAAACTTTGAATTTATTTTTAGTAAATTTTTTAAAAGTGCTTTATAAGTTCCTTTTATCATATTTTTTTTGTAATATCTTATTATATGAATAAATTTACAGCTAACTAAAATAATATACTTAAAAATAATATAAATCATCTTTAATAATTTATTCATATGTTTATATATTTATATTAGTACTTTTAATAATGTAATTTATAGGTTAGTTAGTAGTGATGTTATTTAGACTTTTTATAAATTATATTCTTATAAAAAATATTTCATATATATATATATATATATATATATATATAAAGTATTTTACTTGCATATGTAAATATTAAAAGCGCTTGACTTCTTTTACTACTTAAAAATAAATCAAATAAACACTTTAACATAAAACATAACAAACTGCATTTTATATTTAATAAATTTTATTCACAAAACTTTTTTTTATTTTTCTAGGTATATACCTCCTAAATGAGGGTATGAAATACCCCATGATAAAACCCACCAAAGGGAATGACACTATTAAGTAGTTAATAGTTATTAAAGAGGGATACTTTCAATTAGTGAGTAGTGTGATTGCCTTGGAGTAGGGTTTGCCTAAATTTTTATGTTTGTTGGTTTTGGTGCATAAAGTTTTTTAGGTACACAAAATGGATATCAACACACAATTTTCTTTGTTATTTTGGTAAGCTTTTATCAGTCAAACACCACAAATTAGAGGAGATTATTCAAATTTGAACTTTGTAGAACAATAATTTTAGATAGCTTTTTCACTTAAGATCAAAGGAGATTAACTCACACTTGTCATAGGTTTGTTAATGATGGCATTAAGAGTACACATTTCTAAGCTAATGTATGAAGCATATGTTAATAGTTTTATTACAAGGGCACTATTGAAATTCAATGGAAATTATAGACAAATCACATTAGCTTTTCCTATGAACTACCCATTAGAATGCATCTCATGCAGTTAAGGTCATTGTCATGGTCTTTTTAATTATGACTAAAGCTATTCTAATACTCTAATGTTATATTGTTAACCATTAATTGTCATAATTACAAGTTTAAAATTTTACCTTTTGCTCTTAAATGTCATAAAGTACAATTAAGGTCTACTATTAATGATTACCAATAATGGTCAATTCACTTACATTGATGTTTAGAGCAAAAGCTAAGCAAACCTAAGAATCTCCATTTTCACTCTAGACAACTATTATTGGCTCCAACCTAATGTTTGTTCTCTTGAATTGAAGAATTATAGTTGGGATTATTGTATTCTTGTATCCCTTAAGATTTTTGTTTGTCTTTAGCAATAGTAGAAATGATAGAGGGACAAAGTATTTTGACATTAATTTCTAGAATGTAGAGCAAAACACTACATAAAATGAGGAAGGAAAGTGAGAGAAAAAAAACAATGTAAGAGAACATTACATTTTACTATTGATAGATTTTCACCACCTATCCACAATAATGTATGTGTAGTTGAAAGCTTTTAAGCTTTTTTTTTTTTTTGTGGCTTTAGAACCATTTTGAAGCTATTTCTAATAGACAAGGATTATACACTTAAGGCCTGAAAGACATTTCTCCAAATTTTTGTTGAAAGTATGAGCAAAAATTTTTTTGGTTCAAATAAGAGTGGAAGACTCTTAAATCAATATAATACCTATTTTAACCATCCATTTGGAAAGTTAAGTCATTATTGTTGACATGAAATTACTTTAAGAAATTGTTTTGCATTTTGCATTTGAAATTTTTACTTTTTCTAGGGTAATTTACTTTTGAGTTTAATTATATAAACCAAGATTTTGAAAATCAGACCAAATTGGTCAATTAGATTGATAAAATAGAGAACTAAATCATGGTATGGTTTGGTTTACTCTAAAAACAATTAATTCTCAAAATCAGTAATTAAATTAATAAATTGACTGATTAGATTATAAATCAACAAATCTATTATAGTTTTTTCAGTTTGATTAATTTAAAAAAATTATAAAAAAAAAAAAAAAAATTATTTTTTTTTATATTTTAATTTTCTTTAAAATAAAAATTTTATTATCAATATTTTTTTGTAAATTTAATATTAATTACTAATTTTATTAGTTTAACTTTAATTAAAAAGGTTAAACTAGTTAAATTTTGAACTTTTAAGTTTTCTGGTTCAATGACTAATTTAGTTCATAAACTTTGATATAACAATATGATTATATACCCATTAATATAAATAAATCATTCTTTTACCATATATTAGCTCTTATCTTTTTGCCTTAAACACGTATATAACTCATAAGTACAAATTAAATTTTTAAAATTTTAAATAATAGTTTAAAAAGAATTAAAAGAATTTTTATTTTTTACATTTTAAATTTAAAAACAAAATTTTAAAAAAATATATAATTCTTAAATCAAGAAGTAAATTGGTAATACTTCTAATGAATTTTTATAAGACTGTAGTCTTTATATCAACTTAGAAATTTTAATTTTAGAACTTCGTAATTAATCTAAGATAAGTACTTCATGATACTTCTATTATCCATGTAGTAATTATCATAAATAGTCTAAAAAATATATAAAAATAATTTATTTCAAATGTAGCTTTTTTTATTATTTTTTACAAATATTTGAATGGTATTTATTTAATCCATATACACTTTTTTTATTTTTTATTTTTTAGGTTTCGATATGTGGCCCAAAGATTTAGTTAAAGAAAGACCAAATAGTCAACATGACACCACTCATATATATAAGTTTTCCATCAAAAATTAATAAATGTGTAGTTAAAGTAATAAAATATACAATAAATCAAATAAAATATTTAATGAGTTATAAAAATATTCAATGACATATGACCATAATGTTTTGTTCTTAGATGCATATTTTGTTATTTTAATTGCACTACTTTTTATTTTGTACAAAAAAAATTAAATCATTATAATAATTAAAAATTTGAACTTTTATTTTAGAGGTCTTGATATCTGATTTAAAAAAAAAAAAGTTTAGGATTTATTAGAATAAAGAGAACTACTTTTATTATAAAACTTAAAACCTAATAACTCCTTTAATAGACCAAAAAATTATATATATATAATTTTTACTTTATCATTTTTAAAATTATATATTATAATTAGAAAGTAATAAAATCAAAAATTTGTTTGATTTCAATATAAATTATTGTTTTGCCTTTTTTTTGCTTTCCCTTTATACTTTTTTTTGTCAGTGATAGAGAATTGGTAGGATTTTTCTTGTACTTTTAATCTAGTAAGATAAATCTAATATACTGAAATTTAAAATTTGTGGGGTATAATTAAACTATCCTATATTTATTAGTTCTTTTTTTTTTTTTTGAGAAAAACTTGGTGCCTTTTAGTCTTTTTCGAGTGTATATGACATAGAATCTTACCATTTGCTTTTCATTGGGATGTTAGCATTTGATATGAAAACATATAAAATGATAGCAAAAATGAAAAGAAGACAAACACTCTAACCAATAAATCAAGTTGCGTGTTAAGTTTTAGTTCACTTTATACAGTGTTCTCAAAATTTATGAGTAAAAGCAAAAAGCAAACACTTCTTCCATAACCTAAAGAGTGAGTTTTACAAATCCCTTAACTTAAAGGACTTTCATTTTCTTTTCTTTTTAGTCCTTGGGCCTTGTGTAACTATACCATGAATTTATAGATAAATATAAAGTGAAAAAAAAAATTGAAGAAGATGATGATGAAAATGTAATGTGATGTTAGTTTGTAAATAAATATTTGGAAATTAAATTAAGACACTTTTTGTTAGATAAATCATCATATTGTCCTTTTCAAGTTTATAAACTTATAAATGTCATACTACTCTTTTTGTCCTTTTTTTCCTTTTCTTGTCCCATCAAAATGTCCCTAAACACCTTGTAATATAATGTCTTAAACTTATGAAAATAAATGTAAGATCAAGTTCAATATATTCTTGCTTGTTCATGGTTCTCTTTTTTCATGAGAAACATTAGTTTCATTTAACACTTGCAACTTTCAAAACTCCTCCCCAAGTATAAGTCTTTTCTACTTGTTGAACACACCAAAATAGTTATCATAGGACTATATTTAACTACAATTCTACAGGGTTTTCAATCCACTTGCTTTATTATTAAGTATGTGTCTATTAATGTTTGAAGTAGGATACTAAATTTTTGATTTTGACACCACTTGTTGGAAATAGACTAAATAGACTGGTTGTGAGAAGTTGCAAGAAACAAGCAGCTGCGGTGATTGGTACCCAACTTTTATCATTGTGTCCATTTTTGGGAAAGCATGTGGGGAACTCAAGAAAGACCAAGGACACGTTCTCAATGAAACTTCACCCCATTTTGTTACACGATAAGATGACGATGTCTTGTATGACGACAAGGCATATTTCGTTAGCCAATCAATCAATCAATCTCTCTCATGCTCTACACTTTCCAGCTCTCTTCCACCATCCGCCAGAGCAGCCACTTGTAAGATTCTAATCAAGCTCCCCTCTCTCTTTCCGTATCTAATTAATACTCCTCTCAAATAATATGACCACCACAAGATTCCAATGATAATAGCATTTAATTAATATGAAAGTAAAGACTGACAACTTAGTCGTCGGAAAAAAAAAAAATTCTGACAAATTCACCATTTTCCTCACGTGGGGATGTTCTGGCCAGCTGTTAACAATTGTCATTTGACATTTTAGTAGGGCATTTACATATTCAATTAATCAGTTAATGTTTGTGCTTCTACTATAACAATAGTCTCCCCACTCGGATACAAAGAACTGAGTTGGATCATTTGTACTACAAGTGCGGGATTAATCTATAAGGTAATTAATTTCCCTTTTCCAAAGAAGAGAAAAATTACAAAAATTTAGACAAATTGAATCTATGAGGAATTTTTTTAAAAATAAAAAACAAGAGACAAACTCGTGGAGAACAGTGGGGCCCAAGTCTTCTGTAGCGCAAGACCAAGAATATGAACAAAAAAAAAAAATCCGGGATCAGTGGAACCAAGTCTTTGCATACATCACGCAAGTGAACGCGATATGGCATGAGCAAGACCAGCGTCAATTTATCATTCCACGGAATTTCTCGCCTATGACAGACATTTCCAAAATTCTGTAAGTTATAGGTACGGCATATTGATCAATTAAAGGTACTTTTTCTCATTCTTTCTCCATCTTCTTATCTTTTAAAGTTTTGAAGTCTATATCCAAGCCATTGACAACTTGGAAACTTTCCATTAAAAGACATCCGCAAACACCGTTCGAGTAAAAATGAATAATTACCCATCATTCTTTTCTCAACATAATTTAAAAAATATGCACCCAAAAATTTTTCATAATACCCTTATTTTATCTCTACTATACAATAGATCCAATCTTGTGTTAATTTTGAGTCAGTTATGAGTTGAAATTGACAATTTAACTTCATACAAATGATAATAGTGTGGTTTTGATTTTAATTTAGCTTATTGTAATTTTAATTTTAATTTTAGTTTAATCACTAATCTTAATTTTGATTTGTTTAGTTTTATTTTATTTGTTTAAATAAAAATTTGTATAGAGTTAAAAAAATTAATTTAATATTATGTAAAAATTATTTATTTTTATTATTATTATTTGTATAAACCGCTACTTAAATTTCAATTAGAGCCATCAGTTCAATTGACAATTATTTTCATTGATTTCAATTATTTACTAGGCCAGTTGGCATCTGATTTAGAGTCGAATTGACTTGGTGGTCAGCTCTTGCATACAGCTTGGTGGGATGTGACATGTTGAACTGGTGGGAAACAGACAAGAAGGGGGAAGTTTCCGAAACTCTTCAGAAATCCCATTTTTTTATATTTATTTACTCCGATAATCACGCATACATGGCTAAATGGGTGAGACTTTTCATCGAGTGAAAAGCTTGCTTACCTTTATTGAGTATACGTGTCCATTTCCAATTGGCTCATCCCACACCAATATATCAATATCTCTATGTATAACAATAAAAATAAAAAAAAATATCATACATAAATTTGAATAATTTTTATATATATTTAATTTTAATATTAATAAATTTAAAATTTAATATTATATTTTTAAATATAAATTTTTATTTATTAAAAAAAAATTTATAATTTAAACTAAAAAAATTATATTAAATTATTAATTAAATTATTATGTTAAATAATACAAGATAATAATAGGTGTTGAACAAAAATCAATATCTAATTAAATGAAATAGAGGTGTTGCTTGTAATTGGTGGTGACGTGAAGTGATTCACGGATAGATTCTCACAGGCTAGCTTATAAATATAGCCCGAGTAGCTTGTACCGGAAAGAAATAAGAGTGAAGCTATAGATTTTTTTCCCCATGGCACTTCTCATTTCCAGGATTTCTTTCGGGTGTTTCCTATACGCATATTTTCTCAGTGTATGCCTCCTCTTTTCTCCGGACAAAAGCTATGCCTCTTTTGAAGGAAGGAAAGTTGCTCAAGGCCAACGCAGCTATACCGTCCAACTCAGCTCTCTGCTTCCATCGGCCGCTTGCAAACTATCTTCAAAAGGTTACTGACTCAGACTACAAGAATATACCTTACTATATTAATTTCTCTAATATTATGATGATGCCTGTGTTTTTTTTTTTGTCCTAATTAATTATGGTTACCTCTTTATGCTGTGGAGTGGGAAAGACTAAGATTCTCCCTCAAATTTGCTTTAATCTTGACAAGAAATCATTTAAAGTAAAAATTATATGTTATTATAAGTGAGTCCCATAAATAAATTTTAAAATTTATATTATTAAATAAATTTTAAAAATAAATATAATAATAATTTAAATTCATAATTTCTCATTTATAAAAATTTTAAGAATGTGTTAAAAAAAATATACATAACTCAAAATTTTAATTATTAAAAAATAAAAATAAATAAATAGTGAATTAAACTCTAACCAATCTAAGTAGGACAAGTCTCCTAGTGGTTAATGACTTTCATGTATAGGAGCCCGGAGGTGTGTGGGACAATTTGTTTTGCGCGTTTTCTTTATCGGTGGCCCCAGCTGGCTTATTGGTGCTATCATGACATGACCTGTATAGATTTGATGAGATTTTCTATTCGATTTCATGATTTAATTTTTACTCCAATAAACTCTCTTTTAAAAATGTTTCGGGCACCTTGCCTCAAGCGTAGGTTTCATGACCATCCCGAGACTGAAGATTTGCACTTAAACCGCTCTTCTAGGTAACTCTAAGTTTCGTAATTCACTGTACTATGAATTTAAAAACTCTGATATCTAGAAGCTCACTGGTTATCCCCTTGTAGCTTCTTCTACTTACTGTAGCTGCTTTCCTTATTCAAATGAATTACCACTGATTGATGTATTACAATTAGTTATTGATGAGAATTTTCCTATTTTCATAAATTGGTTATGTATGTATTTATGACAGTTACCGCATAATTTTGTCTCTGGCGGTTTTGAATTACTCTCGTAATTGGTAAGAAAGTACAACAGAGTCTTGTTTTGGTTGTTACCTAGAAACCATTTTTTGTGGTAGGAAAGGAAGATAGCAGCATCGATTATGGCTTGAAAACTTTGATTGCCGATAATAATTTAGAGTTCTTGTTCCTTCGTGAGAATCCATTTTAAACTTGAAATTAATTGTTATATAGAACCGAGAAAATCATTTCTGATTTGGTCTCAAGTTCAGATATAAGTCAATTGATTCAATTTCTTTGTGACACATCAGTTCTCTTATTCCGTGGATATGCTTCTGTTTTTGAGTGATCGATCACAAGATAACAATGTGCAATAATGACCTGTTAGCCTTTTTTTTCGGTCCGTATCATATATTTTGTCTTTATCCCTTTGGATTAATATAACTAGGGGCATGTTTTTAAATCGACTAATGGTCTAATTGAGGTATATTTTATCGACAAAAATATTATCCATTTAGGCGGTCGGTTACGGTGACAGAGGGCAGGGTGCCCAAAAAGTCGTAAGTTTATTTTGTAAAAATCCTGATCGAAGACCGCGAAAGCTATGCAGCCGAACAGAAAATTTGCTTGATTTCCAATAAAATGAAGAAAAAAAAAAACACAAAAAGATAGTAGAAGACAGTAAATTGTCGGTATCTTTAAAGCAATAACAAAATCTTTCACAGATTGTATATAAATTCAATTTATTTTTAATAAATAAAAAAATTACATGTAAATATATTAAAAGATTATTTTTTAAAAAATAATTTTTAAAAAATATTATTTATAATAATATTTACAATTTAATTCGTTAATTCATTTATTTATAATTACTTGATAAGTAATAGTATAATTTTATTTTTCATATTTTTTAATAAATTATAATTAATTATAATTATTATTTTTATTAAAAATAAAAAAAATAAATATTTTAAATATCAAAAAATTATTATCAAAAATTAATTAATTTTAAATAATTAATATATCAACTACGAGAATATACCTGACCCTATTATGTCTCCTCGCTCTGGAATGGTTGCGTGGTTACAGAATTCAACAAGGGGGCATCATTGAAAGTAGTCTACAAGCACGGACCGTGCTATCAACAAAATCACGATGAAGAAAAGGCCAGTGTAATTCCCAATCACACGGAGATCCTCCGGCAGGACCAGCTCCGAGTGAACTCAATCCACTCGAAGCTCTCCGGGAACTTGGCAGCGGCCGGAGGAGGAGGAGGAGGAGGAAGCAACGATGTCATGGGGATGGATTCAACTAGGCTGCCGGCCAAGGATGGCAGCACGGTAGGGTCAGGAAATTACATCGTGACCGTAGGACTTGGAACCCCTAAAAGGGACCTGTCGCTCATGTTCGACACCGGGAGCGACTTGAGCTGGACCCAATGTCAGCCTTGCGTCAAGTCTTGCTATAGCCAAAAGGAGCCTATTTTCAACCCTTCCCAGTCAGCTTCCTACTCCAACATTTCATGTTCCTCCTCATTTTGTTCTTCACTCTCCTCCGCCACTGGTTAGTAAAATCAAACATACTGCTCACCCCCTTTCATTATTTTGTTGCATGTAGTCTCTTGCTAGATTCAATTCAATTCAAAATTCTACTTACTAAAGGTCCAAACCACTGACGGCCAAAAGTAAGAACAAAATTGGAATGGCATGGATTGGTCGCAGGTGCTCGAATTATGTTGTATTAAAAAAAATTACACATTTTATATATTAACTCTTTCTGCAATATGATTATATTAGATGAATTCGTAAATTGTAACAATTAAATGTGCTACATTCAATTGTTGAAGGCTATCCGCCTCGCTGCACTCCCCCGTCGACATGCGTCTACGTCATCCAATACGGCGACTCCTCTTTCTCCCTAGGCTATCTCGGCAGCGAAAGGCTCACCCTTACATCAACCGACGTTTTCGACAACTTCCTCTTTGGTTGTGGCCAAAACAACCAGGGTCTCTTCCGCGGAGCTGCCGGCATCCTCGGTCTGGGCCGTGACAAAATGTCCCTAGTCTCGCAAACCGCACAAAAATACAACAAGATCTTCTCTTACTGTCTCCCGTCCGCCTCCAGCTCAGACGGCTTCCTCATCTTCGGCGGCACGGCTTCAAAATCCCTTCAATACACGCCGATTTCAACAATATCAGCCGAACCTTCCTTTTACGGCATAGATTTTACGGGAATCAGTGTCGGCGGCACCAAACTGCCGATCTCCACGGCAGTATTCTCGACAGCCGGCGCAATCATTGACTCCGGCACCGTCATCACGCGCCTACCACCGCTAGCATACTCTGCTCTGAGATCGGCGTTCAGGCGACAGATGTCTAAGTACCCGACGGCGCCGTCACTGTCCATACTAGACACCTGCTACGACCTCCACAGCTACGAGACGATTACGGTGCCCAAGATCAGCCTTTTCTTTAATGGGGGCATTCAGGTGGAGGTCGACAAGGCGGGTATTTTCTTCTTCAAGAGTCCGTCACAAGTTTGCTTGGCATTCGCCGGAAACAGTAATGCGACGGACTTGGCCATTTTCGGGAACACGCAGCAGCAGACGCTGGAGGTGGTTTATGATGGAGCGGCCGGAAGACTTGGGATTGCACCCGGAGGTTGTAGCTGATGATGATCAATTTTAAATTGGGGAAGGCCCTGAAATTAAGCCAAGGAAGAAGAGAATCTTCAAAGTTGGCTTTTTCAATTGAGTTGAAATAATATAGTAATTTGCAATTTGTTGGCATTGAGAAGATCATACGGTAATATGCAACTTGTTGGTATTGAGAAGATCATCAAATAATATGGTAAATTGCAAGTTGTTGGCATTAAGATCATCAGGAATTTAGGTCGGATAATGGTGTGTGAAAGACGTCCATAATAACTAAAATATTCCTTTGCACACTGTAATTCGAGATATGAAAATGTTACGGAAGCGCGAAGATGGAAATTGAGAACTGGACATGAAACATTTAAAGTATTGATTGCTGATTTAACTTATTAATTATAGTTTGACATTTTTTGTAATAAATAATAATTTACCTATAATTAATAATCAAACCACGATGCTAGCAGATGAAGTGAACGTGATTAGTCCCTTAGTGCTGCCAGTCTCTACGAGACCTTGCCTCCCAGATCCCGTAAGAGTTCTTTCCCAACTCCTACACCTGCGTAATGTGAGCCCTCTCTCTCTCTCGTCGGTTTGTCCCACGCTTGATCTTTCCACGCCTGAGATGAGCTCATCTAAAGCCCAGCAGCAATATTTAGGGACCCAATAGCCCAATTGATTGAGGCTATGCGTCCAATCCACTTCTCAGTCGGATACTCCACTTGTGGCCCGTGCCTTGGGATTGTAGCTGCCCCAATCAAGAGAGCCTAGAAACTCAGTTTATTGAACCCAAGAGAGCCTAGAATTCCTTTCGGTTGAGTTCCATTTTTTTGCATTTTTTCCCTTCTCCATATTTGATATACGGTTAATTTGGCTCCACTTCTAAAGTGTGTGTGTGTGAAATTTTTTGCTCTAATATAGGTCTCACGTTTAAATAACAAAAAAAAGAAAAAACTGAAACATCTAATTATAAAAATATCAAAGATCTCATAAAATCTCCCTTATTATGTTTGAACTTCCATGAATAGTGGTGCTGGCTAATGCACAAAGACATTGTCCTATGAAATATTTTTTACGTACATAAAAAGTATATTTTATCAACATTTATAAGGTACGCAACATCTTTTGCCAAACAGAATTAGATTCATTCTATGATAATAAAGACTTAGCCTATAAACCAGAATTGATGACTCATCTTGGCAATTAATAATGCATTCTCATGTGAATAACTTTTCATCGGTTATAATAATGTAACCATATGATAGTACAAATTACCTCTAATAATGTATTCATATGTTAGAAACTTTAATTATGTAACTTTACATATTTAAGTGAAGTTATTTGAATTTTTAATGAATTAAATTCTAAAGACCTTGGTTGTATAAATAAAGAAAGAAAAGAGACAAATAATAAAAGGTTTTTGAGAGAGAAATCCTATTAAAATTTTTGAATTTATTTTTAATGATCTTTTTTCAAAGTATTTTGTAAGTTCTTTTTATCATAATTTTTGTAATATCTTATCATGTGAATAAATTTATAGCTAAAATGATATACTTGCAAATAGTATGAATCATCTTTAATAATTTATTCACATACTAGTACTTTCATGCTAATACTTTCAATAATGTAATTTTAGCAGTGATGTCATTTAAAATTTTTATAAATTAGATTTTTATAAAAAAACAAAAAATCAAATGAATACATTCATCATGTAACGTAGTTAGCTACATTTTATATTTAATAAATTTTATTCACAGAGTTTTTTTTTTCTAGTATAAACCTCCTAAATAAGGGTTTGAAATGCCTTATGATAGTATCCACTAAGGGGTATTAAGTTATTAAGTAATTAATAGTTGCCAAGAGGCACACTTTGCATTAGTGAATAGTGTGATTACCTTGGAGTAGGGTTTGCCTAAATTGTTTTGTTTATTGGTTTTGGTACATAAAGTTTTTTAGACACACAAATGGATATCAACACACAAATTTCTTTGTTATTTTGGTAAACTTTTATCTATCAAACACCAATAATCAGAAGAGATTATTCAAATTTGAATTTTGTAGCACAACAATTTTAGATAGCTTTTCCACTTAAGATCAAAGTAGATTTAACCCATACTTGTCACAAGTTTGTTGAAGATGGCATTAAGGGTACATATTTCTAAGCCCATGTATGAAGCATATGCTAATAGCTTTATTACAAGGGCACTATTGTAATTTAATGGAAATTGCAGAGAAATTACATTAGCTCTTCCTATGAACTACCCATTAAAATGCATCTCATACAGTTAAGGCCCTATGACAATTGAAATTACAAACTTCACTTTTGCCATTGTCCCGGTCTTTCTAATTATAATTAAAGGTATTCTAATACTCTAATATCATATTGTTAACCATTAATTGCCATAACTACAAAACCCAAATTATACCTTTTTCTCGTAAATGTTGTAAAGTACAATTGGGGTTTATTATTGACAATTAGGAATAATGGTCAAATCACTTACATCGATATTTGGAGCAAAAGCTATGCAAACCTAAGAATCTCCATTTTCGCTTTAGACAATTGCTATTGGCTCCATCTTGATGTTTGTTCTCTTGAATTAAAAAACTATAGTTGAGATTGATGTATTCTTGTATCCCTTAAGGTTTTTGCTTATCTCTAGCAATAATGGGAATAATGGAGGAATAAGGTATTTTACCATTGATTTCTAGAGTGCAAAGCGAAGCATTACATAAAATGAGAAAGGAAGGTGAGAGAAGAAGACAATGTAAGAGAAAATTGCATTTTACCTTTGATAGATTTTCACCAACTATTCACAATAATGTATGTGTGGTTGAAAGCTTTTAAGCTTTTTTTTTTTTTTTTTGGCTTTTGAACCATTTTGAAGTTATTCCTAATGGACTGGGATTATACATTTGATGCCTTAAAGACATTTCTCCAAATTTTTGTCCAAAGTATGAGCAAAAGACTTTTTGGTTCAAATAAGAGTGGAAGACTCTTAAATAAATGTAATGCCTATTTTAGTCGTCCACTAGGAAAAGTAATGATCATTATTGTTGACATGACATTATTTTAAGCAATTATTTTGCATTTTTTTGAACATTTTACTTTTTTTATGACAATTTACTTTGGAGTTTAATTATATAAATCAAAGTCTTGAAAACCAAACCAAATGAGTTAGCTAAATTGATAAAATAGAGAACTAAACCATAGTATTCTCTGATTTACTCTAAAAACCATTAGTTTTTAAAACTAGAGACCAATCCAATAAACTAATTGATTGGATCATAAATCAGTGAAATAGTTACAATTTTTTCAGTTTGATTAATTTAAAAAATTTATAAAAAAACAAGAAAATAATTTTTTCAATATTTTATTTTTCTTAAAATTAAAAGTCTTAATATCAAATTTTTTATATATTTAATATCAATTACTAATTTTATCGATTCAACTTTAGTTAAAACAGTTCAACTAATTAAATTTTAAAATTTTAAGTTTTTTAATTTAATAACCAGTTTAGTTAATAAAACCTTGATATAATAACATGATTGTATACCCATTAATATAAATAAATCATTCTTTTACTATATATTGACTCTAATCTATCTACTTTAAACAAACATATGACTCATAAGTAAAAATTAAATTTTAAATAATATTTTAAATAGAATCAAAATAATCTATTTGAATTTTAAATTTGAAAACATAATAAAAAAATTATAATTTCTAAATTAAGATATAAATTGGTAATGCCTCTAACGAATTTTTATGAGTTTGTAGTCTTTATAGCAATTCAGAAAATTTAATTTTGAAAACTTTGTAATTAGCCCAAGATAAACACTTCATGATACTTCTATTATCCATATCTTATTTGTCATAAGTAGTTTAAAAAACATATAGAGATATTTTTTTTCAAATGTAGCTTTTTTTAATTATTTTTTTTGACAAATATTTGAAAGGTATTTATTGATCCATATATACCCATTTTTTGGGTTTTGATATTTAGCACAAAGCTTTAGTTAGAAAAAGACTAAATAGTCAATATGACACCACTCATATATATAAGCTTTTCATAAAAGATAAATAAATGTGTAATTAAATTAATAAAATATACAACAAATAAAATAAATAATTTAATGAGTTATAAAAATATTCAATAACATTTGACTATAATTTATTATTCTTAATTGCATATTTTGTTATTTTAATTACATCGTTTTTTATTTTGGATTAAAAAAATTTAAAATGTTTTAATAATTAAAAATTTAGACTTTTATTTTAGAGGTCTTGATTTCTAATTTATAGAAAAAGAAATTTTGGGATTTATGAGAATAGATAGAGTCACTTTTATTGCAAAACTCAAAGCCTAATAAGTCCTTTAATCGACCAAAAAAGTTTAAAGTTTTATATATTTTTTTTTCTATATTAAGTGGGGCTTATATTTTGACTAGTTTATGGTTAAATCATCTAGCCATGAATATTTTCCTTTTTGTTTTTTCTTTTTAGAATTGTATATTATAATTAGAAAGTAATGAAATCAAAAATTAGCTTGATTTCAATATAAATTAGTGTTTTGCCTGTTGTTGCTTTTCCTTTATACCTTTTTCTTTTCAATGACAAAAAATTGGTAGGATTTTTATGTACTTTTAATCCAACAAAATAAATCTAATATACTAAATTTTAGAGTTTGTGGGCTAGAATTAGACTATCCAATATTTCTTAGTCCTTTTAAGTTTTTTTTTTTTTTGAGAAAACCTTGGTGGCTTTTAATCTTTTTGCAGTGTATGTGACATGGAATCTTACCATTTGCTTGTCATTAACATGTTATCTCACATGAAAACACATGAAAATATGACAAAAATGAAAATAAGACAAACACTCTAACCAATAGATCAAGTTGCTTGTTAAGGTCTAATTGACTTTATATAGTGTGTTTTCAAATCTATGAGTAAAGGCAAAAAACAAACTCTTCTTTCATAACTCAAAGAGTGGTTTTACAAATCCCTTGACTTAAAGGACTTTCATTTTCTTTTCTTTTTAGTTCTTAGGCCTTGTGTAACTATAAGATGAATTCATAAATAAATATAATGTGAAAAAAAAAAATTGAAGAAGAAGAAGATGATGAAAATGTGATGTCATGTGAGTTTGTAAATAAATATTTGGGATTTGAGTTAAGTTACTTTTGTTAGACAGATTATCATATTTTCCTTGAAGTTTATAGTCTTATAAATGTCATACTACTCTTTTTTTCTTTTTTTTTTTTCCTTTCCTTGTCCCATCAAAATGTTACTAAATGACTTAAAACCTAATGTCTTAAACTTATGAAAAAATGTGAGATCAAGTTCAATAAGTTATTACTTGTTAATTTTTTTTTTCATGTTTAACATTAGTTTCATTTCACACTTGTAACATTCAAGACTCCTCCTTAAGTGTAAGTTTCTTCTTATTAAACTTTACCACATTACACTCTACTCCACTTGAACACACTAAGATAGCCATCACATGATTGTACTTAACTACAACTCCACAAGTTTTTCAATCTATTTGCTTTATTATTGTGAAGTATGCGTCCACAAACATCCAAAATACGAAACTAAATTTTTGATTTTGACACCATTTGATGGAAATAGACTGGGGGAGAGTTAAAAAAACAAACTTAGAGAGTTTTAACAAATATGTTAGAGTAAGCAATAACTTTGTAGGCTTTGACTTTATATCTTACATAAAACTTTAATGCATTGAATTATGAGTTTTGTTTCACTTATCAATTTCTTGCTCCTTCCATCATTTTTTTTCTTATGGAAAACTTAATCTCAGCTCACTTTTTCTCATATATGAGTTTTGTCTTGTGGGCTTTGCTCTCTTTAAATACATTAAACAACTATCTTAATTGAGTTTAGCTATCACCTTACTAAGTCTTCACTTTACTTGTACCATTAGTAAGAAACACACATCCATAAATGTTTGAAGCCTTAGGCCAAAGCTCTGGCTTTGATACCATTTGTTGAAAATCAAAGAAGAGCCTAAACAAACTTAGATAGCTTTGAGTTAAAGTAAGTAACAACTTAATAAGTTTTAAGATCATATTTTTTGAAACCTTAATGTATTAGATTATTAGTATTTTTCTAATTATTAGTTGCTTGTTTCTTCATCATTTTTTCAATATAAGCATTAGTTTTAACTTGCACTTACAACTTTCAATACTCCTCGACAAACATGAGTCTTTTCACATTAAGCTTTGTTTTTATTGAATGCGTTAAGGTAACTATAACTTAATAAGGCTTAGTTATAGCCATAAGACTTTCAATCCACTTATGTCACTACTAGGAAATGGACATCTACAAATATTTAAGGTTTAAAGTTAAACCTTTGGCTATAATATCAATTTTAAAAATGAATCAGTGTAAAGCCTAAACAAACTTGGACACCTTTAACAAATTGGCCAAAGCAAGCAACAACTTAATGGACTTTGATACCTTATTTTATCTAAAACCATAAATGATGTAGCTGATGAAGAAAGATATTTTCAAAAGAAGCATTCTAGAAGATTACGTTTGGCACCAAAATAAGATTCTCATATTTAAGATATTTTGATATGACTCTTTTATTCAAGAGATTTTTATCTCTTATTTAGGTTATTTTGAGATATTCTTTTTTTAGTTGAGATTTTTCTTTTATTATTATTTCTATTTTCCTTTTTTAACTAATTTTATAAATAGGGTTTAGTTTTGGTTTTTTCAATCACACCTATTATAAATATTTAATTGATATTTAGCATTAAGTTGAATTTTTTGGAAGATTCTTGCATTAATTTTTATTTTTAGGTGGATTCCCATAATTTTTTTTATCATTGGATCATTCCTTTTTCTGCTGATATATGAAATATGGGATTTTGCTAAGTGGATTCTTAAGAAATCATGTATCATACCATTTGTACTTACTTCAACAAAAGAAGCGTGAGCCTCTTTAACCGAAGAACTTTTTTTGTCTTGGTCCCAATTCAACACTAAATAAGTACGAACTAATTGAATACTTGTGTCAGAAATTCCCCGAATTAAGTATTACGTTATTTGAATTCTAAAAAAAGGAAAAAAAAAAAAAAAGAGAGAAAATTGAATATTAGACAAGCTATATGGGTTGAGTTTCTTAATGAGTATTTTTTTGTACTTAAGCATTATTTTGGTGTCAAAAACAAAACTATTGATAATCTGAGTCAAGTTATTTTTAAACTTCAAATAATGAATTTATATATCATAGAATTTGAAAGATTAAATAAAGAGTATCTACATATCCTAATTTTGGTCTTGTAATTTAGTTTGTAAGATGACTTATTTTATTCAATGTAATAAGTCAATTGATGCATCTCATGTTGCCAAGTTATTTTTTATAAAAAGGTTATCAAGTTGCATGGTTTGCATATTTCTATTATATCTAATAGAGATGTTAAATTGAGGTAGTCAACCAAAATTTGGATGATCTACTTACTAATCATTGAATTTGCCTATACTAATTTAACTAGTAGATTTATTTGTAAAAGTCCTGTCGAAATTGTTTATAGTAACACTTTGCACTTCACTATTGACATTGTTTCCTTTCTCCTTGACATTTATTTTTTTTTTTTTTAAATTTGCTGAAAGTTTTGTCAAACACATCTATAACCTATATGATAAGATTAGGTGCAAAATTGTTTTAAGTAATATTAATTGTAAACTTACAGATGATGTGCATCATTGAGAAAATATTTCAATGTGGGCGATTTTGTTATAGTTCACATTCATCTTGAACACTTTCTTAAATGCTCCTTTAAGAACTTAAATGTTTGAGCTATTGGTTTTTACTTTATCATTGAAAAACTTGCATCTAATATATATTTACTTGATTTATTTACTAACTTAAATATTAGTCATATTTTCAAAGTTGAGTATTTCAAAATATTGATAATTTATCACCTTATTGAGGCACTTTCAAGCATTTTGCTTTACCTTTTAGTCTACTTAACACGGTATCTTTTGTTCTACGCAATAAAGGCATGACTATCTTGGATGACGAGCACATTGTTTCTTTTCAAGGCGAATTTTGATACTACTTTGTCCAATAGAAAGCACGTCATGTTTTTATGTTGCATGGCTTCCTGAGGATGAGCTTCATTCGCTGGATCTCAATTTGCTTGATGCTTATTTGGCATCTACCTTGATGGGGTCAAGTTTGTTTTAATTGAAGAGAAATAATGCAATAGTTGACAATGAAAGATATTTCTAGAAGATGTATTTTAGAATTTCTTGTTCCACACCTAATTAGAATTCTCTTATTTTGGATATTTTTACATACTTATTAAAATTATTTTTTTAAGAGAATTTCATTTCATATTTTTTTAATTTTAATAGAGATTATTATTATTATTATTATTATTATAATAGTTAGCTCTATAAATCCTTGCCAATTAGATATTTCATTAATATTAAATTAACGTTAAGTATTAAATTTAATTTTTAAATAAGTTTTCATGTTAATTTTTATTTCCTCGTAGGTTCTCTTATTTTTCTTTTATTCTATTTTTTGTTTTGTTTCTATTACACATCATTAAGAAATTAGATTATGTATCTTTTTCAAATTTTAAGTTATTTGCTCTTTTTTCCCTTTTTCTATAGCACCCTTAATACACTGAAATTGGAAAGCAATGAAATCAAAAAATGATTTGCTTTCAACATAGATTAGTGCTTCCTTATTTTTACTTTAACTTTATATACCTCTTTTTGGGTGATGGAAAATTGATAATATTCTTATTGGGCCTTTAATCCAAATGTAGAATAGACCGAATGCATTCAAGTTCAAATTTTTCTGGCTGACATTGGCTAAACTTTTTTATTGTTTTGATAATAGTCATGTGTCACGGTAGACTCTCTTTTTTATTTTACAAAAAAGGTTTATGACTAGATAATTTGACTATAAATTGAGCAAAAGACAAATCCTATTAAATAAAAAAAATAAAATATTGAATTCAAAATTTTGGTTTTCTCACCAAAACAGTTTAATGTGTAATTAGGATAATAAAATATGTAACTATGAATGAAAAATGTATAACAAAATGCCAATTGATATTTTCAAAACACATTGCACATTTTATCTAGTCTATTATACATTTTATTAATTTAGTTGTATATCTATTGATTTTTGGTAAGAAATTTAAAATTTTCAAAAAAAAAAAAATCAGCCTCATTTAACCGTAAAATCACACCTTTTTTTTTTTTTTTTTTTTTTAGTATCATCAGTAACTCAAGTCTGATGATAGATTATCTCCAATTATTGGACACGGAAGCACAATTTTAAAAGAAACTCAAAGACCACTTTTTCCAGGTGGGACAAATCATCAGTCTTACATTGCAACGGTAGAGAGTAGTTATTTGCACTGTTTTCAAATGTTTGGGGGCATTTAATGATACCATTGGCCTTGATTTCCCCTTAATTATATTCAGTTAATAGTTACTGTGAGGGATCTTTTTCAGGGTGGGTTGGTCGTGAGTATCGCTAAACATGGTGAGTTTAGTAATTTATAACCTTCAACGAAATGGCAGAGAATGTAAAAGATACTATTGTGTTGCTTTCGACTCTTTTTCACCTGTTTCTTAGAGTGAACACTTGTCTTTTTGGCTTATCTAACACAGAAGAGCCCTCCACTTCTCAGTTGCTGCAGAGAATTAATTAAATATCTTGTTTTTGTTTTTGGCACAAATGAATTAACATCATTATCTTGCATTAATGCTTCTATTTGACAGCAAGTTGGTGGGGTTATAATGGCGACAGCATTGTCCGCTTCTAATGAGACAGCTGAATGTGTATTAACCATAGCCTATAGAGGCCCAGGTGAACCAGGTCATGCGTGTGGAAGTATAAACAAACAATCTGGGAGTTGGATTCTTTTTTGGGTGGCCGTTTTTGTTTTGGAGTGTTGCATCATCCAAAAGTACTGATCCAAGGGGAAAAACGCCGAAACAATCGCAAGCCTCCTTCAATTACCAGCTTGTCTCTCTTTCCCACTTGAAACAATTATATATATGATTTGTAAGATGGTGCACAACAACTTGGCCACCGTTTGAGTGTCACAAGGAATGGTGTGATTAACCAGTAAGATGCCTTTTGCTGCTCTTACATGTCATACTAAGAAGATGACCATGAACTAGAGAGTGCATAACTCGCCTAGAAAATAAAAATTATAAAATATACCATACTAGTACACCTAACAATACTCTCCTATAAATTATAGTATGACGTAAGAGTTTCATCGTAAATTCTGGGAGAACAACCTGGCATACGATCATCGAACAATTAATACCGCATTGGCTAAAACAAGCAATTCTTAAACATGCTGCTGGCACCCATTATTGGCCAATTATATATTGTAACTAATGAGACCAAACTTTGACATTTTCTATTTCGTTATACAAAAGTAGTATGTATGCGTGTGTGTGTGTGTATAGGTATGATGTTTATACTATGTCTTGGGAGGATGAGGCAGTGAAAGAGCGGTAAGTTGGTGGCAAAGAAGTTGATTTGCATGATTAGTTGGTTGTGAGAAGTTACAAGAAACAAGCAGCTGGGGGTGATTGGAATTGGCACCTAACTTTTATCATTGTGTCCTTTCTTGGGAAAGCATGTGTGGAACTAAAGAAAGACCAATGACCCGTTCTCTTTGAAACTTCACTCCATTTTGTTACGCGATAAGATGATAATGTATGGTAAGACGACAATTGATATGTCGTTAGCCAATCAATCAATCAATCTCATGTTCTTTGTGGGGACAGTTTCCAGCTTTCTTCCACCATCCACTAGAACAGCCATTTGTAAGATTCTAATCATGCTCCCCTCTCTCTCTCTCTCTCTCTCTCCCCCCCCCCCCCCCCCCGAGATTCCGTCTCTAATTAATCTATGTTATACTCCACTCAAATTATATGACCCACCACAATATTCCGATGATAATCGCAACTAATTAATATGGAAGTAACGTCTGACAACTCACTTAAAAAAAGAAAACAAAAGCATCTGAGAAACTCACCATTTTCCTTGACGTGGCGGATGATCTGGCCGGCGGTTACGAACAATTGTCTTTGGATATTTTAGTAGGGCAAGGACAATAACAACGACTTAAAACTCTTGGGAGATCAACAATACTTCCGTGTAGAGATAGAGAACCTCATTTCTAGATTCAGACCGCATATGGACTCCTGGGTTTTACTTCTTCACAAAGGGCGTCAAGGCATTAGATTGAATGCCAATGGAAAGTAAATGGTAAAAAATGTTGAACATCGTTTCACCCCACCACCATGTTATCTGTGCATATTGGTTTGATCCCACTTAACACAAGCAATCATTAATGCATCGCGTGGTCTTGCGTGGACTCAATAACACGAGACCAAGCTTCGTGGTCATAATTTCCATTAGAGCCACTAGCTAATTGGATTTGTTCCAAGCGCAATAGAGGTTTCTTCGTTGACTTCCAAGTTGGTAATAACAATACCGAACTGTTTTTTAATTTTGCTCCCAAGAGTCTCATAGCCGTATTTCTAGATGGGTAATCGAGGACGTTTAGTCTGCATTTACATATTCAATTAAACAGTTATGTTTGTGCTTCTGAGACAACAACAGTCTCCCCACTCGGATACAAAGAACTGAGTTGAATCATTTGTACTACAAGTGCGGGATTAATCTATAAGGTAATTAATTTCTCTTTTCCAAAGAACGAGAAAAATTACAAAAATCCAGACAAACTGAATCTACGAGGAAATTTTTTTAAATACATTTTTTAAAAAAAATAAAAGAAAACGAGAGACAGACTCGGGGAGAGCAGTGTGGCACAAGTCTTCTGTAGCCCAAGACTAAGAGTTTGGATAAAAAAAATCCAGGATCAGTGGAACCAAGTCATGCATAACGCAAGTGAACGCAACATGGCATGAGCAAGATTAGTGCCAATTTATTACTCCACGGAAATTCTTGCCTATGACAAACATTTCTAAAATTCTATAAGTTATAGGTATGGCATAATGATCAATTAAAGGTAATTTTTCTTTTTTTTTTTTTTTCTCCATCCAGTTTATCTTTTAAAGTCTATATCGAAGTCATTGACGGCTTGGAAACATTCGATCAAAACACATTTACAAACGCCATTCGATTGAAAATGGATAATCGCCCACCATTTTTTTCTTAACATAATTTTAAAATTATATACCCAAAACTTTTTGACATTACTCCTATGTTATCTATACCATACAATAGACCTGATCATGTGCTAATTTTGAGTCAATTATTATTTGAAATTAACAGTTTAAATTCATAAAAATGTTGAACAACATGGTTTTGATTTTAATTTAGTTTATTGTAATTTTGGTTTCAATTCTAGTTTAACCATTTATTTTGATTTTGATTCTAGGTTAATTGTCAGCTTTAATTTGATTTTGGTCTATTCAATTTTGTTTTGTCTTTTTGTAAAAATGAAATTTGAAAATCTGTATAGAGTAAAAGAAAATTTTAATGTAATCTATAATAAAAATTTAAAAAAACTATCTATTTTATTTTTAATTTCTTTGGCATAAATCGCCAGCTAACTTTCGGTTGGAAGTGTCTGTTCAATTGATAATTATTTCCAACAATTAACCGTGAATTCTTCGATTTTAAAATATTTGAACCGTGACTGATCCGTCATCTAACTGATTTCAATTATTTATTAGGCCAATTACAATCTGATTTAGACTAGATTTGACTTGGTGATCAGTTCTACCATACAGCTTGGAGGCACGTGACATGTTGAATACATAGAAAACAGAGAAGAAGGGGAAGTTTCCGAAACTAAATAGAAATCCCATTTTTTTTATTTATTTACTCGGATAGTCACCCATATATGGTTAAATAGGTGAGATTTTTCATCGAGTGAAAAGCTTGCTCGACGTGTCCATTCCCAATTGCCCCACTCCCACATCAATAGATAAATATATATATATATATATATATAGAATAAAAATAAAATATTATATATGAATTTGAATAAATTTTTTGTATAGTTAACTTTAATATTAATGAGATTTAATAATGTATTTTCACTATAAATTTTTATTTATTAAAAAATGAACAATAATAAAAGGACTTCAACTTGAATAAAAAAAATTATGTTAAACTATTAATTAAATTATCATTTTTAAATAATATAAGAATAATAATGGAGAGTTGGCAAAAATTAATATATAATGAAATAGGCGTTGGTTGCAATTGGTGACGTGTAAGGATTCAGAGTCTGATTCCCACGGGCTAGCTTATATATACAGCCCATGAACCTTGTACCGGAGACAAATAAGAGAGAAGCTAAGATTTTTTCTCCCCATGGCTCTTCTCGTTTACAGGATTTCCTTTATGTGTTTCCTATGCGCATATTTTCTCAGTGTATGCCTCCTCTTTACTCCGGACACAAGCTATGCCTCTTTTGAAGGAAGGAAGGTTGCTGAAGGCCACCATCTTGATCATCACAGCTACACTGTCCAACTAAGCTCTCTGCTTCCATCAACTGCTTGCAAACTATCTTCAAAAGGTTATTTACGTTACCTCTAAATAAACACGCGCGCGCACACTCCCACAGACTATCTTCTGTGTCTGCAACATAGGTGTCATTTAAGGTTGCGCAGCTGGGACGCAAATTTCACTATTCTTATGATGATGCCTGTGTTTTTTTGCTCCCAGTTAATTACGATTTCATTTTTATGCTATGGTTTGTAGAGGGAGAATGACCAAGATTCTCCCTCAATTTTGCTTTAACCCTGACAAAAAATCATTCAAGTTAAAAATTTTATTTTAGTATAAGGGAGTCTTATAAATAAATTTAAAATTTTATATTATTATATTAATTCTTAAAATAAATATAATAATAATTTATACTTGTAATTTCTTAGTTATAAAAATTCTAAGAATGTCTTAAAAAAAAATAACTAAGTAATTTATAAATTTAAATTATTAAGAAGGCATAAAAATCAATGAATAGTGTATTAAACTCTAACCAGTCTAAGTAGGACAGGTCTTTTAGTGCTTAATGGCATTCATAGAAAGGCGCGTTTTCTTTGTTGGTGGCCCCATTAGCTTGGCTTATTGGTGCTATCATGACCTGTATAGATTTGACGAGATTTTGCTTTCGATTTCATGATTTAATTTTTACTCCAATAAACTCTCTTTTAAAATGTTGCGGGCACCGTAAGTCAAGCGTAGGTTTCATGACCATCCCATGTTCTTTCTTAGGAGAGACCGAAGATTTGCACTTAAACCACTCATCTAGGTCAATCTAAGTTTCGTAATTTGCCGTACTATGAATTGAAAAACTCTGTGATATCTAGAAGCTCATTAGTTATCCCCTCTAGCTTCGTCTACTTAAAATAGCTGCTTTCCTTATTCAAATGAATTACTACTTATTGATGTATTACAATTAGTTATGCATAAAAATTTTCTTATTTTCGTAAATTGGTTATGTATGTATTTACGACAGTTACCGCATAATTTTGTCTCTGGTTCTTTTGAATTATATCGAGAGATATCCCTTTCGTGATTGAGAAGAAAGTCCAACAGAGTCTTGTTTTGGTTATTACGTAATAACCATTTTTCGTGGTAGGAAAGAAAGATAAATTTGCTTGCCGATAATAATTTAGAGTCATTATTCCCTTGTGACACAACATTTCTCCTATTTGGTGGATATGCTTCTGTTTCTGAGTGATTGATCGCAAGATAACAATGTACACTAATGACCTGTTAGCCTTTCTTTTCTATCTGTATTATATATTTTTTCTTTAGCCCTTTGGATTAATATAACCAGTGGCATGTTTTTATATCAACTAATGGTCTGATTGAGGTCTATTTTATCGACAAAAATATTATCCAATTAGGCGGTCGGTTAGAGTGACAGAGGGCGGGTTGCCCAAAAGTGAGTTTTTTTAATAGAAGACCTGATCCGCCAAAGCTATGCAGCCGAACAGAAAATTTGCTTGATTTCCAATAAAATAAAGCAAAAGAAAAAAAAAAAACACAAAATGATAGAAAAAGACAGTAAATGTCGGTATCTTTGAATCAGTGACAAAATGCTTCACAAATTGTATAAATTTAATTTATTTTCATAAATAAAAGAATTCTATGTAAATATATCCATCACTATAATTATATTTATAATTTAATTTATTAATTCATTTATTTATAATTATTTAATCAGTATAATTTTATTTTTTATATTTTTTAATAAATTACAATTAATTAATTATTAATTATAATTTATTTTAAACTAAAAATAAAAAATTAAATTTTCAAATATTAAAAATTTATTATCAAAAATTAATTATTTTTAAATAATTAATATATCAACTACGAGAATATACCTGACATTATTATGTCTCCTCGCTGTGGTATGGTTGTTACAGAATTCAAGGGGGCATCTCTGAAAGTAGTCCACAAGCACGGACCGTGCTATCAACAAAATCACGATGAAGAAAAGGCCAGTGTAATTCCCAATCACACGGAGATCCTCCGGCAGGACCAGCTCCGAGTGAACTCAATCCACTCGAAGCTCTCCGGGAACTTGGCAGCGGCCGGAGGAGGAGGAGGAAGCAACGATGTGAGGGTGATGGATTCAACTAGGCTGCCGGCCAAGGATGGCAGCACGGTGGGGTCGGGAAATTACATCGTGACTGTAGGAGTTGGGACCCCTAAAAGGGACCTGTCGCTTATCTTCGACACCGGGAGCGACTTGAGCTGGACCCAATGTCAGCCTTGCGTCAAGTCTTGCTATAGCCAAAAGGAGCCTATTTTCAATCCTTCCCAGTCAGCTTCCTACTCCAACATTTCATGTTCCTCCTCATTTTGTTCTTCACTCTCTTCCGCCACTGGTTAGTACAATTAAACATACTGCTCAGACTCTTTCATTATTTTGTTGCATGTAGTCTCTTAGTAGATTCCATTCAATTCAATTCAATCCAAAATTCTACTTAGTTAGCTCCAAACCACCGACAGCCAAAAGTAAGAACAAAATTGGAATGGCATGGATTGGTCGCAGGTGCTCGAATTATGTTGTATTTAAAAAATTACAAATTATTATATTAGATGAATTTGTAAATTGTAAAAATTTAATGTGCTACATTCAATTGTTGAAGGCAATCCGCCTCGCTGCACTACCACGTCGACATGCGTCTACGTCATCCAATACGGCGACTCCTCTTTCTCCGTAGGCTATTTCAGCAGCGAAAGGCTCACTTTGACATCAACCGACGTTTTCGACAACTTCCTCTTTGGTTGTGGCCAAAACAACCAAGGTCTCTTCGGCGGCGCTGCCGGGCTCCTCGGTCTGGGCCGTGACAAAATATCCCTAGTCTCGCAAACCGCACAAAAATACAACAAGATCTTCTCTTATTGTCTCCCGTCCAGCTCCAGCTCAGACGGCTTCCTCATCTTCGGCGGCACGGCTTCAAAATCCCTTCAATACACCCCGATTTCAACAATGTCAGCCGAACCTTCCTTTTACGGCATAGATTTTACGGGAATCAGTGTCGGCGGCATCAAACTGTCGATCTCCACGTCAGTCTTCTCGACAGCCGGCGCAATCATTGACTCCGGCACCGTCATCACGCGCCTACCACCGCGAGCATACTCTGCTCTGAGATCAGCGTTCAGGCGACAGATGTCCAAGTACCCAACGGCGCCATCGCTGTCAATACTCGACACCTGCTACGACCTCCACAGCTACCGGACGTTTACGGTGCCCAAGATCAGCCTTTTCTTTAAAGGGGGCATTCAGGTGGATGTAGACTTGGCGGGCATTTTCTACGTCAATCGTCCGTCACAAGTTTGCTTGGCATTCGCCGGTAACAGTGATGCGACGGACGTTGCCATTTTCGGGAACACGCAGCAGCAGACGCTGGAGGTGGTTTATGATGGAGCTGCCGGAAGACTTGGGTTTGCACCCGGAGGTTGTAGCTGATGACGATCAAGTTTGAATGGGGGAAGGCCCTGAAATTAAGCTAACGAAGAAGAGAATCTTCAAAGTTAGCTTTTTCAATTGAGTAGAAATAATGGGGTAATTTGTTGTCATTGAGAAGATCATCAAATAATATAGTATTTGTAACTTGTTGGAATTAAAAAAATTATCAAATAATTTGGTAATTTGTAATTTATTGGCATTGAGAAGATCATGAAATAATTTAGTAATTAGCAATCTGTTGGCATTAAGAAAATCATCAAATAATATGATAATTTACAACTTTTGGCATTGAGAATATAATCCGGAATTTAAATTCTAAAACGATGCGTGTAAAATAGTTTAAAGTAAATGATTGATTGCTGATCTAACTTATTAATTACAGTTTGACAGTTTTTTTTAATAAATAATCAACTACCTATAATTAATAACTAAAATTGAAAACCAATTGCAACCAATGACTTCAACTTTACGTATCTAATTCTGGCCTCTGGTTTGCTTGGCTTGGTTAGAAATTGCCAGTTTGGCATCATCATTTTAGTGATGTGAGTCTCTCTCTTGTTGGTATGTCCCACGCATGATCTTTCGACGCCTGAGACGAGCTCATCTCAAGCGCAGCAGCAATATTTAGGGATCCAATTGCCCAATTGATTAAGGCTATGCTTCCAATCCACTTCTCAGTCGGATTCTCCACTTGTGGCCCGTGCCTTGGGCTTGTAGCTGGCCCAATCAAGAGAGCCTAGAAACTCGGTTTATTGAACCCAAGAGAGCCTAGAATTCTTTTCAGTAGAGTTGCAATTTTTTACATTTTTTTTTCCTCCATATTTTTAATTTGGCTCAACTTCTAATGTAGTTTTTTTTTTCTTTTTTCGTTCTAACATAGGTTTCATATTTAAATAATACAAAAAAATTGAGTCTAGTGAAAAGATATCAAACATCTCGTAAAATCTCTCTTATTGCATTCGACCTTCCAAGCAATTTACTAAAGAGATAGCATGAAGACGTTTTGTCGGCGCATAAGCATCTAATAAACCTCGATGTACTGTTTTGGGTTGCGGCCACAACCACTTACATCTAAATATTCCCCAACAAAAATGGTTGTACAGCCTCACTCACATCTACAAATTTTTACGAAATTAATTTCTATGAATAGCGTTGAAGAACTGGCCCCTACGCAAAGGCATTGCCCTATGAAAAGCTTTTTATCTATATAACAAAGATGTTTTACTAACATATATAAGGCATTTAATATCTTTTGCCAAATAGAGTCCGATTCATTCTATGATAATAAAGACTCAACCTACACACTAGAATTGATGACTCATCGTGGCAACTAATAATGCATTTGCATGTGAAATGCTTTTAATCGGTTATAATAATGAAGTCATATAATAATACCAATCACCTTTAATGATGTATTCATGCGTTTGAACTTTTAATTATGTAACTTTATATGTCCCAATGAAGTTATTTAGATTCTTAATAAATTAAATTTTGAAGATATTAGTTGTATAAATAAAGAAAAAAAAACAAACAACAAAAGGTTTTTGAAAGAAAAATCTCACTAAAAATTTTGAATTTGCTTTTAATGACTTTTGTTAAAGTATTTTGTAAGTTTTTCTTATCATTTTTTTTTGTAATTTCTTATCATGTAAACAAATTTACAACTAACAATATACTCACAAATAGTATAAGTCATTTATAATAATTTATTTACATGTTAATATTTCATTTTATTACTTTCAATAATGTAATTTTATTGGTTAACAATAATGTTGTTTAGATTCTTTATAAATTAAATTTTTATAAAAAAAAAATTAACCTATATAAAAAAAATATTTTATCAACATATGTAAATATTAAAAGCACTTGACTTTTTTATTGCTTAGAAATAAATTAGATGAACATATTCAACATGTAATGTAGTTAACTACATTTTATATTGAAGAAATAAATTTTGAAGACATTAGTTGTATAAATAAAATTTTTTTAAAAAAAGAGAGAAATCCCATAAAAAAAAACTTTAAATTTGTTTTTAATGACCTTTTACAAATTTTTTGTAAGTTCCTTTTATCATATTTTTAGTAATTTCTTATCATATGAACAAATTTATAACTAGTTAAAATAATATACTTACAAATAGTATTAGTCATTTTAATAATTTATTCACATATTAATACCTTTAATAATGTAATTTTATAAAACAATAATAATGTTATTTATATTCCTTATAAATTAGATTCTTATAAAAAAAATATTTCACTTATATAAAAAAAATTATTAGCAAATGTAAATATTAAGGCACTTAACTTCTTTTGTTGCTTAGAAATAAATCAAATAAACACATTTAGCATGTAATGTAGTTAACTACATTTTATATTTAAGTAATTTTATTTATAAGGCTTTTTCTTAGTATTGACCTCCTAATCAAGGTTTGGAATGCTCCATGATAAAACCCACCAAAGGGCATTAAATTGTTATGTAATTAATAATTGCTGAGGGATACTTTGTATTAGTAGGTGATGTGACTACCATGGAGAGGGGTTTGCCAAAATTTTTCTATTTGTTAGTTTTGGTATATAAAGTTTTTTAGGTACACAAAAAGGATAACAATACACAAACTTCTTTAATATTTTAGTCAATTTTCATTACTCAAATATCACAAAAATCCAATGAGATTACTCAAATTTCAACTCTATAGCATAACAATTTTAGATGACTTTTCCACTCAAGATCAAAAGAGATTTAACTCACACCTATCACAAGTTTGTTCAAGATATTATTAAGAGTACATAATTCTAAGCACATATATAAAGCATAATTACAAAGGCATTGTTGAAATTTAATGGACATTGCAAATAAATCACATTAGCACTTTCTGTGAATTACCCATTAAAATGTATATCATGTAATTAAGGCCTCATGACAATTGAAATTATAGACTTTAAATTTGTCATTGTCCTTGTCTTTTTAATTATAACTAAAGCTATTATAATACTTTGATATTATATTGTTGGTCATCACTTGCCACAATTATAAGTCCCAAATTCTACCTTTTGCTCTTAAATGTCATAAAGTTCAATTAGGGTCTGCTACCAATAATTATTAATAATGGTCAATTCACTTACATCAATGTTTCAAGCAAAAGCTAAGCAAACTTAAGAATTTCCATTTATCTTCAAACAACTACTATTAGCTCTACTTTACATTTGTTCTCTTAAATTGAAGAACTATAATTGGGTTTGTTGTATTCTTGTGTCCCTCAAGGTTAAAACATATCTCCAGCAACAATGGCAAATGATGGAGCAATAAGGTATTTTGACATTAATTTTGTGGAATGTAAAGTGAAACACCTCATAAAATGAGGAAAGAAAGTCAAAGAAGAAGACAATTTAAGAGAATATTGCATTTTTCCATCAATATATTGCCACCAATTATCAATGGCAATGTGTGCATGGTTGAAAGGTTTTAAGCTTTTTTTTTTTTTTCTTAAACCATTTTAAAGTTATTCCTAATATATGAGAATTATACATTTGAGGCCCTAAACACATTTCTCCAAGTTTTTATCCAAAGTACAAACAAAGGACTTTTTGGTTCAAATATCAACAAAAATCTTTTGAATCAAAGTAATCCCTTTTTTAGTTGTCCAATTAGAAAAGTAATAGTCATTGTTGTAGATATGACATTACTTCAAGCAATTTTTCTACATTTTATTTCTGAGCCTTTTACTCTTTTTAGAGTAATTTACTATTAAGTTTAATTATATAGACAACACGATTGTATAATAATTAAAAATTATTCTTATACTATATACTAGCTTTTGTTTATTTCCTTATATACCCTTTCTTTTGGGTGATAGAGAATTAATAGGATTCTTATTGGACTTTTAATCTAACAAAAAGTGTATTCAAATCTAAGGTTTGTATGCTAGAATTAAACCATCTAACATTTTTTAGTTCTTTTTGTTTTTCAACAAAAAATTGATAGCCTTTAGTCTTTTTCTAGTGTGTATGACATGGAATCTTACCATTTTCTTGTCACTTTGATGTTAGCATTTGATGAAAACACATGAAAAGATAACAAAAATGAAAAGAAAATAAACACTTTAACTAACGGATCAAGTTGCTTGTTAAGATTTAGTTAACTTTATATAGTGTTTCAAAATCTATAAGTAAAGGAAAAAGTTAACTTTTTTTCCTCAACAACATAAAAGAGTGGGTCTAAAAATTTCTTAGTTTAAAGGACTTCCATTTTCTTTTCTTTTTGATTTTCGGGCCTTTTGTAACTAAAAGATGGATTCATAAATAACTATAAAGAGAAGAAAAATTGAAAAAGAAGATGATGATTGAAATGTGATGTCATGTGAATTTGTAAATAAATATTTAGGATTTAAGTTACTTTTGTTAGACAAATCATCATATTGCCTTTTAAATTTAAAGGCTTATAAATGTCATACTATTCTTTGTCTTTTTTTTTTTCCTTTTCCTTATCCCATTAAAATGTTATTAAACCTCTTGTAACCTAATGTCTTAAACTCATAAAAGGATGTGAGGTCATGTTTAATAAGTTATTACTTGTTCATTCTTCTCTTTGTTTTTTTTTTTTTCAATTGGAATATTATTTTCAATGCATATTTGTAACTTTCAAGACTCCTCCTCAAGTGTAAGTCTTTTCATATTGAACTTTGCCACATTAGACTTTGTTCTCCTTAAACACACCAAAATAGCTACTATATGATTGGACTCAACTATAACTCTACAAGGTTTTTAATTCATTTTTTTTATTAATGGGAAATATGCATCCATAAAAGTTTAAAGTTTAAGGCTAAAATTTTTGATTTTGATGCCACTTGTACAATTAGATTGGGGGAGAGTTAAAACAAAGAGTTTTAACAAATGGGGTAAAAGCAAGCAACAATTTATTGGGCTTTAACTTCATATATTATCCAAAACTTTAATGCATTGAATTATGAGTTTTTTTTACTTATAAATTGTTTACTCCTTTCGCTCTATATATATATGAAAAACTTAATCTCAAATCACTCTTCCTTAAATCTCAGTTTTGTCCCTTTGGACTTTGTTCTCTTTAAACATGTTAACATCTACCTTAATTAGGTTTAGTTATCACCTTGCTAGGCCTTCACTTTACTTATACCATTAATGGGACACACACATGCATAAATGTTTGAAACCTAAGGCCAAAGCTCTAGCTCTAATATCATTTGTTGAAAAGGGACCAAGAAGAGTCTAAACAAACTTAGAGAGCTTTAAGCTAAAGTAAGTAACAACTTAGTAGGTATTGAGATCATATCTTATCCAAAACCTTAATGTATTAGATTTTGAGTTTTTTCTAATTATTAGTTACTTGTTTCTTCATCTTTTTTCTTTTTTCTACATAAGACATTAGTCTTAACTTACACTTGTAACTTTCAAGACTCCACTACAAGTGTGAGTCTTTTCACATTGGGCTTCACATTTATTGAATGCATCAAGGTAGCTATTACTTCATTGGGCTTAACTATAACTCTATAGAACTTTTAATCTGCTTATGCCACTAGTAGGAAATATGCATCTACAAATGTTTGTGGCTTGAAGCTAAACCTTTGGCTATGATACTACTCTTAGGAATGGATCAATGTAAAGCCCAAACAAACTTGGAATCCTTTAACAAATGGGCCAAGGCAAGCAACAACTTAATGCATTTTGATACCACATTTTACCCAAAACCTTAAGTGATGCAATAATTGATAAAAGAAGATATTTTCAAAAGAAGTATCTGGGAAGAATTTGTTTTGCACTTAATTAAAATTATCATATTCAAGATATTTTGACGTTATTCTTTTATTCAAGAGATTTTTATTTTTTATTTAAGTTATTTTGAGATATTTTGTTTTTAGTTGAAATTTTCTTTTTATTGTTATTTCCATTTTCTTCTTTTAACTAGTTTTATAAATAGGGTTTAGTTTTAGTTTTGTGAATCACACCTATTACTAATATTTAATTGATATTTAATATAAAGTTTAGTTTTCAGGTGGATTCATGTGTTAATTTTTATTTTTGAATAAATTTTCACAATTTTTTATTATCAAATATTGTGCTATTCAAATTCTCATAAAAAAAAGAAAAAGAAAAGAAAAGAAAATTGAATACTAAGCATGCTATTTGAGTTGAATTTTTTAATAAGTATTCTTTTATATGTAAGTATTATTCTAGTGTGAAAAACAAAATTGTTATTATTCTAAGTTGAGTTATCTTTATACTTCAATAACTCGAGACCAAGCTTCATGGTCATAGTTTCCATTAGAACCACTGGCTAATTGGATTTGTTCTAGTTTCTTCATTGACTTCCAAGTTGGTAATAACAATACCAAGCTTTTTTTTATTGCTTCGAAGAGTCTCATAGCCGTATTTCTAGATGTCTACTCCAAAGAGAGAGAAAGTCAGATTAATAAAATCTCTATCAAATTAACTTAACAGATAAAACGAGTAAGAAAAAGTTTAGTAGCAAAATAATGAAAACAACACATTAAATGTATGTTGCTGTGATATAATTTTATGAAGGAACTATTGAATTAAAAAAAAAATCCTTTTATTGTTTCCGCAAAAACAGAATCATTCCATTAAATCCATTGAATCCATCGTGTTTCCTTATTATCAAGTATTCCTATATTATACTTGTAGATGGTTACAATAACATTGACCTTGTCCTTAGCATCCGCTAATGTTCCTTTTAATATTTCCGAAGGGACATAATCAATCCGTTGAATCCATCATGTTTTCTTATTACCTAGTATTCCAATATTATACTTGTAGATGGTTACGATAACATTGACTTTGCCCCTAGCATCCGCTAATTTTCCATCTAATGTTTCGAAAGGATATAATCAATCCATTGAATCCATTATTCAAAAAATAAAATTGCCAATTGAGATCAAAAATTGTCTATTTACATTCTTATTTGATCTCTTCCACAAGGATGACTTACTACTTAATTTTTATTAAATTTGAGTGAATCGCTCGTAATGAAATAGAGGTGTTGGTTGCAATTGGTGACATGCAAGGATTCACTGATTGATTCTCACTGGCTAGCTTATAAATATAGCCCAAGTAGCTTGTACTGGAAACAAATAAGAGAGAAGGTATAGGTTTTTATCTTCCTTGAGGTGTTTCCTATGCGCATATTTTCTCAGTGCATTCCTCCTCTTTTCTCAGGACAAGAGCTGTGCCTCTTTTGAAGGAAGGAAAGTTGCTCAAGACCACCGTCTTGATGAACACAGCTATACTGTCCAACTCAGCTCTCTGCTCCCATCAACTGTATGCAAACTAACTTCAAATGGTTATTTACGTTACCTTTAAATAAACATGGGCGCGCACACACACCCACACAATCTCTCTTTGCCTGCAACATAGGTGTTATTTAAGGTTGCGCACCTTGTACGCACATTACCAACACAAACTGCAAGAAGATTCCTTGATATGCTTGTGTTTTTTGGTCCTAATTAATTAGGATTGCATCTTTATGGTATGGTTTTGTAGAGGGGGAATGACTAAGATTCTCCCTCAATTTTGCTTTATCCCTGACAAAAAATCATTCAAGTTGAAAATTTTATTTTAGTATAAGTGAGTCCCTTAAATAAATAATTATTTTATTAATATTATTAAGTAAAATTTAGAAATAAATATAATAATAATTTATACTTGTAATTTTTTCAATTTTAAAAGTTCTAAGAACGTGTAAAAAAAATTTATAAATCTTATAAATTTAAATTATTAAGAAGGCATAAAAATCAATGAACAGTGTATTAAACTCTAACCAATCTGAGTAAGACAAGTCTCCTAGTGGTTAATGGCTTTCATAGAAAGAGACCGGACCGATCTGTTTTGCGCGTTGGTGGCCCCATCAGCTGGCTTATTGGTGCTATGAATAAAAATTGAATATTTCAAATATCACAAAATTATTATCCGGAATCAATATATCAACTAGGAGCATCTACATGACCCTATTTTGTCTCCTCACTGTGGTATGGTTGCGTGGTTGCAGAATTCAACAAGGGAGCATCTTTGAAAGTAGTAGTCGACAAGCACGGACCATGCTATCAACAAAATCATGATGAAGAAAAGGCCAGTGTAATTCCCAATCACACGGAGATCCTCCGGCAGGACCAGCTCCGAGTGAACTCAATCCACTCGAAGCTCTCCCGGAACTTGGCAGCGGCCGGAGGAGGAGGCGGAAGCAACGATGTGAGGGTGATGGATTCAACTAGGCTGCCGGCCAAGGATGGCAGCACGGTGGGGTCGGGAAATTACATCGTGACCGTAGGACTTGGGACCCCTAAAAGGGACCTGTCGCTCATGCTCGACACCGGGAGCGACTTGACCTGGACCCAATGTCAGCCTTGCGTCGAGTATTGCATTAGCCAAAAGGAGCCTATTTTCAACCCTTCCCAGTCAGCTTCCTACTCCAACATTTCATGTTCCTCCTCATTTTGTTCTTTACTCTCCTCCACCCCTGGTTAGTAATCAAACAAACAGCTTACACCTTTTCATTTTTTGTTGCATGCAGTCTCTTAGTAGATTCAATTCAAAATTCTACTTATCTAGTTAGGTCCAAAAAAAAATGAAAGCCAAAAGTGAAGAAAGTTTGAATTGCATGGATTGGTTGCAGGTGTTTGAATTTTGTTGTAGCAGACTGGCGTGCGAAATTTATCTGAAAGAATGAATTACTTGACATTAAAAGAAAAAAAATTACAAATTTTATAAATTAACAATTTGCAATATGGTTATATTAGCTGAATTTGTAAATTGTAACAATTAAATGTGCTACATGCAATTGTTGAAGGCAATCCGCCAAACTACACTTCCACGACGACATGCGTCTACGTCATCCAATATGGCGACTCCTCTTTCTCCTTAGGCTATTTGAGCAGCGAATGGCTCACACTTAAATCAACCGACGACAACTTCCTTTTTGGTTGTGGCCAAAACAACCAAGGTCTCTTCGGCGGCGCTGCCGGGCTCCTCGGTCTGGGCCATGACAAAATATCCCTAGTCTCGCAAACCGCACAAAAATACAACAAAATCTTCTCTTACTGTCTCCCGTCCACCTCCAGCTCAGACGGCTTCCTCATCTTCGGCGGCACGGCTTCAAAATCCTTTAAATACACGCCAATTTCAACAATATCAGCCGGACCTTCTTTTGACGGCATAGATTTTACAGGAATCAGTGTCGACGGCACCAAACTTTCGATCTCCGCTTCAGTCTTCTCGATAACCGGCGCAATCATTGACTCGGGCACCGTCATCACGCGCCTACCACCGGGAGCATACTCTGCTCTGAGATCGGCGTTCAGGCGACAGATATCCAAGTACCCAACGGCGCCACCGTTGTCCATACTCGACACCTGCTACGACTTCCACAGCTACGAGACGATTACGGTGCCCAAGATCAGCCTTTTCTTTAAAGGCGGCATTCAGGTGGATGTCGACAGCGCGGGCATTTTCTACGTCAATAGTCTGTCACAAGTTTGCTTGGAATTCGCCGGAAACAGTAATGCGACCGACGTGGCCATTTTCGGGAACGTGCAGCAGCGGACGCTGGTGGTGGTTTATGATGGAGCTGCCGGAAGACTTGGGTTTGCACCCGGTGGTTGTAGCTGATAATGATCAAGTTTAAGTGAGGGAAGACCCTGAAATTAAGCTAACAAAGAAGAGAATCTTCGAAGTTAGCTTTTTCCATTGAATAGAAATAACATGGTAATTTACAAAAGAATATCATCAAATAATATGATAATTTGCAACTTGTTGGTATCGAGAAGATCATCAAATAACATAGTAATTTGCAAATTCTTGGCGTTGAAAAGATCATCAGAAATTTAAGTCTTACAATAACGTGTAAGTAGTTACAAGGAAGTTTGCTAGACGTGCATAATTATTAAAATTTTCCTTGGCACACGGTAATTCTAGATATGAAAGTGTTACGGAACCGCGAAGATGGAACGTGAGAAATACATGAAACATTTAAATTATTGAATATTGACTTAACTTATTAACTATAGTTTGACACTTATTTTTTTTAATAAATAATAAACTACCTATAGTTAAAAATTAAAATTGAAAACCAATTGCAACCAATGACTTAAACTTTACGTATCGAATTCTCGCCTCTGGTTTGCTTGGCTTGGTAACGAGAATCTCGTAGAAATTGCCAATTTGGCATCATCATTTTAGTAATATGAACTCTCTCTCGTTGGAATGTCCCCGCATGATCTTCCGACGCGTGAGTTGAGCTCATCTCAAGCGCAGCAGCAATATTTAGGGACCCAATCGCCCAATTGATTGAGGCTATGCGCCCAATCCACTTCTCAGTCGGACACTCAACTTGTGTCCTGTGCCTTGGGGTTGTAGCTGGCCCAATCAAGAGAGACTGAAAACTCAGTTTATTGAACCCAAGAGAGCCTAGAATTCTTTTCGGTTGAGTTCCAATTTTTTTTCATTTTATCCCTTCTCCATATTTGATATTCAGTTCATTTGGCTCCACTTCTTATGTCGTTGGTTTTTTTATTTTTAGTTGGCTCTAACAGAAAAAAAAAACCTGAAACATCTAGTTACAGAAGTCTCAAATAATCTGCCCTGTTGCATCCGAGTTTCCAAGCAATTTACTAAAGAGACAGCATGAAGAAGTTCAGTTTTGGCCACAACCCACTTACATCTAAAAATCTCTCAGCAAAGATGGTTGTACAACCTCACTTACATCTGCAAATTTTAATAAAATTAACTTCTATAAATAGTGTTGGGCTGGCCCATGCGCTAAAGCATTGCCCTATGAAAAATTTTTCACGTATCTATAAAAAATATTTTACCAACATATATAAAGCGCTTAACATTTTTTGCCAAATAGAGTCGGATTCATTCTATGATGATAAAGACTCAGTCTATACACGAGAATTGATGACTCATCTTGGCAATTAATAATGCATTTGCATGTGAACAGCTTTTCGTCGATTATGATAATATAGTGATATGATAGTACCAATCACCTTTACTAATGTATTCATATGTTAGAACTTTTAATTATATAACTTTATATGTGTCATTGAAGTTATTTGGATTCTTTATAAATTAAATTGCAAAGACATTCATTGTATATATAAAAAAATGGAAAAGAGACAAATAACAAAAGGTTTTTGGGAGAGTAAACTCATTAAAAACTTTAACTTTATTTTTAGTGACTTTTTTCAAAGTATTTTGTAAGTTCTTTTTATCATATCTTTTTTGTAATTTCTTATCATATAAGAGAAGATTGCATTTTGCCATTGATAGATTGCCACTAGCCATCTATGACAATGTGTGTGTGGTTGAAAGCTTTTAATCTTTTAAGCCTTTTTTTTATTCCTTTGAACCATCATGAAGCATTCCTAATAGATAAGTATGAGCAAAAGACTTTTCATTTTAATTATTAATAGAAGACTTTTAAATCATGTGTAAAAATAATAGTAATTTCTTATTTATGAATCTTTTACCTTTTCTTAGGGTAATTAATTTTAAATTTAATTATATAAACAACATAATTGTATACTTATTGACACAAATAAAATTATTCTTTTACTATTAACTCTTATTTAACCACCTTACACACGCACCTAAATTACAATATTTTTTAAAGTATAAATTAAATTTTTATAATTTTAAATGTTATTTTAAAAGGAATTAAAATAATTTATTAGTATTTTAAATTAAAAATTAAAAATTAAAAAAATATGTAATTCTAAATCAAGAAGTAAATTAGTAATTAAAAAGTATATGAAATCAAAAATTTGTTTGATTTTAATATAAATTAGTGTTTACCTTTTTTACTTTCCCTTTATACACTTTCTTTCTTTTGGGGGACAAAGAATTGGTAAGATTCTTATTATATTTTTAATTTAACAAAATAAATCTAGTGTATTCAAATCTAAAGTTTGTGGGTTGGAATTATATCATCTAATATTTCTTACTTCTTTTTATTTTTTGAGAAAAACTTGGTGTATGTGACATAAAATTTTACCATTTACTTATCACTACCATGTTAGCATCTAATATAAAAACACATGAAAAGATAACAAAAATTTTAAAAAAAAAAACACTTTAATCAATTGATCAAGTTGGATTGAAGAGTGGGTAAAGGCAGATACCTTGGCTTAAAGGACTTTCATTTTCTTCTCTTTTAGGTTCTTGGGCCTTGTGTAACAATAAAATGGTAAGATAGATTCATAGATAAATATAAAGAGAAGAAAGATTGAAGAAAAAGATAATGATTTTGTTATAATTTATATTCGTCTTGAACACTTTCCTAAATACTCCTTTAAGAACTTAAATGTTCAAGTTATTGGTCTCTACTCTATCATTGCAAAATATACATCTAATACATATTTACTTGATTTGCCTACTAACTTGAATATTAGTCATATATTTTTAATATTGAGTATTAGAAAATATTAAGTATTTATCACCTTAATAAGGCACTTTCAAGCATTTGTTTTTTTTTTGACCTTTTAGTAGGAATTATTGTGCTCAAGACACCATCTTTTACTCTGCATGTTGAAGGCATTAAGACTATCTTAGATAATGAGCACATTGCTTCTTTTTAAAGTGGATTTTGATACCACTTTGTCCAATAAAAAGCATGTCTTGTTTTTTATGCTACTTGGCTTTTTAACAATGAGTTTCATTCATTAGATCACATTTTGCTTGATGCCTGTACCTTGATGGAGTCAAATTCGTTTTAATTAGAGGGAAATAATGTGATAGCTAACAATGAAAGATGTTTCCAAAAGAAATATTCTGAAAGATATTATTTCACACCTAATTCAAATTCTTTTAATTAGGATATTTTTACACATTTAATAAGATTTTCTTATTTAAGAGATTTTTATATTTTAATTAGGTTATTTTGAGATCTTTTCATTTTTAATAGAAATTATTATTATTATTTTTATTTTTTAGTCAACTTTATAAAAAAGATTTAGTATGGATCTTGTCAATTAAACATTTTGGGAATATTAAAATGATATTAAGTGTTAAATTTAATTTTTAGATAAATTTTTATATTAATTTTTATTTCCTTATAGATTCTCGTTTTTTTTTAAAATTTTATCTTTTGGTTTGTTTCTATTTTACATCATTAAGAAATTAGATTATGTGTCCTTTTCAAATTTTAAGTTGCTTGCTCTTCTCTTTTTTTCCAGAGCACCTTTAATACACTAAAATTGGAAAGCAATGGAATCAAAAAACGATTTGCTTTCAACATAGATTTAGTGTTTCGTCATTTTTACTTTAGCTTTATACTCCTCCTTTTGGATAATGGAAAACTGATAATATTCTTGTTGGGCGTTTAATCCAAATGTAGAATGGATCGAACGTATTCAAGTTCAAAGTTTTCTGGCTGCAAAGGCTAAACTTTTTTATTGTTTTGATAAATAGTCATGGGTCAGGGTAAACGCCAATTTTTATTTTACAAAAAAAGGTTTATGACTAGATAATTTGATCATAAATTGACCCAAAAGTATGTCGTATTCAAAAAAAAAAAAAAATCATTGAATGCTAAATTTTGATTTTCTCACCTAAAATAGCATATTGTGTAATTAAGATAATGAAATATATAACTATGAATAAAAAATGTGTAATAAAATATCAATCAATATTTTTAAAATTCATGGCACATTTTGTCTAGTTTATTACATATTTTATTAATTTATTTATATATCTATTAATTTTTGGCAAAAACTGAATTTTCAAACCAAAAAATTCAGCCACTTCTAACCATAAAATCACTTTTTTTTTTTTTTTAATATCATCGGTAACCATAAAAACTTATTGGTCACGGAAGCACAATTTTAAAAGGTATGTTGACCCGTAATACTTCGGTCCAAATTACTGGGCCTCGACCCTTTTTATCTCCCTGCCTTCATGGGGGCACTGCCGAAAAGCATGTAACAGATAAGGCTCTCAACAGTCATGTATTTCCACGTCTCATGTTCATGTCAGGTATCTCCATTCGCCACCACCAAAATCTACACAGTCGATAGATTGCTACCCTAAGCACCAAACACCCCCCCCCCCATCAAAAAATATTCGAGTCCCTAAATATAGGAACAGTGAATAATTTTCTTGTCTGGGAATACTATGAAAAGAAACCTGTTAAAAGATGGCTTAAAAATTTGACACGGGATCTCAACAAAATAAAATTTCTCATCCTTTTGCTGAAAAAACATAACCATTTACCTTCAAATTTCTAGCTTTTAAGTTGCCCATGGACCCACCTCTGCCCATTTCTCCGGCTGATGTTTAGACTCGGCTGATATCCGTAAAATTTGTTGTAATTATGAAACGTAAAATTTTATTTCACGCTCTCCTTTTAAATCCAAACACACCATAAATATCATAATGCATAAAGAAAGTATCAAAGTACAGACCCACTCGACAAAGTCCCACCGTCTTCTCTTTTACTCTCTTCTCCACTTTTCACTCTTTTGGGTCGTGTCTTCTTTTTCACATCCATGTTGCAGTAAGTTGTTAGCCACTGATAAACAACCCCCCCCCCCGGCGGAAGATACACCAAAAATCTTTAACAATTGAGAAGAAATTAACATTTTAAGGAAAGAATTAACACTGACTGAGAAAAAAAAGGAAAGAAGAAAGCAAAGAGGGAGTGAAAATCCCGACATTATCGTTGGTTAGTAACAATTTGCAATTTGTCATCGCTTCTAATCACCGTTGTCGTCGTCGTCATTATCATCGCCAGACTCGTGGTGTTCAACCTTGGCGAACCCAATGCCACGCGACACCGTCGCGTTCGGAGTGTCCACGGCAGCCGCCGACGACATCTCCATCTGGCAAGCCCTAATAGCACCGATTAATTTCTCGGGCAATTCGTTCTCCGCCTGCGGCTCCACCACGAAGCCCATGTCAATAGTCACGCTAGTGACGTACCCCAACGCGAGTTGTAGAATCGCTCTGGCGATGGCGGAGCTCGCTATATCCACATCAATCTCCAAATAGTTTGGTCCTCTGTGATAATTACAAGTCAATGCTCTACCTAACAAGCACGCACTGTAGCTCCCCACCGTTTTCTTGACGAGCCACGGTCCCTTGACAATCCGGTTCACGATCTTAAACCGCTGGTTCCTGAACGCATCGTCTTCGTGGATGAACCGGTAGAGGAGCGAACCGGGAGGGATAGGATCCTCCGTGGCAAAGTAGAAAACGGCGCTGTGATGTTCCTTTCCGGGAACCTGGAGATTGACGGCGAAAATAAAGCTTTTCAGTGATTTGCCTTGGGATTGGGCGTTTCTGAGGGCCTGGGACACGCGGTTGTCTGGGCGGGCGAGTACGTTGTGGAGTTTCGTATTCGATTTCAGCCAGTCCATTCCAGCCGGGGCCAGCAAGTAGTCGCCGGAGGGGGATTTCTGCCGTCTCGTAAAGTAGTTTTCGGAGCGGAGAGCGAAGAGGTCGCCGGGGGGTGAGGCCCATCCGTTGGACCCATCGTGGAGGTCAACCAGAGGTAGGGATCCACCGTGGATGGACTCGGAGATCCAATCCTGCGCATCAGGACTTGCTGCGGCGGCGGCGGCGGCGGCGGAGGCAGTGGTTTTGGATCTGAAGCCAGCGGCATCGGAGGCTGAGGAGCTCCGGTGCCCCTGTTTGGTTGAGCACATGGTGGTCCAAGCTTCTTTTTTTTATTTTCTGCCTTTTCCTATCCGTCCGCAGCTTCTCTCCCAATAGGAGAACAACCCTCTCTACAACTCTCTCTCGCAGACTGCAAAAGTAAAGTACAGGCGCTGAGAGCCTAAGTGTCGTGAGGGAGGCCAATTGAGAATTGAAGAGGTGTAATAGATTCAGATGGACAATGATGCCCCTTTAGCTTCCCAGAAACTACGGCAGACCTACTCTTTTCCTTTTTTTATTTTTAGCTTACTTTCCTTATTTGCTCCTTTGTCGTGGATTCCGTAATTGTAATTAGCCAATGTTGGTGATATAACGGCTTCAATCGTTTTGATATTTTATTAATATTATCACTATTATCACCACGTTTTAGTACCCAACATTCATCGGTCAGATAATTGAGCGGTAACGACCAATGCGTTAGTCAGGACAAATGCAATTAGCGTTCCTTAAAAACATGCTAAAGTACTTTAACTAAATGACAAATTTTAGTCTTTTCCTAGCCTGTCTCGTTCATTCCTTAACATAAGTCAAGCACAAAATAAATAGCACGTCATTTGATAAATTTTTGTATTCTTAGCATTATTTTATTTGAGTTTTGTATTATAAAAAAATTTAATATCCTAAATAAAGATGTAAACTTTATAAAAATAAAAAATATATATTTATTATATAATTTATAATTTAATAACTTTTTTAATAAAAAAATTTGAGCACAATCAATGAACATGTTCACACACACACGCACATCAATAAAATTGAACACCAATTAACATGGAAAAAAAAAAAAAAGAGTACGAAGAGTTTTAAGAAGAATTTTCATAAAATAATATGTTATATAATATGTGTTAATTATATTAATATTTTTAACGTGAATGTGACTTATTTAAATTTATGAAAAAAAATTATTCAAAATATTGACATAATTTGCATTAACTATAGAATGTGTATAATGTTTCTCAGGAAAACTTTCAGATCTCTAATATTAATCATGACTTAAAAACAAATCAAATCTCGTTTTTCAAAAAAGGGGTATGATTACGGATATGTATTTAAGGACCGGATAGCAGCATTGTGATTCCATCCAGTTGGCTGTGAGCCCTGCTTTAGCCACCACGGATGCGCTGGAGGATTTGGACGAGAGAATCTTGATCTGTCTTTTCTTTTCTTTCGGTATTTTTTTCGACACTTTTCGGAAATTTGCAGTCGCAGCTTTCTTTATCCGATTCTCTTCTTTTTCGGCTTTTATTTACATGAAACAAAATGAATAATAACAGTTAAAGTATTTCCATCGGAAACGAGGGGCAAAGTTTTAAATGAAAATGAAAAGGAGCGACAGCGAAAGACGGGGACACCAACTTGGATTCCGTTTATTTTCAACGCATCGGTGTTGACAATCCTTGATGGGGACACGTGGTAGGAAAAGGAACACCAAGGACGCTAATGATGCCAGCCAACCTCTTGGATTTGGCTTCTTTCCCACGGTTGATCTCTACGACCTTATGCCGTGCGACAACGCAACACGTGGAATCATGCGTTCTGGATGCACCAAGACAAAGAGCTTCTCCGAGCTCGTAATCCAATTATTACGGCTAGCAATTTACACCAAATTACAGATCGTCTCGTTACTAAAAAAATTTATATTTTACGCTTTAAATTTAAAATATATTTATATTTTATATATTAAATTTTTAAAAATTATGAAAAATTTTAAAATTAATTAACATTAATGAATCATTATATATAAAGTAAAAAAATATTTATTTTTAGAATTTAACCTTTAACTTGTTTTCTTTTTTTATTTTTCTCCACAAACTTTTAAATTTTTTTGTTCAAATTTGTTTGTTTTTTCTTCTTCAATTTTTTTTTGTTTATTCTTGAATCTATGCAAATTATAAGTAAATTTGTATTTGAAGTTCATTGTTACTTAGTTCTTTTTTTTTTTTAAAGAAAAATTGTTTTATATTTTATCATTTTAGAGTTTATAATTTTTTGTTTTAAAAACATTTTAATTTACTACTTTTAGCGTAACCTCATAAACCCATTAATCTATCACTTATTTATATTTCTTAAAAATTTGTGGGGTTTGAGACCATTTTTAAAAGTTTTCATTAATTTATTATAGTTAAATATAAAAGAAAAATGGTAGTGAGTGAATAAAAATGGTTGTAGAAGAGGGAGAGCATGAATAATAAGATACAATTAAGATATATGGAATTTTTAAAAGAAAATGAGAGAAGAATGGTGACAAGTGGGTAAAGATAGTGGTAAAGGAGAGAGAATAGTATGGTGAGGTAAGATTAAGATACATGAAATTTTAATTAAGGGGGGCGATATTCACACACACAAAAAAGTTTTATGCATGCAAGTGTAATACAACTCACTACAATATGACAAAAAATTTCAACTTTCAAGTATTCCCTTTTCATTTTCTCATTTCTTTTCAATCTTTTATCTCCATTTTTTTTCTTTAAATTTCATTAAAATTAAGAAATAAAACAAAATTACTTTTAAGTCAAAGCCTCTCTTTGATCTGTCTCTTCTACATAAGGATGTCCATTATTGCTATTGTTGTTGTTGTTGTGATTGTTCTTAGGACTATAGCAACTAGCATAAATTCTTACTCTAAATTGGTTAAATGGATTAAGCATTAAAAGAGTGAGAAGACTAAGCAATGGCTAGAAAATCTAGAAGTTAGGAGAGAATCTTTGGTTTTTAGGGTGAAAGTAAAGCAAAAATTAGGTTGAGGAGATTGATTCATAAGTTTTTAAAAGAATAATTCAGTGGATTAGCTTTTCTTAGGTATCATTTTGATGGAAGGAATGTTGTAGGCGTGGAATTTGGCTAGTGGGTTTAGGTGGTATTGGGCGATGACAATAGTGATTCTCGAAAACCTAATTGACATTTAGACAACTTATTAAAAGGAGGATGTGTGACTTAAATGAAAGTGGTTAAGGTTGACTTATTTGGATTTAATAATGGGTTTGAAGACTAGAAAAAGTGGTGATGGTTGATTGTTATTGTTATTTATAGCAGCAGTATTGTTGTAATTACTGTTGTTACTAGTAATGTTATTATTACTATAGTCAATCAGGAAAATTTGTTGATTTTGGTTATCATAACTTGTTGATAAGAGCATAAATAAGAAATTGAAAAGGAAATACTTGGGAGTTGAAATATTTTTGCCTTATTGTACTAAGCTACATTGCATTTACATGTATAAAACTTTTTCATACATGTAAATATCACTGCCCTTTAAAAAAAGAATAAGAGAAGCGTAAAGGTGATAAGTGGGTAGAGATAATGGTTGATAAGAGAGAAGATGGATGATGAGATGAGGTTGACATAAATGGGGTTTTATAAAGAGAATGATAGAAAAGTGGTGGCCAGTGGATAAAGGTAATGGTAGAAGAGGAGGAAAAGTAGAATAGTGAGGTTAGAGATATAAAAAATAGTGATTGTAAAAGTATTTTGGTTTTTTAATGATATTTTTATAATTAAATGTAACTTTTATTAACAATAAATTAATTGAAGAGATTTTTTGTTACCATTTGCAATTGTTAAAATATTTTTTTGTAATTTTTAAAATTTTGGTATGTAAAGTGTAAATACATTATAAATTTTATATGTAAAATATAAATTTCTCCTCACCATGCTCACACTTATTATAATATATTTTTTCATACTCATATTCAAGGAATTATTAACTATAAATACACTAATTGTTATACTTTTAAATCTCTTAGTATGAAATTACAAGTATTTAATAACACCTTATACTAATGTTTGACATGAAATTTGATGTAACTTAGACATAACAAGAAAGTAAGATGAAAAAGTCAATGTGCATGACAACAAGTTAAGGGATGCTAGGTATTGGGCAATAGTGTTAGTGTCAAATAGGGAAAGAGTTAAAGGCTAAAGCACACATGTTGTGCAGTAATGTGCGTTAATGTTCAAGCAACATGTACTGGATAGCATGGGTGATAATTCAAAAATAATAGTGTTTCCTCCCATCATATAGTCATATTTCTTAATACCTTTTTAGGAAATAATGCATGTATTACATGAAAGTTAAGCAACATCAACACAAAAATAGAGGTCTAAGTTGTCCTATAAAGACTTGTTACAAGTTGGTTAACAAATGCTTTAATGAAATATTATGACACTAACAAAATGTTGGTGTACAAGTTAGGGTTTGGGCCAATCGCTTATTGGATATCATGCGTGTAAGATCTAAGAGTGCAATGAAATGGTAGGCTAAAAAAGGTAAAGACTTGGAGTGCAAATCATGTCAGTATATACATTAAGCACCACAAAATTAAAGACATTATGAGTTGTACTCCCTAAAAACATGAGAGATGTGCTTCTGGGAACACTTTTTAGGAACTTAAAGTGGGCATATTATGTCATCCAAGTGAGAGAAAGTGAATCAAATAGTGTCATCCGAAGCATGCAAGCATGAAGTATGAAAATAGTGCAAATAGGGGCTCTTTCTTATTAAGTTATGATATTATATATCTCAAATCAAAGAAAAATTTGTAAATAGTATCTAAGTAAGTGAATAGTGTCTAAGTAAATAACTTAAAGTTGTCATTCCTACTTATTAGTAATGTCCAAATAAGTAGAAATTTTATAAGTTTGATACTACATCTCAATACAAAATCTTAAGATATTGAATTTATAAGTTATTTTCCTTTGTAAGCTTGTACTTGCTTATGTGTTCGTTTAATTAAGACTAAAAGGTATATAAGTGTCTTCACACACAAAAAAAAAAAAAATTAGTATTTAAAGTTGACCTCTTGACACTAGCTCCTTAATGGATATCTTATTTCTTTTCTTCACATAATTTAATATTTTTCAGGCGCAGGTTGACTAGAATTTCAATGTATTTCTCTCCAACGCACTAGGATATTGCGTGATGTGGTACAAGGCCACGACTTTCAACTAGCAAGTAATTAATTAGTCCTGCGGATAAAGTCAACAATTAGTGCGACGGGATCGAAAATATATGAAATAATGCCGCAAACATACTGTTCCTATTTTAGATGAGAAGATGCTCATACCATCCCATTTCTTCTCCATATAGGTGTCTTTTAAGGGTATTCCCAAGCGTCATAGATGGTTTAGCTTTTTTGCCAAGTCTTCTTTGTCGCTCCTAATTTTTCTTTAGAAGTCAACAGATGCGCTAATATAAGTGGCCACAAGATAACCCTTTATGGGTACATGGAATTGGGACATCTTTACGGCCATAGATTGCCTCTTAATATGTGTTTGTCATTGCACGACTCGTCAAAGAACGGCGTACAGTGATGCCCATGAGGTGTATGCGATAATCAATATCCATTTCGAAAATAACAAAGAATTTAAACCGAGGGAACAAGATATAACTATGCTCAACTTGAGAACACGACTCCATCCCACTCAATAATTAACAAAGGCTTTTGATAGTAACTGCCGCTCCGCTACTCCCACAGATTGGCAATTGGAAGTCTGGGATCCTCCTGACACCAAAAACCAAACCATTGAGTGATGGATCTTAAAATGCGTTGCACACCAGAGTTCCGGAAAACAGCAAATGCGATGACAAAAAAATGCTTCCCGATACCACGGCCGATATATATGTTTTTCTCCCTCTAAAAGTTGAGGTAAGATTGAGTAACTTTCAAGTGCTGTATGCACATCTCAAAGGAATATAAGCAAACACCTAGGAAAGCTAAGCAGCACAGGAAGCAATACAGTAGGCATGATCAAATAATATCGCCAGTAACGACCAGGTATCCACAGGTGTTCTTTGCACTGCAAATACTAGAAATATGTGATGCATCTATGAATGTAAGCCCAGCATTTCTAACCATGTACATAACCTGTCTAAGTAGAATTGCCATTCAGGAATTCAAGAGACAGCCACCTGCAAACAAATTTGAAAAGCATCAGTAACCTGCTATATTGTGTATGTTAAAGAGGCAACAACAATGAGCTTAACTTAAACGGATGTGGCAAAAACTGAGTTTTTGAGGAACACAAGGCTACAAGCATATATATCCTAAGCAGCAATATTTTGATGCTTTAAAATGCTAGTTTTTGCCTGCAGCTCTTGAATCTTCAAAGTCAGATTCACAGAACGAAATGATCCGCCAGATTATCATGCAACATCTATTTGATCCCATCACCAAAAACACAAGAATCCACACAAACTAGCATGATCTGTTTGTTGTGCATAACATGCACACTTGCAGCCATTAACCAAGGCTGGGAATCTAACTGAACAACAAGATGTTTAAATCTGACAATCCCAAGTTTGATTATACTACCCCATGCCAGAAGCAAAAGTGATGTTCATCAGGTTATCTTGTCTGGAATCTAATTATTCTTACTGCAAAATTCTGCTTTCTAAGATTTGTCAATAGGAAACATTAACCTGATAAGCAACATCACCAATTATTGATCCTTAATCTATGCTTGCATTGAGTATAAACATATTTAAATTCATAGGCCCCATAGCATTCTCCTCAAAGATGGTCACACATATACCACTTAAAACAACTTGAAAAATTGTCTGCTCATACAAGCACTTGAAAAGGAGAAGTCAGTAACTGGGAACCAAACCAATAATGCTCCACTATGAAAGAAAAACCGCACAATTTCCAGTTTTGCAGAGCAGCAATGACATCACTAACCAGAAAAAAAATATATTTAAACAACAGCTCTGAGCTACATGAACATGCCTGCCATTGCTAGCCTACTTACTTTTGAGCAAATATGCAAATGGTAATGCATATCCAAATGAATTCTATGGTACAACATGAACACATGAAACCACAATTTAATGTGCCTAATAATTCTTGCAAATTTCATTGTTATCTTAAACATCACACCCATCTCATAGTTCTTAAGAAGGCAAATGAAAAATCATTGGATGCTAATCCAGCTGCTGGAGACTGTAATAGATTGCATATAACAGACAGAAAAGATAAACAGAAGATGTATTTTCAGAAACAGCAGTGTACAACAATCTTAGACAAGAAATTTGTATAGCTTCAGGCATCTTGCATGTCTACATTTTGCTAGATCTTTTTGTACCATTTCACAAGCAAAAATTTTCAATCCAGAGGATCAAACAAATTAACCATCACCAGAACAAATACAGTAGAAATCAAACAGGGGATCATAGACAATGCAGAAAGATTCATTAGAATGCTTAAGAAGAGTTCAAGTCTATAAGCAATACACCGCGTCTTTTACCTCTCCTTTAGTGAGTAAGCCTACCATAATTTTGTTATCCTCATCCTTATACACAAATGGCTAGCAAAATTTAAATAATAATAATAATAAAGAATAAAAAAAAAAAAAGAAAAAAAGCAGCAGCCCAAAAATGCTCAAGAATGCCCATTTCCCAGCCCCGAATAAACATGTAGCCAGCGGAAACTTTTTTAAAATTCTCAAAATGCATGAAATATGCATGCTATGCAGAAACACTAACATTCCTGCAAACCCAAACAGTAACAACGTATTTGAGAAACAATGAACTGAGTTGCAAGTCCATATGTGAGTGTGTGTGTGTGTGTGTGTGTGTGTGTGAGAGAGAGAGAGAGAGAGAGAGAGAGAGAGAGAGAGAGAGATTTGGCAAACCAAACTAATCATCAATTTTGCCTTTCTTCTCTGGGGCTGTCTGTCGGTGGTTAACCTATAGATCCAGTAAACCTAGCACAGATAACAGTCACACAGAAATTCAAACATTTTGAATATCTAATTGGGGTTGGGATTGAAAGTAAGCTAGAAGACTATTGAAACAGTGGATAAAAAAACATTAGGGGTTTTGTGATGAGATTACCAAAGCCACTACGTGAACTCCTATTAGAATCGCCGCCATCATGGGTACCATATCCATAAACCACGGCCCCAACGATGTCTCCTTCGCCATTTTCGTTCAGGCACTATCCGAATCAATGTACGAGAGTACACGTGCGTGTGTGGGGAGCATTGACAAACAGTGTTTCTATGATTCTTGCGGTGAAACCTCACCCGCCGATTGAGGGCTTCTCCTTCTTGTTTTTATTTTATTTTACTTTATTATTATTATTATTATATTCAACTTAATTCGATCATTGAAAAAAAAAAATCAATGACTCCAAGCTCATTAAAACTTAAACATGTAATTTGAAAATATCAAAAAATGGGAATTTAAAAAATCAATAAATTTGTAATTTAAAATATCCAAAATTTGAAAACTCAATGCAGGCTAGTCCAATGTAAAAGTCTTGAGCTTTTATTTAATTCCAACCCAATTCCCAACGAGGCTCAGAGTCTACTTGGCGTCCCGTAGAACGCCAGGCAGACCCAAACGTGGCAGTTTCATTGGGGTTGCGTAGCAGAAACTACGTGCTTTTCTCCTCGTCGCTCCCCATCGCCAGTAGCGTTTCGCAAACGGTGGCTCGCTCCCGAAGAAAGCTGCCAGTGCTGGCTGCCGATGGATTCATGAGCAATTTGTATTGTAAACCTTTCCTTCTCCCCTTCCATGTCAAATTTTCTGCTCGGCAATGAGGCATATCTATGAGAGTCTCAAGCGCCGCCGCCGGCGCCACCCAACGTTGCTCCCCAAAGGTATTCTTCCCACTTAAAATCCAACTAATTTGTTACCGTTCCCCTCGATTGCCTGCCTGCCAATTTACTTAAATGCCGTCAAAGAAGCTAAACCAAAAAGAAAAAAAAAAAAAAAAACATTTTAGTCATTGAACCTCGGTTTAATTGACACCGCGGTGGAATCTTTTGTTGGGATAATTTTTTTTTTTTTCAAAAAGAATTTGGGGGTGTACTGCTTGCAGCGGTTTGTCGACTGTGCCTATCATTTATTTGTTAGAATTAGTTTTTCTGACTTCATTTGTATTTTTCCTATTGAAGTTGTGTGGTTTGTGTATTCTTGGTTTTGTTGCTAACTGCAGTTGCCTAATCCCTTTGTTTGATTACATATATAGGTAGGGTTTTGCGCCATGACTACATTTATGGTTATGGCATATTATTGCTATATTTTGATGAGCTGGTTTTTGAGCCTCAGATACGAGCTTAGTATTGCGCTAGTGCCACCTTGACCCATGATAATCATTGTTTTATGAATCGTGTCGTCTGAATTTGGCCACAATTTGACCATTGTTTAAGAGTTCTGGATTCTTCTTGCAGAAATACATCATTATTGTAATGTTTTCGCGATTCTGCGGAATTGTAAATCACTGGGAGCTCAGAAATTTATTGAACACAGAAAACAACTAAACATTTTGCTACAACCATACTGCTTGCACCGAAATTCGTAAGTGGATTTTTTAATATTCGAAAATCTTAAACTACTAGTACGTGTCTTTGATGTCAGGTTTGAATGTTGCATTGCAATTCCTAAGTTAGGTATTTGGTGCAGATTCTCTACGGCTTTCACTAGTGTGCATGAGGAGAGACCATCTGCAGAGTATGCAAAGTTGAGGAAGGAATCACTGGAAAGTGAATTTGGAGAAGCTCTTGGTTCTAGTTCCAAAAGAGTATCCATTGTCTACCGATTTGGCCCATTTTTGGCTTTGTACAGAGCAGCAATCATTTCATTTCATATGTTGAGGTTAACCGTCTCGCGAGTTTTTGTTCAAGACATGAAGAAACGTGCCATCATGGTATGTTATTCCTTGCTGCTTTTTACACCCTTCCAGTTGTTGCTTCTTAGTAGTCAAAGCTTGAGCTTTGATAGCCATGATTATTCTGAAAGTACATGCTTCATATTTAGTCGGAATATGACAAATTGTCATCATGTGCTTAGCCTGCTAGGTAAGGAGGCAGCTACTAAGTCTTCTCTTCCTCTTAGACCACATTTATTTTTCTTGTATCTTTGCATCTTGGGGTAAGTAGGAAATTGTCTCTAAGGTTTGAAATGCTTGAGCTTTCAGACACAAAGATCTAAAATTAAACAGTTAAATGACTAATGCTTAGGTTTATAAGTCCAAAATGAAGCTGTTTCAAAAAATTCAGCCCCAAAAATATAGTTGTCATCTAAATAAGCTCCTGGGGATCAAGTATTGATTTTTAAAAAGGGCTTGTTTCATTATCTTCTTATGCAGTTAAACTTCATGAATATTTTTGCACGACCCTAATATTTTACTTTTGTTGAACATTTATGCCTAAAGGTATTGGAATAAGAAAAGAATAACTGTTACACTAAATTCAAAAGCATTGCATGATAATCTTGCAAATAGTAGACCTTTTTGTAGAGGTGCTACCACCAGTTATCCATTTGCAAACAACTAGTGCACAGGCAAGAAAAGTCACAGAACCCCACACCTATATTATGTACTTCTTCATGATTGAGTCAGTACCATACTGCAGATATAGGAATTGCTATATATGTTTTGCCATGGTAGGCTGTATTGTAAGATTATAGTGTCAACTTCTTCTTTTTGTTTTTTTTTTTTTTTTTTTCCCTTGACACAGATTGGTGCCTATATTTCTGTCTCTTGCTTGTGGCAGAAAATTTTTATGATAATTTTTGGTTATTTACAATAGATTGTTTTCCATTCCTGCAGTTTCGTGAAACTCTGATACACTTGGGGCCTTTCTATGTAAAGGCAAGTAATTATATTGTGAGATTTTCAAATAGTTAATTTATTTAAAATCTCTGGTCTGTAACAAATGTGAAGTTGTCATATTAGAAAACTGTAAGGATTCTCATATTTCTACCATTTATTTTCAAGCCCCCCTTTTTTTTATGGTTTTGGGTGCAGACTGATCATTATTTACTTGTGAGACCTTTTGAAAATTGTTAAAGCCTGGCATATGGTTTCCTAATTTCAGGAACCATGGTTGGTAGTCTAAGCAATGAAAATCTTTTAACTGGAATTGAACTTTGAAGTTTATCAATAGGTGTAGATTGCTTTGTGGAAATTTGCATTTTTGGTTCATGTTGGTTGTATTTACAGCTTGGGCAGGCCCTGAGCACAAGACCAGATATATTACCAATCATATATTGTCAAGAGCTTTCAAAGTTGCAGGTATGAATGTTTCCCTTTTTCATTTTGGGCCTTTTTTGGTTGATGGAAGGTAAGAATTTTTTTTTTCTTTCTTCATATGTAAACTTGAGAACTCATGTGATCTGGTTTCATAATTTTCACTTCAGATGGATCTTTTGCAGCTTTCCTATATTTTGCTATCCTTACAGTTTTAAGTTATCTATTGCTAGGATCAAATACCACCATTTCCAACTCATCTTGCTATTAAATCCATTGAGTCCCAGTTGGGTGCACCCATCTCCCAGATTTTTGCTGACATTAGTCCAGAGCCTATTGCTGCAGCATCACTGGGGCAGGTATATAAAGGTGAGTGGCGTGCTGATTTTTTTTGCATATGTATTAACTTAAGTTAAATGCTTCTGTTGGTTGCTTTAAGTATTGCAGCTCATCTGCATTCTGGTGAGCTTGTAGCGGTTAAAGTACAAAGGCCTGGTATGACACTTTTGTTGACACTTGATGCCCTGTTATTCCAAATGATTGGGGGCCAATTAAAGCGTTTTGCCAAGGCTCGCAAGGATCTTCTAGTGTCAGTGAACGAGGTGGTAAGCTTTTGGCAGATCTAGTATTTACTTTTCATTCTTGTGTAAGTAATGATCTCTATCTTGCTGAAATTTTGCCACCACAATACACCTGCACAGTCACACACTTCCACCAAAGGACACATGCTATGGCTCATATAAGTTTTATTGACCTATAGACAGTAGAACCGTACAAGCATCAAATTGCCGAGATTCCTTTGCAGTGCAGTTCACTTCCTTTTTAATCATATTTTTATCTGTCCATCTTACTTTTCATATTCTTTTTGATGAGTTTTTCATGCTTATGGAGACATCATCAGGTCTATCTTAAATGAACAGGTCAGACACATGTTTGATGAAATCGACTACATTTTAGAGGGAAAAAATGCTGAGCACTTTGCTTCTCTTTATGGTTGCAACCTGAGTATGTTCTTTTCACTTTAGAAGTGCTGATTGCATGTTGTTATTTTCTGAGTTTGGCATCCTATACAATCTGAAAGTCATTTATCGTTCAATTGTTGGTTCTTGTTCTTCTTCACTATGGTTATCCAAGTACTGCCAGCTTGTTCATAAGCTGGACATTCTTGACTTCCTTTTAAGGTGTAGACTAAGGGGGGCATAGCAGTTGAAGGGATCATTTGGAAACTTTCTGTTGTAATGTCTGTAATCTTTTTGCTTGAGTGAAGCATATCATATGGGTGCTTGTGTCTGCATGTCTACGGGCACAAGAGTGTTACGTGCAATTGTTCTTTCTCATATGGTTTCGAATCAGTGGATTCTACTTTTTGTGGCTAGATGAGGATCCAAAAAATCGTGGTGCTCCAATTGGTGATACTGTGAGATTCAATAAGTCAAATTGTGTTAAAGTTCCGAAGATATATTGGGATCTCACACGAAAGGCTGTGCTCACAATGGAATGGGTGGATGGAATTAAACTTACAGATGAAGCTCGCCTGAGGAAGGCTCATTTGAACAGAAGAAAACTGATTGACTTGGTGTGTGGAAACTCCTTTAAATGTCAATGGGGACAATAAATGATCATTTCCTTTGTTATCTTTTGCATCACACAATATTTTTCAGCTCTATCTTTCAGCAATTAGTTCCTTTTTACTGTTGGCCATGGTAAATTTATGGAGCTTTTAAATTTCACTCAGCAGGGATTATACTGCTCTTTGAGGCAGTTACTTGAGGTGGGATTTTTCCATGCTGACCCTCATCCAGGAAACCTGGTTGCAACTGACAGTGGCTCTCTCGCATATTTTGACTTTGGAATGATGGGGGATCTTCCTCGTCATTTTCGTGTGGGACTTATACAAGTGGTAATAGTTGTTTAACTGGTGATTTTCTGAAATGGAACTCTAATTTTCTCTTGTGTACATAGGCATTAGGGAACTTTTCATGCATTCTATACAAGAAGCTAAAATATCATGATATTGTCCAGGAAAAAAATTTTTCTGTTATTTATTTACTGATTTTGAACTTATCTTGTCACCTTGAAACACATAAGCTTGGCATGATATTGGATTAGTGGCTTGCTTTGAAACTTTTGTATAAACCACTTTATCCATAACATTCATCCTGTCTAGGCTTAAGTATTATCAATCCCTGAAACTCTGTTTTACAGTGTCAGGTAACTTTCTTGCTGTGTCTTGGGTTTCTAACCTGATTTCCCCTTGAAATTTTATACCCTTGTTTCCATTCATAATAAATTCTTGGAATTCATCAAGACATGCTCACAATTTTCTCTTCTTCTCACCTTTCTCCCCTGCTTTATACACACCAACCTGCACCATGCACACTATGGCCTAGCTGACTTGTCATTTTCTCCAAGTCCTTATTTCGTTAAGAATTCTGGGCATGTCTATAGAGAAATTGAGTTTTCATTATTTATAGAAGTTTTATATCTTCTCTAGATATCAATGGTGGTGTTGGTAATGATCATGCTGATGATGTTGCATGTTTCTGTGCAATTTGCTTGAGAGCTGACGTGTTGTATTTGTTAATTAAGTTTCTATCTCTTTCAGCTTGTGCACTTTGTTAATCGTGACTCCATGGGTTTGGCAAATGACTTTCTTTCTTTGGGATTTATTCCTGAAGGGGTTGACAGACAATCAGTTTCAGATGCACTTCAAGCATCCTTTGGTGATGGGGCAAGACAATCTCAAGATTTTGAGGTTTGTGCAAGCATTTTTTTTCCTTTTTAATCTGTCTGAACACAGATTTTATTTACTAAAGTGAATCATGTATAGCATTTGAACTTGTAATAGATTAGCATGATTCACCATGGATCTAAGGGGATTTGCTGTGCCTCTCTTTGTTTAAACCATCTTTGCAGAACTTCAAAAATGATGCAATGCCTTTGATTGTTTTCTTTTTCCATTTTTGGCCTTCTGATTTCAGTCAATAATGATCCAACTATATGACGTCATGTATGAGTTCAACTTCTCCCTTCCTCCTGACTATGCATTGGTGATTAGAGCCCTAGGATCACTCGAAGGCACAGCAAAAGTTCTTGATCCTAATTTCAAAGTTGTTGAGAGTGCATATCCTTTCGTTATTGGGAGGCTTTTGGCAGACCCAAGTCCTGACATGCGGAAAATACTAAGGCAACTCCTCATACGTAATGATGGATCCATAAGATGGAATCGGCTAGAACGCCTGGTAGGCAATTTTTTCTCTGGTTTTTTGCAACGCCTAGTTCATACTTGGACCAAAATGGTTTATTGTCCTTTCAATAGAAGATTCTAACACATTTTATGATGATTATATCAATGCCACTGGTAACTTTCGGTGGGTTCTTTGAATGTGCACATAGTAGAGCAAATACTGTTTATATGTGCCATACTGATGAATCTAAATTTCAAAAAGACTTTAAGAATGGATTATTGTTCCTGTGTCATTATTCATGACATCTGAGTTTGTCTGGAATTCCAGATGCCATGAGTTGTGTTGTTATTGATGCTGGTGAGCATGTCATTTTACCTCTTAAACTAGTCCTCACAGTTTGACTGGTTCTGGAAGCCAATCACCTACATTCATATGCCCTTTGGTCCAGAGAGTTCTGAGGCTCAGATAATTATCTTCTCTTTTTTTAGGATTTTGAGCAAACTAATTTTTTGGTTGATAATAGATGATGTGGATTTCAATTCAACAATTTGATTCTAACGTGGATTTTAGTGTCTACTTTTCTGTTGTATTTAAAGTGCTTTTATGACTTATTTCAGATGGCAGCAATATCTGAACAGGCTTCAGAGTCCACTGCAGCGGCGTCTAATTCTGCTGAAAATTCTTCAAATGCTTTTGGAGAATGGAAATCATTTGATATGCCTGCTGTTATTGGTGCCACTGAAGATCTTTTCCAGTTCATCCTATCTGAAAAGGGCTGCAGGGTGCGAGTTTTTCTTCTACGGGATATAATTAAAGCAGCTGATGTCTTTCTGCAGGAAGAAATTATTGGATGTATTTTAAATGAGCAATCTGAAGCAAGAAAAGCACCACAATCTGAGGTTTGTTGTATTTCAATCTGTTGCATCATCTCTCATTTTGGCCTTTAGAGAATTGCTATTAAAAGTAGGTTTTGAATTGATTCAGGTTGCCTGTGTTTTGGCTGCCAAATTTCTACTTAATATTTAGTTCAATTTTCTTGCAATTCTTTTGGCACATGAGCTTCCGTAGTTTATCAGGGTTAAAGGTTTTGCGGATGTAGGAATGTGGCCAAACAATAGGAAAATCTTTTCTTTCTCCTCCTTGATATGCTTGGTTTAATGATTTAACAGCTTATTTGCTCCGCTTTACATGCTACACATTTGTTAGTCTTACAATATCTAATACATGTCAAAACTAGAAGCTAAGGAGCATCAAGCCTGATTTGTTTTGTCTTCACTGATGTTAAATTTGGAAGTTTACTTTTGTTCCTGCTTGCCTGAGCAATATTCTGCTCACAACTTTCTTCATACAAAAATTTAGTAAAAGAAAAACAAGTTTGAGTAAGCTCGAGTGATTCTTGATTAGATAGGTTATGATCCATGCCAATAATTCATTGCTGGTTGTCCTCCCCCTTGCAGGGCCATACAATGCTTGTGAGGGTGGCTAGTGGGTTCCAATATTTATGCGAAGCAGTGAAGTTGGCTCCACAGATGTGGATAGCAATGCTATTACGGATGGCAATGAAGCCAGAGGTTCATAGATTTGGTCTTGATGTGATATCAGCCATACTGATGCATTTTGGCCATAGGATTCCAGGGGCTTCTTGGGTTTTAATATCTAGACTACTCCACAAGTTAGCAACAAACCATAGGTATAATGAATAGGTAAATTTCCCTTTATGGTACATATAGTACAATTAATCTAGCAGGTTCTTCAGGATTTCTAGGCATCCGATAGTTGCATATATTGATTAGAAAAGAGATGGAATCCATTTTTGTATCCAAATGGAAATTGTCCTTATTAAGAGGGAAGGCTCACTGGTTTTGATTTGAGCTCCAAGGTGTAAGAGAAAGGAAATCCAATTTCCTTGGTCTAATCCTCCCAAGATTAGAAGGTTCTCCTATAGCAATGGATGAAGGAAGAGAAGCATTGAATGCTATGCCCCACACTTTTTAACTCCGGAATTTTTCAGGGGAGGATTTTTTTTTTTTTTTTTTTTGAGTCTTTTGACAGACACAAAGGAATAATGCTTACTTTTTTATTGTCTATTTTTTATGGAAGATTGAGATGTTTGAAATAGCATCAGCAGGTCTGGGAAGCCAGGCGGTATATCCACACATGTGCCTTGTACCACTTGTTTGATGCAGTAAGAGTTAACAACCCTTGTTCCCATTCATGAGCTCCTGCCACTCGGCAGCCCCCATTTGATATCGGACGATGTCAAGTACATAAAATCCTATAGGTTGTTATATATCTGAAAGGCGAGTCTTCGTAGCATAAAGCAATTTCTTTGTCAAAACAAGTGTGAGTTTGTTCCAAACTAATGGCATTATTTTTTAAAGAATTGTCTTGAAATGGTTAAATAGCAATTTAAGACATTTACATGGGCATTTGATTCAACGGTTCGAGTGTGCAGGGGTTTCCCCCCCCCCCCCCCCCGGCGGTCGGAAGAATTCATTTCCGGATTTATTGTTAACAAATCTAAAGGCATGAGAATAAATACGTCAAATGGTATTATTTATCCTTTCTTTTTGTTTTTTTTTTTTTTTTTTTTTCATTTTCATTCCACACGTCTATAGATGGAACTGTCCTCAAACTCGTGTCCCTCGGACTTCATCTTTTCTCTCACCTGCTAATATATAATGCAAAATTATTTATGAAAAAAGTTAGACAAGAAAATGTATCGAACCTGAAACTTAATAAAAGTACACCCAGTAACATTCCCTCAATGTTAAAATTAGTTTGGGTCATTCAACAATTGACGGCAACAAAAGATTGCTGTTAGGCATCAAAACCCCACCGCTTAAGGAAAAAGATAAAAAAAAGTCAACCAGTATCGATAGGTCCCACCAGGATTGTCGTTACAGCACTGTGTCTTACCAAATCAACGTACACAACTCGTCGAAGAAGGGGAGGAAATTTGTGTTTCTGTAAAGTCGGTTAGAAAACAAAACATGCAAGGAGAGTCCTTTGCATGTGCGCCACGGATCCGTCAGACCGACCCGATCAAACGTGTAAGCCCACAAATCTGCCAATTTCGCATTGACCGAGTCACAACCACAACCACCCCCAGCCCTCGTTTTTAGGGAGGGGGGAGCCCCACCCCCCCAACCCAACAAAGTGAAACTACCTTGTTTCTAGCTAACTACACGGACAAGACACACATAATTTTATTTTTTTTTTTTTTTGAGTTTTTTTTTTATAATTATTTTAGTTTATCCTTTTCTTCTCTCTCTCTCTCTCTCTCTCTCTTTTTCATCCATTTTTTGAACTCTAATCACAAAAACGTGATCTGGTAATGGTTATTTGCTTTGCTTGCGCTGGTCCTCAAGGAACACGGAACAAGCATGCAGGGGTTGGCTTGAGACAATTTTTACGGAATTTATTTGCCTGTTTAAGTTTTTTTTTTTTTTTTTTTCAAAAAATATTATTATTATTAAATTACTTTTTTGAAAAAAATTTATTTTGTTGGGAAGAAAAATCAGTTGAATTTTCGAGTTGTTGTATTGCGCTTGTGATTGAAACGGGAAGATCTATATTATAATAACAACAATTTCAATTTCACTTTCGCAATTATTAAGCTTTCGATTTTTTTTTTACGTTTTAATATTTTTTTGTGTGGTTTTGCAGGCTAGTTAAGGTGGAATAATTCAAAATTTACGCTGTGGTAAATATCGGGCAGGCGATTGCGGTGGAAAGCGCCGAGCTGCAGTGGTGTTATTGTTGTCGGGGGGTTATTGGCCAAAAGCGATAGAGAGGTGGGCAAGGTTGAAATTTTGGAGGAAAACTATGGGCTATCTTAATTCAGTCCTCTCGTCTTCAAGTCAGGTTTATGCCGACGATGGCCCCGTTAGCGGCGGCGGACTCAGGTCTTTGTTTTGTTGACCCTTTAATGCTCTTTTTTGATTTCTGTTTAGAGATCTGTCAAATGTTTATTCAGTTTGACCTCTAGATGGGTTTTTCTTAATTGTCCGTTGTGTTTGGTCTATTACATATTTTGCTCTTGTTTTGACTATGTTGTGATTATTTGGATTATTGCATATCAATTTCTTTGTACACTGTCATCCATGTTTGTGATTTATCTGACTTGTTCACTTGAAGGCAAACGATCTTGTTCCTTATCCTTTGCTTTAAATGAGCAGGATTATAAGACTAACAGAAGAACCAACGGCAAAAGAAGCAATTATTTCTTGGTTATTTTTGGGATATGGATAATTTGAAGCCCCAATTGCTTTCATTGATTATGTCATATATTGCTTTGCTATTGCATTCCTTTTGTTTTCCTTATTGCCACTTTTACTGTATAAATTCTTTTTCGTATACTGTTTTCTGCATTTTTTGTTATGTATAACTGAAAGAGCCTTAACTTCATGGCTTTTTTGTCGCGTTGAATTGTACCTTGAAGGAACTGTGTTGATCATCCTTGCTTCTCTTTGTTTGGTATAACTTTATGAAGCCAATGTTGTCAAGATGGAATTTACTGTTCTTGTTTTCCTAAATTCTGGAACTGTCTGTGAATCCAACAACAGTTTGCCAAAAGAGTGGAAATTTATTAGTCAGTCTGGTTACCCTTTATTGGATTTACTTTATATTATTGCACACAAGCCCCTGTTGGTGGAATGGGTTATTGTTCTGTTTCTTTTCTTGGGACCTGACCATTCAAATCTGGCAACCTTTTTAGGACTGTTTAGATTGTGTAGTTTAAGGATTCATGTGGTTTTTGCGCATTGATCATGGAGACTCCATTTTCCAGATTGTATACAGATGGATATATTTTGCATCCTCTCTTTATAAAGTGCTCAATGATATGATATCTTAGGGTCTGGGAGGCATTTCTGATGGCTTTTCTCTTGGAACTCTTCTTTAGCATTGCCTCTCTCTCTCTCTCCCTCCCTCTCTTTGTTTCATGAACTTGCTTGAACAAGTTGGCCACCTGATTGAGCTGTAGGCTATTTCTGTTATTGGATTGAAGAATTTGCAGTTCTGATGATTTAGATATTTTCTGTTGTATGAAGACTTGACTATTGTTGAGAACATTTTCTGAGTTTGATGGATTTAGTTGACTGCTGACATTAAATTTTGTATGTTTTCTGCAACAGCCAGAATGGAAAGTTTAGTTATGGATATGCAAGCTCACCAGGGAAAAGATCCTCTATGGAAGACTTCTATGAAACAAGAATTGATGGGGTTGGTGGAGAAATTGTTGGTCTATTTGGAGTTTTTGATGGTATATCTCTCTCACATGTTATATATTGTGTATGCCTAGCCTAGATTGATATGCCAAAGTTTTGAACAGGATGCTGGGTTTCTAGGGATTTTATTTGCTAATTATGTTGCATGTCAGACTCTAGTGGAGAATTTTCTGACACAAATTTGTACTTCTACCTAATTAGTTATTAGGAAAAAGAACAACCCTAAATTTTTATCATGTTACAATTTCAAAAATAGAAATGTGGCTAAGGGAATTTTATCTGGAACATGTTTCTAAAGAACTTGAAGCTATCTGTCAAGTGCCAATGTTCATGGTAAATGTTGAACTTTGGAGCTGAGGTGGTCCACAACAAATTTTCTGCAAGTTGCTGATGGTGCCATTATTTGATTGTTGATTTTTATCAGGGATTTCAAAAAGCCGTCAATTGATGGGGCCATAAATTGATTGGTGATTTTTATCAGTGATAGAGATGTGCTGTTTGTTGTGTTGCTTGGTTCCAAAATCATATCATATTTATAATCCTGGAAAATTTTCCGTTGTGGCTTTAATTTTTTAGGTCATGGAGGTGTGCGTGCTGCTGAATATGTGAAACAAAACCTTTTCAGTAATCTGATTAGGCATCCAAAATTCATTTCTGATACCAAATCAGCTATAGGTATTTAACATACTCAGTACCATTGTAGTTTCTGTTTAGAGAATTTTGATAGGTTATTTATCCAGAAAACTAATGTGATACTGATTTTAAATTGTTCCTTTCCCCTGTAGCTGATGCATACAATCACACAGACTCAGAATTTCTGAAATCAGACAATAATCAGAACCGAGATGCTGGATCAACAGCTTCGACAGCTGTTCTTGTTGGTGATCGTTTGCTTGTTGCAAATGTTGGAGATTCCAGGGCTGTGATTTGCCGTGGTGGCAATGGTAAGACTTTTGAGGCTTGTGCTTTATAATGATGGGGTGCTTTATTTCTTCAGGTACCATGTTGTTTGTGCCAACTCATTGCAGTCCATTTGCTTTTTGTTTTTGCTTGCAAATGCCTCAAGATAGGTAGAGATGAAAATAGATCTGGCTTTTCTAGTTTGACAGATGTTTCTTTCAACCAACTATCACCAAACTTCTTTCATCCCAAGTGTGTGTTCATCTACTTGGGTGAGCCTTGTAAAGAGACAATAATTAGCCACTTTAGTGGAACTTGACTTCAAATTTCCCTTTACTGACCTTGTATAGTATAATTGTGTATATGCAGGATATAATTTCTGTAGTTATTTACCCTGAAATTTAATAGGGCATCCTTTAAAATAATAAAAGTTGAAAGAAGGGCCTACAATCTTGGTTGGAGTATTGGAGAACAATACAATTTCTACCATGAATAGAGTGATTTAATTGTGGAATGTTGTTGTGCCTGGCCTTATCAAGAGAGGGTATACCTTAGAGCTTTTTAGACATTTTGCTAGATTTATACAACTATTATGGTGTTAAGTTACTAAATTATCTCCTCATTTTCTTCAGCTATTGCTGTTTCTCGAGATCACAAACCAGACCAAACTGATGAGCGGCAACGGATTGAAGATGCGGGAGGTTTTGTGATGTGGGCAGGTAAGGAATTTCTGATGTATTGGCAGTTTCTCTATTTCTTCTATTAATCTACAGCTTTTTCATAATTAATTTCTTGCTTTTTGGATGACTAAAATCATAATAACAGGTACTTGGAGAGTCGGTGGTGTCCTTGCAGTATCTCGTGCATTTGGTGATAGGCTCTTGAAGCAGTATGTGGTTGCTGATCCAGAAATTCAGGTTTGATCTTACTTTTCATCTCAATTTTTCTCACACAACTTGTTGACATGGAGTAATTGAAATAGAAAACAAGATAGAACAAAGGGATTGACAATAAGAGATATTCTACACATGAATTGCCATGATTTACAAGGTATTTACTGTGAGTACTGGTGTTTACTGTGAGTGCTGGTGTGCATACTTGAGAAACCTGTGGACGTAACTTGTGCTGCTGAATGCGTCATGACATTACTGAAGTATCCCTGTGTTGTGGAGTTTTTGGTATATATAAGGGAGAGAAAGGTTGCTTCACAGAGTTGTGGCCTTTATTTGAGATATAGCTTCAGAATTTCATATTTCCTCCATTCTTCATTTATACTTTTGACAAATGTTCAACCATTGACATTTTAGTAAAAATTGCAGGAGGAGAAGATTGACAACTCTCTTGAGTTTCTTATCCTTGCAAGTGATGGACTGTGGGATGTAGTCACAAATGAGGTTTGTCTTTATTCTTGTTAACAGCAATAATCCACCTCGATGTGAAAAAGATCTGATTGTGCGAACAATGTCTGACATAATGTTGTTTCCAGGAAGCTGTCCAAATGATTAAACCTATGGAGGATCCAGAGGAAGCAGCCAAAAGATTGTTGCAGGAGGCATACCAAAGAGGCAGTGCAGACAACATCACCTGTGTTGTTGTCCGGTTCTTAGCCAATCAAAATGGTACACCTCGTGGTACCTCGTCATAAGCATACTCAATTGGTGTTTTGTTTGAATTTGGCAGTCTGCTGGAAAAGCGAAAATTTGGGTATACTCAACTTCAGTGTTGCATAGCTAAGTCAACGAAACACAAAGGTAATACTGCATAAGGACTACCAGGACGAACTAACTCAGTGGGCTATTAATGTGTATTACATGTTGATAGCCTGTAGAATAGAACTGTACCAGGGTTCAGCTTATCTCTTTTGAGTCTTGAGGTTGCTAGAATGTGCAGTTGTGTACGTATAAAGAGTCTGATGACTATTTTCCATCTGTGTGTTGTAAATGCGGTTTAGACTTCCTTTTGCCCCACTCGTTGTAAACATCCTACTCTTAGGCTTCACCATTTCGAGGCGGGAGATATATCTTCTTCGAATTGGCAGTGTTTTTTTTTTACCTTCAACAGTCCCAGGTTTAAACCCATGCTGTGACCTCAATCCAGAATAATTTTCCTGTTAGGTTCACCACCCGGGAGCCCTATTCTGGTTATTTCTTGAAAGCAACTAGTCTCCCTTACTCGAAGCTGTTGCATAGATTGTGTTTCCTCATTTATCTTGGAAATTTCTTCTTCTGACAGTCACAGCCACATTGTAAATTGACTACGAGGTCTTGCAAAGTCAGCAAGGTCACGGGAAATTTACATTTAGTATATTAAACTAAGCTCTAATTGCTTAAAAACATAATGTTATCAGAGATCACAAAATGCATACGAGAGAGTATCAATGCAGTATCAGAGGAACTTACTTCGGTAAGTGAATGTTAGTATAAGTTGATTTAATTAAAAAATTGTTATTATAAATGGCCAAAATGGATCCAAATACCCTTAGAACCAAAATGACTTTCTCCTTTTCTATAATTCTGATCTGTGATGATTTAATAAAATTAGTACACCTAAGATTATAAATATTCATTAGTTGATCTTGCTCAATTGATGGCATGAAATTTTAACATTGAATAGCAAGCTAATTTATTTGTAAATACAAATAAAACTTTCTCCTTGTTTACATTCAATGCAAGTTTAATTGGTCAAATCCTCCAAAACACCTTAGTCTTTAGAAGTCTATTTTTAAAATCTTCCCCACTCATCGTTAAACACCGAAAAGGAAGCAACAGAAGAATTCTCAGTAACAAAAGCAAGCTCCCAAATGTATACAAGAAATCTACTTTACAGATTTACTAAAATGGAAAACTCATTTCACATATTCACTGTAATCGAAAGCTCACTTCACCAATTCGCCAAGATCAACACATCTTGCTCTGAACCCGCAATCCACAAACCTAAAAACCACAAAATTTAAGTTAAAAACGCGAGATAAATATATCAAGAAAAATCGCCGAGAGATAAGACAGAAAATGACATGAAAAGAGAAATGCAATCATGGTTGTATTTGGTGGGTCTGTTATCTTTTTAGCTTATGTACGAGGACAATATCTTCTTTTTCACAAGTTTCAAATATATATATATATTATAATTTTTAATAATATAATATATTTTTTTGTAATTAGGCCTTAGTTTAGTATGTCAAATGTAAAATTTTCCATTTTATAAAGATGTTTTTGCCAAATCTTGGTGTTCTTCTTTGGCTCATCAGGGAGCTTTGGATCAGTATGATCTTCCTTGAATGCTTCAGCACGCATCAGTAAAAAGCCTCATTAATAATATAATTGATAATTGTTCTCAAGGGAAAGAAGGTAGATGCCAGTTATAATCAGATTAATTGGCCAGATTGTCACCATTACAAAGAGAAAGCAAAGGCAAATTACTGGACTTTTGAGCCTTGACTTTTTAATCTGTACATCAGTATCAGAGATTTATTTCTAGCACACAAAATGGATGAGATACAAGCAGAAGCAGACACTTGGTCCAGTCCTCTATGCATCTCTTGCATCCACAACCACAGATTCCTGTAAAAAGTGAGAACCTCAATTAGAGGCATAAATTTGTAGTTAGTTGGTAAGATTGAAATGTAAATCCCAGTATCGTAATATTCAAAAAAAAAAAAAAAAAATTGTTGCTGTTTGATCTTCAATGCAACCAAAATCTAGAAATCCACCAAAAAAAAAAAAAAAAGAGCATGGCTCAACTTGCCATGGAAGAGCACAGAAACGAGCTTAACAGAGAGTTTGAGTGGTGTAGATCTGTGGGTTTTGATGGATTTTTCAAAGAATAAATAGAAGAAAATCACGAAAAAAAAAAAGGAAAAAAAAAAAATAGTCGTCTTCTACCTGGGTTTTTGGTTTCCGTAGAGAGTCTGATGACGGAGAAGAGAGACATCGATTGTTTTGAGGTTTTTGTCTGACATTTGTACTGCAGCTGGACCTGTAGCTAGATACAGAAAATAAATTTTGAGGCTTTCGAACTTGTATTTTCAAGAGGCCAAGTGTTTTCATTTCTTACGAAAATAACGAAAATTAACAACATTCGCCGAACGCATTTTTCGTTCTTTTCTAAATATATATATAAAGTGGAAAACTAGAGACGCCAACACATCCGAACAAGCCCTTGGGAATTTGAAAGGGAACTTACCAGAAAACTTTCGTACTGCAAATAAAGAGGCAATTCTGGCGAGGGCCTAAAAAGTATTGAAAACTTACCTTAAAATGTGAAAAGCCGCCATAGATTTTGTAGTTTCAAACCAATAATGGAGAGAAAAAAATTGCATATGGAAAATGTTTGGTTGGCAGAGAAGAAAAAACGAAGCCTGCTCAACTCGATTACTGTGTCAATTGCGTGTACCAGTTGATGACCATGTGTGCCTCACCATGACGAAGACGATGAAATAATTAGCAATTCATTTTGAATTGCACTGGAAGGGAGTACTCAGATTCTAAAAGGCATAATCGGCAAGGCAATTGTGCCATTCCGAACGACGAGCGAACCAGTAAATGTATCATCATCGTCCTCCCTTCGTATGTTAATGATATCTAGCAACGGGATCAGTGCCATTTTCACGGAAGAAAAGAAAAAGAGGATTCAAAAAACAAAAAAAAAAAACCAGAGAGAAAGAGAAACAATAACAAAATGAATAAGAAGCGTGGCACATCTCAGTCTCCACACAACTTAGCCATAACTCATACAAGTTCTTGGTTAAAAGATCTAAGATCACTCACAAATAATTGAGATTGGTAACAAGAAATTCAGCGTAGGAGGATTCTCTCCATCCAACTAATAAGTAGATATGAACGCGTTGATTCGAATGTATAGAAATATTTTTTATATTTTATATAAATTATTTATACTATATTAATATTTTTATATGTAATTTTAAAAAATTAGTATAAATATATATATATATATATATTTTTTTTTTATGTTATTAGGCGTATTACTTTTGTATCACGTGATCGGATACAGACAAGGGGCGGCCGACATTTAGGAGTGCGAGGTCAAGTCCTGTCTGCCTTCAATTTATTTAATCTAACTGATTGTGTACGATATGTTTGAATGTGGGACCCAGAGATAGCACGGGTCTTCTCGAATTCGCTAAAAAAAAATCGACCCAAACCCAATTTAAAAATGGTTTAACTCCAATTGGTGCAAAAATTTGAAGTTAAACCCGATTCGTCCCGCTCAACCACACCTTTTTTTCCTATGTCAAAGCCGCAAAAATTTAATATTTAAACAATGAATTTTATATAAAAAAATAAATTTTATAAATATTTATTTATAAAATTAAAATAAATTTATTTTTTTATTTATATTTAATATATATATATATATATAATTACTTATTTATTATATATATTAAATTATTAAAAACAAGTTTTAGTGTTATTTTTTTATGAAAGTGTAATTATAAATTTAAATTATATAAATAATTTTTTAAAAAATAAAAATAAAATTATATATATTTAATATTTTTAAAATTTTATAATTATAAAAAAAAATTCATATATTACACACTCTTTTTTATATATATTTAAATATTTTATATTAATATTATATTATTTATTTTAACATATTATATATATATATATATATATATATATATATATATATATAATAATATATATATATAATGTATATATATATATATATAATTTCTATACAAATTGATATAAAAAATAAAAAAAAAATTATTTTAAAAAAAATTAATATATCAATTTATAACTTAAATTCAAACTATTTAATAATTTTAATAAATTTTGAAATAAGAATTTGATAATAATTTAATATATCTTAACTTAAATTTAAATTTTTTTAACAATATTTACTTGATTAAAAAAATATATTATTAAATTTTATATTTAATATATTATATTTAAATATACAAAATTTTAGTTTAAAATTATTATTACTTAAATTATAAAAAAGATTAAAATTAAAATTAAATTAATGTATAAATAAGTAACTCCAATTTAGATCAAAAGTCATCTTTATGAAAAGAAAAAAAAAGCCACTATGCCCTTTTTTCGGTTTCAAAAAGAAAGGTGTGCAACCAATTATTTGCCTTTCTCACCAGGGAGGGAATATAGTTAATTGGGACAAAGGACAAACAAGTCCACTTAAAGATTTATAGAATATTCATTGAATGTACCGGATCCATTCAACTCCTTGCTGTGCAAGACGACAAAGGACACCCTTGGAGTTGGGCATCTTTTGTCGTGTTGTGAAGAAGGTCAAAATTGTTGGCCTTGGTTTCTTTTTTTTTTTTTTTTTGACAAACAAAAACTATTGACATTGTTAATTTAAAGAACTTTATGACGCGAGTGTAAATGCAGATGTCTATTTTTTATTATTATCATAGCTATCTTTGTTTTTATTATTTCATAACACCGACGAAAAGTTGCAGACTCGGCCAATTATTTCATAAATGGCACTGTCAACTGGGGCTTCTTAGCCCATGACATAGTTGGACTCTTTTTGAGGCCTGGCCTTATGGGCCCAAACAGTAAGTGGTATCAGAATCTTTAATCGCACCACACAACGCTGGCTGGCTGGCTGGCTGGCTGGCTGGCTGGCTGAACTATCCAAACGGGCATTGACCTCTCTGTCAACAAGATCACTGCCTTAATACACATGTAGGGAGTGGATTCAAAAGGGGTAGGAATTTTCAACAAAGTACCAGAAATTTTAGAAGCCAAACCCAATGTGCCATTGGAAATTTGACATAAAATTATCACAAAACTCGGCACTTGATAATAAGTTTGTTAAACCCCCCAATTTTTATTTTTATGATTATAAAATTATCGCACACCTTCTAACAGCCTAACAGTCGCCCCACGATTGGGTGAAAATATTATCGTTTCAAAATTGTAATAAGCCAATGAGGAGAACCCAGCACAAAAATGCGATTGAAACAACGTCCAAGTCAACTAAGGCCTTCTTTTCACTCGGTCCATGGCTGACCAATTCCAACGGCACTTAACCACTGCCATGATAAACATTATTTCATTGGCATTGCCGGACTTCCATATGGCTAAATAATTTGAAAACGACCAATAGCTACTACCTACATTGATTGGGACACGAATGGGACTTACGAATTGCGTATGCAGTATACTTCACATCCCATGAAAAGCTCTATTTATTTTTTTCCAATTCGGTTATGTGCTTCTTACAAGTTCCATCTATATCTCATGCTTATAGCATAATGTGAAAAATATTTTCCCACCTTTTAGCGAAAAAGGAAAATGAAAAACACAGAAAAATTCAAAATTTGTAAAAATTAGATATACATGTATGTAATGAATAATATTTCACATTTAAGGTTTATTTGAGATTTTAATTGTGATTTACAAATTTGCATTTTAAGTTAAATGCATTTTTTGTTGGTATTTATTAAATTATAATATTTGCATTTGATAAAAGCATGTCACAACTTACATTTACATTTTAAAAGTTTAATATTTTGGTATGGTTGGAAATCATTAGAAGTGTATTATAATCTAATTATTTTTTAAAATAATATTTTTTATTTTTATATAACATTTTTATAATTTAATTATATAAAATATTTTTTAAAATTATTTAAATACTATAAATAATTACAAAATAATCAATTATATTTATTAAAAATTTATTTTGACATTCTTAATTTATTAACTATAATAATAAAATTCAATTATAATTTCGAACAAACTCTTATAAATAAACTCATCGTATATGGAACAAAATTAATAAAAAAAATTGTATCATAAAGTCAACTTTTAAGCAGATTTACTAGATAGACTAGGAGAGGCTTAGTTCCTCATGAAGCTTATTGCACAAGCAAAAGTGACTCAACTCAAACAAGGTTGTGCAATTTTTTTTTGCGTGAGCCATAGATAAAAAAGTTGTCAAAATTAATTTTGGCTCACTAATTATTTTCCTCCGGTATTAATTAAAGTTGAAGACAACATGCACGAAAAAGTCTACCTGCCACAAGTGAAAGCCCAATAAAAGTCATTTGCCGTGACACACCCCCAATTTTCCCGTGCAACCAGCTCAAACCGAGAACTCAGTTTCCATCGAGGCCCAACCCAAATTACCATGCTTCGGCTAAAGTACAATATTCTATTACCAAATAAATTTTCTTTTCTTTCTTTCTAATTGAACATGAATTTTGCTACAGATATTCTCGCTGTTTTTTTTTTTTTTCTTAAAATAATCTCAGCGTAAATAAATATAAGTATGAAATATATTCATTTAGATTTCGATGCTCTTCAAGGAACACAGAATCTTTATTTAAAATTTCCATATCTAGAAGGGGAAAACCAAAAAGATAAAAGTTGAATTTTAGAAACAAAACTTTTTTTTTATTGTTAAAAATTTATTAAATTATAATTTATACAATAAAAATATATTTTTTATTAAATTAAAAATAAATATAATTTAGTATATAAAATTTATATCAATTTAATATTTATATTATTTAAATGTTTTTAAATTATTATTATAATTTTTTTTAAATTAATAAAAATTAAATACTCATTTAAGTCTTTAATTCCTGAGTAGCAGCATTGAAGTTAATTGAGTTTTAATAGAGAACTACAGAGGGTTCGATCCGATAACTAAAAGAGCATAGTAGACATCAGTCCCCACAGAGGGCATCAGCTGGTTCAATTTGAGAACCAAAGAAGAGGAGAATCATCGACCAACCACCACCAGTCGTATGATTCGAAATCATATCAGGGCCGTATTATTCAAGAAATAGGGAGGAGCCGCCATCAGTTGCCCCTAGCTACTACCGGAGAATTATCAGAGATGGTAATTGATCTGATAATTAGATTAGAGCGGGTATTTTGATCCGGTGGAGAGGAAGCATATAAGGTTCGTCGAAGCTGTCATAGAAGCCATGACTGCCGCTTGCCGTCGCCGGAGTGTCCCGTCGACCACCGCACGCCGCCGCATGCGTCGCTAGAAGTTGCAGTTTGTTTTGCCAGAAGTCGTCTCCCACCACCAGACGTTGAAAAGTCCAATTCCGTCTACCATGTGCCTTGAAGAAGTCTGAAACGCCATAGATTTTCGAAAATTGGAGCATTGTCCGTCGCTCTCCATCGTAAACGTGCCGTCTCCGGTGATCGTCACAATTCAGGACATCGTTTCTAGACTCAACGGTTGTCGATCTAGAGGCCGAAGCCCCCACCGCGCCGAAATATGTTTAGAAAACCATCGGAAGCGCAATCGTTCTTCTCCTTTGTTCTGTCAATGCCGATGCCTCCTACACCGCTGATAGTCCTGTAGTATCTTCCGTAGTTGCCACTCTCTTTCATCGCCGATCGTTGTAGATCGTGATAGAGTAAAATGATATTAAAGAGGCAGTGAGAAAGGAGAAAAAGAAAAAAGAAAAGAGATTAAAAAGGGCCGTAAAATCAAGACTAAAGTACGGACCGGGAAATTGAAATAGCAGTAACTTAATTTATAAAAATTATCCACATTCACGATTTGCACGTTAAAATTAAAATAAATGAAATATGATATATAAATATTATAATATAACTATGTATTATATGATTGGTAATGAAAGACTGATGTTTTTTATTATTTGATTGTTTCTTAATTATTTTTATATTAATAAAATTGGGTGTTCCTAAATTTCGTTAGCAATGTTATTATTAAAGTTAATTGAGCTTTTTACGCTTACAACCACGCCTACATATATATACACGATGTTAACCCAACAACACCAACAACAATACATATCAATTCCCTCTATAAAAGGGATAAAGGCAAAACCAAGATTACCCACAACTGAAAGCTTATTAGTTAAATACTTCATATTGTCTTCAAGACGGGTTAAATTAAAAAGACGGAACGACGCCAAATCCGTAGATACTCCGATCAGCTTCCACTTCCATATCGGATCGCTTCGCGAAGCGGCCTTTGATTCGGGGCCTGGTCTCGGCATATGCTTTCCGGGACGCGTATCTGATTGTCTTCTCGAACTTCCGGTTCTTTCGCTTCTCTCTGTACCTCAACACCCTGGCTTCCCTGTCAACTGCCGAGAGCTGTACCGTCTCATTAGTTGTCTCGACTCTGTTGCTCAAACCTCCACCGTACGAATTTGATATCTCCGTCAGATTGCTGCCATCTGGAACCACTCCCACTTCTAACGATGAGGATGAGACCTGAGATCCGAGCACCCAATCAGAGATTCTTTCAATTAAAAAGAAAAAAGGATAAAAAAAAAGAGGGGGGTGTCGACGTGTAGTTTTCTAGGCATCCAAACGGTAAAATAAAGGGCCGAGGAGACTTACGCTATGACTCAGGCACTGGGCGTTGTAACAGTAAGGATTAGCTTTCGATCCGGCAAAGTCCAACTCATAGCAGTGCTCATTCATCAACGGAGCACGTACGCTTTTGCTTTGCACAGGCACAACACCATCGGTACCGGAGCTATTCTGCTCCTGCGCTTCCACTTTCGGGTCAATGGGTCCGTACTCTAGCTCCAGATACGGATCCATGTCCGGGAACATGTACTGACCCGTATTATTCAAATCTGGACTCTCCATCATCTTTGGGTTAGGAGGAGGGTTCGGAAGAAGCCACGAGGCGGCCTCGGCTTCCTCCCGGCTGACGTCAGCGTCCCCATCCACGTCCGCGAAGTAACGATCGTCGAGGAAGTTAACGACGCTGGGCTTAACGGCGGGGACAGAGCTCGCCGTGTCGTAGAACGGAATCACGGGTACACGCTCATGGCGGCTAGCAAGAGGATTGGCCGAGTGGATGTCACGGTCGCACGTGACGCATAGAGCGGCTGCATCGGCCTTGCAGGTGACGTAAGCCGGAGCCTGCTCGCACACCTCGCAAACCAATACACGCGCGTGGCGCGACGCGAGCTTGTTGGCCGCGTGGACCTTCGAGTCGCAGTTCAAGCAAAGGAAAGCTGAGTCAGCTCGGCAGAACAGGGCGGCCGTCGCCGATTTGCACGAATCACAAAGCTTCGACGCCATTTCCACAACTCAACGCAAGGCCTCTTTCTCTCTCCCTACCTTGTTTAAATGCACTGGGGCTAAAAACCGTGTACAGTGTTTTCGTTGTGTATACGCCCCACTGGATGTCGTTTACTCCAGGATGGGTCTATCTAGTGGGACCAGGAAATCTTGTAAGCATCAATAGGAGAAGAACACGCGGCTAGATCTTAGCCAAATAAGGGGTATTTCGATGATTTCATTAAAAATTAAAAATTAGGGGAGATTTTGCGAGGAATGGTCAATTTCATGGGTGGAGGAACAAGACAAGGGGACGCGAAAATTCTTTCTTTCTTTTTAATTAATTATTGGGGCTTAGCTGTTTTGTATGATTTGCTGCAAAGATCAATAATGTCAAGTAGGGTCCAGTTTCTGCACGATTTGATCTTTCGGGATGGATAGATGAGATGAGATGAGCTGGCCTTCCTAGTACTTCAACTATGGCCGAGGCCAAGTTGGAGCGACGCAAACGTGTTAGGAGCTCGTTTTGCTGTTAATTGAAAACGATGCTTCGGTCTAGCCCAATCCACTATATGAGAATCCTTTTTGATGGGATTGTAGAAACCCACTTTTCTTCGGATTTTTGTTTTTTTTTTAAATATATAAATAAAGAAGCTGATGCTGAGGTAAGAAGATTTTCAGAACAGATAAAAATAGACGCCATCTTGTCCTCAGAAAAAAAAAAGAAAAAACAAAGAGAGAGAGACTCCATCAAAATTTAAAAAATGAAAATTATTGAAGCAATATTGATTTGTAGAATTAGTTCATGAACATTTTTTTTTTCCTAAAAAACTAATTTAATTTTTATGATTTATTACAAGAAAAAAAAAATAACAGAATTTTATATGAATAGGGGCTGGTCTGGGCTCTAACATTATTGTTTAGGGGTCAATCTTGGGCTAAGTTTGTTTAGGCCAGAAGTGGGCTGTCCCCAGCTCTACCAGACCCTTTGGGCCTCAATTATGGCATGGGCTTAACATGGACCGGGCCTACCTCATGTTATTCCTAGTTGTTCTCTCGCTTTCTATAAACAGAGACTTGTATTTGCAAGTTTGGGCCGTACAAGGTGCTTTTATTTCTTTTGGTTATAACTAATTGATGCTTTCTAGGCTTCTAAACAAAATAAATGGAGAAAGGCACGACTATTAGCACAACTATTACCATGACAAAGAGTGGTAATAAATAATGTACGGTTGCATCACAGAAATGGACGCGGCTTCTCGTAGCAGAATTGACCACATCCGAAATCCTTTTAAGTCTGACCACTATCCAGTGCAACTAGTCTATAAGCCTCTCTATATGATATTTTTAAAATTAGATTAATAAAATTAAAAATTTAATATAATTTATTTTAAAATTTTATTAATTTTAAAAATTAATAATTAAATTATTAAATTAATTAATAAAATTATAAATAAATAAATTAATTATTTTTAAAAATTTAATTAAAAAATTAGAAAAATAATAAATTTCAACTCATATGTAAGAAATATAAATAGTAATTTTTTATTAGTAATATAAATTTTTTTTATATTTTAATTTTTTTTAAAAAAATAAGAGTCACATCATAATTTTTTATTTTTTTTTTTAAATTATAAATTATAAAAATTTAAAAAAATATTTATATAGTATTTTTACATATATTTTAATAAAAATATATATATTTTTATATATGATTTAATATTAATATTTATTTTTTTTAAATCTAAATTATCTTATTTATATTAAAATATTTTATTTTTTTAACAAAAAATTTATGAAATAAAATATATGATATTTTTAAAAATTAGATTAATAAAATTAAAAATTTAATATAATTTATTTTTAAAAATTATTAATATTAAAAATTAATAATTAAATTATTAAATTAATCAATAAAATTATAAATAAAGAAATTAGTTATTTAATTAAAAAATTATTAATATTAAAAAAAAATAATAACTAAATTATTAAATTAATCAAAGAAATTTAATTAAAAAATTAAAAAAAATAATAAATTTTCAACTAATATGGTAAGAAATATAAATAGTAATTTTTTTTTTACTAGACTAATAATAGTAATATGAATTTTTTTATATTTTAATTTTTTTTTAAAAAATAAGAGTCACATCATGATTTTTTGTTTCTTCTTCTTTTTTTTTTTTTTAAAATTATGAATTATAAAAGTTAGAAAAAATATTTATATAGTATTTTTAAATATATTTTAATAAAAATATATAATTTTATATATGATTTAATATTAATATTTATTTTTAAATCTAAATTATCTTATTTATATATTAAAATATTTTATTTTTTTAACAAAAAATTTATGAAATAAGAAATTTATTTGACTTAAATAATTTATATTTATAAATGAATCACATAATTATTTTTTATTTTATTATAAATATATGTAAAATTATATATATATATATATATATATATATATATATATATATATATATATATATATATATAATTCTATTTTATCTTTTATTATTTTTTATAATATAAATATTATTTTTAATATTTAATATTAAATAATAATTTTAATGATTAAACATCAATTAAAATGATTAAATTAATTAAATTTTAAACTTTTAAATTTTTTCATACCAATAGTAGATTTGATTCTTAAAACTTTAATCTCTCCATTTTCATCTCTATGAAAAGTCCAGCTCATCTATATTTCTCGTTTCCACCTTTAATTCTCTCTGCAAGTCACCCAGGCGTTCACACTTTGCCCATCATGGGAGTTATGGGAGAATTTCAAGAAAGCGTAAATAAGTGAGCAATTTTTGAGAGGAAATTCCCATTCAAAAAGTCATTACCTTTCTTAGATTTTATATCCATTAGGATTCCAAACTGAATTAGCAATGCCTTCAAACAAAAGTTATTCGTTGAATATCATATTGTTAATACTCTCCATATTTCAGACTTTAAAAGAATTGGACGCTTTCCTTTTGCGTTCAATTTGCTTCATAGCAACAGATGAATTTGCATTGGCTGTCCTTCCAATAAAAAGCTGATTTGTGACGGTTAACTTCAAATGCACGAAAAATTAGAATTTTAAAAGGGAAACAAAACTTTATCACTTCAGTATCTTTTCTTTTCTTTTCTTTTTTAGTTAGGGTTGGCTCTCTCTTATGCTTGTTTCTCTTTCAACTATCTTAAAAATTACACTTCCCGGAAAATAAGACAGACAACAACAGAGTCAAATACCTAAAACTCCAAAAGAGGAACACCTAGAACAGAAACAGAAGAGTGGAGGGAGCTCTCTGGAAACTGGGAACTACCTCTCCATTTTCAAAAATTGGCCTCCAAAAGGCACAGTTGCAACTCAATGGTTTTGCAGGGGCTGTTGGGTCCCCTCATGTTCCTCCTCGTTCGTCGTCAGATGATGGCTAGACGTACTATTCTGTTTAAATTTGTCGCCAACTCCCGTCCCTCTTGTTAACTGGTCGGAGAAACCGCCGTTTTTGTCGACAAAAGAAGAAGAAGCTTTACCAGAGACAGGGGTGGCTAGGAACGTTGGCTTATGATTTCCAGCCATTATCACCAAAATCTTGTCATTTGAAACTTTGTGAGAGTCGCCTGACGAAATACCCTCCTTTTCGTTACCCCTCTCAAGATCTCTCCGACCACCCTCGACGCTGCGAAAACGGCTAGAAAGTCTCCAATAAGAGCAAGCCAAGATGAGCAAAGCGAAGGCAATCAAACCCAACATCGCTGCCAATCCTCCAAAGAGGTACGGCATCGGCGAGTGCCATGCGGTTGTGGGAGAGGGCGGAAGCTGGGTCGAACCCGGCAGCGAGCCCTTGACTGTCATATTTGTTTTTTTTGGGTTCTGGGAAGGGAGAGGAAAGAAGGTTGCTAAAAGGTAGCGAAATATGTTTAGGGAAGTGAGAAGCTGGGAAACGCAGATGGCAGGCAGCGATATTTATAATTTGTTTTGTTCAAAAAAAAAAAAAACGGAGCAAAGGAAAGGGCCGGGAGAGGGCCTAGCTTCTGTTTGTGAATTGTGCCAATTTTTTCCGCAATGGAGTTCCATTTTTGAGCGTGGTGGTCGTTGTGGGTCCCGGGAACAACAACACCATACGGTGGATGTAGCACATAAAATAAAGTCTGCTCTAAGGTAGAGCAAAATAGACGAATTTTTTAATCTTATTTCGAACAAGTAAAAGTTCTTCAATTATGTCCCTAAACGACCAAAAAATTATCCTTATGTCCAACAAATATTCCAAACTTCTAACCCTCCTCGGATATTTCAATTAGTATTAAATCTGCACGTTGATATTAACAAAGTCCTTAGAATCCCAAAAAAATAGTGCTTAGAACGAAAAATAAATAAGAAAATAATGTAAGATGAAGAAGTATTTAAAAGACATAAATTTGAAGAATTGGTATGATAAATGGTTATCAAATCAATTTCCTAAATTCAAATAGGATGATAATGTTACTTTTATTAATAAATCCTATAAATTATATGAATTGTATTTAAAACGATCAAACATGAGATACGCATAAGAAAACGCTTTTAGTGAGACCATTGTCACCTGGCAAAATTTGTGAGGTGCTCACTTGTAAGTTTTGTTGGTGAATTTTTTTTAATCAAATTAAAACGAAAAGTATCTTATGGGTGTTATCGTCTTGTAAATTTAAATTAGAGGTCACCGTTGACGTCATAATTTGATTTCTTCAGAAGAAAAATCTCCTATTCAAACATTAATAACTTCAAGCTGAACTCCTCAACATTTGCTCATAATATATTAAATTAGGAATTCCACGTCACCTTCTACCATGAATTTCTTCTCATTTATGAGGAAAAGTGTCGGTAAAGGAATTCAAATTTAGAATAATAAGAGGAAAGATATACCGAATCATCACCGCCCTCCCATATTGAGTGGTAGCTTGCTTTGTGCATCTTGCATCTAAGTAGAAAAATTATCCTCAGAAGTAATGGCTACGGCATTATAAAAGGCAAGTCGCTCACGAATTGCCCTACTCGCTTTGGGGTCCATGTACGAACCCGGCACATTTCGGATCATTCTCGGTTAAGTTGGCGGGCACCTTTGGCTTGATGAGATTTGTTAGCACAAAAGGGAGGGGCCATAATGATTTAAGCATTGGATAAAATCGAATAAACGGTTTGGATAAAGTGGAAACAAACCATTGTGGGTTCCCTTTTCTCTCATCATGTATGGATCCTCGCTGGAAAAAGCAAACAACCAACTGAATTATAATCCATTTTTTCTTAAAAGAAAAAAAAAAAAAAGAGAAAAGAAAAAGAGGCTCTCCAGCAGATAGCCTCTTAGTGCAAAGAAGGTAGCTTTTCTTATTTGTATACTATTCCCTTCTAGTAATTAGCAGCATGGATAGGTTGGGGCTTCGCCTAAAAGGGGTTTAGCAAAGATGTGGAAAAAAGAGATGAGTCCCAACTGGAATTTGTAACTCAAAGGTGCTCCAAAATGGCCTCATGTCCATTTGCAATGTTATTAAATAAGAAAAAGTTGTTCTGCATAACTAGTTGTAAAGAACGAATTAAATTCAATGCGCGGTTTCGATTATGGATGCTCGGCTCTTCCTTCTTCGAGACGTTTCAGTAGATATATTATAATAAGAGTTTGAAAGAATTTAGAAAACTTGAAAGTGCCTGCGGCCCAACACCCACTAATGGCTTTATTACTTAGTCTAATATTAAAGGGACCATATTTATTAGTTTGGCTATAGATTGAAGAGATTTTTGGCTTTTATAAAATTCCCATCAGCTCACGATTTCATAAATACGTAATTGTTATTGGATAGTCTATTTAAGATAGCCATGCGCGCGTGAACCAATTTAGTTCCAACATAAAATATATTATTTTTACTTTTATGTTTTTTTTTTTTTTATTATTATGAATATGCTACTGACAGAATTTTTTTATCCTTTTATCAAAAGATGCGATGCATTTTATTATTAAAAAAATATCAATATATTGCTATATGTCGACATATCATGTGATTAGCATAAAACTGCAAAAACTGCCCCAGTTATATTTGATGGGACATAACAAAACGCAAGGAAATACAATGAATTTGCATTTTTGATCAATAGATTATTACAATTCATCACTGCTGACGTGCTGTGTTACCCATATCATCCGAACAATCTCTTAGTATCACTACTGATGACAGACTGAACACTAAATCAATATTCAATTGGCCCTAATTTACTAAGTGGACTTCTGTTTCAGCTACTACTACAAGTAATCAAATTACGAAGAGGAATGTAACAACGAAAAAAAAAAAAAAAAAAAAAAAAAAAACAAGAAAGGGCCATGGCTGCACAGTGAGTGAGGGGGGCACTCACAATTTGCTGGGAGAACCATCGTAGTCCAGTTGGTACAAGTGCTTAGCTCCATATGCGTTTCAAATTGTAACGGTGGACCCAACTTCCAACATTTTGGTGACTCACTTCGCCTTCCCATAGGCACCAAAATCTCAGATCTGAGTATATGTAACCAGTGTTCGCCTAGATTCTTGAGTTACCAAGTGAAGTTCATAAACATTATAAATAAAACGTGTCTTTGTATATATCAACATAAGACTTAAATAAATAGATCAAACCACACACTAAGTCCCTTTAACATGTAAATGAGTTGAACTTGAACCGAAAGAAACCAAATACAACAAAAGAGACGAATTAAAGTCTAATGCTATGAATCTCATATCTATCTAAAAACAAAAATCAACGGCCTACAAAATTCATAAAAATTAAAAGTTGTGTTTTATCAATTTGAAATTTGGAATCTAACATCCCCGTCAAACCCATCTTATTACACGAAGAGAAATCCATCATAAACTAGGTTTCCGTAATAAATTTTGTACCTATGCATTCTTTAAAGTCAATGTGAAATTCACTTAAATTCGCATCAATTAAATAGTTATTCATTGAGCCTTTTCTAGAAGCATTTAACATCGTTCGCTTTGGCATAAAGTACTCACCATTTAGCACATTCTCTAGTTCGATAGCAGCTGTAGTAATCAATTGCATCCTCGTTGTTTTTCTCAATTATCGTATTCTTTTATGATTGGCAGAACGTGCATTCTTTTTAGTTTCTCTTCTTTGGCATAAGTTCGTGACATGCCACTCCTTCGTTTAGTCACAAACATACCCATTACTCTCTCTCTCTCTCTCTCTCTCTCTCTCGCTCCCATCATTTGTCTTGCATCTATTTTGATGATCGATTTTTGCTTTAGTTTTTCTCCTTTCTCGTGTCTGAAGATATTATTCTTCTTTCCTTCTTCCACTTAAAGCCACTTGGGGTTGAAATGCCACCAAACTTTTATTCTTCAACTGAAAAGAGTATCAGTTGTCTTTCTCCATTTGACGTCTAATGGAGTTTGGCAGATAATCGAATACCACTTTTGGACTTAACGTTGTCTCTTAATCACCATGCTCATTTTTAATAGGTACTCTTAAATCCTAACATTAAGCATCCCACGTATGAGATGTCATCATTCTAATTTACCATGAGAGGTTACACGAATATATTTAGCAAAACTATGTAAGGAGTAAACCAATGACAACGGGAAGACTGCATAAATCAATTATATGATTTGGTGCCATAATCTTATAATATTCTAGCAATGATTATCCACCAATTGCATGGACCACTATTTCTTTAGACGTCTCGAGTTTGTGGCTCACAATTCGTTTTTGATGGCGACAACATATGAATAATTAACTCATTGAAAGCCCAACAAGAAGAGAATGGTATTTTTCTCATCATCATACAAATTGCCGGGGTGGGGCATTGAAACTGAGAACAACTGATAGTTGAGGGGCAATTGGGCCAGATCCACTCAACTCAATTCCCAGATTTGCTTTTAAATTAATAGAGACTAGAAAATGGATGCTCTCTTTGAAAATTTAGAGTTGGAATCTTTTGTTGCAACAAATGAAATTCGAGGTGGGGGGGGGGGGTGCTAGAGAAAAGGAAAGCACTTGTTCCCCCACTTAAGTGGATCGATGACGTTACATAGAGATCCCTTCGATTTCAGCTTGTCATCTGTAGACAAGGGGCCCAGCTGCCTATGTATACTTGCAGCGATTAATTTGGCTTCAGAACCAGATACGCTGGAGAAATATAGTTTCTATCTTCCACTCTAGAATTTTTTTTCTTTTTCAGCTTTTGTTTAAAAAATTTTAACGACTGTGTTCCAATTAATTGTACTAAAAATATGAGACAGGCCCTGGTGTCCCTATCTGCACGTCCTATCCTACTTGCAAAATGGGTATAACTGAATAGTATTTTTGATTCAACTTAGGTAGGCCTGACCTGATTTTCGATAAACTGAAGTTAAACGTAATGTATTTTGATTAAACTTCCTTGAGCTTACCGCTATGTATTGGATCATATGGTATAAATGTTTATTCTGAGTGGCCAGTCGCTTGGATTCAATTTTATCCGAATATCATCTTCACAAAAATATTGGCATCCATGAGTAATGCCAGATTGACGTTATGGCATTTGTAACAGTTCCAGCTTCATTCAATTTATATGAAAAACGATTGAATTCTAATAAAATTTTGAAATAAAAAGGTCTATATTGCTCATATACTCGGGAACGCAAGCTATGAAATCCTCTTCAGCTCAAACTTTTTATGTAATATAGGCATACCGTGATAGTATAGGCATCGCAAATGATCCCAAATGATCCATCATATTAGATCTTGATGATCCCAAAAATCAAAATGTCTTCCTAGGGTTGTCGATTGCTACATACTTCAGTTGGAGAGTTCATCTTAAAATATGTGAATCTCCTGATCCAGACATCGGCTTGCTTATTTACCGAGATTTAGTTGGTGTTGCTTTCCCTTGAAGTGGCTTCGTTGACTTGTGTTAAGTTTGTCTGTTTTGTTATTTCTTTTATTTTTTTTCTCTGTTGTAATAAAAAAACAGAAAAAAAAAAAAAAAAAAGCCTTTGACAAAGCCTTGCGGAGGTTGGAAACATGGTACAGTTTAATATCTTGGAACAGATTGAGTTCCCAAAACCAAGATGTTGGAGCCCAATTAGTCTCAAAGATGGGCTTTTGCATATGCTTCAAAGCATTTATCTTGATCCTTTTGTCTCCATTGTGGGCCTAAACCTATGCATCAATACTGATGGAAGGCCCAAGTCCTTTTTCACTTTGAAATACTCAATTGGACCTTGACATTGTTTTTGCGCCCTCAAATTTACTTGCTTTGGTCACGTCATGGGTTCGCTGTTGTCTCATAAGCAAAACTCACCCAAGCGTGCCACGTCACCGAAACATAGTGCATCGGTCCATTTAATGGACACCTTAACTTAAATTCCACACTTTTCTTTCTGTGGGTACAGAGTTGACACCGAGCGGCATGCCCCCATGCGCCACGTGTCTTTCTCGCACTTAAATTCTTGTGTCTGATCGAAGTTTTTTCGACGAAAATCAGTGTCAGAAAGGTAGTTTAGAGGAGGCGATATATGAAACATGAGAGCTGTCGCGTCACGGTTGTTCCATTCAAAACCATCTCTGTCCGGATTAAGGTAAGCTCCGTTTCTCTGCTGTCTTGATTTTGCTGAACTTCTTGCGGTACGATTATCAATTTGGGGTCTTTTTATTTTTCCAGTTTTCCCTCTTGGTTTGGATACACATTTTTGTGGATTGGCTATAAAGAAACGAGCTGTGTTTTTTTTTTTTGGGGGGGGGGGAAATTTTTTGCCTGTGATTTTAGCACCATTTAAATTTCAGTTTCTTTCCACGATATGGTGGGTGCCTTCAAATTGGTGATCCAATAGGTGATCATGAAAGAAATTAATAGTTTTTGCCGCTCTTGGTTGATCATTTAATGCGGAAAGCGTAGAAGTGGGTGAAACTTGTATGGTAGTCTGTGTTGGTTGTTTTCGCATGTACATATTTCGTGAATAAGATGGTCGGATATGTTTGTATCTCTATGATTCTTGATGATCGTGGTTCCTTTCTTTTTGAAAAAAAAAAAAATTCTTTCCAAAGTAGTGCAATTGCCGCATCTGGGAACGGGAGATGCATGTCAACTGATTCTAATAAGGTCGATGAAACCTTTAAAGTCGAAGAAGCAGAGACTGTGGATGTGCCTCCACCACCCACAGAGAAGGTAGATTTTGCACTGAGAAATTTGGACTCGTGTTCGTCTTCAGATATCTTGTCTGTCTTCCCACATGTTGACTGATAAAGCTGTCAATTTCAGTTGCTTGTATTGGGTGGAAATGGATTTGTTGGCTCCAACGTCTGCAAAGAAGCTTTAAATCGAGGTTTATCTGTTGCTAGCCTTAGCAGGTATTTTGCTTTCCCTTGGTGCAAAACCATTCATTGCTTTTGATTACTAGTCAATTTCTAGCCTCTTAGCGTGAATTTTGCACCATTCATGGTTCTCTAGTTTCATTTTAAGTCGATTGGTACAACATTGGCTTATGGAATGATGCCTTCAAGATTTATAGAGCCTGTTCATTGTTGTACAATTTAGTGCCTTTTCCTATTGAGTATACTGTTGCTGCCATGGAATTTGTTTGAGAAAGTTTAGCTTCTTGTTTTTTCTTTAGAACTATGTGTTATGGCATTGTATTGTCTAATGGAGGCATTTGCTGTGGTTGCCCCACTTTTGGCCTCTCTCTCACGATAAACAAATGTTATGTTGTACTAACTTCCATTCCTGTGATATTTGCATAAAATTTTTACTTCTTTGGTTCAGGTCTGGCAGGTCATCAATACATGATTCATGGGCTAATAGTGTGATCTGGCATCAAGGTTTACTTTTGTAGTAATTTTTTAGTATTCTCAAGCTGGTTGCATTATGAGGCTGCTAAATATTTTTGTCACTGTTTTTCTTCCCACAGGAAACCTTCTTTCACCTGATTCATGGAAGGAAGCCTTAAATGGTGTTACTGCTGTTGTATGTAATTCTATTATCTTCTCGTTAGGGTGTTGCTTCATTAGTCACAAAATGAAAAACCAATTTTTTTTTATTTGTATGCTTATGTACTTGTGCTGGTACATAATGTGAGCAACAAATTCCTTTGGTGCACTTGACTTGATTATGTTGTATATTCCTTTCTAAAATGAGAAATTGGTATTTTTGCTAATTTAAATTTACCTTTCTCAGATCTCTTGTGTCGGTGGTTTTGGCTCAAAGTCTTACATGTATAAGATTAATGGGACTGCAAACATGAATGCAATTTTGGCTGCTTCAGATAAAGGTTTGATTTATAGGCTGTTAAATTCTGTCTGTTGCTTTCCTTCTTCATTTGTTCTTTTTCTTTTTGTCTGTTATGAACGTTAACTAAATTGATTGTTGGTGCAGAATTAATTGAATGTTATCCTGAAGAAAGTAACAAGAAGAAAAATGTAGAAAATATTATGACAAGTTGAAACCCTTGCTTGTTTAAAGTGGATAATTGACCCCTTATGAAAATTGTTATCCCATTAGAAAACAGAAGCAGGTGCTTCATTTTATTGCCTCCTTTAAGGAAGTGCATTGTCACAGTGTGGTTTTGAGTGTTTGTCTTTCCTTTGACACATTTTCCACACTTGGGTATCTTCTGTATTGTGTCTTATTCCCTATATAACTTTTGTTAGATTGAGCGATTAGCTCTTCATTCTTTGGTCTACAGGCATCAAAAGATTTGTCTACATCTCTGCTGCTGATTTTGGTGTGGCTAACTACTTGCTGCAAGGATATTTTGAGGGAAAGGTATTTATTTCTGTTTTATCTTGTTTAAATTTTGTGTTCTCATTTTGAAGCCACATTTCAATATTTAAATTCACTACTACTCTTTATTTTCACTGTTGACAGCCGGATTTTGCTGATGTTATCATTCTATATCATATCAAGATGCAATTTGAATTCATATTTTGTTCAGCATGTTCCTGTATATCTTCTGATTCTCAATAGTTATATAGTGAGAGAAAGTCATGATTTCATGCACAAATTGATTCTTGTACCTTGTTTACTTAGAGAGCTGCTGAAACAGAGTTAATGATGAAGTTTCCTTATGGAGGTAAAGTCTCTTCTTTCCTCGTAATTTTGTACAGAAAACATTTTTGCAGACTTCTATGCTTCTTAAAATTTGGAAGGCATGAACACCGTCCTAAAACTTTTGACATTAAATAATAAGGGAGTCTGTCTCCTGTAGTGTGGAATTGCTTGAAAATTGAACCTTAATGTAATGGTAAGGTTACTCTATCGTGTAACATGAAGGTCATGTTTGAGCAGCAGAAACAATATTTTTCTTGTGGAAACATGGGTAAGACTATGTATATTTAACCATTCTCCAGACTTGACTATGTGGGAGCCACATGCATTAGGACACCCTTAGAGGGGAAAAAATGTTGTACTTCATGCTACGTGAAGTGATCACGGTTGCTTGCTTTGTTCAGGAGTGATTCTCAGGCCTGGGTTTATTTATGGGACTCGCAAAGTTGGAAGTTTGAAGATTCCTCTGGACTTAATTGGTTCTCCTTTGGAGATGGTAAATTACTTGTCTTTTCTCATAATTTTTCTCATGACCATGAGGTTTCTCTGTTTTGAAAACACCTTGTACAAACTTGGATGATATATATATTCATCCAAGCCACCAATGTCTGCACTAATAAGACCAAGACTGCAGGCCTCTTATCTTTACATCATTTCCAATATCTGACAGTGAGCATTCTCTTTTATCTTTTATTTTTTAACACACCCGAATTGGCTTTAGCTCTAGTCTTCTGTGAGAAGAGATCAGAACTTGTGTGATTATGTTAGATTTGTTCACCCACTTGTTCAGTAAGGAATCATGAACTTATTATATTTTATATGTCACTGCAGGTTCTTCAACGTGCAAAGCCACTCAACCAGCTTCCACTTGTTGGCCCCATTTTCACTCCCCCAGTCAGTGTGACTGCAGTGGCAAAGCTTGCAGTGAGGGCAGCAACTGACCCAGTTTTCCCTCCAGGCATTGTGGATGCTCACGGCATACTGCGTTATAGCCAGCAAAGGTCAAAGTAAACTTTGCTTTGATCTGAGTTCTTTTCTTTCTTTGACAGAATACAGAGACGTTAGGTCAGAAACGTTGGCTGTAAGGATTCAAAATTATGGCAAAAACTTTAATCAAAATTTTTGTTAAGTTCACATGCCCGACTGAATAAAACTTGGGATTGTGGGTAAATAAATTCTTGAACATTGTTTTGAGCAACCAACTTATGTTAATGGGAGGGGCTTGATGGAATCAAATGAGGACGCAGCTTGTTCAATTTGGCAGTTTACAGTTTTGTATTTTTATCATAGGTTCTCTACTATATAATCAATGTGTAATGGACAAAATTATATTAGATGGAATAATATTTGGTATCACATGGATTACATTTAATATTGTATAAATTTCATATGAAAATATATTTTATTTTTATATAATTTTATTATATAATATTAAATTTTATTTATATGATATTAAATATTATTTATGTGATATAATTATAGTATGTTTAATTTTATTCATTTGATAATTTGTCTACTTAATAATCTTCTTAATAGGATCTTAAATTCTTAACTATGATAGATAAAAGAGAGATGTCATGCTCTTTGGAAGAGATTAATAAGACTTTCTTAAGATTTAAAGTGTTCTTGATTTAGTAATGCTCTGTTTTTTTCTAATAGCATATGAAACATAATTTTTTATTAGAAGGTTTGTTGGAAGTAAATTGCATAAAATATGAATTTTTTTTTCTTATCAATTAAACTCATCTTTTTCGTTGTAATTGAAATTAAAATACTTAAATTTTGACTTTTTAATCTCGTTAGATCTAAATATTGGCAAAGCTTAATTGTGTAAAAGATTTTTTCTTAAAGTAATAATTATTATTAATTTATTATTTATTTTGTTAAAAAAATTTTAGTTATAAGAATTAATTTGATAAGATCATTATTTAGTAATAATAAATATCGTTTGAAAAAATAAATAAATAATATTTTAATATTTTATTTAATGTTATAAAATTTTTTTATCTAATTTTATGTTAATAAAATAAAAATAAATTTTTTGATAATGATTTAAGTGTAATGTTTGTAATTATACATAATAATAATAATAATGTTAAATATTTATGGTGTTTTAAAAAATTTTTGTCACATTAATTTTTTAATAAAATATAATTTATTTTTTATTAAAAATTATTAAATAATAAATATTATAATATTTTTTTTATTTTTATAAATTATATAAATATTTTTTAAAAATTAAAATTTAAAATTTTAAAAATAAAAATTCAAGTTAGCGGGTTTGACGGACAATTTAATCGGAAAGCATAGATGATTTTTATTTTTATTTTTTAAAATTTGTTTGGGTGAAAGCATGTATAAATTTTATGTAAGACATTTAAAACAATTTAAGCCCAAAACAACATTGGATAGTCGGCCCACAACAGCAAAACATCGAAGGAAACGTCCGTGATATTGGAGACCGGAGCGCCCGAACATATAAAAACCCTAGTGGGCAACAGAGAGGGAGAGCGTGATAGAGGATGATGAATACCGGCAACGGAAACAGCAATAGCAACAGTCAGCAGTCGACGGAGGGCAGGCACGACGATGACCCCGTCGCCTTGACGGAATTCTTGGCCTCCCTGATGAATTACACTCCAACTGTATTCTTTCCCTGATGATTCGCTTGCTGCTCTTTTTTTTTTTTTTGTCTTTTTAATACATTTTATTGTGGTTTGCTTACCGAATTTTCTGTTCTAATTATTTTCTACCTCTCTGGCAGATACCAGATGAATTAGTGGAGCACTATTTAGCAAAGAGTGGCTTTCAGTGTCCCGATGTCCGATTGTAGGTACTCCTTGCTTGCAATTTAATTATTTTTTCTGTTCTAGGCTTTGCTTTGGATAGCTTCTTCGACTATCTTACATTCTTAATTGCGTTAAGCGTTTTCATTTATGTTGTGTTTTTTTTGGTTTTTTTGTGCCGCTGTTGTCTTTGTCTTAGTGGATCAAATTGAATTCAATTATTGGTGCCCTTTGTGCAGGATCAGATTAGTAGCTGTTGCTACTCAGAAGTTTGTTGCAGAGGTTGCAACTGATGCTCTTCAGTATGTATATGTTCTTCAGCCTGCTTTTCCCCCCAATTTTTTTTCTTTTTTTGTGTGGGGCGCAAGGGGGGTTTGGTTGGGATTTCCTCAATGATTTTATGGTAAAACCCTGCTCGTGGAAGGCCATGGATTGTTGGTTGAAAATCATGGGTTTTATGTGTCTGTTGCCAATGAGTGTCAAAATCTGTCAAAACATTTGTAGCTTCATACAGGAGGACTGTAGTTGGGAACTGAACTTGGCCATTGCAGTATAATGCTATTATATTTTACTTTGATGCACAATCTCTGGTGTTCCTTTTCCAATCATGTTGTTGGATTTTAAACATGAACATAACTTGCTTTCTTAACACATCGATTGTGTTATATGCAAAAGAATGGTTTTCTTTGCTGGTTATGTCTCCACTTGTAGTCAGTAGGTTAGAACTTGAACTAAGGGTCAAGAGAGTAAAATTTTTTGCATCAACTATGGATATCACTTGACAGACTTCCAGCTATGGTTTTAGTGATGGTATTTTAGCTTTTCACATTTTAACTCTGTATCTTTTGTAAGATTTTAAAATTATCACTTGTCATATAGGCAATGCAAGGCGCGCCAGGCAGCGGTTGTCAAGGACAAAAGGGAGAAGCAGCAAAAGGTTTTACAATCTTAGCACCTGCTTCTATTTAATGCTTTATGTATGAGTACAATTTTCGGCTGATAGTAATTCATATTGGGAGCAGGATAAACGGCTGATCTTGACAATGGAAGACTTGTCCAAGGCACTGCGCGAGGTAAGCCCAAAGTGGTTATCTAACGTTTTTTGTTTTCTACTGACCAATTTACTATTTTGGCCTTCATTGTTGTTGTGATGCATGCTCTAGCACTCAGGATGCAGAATTTCTGTCAACATAATTTTGACTGGGTCAAAAACTTTCTGTGTTTTCAACCTGAAAATAAGCAGATTGTGTTATTCAACCTTTGGACATTTTCCAAATAGAAATGAAGGTTGAATTGTGAGGATATTTGGGAATATTTTTCAATATGGTTAAGATATTTGGTAAAAGTATGATGGAAATATTTAGCTCAGTGTGAGTAGGAATGATGTATGTAGGGGCAAGATGTGCAGCATGGATTCCTTTATTGTTTCAGGGCTTTATTGTGATGATATATGGTCACAAATTATTGACAGATTGTATCCCTAAGGAACAGGAACAGTAATGGTTTTCATAATTGACCTGGAAAAGCAATCCATGGATTTACTATCAAAGTTGTTGCTAGAACATAGATAATACGGTTTTAATATTCATTTCTGTTTTAGGGTTTCCCTAGCCATTGGTTTTTGAAATTGTTTATGAGGGATCCAGCCATTCCTCGTGGCAGTGTCTATCAAACTCTATATTATGAAACAAGTGTGCAATCTGGCGTCAGAACCAGAAAGTCAGCTTAAGAATGCAAGATTACATTGTTATGCATTAATGAAATTTGTGATGCTTTAGCATGTCTTCCGAGTTCATGTATCTTTGATTTTATATTTATTATTTTCAATAACAATTGTCATCACCAAATGGAATGGAGAGTAGCAAGATTACATTGTTATGCATTAATGAAATTTGTGATGCTTAGCTTGTCTTCCTAGTTCACGGTTCTTTGATTTTACATTTAGTATATCTATGATAACAGTTTTTCTGGCCTAATGGAATTAACAGTATGGGGTGAATGTAAAGCACCAAGAGTATTTTGCTGATAGCCCATCGACTGGGATGGACCCTAATTCAAGGGATGAATAATGTGGGGCGGACCTCTTTAACAAGTCGGTACCTCGTTTTTCTTTTAAGTTACTTAGATGTATTCATGTCATTGTTGCAGAATGCTCAACTGTATCCTGTCAGGCAATTGAGGGATATGTAGCTTTTGTGTGATAAGATGGTTTATTATGCATTAATTTCATATTGGCCTTTAATGGTAAGATATTTATCAATTAGCTGTGATATGAAGATACCAAATAATTGATTAAAAAAATAAAAGAAAAGGGAAAATATCATATAATGTTACCCACTTTAATTTGGGATTTTGTCTGTCAAGGAATATTTGAATATTGACCTGAATAACTAATGTTTTCTTTAACTGCTTTGGGTACAAAACAATTTTTTAGGAGAATTGGATCTACCTCGTAATTACCATGTGTCTCGCAAATAAAATTGTGAAGGTGTACTAGCTTTACTACGTAGGATTGTTACCAAGTTAGTAGTAATGTAACAAGTGAATGAAATTTGCTGGCATTGCTGATGTGTCAAGATGTTAATGGTTTGGTCCAGAGTCATGGTGGACAAAGTGCTTCCACCAATTTAAAATCTACATCTATATTTATTTTTTGTTTCTTTGATGAATTAAAACTACCTTGATATATCAACAAAATCATAACATATTGCTGATGTGTCAGAGTATTATTGGCTTGGTGCATGATCTCACATGGCAAACCAAGTGCACTTAAAAGTTTTTCAAAACTAAAGAATTTGTCTCGAATCTTAAAGAATTTTTATTATGTTATCCTTGTAGTTACATAAGAAAAAAATTTGACATAGAAAATATGAAAACTAAATAAATATTTGATTTGATGCGTGGATTGTATGGTTCAATTCTATTTTTAGTAACTTCTTGTACTTATATCTTTGAGTGTGCCAATTTCCTATTTCTGTGTATTGAAGCTTTAATTTTATATAATGTAGATTTATAAGTTCTACACATCTTTTAGACCAGTGTGAGAAGGTTCAGAAAGATTTGTGTTTTTTTGTTTTTTTTCAAACAGAGAGAAAGCATCGTCATGCTTTAAGCCCAAAAAATTGTTGTTTTTGTTTCATACATAAAAAATTCGACTCTTTAAGCCCTCGAAATTTCTACATAAAAGTGGCATGAAATTAACATATTACCTGTTTCTATCCTTTTGGTCCGTTGTGCGGTTGATTCTTTAGATATGGTATTTGTTACTTGCTTAATACAACAGCTGGTCAAATGAGAATGCAAACTTTGGCCTTCAGAATAATATTTAAAAAAAAAAATGTCAAGATTGTGGAGAGGAATATAAATTTGCAATCTAGCGAGTATTTGTGTTGGCTTCATTTCCTTTTGACGATTTCCGTTTATACGACTACAGCTCCTGTGCACGCATACATTCCGCATTGCCACTGTTTTCCCGTGTCCCAAATAGTGGAGATTTCAGCCAACTCTTTTTTGTTTTATCTTTTGTTTTCTTTTGGGGCCTGCAGAAATTTCAAAGGAGAGTTAGGAATCATTCATTATCTATTCTGACTAGAAGAAAAATGACAAATCTAAAAACGAGATTATGAACTAGCGCAATGTTGTCTTGTTTTTCCTTCGGCCGCTTCCTGTTTCTCCGAAACTGCTTCCTGACATATATTAGTATGCGCGTGTAGCTTTTGAATTCATTGTAGAGATTAGAAAATTGACTTCAATTGCTGCAAACTAACCCCAATCAATTTAAATTAAGAGGTTGACCAAGACCAAGAGCCATTTGCAGAATAATCTTCTACTGGCCCCTCCAAACGCCTAGACTCAAGTTGAGTCCTTGAATTCCAATTTTCGAACGCCAAGTTGATCCGATGTCAGCTTTCTTTCCCAGATCGCAACTTTGGGAACTCTACTTGCAACAATTGATAACAAGTAGAATGTAATATAAATTTCATATGATTGTTGCTCATACATCAGCTCTAGGGAACGTTAGTCATTTTAATTCTAATTGAAATGATATATAAATTAAACGCAATATAGAGAACAAAAGAATGTTATTCAATTTTGCTTGCGACAATCAATTCCAGAGGATATGTAATGTATTATAATATAAAATATTACCTTTGGTGACTTTCATAATTTTTGTACATTAATTTAAGAGAATAATAACTGTTTGATTCTGATGGAGTTATGAGTTACGTGTGCACCCTAGTACAAGCAAGAAAAAGTTGGTTATAACCTAGTGACCTTGATTTTGAAAGTCACCTGGAATTCTAGAATGCTTCGACCTTTTCATGTACAAAAATTTCGTTGGATACCCTTGGAATTAACAAAATGATGTTTTAAATCATTATAATTTATGAATAATAATAGCTGAATTATTTCAAATAGTTTCGTATACAACAATTGAAAGTTATTGTAATAATTATTTTACATATATATTTTTCTCCATGTATATTTTTCACCATATGAATCTTAAAAGTGCATTACCGTAGACTTTATTTTATTAATTAAGTCGATGGAGGCCTGGGGCAGTAATTTATTTACGTTGTTGGGTACTTGTAAGGCCATGGTGTGTAAGCCTTAGACGTTTTACATCTTCTGTCTAAAAGATAAAAGAATATAAGAGAGAAAACACAATGACAACGAAAAGGAAGTTTTAAAAATTTATTAATGATTTCATGGTTTAATCTTCAGTAATTACGTTGCTATTGCAGTCCATTGATTTAGTTGTTGAATTGCCGTCTGAATCTCACAAAAGTTGGCATATAAAACCTCGAATGTCGAAGCTTATGCACACACGCATAGAAAAGAAATTGTTGCCTTTAAGTCCCACAAAATCTGTGCACAAAGCCTTTCAATCTCGTGAGTTTAGAATATTTGTGGGACTTCACGAGGATATTTCCTCGAGACGAAACGAATAAATGTTTGCAAATTTTTATAATTAAATTTGCTTTTTTTAAAACAAGTTTTCAAGCAATCTATATTTTTAATTTTGATTTTATATAAATTTTTTTGGACAAAAAATTCATCTAATTGCTAAATATATAATTTGATTTTATAAATATTTTTTTCAAAATAATCTCTCTCTCTCTCTCTCTCTCTCTCTCTCTCTCTCTCTCTCTCTCTCTCTATATATATATATATATATATATATATATATATAAAATTTTCTCTTTTATTTAACATATAAAATACAAAGATTTTTTTTTTTATAAATTAATGAAAAAAAAGAAAATTTTAGAATTCTTATTTTTAAATATGTATAAAAAAATTTAAAAAATACTATCATAAATATATTTTTAAGACATATATTTTTTTATATATTTTTAACAATTTTTATTAAGTTAAATTACATATTTAATAATTTAATTAATTCATATGTATATTAAAAAAGTATATATATAATAAAAATTTAAAATTTTAAAAAAAATTTAAATTTAATTATATAAATTATAAAAAATTTAAGACTTTCTAAGAACTTGTTACCCAAAATGAAGCCTATGTGAAACAACCAATTAGCCTAAGGCAGTCTCATTCTTAATTTTTTTTTTCTTTTTTTTCCTTTTTCCCAAATCTTAACTTTTGAGGTTTAATCCACGGAGGACCACCGATTGACAATATGATTGTTTGTTTGGTTCATCACACTTTAATCTAATAGTTAAAAATTTAATTTTTTATTTTTAAAATTTTAAACTTTAATCTTTAAAATAATATAAAATTTATAAAAATAATAAAAAATATTTTTATTATATAACTTATGACTTGGTTAGCCTTATTATGATAAAAATAAAAAGAAGAAAAATAAAAAAAATATTTAAGCTATTTATTGATTACTTGCTAAAAACATGTTTTATTATGTTATGAGAAAATATTGATAATATATATATTTTTTGAAAATTGAAAGATTAATTTTGTTTTTAACTACTACGAATTTGAACTAAAGCAGTGGAATTATGTGGGAAGGTAGACGTTTGTGAAAGTTCCGAGCAAGGGACTCGACAATTGCCGCCAATAGGTTGAGCACCTAACAAGAAATTATCGACTTTTCGTTGAAATTTAATTAGATCCGCACATAAATAAGTTTTGACACTTGCTATTGTATGCCTCCTGTCCTCGAGAAGAATAAGTAAAAAGAAATTGTCTAAGCAACGGCCTTGACTAGATGAATTAAAGACTTCATCAAATTCGATTACATTAAAGCGACAGTGCATCCAAACATTGGTAATCCGAGGTTTTTGAATTAGGACTATATTGAGCTGATTGTCAGCACTAACTATTTAAATGAAAATTATTTACACCAACAGATAATTCTCATCAAATTCTATTCAACAAATTTATGTACATTTATGATACATAATAAATTTATGTAGTAGTGAAATTTTTAATTTTATTTCATTTAGTAAAAGAGAGAAAATTTTGACTTTATTTAATATACAACAGTGAGTGTAATTGATACATACAATTTTTTTTTATATAATTTATCAATAAGATTGTTTATAAAGTAAAAATTTCCGTTAATTCAATAATTTTCCCACGTCGGTGGAGCCTTTGATTTGGTCAAGGTAAGCGGTCATGAATCGTGAGAGAGAGGGGCAAAAATAGAATTTTTGGCATATCTGACGCGGTCCGATAAATAGGAAAAAGATGGATGGCCTCTAGAATTTGATTAAGACAAGTGCTATTCTTACGTGTCAATATCTCATTGGAAAATAGGTTGAGATTATAATTGAATAAATTCAATATTGAAGCCAAAATGTTTGTCATTTATGAACAAATAAGAATAAGGAGAAAATCATACTAATTTGTCAGGAGTCTTTTTTTTTAAGAGTCTTGCTTAAGCCTTTTTTCTTTTTACAAAAAAAAACAAAAAACACACAGATGTGATATACACTCACCAAGTTATTCGGAAAGAACATGTATTAATAGTTTGAATTGCTTTTGTCACTTGATCTCGCTCTTTCTTAACCTAGACATGTGCTGCCAATCCCCTATATTATCATACGTAACTGGAGTACATAACTGGGTTAAAAAATAATAATAAAAGAAAGAGCCCCAACGGCAACAGTACTTTTTTATTTATTTCTGATTTTATTTTCCGTCTTGGATGGGCTAAAGTACGCTTAGCCACTTTCCTGGAAAGTTTCAGAGTTTTCTCTCTCCTGTCTCCCGTGCCAAAACCTCTCTATTCCTTTATGCAAAATTTCAAAGCTCTATCTTCATAACTTTTCTTATATATACCACAGATTCTCTTAAACCATGTATCCGCAAAGCCCACAATTAAAGCTCCAAAAAAATTCTCTAATCTCACTGATCATTATTGATTGCAAGGCACCCAATGATGACGAGCGGCCGTGCAAACAATTATTCCCGACCGTCTCTCATTAATTATTTCCTTCCATTTGTAGTTTCTTTATGGTTTTTGTCACCCACGGAGGTGTTGGTGATGGCGCAGAAGGCAACAGTTCCGGTGAATGTAGGCCTGATTTTGGACTTCGATAACCAGGCTAGCAAAGTGGAGTTGAGCTGCATCAACATGTCTCTATCTGATTTCTATGCCTCTAATGGTCATTACACGACCAGGCTGGTCATCCAACCTAGGGATTCTAAGGAAGATGTTGTTGCTGCAGCCGCCGCAGGTAATCAACTCTCTTTCTCATCCATTTCCAATCGACCCTTTCTCTATCTCTCTGAAAATTTCCCCAATTATCTGTTTTTTAATTGACTCAAGCTTCTGAATGAAATGGGAACTCTCCTACTAATGACTAAATAGTCTTTGATGGAAAAAAATAATAATAAAAAAAAATGAAAAAACAGGCTAGCGATCTGGCGATAGTATGTTAGTGACTGGAAGAAAATTAAAATCTGATTATAGTTGATAGAATTTTTTGTTTCTTGAAGTCAACATTGTTTCTTGGTTTGGCTTTGTAACAGACTTAATTAACACCCACCTCATTTTTTAAGAAAAAAAAAATCTTTTAGAGTTAAATATCTGTCTTGCATTATAAGAACTCATAAGACATTCTCTTGGTTAAGGTGTATGAACTTAAAATCTTGGCGAACATAAATATGCATTGGAAGGGGGAAAAACAGTGTAAAAACTGTGAAAAGCACTATTATAAAATCTGACGATGATAATTAATATTTGTGTCTTTTTCTTGTTTCATGATGATGATAATGGGAACGACTTGTCAGTCCAATTTTTATTAATTAAATATCGATATCTAAAAACTCATTATAATCCCAACAAAAGAAAGAAATGTCAAATTTTGTCCAGAATCTTTGAGATAAAAAATTTGGTTAGAATTATTGGCTATTGAGCAAAATGTTTAGAACGAACAGGAAAATAGAAAAGTATGAGTCTTGGTTGGCACGTAGGCAACGGGTATTTGCCTAACTTTTTTGTTTTTTTAATAGCCGTGTTATTTGCATGATTCTAACTTTTTCTTCTCCAATCAAATAAATATAATGGGAGTTGATCATAGACTTACTTCACTTTTTTCCTAAGGAAAAAAAGGCTTCACTTCTTCGTCGCATCATTACATCATCATTACATGAACGATTAAATAATCATGAGGATCGATAAAAAAGGTAGTTGATTAGAAAGTTGCTCACTTTATGTTTTGTTTTGTTTTTTTCTATTTTTTTTTCATATATTAAGCAAGGCGAGATTCTCCGGCTGTTTCAAAAGCTGACCTTTTGACAGTCAAGAAGAGCGGCAGTCATCTAATCATAAGTATAATTAGAAAGTTGATTTTAGGTTGTTGACATTACTTGAGGAATGGGACGAATTCCGAGAATCTCTGAGGGATCTTATAGAGTATTTGACGGAAAATAACTTTTAAACGAAAGAGCTAGGACAACAATTTCAACAAGTATTTCCCTAACTTTAATTATTACACAATTTCATTAATATATAAGCCTAATATCAAGTGTTTTTAATTAATACTTTGATTAATCTTAAACTGTTTTAACACATAAATTAAATTCATATTTAAGATAAAAACTTTTTTTAATAATATTTAAGGTAAAAAAAATGTATTGATAATAAATATAATTATTATGTATAAAATGACATTTACATTAGATCTTTTATATATATATATATATATATATATATGAATAATAATTATTATTTATTTGTAAAATTATAACATATTATTTATATTATATTATAATAATTAATTACATAGTTTTAATTTTTTAAATGATAGTATCATAAATATGCATTCAATTTTTGGTGGCCTCTGAAAATTATTGATTTTGACTACAGTCCACTTGATGATAATTTTCTCTTCCGTTATATTGAAATAAAGGTCTTGACCTGATTAAAAACGAGCAAGTGCATGCTATATTGGGGCCAACAACATCAATGCAGGCTGATTTTTTGATTGATATGGGAGAGAAAGCTCAGGTACCCATTTTGTCATTTTCTGCAACGAGTCCTTCCCTCACTTCCACTCGGCATCCATATTTCTTTCGAGCCACGCAAAATGATGCCACTCAAGTGCATGCCATAAGCGCCATGGTCCAGGCCTTTGGATGGAAAGAAGTTGTGCCCGTCTACATTGACAACGAATATGGGAAGGGAGTCATACCTTACTTGATCGATGATCTGCAGGCAGCTGATGTCCGTGTCCCTTACCGGAGTGCCATTTCCCCAGTAGCCACCAATGATCAAATCGTTGAAGAGCTTTACAAACTGATGACCATGCAGACCAGAGTCTTCGTTGTTCATGTGTCTTTCAATCTTGGGTCTCGTCTTTTTACTCAGGCAAAGAAGATTGGAATGATGGGTGCAGGCTATGCTTGGATCATGACTGATGGCATGACTGATTTCTTGAGTATACTGAATACTTCAGTCATTGATTCAATGCAAGGGGTGTTAGGTGTCCAGCCTTATGTTCCAAAGACGGGAGAGCTAGATAGTTTTCTGGTTCGATGGAAAAGGCAATTCATTCAAGTCAATCCGGATATCCGTAATGTTGATATGAACGTTTATGGACTGTGGGCATATGATGCTACCGAGGCATTGGCCATGGCAATTGAGAAAGCTGGGACTACAAATCTTAGCTTCCAAACGCGAAGCAATTTGTCCACCAATGCAACCGACTTGGAAACTTTTGGGGTGTCTAGGAATGGTCCAACACTCATTCAGGCATTATCAAACACTGATTTTAAAGGCCTCTCAGGAAATTTCAGTTTTGCTGGTGGGCAACTACAATCTTCAGCTATACAGATAGTTAATGTGAATGGCCAAGCGGCTAGAGGGATTGGATTTTGGACAGCCAAAAACGGACTTGTCAGAATGTTGAGCTCACCTATAACAAGTACTAATACACATTCTACTTCTAATTCCACTCTCGCGCCTGTTATCTGGCCAGGGGATACAACTTCTGTTCCAAGGGGCTGGGACTCTCCAACCACCGGCAAGAATTTGAAAGTGGGAGTGCCATATAAAGCTGGATACACTGAATTCGTGAAGGTCACCGTAGATCCTACCACTAATGCTACAATGGCAACAGGTTACTGCATCGATGTTTTTGAGGCTGTAGTTGAATCCTTGCCTTATGCTTTGCCTTTTGATTACGTTTCAATTGACATCGGTTTTGCAAGTTACGAAAATATGGTCTATCAAGTCTATGCAGGGGTAATCCTTTTTATATTTTTCTTTCTGTCAAAGTTAGTCCATTTTTACTCTTTCGCTGACAGGAATTTATCTGTTTTACTGTGGCCATTGACAACAGAAATTTGACATTGTCGTGGGAGACGTGACAATTAGAGCCAACAGGTCCTTGTATGCTGACTTTACGTTACCATATACAGAATCTGGGGTATCAATGATTGTGCCAGTCAAAGACAACAAAAGCAATAATGCATGGGTTTTCCTGAAGCCATTGTCATGGAACTTGTGGGTGACAAGTTTTTGTTTCTTTGTTTTCATTGGTTTATGTGTATGGGTTCTTGAACACAGAATCAATGAAGATTTTCGCGGACCTCCTGCCCATCAAGTTGGCACTAGTTTCTGGTTTTCCTTTTCCACCATGGTTTTTGCGCATAGTAAGCACAATTTGGTGATCAATGTGAGCAAATTTATTTGAATTTTAATGTGCACCTATGATTCACTAGCGCTCGTTGCATTTGTGCTTAAACCATGATTGCAGGTGAGAGATTGGTCAGCAACTTGGCTAGATTCGTCATAATCATTTGGTGTTTCGTTGTTTTGATTCTTACACAAAGTTATACGGCTAGCTTGACGAGTCTTCTAACTGTACAGCAGCTACTGCCCACTGTAACTGATGTAAACAGTTTGATCAAAAACAGAGAGTTTGTAGGATACCAAGAGGGAACGTTTGTTTTTGGACTCTTGAAAGGCTTGGGTTTTGACGAATCCAGGCTTATATCTTATAATTCTACTGAAGACTGCAACCAGCTTTTTGACAAAGGAAGTGGCAACGGTGGTATAGCAGCTGCTTTCGATGAAGTACCTTACATAAAGCTGTTTCTGGCACAGTATTGCTCCAAGTATACCACAGTGGAACCTACTTTTAAAACAGCTGGCTTCGGTTTCGTAAGCTCCTTACCTGAAATTTTCATTTTCCAGTTCGTCAACTCTCATAAACTTGATGGTTGGTGTTCTTTTCTTGTCTTATATGGGTACAAACATTTTTGTTTTTGACTTTTAGGTCGTGCCTAGGGGTTCTCCTCTAGGAACCGATATGTCAAGAGCGATTCTAAAGGTGACAGAGGGAGACAAAATGAAGAAAATTGAGAATGCTTGGTTTGGCAATAAGACCAAATGTCCTGAGTCAAGCACTTCTGTCACTTCAAATAGCCTTGGTCTCAATAGCTTTTGGGGTCTATTCTTGATTGCTGGAGTAACCTCAGTTTCAGCTCTCGTGATATTCATGGCCACGTTTGTTTATAAACACCGGAGTGAGTTGATGCCCTCTGATTCAGGACCTTCATTGTGGCAAAGGGTTCGTAATTTGTTTAGAAGGTTTGATCAAAGGGACTTGAGTTCACATACCTTTAGAAGAACTGAAGCTGACAGAAATGTCAATGACATCAATGCTATTCCTTTTATGGTGGGTGCAATAAGTCCAATGGTCTATTCTGTTCACACAGAGTTTCAAGGAGAGGAAGGGGGGTCATCTTCCGAGCATGGTGATCCTAACACAAATGGGCAATTACCTCAACATCAGGTGGCTCTCAACATTGAGCTCACCCATCCACCTGTAGAACGACCTGTCTACTGCTGAAACAACCCATTAAGCAACAGCTATTGATTGATTTGTAAATCTTAACATTGATTTTATGCTATTCGTAATACCATCACCCTCAGATTCAGATTCTTCACTTGAAATTGCCATCGTAATTCGTAAAGTGTTTACGAAAAGAAAACTGAGAAAACAGCACAGCTCTGCTTGGCATACCCCTGACTCGCCCATGCTAGGATCTCCCTGCCACCTTCTCAAAGGGGGAGTAGATTCTGTAAGTAAGCCTAATAAATCTCAGATATATCCCCCCTTCCTCGTTAGCAATCAAAGTGTCCCTCCCTAGTAGCTCTTGTCTTCCGTTTTGCTGAGGCATTACTCATTCTTCGTTTGATGCATCTTTGGAATGTCATTGTTTCTTGGCACATCAAGCCAGTTTACATGCTTCTGGGGTTAGATTTTTCCTTTTAAACTAAACACATTTCTAGCTGGGTTGTGCCTAGATTTGGAAGTTACATAGCTTTTTCGACTTTGCTGGTTGATAGAGCTGTTTGTCAGCTCTTTCTGCTGGTTGTGTAGGCTGTCTAATGGCTTTATTAGTACCTTTTGATGAGTCGATGCTCTGTTAATCTAATGGTTTCATGCTTTTGAAAGAAAATGTAATCTGTCTCCAATCCACTGCACGTGAAACTTTAGCGTTGGAAATCTGCAATTTGTTAGAGACTTCTTGTGCCTTTGGTTCCAAGTCATAACACTACCTAGATTCCATGAATTCCCCAACTCTAGAAGAACTGTGTTTGAGAGCAAAAGGTTAAAGAAGAAGAGGAAACAAAGAAGGGAAAAAAAAAGAAAGGCATTGACCTACACAACTTTGTATTGTGATCCCAATTACTGCTTAGCTCAGATACTAAGTTTAAGACCACCATCACGTTGATATTATTATTTTCTCTGCTTTGCTCTGTGGGAGTCATGAAATCTTTGTTGTGAGATGGAATCGGATTGCTTGTGTGAACATCAGACACATTGCTTGTAGAAGCTATGTTCTTGTTATCACTTTCTGGGTTATGACTAACTAAACTTTCAAGTTCAGAGATGTCTCACCAACAGCAGAACAAGAATCCTCAACTGATACTTTCTCTTTTGGTCTGATGCTGTCACATGGAACCAAGAAAGGATCATCTAAGAATCCATTCAGCTTATGTGAATTTCTGTAACCCATACTATGCAGCAAAGACTACTGATTCATGGGGGATCCACTAGTAGAGAATAGAGAGCCCAAAGTACGTGCTGGAACTGAAAGAAACCGGCAGTTTCATCTTTTGGTACGGCATCATGATCAGCCATCTCTGGATATTCATCAGGATCACCAGAAGAATCAAACATTAGTGCTATCTTGTATGGTAGCACAAATGTAAATGTAGAGATACAGTTCACTTGGCTAGACACAGTGAGATGGCCACCTATTAGCTCAACCTATTCCAGATCCATAGGAAAATAAGGTGTGGTCTTAAACTTAGTATTGGAGGATAAAATCCTTTCCTAAAGTAATGGAGTAAAATTCTTACAAAGAAAGAAAATGCCATGAACTGTGATCACATTGGTTGTCACGCCATAACCATAAGAAAATTAAATCTAGAAATGATACATATATTTTGTACTAATATTCTTCTTTTAAGCACTCAATATTTTGGCCCAAATTGGAACGGAAAATAGTTTTTGTAATAAGATGAAAATAACAGCTGTTTGCATATTGCTAGGCCCAATCCTGTCCCACCATATTCTTAGCGTAGTAACTTTTTCCATCACTGCTTGTTTGAGGTGTGAATGAGCTCTCTTCCTTCAGTGCATTTTCCGTTGCCTGGTCAGCACATGATTTCTGATGGTGTCCTGCTTTTTCATAACAAGGATCTGGTACCACATACAGTTTTACCCCGACTTTACCTTCATGGGTATACTTGGTGGCATTGCTGCAAAAGATCATATAATATAATTGCGTTAAGGATCAAGCATGATAGTAACAAAAGTGTGCAGGATCCTTATAATAGCATGATATGCAAAATGCACTACCAGATCAAGTTGGCGAGGATTTGTCAAATCCTTAGAACATCTCCAATGATCTGAAATTCAAGACAATGCATTAATGAATTCTCTAGGGTTGAAAGACTTCACTTTAGGCATAATAAAAGATTGGTCATAGTCATTAAGTAAACCAAATGTTAATGCATATATTGCTTCACACAAATATGTAGTCTGTTCACTGTAAGTTATATCAGTCTCTCCTTAATAGGAACACCATCTGCTGCTCGTCCTTCCAAGGTTAGAACTTACCTTAACGATACTGCAGCAGTCTGGAGTACATGCTTTACCATCCCTTTTGGACGGAATTTGGTGGCTTCCAACTTCATAAGACCCGACTCCACCTTGGAAAGGTCAAGCATGTAATTTAAAAGTTGAAGGACGAGATCTCCTGAAGATATCATGACATTTACTAATTATTTTTGCTCACGGTGAAGGCTTGTGCTGGAAATAATCTCAGCCATGCTAACAATCCCAGACAAAGGAGATCTTATCTCATGAGACATTGTAGCCAGCATTTGTTTTGCACGCATTGTCTCCTCTGCAAAAATATAACAAAGCAATAACAAAATTTATGTGCGTTATGTCCCAACAACAATTCAAAGCAACACCAAAAAAATCATTGACACTTAAATGGCCTTGTTACCTGGATTGTTTTGGTCATCTCTGTTTCTTTCGCTTTCCGTACTGCTATCTCTTAGCAAAGTTTTGCCATCACGAATTCTAAGTGTTATGCTAGAAATTATACAAAATAAGTGTGTTAAATATTTATCGTGTTTCAGAAAATTTTTGCCCCATTAATATTTTTAGTAAATCATATTATTTATTTATTTTTATTAAATTGTCTATTAAATAATGAATAATATGATAAAAATATTTTTTTATTTTTATAAATTTTATATTTTTTTAAAAAAATTAAAATTTAAGATTTTGAAAATAAAAATTCAAGTTACTGAAGTGTGTTTGACGGACAATTTAATCGGAAAGCATAGAACTTTTTTTTTTTTTTTTTTAAAATTTGTTTGGGTCAAAATATAGATAAATTTTATGTAAGACATTTAAAATAATTTTAATAGATTCAGAGGCCCAAAACAACATGGCACAGTCGGCCCACGACAGCAAAACTTCGAAGGAAACGTCCGTTATATTGGAGACCGCAGCGCCCACATAAATAAAGAGGGAGAGCGTGATGGAGGATGGATTCCGGCAACGGAAACCGCAACTGCAACAGTCAGTAGTCGACGGACGGCTGGCAGGACGATGACCCCGCTACCCTGACGGAATATCCTGCCTCCCTGATAAATTACACTCCAACTGTATCTTTTCCCTCATGATTCGCTTACTGCTCTTTTTCTTTAATACATTTTTTTGTGGTTTGCTTACCAAATTTTCTGTTCTAATTATTCTCTACCTCTCTGGCAGATACCAGATGAATTGGTGGAGCATTATTTAGCAAAGAGTGGCTTTCAGTGTCCGGATGTCCTTGCTTTCAATTTATTTCTTTTTTCTATTGTAGGCTTTGCTTTAGGTAGCTTCTTTAGCTATCTTACATTCTTAATTGCGTTAAGCCTTTTTCTTTTTTTATTTTTTGGCTTTTTTGTGCCACTGTTGTCTTTGTCTTTAACTATCTTACATTCAATTATTGGTGCTCCTTGTGCAGATGAGATTAGTAGCTGTTGCTACTCAGAAGTTTGTTGCAGAGGTTGTAACTGATGCTCTTCAGTATGTATATGTTCTTAAGGCCACTTTTCTCCCCAATTTTTCTTCCCTTTTTGTGTGGGGCGCAAGGGGGGTTTGGTTAGGATATCCTCAATGATTTTATGGTAAAACCCTGCTCGTGCTCATGGAAGGCCATGGATTGTTGGTTGAAAATCAAGGGTCTTATGTGACCGTTGTCAATGAGTGTCAAAATCTGTCAAAAAATTTGTAGTTTCATGCAAGAGGACTGCTGTTGGGAACTGAACTTGGCCATAGCAGTATAATGCTATTATATTTTACTTTGATGCACAATTACTGGTGTTCCTTTTCCAATTTTATTGTTGGATTTTAAACCTGAACATAACTTGCTTTTTATTACACAGCGATTGTGTTATATGCAAAAGCATGGTTTTTGTCAGGTTATTTCTCCACTCATAGTCAGTAGGACTTGAACTAAGAGTCAAGTGAGAGTCAAATCTTTTGCATCAACTATCGATATCTCTTGACAGACTACCAGCTACAGTTTTAGTGATGATATTTTAGCTTTTCACATTTTAACTTTGTATCTTTTGTAAGATTTTAAAATTATCACTTGTCATATAGGCAATGCAAGGCATGCCAGGCAGCAGTCGTCAAGAACAAAAGGGAGAAGCAGCAAAAGGTGCTACAATCTTAGCACCTGCTTCTATTTAATGCTTTATGTATGCCTACAATTTTCAGCTGATGGTAATTCTTATTGGGAGCAGGATAAATGGCTAATCTTGACAATGGAAGACTTGTCCAAGGCACTGTGCAAGGTAAGCCCAAAGTGGTTATCTAACATTCTTTGTTTTCTACTAACCAATTTACTATTTTGGCCTTCATTGTTGTTGTGATGCATGCTCCAGAACTCAGGATGCAGAATTCCTGTCCGCTTAATTTTGACTGGTCAAAAACTTTCTGTGTTTTCAACCTGAAAATGTGCAGATTGTGTTATTCAACCTTCGAACATTTTCCAAATAGAAATGAAGGTTGAATGGTGAGGATATTTGGGAATATTTTTCAACATGGTTAAGATATTTTGTAAAAGTATGATGGAGATACTTAGTTCAGTGTTAGTGGGAATAATGCATGTAGGGGCAAGATGTGCATCGTGAATTCCTTTATTGTTTCAGGGCTTTATTGTGATGATATGTGGTCACAAATTATCGACAGATTGTATCCCTAAGGACAGGAACAGTAATGGTTTTCATAATTGACCTGGAAAAGCAATCCATGGATTTACCATTGAAGTTGTTGCTAGAACATAGATAATACAGTTTTAGTATTCATTTCTGTTTTAGGGTTTCCCTAGCCATTGGTTTTTGAAATTGTTTATGAGGCATCCAGCCATTCCTCATCGCAATGTCTATCATACTCTATATTATGGAACAAGGGTACAATCTGGTCTCAGAACCAGAAAGTCAGCTTAAGAATGCATGATTACATTGTTATGCATTAATGAAATTTGTGATGCTTTAGCTTGTCTTCCGAGTTCATGTATCTTTGATTTTATATTTATTATTTTCAATAACAATTGTTATTGCCAATGGAATGGAGAGTAGCAAGATTACATTGTTATGCATTAATGAAATTTGTGATGCTTAGCTTGTCTTCCTAGTTCAGGGTTCTTTGATTTTATGTTTAGTATATTTATGATTACAGTTTTTCTGGCCTAATGGAATTAACAGTATGGGTTGAATGTAAAGCACCAAGTGTATTTTGTTAATAGCCCCTGAACTGGGATGGACCCTGATTCAAGGAATGAATGATGTGGGGCAGACCTCTTTAACAAGTCAGTACCTCTGTTTTGTATATTCTTTTGAGTTACTCAGATGTTTTCATGTCATTGTAGCAGAATGCTTGACTGTTATCCTGTTATGCGATTGAAGGGATATGTAGCTTTTGCATGATAAAATGGTTTATTATGCAATAATTTCATATTGGCCTTTAATGGTAAGATATTTATCATTCAGCTGTGATCTGAAGATACCAAATAATTGATTCAAAAAAAAATAAAAGAAAAAGAAAAATATCAAATAATGTTACCCACTTCAATATGGGATTTTGTCTATCAAGGAATATTTGATTATTGAGCTGAATTACTAATGTTGTCTTTAATTGCTTTGGGTACAAAACATTTTTTAGGAGAATGGGATCTACCTTGCAATTATCATGTGTCTTGTAAATAAAATTGTGAAGGTGTACTAGCTCTACCACATAGGATGTAAGAAGTCAATAAAATTTGCTGATGTGTCAAGATGCTAATGGTTTGGTCTGGAGTCATGGTGGACAAAGTGCATCCACCAATTTAAAATCTACTTCTATTTTTTATTTTTTGTTTCTTTAATGAATTAAAAACTACATTGATACATCAACAAAATCACAAAATATTGTTGATGTGTCAAAATATTATTGGCTTGGTGCATGATCTTACATGGTAAACCAAGTGCACTTAAAAGTTTTTCAAATCTAAAAAATTTGTTTCAAATCTTATAAAATTTTTATTATGTTATCCTTGTAGTTATATAAGAAAAAAAAAATTTGATAGATATGGAAAATATGCATATTTGTAGATTGAATATATTAAAAAATTAAATTGATAAATTATTTGATGTGTGGATTTTATAGTTCAACTCTATTTTAGTAACTTTTTATACTTACATCTTTAAGTGTCTCAATTTTCTATTTTATGTATTGAAGCTTTAATTTTACATAATGTAAATGTATAAGTTCACATCTTTTAAACTAACATGGCAAGGTTTTGAAAGAATTATTTATTTATTTATTTATTTTTTTTAAAAAAGAGACAACATCATCATGCTTTAAGCCCAAAAATAATTCTTGTTTTTGTTTGATACATAAAAAATTCTATTCTTTAAGCCTCAAAATTTCTACATAAAAGTGGCATGAAATTAACATATTACTTGTTTTTTTTTCCTTTAGTCCATTGTGTAGTTGATTCTTTAGATATGATATTCCTTACTTGTTTAATACAACTACTCAAATGAGAATGCAAACTTTGGTCTTAATGAGCAAATTGAATTAACCTTTCTATAGGGATGAGAGTGCATTAATTGATATAATGACTAAGAAATCTTACCCTAATTTGAAATGACTAATCTTGGGCCTAGATACGACTATACTATGCTTGTGGGTGACTTCTATTAAAGTGGCGAGGTGCCACTTGAAGTGCTGATTTATATTAGATGAAAATATGAAAATATTATTAATATAGATAATTAAAAATTGAGAATAATGCGAATAAATCTCATTCATAATTTTTTGAAACTTAAAAGGGTGTATTTTTGAGTTTAAATGACATCATATTTTATTTGTACTAGACAAAGGGTACAGTAAAGGTAATCCTGTATCTATTTGTCTTATTGATTTAATTTTGCCTAAAACTAAATTTTAAATCAAATTTGCAAAAGACCAATGTTTTAGCAAAGTGTTGAAAAAAGTCGTTTTGATTTAGAATTAGATATCTTATCCATTCAAAGGCTTGGTTTAAGGGTTTGTAGTTGATAATTAACTTGAGTGTTCCACATTCTATTTCAACATTCTTATTGATGTAGAATGTTGCAAAACTTTAGGGTGATTTGCTAGGACTTATAATGCTTTTAGTAAGTAAAGCTTGAATTTCTTGTTTGTAATATTGCACTAATTGTAGATGCATTTGAATTAGACAAACTTTGGTTGGTATTTTCTGCTCATCAAAATGCTTGATATACGGTAAATCTACCATATGTTGTTTATGATGCCAAAAGGCATTGATTACTTTGGAACAAATAGAAGTTTCTATTGGGTTACGAAGGGTTTGAATTTTTGGTTGAAGAATGGGTTAAGTTATGAATTTGAATTGTAATATGGACGAGCCATTATTGAGCTATGATATTTGTGAGCAAAAATAAAAATTTAGCTTTGTCCAAGGTAGACATATCAAATTTTAGATTTTAAAGTATCTCTAGGTTGGCTTAAGGAGTATTTGGCTCAATAGCCTGTTCACAGGACTATTGAATAAGAGATAACTGTAGATTATGATAATACTAATCTTTGTTGTTTAGGCTTTTTTGATTTCTAGTTTGAGTTGGTTGACTTCATGTTAAAGTTCTTAAAGGGTTACAGGTTTAGGCTTGGGTTGATCAAAATACTTGAGGATGTTTGTAAGATTGTAAGGTGTTTGAACCTATTGAAGTAAAGGGTGTTGGGTAGAGCTTGAATGTGTTTGGGACAAGAGTTTTTAAAGGTATTGGGCTTTGACTTATGGATTGTCTATGGAATCAATTTATTCCAAGATGAGTTCTTGATTTTAATAAAAACACTTGTGTTTTATTACTCGAAGTAGATGAGTTGGCAAGTTCATCAACTTGGAGGCTTTGTTCATCTTCTAATGAAGAATTAAAATCAGAAGAGTTAATATAGGTTTTAGATATATTCATAAATTAATTTATGCAATTGAAGGACTTGGTTCTTCTTTTTGAGTTTATAGTAATGGGTTAGGTGTTCAGGCTGGTCATATTTAAAGCAGATTACTGTGGTAGATTGCAGTTTTTAGGCCTTTTGATTTGTTTGGAATGGGTTGTTTATGGATATATTTTAAAGGCTTTTGGGCTTTGGAATAAGAAGGGTTCTTAATGGGCTTAGAAAGCTTCCTAGATTTGGATTGCTTTTTGTGATAAAGAGAGTTATCAAATTGGGTATAGAAAGAACTTAGTTATTTCTGAGTTTGTTTTTGTTCACATTTCAATTGCTTTTGAAGCTTAAAATTTGAACATATTTGCAAACCTTTTTTTAGGATGAAGCTTACAAGCTTACCATAGGCCAAATTATGGTAAGAAATTGGAGCATTGAAATAGGCTTAGAGTTTGAATCTCACTTTGTCATCAAGGAGTTTGGGTAGTCTAGTTAAAAGTTTTTCTTTCCAGAAGGACTGGTTGTCATATTCCCACTACATGACACGACCTAGAAAAGTATTTTCACACTAACGAAAGTTATGAATATATTTATACTCGAAGTTTGGAAGTAATTCGATGGTTTTATTTTTTAAATGTAAAGGATTACCTATAAAGTGGTTTAAAATTGCAAAAATCAAAGATGCTACTACATTTGGGATTGGTTGGACTTGATCATCTAAGAGGGGTTCACCTTGAGGATATATTTTAACAATTTGGAGTATTTAGTGGTGATCAACTTAGTAATTGTAGAGTTAAAGGACTATCTCTAAGTTTTGTATACATTTAATACTATAATCATTTGTTGGAGCAAATTGAGGACTTGGTATTTGAACAAAGCATTTATATTCTATTCATGAATGACATTGGAGTTGTACTTTGCTTAGATAATAGTAGGTTTTTCTTATATAACAAGATCTATAGCTATTAATTTAGTGTAATACATTTTTGTACTTAGTAGCATAAATTAGAGCCTATTAATAGCCAAATCACTATCAAAAGTTTAGGGTGTGGTTGGCTCACTGGAACCAAGACCTATTCTAAGAGTCTGAAGACTGGGTAGTTTGATTCTGTGTAGTGCTTGTAGATGGATCTAAGGCTTGTAATGTTTGCTTTAATGCTTAAGAAAACTCATTTGTTGTTTTGTTTTGAGACTAAAAAAGGCTTAAAAATTAGCTATGCAAAGTTTTTTGGAGCTTGCTCCATTGTTAATGGTATAGTAGAAACAATGGTTTCTATGTTTGAAAGTTAATTATCAATAATTTATAAAAAATTATTAATATAATTATTTTGTTCAAAAATCTTTTTTGTATCATTGGTAAAGAAATTTTCATTTTCTCAACAGATTTTGGAAAATGAGGTTAAAACTTGAGAGCCTTTTTAGTGGAAAGTGATTTTGCAAGTAGGTGGATGAACATAGTCAATTTTTAAATTTGTTCTAGTTTCCCACCCTTTCATTTGGGTTTGGATATTGATGTCATTAGAAAAGTTTTAAATTTGTTGAGAAAAGATATACTATCTCATTTTGAGGAGTATACTCTTTTTCAAACTATTCAAAAATATAACATGTTTTTTATGCTTGTAAAGGTAATTGTAATAAGATTGATTTATTTGAATTCTCTAGTTAAGAAAATGTTTAAAAAACTAGAAACATTTTTTGTAATTAATTTGAGAATAAAAAATCTCTTTGTAAGAAATCTTTATTTAAAACAAATTCTTTTTCCAGAATATTAAGTTCATGGTCAACAAATATTTGGTCTAAAAATGCTATTTGAGATGTTACTGGAGAATTTGGTGAACTTCACCTTTTATAAGCAACTTAAGGAATTGTGCTTTGGTTGTTGATGCTAAATAAATTGAGATTGTTTCACTTCTTGTGCTATACTTCAGTGTTTTTGTGTTGAATGCTGTTTTTATAGCCTTATAATGAATTCATTACATCAAACTGAGAGAAATGGATCTTTATGAAAAATTTATTGTTGTGGAATTGAGCTATAAAGTTTCTATACAAATTTCATCCCTATTAATGATTCTATTAAAACTAGATTTATAGTCTTGGTTTAAGGATGGTCTAAAAATAGTAAACATGATTTCTTATTATAGGAATATGCTTAAATTGACTAGGTTGTTGTAGAGATTCTTTATGATGGACTTAGAGATACAAGGATTCTCTTATAATGAAGCTTGAGATATTGGGATTTTACCTACCTACATCTTAGTGTTAACCAACAGTCTCATTGCCTCTCCTTAAGACTTACTATTAAGACTACACTCATTTGGTTTCTTTACTTTATGTCACACTCACACTTGCTATTTGTCCCCTTGTGCCTGGCTCACTCTCGATATCTTGCCGTGACAACAAAACCAAAATAAACACAATATTGGAATAAGAAAACCAAGGATACTATCTCTATTCTCCTTATGGACTTTGATACCAAACTAATGCAAGATCTTATAGGAACAAAAAGTTTGATAACAGTTAAAACATCAATTTCAAAGGGAAAAGATGTGATTGTTTTAGATATCCCTCTTTAAATTATTTTTCCAAGCAATTTTCAAATAAATTTAAAAGGTATTTTATCTTATATTATTAAGTTATCTTTCAAAATATTGAATTAATTGAAATATGATTTTTTAACACTAACCCTTAGGTTGTTGCCAATAAAATGTTCTTTTCAAATTAGTTTTACAAGTTTTGGGATTCACATAAACCCATATCATTTTATGAAGTCATATTAATCAAAGTTAGATCAATTAAAATCAAACATCATGCAAATGATCCAAGGCAAATTACTTATTTAACTATTCAAATTATTTAGATTCTCTAGCCTTCAAATTGACCTAAATCTCTAAATCACTATAAAAAATTTTCAGCCAACGTTAGTAAGTGTTCAAGCTTCATTCCCAAATTTAATTATTTAGATTATAAACAGGAATGATTTAATAACAAAACAAGTCTAACAAGTATTCTTAGACGTGTTTATGGAAATTTAAAAGTATTATCTTCTTTTCTTTCTACTTTAACTATTGAGGGAACTAGTTTGACATAATATCTAAAATCTTCTTAAACTCAATTTTAGAAAGTTTTAATATCTTTCAATCAAAATTGAAGTCATAAATTACTTATTTTTTTTAATTATTACAATTTACTTAGATTTTTAAATTACAATAGATTTATACTTGGGAATTATAAATTAGGAATGATCATTTCATAAGAAATCAAATTCTCGATTAAATTTATAAAGTTAAGTTTTGATAAGAGTTTTCTCCAACATAATAATATACAACTTACCAGCAAGGTATCCTATAGTAATTATCTATGAATACTCAACAGTCCAATACCATTAAGTAATCCCTTCCCAATTCTTCCAGCAAAAGACACGTATGAGTGCTCCCTTAGGTAGAAGTCATCTAAAATCTGTTTAGATTCAATTTTACAAGGTTTTAATATCTTCTAATTAAAATTTAAGTTATAAATTACTTAATTTTTTTTTTAATTATTACAATTTACTTAGTTTTCTAAGTTATGATGAATTTTCACTAGAAAATAAAAAATTAGGCTTGATCATAAGGATTCTAATTCTCGGTCAAATCTACAAAATCAAGTTTTGACAACAATTTTTTCCAGAAAAATAACAAAAAACTTACAAACAAGGTGTCCTACAGTAATTATCTATAAATGCCCAATAGGATAACACTATTAAGGCAACCACTTCCCAATTCTTCCAGCAAAAGAACGTACAAGTGCTCTCTTAGTTATAAGTTATAGCCAAAACACAAGAACAATTTTTGGGTATATTGTCAGATATTCTTCAAAATGCTCCGCAAGAGGATAAAGTCATGTTAAGCTCATTATAATCATATAATCCGTATTAAAACTATGATATGGATGAAGGTTTTTGACCTTATCCACATCAAGCATAAGGACAAAAGTAAAAAGTTGAGGTGAAATATTTTTAATAAAAGACAAAAGTAAAAAAAATATATTTTTATTCAAAATTAAAGTAAAAGTATCTATTTTTTTAAAAGTATAAGAATTTATTTTTCTAAAGTATTTACTTTCTATGGAAAACTTTTTTTTTGCAACCACCAAGCATTTGAAACTTAAGCTTTTATAAATGGCTTCACTCTTCTTGACAGAAGTTTTCTTTAAACCCTGTAGAGTTCATTAATGCATTGTCTTGAATTTCAGATCATTGGAGATGTTCTAAGGATTTGACAAATCCTCATCAACTTGATCTGGTATTGTATTTTGCTATCATGCTATTATAAGGATCCCGCACACTTTTGTTACTATCATGCTTGATCCTTGTGCTATTATATTATATGATCTTTTACAGCAATGCTGTCAAGTATACCCATGAAGGTAAAGTCGGGATAAAGCTGTACTTGGTACCAGATCCTTGTTATGAAAAAGCAGGACACCATCAATAACCTTGTGCTGACCTAGCAACAAAAAATGCACTGAAAGAAGAGGGGACAATCACATCTCAAACAAGCAGTGATGAAAAAAAGTAACCACGCTAAAAAACACTATGAAGGTCCTTACCAAAATAGTTCACAGGGTGATTAACCAAGCACCCCAGTTAAGAATGAAAACACTATGGATGGAGAAAAAGAGGAAGGATCTCAATCACCGAAACAAGTCTGGCTTCGCTGCGATGTTTATGACATTGGAATTGGAATACCAGGCGAACTTATCTTTGCACTCCTGTGGGAGAATGCAGAACTAAATTTCTTCTGTCATAGTTTGATACTCCCCTCTTTGGTAAATTTCTAGGTTGATTTATAACATAGAAGCACTCATTACGTATCTCTTGTACTATGACAGAAAATGCATTACTAACTCTATTTAAAAAATACACGCAAGTCAGCGCAGATCATGCTCGAAAATATGGTGGGACAGGACTGGGCCTTTCAATATGTAAACAGCTGGTAAATTCATCTTCATACAAAAACTATTTTCCATTCCAATTTGGGCCAAAATATTGAGTGGTTAAAAGAAGAATATTAGTACAAAATATATGTACCATTTCTAGATTTAATTCTCTCATGGTTATGGCTGGACAATCAATGTGATCTCAGTTTATGGTATTTTCTTTCTTTGTGGGAATTTTGCTCCGTTACTTTAGGAAAGGATTTTATCCTCCAATACTAAGTTTAAGACCACACCTTATTTTCCCCTGGATCTGGAATAGGTTGAGCTAATAGGTGGCCATTTCACTGTGCCCAGCCTAGTGAACTGTATCTCTACATTTCCATTCGTGCTACCATACAAGATGTCATTAATGTGTGATACTTCAGGCGATCCTGACGAATATCATGATGCTGTACCAAAAGACGACTCTGTTGGTTTCTTTCAGTTCCAGCACATGCCTTGGGCTCTCTATTCTCTACTAGTGGATCCCCATGACTCAGTAGTCTTTGCCGCATGATATAGGTTATAGAAATTCACATAAACTGAATGGATTCTTAGGTGATCCTTTCTGCTTCCATGTGACAGAATCAGACCAAAAGAGAAGGTATCAGTTGAGGATTCTTGTTCTGCAGTGGGACATATCTGAACCTGAAAGTTCAGTTAGTCATAACCCAGAAAGTGATAACGAGAACATAGCTTCTACAAGCAATGTGTCTGATGTTCACACAAGCATTCCGTTTCCATCTCACGACAAAGATTTCATGACTCACACAGAGCTAAGCAGAGAAAATAACAAGGTCAAGGTGATGGTGGTCTCAAACTGGGTACTGAGCTATGCAGCTATTGCCATCACAATACAAAGTTGTATAGGTGTTGGTTTTTTGGCTGGGAACTCACCAATGGACAGTGTTGTTGCTTATCACAGAAGCAAACTTTTGGTTTCAACAGCATGGGACATGAGAAGAAAGAAGAAGATAAAACTAAGATTTTTTTTTGTTTTTTTTTTGGTTTTTGTAAGCTACTCATTTCCATTAACTTATATCTTCATTATATAAAAAAAAATTTAAAATACAAAATTTAAATTATATAAATAAATTCGTGATTATTTTAAAATATACCAGTAAAATTTTTAAATTTCAAAATATAACTTTTGAAATCTTAACTTTAACAAAAAGATAGCCGTTTGTATAAAAAGAAGGTAGCTCCTTTGATTTTTTGCGAAAGGGGAGCACCACTGGAACTTCAATAGGTCAATGGCTTTTTTTTTTCTTCCCTCCTTTGTTTCCTCTTCTTCTTTAACGTTTTGCTCTCAAATAGTTCTTCTAGAGTTGGGGAATTCATGGACTCTAGGTAAGTGTTAGGACTTGGAACCAAAGGCACAAGAAGTCTCCTATAAATTGCAGGTTTCCAACACCAAAGTTCTTCATGTAGATGGTTGAGACACTTCGTGTAGTGGATTGTAGACAGATTACTTTTTCTTTCAAAAGCATGAAACCATTAGATTAACAGAGCATCGACTCATCAAAAGGCACTAATAAAGCCATTAGACAGCCTACACAACCAGCAGAAAGGGCTGACAAACAGCTCTATAAACCAGCAAAGTGGCAAGAGCTATGTAACTTCCAAATCTAGGCATAACTCAGCCAGGAATGTGTTTAGTTTAGAAGGATAAATCTAACCCCAGCAGCATTTAAACTGGCTTGATGTGCCAAGAAACAAGGACATTTCAAAGATGCATCAAAAGAAGAATGATTAATGTCTCAGCAAAAAGGAAGACAAGAGTTGCCAGGGAGGGAAGCTTTGATTGCTAACGAGGAAGAGGAATATATCTGAGATTTATTAGGCTTAATTACATAATCTACTTCCCTTTCAAGAAGGTGGCAAGGAGATCCTAGTACGGGCAAGTCAAGGGTATGCCAAGCAGAGTTGTGCTGTTTTCCCAGTTTTCTTTCGTAAACGCTTTACAAATTACGATGGCAATTTCACGGGAATATTCCAAATTTGAGGGTGCTGGTATTACGAATGGCATACGATCAATATTAAGATTTACAAATCAATAACGTGGACAGATTCAATAGCTGTTGCTTAATGGGTTGTTTCAGCAGTGACAGGTCGTTCTACAGGTGGACGGGTGAGCTCAATGTTGAAAGCCACCTGATGTTGAGGTGATTGACCATTTGTATTAGGATCACCATACTCGGAAGATGACCCTCCCTGCTCTGCTGGAAATTCTGTGTGAACTGCATAGACCGTTGGACTTGTTGTACCCACCATAAGAGGAATAGCATTAATAGGATTGACATTTCTGTCATCTTCAGTTCTTCTAAAGGCATGTGAACCCATGTCCCTTTGATCAAAGCTTCTAAACAAATTACGAACCCTTTGCCACATTGAAGGTCCTGAGATCAACTCACTCCGGTGTTTATAAACAAACGTGGCCATGAATATCACGAGAGCTGAAACTGAGGTTACTCCAGCAATCAAGGATAGGCCCCAAAAGCTATTGAGACCAAGGCTATTTGAAGTGACAAAAGTACTTGAATCAGGACAGTTGGTCTGATTGACAAACCAAGCATTCTCAATTTCCTTCATTTTATCTCCCTCTGTCACTTTTAGAATCGCCCTTGAGATATCGGGTCCTAGAGAAGAACCCCTAGTCACGACATAAAAGTCAAAACCAAAAATGTTAGTACTCATATAAGAGAAGGAAAAGAACACCAACCATCAAGTTTATGAGAGTTAACAGACTGGAAGATGAAAATGGCAGGTAGGGAAGTCACAAAACCCAAGCCAGCTGCTTTAAAAGTAGGTTCCACTGTGGTATACTTGGAGCAATACTGTGCCAGAAGCAGGTTTATGGGAGCTAAAGTAGCTGCTATACCACCGTTGCCGCTTCCTTTGTCAAAAAGCTGGTTGCGTAGAATTATAAGGTATAAGCCTGGATTCGACGAAACCCAAGCCTTTCAAGAGCCCAAAAATTAACGATCCCTCCTGAAATCCCACAAACTCTCTGTTTTTTTTATCAAACTGTTTACATCAGTTACAGTGGGCAGTAGCTGCTGTACTGTTAGAAGACTCGTCAGACTGGCCGTATAACTTTGTGTAAGAATCCAAAACAAAACACCAAATGACTATGACGAATCTAGCCAAGTTTCTGACCAATCTCTCACCTGCAATCATGGTTTAAGCACAAGTGCAAAGAGCGCTAGTGACATGAACATTCAAATAAATTTGCTCACATTGATCTCTGAATTGTGCTTACGGTGAGCAAAAACCACGGTGGAGAAGGAAAACCAGAAACTAGTACCAGCTTGATGGGCCGTGAAAATCTTTATTGATTCTGTGTTCAAGAACCCATACACATAAACCAATAAAAACAAAGAAACAAAGGCTTGTCACCCACAAGTCCCATGACAATGGCTTCAGGAAAACCCATGCATTATTGCTTTTGTTGTCTTTGACTGGCAGATACCCCAGATTCTGTATATGGTAACGTAAAGTAAACATACAAGGACCTGCTGGCTCTAATTGTCACGTCTCCCACAACAATGTCAAATTTCTGTTGTCAATGAACACAGTAAAAAAAATAAATTCCGGTCAGCGAAAGACAAAACAAATGAACTAACTTTGATAGAAAGAAGAATATAAAAGGGATTACCCCCGTATAGACTTGATAGACCATATCATCGTAACTTCCAGAACCGGATCAATCGAAACGTAATCAAAAGGCAAAGCATAAGGCAAGGATTCAATTACAGCCTTAAAAATATCGATCCAGTAACCTGTTGCCGTTGTAGCATTAGTGGTAGGATCTACGGTGACCTTCACGAATTCAGTGTATCCAGATTTATGTGGCACTCCCACTTTCAACTTCTTGGCGTTGGTTGGAAATTCCCAGTCCTTAGGAGCAGAAGTTGTATCCCTGGCCAGATAACAGGTGCATGACTGGAATTAGAAGTAGAATGTGTATTTGCACCTAACGTTCTGACGAGTCCATTTTTGGCTGTCCAAAATCCAATCCCTCTAACCACTTGGCTATTCACATTAACTATCTTCATAGCCGAAGATTGTAGTTACCCACCAGTAAAATTGAAATATCTTGAGAAGCCTTTAAAACTAGTAACCTGAATGAGTTTTGGACCATTCCTAGAGACCCCAAAAGTTTCCAAGTCCATTGCATTGGTCGAAAAATTGCTTTGTACTTGAAAGGTAAGATTTGTAGTCCCAGCTTTCTCAATTGCCATGACGAATGCCACGGTAGCATCATATGTTCACAGTTCATAAACATTCATATGAGCATTACGGATATCCAAGTTGTTTTGAAGGAATTTCCTTTTCCATCAGAAAATTATGTAGGCCTCTCGTATTTGGAACATAAGGCTGGACACTCAACACCCCTTGAATTGAATCAATGACTGAAGTATTCAGCGTGCCGAATAAATCAGTCATGCCATCAGTCGTGATCCAAGCATAGCCTGGACGCATCATTCCAATCTTCTTTGCCCGGTAAAAAGACGAGACCCAAGATTGAAAGATATATGAACGACAAAGACTCTTGTCTGCATGGTCATCAGTTTGTAAAGTTCTTGAACGATTTGATCATCCGTGGCTACTGGAGAAATGGCATTCCAGTAAGGGACACGGACATCAGCTGCCTGCAGAGCATCGATCAAGTAAGGTATGATGGCCTTGCCATATTTGTTGTCAATGTATACGGGCACAACCTCTTTCCATCCAAAGAGCTGGACCATGGCGCTTATGGCATTCACTTGAGTGGCATCATTTTGCGAAAGAAATATGGATGACGAGAGGAAACGAGGGAAGGACTCGTAGAAAATGACAAAATGGGACCTGGACCATGGCGCTTATGGCATTCACTTGAGTGGCATCATTTTGCGAAAGAAATATGGATGACGAGAGGAAACGAGGGAAGGACTCGTTGTAGAAAATGACAAAATGGGTACCTGAGCTTTCTCTCCGATCTGCACTGATGTTGTTGGCCCCAATATCGCTTGCACGTGCTCGTTTTTAATCAGGTCAAGACCTGCATTTTGATATAACAGGAGATAAAACCATAATCAAGTGAGCTGTGGTCAAATGCACGACTTTTAGGTGCGAGTGATTAGATGACTACTGCTATTAGTGACTGTCAAAAAAGTGAAGCCTTTTTTCTTGTTAAATAAAAAAGTGGAGTAAGGATGTGATAAACTCCCAGTATATTTATTTGATTGGAGAAGAAAAAGTCATGCAAATAGCATGGCTATTAAAAAAATCCGAAAAAGAGTCAAGCAAATACCCGTTGACCTACGTGCCAACCACACAACTCATGCTTTTCTATTTTTCCTGTTCATTTTAAACATTTTGCTCAATAGGTAATAATTCTAACCTAATTTTTTATTTAAAAAAATTCTAAACAAAATTTGAAATAAATATAAAATGACACATTTTTTTTGGTTGGGATTATAATAAGTTTTTATATAATAACTACAATATTTAAGGTCATAAGCCCTAAATAATTCATTGCTCAACCAAGAGAATGCCTTATGAGTTCTTGTGATGCAAGACAGATGTTTAACTCTAAAAGATATTTTCTTTTCTTAAAAAATGAGGTGGCTGTTAATTAAGTCCGGTACAAAGCCAAACCAAGAAACAATGTTGACTTCAAGAAACAAAGAATTCTGTAATCAGATTTTAATTTTCTTCCAGTCATTAACATACTATGGCCACATCGCAAGCCTGTTTTTTCATCTTTTATTATTATTATTATTATTTTCCATCAAAGACTATTTAGTTATTAGCAGGGGAGTTCCCCATTCCATTCACAAGCATGAGTCAATCAGAAAACAGAGTCGAGGAAATGTTGAGATAGATAGAGAAAGGGTCGATTGAAAAGGATGAGAAAGAGAGTTGATTACCTGCGGCAGCTGCAGCAACAACATCTCCCTTAGAATCCCTAGGTTGGATGACCAGCCTGGTCGTGTAATGACCATTAGAGGCATAGAAATTAGACACAGCCATGTTGATGCAGCTCAACTCCACTTTGCCAGCCTTCGAAGTCCAAAATCAGGCCTACTTTCACTGGAAATGTTGTCTTCTGCGCCGTCACCAACACTTCCGTGGGTGACCAAAACCATAAAGAAACTACAAATGCAACGAAATAATTAATGAGAAAAGGTCGGGAATTATTGTTTGCACGGCTGCTCCTCATCTTTGGGTGCCTTGCAATCAATAATGGTCAGTGAGATTAGAGAAATTTTGTGAGCTTTAATCGTGAGTTTGGCGGATACGTGGCTTAAAGAGAACCTCTGGTATATACAGGAAAAGTTATGAAGATAGAGCTTTGAAATTTTGCATCAAGCCAACCAGGAATAGAGAGGTGTTGGCACAGGGAGACAGGATAGGAAAAACTCGGAAAATTTCCAGGAAAGTGGAAAGAAAGGGCGAGATCGTGACAAAAGCAATCCAAACTATTAATATACGTTGTTTCCGAATAACTTGGTGAGTGTATATCACACCTGCCGGTATTTTTTTGACTTGTTTTTTTTTTTTAAAATTTTTTAATTAAAAAGAAAAGGCTTAAGTAAGACTCTTTAAAAAAACATCCTGAAAAATTAGTATGATTTCTCCTTGTTCTTGTTTGTTCATAAATAATAAAACATTTTGGCTTCAATATTGAATTCATTCAATTATAATCTCAATCTATCTTCCAATGAGGTATTGACACGTAATGATAGCACTTCTCTTAATCAAATTCTAAAGCCAATTCAGCTTTGTTCCTATTTATCGGAACCTGTCAGATACGCTAAAGAGGATAACTCGATCGTTGATCAAACCATCGAGTCATGACCGCTTACCTTGACCAAATCAAAGGTTCGCGGTGGTAAAAGATAACTCTATCGTTGATTAAACCACCGGCGTAGGAAAATTATTGAATTAATGAAAATTTTTATTTTATAAATAATTTATTTATAAATTATATATTAAAAAAAATTATATGTATCAGATGCACTGTAGCTTTAATGTATTCGAATTTGTTGGAATCTTTAATTCATCTAGTCAAAGTCGTTGCTTAAACAATTTCATTTTACCTGTTCTACTCGAGGACAGGAGGCATATAACAGCAAGTGTCAAAACGTATTTATATGCGGGTCCAATTAAATTTCAACGAAAGGTCGATAATTTCTTGTTAGGTACTCTACCTATTGGTGACAATTGTCGAGTCCCTTGCTCGGAACTTTCACAAACATCTACTTCCCACATAATTCCACAGCTTAAGAAAAGTTAATTTCCCTGCTTTAGTTTAAATTGTGTAGTAGTTAAAAACAAAATTAATCTTTCTAATTTTCGAAAAAGAAAAAAAACAAAGATTGTTAATATTCTATCAACATAATCTTCTAAATTTCAATATGTTTTGAAAAATAATGAATAAATAATTTAAATATTTTTTATTTTTTTATGATAAAATTAGAATATAATAAGTTTAATCATTAAATTTAACTAATTAGGTCATAAGTTATATAATAAAATTTTAAAGATAAAAATTTAAGTTTTTAATCATTAAATTGAATTATGATTAACCGAACGAATTTCAGCCGGAGTCCTCCATCGATTAAACCTCAAAGATTGAAGACCTTTCTGTGGCATAAGAGGAAAAAGGGGAAAAAGGGAAAAAGGTAAAAAGAAAAGCACGACATTTTCTTCTCTGTGTGTGTGCATGAGCTTCGACATTGACGATGGAGCTTTTTTATGCCAACTTTTGTTAGATTCAGACGGCAATTCAACGACTAAATCAATGGACTGCGATAACGACGTAATTACTGAAGATTAAACCGGCAAATCATTAATGAAAATTTTATAACTTTCTTTTCCTTTTATTTGTCTTTTCTCTCTTCTATTTGTTTATCTTTTAGATTAAGGATGTAATTACACTCCATTGCCTTATAAGTCCCCAACAACGTAAATAAATTACTGCACCATGCCTCCACAGACTTAATTAATAAAATAAAGTCTACAGTAATGCAATTTTAAGATTCATATGTAGAAAAATATATATGTAAAATAATTATGACAATAACTTTTAATTATTGTATGCCAAACTATTTAAAATATCCAATTATTATTATGTATAAATTATAATGATTTAAAACATCATTTTATTAATTCCAAGGATGTCAACGAAATTTTTGTACATGAAGAGGTCGAAACGTTCTAGAATTCCAAGTGACTTTCAAAATCAAGGTAACTAGGTTATAACTAACTTTTTCTTACTTGTACTAGGGTGCTCAAGTAACTCATAACTCCATCAAAATCAAATAGTTACTATTCTCTAAAGTTAATGTATAAATTATGAAGGCCACAAAAAATAATATTTTGTATTATTATAAATTACATATCCTTTTTAGTTAATTGCTGCAAGTAAAAGTGAATAACATTCTGTTGTTCTCTATATTGCATTTAATTTATATGTCATTTCACTTAGATTTAAAATGACTAATGTTCCTTGGTGCTGAAGTTTGAGTATTATTAAAGCAACAATCATATGAAATTTATGTTACATTCTACCTGTTTCGATTGTTGCAAGTAAAGTTCCCAAAATTGCGATCTGGGAAAGGATGCTTAGCGTTTTTAATGTGCTTTTGCCTTACTGAAACAAAGCTGACATCGGATCAACCTGGCGTTTGAAAATTGGAATTCAAGGGGCTCAACTTGAGTTCAAGCGCTGGGAGGGGCTAGTAGAAGATTATTCTGCAAATGGTTCTTGGTCGTGGTCGACCTCTTAATTCAAATAGATTGGAATAAGTTTGCAGCAAGTTAAGTCAATTTTCTAATCTCTACATTGAATTCAAAAGTTACACGCCCAAAGCATTAAATGTTAGAAGACAGTTAAAGAAACAGGAAGGGGCCAAGGGAAAAACAAGACAATATTGCGCTAGTTCACAATCTTCTTGTTAGATTTGTCGTGTCTTATTCCCGTCAGAATAGACAATGAGCGATTCCTAACTCTCCTTTGAAATTTCTGCAGGCCATAAAAAAAAAAAACAGAGAAATGAAAAAGAAAAGGAAAGTTGGCTGAAATATCCTCTCTTTCTCAAAGTAAATGGCTCAGGACACGGATACACGGTGGCAAGTGTGTGCGTGCATAAGAGCTGTGGTAGCATAAACAGAAATCGTCAAAAAGAAAAGAAGCTAACACAAATACTAGCTAGATTGCAAATTTGAAATCCTCTCCACCATCTGGACATTCTTTTTTAAATATTTTTGTGAAGGCCAAAGTTTGCGTTCTCATTTGAGCAGCCGTCCGTATCTAGAGAATCAACCGCACAACGGATCAAATGGAAAGAAACAGGTAATACGCTAATTTCATGCCACTTTTAGGTAGAAATTTCGAGAGCTTAAAGAATATAATCTTTTTATGTATCAAACAAAAACAGTATCTTTTTTGGGCTTAAAGCATGAAAATGCTGTCTCTCTGTTTTTAACCAAAAGAAATGTTTCAGAACCTAGAAATGCTTCAGTAGCACACTCAAAGATATAAGTATAAAAAGTTACTAAAATAGAGTTGAACTATAAAATTCACGCATCAAATCAAATATCAATTTACTTTGTTAATATATTTAATCTTTGCCTATGCACATTTTCCATGTCTGTCAAATTTTTTTCTCTTGTAACTTTAAGGATAACAAAATAAAAATTTTATAAGGTTCGAGACTAATTTTTCAGTTTTGAAAAACTTTTAAGTGCACTTGGTTTACCATGTAAGATCATGCACCAAGCCAATAATACTTAAAAATATCAGCAATATGCTATGATTTTGTTGATGTATCGATGTAGTTTTTAATTCATCAAAGAAACAAAAAATAAAAAATAGAAGTAGATTTTAAATTGGTGATGCACTTTGTCCACCATGACTCCGGACCACACCATTAACATCTTGACACATCAGCGATGCCAGCAAATTTTATTGACTTGTTACATTACTACTAACTTGGCAACAATCCTACGTAGTAAAGCTAGTACACATCCACAATTTTATTTACCAGTGGTAATTATAAGGTAGATCCAATTCTCCTAAAAAAGGGTTTTGTACCCAAAGCAGTTGAAGACAACATTAGTAATTCGGGTCAATATTCAAATATTCCTTGACAGACAAAATCTTGTATAGAAGTGGGAAACATTATTCGATATTTTTCTTTTTCTTTTACTTTTTGGAATCAATTATGTCTTATCTTCCAGATCCCAGCTGATTTTTGGAATCAATTATGTCGTATCTTCAGATCCCAGCTGATTGCTAAATATCTTACCGTTAAAGGCCAATATGAAATTATTGCATAATAAACCATTTCATCATGCAAAGCTACGTATCCCTTCAATCGCATGACAGGATAACAGTCCAGCATTCTGCAACAATGACATGAATACATCTGAGTAACTTAAAAAACATGCAAAACAGAGATACCGACTTGTTAAAGAGGTATGCCCCACACCATTCATCCCTTGAATTACGGTCTATTCCAGTCGATGGGCTATCGGCAAAATGCTCTTGGTGCTTTACATTTCACCCCATACTGTTAATTCCATTAGGCCAGCAAAATTGTTATCATAAATATACTAAATGTAAAATCAAAGAACCGTGAACTCAGAAAACAAGCTAAAGAATCACAAATTTCATTAATGCATAACAATTTAATCTTGTATTCTTAAGCTGGCTTTCTGGTTCTAACGCCAGATTGTACACTTGTTTCATAATATAGAGTATGATAAACACTGCCATGAGGAATGGCTGGATGCCTCATAAACAATTTCAAAAACCAATGGCTAGGGAAACCCTAAAACAGATATGAATACTAAAACTGTATTATCTATGTTCTAGCAACAACTTTGATAGTAAATCCATGCATTGCTTTTCCAGGTGAATTATTAAAACCATTACTGTTCCTGTTCCTTAGGGATACAATCTGTCAATAATTTGTGACCATATATCATCACAATAAAGCCCTGAAACAATAAAGGAATCCACGCTGCACATCTCGCCCCTACATACATCATTCCTACCAACACTGAGCTAAGTATTTCCATGATACTTTTACCAAATATCTTAACCATATTGAAAAATATTCCCAAACATCCTCACCATTCAACCTTCATTTCTATTTGGAAAATGTCCAAAGGTTGAATAACACAATCTGCTCATTTTCAGGTTGAAAACACAGAAAGTTTTTGACCCAGTCAAAATTAAATGCACTGAAATTCTGCATCCTGAGTTCTGGAGCCTGCATCACAACAACAAGGAAGGCCAAAATAGTAAATTGGTCAGTAGAAAACAAAGAATGTTAGATAACCACTTTGGGCTTACCTCCTACAGTGCCTTGGACAAGTCTTCCATTGTCAAGATTAGCCATTTATCCTGCTCCCAATAAGAATTACTATCAGCCAAAAATTGTACACATACAAAAAGCATTAAATAGCAGCAGCTGCTAAGATTGTAGCACTTTTTGCTGCTTGTCCCGTTTGTCCTTGACTACCGCTGCCTGGCGCGCATAGCATTGCCTATATGAAAAGTGATAATTTTAAAATCTTACAAAAGATAGAGTTAAAATGTGAAAGCTAAAATATCACCACTAAAACCGTAGCTGGGAGTCTGTCAAGTGATATCGATAGTTGATGCAAAAAATTTTACTCTCTTGACTCTTAGCTCAAATCCTACTGACTATGAGTGGAGACATAACCAGACAAAGACCATGCTTTTGCATATAACACAATCGATGTGTAATAAAAAGCAAGTTACGTTGAGGTTTAAAATCCAATAATATAATTGGAAAAGAAACACCAGCGATTGTGCATCAAAGTAAAATATAATAGCATTATACTGCTATGGCCAAGTTCATAGCCCAACAGCAGTCCTCCTGTATGAAACTACAAATGTTTTGATAGATTTTGACACTGATTGGCAACACACATATGAAACCCTTGATTTTCAACCAACAATCCATGGCCTTCCACGAGCAGGGTTTTACCATAAAATCATTGAGGAAATCCTAACCAAACCCCCCTTGCGTCCTGCACGAAGAAGGAAGAAAAATTAGGGGGAAAAGTGGCCTTAAGAACATATACATACTGAAGAGCGTCAGTTACAACCTCTGCAACAAACTTCTGAGTAGCAACAGCTACTAATCTGATCCTGCACAAGGAGTACCAGTAATTGAATTCAATATGATCCACTAAGACAAAGACAACAGCGTCACAACAAAGAAAAAAAAAACGAGGAAGGAAAACGCTTAACGCAATTAAGAATGTAAGATAGTTAAAGAAGCTATCTAAAGCAAAGCCTAGAATAGAAAAAAGAATAAATTGAAATCAAAGAGTACCTACAATCGGACATCGGGACACTAAAAGCCACTCTTTGCAATCTGCCAGAGAGGTTGAGAATAATTAGAACAGAACACTTGGTAAGCAAACCACAATAAAATGTATTTGAAAAAAAAAAAAGCAGTAAGCAAATCATCAGGGAAAGAATACAGTTGGAATGTAATTCATCAGGGAGTCCAGGAATTCCGTCAGGTCGGCGGGGTCATCGTCGTGCCTGCCCTCCGTCGACTACTAACTGTTGCTATTGCTGTTTCCGTTGCCGGGATTCATCATCCTCCATCACGCTCTCCCTCTCTGCTTCCCTCTGGGCCTTTTATATGCGTGGGCTTCCTTTGATGTTTTGCTATTGTGGGCCGACTGTCCCATGTTGTTTTGGACCTCTTAATCTATTAAAATTGTTTTAATTGTCTTACATAAAATTTATCTATGTTTTGACCCAAACAAATTAAACAAAAAAAAAAAATTGGTATAGCTTTCCGGTTAAACTGTCCATCAAACACTCTTTTTACACTTTTATTTTTAGAATTTTAAATTTTATTTTATAAAAAAATATATAAAACTTATAAAAAAAATTTAATTTTATTTTTTTTAACATTAAATTAAATATAAAAAATTTTTCTAACAATAAATTACAAATTAAAATATTTTTTTAAATTTTTTGAGATGAACGTATTTTTTTTTATTATTAAATAATATTTTTTATAAATTAATTTTTATAAATATTTTTTTTTAAAAATAAATATTATTTTTTAAAAATAATAAAAAAATTAATAATTATTATTATTTTGAAAAAAAAATCTTTCATATACTAATCAAATATTACAAATATTTGATTTCAGCAAAATTAAAATATTAAAATTAAGATTTCTTAATTTCAAATTATAATGAAAAAGACGAAAGATAATTAAGAATTAAGAAAATATATTCTAATTTATATAACTTATTTTTCACAAACATCTTAATAATAAGAAAATATGTTCTAATTTATATAACTTATTTTTCACAAACATCTTAATAAAAAATATGTTACATAAAATATAAAGTATTATTACATCAAGAACACTTTTGACCTTTTAGAAGCCATGCACTTTTGACCTTTCAGCATCTCTCCGCTATTGATTATAGTTGACAACTTGATATCTAATACAATGTTAAAAAAAAAATATTAAATGTATAAATTATTAAATAAATAAAATTAAATACATTATAATTATATTATATAAATAAAATTTAATATCACATAATAAAATTATCTAACAATAAAATATATTTTCTCATAAAATTTATGCGATAATAAATGTAATTTATGTGATACTAAGTATTATTTTATTTAATATAAATTATATTGTATGCATTAGACAATATGTTTATACCGTAGATTATATGATAAAAAGACAAAAATGCAAACTGTCAAATTAAACAACCAGTGTCTTCATTTGATTTCATCAAGCCCCTCTCGTTAATCGGTTGCCCAAAACAATGCTCACGGAATTATTTACCCACTTTCCCAAGTTTATTCAGTCAGGCATGTGAACTCAACAAAAATTTTGATTAACATTTTTGCCATATTTTTGAATCCTAACAGCCAACTTTTCTGATCCAACGTCTCTGTATTCTGTTGAAGAATAAAAGAAATTTGATCAAAGCAAAGTTTACTTTGACGTTTGCTGGTATGCCGTGAACATCTACAATGCCTGAAGGGAAAACTGGGTCAGTTGCTGCCCACTTCAACCTTTGCCACAGCAATCACACTGACTGGGGAAGTGAAAATAGGGCCAACAAGTGGAAGCTGGTTGAGTGGTATTGCACACTGAAGAACCTGCAGTGACATGTAAGATATAATAAGTTCATGATTCCTACCTAAACAAGTGGGTGAACAAATCTAGCATAATCACACAAGTTCTGATCTCTTCTCACAGAAGACTAGCGCTAAAGCCAGTTTAGGTGTTCCAAAAAACACATACAAGAGAATGCCCACTGTGAGATATTGGAAATGACGTAAAAGATAAGAGGCCTGCAGTGCTTGGTCTTCTTAGTGCAGACATTGGTTGCTTGGATGAATATATATCATCCAAGTTTGTACAAGGTATTTTCTATACAGAGAAATCTAATGGTCAATAGAAAAATTATGAGAAAAGACAAGTGATTTACCATCTCCAAAGGAGAACCAATAAGGTCCAGAGGAATCTTAAAACTTCCAACTTTGCGAGTCCCATAAATAAACCCAGGCCTGAGAATCACTCCTGAACAAAGCAAGCAACACCCTACTCACTTCACTAGTATCACGAAGTACAACATTTTTTCCACTTTAAGGGTGTCCTAATGCATGTGGCTCCCACATAGTTGGGTCCAAAGAACAGTTGAATGTACATAATCTCACCCATGCTTTTACAAAAGAATTGTTTCTACAACTCAAACTTAACTTTATGTCACAATAAAGTAACCTTATCATTATATTATGGTTCAATCGTAAGCAATTCCATACCACAAGAGGTATACTTATTATTTAGTGTCAAAAGTTTTAGGATGGTGTTCATGCCTTCCAATTTTTAAGAAACATAAGAGTCTCAAAAGATCTCTGTACAAAATTTCAGGAAAAGAGACTTTACCTCCATAAGGAAACTTCATCATTAACTCCATTTCAGTAGTTGTCTAAGTGAACAAGGTACAAGTATCCATTTTTGCATGAAATCATGACTCTCTCACTATATAACTACTGAGAATCAGAAGATATAAAGGAACATGCTGAACAAAAATTTATACTAGTTGTCTCCCCTGACTTGCAGAAAAAGGGCACCACATAAATAAGAAATGTCTTCGAGCCAAATAATTCTGTCTCAAATGTTATTTCCCACTTTGCTGGTCTTCCTTTTTCCAAAACTTCTCTCTTGAAATCTTGAGACTCCTTAGCACCTGCTCCACAGAAAATTTCTACATCTGTTTTCCCTTGGAATGTCCTGACAAGGGACAGCAGAAAACATTGGTATTCCAGTTTCACTCAAGTAATCAACTCCTGGAAGAAACATTAGACAAACTGCAAAATGAAAAACAAAAATCCTTGTTCATGGGGAACTGCAGTTAGTTACGAGGTCAGAATTTAATGAAAATGTAAGTTTCATAAAACAAAAAAATTTACAGCAAACTTATCAAACCTTGAGTAGTAACTTGGTTAGCAATTAATTACCTTCTCCTGCAAACATGGAAAATGATTTTAGATAAAGTGATATTTTAACTCTTTGTCCTGAGAACCAAAAAAAAAAAAAGTCCTCTGCAAGAAATTTGGCAAATGACGATAGAAACCATTGTAATAGCAAAAATGAAGCATTAAATCCGTGAAGAAATGCAAGTTTCTTATTGCACATTTAGATGCAAATCTGGCTAGACAGTAGTATATTATGAAGTACCTCTTGCAACTTAATTTAACCTAGAAAGAACATTTAAATGTTCTTAGATCAGACCTCTTGCAACTTAATTCAACAAAGAAAGAACATGTAAATCATTAAATTTGAAATTCCAAAAGAAAAAGTCACAAAAAATATATATATGCAGCACAGCAGTAGCTAATTAACATTCTTCAAGAAATAATTACCTGGTTGCCTATAACAACAGGAGCACTTTGAAGTAAAAAAGGTAAGAAATTATCAGATCTTTTCAGTATCTGTGACAACTCCTCAACCGGTGAGGACTGCTTTTCCAAAGTTTTAATGCTTTCCTGTAACTTCTCCTTGAGTAACTGCTCTCTCTGGATGCTGGCCTCCAAAAGCTTCTCCGCACGCGGCTTCTAGTAAGTTATGATATGATGATTTCGCGCAAAAATTGAAGCTTGTACCTTGTTCACATAGAGAGCTGCTGTAACGGAGTTACTGTTGAAGTTTCCTTATGGAGGTAAATTCTCCCCTTCTTTCCTTACAAATTGTTTGGAAATCTTTTCCTAGACTTCTGTGCTTCTGGTATCTGCTAGAGAGGTGGAAAATAATTAGAACAGAAAATTTGGTAAGTAAACCACAATAAAATGTATTAAAATAAAAAAAAAGGAGTAAGCTAATCATCAGGAAAAGAATACAGTTGAAGTGTTATTCATCAGGGAGGCCAGAAATTCCGTCAGGACGGCGAGATCATCGTCGTGCCTGCCCTCCATCGACTGCTGACTGTTGCTGTTGCTGTTTCCGTTCCCCGGATTCATCACCCTCTATCACGCTCTCTCTGTTTCCCACTAGGGTTCTTATATACGCGGGCGTTCCGGTCTCCAATGTCACGGACGTTTCCTTCGATGTTTTGCTGCTGTGGGCCGACTGTCCCATGTTGTTTTGGGCCTCTAAATCTATTAAAATTGTTTCAAGTGTCTTAAATAAAAAATTATCTATGTTTGACTCAAATAAAATTTAAATTCTTTTTTTAAAAGAATGATATATGCTTTCCGGTCAAATCGTCCATCAAACACACTTCAAGAACTTAAATTTTTATTTTTAAAATTTTTAGTTTTAATTTTTAAAAATATATAAAATTTATAAAAATAAAAAATTATTTTTATTAAATTATATATTTTTTAATAAAATTTTTAATAAAAAATAAATAAATAAACGATTTATATTTAATTAAATAAATTAATGTGACAAAATTTGTTTGAAATACAATGAATGTTTAACACACTCATTTTGTATAATTTTAAATTTATAATAGAAAAATTTTATTTTATTTTTTTAATATTAAATTAAGTATAAAAAGTTTTTATAATAATAAATTATATGTATATATATATATATATATATATATATATATATATATATATATATATTTTTTTTTGATGATATTCTTTCTCATTATTGTTAAATAATGTTTTTAACAAATCAGTTATTGTAAGTAAAAGATTTTTTAAAAGATAAATATTATTTTTCAAGGAAATGAAAAATTAATAATATTTGTTATTTTAACAAAGAAATCTATTACATGCTTATTAAGCATTGCAAATGTTTGGTTTTAGGAAGACTAAAATATTAAAATTAAGGTTTTTTAATTGAAAGGGGCGTGATGTAATTGATAAGATAAGATAAGAAAATATGCCTTGATTTATGTAATTTATTTCCAAATAACCTCCTAATAAAAAATATGTTACATAAAATACAAAGTATTACTAGATCAGGAACACTTCGAATCTTACGGAAGCCATGTTAGTCCCTCCTAAATAATATGGCATCTCTCCTCTATTTATTATAGTTGAGAACTTGAGATCTAATACAATGATAAAAGAAAAATATTAAGTACACAAATTGTCAAATGGATAAAAACGGATACATTATAATTATATCACATAAATAATATTTAATATCATATAAATAAAAATTTGATACCACATAATAAAGTTATATAATAATAAAATATATTTTCTTAAAAAATTTATATGGTATTAAATGTAATCTATATGATACTAAGCATTATCAAATAAAAGAGTTACGTTGGCATATTACTCTTTAAAACCCTTAAAGTAGTACTAATAACTGCAACCTAAATTTATTATTACAAGGCAATGGTTCAAAATTATTATATTTTTTCAATAAAAGGTAATAATTATAAACTTTTAAATAGTAGTTATGAATCATTATTTATTTTTTTTTTTTGTAAAAAAGTAATAAGACAATAGTTTGAAATGATTATTTAATCATTACTTTTTTTTTAAAGAAAAAATAAGGTCTAAGACAATAATTATAAACTATTACCTATTTAATAAAGATAAGGCAATGGTTTCTAAATAATGAATATGAAAATGATTATAGATTGTTGCCTAATTTCTTTTTTTTTTTTGGTTTTTAATAACAAACTAAGACAACAGTTTGAATATGCTACATATTTAATGGGATTAAGGTAGTGCTTTTTAACCATTATCTATTTCTTTCCTAGAAAATAAATAAATCATTGCCTAATCATTTTATTTTTTTAAAAGAAGAGAGTATAAGGTAGTGGTTCAGAATCATTGTTCATTTAATAGGGCTAACTGCTACCTAAATCTATCTTTTTTTTTTTTTTAAATAACAAGCTAATTCAACAATTCTAAAGCAATACCTATACAATTAAGTCTAAGGTAATGATTTTGAATTACTACCTTATTTTATCTGAGCCCCATATACTTTTAACCATAAATTAAGGCAACGGTCTATAATCATTACCTTATTCATTTGAAAAAAAAAAGGGTAGCAGTTTAAAATCGTTGCCTTAGTCCTATTGAATAGACAATGCTTTAAAAATGTTGCCTATCTTGTTATTAAAAAAAGATTCAGTAATAATTTTTAAACCATTACCTATTTAATAGGACTAAGGCAGTAGTCCTGAAACTATTGCCTATTTTTTTTTCCTTTTAATAATAGGTTAAGGCTATAATTCTAAAGTGTTACCTATTTAATAAGGTTATGACAACATTTTTGAACTAATTTTTTTTTTTAAAGAATGGATAAGGTAGTAGTTCTAGAATATTACCTTATCTTATAGTTAAGAGTATAAGGAGCTAAGACATTGATTTTAAACTGCTACCTATTCAATATGTCTAAGGTAGTAAAAGCAATATTGTCACTAGTTAGCCAACTCAAAAAACCCACTCAAGAAAGGGAGTTGAAACTTAAACTCAATCTCTCTCACCTGTCGGCACCCCTGGGAAAGGAATGATTCCTTTGCCACCCTGCACACTAGCATCCAGAACTCCCCCATTTGTTGCTTTAACTAGTCCATTCCCCTACCTCTTAAGAACTCCACCAAAGTTTAATGTTTTTCATTTTTATTTCCTTGCCCTTTCTATTTCTTTCAAATTTTTCCTCTCAATTTTTTCTTTTTCTTTTTTTTTTTTCTATTTAGTTTGGTTTTTCTAATATAGTTTGGATTGAGACTATTTCCTGTTGTTTTATTTTAGAATATGGTTATTGCTAATGGGTTTTTGCTTGGTTGGACTTTAGCCTTTATAAATCTTAAATTATTGGACTCTGTAGGAGGCAGCCACATAAGTGAATTTCTCCACTCCATTTCATTGTCTTTATATTTACTTTTTTTTTGGCCATATTCACTTTTTTTTTGGCCATATTCATACAATGTCGACTTGATTACATCTTTTTTTTTTTTTTTTGTGAGTCTCTTTGAATATTTAAGGAAATTAGAGAAACCAACATAGGATTTTGAGATGGAGATTGCTGGATTTTTTTTGGTGAAATGAACTTGTAATATTTAACGATATACTTATTCTACTTTATCTTGTTTTTTGGGTTAAGCTGAATTGAATTGCCCCTGTTAAATTAGGCAAGATGTATGTTAGTTTCAATTTTTTTATTTTTTGTTTGATTTCTGTAGTTGTTATATTTTTCAAGGCCCATTTTCAAGGTGAAGTTGTCGACATATTTTCTTCAACAAACATCTCACTTGGTTTTAAAATTTTATATTCATTTCTCATTAACATTTTGAAATTTATTCAATCAAGTAAAATTATTTTTCCTCTGATTTTTTTGCTGCATATGGGTTGTTGGAAAAAGGGTAATGAGGCATTAGTTATCTAGAAAGGTATCAATCAATGAGGCCTCCAAGACAGAAGAAAGAGCTTTGATGCATTATTTTTTACCCTTAACTTTGCTTCATGTTTTTTTTCTTTATCACAGTGTTACCCTTTTATAAAGGAACAAAAATGTCATTACCTCAAAATGAAGAAAGAAAAAAAAGAAGGTAAAAACCAAAATTTCTAGTCTTAGTTTTTAACTTGAACAAAAATGCATGTAGTGCACTGTCATTTTAGTAAATATCAATTGATGTTATAGTCATATATATGGCTTAGTTGTGATGTATAAAGGACAATAAGCACAATTTTTGAATTTAAAGTTACCCATAGAAGTTGTTTGATCAAGTAGGTATTATTCATATTAGCATCAATATGTTTTGGGGACAATCACTTATATTTATTTATTCCTTTGAGTTGGAGTTAAAATTTTAGTTCTTTATCAAATTTCTATAAGACATACATATACAAAAGATAAGAACATCTGAGCTCCTATTCCATCCAAAATTGGGGCAACCATTATTGGTGCTTTTAACTTGCATTTTTTTCCCTTTCTTAGGAATGTTGCTAGTCCTCTTCTTCTTGTTTTATTTAAAGAATTATCTGGATATCATGATACAAATTCTCTTTATGATTGCAATTGCTAGCATATCATCTCATTATTTTGAGGGATTACAATGTTGACTAACCGCGAAATCTTGCAAACAGCGTAACAACTAAGTAAGGAAAACTAAAACTAACCTTTCAGAGTAATGCCCCCTTCCTAATTTATGAATGGTGGTCCCTGACAAGCTTTCATTTGAAATTTTATTGTTATTATTTTGACTTAGTGCCTACTTTTTAATCTTTGATATGGTGATTATATTGTTGAGATTTGTACGCCTTTGTAAAAAGAATGAAAATGTCAATGGTGGTCAATCTTCTTTCTTTATTTTCTTAGTTTAGTATTAGGTGTATTTTTCATGAGTATATGCCCTTTTTTTTCTCACTCACTATATATTGTTGAGATTTGTACGCCTTTGTAAAAAGAATGAAAATGTTAATGGTGGTCAATCTTCTTTCTTTATTTTCTTAGTTTAATACTAGGTGTATTTTTCATGAGTATATGCCCTTTTTTTCTCACCTAATATATATATATATATAGATATAACTCATTTAAAAGGATATCCTGTTAGATTAGACCCAGTTTTACCATATATCCCACCATGCTCCGGTAGCGCGTATCTCAGAGCTTACAACACTAATGTGTCTAAGAACACATCCTCGATTATCGCCTCAAGGAACACATCCTTGATTATCACCTTAATCATTGGAGACCCTATGAGGGCAGACCTATACCTGGTCCCACATGGATTGGGATTAAATTTCACCTAACGCTTGGCCATGAGATTCGAACCCCGGTGGCATGTGTGGTAGTATGGCTCTGATACAAACTCATCTAAAAGGATATCCCATTAGATTAGACCCAGTTTTACCATATATCCTTATATATATATATATAGTAAGTGAGAAAAAAAGAGCATATACTCATGAAAAATACACCTAGTACTAAACTAAGAAAATAAAAAAAGAAGATTGACCACCATTGACATTTTCATTCTTTTTACAAAGGTGTACAAATCTCAACAATATAATCACCATATCAAAGGTGGTCAATTTTCTTTCTTTATTTTCTTAATTTAGTATTAGGTGTATTTTTCATGAGTATATGCCCTTTTTTTCTCACTCACTATATATATATGGGGTGAGGAGGAGTGTTTTTGAGAATATTTCCAATCCAATTCAAGTTATGATATAAACACTATTGTTTTGTTATATTAAGTGGAATTGAGTAGGGAGGTTTAAACTAAGGTCTAAGCTCACATTGAATTGAAACGAATACCATAATATTTGAAAATAACTAGTAGCTTAGGTTACTCATGCTCAATTACTTTCCTTTTAATTTTTCTTTTTTCTTTTTCCTTTTTTCTTTATTCTTAATATTGTCAAGTGACTAGATTATTTTTAACCTTTTAATCTAATCATATGCTACTATGGAACATTGTTTAGTACTAATATATTGTGTGAAATATTTCATTGCTTTTTATTATCAAGTTCTAATAACTTAGAGATTAATGTTGCTTGTTCCAAAGATACTAGATGCAAGGTTAAAGATCTTGATTTGTTAAAAAAAATTCTCCTTACCATCATTAACAATATTTTGAAGTACCATCTAGTATGTATGATGACTTTGACATTCGTTTCCTAGAAGTTCCCCCTTTTCTCACCTTTTTGTATTTATTTATTTGTTCGTTAGTAGCCAGTAGAAAAAAAAAAGATTTAATTATCTTGCTTGAAAATTTTACAAGGTGATAAATTTGTCAAAAAAAATGAGCCCAAGCCAAAACTTATAATAATTTAACATATGAAATGCAAAAATTAAATCAATATGATATGGTAATTATCATCATTTCTCACCAAATATAAATCAAGAAATATGAAATACCATGAAATCTCACCCTTCTGTTGCATCAAGCTTATATGATGAAAACAAATATAAAATAATAACTTGATTAACTTAATTAGCTAACAAGAAAAACAAGAACTACCTTCAATGTTACTTTTCATCATCAAAGCTTCACCTTGTATTTTTGATATATGTGATTGACTATAATACACTAGAAAGAAAGAACAACTAAAGTTTGAACAAAATCATTTTTTGCCCATGATCTTTTTTATTTTTTTTGTTCCCTTGTTCATACCTTCACTTTCTTCTATTATGATGTTTGATTAAAGATTGTAATAGCAATCTTCTTGGGCTAAACATTAATTTTAAGATGCCTTCCTTAATCATAATAATAGCTCCTTCACCTGATAGTGCATTTAGTGTTCCTAAGCAAGAGTTATAGCAAAGACCCCATTTATCCTCAAGAGGGATATGTAGTTTATACATTTAGGTATTCCTTCTATTTTTTTTTTGTTAATCTTAATCTTTCCCAATATGTAATTTATTTCTTCTTTTTACTTATTTTTAGTTTGTTACTTTATTATAAGTGTTTATAAGTTTAGATCAAAAGCTATATTTATCTTTTGTAGGATAATACTCCCCCTCAAGGTTAAGAACATTGATAAGACCTTAAAGATAATTTGAAAAGGATAAATTCAAGACTTGTGGACTTCTTTAGGTGAGACTGTGGTTTGTTAATGCATATGATGTGATTATATGTAAGTTTAGGACTTATTTAGTAATAAAAGTACAAACATTTGATAGAATTGTTCTATAAATTTCCAAAATATACTTGGTTGCTTTTATAGAAAAATAATATTCTTATTTATTGATAAACTTCACTTTTTTACTTAAAAGCATCTAAACTCTAATGCGGTAACTACAATTGACATGTGTATCTATTATTTTAAAAAAGTATACCTTAACATTTTAATGTCATAACTACATGTTAAACTTAAAATTGAATTTTCTTTTAAAAATGTATTCATTGTGAAAAAAAAATGCATTTTTCAGGGATAATTTTGTATTTTATCAATTCTTGTGTTTTTATTTAAATAATGGATACAAATGTAATAGTTTTGAAACATCAAAATATCTAGAAAATTGACGCTTATTCACTGAAAAAAACTATTATCTATTTTTATAAAAAAATCATTGTCTATTTACTAAAAAAAATCATTACTTATTTTCTGAAAAACGCTACTTATTTTCTAAAAAAACACTACCTATTATCAAAAAACTACTACTGATTTTTCTAAAAAAAATTCATTACTTGTTCTCTAAAAAAGTAATGTCTGTTCACTTAAAAAACTGTTATTTATTATCTTAAGAAACTGTTATCTATTCTCTAAAATATAATGTTTATTCTTTTTAAAAAATTACAACCTATTCTTTAAAAAAAAAAATCACTACTTATTCTCTAAAAAATCACTGCCTAAAATGCCTTTAGATAGTGATTTCATATGTGTTGCTATAGGTAGAAAAAATTGATATCTTAGATCTATTATAATGCTAGCAATTGCAGTGACTTGAAAACTACTGGATTATACTTTAGGTAGTGGTTTTTGGGTCAAAGGTAGTGGTTTTGAACTACTAACTTAACCCTTTTTTTTTGTAGTGAAGTATTCTCCCATTTAATGTAAATTTTGCTATGTCCATTAGATGATGTGTTTATATAGTAGAATTCATGATATAAATACAAAAATGTAAACTATCAAATTGAATAAGTAATGTCTTCATTAGATTCCATAAAGCCTCTCTCATTAACATAAATCAGTCGCTTAAAACAATGTTTAAGGAATTATTTATCCACTCTCCCAAGTTTATTCAATCATACATGTAAACTTAACAAAAATTTCAATTAATGTTTTTGTCATAATATTGAATCCTAACAACTAACTTGATCTAATGTCTGTATATTTTGTTGAAGAAAGAAATGAAATCAGATCAAAGCAAATTTTACTTTGACCTTTGCTGGCTATAACACAATATGTCGTGGATATTTACAATGCCTGAAGGGAAAATTGGGTCAATTGTTGCCCACTTCAAGCTTTGTTACAAACATGGAAAATATCCATAGTCATATATTAAATATATTAACAAGCTAAATTGATATTTGATTTGTTGGTTTCAAGTTCAAGGTTTTTGGATTTCTTTCTTTAGTTTCATACCAGTAATGATAGCATAATAATGAAAGCAAACAAGGCTTAAAAGGCAAAGGAATTTGAATATTAGAAAAATGGCTTAGCAAGCTTTTCATTATCCCTTAACTTCACTATATATAAAGTATGTTCAAAATACAAAATTCAAATTGAAGAGTTGTTAAAGTTTATGACTTTTACAACTTGAAATTCATATTGAAAATGAAGTTGGAAGTGAAAAGTATAATCACCAAAAGTTTAAACTAATCTATAAGGATTGTTTAACTTGATTAACAATCTACATCCAATTTAAAATAAAGCAAGGACTTCTAAAACTTGAATCAACCAACAATGGCTCCTTCCTTTAGCACATAACTATTATAACTAACTTTTAAATTCTAGAAAGAAGCCTGATCAAAGTTGTAGTAGATAACTCATGACGGCAAAATGGTTGCATCACTAAGATCTTCACTCCTCCTAAGTGCCATGATTTTGCATACCTAAAATTCTCCTTAACTCATGGTGGCAAAATGGTTGTATCACTATAGATATAATAGATAACCTATGATGCTTCTGTATTTGTTCTTTTCTAGTTTAAGGTTGCCATCTTCATTTTAAAATTTATTTCTAGGGGTGAGAGGAGTTGTTAAGCTTTTATAATTAGTCATGTGAAACTTTTGGAGCACTAGTTTAGCATATTTTGTTTGATTTATAATGATTCCTTGTTGAGATTGGTAAACTTGTTAGCCAAGAAAATAATATATCTTGCCAAGATCATTCATTTCAAACTAATTCCTCATATCTTTTTTAAATTGAATTACAAGTTGAGTATTATTCCTAATAACCATAAGGTTAGCAACATAGAGTGAGGTATAGAGCAAGTAAGGCTTTTCTTCTTTGATGTAGAGAATTGCATCATTATGACTCTTGTTAAACCTTAGCCTTAGTAGGTGCTTAAGGATTCTAGTATAGTAGGATTTTGGTGCCTACTTAAGGCCATAAAGAGTCTTTCTTAGCAAGTAAACTTTATCCTCCTCACCATTTTTCACAAACCCTTTAGGCTGATCAACATAGATCTCCTTATGAAGTACACCATTCAAAAAGGCATATTAGACATTGAATTGATGTACAAACTAGTCCTTATATGCTACATCTATAAGTAAGAGCTTGATGGTGTCTAAGCTAGCAATAGGTGCATAGGTTTCTATGTAATCTACACTAGGTTATTATGTAAATCCCTTTGCCACAAGTCTAGCTTTTAATTTATTAACAAACCCATCAACATTAAACTTAATTCTATTGATCCATATGACTATTGTTAGCTTCTTGTTGCTAGGATTAAGAACTAATTTCTAATTGTCATTCTTACATATAGAATTTATTTCCTCTTACATTACCTTTCTCCATTTTTCCTGTTTAGATGCTTATTGATAAACTAAAGGCTTAAGGATTACAACATTATGTCTTTCATAGATGTTTGTAATGCTTTTAGTTACCTTCAGAGGCAAGTGATTAATGTTTTCCTCTTCAGAGGAATATGACTCTTTCTCCTACATTTGTATTTAGAAGTCTAATTCTTTCTAATTAAACCTCAAAAATTTCCTAATCCCACCTTTCACTCTTATGGAATTTGAGATCTTTATGGGTAGATATTTAGCCAATATTAACATTATAAGTTTTATAATTTCCTAGACCATTTAAGTAGATAATAAAGATTGTGAGGTGGCCTTATAATCTATTTTGGTTATTTTGATTTCAGGTACATGTGCATAATAGATGCAACTAAACACCTTCAACTGGCAGAAAAAGGCTTATTGCCAAACCATACCTTAAAAGGAGTTAAATTTGGCAGAAATTTAGTTGACAATCTATTTAAAAGGTAGACAAAAGTTGCAATAACTTTTGCTTAAAACCTTTTAGGTAGATCTTTCTTTGCAATCAAGCACCTAGTCATCTCTATTATGATTTTGTTTTTTCTCTCACAAAACCCCTTTTATTGGGGGTGAATGTGCAAATGTGCAAATGTAGAGTTATTTACTATTTTAGCAAATGTGCAGATTACTTTAAATGAACCAAAGAAAAATTCTAAGCCATTGTCTATTCTAATGGATTTGATCATGCATCTTGATTGCTTCTCAATCCATACTTTGAACTTTTGAAATATAACAACCACTTTCAAAATATAACAATTACTTTTGACTTGAATTTAAGGAAATAGATATAGCAGAATCTTGAAAAATTATCAATAAATATATACTACCATTTAGTAAATTGGTCCTCATTAGTCCACGAAGATCTAAGTAAATTAATTACAACTTCCCTTTAGCCTTAGAGAACTAAGTTCGGGAGAAGGGAAGCCTAGTTTGCTTCTTTAATTGGCAAATCTTACATATAGGACTAGGTTAAACTATATTAGGCAAATCATGCAGTAGCTTTTTTTGCTACAATTTTTGAATGATAACATAGTAAAAGTGGCTAAGCCTCTTATGTCATAAAGTACAATCATTAGAAATGGCAAGCAAAGCAAGATATTGTATCTTCTTTGTGTCTAAATGGAAGCTTTTTCCATTCATAGCCATACTGACTAGATGAGTATTAGTATCATCATAGATAGTGCAATTTTTATATCTAGATAATAAAGGAAAAACCTTTCTCTAGAAACTAGCCAACACTTAGTAAGTTTTGACTAATATTAGGCATAATAGAACATTAATGATGACTTTAATACCTAAATCAATATGAAACACAGTAATACCTTTTTCTTGAACATTAAGGTACAACTATTATCAATTATCACCTTTGATTTGAAAGTTTGATCAAGGGCCTTAAAGACTTTAGGTGTTGGAGACATGTGGCTAGTGCAAGTATTGTCCACCAACCAAATCCTTATATCATTCTTTTTAGCACTTAATGTTGCTTCAAACAAGTGCTCTTTAAGAAGCTAATTTTCATTAGCAACTTATGCTTTTTGCTTAGACTATTGAGGCTTCTATTGAGAGAACTTATCTTTCTCTTAGAAAATCTTCTCTAAATACCCCTTTTTGTTACAAATTTTGCATATGATATTTGGTTTTCTCCAACAAAACTTTGACAAATAATTAATTCTTTTACAATACTCATATGGTGAGCACTACCTTTTACAATGAATTTGGTTACCTTAAGTTTTTCCAAGTTGCTTGCCATGATTTCTTCTTCTTGGTTACCTTTTCTATTTGTGAGAAGCTTGTAGGCCCCCGTCAATTGTGTCTTCTTGTCTCAAAAGTATTCTTTATTCTTGAGGTTGAAGAATGCTAATTAGTTCTCCTAAAGAGATGGTGTTAAGGTCCTTGGAGTCTTAGCTTCAAACCTCTTTGGAATGCTCACTAACACCTTTTGGATTACATTTCTATTGGGGAAATCCTCCCTTAATACCTTGATTTGATTAACAACCTTCAACAACCTGTCATTGTAATGTTTAATTGTCACTATATCCTTCATCTTTAGGGTTCAAATTCTCTCTTAAGGTTAAGAAGTTGCATATTTCTTGTTTTAGAGCTACTCCATACTCCTCCTTCAATATGCCCTAAGTTTTTTTTTACTATTTCACATGTCATTATTTTATTAAAGATGAACTATGTGATAGTTGTATGAATCTAATTCAATGCCTTATATTGCTTAGGGACTTGCCCATTATGATACTTCAATTGAGTCATGGTTATGTTTGTTGGTAAATAGGTAGGGTTAGATTCCCTTTATAGTGACGTCTCAAAAGTTAAAGGCCCTCAAATAAATCTTCATCAAGACTATCCATTATATGTAATTTTTACTAGTGAATTTGGGACGTGGAAGGGGAGAAGAGGTTTTTAAAGCCATTTAAGATCTATAAGGATCAAATCTCTAGTATTTGCTCTCTCTCATTGGTGTTTAAACTCTCTCTATCTCTTAAAGAACAAGTGGCATAAAGACCTTTTGGCTTTAATACTAGTTCTGTTGGTTACAAGTTTAAGGTTTTTGGATTCCTTTCTCTAGTTTCATACCAACAATGACAACACAACAATGACAACAAACAAGGGTTAAAAGAAGGAATTCGAATATCAAAAAAATGGCTTAGCAAGCCTTTCATTATCCTTTAACTTTATATTATATACAAAGTATGTTCATAATACAAAATTCAAATTGAAAAACTATTGAAGTTTGCAACTTTTACAACTTGAAATTCAAGTTGAAATCAAAAAGCACAATCATCAAAAGTTTAAACTAATATACAATAATTGTTTAACTTAATTAACAAGCTATATCCAATTCAAAATAAAGCAAAGACTTTTGGAACTTGAAGCAACTAGCAATGACTTCTTCCTTTGGCACCTAAGTGTCATATTTGAATTCAAATTTTGGAAGGAAGCTTGATTAAAGTTGCAGTAGATAACTCATGGCAACAAAATGGTGGCACCACAAGGATCTTTATGACTAAATGTGTGGCTATAGTTCAATTCTATTCTAATAACATTTTATACTTATATCTTTGAGTGTGCTAATTTCTTATTTTTGTGTATTAAAGCTTTAATGTTATATATTATAGATGTATAAATTCTACAAATCTTTTAAACCAATACGGAATTAACATATTACTTTTTTCTTTTCTTTGGTCCATTGTGTGGTTGATTCTTTAGATATAGTATTTCTTGCTTGTTTAATCCATCTGTCGCTTAAAAAGAATGTCATCACCATTTGTGAAAAATAATACAAATTTGCAATCTACCCTATATTTGTGTTAGCTTTATTTTCTTTTGACGTTTTTCGTTTCTATTACAACAACTCTCATGCACACATACACCTCAAGTTGCCATCGTGTGTTCATGTCCCAAGCCATCTAGTTTGAGAAAGAGAAGAGACTTCAACCAACTTTTTTGCCCTTTTTTTTTACACAATTTCAACTAAAGAAGTGGAATGAACTTTTATTTATATATTTATTGATTTTTGGTTATGTAAGCAGTGGAATTAAGTTGAAATGTAGATGTTGGTGAAAGTTCCGAGCAAGGGTCTTGATAGTTGACACCTATACGTATAATACCTAAAACCAAAAAACTTATTGAACCTTCATTGAAACAACACCGTGCGGCGGCGCGTGTGCAGCTAGTGTGCTGTGACCTGGCATGGATTGTTCCCCAATTCTTACGTTTCCTGTCCTCCTTTCAATGTTTGACCTCTGGCGATGCGTAGATTGGCACTATGTGACTCTGTGGGTGGGTCGTATGACGTTTTCCGCAACCTTTTCCGACAGCTGGCAACGGTGCCAACAAGCTTCCAGCAAGTCTCCATGGGCAGTTTGACGTCCTCAGTGTATTTACTCGTCCTCTTCAGTTACTTTCGTGATTTTTTTTTTTTTTTCTTTCCGTTGACCTCGTTATCTTTTAACAAATTGGTGTACTTTAAATCGGAAAACAAAAAAAAAGAAGAAAAAAAAGCTTCAATGTGCTAATTTTGATACCTATCGTGCAAGGGGCTTTGGATGGCTCTTTTTCATATGGATTAGAATCTCCACCACTAAAGATAATAGCCCCTTTGCTCAAATTTTAGTGGTTGAATGTGTGTGATTGCCTCTAATGTGTGGGGTTCCTTTTGTTTTTGGGTGACTTTCCTTCCGCTTGGCATTTTAATGTGCTAAATTAATTATGAGTGATCATCGGTGAAACAATACACTTGATTAGATGCTTAATCATTGATATTTACTTTAATCATGATTTTGGGCTTATTTTAGGTCATTTATGTGTAATTATATCTTTAAAAATAATAATAAAATACTTGTTAATAATACTTGAAGTCTAAAAAAATGCATTGATAATATATATATAGAGTTAAAAAATTATTATACACAAAATGACATGCACATCAGATCTTATACACATGTATACATACATGTGCACATAATGATTATTATTTTTCAGTAAAATTATAACGCATTATGCACATTACATTTTAATAACTTTGTTGTCTTTGAACGGTAGTATTAGAAAAATGCATTCAACTGTCACGCGTTTTTAAAAGTCGATGATTTAACCGCAGCTCACTTGATTATGGTTTTCTTTCCCGTTACGTCAAAATGCAGGCCTTGACCTGATAAAAAAGGAGCAAGTGCAAGCGATATTGGGGCCAACAACATCAATGCAGGCAGATTTTTCGATTGATATCGGAGAGAAAGCTCAGGTACCCATTTTGTCATTTTCTGCAAGGAATCCTTCCCTCACTTCCTCTCAACATACATATTTCTTTCGAGCCACGCAAAATGATGCCACTCAAGTGCATGCCATCAGTGCTATAGTCCAGGCATTTGGATGGAAAGAAGTTGTGCCCGTCTACATTGACAAAGAATATGGCAAGGGAGTCATACCTTACTTGATCGATGCACTGCAGGCAGGTCCCTGTCCCTTACCGCAGTGCCATATCTCCAGTAGCCACCAATGATCAAATCGTTGAAGAGCTTTACAAATTGATGACCATGCAGACCAGAGTCTTCGTTGTTCATATGTCTTTCAATCTTGGGTCTCGTCTTTTTATCATGGCAAAGAAGATTGGAATGATGGGTCCAGGGTATGCTTGGATCACGACTAATGGCATGACTGATTTCTTGAGTATGCTGAATACTTCAGTCATTGATTCAATGCAAGGGGTGTTGGGTGTCCAATCTTATGTTCCAAACACGAGAGAGCTAGATAGTTTTTTAGTTCGATGGAAAAGGAAATTCCTTCCAGACAATCCGAATATTCTCATTGCTGATATGAACGTTTATGGACTGTGGGCATATGATGCCACCGTGGCATTGGCCATGGCAATTGAGGAAGCTGGGACTACAAATCTTAGCTTCCATATGCCAGGCAATTTGTCTACCAATGCAACGTACTTGGAAACTTTTCGGGTCTCTAGGAATGGTACAAACCTCATTCGGGTATTATGGAATATTAGTTTTAAAGGCCTCTCAGGAAATTTCAGTCTTGTTGGTGTTGGAATTTTCAAATTAAAAAGGAAGAAGGAAGGAAAAGTTGTGCCTCAGTTATTAATTAACTGTCTTATCTGTCATTCATAATAACTGACAGGAAATAAATAAAAGTTAGTGACCTTTCAAGTGAAAGGTCGAGTTCTTAACCGTCAGACTAAACACGTCCCTAGTTAAAGGTCACCACTATGTCTATAAATACCCAAGACTCGTTATTTGTTTAAAACATCAAATTTCTTCCTTCCTCTCTTGGTTTCTTTATCTCCATATAAAAGATTCAATTGTCTATATTATTGCTGCAGAAATATTATAGACATTCCAAAAGAGTATTTCTAAAAGTACAACAACTTCTCGAGGGTTTGATTTTAGTAGGTGTAACCTGCAATCAAGTGTGCTTCATTTTATCTTGTGAGGGAATTCGCATAAACCTCTGTTGCATATTAGTGAGGGCGAATTTTGCCTTAAGGAAAGTGGCATTGATACACGACTTGAAGCAATCATCTTCCAAGTTCCAAGATAATCAAGAGGTATACCCTAACAATCTTAAGGCAAAATTTCGACTATGGCTGGAAAGTTGAGAGAATTGGCTTCAAATTTCGTGAAATTAGAAAGGTTTGATGAAGGAAACATCATTCGTTGGCAAAAGAGAGTTCATTTTCTATTGGTGTCGTTACAAGTGGCTTATGTTTTGAACACGAGAAGACCGGAAGAGTCTGAAAATGAGACTATTGTGGATACCAGAAAGAGACAAATGGGCAACTGATGATGAGATATGTAGGGGACACATCCTAAATGCCATGAGTGATTCATTATTTGATGTCTACTACAACTTTCAAACTGTAAAGGAACTATGGGAGAAATTAGAGGCGAAATACATGCAAGAGGATGCAACAAGTAAGAAATTTCTTGTCTCTAAATTCAATAGTTATAAAATGATTGATGATAGACTAGTAATGACACAATTTGCTGAGATTGAAAGAATACTTAATCACTTCTCACAACACAAGATGTCTATGGATGAAACCATTATTGTGAGTTCAATAATAGACAAATTGCCTCCTTCATGGAAAGATTTCAAGAGAAGTCTTAAACACAAAACAGAAGATATTTCTCTTGAAAAGCTTGCTAACCATCTTCGTGTAGAAGAAGAATTTCGCATACAAGAAGAAACCAAAGAGCAAGGCTCTTATGTTTCAAAAGTGCATGTAATAGAGGAAGGACAATCAAGTAAGTCCTCCCACAAAAGGAAGAATCAATCCAATGATGACAAAAGCCAACATAAAAGACAGAAGAGAAATGACAAATGTCATTTTTGTCATAAGAAAGGACACTACAAATATGAGTGTCGATTGTTCAAAAAGCAAAAGGAAAAGCAGGCTTCTTTTAGAGCAACAAATGAGAAAATGGTTGCTATGATCACAGAGATCAATTTGGTAGAAGATGACACTGCATGGTGGATTGATTATGGGGCTACTCGACATGTTTGCAAGGACAAATGTCTCTTTAAAGGATTGAAACCAGTGATTGATGGCACTGTTATGTACATGGAAAATTCTACTGTAGTTCCTGTTATGGGAATTGGGGAAGTGGAATTGCAATTTACTTCTGGGAAAATCATTACTTTTACCAATGTATTCTATGTTCCAGAAGTTAGGAAAAATTTGGTTTCAGGTAGTTTGTTGAACAAATATGGGTTTAAACTCGTATTTGAAGCTAATAACTTCATCCTCTCTAAAGGAGGTGTGTTTGTGGGAAAGAGTTATCTTTGTGATGGGATATTCAAACTTAATATTGTTACTAATAATAATACTACTAATGTTTCTACTTATATTGTTGAGCATGCTTCTTTATGGTATAATAGATTAGGACATATAAATTTTAGAAGATTATATCATATGGTTAAATTGGAATTGTTGCAACATTTTGATGTATCAAAAGATAAATGTACACCATGTATGTTAATAAAAATAACTAGAAATGCATTTACAAGTATTCAAAGATCTTCCAATATATTAGAATTAATTCATAGTGACGTATGTGATTTGCATAACACACAAACACTAGGAGGGAAAAGATACTTTGTGACATTTATTGATGATTACTTTAAATATTGTCATATTTACTTATTGCATACTAAAAATGAAGTTCTTGAAAGATTCAAAGTCTATAAATCTAAAGTTGAATTACAATGTGAATTTGTTATTAAATGCTTACGATCGGATAGAGGAGGGGAATATTATGACACTGCATTCTTTGAGTCCTTGGGAATTATTCATCAAACAACTACTCCTTACACACCACAACAAAATGGTATTGTTGAACGCAAAAATCGAATATTGATGGAAATGGTTAATGTCATGTTGTCAACTTTTGGCTTAAGTCATGGATTTTAGGGGGAAGCATTGCTTACAGCATGTCATATCTTGAATAGGGTTCCAACAAAAAGGAACAAAACAACCCCATATGAATTATGGAATAGAAGGAAGTTAAACCTTAATTACCTAAGAGTTTGGGGCTGTAGAGCGATTGTTAGAGTTCCTGAACCCAAAAGGAAAAAGTTGGGTGAAAGAGGAATTGAGTGTATCTTCTTAGGATATGCTCATAATAGCAAGACATATTGATTCATTGTCATAGAGATTAATAACTCTATACCTATAAACACACTCATAGAATCAAGGGATGTTATTTTTAACGAACATAGGTTCATCTCTATTCCTAAAATTTTAGAACAAAAACAAGTTCTTGATAAGGAAAATGATATGTTGGCAAAAGGAAATGAAAATTATAAAGTTGTTGAACTTCGGAGGAGCAAAAGAGCAAAGAAAGCAAAGACTTTCGGTTCTGATTACTTCATGTTCCTAGTAGAAGGAAAAAGGAAATCAGTGAGTAATCAAATTTCATATTGCTTCAATATTGAAGATGATCTTAAAACATTTGATGATGCGATGAGATCGCAAGATGCCATGTTTTGGAAGGAAGTAATAAATGATGAAATGGATTCCATTATGGGTAATAACACCTGGAAATTAGTAGACCTCCCACTTGGTTCAAAGCCAATTGGATGCAAATGGATTTTTCACAAAGAAAATGAAGGTCAATGGAACTATAGACAAGTTTAAGGCCAGGCTGGTTACAAAAGGCTTTACACAAAAACAAGGTGTTGATTATTTTGATACATATTCACCAGTGGCTAGAATTGCCACAATCAGGTTACTCATTGCACTTGCTTCGATTCATAATTTAGTAATTCATCAAATGGATGTAAAAACAACATTCTTAAATGGTGAATTAGATGAAGAAGTGTATATAGAGCAACCTGAGGGATTTGTTGTACCTGATCAAGAAGGAAAGGTCTGTAAATTAGTTAAGTCCTTATATGGGCTAAAACAAGCACCTAAGCAATGACACCAAAAATTTGATCAGGTGATACTTGCTAATGGATTCAAGATTAATGAATCTGATAAGTGTGTCTATAATAAGTTCAAAGAAGGAAAAGGTGTGATTATCTGTTTGTATGTAGATGACATGTTAATCTTTGGGACTCACTTAGATGAAGTTGAAGTTACCAAAAGGTTTTTATCTAGCAATTTTGATATGAAAGACATGGGTGAGGCAAATGTCATCCTTGGAATCAAAATTTTATGGGACCAAAGGAGCATAATGCTTTCTCAATCACATTATATTGAAAAGGTTCTCAATAAATTTAATCACACAAATTGTATATCCGCCTCTACCCCATTTGATCCCAACATGAATTTCACCAAGAATGTTGGAAGTCCAGTATCACAATTGGAATATGCCAAGGTGATAGGATGTCTAATGTATGTAATGACATGTATAAGGCCAGACATAGCCTATGCAACTGGCAAAATGAGTAGGTACACAAGTAATCCAAGTGACATGCATTGGCATGGAGTAAAAAGAATCTTAAAGTATCTAAGGAAAACAAAGAATTATGGTATAAGTTACACTGGTCATCCTTCTGTTATAGAAGGATGCTCAGATGCTAGTTGGATCACTGATAAAGAAGATCATACTTCTACCAGTGGATGGATCTTCATGCTCAATGGGGGTGCAATTTCTTGGGGTTCCAAGAAACAAACTTGTATAGCAGATTCCACTATGACTGTAGAATTTGTAGCATTAGCTTTAGCAAGTAAAGAAGCTAAATGGTTAAGGAATTTGCTTTATGAGATTCCTTTATGGCAAAGATCATTGGCACTTATTTATATACATTATGATAGTGCTGCGACACTGGCAAGATCATATAGTCAAGTATATAATGGTAAGTCCAAGCACATTGGACTTAGACATAACTATGTGAGAGACTTGATCACAAATGGAGTGATCACAATTGATTTTGTAAGATCAAGTCAAAACATGGCTGATCCTTTAACAAAAAGATTAACGAGAGACATGGTGAATAAGACATCAAAAGGGATGGTTCTTAAGCCCATAACTACAAATCACCCATGATAGAAACTCAACTCAATGCTTGATACAACGTCAAGTCTTGAGTTCAATGAGTCAAAGTACATCATCAGTGTGATTGAAGCACTATAATTGATTTTATTTTCATCCCAGGGTTATATAGTGCTTAGTTCCCGCAGTAAATTAGGAGGATGAGTGTTTAATACTTTTAACAGACTTAAAAGGATGTCTTACAGTAAGGGCCCCCCAGTCTGCCTATATGAATGTGGAATGTTTAGGCCGTTCCATTAAGCTAAAGGGCTTGGCTTTAAAGCATTGATGAAAAGGATATGGACACAATGACCTTGAATGTGTCAATTATTAAATAGAGAAGTATAATGTTGTACTGTCATGTGTGTGAATTGTTTCTACAACTTATCAAAAAGAATAGTTGGTTCAAAGCTTGTCTACCATATTATTCAAATGTGTTATAATGCACTTTTTACTATATAAAGATTCAATTTTTAAGACACCTTTATTTATGCATATGACTATAAAATTATTGGAGATCTTGTATATGTTTCGATATTTTGAAAATGGTGGAAGATTGTTGGAATTTTCAAATTAAAAAGGAAGGAGGAAGGAAAAGTTGTGCCTATTGGGATTCGAACCCAAGTGGCGGAACTGGTGGCCAAGCGATGTAACCATTGGTCTAAATCCCCAGACAATTATTTATTGTGTCCGTTGGGTAATAAGCATGACCTTTAATAAATAACTACAAAATGTGGTGTCTATTGGGATTTAAACCCGAGACCTTTGAATTAGAGGTAAGGGTAAGGGTCATAACCGTTGGACCAAACGGATGTTTTGGGTTAGTTATTAACTAATTGTTTTATCTGTCATTCACAATAACTGACACGAAATAAATAAAAGTTACGTCTGTATAATGTGAACTCGTGACCTTTCAAATGAAAGGTCGAGTTCTTAACCATTAGACCAAACAAGTCCCTAATTAAAGGTCACCACTATGTCTGTAAATACTCCAGACCCATCATTTGTTTAAGACATTAAATTTCTTCCTTTCTCTCTTGGTTTCTCCATCTCCATATAAAAGATTCGATTGTCTATATTATTGCTACAGAAATATTATAGACATTCCAAAAGAGCATTTCTAAAAGTACAACTTCTTGAGGGGTTTCATTTCAGTAAGTGCAACCTGCAATTAAGTTTGCTTCATTTTATCCTGTGAGAAAATTCGCATAAACCTCTATTGCATATTAGTGAGAGCGAATTTTGCCTTAAGAAAAATAACATTGATATACGACTTGAAGCAATCATTTTCTAAGTTTCAAGATAATCAAGAGGTCTACCCAACAGTTGGTGGGCAACTACAATATTCAGCTCTCAAGATAGTTAATGTGAATGGCCAAGCGGCCAGAGGGATTGGATTTTGGACAGCAGAAAACGGACTTGCCAGGACGACGTTGAGCTCACCTATAACAAGTACTAATACATATTCTACGTCTAATTCCAGTTTCGCACCTGTTATCTGGCCGGGGGATACAACTTTTGTTCCAAGGGGCTGGGACTTTCCAACCAACGGCAAGAAGTTGAAAGTGGGAGTACCATATAAGGAAGGATATAAAGAATTCGTGAAGGTCACCGTAGATCCTTTCACTAATGCCACAACGGCCACAGGATACAGAGTTTTTGAGGCCGTCGTCAAAGCCTTGCTTATGCTTTGCCTTTTGAATATGTTTCATTTAACACTAGTTTGGCAACTTATAATAATAATCCACTTTATATTCTTCTATCAAAATTCGTTAGCTCAATTTTTTTCTTTCGCTGACAGGAATTTAATTGTTTGACGTGACAATTAGAGCCGCATGTTGACTTTACGTTGCCATACACAGAATCTGGGTATCAATGATTGTGCCAGTCAAAGTCAACAAAAAAAAGAATGCATGGTTTTCCTGAAGCCATTAACATGGGAATTGTGGGTGACAAGCATTTGTCTCTTTGATTTTATTGATTTCTGTGTATGGGTTCTTGAACACAGAATCAATGAAGATTTTCGTGGACCTCCTGCCCATCAAGCTCGCACTAGTTTTTGGTTTTCCTTCTTCACCATGGCTTTTGCACATCGTAAGCTCGATTCAGTGATCAATGTGAGCAAATTTAGTTGAATTTTCTAGTACAGCTATGATTCACTAGCTCTTTTCGCATTTGTGCTTAAACCATGAGTGCAGGGGAGAGATTAGTCAGCAACTTGGCTAGATTCGTCATAAGCATTTGGTGTCTCGTTGTTTTGATTCTTACACAAAGTTATATGGCCAGCTTGACGAGTCTTCTAACAGTACAGCAGCTATTGCCCACTGTAACTGATGTAAACAGTTTGATCAAAAACAGAGAGTTTGTGGGATACCACGAGGCATCGTTTGTATTTGGGCTCTTGAAAGGCTTGGGTTTCGACAAATCCAGGCTTATATCTTTTAATTCTACTGAACACTGCAAACAGCTATTTGACAAAGGAAGCGGCAACGGTGGTATAGCAGCTGCTTTCGACGAAGTTGCTTACACAAAGCTATTTCTGGCACAGTATTGCTCCAAGTATACCACAGTAGAACCTACATTTAAAACAGCTGGGTTCGGTTTTGTGAGTTCCCTAACTGAAATTTTTATCTTCGAGTCTGTTAATTCTCATAAACTTGATGGTTCGTGTTCTTTTCCTTCTGTTATATGGGTACTAACTGTTTTGTTTTTAACTTTTAAGTCGTACCTAGGGGTTCTTCTATCTCAAGCGCGATTCTAAAAGTGACCGAGGGAGATAAAATAAAGGAAATTGAGAATACTTGGCAAGCAGGCCAACTGTCCTGATTCAAGTACGTTTGTCACTTCAAATAGCCTTGGTCTTGGTAGCTTTTGGGGTCTATTCTTGCTTGCTAGAGTAGCCTCAGTTTCAGCACTCCTGATATTCGTGGCCACGTATGTTTATAAACACAAGAGTGAGTTGATGCCCTCCAATTCAGGACCTTCAATGTAGCAAAAGGTTTGCAATCTGTTTGTCAGTTTTTATCATAGGGACTTGAGTTCACATACCTTCAGAAGAACTGAAGCTGACAGAAGCGTTGAACGACATTAATGTGGTGGGTGCAACATAAAAGTTTTCTAAATGAATCATAACACCGCATGAATCAATACCAAAATTTTTCTATACATTCTTATGATAATATGTGTTCTAAGGCCTACTTATCAGTTTATGGTCTATGACACAGTTATTGTTTATTATACCTTTTTCAATAATTCTCTGTAGCAAATAAGCTCAAATTTTTATTGGCTTTTAAGGGGAGAGAATACATATCTAGCAGTTTCAGATGCCAAATGCCAAATGCTTAATGTATGATAAAAAGCTACATGCATTTAGCTGAACATTAGGTCATTGAAGCATAATGGTTGACTACTTCACGATAAGTCACCGGAACATGGGGATTTCCTAATAATGCTTCTATGTGCAGACCAATTTGATGTTAGGTACTTATGAGTCTACTTTTCATTTTTAGTCTTACTTTTTATTTGATTTGAACACCTATAAAGTAAAATATTGTAAGAATATTAGTTATCGTCTGTATATGCTTATACGGAAATTAACCCTTAATATTTTGATTCAACTTTTCTTAGAGGAAGGACTCACCACTTGGGGCGCCAGGTGAGGCTCCCACACCTAACCGCGGAGAATCTACTTTTACATCTTGTCACCGCTGACATTTCAATATTTTTGAAAGAAAAACCATAGCATAGGGACATAATTAGTTTCAAAACCAATCTCCTCTTTCCACATTTGACTTGTAAATAACAATTTTGTCGAGGAGCTTTTGAGAGTTTTTGTCTAGATTATTTTGTAACTAACAAAGTTATTGACTGTAAGAGGTCGTTTTCAGTTTTACTCAAGTCTGCCAAGCAAGCATGAATTCAAAGTTCAAACTGTTATTTTTCCTTTGCGTTAGCTTCATTTCCTTTTGTGTTTTTTTTTTTTTCTTACCTGCAGAAATTTAAAAGCAGAGTTTGGAATCACTCAGAAAAAGGAAGACCTAACAACGCGATTATGAGCTAGCTAGTAGTTATGTTGTTTTGTTTTTCTTTCCCATCCCCTGGCTGTTTCTCCGACACTGCCTCCTAACATTTAATACTTGCTTGTTTAACTTTTGAATTCGAGATTAGAAATTTGACTTCAATCTCTGCTTATTTATTCCAACCTATTGAATTAAGAGTTTGACCACGAGCAAGACCCATTTGCAGAATAATCCCCATTTGCAGAATAATCCTCCCAGCGCTTGAACTCAAGTTGAGATCTTGAATTCCAATTTTCGAAAGCCAAGTTATCAGAAGTCAGTTTCCTTCAGTAAAATCACATTAAAAACGCTGAACTTTATCGATAACTGATCGAATGTAATATAAATTTCATAAGATTGTCGCTTTAGTAATACTCATACATCAGCTCTAGAAAACTTTAATCATTGTAATTCAAGTAAGTTAAATGTAATATAGAGAACAGCATGATATTGTACATTTTTGCTTACGAAATGTAATTTATAACATTATAATATATTATCATTTGTGACTTTCATAATTTTTTTTATACATCAACTTTAGAAAACGTTAATCGGCTGATTCTCATAAAATTATAAGTTGTATGCTCATCCTACCTAATACATGTTAAAGATAATTTGATAAGCAGCTTCGAAATCTAGAATGCTTCCCCCTTCATACACTAAAATTTTGTTGGGATCATTCTAATTAACTAAATGATATTTTGAATCATTAAAATTTTTGAACAATAATTACAGGGCATTACAAATAATTTCGCATATAACAATTAAAAGATATTATTATAATTATTATATATATATATATATATATATATTTTCTGTACATAAATGCTAAAAGTGCATTGCTATAGATTTTATTTTATTAATTAAGCCTGCATAGGCATGGGCAGTAATATAGTTGTTGGGTATTTGTAAGCCCATGGGGGTACTCAGTCAGAGGGCGCGGCTTTGCCGCAGCGGTTGGAGGCGCGTGCCTCCAACATGAACCCCTGTCCCCACCTCACCAGACAGTAATAATAATAATAATAAATTAAGAAATAGAAGAAAAAAAAACAAAGAAAAAGAAAATAAAAATAAAAATAATAAAAATAATAAATTAACAAATAGAAGAAAGAAACACAAAGAAAAGGAAAATAAAGTTTTAAAATTTTCATTAATGATTTTACGGTTTAAACTTCAGTAATTACATCGCTATCGCAGTCCATTGATTTAGTCATTTAATTATCATTGAATCTAACAAAAGTTGGCATATAAAATCTGGCACCTCAATGTCGAAGCTACACATATAGAAAGGAAAATGCCGCGCTTTAGGTCCCACAAAAGTTGTGCACACAACCTTTCAATCTCGTTAGAATAGAATACTTGCGGGACATTACGAGGATACTTCCTCGAAACGAAACCAATAGATAAGTTGTAAAATTTTAAAAAATTTTTAATTAAATTTTAATTTTTTAAAATTTTTAAACAATATATATTTTAAATTTTAATTTTATATAAATTATTTTAATAAAAATTAATCTAATTATTAAATGTATAATCTGATTTAATAAATATTCTCTTAAAATATTTTTTAAAAGTATAAAAATATATATATAATTAAGTTTTTTTTTATTTGACATTGTTATGCATTAATGAAATTTGTGATGCTTTAGCTTGTCTTCCGAGTTCATGTATTTTTTATTTTATTTATTATTTTTAATAACAATTGTTATTGCTAAATGGAATGGAGAGCAGCAAGATTACATTGTTATGTATTAATGAAGTTTGTGATGCTTAGCTTGTCTTCCTAGTTCACAGTTCTTTGATTTTACGTTTAGTATATTTATGGTAACAATTTTTCTGGCCTAATGGTATTAACAGTACGGGGTGAACGTAAAGCACCAAGAGTATTTTGCTGATAGCCCCCCATCGACTGTGATGGACCCTAATTCAAGGGATGAATGATGTGGGGCGGACCATTTTACCAAGTCGGTACCGCTGTTTTCTATATTCTTTTTAAGTTACTCAGATGTATTCATGTCATTGTTGCAAAATGCTCTACTGTTATCCTGTCAGGCGATCGAAGGGATATGTAGCTTTTGCGTGATAAAATGGTTTATTATGCATTAATTTCATATTGGCCATTAATGGTAAAATATTTTTCAATCAGCTGTGATCTGAAGATGCCAAATAATTGATTAAAAAAATAAAAGAAGAGGAAAAATATCGAATAATGTTACCCACTTTAATTCTGGATTTTGTCTGTCAAGGAATATTTGAATATTGACCCGAATAACTAATGTATTATTTAACTGCTTTGGATACAAAACATTCTTTAGGAAAATTGGATCTACCTTGCAATTGCCACGTGTCTCGTAATGTAACAAGTCAATAAAATTTGCTGGCATTGCTGATGGGTCAAGATGTTAATGATTGGTCCTGGTGGAAAAAATGCATCCACCAATTTAAAATCTACTTCTATTTTTTATTTTTTGTTTCTTTGATGAATTAAAAACTACAGTGATACATCGACAAAGTCATAACATATCGTTGCTGATGTGTCGAAGTATTATTGGCTTGGTGAATGATCTCCCAGGTAAACCAAGTGCACTTAAAAGTTTTTCAAAACTGAAAAATTTGTCTCGAATGTTATAGAATTTTTATTATGTTATCCTCTTGGTTGCATAAGAAAAAAATTTGACAGACATGAAAAATATAAAAATTAAATTGATATTTGATTTGATGCGTGGATTTTATAGTTGAATTTTATTTTTAATAACTTTTTATACTTATGTCTTTGAGTGTGCCAATTTCTTATTTCTGTGTATTGAAGCTTTAATTTTATATAATGTAGATTTATAAGTTCCACACATCTTTTAGACGAGCGTGATAAGGGCCTGAAAGATTTTTTTTTTTTTTTAAAAAAAATACAGAGAGACAGCATCGTCATGCTTTAACCCCAAAAAATTTCTTGTTTTTGTTTGAGAGATAAAAAATTCTACTCTTTAGGCTCTCGAAATTTCTACATAAAAGTGGCATGAAATTAACATATTACCTGTTTCTTTCCCTTTGGTCCGTTGTGCGGTTGATTCTTTAGATATGGTATTTCTTACTTGTTTAGTACAACGGCTGCTCAAATGAGAACGCAAACTTTGGCCTTCTGAAAAATGAGAATACAAATTTGCAATCTAGCTGTATTTGTGTTAGCTTCATTTCCTTTTGACGATTTCCGTTTATACTCCCACAACTCCTTTGCACGCATACACCCCGAGATGCCACCGTGTGTGCGTGTCCCGAGCCATTTAGTTTGATAAAGAAAGGAGATTTCCGCCAACCCCTTCTTTTTTTTGGCCTGCCGAAATTTCGAAGGAGAGTTTGGAATTACTCATTGTCTATTTTGACGAGAATAAGAAAAATGACAAATCTAACAACGACATTATGAACTAGAGCAAAGTTGTATTATTTTTCCTTTGGCCCCCTCCCCGTTTCTCCGAAACTGCCTCATAACATTTAATACGTTGCGCGTGTAGCTTTTGAATTCAATGCTGGGATTAGAAAATTGACTTCAATTGCTGCAAACTTATTCCAATCTAACTGAGTCAAGAGGTTGACTATGACCAAGAACCATTTGCAGAATAATCTTCTACTAGCCGCTCCCAGCGCTTGAACTCAAGTTGAGCCCCTGAATTCCAATTTTCGAACGCCAAGTAGATCCGACGTCAGCTTTCTTTTAGTAAGGCAAAAACACATTAAAAACGCTAAGCATCCTTCCCCGCAAATTTGGGAACTTTACTTGCTATAATTTGCGTGTGCACTCTAGTACAAAATAGAAAAAAAAAATTCGTAAGATTCCCTTAGAATTAACAAAATGATGTTAAATTATTATAATTTATAAATAATAATGACTGAACTATTTCAAATAATTTGACATGTAACAAATAAAAATTATTATCATAATTTTTTTACATATATATTTTTCTGTATAAAATCTTAAAAGTGTATTACTATAAACTTAATTAATAAAATTAAGTCTATAGGTATGAGACAGTAACTTATTTATGTTGTCTATGATGCAAGCATTTTACATCCTCAGTCTAAAAGATAAACAAATAGAAAATAGAAATTACAGAGAAAAGGAAAAGAAATCTTTAAAATTTTCATTACTGATTTCACGGTTTAATCTTCAGTAATTACGTTACTATGGCAGTACATTGATTTAGTCGTTGAATTGCCATCTGAATCTAACAAACCTCGCATGTCAATCTCAAAGCTTATGCACACACGTATAGAAAAGAAAATGTCGCGCTTTAAGTCCCACAAAAATGGTGCACAAAACCTTTCAATCTCGTGAGTATAGAATATTTGTGGCACATCAAAACGATACTTTCTCGAAGCGAAATGAATAAATAAGTTGTCTTAAATTTTAGGAAATTCTTATAATTAAATTTTAAATAATTTTAATTTTTAATTTTAATTATATATATATATTTTTTGATAAAAATTAATCTAATTACTAGATATATAATTTAATTTTATAGATATTTTTTAAAAATACACTCTATATATATATATATAGAGAGAGAGTAAAAATTAAAATTTTAAAATTAATTTAAAATTTTAATAAAATTCAAAATTTAATAATAAAAATTATAAAAAATTTAATATTTTTTGAAAACTTATTTCTTAGAATGGAACTATCATTAATTATATAAAATAATCAAGGTTTTCAATTTTTGAGATTTATAGAAGATTGATTGATAATATAATTATTTATTTGATTTATTATAATTTATTTTAATAATTAAAATTTTAATTTTTTATCTTTGAAATTTTAAATTTTAATCTTAAAAAAAATATAAAATTTATAAAAATAAAAAATATATATTTTTATTATATAATTTATAATCTAATTAATCTCATAATGAAAGAAAAAAACAAAACAATTATGTTATTTATCGATTGGTTGCTAAGAACACGTTGAAACTTGGAAGATTATGTCATGAGAGAATATTGACAATCTTTTGTTTTTTTTTTTTTTTTGAAAAGTGAATGATTAATTTTGTTTGTAACTCCTACACAATTTCAACTAAAGCAGTGAAATTAACTTTTCTTAAACAGTGGAATTACGTGGGAAGGTAGATGTTTGTGAAAGTTCCGAGCATGGGACTTGATAAATTGACAGCAATGGGTAGAGTAGCTAACAAGAAATTATCGACTTTTCGTTGAAATTCAATTAGACCCGCACATAAGTATGTTCTGACACTTGCTTTCGTATGCCTCCTGTCCTCGAGAAAAATAAGTAAAAAGAAATTTTTTAAGCAACGACTTTGAATAGATGAATTAAAAGACTTCATCAAATTCAAATAAACTGCGTCCAAACATTGGTAGTCCGAAGGTTTTTGAATTATGAATCTATATTTGGATTGAGCTGATTGTTTGCATTGACTATTTAAATGAAATTTATTTACATATAAACAGATATTTTCTATAAAATTTTATTTAACAAATTTATGTCTATGTATGGTAGATAGTAAATTTATGTGCTAATGAAATTTTTGACTTTATTTAATTTAAAAAAAGAAAAAAAAATAATTTTATTTAATATACTATAGTATAATTGATTCATACAATTTTTTTATGTGATTTATCAGTAAGATTAGTTATAAAGTAAAAATTTCCATTAATTCAATAATTTTCCCGCCTCGGTGGCTTAATCAACGCGTGATCTTCACCACCACGAACCTTTGATTTGGTCAAGGTAAGCGGTCATGACTCGTGAGAAAGAGACAAAAGTAGAATCTTTGGGATATCGGACGCGGTCCCATAAATAAAAAAAAATGGATTGGCTTCATTCACACAAGTGCTATTATTACGTGTCAATATCTCATTGGATAATAGATTGAGGTTATAGTTGAATATTGAAGCCAAAATGTTTATCGTTTATGGGCAAACAAGAACAAGGAGAAAATCAAAGATAGGCTAAAGTACGCTTAGCCACTTTTCTTGGAAAATTCCCGAGTTTTCTCTCTCCTGTCTCCCTGTGCCAAAACCTCTCTATTCCTAGTTGGCTTGATGCAAAATTTCAAAGCTTTATCTTCGTAACTTTTCCTATATATACCAGAGGTTCTCTTTAAGCCACGTATCCGCCAAACTCACAATTAAAGCTCCGCAAAAACTCTCTGGTCTCACTGACCAATATTGATTGCAAGGCACCCAAAGATGAGGAGCAGTCATACAAACAATAATTCCCGACCTTTTCTTATTAATTATTTCCTTTCATTTGTAGTTTCTTTATGGTTTTTGTCACCCACGGAAGTGTTGGTGATGGCACAGAAGACAACAGTTCCAGTGAATGTAGGCCTGATTTTGGACTTCGATAAACAAGCTAGCAAAGTGGAGTTAAGCTGCATCAAAATGGCTCTATCTGATTTCTATGACTCTAATGGTCATTACACGACCAGGCTGGTCATCCAACCTAGGGATTCTAGGGAAGATGTTGTAGCTGCAGCTGCCGCAGGTAATCAACTCTCTTTCTCACGCATTTTTAATCGACCCCTTCTCTATCTCTATGAAAATTTCCTCAATTACCCGTTTTCTATTTGGCTCAAGCTTCTGAATGGAATGGGGAACTCTCCTACTAATAACTAAATAATCTTTGATGGAAAAAATAATAATAATAGAAGATGAAAAAACAGGCTAGCTAGCGATCTGGCCATCGTATGTTAGTATCTAGAAGAAAATTAAAATCTAATTTATCTTTTATAGTTAAATGTCTGTGTTGCATTACAAGAACTCATCAGGCATTCTCTTGGTTAAGTAATGAATTGATTAGGGTGTTTGACCTTAAAATCTTGGAGTATGTAAATATGCATTGGAAGGGGAAAAGCAGTCTGTAAACCGTGAGAAGCACCATAATAAGATCTAGCCATAATTATTATCTATAGTTAATTAATATTTGTCCTTTTTTCTTGTTTGATGAGAATGATGGTAAGAATCACTTGTTAGTCCAATTTTCATTAATTAAATATCGTGGTAGTTGGTACCTAGAAGCTTATTATAACCTCAACAAAGGATGAAAACGTGTTAATTTGTATTTATTTTAAATTTCGTTAAGAAATTCTTAGATAAAAAATTTGGTTAGAATTACTGCCTATGGCTTGGCACGTAGTTCGGTCAACTGGTATTTGCCTGACTTTTTTTTTTTTTTTTCAATAGCCATGCTATTCCATGACTCTTACTGTTTCTTCCCAATCAAATAAATATACTGCGAGTTTATCATATACATACTTTGCTTTTTTTTTTTTTAACGAGAAAAAGGCTTCACTTTTTCCTCCTATCATTACATCATCATCACATGAACGATTAAATAATCATGAGGATCGATAAAAAAAAAAATAGTTGATTAGAAAGTTGCTCACTTAATGTTTTTTTTTTTTTTTTTTATATATTAAGCAAGACGAGATTCTCCGGCAGTTTCCAAAGCTGACCTTTTGAGAGTCAAGAATAGCAGCAGTCATGTAATCATACGTATAACGTTGAAAGTTGACTTTTTGATAGTCGACATTGCGGTTTTTGGTTTGAGGAATGGGACGGATCCCGTGTATCTCTGGGGGATCTTATAGAGTATTTGCGTGTTCGTTCCAACAATTTCAAAAAGTATTTCCCTAACTTTAATTATTACACAATTTCTTTAATATATAAGCCACATATACAGAGCTTTCCATTTATGCTTCCATTAATCCCGGGCTCTTCTAACAAAAGAGGTAAATTCACTTTTAAGCTTAAAAAAAGTTGTTAATAATACAATAATCATCACTATTTATTAGTAAAATTATAACATTTTATTTATATTGTATTATAATAATTAATTACATAGCTTTTATTTTTAAACGATAGTATCATAAATATACATTTAATTGTCACCCACGTCTAAAAATTGTTGATTTGACCACAGCTCGCTTGATTATAATTTTTTCTTCCGTTATATTAAAATGCAGGTCTTGACCTGATTAAAAACGAGCAAGTGCAAGCGATGTTGGGGCCAACAACATCAATGCAGGCCGATTTTTTGATTGATATCGGAGAGAAAGCTCAGGTACCCATTTTGTCATTTTCTGCAAAGAGTCCTTCACTCACTTCCACTCGGCATCCATATTTCTTTCAAGTCACCCAAAATGATGCCACTCAAGTGCATGCCATAAGCGCCATGGTCCAGGCCTTTGGATGGAAAGAAGTTGTGCCCGTCTACATTGACAACGAATATGGCAAGGGGGTCATACCTTACTTGATCGATGCTCTGCAGGCAGTTGATGTCCGTGTCCCTTACCGGAGTGCCATTTCTCCAGTAGCCACCAATGATCAAATCGTTGAAGAGCTTTACAAACTGATTAGCATGCAGACCAGAGTCTTCGTCGTTCATGTGTCTTTCCATCTTGGGTCACGTCTTTTTACCCAGGCAAAGAAGATTAAAATGATGGGTGCAGGCTATGCTTGGATCATGACTGACGGCATGACTGATTTCTTGAGTACGCTGAATACTTCAGTCATTGATTCAATGCAAGGGGTGTTGGGTGTCCAGCCTTATGTTCCAAATACGGGAGAGCTAGATAGTTTTCGGGTTCGATGGAAAAGGAAATTCCTTCAACACAACCCGGATATCCTTAATGCTGATATGAACGTTTATGGACTATGGGCATATGATGCTACAATGGCATTGGCCATGGCAATTGAGAAAGCTGGGACTACAAATCTTAGCTTCCAAATGCGAGGCAATTTGTCGACCAATGCAACGGATTTGGAAAATATTGGGGTCTCTAGGAATGGTCCAAAACTCATTCAGGCGCTATCAAATACTAGTTTTAAAGGCCTTTCAGGAAATTTCAGTTTTGCTGGTGGGCAACTACAATCTTCAGCTATCCATATAGTTAATGTGAATGGCCAAGCGGCTAGAGGGATTGGATTTTGGACAGCCAAAGATGGACTGGCCAGAACGTTGAGCTCACCCATAACGAGTACTAATACATATTCTACTTCTAATTCCAGTCTCGCACCTGTTATCTGGCCAGGGGACACAACTTCTGTTCCAAGGGGCTGGGACTTTCCAACCAACAGCAAGAGGTTGAAAGTGGGAGTGCCATTTAAATCTGGGTACACTGAATTCGTGAAGGTCACCATGGATCCTACCACTAATGCTACAACGGCCACAGGTTACTGCATCGATGTTTTTGAGGCTGTAGTTGAATCCTTGCCTTATGCTTTGCCTTTTGACTACGTTCCATTTGACGTCAGTTCTGCAACTTATGATAGTATGGTCCATCAAGTCTATACAGGGGTAATCCTTTTTATATTCTTCTTTCTATCATAGTTTTTTTTTTTTTTTTTCAATTCGCTGACAGGAATTTATTTGTTTTACTGGCCATTGACAACAGAAATTTGACATTGTTGTGGGAGACGTGACAATTAGGGCCAACCGGACATTGTATGTTGACTTTACGTTACCATATACAGAATCTGGGGCATCAATGATTGTGCCAGTCAAAGACAACAAAGGCAATAATGCATGGGTTTTTCTGAAGCCATTGACATGGGACTTGTGGGTGACAAGCCTTTGTTTCTTTGTTTTTACTGCTTTCTGTGTATGGGTTCTGGAACACAGAATCAATGAAGATTTTCGAGGACCTCCTGCCCATCAAGTTGGCACTAGTTTCTGGTTTTCCTTCTCCACCATGATTTTTGCGCATCGTAAGCACAATTCAAGGATCAATGCGATCAAATTTATTTGAATTTACATGTATAGCTATGATTCACTAGCGCTCTTTGCATTTGTGCTTAAACCATGATTGCAGGTGAGAGACTGGTCAGCAACTTGGCTAGATTCGTCATAGTCATTTGGTGTTTCGTTGTTTTGATTCTTACACAAAGTTATACGGCCAGCTTGACAAGCCTTCTAACAGTACAGCAGCTACGGCCCACTGTAACTGATGTAAACAGTTTGATAAAAAACAGAGAGTTTGTGGGATACCCGGAGGGATCGTTTGTTTTTGGGCTCTTGAAAGGCTTTGGTTTCGACGAATCCAGGCTTATATCTTATAATTCTACTGAACACTGCAACCAGCTTTTTGACAAAGGAAGCGGCAACGGTGGTATAGCTGCTGCGGTCGACGAAGTAGCTCCCACAAAGCTGCTTCTGGCACAGTATTGCTCCAAGTATACCACAGTGGAACCTACTTTTAAATTAGCTGGCTGGGGTTTTGTGAGTTCACTACCTGCAATTTTCATCTTCCATTCCGTTAACTCTTGTAAACTTGAAGGTTGGTGTTCTTTTCCTTCTCTTATATGGGTACTAATATTTTTGTTTTTGACTTTTAGGTTGTGCCTAGGGGTTCTTCTCTAGGACCTGATATCTCAAGGGCAATTCTAAAAGTGACAGAGGGAGATAAAATGAAGGAAATTGAGAATGCTTGGTTTCGCAATCAGAGTAACTGTCCTGATTCAAACACTTTTGACACTTCAAATAGCCTTGGTCTCAATAGTTTTTGGGGTCTATTTTTGATTGCTGGAGTAACCTCAGTTTCAGCTCTCGTGATATTCATGGCCACGTTTGTTTATAAACACCGGAGTGAGTTGAAGCCCTCCGATTCAGGATCTTCAATGTGGAAAAGGATTCGTAATTTGTTTAGAAGGTTTGATCAAAGGGACTTGAGTTCACATACCTTTAGAAGTACAGATAGAAATGTCAATGCTATTAATGCTATTCCTCTTATGGTGGGTGCAACAAGTCCAACGGTTTATTCAGTTCACACAGAATTTCCAGGAGAGCAAGGAGGGTCATCTTCCGGATATGGTGATCCTAATACAAACGGGCAATCACCTCAAAATCAGGTGGCTTTCAACATTGAGCTCACTCGTCCACCTATAGAACGACCTGTCGCTGCTGAAACAACCCATTAAGCAACAGCTATTGAATCAGTCCACGTTATTGATTTGTAAATCAAATGTCCTTTACGGAAGCCTTGCTAGTCTCTCCAAATAGTATGACATCTCTCCTCTGTTTATTGTAAGTAAGAACAAGAGATCCCAATAAAATGATTAAAAAAATTATTAAGTACACAAATGGTATAAAATTATATACATTATAATTATATTACACAAATAATATATGATATGATACAAATAAAATTTGATATTGTATAATAAAATTATATAAAAGTAAAATATTATTTTATATAAAATTTATATCATATTAGATATTAATTCATTTAATAAGTGTGTTTATATAATAAAATTTAGGATAAAAATTAAAAAATGCGAACTGCCAAATAAAACAAACAGTGTCTTCGATTGATTCCATTAGGCCCTCTCATTAACGTAACATAAATTAGTTGTTCAAAACAATATTCAAGGAATTATTAATAAGTGTGTTTATTCATGATAAAAATTTAAAAAAATGCAAACAGCCAAATGAAACAAGCAGTGTCTTCATTTGATTCCATTAAGCCCCTCTCATTAACATAACATAAATCGGTTACTCAAAACAATGTTTAAGGAATTATTCACCCACTCTCCCAAGTTTTATTCAGTCAGCATGTGAACTTAACAAAAATTTCGATTAACGTTTTGCCATAATTTTGAATCCTGACAGCCAACTTTTTGATATAATGTCTCTGTATTCTGTATTCTGTCGAAGAAAAAGAACAGAACTTCAGATCAAAGCAAAGTTTACTTTGACCGTTGCTGGCTATAACGTAGAGGAACATCTACAATGCCTGGAGGGAAAAATGTGTCAGCTGCTGCCCGCACTGCAACCTTTGCCACATTAGTCACACTTACAGGAGTGAAAATAGGGCCAACAAGTGGAGGATGGTTGAGTGGTTTTGCATGCTGAAGAACCTGCAGCGACATATAAGATATAATAAGTTAATGATTCCTAATGGAACAAGTGGGCGATCAAATCTAGCACAATCACACAAAGTTCTGATTCTCTTCTCACAGAAGACTAGAGCTAAAGCCAATGTGGGTGTTAAAAAAAAAAAATAAAAAAAAAAAAAAAGAAAACAGATACAGGAGAATACTCACTGTCAAATATTGGAAAATGACGTAAAGAAAAGAGGCCTACAATGCTCGGTCTTATTAGTGCAAACATTGGTTGCTTGGATGAACCTAATGGCAAATTGAAAAATTATGAGAAAATACAAGTCATCTCCAAAGGAGAACCAATTAGGTCCACAGGAATCTTCAAACTTCCAACTTTGCGAGTCCCATTAATAAACCTAGGCCTGAGAATCATTCCTGAACAAAGCAAGCAACACCCTGCGCACTCCCCTAGTAGCATGAAGTACAACATTTTTTTCCACTCTAAGGTTGTCCTAATGCATGTGATCCCCCACATGGCTGGGTCTGAAGAACGGTTAAATATGTATAGTCTTACTGATATTTTTACAAAATAAGAAAATTATTTTTAAAACCCAACTTGTTACTTTTACGTCACAATAGGGTAACTTTATCATTACATTAAGGTTCAATTGTCAAGCAATTCCACACTACAAGAGGTATAGTCCCTTATTATTTAGTGTTAAAAGTTTTAGGATGGTGTGAATGCCTTCCAATTTTTAAGAAGCATAAGAGTCTGCAAAAAAGATTTTTGGACAAAGCTACGAGGAAAGAAAGAGACTACACCTCCATAAGGAAACTTCATCATTAACTCCGTTTCAGCAGCTCACTAAGTGCACAAGGTACAAGTATCAATTTTTGCATGAAATTATGACTTTCTTTCACCATATAACTACTGAGAATCGGAAGATATACAGGAACATGCGGAATAAAATATGAATTCAAATTGTATCTTAATATGATACAGAATGATAATAGCAGCTAAATCCTGCTGTCAACAGTGAAAATAAAGAGGAATAGTGGATTGAGCTACTGAAATGTAGCTTTGAAATGAGAACACAAAATTTAGAAAAGATAAAACGGAAGTAGTTAGCCGCACCAAAATCAGCAGCAAAGAAGTAGATAAATCTTTCGATGCATGTAGACCAAGGAATGAAGAGCTAATCTCTTGATCTCATAAAAGCTATACAGGTAACAAGACACAATACAGAAGACATCCAAGTGTGGGAAATGTGTCTAAGGAAGGAAACCAACACTAAAGACCACATCGTCACAATGCACTTCCTTAAAGAGGCAATAAAACGAAGCACCTGCTATAATTCAAACCTTTATTTGAAGTAGCCCTAATTGCATACATGTTTGCAGTCCCATTAATCTTATACAAGTAAGATTTTTGAGCCAAAACCACCGACACAGGAAATCTGAAAAAAGTAAATTTAAATTAGCTAAAAATACCAATTTCTCATTTTCGGAAAGAATGTACAAGATAATCAAGTCAGTGCACCAAAGGAATTTGCTGCTTACATTATGTACCAGCACAAGTACACAAGCATACAAAAGAAAAAAAAATTGGTTTTTCTTTTTGTGACTAATGAAGCAACGTCCTAACGAGAAGATAATGGAATTACATACAACAGCAGTAACACCATTTAACGCTTCCTTCCATGAATCAGGTGAAAGCAGGTTTCCTGTTGGAAGAAACGCATTGACAAAAATATTTAGCGGCCTCAAAATGCAACCAGCTTGAGAATACCAAAAAATTACTACAAAAGTAAACCTTGATGCCAGATCACAATATTAGCCCATGAATCGTGCATTGATGACCTGCCAGACCTGAAACGAAGAAGTAAAAAAATTTTACGTAAATAGCACAGGAATGGAAGTTATTACAACATAACATTTGTTTATCATGAGAGAGAGGCCAAAAATGGGGCAACCACAACAAAATACCTCCATTAGACAATACAATGCCATAACACACAGTTCCAAATAAAAAACCAGAAGCCAAACTTTCTCAGACAAGTTCCGTGGTAGCAACGGTAAACTTAATAGGAAAAGGCACTCGATCGTACAATAATGAACAGGCTTCTTAAATCCTGAAGGCGTCATTCCATAAGCCAATGTTGGAGCAACGGACTTAAAATGAAACTGGAGAGCCATGAATGGTGCAAAATTCACACTAAGAGGCTAGAAATTGACTCGTAATCAAAAGCAATGAATGGTTTCGCGCCATGGGAGAGCAAAATACCTGCTAAGGCTAGCAACAGATTAACCACGATTTAAAGAACACGAATTTGTTGTTTACTTGATTAAATTTGTAAATATATGTTTAAAATCTCATCAACCCTTTTACAAAAGCAAATCCTTCTTTTGCACCATGAAAATACCATGAACTGAGATTGCATTGGTTGTCAAGCCGTGAGAAAATTAAATCCATATATTTTGTACTAATATTCTTCTTTTAGCCACTCAATATTTTCGCCCAAATGGAATGGAAACTAGTTTTTGGTAATAAGATGAATATAACAGCTGTTCGCATATTGCAAGGCCCAGTCCTGTCCCACCAGATTTTCAAGCATGATCTGCGCTTACTTGCATGTATTTTTTAAATAGAGTTGGTAATGCATTTTCTGTCATATTATAAGAGATATGTAATGGGTGCGCCTATGTTATAAATCAACCTAGAAATTTACCAAAGAGTGGAGTATCAAATTATGACAGAAGACATTTAATTCTGCATTCTCTCACATGAGTGCAAGGATAAATTCACATGGTATTCCACTTCCAGTATCCTAAACATCGCGGCGAAGCCAGCCTGTTGTTTCAGGGATTGAGATCCTTCCTCTTTTTCTCCATCCACAGTGTTTCCATTCTTAACTGGGGTGGTAGGTTCATCACCCCGTGAATTATTTTGGTAAGGTCCTTCATAGTGTTTTTTAGCGTGGTCACTTTTTCCATCACTTGTTTGAGGTGTGAATGTGCTCTCTTCTTTCAGTGCATTTTTTGTGGCCTGGTCAGCACATGATTTCTGATGGTGTCCTGCTTCTTCATAACAAGGATCTGGTACCACGTACAGTTTTATCCGGACTTTACATTCATGGGTAAACTCGATGGCATTGCTGCAAAAGATCTATAATATAATAGCATAAGGATCAAGCATGATGGTAACAAAAGTGTGTAGTATCCTTATAATAGCATGATAATCAAAAGTTGGCGAGGATTTGTCAAATCCTTGGAACATCTCCAATGATCTGAAATTCAAGACAATGCGTTAGTGCTACCATCAATTGTAAGATTGCTAGAAATTTAAATTTATAAACAATCAACAAAAAATGATTGCGAAAGAAATAATATTTATGTTACGTCAAATGCTTTTTCTTTTTTCTTTTTTATTTTTCTGTCCCACAAATTAAGAAATATCCGCGTGGATGGGGTGAAAAACTTTTGAACGGTTCCAAGTTCATATGGTAAGATAAGCACATAATACATAGACGAAATCGTTAGGTAAAACACCAACTTAGTAGCATTTGACGTTGAAGTAGAAATTGGGATAAGTTTGATGACACCAAACTAAATAGAATAAGTGATTTTCAACTAATTATTTTAAATAAGAAATAGCTTTGAATTGACAAAGTTGATATCCGAGAAGTTCCTCGATTTAGCCACAAACTTTACGCTTCAAGGTCAATAAATCATACCCACTAATTTTCTTATCACTCATTAGTTAATCTTTCTCGACCTCGGCAATTGCCACATGATGTTACAGCTGTCTTGCGCTATTACCTATTTAATTAAACCGGTCACATCAAATGAAAAAAAAAAAACCTAAGAAAAAGGATTTGCTTTTGTAAAAGGGTTGATGAGATTTTAAGCATATATTTACAAATTTAATCTTTAAATCGTGGTTTATCTGTTGCTAGCCTTAGCAGGTATTTTGCTCTCCATGGCGCGAAACCATTCATTGCTTTTGATTACTAGTCAAATTTCCAGCCTCTTAACGTGAATTTTGTTCTTACCATTTTTTTAATTATCTTAAAATGTAAAAAATAATTATTTTAAATTATATATTAATATCATTTCCATCAAAATAAAATTCATTTTCATTAGTATATAACAAAATTTTATACGAATTTTTTCATACGATAAAATAAATTTAAAATTAATTGATGGTTATATTTACTAAACTTAAATTTTTAAAAAATTATTATAATTTTAAAATTATTTTTTAAAATATTTATAATATTTTTGTAATAATAATAATATAAATAATCAGATTTTTGATATGAAGATAGAAAAATAAAAAGAAGAAAAAAGAAATTTAATAATCTGAACAAATGATAGTTTCGGAGTATTTATAGATGTGGTGATAACCTTTAATTAATAGATATTTTTAGTCTGATAGTTAAAAACTTGACCTTTTAATAAAAGGTCATAAGTTCGAACGATATAGACATAATTTTTATTTATTTTCTATCACTCCTAGACACCACATTTTACAGTTATTTATTAAAAGTCATACTTATTACTCAATAGATATAATAAATAACTTTTCATTCCTTTTTATTTTAAAAAGTCCAATAATCTCCCATCATTGTCAAAATATTGAAACATGTACAGGATTTACAGCAATTTTATAGTTATATACATAAATAAAGGTATCTTAAAAATTGAATTTTTATATAGTGAAAAGTGCATTGCAACATATTTGAATAATATGGTAGACAAGTTTTGAACTAACTATTTTTTTTGATAAATTGTAAAAACAATTCACACACATGACGGTACAATATTATACTTCTCTTTTTAATAATTGACACATTAAAGGCCATTTTATCCATATCCTTTTCATGAATGCTTTAATGTCAAACCCTTTAACTTAATGGAACGACCTAAACATTCCATATTCATATAGGCATATTGGGGGCCCCACTATAAGACACCCTTTTAAGTCTGTTAAGAGTGTTAAACACTCGTTCTCCCAATTTATTGTAGGAACTAAGCACTATATAACCTTGGAATGAAAATAAAATCAATTATAATGCTTTAATCACACTGATGATTTACTTTGACTCATTGAACTCAAGACTTGACGTTATATCAAGCATTGAGTTGAGTTTCCATCATGGGTGATTTGTATTTATAGGCTTGAGATTCATCCCTTTTGATATCTTATTCATCATGTCTCTCGTTAATCCTTTTGTTAAAGGATCAGTCATGTTTTGACTTAATCTTACAAAATCAATTGTGATCACTCCATTTGTGATTAAGTCTCTCACATAGCTATATCTAAGTTCAATGTGTCTGGACTTACCATTATATACTTGACTATACAATCTTGCCAATGTCGTAGCATTATCACAATGTATATAAATAGGTGCTAGTAACATTTTCCATAAAGGAATCTCATAAAGTAAATTCCTTAGTCATTTTGCTTCTTTACTTGTCGAAGTTATTGCTACAAATTCTGTAGGCATAGTGGAATCTGCTATGTAAGTTTGTTTCTTGGAACCCTAAGAAATTACACCCCCACTGAGCATAAAGATCCATCCATTGGTAGAAGTATGATCTTTTTTATCAATGATTCAATTGGCATCTAAGTATCCTTTTATAATGGAAGGATGACCAGTGTAACTTATACCATAATTCTTTATTTTCCTTAAGTACTTCAAAATTCTTTTTATTTCATGTCAATGCATGTCACTTGGATTACTTGTGTACCTACTCATTTTGCCAATTGCATAGGCTATGTCTAGCCTTATATATGTCATTACATACATTAGACATCTTATCACCTTGACATATTCCAATTGTGATACTAGATTTCCAACATTCTTGGTGAAATTCATATTGGGGTCAAACGGGGTAGAGGCTGGCATACAATCTTTGTGATTAAATTTATTAAGAACCTTTTCAATATAATGTGATTGAGAAAGCATTATGCTCCTTTAGTCTTGTAAAATTTTGATTCCAAGGATGACATTTGCCTCACCCATGTCTTTCATTTCAAAATTGCTAGATAAAAACCTTTTGGTAACATTAACTTCTTTTAAGTGAGTCCCAAAGACTAACATGTCATCTACATACAAACAGATAATCACACATTTTTCTTCTTTGAACTTACTATAGACATACTTATCTGATTCATTAATCTTGAATCCATTGGCAAGTATCACCTAATCAAATTTTTGGTGCCATTACTTAGGTGCTTGTTTTAGCCCATATAAGGACTTAACTAATTTACAGACCTTTCCCTCTTGACCAAGTACAACAAATCCCTTAGGTTGCTTTATATACACTTCTTCTTCTAATTCACCATTTAAGAATGCTATTTTTACATCCATTTGATGAATTACTAAATTATGAATCGAAGCAAGTGCAATGAGTAACCTAATTATAGCAATTCTAGCCATTGGTGAATATATGTCAAAATAATTGACACCTTGTTTTTGTGTAAAGCCTTTTGCAACCAGCCTAACCTTAAACTTTTCTATAGTTCCATTGACCTTCATTTTCTTTGTGAAAATCCATTTGCATCCAATTAGCTTTGATCTAAGTGGGAGGTCTACTAATTTTTAGGTGTTATTACCCATAATGGAATCCATTTCATCATTTATTGTTTCCTTCCAAAACATGGCATCTTACGATTTCATTGCTTCATTAAATGTTTTAGGATCATCTTCAATATTGAAGCAATAAGAAATTTGATTACTTACTGATTCCTTTGTCCCTTCTACTAGGAACATGAAGTAATCAGAACTGAAAGTCTTTGCTTTCTTTACTCTTTTGCTCCTACGAAGTTCAATGACTTCATCATTTTCATTTCCTTTTGCTAACATATCATTTTTCTTATCAAAAACTTGTTTTTGTTTTGAATTTTTAAGAATAGAGATAAACCTATGTTCATAAAAAATAACATCTATCGATTCCATTAGTGTGTTTACAAGTATAGAGTTATTAAGCTCTATGACAATGAATCGATATACCTTGCTATTATGAGCATATCCTAAGAAGATATACTTAATTCCTCTTTCACCCAACTTTTTCCTTTTGGGTTCAAGAACTCTAACAATTACTCTACAACCTCAAACTCGTAGGTAATTAAGGTTTGACTTCCTTCTATTTCATAATTTATATGAGGTTGTTTTGTTCCTTTTTGTTAGAACCCTATTCAAAATATGACATGCTATAAGCAATGCTTCCCCCCAAAATCCATAGCTTAAGCTAGAAGTTAACATCATGACATTAACCATTTCCATGAATGTTCAATTTTTGTGTTCAGCAATACCATTTTGTTGTGGTGTGTAAGGAGTAGTTGTTTGATGAATAATTCTCATTGACTCAAAGAATGTAGTGTCATAATATTTTCCTCCTCTATCCGATCATAAGCATTTAATAACATATTCACATTATAATTCAACTTCAGATTTATAGATTTTGAATCTTTCAAGAACTTTATTTTTAGTATGCAATAAGTAAACATGACAATATCTAGAATAATCATCAATGAATGTCACAAAGTATTTTTTCCCTCATAATGTTTGTGTGTTATGAAAATGACATACGTCACTATGAATTAATTCTAATATATTGGAAGAACTTTGAATACTTGTAAATGCACTTTTAGTTATTTTTGTTAACATACACGGTATGCATTTATCTTTTGATACATCAAAATATGGCAACAATTCCAATTTAACCATATCATATAATCTTCTAAAATTTATATGTCTTAATTTATTATGCCATAAAAAAGTATGCTCAACAATATAAGTAGAAACATTAGTAGTATTATTATTAGTAACAATATTGAGTTTGAATATCTCATCATAATGATAACTCTTTTCCACAAACACATCTCCTTTGGAGAGGATGAAGTTATTAGCCTCAAATACAAGTTTGAACCTATATTTGTTCAACAGACTACCTAAAACCAAATTTTTCCTAACTTCTGGAACATAGATTACATTGGTAAGAGTAATGATTTTCCCAGAAGTGAATTGCAATTCTACTTCCCCAATTCCTATAACAAGAACTACAGTAAAATTTCTCATGTACACATTGTGCCATCAAATACTAGTTTTAATCCTTTAAAGAGACTTTTGTTCTTGTAAACATGTCGAGTAGCCCTAGAATTAATCCACCATGCAGTGTCATCTTCTATCAAATTAATCTCTGTGATCATAGCAACTATTTTCTCATTTATTACTCTAGAAGAGGCTTGCTTTTCTTTTTGCTTTTTGAACAACTAACACTCATATTTGTAGTGTCATTTCTTATGACAAAAATGACATTTGTTATTTCTCTTCTGTCTTTTATGTTGACTTTTGTCATCACTAAATTGATTCTTCCTTTTGTGGAAGGACTTGCTTGATTATCCTTCCTTAATTACATGCACTTTTGAAATGTGAGAGCTTTGCTCTTTGGTTTCTTCTTGCATGCAAAATTCTTCTTCTACATGAAGATGGTTAGCAAGCTTTTCAAGAGAAGTATCTTCTATTTTGTGTTTAAGGCTTCTCTCGAAATCTTTCCATGAAAGAGACAACTTGTCTATTATTGAACTCACAATAATGGTTTCATCAATAAACATCTTGTGTTGTGAGAAGTGATTGAGTATTCTTTCAATCTTAGCAAATTTCTAGCCTCTTAGTGTGAATTTTGCATCATTCATGGTTCTCCAGTTTCATTTTAAGTCCGTTGCTCCAACATTGGCTTATGGAATGACGCCTTCAGGATTTAAGAAGCCTGTTCATTGTTGTACGATCGAGTGCTTTTTCCTATTGAGTTTACCGTTGCTACCACGGAACTTGTCTGAGAAAGTTTGGCTTCTGGTTTTTTATTTGGAACTGTGTGTTATGGCATTGTATTGTCTAATGGAGGCATTTTGTTGTGGTTGCCCCACTTTTGGCCTCTCTCTCATGATAAACAAATGTTATGTTGTAATAACTTCCATTCCTGTGCTATTTACGTAAAATTTTTTTACTTCTTCGTTTCAGGTCTGGCAGGTCATCAATACACGATTCATGGGCTAATATTGTGATCTGGCATCAAGGTTTACTTTTGTAGTAATTTTTGGGTATTCTCAAGCTGGTTGCATTTTGAGGCCGCTAAATATTTTTGTCAATGCGTTTCTTCCAACAGGAAACCTGCTTTCACCTGATTCATGGAAGGAAGCTGCTGTTGTATGTAATTCCATTATCTTCTCGTTAGGACGTTGCTTCATTAGTCACAAAAAGAAAAACCATTTTTTTCTTCTTTTGTATGCTTGTGTACTTGTGCTGGTACATAATGTAAGCAGCAAATTCCTTTGGTGCACTGACTTGATTATCTTGTACATTCTTTCCTAAAATGAGAAATTGGTATTTTTAGCTAATTTAAATTTACCTTTTTCAGATTTCTTGTGTCGGTGGTTTTGGCTCAAAATCTTACTTGTATAAGATTAATGGGACTGCAAACATGTATGCAATTTGGCCTGCTTGAGATAAAAGTTTGATTTATATGCTGTTAAATTTTGTCTGTTGCTTTTTTTTTTTTTCCCTGTTATGATCATTGACTAAATTAATTGTTGGTGCAGAATTAGTTGAATGTTATCCTGAAGAAAGTAACAGGAAGAAAAATGTAGAAAATATAATGAGAAATTGAAACCCTTGCATGTTTAAAGTGGATAATTGAACCCTTATGAAAATTGTTATCTCATTAGAAAACAGAAGCAGGTGCTTCATTTTATTGCCTCCTTTAAGGAAGTGCATTGTGTAGTCATTAGTGTTTGTTTCCTCCCTTCGACAAATTTTCCATGCCTGGATGTCTTCTGTATCGTGTCTTGTTCCCTATATAATCAAGCGATTAGCTCTTCATTCCTTGGTCTACAGGCATCAAAAGATTTGTCTACATCTCTGCAGCTGATTTTGGTGTGGCTAACTACTTGCTGCAAGGATATTATGAGGTAAAGGTATTTATTTCCGTCTTATCTTTTCTAAATTTTGTGTTCTCATTTCAAAGCTACATTTCAATAGCTCAATTCACTACTCCTCTTTATTTTCACTATTGAGTGCGAGATTTTGCTGCTGTTATCATCCTGTATCATATTAAGATGCAATTTGAATTCATATTTTGTTTAGCATGATCCTGTATATCTTCTGTTTCTCAGTACTTATGTAGTGATCTCATGCAAAGATTGATACTTGTACCTTGTTCACTTTGAGAGCTGCTGACACGGAGTTAATGATGAAGTTTCCTTATGTAGGTAAAGTCTCCTTCTTTCCTTGTAATTTGATACAGAAATCTTTTTCGCAAACTCTTATGCTTCTTAAAAATTGGAAGGCATGAACACCATCCTATAACTTTTGACACTAAATAATAAGGAAGTATACCTCTTGTAGTGTCAAATTGTTTGAAGATTAAACTTTAATATAATGGTAAAAGTTACTCTATTGTGATGTTAAGGTCCCAAGTTTACATTTAATGATTCTTTGGACCGACTATGTGGGATCCACATGCATTAGGGCACCCTTAGTTTGGAAAAAATGTTGTACCTCATGCTACTAGCGAAGTGAATAGGATGTTGCTTGCATTGTTCAGAAGTGATTCTCGGGCCTGGGTTTATTTATGCTACTCGCAAAGCTGGAAGTTTGAAGATTCCTCTGGACTTAATTGGTTCTCCTTTGAAAATGGTAAATCAATCGTCTTTTCTCATAATTTTTCTATTGACCATTAGGTTTCTCTCTACTGAAAATACGTTATACAAACCTGGGTGATGTATATTCATCTAAGCAGCCAATGTTTACACTAATAAGACCAAGCACTGTAGGCCTCTTATCTTTACGTTTTTTCCAATATCTAATAATCTTCTAATTTATTTTAAAAAAAATTGTCAATATTCTCTCATAATATAATCTTCTAAATTTTAATATTTTTTACAAGTAATAGATAAATAGTTTAACTATTTTTTATTTTTATTTTTATTTTTACAAGACTAATTAGGTTATAAATTATATAATAAAATTTTAAAGATAAAAATTTAAGTTTTTAATCATTAAATTGAAATACGGTCCGAACGATTTTCAGCCGGAGTGTGCATAGGAGGAAAAAGGGAAAAGGGAAAAGAGAAAAAGGTAAAAAGAAAAGCGCGACATTTTCTTTTTTACGCGTGTGTGCATAAGCTTCGACATTGACGTTGGAGCTTTTATATGCGGCAATTCAACGACTAAATCAATGGACTGCGATAACGACGTAATTACTAAAGATTAAATCGTGAAATCATTAATGAAAATTTTATAACTTTGTTTTCCTTTTCTTTGTCTTTTCTCTCTTCTATTTATTTATCTTTTAGATTGAGGATCTCATGGCCTTATTACTGTCCTATATCTCCACAAACTTAATTAATAAAATAAGGTATATAGTAATATATTTTTAAGATTTATATGTAAAAAAATATATGTATAAAATAATAATAATAATAATTTTTAATTTATATATATATATAATTATTTGAAATAATATAGTTATATTATTTATAAATTATAATAATTTAAAATATTATTTTGTTAATTACAAGTGCATCCAATCAAATTTTTGTTTATGAAAAAATTGAAACATTCTAAAATTTGAGGTGACATTTGAAATCAAGGTAGCTAAGTTATAATTAATTTTTTCTAGCATGTCTTAAGGTGTACGCAGAACTCTATTATTCTCTAAAGTTGAGGTATAAAAGTTAATGGAAGCGACAAAAGGTAATATTTTATATTATTATAAATTATATATCCTCTTTAGTTAATTGTGACAAGCAAAAGTGAATAACATTATTAAAATTAAAATGACTAATGTTCCCTAGACCGGATGTATAAGTATTACTAAAGCAACAATCATATGAAATTTATATTACATTCCACTTGTTATCAATTGTTGCAAGTAGAGTTCCCAAAGTTGCGATCTGGGAAAAGATGCTTAGCGTTTTTTATGTGTTTTTGCCTTACTGAAAGAAAGCTCACATCGGATCTACTTGGCGTGCGAAAATTAGAATTCAAGGACTCAACTTCAGTTCAAGCGCTGGGAGGTGCCAGTAGAAGATTATTCTGCAAATCGTTCTTGGTCGTGGTCACCCTCTTGATTCAGTTAGATTGGAATAAGCGTGCAGCAATTGAAGTCAATTTTCTAATCTCTACATTGAATTCAAAAGCTACACGCGCAAAGTATTAAATGTTATGAGGCAGTTTCGGAGAAACAAGGAGGGATCAGAGAAAAATCAAGACAACATTGCGCTAATTCATAATCTTCTTGTTACATTTGTCATGTCTTATTCTCGTCAGAATAGAAAATGAGTGATTCCTAACTCTCCTTTGAAATTTCTGCAGGAAAAAAAAAAAATAAAAAAAAAAAGAAAAGTTGGCTGAAATATCCTCACTTTCTCAGAGTAAATGGCCCAGGACACGGACAAACGGAAATCGTCAAAAGGAAAAGAAGCTAACACAAACACTAGCTAGATTGCAAATTTGAATTCCTCTCCACAATCTTGACATTCTTTTTAAAATATTTTATTCTCATTTGAGCAGCCTTATTGAACAAGTAAGAAATACCGCATCTAGAGAATCAACCGCACAACGGACCAAACGGAAAGAAACAGGTAATAAGTTAATTTCATACCACTTTTATGTAGAAATTTCGAGAGCTTAAAGAATAGAATTTTTTATGTATCAAACAAAAACAAGAACTTTTTTGGGCTTAAAGCATGACAATGCTGTCTCTCTGTTTTTTTTTTTTTTTTTAAGAAAAAAAAAAGAAACAAAAAGAAATGTTTCAGAGCCTAGTCACGCTGGTTTAAAAGATGTGTAGAACTTCTGCATTATATAAAATTAAAGCTTCAGTGGCACACTCAAAGATACAAGTATAAAAAGTTACTCAAATAGAGTTGAACTATAAAATCCACGCATCAAATCAAATATCAATTTAGTTTGTTAATACATTCAATCTTTCGACTATGCATATTTTCCATGTCTGTCAAATTTTTTCCTTATGTAACTACAAGACGACAAAATAAAAATTCTATTAAGACTCGAGGCAAATTTTTCAGCTTTGAAAAACTTTTAAGTGCACTTGGTTTACCATGTAAGATCATGCACCAAGCCAATAATACTTTGACACATCAGCAATATGCTATGATTTTGTTGATGTATCAAGGTAGTTTTTAATTCATCAAAGAAACAAAAAATAAAAAATAGGAGTAGATTTTAAATTGGTGGATGCATTTTGTCCACCATGACTCTGGACTACACCATTAACCTCTTGACACATCAGCAATGCCAGCAAATTTTATTGACTTGTTACATTGCTACTAAGTTGGTAACAATCCTACGTAGTGAAGCTAATACACCTTCACAATTTTATTCGCCAGACACATGGTAATTATAAGGTAGATCCAATTCTCCTAAAAAAGGTTTTGTACCCAAAGCACTTGAAGAAAACATCAGTAATTCGAGTCAATATTCAAATACTCCTTCACAGACAAAATCCTGTATTGAAGTGGGTAACATTATTCGATATTTTTCTTTTTCTTTTATATTTGAATCAATTATTTCGTATCTTCAGATCACAGATGATTGATAAATATCTTACCATTAAAGGCCAATATGAAATTATTGCACAGTAAACCATTTTATCGTGCAAAAGCTACATATCCCTTCAATTGCAACAATCCCAATCAGCCCCTCTCACACATCACCTGTGGATTGGTGGATTTCTGATAGTTGGCGCTGCTGCACATGCAGCCATTTTTATGGTAAGAGATTATGATCCAACTACTCGATACAACGATCTATTAGATCGTGTCCTTAGGCATCGCGATGCAATCATATCACATCTCAACTGGGTATGTATATTTTTAGGCTTTCACAGTTTTGGTTTGTATATTCATAATGATACCATGAGCGCTTTAGGGCGCCCTCAAGATTTTAGATAATAGTAGATAGAAACAATGCTCGTAAGGAGTCCTATTGAAACCAAAAAATATAGGCCTGCCTGCCATCCACACCAGAATAAATGGAGTTTTCTGAAAAAACCTGCTAGTGGAGGAAGACCTCCTAGGGATAAGAGACATAGGGCTAAAGAGAGGGCCAAAAAAGGATTTTTCGTGTATAATCCTGCATTCGATATAGATGAAATTTAAACAGTAGATCCGCTTTTTCTTTGATTTTTATATTTCTTTTTCTTTGGACTCCGAAAAAATCTGTCGATATTTCTGATTAAATTCTTCTTGGTCCTCGTTATTCTATAAGAATAAATAAAAGGAACCTTTCTTCTTCTCAGCCATTTCGGGTTAAGAAGATGCGAAGGCGCCTCTCTCTCTATAAGACTATAAGAACGGTGCGTTCCGAGGTGTGAAGTGGGAGAGAAGGGATTTCATAATTGGGAGATTCTCGAATAGATCAACCTTTCAAACTGCTGCTGAATCCATGGGCAGGCAAGAGACAACCTGGCAAACTGAAACATCTTAGTAACCAGAGGAAAAGAAAGCAAAAGCGATTCCCGTAGTAGCGGCGTGACAGGATAACAGTCCAGCATTCTGAGTAACTTAAAAGAATATGCAAAACAGAGGTACCGACTTGTTAAAGAGGTATGCCCCACATCATTCACCCCTTGAATTAGGGTCCATTCCAGTCGATGGGCTATCAGCAAAATACTCCTGGTGCTTTACTTTCATTAATGCATAACAATGTAATCTTGCTACTCTCCATTCCATTTGGCAATAACAATTGTTATTGAAAATAATAAATATAAAATCAAAGATACAAGAACTCAAAAGACAAGCTAAAGAATCACAAATTTCATTAATGCATAACAATGTAATCTTGCATTCTCAAGCTGACTTTCAGGTTCTGACGCCAGATTGTACACTTGTTTCATAATATAGACTATGATAGACACTGGATTGAGGAAAGGCTGGATGCCTCATAAACAATTTCAAAAACCAATGGCTAGGGAAACCCTAAAACAGACATGAATACTAAAACTGTATTTATCTATGTTCTAGCAACAACTTTGATAGTAAATCCATGCATTGCTTTTCCAGGTGAATTATGAAAACCATTACTGTTCCTGTTCCTTAGGGATACAATCTGTCGATAATTTGTGACCCTATATCATCACAATAAAGCCCTGAAACAATAAAGGAATCCATGCTGCACATCTCGCCCCTACATACATCATTCCTTCTAACACTGAGCTAAGTATTTTCTTGATACTTTTACCAAATATCTTAACCATATTGAAAAATATTCCCAAATATCCTCACCATTCAACCTTCAATTCTATTTGGAAAATGTCCAAAGGTTGAATAACACAATCTGCTCATTTTCAGGTTGAAAACACAGAAAGTTTTTGACCCAGTCAAAATTAAGTGGACAGAACTTCTGCATCCTGAGTTCTGGAAGCGCACATCACAACAACAATGAAGGCCAAAATAGTAAATTGGTCGGTAGAAAACAAAGAATGTTAGATAACCACTTTGGGCTTACCTCATGCAGTGCCTTGCACAAATCTTCCATTGTCAATATTAGCCGTTTATCCTGCTCCCAATAAGAATTACTATCAGCCGAAAAGAAGCAGGTGCTAAAATTGTAGCACCTTTTGCTGCTTCTCCCTTTTGTCCTTGATTTACTGCTGCCTGGTGTGCATTGCATTGCCTGTATGACGAGTGATAATTTTAAAATCTTACAAAAGATACAGAGTTAAAATGTGAAAAGTTAAAATATCATCACTAAAACCGTAGCTGGGAGTCTGTCAAGTGATATCAATAGTTGATGCAAAAAATTTTACTCTCTTGACTCTTAGTTCAAGTCCTACTGACTATGAGTGGAGACATAACCAGACAAAAACCATGCTTTTGCATATAACACAATCGATGTGTAATAAAATCCAACAATCCAACAACCCAACAATATAATTGGAAAAGGAACATCAGCAATTGTGCATCAAAGTAAAATATAATTGCATTATACTGCTATGGCCAAGTTCAGTTCCCAACAGCAGTCCTCTTGTATGAAACTACAAATGTTTTGATAGATTTTGACACTCATTGGCAACACACACATGAAACCCTTGATTTGCAACCGACAATCCATGGCCTTCCACGAGCAGGGTTTTACCATAAAATCATTGACGAAATCCTAACCAACCCCCCCTTGCGCCCTGCACGAAGAAGGAAGAAAAATTAGGGGGAAAAGTGGCCTTAAGAACATATACATACTAAAGAGCTTCAGTTACAACCTCTGCAACAAACTTCTGAGTAGCAACAGCTACTAATCTGATCCTGCACAAGGAGCACCAATAATTGAATTCAATATGATCCACTAAGACAAAGACAACAGCGTCACAAAAAAGAAAAAAAAAATGAAGGAAAACGCTTAACGCAATTAAGAATGTAAGATAGTTAAAGAAGCTATCTAAAGCAAAGCCTAGAATAGAAAAAAGAATAAATTGAAAGCAAGGAATACCTACAATCGGACATCGGGACACTGAAAGCCACTCTTTGCAATCTGCCAGAGAGGTTGAGAATAATTAGAACAGAAAATTTGGTAAGCAAACCACAATAAAATGTATTTAAAAAAAAAGAAGGCAGTGAGCGAATCATCAGGGAAAGAATACAGTTGGAGTGTGATTCATCAGGTAGGCCAGAAATTCTGCCAGGGCAGCCGGGTCATTGTCGTGCCTGCCCTCCGTCGACTGCTGACTGTTGCTATTGCTATTTCCGTTGCCGTGATTCATCAGCCTCTATAACGCTCTCCCTCTCTGCTTCCCACTAGGCTTTTTATAGACGTGGGCGTTCCGGTCTCCATGGACGTTTCCTTCGATGCTTTGCTGTTGTGGGCCGACTGTCCCATGTTGTTTTGGGTCTCTTAATCTATTGAAATTGTTTCGAGTGTCTTACATAAAAAATTATCTATGTTTTGACCAAACAAATTTCTAGAAAAAAAATGGTATATGCTTTCCGGTTAAATTGTCCGTCAAACACACTTCAGTTGTTGCTTGTATTTCTATTTTCAAAATATTAAATTTTAATTTTTTTAAAAAATATATAAAATTTATAAAAAAATTTTATTTTATTTTTTTTATATCAAATTAATTATAAAAAATTTTTATATTAATAGATTATATATCAAAATATTTTTTGTATAAGATATGATCTTTTTTATTATTATTAAATAATATTTTTATGAAATTAATCTTTATAAATAAATTTTTTTTTAAAAAAATAAATATTAATAATAGTTATTATTTAAAAAAAAATTTTTTACACACTTATCAAGTATTACAAATGATTAGTTTTAGTAAAATTAAAATATTAAAATTGAGATTTTTTAATTTCAATTATAATGAAAAGAATGAGACGTAATTGATAAGATAAAAATAATATATCATGATTTATGTAACTTATTTTCAACAAACATTCTAATGAAAAATATGTTATATATAATACAAAGTATTACTATATTAAGAATACTTTAAATCTTACGAAAACTATGTTAGTCTCTCCCACATAACATAACATCTCTCCTCTATTTGATTATGGTTAAGAACTTCACATTTAATATAATAATAAAATAAAAAATTAAGTATACAAATTATTAAATAAATAAAATTAATTATATTATAATTATATTATATAAATAATATTTAATATTATAAAATAAAATTATATAAAAATAAAATATATTTTTTTATATAATTTTTTTTAATATTAAATTTAATTTATAAAATATCAAGTATTATTTCATTTCATATAAATTATATTATATCTATTAGACCGTACATTTATATAATAGAATTTAAGATAAAAATACAAAAATGCAAATTAGCAAATTGAGTAATCAGTGTCTTCATTTGATTCCATCAAGCCCCTCTCATAAATCAGTTGCACAAAATAATACTCAAGGAATTATTTACCCACTCTCTCTAGTTTATTTAGTCCGACATGTGAACTCAACAAAAATTTTGATTAACAGTTTTGACATATTTTTGAATCCTAACAGCCAACTTTTCTGATATAGCGTCTCTGTATTTTGTCGAAGAAAGAAATGAAATTAGATCGAAGCAAAGTTTACTTTGACGTTTGCTGGTATGCCGTGAACATATACAATGCCTGGAGGGAAAACTGGGTGAGTTGCTGCCCACTTTAACCTTTGCCACAGCAATCACACTGACCGGGGAAGTGAAAATAGGGCCAACAAGTGGTAGCTGGTTGAGTGGTATTGCACGCTGAAGAACCTGCAGCGACATGCAAGATATAATAAGTTCATGATTCCTACCTAAACGAGTGCGTGAATAAATCTAGCATAATCACCCAAGTTCCGATCACTTCTCACAGAAGACTAGAGCTAAAGCCAATTTGGGTGTTCCAAAAAAAAACATATACAAGAGAATGCCCACTGTGAGATATTGGAAATGACGTAAAGATAAGAGGCCTGCAGTGCTTGGTCTTATTAGTGCAGACATTGGTTGCTTGGATGAATATATATCATCCAAGTTTGTACAAGGTATTTTCAGTACAGAGAAATCTAATGGTCAATAGAAAAATTATGAGAAAAGACAAGTGATTTACCATCTCCAAAGGAGAACCAATAAGGTCCAGAGGAATCTTAAAACTTCCAACTTTGCGAGTCCCATAAATAAACCCAGGCCTGAGAATCACTCAAACAAAGCAAGCAACACCCTGCTCACTCTCACTTCACTAGTAGCACGAAGTACAACATTTTTTCCACTCTAAGGGTGTCCTAATGCATGTGGCTCCCACATAGTCGGGTCCAAAGAACGGTTAAATGTACATAATCTCACCCATGCTTTTACAAAAGAATTGTTTCTACAACTCAAACTTAACTTTACGTCACAATAAAGTAACCTTTTCATTATATTATGGTTCAATCGTAAGCAATTCCACACCACAAGAGGTATACTTAATTAGTGTCAAAAGTTTTAGGATGGTGTTCATGCCTTCCAATTTTTAAGAAACATAAGAGTCTAAAAAGATTTCTGTACAAAATTTCAGGAAAAAAAGAGACTCTACCTCCATAAGGAAACTTCATCATTAACTCCATTTCACTAGCTCTCTAAGTGAACAAGGTACAAGTATCAATTTTTGCATGAAATCATGACTCTCACTATATAACTACTGAGAATTAGAAGATATAAAGGAACATGCTGAACAAAAATTTATACTAGTTCTCCCGACTTGCTAAAAAAGGGCACCACATAAATAAGAAATATCTTCGAGCCAAATAATTCTGTCTCAAATGTTATTTCCCTCTTTGCTGGTCTTCCTTTTTTCCAAAACTTCTCTCTTGAAATCTTGAGACTCCTTAGCACCTGCTCCACAGAAAATTTCTACGTCTGTTTTCCCCCAGAATGTCCTGAAAAGGGACGGCAGAAAACATTGGTATTCCAGTTTCAAGTGATCAATTCCCGGAAGAAATATTAGACAAACTGCAAAATGAAAAACAAAAATCCTTGTTCATGGGGAACTGCAGTTAGTTCCAAGGTCAGAATTTAATGAAAATGTAAGTTTCATAGAACAAAAAACTTTACAGCAAACTTATCAAAACTTGAGTAGTAACTTGGTTAGCAATTAATTACCTTCTCCTGCAAACATGGAAAATGATTTTAGATAAAGTGATATTTTAACTCTTTGTCCTGAGAACCAAAAGAAAAAGAAAAGGTCCACTGCAAGAAATTTGGCAAATGACGATAGAAACCATCGTAATAGCAAAAATGAAGCATTAAATCCGTGAAGAAATGCAAGTTTCTTATTGCACATTTAGATGCAAATCTGGCTAGACAGTAGTATATTTATGAAGTACCTCTTGCAACTTAATTCAACAAAGAAAGAACATGTAAATCATTAAATGAAAGTCCAAAAGAAAAATTCACAAAAAATATATATGCAGCACAGCAGTAGCTAATTAACATTCTTTAAGAAATAATTACCTGGTTGCCTATAACAACAGGAGCACTTTGAAGTACAAAATGTATCTGCTCTTTTCAGTATCTGCGACAACTCCTCAACCGGTGAGGACTGCTTTTCCAACTTCTCCCTGAGAAACTGCTCTCTCTGGATGCTGGCCTCCAAAAGCTTCTCCAACTGCGTGGGCACGCAGCTTCCAGTAAGTTATGGTATGATGATTTCACGCAAAAATTGAAGCTTGTACCTTGTTCACATAGAGAGCTGCTGTAACCGAGTTACTGTTGAAGTTTCCTTATGGAGGTAAAGTCTCCCCTTCTTTCCTTGCAAATTGTTTGGAAATCTTTTCCTAGACTTCTGTGCTTCTGAAAAATTGGAAGGCAAGAACACCATCCTAAAACTTTTTGACACGGAATTATACCTCTTTACGCGGAATGGCTTGGAGTGCCTGCCTTGGTGTTAAAGTACGCTTATTTTATTTATTCTATTGTAACGTGAGCATCACGTGTTCCAATAACAGAAATAACAGTCATTTTATAAAAATAAGAATAAGGTTTGGTACATGAAACTCTTGTCTAAAACCACCTCCAGTAGGACACTCTTAGAGTGGAAAAAGTGTTGTACTTCATGGCTTCATGCTACTTGTTAGGCGAACACAGGGTTGGGCTTGCTTATTCATGAAATATTTGACATGTGTTCAGGGGTGATTCTCAGGCCTGGGTTTATTTATGGGACGCACGAAGTAGTAAGTTTGAAGAGATACGTCTGGATCTAATTGGTACGGTGAATTGCTTGTGAATTTCTCATATATTTTCATTTTTACCGTCAGGTTTCCCTGCAGCGAAGGTACGGTTTACAACGTGAATGTATATAATTTCATCCGAGCACCCAATGGTTACCCTAACAAGACCAAGCACTGCCGGCCTCTTGTCTTCGTGTGTTTTTCAGTATCTGGCACTGCCGATTTTCTTGTCTCTTTCCTCAACTGGGCTTTGGCTCTAGTCTAAGGTTCGATGCACTCCAAGTTACGTAAGTCGTGTCAAAATAATTATTTTTTTTTTTAAAAAAATATTATTATTATTATTATTATTTTCCTTAAAAAAAACTTGATTCATTTATAATCCTCTGTTAGTTGGATTAACGGATCCTCCAATTGGAAATAATAAACAAAAAATGTATAGATCATTTAAAAGAAGTTCTAACCTAGAAATATACATAATAAATATACATAATATATTGTCTAATTAAATTTTTTTTTCATGTGCAAAAAAGAACATTAAAGAATTTATAGATATTGATAAAATTACAAATATTGTTAATCAAGGAAAAACATTCATTGTAATGACAAGAAAGACTTGAGCCAAAAAAATCTGTAATTAAAATTATATATTATTGAGTACAAGTTTTTGTTGATAAACCAAAAATCAAATACATCCAAGTTGGGCTTGTATAGAAAGTATGAATAAATTAGATTTATACTTGGAGTTGTTTCATACTATAAATATAGACCTTAATACTAAAAAAAAAAAAAATCATTGGATTAACAAATTTACGTATTTTTTCCAATCAACACCGTCATTCATTCTTGGAGCAGAAGCAATCTGCTTTGCTTTACTATGTCATTTCTTATATAATGGTGGAATAGACTCAGACACATTAAATACACCTTATAAATATATTATAAATTTTTATTGAATTTAATGTATTAGATCTATAGATATCTTTTGAACATCATAAATTAATTTTTAATCTACTAATTTTTTAAATAAATTATATATTTAAATATCAACTAAATCAATAATTTATTAAAATTTTTTTATTTAATTAGAATCAACTTATAAAATAAAAGTAAAGATAACTATTCTAATTTTATATATTTTAACAAATATAATTAATTATTATAATCATTCAACTTGTTAAATATAAATATTTTATTTTGTATTAGTAACATTATTTATTTAATAAATTCAATTGATTAATTTAAATTAATTTTTTTATTATAATAAATTAACAAAATAATAGTTAACCTAACAGTTATATTTATAGTTATAATGACTAAAAAAAATTGAAAAAAATATTTTATTTTTGATTGATGATTATTAAAAAATTAAATAATATTATAAAATTTATATTATTATTATATATTTAATATAAGTTCAAGATATATAGGAACTCTAACCATATCTCAACTTATAATCAATCCATAAATACTAATAGAAAATAAATAAACACTCAAAAACAAGTACAAGTTCAAGTATCATTGAACAATTACTTATCATATCAATTTTGCTTTCTTTAGATATAAGCAATAATTCAACATAACTAGGTTAAATTTACTAGAATAAGAATGTCACAAATAATATATATATATTGATAATAAATCAAACAAAAGAATTTATTGAAGAAAAACTTTTAAGAAGTTAAATTTAAATTGTAATTGCTAATTCAAAAAATTTATTATTGATAAGCCATAACAATTACACCTATCAAAGCAACATTCCCAACAGTGCCAAGATTAAAATCCTTGTAATATTATAAATCATTCATAAATATCACAGTAAGTATAATTAAAACATTTATAGTTCCTACATAAATGAAGAGCTACATGGTAGCTATGAAATGAGAGTTTAATAAAATATAGAATAAAGATATATAAAGAAAAAAAAATCCTAACAAAAAGGCAAAAAAAAAAAAAAAAGGGTTGGCATGTAATACCACTCCTAAGTCCCTTAATGTAAGAACTAATAAAAAAAAAGATTAAAAGAAAATTATGTATTGGTCCAGGTAAATTCATTGTATGTTAAAATGATAGATTAAAAAATCAAATTGTTTTTTCTTGATCTTATTGGTTTGACCAGGAAAAAACTCGATTATATTGGATTCTTAATTAAATTAAACCTTGAGGGATGTAAATTAATGTAGGTTAAAGTAAAACTATTGAACTAATGTCATCCTTCTGGGAAAAGGATAGTTTAATACTTTAAATTTAAATTTCAAAATAATTATGAATAGAATTAAGGATATATTAATAGATTTTCAATTTAAATTAAAATATGATGCAATTCTCACCAAACAATTGTATTAATAATTGATATTTGTAATTATTGAATGAATAAAATGAAAGAAAACATCATTCTAATTCTCTCTCTCTCTTTTATTGGTTATTATTATTATTATTATTATTATTATTATTATTATTATTATTATTATTATTATTATTATTATTATTATTATTATAGATTTCATCTTCTAAATAATTTCTATCTTCCAAAATTTTCAATATTTAACAGAAAAGGGTGCTTATCCTCAAATAACTTACAAATATTTAAAGTCTTATATTTTTATTCTATTAATTTACTACTTTCAATAACTTTGTCAATTTGAATATTTCATTTTCCTATCAATGTTGTGACATCAAGTTTATAAGAATTAAATTAAATTTAGGTTTTTGAAACCACAAGTTGCAAAAATCCAAGAAGTCACAATATAATAATTTTATATTCATATCCAATAATTGATGGGTGTTATGTTTTCATAATTTATAAGAGTTAAATAAAATATAAATTTGAGAAACTAAGAGTTTGAAAATTAAAAAGGGCATTCCATAACTTACTTGCAAGTTTTTTCAATTTTTATTTTTTGTGTCTTTGGAATTTAAAATGGAAATTATGCCCCTCATAACTATAAATAAGAATATTAGCATCATTTCCCTTTCCTCTTGCCTGCTTCCATTTTGCTTGTGATGCACTTGAATTTTCATGTATTAACATTTGAGCTTTAAACTATTTATTGATTTTTTTTAGACCTAATATAAGGTGTTAGGAAGATTTTTTTGATTCTGATCTATCTCATATGCTTAGAGATAGTCTAAGTTTTTTTTCAATGACCATAAGTATGCTACTAACAATATTGATCAAAGATTTTAATTAACTAAGATATGAATTCCAAATATTTGATTTAAAACTCTAGTTTATTCTTTTTTTTTTCCCTTACTATCTTTGTTTTTGGCATTAACAATTAGTTTCATAGTGATATTGATATGTCACTCTATATTGATTCATTTTTTAGTTTTATGTTATGCATCAAATTTCAAACACCAAGTTGATCCAAAGTTCGCTTTCTTTTAGTAAGGAAAAAGCACATTAAAAATGCTAAGCATCCTTTCCTAGGTTGGAAATCTAGGAACTTTACTTGCAACAATTGATAACAGGTGGAATATAATATAAATTTCATATGATTAGAAATAATAAACAAAAATGTATAGATCATTACAAGAAGTTCTAACGTACCAATATACATAATATATTGTCTAGTTTGATGTTATGCATCAATTTATAAAAAGAATATAGAAACCTTGACCCAGATAAGAACAAATATAGAAGTATTATAGGTTGTCTATTGTATCTATCTGCTATAAGACCAAACATCATGTATATTATGAGTCTACTATTTAGATTTATTCAGTCATTTAAGGAGACTTAATATGTACCTAATATGCATATACAAATATTTGTTTATTTTAATATGATCATGTTTGCAATATAACATCAAAAGCATACCCTTTTTTTTCCTAACTTTTAAATATATGCTTACAATTTTATCACATATGAATTTTGAGATAAAAATACATATGTAATGCGTATGTAAAACTATTTAAAAACTATTTTGATGCATTAACAAAATATTAACATATTGTTGATGTGTCAAAATATTTTTGTGTTGGTGCACAATCTTAAGTTGGTAGACTAAGTGCACTTAAAAGTTTTTCAAAACTGACAAATTTATCTTGAATGTTATAGAATTTTTGTTATGTTATCCTTATAATTACATAAGAAAAAAAAAATTAATAGACATGGAAAATATCCATAGTCATAGATTGAATATATTAACAAGCTAAATTGATAATTGATTCATTGGTTTCAAGTTTAAGGTTTTTGAATTCCTTTCTCTACATTCGTACCAACAATGACAATGCAACAATGAAAGCAAACAAGGCTTAAAGGGTGAAGGAATTTGAATATTATAAAAATGGCTTAGCGAGATCTTAACTTCATTATATATGAAGCATGTTTAAAATACAAAATTCAAAATGAAGAGTTATGCAACTTTTATAACTTGAAATTCATATTAAAATTGAAGTTGGAAGTGAAGAGTATAATCATTAAAAGTTTAAACTAATAAATAAAGATTATTTAACTCGATTAACAAGCTACATCTAATTTAAAATAAAGCAAGGACTCTAGAACTTGAAGCAACCAACTACAACTCCTTCCTTTGGCACCTATCATGACTGACTTTCAAATTTTTGAAAAAAGCTTGATCAAAGTTGCAATAGATAACTCATGACTACAAAATGTTTGCATCACCAAGATCTTTATTCCTCCTAGGTGCCATGATTTTGCATACCAAAAATTCTCCTTAACACTTCAAACCCTGGCCTTTGTAAACCTTTGGTTAAAATGTCTACCATTCAATTTGTGGAGTTGCAATGGATTAGATTTATTCCACTATTTTCTTAAGGTTTTCTAATGAAATGAAGTTTAATTTTGAAATGTAACATAAGATTTTTTGAAATAGCAATAGCAATGGTGAACTATTTGTCACATAAGATTGAGGTTGCTTTTGTTTGTTCTAGCTTTAGGTCAACATATGCCTTTCTGATTCTTATAGCTTTATTCACTACAAAGTTATTACAATAAACTTAGTTTTTATTGTGGATTAAACCACAATTAGTTGCTTTCTTAAGGATCAATTAAAGAATTCAAACCCTAGAGAAAACACATTTCCAAAGATGCTTTTCAAGTCATTAAGTGACCCTTCCTAGTCACTATCTATAAACCTAATAAACTTTAATTCTTTGTTGCCTTTAAACATGATTCCTAGATCAAAGGTACCTTTAATGTACCTTAATATTCTTCTAGTTGCTTTAAGATAAGTCTCCTTAAATGAATGCATAAATCTAGATAGTAGACTCATAATATATATGATTTTTGGTCTTGTAGCAAATAGATATAATAGATAACCTATGATACTTTTGTATTCGTTCTTATTTAGGTCAAGGTTTCCATATTCTTTTAGAATTTATTTCTAAGGGTGAGAGGAGTTGTTAAGCTTTTACAATTTTTCATGGGAAACTTTTGGAGTGCTAGTTTGACATACTTTGCTTAATTTATAATGATTCCTTGCTGTGATTGGTAAACTCATTGGCCAAGAAAGTAATACATCTTGCCAAGATCATTCATTTCAAATTAATTCCTTATATCTTCCTTAAATTGAATAACAAGTTTAGTATTATTCCCATTAACCATAAGGTCATTAACATAAAGTAAGATATAGAGCAAGTGAGACTTTCCTTCTTTGATGTACAAAATTGCATCATTATGACTCCTATTAAACCTTAGCCTTAGTAGGTACTTATGGATTTTGGTATACCAAGCTTTTGGTGCCTGTTTAAGGCCATAAAGAGCCTTTCTCAACAAGTAAACTTTATCCTCCTTATCATTTTTTCACAAACCCTTCAAGTTGATCAACATAGATCTCCTTATGAAATACACCATTCAAGGAGGCATATTGGACATTGAATTGATGTACAAACTAGCCCTTATGTGTTGAATCTACAAGTAAGAGCTTGATGGTGTCTAACCTAGTAACAAGTGCATAGGTTTTTATGTAATCTACATTAGGTTATTATGTAAATCCCTTTGTTATAAGGTTGACTTTTAATTTATTAACAAACCCATCAACATTAAGTTTAATTCTATTGATCCATATGAATAATATTGGCCTTTTGTTGCTGGGATTAGGATCTAGTTTCTAATTGTCATTCTTACAAGCAAAATTCATTTCCTCTTACATTGCCTTTCTCTATTTTGCTTGTTTAGATGCTTATTAATAAGTTATTGGCTTAAGGATTACAACATTACATATTTCATAGATGTCTGTAAGGCTTTTAGTTGCCATCATAGGCAAGTGATCAATGTCTTCCTCTTTAGAGGAATATGGTTTTTACTCTTACATTTGTATGCCATTGGAAGTCTAATTCTTTTTGATTGAACCTAAAAAATGTCATAATCTCAACTTTCACTCTTATAGAATTTGAGATGTTTGTTAATAGATATTTAGTCAATATTAACATTATAAATTTTGTAATTTTTTATAGTATTTAAATAGCTAATGCAGATTGCAAGGTGACTTTATAATCTATCTTAGTTATTTGACTTTAGATACATGAGCATAGCAAATGCAACCAAACACCTTTAATTGGCAGAAAAAAGGCTTGTTGCCAAACCATGCCTTAAAAGAAGTTGAATTTGGCATAGATTTAGTTGGTAGCCTATTTAAAAGCTAGACAAAAGTTGCAATAGTTTTTGCCTAAAACTTTTAAGGTAGATCTTTCTTTGCAATCAAGCACCTAGTCATCTCCATTACGGTTTTATTTTTACTCTCATAAAACCCATTTTGTTGGGGTGAATAGGGGGTTATTTATTGCGTTGGCAAATGTGCGGATTGCTTTGAATGAACTGGAGAAAAATTCTAGATTTGATCATGCATCTTGATTGCTTTTCAATCCATACTTTGAGCTTTTGAAATATGACAACCCCTTTTGACTACAATTTAAGGAAAAAGATTCAGTAGAACCTCGAAAAATCATCAACAAAAATGATGTAATATATGCTACCATTTAGTGGGTTGGCCCTTATTGGTCCATAGAGGTCTAAGTGAATTAATTACAACTTCCCTTTAGCCTTAGAGAACTGAGATGGGGAGAAGGGAGGCCTGGTTTGCTTCCTTAATTGGCAGATCTTGCATATAGGACTAGGTTGAGCTATATTAGAAGGATAAATCTAACCCCAGCAGCATGTAAGCTGGCTTGATGTGCCAAGAAACAAGGATATTCCAAAGATGCATCAAAAGAAGAATGATTAATGTCTCAGCAAAAAAGAAGACAAGAGTTGCTAGGGAGGGAAGCTTTGATTGCCAACGAGGAAGAGAAATATATCTGAGATTTATCAAGCTTACTTACATAATCTACTCCCCTTTCGAGAAGGTAGCAGGAAGATCCTAGTATGGGCAAGTCAAGGGTATGCCAAGCAGAGCTGTGCTGTTTTCCCAGTTTTCTTTCCATACACTTTACAAATTACGATGGCAATTTAACGTGAAGAATCCAAATCTGAGGGTGATGGTATAACGAATGACATACAATCAATTATAAGATTTACAAATCAATAACGTGGACTGATTCAATAGCTGTTGCTTAATGGGTTGTTTCAGCAGCAACAGGTCGTTCTACAGGTGGACAGGTGAGCTCAATGTTGAGAGCCACCTGATGTTGAGGTGATTGCCCATTTGTATTAGGATCACCATATTCGGAAGATGACCCTCCTTGGTCTCCTGGAAATTCTGTGTGAACTGAAAGGACCGTTGGACTTGTTGCACCCACCATAAGGGGAATAGCATTAATGGCATTGACATTTCTGTCGGCTTCAGTTCTTCTAAAGGTATGTGAACTCAAGTCCCATTGATCAAACCTTCTAAACAAATTACGAAACCTTTGCCACATTGAAGGTCCTGAATTGGAAGGCATCAACTCACTCCGGTGTTTATAAACAAACGTGGTCATGAATATCAAGAGAGCTGAAACTGAGGTTACTCCAGCGATCAAGAATAGACCCCAAAAGCTATCGAGACCAAGGCTATGTGAAGGGACAGAAGTGCTTGAATCAGGACAGTTGGTTTGATTGCGAAACGAAGCCTTCTCAATTTCCTTCATTTTATCTCCCTCTGTCAATTTTAGAATCGCCCTTGAGATATCGGGTCCTAGAGAAGAACCCTTAGGCACGACCTAAAAGTCAAAAACAAAAATGTTAGTACCCATATAAGAGATGTGAAAGAACACCAACCATCAAGTTTATGAGAGTTCACAGACTGGAAGATGAAAATTTCAGGTAGGGAACTCACAAAACCGAAGCCAGCCGTTTCAAAAGTAGGTTGCACTGTAGTATACTTGGAGCAAAACTGTGCCCGAAACAGTTTTATGTAAGGTACTTCGTCGAAAGCAGCTGCTATACCACCGTTGCCACTTCCATTGTCAAAAAGATGGTTGAAGCCTTCACTAGAATCATAAGTTTTAAGTCTGGATTCGTCGAAACCCAAGCCTTTCAAGAGCCCCAAAACAAAAGATCCTTCGTGCTATCCCACAAACTCTCTGTTTTTTATCAAACTGTTTACATCAGTTACAGTGGGCCGTAGCTGCTGTACTGTTAGAAGACTCGTCAAGCTAGCCGTATAACTTTGTGTAAGAATCAAAACAACGAAACACCAAATGACTAAGACGAATCTAGCCAAGTTGCTGACCAATCTCTCACCTGCAATCATGGTTTAAGCACAAATGCAAAGAGCGCTAGTGAATCATAGGTATACATCAAAATTCAAATAAATTTGCTCTCATTGATAACCAAATTGTGCTTACTATGCGCAAAAGAGAAGGAACCAGAAACTAGTGCCAACTCGATGGGCAGGAGGTCCGCGAAAATCTTCATTGATTCTGTGTTCAAGAACCCATACACTGAAACCAATAAAAACAAAGAAACAAAGGCTTGTCACCCACAAGTTCCTTGTCAATGGCTTCAGGAAAACCCATGCATTCTTGCTTTTGTTGTCTTTGACTGGCACGATCATTGATACCCCTGATTCTGTGTAAGGCAACGAAAAGTCAACATACAAAGACCTGTTGGCTCTAATTGTCACGTCTCCCACAACAACGTCAAATTTCTGTTGTCAATGGCCAGTAAAACAAATAAATTCCTGTCAGCCAATTGGAAAAAAAAGAACTAACTTTGATAGAAAGAAAAATATAAAAGGATTACCCCTTTATAGACTTGATAGACCATACTATCATAATTTGCAGAACTGACGTCAAATGGAACGTAGTCAAAAGCCAAAGCATAGGGCAAGGATTCAACTACAGCCTCAAAAACATCAATGCTGTAACCTGTGGCCTTTGTTTTATTAGTGGTAGGATCTAAGGTGACCTTCACGAAATCCCAATCAGTGTATCCAGGATAATATGGCACTCCCACTTTCAACCTCTTGCCGCTTGGAACAGAAGTTGTATCCCCCGGCCAGATAACAGGTGCGAGACTGGAATTAGAAGTAGAATATGTATTAGTACTCGTTATGGGTGAGCTCAACGTTCTGACCAGTCCATCCTTGGCTGTCCAAAATCCAATCCCTCTAGCCGCTTGGCCATTCACATTAACTATTTGGATAGCTGAAGATTGTAGTTGCCCACCAGCAAAACTGAAATTTCCTGAGAGGCCTTTAAAACTAGTATTTGATAGCGCCTGAATGAGTTTTGGACCATTCCTAGAGACCCCAAAAGTTTCCAAGTCGGTTGCATTGGTCGACAAATTGCTTGGCATTTGGAAGCTAAGATTTGTAGTCCCAGCTTTCTCAAATGCCATGGCCAATGCCATTGTAGCATCATATGCCCACAGTCCATAAACGTTCATATCAGCATTAAGGATATCCGAGTTGTCTCGAAGGAATTTCCTTTTCCATCGAACCCGAAAACTAGCTAGCTCTGCCGTATTTGGAACGTAAGGGTGCACACCCAACACCCCCTGCATTGAATCAACGACTGAAGTATTCAGCGTACTCAAGAAATCAGTCATGCCGTCAGTTATGATCCAAGCATAGCCTGCACCCATCATTCCAATCTTCTTTGCCTGTGTAAAAAGACGAGACCCAAGATTGAAAGACAAATGAACGACGAAGACTCTGGTCTGCATGGTCATCAGTTTTTTAAGCTCTTCAGCTATTTGATCATTGGTGGCTACTGGAGAAATGGCACTCTGGTTAAGGACACGGACATCAACTGCATGTAGAGCATTGATCAAGTAAGGTATGACCCCCTTGCCATATTCGTTGTCGATGTAGACGGGCACAACTTCTTTCCATCCAAAGGCCTGCACCACGGCTCTTATGGCATGCACTTGTGTGGCATCATTTTGCGTGGCTCGAAAGAAATATGGATGCCGAGAGGAAGCGAGGGAAGGACTCGTTGCAGAAAATGACAAAATGGGTACCTGAGCTTTCTCTCCGACATCAATCAGAAAATGGGCCTGCATTGATGATGTTGGCCCCAATATCGCATGCACTCCCTCGTTTTTAATCAGGTCAAGACCTGCATTTAATATAAGGGAAGAGAAAATTATAATCAATAAATCAACAAATTTTTAAAATTAAATACATATTTATGATACTATCATTTAAAAATTAAAATTATATAATTAATTATTATAATATAATATAAATGTACTATAATTTTATTAATAAATAATAATTATTATACATATATATAAATTTTAATGTGAACGTAATTTTATGGATAATAATTATATATATTATTAATATATTTTTTCGTTAGTATTATTGAAAATTCATTTTCATTCTAAATATAGATTTAGTTGATGTGTTAAAAAATATTAATAAAAAATACTATATATTTGACTTAAATTGTGTAATAATTAAAGTCGTTGAAATTGTTGGACTGGCTCTTTTGTTCAAAAGTTATTATCCGTGTTTGGAACGAACACGTATATACTCAATAAGATCCCTCAGAGATTCTCGGTTTCCGCCAACCAAAAACCGCAATATTAACTACCCAAAAGTCAACTTTCTACATGATACCTATGATTACATGACTGCTGCTATTCTCCACTGTCAAAAGGTCAGCTTTTGAACCGGCGAATCTCGCTTAATATATGGGGGAAAAAATTAAACAAAAAATGAGCAGCTTTCTAATAAACCAATTTTTGTATGGATCCTCATGATTATTTTAATGGTTCTTGTAACGATAATGTAATGATAAGACGAAGAAGAAAAAGTCAAGCTTTTTCTCGTTAGAAGCTATTAAAAATTTTTAAAAAGTGTCAAGTAAATAGCCGTTGACTTACGTGCCAACAAAGACTCAGACTTTTCTATTTTTCCTGTTCATTTTAAACATTTTGCTGAATAGTCAATAATTCTTCTAACAATAAATATAAAGTAACGCATTTTCTTCTTTTGTCGGATTATAAGTTTTTACATACCAACTACGATATTTAATTAATGAAAATTAGACCTACGAGTCGTTCCTATTATCATCATACAGCAGACAAATGTTAATTAATTATAAACAATATAATTATTATCGTTAGATCTTGTTATAGTGTTTTTCACAGTTTTTAGACTGATTTTCCTCCTTCCAATGCATATTTACGTACTCCAAGATTTTAAGATCATACACCCTAATCAATTCATTACTCAACCAAGACAGATGTTTAATTATAAAAGATATATTTTTTTTTCTTAAAAAATGAGGTGGGTGTTAATTAAATCTGCTACAAAGGCAAACAAAGAAACAATATTGACTTCAAGAAACAAAGAATTCTATCAACTGAAATCAGATTTTAATTTTCTTCCAGTCATTAACATACTATCATACTATGGCCACATCGCAAGCCTGTTTTTTCATCTTTTATTGTTATTATTTTTTTCCATCAAAGACTATCTAGTTATTACTAGGAGAGTTCCCCGTTCCATTCACAAGCTTGAGTCAATCAGAAAACAGATAATTGAGGGAATTTTCAGAGAGATAGGGAAAGGGTCGATTAAAAATGCATGAGAAAGAGAGTTGATTACCTGCGGCAGCTGCAGCAACAACATCTTCCTTAGAATCCCTTGGTTGGATGACCAGTCTGGTCGTGTAATGACCATTAGAGGCATAGAAATCAGACAGAGCCATGTTGATGCAGCTCAACTCCACTTTGCTAGCCTCGTCATCGAAGTCCAAAATCAGGCCTACTTTCACTGGAACTGTTGTCTTCTGCGCCGTCACCAACACTTCCGTGGGTGACAAAAACCATAAAGAAACTACAAATGCAAGGAAATAATTAATGAGAAAAGGTCGGGAATTATTGTTTGTATGACTGCTCCTCATCTTTGGGTGCCTTGCAATCAATATTGGTCAGTGAGACTAGAGAGTTTTTGTGGAGCTTTAATTGTGAGTTTGGCGGATACGTGGCTTAAAGAGAACCTCTGGTATATATTGGAAAAGTTACGAAGATAAAAGCTTTGAAATTTTGCATAAGCCAACTGGGACTAGAGAGGTTTTGGCACAGGGAGACAGGAGAGAAAAAACTCGGAAACTTTACAGGAAAGTGACTAAGCGTACTTTAGCCTATCCAAGACGGAAAATAAAATCAGAAAAAAAAAAAAAGTTCTTTGAGGCTTTTTTTTTTTAATAATTATTATTTTTTAATCCACTGATGTACTCCTATCACGTATTATAATATAGGGAATTGGCAGCATATCTCTATCACAGGTTAAGGATTGGAAGAAAGAGCAAGATCAAGCGACAAAAGCAATCCAAACTATTAATATATGTTCTTTCCTAATAACTTGGTGAGTGTATATCACATCTGTGTGTTTTTCTTGTTTTTTTCTTTTTTTTGAAAAAAAATGCGCTTAAGCAAGACTCTTAAAAAACACTCTTGACAAATTAGTTTGATTTTCTCCTAGTTCTTTTGTTCATAAATGATAAACATTTTAGCTTTAATATTGAATTCATTCAATTATAATCTCAACCTATTGACACGTAATAATAGCACTTGTCTTAATCAAATTCTAAAGCACATCCTGTGTTTTTCTATTTATCGGACCGCGTCAGATACGCCAAAGATTCTATTTTTGCCTCTCTCTCTCACGTGTCATGACCGCTTACCTTGACCAAATCAATGGTTAACTCTAACGTTGATTACCAAAGATTCTATTTTTGCCTCTCTCTCTCACGTGTCATGACCGCTTTACCTTGACCAAATCAATGGTTAACTCTAACGTTGATTAAGCCGACGTCGAAAATTATTGAATTAATGAAAAATTTTACTTTATAAATAATTTTAATAATAAATTATGTAAAAAAAATTTATATTTATTAATTACACTATTTATATTAAATAAAATTAAAATTCTCTCTTTCTCTCTTTTTTATCTGTAAACAGAGATTTATGAGGAATATCTGTTTATGTGTAAATAATTTTTATTTAGATAATTTGTGCAAACAATAAGTTTCATATATATATATATATATATATATATATATATATATATATAGCCATAATTCAAAAACTCTGTTATTTAAAGGAATTATTATGAAATGTATCTTTCTAAGCACGTAGGTATCCAATAGTTGCTTTAGCCTTCGTCACCGAATATGAAGCGTGAAATTCTCGAGCTGATGTTGACATACAACCCACTTGCCCGGCAAAACGACGCCTCAGAAAAGCAGAGCCAGAAATGTGGCGAGAAAGATCTTATAAATTGTAGACTCTACTTTAGTTACTAGCTGCCCCGTGATTTGTCCACTAAAAAAGACAAATGAACTCACAATCAGAGCAATAATTTCATTGAGCAACGTTTGGATGCACTGTCACTGTAGCTTTAATGTAATTGAATTTGATGAAGTCTTTAATTCATCTAGTCAAAGTCGTTGCTTAAACAATTTCCTTTTACTTATTCTACTCGAGGACAGGTGGCATATAACAGTGTCAAAACATATTTATGTGCGGGTCTGATTAAATTTCGACGAAAAGTCGATAATTTCTTGTTCGCTACTCTACCTCTTGCTGTCAATTGTCAAGTCCCTTGCTCGGAACTTTCACAAACATCTACCTTCCCACATAATTCCACTGCTTAAGAAAAGTTAATTTCACTGTTTTAGTTGAAATTATGTAGTAGTTACAAACAAAATTAATCTTTTAATTTATTTTTAAAAAAATTGTCAATATTCTCTCATAATATAATCTTCTAAATTCTAATATTTTTTACAAGTAATGGATAAATAGTTTAAATATTTTTTATTTTTATTTTTATTTTTACAAGACTAATTAGGTCATAAATTATATAATAAAATTTTAAAGATAAAAATTTAAGTTTTTAATCATTAAATTGAAATACGATCCGAACGATTTTCAGCCGGAGCGTGCATAGGAGGAAAAAGGAAAAAGGGAAAAGGAAAAAGGGAAAAAGGTAAAAAGAAAAGCGCGACATTTTCTTTTTTACGTGTGTGTGCATAAGCTTCGACATTGATGTTGGAGCTTTTATATGCGGCAATTCAACGACTAAATCAATGGACTGCGATAACGACGTAATTACTAAAGATTAAATCGTGAAATCATTAATGAAAATTTTGTAACTTTGTTTTCCTTTTCTTTGTCTTTTCTCTCTTCTATTTTTATCTTTTAGATTGAGGATCCCATGGCCTTACAAGTACCCAACAACGTAAATAAATTACTATCCTATATCTACACAAACTTAATTAATAAAATAAGGTATATAATAATATATTTTTAAGATTTATATGTAAAAAAGTATATGTATAAAATAATTATAATAAGAACTTTTAATTTTTATATGTAAAATTATTTGAAATAATATAATTATATTATTTATAAATTATAATAATTTAAAATATTATTTTGTTAATTACAAATGCATCCAATCAAATTTTCGTTTATGAAAAAATTGAAACATTCTAAAATTTGAGGTGACTTTTGAAATTAAGGTAGCTAAGTTATAATTAATTTTTTCTAGCATGTCTTAAGGTGTACGCACAACTCTATTATTCTCTAAAGTTGAGGTATAAAAGTTAATGGAAGCGAGAAAAGGTAATATTTTATATTATTATAAATTATATATCCTCTTTAGTTAATTGTGACAAGCAAAAGTGAATAACATTCTTAGAATTAAAATGACTAATGTTCCCCTGATGTATGAGTATTACTAAAGCAACAATCATATGAAATTTATATTACATTCCACTTGTTATCAATTGTTGCAAGTAGAGTTCCCAAAGTTGCGATCTGGGAAAAGATGCTTAGCGTTTTTTATGTGTTTTTGCCTTACTGAAAGAAAGCTGACATCGGATCTACTTGGCGTGCGAAAATTGGAATTCAAGGACTCAACTTGAGTTCAAGCTGGGGAGGTGCCAGCAGAAGATCATTCTGCAAATGGTTCTTGGTCGTGGTCACCCTCTTGATTCAGTTAGATTGGAATAAGCGTGCAGCAATTGAAGTCAATTTTCTAATCTCTACATTGAATTCAAAAGCTACACGCGCAAAGTATTAAATGTTATGAGGCAGTTTCGGAGAAACAATGAGGGGTCAGAGAAAAATCAAGACAACATTGCGCTAATTCATAATCTTCTTGTTAGATTTGTCATGTCTTATTCTCGTCAGAATAGATAATGAGTGATTCCTAACTCTCCTTTGAAATTTCTGCAGGGAAAAAATAAATAAAAAGAAAAGTTGGCTGAAATATCCTCACTTTCTCAGAGTAAATGGCCCAGGACACGGACAAACGGTAATCGTCAAAAGGAAAAGAAGCTAACACAAATACTAGCTAGATTGCAAATTTGAATTCCTCTCCACAATCTTGACATTCTTTTTAAAATATTTTTCTGAAGGCCAAAGTTGGTATTCTCATTTGAGCAGCCTTATTGAACAAGTAAGAAATACCGCATCTAGAGATTCAACCACACAACGTACCAAAGGGAAAGAAACAGGTAATACGTTAATTTCATACCACTTTTATGTAGAAATTTCGAGAGCTTAAAGAATAGAATTTATTTATCAAACAAAAACATGAACCATTTTGGGCTTAAAGCATGACAATGCTATCTCTCTGTTTTTTTTTTTTTTTAAGAAAAAAAAAAAAAACAAAAAAAGAAATGTTTCAGAGCCTAGTCATGCTGGTTTAAAAGATGTGTAGAACTTCTGCATTATATAAAATTAAAGCTTCTGAAGATACAAGTATAAAAAGTTACTCAAATAGAGTTGTTTTTTTTTTTTTTTTTAAAAAAAAAAAAAAAAAAAAAAAAAGAAATGTTTCAGAGCCTAGTCATGCTGGTTTAAAAGATGTGTAGAACTTCTGCATTATATAAAATTAAAGCTTCTGAAGATACAAGTATAAAAAGTTACTCAAATAGAGTTGAACTATAAAATCCACGCATCAAATCAAATATCAATTTAGTTTGTTAATACATTCAATCTTTCCACTATGCATATTTTCCATGTTTGTCAAATTTCTTCCTTATGTAACTACAAGACGACTAAATAAAATTTCTATTAAGACTCAAGGCAAATTTTTCAGTTTTGAAAAACTTTTAAGTGCACTTGGTTTACCATGTAAGATCATGCACCAAGCCAATAATACTTTGACACATCAGCAATATGCTATGATTTTGTTGATGTATCAAGGTAGTTCTTAATTCATCAAAGAAACAAAAAATAAAAAATAGGAGTAGATTTTAAATTGGTGGATGCACTTTGTCCACCATGACTCTGGACCACACCATTAACATCTTGACACATCAGCAATGCCAGCAAATTTTATTGACTTGTTACATTGCTACTAACTTGGTAACAATCCTACCTAGTAAAGCTAATACACCTTCACAATTTTATTCACGAGACACATGGTAATTATAAGGTAGATCCAATTCTCCTAAAAAGAGTTTTGTACCCAAAGCACCTAAACAAAACATCAGTTATTCGACTCAATATTCAAATACTCCTTGACAGACAAAATCCTGTATTAAAGTGGGTAACATTATTTGATATTTTTCTTTTTCTTTTATTTTTTTGAATCAATTATTTCGTATCTTCAGATCACAGATGATTGATAAATATCTTACCATTAAAGGCCAATATGAAATTATTGCACAATAAAACATTTTATCGTGCAAAAGCTACATATCCCTTCAATCGTGTGACAGGAGAACAGTCCAGCATTCTGGGTAACTTAAAAGAATATGCAAAACAGAGGTATGCCCCACATCATTCATCCCTTGAATTAGGGTCCATTCCAGTCGATGGGCTATCAGCAAAATACTCCTGATGCTTTACTTTCATTAATGCATAACAATGTAATCTTGCTACTCTCCATTCCATTTGGCAATAACAATTGTTATTGAAAAATATAAATATAAAATCAAAGATACAAGAACTCAAAAGACAAGCTAAAGAATCACAAATTTCATTAATGCATAACAATGTAATCTTGCATTCTTAAGCTGACTTTCTGGTTCTGACGCCAGATTGTACACTTGTTTCATAATATAGACTATGATAGACACTGGATTGAGGAAAGGCTGGATGCCTCATAAACAATTTCAAAAACCAATGGCTAGGGAAACCCTAAAACAGACATGAATACTAAAACTGTATTTATCTATGTTCTAGCAACAACTTTGATAGTAAATCCATGCATTGCTTTTCCAGGTGAATTATGAAAACCATTACTGTTCCTGTTCCTTAGGGATACAATCTGTCGATAATTTGTGACCCTATATCATCACAATAAAGCCCTGAAACAATAAAGGAATCCATGCTGCACATCTCGCCCCTACATACATCATTCCTTCTAACACTGAGCTAAGTATTTTCTTGATACTTTTACCAAATATCTTAACCATATTGAAAAATATTCCCAAATATCCTCACCATTCAACCTTCAATTCTATTTGGAAAATGTCCAAAGGTTGAATAACACAATCTGCTCATTTTCAGGTTGAAAACACAGAAAGTTTTTGACCCAGTCAAAATTAAGTGGACAGAACTTCTGCATCCTGAGTTCTGGAAGCGCACATCACAACAACAATGAAGGCCAAAATAGTAAATTGGTCGGTAGAAAACAAAGAATGTTAGATAACCACTTTGGGCTTACCTCATGCAGTGCCTTGCACAAATCTTCCATTGTCAATATTAGCCGTTTATCCTGCTCCCAATAAGAATTACTATCAGCCGAAAAGAAGCAGGTGCTAAAATTGTAGCACCTTTTGCTGCTTCTCCCTTTTGTCCTTGATTACTGCTGCCTGGTGTGCATTGCATTGCCTGTATGACGAGTGATAATTTTAAAATCTTACAAAAGATACAGAGTTAAAAATGTGAAAAGTTAAAATATCATCACTAAAACCGTAGCTGGGAGTCTGTCAAGTGATATCAATAGTTGATGCAAAAAATTTTACTCTCTTGACTCTTAGTTCAAGTCCTACTGACTATGAGAGTGGAGACATAACCAGACAAAAACCATGCTTTTGCATATAACACAATCGATGTGTAATAAAATCCAACAATCCAACAACCCAACAATATAATTGGAAAAGGAACATCAGCAATTGTGCATCAAAGTAAAATATAATTGCATTATACTGCTATGGCCAAGTTCAGTTCCCAACAGCAGTCCTCTTGTATGAAACTACAAATGTTTTGATAGATTTTGACACTCATTGGCAACACACACATGAAACCCTTGATTTGCAACCGACAATCCATGGCCTTCCACGAGCAGGGTTTTACCATAAAATCATTGACGAAATCCTAACCAATCCCCCCTTGCGCCCTGCACGTAGAAGGAAGAAAAATTAGGGGGAAAAGTGGCCTTAAGAACATATACATACTGAAGAGCTTCAGTTACAACCTCTGCAACAAACTTCTGAGTAGCAACAGCTACTAATCTGATCCTGCACAAGGAGCACCAATAATTGAATTCAATATGATCCACTAAGACAAAGACAACAGCGTCACAAAAAAGAAAAAAAAAATGAAGGAAAACGCTTAACGCAATTAAGAATGTAAGATAGTTAAAGAAGCTATCTAAAGCATAGCCTAGAATAGAAAAAAGAATAAATTGAAAGCAAAGAATACCTACAATCGGACATCGGGACACTGAAAGCCACTCTTTGCAATCTGCCAGAGAGGTTGAGAATAATTAGAACAGAAAATTTGGTAAGCAAACCACAATAAAATGTATTTAAAAAAAAAAGAAAGCAGTGAGCGAATCATCAGGGAAAGAATACAGTTGGAGTGTAATTCATCTGGGAGGCCAGAAATTCCGTCAGGGCAGCGGGGTCATTGTCGTGCCTGCCCTCCGTCGACTGCTGACTGTTGCTATTGCTATTTCCGTTGCCGTGATTCATCAACCTCTATCACGCTTTCCCTCTCTGCTTCCCACTAGGCTTTTTATAGACGTGGGCGTTCCGGTCTCCATGGACGTTTCCTTCGATGCTTTGCTGTTGTGGGCCGACTGTCCCATGTTGTTTTGGGCCTCTTAATCTATTAAAATTGTTTCAAGTGTTTTACATAAAAACTTATCTATGTTTTGACCAAACAAATTTATAGAAAAAAAATGATATATGCTTTCCAGTTAAATTGTCCTGTCTAACACACTTCAGTAGCTTGTATTTTTATTTTTAAAATATTAAATTTTAATTTTTTAAAAAAATATATAAAACTTATAAAAAAATTTTTATTTTATTTTTATAACATCAAATTAGATATAAAAAAAAAAATTTATATTAATAGATTATATATCAAAATATTTTTTTTATAAGATATGATGTTTTTTTTATTATTATTAAACAATATTTTTACCAAATTAATCTTTATAGCGTAATTTTTTTTTAAAAAAAAATAAATATTAATAATAATTATTATTTTAAAAAAAAAAATCTTTTACATACTTATCAAGTATTACAAATGATTAATTTTAATAAGATTAAAATATTAAAATTTAGATTTTTTAATTTCAATTATAATAAAAGAGATGAGATATAATTGATAAGATAAAAAAAATGTCATGATTTATGTAACTTATTTTCAACAAATATTCTAATAAAAAATATGTTACATAAAATATAAGGTATTACTACATCAAGAATACTTTACACCTTAAGAAAGCTATGTTAGTCTCTTCCAAATAACATGACATCTCTCCTCTATTTGATTATAGTTGAGAACTTGACATCCAATACAATACAATGATAAATGATAAAAGAAAAATATTAAGTATACAAATTGTTAAATAAATAAAATTAATTATATTATAATTATATTATATAAATAATATTTAATATTATATAAATAAAATTTGATATTGTATAATAAAATTATATAAAAATAAAATATATTTTTTTATATAATTTTTTTTGATATTAAATTTAATTTATATAATATCAAGTATTATCTTATTTTATATAAATTATATTGTATCGATTAGAGAGCATGTTTATATAATAGAATTCATAATAAAAATATAAAAAAGCAAATTGGCAAATTGAGCAACCAGTGTTTTCATTTGATTCCATCAAGCCCCTCTCATTAATCAGTTGCACAAAATAATGCTCAAGGAATTCAAGGACTCAACTTGAGTTCAAGCTGGGGAGGTGCCAGCAGAAGATCATTCTGCAAATGGTTCTTGGTCGTGGTCACCCTCTTGATTCAGTTAGATTGGAATAAGCGTGCAGCAATTGAAGTCAATTTTCTAATCTCTACATTGAATTCAAAAGCTACACGCGCAAAGTATTAAATGTTATGAGGCAGTTTCGGAGAAACAATGAGGGGTCAGAGAAAAATCAAGACAACATTGCGCTAATTCATAATCTTCTTGTTAGATTTGTCATGTCTTATTCTCGTCAGAATAGATAATGAGTGATTCCTAACTCTCCTTTGAAATTTCTGCAGGGAAAAAATAAATAAAAAGAAAAGTTGGCTGAAATATCCTCACTTTCTCAGAGTAAATGGCCCAGGACACGGACAAACGGTAATCGTCAAAAGGAAAAGAAGCTAACACAAATACTAGCTAGATTGCAAATTTGAATTCCTCTCCACAATCTTGACATTCTTTTTAAAATATTTTTCTGAAGGCCAAAGTTGGTATTCTCATTTGAGCAGCCTTATTGAACAAGTAAGAAATACCGCATCTAGAGATTCAACCACACAACGTACCAAAGGGAAAGAAACAGGTAATACGTTAATTTCATACCACTTTTATGTAGAAATTTCGAGAGCTTAAAGAATAGAATTTATTTATCAAACAAAAACATGAACCATTTTGGGCTTAAAGCATGACAATGCTATCTCTCTGTTTTTTTTTTTTTTAAGAAAAAAAAAGAAACAAAAAGAAATGTTTCAGAGCCTAGTCATGCTGGTTTAAAAGATGTGTAGAACTTCTGCATTATATAAAATTAAAGCTTCTGAAGATACAAGTATAAAAAGTTACTCAAATAGAGTTGTTTTTTTTTTTTTTTAAGAAAAAAAAAAGAAACAAAAAGAAATGTTTCAGAGCCTAGTCATGCTGGTTTAAAAGATGTGTAGAACTTCTGCATTATATAAAATTAAAGCTTCTGAAGATACAAGTATAAAAAGTTACTCAAATAGAGTTGAACTATAAAATCCACGCATCAAATCAAATATCAATTTAGTTTGTTAATACATTCAATCTTTCCACTATGCATATTTTCCATGTTTGTCAAATTTCTTCCTTATGTAACTACAAGACGACTAAATAAAATTTCTATTAAGACTCAAGGCAAATTTTTCAGTTTTGAAAAACTTTTAAGTGCACTTGGTTTACCATGTAAGATCATGCACCAAGCCAATAATACTTTGACACATCAGCAATATGCTATGATTTTGTTGATGTATCAAGGTAGTTCTTAATTCATCAAAGAAACAAAAAAAAAAAAAAATAGGAGTAGATTTTAAATTGGTGGATGCACTTTGTCCACCATGACTCTGGACCACACCATTAACATCTTGACACATCAGCAATGCCAGCAAATTTTATTGACTTGTTACATTGCTACTAACTTGGTAACAATCCTACCTAGTAAAGCTAATACACCTTCACAATTTTATTCACGAGACACATGGTAATTATAAGGTAGATCCAATTCTCCTAAAAAGAGTTTTGTACCCAAAGCACCTAAACAAAACATCAGTTATTCGACTCAATATTCAAATACTCCTTGACAGACAAAATCCTGTATTAAAGTGGGTAACATTATTTGATATTTTTCTTTTTCTTTTATTTTTTTGAATCAATTATTTCGTATCTTCAGATCACAGATGATTGATAAATATCTTACCATTAAAGGCCAATATGAAATTATTGCACAATAAAACATTTTATCGTGCAAAAGCTACATATCCCTTCAATCGTGTGACAGGAGAACAGTCCAGCATTCTGGGTAACTTAAAAGAATATGCAAAACAGAGGTATGCCCCACATCATTCATCCCTTGAATTAGGGTCCATTCCAGTCGATGGGCTATCAGCAAAATACTCCTGATGCTTTACTTTCATTAATGCATAACAATGTAATCTTGCTACTCTCCATTCCATTTGGCAATAACAATTGTTATTGAAAATAATAAATATAAAATCAAAGATACAAGAACTCAAAAGACAAGCTAAAGAATCACAAATTTCATTAATGCATAACAATGTAATCTTGCATTCTTAAGCTGACTTTCTGGTTCTGACGCCAGATTGTACACTTGTTTCATAATATAGACTATGATAGACACTGGATTGAGGAAAGGCTGGATGCCTCATAAACAATTTCAAAAACCAATGGCTAGGGAAACCCTAAAACAGACATGAATACTAAAACTGTATTTATCTATGTTCTAGCAACAACTTTGATAGTAAATCCATGCATTGCTTTTCCAGGTGAATTATGAAAACCATTACTGTTCCTGTTCCTTAGGGATACAATCTGTCGATAATTTGTGACCCTATATCATCACAATAAAGCCCTGAAACAATAAAGGAATCCATGCTGCACATCTCGCCCCTACATACATCATTCCTTCTAACACTGAGCTAAGTATTTTCTTGATACTTTTACCAAATATCTTAACCATATTGAAAAATATTCCCAAATATCCTCACCATTCAACCTTCAATTCTATTTGGAAAATGTCCAAAGGTTGAATAACACAATCTGCTCATTTTCAGGTTGAAAACACAGAAAGTTTTTGACCCAGTCAAAATTAAGTGGACAGAACTTCTGCATCCTGAGTTCTGGAAGCGCACATCACAACAACAATGAAGGCCAAAATAGTAAATTGGTCGGTAGAAAACAAAGAATGTTAGATAACCACTTTGGGCTTACCTCATGCAGTGCCTTGCACAAATCTTCCATTGTCAATATTAGCCGTTTATCCTGCTCCCAATAAGAATTACTATCAGCCGAAAAGAAGCAGGTGCTAAAATTGTAGCACCTTTTGCTGCTTCTCCCTTTTGTCCTTGATTACTGCTGCCTGGTGTGCATTGCATTGCCTGTATGACGAGTGATAATTTTAAAATCTTACAAAAGATACAGAGTTAAAATGTGAAAAGTTAAAATATCATCACTAAAACCGTAGCTGGGAGTCTGTCAAGTGATATCAATAGTTGATGCAAAAAATTTTACTCTCTTGACTCTTAGTTCAAGTCCTACTGACTATGAGTGGAGACATAACCAGACAAAAACCATGCTTTTGCATATAACACAATCGATGTGTAATAAAATCCAACAATCCAACAACCCAACAATATAATTGGAAAAGGAACATCAGCAATTGTGCATCAAAGTAAAATATAATTGCATTATACTGCTATGGCCAAGTTCAGTTCCCAACAGCAGTCCTCTTGTATGAAACTACAAATGTTTTGATAGATTTTGACACTCATTGGCAACACACACATGAAACCCTTGATTTGCAACCGACAATCCATGGCCTTCCACGAGCAGGGTTTTACCATAAAATCATTGACGAAATCCTAACCAATCCCCCCTTGCGCCCTGCACGTAGAAGGAAGAAAAATTAGGGGGAAAAGTGGCCTTAAGAACATATACATACTGAAGAGCTTCAGTTACAACCTCTGCAACAAACTTCTGAGTAGCAACAGCTACTAATCTGATCCTGCACAAGGAGCACCAATAATTGAATTCAATATGATCCACTAAGACAAAGACAACAGCGTCACAAAAAAGAAAAAAAAAAAATGAAGGAAAACGCTTAACGCAATTAAGAATGTAAGATAGTTAAAGAAAGCTATCTAAAGCATAGCCTAGAATAGAAAAAAGAATAAATTGAAAGCAAAGAATACCTACAATCGGACATCGGGACACTGAAAGCCACTCTTTGCAATCTGCCAGAGAGGTTGAGAATAATTAGAACAGAAAATTTGGTAAGCAAACCACAATAAAATGTATTTAAAAAAAAAAGAAAGCAGTGAGCGAATCATCAGGGAAAGAATACAGTTGGAGTGTAATTCATCTGGGAGGCCAGAAATTCCGTCAGGGCAGCGGGGTCATTGTCGTGCCTGCCCTCCGTCGACTGCTGACTGTTGCTATTGCTATTTCCGTTGCCGTGATTCATCAACCTCTATCACGCTTTCCCTCTCTGCTTCCCACTAGGCTTTTTATAGACGTGGGCGTTCCGGTCTCCATGGACGTTTCCTTCGATGCTTTGCTGTTGTGGGCCGACTGTCCCATGTTGTTTTGGGCCTCTTAATCTATTAAAATTGTTTCAAGTGTTTTACATAAAAACTTATCTATGTTTTGACCAAACAAATTTATAGAAAAAAAATGATATATGCTTTCCAGTTAAATTGTCCTGTCTAACACACTTCAGTAGCTTGTATTTTTATTTTTAAAATATTAAATTTTAATTTTTTAAAAAAATATATAAAACTTATAAAAAAATTTTTATTTTATTTTTATAACATCAAATTAGATATAAAAAAATTTTATATTAATAGATTATATATCAAAATATTTTTTTTATAAGATATGATGTTTTTTATTATTATTAAACAATATTTTTACCAAATTAATCTTTATAGCGTAATTTTTTTTTAAAAAAATAAATATTAATAATAATTATTATTTTAAAAAAAAAATCTTTTACATACTTATCAAGTATTACAAATGATTAATTTTAATAAGATTAAAATATTAAAATTTAGATTTTTTAATTTCAATTATAATAAAAGAGATGAGATATAATTGATAAGATAAAAAAATGTCATGATTTATGTAACTTATTTTCAACAAACATTCTAATAAAAAATATGTTACATAAAATATAAGGTATTACTACATCAAGAATACTTTACACCTTAAGAAAGCTATGTTAGTCTCTTCCAAATAACATGACATCTCTCCTCTATTTGATTATAGTTGAGAACTTGACATCCAATACAATACAATGATAAATGATAAAAGAAAAATATTAAGTATACAAATTGTTAAATAAATAAAATTAATTATATTATAATTATATTATATAAATAATATTTAATATTATATAAATAAAATTTGATATTGTATAATAAAATTATATAAAAATAAAATATATTTTTTTATATAATTTTTTTTGATATTAAATTTAATTTATATAATATCAAGTATTATCTTATTTTATATAAATTATATTGTATCGATTAGAGAGCATGTTTATATAATAGAATTCATAATAAAAATATAAAAAAGCAAATTGGCAAATTGAGCAACCAGTGTTTTCATTTGATTCCATCAAGCCCCTCTCATTAATCAGTTGCACAAAATAATGCTCAAGGAATTATTTACCCACTCTCTCTAGTTTATTCAGTCCGACATGTGAACTCAACAAAATTTTTGATTAACATTTTTGACATATTTTTGAATCCTAACAGTCAACTTTTCTGATCTAGCGTCTCTGTATTCTGTTGAAGAAAGAAATGAAATTAGATTGAAGCAAAGTTTACTTTTGACGTTTGCTGGTATGCCGTGAACATATACAATGCCTGGAGGGAAAACTGGGTGAGTTGCTGCCCACTTTAACCTTTGCCACAGCAATCACACTGACCGGGGAAGTGAAAATAGGGCCAACAAGTGGTAGCTGGTTGAGTGGTATTGCACGCTGAAGAACCTGCAGCGACATGCAAGATATAATAAGTTCATGATTCCTACCTAAACGAGTGCGTGAATAAATCTAGCATAATCACCCAAGTTCCGATCACTTCTCACAGAAGACTAGAGCTAAAGCCAATTTGGGTGTTCCAAAAAAAAACATATACAAGAGAATGCCCACTGTGAGATATTGGAAATGACGTAAAAGATAAGAGGCCTGCAGTGCTTGGTCTTATTAGTGCAGACATTGGTTGCTTGGATGAATATATATCATCCAAGTTTGTACAAGGTATTTTCAGTACAGAGAAATCTAATGGTCAATAGAAAAAATATGAGAAAGACAAGTGATTTACCATCTCCAAAGGAGAACCAATAAGGTCCAGAGGAATCTTAAAACTTCCAACTTTGCGAGTCCCATAAATAAACCCAGGCCTGAGAATCACTCAAACAAAGCAAGCAACACCCTGCTCACTCTCACTTCACTAGTAGCACGAAGTACAACATTCTTTCCACTCTAAGGGTGTCCTAATGCATGTGGCTCCCACATAGTCGGGTCCAAAGAACGGTTAAATGTACATAATCTCACCCATGCTTTTACAAAAGAATTGTTTCTACAACTCAAACTTAACTTTACGTCACAATAAAGTAACCTTTTCATTATATTATGGTTCAATCGTAAGCAATTCCACACCACAAGAGATATACTTATTATTTAGTGTCAAAAGTTTTAGGATGGTGTTCATGCCTTCCAATTTTTAAGAAACATAAGAGTCTAAAAAGATTTCTGTACAAAATTTCAGGAATAAAAGAGACTTTACCTCCATAAGGAAACTTCATCATTAACTCCATTCCAGTAGCTCTCTAAGTGAACAAGGTACAAGTATCAATTTTTGCATGAAATCATCACTCTCTCACTATATAACTACTGAGAATCAGAAGATATAAAGGAACATGCTCAACAAAAATTTATACTAGTTCTCCCGACTTGCTAAAGAAGGGCACCACATAAATAAGAAATATCTTCGAGCCAAATAATTCTGTCTCAAATGTTATTTCCCTCTTTGCTGGTCTTCCTTTTTTCGAAAACTTCTCTCTTGAAATCTTGGCACCTGCTCCACAGAAAATTTCTACGTCTGTTTTCCCCCAGAATGCCCTGAAAAGGGACGGCAGAAAACATTGGTATTCCAGTTTCAAGTGATCAATTCCCGGAAGAAATATTAGACAAACTGCAAAATGAAAAACAAAAATCCTTGTTCATGGGGAACTGCAGTTAGTTGCAAGGTCAGAATTTAATGAAAATGTAAGTTTCATAGAACAAAAAACTTTACAGCAAACTTATCAAACCTTGAGTAGTAACTTGGTTAGCAATTAATTACCTTCTCCTGCAAACATGGAAAATGATTTTAGATAAAGTGATATTTTAACTCTTTGTCCTGAGAACCAAAAGAAAAAGAAAAGGTCCTCTGCAAGAAATTTGGCAAATGACGATAGAAACCATCGTAATAGCAAAAATGAAGCATTAAATCCGTGAAGAAATGCAAGTTTCTTATTGCACATTTAGATGCAAATCTGGCTAGACAGTAGTATATTTATGAAGTACCTCTTGCAACTTAATTTAACCCAGAAAGAACATGTAAATGTTCTTAGATCAGACCTCTTGCAACTTAATTCAACAAAGAAAGAACATGTAAATCATTAAATGAAAGTCCAAAAGAAAAAGCAAAAAAATATATATATGCAGCACAGCAGTAGCTAATTAACATTCTTTAAGAAATAATTACCTGGTTGCCTATAACAACAGGAGCACTTTGAAGTACAAAATGTATCTGCTCTTTTCAGTATCTGCGACAACTCCTCAACCGGTGAGGACTGCTTTTCCAACTTCTCCTTGAGAAACTGCTCTCTCTGGATGCTGGCCTCCAAAAGCTTCTCCAACTGCGTGGGCACGCAGCTTCCAGTAAGTTGTGGTATGATGATTTCACGCAAAAATTGAAGCTTGTACCTTGTTCACATAGAGAGCTGCTGTAACCGAGTTACTGTTGAAGTTTCCTTATGGAGGTAAAGTCTCCCCTTCTTTCCTTGCAAATTGTTTGGAAATCTTTTCCTAGACTTCTGTGCTTCTGAAAAATTGGAAGGCAAGAACACCATCCTAAAACTTTTTGACACGGAATTATACCTCTTTACGCGGAATGGCTTGGAGTGCCTGCCTTGGTGTTAAAGTACGCTTATTTTATTTATTCTATTGTAACGTGAGCATCACGTGTTCCAATAACAGAAATAACAGTCATTTTATAAAAATAAGAATAAGGTTTGGTACATGAAACTCTTGTCTAAAACCACCTCCAGTAGGACACTCTTAGAGTGTAAAAAGTGTTGTACTTCATGGCTTCATGCTACTTGTTAGGCGAACACAGGGTTGGGCTTGCTTATTCATGAAATATTTGACATGTGTTCAGGGGTGATTCTCAGGCCTGGGTTTATTTATGGGACGCACGAAGTAGTAAGTTTGAAGAGATACGTCTGGATCTAATTGGTACGGTGAATTGCTTGTGAATTTCTCATATATTTCATTTTTACCGTCAGGTTTCCCTGCAGCGAAGGTACGGTTTACAACGTGAATGTATATAATTTCATCCGAGCACCCAATGGTTACCCTAACAAGACCAAGCACTGCCGGCCTCTTGTCTTCGTGTGTTTTTCAGTATCTGGCACTGCCGATTTTCTTGTCTCTTTCCTCAACTGGGCTTTGGCTCTAGTCTAAGGTTCGATGCACTACAAGTTACGTAGTCGTGTCAAAACAATTTTTTTTTTTTGAAAAAATAATAATATTATTATTATTTTCCTTAAAAAAACTTGATCCATTTATAATCCTCTGTTAGTTGGATTAACGGATCCTCCAATTGGAAATAATAAACAAAAAATGTATAGATCATTAAAAGAAGTTCTAACGTAGAAATATACATAATATATTGTCTAATTAATTTTTTTTTCCATGTGCGAAAAAGAACATTAAAGAATTTATAGATATTGATAAAATTACAAGGAAAAACATTTATTGTAATGACAAGAAAGACTTGAGCCAAAAAAATCTGTAATTAAAATTATATATTATTGAGTACAAGTTTTTGTTGATAAACCAAAAATCAAATACATCCAAGTTGGGCTTGTATAGAAAGTATGAATAAATTAGATTTATACTTGGAGTTGTTTCATACTATAAATATAGACCTTAATACTAAAAAAAAAAAAATCATTGGATTAACAAATTTACGTATTTTTTCCAATCAACACCGTCATTCATTCTTGGAGCAGAAGCAATCTGCTTTGCTTTACTATGTCATTTCTTATATAATGGTGGGATAGACTCAGACACATTAAATACACCTTATAAATATATTATAAATTTTTACTGAAGTTAATGTATTAGATCTATAGATACTTTTTGAACACCATAAATTAATTTTTAATCTACTAATTTTTTAAATAAATTATATATTTATTTAATATATAAAACTAAATTAATAATATTATTATATTTTTTTTATTTTAATTTAGAATTGACTTATAAAGTAAAAGTAAAGATAAAATATTTTAATTTTATATATTTTAACAAATATAATTAATTATTATAATCATTCAACTTGATAAATATAAATATTTTATTTTATATTAGTAACATTATTTATTTAATAGATTCAATTGATTAATCTAAATTAATTTTTTATTATAATAAATTAACAAAATAATAGTTAACCCAATAGTTATATTTATATTTATAATGACTAACAAAAATTGAAAAAACATTTATTTTTGATTGATGATTATCAAAAAATAAAATAATATTATAAAATTTATATTAACTATATTTGATATAAGTTCAAGATATATAGGAACTCTAACCATATCTCAACTTATAATCAATCCATAAATACTAATAGAAAATAAATAAACACTCAAAAACAAGTACAAGTTCAAGCATCATTGAACAATTACTTACCATATCAATTTTGCTTTCTTTAAATATGAGCAACAATTCAACATAACTTGGTTAAATTTACTAGAATAAGAATGTCACAAATAATATATATATATATATATTGATAATAAATCAAATAAAAGAATTTATTAAAGAAAAAACTTTAAGAAGTTAAATTTAAATTGTAATTGCTAATTTAAAAAATTTATTATTGATAAGTCATAACAATTACACCTATCAAAGCAATATTCCCAATAGTGCCAAGATTAAAATCCTTGTAATATTATAAATCATTCATGAATATCACAGTAAATATAATTAAAACATTTATAATTCTTACATAAATGATAGTTTGATCTTAAATTAAAAAATCAAATTGTTTTTTCTTGATCTTATTGGTTTGACCAGGAAAAACTCAATTATATTGGATTCTTAATTAAATTAAACCTTAAGGGATGTAAATTAATGTAGGTTAAAGTAAAACTATTGAACTAATGTCATTCTTTTGGGAAAAGGATAGTTTGATACTTTAAATTTAAATTTCAAAATAATTATGAATAGAATTAAGGATATATTAATAGATTTTCAATTTAAATTAAAATATGATGCAATTCTCGCTAAACAATTGTATTAATAATTGATATTTGTAATTATTGAATGAATAAAATGAAAGAAAACACCATTTTAATATTCTCTCTCTCTCTCTCTCTTATTGGTTATTATTATTATTATTATTATTATTATTATTATAGATTTCATCTTCTAAATAATATTTATCTTCCAAAATTTTCAATATTTAACAGAAGAAGGTGTTTATCCTTAAATAACTTACAAATATTTAGAGTCTTATATTTTGATTCTATTAATTTACTACTTTCAATAACTTTATCCATTTAAATATTTCATTTTCCTCTCAATGTTGTGACATCAAGTTTATAAGAATTAAATTAAATTTACGTTTTTGAAACCAAAAGTTGCAAAAATCCAAGAAGTCACAATATAATAATTTTATATTCATATCTAATAATTAATGGGTGTTATGTTTTCATAATTTATAAGAGTTAAATAAAATATAAATTTGAGAAACTAAGAGTTTGAAAATTAAAAAGGGAACTCTATAACTTACCTGTAGGTTTTTTAAATTTTTATTTTTTGTGTCTTTGGAATTTAAAATGGAAATTGTGCCCCTCATAACTATAAATAAAAATATTAGCATCATTTCCCTTTCCTCTTGCCTGCTTCCACTTTGCTTGTGATGCACTTGAATTTTCATGTACCATATTATTCCCTTTTGATATTAACATTTGAGTTTTAAATTATTTATTGACTTTTTTTAGACCTAATGTAGGGTGTTAGGAAAATTTTTTGACTTTGATCTATCTCATATGCTTAGAGATAGTCTAAGTTCTTTTTCAATGACCATAAGTATGCTACTAACAATATTGATCAAAGATTTTAATTAACTAAGACATGAATTCCAAATATTTGATTTAAAACTCTAGTTTATTCTTTTTTTTTTTTCCCTTGCTATCTTTGTTTTTGGCATTAACATTTAGTTTCATAGTGATATTGATATGTCACTCTATATTGATTCATTAGTTTTATGTTATGCATCAAATTTTAAACACCAAGTTGATCCGAAGTTCGCTTTCTTTTAGTAAGGAAAAAGCACATTAAAAATGCTAAGCATCCTTTCCTAGGTTGGAAATCTAGGAACCTTACTTGCAACAATTGATAACAGGTGGAATGTAATATAAATTTCATATGATTGGAAATAATTAACAAAAATGTATAGATCATTACAAGAAGTTCTAACATAGCAATATACATAATATATTGTCTAGTTTGATGTTATGCATCAATTTATAAAAAGAATATAGAAACCTTAACCTAGATAAGAATAAATATAGAAGTATTATAGGTTGTCTATTGTATCTATCTGCTATAAGACCAAACATCATGTATATTCTGAGTCTACTATCTAGATTTATTCAATCATTTAAGGAGACTTAATATGTACCTAATATGCATATGCAAATATTTGTTTATCTTAATATGATCATGTTTGCAATATAACATCAAAAACATACCCTTTCTTTTCCTAACTTTTAAATATATGCTTACAATTTTATCACATATGAATTTTGAAATAAAAACACACATGTAATGCGTGTGTAAAACTATTTAAAAACTATTTTGATGCATTAACAAAATATTAACATATTGTTGATGTGTCAAAGTATTTTTGTCTTGGTGCACAATCTTAAGTTGGTAGACTAATTACACTTAAAAGTTTTTCAAAATTGACAAATTTATCTTGAATGTTATAGAATTTTTGTTATGTTATCCTTATAGTTACATAAGAAAAAAAAATAATAGACATGGAAAATATCCATAGTCATATATTGAATATATTAACAAGCTAAATTGATAATTGATTTATTGGTTTCAAGTTTAAAGTTTTTAGATTCCTTTCTCTACTTTCGTACCAGCAATGACAACGCAACAATGAAAGCAAACAAGGCTTAAAGGGCGAAGGAATTTGAATATTAGAAAAATGGCTTAGCGAGCTTTTCATTATCTCTTAACTTCATTATATATGAAGCATGTTTAAAATACAAAATTCAAAATGAAGAGTTGTTATGCAACTTTTACAACTTAGAATTCATATTAAAATTGAAGTTGGAAGTGAAGAGTATAATCATCAAAAGTTTAAACTAATAAATAAGGATTATTTAACTTGATTAACAAGCTATATCTAATTTAAAATAAAGCAAGAGCTCTAGAACTTGAAGCAACCAACTACAACTCCTTCCTTTGACACCTATCATTATTGACTTTCAAATTTTGGAAAAAAGCTTGATCAAAGTTGCAATAGATAACTCATGACTACAAAATGTTTGCATCACCAAGATCTTTTCTCCTCCTATGTGCCATGATTTTGCATACCAAAAATTCTCCTTAATACTTCAAACCCTGGCCTTTGTAAACCTTTGGTTAAAATGTTTACCATTTAATTTGTGGAGTTGCAATGGACTAGATTTATTTCAATGTTTTCTTGATGTTCTTTAATGAAATGAAATTTAATTTTGAAATGTAACATAAGATTTTTTGAAATAGCAATAACATGGTGAACTATTTGTCACATAAGATTGATTTTGCTTTTGTTTGTTCTAGCTTTAGGTCAACATGTGCCTTTCTAATTCTTATAGCTTGATTCATTACAAAAGTTATTACAATACACTTAGTTTTTATTGTGGATTAAACCACAATTAGTTGTTTTCTTAAGGATCAATTAAAGAATTCAAACCTTAGAGAAAACACATTTCCAAAGATGCTTTTCAAGTCATTAAGTGACCTTTCCTAGTCACTATCTATAAACCTAATAAACTTCAATTCTTTGTTGCCTTTAAACATGATTCCTAGATCAAGGGTACCTTTAATGTACCTTAGTATTCTTCTAGTTGCTTTAAGATAAGTCTCCTTAAATGAATGCATAAATCTAGATAGTAGACTCATAATATACATGATTTTTGGTCTTGTAGCAAATAGATATAATAGATAACCTATAATACTTCTGTATTTGTTCATATTTGGGTCAAGGTTTCCATATTCTTTTTAGAATTTATTTCTAAGGGTGAGAGGAGTTGTTAAGCTTTTACAATTTTTCATGGGAAACTTTTGGAGCACTAGTTTGGCAAACTTTGTTTAATTTATAATGATTCCTTGTTGAGATTAGTAAACTCGTTGGCCAAGAAAGTAATACATCTTGCCAAGATCATTCATTTCAAATTAATTCCTTATATCTTCCTTAAATTGAATAACAAGTTTAGTATTATTCCCATTAACCATAAGGTCATCAACATAGAGTAAGATATAGAGCAAGTGAGACTTTCCTTCTTTGATGTACAAAATTGCATCACTATGACTCCTATTAAACCTTAGCCTTAGTAGGTACTTATGGATTTTGGTATACCAAGCTTTTGGTGCCTGTTTAAGGCCATAAGGAGCCTTTCTCAACAAGTAAACTTTATCCTCCTCATCATTTTTTCACAAACCCTTCATGTTGATCAAAATAGATCTCCTTATGAAATACACCATTCAAGGAGGCATAATGGACATTAAATTGATGTACAAACTAGCCCTTATGTGTTGAATCTACAAGTAAAAGCTTGATGGTGTCTAACCTAGTAACAAGTGCATAGGTTTCTATGTAATCTACATTAGGTTATTATGTAAATCCCTTTGTTATAAGGTTGACTTTTAATTTATTAACAAACCCATCAACATTAAGCTTAATTCTATTGATCCATATGAATAATATTGGCCTTTTGTTGCTGGGATTGGGAACCAGTTTCTAATTGTCATTCTTACAAGCAGAATTTATTTCCTCTTCCATTGCCTTTCTCTATTTTGCTTGTTTAGATGCTTATTGATAAGTTAAAGGCTTAAGGATTACAACATTACATATTTAATAGATGTATGTAAGGCTTTTAGTTGCCATCATAGGCAAGTGATCAATGTCTTCCTCTTTAGAGGAATATGGTTTTTACTCTTACATTTGTATGCCATTGGAAGTCTAATTCTTTTTGATTGAACCTAAAAAATGTCATAATCTCACCTTTCACTCTTATGGAATTTGAGATCTTTGTTAATAGATATTTAGTCAATATTAACATTATAAATTTTGTAATTTTCTATAGTATTTAAATAGCTAATGAAGATTGCAAGGCGACCTAATAATCTATCTTGGTTATTTGACTTTAGGTACATGAGCATAGCAAATGCAACTAAACACCTTCAATTGGCAAAAAGAAGGCTTGTTGCCAAACCATGCCTTAAAAGGAGTTGAATTTGGCATAGATTTAGTTGGTAGCCTATTTAAAAGCTAGACAAAAGTTGCAATAGCTTTTGCCTAAAGCTTTTAAGGTAGATCTTTTTTTGCAATCAAGCACCTAGTCATCTCCATTAAGGTTTTATTTTTACTCTCATAAAACTCATTTTGTTGGGGTGAATAGGGGGTTATTTATTGCTTTGGCAGATGTGCAGATTGCTTTGAATGAACTGGAGATAAATTCTAAGTCATTGTCTATTCTATGGGGTTTGATCATGCATCTTGATTGCTTTTCAATCCATACTTTGAGCTTTTGAAATATGACAACCCCTTGACTACAATTTAAGGAAAAAGATTCAGTAGAACCTCGAAAAATCATCAACAAAAATGATGTAATATATGCTACCATTTGGTGAGTTGGTCCTTATTGGTCCATAGAGGTCTAAGTGAATTAATTACAACTTCCCTTTAGCCTTAGAGAACTGAGATGGGGAGAAGGGAGGCCTGGTTTGCTTCCTTAATTGGCAGATCTTGCATATAGGACTAGGTTGAGCTATATTAGAAGGATAAATCTAACCCCAGCAGCATGTAAGCTGGCTTGATGTGCCAAGAAACAAGGATATTCCAAAGATGCATCAAAAGAAGAATGATTAATGTCTCAGCAAAAAGGAAGACAAGAGTTGCTAGGGAGGGAAGCTTTGATTGCCAACGAGGAAGAGAAATATATCTGAGGTTTATCAAGCTTACTTACATAATCTACTCCCCTTTCGAGAAGGTAGCAGGAAGATCCTAGTATGGGCAAGTCAAGGGTATGCCAAGCAGAGCTGTGCTATTTTGCCAGTTTTCTTTCCATAAACACTTTACAAATTACATGGCAATTTAACGTGAAGAATCCAAATCTGATGGTGATGGTATTACGAATGGCATACAATCAATGATAAGATTTACAAATCAATAACGTGGACTGATTCAATAGCTGTTGCTTAATGGGTTGTTTCAGCAGGTCGTTCTACAGGTGGACAGGTGAGCTCAATGTTGAGAGCCACCTGATGTTGAGGTGATTGCCCATTTGTATTAGGATCACCATATTCGGAAGATGACCCTCCTTGGTCTTCTGGAAATTCTGTGTGAACTGAAAGGACCGTTGGACTTGTTGCACCCACCATAAGGGGAATAGCATTAATGGCATTGACATTTCTGTCAGCTTCAGTTCTTCTAAAGGTATGTGAACTCAAGTCCCATTGATCAAACCTTCTAAACAAATTACGAAACCTTTGCCACATTGAAGGTCCTGAATCGGAGGGCATCAACTCACTCCGGTGTTTATAAACAAACGTGGTCATGAATATCAAGAGAGCTGAAACTGAGGTTACTCCCGCGATCAAGAATAGACCCCAAAAGCTATCGAGACCAAGGCTATTTGAAGTGACAGAAGTGCTTGAATCAGGACAGTTGGTCTGATTGCGAAACAAATCCTTCTCAATTTCCTTCATTTTAGGTCCCTCTGTCACTTTTAGAATCGCCCTTGAGATATCGGGTCCTAAATAAGAACCCCTAGGCACGACCTAAAAGTCAAAAACAAAAATGTTAGTACCCGTATAAGAGATATAAAAGAACACCAACCATCAGGTTTATGAGAGTAAACAGACTGGAAGATGAAAATTTCAGGTAGGGAACTCACAAAACCGAAGCCAGCTGTTTTAAAAGTAGGTTCCACTGTGGTATACTTGGAGCAAAACTGTGCCAGAAACAGCTTTGTGTAAAGTACTTCGTCGAAAGCAGCTGCTATACCACCGTTGCCGCTTCCTTTGTCAAAAAGCTGGTTGCAGTGTTCAGTAGAATTATAAGGTTTAAGCCTGGATTCGTGGAAACCCAAGCCTTTCAAGAGCCCGAAAACAAATGATCCCTCCTGGTATCCCACAAACTCTCTGTTTTCTATCAAACTGTTTACATCAGTTACAGTGGGCAGTAGCTGCTGTACTGTTAGAAGACTCGTCAAGCTAGCCGTATAACTTTGGGTCAGAATCAAAACAACGAAACACCAAATGACTACCACGAATCTAGCCAAGTTGCTGACCAATCTCTCACCTGCAATCATGGTTTAAGCACAAATGCAAAGAGCGCTAGTGAATCATAGGTATACATGAAAATTCAAATAAATTTGCTCTCATGGATCACCAAATTGTGCTTACCATGCGCAAAAGAGAAGGAAAACCAGAAACTAGTGCCAACTTGATGGGCAGGGGGTCCGCGAAAATCTTCATTGATTCTGTGTTCAAGAACCCACACACAGAAACCAATAAAAACAAAGAAAAAAAGGCTTGTCACCCACAAGTCCCGTGTCAATGGCTTCAGGAAAACCCATGCATTCTTGCTTTTGTTGTCTTTGACTGGCACGATCATTGATACCCCAGATTCTGTGTAAGGCAAAGTAAAGTCAACATACAAGGACCTGTTGGCTCTAATTGTCACGTCTCCCACAACAACGTCAAATTTCTGTTGTCAAGTAAAACAAATAAATTCCTGTCAGCGAATTGAAAAAACAAAAGAACTAACTTTGATAGAAAGAAGAATATAAAAAGGATTACCCCTGTATAGACTTGATAGACCATACTATCATAAGTTGCAGAACTGACGTCAAATGGAACGTAGTCAAAAGGCAAAGCATAAGGCAAGGATCCAACTACAGCCTCAAAAACATCGATGCTGTAACCTGTGGCCTTTGTAGCATTAGTGATGGGATCTCTGGTGACCTTCACGAAATCCAAATCAGTGTATCTAGATTTATATGGCACTCCCACTTTCAACCTCTTGCCGTTGGTTGGAAAGTCCCAGCCCCTTGGAACAGAATTTGTATCCCCTGGCCAGATAACATGTGCGAGACTGGAATTAGAAGTAGGATATGTATTAGTACTTGTTATAGGTGAACTCAACGTTCTGGCCAGTGACATTTTGGCTGTCCAAAATCCAATCCCTCTAGCGGCTTGGCCATTCACATTAACTATCTGGATAGCCGAAGATTGTAGTTGCCCACCAGTAAAACTGAAATTTCCTGAGAGGCCTTTGAAACTAGTATTTGATAATGCCTGAATGAGGTTTAGACCATTCCTAGAGACCCCGAAAGTTTCCAAGTCTGTTGCATTAGTCGACAAATTGCTTCGCATTTGGAAGCTAAGATTTGCAGTCCCAGCTTTCTCAATTGCCATGGCCAATGCCACGGTAGCATCATATGCCCACAGCCCATAAACGTTCATATCGGCATTAAGGATATCCAAATTGTCTTGAAGGAACTTCCTTTTCCATCGAACCCGAAAATTATCTAGCTCTAGCGTATTTGGAACATAACGCCGGACACCCAACACCCCTTGCATTGAATCAATGACTGAAGTATTCAGGGTATTCAATAAATCAGTCATGCCATCAGTCATGATCCAAGTATAGCCCAGACCCATCATTCCAATCTTCTTTGCTTGGGTAAAAAGATGAGACCCAAGATTAAAAGATATATGAACGACAAAGACTCTTGTCTGCATGGTCATCAGTTTGTAAAGTTCTTCAACGATTTGATCATCGGTGGCTGCTGGAGAAATGGCACTCCGGTAAGGGACACGGACATCAACTGCCTGCAGAGCATCGATCAAGTAAGGTATGACCCCCTTGCCATATTTGTTGTCAATGTAGACGGGCACAACTTCTTTCCATCCAAAGGCCTGGACTATAGCGCTGATGGCAAGCACTTGAGCGGTATCATTTTGCGTGGCTCGAAAGAAATATGGATGAGGAGAGGAAGTGAGGGAAGGACTCGTTGCAGAAAATGACAAAATGGGTACCTGAGCTTTCTCTCCGATATCAATCAGAAAATCAGCCTGCATTGATGTTGTTGGGCCCAATATCGCATGCACTCGCTCGTTTTTAATCAGGTCAAGACCTGCATTTTAATACAAGGGAAGAGAAAATTATAATCAACCGTGGTCAGATCAACAATTTTTAGACGTGAGTCACAATTAAATGCATATTTATGATACTATCATTTAAAAATTAAAATTATATAATTAATTATTATAATATAATATAAATAATGTGTTATAATTTTACTAATAAATAATAATTATTATGTATATACGTATATATAAATTTTAATGTGAATCTAATTTTATAAACAATAATTATATATATTATCAACACATTTTTTCATATCGTTAGTATTCTTGAAAACTCATTTTCACTCTAAATATAGATTTAGTTGATGTGTTAAAATAGTTTAGAATTAATAAAAAATATTATATATTTGACTTAAATTGTGTAATAATTAAAGTTAGCGAAATACTCGTTGAAATTGTTGGACTGGCTCTTTTGTTCAAAAGTTATTATCCCTGTTTGGAACACGTATATACTCTATATAAGATCCCTCAGACATTCTCGGGATCCGTTCCATTCCTCAAACCAAAAACCGCAATGTCAACCACCCAAAAGTCAACTGTCTACATGATACGTATGATTACATGACTGCTGCTCTTCTCCACTGTCAAAAGGTCAGCTTTTGAAACATCCGCGAATCTCGCCTTGGGAAAAAAATAAACAAAAAATGAGCAGCTTTGTAAAAAACCAATTTTTTTATGGATCCTCGTGATTATTTTAATGGTTCATGTAAGACGAAGAAGAAGAAGTTAAGCTTTTTCTCGTTAGAAGCTATTAAAAATTTTAAAAAAGTGTCAAGTAATTAGCCGTTGACTTACCAACAAAGACTCAGACTTTTCTATTTTTTCCTGTTCATTTTAAACATTTTGCTGAATAGTCAATAATTCTTCTAACAATAAATACCTGTTCATTTTAAACATTTTGCTGAATAGTCAATAATTCTTCAAACAATAAATATAAAATAACGCATTTTCTTCTTTTGTCAGATTATAAGTTTTTACATACCAACTATGATATTTAATTAATGAAAATTAGACTTACGAGTCGTTCCTATTATCATCATACAGCACGAAAAGGAAACAAATGTTAATTAATTATAAACAATATAATTATTATCGTTAGATCTTGTTATAGTGTTTTTCACGGTTTTTAGACTGATTTTCCCCGTTCCAATGTATATTTATGTACTCCAAGATTTTAAGATCATACACCCTAATCAATTCATTACTCAACCAAGACAGATGTTTAACTATAAAAGATATTTTTTTTTTCTTAAAAAATGTGGTGGGTGTTAATTAAATCCGCTACAAAGGCAAACAAAGAAACAATATTGACTTCAAGAAACAAAGAATTCTATAACTGAAATCAGATTTTAATTTTCTTCCAGTCATTAACATACTATGGCCACATCGCAAGCCTATTTTTTCTCTTCCCCATTCCATTCACAAGCTTGAGTCAATCAGAAAACAAATAATTGAGGGAATTTTCAGTAGGGAAAGTGTAGATTAAAAATGCATGAGAAAGAGAGTTGATTACCTGCGGCAGCTGCAGCAACAACATCTTCCTTAGAATCCCTTGGTTGGATGACCAGCCTGGTCGTGTAATGACCATTAGAGGCATAGAAATCAGACAGAGCCATGTTGATGCAGCTCAACTCCACTTTGCTAGCCTCGTCATCGAAGTCCAAAATCAGGCCTACTTTCACTGGAACTGTTGTCTTCTGCGCCGTCACCAACGCTTCCGTGGGTGACAAAAACCACAAAGAAACTACAAATGCAAGGAAATAATTAATGAGAAAAGGTCGGGAATTATTGTTTGCATGACTGCTCCTCATCTTTGGGTGCATTGCAATCAATAATGGTCAGTGACATTAGAGAAATTTTGTGGAGCTTTAATTGTGAGTTTGGCGGATACGTGGCTTAAAGAGAACCTCTAGTATATATAGGAAAAGTTACGAAGATAAAGCTTTGAAATTTTGCATCAAGCCAACTAGGAATAGAGAGGTTTTGGCACAGGGAGACAGGATAGGGAAAACTCGGAAATTTTCCAGGAAAGAGGCTAAGCGTACTTTGGCCGTTAAGGATTTTTTTCCTATTTATCGGACCGCGTCAGATACGCCAAAGATTCTATTTTTGCCTCTCTCTCGTTTCGTGACCGCTTACTTTGCCCAAATCAAAGGTAGTGGTAAAATGACTCTAACGGTGATTAAGCCCACCGACGTGGGAAAATTATTGAATTAATAAAAATTTTTACTTTATAAATAATCTTAATGATAAATTATATAAAAAAAATTGTATATTAAATAAAATAAATTTTCTTAAGCTAATGTTAATTACACTATTGTATATTAAATAAAATTAAAATTGTCTCTTTCTCTTTTTTTTTTAAGATAAAATAAAATCAAAAATTTTATTACTGTATAAATTATTATATACTATACATGTGTATAAATTTATTAAATAGAGATTTATGGGAAATATCTGTTTATGTGTAAAATTTTTATTTAAATAATTTGTGCAAACAATAAACTCAATACATATATATATATATAGTCATAATTCAAAAACTCTGTTATCTAAAGGAATTATTATGAAATGTATCTTGCTAAGCACATAGGTACCCAATAGTTGCCTTAGCCTTCTTCACCGAATATGCAACAATTGTAGCGTGAAATTCTCGAGCTGATGTTGACATACAACCCACTTGCCCGGCAAAACGACGCCTAGGAAAAGCAGAGCCAGAAATGTGGCGAGAAAGACCTTATGAATTGTAGACTCTACTTTAGTTACTAGTTGCCCTTAGATCCGTCCACTAAAAAAGAAAACGAACTCACAATGAGAGCAGTAAATTCATTGAGCAATGTTTGGATGCAGTGTAGCTTTAATGTAATCGAATTTGATGAAGTCTTTAATTCATCTAGTCAAAGTCGTTGCTTAAACAATTTCCTTTTACTTATTCTACTCGAGGACAGGAGGCATACAACGGCAAGTGTCAAAACATATTTATGTGCAGGTCTGATTAAATTTCGACGAAAAGTCGATAATTTCTTGTTAGCTACTCTACCTATTGCTGTCAATTGTCGAGTCCCTTGCTCGGAACTTTCACAAACATCTACCTTCCCACATAATCCCACTGCTTAAGAAAAGTTAATTTCATTGCTTTAGTTGAAATTGTGTAGTAGTTACAAACAAAATTAATCTTCTAATTTATTTTTAAAAAAATTATCAATATTCTCTCATAACATAATCTCTTAAATTTCAATATGATTTTATAAATAATGAATAAATAGTTTAAATATTTTTTATTTTTATTTTTATTTTTACAAGACTAATTAGGTCATAAATTATATAATAAAATTTTAAGATAAAAATTTAAGTTTTTAATCATTAAATTGAAATACGATGAACCGAACGATTTTTCAGCCGGAGTGTGAAGGGAAAAAGGTAAAAACAAAAGCGCGACATTTTCTTTTTTACGCGTGTCCATAAGTTTCGACATTGACGTTGGAGCTTTTATATGCCGCAATTCAACGACCAAATCAATGGACTGCGACGTAATTACTAAAGATTAAACCGTGAAATCATTAATGAAAATTTTATAACTTTGATTTCCTTTTCTTTGTCTTTTCTCTCTTCTATTTGTTTTATCTTATAGATTGAGGATCCCATGGCCTTACAAGTACCCAACAACGTAAATAAATGACTCTCCCATACCTCCACAAACTTAATTAATAAAATAAAATCTATAATAATGTATTTTTAAGATTTATATGTAAAAAAAATATTTATATAAAATAATTATAATAATAACTTTTAATTTTTATATGTAAAACTATTTGAAATAATATAGTTGTAATTGTTCATAAATTATAATAATTTAAAACATTTTTTTGTTAATTACAGGTGTATCCAATCAAATTTTTGTACATGGAAAGATTGAAATATTCTAGAATTTGAGATGACTTTTTAAATTAAGGTAGCTAAGTTATAATCAATTTTTTCTAGCATGTGTTAAGGTTTACGCAGAACTCTATTATTCGCTATAAAAGTTAATGGAAGTGACAAAAGGTAATATTTTATATTGTTATAATTACATATCCTCTTTAGTTAATCGTGACAAGCAAAAGTGAATAACATTCTTAGAATTAAAATGACTAATGTTCCCTAGACCTGATGTATGAGTATTACTAAAACAACAATCATATGAAATTTATATTACATTCCACTTGTTATCAATTGTAGCAAGTAAAGTTCCCAAAGTTGCGACCTGGGAAAAGATGCTTAGCGTTTTTAATGTGTTTTTGCGAGCTGACATCGGATCTACTTGGCGTGCGAAAATTGGAATTCAAGGGGCTCAACTTGAGTTCAAGCGCTGGGAGGGGCTAGTAGAAGATTATTCTGCAAATGGTTCTTGGTCGTGGTCGACCTCTTAATTCAAATAGATTGGAATAAGTTTGCAGCAAGTTAAGTCAATTTTCTAATCTCTACATTGAATTCAAAAGTTACACGCCCAAAGCATTAAATGTTATGAGGCAGTTTCGGAGAAACAAGGAGGGGGCAAAAAAAAATCAAGACAACATTGCGCTAATTCATAATCTTCTCCTAACTCTCCTTTGAAATTTCTGCAGGGCCACAAAAAAAAAAAAATAAAAGAAAAGAAAAGTTGGCTGAAATATCCTCACTTTCTCAGAGTAAATGGCCCAGGACACGGACACACGGTAACAACTCGGTGTGTATACGCGCAAGGAACTGTGGTAGCATAAACGGAAATCGTCAAAAGGAAAAGAAGCTAACACAGATACTAGCTCGATTGCAAATTTGAATTCCTCTCCACAATCTTGACATTCTTTTTAAAATATTTTTCTGAAGGCCAAAGTTTGCATTCTCATTTGAGCAGCCGTATTAAACAAGTAAGAAATACCGCATCTAGAGAATCAACCGCACAACGGACCAAAGGGAAAGAAACAGTTAATACGTTAATTTTATACCACTTTTATGTAGAAATTTCGAGAGCTTAAAGAATAGAATTTTTTATGTATCAAACAAAAACAAGAACTTTTTTGGGCTTAAAGCATGACAATGCTGTCTCTCTGTTTTTTTTTTTTTAAGAAAAAAAAAAGAAACAAAAAGAAATGTTTCAGAACCTAGTCACGCTGGTTTAAAAGATGTGTAGAACTTCTGCATTATATAAAATTAAAGCTTCAGTGGCACACTGGAAGATACAAGTATAAAAAGTACTCAAATAGAGTTGAACTATAAAATCCACGCATCAAATCAAATATCAATTTAGTTTGTTAATACATTCAATCTCTCGACTATGCATATTTTCCATGTCTGTCAAATTTTTTCCTTATGTAACTACAAGACGACAAAACAAAAATTCTATTAAGACTCGAGGCAAAATTTTCAGTTTTGAAAAACTTTTAAGTGCACTTGGTTTACCACGTAAGATCATGCACCAAGCCAATAATACTTTGACACATCAGCAATATGCTATGATTTTGTTGATGTATCAAGGTAGTAGTTTTTAATTCATCAAAGAAACAAAAAATAAAAAATAGGAGTAGATTTTAAATTGGTGGATGCACTTTGTCCACCATGACTCTGGACCACACCATTAACATCTTGACACATCAGCAATGCCAGCAAATTTTATTGACTTGTTACATTGCTACTAACTTGGTAACAATCCTACGTAGTAAAGACCTTCACAAATTTATTCGCGAGACACATGGTAATTACAAGGTAGATCCAATTCTCCTAAAAAAGGTTTTTTACCCAAAGCACTTAAAGAAAACATCAGTAATTCGAGTCAATATTCAAATACTCCTTGACAGACAAAATCCTGTATTGAAGTGGGTAACGTTATTCGATATTTTTCTTTTTTCTTTCATATTTTTGAATCAATTATTTCGTATCTTCAGATCACAGATGATTGATGAATATCTTACCATTAAAGGCCAATATGAAATCATTGCACAATAAACCATTTTATCGTGCAAAATCTACATATGCCTTCAATCGCTGACAGGATAACAGTCCAGCATTCTGAGTAACTTAAAAGAATATGCAAAACAGAGGTACCGACTTGTTAAAGAGGTATGCCCCACATCATTCACCCCTTGAATTAGGGTCCATTCCAGTCGATGGGCTATCAGCAAAATACTCCTGGTGCTTTACTTTCATTAATGCATAACAATGTAATCTTGCTACTCTCCATTCCATTTGGCAATAACAATTGTTATTGAAAATAATAAATATAAAATCAAAGATACAAGAACTCAAAAGACAAGCTAAAGAATCACAAATTTCATTAATGCATAACAATGTAATCTTGCATTCATAAGCTGACTTTCTGGTTCTGACGCCAGATTGTACACTTGTTTCATAATATAGACTATGATAGACACTGGATTGAGGAAAGGCTGGATGCCTCATAAACAATTTCAAAAACCAATGGCTAGGGAAACCCTAAAACAGACATGAATACTAAAACTGTATTTATCTATGTTCTAGCAACAACTTTGATAGTAAATCCATGCATTGCTTTTCCAGGTGAATTATGAAAACCATTACTGTTCCTGTTCCTTAGGGATACAATCTGTCGATAATTTGTGACCCTATATCATCACAATAAAGCCCTGAAACAATAAAGGAATCCATGCTGCACATCTCGCCCCTACATACATCATTCCTTCTAACACTGAGCTAAGTATTTTCATGATACTTTTACCAAATATCTTAACCATATTGAAAAATATTCCCAAATATCCTCACCATTCAACCTTCAATTCTATTTGGAAAATGTCCGAAGGTTGAATAACACAGTCTGCTCATTTTCAGGTTGAAAACACAGAAAGTTTTTGACCCAGTCAAAATTTAAGTGGACAGAACTTCTGCATCCTGAGTTCTGGAGCATGCATCACAACAACAATGAAGGCCAAAATAGTAAATCGGTTAGCAGAAAACAAAGAATGTTAGATAACCACTTTGGGCTTACCTCATGCAGTGCCTTGGACAAATCTTCCATTGTCAAGATTAGCCGTTTATCCTGCTCCCAATAAGAATTACTATCAGCCAAAAATTGTACACATACATAAAGCATTAAATAGAAGCAGGTGCTAAGATTGTAGCACCTTTTGCTGCTTCTCCCTTTTGTCCTTGATTACTGCTGTCTGGTGTGCATTGCAATGCCTATATGACGAGTGATAATTTTAAAATCTTACAAAAGATACAAAGTTAAAATGTGAAAAGTTAAAATATCATCACTAAAACCGTAGCTGGGAGTCTGTCAAGTGATATCAATAGTTGATGCAAAAAATTTTACTCTCTTGACTCTTAGTTCAAGTCCTACTGACGATGAGTGGAGACATAACCAGACAAAACCATGCTTTTGCATATAACACAATCAATATGTAATAAAAAGCAAGTTATGTTGAGGTTTAAAATCCAACAATATAATTGGAAAAAGAACACCAGCGATTGTGCATCAAAGTAAAATATAATAGCGTTATACTGCTATGGCCAAGTTCAGTTCCAAACGGTTTATAATTATTACCATATTCATTTGAAAAAAAAAAGGGTAATAGTTTAAAACCGATAACTTAGCTCTATTAAATAGACAGTGATTTAAAACTATTATCTTATCTTGTTATTAAAATATATATATATATTAAGCAATAATTTTAAATTATTGCCTATTTAATAGGACTAAACCCTTGCCTAATTTTTTTTCTTTTTAATAATAGGTTAAGGCTATAGTTTTAAAGTATTACCTATTTAATAAGGTTATAACAACATTTTTGAACTACTATTTTTTTTTTTTGGAAGGATGGATAAGATAATAGTTTTAAACTGTTACCTTATCTTATAGTTAAGAGTATAAGGAGCTCAAATATCGATTTTAAACTATTATCTATTTAGTATGTCTAAGGTAGTAAAAATGACGTTGTCACTAGTTAGCCAACTTGAAAAACCCACCCCAAGAAAGGGAGTTGAAACTCAAACTCAATCTCTCTCACTTGTTAGCACCCTCGAGAAAGGAATGATTCCTTTGCCACCTTGCTCACTAGCATCGAGAACTCCCTCGTTTGTTGTTCTAACTACACCATTCCCCCACTTCCTAAGAACTCCACCAAGGTTTAGTGTTTTTTCATTTTTTATTTCCCTGTCCTCTCTATTTCTTTCAAATTTTCCCTCTTTACTTTTTCTTTTTTATTTATTTTTTTTATTATAGTTTGGATTGTAACTATTTCTTGTTGTTTTATTTTAGAATATGGTTATTGCTAATGGGTTTGCTTGGTTGGACTTTAACCTTGACAAATCTTAAATTATTAGACTCTTCAGGTGGCAACCACATAAGTGAATTTCTCTACTCCATTATGTTGTCTTTATATCTACTTTTTCTAGCCAATTTATACAATGTCAACTTGATTGCATTTTTTTTTTTTTTTGAGTCTCTTTGAATATTTGAGGAAATCAGAGAAATTGACATAGGATTTTGAGACAAAGATTGCTAGATTCTTTGGTGAAATGAACTTGCAATATTTAACAATATACTTATTCTAATTTATCTTGTTTCTTGGGTTAGGTTGAATTGAATTGCCCATTACTAAATTAGATAGGATGTATGTTAGTTTCATTTCTTTATTTTTTGTTTGATTTCTGTAGTTGTTGACATATTTTTCAAGGCCCATTTTCAAGGTAAGGTTGTCAACATATTTTCTTCAACAAACATCTCACTTGGTTTTAAAATTTTATATTTATTTCCCATCAACATTTTGAAATTTATTCAATAAAGCGAAATTATTTTTCCTCTAATTTTCTTACCGTATGTGGATTGTTGGAAACAAGGTAATGGGGCATCGGTTACCTGGAAATGTGTAAATCTATGAGGCCTCCAAGATAGAGGAAGGAGCTGTGATGCAACATTTTTTACTCCTAACTTTGCTTCATTTTTTTTTTCTTTATCACAGTGTCACCCTTTTATAAAGGAACAAAAATGTCATTGCCTCAAAAAAAAAAAAAAGGTAAAAACCAAAATTTCTAGTCTTAATTTTTAGCTTGGACAGAAATGCATGTAGTGCACTATCATTTTGAGTAAAAGTCAATTGATGTTATAGTCATAGATGTGGCTTAGTTGTGACATGCAAAGGACAATAAGCACAATTTTTGAATTTAAAATTGCCCATAGCAGTTGTTTGATCTAGTAGGCATTATTCATTTTAGCACTAATATGTTTTATGGACAATCACTTATGTTCATTTATGCCTTTGAGTTGGAGCTAAAATTTTAGTTCTTTATCAAATTTCTATAAGACACATATGCAAAAGACAAGAACATCTAAACTCCTATTCCATCCAAAATTGGGGCAACCATTATTGGTGCTTTTAACTTGCATTTTTTTTTCCTTTCTTAGAAATGTTGCTTGTCCTCTTCTTCTTGTTTTATGTAAAGAATTATTTGGATATCATAATACAAATTCTCTTTATGATTGCAATTGTTAGCATATCATCTCATTATTCTGAGGGGTTATAATGTTGATTAACTGCACAATCTTGCAAAGAGTGTGACAACTAAGTAGAGAAAATTGAAACTAACCTTTTAGAGTAATGCCCCCTTCCTAATTTATGAATGGTGGTCCCTGATAGGCTTTTATTTGAAGTTTTATTATTATTATTATTATTAGTTTGACTTGGTGGCTACTCCTTGATCTTTGATGTGGTGATTATATTGTTGAGATTTGTACACCTTTATGAAAAGAATGGGAATGTCAATGGTGGTCAATCTTCTTTCTTTGTTTTCTTAGTTTAGTACTAGGTTTATATATATATATATATAGGGTAAGGAGGAGTGTTTTCAAGAATATTTCCAATCCAATTCAAGTTTTGGTATAAATACGGTTGTTTTGTTATATTAAGTGGAATTGAGTAGAGAGACTTAAACTAAATTTAAGCTCACACTGATTTGAAACAAATGTCATAACATTTGAAAATAACTAGTGGCTTAGGTTACTTATACTCAGTCATTTTCCTTTTTTTTTTTTTTATTCTTAATGTTGTCAAGTGCCTAGATTATTTTAAACCTTTAATCTAATCTTTTATTACTATGGAACATTATTTAGCATTAATATGTTATGTAGAATATTTCATTACTTTTTACTATCAAGTTCTAGTAACTTAAAGATTGATGTTGTTTGTTCCAAAGATACTAGATGCAAGGTTAAAGATTTTGATTTGTTAGAGAGAATTCGCCTTACCATCATTAACAATATTTTGAAGTACCATCTATTGTGTATGACTATGACATCCTTTTCCTAAAAGTTCCCCCTTTTCTCTCTTTTTTGTATTTAATTATTTGTTTGTTAGTTGCCAGTAGACAAAATTAAAGATTTAATTACCTTGCTTGAAAATTTTACAAGGTGATAAATTTGTAAAAAAAAAATGAGCTTAAGCTAAAACCCACAATAATTTAACATATGAAATGCAAAAATTAAATCAATATGAGATGGTAATTATCATCATTTCTCACCAAATATAAGTCAAAATATATGAAATACTATGAAATCTCACCCTTCTGTTACATCAAGCCTATAAGATAAAAACAAATATAAAAAAGTAACTTGATTAATTTAAATAGCTAACAGAAAAAACAAGAGTTACCTTCAATGTTACTTTTCATCATCAAAGCTTCATCTTGTATTTCCAATACATGTGATTGATTATAATATATTACAAAGAAAGAACAACTAAAGTTAGAACAAAATCATTTTTTGCCTATGGTCTTTTTTTTTTTTTTTTCCCTTGTTCTTACTTTCACTTTCTTCTATTATGATGTTTGATTAAAGATTGCAGTAGCAATCTTCTCGAGCTAAATATTAATTTTAAGATGCCTTCCTTAATCACAACAATAGCTCCTTTACCCAAAGATGCATTTAGTACTCCTAAGTAAGAGTTATACCAAAGACCCTATTTATCCTCAAGAGGTACATGCAGTCTATGCATTTAAATATTTTTTCTATCTTTTCTTAATCTTAATCTTTCCTAATGTGTAATTTATTTCTCCTTTTTATTTATTTTTAGTTTGTTACTTTATTTTAAATGTTTATAAGTTTAGATCAAAAGGTATATATTTATCTTTTGTAGGATGATACTCTCCCTCAACGTTAAGAACATTAAGAAGACCCTTAAAGATAATTTAAAGAGGATAAATTCAAGGTTTGTGGGTTTCTTTAGGTATCATTGTGGCTTGTTGATGCATATAATATAGTTATATATAAATTTAGGACTTATTTAGTAATAAAATTAGAGACATTTGATAGGATTGTTTTGTCAATTATCAAAATATGCTTAGTCGTTTTTGTAGAAAAATAATATTTTTATGTAATGATAAATTTCAATTTTTTATTTAAAAGCATCTAAATTCTAATGCGATAACTGCAATTGACATATGCATCTATTATTTAAAAGAGCATACCTTAGCTTTTTGATGTCATGACTATATGTTACCCTTAAAGTTAAATTTTATTTTGAAAATGTGCTCATTATGAAAAAATGCATTTTTTAGGGATAATTTTGTATTTTATCAATTTTGTGATTTCATTTAAATAATGGATACAAATGTAATAGTTTTGAAACATTAAAATATCTATAAAATCGACACTTATTCACTAAAAAAAAAACCATTATCTATTTGCATAAAAAATTGTTGCCTATTTACTAAAACAAAATTGCTGCTTATTTTATGAAAAATGCTACTTATTTTCTTAAAAAAACTATTATTTATTATCAAAAAACTACTACCTATTCTTTTTTAAAAAATTATTTCTTATTCTCTAAAAACCTAATGTTCATTCATTTAAAAAACTGCTATCTATTATCTTAAAAAACCATTGTTTATTGTCTTAAAAAAAATGCGACCTATTCTTAAAAAAAAAAAATCACTACCTAAAGTGCCTTTAGGTAATAATTTCATATGTGTTGCTATAAGTAGAAAAGATTGCTATCTTAGATCTATCACAGTGCTAACAATTGCAGTGGCTTGACAACTACTATATTAGACTTTAGGTAGCAGTTTTTGGGTCAAAGGTAGCGGTTCAAACCTCTTTTTTTTTTTTTTTTTTCTAAAGTATTATCCCATTTAATGTAAATTTTGCTATATCCATTAGATAATGTGTTTATATAGTAGAATTTATGATAAAAATACAAAATTGCAAATTGTCAAGTGGATAAGTAATGTCTTCATTAGATTCCATCAAGCCCCTCTCATTAACATAAATTAGTTACTTAAAATAATGTTTAAGGAATTATTTACCCACTCTCCCAAGTTTATTCAGTCATACATGTGAACTCAACAAAAATTTCAATTAATGTTTTTGCCATAATGTTGAATCCTAACAACTAACTTGATCTAACATCTTTATATTTTGTTGAAGAAAGAAAATAAATCAAATCAAAGCAAAGTTTACTTTGACCTTTGTTGGCTATAACACAATATGTTGTGAATATCTACAATGCCTAAAGGGAAAATTGGGTCAATTGTTGCCCACTTCAAGCTTTATTACAAACATGGAAATTATCCATAGTCATATATTGAATATATTAACAAGCTAAATTGATATTTGATTTATTGGTTTCAAGTTTAAGGTTTTTGGATTCCTTTCTCTAGTTTCATACCAATAATGATAGCACAACAATGAAAGCAAACAAGGCTTAAAAGGCAAAGGAATTTGAATTTTGAAAAATGGCTTAACAAACTTTTCATTATCCCTTAACTTCATTATATATAAAGTATGTTCAAAATAAAAAATTCAAATTGAAGAGTTGTTGAAGTTTGTCACTTTTACAACTTGAAATTCATATTGAAATTGAAGTTAGAAGTGAAAAGTATAATAATCAAAAGTTTAAACTAATATACAAGGATTGTTTAACTTGATTAACAATCTACATCCAATTTAAAATAAAGTAAGGACTTTTAGAACTTGAAGCAACCAACAATGGCTCCTTCCTTTAGCACCTATCATAACTAACTTTTAAATTCTAGAAAGAAGCTAGATCAAAATTCTAATAGATAACTCATGGCGGCAAAATGGTCGCATCACTAAGATCTTCACTCCTCCTAAGTGCCATGATTTTGCATACCTAAAATTCTCCTTAACTCATGGTAGCAAAATGGTCACATCACTATATATATAATACAACCTATGATGCTTCTGTATTTGTTCTTTTCTAGTTCAAGGTTGCCATCTTCTTTTTAAAATTTATTTCAAGGGGTGAGAGTAATTGTTAAGTTTTTATAATTTGTCATGTGAAACTTTTGGAGCATTAGTTTGGCAACTTTTGCTTGATTTATAATGATTCCTTGTTGAGATTGGTAAACTTATTAGCCAAGAAAGTAATACATCTTGCTAAGATCATTCATTTTAAACTAATTTCTCATATCTTCTTTAAATTGTATTACAAGTTTAGTATTATTCCCAATAACCATAAGGTCATCAACATAGAGTGAGATATAGAGCAAGTGAGGCTTTTCTTCTTTGATGTAGAGAATTGCATCATTATGGCTCTTGTTAAACCTTAGCCTTAGTAGGTGCTTACGGATTCTAGTATAGCAGGCTTTTAGTGCCTACTTAAGGCCATAAAGAGCCTTTCTCAGCAATTAAACTTTATCCTCCTCACCATTTTTCACAAACCCTTTAGGCTGATCAATATAGATCTCCTTATGAAGTACACCATTCAAGAAGGCATATTAGACATTAAATTGATCTACAAACTATTCCTTATATGTTGCATCTACAAGTAAAAGCTTGATGGTGTCTAACCTAGCAATAGGTGCATAGGTTTCTATGTAATCTACATTATGTTATTATGTAAATCCCTTTGCCATAAGTCTGGCTTTTAATTTATTAACAAACCCATCAACGTTAAACTTAATTTTGTTGATCCATGTGACTATTATTGGCTTTTTGTTGCTAGGATTAGGAACTGATTTCTAATTGTCATTCTTACATATAGAATTTATATCCTCTTACATTGCCTTTCTCCATTTTTCCTGTTTAGATGCTTATTGATAAGCTAAAGGCTCAAGGACTACAACATTACATCTTTCATAAATGCTTGTAATGCTTCTAATTGCCCTTATAGGCAAGTGATTAATGTTTTCCTCTTCAAAGGAATATGACTCTTACTCCTACATTTATATTTGTAAGTCCAATTCTTTCTAATTGAACCTCAATAATGTCCCAATCCCACCTTTCACTCTTATGGAATTTGAGATCTTTATTGGTAGATATTTAGCCAGTATTAACATTATAAGTTTTATAATTTCCTAGAGTATTTAAGTAGACAATAAAAATTGTAAAATGGCCTTATAATCTATGTTAGTTATTTTGATTTTAGGTACATGTGCATAACAAATGCAACTAAACACCTTCAACTGGCAGAAAAATGCTTATTATGAAACCATACCTTAAAAGGAGTTGAATTTGGTAAAGATTTAGTTGGCAGTCTATTTAAAAGGTAGACAAAAGTTGCAATAGCTTTTGCCTAAAACCTTTTAGGTAGATCTTTCTTTGCAATCGTGCACCTAGTCATCTCCATCATGGTTCTGTTTTTCCTTTCACAAAACCCTTTTTATTGGGGGTGAATATGGAGTTATCTACTACTCTAGCAAATGCGCAGATTGCTTTAAATGAACCAAAGAAAAATTCTAAGCCATTGTTTGTTCTAATGGATTTGATCATGCATCCTAATTGCTTTTTAATCCATACTTTGAACTTTTGAAATATAACAATCACTTTTAACTTGAATTTAAGGAAAAAGATCTAGCAAAACCTTAAAAAATCATTAATAAATATATGCTACCATTTAGTAAGTTGGTCATTATTAGTCCACAAAGGTCTAAATGAATTAATTTCAACTTCCCTTTAGCCTTTGAGAACTAAGTTAAGGAGAAGGAAGCCTAGTTTGCTTGCCTAATTGGCAAATCTTGCATATAGGACTAGGTTAAGCTATATTAGGCAAATCATGCACTAGCTTTTTTTGCTACAATTTTTGAATGGTAGCATAGTAAAAATGGCTAAACCTCTTATGTCATAAAGTAAAATCATTAGAAGTGGCAAGCAAAGCAAGATATTGTATCTTCTTTATGTCTAAATGGAAGCTTTTTCCATTCATAGCCATACTGACTAGATGAGTACTAGTATCATCATAGATAGTGCAATTTTTATATCTAAATAATATAAGGAAAACCTTTCTCTAAAAGCTAGGCAACACTTAGTAAGTTTTGATTAATATTAAGCATAATAGAACATCAATGATGAGTTTGATGCCTAAATCAATATGAAACACAGTAATACCTTTTTCTTGAACATCAAGGCACAACCATTGTCAATTATCACCTTTGATTTGAAAGTTTGATCAAGGGCCTCAAAGAATTTAGGTGTTGGAGACATGTGGCTAGTGCAAGTATTGTCCACCAACCAAATCCTTATATCATTCTTTTTAGCACTCAATGTTGCTACAAACAAGTGCTTTTCAGGAAGTTAATCTTCATTAGCAACTTATGCTTTTTGCTTAGACTATTAAGGCTTCCATTGAGAGAACTTATCTTTCTCTAAGAAAATCTTCTCTAAAAACTTAGACAAATAATTAATTCTTTTACAATACTCATATGATAAGTACAACCTTTTATAGTAAATTTGGTTACCTTAACTTCTTTTCCAAGTTGCTTGCCACAATTTCTTCTTCTTGGTTGACTTTAATATTTGTAAGAAGCTTGTAGGGCCCCTTCAATTGTGTTTTCTTGCCTCAAAAGTATTCTCTATTCTTGAGGTTGAAGAATGCTAATTAGTTCTCCTAAAGAGATGGTGTTAAGGTCCTTGGAGTCATTTAGAGAGAATATCTTAGCTTCAAACCTCTTTGGAATGCTCACCAAGACCTTTTTAACTACATTTCCATTGGGGAAATCCTCCCTTAACACCTTGATTTGATTAACAACTTTTAACAACCTATCATTGTAATGTTTAATTGTCATTGTCTCCTTCATCTTTAGGGTTCAAATTCTCTCTTGAGGTTGAGAAGTTGCATATTTCTTATTTTAGAGCTACTCCATACTCCTCCTTCATTCTGCCTAAAGTTTCTTTTGCTATTTCACATATCATTATTCTATTAAAGATGAACTCTGTGATAGTTGTATGAATGCAATTTAATGCCTTATATTGCTTGGGGACTTGCTCATTATGATGCTTCAATTGAGCCATGGTTGGGTTTGCTGGTAAATGGGTAGGTTTAGATTCCCTTTTCAGTGACCTCTCAAAAGTCAAAGGCCCTAAAATAAGTCTTCATCATGACTATCCATTATGTGTAATTTTTACTAATGAATTTGGGACATGGAAGGGAAGAAGAGTTTTTTAAAGCCATTTAAGATTTGTAAGGATCAAATCTCTAGTATTTGCTCTCTCTCATTGGTGTTTAAACTCTCTTTATCTCTTAAAGAACAAATGGCATAAGGACCTTTTGGCTTTAATACTACTTATGTTGGTTACAAGTTTAAGGTTTTTGGATTCCTTTCTCTAGTTTCATACCAACAATGACAACAAACAATGCTTAAAAGAGGAAGGAATTTGAATATCAAAAAAATGGCTTAACAAGCCTTTCATTATCCTTTAACTTCATATTATATACAAAGTATGTTCAAAATACAAAATTCAATTTGAAAATCTATTGAAGTTTGCAACTTTTACAACTTGAAATTCAAATTGAAATTGAAGTTGAAATAAAAAAGCACAATCATCAAAAGTTTAAACTAATATACAATAATTGTTTAACTTGATTAACAAGCTATATCCAATTCAAAATAAAGCAAAGACTTTTGGAACTTGAAGCAACTAGCAATGACTTCTTCCTTTGGCACCTTAAGTGTCATATTTGAATTCAAATTTTGGAAGGAAACTTGATCAAAGTTGCAGTAGATAACTCATGGCAACAAAATGGTGGCACCACCAGGATCTTTATGACTCAATGTGTGGTTATAGTTCAATTATATTCTAATAACATTTTATACTTATATCTTTGAGTGTGCTAATTTCTTATTTTTGTGTATTAAAGATTTAATGTTATATATTATAGACGTATAAGTTCTACAAATCTTTTAAACCAATATGAAATTAACATATTATCTTTTTCTTTTCTTTGGTCCATTGTGTGGTTGATTCTTTAGATATAGTATTTCTTGCTTGTTTAATTCATCTGTCGCTTAAAAAGAATGTCATCACCATTTGTGAAAAAGAATACAAATTTGCAATCTAGCCTATATTTGTGTTAGCTTTATTTTCTTTTGACATTTTTCGTTTCTATTACAACAACTCTCATGCACACATACACCTCAAGTTGCCATCGTGTGTTCATGTCCCAAGCCATCTAGTTTGAGAAAGAGAAGAGACTTCAACCAACTTTTTTGCCCTTTTTTTTTACACAATTTCAACTAAAGAAGTGGAATGAACTTTTATTTATATATTTATTGATTTTTGGTTATGTAAGCAGTGGAATTAAGTTGAAATGTAGATGTTGGTGAAAGTTCCAAGCAAGGGTCTTGATAGTTGACACCTATACATATAATACCTAAAACCAAAAAACTTATTGAACCTTCATTGAAACAACACCGTGTGGTGGCGCGTGTACAGCTAGTGTGGTGTAACCTGGAATGGATTGTTCACCAATTCTTACGTTTCCTAACCTCCTTTCAATGTTTGACCTCTGGCGATGTGTAGATTGGCACAATGTGACTCTGTGGGTGGGTCGTATTGTAGAGAAAATCGGGACGGACAAACACTCCGATTGAGATCAGAGAACCACCGTAAAGGAACAACTCTCTCTCAATAAGGAAGAAGAAAGCTTTCAGGAGATACAAAAAGTTGTCTCGGAAGAAGATGATAAGGTTACAGAAACAGAACTAATAACAAGGCTAAAAAAATGCAAAAGGAAGTTTAAAAGACACCTAAAAAGAAATAATGACCTAACAACCCACTAAAATTAATTATTCTTAAAGAATACGAAATATCACTTTAAATCTCAACACTCCCCCTTAAAGTAATGTTCGCTTAATTAATCGCAAGTCTTCGAACGGACCCTTTGGAAGTGACTTCGTAAATACATCGACAATATTGTCTTAACTCCTTACCGCGACCATGTCGATAATCCCGTCAAGCACCTTTTCACAAACAAAGTGATACTCGAGCTCAATATGTTTCATTCTTGCGTGGAAAACAAGATTAGAAGTAAGCTTGATAGCACTTAGATTATCTCCATGAATGAGAACTGGTTTATCAATAGGCATATGCAAATCCTCGAAGAGTCGGCGAAGTCATATACATTCTTAAGCTGCATGAGCGGATGCTTTGTACTCCACTTCGGTCTATAATGACACCGAGCCTTGTTTTTTGCTGCATCATGAGATACTTGCAGTTCCGCAGAGAAAAACAAAACCAGAAGTCGATCTTCGATCATCTAAGTCGCCGGCAAAATCAGCATCCGCAAATCCTAGCAAAGAAAATTCTGCATTCTTTTTATAAAACAAACCCACATCAAGAATAGTGTTAACGTACTTTAGGATCTTCTTAGCTTCCTCAAGGTGTGGCTTCCTCGGCTCTTACATATATCGGCTGACCACACCAACCTAAAAGGCAATGTCCTGCCTTGTTATTGTCAAGTAGATTAGACTTCCCACAAGTGCACGGAAAGGACGAGGATCTGATAAACGTGTTCCTTCATCGCGACGAAGTCTCGCACTTACGTCAAGCGGTGTACACCGCTTTTTTCTGTCGATCATCTTGAACTTCTCGACAAGTCGTTTGACATAACTGAGCTAAGACACAAAAATTCCATTATCCAAGTTCTCAATTTGCAGCCCAAGAAAGTTGCTCAGCTCTCCTAGCTTCTTCATATCAAAACGCAATGAAAGTTCATCCTGAAGACGGGAGATTTCCACATAATTGTTGCCTGTCAAGATTATGTCATTGACATATAAGAGAACGATCACCATCAGCCCTTGACGTTTCTTGATGAAGAGACTTGAATCCAATTCAGAAGCCACATAGCCGTAAAAACATAAGTACTCTGCAATTTTCCCGTACCACGCACGCGGGGCTTGCTTCAACCCATGAGATTTGGACAATCCTCAACCACAAACCCAGGTGGCTGGTCCATATAGATAGGGCAATCAAGCTCTCTATATAAGAAGGCATTCTTGACATCAAGCTGCCATAATTTCCAGCCAAAACAAGCTGCCAATGCTAGGACGACACGTACCGAAGTCATCTTTGCCATAGGACTAAACGTTTCTTCGTAGTCTTCCCCGTATTTTTGTGAGAAGCCTCGTACAACCAGCCTTGCCTTGTATCAGTCTATGCTCTCATCCGTCTTTCTTTTGATTCAAAAGACCCATTTACACGAAACAGGCTACACATCGAGAGGCTTCGAAACCAAATCCCAAGTCTGATTTGTTTGCAAAGCATCCATCTCTTCCTTCATTACGACTTTCCATTCTTTAACTCCTTTAGCTTCATCATAGGAGGCAGGTTCTTCATCATCAACTAGATTTGCCAAGAAGCAGGAAAACGTCGTCACAAAGTTGTCATCTCTAAACCGAGAGGGCTTGACGATATTCCTCCTTGGACGTTGACTTCTTGTTTCCTCTTCGGGAGAGTCATCTTGAGGAGAAATGAAACTCCCCCTTTCCCCATGATCTTCCTCTAACAAACCTTTTAATGAGTGTGACAATGGCAAGGTTATTGTATCACTCTCTTCCATACCAGCATCCTTATAGTTGTAGGGAGAAATCTCATCGAAGACTACATCACGAGATACGACATATTTAAATATTGCCGGATCCAAACACCACTAGCCCTTTCTTCCCTCGTCGTAACCGATGAAAATACACTTCATAGCCTTAGCGTCTAGCTTGCTTCTTCGAGAATCAGGAACATGAACATAGCAAATAGAGCCAAAGACACGAAAGTACTTCACATTTGGCTTGACATCAAAGAGCATCTCGAAAGGCGATTTAAAATTAATTGGACTAAGCGGCACCTGATTGATCACATAAGTTGCACATCTCATACCCTCCGCCCATAGCTCCTTCAGCAAGTTCTTCATATGCAGCCAACTCTTACACGTTTCCACAAGATGTTGGATCTTTCGCTCTGCTATCCCATTTTATTGCGGCGTCTCTGGACATGAAAACTCTCTTTTAATACCGTTTTTCCAACAATAAGACAGGAACTCATTGGAACAAAACTCTCCTCCGTTGTCTATTCATAGAACTCGAATTTTTCTGCACAACTCCCCTTCCACAATTTCTTTGAACTTGAGAAACCTTGAGAATACCTCTAACTTGTGTTTCATGAAGTAAACCCACGTGAACTGCGTATAATCATTCACAAACAGTAGCATATAGGTGTATCCCGAGTAAGAAGCTGTCCGAGTTGGACCCATCAGGTCACTATGAATTTGTTCCAACGGGGCTTTACACCTCGAACTCGAGTTGTCGAAAGGAAACCTATGAGCCTTTCCAAATTGACAGCCTTGACAGACACCTTCATCCTCTAATTTCAACACTTCGGGCAACCCATCAACTAAATTCTTTTAAGCCATAACCTTTAGCTTCGCCATGTTGAGATGACCAAGCCTCGCATGCCACAATGTCATCATGTTGTTGCTACTCATTTTCTTAATATAAGAATTTGATGCAGATAAAACAAATAGATGATTCACCCGCGTACCTGTGTGAACGACATCCGCCTTAATCTCCTTAACGTTTCAAAGGAACTTCACATCTTCTGGTCCGAAGAGAACGAAATTTCTAGCATCCACCGCATTCGCCACAGAGAATAAATTTTTTCGTATCCTGGGTACGTGGTACACGCTTTTAAGCTTAATTGACTTCCCGTGGTCGTCGCCTCCTGCTGAATTTTATGAACCATGTTATCTGCAGTAATGATCCCACTTCCGCTGCCATGAACATGAGATGAGGAGAAGATTGAATCGTCTCTGGTAATGTGATGACCGCAGCCTGAATCGACAATCCAATCCTTGTTGATTGGTTGTTTTCCGCGAGATGCTCCCTCAGCCGCTAAGCACGTCTCCTGAGTTATTTTTTCAGCCGCTTGTTTACCTTCCGAATTTGTCAAATCGACATGAAAACAAGCATTCCAATCTTCCCCCGGGTACTAGTCAAACTTCTCGCCACCGTCAGAAGAACTCGCGAAATTTCCAGCCTTAAGTTTAACTCGGAAATTTTTCCTGATATGTCCAACCTTTCCGCATCTATAGCATTTGAATGTTTTCTTAGGCACGTTTGAATGTTCCAACGCCACCCCATCTATTCTTCCTTTTCCTTTATAAGCGCCCGCCTTCTTCACAAATAAGGCGCTCGTAGATTCTTCTTTGTTGTTGGTTCTGACCATTTGTATAGCCAACGACTCTTGAGACGATAAGAGATTTTTCAGCTCTTCAAGAGATGGTTGTTGCATCCATCCTTGAATCGAAGTGATGAAAGGCGTGTACTCCGGTAGAAGACCTTGAATGATGTACCTCTTCGTCCAAGCCTCCGAGATTCGCTCTTCAGGATTTAATAGCAAAATCTCCAAACACAGGTTCTTGACTTTGAGAAAGTACTCCGAGATAGGACCAGTTTGTTTTGCAGCCGCCAACTCATTCTTGAGCATCTGCAGACGAGCCTCGTTCCTTTTGTTGAATAAACAATCGAGCGTTTGCCAAATCTCACGAGCAGACCCACAGCTTACTATATGCTCGAACAATCCATGAGAGATAGACCTCTTCAACACAAACTCTACCTTTGCATTCAGTTGCTTCCACTTCTTTAATGCCTCCGCATTTGCAACGACATTCTCTGGAGCCACAACACCACCATCCACGACGACATCCCACAGATCTTCTCCGACCAAGTACGATTCCATACAAGTCTTCCAAATCCGATAGTTGGACTGATTCAACAATTCCAAACCAAGTCCCACCACACGACTTGTACCTTCCATATCAAGAGAACGACAACCTTCCTCACGAGCGTAACTGAAGCTCTGATACCATGTAAAGAAAACCGAGACCGACAAACACTCCGATTGAGATCGGAGAACTACCATAAAGGAACAACTCTCTCTCTCAATAAGGAAGAAGAAAGCTTTCAGGGGATATAAAAAGTTGTTTCAGAAGAAGATGATAAGATTACAGAAATATAACTAAAATTAAGGCTAAAAAAATATAAAAAAAAAATTAAAAGACACTTAAAAAAAATAAGTACCTAATAACCCACTAAAATTAATTATTCTTAAAGAATAGAAATATTACTTTAAATCTCAACACGAATGATGTTTTCCGCAACCTTTTCCGACAGCTGGCGACGGTGCCATCAAGCTTCCAGCAAGTCTCCGTAGGCAGTTTGGCGTCCTTAGTGCATTTTCTCACCCTTTTCAGTTACTTTCGTGATTTTTTTTTTCTTTCCGTTGACCTTGTTATCTTTTAACAAATTGGTGTACTTTAAATCGGAAAAAAAAAAACAAAGAAAAGAAGAATAAAAAAGCTTCAATGTGCTAATTTTGATACCTATCGTGCAAGGGGCTTTGGATGGCTCTTTTTCAGATGGATTAGAATCTCCACCACTAAAGATAATTGCCCCTTTGCTCAAATTTTAGTGGTTGAATGTGTGTGATTGCCTCTGATGTGTTGGGTTCCTTTTGTTTTTAGGTGACTTTCCTTCTGCTTCGCATTTTAGTGCGCTAAATTAATTATGACTAGTTTTTTAGTGATCATCGGTGAAACAATACACTTGATTAGATGCTTAATCATCATTGATATTTATTTTGATGATGATTTTGAGCTTATTTTAAGTCATTTATGTGTAATTATATCTTTAAAAATAATAATAAAATAAAATAAAAAGAATTAAGAAGTTATATAAATATAACTGTAGATACCTTAATTCTTACGATAATTGAGTGAAAATAGTTCTTTTTCCATTTAGGTGATTATTTAAATATAACTTTGCTAGTTTTATGATATTAACTCTTTTTTATTCTCTTTCTCTTTTTAATAGTGTTAAATAGTGACACTTTTAATATTGTCTCTCGGTGAATTTTTTGGTGCCAAAACAATTGCTCTTTTGGCTCGTTTTTTTTTTTTTTGCCACATTAATGAAATTACTTTCATAATGAAATGTATTTAATGTCGATTGTTAATTTTTTATTATTTTTGTTAGACAATGCAAATTAATTTGCCTTTTGCTATGCAGCTAATATTGATTTTCTTTTAGTTGGATGACTAAAAGTATTTCTTTACTTAACATTATGTAGGTTTTTAACTTGTAGGATTCACACTTGGATTAATTTATCGGGTCTTATAAGGAGGATTGATGGACTTATATTACTAAATTTGGATACTTGTTTTAGGGTCTTTAAGAAGGAAAGAGTCTTTTTTGTGGTTTAATAAGGTGATTTAAACTCACAAATAATATTTTTTAATTTTAAATTTAGTTTGAAAATCCAAAGAATCGCTAACCTTTCTTTTTAAATGTATTTAATATCGATTGTTAATTTTTTATTATTTTTGTTAGACAATGCAAATTAATTTGCCTTTTGCTATGCAGATAATATTGATTTTCTTTTAGTTGGATGACTAAAAGTATTTCTTTACTTAACATTATGTAGGTTTTTAACCTGTAGGATTCACACTTGGATTAATTTATCGGGTCTTATAAGGAGGATTGATGGACTTATATTACTAAATTTGGATACTTGTTTTAGGGTCTTTAAGAAGGAAAAAGTCTTTTTTGTGGTTTAATAAGGTGATTTAAACTCACAAATAATATTTTTAAATTTTAAATTTAGTTTGAAAATCCAAAGAATCGCTAACCTTTCTTTTTAAATGAATATATATTAGATTATATAAATTAATTTATCATAATTTAAGTATTATTTTTTTATTTTTATTTCTTATCATCTTTTATTATTCTTTTTTTTAATATTTAAATATATACTTGTAATTTAAATAAAATTTAAAAATATAAATATGAGACTTTTTTTAAATTAAAATAGATAAAATAAGCGTATAACAATATACATGCACTGTTTTTGAAAGTATACTCTTTATTAATGCTAAAATCGTTGGTTCTAGATTATTTAAATCAGTTGACTTGACCGTTTCTTTCCAACTTATAATTTTTCATAGATAAATGTTTATAAGAGTTTTATTATATACATTTAAATAAATAATAAATTTAAAATTATATTAATTAAATATAATTATTAATTAAAAAATCAAATAATAAGGCAAATCGTTTGGATTTAGTATGTGTCATTGTTTACACCAATGGTCGTTCTAGCATTGAAATCCTACTCAGAACAATTATTGGATTCCAGTCGAGATACAGAATCAAAATTGAAATCATTTGAAAATCAAAACTGTTTGAAAAAGTTTGAAAGTTTGATAATGTAACAACAATTAGAATAAAATAGAATAAGACTTACAAGAAATTTATTATGAGAAAATGATTACAAGGAATGGAATATGTGTTTGTGATGTTGGTTTTGCTCTCTTTTATAAGCAAAGAGATGTATAGTATTGAATGTCTGGACAAATTTCTTTTCGGTGGTAAAGCCCTACAGATCTGGATTGAGTGGTTATTTTGACAGGAATCACCTTTGGGTAAAGTAAGTTTTACTCTAGGAAAAGTAGATTCCCTAACACTTTACTTTACTTTTTCTTTTTATCCTTGTTGCTTTCGGTAGATGATTTATTTGACTTTTGTCTGGATGCTTTGGTGTCTTTCAGAGATCTATAGATATAATTGAATGAATCATGGTTGGCCAGAGGATCATATGAAGTGGACACTAAGTTGTCCGCCAATAATTGTTGTTCAGGTTTTGCCAAAATTGCTTTAAGGGAAGAAATATATTTTTCTTATGATTTGGATCCCACAAGTTGGGCTTGTGTTTGGGCCTTATAGTATAGGCCGGAAACTGGGAAGTGGAAGTCTCCAATATGTTAGATTGGGTTAGACGTTGGTTGAACCATGCTAGGACTCCTTTTGGATGAGCCTTCTGTTAACGGACTTTAAAGAATTATTGCCAAAATTTGACTTTGTAGGTCTATCCCAGAACTGGAGTGGCCATCATTACATCTGGTTGGTATTGGAAATTCCACATACAACACCATATGAGTCGAAAATAATAACATATGCTTCCTTTGTTTTGGATAAAACATATTTGTTAGCAAAGAGTTGAAAACCTTACTAAATTAGTTCAGGGAAAATTTGGCGAATAAGTCCAAACCAAGACCACCAGTGTATGAACCAAAGAGAAAATTTGATGATTGTTTGTGCTTTTTAAAAGAATAATTAGGAATGTTTGAATTGAGAATTTTAAAATAAAAGGCATTAAACCATGCTTATTTGTAATCCCAATAAGAAAAGTATTAGGCAAAGTTGGAGTTTTGGTAAACAGATGATTTAAAAGATATTTGTGTGGAAGGATAATTTGGCCATTCTAAAGGGTGAAGAATTCTGATAATTTGAACAGTCGAATATCCAATTTCATTATTCTGGGTATGATGGCAAAATTTGGTTGAGTTTGTGTCAATAAGGATGACTTCATAATATTTGTGGGTTCAGCGAGGATTCTGAGGTTTATGGAACCATGTCCAAAATAAATTTTGTGCACATCGTCTGAGGTCATCAAGATAATATCCTTATTCAATGAGTTCAAGGTGGTGGAAGATGGGTTTTTTCAAATAAGATGGAGTTTGAAAAGATTTTAGAAGGGCTTGTGAAATGGCCACCTCTGTTTTTGAAAAATCAATTTGAAGAGGGGATGGTGTGACTAGGACCACCTCTTTTTGTGATGGTGAAACCATCATTTGTTTAGGTGGTGATAATGTTATCACCTGTTTTCCTTTGAGGATAACCTTTTTTTTCTCAGAATTGTCAAAGGATAAAGAAAGAGAAGTTGGTCGTCTTTTGGATTTTGCAGTGGATTTGTTCTCATGGAGTTTGTTTATAAGGGCCTTTAATGTTCTTTTTGCTATTGGGTTTAGTTTGTCAAAACTTGGTATTGGGGAATTGGAGGATTCAAAAGAATCCATTAAGGCTTATTTTCTTGGTTGGGCTATTTTTTAGGTGTCAAAGTCAAATGAAGTTGGATGGCTATGTATGTCAGCCTATGTTAGAATTTTGGCATGTGTTTTTTTTGTGGGATAGCCTTAGGCATGAGTGGTTCCTTGAAGAATTTTTACGAGATAAAGTTATATGTTTGAAACTTGATTTCCAATAGTTTGTAATATTTTGTTTGTATAAAATAAAAAGGGAACCTGAAAATTCTTTTCCAAAAGATTTTTAAAAAACTATTGAATAAAATAATTATATAAACAAAATATTATAAACTATTGGGAATCAAGTTTCAAACATAGAGACCATTACCCACTCATCTTCATTTCCTAAAAATGAATCAAACCCAATTTCTAAAATAGTTTCTAAACCCTTATTTAAAGCTTTCCAAATTTCTAATAACAGTTCAAATAAATTTTACCAAGCATTGGTTCAGTGATGGTAGGCTCTACAAGACAAACCATCATCCAGCTTGGATGTACATGTCTTGCAAGGATCTGATGACTCAAATGACTCATCCTTCAACAACTCTGTCAAAATCCAAAGGGTAAAGGTAGAATTGGTAAGGGTTCCTACACGCATGTATTACCCTAAACCAACTGCTCCTAATCTTGTTGTTAAAAAAAAACTTTCTTTCATAAAAACTAAATACAGTTCTAGTTCAATTTACAAATGGAACATTGATTGATTTTCATAATATCAAATTTTGAATCTTCTTCAACAAATGACCATGGTTGCAAACATTTATTGAGCCCATAGTCAAACTTCTAATCCTACAATTGCTAAAATCTTAGTCACAAGATTTTTTGGACAGCTCAAAGGTTAGTGCAACAATATATCATCATCAGAAAATTGACAAGAAATCTTCAGCAGCATTAGACATGATGCAAATCAACAACCCATCTTTCATGACCAACACTGCATTATTCCAGATGCAGTAACCACCCTTATCTTTACTATCACTAAACATTTTATTGGTGACTCATCTCACTTCAAAGATAAAAGCACTGAATTACTTTCAAACTTAAAATGCAAATATCTTCATAATTTTTATTGATACAAAGATACTTTCTTGATTCATGTTATACAATGAAAAGATATTAACCAACCTTTTTGGAAAGAAAAATTTCTTACTGGACTTCCTAAACTTCTTGGTGATAAGGTTAGGAATAAACTCTATAATCAGGACAAAGGACAAATACCTTATTCCACTCTTTCTTATGGTGAATTGACAAGTTTTGTCCAAAAGGAAGATTTGCAAATTTGTGGTGACCTCAGATTACAAAAGCAAATCAAGAAAGAAAAGCAACAAACTCGGAAGGAATTTGGATCTTTTTGTGCTCAGTTTGATGTCAACCTTTACCAAAAAGAGAAGATCAAAAAAAGACCTAAGCCTAAACCAAATAAACCCAAATCAACTAACCCATTTTACTAAAAACCCAAAAACAAACCAACCAAGTCAAAAAATTTACACAAAACTTTCAAAACCTCCCAATCAAAAATTGACGGATCAACCCTTGGATCAAAAGCTCAACATTATTTGCTATTGTTGTAAAAAGCTTGGTCATACATCTCGTTATTGTAAACTCAATACAAAAGTCTAAGCCTTGGAACTTATTAACCAAATCCAAGCCCAACTTTAGACCTTACTTCATCATAGTTCCTTAGAAGGATCTCAATCTCTTCTGAAGCTGAAGCAGGCATCCAACCCGAGGATCACACAATTTTGTCTTCAGAAACTTCATTTAACAAAAAAGACATCTCTGTGCTTACTCACGATCAAGAATAAATACTTGACATTCTTGACACTTTAGGTAATGACCAAGCTAAATCTCTTTTTTTTTGGAAAAATTAATCAAACAACCATGTTCTTCGAAACCTCATGAGTTGCTCCAACAAACTCAGACACCCTATGATTTACATAACCATTTTGAGCAACCCCAAAATAGACCTATCACAATTAATAACCTCAAAACAGAAATCAACAATCTCAAAACAGAGATCGCTCAACTCAAGCAACAATAATCTACTGACCATAAAACTCATCCTTACTGGATCTAATACATAGCAACCTACCCAGTACGTCTATTGGACCCAAAATATCTAAATCAAAAACACCAACACCTTCTAAGCCCAATAGTGAGTTTTTGTTTCTTTTAACAAAAGTCACAACCCAAAAATGGTTGGTCAATATCAAACTTATAATTGCTAACCAATTTTCACTAACTACAATCACACTAATGGATATAAGTGCTGATTTGAATTGTACCTAAGAAGGCCTTAATTTAACAAAATATAGTGAAAAAACTACGAAAGGTTTGAAATTTGCTAGCAACCACTAACTGGTCTTAGATTACAAACTTCCTGAAGTACAAGTTTGCCAACAAGGTATCTCACTTTAAACCTCTTTCAGCCTTGTTAGAAATCTTAAACAAAAGGTTATCCTTGGTACTCCATTCTTAAATCTTATCGAACTCTTCAAAGTTACTCACCAAGGAATCCACACCCAAATTCTTGGTCAACCAATTACTTTTGAATTTATTCAAAAACCATAAATTAGAAATATTAACTTACTCAAAAATCTATCACTTCAAAAGACTGCTGAATTAAATTTGCTACTTTATACAAAAAAAATCTCATCTTAATCATCTCAAGTCTAAAATTTCTTTTAAAGAGCTTCAACATCAGTTACAAAGTCTTAAAATTCAAAACAAAATTCAAATACTTCGTACCCAAATTGAACAAACAATTTGCTCTGATATCCCTAACGCCTTCTGGCATATATACAATCATATTGTCACATTACCCTATGCCAAAGACTTGAATGAAAGACAAATTCCTATTAAAGCCCGACCTATACAAATGAACTCTGAGTTGGTCAAACATTGTAAATAGGAAACTGACAATTTACTTGACAAAGGCATTATCAGACCAAGCCAATCACCATGGAGTTGTGCAGCGTTTTATGTCAATAAATACACTGAACTAGAACGTGGTGTTCCCTGTTTGATAATCAACTACAAACCTCTCAATGACACTTTGGAATGGATCAAGTACCCCATTCCAAATCAAAAAGATTTACTTCAAAGACTTGTACATGCTTATGTTTTTTCTAAATTTGACATGAAATTAAGTTTTTGGCAGATTCAAATTCATGAAAATGACCATTACAAAACTGCTTTCACAATCCCATTTGGCCAATATGAATGGAATGTCATGCCATTTGGACTAAAAAATGCACCTTCTGAATTTCAACGTATCATAAATGAAATCTAATGCCATGCATGCATTTCATCGTAGTATACATTGATGATGTACTTGTATTCTCTGAAAACATTGACAAACACATCAAACACTTGCATCATTTCATGCATTTCACAAAAAAGGCTAGCTTAGTTGTTTCCAAATTTAAGATGAATCTCCTTCAAACCAAAATATGGTTTCTTGGCTACTACATCAGTCAAGGAATCATCACCCCTTTTTCCAGAGCTCTTATCTTTGCTAAAAAATTTCCTACTCAAATTATTGATAAGACTCAACTTTAAAGGTTCCTTAGTAGCCTTAACTATGTCTCTAATTTCTACCCCAAATTACACCTTATTCTTAAACCATTATATGATCGATTGTCCAAAAAAAAAAAAAGCCTCCAAACCATGGACAAAGGATCTCACACAAATACTTTGAACCATTAAGTCCCAAGTCAAACCCATACCTTGTCTATACCTTGCCAATCTAACTTTACTCAAAATAGTTGAAACTGATGCATCCAACCAAGGGTATAAGGGAATCCTCAAACAGGTAAAGGGACAACAAGAACAACTCATGAGATTTACCGCCAAACACTGGAATGATTGTTAGGAGAAGTATTCCACTATCAAATAGGAAATTTTGGCTATTATTTTATGTATTTCAAAATTTCAAAATGATTTTCTAAACCAAAAATTTCTCTTAAGAATAGATTGTCAAGCTACAAAGTTTGTTTTACAAAAAGATGTTCAAAACCTTGCTTCCAAATAGATTTTTGCTAAATGGCCGACAATTTTAAGCATTTACGATTTTGATATTGAGAATATCAAAGGTTCTACTAATAGTTTACCTGATTTTCTTACAAGGGAATTTCTTTAAGGAACCACTCATGCCCAGGCCATCCCATAATAAAACATATGCCAAAATTCTAACATGGGCTGATATACATAGCCATCCAACTTCATCTGACTCTAACACCTAAAAAATAGCCCAACCAAGAAACTAAGCCTTAATGGATTCTTCTGAATCCTCCAATTGCCCAATACCAAGTTTTGACAAACTAAACCCAATAGCAAAAATAACACTAAAGCCCCTCATAAACAAACTCCATGAGGACAAATACACTACAAAATCCAAAAGACAACCAACTCCTCCTTCTTCATCCTCTGACAATTCTGAGATAAAAAGGTCATCCTTAAAGGAAAATAGGTGATAACATTATCACCACCTAAACAAATGATGGTCTCACTATCACAAAAAGAGGTGGTCATGGTCATATCATCCCCTCTTCAAATTGATTTTTCAAAAAAAAAAAGGTGGCCATTTCATAAGCCCCTCCAAAATCTTTTCAAACTCCTTCTTATTTCAAAAAACCTAGCTTCCAGTACCTTGAACTCATTAAACAAGGATATTATTTTGATGGCCTTAGATGATGTGCACAAAATTTATTTTGGACATGGTTCCATAAACCTCAAGATTCTCGCTAAACCCACAAATTATGAAGTCATCCTTATTGACACAAACTCAGCCAAATTTCACTATTATACCCAAAACAATGAAATTGGATATTCCACTATTTGAATTATCAAAATTCTTCACCCTTTAAAATGCCCAAATCATCCTTCCATACAAATATCTTTCAAATCATCTATCTACCAAAACTCCAATTTTGCCCAATACTTTTCTTATTGGGATTACAAATAAGCATGGTTTAATTTTTTTATTTTCAAAATTCTCAATTCAAATATTCCTAATTATTCTTCTGGGAAGCACAAACAATTATCAAATTTCCTCTTTGATTCGTACATTGGTGGTCTTGGTTTGGACCTGCCCACCAAATTTTCCCTGAACCAATTCAAGAAGGTTTCCAACTCTTTGTTGACAAATATGTTTTATCCAAAATAAAGGAAGCATATTCTATGCTTCTATTGTTCTGTTATTCTTTCAAACTCTCATGGTGCTGTATGTGGGATTTCCAATACTGATTAGATGCAATGATAATCACTCCAATTCTAAAAAGGACCTACAAAGTCAAATTCTAGCAACAATTTTCTAAAGTCCATCAACAAAAAGCTCATCCAAAAGGAGTCTTGGCATGGTTCAACCAACATCCAGCCTAATCCAACAAATTGGAGACTTCCACTTCCCAATTTTTAGCCTATAAGGCCCAAACACAAGCCCAACTTACGAGATTTAAATCACAAAAAGAATATATTTGTTCTCTTAAAGCAACTTTAGCAAAAGTGGAACAACAATTATTGATGGACAACTTAATGTCCACTTTCTATGATCCTCTAGCTAACCATGATCTGTTCGATTATATTTACAGACCTTTAAGAGACACTAAAGCATCCAGATAAAAGCTGAATAAATCATCTGCCAAAAAGTAGCAACGATAAAAAGAAAAAGTAAAGTAAAGTGTCAGGAAATCTACTTTCCCCAAAGTAAACTTACCTTACCCAAAGGTGATTCTTATCAAGAGAACCACTCAATCCAAATCTGTCTAGCTTTACCACCGAAAGAAAACTTGTCCAAACATTCAATACTGTACATCTTTCCATCTATGAAAGAGAGCAAAACCAACATTACAAACAAGTCTTCCATTCCCCAGAAGAAAATCTCTTGTAATCATTTTCTCATAATAAATTTCTTGTAAGTCTTATTTAATTTTATTCTGATTGTTGTTACATTATCAAACTTTCAAAATTTTTCAAATAGTTTTGATTTTCAAACAATTTCGATTTTGATTTAGTATCTCGGCTAGAAACCAATAATTGTTCCTAGTAGGATTTCAATCTTGGAACAACCTTTGGTGTAAATAATGCCATGTACTAAATCCAAACGATTTGCCTTATTAGTTTATTTTCAAAATTTCTTTAGGTGATTTTCGATCCTGTTAAAAATGGTTGGTCTGTTTTTGGGCTTTTAGTAAAATGGGTTAGTTGATTTGGGTTTATTTGGTTTAGACTTTGGTCTTTTTTTGATCTTCTCTTTTTTGTAAAGGTTGTCTTCAAACTGAGCACAGAAAGATCCAAATTCCTTCCGAGTTTGTTGCTTTTTTTTCTTGATTTGTTTTTGTAATCTAAGGTCACCACAAATCTGTAAACCTTCCTTTTGGACAAAACTCGTCAATTCACCGTAAGAAAAGTAGAATAAGGTGTTTGCCCTTTGTGCTGATTATAAAGTTTGTTCCTAACCTTATCATCAAGAAGTTTAGGAAGTCCAGCAAGAAATTTTTTTTCCAAAAGGGTTGGTTAGCATCTTTGTGTTGCATAACACAAGTCAAAAGTATCTTTGTACCAACAAAAATTATGAAGATATTTGCAACTTAGGTTTGAAAATAGTTCAGTGCTTTTATCTTTGCAGTGAGATAGGTCACTAATAAAATGTTTAGTGATAGTAAAGATAAGGGTGGTTATCGCATCTGGAATAGTACGGTGTTGGTCATCAAAGATGGGTTGTCAATTTGCATTATATCTAATGCTGTTGAAGATTTCTTGTCGATTTTCTGATGAGAGTATATTGTACCACTAGCATTTGAGTTGTCCAGAAAATCCTATGACTAAGATTTCAGTAATTATAGGATCAGAAGTTTGACTTTAGGTTCAATAAACATTTGTAACCATGGTCATTTGTTGAAGAAGATTCAAAAATGAGGTTTGATTCATTTTTAGGAAATGAAGATGAGTTGGTAATGGTTTCAATGTTTGAAACTTCATTTCCAATAGTTTGTAATATTTTGTTTATATAATTATTTTTTTCAATAATTTTTTGAAAATCTTTTGGAAAAAAATCTTCATGTTCTCTTCTTATTTTAAAAGGAGAAGCAAAAATAGTAAATCCTTTGTGTTTAAACTGAATTTCGCATAATGAGTGATGAACTGATTCTATCTTAGAACCATTCATCAATTTCCATTGTTGCATTGTAATATATACCTGTAATCTATCTTCTTCCATAAAGGAAGACCATGGGTAACAGATTTCCATTTGAAAACAATATTCATCAAACCAATCGAAGAAAAGAACTATTTTTTGTTGGCTAGTCATCCAGTCATAATAGTCTTGTTGGATGGTTAGTCTGTTCTCATTTTGAAATTTTTTTAAAACCATTCACGTTTTTTTTTTATTCTAGTTTCCACAAAATTTTTTTCTCAAAACTTCCTTATTTATTTCAAAAGGGTTTTAAAATTCTTTTTCCAAGACATTAAGTTCACGATTTACCTCAGACTCATATGAAAATTGACCTTGTGAGGCTGATGCTTCAGGGGAATCTAGTGATTTTGGTATACTATCATCATAAGCCGCTTTTGGTACCTATCTTTGAAGATCAATACTAGAAAGATTAGAAGTATAACTGTTAGTCCTAGTATGACTAGGAAGATGTCTAGCCGAATTACTTCTTTGCAAGTAATTGGCTATTTGAGATTGGAGATCATTATCCTTGAAAGATGTAGATCTGAAACTTGTTGAATGTCGTGCAAAAGATACACTGATACTTCCATCATTGTGCTGAGTAATCCTGTTAAGTTTAGTCATAATAGAAGGTTTAGGGATGGTAAAATTATTGATTTTTCAGGTGTCCGAAAGATTGACTTCATGCCATTTGATATATTTTGGAGTTTAAAGGTTGGATATGCACATATTAGTTTGTCATAATATCATTTCGCCTTTGTCATCAGCACCACGTAAAGATTTTGTATGAAAAGATGATTTCATAACTTTGTATTGAATCCTGTACATTAACCTTAAAGGTATAGATCTTTTAGCAAAACAATTATTATGAATTTTGATTTGTAAAGTCAAAACATATAAAATATTTCTGTCATGCAAAAAAACAATAAAATATGGATAGCAGTCGAAATAAATAGGTTTAGAGCACAAATTAGATTCTATAATGTCAAGAAAAGAATCATTAAAATTTAATAGTCAACAATCTCTTAATGCAGTAAGTATAGATGTATCAAGTCCTTCTCTAGAAAGTGGTTTGATGTCTATTTGTATCATGTCTAAATGCAAGAATTGTAATGCTTTTGATGATATTTAATAAAGTCATGAGAAAGTAGTCTAATTGTTTCAACAGATCTAGAGAGACGACAATCTTTTTCAATAATTTTGATTGTATAGTCGGTTCTTTTTTAGAATATTGAATTTAAAGGTTTTGTAAATTTATTTTTCCATAAGTTTGGGGATTTATCAGTTGTCAATGAATTTATCAAAGTTTTCCATGAGAATCTCATAACAGTTTAAGGTACTTGAGGAAGAAGCCTCAAAGCCATGGTTTGGTATTTACGGTTATAAGGAAAAAGTAGGCATGTTTACAACCAATCAAAATGTTACTTACAAATAAAGTTGGTGTCAAATTCATAGAATCTGACTTTAGGGCTTACCAATAGTCTTACTACCCCTCCCTGGGACTTACTGCTTGAAACACCCTAAAAATGTTATTATATTCACATTTATCTCACAAAGCTTAATCTTGGTTCACTCTAATTGAAAATAAACATTTTCTCTCTCCTTTCTCTCCTATACAACAAAGCTAATTGGATTTGATACTACTTTTAATAAGATCAAAAATCACTTAAAGAAATTTTGAAATATATAAAATAATAATCAAAATAATTAATTAATAATTATAATTAAATATTTATAAATTCATATTTATTTGTGTCTATTTATTTTTTTGTACAATAATATTCGTGAAATAAGTACATAATTGGGTTAAAAAAAAAAAGTATTGCTTTCGTTTTCCTTATAACATAAGCTAACGTATTCCTAAAAATTTTACCGATTTTTCCCTCTCCAGTATCCGCATTAAATAATAATAATAATAAACAATACTGGTGGCTATTACCGTGCGCTGTGCCAAAATCCCCTTATTCCTAAATGGCTTTGCGCAGAATGTGAAAGCTACATCTTCGTAAGTTTTACTAGATGTAACAGAGGTTCTCTTTAAACCCGTATCCGCCGAACCCACGATAAAGCTCCACAAAAATTCTCTGATTTCACTGACCATTATTGATTGCAAGGTCCCAAAGATGAGGAGCAGCCGTACAAACAATTATTCCCGACTTTTTTACATTAATTATTTCCTTGCCTCTATAGTTTCTTTATGGTTTTTGTCACCCAGAGAAGCGTTGGTGATGGCGCAGAAGACATCAGTTACAGTGAATGTAGGCCTGATTTTAGACTTCCATAGCAAGGCTAGCAAAGTGGCTTTGAGCTGCATCAACATGGCTTTATCCGATTTCTATGCCTCTAATGGTCATTACACGACCAGGCTGGTCATCCAACCTAGGGATTCTAAGGAAGATGTTGTTGCTGCAGCTGCCACAGGTAATCAACTCTTCTTCTGATCCATATCCGATCAACCCTTTCTCTATCTCACTGTGAAAATTTTCTCAATTATCTGTTTTCTACTTAGCTCAAGCTTCTAAATGGAATGGGAAACTCTTACTAATAACTAAAGATAAAAAAAAAAAAAAAAAAACTAACTAGAGGTCTGGCCATAGTTTGCTAATTATCGGAAGAAAATTAAAATCTGATTACAGTTGATAGAATTCTTGGTTTCATGAAGTCAACATTGATTCTTGGTCTGGCTTTGTAACAGACTTAATTAACACCCACCTTGTTATTTTTTAAAAAAAAATCTTTATAATTAGACATCTTGCACTATAAGAAATTAGTTGATTAGACACTTGCTGACATTATTATTATTATTATTATTATTATTATTATTATTATTATTATTATTATTATTATTATTATTATTCCCATATATTAAGCAAGGTGAGATTCTCTGGCTGTTTCAAAAGTTGACCTTTGACACTCAAGAATAGCGGTTTTCGGGAGAAGCAGAAAGTTGACTTTTTGTTAGTTGACATTACGGTTCTTGGTTTGAGGAATGGGAGGGATCTCGAAATCGCTGAGGGATCTTATAGAGTATTTGCTTGTTCGTTTCCACGACGGATATAATAACCTTTAAACAAAAGAGCCAGTATAACAATTTCAACAAGTATTTCCCCGACTTTAATTATTACACAATTTCATTAATATATAAGCCAAATATATACTGTTTTCCATTAATGCTTTGATTAATCCTGGGCTGTTCTAATAAAAGAGATAAATTCACTTTTATGATAAAAAAAAAAGTTGTTAATAATACTTAAAGTCTAAAAAAATATATTGATAATACATACATACATACACACGTATATATAATTAAAAAATTATTATACACAAAATGACATGCACATCAGATCTTATACACATCTATACATACATGTGCACATCATGATCATTATTTTTCAGTAAAATTATAACACATTACATTTTAATAACTTCGTTGTTTTTGAACGGTAGTATTAGAAAAATGCATTCAACTGTCACCCGTTTTTAAAAGTCGATGATTTAACCGCAGCTCACTTGATTATGGTTTTCTTTCCCGTTACGTCAAAATGCAGGCCTTGACCTCATTAAAAACGAGCAAGTGCAAGCGATATTAGGGCCAACAACATCAATGCAGGCCCATTTTTTGATTGATATCGGAGAGAAAGCTCAGGTACCCATTTTGTCATTTTCTGCAACGAGTCCTTCCCTCACTTCCTCTCAACATACATATTTCTTTCGAGCCACGCAAAATGATGCCACTCAAGTGCATGCCATCAGTGCTATAGTCCAGGCCTTTGGATGGAAAGAAGTTGTGCCCGTCTACATTGACAACGAATATGGCAAGGGGGTCATACCTTACTTGATCGATGCACTGCAGTCAGTTGATGTCCGTGTCCCTTACCGGAGTGCCATTTCTCCAGTAGCCACCAATGATCAAATCGTTGAAGAGCTTTACAAACTGATGACCATGCAGACCAGAGTCTTCGTTGTTCATATGTCTTTCAATCTTGGGTCTCGTCTTTTTACCATGGCAAAGAAGATTGGAATAATGGGTCCAGGGTATGCTTGGATCACGACTAATGGCATGACTGATTTCTTGAGTATGCTGAATACTTTAGTCATTGATTCAATGCAAGGGGTATTGGGTGTCCAGTCTTATGTTCCAAATACGGGAGACCTAGATAATTTTTTGGTTCGATGGAAAAGGAAATTCGTTCGAGACAATCCAGATATTCTCATTGCTGATATGAACGTTTATGGACTGTGAGCATATGATGCTACCGTGGCATTGGCTATGGCAATTGAGGAAGCTGGGACTACAAATCTTAGCTTCCAAATGCCAAGCAAGTTGTCTACCAATGCAACGGACTTGGAAACTTTTGGGGTCTCTAGGAATGGTCCAAACCTCATTCGGGCGTTATCGAATACTAGTTTTAAAGGCCTCTCAGGAAATTTCATTGGTGGGCAACTACAATATTCAGCTCTCGAGATAGTTAATGTGAATGGACAAGCGGCCAGAGGGATTGGATTTTGGACAGCAGAAAACGGACTTGCCAGAAAGTTGAGCTCACCTATAACAAGTACTGATACATATTCTACGTCTAATTCCAGTCTCGCACCTGTTATCTGGCCGGGTGATACAGCTTTTGTTCCAAAGGGCTGGGACTTTCCAGCCAACGGCAAGAAATTGAAAGTGGGAGTACCATATAAAGAAGGATACAAAGAATTCGTGAAGGTCACCGTAGATCCTACCACTAATGCCACAACTGCCATCGATGTTTTTGAGGCTGTAGTCAAAGCCTTACCTTATGCTTTGCCTTTTGATTACGTTTCATTTAACACTAGTTTGGCAACTTATAATGATATGGTCTGTCAAGTCTATTTAGGGGTAATCATCTTTATATTCTTCTTTCTATCAAAATTCGTTAGCTCATTTTTTTCGTTTCGCTGACAAGAATTTAATTGTTTTACCGTGGACATTGAAAACAGAAATTCGACGTTGTGGTGGGAGACGTGACAATTAGAGCCAACAGGTACTCGTATGTTGACTTTACGTTGCCATACACAGAATCTGGGGTATCAATGATTGTACCAGTCAAAGACAACAAAACCAAGAATGCATGGGTTTTTCTGAGGCCATTGACATGGGAATTGTGGGTGACAAGCCTTTGTTTCTTTGTTTTTATTGGTTTCTGTGTATGGGTTCTTGAACACAGAATCAATGAAGATTTTCGTGGACCTCCTGCCCACCAAGCTGGCACTAGTTTTTGGTTTTCCTTCTCCACCATGGTTTTTGCACATCGTAAGCTCGATTCAGTGATTAAGTGAGCAAATTTATTTGAATTTTCATTTATATCTGTGAGTCACTAGAGCTCTTCATGTTTGTGCTTAAACCATGATTGCAGGGGAGAGAGTGATCAGCAACCTGGCTAGATTCGTCATAGTCATTTGGTGTTTCGTTGTTTTTATTCTTACACAAAGTTATACGGCCAGCTTGGCGAGTCATCTAACAGTACAGCAGTTATTGCCCTCTGATGTAAACAGTTTGATCAAAAACAGGGCGTTTGTGGGATACCAGAAAGGATCCTTTGTTTTAGGGCTCTTAAAAGGCTTGGGTTTCGATGAATCCAGGCTTATATCTTATAATTCAACTGAACATTGCAACCAGCTTTTTGACAAAGGAAGTGGCAACGGTGGCATAGCAGCTGCCTTGGACGAAGTGCCTTACACAAAGCTTTTTCTGGCACAGTATTGCTCCAAGTATACCACAGTAGAACCTACTTTTAAAACAGCTGGCTTTGCTTTTGTAAGTTCCCCGCCTCAAATGGCAACTTCCTGTTTGTTTAATCTCATAAACTTACGGTTAATATTCTTTTTTCTTCTCTCATATGGGAACTAACTTTTTTGTTTTTAACTTGAAGGTTGTGCCTAGGGGTTCTTCTCTAGGACCCGATATCTCAAGGGCGATTCTAGATGTCACAGAGGGAGATAAAATGAAGGAAATCGAAAATGCTTGGTTTGGCAAGCATAACTGCCCTGATCCAAGCACTTTGGTCAGTTCAAATAGCCTTGGTCTTAGTAGCTTTTGGGGCCTATTCTTGATTGCTGGGGTAGCCTCAGTTTCAGCACTCCTGATATTCGTGGCCATGTTTGTTCATAAACACTGGAGTGAGTTGATGCCCTCCGATTCAGGACCTTCAATGTGGCAAAGGGTTCGTAATTTGTTAAGAAGTTTTGATCAAAGGGACTTGAGTTCATATACCTTTAGAAGAACTGAAGTTATGTGAATCGTTGACATTAATTATAATAAATATATAATTTAATTTAATTTAAAATTTAATTATTTTAATAAATTTAAAATTTTTTATATAAAAATATATAATTTATATTATTTATATACATTTAAATTATTAACCTCCGCAGAGCACGGTACCCAACGCTCCGCGCGTTTAAGTTACAGAGGGTGGTTCCGGTAATTAACCTCCACGGACCTGTTTCCAGACGGAACGCGCCCTGTTGAAATCCTTCTGAGACTCCTCCCAGTGCGCCTAATGGATCCATGTGCTGGTATTACATCTGACGTGCCGAATCTGATCCGATCCGCTGTTATTGCCGCCGTTGCTGCTGCCGCTGCTGCTGTTGTTGCCGCCGATGCTGCTGTTTTTGCTTCCTCATCGCTGTTGATCCTCGAACTCCTTCCGCCTGCAGAGCCGGTAAACGACAAGCTCAGTTGCGTCGGTGATTATTTGGGAGGCCAGATCTCTGCATCTCCGCCTCTTGTCGTTCGGGAGGTTCCCGAAGAATCTCTCGGCGGTGATCCGAATTGGACCGGACGTCTTGTTCTTCCCGGAGACTGCTCGGCGGTGATCTCGAAGTGAAAAGTATAGAGAATTGCAGTTAAGGAGTCAAATTAAAAATAACAAAAGTTCGGGTTCCGGATTAAAAATAATAAAAGTTTGAGGGTCCGATTGAAAATAATAAAAGTTAGAGGCTAAATCAGAAAAAAAAATCATGAATTTCCACATAAACGGCACAATCTCTATTTCAGTTCCTGTTCTAGATGAAAAAAATTATAATAGATGACGTGTGCAAATAAAAATTTTATTTAATTATAATAAATTATTGAGTATTTATAATAGATGACGTGTGTAAATAAAAAAAGTTTTATTTAATTATAATGAATTATTGAGTATTGTGAAAAATAAAGTTATAAAGTTCACAACAGATGCCACAAAAATACAAAAAGATGCACATATAGTTTCAAAAAAAATAATAAATTGACACTTTATTTCATCTATTAGGGGGTGAATAATGAAATTTTTTAAAAGATTACAGAAGCAATCTCGTTAAAACATGCATGAGATATCTTAACGACATCATTCAAAGGTGCAGACAAAGTTAAAAAGGTGAAATTACAAACCTTACAACGTCAGTTTAAGTTTTTGTAAATGAAAACTTCAGAACCAGTTTTAGTTTATATAAGTAAAATATTTGTCCTAACAAATCAAATGATAATTTATGGAAAGCAACTGAATAATCAAGTGAAAGTTAAAAAGATCTTGCAAACACTCACATCGCAGTATGAGCACATTATGGTTGCTATAGAAGAAGCACATGATTTGTCCTAGATGTTAGTTGATGCACTAACAGGCACATTGCAAGCTTATAAACAACGCAAGAATGAAAAGTGCACTGAGAAGCTAGTAGAGCAAGCACTTCAAAGTCAGGCTCCTACCAAAAGCAATCAAAGTGATCAATCAAAGCAAATGCAAGGATCTTCTCATGGAAGAGGACAAGGACGTGGTAATAATCACTATAACAACAAAGGTCAAGGAGATTACTATAACAATTATGGAGATGGTGACAATCAATATAATGACCAAAAGAGATCAAACCAACTGTATAAAAGTCGAGGTCAAGACCAAGGAAGAGGTCATGGTAGAGGAAGGCATGACAAGTCTTACGTTGAGTGTTACTCTTGTCACAAGTATGGTCATTATGTTAATGAGTGCAGGTCTCAAGAGCATAATCAGATAGCTCATTATGTACAAAAGGGAGATACAAATAGTGAAAATAAAGCACTTATAATTGTTACTGCAGCTGCTAAAAAACCAAACTACAATACCTGGTTCCTTGACACCGAGTGATTAGTCATATGTATGGGAAAAAGGAGCTCTTTGTTGATCTTGATGAGTCAATCTACTCCACAATCAAGTTTGCTAATGATATTAGTGTTCTAGTGATGGGAAAAAGGTAAATTCTTATCAAATTGAAGAATGAAGATCATAATTACATCTCATATGTACTTTATATACTAAACATGAAGAGTAACCTTCTTAGTTTAGGTCAATTACTTGAAAAGATGTATAACATGCAGTTACATAATAACTGTCTCTTAATTCTTAATGAAAGAAGTACACTAATTCTTAAATCCCCTTTAACGAAGAATCGGATGTTTCGAGTTAATATTGTTATTAATGTTTATACTCGTCTCAGTGTTATTGTCAATGATGAGTCTTGGTTGTGGCATTTTCGTTTTGGTTATTTGAATTTTCACAGTTTAAAGTTGCTTGAATAAGGAAACATGGTGGCAGGTTTGCCCAGGATACATCATCCTAATCAAAATTATGAAACATATATTCTTGCCAAATAGTGTAGACAACCCTTTATGACAAAGACTTGGCGTATAAGACAACCACTCCAATTTATTCACTCTGATGTTTATGGCTCGATGAATGTGTCATCACATGACAACAATAGGTATTTTCTTACCTTGATTGATGATTTTACAAGGAAGACATAGGTTTATTGCATGCAAAGAAAGTTTAAGGTGTTTAATTATTTTAAGAAGTTTAAGACCTATGTTGAAAGACAAAGTGAATACCATATTAAAATTGTGAGAACTGATGAAGGTGGTGAATATATTTAATGAGTTCAAAGAGTATTGTGAAGTATAGGGAATAAAACATGAAGTTACAATTCCCTATACTCCACAGCATAATGAAGTTGTTGAAAAGAAGAACAGATTAATTATGAATAGGGTAAGAAGCTTGTTGAAGGAAGGGAATTCCTAATTCATTTTGGGTAGAAGCTATTTTATGTATTGTTTACTTGTTGAATAGATTTCCAACAACAAGTATTCATAATGTCACTCTTGAAGAAGGTTGGAGCAGTTTTAAGCCTAATGTAAGACATCTCAAGGTGTTTGGTTATGTTGCCTATACTCATGTTCTAGTAGAAATAAGGATAAAGTTAAATGATCGAGGAGTAAAGACAATTTTTCTTAGTTACAGAAAAGGAGAATATAAGTTATTCAATCCTATAACGAAGAAAGTAATTATAAGTAGAGATGTGACTTTTGCTGAAGATTAGGTTTGGAACTTTGATGCTGAAGAGCAACATAACTTTCAGAGATGTCCAATTGTTGTTTTGGGAGAAAAAGAAACTCAAGTTGCAAACCCTACTGTAAATGGGGAAGTCTCACCAGTTGATGCACTAAATCTTACGTCATAAGCTCTATAAGAGAATTAAAGACCAAGAAGAAATCACTAACAATCAGTTATATTGTAAAACTATGAGGTAATCCTTGATAATGTTAACAATGATGATGGGGATTTGGTGCACTTTGCCATATTTGCAGATTATGAACTAGTAACATTTGATGAGGTAATTAAAGATACAAAGTGGGTGAATGCTATGAATAAAGAAATTAAGGCATTTGAGAAGAATAATACATGAGAGCTTACTACTATTTCACGAGGTCAAAAAGTTATTGATGTAAAGTGGTTCTTCAAAATTAAGAAGAAATTCAATGGAGAAGTAGGGAAATATAAAGCAAGATTAGTTATAAAAGGATTTGAACAACAACCTAACTATAATTATCGCAAGAATCATTGGAAAACTTATCAAATGGATATGAAATCAAAAGAAGCAAATGTTGGAATTGAAAGCATCACTGAATTAAGATTAAGGAGATGTTGACGTTAATTTAGATTATGAGTCAACTTAAATTAATAATTTATTATAATAAAAATTTAAATTAAATTCAATTTAATTATTTATATAAATTTAAATATTTATTTTTATATAAAATATATAATTTATATTATTTATATGCTTATAAAATATTAGTATAAATATTTCTCAATTATCAACGTAAATATTTTTAAATTATTATAAATATTTTTAATTATCAAAGTAAGTATTTTTAAATTATTATAAATATTTCTTAATTATTATATATTTATTTTATTATATTAATAAAATTATAATATTTTTCTGATATCAAAATTATTTTATACCCATGAATGACATTGTATTACTCCTATTATGTAGGTGCAACAACTCTAACGGAGTATTCTATCCACACAAAATTTCCAAAAAAACAAGGGGCCATGTTTCGAGTACGGTGATCCCAATGCAAATGGGCAATCCCCTCAGGTAGCTCTCAACATTGATATCAAGAGTCCACCTGTAGAATGATCTGGTAGCGCTAAAATTGTTAATTTTAATTTTAATTAAATTATTTAAATAAATTTAAATATTTATAATTATATATATATATATATTATTTATATTATTATATATATTTATTAATTATTATATATATAATATTTTTATTAAATTAAAATTATAATATTTTTATAATTTTTTATTCATATTATTAAAATTATTATATTTATTATATTTTATCATAAACAACCTATTAATGAATAAATAGACAGTGAATTAGTCCGTAATCTTGGTTGTATGCCATTCGTGACATCATTACCCTTGGATTGGTATTCTTCACGTGAAATTGTCATTGTAATTTGTGAAGTGTTTCCAAAGAGAAATCTGGGAAAACAGCACAACTCTGCTTGGCTTACCCCTGCTTCGCCCAAACTAGGATCCCTTTGCCACCTCCTTGAGAGGGAAAGAGGGAGATCCTCCATTTTTCCTCTTTGGTCAAAGTAGAGCTAACTAGTACTTTCAGTTCGAGTAGATTCTGTAAATAAGCTTAATAAATCTCAGATATATTCCCCTTTCTCGTTAGCAATCAAAGTTTCCCTCGCTATTAACTCTTGTTTTCCTTTTTGCTGAGGCATTAATCATTCTTTTTTTGAGACATCTTTTGAATGTCCTTGTTTCTTAGCACATCTAGCCATTCTGCATGTTGCTGGGGTTAGGATTTATCCTTCCAAACTAAACACATTTTTGGCTGGGCTATGTTGGTTTTCAAGTCAAAGGTTTCTGTAATCCTTCACTGGTTTTGCAGTTGCTGGAACTTACAGCAACATTAACAGAAGAAAGAGATCAGAGAAAAGAAAAAGGAGAGTCCCTTTTGGTTACATGAAAGATGGCTTCAAGCCTTTCATTGCAAGCTTGCTTCACTATATATGATAATTTCAAATTACAAAATTCAAACAAGAAGCTGTCAAGTTTGCAGCCTTTTACAAGTTAAAATTGAAATTCAAAATGTATAAGTACGTTCATCAAAAGTTTAAACTAAGCAAGTCCATATACAATGATTGTTAGCTTGAACAACAACCTAAATCCAATTCAAAATAAAGCAGGAGTTTCTGGAACGTCAGGCAACCAGCAACGACTCCTTTCTTAACTCATAACTGAATTTCAAATTTTTGGGGAAGCTTGATCATAACAGCTGCAAGCAATCAAAGGCAGCAAAATGGTGGCACCACAAGGCACTTGTGCCTTTGGTTCCAAGTCCTAACACTTACCCAGAATCTATGAATTCCCCAACTCTAGAAGAATTGTATTTGAGAGCAAAAGGTTAAAGAAGAAGAGGAAACAAAGAAGGGGAAAAAGGCATTGACCTATACAACTTTGTATGGTGATGCCAATGGCTACTTAGCTCAAGTACTAAGTTTAAGACCACCATCACGTTGATCTTGTCATTTTTCCTTTTTAGCTCTTGGGGAGTCATGAAATCTTTGTTGTGATCTGCAAACGAACTGCTTCTGTGAACAGGAGACGCATTGCTTTTAGAAGCTATGTTCTCATTGACACTACCAACTGAAATTTCAGGTTCAGATAATGTCTCACCAGCTTCTTTCTTCAACAGAATATAGAAATGTTAAATCAGAAATGTTGGCTGATAAGATTCAAAATTACGTGGCAAAAGGTTTAATCTAATTTTTTTCTTTTTTTTTTCGGTTGAGTTCACATCCTCGCCTGAATAGAACTTCTCTTTGAGTATTAGGGAAATAATTCCTTGAAAACTTGTTTTAGACAACGATTTATGTCAATGAGAAGAGGAGGACTGGATGGAATCAAAGGAAGAAACTGCTTGTTTGATTTGGCCGTCTTTCATAAAAGCATGTGAATAAAAAAAAAAAAGACATTTTTGTTTTTCTTGTCATTCCTTTATTTTTATTGGCTAATTGTCTTTTTGTCATTCTATTGGCTATGTCAAGTTTTCAAATACCAATAGACAAGGAGAGGCACACTCTACTGCTAGCCGGGAAATACTAATATGGCTTCCTTAAGACCATTCCTGAGGTAGTGATGCTTCATTTATTAGAAGCATATTGAACCTATTTTTCAATACGAGGTTCGATGCACTACAAGTTACATAACACGGGAATAATTTACAATCTTTTTATTTATTGTAATTGAAATTAATATTGCTAGTGTATCAAAAGAATTATTACTTTGATTTTGGAAAAAAGCAAATATTATTAATTTTTCTTCTCTTGAAAAAAATATTAATCGATCTACTTATAATCCTCTATCAATGGGATTAACGGATCAAGAAAATGTGTAGGTCATTAAATGAAGTACTAATCTAGAAGTGTGATATTCCTGAAGCTCAGCAGGTCACCATGGTGCTACCACTATGCCTGCTAAGTTCAGCTTTTGCATCTTAAGCCTACCTTCTTCAACCAGAATTCGAATTTCAGTTAATTTAGTTATTGTCTGTTGTGGAGTGGACTTGTAAGCATGTAATTAGTCTTTAGTTACTTGTTAATTTAAGCTTAAGTTTGAAAACTTTTGTATCAATGGGCGGCTTGCTTATCAAGCATGTTTCTACTTTTGTCAAAAAAGGAAACACATAAAATTGGAATTTTGTATTTTGTATTTGAATTTTGTAATGTACAAACACCTTATATAATATGGTGATATAATCAATACAAGTGGACTTTTCTAGAAAACTCTCCTTGCAAAAATTTTTCCTTGTTGGTCATAATTCTGCAGTGTGCTAGTATGTGATTGCTGCAATTTTAGAAACCATTCAACCCACCACCAATCCTTTTAACCAACAAAATGTATATAGTATAGTGCCTAATTACCTTTTTTTTTTTTTTAAATGTGGAAAGAGTATTGGTAAAACTACAATTATTGTTAACCAAAAAAAAGAATTGGTGGCAATGACAAGATAGACTTGGCCAGAAAAAACCTTACTCAAAAATATTTTTGAGTACCAATTTTTGTTGATAAACAAAAAATCAAATATATTCAAATGAGTTTTTGTATAAAGTATGAATAAATTAGATCTACACTTCAAATTGTTTCACGTCATAAATAAGCACTAATACTCAAAATATTCATTTAACAAGCATATTCATATCTCCTACCATCAACCCAGTTCTATGTTCTTAGAGTAAAAGCAATTTGCTCAACTTTACATTCCTCCTAAGGTATAATTTCTAATACATTAAGATAAATTAAGTATATTTTATACATGCATAATAAATTTTTACTGAATGTTATATTGGATCTATAATTTTTTTTTTAAAATATCATAAATTTATTTTTAATTTAAAATTTTTTAAATAAATCATATATTTACATACTATATAATTTATCAAAATTTTTTATATAACTTAAAATTAACTCATAATATGAAAATAGAATCAAAATATTTTAATTTTATAAATTTTAATAAATATATTTCATATATTATTGTCATATTCATTAATTCAATTAGATAAATATAAATATTTTATTTTATATATTTAATATTATTTATTTAATAAATTTAATTAATTGATATATATTAATTTTTTATTATAATAAATTATTAAAATAATATTTAACTTAATATTTGTTTTTTGTGAATGTTAGTAATAAAAATTAAAAAAATATTATTTTAATAAATAATTATTAAAAAATAAAAAAATTATAAAATTTATATTAAATTAAAAATTCAAGGCACATAAGAGTTTTAACTATATTTTAACTCAAGATCAATCCATAATAGCAATAGAAAATAAATAGATATTCAACGCAAATATATGTTCAAGTAATATATATATATATATATATATATATATATAATTAAAAAAAAAAATTTATCTATAAAAAACCTTTAAAAAATTTAATTTGGATTATAATTACTAATTCAAAAGATTTATTATTCACAATTCATAACATCAAAACAACTAAAAAAAGTATTAAAGTGAATTCAAATAGGAGAAAAAAATCTATTGATAATAAATGAACTCTAATTCTAATTTATTGAGTATTACTTTTTAAATCTTATTTTAAAATCTAATTGGTTTTTGTAATCTAAATAGTTTGGTACCACAACATATATAGAATAATAGTAATTAATGAAACGTAAAAACGTGTATAAACTATGAAAGTAACCCATCATTGGCAAAATTAAAATCCTTTTAATATCCCGAACATTGCAACAAATATAATTAAAACATTTATAACTCCTACATAAATAAGGAGCTGTGTAGCAACTACTAAATGAGAGGTTGATCAAATATAGAATAAGGATGTACAAACAAAAACGAATTCCATAAAAAAGGCAGAAAAAAATGGGTTGGCAAATAAAACTACTTCCAGACCGCTAATATAAGACCTAATCCAAAAAAGATTAAAAGAAAATCATGCATTGATCTACGTAAATGCATTGTAAGTCCACCTGTATAACGACCTGTCTTTGATAAAACAACGCATGAACCAACAGCTGCTGAATCAGTCCACGTTATTGATTTGTAAATCTTAACATTGATTGTATGTTGTTGAGGTTTGAAGTATGAATATATGGTTTGAGTAAACAACATATTTTTATCTGACAGATTCAAGATGATCCCTTGGAGAGAGGAAGACCAGTATCATGCCTCAGCTTCTAGGGGGCTAATATCATGTCTCGGTTTACTCTCTAAAGACTGACCATGTCTTCTAGATGCAGCTGAAGTAATATGGCTTAGAATAAAGATGATTAACTCAGCCTTCGAAGATTTGTATCAGTTCCGGATAAGAATGCCTGAGGGATCTCATGAGTATAGAACTCCAAAAGCCTTGCAAGGTTGCGCAAGAGATCATAGACGACACGACATTTTATTTGCTGGAACCCCAGAACCTGGTATTTTTCTTGCATTTCCCGAATGGAGACAGAAAACTCGTTCATGTCCAACTAAGGGTATTAAATAGGCAGTTCAAAAAAGCTGAGAACAATTTAGCATCATGGGCACAAGCTTCCCGCAGCAACTTAAAGGAGGCAAGTCGTTGTTTAATATATATTGTGGAAGGTACAAATGGAGGGTCACTCTTGCGCAACACATGAAAACAGTCAACCAAATTTTCAAGATAAAATTCAGGGATATAGATGAACAAAGGTTCCACTTTGCTGAAAACCAGAAGCTGTTGGACTATCCACATGCATGTTGCATACATTCCTTTGCTTCCATCGAGAGAAAAGAGAGATGCGGTACCATGCACAATGTCTGACGCAATCCATGACTTCTTCCTTATACTCATTACGAGCTTCCTTCAAGCGCTTTAGTTGCTCACTGAAAGGTTCTTCTCTTATTTGTTTATCAGTTTCTTCCAGCAGTGACATTGACAGTGACTGATGAGACATGTAGTATGATGATCTTAAAGTTAGGTGAAACTGCTGTGTGATACCGCAGCAACTTGGTCCGCGCAATTATAAAAGCCGAAATCTTGATTCAAACTTTTGTACTTCGGTCGGTAATGGAGATAGCATCTGCATTGTTGGTCATGGTCGTGGACAAAATACGGTTGGGCTTGATGAATTAAGCATCTGTGGAGATATTAATATCGTCAAGCCTCCTTTACCTTTTGAGAGCTTGGCAGTGTCTAGTAGCAGCAGAGCAAATGCTAATGTTTGGAAAGGAGAATGGATGAAAGCCCGGATCCCTAATTTACCCATACCAAGATCTCCCTGCCACCTCCTCGAGAGGGGAAGAGAGAGATCCTCGATTTCAGGCTTTTGAAAGAAAATGTAACTTTTTACAACCCACTACATGAAGTGTCTCAACCATCTGCATATGGAACTTTGGCGTTGGAAATCTGCAATTTACAGGAGACTTCTTGTGCCTTTGGTTCCAAGTCCTAACACTTACCTAGAATCTATGAATTCCCGAAGAATTGTATTTGAGAGCAAAAGGTTAAAGAAGTAGAAAGAAAGAAGGGTAAAAAAAGGCATTGACCTATACGACTTTGTATGGTGATGCTATTGGCTACTTAGCTCAGGTGCTAAGTTTAAGACCACCATCACGTTGATCTTGTTAGTTTCTCTGCTTAGCTTTGTGTGAGTCATGAAATCTTTGTTGTGATCTGCAAACGAACTGCTTTTGTGAACACAAGACGCATTGCTTGTAGAAACTACACCTTCTGGGTTATGACTAACTGAAGTCACACCAACTTCTTCTAGAGAAAACCGGACCGACAAACACTCCGATTGAGAACGGAAAAGCACCGTAAAGGAACAACTCTCACTCAACGAGGAAGAAGAAAATTTTCTAGGGATACAAAAATTGTCTCGAAAGAAAATAATTAGGTTACAATAAAAATAAACTAAAAAAACTAAAAATATAAAAAAAAGTTTAAAAGTCACCTAAAAAGAAACAATGACCTATTTACGAGACAACGATCCATTAAAATTAATTACTCTTGAAAAATATGAAGTATCACTTTAAATCTCAACACTCCTCCTTAAAGTGATGTTCGCTTAATTAATCCCAATTTTGATCGCAAGTCTTCAAATGGACCCTTCGGAAGTGACTTCGTAAATATATCGGCAATATTGTCTTCACTCTTTACTGCGACCATGTCGATAATCCCGTCAAGCACTTTTTCACGAACGAAGTGATACTCGAGCTCAATATGTTTCGTTCTTGCGTGGAAAATGGGATTAGAAGTAAGCTTGATAGCACTTAAATTATCTCCATGAATGAGAATCGGTTTATCGATAGGCATATGCAAATCCTCAAAGAGTCAGCGAAGTCAGATACATTCTTGAGCTACATGAGCGGATGCTTTGTACTCCGCTTCGGTTGTCGATAATGACACTGAGCCTTGTTTTTTGCTGCACCATGAGATACTTGCAATTCCGCAGAGAAAAACAAAACCAGAAGTTGATCTTCGATCATCCAAGTCACCGACAAAATCAGCATCCGCAAATCCTCGCAAAGAAAATTCTGCATTCTTTTTATAAAACAAACCCACATCAAGAGTAATGTTAACGTACTTTAGGATCTTCTTAGCTTCCTCAAGGTATGGCTTCCTCAGCTCTTGCATATATCGGCTGACCACACCAACCGAAAAGGCAATGTCCGGCCTTGTTATTGTCAAGTAGATTAGACTTCCCACAAGTGCATGAAAAGGATGAGGATTTGATAAACGCGTTCCTTCATCGCGACGAAGTCTCGCGCTCACGTCAAGCGGTGTACACCGCTTTTTTCCATCAATCATCTTGAACTTCTCAATAAGTTGTTTGGCATAGCTGAGCTGAGACACAAAAATTCCATTATTCAAGTTCTCAATTTGCAGCCCGAGAAAGTTGCTCAGCTCTCCTAGTTTCTTCATATCAAAACGCAATGAAAGCTCATCCTGAAGATGGAAGATTTCCACATAATTGCTGCCCATCAAGATTATGTCGTCGACATATAAGAGAACGATTACCATCAGCCCTTGACGTTTCTTGATGAAGAGACTTGAATCTAATTCAGAAGCCACGTAGCTGCAAAAACGTAAGTACTCTGCGATTTTCCCTTACCACGCATGTGGGGTTTGCTTCAACCCATAGAGAGCTTTCTTCAACTTACACACGAGATTTGGACGATCCTCAACCACAAACCCAGGTGGCTGGTCCATATAGATAAGGCAATCAAGCTCTTCATATAAGAAAGCATTCTTGACATTAAGCTGCCATAATTTCCAGCCAAAACAAGCCGTCAATGCTAGGACGACACGTACCGAAGTCATCTTTGCCACAGGACTAAACGTTTCTTCGTAGTCTTCCCTGTATTTTTGCAAGAAGCCTCATGCAACCAACCTTGCCTTGTACCGATCTATGCTCCCATCCGTCTTTCTTTTGATTCGAAAGACCCATTTACACGAAATAGGTTGCACATCGGGAGGCTTCGAAACCAAATCCCAAGTCTGATTTGTTTGCAAAGTATCCATCTCTTCCTTCATTGCGACTTCCCATTCTTTAACTCCTCTAGCTTCATCATAGGAGGAAGGTTCTTCATCATCGACTGGATTTTCCAAGAAGTAGGAAAAGGTCGTCACAAAGTTGTCATCTCTAAACTGAGAGGGCTTGACGATATTCCTCCTTGGACGTTGACTTCTTGTTTCCTCTTCGGGAGAGTCATCTCGAGGAGAAATGAAACTCCCCCTTTCCCTATGATCTTCCTCTAATGAACCTTTTAACGAGTGTGACAATGGCAAGGTTATTGTATCACTCTCTTCTATACCAGCATCCTTAGAGTAGTAGGAGAAATCTCATCGAAGACTACATCACGAGATACAATATATTTAAATGTTGTTGGCTCCAAACACCACCAGCCCTTTCTTCCCTCATCGTAGCCGATGAAAATACACTTCATAGCCTTAGCGTCCAGCTTGCTTCTTCGAGAATCAGGAACATGAACATAGCAAATAGAGCCAAAGACACAAAAGTACTTCACATTTGGCTTGATATCAAAGAGCATCTCGAAAGGCGATTTAAAATTAATCAAACTAAGCGGTACCCAATTGATCACATAAGCTGCACATCTCATACCCTCCACCCATAGCTCCTTCGGCAAGTTCTTCATATGCAGCCAACTCTTGCATGTTTCCATAAGATGTCGGATCTTTCACTCTGCTATCCCATTTTGTTGCAGCGTCTCCAGACATGAAAACTCTCTTTTAATACTGTTCTCCGGCAATAAGAGAGGAACTCATTGGAACAAAACTCTCCTCCGTTGTCTGTCCGTAGAACTCAAATTTTTCTCCACAACTCCCCTTCCACAGTTTCTTTGAACTCGAGAAACCTTGAGAATACCTCTGACTTGTGTTTCAAGAAGTAAACCCACGTGAACCGTGTATAATCATCCACAAACAGTAGCATATAGGTGTATCCCAAGTAAAAAGCTATCCGAGTTGGACCCATCAGGTTGCTATGAATTCGTTCCAATGGGGCTTTACACCTCGAACTCGAGTTGTCGAAAGGAAGCCTATGAGCCTTTCCAAATTGACAGCCTTGACAGACACCTTTATCCTCTAATTTCAACACTTTGAGCAACCTATCAACTAATTTCTTTTGAGCCATAACCTTTAGCTTAGCCATGTTGAGATGACCAAGCCTCGCATGCCACAATGACATCGTGTTATTGCTACTCATCTTCTCAATATAAGAATTCGATGCAGATAAAACAAATAGATCATTCACTCGCATACCTATGTGAACGACATCCGCCTTAATCTCCTTAACGTTCCGAAGGAACTTCACATCTTCTGGTCCGAAGAGAATGAAATTTCCAGCATCCACCGCGTTCACCACAGAGAATAAATTTTTTCGTATCTCGGGTACGTGGTACACGCTATTAAGCTTAATTGACTTCCCGTGGTCGTCACCGATTATAACGGTTCATTCCTGCTGAATTTTATGAACCGTGTTATCCGCAGTAACGATCCCACTTCCGCTGTCGTGAACATGAGATGAGGAGAAGATTGAATCATCTCTGGTAATGTGATGACCGCAACCCAAATCGACAATCCAATCCTTGTTGATCGGTTGTTTTCTGCGAGATGCTCCCTCAGCCGCTAAGCACATCTCCCGAGTTATTTTTTCAGCCGCTTGTTCACCTTCCGAATTCATCAAGTCAACATGAAAACAAGCATTCCAATCTTCCCCCGGTTGCTGGTCGAACTTCTCGCCACTGTCAGAAGAACTCGCGAAATTTCCAACCTTAAGTTTAACTCGGCAATTTTTCCTGATATACCCAACCTTTCCGCATCTATAGCATTTGAATGTTTTCTTAGGCACGTTTGAATGTTCCGACGCCGCCCCATCTGTTCTTCCTTTTCCTCTATAAGCGCCCCCCTTCTTCATAAACAAGGTGCTCGTAGATTCTTCTTTGATGTTGGTTCCGGCCATTTGTATAGCCAATAACTCTTGAGACGATAAGAGATTTTCCAGCTCTTCAAGAGATGGTTGTTGCGTCCATCCTTGAATCGAAGTGATGAAAGGCGTGTACTCCGGTAGAAGACCTCGAATGATGTACCTCTTCGTCCAAGCCTCCAAGATTCGCTCTTCAGGATTCAATAGTGAAATCTCCGAATACAGGTTCTTGACTTTGAGAAAGTACTCCGAGATAGGACTAGTTTGTTTCACAGCCGCCAACTCATTCTCAAGCATCTGCAAATGAGCCTCATTCCTTTTGTTGAATAAACGATCGAGCGTTTGCCAGATCTCACGAGCAGACCCACAGCTGATTATATGCTCGAACAATTCGTGAGAGATAGACCTCTTCAACACAAACTTCGCCTTTGCATTCAGCTGCTTCCACTTCTTTAATGCCTCTGCGTTTGCAGCGACATTCTTTAGAGCCACAACACCGCCATCCATGACGACACCCCACAAATCTTCTCTGACCAAGTACGATTCCATACAAGTCTTCCAAATCCGATAGTTGGACTGATTCAACAATTCCAAACCAAGTCCCACCACACGACCTGTACCTTCCATATCGAGAGAGCGACAACCTTCCTCACGAGCGTAACCGGAGCTCTGATACCATGTAGAGAAAACCGGGACCGACAAACACTCCGATTGAGATCGGAGAACCACCGTAAAGGAACAACTCTCTCTCAATGAGGAAGAAGAAAACTTTATGAGGGATACAAAAATTGTCTCGGAAGAAGATAATCAGGTTACAATGAAAATAAACTAAAAAAAAAGCTAAAAATACAAAAAAAAAAGTTTAAAGTCACCTAAAAAGAAATAATGACCTATTTACGAGACAATAACCCATTAAAATTAATTACTCTTAAAAAATACAAAACATCACTCAACAACCTATTAAAATTAATTACTTTTAAAAAATACAAAATATTACTTTAAATCTCAACATTTCTTTCTTCAATAGAATAGAATACAGAAATGTTAGATCAGAAATGGTGGCTGATAAGAATCAAAATTATGTGGCAAAATGTCAAATCCAATATTTTTTTGGTCGAGTTCACATCCTCGCTTGGATAAAACTTCTTTTTGAATGTTGGGGAAATAATTCCTTGAAAACTTATTTTGGACAACGATTTATGTTAATGAGAAGAGGACTAGATGGAATCAAAGGAAAGCGTTGCTTTGTTAATTAGGTCGACTTTCATGAAAGAGGCTGAATGAAAAGAAAAACAAGGCATTTTTGTTTCTTTGTCGTTCTATTGGCCATGTCAAGTTCTCGAATACTAATAGAAGAGGAGAAGCGCCCCTGCTGCTAGCTGGGAGAGACTAACATGGCTTCCTTAAGACCTGAAGCGAATTGCGCAAAGACCTTTCCTAATGTAGTAATGCTTCGTTTATTAGCAACCTCGGCTTTAGAATTCATAAAAATACCCCATAATATCTAGAATAGTCATCAATGAATAAAATAAACAGCTTGCTTCCACTTAAAGATGCAGTAAACATAGGTCCATATACATTAGTATGAATTAGATGCAATTTCTCCTTTACTCTTCTGGCTTAATTTGAAGGGAAAAGCTGTTTGGTCTACTTGCCTTGTTGGTAAGCATAGCACACTCCCCTAAGATGTATAATCTTAGGCAAACTAGTTACAAACTGATTTTCCTGCAGATTCTGCAATCCCATTTAATGATGATAACCTAACTTTTTATGTCAAAGATTAGACTCACCAATAAATGCTGGTAAAATTATATAAGACAATTGATCTAACTCTAAAGAAAAACATTTGGATCTCATTGAAATTGTTTCAATTATATCATTATCGGAATCTAGAATTGTGCAACCATTGTTGACAAACTACAAAGAGAAATGTTTTTATCTAATAGTTGGCCAACACTAAGCAAATTGTGATTAATGTCAATCACAAATAACACATTAGAAATTGATTTTATACCTGTTAGAGTTGAGATAAAAATTGTACCCTTTCCTTTTGCCTGAATTAGAGCACCATTTTTAATTCTCAGTTTAGTTATAAAGGATCTATTTAATTCCTTAAATACATTTGGACATGAAGACATATGATAAGTGCATTTGCTATCAATAAGCCATGACTGATAGCTTGAATTAACAATGCTGCAACTTGCCACAAACAGCCCCTCTTCCACCTAGTGAGTTTCCTCCTCTGCAAGTCTAGCCTATTGCCTCTTCTGCTGCTATAAATGCTTCCTCTTGCTTTTGCAAACTTTGTCAACATTACCTCATTTATTGCAGAAAGAGTAGAGAGCATCAGGTTTCCTCCAGGGTAGGTGTGAAGTTCTACCACAATGTTTACATGAAGCATATGCATTTTTTTTTTTGGATGGATGTTTTGGGGCCTGCTTAGTTTATGGTCTATGACACAGTTGTTATTGTTTGTTATTGCTTTTTCTGGTTAATTTTCAGTAGCCATAATTACTTAGGCCCCATTTTTTTATTCGCTTTTAAAGGGAGAGAATACATATTCATCAGTTTCAGATGCCAAATGCTTAATATATAATAAATAGGTATTTGCATTAAGTTGAACATAAGGTCATTGAAGCATAATCGTAGACTACTTCACGATACGTCACCAGGGGTTTCTTAACAATGTTTCCACGAGCAGACCAATCTGATTTTAGGTGCTTAAGAGTTTACTTTTTATTTTTATTTTTTTATTTGGTTGAAGCACAAAAAAGTTATTGTAAAAATGTTAGTTATTGTCCCTGTAGATTCAGGTCAAGATTACTCTTAACATTCTGATTTAACTTCCCCACAAGAACGACCCACTCCCTGAGCAGAGATAATTCCTAAGCCTACTTTTATATTTTATCACCGGTGAGATCTCTATTTATTAAAATTTCAAACCATAGCATAGAGACATGATAAATTTCAAAACCAACTTGCTCTTTCCACATTTGACTTGTAAACAAGAATTTTGTCGAGAGGTTTTGTCAAGATCATTTTGTAACTATCAAAGAAATTGACTGTAAAAGGGTTCTTAGCAGGGCGTCCTTGCCAAGGGGTCGTTTTCAGCTTTACTCAAGGCTGCCCAATATGGCAGCAAGCATGAATTCAAAGTTCAAACTCTCATTTTTCCTTCTTCCTTGCGTCAGTTTCATTTCCCGGTGTTGCGTTAGCTTCATTTCCTTCTGGGTTTTCTTTTTTTTTTTAACCTGCAGAAATTTAAAAGCAGAGTTTGGAATCACTCGCAGTCTATTCTTACAAGAATAAAGAAAAAGGACAAATCTAACAACGCGATTACGAACTATCTAGTAGTTATGTTGTTTTGTTTTTTTTTTCCCATCCCCTGGCTGTTTCTCCCAAACTGCCTATTAACATTTAATATTTCTCGTGTAACTTTTAAATTCAATGTAGAGATTAGAAATTTGACTTGAATAGCTGCCAATTTATTCCAACCTATTTGAATTAAGAGGTTGACCACGACCAAGACCCATTTGCAGAACAATCTTCCCTCCCAGCGCTTGAACTCAAGTTGAGACTTTGAATTCCAATTTTCGAACGCCAAGCTGATCCGAAGTCAGCTTTCCTTCAGTAAAAACACGTTAAAAAAGCTCAGCATCCCTTCTCAGATCGCGACTCTGGGAACTTTACTCGCAACAATTTACACAAGATTGTTGCTTTAGTAATACTCATACATCAGCTCTAAGAAACTTTAGTCATTTTAATTCATATAAATTAAATGCAATATAGAGAACATTTTAGCTTACAAAATGTAATTTATAACATTATAAAATATTATTGTTTGTGACTTTCATAACTTTTTTATACATGGACTTCAGAGAACATTAGTCATCTGATTCCGATGGAATTATGAATTGCATGCTTATCTTAATACATGTTAAAGAAGGTTGATTATAACCTAATTCTACGCTAATTTGATAAGCCGCTCCGAATTCTAGAATGCTTCACCCTCCATATACTAAAATTTCGTTGAGATCCTTCTAATTAATTAAATAATATTTTAAATCATTAAAACTTTTAAATAGTAATTACAGGGTATTACAAATAATTTCGGATACAACAATTAAAAGTTATTATCATAATTATTTTATATATTTTTTTTTCTACACATAAATCCTAAAAGTGCATTACTGTAAGCTTTATTTTATTAATTAAGTTGATGGAGGCATAGGGCAGAAATTTATTTGCGTTGTTGGGTGCTTGTAAGCCCGTGGGGTGTACGCGTTCCACGTTTTACATCATCAGTCTAAACGATAAAACAAATAGAGAGGGCGCGGCTTTGAGGGGAGTGCCTCCAACATGTGGGTGACCGAGGAACCCCTGTACCCCACCTCACCCCAGACAAAAAATAATAATAATAATAAATAAACAAATAGAAGAAAGAAAATATAAAGAAAAAGAAAAGAAAGTTTTAAAATTTTCATTAATGATTTTACAGTTTAACCTTCAGCAATTACATCAGCAATTACATCGCTATGGCAGTCCATTGATTTAGTTATTGAATTGCCATCTGAATCTAACAAAAGTTGGTAAATAAAACCTCACACGTCAATGTCGTACCTTATGCACACACATAAAAAAAGAAAAACAAAAACAAAGCAAACAAATCCCACAAAAATTGTGCACAAAACCTTTCAATCTCGTGCATGATGAGTATAGAATATTTGTGAGACATCGCGAGGATACTTCTAAACGAAGAGATCACTTTTTATAAAATTCTAAATTTTTTAAAAATTTTATAATTAAAGTCTAAATTTTAATAAATTTTTAAACAGTCTAAATTTTTAAATTTTATTTTATATAAATCTTTTTAAAAATAAATTAATTAAATTAATAGATATATAATTTAATTTTATAAATATTTTTTTAAAATAAATTTTTAAAATATAATATATATATATATTACTAAATTTTGTTTTTTTATTTAACATATAAAAAATAAATTAATAATTTTTTTTTAGAAATTGAGAAAAAATAAAAAATTTTAAAATTTTTATTTTTTAATATATAAAAAAATTAAAAAAATATACTAAAATATATATTAACAAAAAATTCAAAATATATATTAAAAAAGTATTAATATGTATATTTTATTAATTTTTTATATAATTTTTATTAAATTAAAGTACATGTTTAATAATTTAATTAAATTTTAATTAAAAAAATTTATATGTAGTAAAAATTAAAAATTAAAATCTAATTACACAAATTATCAAATATTTAGGAATGCCTAAAAACTTGTCTCTCAAAGTGAAGCTCATCATTAATTATGCCAAACAATTAATTAGCCTAAGCCTGTCTCCTGCTCAATTTTTCCTTTTTCTTATTTTTCGCAATACGTAGAGTACCTAGCAAGAAATTGTAGACATTCGTTGAAATTTAATCAGACCCGCACATGAGCATGTTTTAACACTCGCTGTTGTATGCCTTCTGTCCTCGAGTAGAACAAGTAAAAAGAAATTGTTTAAGCAACGACTTTGACTAGATGAATTAAAGACTTCATCAAATTCGAATACGTGAAAGCTACAGTGCATCCGAAGGTTTTTGAATTATGATTCTAAGCACTCACTATTTAAATGAAAATTACTTACATATCAACAGACCTTTGATTTGGTCGAGGAAAGCGGTCATGACTCGTGAGAGAGAGAAGAGTAGAATCTTTGGGGTGTAGGAAAAAACTGGATTGGCTTTAGAATTTGATTAGCACAGAGTGCTACTATTACGGGTCAATATCTCATTGGATGATGGGTTGGTGGTACCGTGGGCCTGCGCGGTAGCCTCTCTATTCCTAATTGGGTTTATGCAGAATTTCAAAGCTACGTCTTCTAAACTTTTCCCTATGTATACCAGATTCCCTTTAAACCACCCAGCCAACAAAGCCACAGATTAAAGCTCAACATAAATGGTCCGCTCTGACTGCAAGGCCCCCAAAGATGAGGAACAGCCGTAAAAACAATTGTGCCCGACGTTTTCTCATTAATTATTTCCTTGCCTTTGTAGTTTCTTTGTGGTTTTTGTCACCCACGGAAGTGTTGGTGATGGCGCAGAAGACAACGGTTCCGGTGAATGTAGGCCTGGTTTTGGACTTCGATAGCGAGGCTAGCAAAGTGGAGTTGAGCTGCATCAACATGGCTCTATCCGATTTCTATGCCTCTAATGGTCATTACACTACCAGACTGGTCATCCAACCCAGGGATTCTAAGGAAGATGTTGTTGCTGCAGCCGCCGCGGGTAATCAACTCTCCTTCTCATCCATTTCCGATCCACCCTCTCCCTGTGAAAATTTCCTTAATTATCTGTTTTTTTATTGACTCAAGCTTTTGAATGGAATGAGGAACTCTCTTACTAATAACTAAAAAGTCTTTGACGGAAGGAGAAAAAAAAAAAAAAAGGCTAGAGATCTGGCCATTGTATGTTAGAAACCGGAAGGGAATTAAAATCTGATTACAGTGCATTGGAAGGGGGGCAAAAACAGTCTAGAAACCATGAAAAATACTACAATAAAATTTAACGACAATTAATCTCTAGTTAATTAACATCTGTCTCTTTTTCTGATTTGATAATGATGATGATAGAAACCACTCGTCAGTCCATTTTCCGTTGATTAAATATCGTAGTTGGTATTTAGAAGCTTAATATAACCATGACAAAAAATGAAAATGTGTTATTTTGTATTTATTTTAAGTTTTGTTTAGAATTTTTCAAATAAAAAATTTGATTAGAATTATTCCTTATGCAGTAAAATGTTTAAAAGAACAGAAAAAAATAGAAAACTATGAGTATTAGTTGGCGCGTAGTTCGGTCAATGGGTATTTGCCTGACTTTCTTTTTTTTCAACAAACATTGCCGTAATTTTAATTATTACACAATTTCATTAATATATAAGCCAAGGATATAATGTTTTCCATTAATACTTCAATTAATATGGACTGTTTTAACAGAGCTAAATTCACATTTAAGATAAGAAAAAAAAAAGTTGTTGATAATACTTAACATCTGAAAAAATGCATTGAAAATATTATTTTTTTTGAAAAAAAAAATATTATGCACAAAATCACATGTATATCAAATTTTATGCACATATATGCATACATACACATAGTTTTAGCTTTTGAATGATTATAACACAAATATGCATTTAAGCGTTGGCCACGTCTAAACGTCGTTGATTTGACCGCAGCTAACTTGATTATGGTATTCTCTCCTGTTATATCAAAATGCAGGTCTTGACCTCATTAAAAACGAGCAAGTGCAAGCGATATTGGGGCCAACAACATCAATGCAGGCCGATTTTTTGATTGATATCGGAGAAGCTCAGGTACCCATTTTGTCATTTTCTGCAACGAGTCCTTCCCTCACCTCCTCTCGACATCCACATTTCTTTCGAGCCACGCAAAATGATGCCACTCAAGTGCATGCCATCAGCGCCATGGTCCAAGCCTTTGGATGGAAAGAAGTTGTGCCCGTCTACATTGACGATGAATATGGCGAGGGAGTCATACCTTACTTGATCGATGCTCTGCAGGCAGGTGATGTCCGTGTCCCTTACCGGAGTGTCATTTCTCCAGTAGCCACCGATGATCAAATCGTTGAAGAACTTTACAAACTGATGACCATGCAGACCAGAGTCTTCGTCGTTCATATGTCTTTCAATCTTGGGTCTCGTCTTTTTACCCAAGCAAAGAAGATTGGAATGATGGGCCTGGGCTATGCCTGGATCATGATTGATGGCATGACTGATTTCTCGAGTACGCTGAATACTTCAGTTATTGAATCAATGCAAGGGGTGTTGGGTGTCCGGCATTATGTTCCAAATACGAGAGAGCTAGATAATTTTCTGGTTCGATGGAAAAGGAAATTCCTTCAAGACAATCTGGATAACCTTAACGCTGATATGAACGTTTATGGACTGTGGGCATATGATGCTACCGTGGCATTGGCCATGGCAATAGAGGAAGCTGGGACTACAAATCTTAGCTTCCAAATGCCAAGCAATTTGTCTACCAATGCAACGGACTTGGAAACTTTTGGGGTCTCTATGAATGGTCCAAACCTCATTCAGGCATTATCAAATACTAGTTTTAAAGGACTCTCAGGAAATTTCAGTTTTGTTGGTGGGCAACTACAATATTCAGCTCTCGAGATAGTTAATGTGAATGGCCAAGCGGCCAGAGGAATTGGATTTTGGACAGCAGAAAACGGACTAGCCAGAAAGTTGACCTCACCTATAACAAGTGCTAAAACATATTCTACATCTAATTCCAGTCTCGCACCTGTTATCTGGCCGGGGGATACAACTTTTGTTCCAAGGGGCTGGGACTTTCCAACCAACGGCAAGAAGTTGAAAGTGGGAGTACCATATAAGGAAGGATATAAAGAATTCGTGAAGGTCACCGTAGATCCTTTCACTAATGCCACAACGGCCACAGGATACAGCATCGATGTTTTTGAGGCCGTAGTCAAAGCCTTGCCTTACGCTTTGCCTTTTGAATACGTTTCATTTAACACTAGTTTGGCAACTTATAATAATATGGTCTATCAAGTCTATTTAGGGGTAATCCACTTTATATTCTTCTATCAAAATTTAGCTCATTTCTTTTCTTTCGCTGACAGGAATTTAATTGTTTTACTCTGGCGGTTGACAACAGACATTGTGGTGGGAGATGTGACAATTAGAGCCAACAGGTCTATGTATGTTGACTTTACGTTGCCATACACAGAATCTGGGGTATCAATGATTGTGCCAGTCAAAGACAACAAAAAAAAGAATGCATGGGTTTTCCTGAAGCCATTGACATGGGAATTGTGGGTGACAAGCATTTGTCTCTTTGTTTTTATTGGTTTCTGTGTATGGGTTCTTGAACACAGAATCAATGAAGATTTTCGTGGACCTCCTGCCCATCAAGCTCGCACTAGTTTTTGGTTTTCCTTCCCCACCATGGCTTTTGCACATCGTAAGCTCGATTCAGTGATCAATGTGAGCAAATTTAGTTGAATTTTCAAGTACAGCTATGATTCACTAGCGCTTTTCGCATTTGTGCTTAAACCATGATTGCAGGGGAGAGATTAGTCAGCAACTTGGCTAGATTCGTCATAAGCATTTGGTGTCTCGTTGTTTTGATTCTTACACAAAGTTATACGGCCAGCTTGACGAGTCTTCTAACAGTACAGCAGCTATTGCCCACTGTAACTGATGTAAACAGTTTGATCAAAAACAGAGAGTTTGTGGGATACCACGAGGCATCGTTTGTTTTCGAGCTCTTGAAAGGCTTGGGTTTCGACGAATCCAGGCTTATATCTTTTAATTCTACTGAACACTGCAACCAGCTTTTTGACAAAGGAAACGGCAACGGTGGTATAGCAGCTGCTTTCGACGAAGTTGCTTACACAAAGCTGTTTCTGGCACAATATTGCTCCAAGTATACCACAGTAGAACCTACATTTAAAACAGCTGGGTTCGGTTTTGTGAGTTCCCTACCTGAAATTTTCATCTTCCAGTCTGTTAACTCTCATAAACTTGATGGTTGGTGTTCTTTTCCTTCTGTTATATGGGTTCTAACTGTTTTGTTTTTAACTTTTAGGTCGTGCCTAGGGGTTCTTCTCTAGAACCCGATATCTCAAGCGCGATTCTAAAAGTGACCGAGGGAGATAAAATGAAGGAAATTGAGAATACTTGGTTTGGCAAGCAGGCCAACTGTCCTGATTCAAGTACTTTTGTCACTTCAAATAGCCTTGGTCTTGGTAGCTTTTGGGGTCTATTCTTGCTTGCTGGAGTAGCCTCAGTTTCAGCACTCCTGATATTCGTGGCCACGTATGTTTATAAACACTGGAGTGAGTTGATGCCCTCCAATTCAGGACCTTCAGTGTAGCAAAAGGTTCGCAATCTGTTTGTCAGTTTTGATCAAAGGGACTTTAGTTCACATATCTTCAGAAGAACTGAAGCTGACAGAAGCGTTGAACGACATTAATGTGGTGGGTGCAACATAAAATTTTTCTAAATGAATCATATATGTGAACACCACATGAATCAATACCAAAATTTTCTAGATGTCTTCTAAGGCCTACTTATCAGTTAATGGTCCATGACACAGTTGTTATTGTTTGTTATGCCTTTTTCCAGTTAATTCTCAGTAGCAATTAAGCTCAATTTTTCTACTTGCTTTTAAGGGGAGAGAATACATATCTAGCAGTTTCAGACACCAAATGCCAAATGCTTTATGTATGATAAAAGCTACATGCATTCAGCTGAACATTAGGTCTTTGAAGCATAATAGTTGACTACTTCACGATAAGTCACCAGAACATGGGGATTTCCTAATAATGCTTCTACGTGCAGACCAATCTGATGTTAGGTACTTATGAGTCTACTTTTCACTTTTACTGTTATTTTTTATTTGATTTGAACACCTATATAGTAAAGTATTGTAAGAATATTAGTTATTCGTCTTTATATGCTTATTTATATGCTTATGCGGAAATTAACCCTTAATATTTTGATTCAACTTTTCTTAAAGGAAGGACTCACCACCACCTGGGTTGGTGCGTCAGGTGAGGTCCCACACCTAACCTCAGAGAATCTACTTTTACATCTTGTCACCGCTGACATTTCAATATTTTTGAAGAAAAACCATAGCATAGGGACATAATAAGTTTCAAAACCAATCTCCTCTTTCCACATTTGACTTGTAAATAAGAATTTTGTCGAGGAGCTTTTGAGAGTTTTTGTCTAGATTATTTTGTAACTAACAAAGTTATTGACTGTAAGGGGTCGTTTTCAGTTTTACTCAAGGCTGCCCAGTGTGGCAAGCAAGCATGAATTCAAAGTTCAAACTCTTATTTTTCCTTCTTCCTTGCGTTAGCTTCATTTACTTTTGTTTTTTTTTTTATTTTTTCTTACCTGCAGAAATTTAAAAGCAGATTTTGGAATCACTCAGAAAAAGGGAAATCTAACAACGCGATTGTGAGCTGGCTAGTAGTTATTTTGTTTTGTTTTTCTCTTCCAACCCCCAGCTGTTTCTCCGACACTGCCTCCAAACATTTAATACTTGCTTGTTTAACTTTTAAATTCAAGATTAGAAATTTGACTTCAATCGCTGCTAATTTATTCCAATCTATTTGAATTAAGAGGTTGACCACGACCACGACCAAGACCCATTTTGCAGAATAATCCTCCCAGCGCTTGAACTCAAGTTGAGACCTTGAATTCCAATTTTCAAAAGCCAAGTTGATCAGAAGTCAGCTTTCCTTAAGTAAAAACACATTAAAAACGCTAAGCATCCCTTCTCAGATTGCGGGAACTTTATCGATAACAGATCGAATGTAATATAAATTTCATAAGATTGTTGCTTTAGTAATACTCATACATCAGCTCTAGAAAACTTTAATCATTGTAATTCATTTAAGTTAATTGCAATACAGAGAACAGCATAATATTGTACATTTTTGCTTATGAAATGTAATTTATAACATTATAATATATTATCATTTGTGGCTTTCATAATTTTTTTTATACATCGACTTTAGAAAACATTAGTCATCAGATTCTCATAAAATTATAAAATTATAAGTTGTATGTGTTGATATTAATTCAGATTAAGAGTTAACTTAAATTGGAAATTTATTATAATAGAAATCCGAATTAAATTCGATTTAGAGTTTAATTATTTAGTTAGATTTAGGTATCCGTCTCTATATAAAAACGCATAGTTTATATTATTTGTGTGCTTCTAAATTATTGTGTAAGTACCTCTAAAGTATTAGTGCCTCTAAGTTAACTATCTTTCTAACAGTGGTATCAGAGCTATCTTTCTAACAGAGGTTACTATTGAAGAAGCACATAATTTGTCCCAGATGTTTGTTGATGTACTAACAAGCACGTTGCAAGCTCATGAATAACAAATGAATGAGAAGCGCACTGAGAAGCTAGTAGAGCAAGCACTTCAAAGTCAGACTCCTACCAAAAGCAATCAGAGTGATCAATCAAAGTAGAGGCAAAGTTCTTCTCATAGAAGAGGACGAGGACATGGTAATAATCACTACAACAATAGAGGTCGAGGAGGTCACTATAACAACTATAAAGATGGTGACAATCAATATAATAACCAAAGAAGATCAGACCAGACATATAAAGGTCGAGGTCGAGGCAAAGGAAGAGGTTGAGGTAGAGGAAGGCACAAAAAGTCTCACGTTGAGTGTTACTCTTGTCACAAGTATGGTCGTTATGCTAGTGAATGCAAGTCTCAAGGGTATAATCAAACAGCTCATTGTGCACAAGAGGGAGATTCAAATGGTGAAAATGAAGCACTTATGATGGTTACTATAGCTACTGAAATACCAAACTATAATACTTGGTTCCTTGACACCAGGTGTACTAATCATATGTATGGGAAAAAGGAACTCTTTGTTGATCTTGATGAGTCAATTCGCTCAACAGTCAAGTTTGCTGATGATAGTAGTGTTCCAATGATGGGAAATGGGCAAATTCTTATCAAATTGAAGAATAAAGATCATAATTATATCTCAGATGTATTTTATATACCAGACATGAAGAGCAACTTTCTCAGTTTGGACCAATTACTTGAAAAGGGGTATAACATGCAGTTACATGATAACTGTCTCTCAATTCTTGATGGGAGAGGTACACTTATTCTTAAATCCCTTTTAACGAAGAATCAGATGTTCTGAGTTGATATTACCACTGATGTTTATACTTGTCTAAGTGTTGTTGTCAAAGATGAATCTTAGTTATGGCATCTTCGTTTTGGCCATCTAAATTTTCATAGTTTAAAGTTGCTTGAACAAGGAAACATGGTGACAGGCTTGCCCAGTATACATCATCCTAATCAAATTTGTGAAGCATGTATTCTTGCCAAACAAAGTAGACAACCCTTTGTCACAAAGACTTGGCATGCAAGACAACCACTCAAACTTATTCACTCTGATGTTTGTGGCCCGATGAATGTGTCATCACATGGTAACAATAGGTATTTTCTTACCTTCATTGATGATTTTACAAGGAAGACATGGGTTTATTGCATGAAAAGAAAGTCTAATGTGTTTGATTATTTTAAGAAGTTTAAGGCCTATGTTGAAAGACAAATTGGATACCATATTAAAATTCTGAGAACTGATGGAGGTGGTGAATATATTTCTAATGAATTCAAAGAGTATTGTGAAGCACAGGGAATAAAGCATGAAGTTACAATTCCCTATACCCCATAACATAATAGAGTTGTTGAAAGGAAGAACATATCAATCATGAATATGGTGAGAAGCTTGTTAAAAGCCAAGGGAGTTCCTAATCCATTTTGGGTAAAAGTTGTTTTATGTGTTGTTTACTTGTTGAATAGATCTCTAATAACAAGTATTTAGAATGTCACTCCTGAAGAAGCTTGGAGCGATTTTAAGCCTAATGTAAGGCATCTCAAGGTGTTTGGTTTTATTACTTATGCTCACGTTCCAACAGAGACAAGGATAAAGTTGGATGATCGAGAAGTGAAGACAATTTTTCTTGGCTATAGAAAAAGAGGATATAAGTTATTCAATCCTATAACGAAGAAGGTAATTGTGAACAGAGATGTGACTTTTGCTGAAAATGAAGTTTGGAACTTTGAGGAGCAACATAACTCTCAGAGACGTCCAATTGCTATTTTGGGAAAAGAAGAAACTCAAGCTGTAATCCCCACTGTAAATAGGGAAGTCTCACTAGTTGATGCACTGAATCTTACGCCACAAATTCCACAAGAGAATGGAAGAACAAGGAGAAATTGTCAACAATCAGTTAGATTGTAAGATTATGAGGTAATTCCTGATAATGTTATTAATGATGATGGGGATCTAGTACATTTTGTCATATTTGCAGATTATGAACCAGTGACATTTGATAAGGCGATATAAGATACAAAGTGGGTCAATGCCATGAATGAAGAAATCAAGGCAATTGAGAAGAATGATACATGGGAGCTTATAGCTATTCTACAAGGTCAAAAAGTTATTGATGTGAAATGGGTCTTCAAGACTAAGAAGAAACCTAATAGAGAAGTAAAGAGATATAAAGTAAGGTCAAAAAGCTATTGATGTGAAATGAGTCTTCAAGACTAAGAAAAAACCCAATGGAGAAGTAAAGAGATATAAAGTAAAATTGATTGCATCTAACAATAATTATCACAAAAATTACTGAAAAACTCATCAGATGAATGTAAAGTCAGTTAAAGCAGATGTTAGGATTAAAAACATCACCTAATCAGAATTAAGAGAAATGTTGATATTAATTCAGATTAGGAGTTAACTTAAATTGAAAATTTATTAAAATAAAAATTTAAATTAAATTCGATTTAGAATTTAACTATTTAGATAGATTTAGGTATTCGTCTCTATATAAAAATACGTAATTTATATTATTTATGTGTTTCTAAATTATTGTGTGAGTATTTCTAAAATGTTAGTACCTCTAAGTTAACTATCTTTCTAACAGTATGCGCACCTACCTAGTACATGTTAAAGATAATTTGATAAGCCGCTCCAAAGTCTAGAATGCTTCCGCCTCCCTACACTAAAATTTTGTTGGGATCACTCTAATTAACTAAATGATATTTTGAATCATTAAAATTTTTGAATAATAATTACAAGGCATTACAAATAATTTGGCATATAACAATTAAAAGATAATATTATAATTATTTTATATATATATATATTTTTCTGTACATAAATCGTAAAAGTGCATTGCTATAGATTTTATTTTATTAATTAAGCCTATATAGGCATGGGCAGTAATATAGTTGTTGGGTATTTGTAGGCCCATGGGATGTACTCAGTCTAAAAGATGAACAAATAGAGAGAGCGCGGCTTTGCCGCAGCGGTTGGAGGCGCGTGCCTCCAACATGAACCCCTGTCCCCCACCTCACCCAGACAAAAATAATAATAATAATAATAATAAATTAACAAATAGAAGAAAGAAACACAAAGAAAAGGAAAATAATGTTTTAAAATTTTCATTAATGATTTTACGGTTTAATCTTCAGTAATTACGTCGCTCTCGCAGTCTATTGATTTAGTCATTGAATTATCATCTGAATCCAACAAAAGTTGGCGTATAAAATCTGGCACCTCAATCTCGAAGCTTACGTAACACATAGAAAGGAAAATGCCGCGCTTTAGGTCCCACAAAAGTTGTGCACAAAACCTTTCAATCTCGTTAGAAGAGAATACTTGCGGGACATCCGAGGATACTTCCTCGAAACGAAACCAATAGATAAGTTGTAAAATTTTAAAAAAAAAAATTAAATTAAATTTTAATTTTTAAAAAAATTTTAAACAATATATACTTTAAATTTTAATTTTATATAAATTATTTTAACAAAAATTAATCTAATTATTAGGTGTATAATCTAATTTGATAAATAATTTTTTAAAATATTTTTTAAGAATACAAAAATATATATATAATTAAGTTTTTTTTATTTGACATATAAAATATAAAAATTTTAAATTTTTTTATAAATTAAAAAAATAAATAAATAAAATTTTTATATTTTTAATATTTTAAAAAATTAATAAAATATACACATAAATATATTTTTTAAAAATATTTTTTTGTATTTTCAATAATTTCTATTAAATATTATATCTTTAAAAAATAAAATTTATACATACAATGAATATTAAAAATTTAAAATTAATTTAAAAATTTTAAAAAAATTTTCTCTCGAAATAAAATTTATCATTAATTATGTGAAATAATTAATTACTCTATCTCATTCTTAATTTTCCTTTTCTTTTTTTTTATTTTTACCTTTTTCCTCCTATTTTACAAAAAGGTCTTCAACCTCTGAGGTTTAATTAACGGAGGACAGGCGGACAATATACCTAGTGGTAATTGTTCATCTGCTTCATCATAATTCAATCTAATAGTTAAAATTTCAAATTTTTATTTTTAAAATTATAAATTTTAATTTTAAAAAAATATAAAATTTATAAAAATAAAAAATATATTTTATTATATAATTTATAACCTAATTAATCTTGTAATGATTAAAAAAATAAAATTAAAAAATGCTTAAACTATTTATTAATTGCTTGCCAACAACATGTTAAAATTTGGAAGATTATGTCATGAGAAAATATTGATAATCTTGTTTTCAATTTTTTGAAAGTCGAAAGATAAGTTTTGTTTCTAACTACTACACAATTTCAACTAAAGCAAAGGAATCAACTTTTCTTAAGCAGTGAAATCACGTGGGAAGGTAGAGTTTGTGAAAGTTCCGTGCAAGGGACTATGCAATTGACACCAATACGTAGAGAACCTAACAAGAAATTGTAGACTTGTTTAAGCAATGACTTTGACTTAGATGAATCAAAAGACTTCATCAAATTTGAATACATTAATTGTGAGTTCATTTGTCTTTTTTAGTGGACAAATCAACGGGCAACTAGTAGAATCTATAATTTATAAGATCTTTCTCGCCACATTTCTGGCTCTGCTTTTCTTAGCCTAATAAGGTGTCGTTTTGCCGGGAAAGTGGGTTGTATGTCAATATCAGCTCGAGAATATCATGCTACAATTGTTATATATTCGGTGACGAAGGCTAAAGCAATTATTGGGTACCTATGTGCTTAGCAAGATACGTTGCATCATAGCTCCTTTAGATAACAGAGTTTCGACCGATCGCATGATAACAAGTTAAACGGTATGTTCAAGGTAAAATTATATGAGTAGAATACCTATTTGTGATATTTCAATCAATCCAATGTTTGGTAGCAATAAATCCAAAGTCTGCACTAAGTATTTAAATGAAAATTATTTACATATAAACAGATCTTTGATTGGGTCAAGGTAAGCGGTCATGACTCGTGAGAGAGAGACAGAAGTAAAATCTTTGGGGTATCGGAGGCGGTCCGATAAATAGGAAAAAACTGGATTGGCTTTAGAATTTGATTAACAACGAATGCTATTATTACGTGTCAATATCACATTGGATAATAGGTTGAGATTATAATTGAATGAATTCCCAAAATGTTTATCATTTATTTATTTATTTTAAGAGTCTTGCTTAAGCCTTAAAAAAAAAATAAATAAATAAAATACATGTCAAGAAAAACACACAGATGTGCTATACACTCGCCCATTTATTCGGAAAGAACATATATTAATAGTTTGGATTGCTTTTGTCACTTAATCTCGCACTTTATTTCCAATCCTTGACCTATGATGGAAATATGCTGGCAATCCCCTACATAAATAATACGCTATGGAAGTACATAACTGGGTTAAAAAAAAAAAAAAAAGCCTCAACGACTGCAGTATTTTTTTTTCTTTTTTTTCTCATTTCGTTTTCCGTCTTACATAAGCTACCTTAAGCTTAGCCATTTTCCTGGAAATTTTACTGAGTTGGCGACTGCAGCATTTGCTTTTTCTCATAAATTTTTACTAAATGTTATATTGGATCCATAAATTTTTTTGAACACCACAAATTAATTTTCAATATAAAAATTTTTTAAATGTATTATATATTTAAACAACGCATGAATCAATACCAAAATTTTTCTAGACATTCTTATGTTGATATGTGTTCTAGGGCCTACTTATCAGTTTATGGTCTATGACATAATTGTTATTGTTTGTTATTGCTTTCTCCAGTTAATTCTCAGTAGCAATTAAGCTCCATTTTTCTATTTGCTTTTGAGGAGGAGAGAACGTATATAGCCAAATGCCAAATGCTTAATGTATAATAAAAAGCTACATGGATTCAGTTGAACATTAGTCATTGAAGCATAATAGTTGACTACTTCACAATAAGTTACCAGAACATGGGGATTTCCTAATAATGTTCCTACGTGCAGACCAATCTGATGTTTAAACTGAAATTGACCGGTAACGTTTTGATTCAAACTTTCTAACAAAAAAGGACCCACCACTGGGGTTGGGACTCCGAGTGAGGCTCCGACACCGAACCGCGGAGAGTCTACTTTTAATCTTAACCCCCGTGATATTTTAATTTATTAGAAAGACAAATCATTGCATAGAGATATGACAAATTTCAAAACCAATCTCCTCTTTCCACATTTGACGTGTAAACAAGAATTGTCGAGGAACTTTTGAGAGGTTTTGCCAAGATCATTTTGTAACTAACATAGTTATTGACTGTAAAAGGATTCTTAGCAGGGCGATCGTATCAAGGGGTCGTTTCCAGTTATACTCAAGCCTGCCCTGTCAAGCAAGCATACTGGGCACAAAACCTTTCAATCTCGTGAGAAAAGACTATTTGTGAGACATCACGAGGGTGCTTCCTCGAAACGAAACGAATAGATAAGTTGTCATGAAGTCTTAAATTTTAAAAAAATTTTATAGTTAAATTTTAATTTTTTTAATTTTCAAATAATTTAAATTTTTAATTTTGATTATATATATATATAACAATAATTGATGTAAATCTTTAATATATATTTTTATTTTATAAATATTCTCTCAAAATACCCTCTAAAAATACAAAAATATATTTATATATGTATTTTACTAAATTTTTCTCTTTTATTTGAGATATAAAATGTAAAAATTTTAAGTTCTTTTTCCATGAATGGAGGAAAAATAAAAAAAAATTTAAAAATTTTTGTTTTTTAATATATGAAAAAAAATTAATGCAACATAAACATAAATATATTTTTAAAATATATATTTTTGTGTTTTCACAATTTTTATTAAATTATATATATAGTGAAAATTAAAAATTTAGAATAAATTTTAAAAAAATTTTAAAAATTAAAATTTAATTATTAAAATTCTAAGAAATTTAAAACTTTAAAAAAACCTTTCTCTCAAAATAAAACTCATCATTAATTATGCAAAACAATCAATCAATCTAAGCGGGTCTCATTGCCAGTTTTTCCTTTTCTTTTTTCCTTTTCTTTTTTCCTTTTTTCCTCTCATTCCACCTAAAGGTAGGTCTTCAACCTTTGAGATCAACGGAGGATTGGCTAACAATACACATAGTAGTAATTGCTTGTTTGATTCATCATAATTCAATCTAGTTGTTAAAAATTTAAATTTTTATCTTTAAAATTTTAAATTTTAATCTTAAAAATGATATGAAATTTATAAAAATAAAAAATTATTTTTATTATATAAATTATGATTTAATTAGTCTTGTGATAATTAAAAAAAAAAAAAAAAAAACTTAACGTATTTATCGATTATTTGCCAAGAATATATTGAAACTTGGAAGATTATGTCATGGGAGAATATTGACAATCTTTTTTTTTTTTTTTTGGAAAATTGGAAGATTAATTTTGTTTTTAACTACTACACAATTTCAACTAGAGCAGTGGAATTATGTGGGAAGGTAGATGCTTGCGAAAGTTCTGGGCGAGGGACTTGAAAATTGACACCAATAGTCAGAGTACCTAAGAAGAAATTATCGACTTTTCGTCGAAATTTAATTAGACCAGGACATAAATATGTCTTGACACTTGCTGTTGTATGCCTCCTGTCCTCGAATGGAATAAGTAAAGAGAAATTGTTTAAGCAACGACTTTGACTAGATGAATTAAAGACTTCACCAAATTCGGATACATTAAAGCTACAATGCATCTAAACATTGGTAATCCGAAGTTTTTGAATTGAGCTGATACTTTGCACTAACTATTTAAATGAAAATTATTTACACATAAACAGCTGTTTTCCATAAAACTCTACTTAATAAATTTATGCACATATGTGATACATAATAAATTTATGTAGAGTGAAATTTTAAATTTTATTTCATCTTTAAAAAAAAAAAAGAGAAACAGAAAATTTAAACTTTATTTAATACATAACTGCTGCATACAATTCTTTATATAATTTATCGATAAGATTATTTATAAAGTAAAAATTTCCATTAATTCAATAATTTTCTCTCATCATCGGTGGTTGTGGCTTAATCAACGCCAGAGTTATCTTTACCACCACGAACCTTTGATTCGGTCAAGTTAAGCGGTGAGGACTCGTGAGAGAGACAATGGTGGAATCCTTGGGATATCGGACGCGGTCCGATAAATAGGAAGAATTTGATTAACACAAGTACTATAATTACGTGTCGATATCTCATTGGAAAATAGGTTGAGATTATAATTGAATGAATTCAATTTTGAAGCCAAAATGTTTGTCATTTATGAACAAACAAGAACAAGGAAAAAAATTATACTAATTTCTCAGGAGTTTTTTCTTAAAGTTTTGTTTTAGTGTTTTTAAAAAGAAAAAAAAAAACAAGACAAAAAAACACACAGGTATCATATACACTCACCAAGCTATTCGGAAAGAACAAATATTAATAGTTTGAATTGCTTTTGGCAATTGATCTCGCTCTTTCTTTCCAATCCTTAACCTAGATAGGCATATGCTGCCAATCCGTAAAAGAAAAAGCCGCAACGGCCGCAGTTTTTTTTTTTATCATTTCCATTTCCGTCTGACTTAAGCTAACGAAAGCTTTGCCATTTTACTGGAAATTTTACTGAGTTTTCTCTCTCCTGTCTCCGCATTAAATAAAATAATAATAATAAACAGTACAGGCGGGTGTTATCGTGTGCGCTACGCCAAAACATCTCTTTTCCCTAATTTGCTTTCTGCAAAATTTCAAAATTGCATCTTCTAAACTTTTCCTATATATACCAGGTTCTCTCTAAACCACGTAGCCAACAAAGCCACGAATTAAAGCTACACATAAATTCTCCGATCTCCCCCAGTGATGAAGAACAGCCGCAAAAACAATTGTGCCCGAGGTTTTCTCATTAATTATTTCCTTGCCTTTGTAGTTTCATTACGGTTTCTGTCATCCACGAAAGTGTTGGTGATGGCACAGAAGACCACAGTTCCGGTAGATGTAGGCCTGATTTTGGACTTCGACAGCGAGGCTAGCAAAGTAGAGTTGAGCTGCATCAACATGGCTCTATCTGATTTCTATGCCTCTAATGGTCATTACACGACCAGGCTGGTCATCCATCCTAGGGATTCCAAGGAAGATGTTGTTGCTGCAGCTGCCGCAGGTATTCAACTCCCCTTCTCATCCATTTCCGATCCACCCTCCGTGGAAATTTCCTTAAGTATCTGATTTTTTTCATTGACTCAAGCTTTTGAATGGAATGAGGAACTCTCTTACTAAGAGTCTTTATTGGAAGAAATAAAAAAAATGAAAAAACTGGCTAGAGATCTGGCCATTATATGACAGACCGGAAGGGAATTAAAATCTGATTACAGTTGATGGAATTCTTTGTTTCTTGAAATCAAAATTGTTTCTTGGTTTGGCTTCGTAGCAGACTTAATTAACACTCACCTTATTATCATAAACAAAAAAAAGAAAAAATCTTTTATAGTTAAACATCTATCTTGCATTATAAGAAACTCATAACACATTCTCTTGGTTGAGCAATGAATTGATTAGGGTGTATAATCTTAAAATCTTGTACATAAATATGCTCTTTGGTTAAAACTTTAAAAACTGTTTGAAACTGCGAAAAGCACTATAATAAAATCTAATGACAATAACTATATCATCTCTAATTAATTAGCATTTATCTCTTTTTCTTTTTCTTGTTTAACGATGATGATGATAGAAATCACGTGTGAGTCTAATTTCTATTAATTAAATATGTAGTTGTATATAAAAATTTATTATAACTACGACCAAAAACGGAAAATGTGTCCTTCTATATTTATTTCAAAGTTTGGTTAGGATTTTTCAAATAAAAAATTAGGTTAGAATTATTACCTATAGAGCAAAATATTTAAAATGAGCAGGAAAAATAAAAAAAAAATATGACTATTGGTTGGCACGTAGTTCGGTCAACGGGTATTTGCTTGACTTTTTTTTTCATTTTTTTAATGGCCACGCTATTTGCGTGAATATACTGGAGTTTATCGTATACTTCACTTTTTTATTTAACATGAAAGCTTCGCTTCTTTATGGTATATCATTACACCATCATTACATGAAGGATTAAATAATCATGTGGATCCATAAAAAAAATTAGTTGATTGGAATGTTCACTTTATGTTTTTTCCTCCATTTATTAAGCAAGGCGAGATTCTCCGGCTGTTTCAAAAGCTGACCTTTTGACAGTCAAGAATAGCGGCAGTCATGTAATCATACGTATAATGTAGAAGGTTGAATTTTTGGTAATCCAAATTGCAGTTTTTGGTTTGAAGATTGGAACGAGTCCCGAGAATCTCCGAGGGATCTAATAGATTATTTGTGTGTTCGTTCAAAAGACGGCAAATATCTTTTAAACAAAAGAGCTAATACAAAAATTTCAACAAGTACTTCCCTAATTATTACACAATTTCTTTAATACATAAATCAGATATATATATATTTTTTTTTCATTAATACTTGGATTAACACATGAGCTAAATTCACATTTAAGTTACAAAAGACTTTTTAATAATACTTAAAATATAAAAAAATGTATTGATAATTTATATAATTATTATGTATAAAATGACATTTACATTAAATTTTATACATACATACATACACATGTAGGCATAATGATAATTATTTATCACTAAAATTATAATACATTATTTGTATTATAGTATAATAATTAATTATATAATTTTAATTTTTAGAGAATGGTATCATAAATATGCATTCAATTGTCACCCACATCTAAAAATTGTTGACTTGATCCCTTGATTATAATTTTCTCTTCCTTTATATTAAAATACAGGTCTTGACCTCATTAAAAACGAGGAAGTGCAAGCGATATTGGGGCCAACAACATCAATGCAGGCCGATTTTTTGATTGATATCGGAGAGAAAGCTCAGGTACCCATTTTGTCATTTTCTGCAACGAGTCCTTCCCTCACTTCCACTCGGCATCCATATTTCTTTCGAGCCACGCAAAATGATACCGCTCAAGTGCTTGCCATCAGCGCTATAGTCCAGGCCTTTGGATGGAAAGAAGTTGTGCCCGTCTACATTGACAACAAATATGGCAAGGGGGTCATACCTTACTTGATCGATGCTCTGCAGGCAGTTGATGTCCGTGTCCCTTACCGAAGTGCCATTTATCCAGTAGCCACCGATGATCAAATCGTTGAAGAACTTTACAAACTGATGACCATGCAGACCAGAGTCTTCGTCGTTCATATGTCTTTCAATCTTGGGTCTCGTCTTTTTACCCAAGCAAAGAAGATTGGAATGATGGGCCTGGGCTATGCCTGGATCATGACTGATGGCATGACTGGTTTCTTGAGTACGCTGAATACTTCAGTCATTGATTCAATGCAAGGGGTGTTGGGTGTCCGGCCTTATGTTCCAAACACGGGAGAGCTAGATGGTTTTCTGGTTCGATGGAAAAGCAAATTCTTTCGAGTCAATCCGGATATCCTTAAGGCTGATATGAACGTTCATGGACTATGGGCGTATGATGCTACCGTGGCATTGGCCATGGCAATTGAGAAATCTGGGACTACAAATCTTAGCTTCCAAATGACAAGCAATTTGTCGACCAATGCAACGGACTTGGAAACTCTTGGGGTCTCAAAGAATGGTCCGAAACTCATTCAGGCATTATCAAATACTAGTTTTAAAGGCCTCTCAGGAAATTTTAATTTTGTTGGTGGGCAACTACAATCTTCAGCTATACAGATAGTTAATGTGAATGGCCAAGCCGCTAGAGGGATTGGATTTTGGACAACTAAAAATGGACTGGCCAGAAGGTTGAGCTCACCTATAACCAGTACTAGTACATATTCTACTTCTAATTCCAGTCTCGCACCTGTTGTGTGGCCAGGGGATACAACTTCTGTTCCAAGGGGCTGGGACTTTCCAACCAACGGCAAAAAGTTGAGAGTGGGAGTACCATATAAACCTGGATACACTGAATTCGTGAAGGTCACCATAGATCCTACCACTAATGCTACAACGGCAACAGGTTACTGCATCGATGTTTTTAAGGCTGTAGTTGACACATTGCCTTATGCTTTGCCCTTTGACTACGTTTCAATTGACGTCCGTTCTGGAACTTACGATGATATGGTCCATCAAGTCTATACAGGGGTAATGCTTTTTATATTCTTCTTTCTATCAAGGTTGGTTCATTTTTTTTCTTTGGCTGACAGGAATTTATTTGATTTACCGTGGTGATTGACAACAGAAATTTGACATTGTTGTGGGAGACGTGACAATTAGAGCCAACAGGTCCTTGTATGTTGACTTTACGTTACCATATACAGAATCTGCGGTATCAATGATTGTGCCAGTCAAAGACAACAAAAGCAAGAATGCATGGGTTTTTCTGAAGCCATTGACATGGGACTTGTGGGTGACAAGCCTTTGTTTCTTTGTTTTTATTGGTTTCTGTGTATGGGTTCTTGAACACAGAATCAATGAAGATTTTCGCGGACCTCTTGCCCATCAAGTTGGCACTAGTTTCTGGTTTTCCTTCTCCACCATGGTTTTTGCGCATCGTAAGCACAATTCAGTGATCAATGTGACCAAATTTAGTTGAATTTTCAAGTATAACTATGATTCACTGCCTTTCTTCGCATTTGTGCTTAAACCATGATTGCAGGGGAGAGATTGGTCAGCAACTTGGCTAGATTCGTCATAATCATTTGGTGTTTCGTTGTTTTGATTCTTACACAAAGTTATACGGCCAGCTTGACCAGTCTTCTGACAGTACAGCAGCTATTGCCCACTGTAACTGATGTAAACAGTTTGATCAAAAACAGAGAATTCGTGGGATACCTGGAAGGATCCTTTGTTTTCGGGCTCTTAAAAGGCTTGGGTTTTGATGAATCCAGACTTGTACCTTATAATTCTACTGAACATTGCAACCAGCTTTTTGACAAAGGAAATGGCAATGGTGGTATAGCAGCTGCCTTCGACGAAGTGCCTTACACAAAGCTTTTCCTGGCACAGTATTGCTCCAAATATACCACTGTAGAACCTACTTTTAAAGCAGCTGGCTTTGCTTTTGTAAGTTCCCCTCCTCAAATTGCATATTCCAGTTTGTTAAATCTCACGAACTTGATGGTTAATATTTTTTTCTTCTCTCAAAGGGAACTGTTTTTTTTGTTTTTGACTTGAAGGTCCTGCCTAGGGGTTCTTCTTTAGGACCCGATATCTCAAGGGCGACTCTAGATGTTACAGAGGGAGATAAAATGAAGGAAATTGAAAATGCATGGTTTGGCAAGCAGACAAACTGTCCTGATCCAAGCACTTTTGCCACTTCAAATAGCCTTGGTCTTGATAGCTTTTGGGGTCTTTTCTTGCTTGCTGGAGTAGCCTCAGTTTCAGCACTCCTGATATTCGTGGCCACGTTTGTTTATAAACACTGGAGTGAGTTGATGCCCTCCGATCCAGGATCTTCAATGTGGCAAAGGGTTCGTAATTTGTTTATAAGTTTTGATCAAAGGGACTTGAGTTCACATACCTTTAGAAGAAACTGAAGCTAACAGAAGCGTGAATGACATTAGTGTTATTCCTATTATGGCGGGTGCAACAAGTCCAACGGAGTATTCAGTCCACATAGAATTTACAGGAGAGCAAGCGGGGCCATCTTCCGAGTATGGTGATCCTAATACAAGTGGGCAATCACCTCAAAATCAGGTGGCTCTCAACAATGAGCTCACTAGTCCACCTGCAGAACGATCTGCCACTGCTGAAACAACCCGTTAACCAATAGCTAGTGAATTAGTCCACATCATTTGTAGCCCCATCACCCCTTAGATTTGCATTCTTCACGTGAAATTGTCATTGTGATTTGAAAAGCGTTTACGAAGAGAAATCTGGGAAAACAGAACAACTCTGCTTGGCTTTCCCCTGATTCGCCCATGCTAGGATCTCTTTGCCACCTCCTTGAGAGGGGAACAGGGAGAGATCCTCCATTTCTCCTCTTTGGTCAAAGTAGAGATAACTAGTACCTTCACTTGGAGTAGATTCTGTAAATAAGATTAATAAATCTCAGATATATTCCCCCTCCTCGTTAGCAATCAAAGCTTCCCTCCCTAGCAACTCGTCTTCCAATTTGCTGATGCATTAATCATTCTTCTTTTGATGCATCTTTTGAACTTCCTTGTTTCTTCGCACATCCAGCCAGTTTACATGCTGCTGGGGTTAGAATTTATCCTTCCAAACTAAACACATTTTTTGTTGGGCTATGCTGGTTTTCAAGTCAAAGTTTTCTGTAATCCTTCACTGGTTTTGCAGTTGCTGGAACTTACAGCAGCATCAACAGAAGAAAGAGATTAGAAGAGTCCCTCTGGGTTACATGAAAGATGTCTTCAAGCCTTTTATTGCATGCTTGCTTCACTATATATGACAATTTCAAATTACAAAATTCAAACAAGGAGCTGTCAAGTTTGCAGCCTTTTACAAGTTAAAATTGAAATTCAAATTGGAAAAGTACAATCATCAAAAGATTAAACTAAGCAAGTCCATATACAATGACCGTTAGCTTGATCAACAAACTAAATCCAATTCAAAATAAAGCAGGAGTTTCTGGAACCTGAGGCAACCAGCAATGGCTCCATTCTTGACTCATAACTGTCATAACTGAATTTTGAATTTCGGGGCAAGCTTGATCATAACAGCTGCAAGCAATCAAAGGCAGCAAAATGATGGCACCACCAGGAACTTCAGGCTACGCCTAGATTTGAAAGTTACTTGGTTTGCACTTTTCTGGTTAATGCAGTTGTTTGTCAGCCCTTTCTGCTCGTTGTGTAGGCAGTATAATGGCTTTATCAGTACCTTTTAATGAGTCAATGCTCTGTTAATTTAATGGTTTCATGCTTTTGAAAGAAAAAGTAACCTGTTTACAACTCAACTACATGAAGTGTCTCAACCATCTGCATGTGGAACTTTGGCGTTGGAAATCTGCAATTTATAGGAGATTTCTTGTGCCTTTGGTTCCAAGTCCTAACACCTATCTAGAATCTATGAATTCCCCAACTCCAGAAGAATTGTTTTTGAAAGCAAAAGGTTAAAGAAGAAGGGGAAACAAAGAAGGGGGCGAAAGAGGCATTGACCTATACAACATTCTATTGTGATGCCAATGGCTGCCCAGCACAATTACGAAGTTTAAGACCACCATCACGTTGATCTTGTTACTTTCTCTGCTTAGTTCTGCGTGAGTCGTGAAATCTTCGTTGTGATCTGCAAACAAACTGATTGTGTGAACACGAGACGCATTGCTTTTAGAACCTCTGTTCTAATTAATACTTTCTGGGTTATGACTAACAGACCTCTTAGGTTCAGATAATATCTCACCAGCTTCTTTCTTCAACAGAATATAGAAATGTTAGATCAGAAAATGTTGGCTGATAGGATTCAAAATTATGTACAAAACGTTAATTTCTTTTTTTTCTCTCGTTCACATCCTCCCTAGAATAAAACATCTCTTTGAGTGTTGGGGAAATAATTCCTTGAAAACTTGTTTTGGACAGCGGTTTATGTTAATGAGAACTGGATGGAATCAAAGGAAGGCACTGCTTGTTTAATTTGGTCGTCTTCCATAAAAGAAGCTCTATTGAAAAAAAAAAAAAAAAGAAATAATAAAGGAATTTTAGTCTTTTTGACAATTTTTTTTGTTTGTTAATTGTCTTTATGTCATTCTATTGTCTTTGTCAAGTTCTCAAATACCAACCGAAGAGGAGAGGCGCCCCCTGGTGCCGGTTGGGAAATACAAACATGGCTTCCTCAAAACCTGAAGCGAATTGCCCACGACCTTTCCTGATTTAGTAATGCTTCATTTTGTTAACAGCAGATTGAACCTATCTCTTCTCATTCATTCGTTGTAATTGAGACTACTAAACATTTTAATGTCGTTAGGGTACCAAAAGAATTATTATTTTGTTTTTGAAAAAAAATATATCATTATTTTTTCTTCCCTTAAAAAAAATATTAATTGATCCACTTATAACCCTTTATCAATTGATTACCGAATCCTCTAATTGAAAAATAATAAGGAAATGTATATGTAATTAAAAGAAATTCTAATATAAAAATGTATATAATATACTGCCTAATTACTTTATTTTTTATGTAGAGAAAAAAAAAACTTTAAAGATCCCGCGGATATTGATAAAACTACAAATATTGTTAAGCAAAGAAAAATAATTCGCAGCAATGACATAGACTTGGGCCAAAAAAATCTCTACTAAAAATATATATGGTTTTGAGTACGGATTTTTGTTGATAAAAAAAAAAATAATAAAATAAAATATATTCAAGTGGATTTTTGTAGAAAGTATGAATAAACTAACCCATGCTTCGAATTGTTTAATGACATAAATAAATTCTAATACTCAAAAAATTCATTGAGCCAACGGATTCATATCTCATACAACCGATACAATCCTTCGTTCTTTGAGGAAAAACAATTTGCTTAACTTTACATCAATCCTAAAATATAATTTCTAATACATGCATGGGATAGGATTACATTAGATCTATAAATTTTTCTGAACACCACAAATTAATTTTTAATTTATAAATTCTTTAAATCAATCATATATTTAAACACCCCATGAATTCATGATTTACCAAAAAATTTTTAGGCATTCTTACGTTGACATGTGTTTTAGGGCCTACTCGTTAGTTTATGGTCAATGACAGAGTTGTTATTGTTTGTTATTGCTTTTTCCAGTTAATTTTCGGTAGCCATAATTAATTAAACTCCATTTTTCTATTTGCGGAGAGAATACATATCTAGCAGTTTCAGATGCCAAATGCTTAATATATAATAAAAAGCTACACGGATTCAGTTGAACATTGGGGAATTGTTGACTACTTCACGATAAGTCACCAGAACTTGAGGATTCCCCAATAATGTCCCTACGCGCAGGCAAATCTAATGTTAGGTACTTACGAGCCTACTTTTTATTTTTACTTTTATTTTTTATTTAGTTTGAGGACAAAATAAAGGTCAAACTGGAATCTGACCGCTAACATTCTGAACTCAAGTTGAGACCTTGAATTCCAATTTTCTCCTCAGTTGAGAACGCCAAGTTATCCGAAGTCAGCTCCCCTTCAGTAAGGGCAAAAACACATTAAAAACGCTGAGCATCCCTCCCCAGATCACAACTCTGGGAACTTTACTTGGATCACAGATGCTTATTAGATACAAATTTCATAAGATTGTTGCTTTAGTAATATTCATACATCAGCTTGAGGGGAGCATTAATCATTTCAATCCAAGCTGAAGGGTCATATAAATTAAATAAAGCGTAGAGAGAAGCATAATGTTATACATTTTTGTTTGCGACAATCAACTACTGAGGATATTTAATTTATAACAATATAAATTATTATTATTTGTGACTTTCATAATTTGTTTATACATTAACCCTAAATAATAATAGTTATCTGATTTTAATAAAATTATTAATTATATGTACACTCTTACACATGTTAAAAAAAAGTTCATTATAGCCTAACTCTACCTTGATTTGATAAGTCACTTCGAAGTTTAGAATGCTGCCCCCCTCCATATACTAGACTTTCGTTGGGACCCTTTTAATTAACGAAATAATATCTTGAATCATTAACATTTTTAAATAGTAATCCCAGGGTATTACAAATAGTTTCATATACAACAATTAAATGGTATTGTGATAAATTTTTTACGTATTTATTTCTAAATATGAACCTAAAAGTGCATTACTATAGTCTTTATTTTATTAATTAAGCCTATGGAGGCATGGAGCAGCAGTAATTTAGTTGTTGGGTACTCATAAGTCCATGTGGTGTAAGCGTTAGACGTTTTACTTCCCTCCTCTAAAAGGAGAAACAAATCGAGAAAAGAAAAAACAAAGGAAAAGGAAAAGGAAGTTATAAAATTTTCATTTATGATTTCACGGTTTAGTCTTCAGTAATTACGTCGCTATCGCACATGTAAAACCTTGCACGCCATTGTCAGAGCTTAATGCACACAGACAAAAAAAAAAAAAAGTCTGACTTTAATTAAGTCACAGAAAAATATTACACAAAACCCGTCAATCACGGGCATGACGAGTGTACAGTATTTGTGGGACATCTCAGGGATGCTTCCTCGAAACGAAGCCCATAATTAATTATAGGAAACAATTAATTAATTTAAGATACTTGTCTCATCCTCAATTTTTTCTTTTGGCTTCTTTTCCCTTCCCATTCCACGGAAAAGTCCTCTTCAACCTTATCGCTTTAATCAACGGAAGACCGACCAAGCTGAAGTGTAGATGATTGTGAAAGTTCCGAGCAAGGGCCTTTGACGGTTGACACCTTCAAGTATAATACCCAACGGACAATTATCGAACTCTCTTTGAAAATTTATTAGTACCGCACGTCAATATGTTTTTAATCGTGGGTCACCAAATTTGTGTTGATTAAGCATTGTCTTTGAATTAATCAAGTCAGGCGTCACCAAATTGAATAAAGCAGAATTTCAAACTTATTGATTCTCTGGATTGCTTTTGTCACTTGACCTCGCTCTTTCATTCCCAGTCAACAAAGTATGGCAGAGAAATGGTGGCAATCCCCGATATAATAATTCATGATTTTTTTTTTTTTAACAGCTATATAATAATACGCGATAGGAGTACATAACTTGGAAAAAAAAAAATCAACGACAGCAGTACTTTTTTTTTTTTTTCGTTTCATTTTCCGTCTAACATATGCTAACGTCTGCCTAGCCACTTTCCTCGAAATTTTACCGAGTTTTCCCAGTCCCGTGCGCAATGCCAAAGCCTCCTTATTCCTAAATGGCTTGATGCGGAATTTGAAAGCTACATCTTCATAACTTCTCCTATGTTTACCAGACGTTCTCTTTAAACCGCGTATCCGCCAAACCCACAAATTAAAGCTCCACAAAAATTCTCTGATCTCGCTGACCATTATTGATTGCAAGGCCCCAGAGATGAGGACCAGCCGTACAAACAAATATTCCCGACGTTTTCTCGTTAATTATTTGCTTGCCGTTGTAGTTTCTTTGTGGTTTTTGTCACCCAAGAAGATGTTGGTGATGGCGCAGAAGACAACAGTTCCCGTGAAAGTAGGCCTGATTTTGGACTTCGATAGCACGTCCAGCAAAGTGGAGTTGAGCTGCATCAACATGGCTCTATCCGATTTCTATGTCTCTAATGGTCATTACACGACCAGGCTGGTCATCCAAGCCAGGGATTCTAAAGAAGATGTTGTTGCTGCAGCTGCCGCAGGTACTTAACTTTTCTTCTGATCCATATCCGATCAACCATGCGTGAAAATTTTCTCAATTATCTGTTTTGTAATTAACTCATGCTTCTGAATGGAATGGGGAACTCTCTTACTAATGACTAAATAGTCTCTGAAGAAAAGAAAAAAAAAAAAAAAAAGAAACAAACAAACAAAAAGAAAGAGAAAAAAACTGGCCAAAGATGTGGCCATTGTATGTTGGAGACCCGAAGGAAATTAAAATCCGATTACAGTTAGAATTCTTTGTTTCTTGAGGTCAACGCCGACTTAATTAACACCCTCCTCATTTTTTAAGGAAAAAACAGATATATTTTATAGTTAAACATCTGTCTTGGAAACTCATAACGCATTCTCTTGGCGGCTGAGATAATATTTAATGATAATAATTATATTATCTCTAGTTAATTAATATTTCTCTTTTTTTTATTGATGATGATGATAATAACCACACTTCATTAATTAATTAAATAACGTAGTTGGTAACTAGAAACTTATTATAATCACGATAAAAGAAAAAGCTATGTCATTTTGTATTTATTTCAAATAAAAAATTTGGTTAGAATTATTACCTATTAAGCAAGATGTTAAAAAATAACCGAAAAAATAGAAAAGTATGAGTATTGGTTGGCACGTAGTTCGGTCAACGGGTATTTGCTTGATTTTTTTTTTTTTATCATTTTTAATAGCTATGCTATTTGCATGATTCTAACTTTTTCTTCTCCAATCAAATAAATATACCGGGGGTTTATCGCATACTTACTTCACTTTTTTATTTAACAAGAAAAAAGGCTTCACTTCTTTGACAGTCAATAATAGCAGTAGTCATCTAATCACTCGCGCCTAAAAGTCGTGCATTTGACCACAGCTCACTTGATTATGGTTTTATCTCCTGTTATATCAAAATGTAGGTCTTGACCTGATTAAAAACGAGCAAGTGCAAGCGATATTGGGGCCAACAACATCAATGCAGGCCGATTTTTTGATTGATATCGGAGAGAAAGCTCAGGTACCCATTTTGTCATTTTCTGCAACGAGTCCTTCCCTCCCTTCCTCTCCTCGTCCATATTTCTTTCGAGCCACGCAAAATGATACCGCTCAAGTGCATGCCATAAGCGCCATGGTCCAGGCCTTTAGATGGAAAGAAGTTGTGCCCGTCTACAGTGACAACGAATATGGGAAGGGAGTCATACATTACTTGATCGATGCTCTGCAGGCAGGTGATGTCCGTGTCCCTTACCGGAGTGCCATTTCTCCAGTAGCCACCAATGATCAAATCGTTGAAGAGCTTTACAAACTGATGACCATGCAGACCAGAGTCTTCGTCGTTCATGTGTCTTTCAATCTTGGGTCTCGTCTTTTCACCCAGGCAAAGAAGATTGGAATGATGGGTGCAGGCTATGCTTGGATCATGACTGATGGCATGACTGATTTCTTGAGTGCGCTGAATACTTCAGTCATTGATTCAATGCAAGGGGTGTTGGGTGTCCGGCCTTATGTTCCAAATACGAGAGAGCTAGATAATTTTCGGGTTCGATGGAAAAGGAAGTTCCTTCAAGACAATTTGGATACCCTTAATGCGGATATGAACGTTTATGGACTGTGGGCATATGATGCTACCGTGGCATTGGCCATGGCAATTGAGGAAGCTGGGACTACAAATCTTAGCTTCCAAATGCCAAGCCATTTGTCTACCAATCCAACGGACTTGGAAACTTTTGGGGTCTCTAGGAATGGTCCAAACCTCATTCAGGCATTATCCAATACTAGTTTTAAAGGACTCTCAGGAAATTTCACTTTTGTTGGTGGGCAACTACAATATTCATCTTTCGAGATAGTTAATGTGAATGGCCAAGCGGCCAGAAGGATTGGATTTTGGACAGCAGATTACGGACTTGTCAGAACGTTGCGCTCGCCGATAACAAGTACTAATTCCAGTCTCGCACCTGTTATCTGGCCAGGCGATACAACTTTTGCTCCAAGGGGCTGGGACTTTCCAACCAACGGCAAGAAGTTGAAAGTGGGAGTGCCATATAAGGAAGGATACAAAGAATTCGTGAAGGTCACCGTAGATCCTACCACTAATGCCACAACGGCCAAAGGATACTGCATCGATGTTTTTGAGGCTGTAGTCAAAGCCTTACCTTATGCTTTGCCTTTTGATTACGTTTCATTTAACACTAGTTTGGCAACTTATAATAATATGGTCTATCAAGTCTATTTAGGGGTAATCCACTTTATGTCCTTCTTTCCATCAATGTTCGTTAGCTCATTTTTTTATTTCACTGACAGGAATTTAATTGTTTTCCTGTGTCCATTGACAACAGAATTTCGACATTGTGGTCGGAGACGTGACAATTAGAGCCAACAGGTCTTTGTATGTCGACTTTACGGTGCCTTACACAGAATCTGGGGTGTCAATGATTGTGCCAGTCAAAGACAACAAAAGCAAGAATGCATGGGTTTTCCTGAAGCCATTGACATGGGACTTGTGGGTGACAAGCCTTTGTTTCTTCGTTTTTATTGGTTTCTGTGTTTGGGTTCTCGAACACAGAATCAATGAAGATTTTCGCGGACCTCCAGCTCATCAAGTTGGCACTAGTTTCTGGTTTTCCTTCTCCACCATGGTTTTCGCGCATCGTAAGCACTATTCAGCGAGCAAATTTTTTTAAATTTTCATGTGTATCTATGATTTGCTAAAGCTCTTCACGTTTGTGGTTAAACTACAATTTCAGGGGAAACAGTGGTCAGCAACCTAGGCAGATTCGTCATAATCATCTGGTGTTTCGTTGTTTTGATTCTTATACAAAGTTATACCGCCAGTTTGACGAGTCTTCTAACAGTACAGCAGCTACTACCCACTGTAACTGATGTAAACAGTTTGATCAAAAACAGAGAGTTTGTGGGATACCACGAAGCATCGTTTGTTTTCGGGCTCTTGAAAGGCTTGGGTTTCGACGAATCCAGGCTTATACCTTTTAATTCTACTGAACACTGCAACCAGCTTTTTGACAAAGGAAGTGGCAATGGTGGTATAGCAGCTGCCTTCGACGAAGTGCCTTACACAAAGCTTTTTCTGGCACGGTATTGCTCCAAGTACACCACAGTAGAACCTACTTTTAAAACGGCTGGCTTCGCTTTTGTAAGTTCCTCACTTCAAATTTCATCTTCAGGTCTACTAAATCTCATAAACTTGATTGTTAATATTATTTTTTCTTCACTCATATGAGGACTAACTTTTTTGTCTTTGACTTGAAGGTCGTGCCTAGGGGTTCTTCTCTTGGACCAGATATCTCGAGAGCGATTCTAAATGTGACAGAGGGAGATAAAATGAAGGAAATCGAGAATGCTTGGTTTGACAAGCAGACCAAATGTCCCGATCCGAGCACTTTTGTCACTTCAAATAGCCTTGATCTCAATAGTTTTTGGGGTCTATTCTTGATTGCTGGAGTAGCCTCGGTTTCAGCACTCCTGATATTCGTGGCCACATTTGTTTATAATCACTGGAGTGAGTTGATGCCTTCCGATTCAGGACCTTCAATGCGGCAAAGAGTTCGTGATTTGTTCAGAATGTTTGATCAAAGGGACTTGAGTTCACATACCTTTAGAGGAACTAAACTACCTGAGAGATGCGTCGATGACATTAATGCTATTCCTGTTATGGTGGGTGCAATAAGTCCAATATCCTATTCAGTCCACTCAGAATTTCCCGAGGAGCAAGGGAGATTGTCTTCCGAGTATGGTGATCCTAATACAAATGGGCAATCACCTCAACATCAGGTGGCTCTCAACATTGAGCTTGTTGACGTGGCTGAGAGTTTTACTAAAGACTCTAATAGCAATTGAAAGGGAACAAGAAGCAGAAAAAGAAGTTGCAGAGAAAAAGCATTAAGAAAGTAGCAATAGTAGCTGTGGCAGAAAAAGAAAAAGCTTGGAGACTAAGTCATCAAATGTTTTATCAGATAGTATGGTGGTTGATGTAAGGGACATAACTTGTCCAAGTTAGCAAAAGTACAAAGAGTACATTGTGATAAAGTTGATCATGTAAGTCTATATATGAAACCATATTTTGCAAAAATGTAAGTGTATAATATTCCCTGCAATTTTTACTATTCTTCTTCATCTAACACTAATAAATGGTATCCAAGATTCCATGATCTTATTAGGGCTATGAGAACCAAAAAAGGAAGGAAAAACAATACAACTAAAAGAGGAAAACTTGGGAGGAAGTTGCAGCAAAGGAAAACAAGATTAAAAAAGAAATCTAACAAAGAGATTTTGAGAGAAAATTAAACTGAAACACGAGAAAGAGAGCAGAACAATATGGCCTCTAGTACTTTTAGTCTCCCAACACCATCATTCTTCACTAGATCCAACTATCAGTTGTGGTCAGTGAAGATGAAAGCATATCTTAAGACTCATAACCTATGAGAAGCAGTGGAAATAGGTAGAGATCCAACACTTTGACTAAAAATCCAACATAAACTAGATCAAGCACCATAAGGAGGAGAGTTTTAAGAATTTTAAGGCACTTACTTATGTCTACTTAGTTCTCTCAGATGTCATATTCACAAGAATCATGGTAAGTGAGACTACCAAAGAAGCTTGAGATAAGCTTAGAGATGAGTTTCGTGAAAGTGATTAGACCAAGCAAATATACATCTAAACTTGAAGAGAGAGTTTGAAATGTTAAGAATGAAAGATACAAGCTCACTAAAGTTATAACTCAAAGTAGTAACAAGTAGTCAATCAAATTAGGTGTATAAGAAAATATATAATAAACCAAAGAGTAGAGGAGAAGATTACCAAAGATTGGTGGAGAAGATTTTGTTAAGTCTACTTGAGAAGTTTGAGGCTAAAATTTTCTCTCTTGAGCATTCAAAGGATCTTAGTAGAATTAGACTTTAGAGCTCATGTGAGCATTTAAGACTTAAAAGCATAAGAGGAGCATGAGAGGTGAGAGCAATGTTAAGGCTACCCTACAAGCTAAACTAAAGCAAAAGTCAAAAGGTTTAAAAAACAATAAGAAAGATGTTGGAAATCAACCCAATAAGGGCAAGGAACCATAATCTAGCAAAAGCTCTGGAAAGTGAGGAAAATACCTACCTTGCCCCACCTACAAGGAAACCAATCATGCAAGTGATGATTGTTTTTGGAAAAGCAAAGTGCAATGCAAATTTTGTGCCAAGTTTGGGCACACTGAAAAAAGTGTAGAAAGAAACAACAATAGCAAGGTCAATCAAGTTCAAAAAATAAACAAACTCAAAAGGCCAACTTTTCTAAGGAAGATGTACAAGATGAACCTATTTGTTGCCTTGATGGTGGGTATAGAACACAATCAAATGCCATAGTTCTTGGACAATGGTTATACTCATCATATGACAAGTCATTCAAAGTAATTAAGTAAGCTAAAACTAGTTTTAGGACAAATTAAGATTATAAATGGTGACAAAATTACTATCAAAGGTAAAGGCATTATGCTTATCAAAACTCCTTCAAGTACTCATTCAATAACTAATGTTTTGATGGTACTTGAATTAAACATGAACTTGTTTAGTCTTGATCAAATAATGCATATAGGATACACTTTATTGTTTAAAAATGAGAATTGTATGATCTATGATCTTAAGGGTGTACAAATCATTGTTGTTCTTATGGAGAATTAGAGTTTTGCATTGAATATGAACTTTATAGAGTTGTCAAAATGCAAAAGTAACAAAGTTAATGATGAATCCAAATTATAGCATAGAAGGCTTAAGCACTATAGCATTACATTCATTCATTATGCACAAAAGAATGAACTTTGAATGATTTTCCAATTATTACAATCTACATAGATTTATGTAAGAGTATTTAGCTTAAAAACTAGCAAACATTGCCAATCTCTACTTCATCAGCTTGGAAAGCCAAGGAGAAGCTTTAATTTGTCCACTTAGATGTCTATAAACCAACAAAGACTGATTTTCTAAATGATAGTAAATATTTTCTTATATTCATTGATGATTACTTAAGGATAAATTGGGTTTACTTCATGAAACAAAATTCAAAAGGATTTGAATTGTTTAAGAAGTTTAAAACCATTATTGAAACCTTATATGGCTACATTAAAAAATTTTTAAGGAGTGACAATGGCAGAGAGTTTAATTCAACGAGGTTTAATCAATTTTACAAGAACCTAAGGATTCAACACTGCTTATTATTAGTTATACTCCATAGCATAATAAGGTAATGGAAAGTAAGAACAAAACATTCCATAAAATGACAAATGCATGTTAACTAAGAAGAAGCTTTTAAATTCTTTTTGGTCTAAAGCAATAAACATTGTTGTTTATCTTTAAAATAAATTGCCAACAAAGGCAATAGAAGGCAAGACTCCAATTAAAGCTTAAAATAGGGTTAAGCCTTCAATTAAACAATTGAAGGTGTTTGGGCCTTATATTATACACACTTACTAAATGTGAAAAAGAGCAAGTTAGATGAGAAAGTAAAAAAGGGTATCCAAGTTGATTGAAGTTCCTAATTAAAGGATTACAAAGTTTACAACATTGCCATAAGCAAAGTTTAATTTAATAAAATCTAAGAGTTGATAAAAATGCCTATTGTAAAATGATCTTTAGATACAAAAGAAATCAATTCTAAAAGTCTTTGAAGTTGCAAAATGAGATGATGATATAAAACCTAAAAATTTTGATGATCCTCCTATTAAAGGTTCAAGGCCTCTTACTAAAGTATACCAAAGGTGCAATAATGCAATAAGGAACCAACTATCTATAATGAGGCATACAAGTTTAAAGAATAAAACATTACAATAAAAGAGGAGATTTCAATTATTGTGAATAATCAAACATAGGAATTAATTTACAAACTAAATGATAGAAATTCATTGGTGTCAAGTGGATCTATAAGATAAAACTTAACCCTAATGGTTCCATTAACATATTTAAAACTAAATTTATGGTTAAGGACTACTCATAATAGTTTAGAATTGACTATACAAAAACTTTTGCTTTAATTGTAGGAATGGAAACCATAAGAATTATCATTGTCATTGTAGCTTAATTGAGATGGAAAATCTATCGTTTAGATATTAAATATGCCTTTGCAAATGGTGTTTTGAAAGAAGAGATTTATATAGCTCGACTTGACAAATTTGAAGTCACGAAGCAAAAGTAGAAAGTGTATAAGCCAGTTAAAATCTTGAATGACTTAAAACAAGCTCTTAGGACTTAGTACAGTAAAGTATAGTCTTTTAATGAAGCAAAAGTTTCCAGAGGAGTGAAAATGATGTCACACTCTATATGAAGAAGAACTTTAATGGAGATATGTCAATTATTTTTGTATGTAAATGATTTGTTAATGATAAAAACAAATAGAGATAAAATATAGAAATTCAAAAGTAAGATAAAAGATCAATTTGGAATGTCTAAGGTTTAGGCAGAAACCATTCTCTCTCCATTAAGATGCAACAAAGAGGGTTCTAAGGTATTTAAAGGGATTTGTTCAACTTAAAGTTTGGTATAAACCTATTAAATATGGAAAACTAATTGGTTATATACATAATGATTAGGTTGGAAGCAAGAATGATGTAAAGAGTACATCAAGCTATATCTTTTCACTTGGTTCATAAATGTTCTCTTGAAATTCCAAGAAATAAGAAATAGTAGCTCAATCAACTATTGAAGCTATGCATGTGGCAATAAGAGCAACATCTAACCAAGTTATATGGTTAAGGATAATCTTAAAGGATCATAGGTTTAAACAAACAAATCAATTAGGATTATATATGATAAGAAGTCAATCGCTAGAATAGCTGAAAATGTAATTCAACATATAAAGAATAAGCATATAATGTCAAATTTCATGTAATTAATGAAGAAAAAAGAAGTGAAGAAATTAAGTCAATGCATTGCAAGTTAAAAGTCCAACTAGCTAACATCCTTACCAAATTTTTGAGCATACAAATTTTTTATGCTCAAAAATTTGCCAAGAGCTTCTAGTAAAAGCTTTAAGGAATGTCGATGTAACAAAGAGTTTTATTAAGACTCTAATAGTAATTAAAAGGAAATAAGAAGAAGCAAAAAAAGAAGAAGTAAGAATGTAGTAACAATAGTTGTAGAAGACGAAGAAGAAGCTTAGAGACTAAGTAATTAGCTTTGGTATTAGATAATGGAATTACTTAGTATAGTGGTTGATGTAAAGTTCAAATTAATGTCATTTAGTTATGGAACATAATTTGTATAACTTAACAAAAATAAAAATGAGAATATTATGATAAAGTTAATTTTTAAATTTATATATGGAACCATATCTTGTAGAAATAAAAGTTGATAGTAAGGAAAGTAAAATACAATAATTTATAAAAGTTTTAAACTATTGTTTCTACATCATCTCTTAAAAACCATTGTCTTAAAAAATTTGAATCTACTATCAAACCCCCTAATAAGGAAGAGGCCAACTACAAAAATACCATGATCCTTGATCACAACTATACAACCTTATTACAACACACTCATATAAATGGATTTCTTAAATTTTTAATTTTTCAATTTTACAACCCTAAAATGCTCACTAATTTTTCTTTAAAGTTTTACTTGGTCTTAACAATTTTTCTCTCTTATGCACTCTTAATTTTTTGAATAAGAAAATTAACTTAAAATAGACTTTTATTCTATCCATTTTGTTGTTACAAATTTGGCTATTTACAGGCCAAAAGTGACCAAGATTCCATTTAAAAAAGAGTCATTGTAGATGAATCAAGAATTAAAAGCCCATTGAAAATTCAAAATCAAGAAATTATTGTCATATTAGTGCATTTCCAAAATAAAGATTGCATGTCCATTAATGGAGCTTTAAATTAAGATTTAATTGTCCCATTTATAGCATTTCCAAATTAAGATTGAATGTCCAGTAGAAATTCAAAATCAAAAATTTATTATCTCGTTAATACATTTCCCAAATCAAGATTGCATGTTTGTTGGTACATTTTTCAAATCAATAGTGAATTGTCTTGTTGGTACATTTTCCAAATTATGTCCATTAATAGAGCTTAAAATCAAGATTGCATTGTCATGTATTTTCCAAATTAAGAATGAATTGCCGGTGCATTTTCCAAATCAAGAATAAATTGTCCCATTGGTGGAGCTATAGTAAATTAATTTTCTAAATCAATTTAGGTCAATATGAAGATCTATCTTTATAAGGCACCATCGTAGATCAAGATGCTTCAGCTAAGAAACTTTCCTCATGTGATAAAAAAAAATTGAACATTGCTTTGGTTCTTATGTAGTATGACACATAATATTGATATCCAAAGCCTCCAAAATTGGTTTAAACAAGATTCTTTAACTCTAATTCCTTTCCTTTTAGAGAAAAGAAATGAACATTATGCAACTTAAAAATTTCTAGCTTTAAGAACTTGATGTTTTTTTTCCTTGTTAAGCTAAAAAAGTGAACATTGTATAGTTAAAAAAATATTCAGCAATGAGATGTTAAATTTCTTGCCAAAATGGGTTTTCTTTTTTTGTTTATTTAAAAGTTCAAAAGGTCTTACTCTAACTAAATCATTGCTCATTGTAATCCCTAATTTAAGCTAACAAATTATTTCCTTATATGGCATTTGAAAAAATAAATATTTCTTTGATTTTCTAGTACAAGTATTAAGCTATAAGCCAAAATAAATTAAAACTTTTCTATTACAACTTTTTTTTTTCAAATTAAGTTTTATCTGTGCAAAACTTAATTTTTTGAATTAAGTTTCGATAATACAAACTTAATTTTCCAAAAATCAATTGCATAATATAAGTTCCAATATTTTTTTATAATAACTTTTCAAATCAATGTATGATAAATAATTATATGCTTTATAAAGTATGGTAATAATATTATACAAACAAATATAGTTAGCAACATAATCACTCAATTATATTGGCATATCAAAATTAAATAAATAACACATGATTTAATAGTCTCCTTATTTTTTATGATGTAATAAAATTAATTTTATGAAAGTTCTATTAAAACTACCCCCAAACCATGCACCAAAATTAACAAGAATGCATATAATAAATTGAGAATTCATAGTATTAATTAATCAAGATAATAATTAGGCAATTGCCAAGAACAACTTGTCCAAAAATTTTATTAAAAGGCAAAGGCAACAAGTTGTCCAAAAATTAATCTAGGCAAAGCTAAGCGCAAGTCAAAGGGAAACATCACTGTTTCTCTCCCTTTAACATCTTTAAAAGGGAGAGCTTGTATTCAACCACTTTTTGCTTCATTGTAACCCAAAAGGAATCTCATGAATGAATCCAAGCTAAGTAGCATGGATCTCATCTAAGACCACACAAATGATGCTTATATTTTCACATAAAAGTTAAACGATCACTCCAATATCAGTCATATTTCAAAGGATCGAGTTTAACTATTTGAAATAGTAAATAAGGTTAAATGTGAGTCCTCTATTGATAAGGGGAAGAAGCTAGAAATAGGTGAAATAAGAACTTTAGAAAAGTATAACATGTGATCTTTAAGAGTCATTTAATTTTAAAAAAATTGTGAACAATAACTATGGTAAGTTATTCAATTTCAACTGTTGAAAGTACTACAAAATTTTACTTTCAACTAGACCAAGACAACAATGCACCACTTAAGAGTTAGCAAATACTGGTGGTATTTTTCCCATTAAGCTAATCATAAGCCCAATCAAAATCTTAATAACCCATAAGCACCCTTTAATGTAACAGAGTACCCTTTACAATGCAATTAAATGTGACTCATTAGGTGATGATTGAAAACAAGCACATAAGCACAAAACAAACATAACGTTACACCTATTAATAGTAAGGTAAAGAAAGCTTATAATCATACCTTAATATATTTTCTAATCAACCTTATTACTAATTTCATCCTTATTAAGTTTTTTTTGGATGTTGGCATTGGTGTACCATAAGGCTTTGAGTCATTCATTCCATACTTTTTTAATATTTCTCTCACATATTTTGTTTGGTTAATGAGAATTTTATCTATACTTTACATGATTTATAAGCTTAAGAATAAGCTAAGCACCTCTATCATGCTTAATTTAAATTCTTTATCCATTTAAAGAGTAAATTCCTTACACAAAGAACCATTAGCAACACCAAAAATATTATTGTCAATATAAATTTACATAATCAATAAATATTTATCATTTCCCTTTGTTAAGAACGTAGTATCAATCTTACTTTTTACAAAAAAACCTTTTGAATCAAAAAGGAGTTAAGTTGCTCATACCAAGCTTGATGGACTTACTTTAATTCATATAGAACTTTAAAGAATTTAAAAATATGATCAGGAAATTTATTGCTCTTAAAGCCTATAAGTTGTTCAACATATACTTCCTTAACAATAAAACAGATAAGAACTTGCTCTTTACATCCATTTAACTTAACATGAAATTCATTAAAGATACATATTGTAATATGATACAAATGGCTTCTAATCAATCCATAAATGTAAAAGTTTCAACATAATCTATTCCCTCTTCTTAATTATATCCTTTGGCCACTAGTATGGTCTTATTTTAGACTATCTTCTCATTCTCATTTAATTTGTTATGAAACAAAAAAATGCATGTAAACCTATTGTAATCATCTCCTCTAACAAATGCATAATACTTATTGCCTAAGGCAAAGACCCTAGACATACCAAAAAGATCCATATACAATAATTGAAGAGGTCTATAAGTAGACAAAAACTTTTTGTATTCAAATTGACTTTTTCCATATTTTCCCATATAACAAGCATTGCTTTCATAAATTTTAGCTTAGGTAGTCCTTCCACAATATTATGGTTATTTAGCTTGAATAATAATTTCATACTAATATGTATCAAGTGCTTATATCATATTCAAGACTCTTCATTTATAGAAGTTAAGCAATGTACATTTTGGTTAGTAAGGGAATGAAAATTAATAGCATAAATATTATTATTATATCTATTTGCAATAAAGAAAGTTCCATTTGTTTTGGAATTAGAAACAATACATATATTGGGCTCAAAAGAAATTTTGTAACTATCATTACAAAGCTAACTAATGTTAAGTAAATAGAAGTTAAGACCATCAATTAAGGAGGCATTATCCCTTACCGACCTTTCTAATGTTAATTACATTACCTTTGACATTGCCTATAAACAACATATTTTCTCCATTAATTACTTTGAGAGAAAGAAATTTTTTTGCATTACCACTCATATATCTAGAGCATCTACTCTCCAAGTACCATTTGTTTTTCTTCATTCGATTTTTTAAACATACTTATATTAGTTTTATCTAATTTTAAATACCCAAATTTGTTTGGATCCTTCCAAGTAAGCTTTAGTGCTTTTTGCATCACCATAAAAATTTTTCATGGCATGAATGCTTTTTCTAATGTCGTATGCATTATTCATATATCCAAAATCACCATCATAATGGCATTTAATATGATATATCTCATATAAAAATGAACATGATGCTTTAATGAAATTGTCAAGTAAGGTTGACAAGTATGGGAAGAAGTGTTAGTTATACCACTATATGGGTAATGGTTATGCCAAAATGATTTTCTAATCAAACTATAAGGTGTTTCATGCAATTGTAATGCATGTTCACACCTAAATGCATGATTTTTACTTCTAGATAATGAGGTTGCACGTAACTTTATGTGGGTAACTGTGACTTAAACTTTAGTAAATGATATGGGTGATTAAAGGCTAATTAAATTTTATCATTAATTGGTTTTTGAGAATAAAATAATGAATTAAGCTTTTATTTCACCTTAACAAACTTTAAACAGAAATTTTAGAAGATTTTGTTTTCTTAATCATTTTCAACTACTCTTTTAGTCGAGGTGGAAGACTTAAATGTCATGTCTTTCTTTTTCTCTATGACTTTTTTTTAGAATGTTATCTCATATGTGAGTAATGAACTTAATAATTCATTTAGGGTTAACATGTTCAGGTCCTTTAATTATAAAATTGCAATCACCTTTAGGTTCCAAAATTCTATGAGTGACCTAAGTAACTTTTTCATAAGTTCTACATTATCAAGCTTCTTAACAAGATTTCTCAAAGAAGTAATACTATTAGTAAATCTTAAATATATTTTACTAATGTTCTCATCATTCCTCAGTTCAAATAATTCATACTCACGTATAAGAATATTAATCCTACTATCCTTAACTTGGGTGGTTCCTTCTTATGTCAACATAAGATTATCTCATATTTCTTTAACTAATTAAAAGAAGAGATATAATTGTATTCATATGGGGTAATGGTGCAATAGAGAAATTATTTGACTTTAGAGTTAAAATTTTGGTTTTTGAAATCTTTTAAGATATACTCATTCTCAATGTTATCAATGATGATTCCATTCTCAGTTTTAGTGTTGTTCTAGGGTCTTGAGAAATGATTAGCTAAATAGTATAGTCATAACATTAAAGATATATGGTCATTTTATTTTTTCAAAAACTAAAATTTGTGTCATAAAAAAATGAAAGGTTTAAAAAGGTTATTACTCTTAGGATGACATATTGGTGGAAAGGAAGTCATAGATTGGCTCTAAATGGTAAACCTAGTGATTTAGAGATCAAACTCTAATATCAATTATTGATTCTAAAAATACTAAGAAATAAGTAAATTAGGTTGACAAAAGACACACATTTATAATGTATGTAGCGTGATAAATCAAATAATTGCAACAAATAAAAAATTTAATATGGTCTACAACTAAATTAATGCAATAACAACAATATTATTATTGGTTAGAGAAAAGAAAATAAATTGATCAAATTTAATTTATAAGATTAATAACCAACTCATGTAAATAAAAAAAAATAATAAATTATAGTGTAAATCAACAGGTAATATAATGAAGAGCTTGCTAAGTATGTGAATTTGTATAATAAAAATAGATGAGAGAAAGGAGGGTAAAGCACAATAAATTATAAAGATTTAAAACTTTTGTTTTACATTTTTTTCCCCAAAATTACTATATTAAGAATTTTGAATCTACTATCAAACTCTCCAATAACAAGAGGCCAACTACAAAAATATTGTGATGCTTAATTACAACTGCACAAAGGTTTATAACTTTATTACAACACACTAACACAAATATATTTCTCAAACTCTTAATTTCTTAATTTTATAACTCTAAAATATTCACAAAATTTTCTTTAGAATTTTATTTGATTGTTACAATTTTTATCTTTTATACACTTTTGATGCTTGGACTTTTAAAAAAAATAAATATATATATGCTTTTTTTTTTTATCCATTTTGCTATAAATGTGGTTATTTATAGGTCAAAAGTGACCAAGATGTCATTTAAACAGAGTTTTTGCAAATGAATCAAAAATTAAATGCTTGTTGAAAATTTGAAATCAAGAATTTATTGTCCTATTAGTGCATTTTCCAAATCAAGATTGCATGTATATTGGGAAGCTTCAAATCAAGATTTTATTGTCCGGTTTGAACATTTTCCAAATCAAGATTGAGTATTTGTTCGAAATTCAAAATCAAGAATTTATTGTCATATGGCATTTCCCACTCAAGATTGCATGTTCGTCGGTGCATTTTCCAAATCAAGAGTTAATTGTCCGGCTGGCGCATTTTCCAAATTATGTCTGTCGGCAGAGTTTCAAATCAAGATTGCATGGTCCCGTTAGTGCATTTTCCAAATTAAGAATGAATTGTCTTCTGAGTGCATTTCCTAAATTAAGAATGAATTATCCTGTTGCGGGAGTTATTGGGTCAAGATGTAGATTTTTCTGTATAAGGCAGCATCGTAGAAAATTGATTTAATCAATTTCTGTTAAGATACTCCTGTTAAAAAATTCTTTTTGTGTGACAAAAAAAAAAATTGAACATGACTTTAGGTCTTATGTTATAAGACACATAATCATGATATTTAGACATTCCAAAATTGGTTTGAATAAAATTTTCTAACTCTAATTCCTTTGTTTTTAGAGCAAAGAAGGGAATATTATGTAGTTTAGAAAATTTAAAACTTTGAGAACTTGACTTCTTTGTGTAGCCAAAAAAATTAGCAATAAGATGTTCATTTCTTGCCCAAATGAATAATTTTTTTTAACCCAAAAAGATTTAAACTAACAAATTATTTATTTATGGGGTCTTCAAAAGAATAAATTTTTCTTCTTATACCGGTAGGTAATTGTTCAATTATGTTGATATATCAAAATTAAATAGCATATGATTTAATATAGTCAACCTGTAGAACGAGATGTCGCTACTGAAACAACCCACGTACAGCTACTAAATCAGTTAATTAAATTGTAGATCTTGACAATGACCTTGTGGCATTCGTAACACCATCACCCCTAGATTTGTATTCTTCACGTGAAATTGGCATTGTAATTTGTAAAGTGTTTATGAAAAGAAATCTGGGAAAACAGCACAACTCTGCTTGGCATACCCCTCATTCTCCCATACTAGGATCTCCCTACCACCTTCACGAGAGGGGAAGATATAGATCCTCCATTTTCCCTCTTCATTTTCCCTCCCTAGCAACTCTTGTCTTCCTTCCTGCTGAGGAATTAATCGTTCTTCTTATGATGCATCTTTTGAATGTCCTTGTTTGCTGGCACATCAAGTTAGTTTACATGCTGCTGGAGTAAGAATTTATCCTTCTAAACTACAGGCATTTCTGGCTGGGCTAAGTACTAGACTTGGACGTTACATAGCTCTTTGCACTTTGCTGGTTGATATTGCTGCTTGTCAACCCTTTCTGCTGGTTGTGTAGGCAGTCTAATGGCTATATTTGTACCTTTTGAAGAGTCGATGCTCTGTTATTTTAATGGTTTCATGCTTTTTAAAGAAAAAGTAATCTGGTTTCATGCTTTTTAAAGAAAAAATAATCCGTATACAATCCACTACATGAAGAATCTCAACCACCTGCATGTGGAACTTTGGCGTTGGAAATCTGCAATTTATAGGAGACTTCTTGTGCCTATGGTTCCAAGTCCTAATACTTACCAAGAATCTATGAATTCCCCAACTCTAGAGCAACTGTATTTGAGAACGAAAGGGTAAAGAAGAAGAGGAAACAAATAAGGAAAGAAAGGCATTGGCCTATACAATTTTGTATTGTGTTGCCAAACATGACATATTGATTGCAAAATTTCCCTAGCAATCTGTCAAACTTTATAGACAAGCATAATATATACATTGGATATCATGGTAAATATTTTTCAAGACAGTCCTTTAGTTTTTGAAAAGTCACTGGTTTTGAAACAAATGAGTCCATACCATTTGCATAACATTCGTCTGCACTCTCCGACAATGCATTTGCTGTCATCTGCATTTTGCAAGCCAAATCATTAGCATGGGCAGATGAATCACAAATAAATCAATCTACATGTTATCAGTCAGTTACAGAACCATGTTCAACATGAGTGGAGAGAACAAAAGAACCAAGAGAAAGATCACCATTTCACTGGAAGACAATGCCACGTAATTGAAAATCCCTACTACTTACATTTCTGTAAGTGAAACATGTAAAAAAGGTGCACCAGGATTAAATAGTACTTTTGATGAAATGCACCTAATTGGATCACCAGAGTTAGGTTTCTTGGCTTCATTAAACTGGAAACTTGCCCATTCCCTAGATATTACCAGTTTACCTGTTCTTCCACCTTTAGCTCAAATGCAAAAATGCAATTCAGGACTACATGTAACTTAAGATTCTTGTAATTTGAGGCGCTCATAGCAAATGAGATAATATGAGATTTGAATAAGCACTGCAGAAAGACTATTTAGAGGAGCTATGAAGGGCAGAAAAGCTCACAGCAATTATAGGAATCCGCCTCCTAGAAGCCATAGAACCCCAATGATCTTGCAATGAATCCAAAGAAGATCCACTTTGCTCAATTCCGGCTTTGATAGCATCATCCCAATTGCCAGTTTCTTCAAAAGAACGGATTAACCTTGTAGCCTGAAGGCCATCCATAACAGGCATGCAGACATCCTGCAACATTTGTTGATGCATGTTACAGAAGCTTAAAATGCTTACTTAGCATTGCCTTAAAAACTATCGTTTACTCAAGTATTTCATGCACCTTTTATCCTCACTTAGACAGGAAATTACCATCAAGATGAGATCATAACTATGGCTTTGAACGGCTCGCACAGCTTCAACTCCATTATTCACAACATCCATGGAATGTCCCAACTGCCTCATCATTGATTGTGTCACCAACACATTGATCTTGTTATCTTCCACAAGAAGGATTTTGGGCATTGGTTTAGATTTCATCGATTGAGAACTTTTGCCAGATGAGTACTGAGAACTTATTTCATATTTCTCCAGTGCCTGACATGTTCCGTGGAGTTCACCGGTCTCTGCCCTTCCCCTAACTTCTCTGCTTAGCTCTGTGTGAGTTGTGAAATCTTTGTTGTGATCTGGAAACAGACTGCTTGTGTTAACACAAGACGAATTGCCTGTAGAAGCCTTGTTCTCATTCACACTTTCTGGGATACAACTAACTGAACTTTCAGGTTCGGATAATATCTCACCAACTTCAACCGTGGAACAAGAATCCTCAACTGATACTGTCTCTTTTGGTCTGATGCTGTCAGATGGAACCAAGTAAGGATCATCTAAGAATCCATTCAGTTTATGTGAATTACTGTAACCTATACTATGCAGCAATAACTTCTGAGTCATGGAGGATCCCTCAGCAGAGAATAGAGAGCCCAAAGTATGTGGCTGGAACCAAAAGAAACCAGTAGTTTCATCTTCTAGTACAGCATCATGGTCGACCATCTCTGGATATTCATCAGGATCGTCAGAAGAATCACACATTAGTGATTTTTTGTATGGTAGCACGAATGTAAATGTAGATCCACAGTTCACTTGGCTAGACACAGTGAGACAGCCACCCATTAGCTCAACCTATTCCAGATCCATAGAAAAATAAGGTGGTCTTAAAACTTATTATTGGAGGATAAATCCTTTCCTAAAGTAATGGACCAAAATTCCCACAAAAAGAGAAGATACAATGAATTGAGATTGCATTAATTTTCAAGCCATAACCATTAGAAAATTAAATCTAGAAAAGTTAGCATACTTTGTACTAATATTTTTCTTTTAATCACTCAATATTTTGATCAAATGCGGGTGGAAATAGTTATTGGTAATAAGATGACTTTACCAGCTGTTTGCATATTGCAAGGCCCAGCCCTGTCCCACCATATTTTCGAGCATGATCTGTGCTGACTTGCATGTATTTTTTAAATAGAGTTGGTAATGCATTTTCTGTCATATGATAAGAGATGTAATAAGTGCACCTATGTTATAAATCAGCTTAGAAAATTTAGAAAAGAGTTGACTATCAAACGAGGGAAGAAGACATTTAATTCTGCATTCTTTCACGAGTGTAAAGATAAGTTCACCTGGTATTCCAATTCCAGTGTCATAAACATCGCAGCGTAGCCAGACCGTTGTTTCAGGTGATTCAGATCCTTCCTCTTTTTCACCATCCATAGTGTTTCCATTCTTAACTGGGGTGCTAGGTTCATCATCGCGTGAATCATTTTGGTAAGGACCTTCACAGTGTGTTTTAGTGTGGCAACTTTTTCCTCCGCTGCTTGTTTGAGATGTCAGTGTGCCCTCTTCTTTCGGTGCATTTTTTGTTGCCAGGTCAGCAAATGATTTCTGATGGTGTCCTGCTTTTTCATAACATGGATCTGTTACCACATACAGTTTTATCCCAACTTTACCTTCATGGGTAAACTTGATCGCATTGCTGCAAAAGATCATATAATATGATAGTATAAAGATCAAGCATGATAGCAGCAAAAGTGTGCAGGAAATAAACTCAAGAGCTCTGAATAGCTTGATATGCAAAATGCCCTACCTGATCAAGTTGGTGAGGATTTGTCGAATCCTTAGAACATCTCCAATGATCTGAAATTCAAGACAACGCATTAATGCTACCATCAAAATTAGATTAGTCATGATTTTTTTTTTTTTTTTGTATTCATAATATTTATAATTGTAAATTTCGGCAAAAAATGTTTGGCACAGTGTGATCCTTCACTTTTTGCATAATGAAAGAATGAATCTTCATATGATGGTTGAATAGCAATGAAGGACTACACTTTATGTGTAATAGAAGATTGAGCACGAACATCTAGTAAGCCACATGTTAATGCATCTATTGCTTCACATGCTAATGCATTTATAGCTTCACACATATATGTCGTCCGTTCACTGTAAGTTATAGCAGTCTCACTTCAATAGGAACATCATCTGCTACTCGTCCTTCCAAGGTTAGAACTTTCCTTAATGATGCTGCAGCAGTCTGGAGTACATGCTTTACTACCTCTCTTGGACGGAATTTTGTGGCTTCCAACTTCATAACACCTGACTCCACCTTGGAAAGGTCGAGTATGTCATTTATAAGTTGAAGGACAAGATCCCCTGAAGATATCATGACATTTACTAATTGCTTTTGCTCACGGTCAAGGCTACTGTTGGAAAGAATCTCAGCCATGCTAACAACCCCAGACAAAGGAGATCTTATCTCATGAGACATTGTAGCCAGCATTTGTTTTGCACGCATTGTCTCCTCTGCAAAAGTATAACAAAGCAATAACAACATTTATGTGCGTTATATCCCAACAACAGTTCAAAACAACAACAAGCAAATCTTTAACACTTAAATGGACCTGTTATATGGATTGTTTTGGTCATCTCTGTTTCTTTTGCTTTCTGTACTGCTATCTCTTCACGAAGTTTTGCCATCTTCTCTCTTTTTTGTACCTGGAGTGCAATAAAGAAAGTAAGTGCCCTTCATTTCCAGGTTTTGAAACGTAAAAATCCTGAATGGCCATGAAGTGGAACTTATTTACCTGATCAGTTACTTCCATTCCCATATAATTTATACCAATTGTCTCCCCTGATTTGCTAAAAACAGGCTCCACATAAATAAGAAATGTCTTTGAGCCAAATAATTCTGTCTCAAATGTAATTTCCCTCTTTGCTGGTCTTCCTTTTTCCAAAACTTCTCTCTTGAAATCTTGAGACTCCTTAACACCTGCTCCAGAAAAAATTTCTATATCTGTTTTCCCCAGAATGTCCTGAAAAAGGCGGTAGAAACATTGGTATTCCAGTTCAAGCGATCAATTCCAGGAGGAAACATCAGAGAAACTGCAAATGAAATACAAAAACTCTTCTTGAAGATAAACTGCAGTTAGTTTCATGGTCAAAATTTAATGAAAATCTAAGTTTCAAAAAGCAAAAAGCTTTACAGCAAACTTATCAAAACTTGAATAGTAACTTCATTAGCCAATTAATTACCTTCTCTTGCAGTCTTGGAAAATGATTATAGATAAAGCGATATTTTAACTCTTTATCCTGAAAAAATAAATCAGGAAAAAGAATCAGACCCCTACTAGAAATTTGGCAAATGATGATAGAAACATAGTAGCAAAAATGAAGCATTACATCATTCAAGAAATACAAGTTTGTTATTACACATCCACATGCAAATTTGGCTAGATGGCAATATATCTATGAACTACTGGTTAGATTAGACCTATTGCAACTTAATTCAACCAAGAAAGAACATGTAAATCAATAAACCAAATTCCAAAAACAAAAGATACAAATATAAATAAATATATATATAGGCACGTGTGCAGCACAGCAGCAACTAATTAACATTTTTCAAGAAATAATTACCTGGTGGCCTATAACAACAGGAGCATTTTGAAGTACAAAATGTAAGAAATTATCAGCTCTTTTCAGTATCTGTGACAACTCCTCAACCGGTGAGGACTGCCTTTCCAAATTTTTAATGCTTTCCTGTAACTTCTCTTTGAGTAACTGCTCTCTCTGGATGCTGGCCTCCAAAAGCTTCTCTAACTGCATGGCACGCTGCTTCCAATAAGTTACGGTATCATGTTCAGCATCTATCTCTACTCTGTTTCTGGGAACAACAAAATTCTCTTTCCTTCGAGGAATATCTTGATATATATCAATAACTTCATCCAATATGGAGATTGGACGTTTGTCCCCACCAAAGTTTTCTTCCTCAAACCTAAAATTCTCCAATATCTCTAATTTCTTGAGCTCAACTTCCTGCCTTTGTTTGGTAAGGATGTCGAGCTCCTCTTGTAGAAGGCGGACGGCATTTGCCTGCTTATATTCCCAATGCTTTACAAGATATGCCAGCTGGGAAGAGCCTCTATCAGTGTAACTAGTTAGCTCTATAAGACGGTGGAAATCAACTATAGTTGGCTCCTCATTAATAGTCACCTCCTCTAACATATCTTGATCCTCTCCTGGCTTTTCTACATTGTATGGCTTTTCACTATCAATGTCTTCGGGCCACATTGAAGGGAGGACTTCAATCTCCATGTCTTCAAATTGATCATTCTCCATCTCACAAACAATGGAATAACTTGCATTTGGTTTATCCATAATCTATAACTCGGGTCAGCATGAACAAAGCTTCAGTCTACACACCTAACTCAATAACAGATACACTTTTCCTGTTATTGAGATATGCTAGAAATCTGAAAGGTCACCATAAAATCCAAGACAGTTCAGTCTGATGCGGTTCTTTCATTTTTCCCACAAGAAATTCAAAACTCTGATAGAACCTATAAAACCTTGACAAGGGCAGATGGATGTCACACTCTACTTACTGATTTAATGTTCAAGAAAGAATATCTGTTACCATTAATTTGCTTTGGATTCAGGTCAGTACCTTAGGTGCAACGGTGGTAATTTTTGTTCATAGTTACATTGAGTAAAAGATCGATTCTAAAGACTTACTAGTATACACTTGAAATTCTACCTCTATAAACAAACATAAATTAGATGAATCAGAATAGGAAAGATAAATCCTGGTACTTTCACAAAAAAGAAAAAGTTGTGTAGAAAAAAATAACGAAAAATCCAAAGAATTTATGCACTACCACACTAGTCTATGTCAAATGTATATATCCATTCGCTTGTGGGGCGTAAGGTGTGGAGTTCTAATCTCACTCATATAAAAATACACCCCCCTGAAAAGAAATAACCATAATATTGAAGAATCTACTTTCGCCAACGTAAGAAATCTACTTCATGAGAGAAGTACAGTATCCACATTAATTACGAAAATATATAATTCTTACAAATTTACGACCAAAAAACCGGAAGCAGTAGATATTCATATCTCTCGTTTTTATATGGAAGTAACAAACGTCGAAAAAGCTATTTAAGAAATATAAAAAATTTAAAAATGTCAGGTAAAGGTCGTGATGGCAATATCAGCGATAAAGAAGAGTAAATGTTTCGAGACCCATAACATCCCGTCATTAACAAAAAGCGAGCCTCCTATGCATAGCATCAACATCACAAAACTTGGAAGCCTAGCACGTCGCTATCAAGAACTTCACTGCGTAGCTGTGTTGAATTCTAATGACCGAAATTTTTCTTTTATTACCAAAATTTAAAAAAAAAAAAAAAATCATTACAAACTGAATGAAACGAAGTAGAGATCCAGGAGAAAATCAGGTCAAAGGAAATCATTACAGGAAGTCAAATTCCGACATGATCATCATCAAGATTGAACATTCCGTTTCTTTCCTTTTTTTTTTTTTTTCCCTTCAAGGAAAATTCAATCGAATCCCTCCAAAGAAGAGAAGGAAAAAAGAAATATTCAAATTGCACAAGTAAACTAACCTTCTCGATAGATTGAATCAAGACCAGCAACCAAAGGAAGAAGCAGAACGACAGACACAAACTTTCACTGAAGATCTGAAGAGTTTCCTCCAAACTGCCTTAGTTAATACTTTTCAATGGAATGTAAGTAATAAGAAGAAAAGAAATGTTAACCACTAAGAGAGAGAAAGTGGCAGAGATAGAAACAGAGAGAGAGAGAGAGAGGAGGCATGTGAGGGGGGGGGGGGGGAAAGAGATACAAAAAATGTGGGAGAGGAGAAGGAGAGTAGACGCACAAGAAGCCATGTGCCAATGGAGGTCAAGATATAATATAGAAATCGTCTGGCCTTTTCATTCACACAAACACTCACATACGTATTTTTATATAAATCTTTGTGTCTGTCGCTGTCTATCTGTTCTGTTCAGCGTCACCTCTGCGAGGCCCTAGATGTCAATCACACGCGCGCGCGCGCGCAAACAAACAAACACTCAGAAACACTGGTCTTATGTCTGGATGACAAATAAAATATTCGGTGCCATGCTAAGCGTCTTCGGGCTTCCCCCTCTGTACATATTCACATTCACATGTGTATACAGAGAGAGAAATTTGGTTTCTCTTATATTTTAATTTCAAAAGAAGTGTTTTATTTCCCTACTTCTTCCTTGTTCCCCGCCCTTTATTATTCCTAAGTGAAGTGTTGGGCGGCGCGTGATAGGACGCGCCATATGAAGGAATCTTCGACAGTTCCTTTCCGGTGGGCTCCTACCTACAGTTACAAGCTGGAGACCTAAAAGTGATTAATTTAAAAAGAACCAAAAAAAAAAAAAAATCCAAAACTAGTAGCCAGTTAAGCAGACGTGAGTTTGATTGATGGTAACAATGTCTGTACTGCCGTACTCCTATTCTCCCAACACAGCAAACTCGTGAACAATTTTACTACTAACCCTTTGAATTATAGATGGAAATTAAGTTCATTCGTTTTCTAAATGCCTTATTACCTTCGTAAATATCCCATAAATTATAAGAATAAGCGCATCATTGAACCTATATCCCCAATGCATATTACAAAGATTTTCCCTACTGAACTCATGGTCAAAGATTTTAATAGCTGTAGTTGGAACAGTTGAAGCAAGTCTTTGGCTTTGTTGGGGGAGGGGGAGGGGGAGGGGGAGGGGGGAGCCGGTGACGGTGAAAGTTTGAGAGTGCCCTAAAATTCTGAGAACAAAAAAAGGAACACTCTTCCCTCCTTCCAATAAAAAGGGGAAGAAAAAATGGAATGGCAATTTAGTATTTTGATGAGACATACTTCGGCACTTGTGATCAATCGGGAGAAAGGCAAAAACAGGCAAGAGCCGTTGACTATTTGCTTCGTAAGTTCACCGGCGTTTACTTTACGTTTGTTTCACGCTATACACACACAACAAAAATATGATGAAACTTGTAGATGTATCATAACCTTATAATAATCAGCAGGAATGGGTGTCATCTTCCGCGATCTTGGATATATTAAAACATTTCTGGAAAGGGAAAACAATAATGCACGCAACTTTTGTCCCATTTTTTTTTTTTTTTTTTTGATACCCACAGCAAGTGTATTGAATTCAATTAGTTGGAAGGACACGGTCAGGTATATTGGCATACTTCACAGAAAGGACACAGCCTCTACAGTTTATACAACTAAAGCAACCAAGGCTAAGCCATTTCTTTATCTCTTCCTCGTGATTTTAGGAACTCGTCCAATAAGACTTGCCCACGTTGTTGGCCTTGTTGTGTTACCGACCGAAACTACGTACAATTACTCGTAGATCTGGCAATTATGAAAGAGAAAAATTCTAGGTAAACTTACTGTCATCATCAACATTGTCATAGCTTCAATTTATAAAATTGTATCATTTGAATTTCAAACTTAATTGACAGTTAAATTCTCATTTTCAGTTCAATTAGACTAAAAAAGGGATTAATTATGAATAAAAATCAAATAGAAAAATAAGTGAAATATTGTTGTCCATAGATACCCATATTACAATGAGGACGCAAACTACATAAAATTAAGAAAAAGCAGCTTTCCACTAACATGACTGCGCAATTCATTTCATTAAAAACAATATAATAATAATAATAATAATGTAATAATATTTTAAGAAAAAAAAAACTTTTATTTAGATGTAATTTTATTAGCAAAGCTTAATGGATGATTATAGGGTAATATTTGATATTAAAATCTTAGATTTCATTTACAATTGTTATTTATACAATTGTTATTTATATAATTCAAGTAAAACTAAAACCTCACTCGAGGCTCTCACTTAGGGTTGGAATGTGGGTGTATCTTTCGTTGGCGGCGATGGATGTCATGCGACCTGAGAACCTTTCAAGAGTGGCAACTTCGGGTCGTTGGAAACTCGTAATGATTGGAAAAGGTGCTTTTTTTTTTTTTTTATTCCTGTCTTACGAGAGATTGATAAAGCTAATTATTCTTCGAATCCTACCATGACAGACGATAGACAGTTGCAGTTGGAATTATGGCACCATTGCTAAGAAGGAAAGCTGAAATATAGGATGGATTTTCACAGAGGCTTTGTGCAAACGACAAACATTGTTTTACTTGGAGCATTTTTCTGGCACAACCTCATCACACAAAGAAAGATCCAAGAGAGCTAACCTTACTGGAATTTTTTTTTTTTTTTTCAAAACTCACAGCTTGCAGGTAATTAATTATTATTATTTTTTAATAGGGACAGTCCTTGCAGGTAATTAATTGTTTAACTATCTCGCAATCCGACCAGCATTTAATGTTGCAATCATGGACCCTTGCCAATATTTAAAACCTCAGGGGATTATACTTTAAATACCGAGTGAAAGGGACCGTATCACCTTGATCCAAATAATTTTAATTGATTAGTTGATGCCAGGTGTCCCTGAATTGCTTTAACCACGATTTATCAATTTTCCCCTTGGTCCGAGCTTCTCATGTCACTTTTACTCATTTTTCATTTTTTCTACTTGCAAAATTGATTAGAAGGCAAATGTGAAAAAAAAAAAAAATCAAGCAAAAGAAAATATCTACTAGTCACTGTACTCAACAATGATTTGATCAATCTGGTACACAGAGATAGTCAATATAAGGTGCGAATATATATTATATTGTTATAATAAATTTAATTACGATCACGTGTAAAATAATTAAAAATATACGTGGCATGTTTTAAGTGGAAGCGAAAACGGCACTGCTCATAAACTTGCGCCAGTACCCGACAGGTTTTTGGCATTGGGAGCCACTCCTTTTTCTAGGTTGCCGTTTCGCTTTTATCGGGAGAATTTAGACGCATATGCACACACAAAATAAGAACAATCAGCGGTAGCCCATAGGTCACCGCCCGATGTAAAAGCTTAGATAATTTATTGGCGTATTTTCGTATTTTTATGCACTTAATTCATATCCTAATTTTTGTTCTATCGCTTTTTTCTGAGTCGAAATATGTTAAATGTCTCTAATTAAAAGTAAGTTTAATGGTTTAGTTAAAATACAAAATAAGATTTAAGATTTAATAATTATTAATTAGTTTTACACCGTTTTAATAATAATTAATATTTTTGTGATATATTTTTTATTAGTGTTAGAAAAAAAAAAAAAAAAAAGCAAGTGTTTGCGTGGAGGCCCACATGCTTCAGCCGTTATCTGTTGACCCTGTCATTTTCCCATACTACAAATTTTACAGCGTGCAAATTGCTTTATGATGCACTTGAATCCCTTTTTTTTTTCCACTTTTTCTCAATAATTTCTTCTTAACTGGACTTTTTGTTTTTTACACTTGATAGGCTGAATACCAATGCTGCTCAAGCCGGCGGGATGGGCTTAGATTCAATAAAGCGTTGACGTGTTAAATTTCCGCTTGCCGAGGCAAAAGTGGCATCCAATAAATCCATGAACTGTTAATTTAATAATTTCTTGTACGAGTGAAAATTTTATTTTTGTTCATTATCATCAAGTGGTATACTAAACGATTTATAAATGTAGATTTGACAGAATTGAATTCATTAATTCGATGTTTGTAATGTAATCCGTAAAAGAAAATCATATAATAATCAACGTTATAAACCAACCGGACTAACTATCCGAACCGAGAGCTGGGTCCATAAATGGCTCCAAACGGGGAAAGAGGGCAACTGCCCCGCGCCTCCATGTAAATTGTCTCATGTTCCTGCATAAATTGTCCCATAAAAATTTTTCTAATTACCGCTATATATGTAAAATTTTCTAAAATTATCACACAAAAAATGTTTTTAATTGTCCACTCACCCCCTCAAATTCGTATATATTTTGTATAATTCTTTTTGAAAAAAAATTGTCTCGTGAATTCTTTTAATGCTTATACTTTCTTTTAATGTTGCCCCAACTTTCTTTGCATGTGTGTCTATATGCATTTGTACATTCTGAGAGAATTTTTCTAGTTAAATCCCTGCTTGTCACTGGCTAAATTGGTGAGTCAATGATAGTTGATATTTTATGATATTTATGCATATTTTATATTTTTCACATCTAACATAATTTTATAAACTTCATATAAATGCAAATATGTTTCTTGTAATTATAAGAATAAATTAAACTTATATACATATACGGTGCATTCCAAGCAAAATATTTTTTATTGAATTAAAATTATACTTGATATTTAAAATATTTTAATTTGATATTGAAATATTTTAATAATAAGATATATTTGTATAAAATTTTAAAATTAAAAAATTAAATTGAAAAAAGAAAAAGAAAAATAAAAGTTTGGTCGAGATCAATTTCGGATCACCCAATCAATCTGGTCCAGGTCCATTTGAGTTTATCTTTGAAGAACCAGCTTGATTTGGAGTTTGACTTACTATTTTGCCTGTCCAATTGATCCAACTAGGTCAAGTTTAACAACACTGATAACTATGTTATATTCTCGAAAATTTTAATATACGAAATGCAAGACAAGGCTATTAAAGGACCTTCTTACTAGTGCACTCTTAATTCCATTATTTAAAATTTAACATATTATATTTGTTCTGTGAAAATATAAAAGTAATATTACAAGTACCCAAGTAGTTTTTTCAAAATTGTATCACTAAATTGATTGTTTTTATTGCCTAAATTATGTTTTGACATCTTAATAAGTCAGTGCTTTTATTTCGAATTCTAAAATATTTATATAGTAAGAGGAGAATTTTTTTAATTTGACACAAACAAAAAATGAATTAAATTAATTTGACGATATATACGAGAGAAAATAAATAAATAAATAAAAAAAGGATATGGATTTATTTTTGTTTGACATTTCGTGAAAATAGGAAAAATTCAAACCCCCTCGATCAAGAACTGCCGCGGAGATCAGGTCGCTCAGTCCTCGCTCGAGTGCTCTCTCATATAGATTAAAGCACGATCCCCTTTTTTATTATGGGTGCAATCTAATGGTGTTATGGATATAGTGATGATATATGTTGATTGATCATGCCAAAAAGACAAGAGAGTAATCATATACATTCTCCGTACGACCAGGAGACCGTTAAATTATAAGGACCTAAAAATGGGGGACCTCGGTTGAAAGTCGAAACATGAAAAGGATCAAACGCCAAAATAAACCCTCAAAGTCCGGAGGCGCAATACGAGTCCTTGGATTGCGATCTTGTCCTTTCGACAACTCCATGACAAAATCTGCCTGGCCCATCCTCGGCCACAATTGGCAATCCCACTTCTTCCCCCCAAGCTACGCTGATTGCTTTTTCATGTGTGTTTTTCAACTGTTGTCTTGCCTCTGGCACTTGTATCTGTGGATGGTGACAATTTGTGTGCCTAGACTAGCCATTAGCACTAATGTTTGGCTACGAGAATAGACCCTTTGGAGAAAGTTGAGCGTTGAAATCTTTAACTTTCTCAATTTCTCACAGAATACAGACTTTTATTTTGAGGGATAACATATGCACCTAGAAAAAATAATACAAGAATTTCAAGCCAGCAATCTCAGTTGTTTGATTTTCAGATTAATCAACTTAGTAATCATCATTAGTCGTTAGATCAAAGGATAAAATTGTTGGTTTTAAAAGCGAAGACGACAAGAGTTTGTTAAACTTTCTACCATTGTTTTAATATATACATATATAAGTGAATTTTTTTAAGAAATCTGCAAATTTGAACTATGAACTCCTTTCCCAGTTTGACTATTTGAGTTTCATTCAAATATTTTACGTCTAGATGAACAGATGGAGAAAGCTTCAGCATATGATAACCATTCTCCGTCGATCAATTAGTAAGATTTGAAACATTGGTGCAAAGATGGCGAAGTAAATCATGTGGTAATTTAGTTAATGACCAGCTACACTTGTTTTTGCATTGATGTGAATTTAAATTTTCTTACTGTTATTTGTTTTTTGATAAGTAAATTTTTTATAAGTGAATTTTTTGAAAAATCTGGAATTTTGAACTGCCAACTCTTTTTCCAGTTAGACTATTTGAGATTCATTCACATATTCTATGTGTTAGATGGACTGGTGGGCAGAGCCACATCCTCGGTCAATTAGTGAGATCTGAAGCATTGCTGTACGGACGGAAAAGTAAATCAGTCAAATATGGTAGTTTAGTTGACAACTTGATATGCTTCTTTTTAGCATTTAATAAAATTTAAATTTTTTATAATAATAATTTCTTAACTAATAAAAATTTATATTGAAATTGTGATATTTAAATTTAAATTTATTAATATTAAAATTAAATATAAAATAAATTTATTAAAATTTAATCATATTTAAGTTAAAAATTTATAGTATAAATTAAATAAAAATATTAATAAGTAATTTTAAATTTTAATTTATAAATATGATAATTCATATGTTATTATTTTTTAATTAAAAAATGGTAAAATAATATATTTTTTTTTATAATTAAACAATGTACACGTGGTTTACGTAGAACGAGACGACGCATTTAGAATGGAGGATAGAAGCAGGGGTCCCTCGAGCGGTCTTCTTTTGCCCTCTTTGGAGTTTGACTACAGCCCACAGGGACCTGAAGCGACCAAGCTCAGTACTTACCGGCTTTTTATGGACACGTAATGAGGATATTGGACAACACCACTCCGGGTTTTCTTGCCTAGCTTCCTCGGCTGGATCCCTTTCTAGCATCATAATTTTACACACTAACAAGTTGCGTGTCCCTTTCACTTGGATTTTTCTTGCACTGCAATAGGCCATTTTGCCATTTTGCATCTTTCTATGCAAAACTGGAAACTTTAAACCAAAAAGTGCTTTAATCATAAAAGCAACATGTTCCCCTTTAGTTTTGATCCTAAATTCTCGTAGGTCAAGTATAATGAAAAGAAAAGAAAAAAAAAAAATCAATAAGGTTAACCTTTTGCAGTCCTTCCAGGCTTTCAGCAACTACTGATTGATCCACAAACATTCGTTTGGTTTCAAGTGAAAGGTGGGCCAAACCGTTTTGCTTTTAGGCAAACACGTGCTCTTATTGACATTTGGCTATTCAACAGTCGAATTGAACACAAAGTCGATCCCCCACACAGTTCTCAAAGCTTGGCAATAATACAGATTATAATAAAATTTATGAGGTCAATCGCAACCATTGTAGAGTTGAGCAATAAGAGAGAACTAGGATACAATGGATGCACCTTTAGCATTCTTCTCATCAATGTCTAGCTTGGCCTTGGTTCACTCCCCCTGTGGGCAAGAAACAATGCCGACATGAAAAGAAAACATCAACTTATTAGTTTTTTTTTTTGGAGAAAACTTAATTATGTTCATCATTGTTCTCGAAACACTGCCACAGTGTGTCTGCCACATGTGGTTATCCAAGATGAGCAGCAGAGCACCGCTCGTCCAGTGCCTTCTAAAATTCTGTAACTAAGCTCTAAATAAACATTATAATGTCCAAAATTAAGCTCCATGATTCGTCCAAGGAAGCAATGAAAGGCACATCAAAAAATGGTCCATCTTGTAGATGATGCACAAATATCACAAATGTTTGTGTTAGCAAGTTCGTTGGCACCGCATTTGTGGGCGGATCACATGTCTCATCCACTTTTAGAACTTTATTGGTTGTCCATCTCAAGGTTTAATCTTTAATGGCTGGTCTCCACTCTCAAATTAATAACCATTTATAATTCTTTTTTAATGAAAAAAATATATTTTTATTAAAAAATTTTACTCAAAAATCAATAGTTTTATTTAAAAATTTTAAATTTACTTTTTAAAATACCTATTAAGTATAATAAAAAAAAAGAAATATATATATAGAGTATGTTAGGAATTGAAGTTCATATCTTAAAGATAAGATTGGAACATGTAATTTCAACTAAAATTTTAATTTTTATAGTTAGGCTAGCCTACTTAGTGAAAAAAAAAAAAAAATCACTTCGGCACGAATGACTCTTCCACTTAGTTGGATCTATCCATCTAGTTTCGGCCCAATGGGAAACTTATCGTACGCGTACTTTGTCTAGTCTTTCGGCCAAGTTGATCTCCGGCTCTAGTCTTGCAAACGAAATGAATAACGAAGAAAAGAAGGTAAGAACTGAGACAAGGACAGAGAAGGGAGACGGAAAATAAAATAGAAATCAGTAAAAACGGATGGTTAAAAAAGAGACACTAGTTAGTCGGAGACTGAAGTGACGGCGTGACGTGATGTTGTGGGGTTATATATTAAAATACTCAAATTTTAAAAAAAATTATAGTTTGTTATCAAAATATAACAAAATGTACAAGAAAATTAAAAAAAATGATATAATTGTGGTTTTGAGTCTAATAATAAATAGACGAGTTAAATTCACTTAATGTTACAATTATCGCATTTTTTTTTTCACTCAGTCGTATATCTTGTCATATTTGTTATGTTTGTTGCGCAAGTAATCATACTTCAGCATGAAATTTAAGTTCAAAAATGTGAATAATTTTATTATACGAGACCCACGAAATGAAGTCACGTTGGTATCACTCTGGCTGCCCTGTGTCTAATTACTCTGTCCGCGTATTCAAACTCGAATGAAATTGGGATATAAACTTTGTTTTTATGTTAAATAACAAGCACTGAAAGTGAAGTAATTTGCACAAAAAGCCACGAGGCTCTCCTCTCTCTCTGGGTTGGGTTGTTTGATTCCATTTCTGGGTCTGAATTTTCAGGTATAGAGGACATCCAGTGATCTTGTCCCTCGGCCTACCTGATATGACTTGGTTGAACTGGGCCTCTAATGGCCACTCAAATTACAGAATGTATATCAACCAAAACTACTGTTGATGAGCCAGTGGGTCCGGGAGGGAGCTTTTAAAGCCGGAAGATTTAATTCATTAACATTCAAGTTTACATCACGAAAATAATGACACAATGTAAACAAACAAAAACTAACGTGAAAAGGCCACCGTACCATCTGCAGGCGCAGCCAACTTAAACTTAAGGGCATCAAATCAGCAAACTTTGCCTTGAGCAAGAACAGCGAAACTCTTACCAGCCACGTCATGGTCTTGAAGTCAAACGCGAAAAGATTTTCGCTTATAAAATTATAAAGATCGATTATGGGGATTTAAAAATAGTAATTCAAATAGATATAATTAATTTTTATATTATATATAAAATATTAATATAATATAAAATAATAACTATATAATAAAAACTAATTATATTAGTTTAATTTTATTGTTGTTTTAGTTTACTTAAATTACTCTTAAAATATAGGAGTATCCACCAAATAAGAGAAAGTGTAAGCTAAATGACAATAGAGTGGAAAAAAAAAAAAAAAAAGTGAGATGACAACCAGTATGGAATATCTCTCAAAAAATCCTCCCACGTAGACCACACGCCGACCCTACACGTCTGAAACTGACTTCGGTATCACTTTCCAATAAGTAAATGCCATGGATTATTCTCTGTTCTGACGGCGCTGTGATTACATCAAGCCCCTCTGGAAAACAATAGAAGGTAGTCCAACTTTTGCTCTAATTTAGAAGAAGTTGCCTTCACAAATAAACAGATTTGGGGATCGTTATGGGCCCCATTTTCCCTTTTTTAAAAAAAAAAAATTATTAAATGAAGATAGAGGGTCAATGATTTTTCTATGACACGAAACCTTTAACTCTTACTTTGTTGAATAAACTACATAAGGACATTTTATAAGTATACTTATAAGCTACTTATCAAATTCTGCTAAGCAGTAGATCAACTATTGGGCAAACCTTATGTAGTCAAAATGTATCATCAAAAAAGGAATATTATTAGATAATTTAGATTGATAGAATAAATTCATAAAAGACATGAGAGAATCAAATTTGATATAATTATAGATCTTTTAATTATTTGTTATTCATTAATTAAATTAGTATTAGACTTATGTGCATATTTAATTATATTTATTAACAAATTTATTTTTATTATTTTTTAAAATAAAAAATATTGGTATATTGAGTATTAATTTTAATTAAAAATTTAAAAATAAATTATTTTTTTCCTTAAGATCTAATTTAAATAAACTTTGTTTCTACAATTAATTAGATCTTTTTACAAAAAAAAAAAAAGTTAACTAAATTAAATTAATTTTAAATAATTTTTTATTTTTAAAAAAATAAAAATAAAAAAATTTTGATTTATTTTCATAAAAACAAAATTGGAAGATTTGAGAGTAATTATCTTCTTTTAATTTTAGGAAACTTAGAGGTAGTTATTTTTTTTTTTTCTTTTGAAAAACTAGGTAAATTTAAAATTGTTTAGTTTCTTTTTTTTTTTTTTTTTATCTATCTTTCTTGAAAAGGAGGATTTAAAAATATTTTTTTATCTTTTATTTTCTTTTGTAAAAAGGTTTATAATTATAGAAATTTAATTATAATAAAATTAAATTTATATAAATCAATAAAAATTTTATTTAATTACATTTGATTTATAAAATTTATAATTATATTCTTATAATTATAAAATATTTTATTATCTTTAATTTATAAATTTATGAAAAACTAACACATAAGTCAAACTAAAATTTTGACTTAATTTTAGTAATATATATATTTATAATAATATTAGATATCTACGTTATGCAAATTTAATAATATTTATTGAAAAATTCATTTTACATGTATTTTATTTAAAAAATAAAAATTGACATATTAACTATTTTTATTAAAAAATTTTAAAAATAATTTTTTATTATTAGATTTAATTTAAATTAAATTTACTTTTATAATTATTAAAATTTATAAAAAAAAAAAAACTAAATTAAGTTAATTTTAAAAATTTTTTTTAATAATTTAATTTTTTTTTTTTTTAAAAAAATATAAGATTTAAATTTTTTTTATTTTTCTTTTTAAGAAAATTTAAAAAATAATTATTTTTTTTCTTTTTTGTAGAGAATAAAAAAATAAATTTAAAAAAAATTTTTTTTCTTTTAATCTTTCTTGAAAAGACATTTGAGAATAATATTTTTTTTTTTTTTTTTTTTTTTGTTTGTTAGAAAATTTTATAATTATAGAAATTTAATTATAATAAAAAAAATAAATTTTATAAATTAATAAAATTTTTATTTAATTATAATTATTTTTTATTAATTTATTTATAAAATTTTATTTTAATTTTAATTAAATTTTTATAATTATAAAAAATAATTCTATTATCTATAATTTATAAATTTATAAAAAATATTATATAAGTAAAATTAAAATTTTTTTATATATTATATATAAATAAATATATAGATAATTAATATTATTTTTTAATAATTAAAAAAATCATATTTCTCATTCATTTGACACTATAATATAAATATTTTACATTTAAATTATATTTTGTATATGTAAAAAAAAAAAAATTAATAGTTAAATTTTAGAATTTGTCTCTCAAACTTTAAACTTTAAATTTTATAAAATAATTACTTAGATAATATATATGATTAATTATTATAAATCATTTTAAAATTTATGAAATTTATACATTATATTATATAAGTAATTATAATTAATAATTATATTATATTTAATTTTAATTTAAATTTTATTATATTATTTATATTTAAATAAATAAAAATTTATATAAAAATATAATATAAAAAAATTTTATCTCATTAATATAAAGATTAAATGAAAATATATTTAAGTTTTATAATATTTAAAATGATAAAATTTTTTAATAAAAAAAATTAAATGAGAATATTACTTATGCCTATATTTATTACATCTTTAATTTTTTTTAAAAAAAAACATAATTAATATTTTGTGATATAATATTACATAATTTGAAATTATATCAACTTGTCTCCAATTATTTTAAAAGTTAAAAGTTATTATTTTTTGAAATATTTTGGGTTTTAATCTGGACAAGGTCTCAATAGGCCTCTAATAAAAATTAAAAAAAAAAAAAAAAGATCAATTTCTTATCGGTTAAGCAAGACCAAGACCTTATTAGAAAGAGAGAGAAAAAGAAGGAGAGAGGGTATAGACGGAAGGCCACCAACTAATACCAGTTAACAAACGGCGAGAAAGATCAGCGGGGAGTGAGGAGAGAGAAGGAACCCTGGGGTGGGGATCCAGTTGTTCGGCTTCTCATTGTTTCCACAACAATCGTCTTCCTTCCACCTTGTTAAACACACTGCGTACTAAGTACGAATTGAATTTAAAATCAAAACAGGAAAAAAAAAAATTCGTATTAAGAAAAAAAAGGAAACCCTAATTTGGGATAAAAAAAAAAGAAGGAAACCCTAATTAGGGAGTGAGAGGAGAGAAGGGAAGGGAGATTATGCGTACGATTGAGGTGTAGATGCATGTCGTCGGCGGTATAAAGGTGGATCTGAACTGGTTGTTGCAACTCATATTCACGGTAATTATAATCGCCTTGGGTTTGCTGCACCTCGTCAAGAACACGGCGTCGAAGTATTCGAAGTCGACGCCACTTTCGAAGGTGATCGGAGGGGCCACGCCAAGGCAGCGGCGACGGCTTCCATGGATATCGATGACTCCTCTTGTGCCAATTGCAACGAGCCCGGGAACAAGCAGTGCTCCCGCTGCAAATCTGTTAGATATTGGTAAAAAAATTGCTTTCTTCGGACTTGAATAGCTTACAATATCTGCCTTCCTTGCCAGTGCTTTTAAGCTTTTTGTTCATTATGATTTTCTGGGTTTTGCTCTTTTTTTGTTTTTTTGCCCCCCATCTTTTCTTTTGAATTGTTTCTCTGGTTTCTATTGGTTGAAATTACTTTGGATACATGAATCTATCTGGATTTACCTTGCTCTTGTGTGCACTTGGTTTCGGACATCCATTGATTTATTGGTTATTTCAAAGTAATGAGGGGTTTTTACTAAGATTGATTGTCAATTAGAAGTCACTCTGAGGATGGTATTGTTTCGGATTTAATTTTGGATTCTGATTAGTTCTTGACAGAGCTTTTGCATCTCTGTTTTTTGGGTTTTGGCTTTAGTCTTTATGCATTATTTATTCTTATGTGGCTAGAAATTTGGTGTTATTCTTACCTTCAAAGGATCATGCCTTTCTTATATCTAATCCCAATTCTTTGGTTGTGAGATTTCCTCTATATCAAACTTTCTAGCCTTTTTGTATTTTTGTTTTTTTAATCTTTTGGGAGGATTTATAGGCTAATATTCATGGGGTTTTTTGGGGTTTAGCATCTTAGTTCTGTTAATTTTATGAGGTCTAATTTTGTTCTGCACCTTAGCTGCTCAGAATGCCAAGAAGCACACTGGAAGGCTGGGCATAAGTCAAAATGCAAGGATTTCTCCAAAGTAATTTCAATTCAGCCTGCAAAAACTAATTTTGGAAACAAACCTTCAACTAGTGGGAGTAGAAGTTTTTCTGGAATTGCACTGGTTCCTCCTACTGGGACCTGTAAACCAACAAAGAAGCCAAGAAAGGTATTTATTATTTTATTTTGATCTTCTTCTATGGTTATTATTGTTTCTTTTGTCAGTAACAGTGTAACTAGATGGTACTGCTACCTGGAATATTTTATGTAGCTCTTGTTCCACAGAAAGGAAGAATTAATTTCTCTTATATTTCAGGTTCTTTTCCCATATGACAAGTTTGTTAAACTTTATAACTGGAACAAGACAGGATTCCTTCCTTGTGGGCTCTTAAATTGTGGAAACAGGTACGTTTAGTGCGTGGGTGCTTTGGTAGAATATTGCATTTGCATGCAGTTATACATGGTGCATAGCATTTTTAGATTTATTCATTTTTTATTTTTAATCTTATCTTTCTTTTGTACAGTTGCTTTGCCAATGTGGTGTTGCAATGCCTTACATTTACACGTCCTCTGGTTGCCTACTTAATGGAGAAAGGCCATAGAAAAGAATGTATGTTCAACAACTAAATTATTTGTCTGTTCTTATTTTTAAGAGGGGAATGGATAAATTGTCACATTACAGCTTTTTATTCTTTTACCTTCCAGGCAGATACAATGATTGGTGCTTTTTATGTGTATTTCAAGGACATGTCGAAAGAGCAAGTCAAAGCTTGCACCCATTTTCACCAATCGATATTCTGTCACGCTTACAAAATATTGGTGGTAACCTTGGTTATGGACGACAGGAGGATGCTCATGAGTTCATGAGGTTTGTGTCCAACATCTTCCCTATTTCTAAATGAGGTTTGACTGCTCCACTGATTTTCTGAGAGACAAGAAGGTGAAAATTGTCATTCAGCTTAACCATGCAAGTATTTCTTATCTTTTTCTTCTTTTGCAGGTTTGCCATTGACAGAATGCAATCAGTGTGCCTTCATGAATTTGGTGGTGAAAAAGCTGTTGATCCTGCCTCTCAAGAGACTACCCTTATTCAACATATATTTGGAGGTCATCTGCAGTCTCAGGTTAATGCACCCCATTGTATAAAAGCTGATTGATTTGTTCAAATAAATGAATCTTCTTTATTTCTCCACTGAAACTTCATTTTTATGGGTTCTGTTTGTCATAATCCAGAATTCTTTTGCATTGTCACCATCAAAAGGAGTGGATGCATTTCTGAACTGGGCTGGCAATAATGATAACATGTAGGGGATAGAAAGCTACAATGGGATTTTTTACTTGGGATCTTAATGTTCCATGTTTTTATGTGCAACACAATTCAAAATTCATGGGGATATATACAAAATGAATGTGATTATTGGTTTTTCTTGTGGGCTTGCATATGGATGTGATTATTGCTCTCTGATTATGTATGGTCTTTAATAGTTAAACCCAAAAAATCTCTAGCTTTGTTTGTAGCCCTGACAGGTTCAATTGTTTTCGCCAACATCTCAGGTGATATGTACAAAGTGTGATAGGGTTTCAGATCAGTTTGAAAATATGTTGGATTTAACTGTCGAAATTCATGGGGATGCTGCTTCATTGGAGGAATGCCTTAATCAATTCACAGCCAAAGAGTGGCTCCAGGGAGAGAACATGTACAAATGTGAGGGGTATGGCTGATCATCCTCTATTACCAAGCTTATAACTGCACCATTCACCTTGCATATTGTTTCCTTTTCTTTGTGGGCCAAAGGGCAATTAACAATGAGTGAATGCTTCAATTTTGGCACACATCTTTCAAGTCAAACTCGTGCAATTATTTGTTCTGTCTTTTCTGTTAATTAACTCTCTATACATTCATGTTTTAGTTCCTTTACAAATGATTTTGTAATGATGATGACATCAAGGGGTTGAATTATCTTCTTTTTATTCTTATTGTTATTTTATATGGTGCTTGATTTTGTAAGCTCGTGTGCTTTTGCATTAAGTTGGAGTCAAGACTGGGCAGGTTCATGATTGATGTTAAATTCAGATGAATTATACTTCTTGACTTTTTCCTAATCTTCAGCTGCTACTGCCCCAACAACATTAGGAATATTCATTCTAGACCATTTGTCTTGTCTGCATTTCCTGCTCAAGAATCTCTCCTAAAACTATAAATGCCGTCCTGAATCACTGGTTTTTATCTGTTCTTCATATCATCATTAGCTAAATGTAACTTTTGAGGAGTATGTTAAACATGCCATAGAGGATTCCATTGAAGGAAATTTTTAGATAGCTGATCCCAAATAGTTTGTGATTGTGACTTAATTGAGGTGAGCTAAAATATTTTCAATATAGCAAGTGTCCAGCAGAGTTGATACTGGTGATAAATGCTAATAAAATTTGATAGATCTCAAATGTTAATATATATGCATTTGGTGTATGCATCCATTTCTGATGTTGCAAAAATCTCTCTTTCTGATTACAGGTGCAATGATTATGTCAAGGCATGTAAGCGTCTTACCATCCGAAAGGCTCCAAATATCCTTACCATTGCCTTGAAAAGATTTCAGGTTTGACTTATACTTAATGCCCTTCAGAATCTAAGTTGCTTTTATAGTGCTAACTGATAACTGCCAAGAATCAGACACTATCATTGCAAAGATCTACACCTTCTAAGAAGCATTGACAAAATTTTGCAGAGTGGGAGGTTCGGAAAACTTAACAAAAGAGTAACCTTTCCTGAGACGTTAGATCTTAGCCCTTATATGAGTGAAGAAGCAGATGGCACAGACATCTACAAGCTTTATGCGGTTGTTGTCCATGTAGATATGCTAAATGCATCATTTTTTGGTCATTACATCTGCTATACCAAGGATTTTTCTGGAAACTGGTACAGAATTGATGATTGTAAGGTAGATTCCCACCCTTTCTCTGTCTCTCTCTCTATGTATGCTCTTGTGCATGCATGTGATTGTATACATGTGAAGAACAAAGGCAAGTTTAAAGTCATTTTCCAAAGAGGAGGGTGGGTTATCCTTTAGCGCAGTTTTGAGTGGTTTTATATATGGGATTTGATTATGGTAATCCCCAAGCATGGCAATTTGGATAGTTGCTTAATTGATATGTTTAATTTGCTTCATGTCTCAGTATCATCTAACAGTTGGTAGGGTTCTTCTCAGGTTGCTAGTGTTGAACTGGATGAGGTACTTTCCCAGGGAGCTTACATGCTTTTATATAGCAGGTATGCTATCTAATATCCAATCTAAATTTGGTTTAGGAGTCTTGCATACGGCTTTCTATTATTTTGTTTGCTCGAAATTGGTAGTTTTACAGTTGGCTTTTCACGTACCTGAATGAAAAGAATGGAACCGAAACATGGAAACAATATGGGGATAGAAACAGAGGTATCCTTTGAGTTTGAGTCCATTTATTATAAAGATTTCTAGAGAGTTAGCGACTTTGGAGTCTTTTCTTTGTGCCCCTGGGGAGGTTAAATGACTCGAATAAAGAATACAGAGATTGTGATATTTTTCCTTATTTGCTTCCTTATGTCAGATCGCTTGACCTTTGACTGTGTATGGTCTGCAGTAATAACAAGGGGAGGTAGATATATGTATTTTCTGTTGGATTATTCAGCTTCTTTAGGTATTAATGAGTCTGTTCTACTAATTTTGTTTCTTTTGATATGGGGTAGGGTTTCTGTTCGACCATCTTGTCTCAGAAGCATTGAACCTTTGAAAGAGCAGCAACAAATGGTGAAAATGGAATTAAATGCCAGCATAAAGGAAAATGGTGAATGCTTCTCAGTTTTGGAGCCAATGAATATCATGAGCAGTTCTGGTTCCCTGGTGTCTGAAAGCAATTCTGAAGGGTTAACTGAACCCTTAGAATATGATGCAGTTAATTTTGGGTCTAGTTCAGCAGTTTCAAAGGAAGCTGTTCCAAATGAAGGTGAGTTGTATTCAGGAATCGATCATGAAGTCCTGAAAGAAGCAGAGGATTCAGACAAGTCCACATCCGAGTTCTGTTCGTCTTCTTTGAAGGTATATAGTTCTGGTAGAAATGACCCAAATGGTTATACTGTGGGAACTCTTATTGAGGAACCAGGGAGCCTGGATGCAATTGATTGTGATTCAGCTTCATCCACTTCAGTGGAAGCTACTGGCCGGGTGAAGGACTCATGTGCTGTGATTGATTCCAGATTTGTTGTGCTAGACGATTTGGGCAGCGCACATCTGGCTAATCATGAACCAGGTTCTGCCATTGTGAAAGACATTAAAGTTAATGGCAGCATTTATTCTCTGCCAGGCGAGGCATCTTCAAGCAAAACTCATAGTTTGAAACGCGAATCACCCTCCTGTGATTCAGATAGTTGGGGTGGAAACGAAGCAAAAAGAGCAGAAGTAACAGATAGTCATTGAGAGTTATAGTGCAGTTCCTTTTTGAACGATCTCATCAGAAACAAAATTAAAAAAGGGTAGGGAATTTTTATCTGGGGTTTCACTGTTTTGTAGAAATCTCGGATTCCATTTGTGACAATCCAGATGGGGCCTTACATTCATTTATGTGTGGGACCACAAGGATGTCATTGCATTATGACCAGAGTTATTCCTCTCTTAGTTGTTCAGTCTCCAAATGCTAAAGCAGTCGGTCCAAGTAGTGATTATCTTCAGCTGTCTCTCAAATTTGTGTTTAGAATTAAGAACTTTAGGTTTGTAGCTGTGCCAACGAACAACTAACAAATGAAATAGAAGATGAATTAAACTGCATACAAAGTGATGATCCTTGTACTCATATGGCTTCTTTTAGTCTTCCTCAGAGGTTGAAATAAGTGTTAGGATTGTAGAGGAAGGTGATAACAAGGGCTAGGAAATGAAATGATTCTGTAACCAAGCAAATGCATACGTCGGATTTTTAAGGCTTTTAGGGGATAGCGATGCCAAGAAATGCTGTACAATAATAATATGCTCCTTGTATATGCAAGGCAACGGAAAACTAAATTGTAGAAGCAGTGTAAACCAAATTATGGGGGTAATTAGGAAGCTCTCCACTCTACACATAAAAAAATAGGAAGTTTCCTTCTTTGTCTTCTTGTACCCATGAACTGTCCACGTTTTTGGTCAACCAAAAATTACATTCAATTTTGATTTGGTTTGTAAACGGCCCTGAGGGACCCAGCAGACATATTTAATAAGTTCCTGTAACCGTGCTGTCCTGTCTTCAGTTGCGCTGGAGCGCGCAGAATCTCTTTCTTAAGCTGACTCAGATGTGATGGGACAGCGTGGGGCGTGGGCCCTGGTGTGCCTTCTTTCTGTCTGTCACTGGTGATGGAAAGTGATAAAAGTCTCGATCTTGTTTATACTATGGATGTAATTATACATAATTAACTAAAACAAAAATATACAAAACAAAATTTATAAATAAAAAATTATTATTATTATTATTTATTAATAAAAAATCATTTTATTATTTATGTAGAGTAAAAATGCGTCCAACAAGGAACAAGTATTTCTCTGATTAATTATTCTTTTCATTATTTCATTTGAAAAAAGTAAGCAACTACACGAATGCCATTAATAGACAAAATTGAATATAATTAACAAAATAATATAAACTCTTCTCAAATAAAATAAAATAAAATCTTTACATTTATTTTTACTATTCACATTTTGGATTAAATGAGAGAAACAATACACAAATAATTGACACAATTAATAAAATAATATATATATATATATATATATATATATATATTTTTCACTTTTCACTCTCTTCATTAATTTAATTTTTGTATTATGATAATGATATGTGAATCATCTTATCAATTGTGTCCAACAATTGCTTTCTAAAATAATAGAAGTAATTAATAGGCACAACAAAACACAATTAATAAAAATAATACTATTTTTTTTTTCTTTTCTCTCTCTCATAAATTCACTTTTTGTATTATTATAATAATCTTTTATTATTTTATTAATTATATCTATTTATATTCATCATTTTTGTGTCCAACAAATATTTTTCATAAAAAAATTAATTTTCTAAACAATCGGATGCACACCATGTGTACCATTTGAATAAATTTTGATAATTTTGTTAATGTATACTTCCGATATTTAATTATTTATAATTTATAGCATACATTTGATTATTTTGGGTATGAATGTATTTGAAATTTTTATATGAACAAGTTAATATTCTTTTTAATAATTATAACAAAATTTTGAGTTATTTTTACTGTTTTTAATTAATTGCTAAAAATTATTTCAAAAAAAATTAATATTCTTGATATTTCATTCTTTATTACATATAACAACACTGGACCACTGCCTCTAATTTTTTGCAGAAATATTAAATTCAGGATGGTTTCCAATGACAAGAACTAATTACTAGCATATAGATCGACGCGAGGAATCTGGAACTGTGCAATTTTACAAGATCGAGGTGCACTTTTTCCAAAAGTCTAGCGTACCATTATCAGGAGATCAGTATTTGTCTATCATCGAATATGTCAAATACAGCAACCCGCATGGCCCGCAAATTATTCGTGCTTTTCCTGGGAGAAAACATTATAAAATTATAAAATTTGAATCAAATTCCAAGCCCCAATTCCCCCCCCCCCCCGCCCCAAAAAAAAAGAAAACAACTTGGGTTCGGCGAGGATTCGATCCTTGTGTTGTGGCGTGTAGAAGACTTAACAAGAATAACAACTGTCTGCAACGACAATTCAGCCAACATGAAAATTGTGGACAAAAAGTTTAGAGCAACATGCCATGCATTGATACATAAAATCTCTTGCACATTGATATCGAGAATGGCAGAAACTCCTTTTTAAGTTCTACATTTCCTTCACATTCTCCTAGTCAAAGCCATGTCTCCCTATCTCCATGCCTCCTTACCATGGAAGGGGCAGAGGGGAACCGCGTCTCTACTTAGCAGCAACATTTTTCCTTCTCTTGTGTGCCCCAGTCCCTCCAATGGAATGCCCTGAAATAGAAACGAAAATTTTAAGCTCCTTCCCACGATCAGCTGATCACAAACGGTTGGACCGTGCAATGCTATATTCCTATTTCCTCTGTTGTTGTGGCATAAAATATGATGGCACTTTTTGCATGGTAATAACTAGTAAGTGGCCATGTGATACTCAGTTTTAATATACCCAATAGTGTATTATTTGTCATTTTTATTCTCATAATACAAATTTTAATAGAAGAAAGAATAAGTAGGAAAGAAAAAAAAAATAGAAAGTTTTAAAATGAAGTGAAAGGTCATCGTGAATAGAAGAAGAACAAAAAAAGGGACCGCAAAAGCAAAAGAAAGAACAAAAAAAGGTGGAACGCAAAGAAGAAGAGTTAAACATGGAATTTAAACAGTCTAAAATTTTCCAAAAGGAAGAGGAAACTAAAAAAGGCAGACTGATTTTACCATAGAATTTCATCACAGGCTTCTTTCCTCCATCAACTAGTTCTAAACGAAACTCTTCTCCCACTCTCAGCTGTTTTGACTTAGCAAATTCAGTCCAGCCAGCTCCAATAAAAACTCTTCCTTTATTGTTTCTCCTCAGAGATACTAACCATAAACTTGCTGTTTCATCTTTAAGAACCATCTTGCAATGTTCTCTGGTTAGACCATTCCTGTTTGCAAAAGACCTTGGAATATTCTGCAAATAGACTTCATGAGCATCTTGGTTTTCCATAAAACAATAATGCATTGAGTTAGTACTCACCAGATAAGTTTTTTTGATATTATTTTCATTAATAGTGACCCGAAAATGGGGACGTGTGATTGATGAAGAACCAGATTGTGAATCATGATGCTTCCTTTTGGTCCCTAGATTTGCTTGAAATCCTTCGTAGATGAGAAAAAGAAGTATAATCAATGGGAAATAAATTAAACAAATATCCAGATGAACTTTACATAGTGATGTTGCCTAAGTGAAACACAATGATGAGATGCACTTGCCTGCCACCAGTGCCAACAAATTCAGCAAGCTTCATCTGCTTGGCTTAGTGGGTCAGGGGCAAGTTTTGATAGGAAAGTTAGCTAAGACCTCTGCCATGGAGACAATAGAATTTACAGAAACTTCCATTTTCAGATTAACACCTTCTGTTTTCATTGTCCTAGACCCTCGTCCAACCATACACACTGAGTTCAATATTTCATTTTTGGCATTGTGTCTGTTGTTGGTATTGGTATCACAATTGTATTAGGTTGAGAGGTACCAAAGATAATGTTTCACACTTATTTTTCATCTTAGCCATTGCTAAGAATTTATTGATTTAACAACTAAGCTAAACATGAGTCAAATACTTAACAAAAAAGAACAGTACCCATAGTTGCTAAAAAGACATACCACTGGAGTTAGACCAGAGTAGTTATTTTAGATTCTCCCATACAGCAAAGAATAAAATTTGATTGCACTTTTGAAAATCAGCAAGAAAAGAAAAGAAAAGAAAAGAAACAAAGTTATCAAATAGAGCTTTGAAAATTAGGAAAACACACCGATCCATTGCAATACAGGCTTTGATCCCTTTTTGACGAGCTCCAAAATGATAGTGTCTCCCTTCTTGATGTCATTTCCACGGCAGAAGGCTTTCCAGCCACCTCCAAAATAATATTGCAATTTAAATTTTCTGCATATTAACGTTACTGGCCATGATTTTCCCTGTTGATTCATAACAATCATCTGGCAACCTCTATTACTCAGCTGGCTTGCAAATTTCTTTGGAATATACTGCTTGAGAAAACAATGCAAAGGGTGGCTAAACAAAAAGGAAAAAAAATAATAATAACAAAGCAGTACAGACTTTCAAATGCACAGGTATGAACAACGAACCATTCTCGACCTCTCAATGCCATAACGGGTCATGGTTACTTCCAAGTAAGGGCGTCTAAGAGTTGAAGAACCGGGTGGCATGTTCTTTGCCAACTCTTCTGAAACAATCGTTAACACTAAGGAAAAGCAACGTCCAAAACATTTTAATGGAGACAGAATCAAACATGCTAAATCTATTCCCACAAGCATAGATCAAACATTCAATGCACCAGAAATCAGGTGGATCTACATTGTCTCTGTCATTCAAAGTCAAACCTGGCACTGGAAGCATAATTTGATCCTGATGGGGAAGTCTATGTGATAAAAAGGAAATAGCAAATAATACGAAGACTGAACTAATGAATTCACACATATATCATCGCCAAAAGGAATGAACTTACTGGTTCTTCCTGTTCGCTTGTACTGAAAATTTTGTTGTTCGATTTTTAGGACAGGTTCTTCCACACCAACAGAACCACGTTCTTTTTCGATGGCAGTGTTGTCCAAAACCATGACATCGAACATCACGTCTTCTTCAAGTTTGACAGGCGGGTCTTCAATTTCTATGTCATTCAAAATGGCAACTGGCACTTGAAGCAGAATTTGATTCTGATGGGAGCTCGTGTGGTAAAAAAAAAACAAAAAACAAAAAACAAAAAAGCCCCAATAACTTTAAGATTTTAACTAATTGCCAACGCGAACGAATGAACTTACCGGTTCTTTTGGGATCTCCTCCTGCAGGCTCTTCCTCCAAATCTTGTTGTTCGATTTTCACGATAGGTTCTTCCACAGCAAGAGGACTATATTCTTTTTCACAGGCAGTGTGGTCCAAAACCAAGACATCGAACATCAAGTCCCCTTCAAGTTCGAAGACCAGGAAATAGCCAACATGCAAATCATGATCACCAACAAACTGTCCCCAACCATCTCCGAACGTCCCGCCGTTGATTTTCACATGCCATAATTTCCCACCACGGCCTCTCAGTTGTGCAGGTTTGTCAAGAGCTTGCCCGTCCAAGTACTTGAGAAATGCAACTGGAATTGACTGCACAAACAAGCACATGCATTCTGATCTTAGTCTTCTCTGTGTAAGCTCGTCACACACTGATAGATAGATAGATAGATAGATAGATAGATAGATCAATAGATAGAGAGAGAGAAAGAAAGAGAGAGAGTGTGTGTGTGTGTGTGTCTTACGAGTTTGCGCTCGAAACCCGGAAGAAGTGGCTGGAAAAAGTGGGGTTTCTTTGGAATCATTCTTCTGTTTGCTGCAATAGAAAAATTGGTGAAGGCATTCTTACATCTCCAAAATCATGCTAATTATGAATCTTTCTGTCGAAAACAATAAAACCAAAAAAAAAAAAAGCCTTTCCGTCAATGCGCTTGACCTATACCACCTTGTTGTTCTTGATTTTTGCAGAGTGTTAGATATGAAATTGCTTGGGGCTGTCTGCCCAGATACGGCAAGCGAGAAAACGGTCGCCGTCTTGCTCTAATACATACAAACAGTACACCGAACTCAGCGCCAGCAGCTTCCTCAAGGGGGGTAAAAAGAAGTGTGGAGGTCTTGCCTTTTTAACGTGGGGAAAATAATTACCACAAAAAGCTAAAAACGCAAATCCACAGGAAGGCCGGGCCGCCGCACTGGATTTTTGCATTCTGCTTTTGATGGGCTGGACATGCCTGCTTCTTCTGCAGACCATGCCAACCGAAAACCATTCGAGTCCAACCAAATTTTAACACATTAAAATTTATTTTGTTTAACAAACAAGTCTAAAAAAAAATATATATATATTGGTCATCATGACTTGAAAAGAGGTTAATGTTATTAATTAAATATTTTTTATTATAAATATTAAAAATATAATATAATATTCACATTTTATAATTTATTTAATAAGTTAAATTATTATATTTATATCAATAAAATATATTAATATAATATATAATTTATATTTAAAGTGTTATGTAAGAATTTAAATTTTTAGTTGAATTAGTTATTTTTGACAATGAATAATAGCAAGATTCTTCTCTACATTTTGATTATTGAATGATATGCCGGAAAAGAAATTACGTTGCGCTTGTGTACATCCTTTTGCAACATCTTGGTTCTACTTATGTACTTTTGCTTTGAATTTTAATTTCAATATTCCTTCCTTTTACCTTTTCCTCAACATTTTTAATGGAATTCTCTTTTATCTCTTTAGAAGTTCTTCTTTTAATAAATCTTCTGTTTTTGTTTCTTTCCAGAGAGAGAATGGCATTGGCATTTGTTTGTTCTTATCTTGGTACTACTAGGGAAATAGATAACTAAACTATAAACCTTAAATTTAGGTTTTGTTATTCATTTTATCTTTTTGGATGCTGCTAAAAACTCAACTCTTGCGCTCTAGTGACGAGACAGAACTACCAAGGCAAGCCTAAAGATTAATGTGAACATTTTTGCAGTTTTACTAGCTTGAGGCAATATATTTTTTGAATTTCACATATTTATTATGATTTTACAAATTTTCATATGTGAAATAATTTTTTATAAATTTAGGAAAGTAAGAGAACACTGAAAATTTAAATCAAATTGTAAATATGATTTCGTTTTGAGATGTAATGGTTGGTATCAACATGATCATTGTTTAGATTGATCTAATTATCATTATCATTGTGTTCGTGGTAGAATGTTCATAGCTTGTCATTAGTTGTTTTTGTAGGCTTACACATTCCCGCTAAATAAAGAAAAAAAAAAATTTTTTTTTCTCAAGTGTTCATGGCAAAATTATTTTACTTTTATATTTCGCAAATAATAATTATTAAAATTATTATTATATTTTAATTAAGTGGGCTTCACTAACATGCAAGAACTCTTTTGCTGAATTTCCCACTTTTCATTATTAATTTATGATTATTGCTCCATTTGCCAAACCTCACCTCTATTAGTGTTAGGAATTCTAACCTTATATTATTTATAGTATTATAATTTCTTGGAGATAATTATATCCACTTTTCTCAAATTTTCTATGTCTTTCTTTTGCTATTGTTTTAATTTATGCTACAATGAGTTTTTGGAGCATTGCATGTTGTGTGAATTGAGATTTGTAAAAAACTTTTATTATATATTTTGCACTGTTTTTTTTAATCTAATTTTAAAATTTATTCATTTACTTATATATTGTGAAAAAAAAATATAATAATGTCATATAGGAGACATTGTTTTATCATCTGTTGAGCAACAATAAATATGTATTAAGTAACGTAATCCTTTGTAGTAGTTGATACTTACGGGACACACAGCCAAATGCCTTGCTTGTTGGTAAATAATAATAGATGCTATGCGAGTTACAAAACAAAAAGGGAAACGCAACCCTAATATAATGGTCAATTTCTTTTTAAGTTTTTATCCTTAACGAGACATAAATTGCCACTGTGAAACGAATTGGAGACCCAGTTGCATTATTATATATATATAATATTAATATTATTTAATCTCTTTACTCACTCCCTCTCGTCATATCCATTCTAATGATGAGGTGTAGCCGACGATATAAATATAAATAATAAAATAAAATATCTTAAATAAAATTTAATTATAATTAAATAAATTTATATGATATTAAGAATTCAGAGAAGGGGGAAAGCTTGGCGTCTTTCTCTATCCCGGCGTCTTGCATCTCGTGGTATTGCGAGTCGCAGCCCCTCCTGCATTGCCAACTGTTGGTGGATGCAGTGCAATTGGACGGCAGATGCCAATCTCAATCACTCTCTTTCTTCCCCACCCCAAAACATTTTTTTATCTGTTTCCCATCTTTGACCCATTATAACAACCGGACTACAAAAACGCACCAAAGTCCGCTTACGCACTCTCTTTTCTCACTTGCTCACCCAAAACCAATCGCCTCTTACCAAACAAAACCAACGATGAAAAATAATAATTAAAAAGAAAAATTAGAAGCCTCTTTCAATGGATCCAAGAAGCCCAAAGACTCTGCTTTTATTCTGAAAAAGAAAAAAAAGAAAACCCAATTTGAAAGGGTCTTTACTATGTAGCAGACAACTATATAGCAGTTACACTAATCGGCTGTTAGGTAAGTTTCTCTTGCTCAAGTAACTGATTAATGACGCGTGCAAATAGGTCCCCTTTTGGTTTTCTTCGTTAAAATCTTTGCTTCCCAATCTGGGTGGTTCATTAATTTTCTGGGTCTCCCCTTTTTTCTGGTTTTTTTTTTTTGTTTTTTCCTTTTTAAGGTTCTGGGAAGTGATCTTTGATCGGACGATGTGAGACCGTTCGATAAACGGGTTGATTACTCTTCTGATTGTCGACCAGTTGGCAGTTGTGAATTGGCTTTACAGTTTATAAACGCCCATGGAAAATCGCAGCGTTGCTGAAACATCCCCCTCTTTAAGGTAAGTCTCTTTTTATTAATAAAGCTTCTTGAGTTTATATTTTTATTTTTATTTATTTATTTATTATTATTTTTTCCCTTTTGGTCTTAGAGAGAGTTTCAAACTCACATGGGGAGGGGATAGAGACGATGGAATTTAAATCCCTTTTTTTTTTATGAATTTTTAAATCAAAATGTTGACGACTAGACCGGTCATTTTCATAGCTTTTAATTTCACATCGAACGAATAAAAATAATAATATGTATAACACAGAAATTAGAAATGGATTGTCAATGGGCTTGGGGCCTGTCTTTTGCCCTTTTGCATTGATTCCTTGCTGTAAGATTTCCCCTAATTTACCATACAAGAAATGGAAGCCAAGTATCGGTATAGACTGATGGGTGTTTTCACAAGCACTGCCTAGTTGGGTCCTCTTATCACCCGATGCTACTATTTGAATGTAGTTTGTTTGCGGCCGTGTCTTATGGGGTTGCTTCAATGGCAATGGTTTTTATCAATAAGGCGATTCTTATGCGGTATGCACATTCAATGACCCTTCTCGCCCTTCAGGTATTTTTTCTTGTATTTTTTTCTTCTCAGGAGAGCATGATGGGAACCTTCAATCTTTTGTTTGATGTGTCTTTGGTCGTTGATCATAATAGATTTTTATTCTGTGTTTGGATGTCTTAGCAACTATCAACAACCTTGCTTATTCATTTTGGCTGGAAAATGGGATACACTAAAGCAAGGGATGCAGATATGCAAACAGCTAGGAGACTTCTACCAGTTTCATTATTCTACAATGCTAATGTGGCATTTGCTTTGGCAAGCCTGAAAGGTGTTAATATCCCGATGTATATTGCCATAAAGAGACTCACACCACTTGCAGTGCTCATCGCTGGCTTTTGGTCTGGAAAGGGAAAACCTACAGTGCAGGTTTGTGATGCCCTTTTATTGTATTATTATGTGCTCTAGGCTTTAACAATTTTATTTGTATGCTTCATTGTTTGTCAATCTGTTGTGAATGAAACTTCTTTGGTGTCAACTGAGTTCATCAATTACTCAACTTGGTCTTTTTGTTTCTTTCTAACCCTTGGTTTGTATTGGATGGGCCAATATCTATTCTTATGCATTTTGAATTATATGCGGTACTCAGTCATGCAACTGCCAAATTATTTCAATGGATCTTGATAACTGTTGATTCTGATTTATTAATGTTCATTGAAACCGTGTGACATGTCTTCATCTCATTTCAGGTGACCCTTTCAGTGCTACTGACTGCTGTTGGCGTACTTATTGCGGCACTTGGAGATTTTTCCTTTGATCTTTTTGGATATAGTTTGGCCTTTACATCTGTTTTTTTCCAGGTTGGCTTACAAGTCCTTAAATCCTTATGGATATGGATTGTACCCTGTAAATTTTGCTTGATTTCTGATAGTAGTTCTGCTTTGGAATTGCAGACAATGTACCTTGTATTGGTGGAGAAGTATGGTGCAGAAGATGGGCTTTCTTCAATTGAGATCATGTACTATAACAGCTTTTTGTCTCTTCCATTTTTGATGTTTCTCATCATAGCTACTGGAGAATTTCCAAACTCTTTGTCATTGTTATTTGCAAAGGTCAGTGTCTTCACCCCTTTTCTTTATAGTTGGGATAGTGATTGATCTTGCAGCGATTGCTGATATTCTGAATCGTATACATGGGATGCTATATGGCATGAAAGATCCTACAACACTTGATGTGCTCTTTTTGTAGTCGGTGATAGAAATTGGATGTTACTTATCAACACTGAAGAACTTTCAATGTCTAATAATAGAATATTTTTATTAAATTTCAGTACTGGACATTAGTAGGCTTCTTGGTTTAGTTTCTTGTATTCATCTCTTAAAATACTACCAAGAAGCACATCTTGCAGTTGCACAAGTCCTGCACTTATGTAGCCTTAAACTTACCCAACCATGTGCTTTGAGTGCAAAGGACAGTTTTCTGATGTCATTGGTGTGCTTGTGTTTTGAACTTGCCTAATGGTACTTTGAAAAGGTCTGGCTTTGCTAGCCATAATGTCCAACTATTTGCTTCTCTCTTTTAAGTTGATAAATTCCAGGATGGTGCTTAAAAGTGCAAATTGCATCTTTATAATGGCATATTCATTTCAAACATAAGCAATCTGTCAAAAGAGCATGAACATTGAAGAACGATAATATATAAGAAAATTCTATAAGATGTTATTGTCTTATAACTTTGTATGGAAAAATGTTATCCATAAAATTTATGATGGTCCATGTCTCAAGTATTTGCTTCACTTCTTGATAAACTCGATGGCTTAGTCAATCTTCCTGAGGTTGTCAAACAAATTGTCTGACATACATGTAGGGGTGAAATCGCACATGTCACAATCAATTAAATCTCAAAGTGCATTTTTCATACAGTTTTAGGTTATTTTCTCAATCATTTATATTATATATTTGATCAATTGTTTATGTTATATGGGACTAACCTCTCACTTAAACCTGATTGTAACTGCAGAGTAATTCCATATCATTTTTGGTGATCTTTATCCTTTCACTGGTGATGGGCATTGTTCTTAATTACACAATGTTTCTATGTACCATAGTCAACTCTGCTCTCACAACAACCATTGTGGGAGTCCTCAAAGGTGTTGGGTCTACGGTATGTGCAGTGTATCCTTTAGGTTTTGCATCCTGTGAAGTTATCATCGGAGAGAAAAATAACTTCAAATTGACTGATTTGTAAACCCAATAACTCTACCTTCAGTCCAGATTTGATCAAAAGTTCAAGTACGTACAGACTAATGTTTGCTTTGTTTATTGCTTTTCAGACACTTGGTTTTGTCTTACTTGGTGGTGTACAAGTACACGCTTTAAATGTTACAGGATTGGTTATCAACACAGCTGGTGGGGTGTGGTATTCATATGCCAAATATCAGCAGAAGAAGAGCAAGCCTCCGAAGCACCTTTGGGATGTAGAGGCACATCGTAAATAATCTGTTTCCAGAGGATCACCTATCACTGCAAACTGCTGTTTTAGGTGGTGTCTTGTTTTCTTATCGGTTTTCTCATACTGTATTCACTCACTTTGTAGCATGAACAGATAGTAATGAACAAAAAGGGGAGAAACACTGGGAGGGAAACAATATCTGACATTAAGTTTCGGATTAGCGTTTTGCATCGATGTCTAAAAGCAACACAAATTCTTGTACAAGATTCTCAAGAAGCTTGTATTAGATACTAAATAGATGACATAAATGGAGTTGCACCTTGAATTTTGTATCTTAGCCAAGTAGGAATGTCGGCATTGGCCAAGTAAGGAATTGCGTAAGAATCTGTGCTTGGTATTCCAGAAGAGTGGTTTAGGCATTAATGCTTCTTTTTGTCTGAGCCTCCAGGCCCACAATTCTCGGTGAAGAAAAATTATCAGTCGTGGGGAATGGCAGGCAAACCACCTTTTTGTTAGGTCAATACCCCTGTTTTTTAAATGCTTACAGGCTGCAACTCTCTTCTCCAATTTGTCTGGTTTGTTCATTCATTATGGCCAAAATGGTCCCTTGTCCGCTTGTTACTTGCGTTTCGGGCGCTCTCTATTTCAAGGTCTCTCTGATATTTATTAGGCCTGTGTTTAGCTGTAAGTTGGTTAGGAAGGAACGTACTCGTTGTGGCAGTGGAAAGTTGGGTGGGGACTAGTGGCCATATACAGCTTAAGGGCAAGAAGTATTATTTCTCTTTTACTCTTTTTTTTTTTTTTTTTAAATTATTATATAAAATAATAACTATATTACTATTATAAATTTATACATTTAAAATAAAAATAAAAATTCGTAATTATTAGAGGAAATTGAGAAACTTGTGTTTACTGTTCTGTCATGCGCACTTTCTCCTTTGCTTGCAAATTGCTTGACGGTGAAAGCTGGGCCTAGCTGGGCGATAGGATTCATAAATGGTGAGGACGAAGTGGACCCCTCTATTCTTTGGACGTTATTAAATTCTAAAACGGAAACCAACATGATTTTATGTAGCTTTCCGCAATTTAGCACTGCATTTCATTTTGGACAATAATTTATTAAATCTATAAGCTAGTGGCATTTGCTAGGCCGCGCAGCCGAGAGTGGGGGGCAAATGTCCACCCTGTGAATCCGGATTCGTTGCAATTTTATTACTATTTTATGGGTTTGCTTCAATTAAAATTTTTATTTTATCCCAACTCTCTCTTGTTTTTTTCTTTTTTTCTCCAAATCTTCTTGTTTACCCATCGCCAAAAAGGGCATGTGAGAACATGAATTAATTAACATGTAATAAGTGTAATTAGCACATTTTATTGAATTAATTATCACATAATTTTCTTTTATTATTATTATTTTTTCATTTTCCTATTTTTAGCTTGTTGGGAGCAGTTGTGACTACCAAACGCTTTTCTTCAATTTATTGCCTCGCTTCAAGTCTAAATATGGTGTGTTTCTCGTTAATCCCAAACCAAAGAGCCCTCCAATGCATCAAAAAAAAAAAAAAAAAAAAAAAAAAGAAAAAAATCACAATCCATCAAACATCGTCACAAAGATAGATTTATCAACCGGTCCACAAAATTCCCCGGCAGAAGATTTTTCTGTTGCTGTGGTAGGCAGTGTGGGACATTGGCCGGCCGTGGGTGGGTGGGTGGGCCGTCTTTCAAGATTCCAAAATAGTTTTTATCTTCCAGGCTTCTGGTTTCCCAAAGAGGTGGCTTAGGAGAAACGGTTATTTCGTCGACGTATTATCGTTGCAACTAACGCGTGCTCATGGACACAAAAGACAATATTACATGGATAAACAGCCCATAACACAATACCTTCTTTTCCATGTAGCTTGTCCATTTCTTCAACTTAGAAATAACGGTAACAAACAGACAACCCGTAGAACAAAATTGTTCTGATCGTGTAATAAATGAATTTGCGTCCAAAACGTGCTTTAAGGATGTCAAATTCTAAACTAAAATAACTGGAGGAAGGGACCAGGTGGTAAATTATCATGGTGGGTCATTTGGGCAAATCATATTAGTCCAGGCACCAAAAGCAAACCAACAAAAGTGACAGAGAAAAAAAGAACTAAAGAAGGGAAAAGTTTCAATGCAGCACAAGTGCCAAACCATCTGGATAAGCAAAGTCGACGTTGTTTTCCTAGCCAACAAAAAGTTTACAAATCTTTACTTTCATCCAATTACATATAATATACTCTCTTTCATTCTTGCTTAAAGTTATTACTGTTCGCCCAGTCTTATAACTTTTGCTCTTTGATTTTTTTTTTTTGCATATATATTTATAGCTTTGAACCTCCAATACTTGAAAAATGAGAAAAATAAATAAATAAATAAATAAATAAATAACTTGCCAACAAGATGAACCCAATTTGTCAAGAAAATGCATTCTTTTATTATTTACAAACAAGTAGGGGCAATCTTGACAATTCAAGAGGACCCCAGTTTCACTGTCCTTTTTCTTTGGGTATCGTATCCTTCTATATTTATTTAATTGTTGTTATTTTAAGCAACACTACGAGTGAACAAAATGTGAAAAAAAAAAAGAACAAACGAATATTCTTTTCTCATTTTTCACACAACCGACATGTTTCATTGCAGGCCTATATGGTAAGTTGAGATTGGTATAGGGTCAAGGATGTAGCATAGCAAAACCTGGAAAACTCATGTTTGCTTTTTCAGTTTTTTTTTTTTTTTTTTTTTTTCTTGCCTCCAAAGGAAATTTTGACCTCTACTTTTAAATTTTAAAAGTTTCCATTTCTAATACAATTTTACATTTTTATTTTATTTATATCAAAAACAAATGTGATTAGATGTAAAATACACTTGCATCACATTAAAAGTATTATGACTATTTGTAATATATTTATATCATTAATTAAAATAATATATATATATATATATATATATATATATATATATATATATATATATATTTATCGAAAGATTAATAATATGCATGTAGTAGTTGTGATGGTTATAATTATTAAAATTTAAGAGATATTGTATATGATAATAAGATAAGACTTGCAGTTTCGGTCTAAATTTGCAGTGAAAAATCTAACGGGGTCTGAAATGTAAGGTTCTTATGGTCGTTTCCAGTGACTCAAAACATTGATCTGCACAAGATATTTAATATTTCTATGATATTTATATATATTTTTTATATTTTTAAATAATTAATATAATTTTTGAACTTCAAGTGTAGTTAAATATTATTCTTATAAATAAAAAATAAAATTAAAATAAATTTTTTCGTGATTAATTTATTAAAATAAACATACGTTTTTCAGATATTACAAATAAAATACTTTTAATTTAATTTGTTATTTAAAATGTTTTAACTTTAAATCTAAGTATTTTTAATAATAAAATATAAACTTTTTAAAAAAGTAAAAATAAATTAAAAAAAGGGGGGAAAATGTAGTCTAGGTCATTGGGTTGACCGTTTCAAGCTTCGGATTAAGTTAATCAATTCTCGTCAATCGTCCATTTGAGTTTTTTTTTTTTTTTTTTTTTTTTTTGTTTATAATTAATGAAATGAGCTATTTTGAGGTTCAAGTCACAGATTTACAATGTGCTGTTTCGTTTCGCTTAATAAATTGGAAAAGAGGACTGAAATCGCTATCCATGTCTAGTGGCTTGTCACGGAGTACAAGTTTTTACTTCCTGGCCAACTGTCGGGAGTCTTTGCTGATGCAGTCCACGTCTAGTCGTGACCCAGAGTTAAAGCCTTTGCTCCAGCAAAAATATGCACTTATTAATTGGATGTTTAAGTGGATTTGATACTCTCTATGCCCAAAAAAAATGGTAAATTTTTACAAGCTAGTGACAGAGTTGGACTTTGCCTGGATTATGTTGGACAACCACACGTGGTGATTGTTCTTACAGCTGAAGAAGATACCTTGCCTCGTATTATTGCTTTGCCATCCTAGATTTGTAGTACTTGTAAGTCACTGGAGTGTCAATTGAATGGACAAAAAGGGGCATCCCTGATTCCTCTTCTTTTGCTTTTCTCTGCTGCATTGTGCTTGGCTGGAGTGGCCTTCAAGCTGGGTTCCTTGAGTGGCTGAGTGGGGATCTAGTTCACCATAGTTGGTCCTCAAACGGGTGTGTTTCCTCTCTTTGTTTTGGGATCTGGGTTTTGAAGATTTGTTGATTTTAGTGGTGCTTCTGAGGCTTTTGGTCGGTGGGGCCGGGGCTTCTTGCTCGTGAAATCTGTGTTCAAAGTAGAGAAAATGGCTCCAAGATTGGATTTTTCGGATTGGTGGACAAAAGATAGCAAGAAATGAGCCCCAGTGGTTGTGAAAATGGAGAACCCCAACCATTCTGTTGTAGAAATCAACGGTCCGGATGCCGCATTCCAGCCTGTTGAAAAGAGCAGAGGCAAGAATGCTAAGCAAGTCAGGTGGGTGTTGCTCCTCAAGGCTCACCGAGCTGTCGGTTGCGTTGCTTGGCTGGCTTCTTTGTTCTGGGCATTGCTTGGAACCATCAAGAAAAGGTTGTTCTATGGACAGGGAGTTACAGTGGCTAGTGAGAAGTTGGGGAAAGGGAAACTTTTACTCAAAGTCATCAAGGTCTTCTTAATTTCTTCTTTGGCAATCTTGGCTTTTGAAGTGGTAGCCTATTTCAAAGGTTGGCATTATTTTGAGAATGCTAACTTGCACATCCCAAGGACTTTGGATTTGCAAGGCCTGCTTCACGTGGTTTATCATGCTTGGTTGGCATTTCGGGCTGATTACATTGCTCCTCCGATTCAAGCCCTCTCCAAATTTTGTGTTGTTCTGTTCCTCATCCAATCTGCAGATCGTATGATACTATGCTTCGGTTGCTTTTGGATTAAATACAAGAAAATTAAGCCCAGGATTGATGGGCATCCATTCAATTCAGATGATGTGGAGGCATCAAGCTATGAGTATCCAATGGTTCTTGTTCAAATTCCAATGTGCAATGAAAAGGAGGTAAGTCACTGCACTGACTACTGAGCGTATGTTTATTATTTTTTGCACTTATCTTTTTGCCTTTAAATTGGCCTACACGGCCTCTAGTGCATGCTATACGATTAAGAGTTGATTGGAAAATTCTTATTCAAAATTAGAATCACAAGATAGAATAAACTTATGAAGCAGGAGATTATATTTCTGTAGAAAAATAGCAGAATGAAAACGAATATCACAAAGTTTGGGTTTGTCTTTTTAGCTCACACTTTGGATATTAAAAGCAAAAATGGTACCATTATTGTGTTTCATACATTGTCCTTTTGACGTTGATTGGTTTCTGCACTGGTTTCATTTAGGTATACGAGCAGTCTATATCTGCTGTCTGCCATATTGATTGGCCAAAGGACCGCCTGTTACAAGTGCTTGACGATTCTGATGATGAGAGCATCCAGTATTTAATTAAGGCAGAGGTTGCTAACTGGTGTCAAAGGGGTGTCAACATTATTTATCGACATAGGGTGATCAGAACTGGTTATAAAGCTGGAAATCTGAAGTCTGCAATGAGTTGTGATTATGTAAGGAACTATGAGTTTGTTGCAATTTTTGATGCAGATTTCCAACCTAATCCTGACTTCCTTAAGCTAACGGTGCCACATTTTAAGGTTTGTAGAAATTGGGATACTAATGTCCTATGAACAACTGTTGCTGTCAAAATCTTGTCAGCAAGTTATATAATGATCTTACATTGTATTGCAGAACAATCCTGAGCTCGGTTTAGTTCAGGGTAGATGGGCCTTTGTCAACAAGGATGAGAATTTGTTGACTCGTCTCCAGAACATCAATTTGTGCTTTCATTTTGAGGTTGAGCAGCAAGTCAATGGTGTATTCCTTAATTTCTTTGGTTTTAATGGAACTGCTGGTGTTTGGAGAATTAAAGCACTTGAGGAATCTGGTGGATGGCTTGAACGAACAACTGTAGAAGACATGGACATAGCTGTCCGTGCACATCTGAATGGCTGGAAGTTCATCTTCCTCAATGATGTGAAGGTACCGTTATGTTCATTTTGGCTAAATTCTTCACTTCTATTGCTCCACTGAGAGTGAAATTTGAGAAGATTCACGTGGACAAGTTTAGAATGAGGGGAAACAAGTGCAATCATGTAAAAGTTGTAGAATTTTCTGTTTATTAAAGAAGTTCTGAAAGTAGTAAATGGTTAACATACCTCTTGTGCTTCAATTATTGCATACAATGTTTGCTAGGGGAAAAAAAAAAAAAAGGAAAAAAGCAACAAATTCTGTTGTCAAAACTTTGTAGCATGTTCTAACACAATGAATCATGTGTGTGACCCCTCAGGTCCTCTGCGAAGTTCCTGAGTCCTATGAAGCTTACAGGAAACAGCAACATCGCTGCATTCTGGCCCTATGCAGCTTTTCCGCTTGTGTCTTCCAGCCATTATAACTTCTAAGGTATAGATGGCACCAGATTTGTAATTACCACGTTTACAAGCTGTTATTTTATACTGAAGAAGCTTCATCTGATTTTGCAGATAGCAGTATGGAAGAAAGCAAACCTAGTCCTACTATTCTTCCTATTGAGAAAACTTATCCTTCCCTTCTATTCATTCACATTGTTCTGCATAATTCTCCCCCTAACCATGTTTGTTCCGGAGGCTGAGCTTCCATTGTGGGTCATTTGTTACGTGCCTGTTTCAATGTCATTCCTCAACATTCTTCCAGCCCCAAAATCCTTTCCTTTCATTGTTCCTTATCTTCTCTTTGAAAACACCATGTCTGTTACAAAATTCAATGCTATGGTATCAGGATTATTCCAGCTGGGTAGCTCTTATGAATGGGTTGTTACAAAGAAGGCTGGTAGGTCATCAGAATCGGACTTGTTGGCAGCTGCTGAGAGAGACTTAAGGACAATGAATCAACCACAGATATGCAGAGGATCTTCTCAGGGTGAGCTGGGAGAGTTGAACCTGTTGAAGATTCAGAAAGAAGCAGCTGCAAAACCAGTTAAGAAAGTGAATAAGATATACAGGAAAGAGCTTGCTCTGGCATTCCTTCTACTGACAGCTTCTGTCAGGAGCCTGTTATCTGCCCAGGGAGTCCACTTCTACTTCCTTCTCTTCCAAGGTTTTACCTTCCTTCTTGTTGGTCTTGATCTGATTGGAGAGCAAGTGAGTTAAAATGAAGATCAGACAGGGCATTGGAATACTAATATATCGCAGTTGAAAGAAATTCTTTCCTTTTCTTTTTCCCTCAACAAAAATCATGGTGAACGGGTACCCTATGTCTCAATAAATTAAATCAAATTCCCATATGTCGTGTTTGATGTGGAGTTTCAACAGGATTTTCTCCATTTTCCAAGTAATCCGTACACTACATTCACATTTTCTCTTATCTTGGTCTTGTTTTTCTTTTTTTAAATTATTATTTTACATAGGCTTCTGCCATGCAGTTATCTTTAAGCATTGAATTGTTGTTGGCTGTCTCATAGGCTGCAAATTACGTTTCATTCTTCACGGTTGGCTCACATTCTCCATGGGTTGTGATTTAGCGTTAAAATGTTGAAGTGATATTCTATTTTGTAGCAAGCGGACAAGTTCGAGTGAAGCAGAAGAATTATTGCCCTTTCAGATTCTATCTCGACAATGTGTGAAACATGTAAAAATAAGTATAATGTACATTCCAAGTTACTCTGTTTATCTAATGTAACCAATAATCTCTCTCTCTCTCTTTCTCTCTCTCTCTCTCTCTCTCTCTCTCTCTCTCTCCCAACACACACACACAGTTCTAATTGTTTAACAAATTTATCTGCTTCGTTGATGTTCACGGACGTGCATGGCATAATGTTATATCTCAAAAAGTGAGGGAAAAAAAATAATGTCGGCAGGCAATGAAAAATGAAGAAGCCCATCTATTTAGCAGTTTGTGGTGGCTGAGATTTCAGGTAATAATACCCATCAACCAAGAGATCTTTGGTGGGCATCCGTTGATTCTGGTCTTGTATTTAGTGGTGATGGTAATGGTAAAACCCCACCAAACTCTCCCATTTCTTGTTGGCTCAATTAAGACGCTTTCCTCTTGAAATTCCTGTAGGAAAAATGTTTGTGGGGGCCCATGGCCTCTCTTGTTAAGTTTTTGGATTGACATTCATGCGGGGTTGGGGAACTTGGTTGAGGACCCATGGCCCCTCCAAAATTTGTAGAGTTGAACGATCGATCCCTGAAGGTGTAGCTTACGTTTATTTCTATGAGATGTTAAAATGGCCCCCAAGGTTATTTATTTTGGTGCTCTGCTCTCTTCATCCCACTTTGATTTTGGATTCCTCTATCCATTACTGTGGTCCTGATTCAGCCCTCTGGCTACATTGGGGCCCAGCTGTAGTTTCTAATTAGCTATATCAATTTTGTTAATTATTCCGCTGGTGCCTACACGTTTGGCTTTATATGAAAAGCAGCAATCCTGGAAACCAGTGCTGGGACACTACGGTCCGATTTTTCTTGAGACGTGGTACAAGATGTAACAACATACGCTTCCTCTTCTGCTGCTGTTCCACCAGCCATTTGGTCTTTTTCACGAGGAATTGCAAATGACTCCAAAGTGCTCAGGCTCTTGGTCGTCTTTCTCTTCTTGTATTTCGCCAAGCAACCTGAATAAAGCAAGCAGCCCACGTCCTCCTGTGGTGAGAGTGGAAACGGAAGGTATGCTGTAGCTTCTTGCTGTGAAGGCGTGTGAACTCCCTGGCTACAAACTTGAGGTCCTCCAATGACAATGCAAACGCCTTCAGTCCCTCCGGTGCCCAAACTGTTCTATTGGAGGATGGCAACTTGAGACTAGTATTTGGCAGCAAAGCCCATGCCAGATGCTCCTCGCCATGAAAGTCACCAGGTCTCAGAGTAATTGAATTGAAGAAACCTGATCTACCTCCATTTGTAGTTGTACTCCCGAGTTTCCCTCTAATGACGAAGAGCATCTCTGTAACAGGGTCACCTTCCCTGACTACGTATGTGCCTTGGATACTCAAGGAGGACACCAAGCGTTCACACATGACATCAAGCAGCTGATCATCCATTTGTGAGAAAAATAGAACCTGCATATTTGAAGATTCCATTAATTTGTTTGTTAATCATCCACATAAGTCCATCTAGTCATGATAGCTTGTCGTGAATTGGAGTGGAACTTCCCCGTCGCACTAGGTCCAAGCACAGATGACGCCAGATGTCTCGAAGAAGATCTGTAGGTAGTCCTTGCAAGATTGATTCTTCATCAACACCTCGAGTGGCAATCCACTTGTACTGAAAAAATTTTCTGATACGTTTTCACAAATTTTGGGAGAGTTGGCAGTGTCTCATCCACTCTTCAGCGTCTCTCCGCTTCAGCCTCCATCCTTCACTCTCAAAGTGATAGATTGCAAGTAGGCCTGTCATCACAGAAATCATCAACTCAAGATGGTTGAACAGGAAAAATTGCCAAAGCACAGCAACATAAATAATTAAGCTGGCGCTGCTTTTTTTTGATTGGTTTTCCATTTGTTTTACAAAATAAAAGAGCTTGTGGCAGCACTAGCACGAACAAATGACATTGTATTTTAATTTATATGTAGGAAAAATAGGTCCCATCAATTCAGTCTCTTATCCCAGCTTATGCAAGAAAGATCATAAGGGGGAATAGAAGGCTGAAACACAAAATGCAACACGCTGAATAACAGAAGGAAGAGGAATGATTGTATTACAGAAATATAATTCAGGTTTTGCAACACGAGGATCCTACATGTGCTACAGGCAATGTAATGTTTCCATTTGCAGCTGCATGTTTCCAATCAAAAGAGAAAACAAAACCAGACCCAATATCGCGATAAAGATGCCAAATACAGTTCCTCCAATAATGGTGCTTGTAGACAATGTATTGCCATAGGAACTGAAAAACATAGCAAGCAGAACATAATGTCAAAATTTCCGCGTGATAAATGCATTTACAAGGCATTTTCCTTTTGATGGGCCGCTTAATCCAGAGCATAATGTACAAAACATAAATAGGTATCTGTAGGAACACACAATAAGATAAGGATAGACAAATATAAGCCCAGAATCATACCTCAAGTTCAGTAAGCCCCACCATAGACAATAGAAATACCTCTCAAAAAAGGTAGAGGACACAACATTCTGCGATACAAGTATAGGGGATCACATTTTACAGGGCTAAATTCATGCCTGCAAACAGACTTTCAGCACATTACTTGATGCTCAATTGATGACAAATACCATGATGCCCCTAAGACCTACGTGCTAAGCATGATCATAAAAAAATTTGCAGTAAAGGAGCGATACTAACAGTAACATGTTCATGAAATTATCAAGGAATTAACACCATAAGCACAGTAATACCAAAGGTGAAATGGAAATTTTAAATAATGGCACACTAAAGTTCCATTGGTGCTCCTCTTTTGCAGTTCCAGAAAACCTGCGAACAAGTATTCTCCTTTTGTCAAGGTTCAAAAGTTAGTTATGGTGGTTACATTTCAACGGCTTCATGTCTTCTGCCTGAAGCTGCAACTTTTGTGTCAAACTTAAAAATCCATGAGTATTTAGCTACTATTGGTTTTAAAAGAAGTTGTAGCGATGCTAGCCTCTACGTTAGTAGAGATGAAAGCCATTTTTTACCTGTTTCAGTTTATGTGGATGATTTAATGATCATTGGACACTCAATCAGTTCAAATCTCTCAATTCAAGAAGACTATGACAAAAAATTTTGAAATGTTTGACCTTGGGAGTATGAGTTACTTCCTTGGTTTTGAAATTCAACAATCCAAACAAAGGATTCTCATACATCAATCCAGATATGCCAATCTGCAAAAATTCATCATGGAAAACTGTAAAAGCTTTCCTACACCATTGACACAAGCCAGCAAGCTCTCAATGGATATGCGTATCCAAAAGCAAATGAGAGCCTCTATAGAAGTCTTATTGGATGCTTATTGTACCTTTCTACTACAAGGTTATTATGTATTCAGTAAGCCTGTTGTCAAGATTTAGGCATGCTTCTCATGAAACTCATTTTAAAGTTGCTAAGAGAATTCTTAGATATATTGGGGGAACCATTGAATTGGGAGTTATGATCAAGAGTAATACTGAAAACTAGTTGGTGGGTTTCACTGGCAATGATTGGGCTAGATCACTGACAGGTATGAAAAGTACATCAAGATATGTATTCTGCTTTGGTTCAGGTATCTTTAATTGGAGTTCTAGAAAGCAAACAATTGTGACAAAATCCATAGCTAAGTCCGAATACATTGCAGCAACCTCACCAGTGGATCATGCCATTTGGTTAAGGAAAATTTATGCTAATGTTAATTTGCCATTGCAATCTCAAGAAATTCTATGCAACATGGAAGAAATAAGTGAAGCACAGGATACTGGTGAGGTCAAACTGATGCATTGTAACATTAAAGACCAACTAGTTGACATTTTAACTAAAAGCCTACATAAGTCAAGATTTACAGATTTGAGGAATGCTCTTGGAATGCAAAACGGAAGCATCAAGGAGGAGTGAAGTTCCAGTGGTGCTCCTCTTTTGCAGTATCAGAAAACCTAGAAACAAGTTTTTTCCTTCAGTCAGAGTTCAAAAGTTAGTTATGATGGTTACACTTCAACGGCTCCATGTCTTGTACCTCGAGCTGTAACCATTGTATCAAATTTTATTTTTTTTAAATGACTTAATTTGTATTTCAAATGTTCCTCTCTTTGTGTTTGAAAATCATGACTTGATGTTGTGATTGATTCAAAATTCAAGTTTTAAACTACAAATTGGTTGCCAAATATAACAATTAGCTTTTTCAAATTTTGTATTTTGAAATCCTCTTACACAATGAGGATTGAAGTCAAATAGAATACAAGGAAGTTGGGAAACTTCAGTTTTTTGCTTTTGCTTCTCTTCTGAGTATCCACTGTTGCGAGTTTCTAGATTTTTGTTGTTGCAAGTAACATTCTCTGCATACCAGAAACTCAGAACACTTGCTGAGGTTTTTGGAAACAACCTTCACACACAACATACAAGGGCACAACGCTTGTACATGATTAGCCAACATGTATAGCAGGAGATTATATGCAGCTCCAGCCCAGGCAGTCTTGGCGACGATTCCAGTGGCATTGATTATTCGAGAGCTTAATGGAAAAATCAGATACAATCTCGGAACATAGCAGCAGAATGATTAACCCGATATAGCATTGTTGGTACTATGAGGGTTGGATCCTGCAGTCGCTGTTATGATGAACCATCTAACAATCTGCCAGAAATTAAGTACCAAATGTTGTTATTGGGGAAAAAAAAATCCCAAAAGAAAAACCAAGAGGCGACCTGTAACCCTTCAAGGCATAATCTTTTGCCAAAACATACCAACTTCAGAAAGCAGAGAATGTACCTGTGGAAGAGGTAATGCTGCAACAAAGTCTACGACCAATTAGATTGTGCCAGGCAATCATGGTGGGATGCGTTATAAGTTCACCCTTGCCAAAAACTCTCGAATTTCGGGCAAAATAGGCTGTCTTGAACTTCATTACGATATTGAATGTGTAGAATATGTCTGCAAAAGTGTGAAAACATGTTAATGTAATTCCCAGTTCAAATCGGGTTCCATACAGGGTGAAGCACCATTTTTCATCACTGATGGGAGGGAAAAAAAAGCAACGGATCAGAATAAAGTGCTACCATGCACCAGACTAGGAAAACCCTGTTCCACCCCAGAAAAGAATCACTTCCTGGATCAACAATTTAGTTACGCCAAGGCCCATAATTCTCTGGAAACACCTTGATCCCTCCAAATTTAGGCATTCTGTTGCTTATCGCTAACACGACTCTCGGGCGTCGAAAATTGAGAAGATGCAGGCAACTGCTTTTGCTTCTCTAGGACAGGTAAAAGCATCAATTTTCCTTTTGCAATTTTGTGGGGTCTCATGAATTTTCAATTAATATTCTTACAACTTTTGACAAAAATAAACGAACAACTATCTGTTCCTAATCTTTTTGTACGAGGAACAACACAATAAATTAAGAAAATTAATCATTGGCTTTCAATAGATTCCTATTCCTAATAAATAAAAGAAATAAGCAATGATGGGGAAAGTATATTCCTCTTTGACTCGTTTGGGTAGAGCATTTTCTGTTTAGCATAATGGAGACTATTGACCAGGAAGCGACCATTACAATGCTAAGCCGCTAATAGAACGTGACGCCAACAAAGAACGTTTGGCTAGACCAAATGGGTGCTTATTCCTCGTTTGCGTCCTTTTAAGCATGATCCCCAGTTCGTTAGAGATTTCTTGGTGCCTAATTACTAGATAGAAAAGTGCAAATGTAAAGTGAGACCAAAAATAGGTACCTGTTATACGTAATCACGGACGCGAAGAAAGCAATTTGTTTTTGTAACCAAGTGACGGAAATAAAGCATCCAAAGTCCCCTCAAATTGACTTCCATCTGTCTTGGCAGGCTGGCGGAACTGAGGTGAAGTCCAATTTCCACGCTGGCTGGCTATTGACAGCAAAGGGCCTGCCATCATTTTCAAAAGCCTGGAGAAGCCAGAAGTTCGTTCCCATATGGAAATTTGGAACAATAAAAGAAGCTCCTAATTTTGGCCGTTTTGGGCATCCGTTCGTCGAGTTTTCGTGCCAAATTTCCGAATCTAATTGTCTGAAATCTGTATCACGTGTTTTTGCTAATTAAAGCATCCGTATTTACATGTCTGTTTGTTGTTGTTTTTTTTTTCTTTTTCATTAATTAATTTATAGACAATCAAAACAGTAGATGAAAAACAATTGTAATAAACAAAGTTGAAAATCAATTGCTTTCTAAAATACAAAAGGACGTTAATTTTTGTTGGCTTGGACGAGTTTGGATTACTGAAAATCGTTGTGTAAGACACGAAACAGCCCCTCAAAACTAAACGATGACACCTTTCGAGAATGCGGTGTGGCAGTGTCTCTAAATATGCATTGTCATTTTGTCACCACTTACCATCAGAACACAGACACGTTACGTGTGTGAAGTAATTAATTAGTGAATGCAGGAGACTGTTATGAAAAAAAATACTCAACCGTGGGGCATGCCCGTTGACCTTCAGACAAGACATGTTCACGATGAAGAATTGGGAGGAGTTGCATGTCAAAGCAATCGTTAACCTACATGTTTTTCTTTATTTGGCCGAGGGGATGTAGGTTTGACTACATTGATGACACGCGTATACACAAATATTGTACAAATAATTTTGTTCATTATCCTATAGAAAAGAACATTATGGTAGGTTATTGGAGACAGCTTTTTCCATTCATAATTTATGGTTGCCTAGTTCCAAGGCTCCCCTGTGTGTGGTGTTGGTAGTATTTTATATCTCATTAAACTATTCACTAATTATTATTACGTTAAAAAAGAAAAATAAATACAACTTGCAGGTAAGCAAGGCTACCTCATTTCAGATCCCGAAGTGCTTGATGAAAAGCAAGACCACTCTTGCATTAAGTGCAGGCTTTGTAGAGTTGACTGCAGTGTTGACGGTCGACTAACATTTAATCTAATTAATAACACCGGGGCAAACACAATACGAGCGTAGGAAACTTTCAGAGAGATTTGGCGTCTTTGGGGAGTTGAGAGATTGGGAGGGAGAGAGAACGAGAGAAAGCGCCTTTGGGATTAGCAATATGAAATCAAAATAGGATTCATGTCTCGGTTGCATTGACATAGCCACAAGCAAATCCCCCAACAGCTATAAAGTTGCAAAAGACAGCATGACCAGCCGTGATCAGAGACCACCAGCAACCTTGAGGCTTGAGCGCCAGAAGCATAATCGAACGCTTGCATAAAACTAATTACATAAGCAAACCCCTGCCATATCACCAAACACATCTAGGTTTTACTTTGAAATGGTATTAATATACACTTTATGAAGTAGGTAATCCGTGTTCCTAAATGCTAAATTCACACTTAAACACATGTAGATGAATTGCAAACTACAACAGCTTGCAAACGTCTTGCCAGTCTCAAAACCCGTGTTCCTCCCCAAATGTAGAAAATAGGGACCTTCAATGATTAATTTAAGCCCCCTGAAAACCAAACAATAACATGCACAATCCAACAAGAACACACACATCCATACCCACAAACAAAAGAGGCAAATTATGAAAAACTGTTCCACGTGATAATATTCAAGGAAGAGTAGGGGTCAATACATCTGTACGTAATTCAAAAAAAAAAAAAGATGATGCCCAATAAGCACCTGCACTGCAATAACTTGTTTTAGTAAATCAGCCACGCTCTTGGCCTGCATCCTTGGTGAGCACCTATCTCATCCGGTTATCAACGAGGTTAAACACATTTAGGTCCACAGCTAACAAACCCGAGTCAATGCTGAATGTTTAAAATCTTCCTAGGTAACAACTGCGAAGAAGAAAACACAACCACAAAGATCGCGGTACCCTATGGCTTTCAGAATTTTCAGTCCTCCAATGGAAACAGGCCACTTCCGCAGAAATCACATTTTCTGAAAATTTGTCAGCTTGTAGGAACAAATGACTAGAGGTCAGCAGCTAAAAGCTTGTAGACCTCTTGAAGCCAAGAGCTCCTCCAGCAGCTCAGAGAAATATTCTCAAAGGCCACCAGACAACAGCATGCCAACAGCCCAATCCTCTAACATTTGCTTTATTTTTTTGAAGGCCAGATAAAGATAATTATAATACCATATTAATTTTAAGATTCCTCAAACCCCAACTTCTTTGTAACAGATATAAGTACCTGCCAGAAGTGTTTGAAGCAGCTCCCTATCCTTTTTAAGTCTAATAAAAGAAACCCCACAACAGTTTGAGAGAGGCGCATCACAGCTGGAGAGTTCAATCAAACAGAAGCATGAAGATTGTACTTAGCAGGGACCTCAAACATTCATATTGAAGATCCCAATGTAGGGCAGCGAAGAATGAAACCTCAAGTGTAGAAGCACAAAACCAATGAAGCAGACCGAGAAGAAACCTCAACACAAAAAGAAAAGCATAAATATTTAGCACCAGAGGAACAACTTGTCTCAATAAAATTCATAAGTAACACCTACAAATCCTTCTTGCACAAAAAGTCAAAAACTACTTTGCATACCTTAAAGAGATAACCAACATGATAATAAATAATAAGGAAACTTATCCAAGTCCCAGAAGTTGAGGTTATTACTCTTTAAAATATAGCCGTACTGAAGTCCAAACATAACAAACATACTTAACATCAGTCCATCCTCCTTCACAGAGCCAAATTACCAAGACCACACCTCTTAGCTCCTGCTTCCACGCCGATCCCTTAGACCATTCCTGAACCAAAATAAAAATAGAACCATCATCTGTTAGCATTGCATTACCAATAGTTGAGCCTGAGGCCACTGGTCTGACCAAAAGTGAATATTATCAAAGTGACACAACATGTAAATAAAACCAAAACCTGTTAACCCTATTGCAATTTAAATGTCATAGACAAAATATAAACATTCACCAAAGAATTGTCTAATGAACATTGTGTTGAACAAAATTTTAACACTATAAATGATATTAGAAACCTTGCAAGGACAAGATTCATTACATGCATAAGCTACATAAACTTAAGAATGTAGATTGAGGCACTCTATGACTGATCAAGAGGCAAAAACAAATCAAGTGCAAGCAAACTTCACCCATTGGCATATGGCAGCTCTTCACGTCCACGATATGGTGGTGACCTGCTATAGCTGCGCCCACGAGGTGAGAAGCTGCGGCGTCTTGGGGATCTTCCACGAGGACTGAAACTCCTGGTCCAAAGCAGTGCATATCAAGAAATACTTAAATATAAGGAATGACCCTGTGCACCAACCATTTTACCCTTTTGTATGCAGGCAAACAAAAATTCCTAGCTGATAGCTAATAAACAAAGAGAACCCACCTTCGACCATAGCTTGGACTCCTGCGATATCGGGGGCTGCGGCTACGTCGCCTTCCAGAACCAACACGTAAACGGCACTCACGAGCAAAATGACCAGGCTCCCCACATTCATAGCACTTCAAGTCAGAACTACCAAAACGACCTCGACCCCCACCCCCACCCCCACCACGACCCCCACCACCCCTGGAATTGTGTGAAAGTTCAACTCTCCAGCCATTCTTACCTGCTCCAAATATAATTTCAATCGACTAGTAATTTAGAGGTTCCTGTACTTAAATAACATGCTTAAAAAAGATGCATATTTGAAAAATACATCATTTGTGTCTAGATTATGTATGTTACATCCTTGGCATATGCAAAGACCACAGGAGTAACCCCTATCAATCTCATCATCAGAAATGAATACCAATATTTTGTTCTAAATGCTACACAAATACGACAGGCATCACCCTTGTCAATCTCACAGCAACCACAATCAACATTAACATTTGTTTTAAAACCTACAAGACCAATGAAACTGACAGACTAAGGTTATCTAATTATACAAAGCAACAAAGTCATCTGAATTACAATGCATTAAAGGATAACAGGATGCTCTTCACCCCCCAAACATCCCCACACCCCCTAAAGGGGCTGCACAAAAACAATTAATGTCATAATCATATTGCGAGGGGTAAACAGAGATAAATTTAGTTGTTACAGGCATAGAATTAATAAATTTTAATATGACATTTGATCTCCAATCATTACAGGAATAAACCACAACTGTTTGTTAGTACTATATCAAAGAAAAGAAATCAAAGATTTGCCCACAGGATTAGAACAAAGAGAGACTTATTTAGTGAGAAATGGGAAAACCTAGTACACATACCATCTAATTCATGAATTGCATCCTCTGCATCCCTTTTATCATCAAAGTCAATAAAAGCATAACCTGGTGGCCTCCTTGCAACCCATACACTAAACATAAACATGTGAACCAAATCAGCAATAATCTACCAAACAAAGATTCAAGAAGATTAAACATCAACACCACATCTTAAGAGTTGTAAAGACAAATTTAATCTCTCACAACATCCTTTGCAATCTTATCCAGACAATAAATCATCAGAATAAGCAAATATAAATGCAAAAAAGAATAATAATTCCACCTTGTAAGAAAACATAATAGAACAAAAAAGAAAAAAACATTAAAAGCAAAAAGAGAACAAAAAATCACAACCTTCTTATAACTCCAAATTTACGAAACTCATCTTCGAGATCACGCTCCGAAACACGAGAATCCAAGTTACCCACATAGACCCGCGACATTATGTCCAACAATATCTGCCATTGTTTGTTTTTTTTTTTTTCAAAAAACAAAAACGCATTGTCAAAGAACTATCTCGAGTTTCTCTCAAAATCAACAAAAATTCCTAAGATTTCAAGTCTAGTTGAAATTCATCAGCAAAACAACCTTCGAGGAATACGAGACGGTACTCGTAGAATCTTTGCAAAACAAAAACAAAATATGTATTTTCTTCGCTTGTAATAATCTAACAAAAGAGCCCAGTAAAATCCAAGAGCATCTACTAAGAGATCTGTACCAGAAAATACTGAGACGGACGGACGGACGGCGGTGTGTGTATGTGTGAGAGAAAGAGAGAGGAAGAGAGACGAGTGAAGAGCAAAACCCTAGCAGTCTTCGTTCTTTTCCTGCGTTTCGCTTGCTGATATTTTGGGCTTTGAGTTTACAATTTATGGGTCTAAAATTGACCACAGACCCTTCAACTTTTGACAATTCTTACTTTTGCCCCAGATCCCGATTGAATAGTGTGAGGTGGACCACACTGCCTTTTCCGTTAGAATGAAGCAAGGCCCAAGGCCTGTTTATGCATGAGCCATTTACCTGAGCCCAGATGGTCTGCCCATTCACACAATGCATGCACTCCCACCCGGCCCTTGAGCCGGAGGATGGCGAGCGTTCGGTTCGGTCTCCCCAACTTTCCCAGACAATGCTTTTCCAATGACCCGAAGAGACCAACAAAAAAAAAAAAAAAAACAGATGCATTCCTGTCGCAGGCTGCCTGTTTATTCTTCTCAAAAAAAAAAAAAAAGGGGGGGGAAATGTTCAAAATATCAATAATAATGAAATTGAACTCCAATGCGTATCTATGGATGTATTTTCTACGTCTTATGGTATGATGAAAAAAAATAAAAAAAGAATGGCGTTACTCAATTGAAAATTTGTTATTATTGTCAAAAATATTAGATACAATGTGTTATCGTGAGTTAAGGGGACCCTGCCTGGTATTTCAATACAAATCATATCTTGGGCTTAGGTCATTGTCGAACCCATTTGATGGAAGGCATCTGGGCAAAGCCTGGTCAAAAGCCTCAAATGGAAAATAAGAAAATGGTGAGCTTTTCCCATTTGGAGTATTTACCAGCCAAATGTCTCCAGGGAAAATTATCAACATGTGTTCTCTAACGATGTGTTAACCTACGGTTTGCAGATTCTCCAACATAAGCGAACGCTCAAGGGTTCTTTTTTTTTTGAATAACCAATACAATAAGAAAGGCAAATCGAAACAAAGATTAAAGTCAGACAATGAAGGGCATCCAGACAAATACGGGCCAAAAGTCTCAAATTGAAAAAAGAAAAAAAAAAAGAAATGTTGAGCTTCGTGGTGGGTGCTTTTGTTGAACTTATGTTGATGCGATGAGGCCTCAGCATTACAATATCTTCTTTGTAGAACTTAAAAGGAGCTTCTGTCATTAACAAAATATGAGAGATTTTACACACAATTCAACTGCACACAAGTCCAAAGTTACCTGTTCTAATAAATGTGAGTTGGTCAAATGTTTCCTCTGCAACAACAAGAAGTAGACTCACCCCAGCCGTATCTCAGCAATTTAACATACTCAAAAAGACAGTGAATTACCAAACAAAAGGCATAATGAAAAACGAAACTTTGTTTTGCCTTTGATGTGCAGCATACTACTTAAAGGGATAATGGGAATTACTAATTCCACGTTAACGACGACGCATAATTGGTTAAAAAGAAAACTTGTGCAAATAAAAGAAACAACGACCATATAATCCAAGGAATTGTAAATTTATTGCTGGAGGATAGATGCTTGCCATTGTAAGGAATAATCAATTCCTTATTCCTTTACCGCCAATTCCTTATTTAAGGGTTAATGAACCGTGATTATATTATGGATTTAAAAAAAAAAAAAAAATGTTAAACTTAAAAGATTTCCTTACATTCTTTATATCTTCTCATTTCTCACATCAATTTCTATTTTTCTGATCATTTAGTACTTATTATTTGTAGCCATAATAAAATTTTGCAACAGGTACCTTGAATGGCACACATTCATGAGCTTGAGCAAGTGCTACTTACCTCGTTCCCACCGTTCAATCCAACAGTAAAATAAGAAAAGTTCCTCCTGTCCATATGATTTGATGGGTATTTTGCCTAATCTTTTTATGGTTTATTGACTAAAATAGCTTTTCTTAGATGAAAATTAGGATGAAACTTAATGTTGATTCATGTTAAACCTTTTTTACTTCACCAAAAGATGCATTGAGTTATAAGTAAGAAAATGAAAATTTCTAAATTTATCTCCAATAGATAAAAATTAAAAATATATATATATATATATATATATATATATTATATAATATCTTGGTAATAAAACAGAAGAAGTATGCCTTTTGGGCATAAGATCAGTGGTTTAAATCTTGGAATATCACATCTTGCTTATTTTTTTTCTTAAAGAAAATGTATAAATAAACAACCCTAAAGTATTTGAGTTGCTGGAATTCACATTATTTTCAGGATTGAGTTAAAAATACAATATATTAACCCTAATGTTTTAAGGAATATTCAAGTCAGGTTGTAATTGGACACTCTAATTGCACAGATCACAATTTAACTAGTTGCTAACAAGCTCCAATTTCCAATCACATCACCTGCCACTTTCATAGCAAGAAAAGGGTTCCCAATAAAGAAAAATGTTCCTCTAAATATGGATGCTGGAAGCAATCTAGATCTTTTATGCCAAAAATGACGGCGAAGAGAGGATGATACAAAAAAAAAAAGAGGCACTATCATATTGAAAATCTTGAAGCATTTATACAATATGTTAATTATTCGTATAATTCAAATAATTTTTTCGATCCTTCAAACTCTTTTTTTTTTTTTAACTTTTTTTTTAAAAAAAAATTAGTCAACCCCCAAAATTTGGTGGAGTAAGAGTGTGTAACGACTAGTTCCAAAAAAACAGGACTGTACAACACGTCTGTCTTGGGCTTGAGGCTGATATGCATCTCTAACAACCTCCGCCCTCTCCGCATTCCTTTTCTGTTTCTTTCTCTCCAGAGCCTAGACTTTCTCCGTTTTTTTTTTTCCCTTTTCATGATCACACTTCCTCGGATTGATTTCATCACCCACCTGTGAGTTGTGAATATAATTCTCATTGTTTATCTCATCTACAGTATTTTGTTATGACATCCTAGCTAGTTTGATTCAATTATTTGTTCTTTTTTGTTGTTCATTTTGTTCTTGTACAAATTTTTGGTCTTTATTGTTCACTAATGCACCTTCTTGTGTGCTCGTATAGGGTGAATGTGTTCATGCTCTAACAATGATCTGTTGTTGATGTTACAAAGGAAATCTATAGTAGTAGCCATTATTCCTCGAGCATTCTGTTTATGACTTTGAATGCAGTTAGCAGTACATATAGATTGAGAACAAAAGAACAGATAAGATGTATTCAGATTATGCACCAAAAGCAATTCTTATAACCGGAGCGGCCGGTTTTATAGCCTCTCATGTGACTCATAGACTGATCAGAAACCATCCTGACTACAAAATTGTGGCCCTTGACAAGCTAGACTACTGCTCCAGTCTCAAAAACCTGCCCCCATGTCGCTCTTTCCCAAACTTCAAGTTTGTAAGGGGTGATATTGCTTGTGCGGATCTTGTAAACTATCTCTTGGTAGCTGAGGATATTGACACGATTATGCATTTTGCTGCCCAAACCCACGTGGACAATTCATTTGGAAACTCCTTTGAGTTCACCAATAACAATGTGTATGGTACTCATGTGCTTCTTGAGGCTTGCAAGGTCACTCAAAAGATTAGGAGATTCATTCACGTTAGCACGGATGAGGTTTATGGGGAAACTGACATGGAGACTGACATTGGAAATCCTGAGGCGTCTCAGCTCCTTCCTACAAATCCTTATTCTGCCACAAAAGCTGGAGCTGAAATGTTGGTCATGGCTTATCATCGATCTTATGGCCTTCCCATAATTACAACTAGAGGCAACAATGTATATGGTCCTAACCAATTCCCAGAGAAACTCATCCCCAAATTCATTCTATTGGCAATGAAAGGTCAGAAGTTGCCAATCCATGGAAATGGATCAAATGTGAGAAGCTATCTATACTGCGAGGATGTTGCAGAGGCCTTTGATGTGATACTTCATAGAGGGGCTATTGGGCATGTGTATAATATTGGGACTAAGAAGGAGAGACGAGTTTTAGATGTGGCTGAGGACATCTGCAAACTACTAGGAGTGGATGCCAAGCAAGCTATAAGCTTTGTCCAAGACAGGCCCTTCAATGATCAGAGATACTTCTTGGATGATGAAAAGCTCCAGAAGCTCGGGTGGCAGGAAAAGACTCCGTGGGAGACAGGGCTAAAGCTGACAATGGAGTGGTACACGAAAAATCCTGATTGGTGGGGTGATGTATCTGCTGCTCTTGATGCACATCCACGCATAGCAGTGATAAGTCATTCTCATGATGAAGCATGGCTCTTGCAGAATGAAGTCACAAGTAATGAGGCAAAACAAAGTGAAAGTAGAGTCAATTCAGGACTGAAGTTCCTGATATATGGGAGGACTGGCTGGATTGGTGGATTACTAGGCAACCTTTGCACAGATCAGGGTATTCCATTTGAATATGGCAGAGGAAGACTGCAAGATAGGAAGACAATAAAGGAAGACATGAGGACAGTAAATCCAACTCATGTGTTTAATGCTGCTGGGGTCACCGGAAGGCCTAATGTGGATTGGTGTGAATCGCACAAGGTAGAAACAATCAGGACCAATGTCGTAGGAACTTTGACTTTAGCAGATGTTTGCAGGGAGCATAATCTCTTGATGATAAATTTTGCTACGGGCTGCATATTTGAATATGACAAAGAGCATCCAGAAGGATCAGGCATTGGATTCAAGGAGGAGGATAAGCCTAACTTCACTGGTTCTTATTACTCCAAAACCAAGGCCATGGTAAGAAAATATGAAATCCCCTGTGAGTTTTCTTGTTATAACCGAGGCATCAAAATTTCTGAAGTCCAATGTCTAGAATAAAACATGATGCTAATTGATGGAAGCTAATTAGAAATATTATATTACTGCATGCATATGTGCAGGTGGAGGAACTCCTAACACAATATGAGAATGTCTGCACTCTGAGAGTTCGAATGCCAATATCATCTGATCTTAGCAATCCAAGAAACTTTATTACAAAGATCACTCGTTACAATAAGGTTGTAAACATACCCAATAGCATGACGGTGCTAGATGAGCTCCTACCAATCTCGATTGAGATGGCAAAAAGATGTTGCAGAGGAGTATGGAATTTCACAAATCCAGGAGTCGTAAGCCATAATGAGATCTTAGAATTGTACAGAGATTACATTGACCCTACATTCCAATGGGTCAATTTCGATCTGGAGGAACAGGCCAAGGTCATTGTTGCACCAAGGAGTAACAACGAGCTGGATGCTACAAAGTTGAAGAAAGAGTTCCCTGACCTGTTACCCATCAGGGACTCAATCATAAAATATGTTTTTGATGCCAACAAGAAGGCTTGATGCAGAGCCCTGCAGCCACCAGGAATTGAGTGTCATTGTCACAACATTCACTACAAGGTCCCTTTTTGTTGTACTTCTATTGCTGCTTCACTTTTTGGGCGTCAGGCGTGTTGTGATCAGTGAGGTTCCTCCATAACCAATTTTATTCTCAACATTGCAGATTTTTTCCCCTTTGATCCATGGAAACGAGTTTCAGTAATTTTTCATGTAACGGTGTAATTGCGATCATATATTCTATGAAAGTGTATAATGAATGATTAGTGCGTTTTAAATTTCACCATTGACTTCATAATTTTTCAATCTTTTGGCTAATAAACATTAGTGTTGATCAAACATTGGCATGTTCAAGGTGGCTTGTACATCTTAGTGAGAGATGGTAGAAGAATTTTTTTTTTTTTTTAAATTCTTTTATTTGATTAATTCTGACTGAAACTCAAACTTATCAAATATGTATGTACATTCTCCTTAGACTCTTGTTGAAGGCTGATCGACTTTTTAGTCCCATACTATTCCGGTACCACTCCCGCACTTTACAACCTTTTTAGTTTTTCAATATGATGAATATTTTTTTTTTATTTTCCAAAAATAAGAAAACAGAAATGGTATTATTTCACTTTTTTTCTCATAGGAAAAAAAAAAAAAAACTCTGAAGATGTAATTGAACATAACAAATGAATTATTTTACTGCTAAACTACAAAGTTTAATAGTATATCACGAATGTCTTTGACTAGACAAAAAGATGACTAGTCCACGGGCGCAAAGAAGACATAACTCAAAACCAGTCTAGTCTATAAAGAGAGGAAGAGGGAGAGACATGGAATATTTCAATAAGGAATTTGATGCAACTGTTGTCGGCGCAGGCGTAATGGGCAGCTCCATGGCATAACCGGTAGCAAAAAGAGGTCAAAAAGCCCTTACACTTGAGCAGTTCGATTTTTTGCACCACTGTGGCTCGGCTCACGGCGAATCCCGCACGTTACGCGCAGCCTATAGTGTTGCTGCTCTGCAATTTCAAACTGAAGTCTCCTATGTAAACGTGGCATTTACCGCAATCCTGCAACTTCAACAATAGCAGCAGCAGATGGAGAAGTCAGGATTAAAAGCAACAGACTAAGCAAGTAAGGTTAAACAATAGTTGAAGTTACATAGGTTAGGTAAAAGGAATGAAATTTGAATTTGCATTTTGAATCCAAATTTGTAATGATTAAAACATATGAAGTAGTTTGTCTGTAATAATGAAATTTTATATAATTTCAATTATATAAAACTTAATAATCAATGAATATGAATATTAAGTTATTCCTAAAAAACTCCTTCTACTTTGAGTTGTCCTGCATTGTTGCCAATACCAGAAAGCGTGCATAGCAGGTATGTAAGAGCTAATTTCATAGCTAATTTCATCTGAGCAACTAATGATCTAGTATCATAGCTACTTCTTGTATCCTCGAGGGACTTGCACATCACAAAAAAGAAACATCAACCCGTGAGAAGAAACAAAAACTAGAGAGATTAACTCTAGGCTCCATCATAGATGACTGCACTTAGTTTTACTTTACCTACACCACCAAAATTCTCTGCAGAAAATGATCTCCAGTGGATTGTGATGATGAAGATCTATATCAAGGCCTTTGACTTGTGGAAGGTTACAGAAAATGGAGCTGCAGTGGTTCCACTTCCGACAAACTCCATAATAACACAACTAAAGAATCATAGTGAGTAAACCTTAAAGTAATTTGAGGCCTTGACATGCATACATTCATCTATAAAGAGGGTTATTTTCAATAGAATGATGACCTATGAAACAACTTAGGAAGCTTGGAGCAAGTTGAGAAAGGAGTATGCAAGAAGTGAAAAGATTAGATTCATATAGTTACTCAATAAGGGAATTTGAGTTGTTGAAAATGAAAGATGTTAAGAAAATTAAAGAATACAGTAATAGAGTGATTAAGCTGGTCAATTAGATTAGTCTTTTGGGAGGAGAACTTCCTGACGTAAGTATAATGCAAAAGATACTTATAAGTTTACTAAAAAGTTTGAGTCAAAGATACCCTTTTTGAAAAATTTTAAAAACTTAACTAAAATCACTTTAGGAAAGTTGATTGCTACATTGCAAGCAAAAGATTAAAGAAGGTTGCTCAGGCAAAAGGTGGTAGTTGAAGATGCTCTCTTAGTCAAAGAACAACATAAAAAGAAAAAGAAAAAGAAACAAGGTGGCAAACAAGCAAGCAAAGATCCTGAATGCAGCACCTCAGGTGAGAAACAACCAACTGAACCTTGTCCACATTGTAAGAAGGCAAATCACCTTCCCCAGTATTGCTGGTGGAGGCTGAAGTTTTAATGAAAAAGGACATTGAGAGAAGATTTGTTTAAAGAAAAAAGCATTGAAACAACATCAATAAGCTCAAACAACTTATGACAAGGAAAACGAAGGAGAATAGCACCTATTCATGGTAAGAGAGGGAGCTGATCATAAGGAATCTTATGTTTGGTTGGTAGATAGTGGTTGTACAAATCATATGTTACCAAAATTGTTACTTTTCACCAGTCTAGGCATAACATTTACTTCAAGTGTTAGGTTAGGTAATGAAGATTTCATACAAGTGTAAGACAAATGTGCAGTTATAATATACACACAAGCAATTATTAAATTCATTACAGATGTATTGTATATGCCTTAAGTCAACCTAAATCTCTTAAGTGTTGAACAACTATTAGAAAAAGAGTACTCTTTAGAATTTAATGACAATTCATGCTCCATTTATAATTTATATGACATAAAGCTTGTAACAATTCTTATGAAAAAAGAAGAGTTTTTAGGTGAACTTACAACATCTAGAAAGTTTTACTATGCCTACAACTATTGATGCCAAGACCCTATGGTATTATGCTTTGTTGCTGGAATCAAGTGACAACTAACAACTCTTTGTACACCCTAACAAAATGGGGTGAGTGAAAGGAAAAACAAGAGTATCATAGAGATGTCTAGGTATAATTTGTTTGACAAAAATATGCCAAGGAAACTCTGGGCAGAAGTTGTGTTAATTAAAATGGTTAGCGGGCTTGGGATCCCCATAGTAGCCTTAGAAACCAAGGTTTGTTACTGGAGGGTTAAGGAAGGGCAGGAATGTATTAGAGAGAGATTCCAGGGCAGAGTGGATGGATCATGGAGGGCCATTGGCCTCTCTCGCTGACCCTAGTCGAGGATTTTGTGATCGATTTTCTGGGTGGAAAGTATGATGTGGTAATTGGCGGTGCCCCAGCGGTGGTGAGGATTTTAGCTGACCTTATGCGCAGTGGACAGACAAATACAATGAACAGCAGGGCCTAGGCCTATTTGTAAAGACTAGTGATACAAATTTATTAATTTTATTTTTATTTAGCAACGCTCGATGCTGGCTTGGAACTCTTGTCATGCATATTTCAGTTGAATTGGCCTCAAAGGAGGAGAATATCGGAACAGAATCGTGTGGGGCCATTTTTAGCATCCTCGCATTCCAGTCAGGCCGTGCTGTCTAATGTTATCCAACACGAAATACTGATGCCCACCAATGCAGCGACGGCTGAGTTTTACCAGTATTGTGTGCCTTCTTTCCGGTTCAAGAAGATTACAAGATGCAATCAATTAGAGATTATTTGGTGAAACGCTTTCCGTCCAGATACGAAATGACCGATTCACAATGGCAACAGATATTACCATGCAAAAAACCAAGTTCAGCACAAAACAATATTTCCGATAATTTGTTCCTGTAAACAATGTTTATACAATTATACAATCCGCCAACCAAAAACGCAAGTGAAATTGTCAACATATGTACATGCTACAATGCCATTAATAATGCTGATTGATCATAATTTCAGAAAAAGATCCCCAAAGCTTGCAGAAATACTGTGATGAAGCTAGACCTATGGAATAACCTTTGGTTGGTTTCTGTTAAACAAATTGTGAAACTATTTCTTCGTAATCGTGACCCAAAACTGTCTTTATTGGACGCAACCAAGCAATCTGTGATTTGAAAAGTAAAATGATAAATCACAATTGCCACGCTGTGCTAAATAATAAATCGACCTGACCACATTTGTAACCAAGAGGATTCAATCTACTCTGCAGATTAGATCTGTACCCTTTGGAGACATAAATCTGGACATCAATCATGTCTGCCACGCTCTCAAAACAAATGGAAAACTGCAGATTAGCCAGACCATGAACTGGAAGCAAGTTCAACCTCCTGTCCAAAACCAGCCCACAGATCACCACACTCTCCATCAATTAACGAAATTTATGTGACAACTTTTGAGGCAATATGATGTCCAACAACCAAATACATTCAAATTGCTGAGGAGAGAAATACAGTGAGAAACACGTAAGGGAGAAGAGATAAAATGAGGAAAAACAATAGAGGTAAGTGCAGGTCAGAAACCGTAAACCATATGACAAAATTTAATTTCAAAATGGGATAAAATGTCTAGTAAGCTCTATTTATTTAACACATCTGTGACACAATAAAAAACATGTAGACTATCTACCATTGGTTTTTTTGGGTGGGATGGGCGATGGCACTAACCTGTTCAGCTAGTCAAACAACAATAGTAGCAAGAAGTGCATGCAACACAGCCCAATAGATAATGATAGCAAGCCGTAAGGCAGGTTGTTGCATCAGTGCTCGATCACAAGAAACCCTGGTATAAAGCACAGGTATGATCAATTTAGTCGATTCATGAACCTAGATGGCTTTCAGTCAACAGAACAAGGAACTAAATAAACAATCTGTACCATAGACCATCGATAATGTCAGTTACACGTCTCGTAAATCTTGGGACAATTCTAGATGTAGCAAGGGATTTGAAACCATGAACTGAAGAATAAGAGGAAAAAATATTGGAGTCAGTAGGGATGCTGTTGTTAAATCACCAAATCAAGATGTATAATGAACAGAATAAAAATGGAAAAAAATCCAACACATACCTTTATCATCATCCCCATCCTCTAACCTACTGCTGCCAGCAAGATGTATCTATAGCAATAGCAACTTGATCATTATTGACCTTGCGCAAACTGCGAACCTGGGATGCAGCAGAAGGCCCAGGCACTGCCCGCTTGTTTATCTGCATCAAAGTTCATTGTGACTTGGATGATATTAGCAAAAAATATGATTGCTCCAGATTTGACAAAGAAACATGTGAAACTCGCATTTTCACTAAATAATAAGGCCCATGATTAACCACCAAGCATTGCATTTCCTGTCACAAAGCAATGGCCAACACTCAGTCTTCAGTTAACATCATCTTTCATACCCATAGGCATTTCGAACTAGGCAATGCACAAAGGTTTGTCTGAGTTTTGGCTACAACCGCTAAACATTTTAAGTTATTACAATAGATGTCCTCCTTTGTGCATGCGAATGTGTTTGTGTCTGTGTGTGTCAGAAAGAGGAAGAGGGGTGAGACTTTCTGTATAAATGCATATGGAGAAGCATGGACTTATAAAATTTATTCTGTTCTATTAAAAAAGAAAAAAAAAAGAAAAACCCATTAAAATCACCCATTAAATAACCCAGAAAGTTTTTGCCCAGATTGGTCATGTTCATTTCTTTAGAAACAAAACTCTAAAACCTCAGTACATCAAAACCAAGTGACCAGTATTTTGTTTGGAAAATCATATTGGAAACAAATCTTACACTTGATATTTTTCTCACGGCAGAAAAAACATGAATAGATTGAAGGACTCACCACAGGTTCAACTTCCAAAATTTCAGAGACCACAGCAGTTGGCTGTCCTGAATCTCCAACACACTTGAGTGTGTTTAGCTGGGATTCCTTTTCATGCAAGGACCTCTCAAGAGTTTCCCCTCTTTGTCTTAACTCCTCTATTCTGCTTCTTTCCAGTTGCAACAATGCATCCCTGCTTTGGACAATTGCTCGTTGATCCTCCAATTCAGACAAAATAGAAGTAATCTTCTTCTGCAGTAGATCCTTATAATCATGGCTGTCATTGCCATGTTCAAATTTTGCATCTTGCATCCCAACGAGAGAAATCAGTGAGTTTAACCATATGAATAACTCATAAATCTCATCTGAATTTCTCTTGTTGCTCATCTGAGACGCAACGAGAACATCATTGGTGCATCTAGTGATCTCCTGTCTTAAGAATGATATCTCACCATCGCGGTCATGCAATTGTGATTGAAGCTTTTCTACCTCAGTAAGGAGGCCTTCAGAAAATTTATGAAGCTCGTCAAACTTGGTCACGGTGATAGAAAGCCTTTTAAGAACCTTCCCCCGTGAAGCTTCAAGGTTCCCATTCTCTAGGTTCTTTTGCTGCACAACTTTTTCCAGTTGCTCTATTTTGCTGATTGCTGCTTCCATCTGAACCTCCTCCTCATCAAGAGCATGCATTAAGGCTTCAATTTCTGCATTTAACAAGCAATATCTGTATTAGCAAACTGATAACTTAGTAACAGCAATTACAATGGCTATGCTTGGCGTCAAACAGTTACCTTGGTCTTTGGCAGCAAGCACATCAGTAAGTGATTGGACCCTCTCCTCTAACTCTGTGGACAAGGCCTGCCCAGCTTCAAGTTCCTTTACTCTCTGCTCCACGAAATTCCGCTCTCCCTCCATCATTTCCAATCGCTTCTCCAAATCTTGGACATGAATTTTGGAAGATTGAAGATCTAGTGAGTAGCTTGCTCTAGCAGCTTCAGCTTCCTTAATTTGATTAACAAGGTCCATGCAAATCCTCTCTCTCTCAATATCTTTCTCCTGAAGCTCTTTCTGCAAATTTGATATGGTGATTTTGAGTTCATTTTTATTGCCCTCTATGACGTCATCTCTCAGACAAGTGAAATCCTTCACAACCAGTAACAACCTATCTGCCACAGTCTTCACATTTTCCTCAGATGAAGAGTCATTCTCATATGGAAGTCTGCTATCAGTATGCACTGCTGCTGCTGGTTTCAGATTTATCCCCAAATCTTCAGCAGTCATAGTATTTCCCACAACTTCACCTTTTCTATTTTCAATTTGGATTAGTGAACTGGTGCATGCTTCATAAAGTAAGGCAACATTCCTGCACAGTGCAACAACTTCCATTTCATTTTGTTTTTCCTTTGATTCCATATCTTTCTTCAAGAACTCAAGTGACTCTTTCTGGGAAGTCATTTCTCTATGAAAAATTTCCATTAGTGTAGAAAGATTATCAGCTTGTTCACGCAATGCCACTGAGTGTTCACGTGATATTGATTTCACAGCTCCCATTTCTTTCAACAATTGTTGCATATAGCTACAAATTTCTGCAACTGAGATGTCATCAAAATTCTCAGTCACATTGGTTTCTGATGAGAACTCCAATGACAGAAAATTCTCCTAGAAAAGGAAAGTCAGTTAGAAGAAAGAATGACAAGTAAAGATGGGCAAGCAAACCTAAATATTCTAACAAAGACATGCAGACTTATACTCTGAATGCCAAAATACTATGAAATTCCACACGGTTCAAGCAGTGCCAATGGTACCTTTGCTTTTGAAAAAATGTTTCTATCAGATTCACCGAAAATGGGTACATGAAGTGCGTGATTAGCCTCTGGCATTTTCAGGTCTGACTCCATTCCAGTCTGTAGATTTCTCAGAAACTCCAACTCCTCAGAAAAAACACCAGCTAGCAAATTTTCAATGTCAGAGAAGCTTTTGCCAAGTTGATTTGCAGCATACTTTAATGCCACCAATTCAGAATGTTGTCTGGTCTTCTCTTTAGAGTGAACAGCAGATAACCCTTCAAGCTGTGAAAGGGCTTCAAGCTTGGCAGCCTCCACTCTATCCCTTTCCTTGGAGAGTTCTGCAAGTTCAAAAGCAGCTTTACCTAGCTCCTCTTGGAGGTCATCATTTCTGTCTTGAACTTCCTTCAGTTCTGCGAGCAGTAGCTCTGCTGCTCTTCTAGATTTTCTAGATTCTTGTACTGATGCAGCTAAATCTGCATGCAAATCTTGCCATGCCTTGCCAATGTGCACCAACTTTCCAACTGGATCACTGTCAGATATTTCAACACCAACATCAATGCTTTCCAGAGAACTTAAAATCCTGGTTAAAGTATTCCCTTTATCCTGCAACAAGTGTTCAGTTTCAGCCAAACGATTCCTCAAGAACAAGCTCTCGGATCCCAGAGCTTCTAGCTTTTCATGATATGTGGTCAAGTCTCTCAGCTTCTGCTCATATTCTGCAAGGGCATTGTCCCGGTGCTCCACATCAGATTTCAGACGGTCCCTCTCAGTGCTCATCTCTTCAATGGATTGTTTCAGACCATCACGCTGTTGCACCAAAGACTTTCCTTTTCTCACTGCAACATTTAACTTCTCTCTTGCAGAAGCAGACTTTTGCTCCTCCTGACTAAGAAGCTCTTGTAACTCCAACCTTTTCTTGTCAAGCATTTCAATTTCACAAGTCAAAAGTTGTTGTCTCTCCATATAACTATCTCTTTCCTCCTTCACAAGGATCAGTTCACTCAGAGTATCCTCCAGCTTTTTCAGAACATCCAGATTTGATTCCTCACTCTTGACCAAATCACTCCCCAAAACAGAAACTTCTGATTCTTCAGCATTCAGTGCATCCCTATTTCTCTGCTGGACAAGATTTGCATTTGAATTTTCTGCATGTTGCCCTTTAACTGCATCGCATTGCACTAACACAAGAGTGTAATTCTCTATTAGTTTCCTCAGTAATCCTTCCAAGCATTCTGTACTACAGCCACCAGAAACTGGATCTGTTGTACCATGATCCTGCAATACATCACAGATCAAATCCTGCAATCGGCTTATTTCACCATCAATTCGCTCCTCATTGTTATTTTTCTCAACCAATTTCTCCTGCAAACCAGTTACTTCATTTTGCAGCTTATGATTGTCAATTTCAAGCTGGACTGCCTGTGCTGAAAGCTTCTCATGATCTACTACCAAATTTTCCAGTCTTTCGGAAACAGCTTCCCTCTCATGAATAACTCCCCGGATCTCCATCTCAAGATCAGATATTCTCTTTCGAGAATCCTTCAACTCAACATCTAGATAAGCTATTCTCTTCTCTGAATCTTCTAAGTCTGCAGTTATTGATCCACAATGGTTTTCAAGTTTATCAATATTTTGCAGAAGAGAAATCCTATCATGGTTAGCATCTGAAAGTGCATTTCCCAACCACTCAATTCTGTGCTCTGGTTCCTTAGACCGCAACTGTGAAGGCATATTTATCCTGTCCAAAATTTCTTCCCATCTCTGCACCAGGTGGTTTCTTTCCATCAATGATTGCTCCAGCATTTCATTTTGTTCAGCCAACCTATAACACTTAATTTGAAGGTCTTCATGTTTTCTTCTCATATCATCTGCTGAACCTGAACTTGAACTCAGCTGTGCATCTTCTTTCCAGGCATCCATGACAGCAAAGCCAGCATCCGGATATGAAACTCCTACAGAACTTTTCTGATTCCAATCTGTGGGAGGTATAGAGCTTCCAGTTGCTGACCTAGCCAACCAATCAACCTTTTCAATTGTATCCCTTGCATGAAACTCCTCTGGTAGATCTAGATCCTCTAAAATTTCTTCTATCCTCTGGAGTATAGAGTCTTTTAGAAGGAATGATTCTCTTAATGTTGTAGCCGAGTTCCGAATGTATGAAAGCTCAGATTCCAGAGCTTCCACGCGCTCGCCTGCCTCAGAGTAGGGCTTCAGCTTTGCTTCCACCTCGTGAAGCCTGGCATCTTTCAGCTGCAACTCTTGTGAGCATCTTTCCAATTCACTGGATGTCTCAGCCAGAGACTGCTTCAGACCATCACGCTGCACAATCAAGCCTTTTCCCTTAGCAACTGCTATGCCAAGCTTCTCTCTCATAGAAGAGACCCTCTGCTCTGACTGCTCAATTTCACTAGCTTTCTCCAGCAATTCAGTCTGCGTAGCCATGAGGGCTTCCTCCACATGGCTTAACTGTTCCTTAAGAAGAAGAATTTCATTTTCATGTTGAAATTTCAAGGCATTTAATTCATGCATCATTTCCTGCAAGTTTGACAATTCTATCACCTTGGATCCAAAACCTTCTCTGCAAGACCTAACCTGCTCGTCAACCTCCCTGTATTTACAGACAAGTAGAGGCACCAAAGACTCTAGACGTGAAAAAGGCGTTACATCTGGGTCCATCTTGGTATGATCCAGTTTCACCACATCCTCAACCTCCTCAATTAGCTTTTGAATTGAACTTAAATCAAGACATCTGCTGTTCAATATCTCAATATCATTTGTTTGACTCATCAAATCCAAATTGAGTTTTTCATTTATACACTGCAGTTGCTGCCTCTCAGCCATAAAATTTGCCAATTGCTCCATAAGGGTTTCATACATGACATAATCTACAGCACCAGAAAAAATTTGATCTTGTATGATCAGATCAGTTTCTTCCATGGAGCCACTTGAATCAGTAACAAGTTTCCTGAGTTCATTATACAGTTTCTTCAATGTGTCATTGGCCAATTCATTCTTTACAAGTAAATGATTGCACTTGTCATTAGCTTGTTTGCATAAATTCAATGTTGCTTCATGGTCTGTGCAAACAGCTTCAAGTTTCTTCTTCATAGTTTCAATTGTACTTACAGCAGCATCAACAGAAGCAGCAACCCAACCAGTTATATCCAAGGAACCATCACTGCCAGTTAGCGTGGTGGAAGTATGCAGAAATCCGGCAGAAATGTCAAGCCTTTCAATCACTCGAACAATCTGGCCAATGGTCGAAACCCATTCTTGCTCAACTGTCAATGCCCTCTCAGCTGACTCCTTCTGGACATTTTCTAATTGATCATTAAGCATAGAAGCCATTTCATCTGAACTTTGCTGTAATTTATGCAATTGACTCTGCAAGTCATTGATTTTTGATCCAGACTCAATCAGTTTTCCTCCAAGCTCAAGATTCTCTTCTTTAAGGCTGCTTCCTTCTTCCTTCAAGGTTTCACAAAGAAGCTCAAGCTCCTTGATCTTTTCTTGAACACAAAACAACTGTTGCTTTGCAGCTTCATAAAGGACCCTCACTTCAACGTTGGTTGCTTCTAAATTATCTGTATGTTCCATCAAAGCTTCAAACTGGGCCTTGAGCTCCTCAATTGCAAGATTGACTGTGTGACTATTATGTTGCTCCACCTTGAACAATGAATTGGCATTCTTAACATCCAGGACCAGCTGCTCAAGTACTGCCTTCAAACAACCTGTATGCTCTTTTGTTAATGAAAATAGATCTGCTACTGGTGATTGATCTTCAGTTGTGACTGTTTCATTTGCCTCACGTCCATCATTATGCACATTTGACTCAAAGGCTTGAATCAGTTTTGATACCACTGGAGCTGCAACTTTACCAGTAGATTTACTCCAAAAAGCAGAATTAGAGTGCATATCTTCCATTGCCTTCTCAAGTTTTTGTAAAACATTCTCTGCCTCATCTAGGTGCTCCTTCAAGGCTAAAAAACCACAAGGATCATCAAAAATTTCCTGCGTAGGCAGCTTAAATAGAGGGCTTTCAGCAAGGCCACTGGGCAACAGTTTCTGCATATTACAATAGTTAGCTTCACCATCTCGTTTTCCATGAATCTGGTGAGAAAGTTCATCAACAGTTGCATTATCACGAGCCCTGCTCTCTAATTCCATACTTTGAAGTTGATTCACATCTTCCCCAACTGGACACAATATTTGGGTCTGACTGGCTACAATTTCTCTCAGCTTGGCTTTATGTATGTCAAGGCTGCTATTAAGATATATATTTTCTTCGGTAAGTTGTTCAAGTTGCATAGTCATTTCTCTAATCTCAACCTCAAGCCGCATGTAATCTTCATGATCCTTAGCTGAACTCTCCTTATGAATGAGAAGCTCTGATGAAAGTCTGTCACTTTCATTAACAGAGTGCTTTTTCTCTTCTTCAAGCTTCTCTAGCTCCTGTACTACTAAAGCAAGTTTCCCACTAATGTTCGCATTTTCACTCTGTAGAGCTTCCACCTGATCCTTACTATTAGACAAGGCCATTGATAAATCCCTGTTCCCCTTTGCAAGATACTCCATTTCCCCTTCAAGCTTATTTCTTTCCTCTGCAACTGAAGCAAGAGCTGCACTTAAGTTGGAGATTTCAACTTCTAGAGATGCCACTAAATTCTTGCTCTCAGCTAACTCCATCAATGGCTTATCATTCTCATGAGTACAAGAATTATTTTTCTCCAGAAGCATCTCTCTCTCCTGATTGTGCAAAGCAAGTATCCCCCTAATGTTTTCATTTTCCATCTGTAATGCCGCCACCAAATCCTTGCAATCAGCTGACTCCCTTGACAAGCTCAATAAATCTGATTGTGATCTTTCCAGAATGTCCTGCAACTCATATGCTCTGGCAGAAAATTTGTCAACCTCTTTCTTTGCTAAATAAGATTGTTGTTGGAGATCCTCTCTCTCACTAACAGTAGACTTAAGCTCAGACATGCACTGTGTAAGTGCTCGACCAAGGTCATCATTCCTCTCACAAGCTTCTTTGTGTGAAGAACGAATCACAGAGATTTCATAATTGAGTTGACGAAACTGGCAATCATACTGTGTCTGCAGATCAGACTGTTCAGCAAGCTGCAAGCAGAGGATATCCCTTGCACAAGTCGCAAGGAATAATTCTTCTTTAAGTCTCTCCAATAAACCTGGAAGGGAATGATGCAGTGCAATCAAACTGTTCCCCAACTCTGCATTAGAAACTGACCCAATTGACTTAAGAAGCAACCTTTGCTCGTCTTCAGTGAGCCCCCTAATCACCTCTATAAGCTGCAAGAGGCTGATTGGGCTCCCATTGACAAAGGAAGACATGCAGTAGGCTTCTGATGCATTTGGTGCATTTGGTGATGGAGATACTTCATGGCTCTTACCAACAAATATAAAAGATTCTTCAGGCATATATTGCCGATTGCATGACTCAGGAACCATTGAATCAACTTGCCTCTGCTCTAGCCATTTGTTTCCAAGATCACCAATTCCAGACAGTATTTCTGATTTCTCCAGATAATAAGGATCCACGTTAACAACTTTTCCCACTTTATTTGTCACATCATGACCAACATCCAAAGGCTCCAAAACAGGCAAAGAAGATGTCAATAACCCGTCTGATGTGTCAACTGGACCAATAGATTGATGCACATCAGCATTCCCATCAGTTTCCTTCAACTGAGAAGCTTCCTGAACCACACTGTTCTGATCTGAAGCTGCCCCTGCAATTTCACCTCGCTCAGATAAACTGATTTCTCCACCTCCTTCAAGCTCTAGCTCATGGCTTCTACTGGATTGCTCCAAACCCAAACAATCAGCTTCCTGCATTGCCCCTACCCAGCAACAAATGAGAATTTCATTATACACCAAATCTACTCAACACTAGCCAAAAAAAGCCCAGCAGACTTCCCTAGGAATTTAAACTATACGGAATAAAATAAGCATAAAAAAAGAGCATGACCTACATTGTTACTGGATCTTCTCTTGCATTGATCAAGGATGTATCAGTAGCATCTTCTTCTGATGGCAACAAATCCCTCCCCTCATCCCATGTCACACTGTCCATTTCAGCAGTAACAGTAGTATCCATTGCAGCACCAGCTGCAGAATGAGAGCTCAAAGCATCAATACTCCAAAAGTCATCATTTTGTTTGGTTCCCTCAGTAGAAACTAGAATATCTGAGACTCCCAAAGAAACAATTCTTGCTTCCTCATCATTACCAATTTGGTCGGTCTCCCCTACTGCAGAGTCTAAGCTATCAATATCATGCCCATAGCCCCCAATTTCCTGCTTATGTCTCTCATCATTAAGATTCAATACTGTTCTGCCCCCATCTTCCCCCATGGAACTTGATGATAGATCAACAGCCACAAGATTAACTTCAGGAGCCACTGAATTCTCAGAAGCATGAGATGTTGACTCAACAATTTCCGGGTTGGAATCAACGTGAGATACAGACTCCCCTTCAAGACTCTGTAATGCTGATGATCTGGTAGTGGTTGATAGTGCATCAGCATCCACTTCAAGCTGCTCAGATTTGCTAGGCTTTTTTGAGGATTTACCATGGCTGCTATTGCCTTTACTGTCCTTCTTTTGACGAAATTGCTGAAGCTGAAAATGAAAGACTAAAGTTAGATACTGACCAATGAAACCCATCATTGCTAAGATAGTAAATGGGAAGAAGGAACAAACAAGCAAAAGTTTTGGATTCTATGGTGAAAAAGATAAGTTTTGATTCACAGCACGCAAGCCATGCAATTGATCTCATATCTTATACTTCCATAATTATCCTTTTGGGAGGGTAAAAAGGGCAAAACAAGAACTAGGATGCAATACTTCAAGCTGCTTGCTTCTTGCATGAACTCCAAATCCATAATCCATCTTTGCTCCATTCCACTGAAGTGCATACACAAGTAAACTTAAAGTGAAGGTTCAATAATTCATTTGAATATGGTGCTCCAAATTAGTTGAAGTCATGATTCCTGATCTCGCAGAATAGTTAACTTCAAAAGTTCATTTTAGCTCTTTGCTAACAACAGCCAGTCACAAAGCAAAAATACTGCAAATCTACAGACCTAACAACTTTGGAATCAAGAAAGGAAGTGCACAGACAGACTACCTTTTTACGGCCAGCTGCGAGCAGATCGGTACGGCTTGTGTTCTTGTCCATCCGATCCACTCAGTTTTTGCTCCCCAACCTGACTTCCCGCCAACCACTAATTCCTTCTCCAAGTCTCAATCATCAATCAAATTCTCTTTCCTAAAATTTTGCCAACAGAAGGCAATTTGATTTCCAAAAAAACATAAAAAAAGAAGATAAATTAAAAATAAATACCATCAAGAAACGATTTCCAAAGGGAAAATCATTACAAAATTAAAAAAAATCAAGACATCACCGAGCTCGGATAAGCTATTCATAGATTGCTTTAAGACTTATAAGCCAACAGAGAATTCTCGTAGACACTTGATAAGGATATTCTATTTCGTATACTTGTCCCACATTTTACAGGGAACCAAACGCACCCTTAATATCCCCATCAAAATTCCCCAAGTCTCGCGAGAAACTTAAATTAAAACAGCCAAATCAACGAAAAGACAAAGAAAGGAATCAAAGGAAGCACAATACATTAAATCATTGAGAGACAAAAAAAAAAAAAAATAATAATAATAATACCTTGATATGGATTGAATCTAGTCGTCGTTATCGCCGTCGCGATTAGACCAATTGCTTTGCTTGCACAGAATGATTTATTTGTTTATTTGTGTTTCTGCGCATCCGTCTCTCTTTTTGTTTTGAGTGTTTGCGATCACTTAGATCTAACGCAGACTACGTCTTCCGCCCGGTGAAATGTCCTAGTCGGAGGATCGGAGGAAACGAAAAATTTAGAGTTTCGGCTGGTTTAACGACTGCGTTTTGATGTTCGAGCAAGACCTGCCGTTAGACTTGGGCTTGGGACTATTGAGATCCAGATTGGATCTGGTTTAGATGGGCACCGGCATTTGGATCCAAACGATTTTTTTTTTTTTTTGTTTACTAATTTTTTTGTTCTTTAGGAGGCCTGTTAACTGGAAAACTAACAGTTTTTCTCATAATTAGAATCCAACACATGTAAGAAAGAGGCTTAGATGCTTAATTAGTAGAAGACTTTCTTTTTTTTTTTTAAGAAAAAAATAATATTAAATTAAAAATTTTTATAAATTTAAAATTTTAATTATTTTAATTAAAATTAAATTAATAAATTTAATATTTAATATAAAATATATAATAATAATAATAATAATAATAATATATATTATTTAAAAAATTAAAATATAAAAAAATTATTTTATTATTTTTAAAAATTTTTAAAATTAATTAAATTAAAAAAATTATAATTAATTTATTATTATTTAATTTTTAAAATAAATTATAATTTAATTTTTAATTTTATTAATTAAGTCTAACGAAAACTAGAACGTTAGATTAATAAAAGAAAGAGTAGGCCCTGTAAGGTTTTTGTTGGGCCGAAAAGGAAGATGAGCTGCATAGCATTCAATTAAAGACAATGGGCCCAAAGCCTTCACACAGTAATTCTCGAGTATGTCTTAGCATTTAGCAACAAGTCACCGCTCACAAACGTGTTCTTTTACACAGATTACTAGCATCTGTCAAAATAAATAATTAAATAAAAGGAAGTAGCATTGTGTTACCGTGGAAATATTGTTATAAAAAACAGTGAATTTAAATGTATCAATATTTTCATAAAATAAATGATCAATATGGTTATTCAATGTAAGAATGGCTTTTTAATCGGTGAAAAACCGCTGGAACGGGGTTTAAAACATTAATGAAAGGGGCAACGGTACGTGGGTAGAGAGATACGTTATAGTTCAGTTTATTTTTCAACTGCTAGTTACACATTTTGTTAAACTTTTTCTATTTTGCGCTGTATGTCAAGCGATGTCCCAGCCAATTACTTGTTGAGATCCATCGAGATCACGAGGACAGACACGGTAATTTTCTGTAATTTCTTTCACTCATTGCGAGATTGCTCATGGTCTCGTTTTTAAAATCATTTGGGAATCTTGCAGCGAAGCACAAGATTGCTACTAATAATATTAAAAGAGGGAATCGAATCCAAACGTATCCTCCGAATTGTCGCTTTGTGACACTAACAGATATCTCTTTTGAGAAAAATAATAAAAGAAAAAGCCCCGCTTGTCACAGACTTGACATTTTTATATGAACAAATTTAAAAGTCAACGAACGTGAAAAGAACTTTATCAAATGAGCATCGAGATGCACGACATTAACCAAGTAAGTGGGTTTAGGGTGGGATGGTTCTAGAAAATGATTATCAAAAAGTAAATGCATATATCCTCAGGCTCTCCTCCTTCATCAAATTTATGCAATGTGCCATTGCGTTTTATGCAACTTCTTGTCAAAATAAACTAGTAGGAATCAATAACCTGGTTGTTGTGAACTTTTCTTTCCTTTCTTTTTTTTTAGGTGGGGGGACAATTAAATTTGAATACTTTATATTTCCAAAAGGGTAAAATTTGTAAAATTGGTGTCAAAAAATAATTTTATCTAAAAATTTAAATTTTTAAATAAATTAGTTCTTGATAGTCACTAGCATTATGTGATTTTCAGTTCAACTTGTGCACGTCAGTGGCGATACCTTTAATGGTTTTGTTCCTGTGCACGTTGGTTTATTACGTTATCAAGAAGAGCAAGGCCAACGCATGCGAAACTCAATGTCTTCGTGCAAGAAGACTCACAGCATAAAAGATATGTCATTTTAATGAAGAAGGCGATCGAAACTTTTGTGCCAGAAAAAAAAAAAAAAAAAAAAAAAAAAGAAGCAAAAAGAGACCAGGCAAACTCCCGTTCACCCGGTCTAAGTCAACCCCACGTTTTTTTTTTTTTAATTATCAAGTCATCGCATCCGTTGACAATATGTACCCATATATTTAAATTTTTTTTTCTTAGTATAACAAAGTCCAAAACCAAACGTGAAGTCTAAAAAAAATAAGTGAAGTCTACTAGAATATTTGTTATTAATTATATAAAAAAATTCTAGGAATTGGTAGGTGTTTCCATTTTAATTGGATTTTTTTTTAAAGATAGAATTTAAGCCTATTGTCATTTTCATTTTTTATCTTTATTTTTATTTTTTGTTTGTTCATGATTTAATAAATGAGGCCGGTGGAGAAGAGACGTGAAATGTCAGAAATCGTACAAACATAGAACGAGGAGGAGTCATTAAGCAACTCCATTTAAAATCTCCGTTTGGCATGCGTCCGTTTGACTTTTATTTGTGATATTCGCTCATTTGCCCGATTAAAACACTATGATACGTGGCGAGATTTAAGCGTTCCACTTCGGGGTTCTCGCCAACGCAAAAAAAGTCGTAGTCAACTCTGTCTTCGTTCAATTTAAAACCGTTGGATTAAGTATTACTCGGACGGTCCAAAAAGGAGGTACCGGCAGCATCCGGTCATTAAAGAGTTAAAAAAAAAAAAAAAAAAAGAGTTGGTCAACATTGAAGAAAGAAGATTAAACAAAGAGTCCCACCCCACGAGAACTCCACTTTATACAGTACATAGTTGGTCAGCTTTCTTTGTCTTGCACATTTTTCTTGTTGACCGTAGACTTTATGATGTTATACATTAAATGCCAGCCCTTTTTTGCCAATGCATTTTGATCTAAGATATTGATTTTCATTAACATTGTTTAGGTAAATTTAGTTTCTTACCCTAAGAAATTGCTCTCACGTTTAGAGATTGGCAAAGTGCATTTAAGTGAATTACTCGGTTTGCTTTGAAAATAATAATAAAAAAAAGATTTAGATTGATTGGATTTGGTTTTTTCAATTTTGATATTAGACTCAAGTTGAGACTTTGAATTGTCAAAATTTTGATTAGTTGATTTTGATTCAATTTACCTCAACCCAAAATAATTAGTCTTCATTGTATAATTTTGTAATTGCTCTTTTTGTTTTTTTCTGAAGATGATAACTTTTACCATTAGTATATAAATTTTAGTTTAGTTTCTATAAAATATAATTTTATTAATTATTATATATTATTCAAAATGAAAAATCAAACCTTCTTTCAATTTTCATTTTTGTTTTATTCATTCCAATTCTATATGATCTTGAAAATTTAATTCTACCAAACTAACGGGAAAAAAAAAATGAAAATGGCATAACATAGAGGAGAGAGAATGAAAGAGATCCAATGAAGAAATAAAAAGGGAAAACTAGACGACACTGGAAAGGAGAGCGGAGTTTTGTTGGTGGAAAAACGTCGACGTTTTGGAAAGTTAACTTTGAACCTTAATTGCTGTTAAAAATAAAAGCACTCCTTACTAGCAAAAACGATTAATATGCAAATAAATATATAATTTTACGTGTCCTTGAAAAAATAGTAATTTGATAATTGTAAAATTTTTATAATAAATTTAATTTATCATTAATAAATGCAACCAAATTTCAATAGTTTATACACGTGACACTTACAAGTAAAAGAATTGATTATATAACATATTATTTGATATTTAATTAAAAATTTTAAAACATAAATCAAATAAGAAAAAAATGCAAGCATACGTTAACGGCGCAGCAGATTTGTTAACAAAAAAAAGTTTTGCAACTATCAATTTATTACTTTTTAAATATTTAACAATTTTTTTTTGTAAAACACAAAATTATAAATTTATTACATACTAACTCTAACAAAAAATAAAACAATTAACAAAATAGTGATATTCTAATGGAGGATTGAGAGTTGTTATATAGAATACATACATTTGAATAAAAATATATTTAATCTATAAATAAAAATTAGAGAACAATAATAAATATTTTAAATTTTTAAAATATATTTAAAAAAGAATAAAAAAATTTTTAGAAAAAAAAAAGTTAAAAAAAAAAAAAACAAGTGGAAAAACATGTACTATCTTATATTTGTTTCTAGACTAGCATAAGACGACGTTTGAACATCGCCAAAATTGAACAAAGAATAAGACTGTTACTAGATTTGAGACGTAGACAAATGTTAAATGTAGGAATCCACCCCTTGTATCGATCAATGGAATGAAGAGAAAATGTCAAAGTAAACAAGATATATTAGTTTTATACAACTGTTTCAACTATGCGATGCATAAAACAGGGAATATGTTCGAGAAGTCATGCCTTGGCGTCGCGAATAAATTTGTGTCTCGGGATATTACTTTGACTTTTTGGGTGCTGGTGCAATTTTTTCTCTTGTGACATTTGAAATCTTTAAAATTCAATTAGAATCTTTTACCAAAGACAATGCTCATTCGTTATGTGTTGTTGTTTTTTTTTTTTTTTTTTTATAACTTTAAAAGGGTTACCTTTCCTGGATTAAATTGAAATAATATAATAAAAAATGCGTTCGTAGCTGTAACCTTCACTAAGATAATAATACATAACAATTAGTCAAGTGTCTGGGAAAAAAAGTAAACAAAAAAACGCTGTTAATATACCGCTGATTATGGTTCATGTGCGACAAACATATCCTCGTCCTTTTGTACACAAAACATGTTAGCATAAATGGTTACGAAAGCAAATAATAAAATTTTATACCTTAATAAAAACATGATTTTACTTAAATTGAAATATTTTTTAGGGTCTTCCATTTTATTATTTTTCTTCAAATAATCACAAATTTCACTAGTGGTGCAATCAATTTAATCATTAATAAGTGTGCCTGTCTGGCTTTGGATAGCTGAAAATCAACGTCTTTATCCCACCAAAAAACCCCTCCATTTGAAATACGCAAGGTAGTTTCTCACAGGGACATCTTTGGTAGGGAATCAGTAAACACTTACCAGAAAATTATATAAAAGTTGGGGATAAATTGAGTAAATGTTACAAATGAAAGGATACAAGAGCTAAATGCGTACTTATATTCAAGATAAACAACTTAACAAGAGACAAAGCAAAAGATGCTTAAACCAACATAAACAAGCATTAACTCTTGGTAGTTTTTCAACTTTCTCAAGTTCTTCTAGTCCCGTCAAAAAAAAGCAAAAAAAAAAAAAGTCCACACAAGTGTATTCGTGTTTCTTTCTTGGACTTCAAACCCCAACTTGCTTTTTAAGAAATTTATTTTCCAACGTGGACCCCACAGCCCACTCTGAATTCACTTTGGTCTATGCTATCATTTCTTTCTTTATTCCTCACTACCTAGATGGAAAATTCAAAGTTATATCAGCCGTTGGATCGTAACTGCTCTTTGACTCTAACCTCCCTCTCGCACTGCGTTCACCTGGTCATCCGGTCACTCCCCCCACTACATTAACTAGGCCAGGCCTTGGTTTCTTCGTTCCAATTCTTTCTATTGTCCCTGCCCTGAAGTCTGAAGGTCTTCTAGGCTTTAATGGTTGTTAGCTCTTTTTCTTCTTTTTAAATCTGAGCAGAATGGCAGTCGAGCTTATGAGCTTTTCGAAGATGGATGATCAGATGGCTATACAGGAGGCTGCATCTCAAGGCTTGAAAAGTATGGAACGCCTGATCCGCCTCATGCCTCAGCAATCTAACCTCGTTGACCGCACGGACCTCACCGACCTCACCATTTCCAAGTTCAAGAGGATCATCTCTCTCCTCAACCGGACCGGTCACGCCCGGTTCAGGCGCGCCCCGGTTCAAACCTCCTCTTCTTCCTCGGCCTCGATGCCGTCTGCGGCATCTTTATCTCTCTCCGTCCCAAGTTCCCAATCCCTAACATTAGGTCTCACTCAGGTGGCCGCTCCGGAGACTTTATATCAAGCGCCGGTTATCCAAGCAGTCACCGCTCCCCAAGCTCCGATCACGGCTTCAGCGAGCTTTGCCAAGTCTCAGCCGCAGAGCGTGACTCTTGACTTCACGAAGCCTAGCATTTTTAGCTCAAACGCTAAGAGCACGGATCTTGAGTTCACAAAGGAGAGCTTTAGCGTGTCATCGAACTCATCGTTCATGTCCTCGGCGATAACCGGGGACGGCAGCGTGTCGAATGGAAAGCAAGGATCATCAATCTTCTTGACGCCGGCTGTTTCCGCGGGCAAGCCGCCACTCGCTTCGGTGCCCAATAACAAGAAAAGGTGCCACGAGCACGATCACTCGGACGACATCTCCTGCAAAATTTCTGGCTCCGCTAGTGGCAAGTGCCATTGCTCCAAAAGAAGGTATGCTGACAGTGGTGTTATTTGCATACGGGCGCTTCTTCAGCAGACTCTTGATTCTGCGCTTTACTTTTAAGATCTAGCCTGAGACTGCACGCTTGATTAAAAACTAAGAAAATCTCTGGAAACTGAGTTAACGAGTCAACTCAGTGGATGCAGTTGAGTTTGAGACGAGTTACTCCGGTTTCATTCAGAGAATTGTTTAATGTCAACAAGACAAACAAAAAAAAAAAAAATTACAAAACAATTTAATAATACAAACAATATTTTACATGATCTGCAATAAAATAGTGTGTTTACTTTCTTGAATCCAGGAAGCATCGAGTAAAGAAATCAATTAGAGTCCCTGCGATTAGCTCGAAAATGGCCGATATTCCACCGGACGAGTACTCATGGAGGAAGTATGGTCAAAAACCGATCAAGGGTTCCCCTTTCCCGAGGTGACCTACCGAAAGTCATTTTCTGACCATTGATTCTTGTTGCTGTGAGTCCAATCTGACGGATTCTAATATTTTGGGCTTTTTTATTTTTCCGGTTTATAATTTCCAGGGGTTATTACAAGTGTAGCTCCGTGAGAGGGTGCCCGGCGAGGAAACACGTAGAGCGGGCTACGGACGATACGGCCATGCTGATTGTTACCTATGAAGGGGAGCATCGTCATACCCAACCGGTGATGCCGCAGAACCTGGTCTCTGGTGTAGGCTGTCTTCGAGTCGAAGTAAGAGACGAATAATTATAAAATTAAAAAAAAAAAAAATGGCATTAGGATAAAGACATAGCCTTTTGTAACCTCGCTATGATAATTCAATGTAAATCTTTTTTCTCGTGATTGAAGTAAATTAAAAGTTTTAGTTTCCCGTCATTTAATTGTTGTCTGACCAATTCCTTGATTTTATGTTGACCATTAGGATTGATATAAAAAAAATTACTAACTTTACGTAAATAAAAAATATATTGTTATCTTTAAAATTTAATAATTGGAGTTTGGTAGAAGTTTTTATAATAAATTTATTGTGATGTTAGGTTAAGAGAAGAAAAATCATTATAACAAATGCGTGGTACTAATATGATAACATGTATTGAAATTAAAATGCCTATTAAGGTTCATTTGTGGCGGAGAACTTGTTAGGACAAATGAATTTATGAGTCTTATTAATTTAATTTTATTCAAATAAAATTATAAAAATTTAAAAATAAATTCTAATTAAACTGAAATATAAAATTAGAACTTAACTAATTTTGAGTATTTTATTCCTAAAATTAGAAGCATTTTGAAGGTATAGTTCTTAAAGAAAGAAAGTAGTTGGAATTATTTTTTTTTCTTCGGATTTAATGCAAAACAAAAAAAAAAAAAAAAAAACAAAACAAAGAAAAGTGACCAAATCAAAGAAGAATTGCCGCAAAAAATGTTAATGGTTAGGTCTTCAATCATACTTTGCCAAATCTTTTGTCCTCTCTAACAAATTTTAACATTTTCTCCCATAATAAGCCTAGATCTATACTTCACATCCCCGCTATCCATGCCATCAAGCCCACCAAGAATCCCATTACTTTCAGTGACAGCCCCCACAACAAACTCTTACAGCAACGTACGCTAAAGTGGCAACAACAACTACCCTCGTATCAGCGATAATGACTGTTTTTGCTTTCTTCGTGAATTATGGGAAATAGAGCTTAGAGAGCTGGAAATCAAAGAAGGCCTTGCAACTCCAAGGATAGTCAGATCAGGATGAGATTAGATTAATGCTGAAGATGTTTAATACTTTCCCTTGATAGGGTTTGTGGTGAGACTAAGAAATTTAAGGAGTAGCCTAGGCAAGATTTTGGGTGGCTAGGGTGCCTGATTTGGGAATGAAGAAATTAAAGTTAAGTTATAGTTTTCTTTTTTAATTAACTAAAATTACTTTTTTCATGCTTATATTATATTTTATATATATATATATATATATATATATATATATATAATTTCAAGGTTAACGTCTAAAAAAATCATGGTCTTTGCACATGTTACTAAATAAATTATGAATTTAAAAATTTACAATTTAACTTTTATAAGATTTTTTTCATAACAAATCTGCGATGCTGTTTAGTTGGATGAATGAAAACTATTAAAAGTAGTGATGTGACATGATGGAGAAATAATATTAACTTGTCTTAAAGACAAAATACTAGTAGGATCCACGTAAGCGAAGAAGAAGGTATCAGGCCAATTCATAGTTGGGTTCAACCTAATTGATTTTATTTAATCAACACCATTAAAAGTAATTTTCATTGTTTTAAAAATAAATTTAAACTCTAGTTAAACAACAAAATAAAAACCAAACATAGTCTTAAAAGCCCACTTCTCCGAAAGTAGGCAGCCAAAGTCCTTTTAGTCCTAAAATGGCCATAGAACCCTAAATATTTGGGAGAAAATGTAAAAGAAAGATAGGACTTTAAATGAAGAGTGTGAGATGGAAATTTTGAGTTAGAGAGAGAGAGAGAGAGAGAGAGAGAGAGAGAGAGAGAGAGAGAGAGAAACAAGATTGTAAATCACAACTTCTTTTTAATGTGTTGATTGTGTGAAGATGAAGAAAAGTAGAAGTCTAAACATCATACGTGGAGGGTCATTTGCTACAAGCATGGTAACATGTCACATTCAATGCAACCATGGAGTGAATGCTCAAATTTATACCTCATGGTAACCCTAGACATCAATTTCTTAAATGCCACTACTAAAAAAAAGATGATTACATATTCTTTCAATGGTTTGATTCAAAAATTGGTAAAGTTTACAAGGGGTGATTCTATCATTAAGAGAAGAAATAAAGAATTAAAAGCAACAATTAAAAGTGGAAATGAACATAATAATCTCTTTTCAAATTAAGTTCAAATGATGGAAATAGAATTCGATTTGAAGAAAAAACAAACTCCAACAAATAGTTGAAGAATTGAGTCAATTGAAAGTTGATTGTATTGGACTAAAAGAGATGAACATGTTATTGTTAGAAGAAAATGCTCATTTGAAAGATAATATAAGGCTTTTAATATGGGTATTTGTACTATGTTGATCTTTATTTTTTTTTTATCTTTATTAGTTATTGTTTAATGAAGATATAAATAACAAATTCATATTTTTACTATAATGTTAAAGTGTGAAATTATAAATGAGTATCTCCCTCGAGTGAAAAATCTATGCTTGACATTTCCAAAAAATCATGGAAATTGAAAATCATAAGAAATTAAGAGTATGTTATTAAATTAAGCAGATTGTGTTGATAGACTTGATCGAAAATGTAAATGGCTAACGGAGAAATAAGGAAAGGTAATTACATTAATAAGTTTAATGCACAAAAGACCATTGCTAAGTTAAATGAACAAAAATGAAATCCAACAAGTTTTGGCTTTAACATAATCCTAAGCTACATAATAATCATTCAAGTTTGTTGTCTTAACAAAAACACAAAATAGATAAATTTAGCAAACTACCCAAAAAGCCTAATTCCTTATTTTTATCAACTATATAAATCAATTGGTGCCATTAGGTGGTTGAGTCCCACTTGTGTTAGCTAACTTCTTTTGTCTTGGAGTTTTGGTTTTACTTTAGCTATTAGTCCCAACACCATCACCATTACCTAACTTCTTCTTTCTAATAGTTACATTTAACTATCTAGTAGCCTGAGATATATTAGCATTAATCTTATTTGGACTGAACACCATAGTTTTGGCATGTATGTAAGGCCTAAGAAAAATGAAATAAACATTGAAATATGCATTCATCGCTTTTGTTATATGCCAGGATCAAATTATTAATTAAAAAAAATTTACATTTCAAGTATCCTCAAGTGTACATTTTCAATCTTTGTTGAGAAATGAATCCCATATCCGCTCCTTATTTGTCTCTTTTTTAGTGTAATTTTTTATTCTTTTCATTATAATAGATGATGGATCTAACTCTTGTTGATTAGTTTAACTTCTCTTTATTGCATTTATTCCATTACTTGGTTTTTCTCTCCTTTTTACCTACAAAATCTATGACAATCAACTAGAAACTTACATAGGTTAAAAAAAAATATATTGAAAATGAATTAAAATCATAACTAGTACTTAATTGGCCAAAACTTTTTTGAACTAGTTATGCCTTAGTTATTTATTGTTGGCTACCTTACATTGGCTAGCTTGAATTTCTTTCATTCCTTAGTCTTCCTTTTTTTTCTTGAACCATAACAATAGTCATAATCATTAATAAACATTAAACATGAAAGTCAAAGATTTATCACTTTGGTTTAGTGGCAAATGTCTTACTTAATTTAGTTATCTTTATTGTATTTATACTTAGCTTGATTGTGCTTAATGATTTAAAGTTATTTCCTTCTTTTGTCTTCCTCTCTTCTTAGTTTATAATAAATAAATGTTATTACCAACACATTACTTAGGCTATAAAATGCAATGTTTTTTTTATAATCAATTTGACTTACATATGTACTTAATGGTACAACTGACTTTAGACCATCATTACTTAGGGGCATCATCTCTTGTTATGCCTAAAACACTTGGATCTCTACCTTTGCATCTTAATTTCGACCTTTGGCATATGTCCATACCACTTAGGAGATTCATCTATGTTTCTTCTCTTTGTGCATTTTGGTTTACTAGGCATGGTTTTGAATGGAATGAGTAACATTGTATAATTCTCAATTATAAGCCACATTTTGAATCCATTCAATAGCTCTATTGACTTGTTATATGTTGTTATCTATGTTATATGTTTATAACAATTATTAATAATATTATCTAAATTTTGGCCTTTTAATGATTAATGGATATCACGACATGTTTATGGGGGATCATTATCAAATTCCATTATTTGTAGCCATAAGATTTGGAATCAAGATCTATAACAAACATGTCATCATTACATGACACTTCAAACTTTAAAGTACTATTTGACTTAACTATTCACATTTTAGACTATAACTTAATGTTTTCAAACTTTTTGGGGATATAAGGATAAATGTCATCAAGGCATTGCTCCATCAACTTTTTTCTTTTAATTGTTTCTTTATTTCATTTTAAGTCTTTTCATTAAAGCAACCCTTATATGTTATAACATATTAATGATACTCTTTATGTTAACCTTAACAATGTACCTATTGAAGCATTCAAATATATTGTTGTTTGTCATGTCACATTTGGGTCAAATATTGATGAATGTTTTGACAAACTTCATCTTGTCTTAATCAATGAAATCATCATATACTCATAAGCTCAATTCCTTTATCTCCTTGATAGATTCTCTAAATTGAATTTTGGTTGTGCTTTTAACAATTCTACAACAGCATCGTTATAGTTTATGACCCTCAAACTTGTTGTACCAATTTGCATAGACTTGTTTGGCATAATTTCTATGTTCAACATATGACGACATTTCTTTGGCATAATTAAGAATATCCTACATCAACAAATAATAAAATTTTTTTTAGCAAACATCTTATTTTTCACTTATAAGAATAATTATGAATAAACATTATACTAATTAAATATCATTGAGTATGAGAAGTAATCATACCATTTGTCAATCATTTATGATTGTTTATCCAAGACCAATTGATAAGCCAAGATTTTCCATAAATAACTTAGTAATGTTTTCCTTTGTCACTATTGTCCAAGCAATAAGATACGTTTGATTAATCCTATTCTTGTTTATTACACTTAATAGGGCTCTTTTTAAGAAAGTTTTTAAGAAAAAACCATTAAGTCCTATTATTGGCCTATAACCATCGTTGAAAGTTTCCTTCAACACTTTGAAACTGATATAAAACCTATGACGAAAAATGTTTTAAGGTAAATTTCTATCTTATTTGTCTTTAACTTGAAAAAAATGTTGTGGTTTCTTAGGTTTAACTTTACTTTATAAGATCAAAGTTTGCTATAATATTCTTTAAGTGATCCTATCAACATTAACATTACTTTATCTTTGACCTTATAATAGTGCATTTATGTGAAAATGAGTGCAAATTTCTTATTTATGTCAATCCTTATATTATTAATAAACTAGTTATGATTCCTTTTGAATTTAATTAGATATTCTTTAGCCTACCACTTAAATATTGCCATTTTGTTCATCACTTGACAATGTGTGTGCATTTCAAATGACCATGAAGGTTAACACCTTTCTACCTTAAGTAGCAAAATAGTCTTTATGTACATCCCACAATACACCTAGCTTCCATCATCTTCCCTTTAGTCTTACACCATCTTAAGGGATAACCATTAAGAATAGCATATTTTTAGATACACTTCTTAGATTCCTCAAAGCACATTTTTGTAATGAACTCTAATATCTTATAACCCTAGTTTGGATTATATTGGGATTATATACTTTATAATTCTTCTTTCTTTACATTTATTTTATTTGGATCTTCATTTCATCTTTTTCACTACTTATAAAAGTATTCATATCAACATCAAAATCTTTGTACTCATTTTACATCCATCATCAACATTACTTTACCTCAGATTAACCATAGTCACATCGATAAGTTATGTGGCCTTATTGGTATTGACTTCCTAGTGGGTATAAAATCTTATAGTTCTCATGTTATTTAAGTTTTTTTTTCTTTCTTAGCATTTAAATATTCATCATCATTTATTTACAACTTTTCATTTTCCATGTTATCATTAGTTATGCTCTCATTAGGAGGAATGAAATTATGACTTTCATCACTCTCATCAATATCACCATCATAATACTACTCAAACATAGTATTTAAATCCTTAGTTTTAGGTCCCCTAGCCATTCCTTAGGCTTTCTTCCATTTCCATCACTTTAACCCAAATTAATATTATTAAAACCTTTATCAAACTCATCATTAGCATCAATGATAACATTCTTCATTGACATTAGCAACTTCTTTAAACTAATTACGCTAGATATAATCTTTAACAACTACAACTTTATCAACCCAATGTGTAACATATACCTATACAATGTGTTCTCTATTTACAACCATCTTATCCAATATTTTTAAAAATGGCATATCAAATGTCATTTTCAAAGACTTATTTCTGTTTAAAAATTAATTAGAGAAATTGTAGAGGTAACTTTTTGCATTCTAGTAATAATGTTTTTTCAAAGTAAATTTTATGTATAATATTAATAAATACTTTGTTGTTATGATTTCATAAGTCTTAATATTCCTTTTAACATATAAAACGTCAGGCTCCAGTTCCAATGTCCCACCATGATTAAGAACTAAATTTATCAACATTCTATAAAACAATAAATCTTTTATAGCTTTAGTTTTTCAATTTTTTTAAAAAAAAATTCAAAGACAATTTAACATCCAAGACAAATCCAATAAGTGCTTATAAAATTTTAAAAACCCTAATCTCATTTAAGTTATCATACAGTAGCTTGACCAATAAGACATACAATGAGCAATTTTAAAATAAGTAAATTAGCCTAAAAACCATAATATATACTTTCTTTTTTTTAAATCTAAAGTATTAGTTCATTCAATTATTAAATAAAAATATTAAAGTACATATGAGTTATTATAATATTCAAACATCCATTGAATCCATAATTTTAAAAATTAGATTATATCTAAAATTAAGAAAATCTAATGTTGGTTCATAGTTGCAATCAATTAAACTCTTATTAAACTACAATATACAAAAATTGCATACAAATTTTACCTTAATATGTTAGAATAAGACGAACCCCTCTTTCTAATTGCAAATTAATGTGGATCACTTTATGTCTTCAATGTAGGTATCTTTCAAACCTTTTATCTTCAACTTCTTTCACAGTTTTTCTTGACATTAGAATTTCATTAACCACTTATTCTTCTACTTGCAAGTTCATACCTAACATTTGACCCCATCTTAAGGGCTAATGCTTTTGCTTTTATGGAAAGAATTATTAGGATTAGGTTTTTGATTTATTATGAGAAAATCTTGTTAAAACTAAATTGTGAATTTTTAAAGATTATGTTATATTTGTTAATCTACTCAAAAGTCATGATTTTTTAAGATATTAACCCATAATTTTATTTGAATGAAGTTAAAAAGATTGAACCCAAAAAAATCCATTTAACTTAATAAAATCTCCATATGAGGTGGATCTTATTAAGAATTTTATTTTTAGTTAATGCCATTATATTTGTTTTACCAATGTGTCACATTGTTACTTTTAACAATTTTCATTCACTTGCCTTCATATTAAGGTAAATTTATTATGAAAAAATTCTATAAATTTTTAATTTTTAATTTTAAAATTTATAATATATTTGTTAATTTGTATAAAGTTAAGATATTTCTACTATTCATATTAATTTGGTGGTTTACATTTTTTATTTTATAAAATAAAGAAATGGATCATAAATGACCTTCTAGGAGTGCAATTATGAAGTTGGTTATTGCCATTTAGTATTTGACTAGTGTTAAAGAAACAATTAAATAGGTTAATATAGAATTCCAATTGAATAAGGAAGGGACTAACAAGTAGCTGGCTTTTTGGCCATTTTACAACTTAATGTATAAATTTTCACTTGTCTAATTCATTGATTTTTTTTTTTTAAAGAAAGATTGATATCAATAAAGGTGTTTTTTCTACTCTCGGTCTATGCATAAGCTTAAAAGTTGAAAATGCATGGACCTTAAACTCTTAAGATGAGCATTCAAGTTCTCAAAAGGCTTAAGTTGAATGTTTAGGGTCCTTGCTCCCTACACAAGTGTCTAAGATGAGTATTTAAGTTTTCAAACTCTACAATTGAAGGTCCCTTAGGAACAATAACTATAAAACTTTGGTTATTTAGGGAAATAAAGTTGGACACATTGAGCTTTTCTTCAAAATATGTTGATGCATGTTTGTGTTTACCACATGAGTGAGAAGATTACCTAATCAGGTAAATGTAGTTTTGATCCCATTCAAGGATTCCTGTAATGACTTGCTTAAGGTGTTAAGACCAAGTAAGCTAAATCCAAAGGTTTAGGCCTCATAGGCTCAATGTCTTGGGCTCTATGATTCATTTTAATAATACCCTTATCAACCATTACTCTTAATCTCTCATTATTTGTATTTCGTTAAAAAATTAAGAATAGAGATGTAACATCAATCAGGTGGTCCACATCTAGTGGTGAATCTATGACATTTTTAGGTAAATAGAGGCAATAATTAGTAAAATTGAAAATGAACTATTATTCAAATTTTAAAATTTTCAACTTTAGTTTATTTGATAAATTAATTAGATTAAAATTGAGTTTTAATATTAATGTGGTTGAATAACAAATTGAGTTAAATCAAGTATAAGTTATCTAAATTGAAATTAAAAAAGTTTTAATGAGTAAGAGCTTTTATTGAATTGAACTTATAAGATTTTCTTAAAAGATAGCTCCTTTACCTTTATAATATGTATAAAAGTAATTAAAATTATAAAAATATATTATTATAAATAAAATTAAAATGATAAAGTATATCAATTTTAATAAAATTAGCTAATTAAAATATAAAAGTACTTTATTTAAGTATATAATTTTAAATATATAACTATAATTTGAAAATGAAATAACTAAACCTACCTAACTCACTAAAGGAGTTTCCTAATGAATTTATATATGACCTTTAAATAAGTTATTCATGAATTTAAATGAGTTAAACTTATCATTATTTAAGTTGACATCGTAAATGAGCTTTAAAATGGGGCTCGTCGCTTGTCTATATAGTTAAAAAAAAAAAAAAAGAATGACAATTTCAAAAATGCATAATTTATTTTAATGTTTGATTGAAAGATAAACCACATGATTTAAGAATAAAGGGCATAGCAAACAATATATGCATATTGATAAAAAAAATATTAAAAAATTGAGTGTATAAAACTTTTATGCCTCATAATTTTTTATTTAATAAAAGAATTATTTTCATCTTTACTTTTTAAATTAAATGGGAAAGAATATTCTTCGGTGGAGGAAAGATTAAATTTTAGCCAAATAACTTCAAATTTTTTATATTAAATCCTAATTGTTGGGAAATTTCAGTAAGGACATTTGCCTCTACTCCTCAATATGTAACTCGGCCACTGCCCCCGTCCCAACCTCGCGTCGACTAGCATGGCTTGTGTCGTTGGCACAGCTCGCAACGAACGATAGCAGCCCATGCATGACACATTTTCCTACCAGGGCTTAGGCTAAGATGAGAACCTCCAGCGAGGCGGTTGTGCTTAGGCACGTCCCGTGGCTTGTGTCAATAATCCTTTTGTTTTGTGTGTTGAAAATGTTGTAGGTGGACTAAGGAGAGAAGATATAACTAGTAAACCTGTATTTAAATACTAAAACATTTTTTTAGATGGTTGAATAAGAAAAACGAACTCTAGTTTTACGTGATACAATAATACGAAGAAGAGTATATGATTAAGTGATAGTTTGAAAAAGAACAAAAATATATTTTTAAAAAAAAAATAAACAGTTACACTGTCTTTGTATTTTATTTTAAATTTTAAGCAAAAAAATGAAGGGTTTTTTGTTCTTTAATTACATTTTATCTTCATTTATTTATTTATCTTATATCAAACTATTTTAAGAAAGGAAAGCTTTTAGTTTTTGAAAGCAAATCTAGTCTAAGTGTCTTTTAGAAGACTAAATATTTATATTTTTATTTCTAAAATTTTAGATTCTAATTCTATAAAAAGAAATGCAAGATTTATAAAAATAAAAAATAAAATATTTTTATTGTATAATTTAAAATTTAGTAGATCTTTTTAATAGACTTTAAGGAAAAAGAAAAAAAAAAAAAAAAAAAAAAAGAAAAACCAGTTCAAAAACACAAATTAAATGCAACAGCCAACCCAATCGTGCATGGCTCAGAGTGCCAACAGCCAACGACACGACTTATTTTACACATCTTATTAAGAATGTCATATTAGGTCAAAAAGAAGATACTGGACCCCGATGGAACCCAAACACAAGTTACAAGGTCAAGGGCGGTACTCTAAGCTTCAAGCTAAAGCCTACTACTGTCAAATGGTCTCTCCATCTGAAAAGGTTATATAAACAGTGAGACATTACATTTTGTGATGTCTTTTAATACTTTATAGATATGGAGGATCCATATCGAGATTGCTCATTAGCGTTGATCTAGGACTTTTCATAGTTCTTCTAATTCACTTTATATTGCTAATTAGATTTGCTAAAACTACTCAAATTTGAATGTATCAAAATGATTGAACTCTTCTTCTTTTTTTTTTTTTTTTTTTTTTTTTGTCCCGAAATTTGAAATTTTCTTAATTTGGTTGCAAACAAATTGATTTATTAATGAAGTTCATTTACTCTGTTCTAAAAATATGATAAATACTCAATTATAATTCTCGTAGCAACTATTTCTACCAGTTTGGGACACCACTAGAGGAGAGAAAAATTTTTGATGGGGCAGAGGTTAGGGTACTCAAACATTGCCTCCATAAGAAAATTTTATATGAAAATATACATTAGTTTGAAGAGAATTATTGAGATTAATTTTTGAGTTTGATGAATTCAAGAATCTCTTACACCATTTTAAATAACCAAAAAAAATAAAATAAGATTTTTGTACCACATCTTTAACTTGGTCATGATAAGGAGGGGATGACGTTGAAATAAAAGTAATGAAAAAAAAAAAAATCATGATGAGGAGGTGGGGACAGAATCAAAATCATGGGTTATGATCCACTAATTAGTCTTCTGGGGCCGACGGAATTCGCCGTTCTTTATTGGCCCATGATGCAATCACATTAATCCAAATCCAATCTTGCTGTAGAACGATTTTTCAGCGTTCCTTTTTCTTTTTGGTGGTAGTTTTTAAAGGGTTTTTCCTAACATTGGCGTACATGACGTCTTTATTTTCATTTTATGACTAGCATTTATGCTCACGCTATTGAAGAATTGCAAACAACTTTAATCAGTCAAATATTTAAGCAAGATAAATCATTTTCTTAAAAATCTATTTAATCCGCAATAACAACTAATTTTTAAAATTATTTAAGTTGGTGAGAAATTTTTTGAGCAAATTGGGTGAGAAACTTGGCAGCAATTTTAAGATTTTTATCCCAATAAAACGCAATACATGCCGATTCAAAAGGAGACAAGCTCTCTAAAAAGGTCTAAACTTTTATAAATTGTTTAAATTGAAATTTAAATCTTTTTAAGTTTTTAGGTAAAACTAAATCTTTTATTTATATCTCAAATATTTTTTTTTTCGAAAAAATAATTAATTGTTAAATAAGCATGTTGACCAAATACAATACAATTTTTTGTTTAGTTAAAAAAAAAAAAGGCAACATTGGAGAGAAAGGATGCATACCTATGTAATAAGTAAAAAAAGATAAATAGTGTAAGCAATATTGCTAATCTATGACAGAAAAAGCAACATTATTTCAATGCACAAAAGGTATAGTGGGGGTGTTTCAATGTGTAGACTGGACAGAACCACTAAGAATGAGTCGTGATTACAACCCAAGCACCATCATCAAACTATGTAAAAAACTTGCCTCGTCATCAATCATGCTTCTCTATTCTATGTTAGGTATTTCAAATCATCGCAGACTGCTTGCAGCCAATCCATAATTGCCATGTTATTTTGGATCAACTAGTGCAAGTTGATGGATTGGTCGTGAATTGAGTTTTTTAAAAAGCTGCCATCGATAGTTTAGATGTAGAATGTATGTTGGAATATATGACTTGCATTGGTTAAGTTTATGTAGCTCCCATGTGAAGAACAAACTAACTTGTGCAAATATGGGCTGGAATTCAAAATTTCCATATTTGATTGGATATTCTTAGCCATTAAGAATACATATTCTTAGTAAATAAGAACACGTACTGTTAACTTTTAAGACATGTATTCTTAGCCTTTAAAATTTACTGGGTTGTTTTCTTTGACCATAAACGGAGGAGGGGCAGAGCATAAGAAGAGCATTTGAGAGAGTAAGAGCAAAAATGTAAGCTTTTGTTATTGGTATGTGAGGTTTGAATCTTGTGCATGATCAGTGACTGTCAACTTGGGTGTATTGTGCTTTTGGGTACTGTGAAACTTTAGAATGACACTATAATATGCTCTTATTTGCTTAGTTAATGGATGTTCTTAACCTATATTTGCTCGCGGGCATAGGCTTTAAGCCAAACCATGTAATTTTGTGCGTCCATTTATTTTTTCCTTTTAGCCTTACTCTATTTTGTTGCGTTTATTTCAGTGCTTCCACTGCCCATTTGCATAACAAATTTTTATCAAAGCTGTTTAGCTGTGTTCTTGAGGGGTCCAACTACAATGTCAAGAAAATATTTGAAATCGGGAAGTTTGATCGTCAAGTTAGCTTTCTATCGTGGCAGGTCAAGACAATGTTGACTCCAATTGGTCTGCAAAATGTTTTGCTTGGATCTCGGATCTATTGATATTAAAATTGAAGATGAAGATAAAGTTTTACGACTTTAACGTTCCTTCCCTCCCTCTTGCAAAAAAATTTTAGAGACTCTGCTTTATGGTTTTAAGGGACCATTTTTCTTGCAGATGTTAGACAGCTCTTTTGTGTAGAGAGCTTATTGTATTGATCAAAAAACTACATGACGAGAAGTTTGACGGTCTAATGGATGGTTTCCTCTCAACAGGGAAGTTCTTCAAGGATCCAAGTTCTAGCAACGACAATTGCAAATCCAAGTCTAAATCTAAACATAAATACATGGACCCGTAATTGTAGTCATAAGAAGGGACACATCAAGTCTAAGTGTTTTAAACATAGAAACGAGCAGCAAAACGATAATAACTCTCTGGAGAAGCTAGTTTTGCGGAAGGCGATCTTGGTTCCAAGGTTCTCTTTGTAACAACCGGTGACGGTTTGAGATCCAAATCTCAATGGATCTCAGGCTATAGTTGTTCCTACTACCATATGACTCTTATTTGGGCAATTCTTGATGCTAATGGATACAGATTTTCTACTCAAAATGGAGTTTTGACAATTACCAAAGATAACTTTTATTTTTCTGAAAGCAAATAAAATTGGAGGTCTCTGTGCATTGCAAGGTGTGCCCTTGGAGAAGATTTGTGAAGGAAATTCTGTTTCATGGCTGTCTCGATAGTATTTAAGTTAAGGTGGAGATTGTGACCTGGATTGGTGAAGGTTATGCAACTCCCGCGTGAAAGATAAACAGGATTGTGCAAATTGTGGCTGTGGTGTGCAAATATGGGTTGGAATTCTGTTTCATTACTATCTTGATGTAATTCAAGTTGAGATGGAGATTTGTTGGAATATGTGACTTGAATTGATTGAGGTTACGTAACTCCCACGGGGAAAGGTAAATTGGACGGTGCAAAGTGTGTAACTATGTTATGCAAAACTGCGTTGGAATTCAAAGTTACCATAATTGAGAGCCATTAAAAATAAATATTCTTGGTAATAATAATAAAAAAAAAAATATGCACTCTTAGCTTTTTAAAACATGTATTCTTAACTTGTACGTAATGTATTCTTAGCCTTCGAGATTGACTAGGGTTATTTTCTTTCGAGTTTGCTTTGAATACAGAAAAGGAGAGGGCGGCAAAGCAGAAGAAGGGCATTTGAGAGAATAAGGACAAAAATATAAAGCTTTGTTTTTATTGGGGTGTGGTGTTCGCATCTTCTGCCAACAATAAAAAAAGAAAGGGAGTAAGTGTTAATTTGGATGTATTAAACTTTCGAGTATTGTGAGCCTCTAAAGCGACGTTATAATGTCTCTCATTTATTTTGAGTCTAAAGTTATTTTTTAGTACTAAATATGCTTACTAAGTACGTGCGTTCATTTTTTTTTATTTTTTATTTGTTGAGTCTTCTCTACTTTATTGCATCTATTTCCGTGTTTTTGCCACCCATTTTCATGACAATATGCTTTAAAGCCGGCTAAATCGATTTGCGAATATCCCAAATTGTAATCTTTTAAAGGTAGCAGTTAAAACAGTAAAAAAGGTTTCGAAAGCTAATTAACGCTGTGCATGCCAACCCCGTGTCTTGGCTTTATTATATTTTATAGATAATTGAACCCGTACTCCATCGAACAAATAATAATAATAATAATAATAAAAGAGGGTAACACTGAAACAATTTACATTTTTTTTGGACTAGAATTTTGTTTCATCAATATATCAAACTAAGCATAATTTAAGTACATAATTTTAATTGAACATTTAATTAAAGTTGATAGGCTTATGGTCCAATCGTTTGCAAAGATCCTCTTTTGCCAAGTTCCATTTAACATCTTTATATTTTTAGTTTAGAAGGGAGGACTCTAATTCTTTTCTCGTGGTAGAGTACTGGAAAAAATAAATTAAAAAAAAAAAAATAAAAAAAAAAAAAAAAAAAAAAAAAAAACAAAAAAAAATGCATTAAATAGGAGCCGTTGAGGCTAGAGGCTATAGGCTAGAGAGAGAAACAGCGAAGCTTTTGCGGTGTACCGTCAACGCACTTTAGAATTTCTCTCTTCGCTTCCGACAATGCAAAAACAGTGTAAATTTCCCTATCGCTCTCTCCCAAAATCTTCTCGTCTCACCTGAACTTTTAGGGTTTCTCTTTCCCTGTCTTTGAACTCTGATTCTCTACACAATCTAGTTTTTTAACCTTACTACGCAGCTCGGTCAACTCATCGGGTCAACCCGCTCTCCGGAGTTCCAAAGCCCAAGTGAGTTTATCTACCTCAGAATATAAATTAACTTCCCTCCGGTAGTTGTGGGTTGAGTGTAAGTTTGTGCCTAACTTGTCGGTGTTCAATTGGTTTGGTGAAGTTTTGGTGAAAATATTGAGAAGAATGATGGTTTAGTGTTACGTGAGTCCGGTTTGTTTCCAGCAACTTCTTCGATGAATCCCAGGGATTGCCCATGAACAAACATGGAATCTTGTTTCTGGGTCTAGAGCACTTGAACTTGGTCTTGTCATCTGTCGGTCCATTTAATTGAGTGAAAATTTGACTTTGAATCTTGTGTTTTTTCTTTTGAATTTTTTTTTTTTTTTTTTTGAGGGGGTTGGGGTCGGGGGGGTGGTGGGAGGATTGAAAATAACAAGAGATCTTTGATATTCCAATGGCTGAATCGCTGAAAAGTAATCAGAATCGTGATAATCGGATTCAGCTTTTGATAGCTGCAAATAAGTCATTGAAGCTTGGCTTGGAGAAGTCAAAAGCTATAGGCCTTGCTCTGGAGAAGGCAGGCCCCAGACTGGATGAGATCAACCAAAGGTTGCCTTCTTTAGAGGCTGCTGTTCGCCCTATTCGTGCCAACAAGGATGCCCTAGATGCTGTTGGAGGTCACATTAACCGTGCTGTGGGGCCTGCTGCTGCAGTGCTTAAGGTGTTTGATGCTGTTCATGGGCTAGAAAAGTCTCTCTTATCAGATCCGCGGAGTGATCTACCCGGCTACTTGTCTGTTCTCAAGCGCCTTGAAGAGGCTTTGAAGTTTTTAGGGGATAATTGTGGATTGGCAATTCAGTGGTTAGAGGATATAGTGGAGTACTTGGAGGATAATGCAGTGGCTGATCGGTGGTATCTTTCAAATCTGAAGAAGTCATTGAAGAGTCTTAGAGAATCACAAGCTGACAATAAAAGAGCTAACCTTGATGGGGGGCTTTTAGATGCTGCTTTGGATAAATTGGAAGGAGAGTTTCGGCGGCTTTTATCTGAGCATAGTGCCACTTCCAATGTCATCGCCTGCACCACTTGGTGATCAGGCTGTCATCGCACCATCACCATTGCCTGTAGCTGTGATCCACAAGTTGCAGGCGATTCTTGGTCGTTTGACTGCTAATAATAGGCTTGAAAGGTGTATACTGATCTATGTTGAAGTTCGTAGTTCAAATGTTCGAGCTAGTTTGCAGGCCCTTGACTTGGATTACCTTGAGATCTCAATAGCTGAATTCAATGATGTGCAGAGCATAGAGGGTTATATAGCTAAGTGGGGTAAGCATTTAGAATTTGCAGTGAAGCATTTGCTTGAAGCAGAGTACAATCTCTGTAATGATGTTTTTGAGAGGGTTGGATTGGATGTGTGGGTGGGATGCTTTGCCAAAATAGCTGCACAGGCAGGCATTCTTGCATTTCTTCAGTTTGGGAAAACTGTTACGGAAAGCAAAAAAGATCCCATCAAGCTTTTGAAGCTGTTGGATATATTTGCATCTCTGAACAAATTAAGACTGGATTTCAACAGGCTTTTTGGTGGAGCAGCCTGCACCGAGATCCAAAACCTCACAAGGGATCTCATTAAGGGGGTGATCAATGGGGCATCTGATATTTTCTGGGAACTTCTGGTCCAGGTGGAGTTACAGAGGCAGATCCCACCTCCAGCAGATGCTGGTGTCCCAAGACTAGTGAGCTTTATTACAGATTATTGCAACAAGCTGCTTGGAAATTATTATAAACCTATATTGACACAGGTTCTGGTCATCCATCGAAGTTGGAAGCATGAAAAGTTTCAGGAGAAGCTGCTTGTTAATGAGATATTGAACATAATAAAAGCTATTGAGCTCAATTTGGAGACATGGATGAAGGCTTATGAAGATCCAATCTCATCCAGCCTTTTTGCTATGAACAACCACTACCATTTGTACAAGCATTTGAAAGGAACAAAACTTGGGGATCTTTTGGGGGACTCTTGGTTAAGAGAGCATGAACAGTACAAGGACTATTATGGCACTATCTTCTTGAGAGATAGTTGGGGGAAGCTACCAGGCCATTTAAGTCGGGAAGGTCTGATTCTTTTCTCAGGTGGCCGTGCCACTGCTCGTGACCTTGTCAAGAAAAGGCTTAAAACTTTCAATGAAGCTTTTGACGAAATGTACAAGAAACAGTCAAGCATGATTGTCCCAGAGAGGGATCTCAGGGAGAAGACATGTCAACAGATAGTGCAGGCTGTTGTTCCTCTTTACCGAAGCTATATGCAGAATTATGGGCCCTTGGTTGAGCAAGAAGGATCTTCTGGTAAGTATGCAAAATATACAGTGCAGACTTTGGAGCAAATGCTGTCCTCACTGTTTCTGCCAAAGCCTGGAAGATATTCAAGTTTCAAAGGCAGGCAGCATGGTGAGAAAATCAACAATGTTGTGGCAGATCTTCGTCGTACTGCGTCTGCTGTTGTTTGACCATTCAAAGTTGTTAATTTATGCTGGTTAACCTGAAAGGGAACATTCACTTTCTTGCTAGATAAGCAGTCCTTTTTCCGTACATATTGTTGTCCATGGGATGTGGCACTACTTAATGAATTGCTTTTGAAGAATGACCTTCCTGATAACCTCATCAGATCATTGCCCATGATTTACCCATCAAGTGAAATTTTGCTTGTTGCCTAATACAAAGCAACTTGAGTAACTGATGTGATGCCTACATGGTCCTGCACACTAATGGGATCTTGGGGAGTGCCAGACATCATGGTGAAAGCGGAGGTGACCCGTATCAACCGGTAGATAATGCCCTTGTTATTTTACTTTTCATCTTACAAATTGATTCATTACCAGGAGAAGGTTGTAAAACCATGTAATTGTTAGAGTTCATATATTAATTATTTGTTATGGGTGAGTTATGGGTGATCAGAGGTCTAGCAGGAATCAATTTATACAGTCATTGGAATTCCAATGTCATCGTCAGCATGAGGCTCTTGATGATAATCAGTTGACGTGCAGAGGTTACAGTTTCATTCCAACTTTTGAGCGCACTCACAACACCGGGGCAATAAGTTTTTGCTAGAGGTCATATATTAATTATTTGTAAGACCAGAAGGTTGTAAAACTATGAAATTGCTAGAGTTCATATATTTTAATTATTTGTAAGATAATTGCTGCTCTGTCTAATATGTATTTAACATTTTATTTACTGTTGATCCATCCACCATTGTCTTAGGGTCTGTATCATCTTTGACTTCTTTTTGCAGTTTAGTTAATAAAATTATGCTTTAGCTCTAAGTGGATCTGGTGGCACCTTGGGAGGAGATGATCTCCTCACTGGATACGGGATTTTATTGATTTGGGCTTGTCTGTTTGGCTCTGTTGGGACAAACTCCATTTGTGTGCTTTTTACTGATTGGTTTTCCCGTCGAGGTCTTTGGTGTACATTTCATTGATTGGTTTGGATGATAAACTAAGGTTGCACAATGAAGGAGGGATGGCGCCTGTTAGCGTATTTGCTTCCGCGGACAGAAAATACAGTTCCTTCAGTTGGCCGAGACTCTGAGGGATGCTTCCTGCAAAAACGTTAAAAGTTCGTCTCTGGTATTTTCAGAGAGGTGAAATTGCCAAAAAGCGGAGGGATTCATCCAGTTAGATTACTGAGCCCCGTGCCAATGATGCAAATCTTCGACAAGGTACCAAATTTCGCTTGTCCCGATCAGTTTATTCAAATCGAGAAATTGGTAATTGAAGCTTGGGCAACCAGATATATTTTGCGGGAATTTCACTGTTGAGCATGTTTTGCTCCAAGTGCAGTATCTGTATCCTGCACCAACAGCCTGTTTCTGAAAGAATGTACTGGCTGAAGCTGTAGTTCTGGAGTTGCAATGCTTGAAGAAAGCTCAGGTTCCCCCACGTACGGCGATATGGACCCCGGAGAAGCTGTGAGCCTGGGTGCAGTTGCGTGACTATCTGGTGCCGTTTACCACGTGCAATGCCATGCCACTGGCACAAAAGGACGGATGCGTTTCAGGAACCCATGATGCCAAGACGATCACCAGTGATATTGGCCTTGATTTCAAAAAACTACCAGTTGATCCATTTCCGTACGAGTATAACAAGGAGGCAATCAAATAACCCTCGTTAATGTTACAAAGGTTTGTATAGGGACCAGTTGCGGGGTTCAGTGGTGGTGTCTATGTATATGTGCGGGCTAGCTCAGTGGATGTTCAGCACTCGATTGGGTTTTAAGAGTTTCAAGTCTTACATCATTCATGGACCGATTGACTCATGAGCAATGCCCTCCAGGCCCGCAGTTGAATTCCGAAGTATGCTGACTCCATCCATTTTTCAGTTTATTCTCTCGGTGAGTAAAATTCATTTTCTGTCTCCGTTGTCTTGTATATTGCGCCATTTTTTGAAAGCATTGTTTTTTCATCTGACAATGGGTCCTGGAAGAGAAGCACAAAAGGGCACTGAAACTGTCCCATCAACTCAATCGGCAGGGCATTGTGGCAGTAGCCGGTTAAACATCAATACGTGTGGATAATAAAATTTTAAATTCCAATCACACCTCGAAAGGTAGATGATCGTCCCTTCTCTTTTTTAAGGTACAATTTTCATATAGTTTTTTTTTTTTTTTTCATCGACTTGCATTTGTTTTCTATAAGGATAAGCTCAAAATTAATCCAATTTTTTTAATCTTTTCGATTTTTTTTTCTATCATTTTAGTTTCATATTTTAATTTTTTTAGTTGAGTCTATTTTTACATGAAATTTAATAAAAATTTTAAAAATTATACTTGATCAAATAAAATAAAATAAATGCAAATTATTTTGTCAATTTTAATGGTAAACCTTTGCATGTCTATTTTATGCAATCATATATCTTTTTCACTTTTCAAAACAATATAGGAATGTATTGCAAAAATGTGCAAATGTTAAGAACTAAAATGGACAAAACAATGTGTGCATTCATTGTTTTTTTTTATTTTTTTTGTCCTCTTTTTTTTGTGTATCACGATTTGTGTATCACGATTTATAACGAGTTTACTAATTTCTATTAAAAATGGACTTGTTTGAAATTTTATATATATATATATATATATATATATATAACTGAATGACAACGCTACATTGTATAGCACTACAAAAAAAAAAAAAAAAACTATAAAACTTAATGACTAAAATGTGAATCATTTGATTTATTGTTCAGCAACACAACAGATAGTGTATTGGATTGATTAAATGTTGGAGATGAAAAGGTAGAGAAATTGGAGACAAAGGGGATTGGGCTGAAATGTTGAATAAATAGAGAAAGCAACTACTAACTCTGTTTGGCATTTTGAACAAAACCACAGTTGTCATACTTGGACTGGTCTATAGTCGGTTGGACCAATGAATTAATGACTCAAATTTAAAGCTGGGTCAACTCAATGGTTGAACTGATTGACTTGGAATTGCTTTTTTGTTTTTTTTCCTTAAAATTTAAAGTTTTATATCAAAATATTTTGTGACTAATAAAAATTATATGTAAATTAAAACATTTAAAATATCAAATTTAATATTTATTTTAATTAAAAAATATTTTATTTATAATATCTCACAATATATATTTATATTTAATACTAAAAATAATAATTTTTTTATAAAATATTAAATAAATTTCTGTAAATTTATTTATATAATGTTAAAAAATATGTTTATACTCACTTAAAATTCATTAAATTATAACTATTATAAAAATTATAAAAAATATATTTAAATTAAAAATATCAAATATTATTAACTAATAAGGGAAGTGACCTAACTCCCTCTCTAAGTTGATGACGAGAGCTAGATTTAATAACTATGAGCGAAAATTCAACTTTTGTTTGCAAATATATATTCATATTCCTTTCGATTGTTGCCTTGTTTAAAAACAATGCAATGCAAGTTTGACTACTCAAATTTAGAAACAATTTAATTAGATTGCCCTCAACATAACACTTAATCTAATTATTATTATTATTATTATTATTATTATCATCATTATTTTTGCTTTTAATGATACCATGGATGATCTATTGATTTACCTTTTAAAAGCAAACAAATAATTAGATTAATTGGCACATTGACCTAACTCTAATTAATTTCATCTTAATTGTTTCTAAATTCGGTATGCTAGACTTGCATTGCGTTGGTTTTAAGTAAGAGAACAGTAGAAAGCAATAGGGAATATATAATTGCAGACTAAATTTAAACTTTTCTTAAGAACGCCAAATAAATGTCGTTGTGGTTTCACCTTTTCTTTTCTCTTATTAGCCTAAAATAAACTAATTGGTAGCTAGGTAATTGTTACGTGTTGTGGCGTGGAATTTGAGTTTCATCTAAAATCAAGGGAAAAAGGAACCACTGGTACGGAGGAGTTTTGTTCCCTAATTCATAGCTTTTTTATGGGCGCCAATATCAAGCATAAGAAATTTTGGTGACTTTTACCAAAATTACAAAGAGAAAAGATATTCCATGATGAATTTATGTTAGCATTAGTGCCTCGGAAATATAACATCTAATTTTGAAGTTAAAAAAAATAAAAAATAAAAAAATAGCATGATAATAGCGAGCACAATTATACATATGTGACAAAAGTTGCCTTTGTCTAAGTTGCTCCAAAGTTGATAACTTTAGATACTTTTTCTTTTCAAATTAAACAAAAATGGGTGAATGCACGGTTTCAAGGGAATATGTTTACCTTCATAAAATAATATATGTTTCTTTTGAAAAATTTCTTCTTTTTCTTCTTCTTCTTCTTCTCTCTCTGTTTTTTTTTTTTTTTTTTTTTAAATTTAGCTAAGTTACTGGGGACTAATAGACCATGATGAGTTTATGCTGCATTAATTCTTTCTTGGTAAGCTAGTAGGTGCCGGTTTGGTTTAATATGGGTTGACATGCTATCTAAGCTGTCTTCTTGGTGCTGGTGGTATTGTCGCATCTGGAGACTTTGTATAAGAAAGGAAAACAACATGAGATGAGAGGGCGCAGACCTTTGTCCATCTTTTGACGTACAACTGTATCCACTGTTAACCGCTTTTAATTTCTACCCGCATTTTGATTTTGGCCTTCAGATCAATAGAAATGGCCATATATATGTATATTGACCCCAAAAACAACCCTAGCATCAAAGAAAATTTTCAAACATGGCTCAAACTGTCACATCAACCGAATTAATTTGTAATTATTAATAATAATTTAATTAATTTTATTCTTATTTTTATGTAATTATGATGTTAAAAAATCTTAAATCGTGGTTGATAATTTAATTTAAATATGAAGAATAAATCAATTCAAAATGATTAATTAGCTCATATCTCTATTTTTATATATATATAGACACGTTGTTCTCTCTGTTTTTTTTTTTTTTTTTTTTTCCGATTCCCCCTCCCCTTTACTATTAATACCACCTTTTCATCATTTGTTCTGTTATCTATTTAAACTACAGGAAGATAGATGGATTATTACCATTAGTTATTTTAGTATAACGACATGAGAATGACAATCAGAAAAAAGCAACAACACTTAAAATTCAACACAAGCGTAGATAAAAACAAATATTTATTGCATTATATTGCACTTTACCATTTGCATCCCCGTGACTCAAATAAAAATAGAGAAATTTATATTTTCTAGAGTTCTGTAAGTTTTTTTTTTTTAATAAAAACTGACAGTTCAACACAATTTTTTCATAGTTGTAGCTCAGTAATCTCTCTGAATACAGATAATTAGTTCCGTCTATTGTCAACGAGTCAAAATGTAAATTTTTGGCTGTAAAATTATATATATATTATAACGCTTGCTGGAGAAGATGAATAGATATTAGTAATTACGATTTAATTAATCACATTATTAGTCAATATCATGTAGAATTATATATAATAATTACAAAAGTTATAGAAAATAAAGAATTTTGTGGCAATTATGGCTGAAGTTCTTTATATATTGATGTACCTTTGTTTTATTATTTTTGGTTGCAACTTTTATTCTTAACCATGTCTTCTAATTTCTCCCATTTCCATATTGAATATTTATGTTTATTTTTACTTCAATATGATGAAATAATTTTTCTTTTTTTAATAAATATATATTTTCTTCTTTAATAATTATCTGTTGATTAGTCTATATTTTAGGTAACTTTTGATTTCATTGTCCATTAGGTAACTTTTCTCTTTTGTCCAACTTTATTTGCATTTTTATTAGCATCATTCTCTTGTTTCAGGTATCTGTCACCGATGACACAGTGTATCAAGATATTTTAAAAACTTCAGTACTCCTTATCAGACGACAATATCACTATATTGCAATTCCTTAATATTTAAATAGCTAGAAATCTCATGATTCAATAAATAAATTGTTTAAATTTGATGTTTTCGGGATTGTTGTTCCTAAGATTGGTTGTTCTCAATCATACCTAAGTTGTTTGCAATTTTTGTATAGATTGATATTGCTTATTTCTATTCATATTCTTTTAAGACAGAAATATGATTTCTATTTGTATATTGAAAGAGTGGTGAAAACAAAAGAAACAAAATTGAATTTTGAAATGTGGAAGATAAAATTATCTATAGTTAAATTATGAGAGAAAAGTTATAATGAGCGAGACAATGGAAAATACTTAAAATAAGAGAAAAATAAAAATTAAGACTTAATAATAGAAAATTAGAGGTAAGATGATGAAATTTTTTCTTTATAAATGTACTACATGCTTTCAAGTTTCAATTAATCTATGCTATAAAAAAAAAAAAAAAAAGGCTAAGATTATGTAACTCGATTATCCAGGCATAGCGCGGGATGTAAAACCATTTCTCTCTTATTTAGATTTATTTCCATGCACTATGATTTGAATAAAACAAGCAAATGTTGGATTCTGGTATTTATTTTTACTTTTTTTTTTTTTATATATATTGGTTCCCACATCTTTGTTTAATATGTAACAATATGGGAAACTCATTCTTCTACAAGGAGTGACTAATTAGTGAATATTCAGTTTTAAGTTTGATTTTTAAAATTATTAATTTCTTAAAAATTAATTTTAATACAAAAATTCAAATACTTGAATGTGAGAGAAATTACAATTTTTATGTACTTTTCAAGAAATTTTAATTGTCATTATTATAAAGATAAATGAATGATCATTTAGGATATAGAAATAATCTAGTAACATTAAGTTGAAAATAAATAACTATAAATCTTCAGTTTGGTTTGATTAATGATCATTTCCTAAAATTTAAAAAATTGCAAATGAATGAAAAAAATTAGCTCATAATACTCTTATTAATTATAGAAAAGAAAAGGAAAAATACAAGAAAATGGATAGAAAAATCACCTTTAGTACAACAAAAATATATCTAATAATTTGCCCCCTTGACTTTGCAATCTCAACCCATAAAAAGAAAAATGAAGAGCATTAAAACTCTACATGCGAAAAGCTCATCACATTAATCTCTTAAGTGAAATTACCAAATTTTGCATAAACCCAAGATCAATGACCACCATTAAAAAATGAACTTAACTTTGAATAATTGGATGTTTTAATGGAAAAAAAAAAAGTCATAAGTCTATGTTATGTAAATAAAATTAAAGCAATTGATCTATGCAAAAAAAAAAAAAAAAAATGTGTGAGAAAAAATAATATAATAATTTAATGAAGAACCAAATATCTTTAGTTAATGAAAGAATATTTTATGTTGATGTCAAATAAGTGTAAACATTTTTAAAAGCAACAAGATAGAAAGATTTCATGTAGGGTTAAACTTATATGTTTTGTAAATCATATTATATATTTATTAACTTTGATATATAATCTCTTTATAATGATTTTCTTAGATAACTTATATAAAATTTCATTCATGCCAAAGATCCCTTTTGACATCAATGATGCTTAATTTATGTTAAAAATAACAAAAGCATCATTTTAGTGTTAGGACTTGAGTGAAAATATCTGCTAATTTAGATAACATCACCATTTACTTTGAATCAATATAAGTTTAATATGAAGAGTTATCAAGTATTAAAAGCAAAAAATTGATTATTTTGTGAGGGATTGATTGTCTTGTGTTTATACCCTGTACTGTTAAGTACATTTTTAGCAGTTACTCTTTCATGTATTGTTGAAACAGTGAGAAATATCAATAGGATTTTACTTGTAAATGCACTATTGGACATCTAAAAACACATTTTAAGTAAAAACATGCAAAAGTTAAAGGAAGAAATGTATTCAAGTTATTATTACCCTAAATTATAGATTTTGGATCATATGTAAATCTCTTACATTTATGATACATGCAAGTAATTTTAGTCACAAATAGTTATATAATAGGTAATCAAATTAATTTTTTGTCATTCTTTACTATCAACCATTAAATATTGATTTACAAGATTTAAAAAAAATTATTTTGATAAGAATATATGAAATGCTTGTGAATACAATCATTTAGACGGAAAGCAATTTGCACACTCCATACACTTTAGTTCTAAGGCTACCACATAGTACTATCTAAGCAGTTCTAATTCTACCAATTTAATAGGCTTACGTTTGTGAGCATGCTTCACAAAACAATGATTCAAGGAGGTGGATTCCTTTATTGCTAGGGTTTATTACTGGTAAAGTACCATAATCTTGAAAAATGGAGCCTTAAGCATGAGCTTACATGTAACTTCATGATTAAAGTTAGTAAGAGATAAAATATTTGTTAACTTTTTGATACGTGTGAATAAAATAAGTAAAGAATAAGTTTAGAACATCACATCTCTTCTCTAATTATTAATACTGAGCATTGGCTACTTTAACAAAATGTCATATACCATATTCTTAAAAGCAACTTGTTAATCATCGTTGGAAAATATAAATTTAATTCCATTTAGAGGTAAGGTCATCACCTCTTTTTAAACATGATAACAATATAACATTTATAAAATTTTATACCAAAAATGTCTAAGCCTTGGAATCAAATATAAATTTAATCGTATTAGATATTCTCTTATCTTATACATCAACTCTTGAAAGAAATCAATGTTTTCTTAACAAATTCATATATAAATTCATTCATATCATAAGACATATCATGAAATCAAAAAAGTTTAATTTGTGTTAATGGTAACAAAAAATATCATGTTTAATGCTATAACATGAGTGAAATTTTTGTCAATTAAGGTAACATCCTTAATTTAAATCAAGGTAAGTTATCAATAAAGAGCTATCAAACATTAAAGAGAATAATATAGTTAACTATGTTTGAACTAAGAATAATAAGTGAATATCCAATAGTCATCCCTTTAAATATTGCTAAAGCAAAGAGAAATATGGGTAGGTTTTTGTTTGTAATTACATCCACTAATAGCTACTCAAATTAATCTTTTGTCCTTCTTTACCATTTATTTTTAAGAATTGCGTTACAAAGGTTTGAAGGACATATTTTGTAAGCACCTAGTAGTATTTTTTTCTGTGTGTAGTTTTGCTAACATGCCAAATTGTCCTTATTCCGGCTCAAAGAATGATTATCCTAATGGTTTGAGCATATATACGAGCACTTGTAACTGTGAATCCAATCTCCACAAAGGACAAAATCCTAATGTAACATTAACCTTCTTTCCTAAGCATAACTAAATATGAAAGTAACAATAATTGATCCATAGATATGGAATGTAAAGTTAAATGTATATGTCTTAAAAGATGAGGAATCCATTGACTTTAAAATTTAATATGTTAATAAAGATCTTTTGATAGAATTTATAGATAAACTTTTCCATGCCAAAGACATTTTGTGAAATAAAAAGAATAATAATTAAGTTCGAGATAACAAAACCATCATGGTTCATATAATGACATGAGTAAAAATATTTGCCAACATAGACAATATCTTTACTTACTTTGAATCAAGAGAAGTTATAAAAAGAGCTATTAAACATTAAAAGAAAAAAATTGAGTGAGTTGTGCTTGTAACTACAAATTACTTGAATATCTAATAATCAAAGCACTGCCACGACATAAAGAAATATATGTAAGGCTTTGCTTGTATGTACATTAGTAGATATTAAAAATATACTTTATGATGAAAAATCGTAAGTTAAAGAGAAAAATTTTTCTTTATTTATTATTACTTATCTTTTGCTATACAAAATTTAGATTATATGCAAATGTCTTACATGAGTAACACATCTTAGGTAATTATATCCATTAATTATGACATAATAACTAATCAAACTAATTTCATTATCTTTATTCTCAATTATTGAGAATTGCTTTATAAAAATGCTAAAAGATATTTTGACAAGCATTTTATGACATTTTTTTTATGTACCCTAAAAAAACTCCTAACATAATCAAAGTTTTACTAGTTTTAAGAATCAAAAATGAAAAAAAAAAGGTTTACATATTAACTTAGGAAATGCAAATGACATGATTCTAGAAAGAAGAACATTTAACAATCCAATGAAGGCTATTACTGATAGAAGAGTTTCATTATTGTTATTTAGGCCAAAATAACTTTACTATTTAATAATCATTGGTTGAAAATTTTCAATTTGCTTATTCATCTTTAAAATATATATCTCCTTAATAATTAGTGTCTACTCCATGTATTTTGTTGAAATAGGTTGCATTTAGTACTAATAGTTGAATAAACAATGTAGCAACCATAGCTATACAATATAATAAAGTAAAATATACTCTTACATTAAGTGTTTTAAGCTTAAATAGTACAAATTTATGGTAAAGGTCATGATTAATAGTAAAGTAAGATTTTGTTGAAATAGTTAAATAAACAATGTAACAATCTATACAATATAATAAAGTAGAATATGCTATTACATTAAGTGATTTAAGCTTAAATAGTACGAATTTATGGTAAAGGTCACAATCAATAGTAAAGTAAAATTTGACATTAACTAAAATTCTCTAGCCCATTACAACTTTTTGATATATTCTAATTATTTTGCAAATATGACATATGTAACAACATACATGATAGCCTATGAAATTAGTTTATAGACTTCATTACATTTGACTTAAAGGTGGAGATGATCTTGATTGAGAAAAGTGAGTCAAATGTAACCTTATGAAAAAAGAACATTAATTGGATTTATTTTAATGAATACTAATCATAATCTAACAAACTAAACAAAGTTTACACATATAATTAAATTGAAACATAACAATATAAATTGACACATTACAAGAGTAAGTCTTTTTCTTGATAATTTAGATGATAATAATGTGTATAAACATGATAATATAGATTGGATAAGGTTATAGACAAGCTTAATTAGATAATCTTGATGCTTTAGGAAGTCCAATAATGAAACTAATGATCGAAGGAAAAATGGTTCATACTAAATGTATATCTTGTGGCTTAAAGCTTAAGCAAAATGTTTCAAAACTATATTGATAATAAGGATAAGACATTTATTTCTTCTTATTTTCTTTCCTTATTTTTAACTTGATTACTTTCTTTATTCTTTTCATTGTAATCTACATCTCTTCCAATTTGCTCCATAATTTTCTTTTCAATTTCTTTTTTTTTTTTATTTCTAATCACTCAATTATTATGTCTCATGGATTACTAATAGAATAAAGAACAACAAAGTTAGGCCTTAAGCAATGATTCTAAAAGAGAAACTCTAACTTAATATATCAAAATACTGATATGCATATGAGGTCATGCTAATTATCAATGTTAAGTTATCACTAATAAAGCATAAAAAAAGTTAGCTTTAGTCATTTACTTATTTACTTGAAGCTAGTTCATTAAAAATTTATGAGATTAATTACAAGTAGTTTAATATATTTTTACTTGAAATAAATTTAATCATAAGCAATGATTATATCAATTTGAAACTCTCACTGATATGATAATGATGGACTAGACAACATAAGTTTAATGTGTACTTTGGCTAACCTACCATAAAGCTTTAATTCCAACTCTAAGAATGATTCTCTTAATTTGTTGACTATATGTATAAGCACTTGTAACATAAATCTGATACTAATAAGGGGCATATGCATTGTGAACATAACTTTATCTTTTTTTCTTGAAGCATAACTAAATATAAAAATGACGATTATGAGATAAAAGTATGACACATAAAGTTTAACATATATGTCTTGAAAGATGTAGAATATATTGATTTTAATATATAATAAATTCATAAAAATTTTATTAAATAATTCATATACAAACTTGTCTGCCAAAGACATCTCTCAAAATGAAAGAGAATTAATTTATGTCGAAGATAATAAGAATACCATTTTAATGCTATAATATGAGTAAATATGTTAATCAATTTAGTTAATATCGTCGTTTACCTTGAATCAAGATAATTTATATATGAAGAATTATCAAACATTCAAACATTAAATGAGAATAATTTAATGAGTTATGCTTGTAGCTACAATATTGAGTGAATATCCAATAGTTAATCCTTTAAGTATTGTCAAACTATAAAAAAAAAATATAGGCATGGTCTTTCTTATGAATACACTAATGGATATTAAAAAACATACTTTTAGCAAAAATAAGCAAAAATTAGAGAAAAAAAAAGTGGCTATATTTACTATTACTTACCTTTGAATTACAAAATTTGGGTTATATGTAAAATTTTAATGAGATATAAGTGATGTGTAATCAAATCTATTAATAACTATATAATAGCTAATCAAACTAACTTTTTATCCTCGTTTGCTATCAATCTTTAGAAATTACTTTACAAAGGTTTAAAGGAGGTAACTTGACTAGCACATAGCTTTATAATCATTACACTTGAAAAAAAAAAAAAAACACTCCTTACAGAATTAAATCTTATGGATCTTAAGAGTCCACAAATGAAAATGGAATGGCTTAAAATTTGCTTAAGAAATATAACTATTGAAATTCCAACAAAGAAGGGTGTTCACCTATCTAAATATTAGTAGAGACTTTTGTTTGAAGGAAAAAATATTACTATTATTCGAGTTAGAGCATCTTGTAGTTGTTATTTAAAGATAAAAAATATTTTTTAAAGTGTAATTTTTTTTTATCTTTTTTTAATAACTAAATTTTATTAAATGTTGGCATTATAAGTAAAATATTTAGGGTGTCAATTATAATTTTTTTTTTGTATTATTATGGATTTAAAATACTAACATGTGTTTTACATGTTAAACATGAATGAATCATATACCTTGCAAGATGAAGCTTACTAGTCATACACGTTTAGGGCATTCTTTGTCTCTTAAAGGAGAAAGAAAATTATAATTGATGGACCACTCATACTTAGCCTTTTAATAAACCCAATAAGGGAAGTTTAGATGGCTACCACACGTGTAATTCTAATATGCCCATATCATTAAATTCTAAGGTTATAAGATATTAAATGAGACAAAAATTAGTAGTTTTCTTTTTTCTTTTTTTCTTTTTTTGGAAGAGAGGAGTACAAGATATATTTCTTTAAAATAATATTTATTTTACTCCTTTCCAACTTTAATAAGAGCAAGTTTTTATTATTTTCTTGTATTTATTCAAATGAAAGAAAAAGTACATTGTGAAAATTTTCATATGATGTTGTAATATACCAAGCTTTAATTGATCTCCTCCAAGCTTTGATTTAGCCTTTTATTAAGGTTGTGCATGAACCATTAAAACTATTTATCTCAAAAATAACGTATGATGTCATATTATTCTCTTTAGATGGAGAACATAATTTCTTTTGACATTCTTTAGATGAAGAACATTAATTATAAGGACTTATAAAGTGAAAAAAAAAAAAAAGCTTCATAAGCAAATTGGACTAAATTGAAAATAACTTCTTAGTAGTCAAAATCTATAAATAAGAAAAACACTAATGAAAATAATTAAGGAAAAAAAATCTATCAATAGGAATGACATGGCAAAATTATTGTAACCATTATTCCAAATGGTGATTCTTTCTTATAATAACATATACATTTATAATATTTGAAGGGGGAAAGGGGGCAATTAGTCCCCCTTACCCATTGCATTCGTCCTTATAAGCAAACATGTAATGAATTCCATATTAACTACCATTAAATAAAATGTCATGTAACTTTGAAAAAAAAAATGGATAGAAAATATGAAAGAGAGAGAGATGTGTTTAATGCTGCAAATCCATTCTTCATAAAATTATATATACACCTTTATATGAACAATAAATTAGGGAATTAAATTAACCAACCATGTTAGCCATTTGAAGTTATATGTTACCTTTATGGCAAAACAAAATATTTATTTACCATGGAAGAAAAACCCTTTAATTTGTATATTTTATTGGACTAACATTAAAACTAGTTTATTGTTACAAAGTATAAATAGTGTGAATAATGCAACTTATCCTTAAATTAGTTTACTACACTTTATAAAATTAGTATTTGTTATTTTGACTTACTTTTTTGAATAAGTGAAAATAACTTAATAAAAAAGGCACCAATAATAATAATAATAAGAATAATTATTATTATTATTATTATCATTATTATTTATAGTTATTCTTTTATATTGAGGTAGATTTGCTACAAAAAGTGAGTCAAAATAAAATTTTCTTATAAATTTTTTTTTCTTTTCTATCAATATTATATACTTTATACTAAAATATTTGCATTAAACTAATAAAAAAATAAAATAATGAATATTTTAAAAAAATTAAATGTAAAAGAACTTATGGTAACCCCTTAATAAAAATGTCATCATACTAGAAATAGTGATCTTATATTGATTCATTTCATCCATCTTTCCATTCTAGTATGCTAGTCGTAAGTAGAATAATACAATTATGTTAGTTGACTAAGTTATTCGCCCTTTACTGCATTGAAAAAAAAAAAAGAAATTATATATTTTTTTGAGTTAGAAAGTAATAGGATTGTACCATAATCAATTTGATGGTGTAATAGTGTGGGAATTATAAATACTAAAATCATGAGTTCAAATATTAGTTTACTTACTAATGGTCTCCAGGTTGGAAATAAGTTAAGAGCTTAACTTAGTTTAGAGATAAAAGATAATCTCATGTTTTCTTCAAGAGTTAAAGGTTACATTACCTTACATAATATAATGGGTTCAATTTGGAACATTTGTAGGCACTCAAATTAGTGGTTCAAGTTTCTAAAAGAATTATGGTCTAACTTATCTTTTAATCAAGTCATTGCTTTGGAATGATGATTTTTTTGAGTTAGGGATTTCAAATTTTCTCTTTTTTTGTGGTATATTTATGAATTCAAATACTTTTTTACACATGATCTCTTGGCTTATTTCTTTTATGATAATACATTCCTAAAAATGAAAAGAAGATACTAAAATAACTCTATTGAATTAGCAATACATTTTTTTTACATTGTTATTAGGCTAAGCTTGTTCTTTTTTAGACAATATCTAGATAATATGTATTGATTGTACTTCATTATGATTTTTAATCATTTGAGCTTTTTATTACTTAAGGTCATCAATTTGATTATATTGACTGTGGGCTTTTTTTTTTTTTCTATTTTAGATTAAACAAGTTAATAGATTTGATGATGAGTGCCTACAAAAGCAAGAGAAAGAAAGAAAGACAAAGAGAATAGTGTTGGTGTATACATAGTTAGCTTAGTAAAGCCATCTCTTTAATTCATAGAATATGAGAATCAAATCATTACTGTAAACGTTGTTATTTACTATTTAAGGACTAAAAAATTCCTTTTTTCTATTCTTGTTAGGGACCTTAATATTTTTTTGGTTAACAGATGATTTCTTAACATATCTTTTTTATGGTATTATATTCCTAAAACCCATTATGTAATAATTATTGGCACAAAACTTCTAATCACTTGTTCATCTTCAAGATATGTATCTTTCCCACAACCAATGCCACTCCATTTACTTTAAGGAGATTTAGTAACATTTAACACTAGCAATTGATTAAAAAAAACTAGCAAAAACTTATGTAATATAATAAAGAAAAATATGCTATTGCATCAAACATTTTAAACTCAAAGGGTAAATTTTATGATAAAAGTCATAAATATGTATATATATTATAATATTTTATGTTGACTAAAATTCTTTATCATTTGATGACTTATTTACTCATTATAACATCCAGCAAATATAGCATATGCAACCATGTACATCATGGCCTATTGAATTAGTTCACAGATTTTAGTATATATGACTTCAAAGTGTATATGACCTTATTAGATAAAAGTGATCTAAATGCATACATGTATTAAAGGACATAAATGTAATTTGTTTTAATGAAAACTTATCATAGTCTAGCAAACTAAATAAATCTCATCTATTAAGTTGAATTGAAACATACCCAGACAAATTGCATTCCATAGCATATTGCAAAGGAAAACCTTTCTATTTATAATCTAAATAATAACAATATTTGTAGAAATTAAAATATAGTTTAGACAAGATATGAGATTGGTCTAACAAAACAACTTGACACTCTAGGATGATTGATAATGAAACTAAAGATTAAAGAAAGAAAAGTCCAAGGTAGTGGTTGAAGTAAGAGGTTTTGAGATTGCAATGACAATGAGGTTAAAGTCACTATTTCTTCTTACTTCATTCTATTTATTTGTATTATGATTTCTTTCTTTTTTTCATTTCATTATACTCTTTACCTTCTCTAGTTTGCTACATCATTTTCTTTTCATTTTCTTCTTTTTAAATTTTAAACAAATAACTCAGTGTTTCATTGATCATCAAAAAAGCAATAAAGTCAAGCTTAGAATAATGATTCCAAAAGGAAACCTTTAGCCCAATATATTAAAATAAAATGCAAGTCATTTAAGATGTTAATGTCAAGTCAATGTTAATGGAGCATGAAGAATTTGTGGAAATTATCAGCATGTAATGCAATACATTTTCACTTTGAATGAACTCAAACACAAAAAATAATTAGATTAGTTCAAAACTCTCTTACTAAAATAATAATGAATGATTAAGTTGTTAGTGTATCCTTTTACAACCAATGAATTAGTTACTATTTAAATACATATTTGATATTTTATGCTTGTAATTTTATTAATAAAGACATTCTTCATTTTTAGTATTATTATATAAATGATTTAATTATCATTAATATTAAAGATAAAGTTTATAGAATAAATATATTTTGTAAAAATAATCATAATTAGATCATAATTATAAGATACCTATTACATTAAAATATTATTCATAAATATTTCTAGTTGATGTGTTATCAAAGTTGGAAATTGATATAATCATGAAACTAACACATATTATATTCCTTTTTTTTTTATGAAAAAGGTAGTTAATCTCATAAACTAAAGTATAGGGATAATTGAATAAACATGCAAGTGCTTATTAAATAAACAAATTAACTAAATAAGCATGTTATAAAAATTCTCAAATGAAATATTATTTATATATCTATGAAATTGCTTATGTAAGAATCATATAATGATCAATAAGGTATCTCATATAGAACTTATTATACTTTGATATGGTCTTAATAAAATATCATTTTTGCTTACATTAAGCATGATATAAACTATAAGGAGAAGTGATTAATAAAGGATTCATTGCCCTAAAATAATCATTAGGCAATGTTCCACTATTATTAATGGATATTGATCTAAAATTTCCTTAGCCAATGTAAAATGAATATTGATAAAGAGTTATGATTTAATTCATGAATTTAATAATTTATATTTAGGAATGAACATAATTAGATAAAATAGAGTAAATACTAAATTCATAATTTATATTTTGTTTTAAAATTAGTATGATAAAAAAATTGAATTACATTGAGAGATTGTGTATTGAAGAGGTATGTTCAACCACCTTTTAACACTTCTAATATTTAAGTAGTCATGACATGTAACTAGATATTAATTATAATTTATAAATATTAATTGATTAATAGGTAAATTAGTGATAAATTAAAAGAGTTCATTTATTTAATTCTTTAAAATTATAATTTATATTCATTGTGAACGTGTTTGGATCCTAATTCACATAGATAAAGAAAATTGTAAAAATATAAAATGGTGATCAAATTAAGTTTAACTGAAAGATTTAAGAAACTTGTAAGGTGAAATATGAGAAATTTAAAAATATAGAAACTAAAATACAATTTATAAAAGATTAGTACAAATTTTTAAATTAGGGTTTAGAAATCAAAATCTCTATAAATACCCTTTTAACTAGATGTCCAAAAAACACTAAACATAGTATAATAGTATTAGTCTTCAATTCCTATCTCCACAAAAGGGTTTAGAGAGTAGTTTCCAATAATGATGTTTTGATAGTGGTCATTTGTGAGAACTCATTAAAATGGTTAAAAGAAGAAGAATTAAGTATATTTCAATAATGATTCTATCTTTAAAACTAGATTTGTAATCATATATATCAAACAACTGATCTCTTTTTGGAAATCAATTTTAACAATCCCCACTTTTATTATGCATTTATTTAATAAATATTTATGTAATTCTTAATACTTTTACCATCCAATATGGAAGTCCCTTACTTTTTGAGTCGCATAGTTGTCAACTTTTTATATAGCAAGTGGCATATAGCAAACAAAGTCTAACAAAATTCCAATCCTTCCCTTTTGTTTTTCCTCCAATTACATGCTAATCAATAAATTTGAAGATATGATATTTGGAATAACCTATTAAAATATTAATTAGCACTTCATTCATAATAAAAAACAAAGCCAAACTTACCTAATACTTTTCACAATAGCAATAATACATAAACTTCATGGGTATAGCTTATGAAAGAGACAAGAAAACAACAAAATAAAAGAGTGGATGATTGATGAAAGTAATTACCTAGGAAAATTCTAGACCATGAAATGGTGAATCGATATTTAACAAAGTTCAACCTTTCCATGATCTCTATCTCTTCCTATAATGTTAGAAGTATTCAAAAGTTAATGGGATAGGTAGCTGAGATATTTTAGGGGAGTGAATGAGCAAGAGATATAGTTAACTGGAAAAAGTGGATTCAGTGAAAATACTGATATTTAGTAGTGACCCCATCAAGAACTTTCTTATTTTCAAAATAAAATAGTTAAAGTTATAAAATATTTTAAAACCTAATCTTTCTGAAGCAGTTCCCACAAGTTTTTTTTTAGCTTTGAAATTAAGGAGAAGATATGTAAGAGGTTCTCCCATTAAGCATAATACTTAAACGTATATAAATTTCTATTACCTCTTCTTTGGAGAACTTAATCTCTTTAGGTGAGGATTCAATTAAGTACGTTATACATCAAGAAAAGGGAAATGTAAGAGTGGAAAAGATTCAAAGTGTCTGCAGCCTCTCGTCTGGACTGTTTCCTATGCCTATAGTTTAATGCTGCAGAGCCAGTGTATTAAGGTATCCAACTCATATCTTTGGTCTCCCTCGAATGTTCAATTAATTTATAGTTCTACATTTCTACTTATATAATAGTAAAGGAGACAAGCTCAAAGTAGTTCTAAAATTTTATGATTTTCATTTCCAATTTAGTCTTACACTTTTTCACTTTGTCAATTCAGTCATATACTTTCACATTTTGTTCCATTTATGTCTATTTTTAAATGGAATTTCGTTAATTCATTAAGAATCATATTCCACTAAAACAGAATATACAAAAAAAAAAAAATAAGAAACACGAATTATTTTGTTCATTTTACTCGTAAATTTATTTATATCTGTGCAATATAGTGCTATATCTGTTTTACTTGTCAAAATAGCCATATACTTAATAGGAATATGTTGCAAAAATGTGCAAAGACTCAAAACTAAAATGGACAAAACAATTTGCATATTTCTTCTTCTTTTTTTTTTTTTTTGTCCTTGTTCCTTAAATTTTGGTTAGTTTAAACAGAGTTTTTTTTTATGAGTTTATTAATTTTACAAAAATCGGCTCAATTGAAATAAAAACAAAAGGCATCGAACTAAAATCTATAAAGCTTTAAGAGTAGAATGTGGCTCGTCTGGTTTTCTAACTCTAAAGGGATAGAATAGGGGTTGAGCTCCATGTCCAAATCACTGAAATTTGAGTAGAATTTTTCTCAGCTGCTCAGCCTATATAACCCATAGAACTTTTCAATAGAAAAAAAAAAAAAAGCATAAAAAAAATAAAATGAAGAAGTTAATGTTGTTAGTCCGTAATTTTCAATTCCATGTCAGAACTTCGCTGTTGACCAGATCAATTCCCATTTTCAAACCAACCCACAAAGCAAGTCTATGATTCATTGTATTTCTTGTCACTTAATAGTATTTCACACGGAAATCAGGTTCCGATCCCCCACTTCATCTTGTGGAGAATTCGTGACAACAGGACACGAATAGATTAGAAGCAAATGAGGAGATTGGACTAGTGGCGCACACACTTTGACTTTCTACCCCAACTTTGACGAATCAGCCTATGACAGTCAAATTCTCCTTGTATCCCGCGTTCGTCGTATGTCTTGGCAGACACGGTGCAGTTTCTTTCCTTCTGGCATTAAAATATTGTGTGTCCCTTTTATCTGAGACATTGCCCTTTCAATTAGATAATCGATGACAAAAGCAATGCCCAAAAAAATTCAACTCACCTCACTAATCCCCATAAACCATAATGCATCCTGCCTTCTCTCCTCTTTTTTTTTTTTTTTTTTTAAAAAGAACTCTCCTCATTCTCCTCGTGTTATCAACAATCGGACCATGGAGAAAAAAAAAGAAAAACAAAAATGATGAGAATGGGGATAAGGGCGTTTTGACGAAGTGAATGACAACGACAGGTATAAACGCATATAAGATGGATATGTAAGCTGCCTAGGATTGGACCGGCCGAGAATGATATGCTTCACTTCATTTGCAGATAAGAAAATAAGATTTTAAGCCTATGTACTCATCTTGTTTATCACTTTTGTTTTGACCCCTAATTTCACGGTATTCATCACTTTTTTTTATTATTATTATTGTTTTTTTTCTTGTTTTAACGCGGAGCGGAGAAGGCGAAGTTTGAGGTGGCACAGCCTGTCTACGTTGGCAAAACTATTTAGCCAAATAGAATCGATGTTAATTCGTCAATAGATTGGCCTCCTGGGATGAGACACCTTTTGATGTATCGAGGAGAAAAATAAATAAATAAATATATATATATATATATATATATATATATATAGAGAGAGAGAGAGAGAGAGAGAGAGAGAGAGAGAGAGAGATCTAAGGGGGAGGATGGCTGGCTCATATATTTGGTAGATTAAGAACCTGCGCTTCTGGGTATGTTGCTCGGAGCCAGAGATGATGGTTTTTTTTTTTTTTTCTCTTTTTCTCTGAATGGTAAGTGTGAATTCATTTTCTTCCGAAATATTAAGGATGCATGAGGTGACGAAGGGTTGTTGGATTTTTACCTACTGATTGATGTTAATGGTTGTTGATTGCTAATAGATACTGGTGAATATAATAAAAGTGTAATGCTTATAGGATTGATATTGTCAACGATTCTTTAGATAGTAAAATAATTATTTTAAACATTTATTTTTTTTTATTATTTAAGTAAATATGATTTATCGTGATAATTTAGTACATGAATTACTTAAATTAATTTCTTAACTTATCAACGGGTGACAAAAAAAAAATATATATTATTTAATAAACAAATCTTGTGTTGTTGTTAATGTTGGGAGACGCTCTATTGAGAGTTGAATAAACGATTAATGGTCCGAAAAATTTAAACAAACGCCTTTATTCCTTGAAAAATAAAACTAAATCTAAAGACATGCAAGGGACAGATCCACAATTTGGATTAGAGACTTAATTGCACAGATTTAGTTTCCATTCATATAATAATCCCCTCATAAATAGAAAAAAAAATAGGAATAAAGAATATTCATCACTCATAATGGAAAGGCAAAAAAATAAAAGGCAATATTGAGAAATTATTATTATTATTATTATTTTATCCAATCTTACGATTTGTTTGTTTGTAAGCATGATCGAATTAGGCAACCGAGAATAAGAGGACACAAACCAACTAGTGGTCTGGTTGTAAGGTCCCATCCATGATTAATGAAAGATCGCAACCATCGCATGATGCTTCTTTTTCTAATCCCCAAAAGCTTTTAAACTTTTATTATTATTATTTTTTTTTTTTTTGAGCAATTTTAAAACGTATTCTTTTGTAATAATTAGATTATCGATGCATAGGAGATAAGATCGTGGGGGCATTCTTGGCATTGAACTAAATACACCAAATCCCTGTCAATTAATTCGCATTATTTAATTGTCTCTCGTCAATCAAAGACGTATTACAGTATCTGTCTGCCAACAAGGAAAAAATCCGAAAAATTCGTCCTTCTATAATCTAAATAAAAATTAAATTAGTGTTTATCGCGGCAACCGGCATATTTTGCCTTTAATTAAAAAAAGGAGTCTCTATCTAACAAACGTTTGCATCCTATAATAATTTATATTTTATATTTTAAAATATAATAAAAATTTTATTATAATTAACAATTATTAATCACGTACAATGACAATTTCGAGAAGACACGTCAATCTATTTCTCAAGATTTAAAAAAAATAATAACAACTATTATTCAAAAATAATTTAATTTTTAAAATATATTTATAATAATTAATTAAAATAAAAAAAAATTATCAATTAATAATTTATTAATAAAAATATTATTAAATATTATTTATATATATATATATATATATTTATAAATTAATCTGTATTTATTACGAATTTTTATGATATTTTCATTAAATTAAAAATTAAAAGAAAAATTTTAGTAATTTTAAATTAATAAAAAAATATAACAAAAATTTTTGTTTCATTTAATTAATTTTATTACAAAAAATAATTTAAATATAAAAAATATTTTTAATATATTTTTTTAAAAATATTTATAATAATAATAATAATATATATATATATATATATATAATTTTTTTAAATATAATAATATTTTATTAATATTTATTTAATTATTATTATTATATTACAATTATTTTTTAAAATATTAAAATAAAATAAATAAATATATAAAATAATATTTTAATAAAATTAATTATAATTTTTTATTTTTAAAAAAAAAAAAATTATAATTAAATTAAAAAAAATTAATTTATATCGATTTAATTAATTAATTAAAAAATTAAATTTTATTAATTAAAATTTTAATTTAATTTATTTTTAATTATATATTTAATTAATAAAAAATTTAAATTAAATTAAAAATTTAATTATTTTTAAATTAAAATTATTATTATTATTATTATTTTATTATATATATATATATATTAAAAATTAATTCTAATACTTTTTTTATTAATTCATCTATTTTTTTTTCTGTTAATTTACTATTAAATGCTACATATTATATCAATTAATTGATCTTAATTTTTTATAAAAATTTGACACTTAAAAAATTTTTTAAAAGAAATTTTAAAAAATATAAAAAAATTTAAAATAAAATATAAAAATTAATATAAAATATAAAAATATTTTTTTAAAAATTTTATTATGTAAAATAGAAAAAAATTTCTATTTGTTTTCCACTTTTAAACATTTTTTTTAAAAGTAAAAATATTTTCAATTGAAAATTCTCTCTTTTACATAATATATCTTTTTCTTTCGTATTTGTTTAAAATATTCTCATATTTTTTTCTTGAATTTTTTATTTTTTAAATTTGATTTGAGTTTTTTTTTTAATTTCAAAATTTTATTAAAAATTTCAAACTTTTAAAAATATTTTTTATACCTATTTTTAAATTTTTAAAATTTTTAAAAATTTTTTCAACTTTTTAAATTTATAAATTTTTAAAAAAATTTTAAATTTATTTTATTTTAAAAAATTTTTAAATTTTAAATATTTTTAAAAATATCACATTAAAAAAAAAAAAATGACATCTTAGTTGACATCAACCAACTAACCAAAAAGAATTGAATGAGCTGGCGGAAAAAATATTGTCCTCTGCCTTTTGCCTATTCCTTTAAATATTCAAAAGGAAAGAAACATCCACCAAATATTTAGCGTTTCTGGGATTGGATCAGCCTTAACGTCCAAGAAAAACGAAAAAAACAAAAATCAACTTGAACTTCCAAGGGAGGTCGCCAGTCGTTAAAAGCGGAGACAGGATAAGGCGGGGTTGAGGAAAATAACGTGTTTTTCGGTGAGTGACTGCCAAGTCAGTAGGAAGATGTCCTAACCTAAAAGGCTCGCGGCGGACCCTAAAATTCCCAATTAAGCAAAAAAAACTGTATATTACATTTATACGGATAAATATCTCACATTGGCCCTACAATCCTATTCACCATGTCCCGATTCCTCTACATCCATGCATGCATATATACATAAATATATTTAACATAAATTCATGTTGCCGTATATATAAATTAAATTAAGAATTAATTATTTAACATTATAATAAATTTTTATTAATTTTTTAAAATTATTTTTTATATTAATATCATTAATTATAATTATTATTTATTTTTATTTTTTTATTAAATTTATCTGTTATTTTTAGTTAAATATTATATATAATTTAAAATGTTAACTAAGATAATACATAAATAATTTAAATGTAAATAATTTTTAAAAAAATACATTTTAATTATTAAATTTAAATTTTAAAAATTTTATTATTAATAATAATTGATATATTTTTTATTCTAAAATATTAGATTTTTTTATTTTTTTAAATTAAAAAATTAATATTTAATATATCATATTATTAATATTTATTATTTTATATTAAAAATTATATAATAAATTTAATTTAAAAATAAAAAAATATTTTAAATAAATAATATTAATTTTAAAATATTTTTTAAAAATTTAATAATATAAGAATAATTTTAAAAAATTATTTAATAAAAATCATTATAGGATTACTGTATATATAAATCTAATACACAGACTGTATTATAAGTATAAATATAAATTTTCTCCCCTTTTCTCTCTCTCTCTCTCTCTCTCTCTCTCGCTCGATCTCTAGTTGAGAGGTCTCCTTTTTCCTAACCTCACCAAATCTTTCCCTGTTATCCTGCGCACTTTTCTAACATCCTTAATTAAAATTATCTATTTTTCTCTCTCCTCTCACCTCTTCTCTTTCTCCGTTTAGCTCCTGCCCTGTTTCTTTCTGTGTCAATGGCCGATTGATGACAGCAAACCTCGTCTGGAAGCCCGAGGGACAGTCAAGGCGGAGAGGAAAAGGGTAAATTAGTCAACGAAAAAGAGATTGAAGTGTTTCCTTAATTTGTTCCAAAAAAATCTGAACAATAATGGAGTTGCTGGTGGGTCCTACCCTCGCCATCGACGTTCCTTCGCCAGCTGGTTACGTTGTGCCTCAGAAGGATAACCCACCCGCCCTTTTCTCGGAAGAGGAGGCAGATAGGCGTCCGGAGAAGGTGCTGATCGCGATGGGGATTAGGTCGGGTAGCACCGAGGATTCGTCGGAGAGCTCGTCATCTATTGGAGCTCCGGATGATAGCGAAGTGGAAGAAGACGACAGCGTCGTTTCGTCATCCAAAGAAGGGCTGGGCTCTATGGAAACCTTGGATGATTCTCTTCCAATAAAGTGAGTTCATTTACAATTTTCCTTTTCTTCTACAGACTATACGTGTTTGCGTGTGCGCGCGTGCGTGTGTATCGCCACGTTTTGGTATTAATTGAATTTGCTTTGTTTTCACTTATGTAATTCGGTTCTACTAATCGGAGAAACAGTTGGGTCTTCTGCTATTTTTTGGGTACATATCCGCCTTTTTTGTTTAAAGAAATGAATTTCCCTCTTTTTGTTATTGCATGATCATCGTCAAATTCATAATTTGATTTTGTTTTCGGGGTCAAAAAGCTTAAACTAAATTTAACGAAAAAACTTTGTTTAATTGATTGATTGGTTGGTTGCAGGAGGGGATTGTCAAATCACTTCTCCGGAAAATCAAAGTCGTTTGCGGATTTATCATATGTGAATTCGGTGGCCAGTGCCAAGGATCTGGAAAAGCCAGAAAACCCGTTCAACAAGAGGAGGAGAATTCTGATGGCGAACAAGTGGTCAAGGAAATCGTCTTTCTACAGTTGGCACAACCCAAAATCCATGCCTCTTCTTGCCTTGAACGAAGATGAACAAGAAGATGGAGATGTAGATGGAGATGACGAGAGTCCAGCATCATCATCATCTCCACCTCAAAGTCATCAAGAAGGGCAAGACAAGCTATTTATGTCACCTAAATTGCAAGGGAGGAAGTTCAACACTGTTTCTCTCAAATCCCAAAGTTGTTTCTCCCTTACAGATCTAGGACTCCAACATCATCAATAACAGCACCATCTTCGTGTCTCTTTTATCTTCTTTTTCGCGTTTTTTTTTTTTTTTCTAAATTAGCTTCTGTAGCTTTTCTTTCCTATGGTCCCATCTATGGAAAAACTAGTTTTCTTTTTTTTTTTTTCTTCTTCTTACTTATCAATAAATAACTATATCTTCGGTCCAAGTTTTGTTTAATTTATTTTTTCTTTTTTATTTTTGAGTTTCCGCCCGAACAGATAATGGCTGTGGATGGATTACTTGTGATACGGTCAATACTCTTTTCATGAAAAGACAAAAGTAGCCCCCGTCTAAGACTGTTGCTCAGTCGCAACATAGAGAATAGTGGCACGGATCTGTCAGCCATGAGCTACGAAGCTACACTTTAATTGACTGGTATACGTCTCCGTTGGTAACAAAAGCACATTAAAATAATGTTTTTTATTTTAAATTTTATTTATTTGTAAACAATAAATAATAAGCTTCTTTGATTAAATTTTCCAAAGGATAAAGTTAAAAATTAAAAGACACGGTATCTCCCTCAAGTCGAACAAGCAACAGCACAGCACGACTGTACCACACACTCTTGTGATTCTTTCTACCGATTTTATTTGTTGTTTACTAGTACAACATTGCGTGCCAACTATCAATCACTTATTCAATTCGACACATCTTATCTTTTGGAACTGGAGGAGGCTTCTCCGCATCAAATGGATATGCAGGGAATTTATCACAGCCACACTTGCACGCTCTGATGCTTCTATGCGTACACGTGTATCGATGCTAGAACCTTTTTGCCAGGGATGGCTCGTTGCAAAGATGTATCGTTTCTGTGACGTCCCTTTCACGAACCAATGTTGTGGGAAGCTGGGGGATTCACAGTTCGCATCAAGCATTTGATTGAAGAGCATACGTACCAGCCAATAGGTTTATATGAGATGCGGATAAGGAGACGGCCACAATTTCTTTTTTCATTTGTTTTGTTTTTTTTTTTTTTTTTTTCAAAAGGCAAGGACTAGTAGGGACTATAAATGGGGCCTAGGCAAGAATGAGTAGGTGGCAGGCGGAGACGGGACAACATTCAATAAACAAGAAAAATATCACCATATATCATGAATGGGATAAGCTTTAGTACGTCAGTACCTCACGATTATTAATGAAGGTGGGTTTGTCAGGACCTCATGATGTTTAGGCCACTAGAAAAATGCGTTTCGCGTAATATCTTCAGTTGCTAAATAGAAATAATCTTATTACTTTCAAAACATAACGGAAATAAAAGTTAGAGAGAGAGAGAGAGAGAGAGAGAGAGAGAGAGAGAGAGAGAGGGAGAGGGAGAAAGGAGAACGAGAGGAGAGAGTGAGAGAGAGAAAGAGAGCAATTGTGAGGAAAAGACAGTGATCAGAGAGAGCGACACAGATCCAATGCATATTGTCAAGGAAATGAATTTTCGTAATGCGTTTTAATGAGATTTGGGATGAACCATCAAAGAGTTTTTATTCTTTAAGATTCTTACAATTATATCATAAATTGTTTAATACTTTCAAATTAATCTTAATTTTTTTATTTTTATTTTATATTAATCTTTTATATATATCTCTTTTCAAAATATGTTTTAAAAATATAAAAATATATCTTTGTTTATATTTTATTTAATTTTCTTTTTTTTACAGCAAAAAGAACAAAAATTCTAATTTTTTTTTTATAAATTTTAAAAAGTTGATCAAATTTAAGATTTTGATTTTTTAATAAGTAGAAATAAGAGAGAATTAATAAAACATACATATAAATATATTTTAAAAATGTATTTTAAGTTTTTTATATAATTTTTGTTAAGTCAAATTATGTATATCATAGTATGATCAAATTCTGTTTAAAATAATTCATACACAATAAAAATTAAAGATTTAGAACTAATTTAAGAATTTTAAAAATAACATTCATAAAAATTTAAGATATTTCGAAAACTTATTTCGGTGAGATTTTGTTAACACTCAGATGGGTCAAGTTAGATCAGGCGTACGTATTAAGGTAAAGCAGCAACATATCAATCAACCAAGGTATACAAAAGAGTGAAGTAGTCCGATACAGAACATCGGCCGAAGAGGGCTTTGATTAGGCACTACTAATATTAGGGAGCTCCCTCTCAACAAACACGACAACTTGTAAATTAAGTAGGATCCAGCCCCACCGATTTAATGCATAGCAAAGGGTGATTAAGCGACATGTGTCCTAACTTGTAAAAGGAGTAAGAGAATATCCGAAGAATCCGAGAATGAGACGACGCCGCTCAAATCAACGCCCTACAGGCTAAACCCTCTTTTATTTTCCTGTTTTTTTTTTTTATTATTTTTTTTCTTTAGATTTAGAAGTGGTTGTATCTTTCTATCTTTGCACGCATGAGAAACTTGAATTGTAGGTCCCTACCACAGCTCAGCCTATATTTTGGTATTAGTAAAAGTTTTAAAAATTAGATTAAATTGATTAGTTATAATAATAAAATTTTATTATAATTTAATTTATTATAAAAATTATTATGTTTAAAAATTAGTGAATAAATTAATAAATTAAATTATAAACAAGTGAATTAATTATATATTTTTTAATTTAATTAATTTAAAAAATTTATAAAAAATTAACAAAATAATTTTTTATATTTTAATTTTTTAAAAAATAAAAATTATATTATTAAATTTTATATATAATATTAAATATTAATTTTATCAATTTAATTTTAATTAAAATAATTTAACTAATAAAATTATAAATTACTAAGTTTTTTGATTTAATAAATTATTCAATTCTCAAAACATTTGTATTAGTTCTTAGGCGTTAGGGAGTAGTCAATTGTATCGGCCTCGTGTGTTGTTGACTGGTTCACTCGTTCCATCCTACCTATACTGACTAATTGTCTTTTTGTTTTTTCCATATTTATTTGTTTATTAAAAAATTATTAAATTATTAAGTTACTTAAATTTTATAAATTTTATTTTTTCTTCTGTTACAAAATTAGAAGTAAAATTTAAAAATATAAGCCTAAATTGTTAACTATTCGTGGGTGTCTTCTCATAAACTGATTGATTGCCAAATGAGTGGGTGTGTTGAATGACCTGCACGCCTGTGGCTCTGCGCCGGTACATGCACTCAGGTCTGGGCTAGTTTTCTGGCGCCACGTGAGTTCCAGGCTCAGGATATAACTCCCCCGACTTTCTCGTGAATCAAAAACTCCTTCAAATTCGAGTCCAGTTATTAAATAAGAGAATCCGCTGCATGGTTTTGAGCCAGTCAGAATTAAATTGCTCATTCTTTTTGAGTGATTGACTTGTCCTTCTAGCTTTTGGAGGACCCCCCCCCCGGTTTGGGTCAGCAAAATGCGTTAGGATTTGGTGGACCGAACTCTTATCCATCTTTCTGACCCTCAAAGCCAATCACTTCTCTAACATCAACTGGCACTCTTTGACATTTCTTCCCCACGCCTCTCCCTTCGACCACATCGTATCGAGTTAAGTCAAGATATACGACCAGCAAAACTACTGTTCGGTCTGGAAGAAGGCTCCAGTCCCCAGCTACGACCACAGAAAATTCAAATTGTTTTCGACGTGAAAACAGGTTCACACTCTCCCTGAAGTAAAGAATGGTAGTGTCGGAGCTTGTCCCCGGCCATGGGCAGACATGCCATCGTTGTCGAGCTTGTGTCTATCGTTGGGTGACTCGATCGGGGACTCGCAGTGGGCTAATGGGTTGCTAATAATGGGCGTTGGGGCCCATTTCCTACTTCCTCCCACCCCCATCATTTCATTGATTTATCTGGTCCAACATAGGCCTTCGAACAAGGGCACTGGGCCCAATAAGCCTTTGGTAAATGGCCGAGCTTGTTTCTCGGGGCAAATACGTGTCGGTTATATCAGGTTAATGGCCGCTCTCGTGTCGTCGTGTCGTTTCGCTGCCTCTCAGCTTCATCTACTACACCACCACCACCAGTCGTCGGTACCTAAGATTAGGGTTAGAGATCTCTGTATTCCCTACCGTCTCTTTGTCACGACTCGGAAACGGACGAAACTCGGTGGATTGAACTCAATGAGTCAGACAGCGTCCGAGTCAGAATCAACCGCTGGGCTTCCCAATTGCGAAACCGACGGTGTGAAGGGAGACGGATCCAGTGACGTCCTGGTTCAGTACGTGGTGCTGCGGCGGGACCTAATAGACACGTGGCCGCTGGGGAGCGTGGTCACTCAGGGATGCCATGCCTCCGTGGCTGCCATCTGGGCCCACAGGGACGATCCTCAAACTCTCCGCTATTGTAGCCCTGAAAGCATCGAGTCAATGCACAAGGTGATTAAAACTTTCACTTCCTATCTTTGTTTTTTTTTGTTTAATTCTTTCCAAATCGCCGTCTGAAGTTTCGTTAACCTTTTTTCTTTTCTTTGTGTGTGTGGGGGGGGGGATTTCAGGTCACGCTGGAGGTGAAGGGAGAGCTGCAGATTTTGAACTTTTCAGAAAAGCTCGTTGCTGGAGGCATTGATCATAAACTGTGGATTGAACAACCTGAAAACATTCCAACTTGCCTAGCTACCAAACCCTATCCCAAGTCGATTGCCTCGTTGTTTTTCAAAAAATTGAAACTTTGCAAGTGACCCCCTTTTTCAAATTCTCGCTTATTCGAAGGCCAAACCATGATGTGTGGCATGGCATTGGGTGGAGCTCGCCTTCTGTTTTGAGTTTAGTATTATTCTCTGTGCTGTTGCTAATGTTTTCTGTTGAGCATTCTCACTTCATAGCATGGTAAAAATCTTTTCATTAATAAATTAGATAGAAGTAATGAAGAAAAATGTTGAGCAATAAGGGGTATAAGATCAAGTACTTTGACTCGGATGATAAGGTTGTTATGAGTCAATAGGGTTTAATGCCTCCAATGATAAAGACAAGTTTGTGAGGAGGAAGAGCAAAGTTCCTACGTATAATTCTCAATCAAAAAATCCTTCACTTGCTATTGGGATGAGGTTTGAGGATGCTAATCAATTCAAAGAGGTCTTAGTGAAGTTACTCAATTGCTAATAAAGAGAAAATCGAAAGGAATAGCTAAATTCTAATGAGAGACTATTGTAAGGCTCGTAATTGTCTATGAAAGGTCCTGATGGCAATGTCTAGCAAACATGTTTTGAGGTTAGCTAAATTGCCTAAAGAAGATTACAACTGCACAAAGGTGTTTAAGAATAAAAAGGCAACTAAGAGGTAGTTAGCAAATAATGTTTTTCAAAATTTGGAAAGGATTGAAACAATCAAGTTTTTAGATATGCAACAAATGTATAAATTAGGGGTTGCAACAAACAAGAGTTTTTTCTATTTTTTTCCTCCCAAATTGAGTGTACAACCTTTACCTTTCTTTTGGGTAAACCAGGGTCGTAGAGAGGCGTCTTACATGGCAAGGAGAGAGAGCAGGAGGAGAGATATTGTTGAAGGGAATAAAAACTGGCACATTCATGAGTGCCACATCATGCCATTGAAATGACATAGACAAGTGATTTGCCCCGCATGTGAGGTTGGATGGCTGAGATTGGATGACTAGGCGAGCTAGGTTTTAACGCTTCAAAGGACGCGTCGTCGCCACTTAATTAGATAATCTTTGATAAAATTAGAGTTATAGATTTAATTCTGAAATTAGATAAAAGTAACATTAATTAGCCTTTTTCAAGGTTACTGATAGATTTAAAATTTTTAAAAGTTAATGACAAAAGATATTCCTATCCCGTTTAAAATTCCTCTCCTCCCTCACGTGCACACATAAGCATGAGATTTAAGAGTAGATCTATGCAAGAGCCGAATAAAGGCAGAGAAGACGAAAGAATCCACCACCAGTGCCATTGTCGTGGCAGCCAGCGGCAAGCATTACCCCATCCGAGAGTCCATAGTGCAACTTTTGCCAGTCTTAACTTCCCCTAATTCAGGCTTAAGTGACAAGGTTTAGATCATTAGTCTTAATGAGAGAAACTTCTTGAGAGCCAACACAAACATTTATTACTTCGCCGAGGCGGCAACTCGGTGAACGATGTCAATCAAAACACCAATACTGAAGAAGCATTCGAGGCCGAGACAGAATACCAGCCACATTAAAATCACTTAATTACAAAAAAAAATTCTCCGGTTGTGAACTCGACTACAAAATAAGATTGAACTCAATGCTACAGGAAAAACAAGGATAAAATCCCGTTTTAACAAGTAAATATGCGTAACTTTGCCACTGTTCGGCAATCTGTAACTCTGGAATAATGGCTCTAAATACAAATAATGCATGCTCTACTCAGTCGCCCTCCTATAGCAGGGCCATGGACAAAACTGCCACAGAGAACCTTTCAGCCCAGATGCCAAGTTGCCGGTACCCTCAATGCTGCAAAAGAATTGGCAAGTCGCTTCAACAGAGCTTGCAAGTTAAGAGCAAGAACGTAAATAAGGTTGCCAAATTATAATAACAGGATCGACAATTACCAATGGAAATCAAGATGATAAAGCTAACACACCCTCAATCAACTGCCTTCCTTCTGCTTGAGTGTGATTTTATCCCCCAGACTGAGAGCAATCCCCTGGGTCTTGCTCCTTATCCTAATGTACCCACTAAGCTTCCCATCTGCCAGTTTCTCAATGCTTACATTCACCAAAGCATCCTCCCCAAACACACTCTTAGCATACAAGTTAGCTGCAAGAAATCCACACTCACCATCAAGTGCAGACCTGAAACTCAACAGGCCAACAATACACCTAGTCAAATACCACTTTACCATAAAAGAGAGAAAACATGAATATCCCCAGTATTTTTTTCCAAAACAAATAGCAGGAGAGGACAAGTATCCGATAAGTCACAGTGTTGTTATAAGTTTGCAACTTACGGAGCAGTTAGACACTTCATATTGGTGGATTTGATTATGTGGTCAAGGAATTCCTTCTCATCCTGAATTATTGTGTTAACAGCAACCTGCAACACAATTTACAGATGACATTTAAAGACAAATAGGTCAACCAGACACAACAAGTGGATGAACAGAATCATGCCAAAGCCGAAAAAAAGGAAGCATTTAACCACAGAGGGCAAGAATAAAAAGCGCTAATCTGTTGAAGCATATGGCACTGTTCAGTTAGAATGACGACGTCAAATTGAACTGTGTTTATGGATGTATATGCTCTTGCAGCTAGCCCTAATGAGTACAAATAAAACCATGTAAAATTCCCCACTCACTCAGCATTTTAGCTAAGTACCTTCTGACCAATTTGTGACAGTACCCCTAGCTTATCAATTCCCAAAAAATGGTATCCCACCACATAATGCTCTCACACCATGGAGTTTGAGGAAGACTCAAATGTACACAGTTTTGCCCTCATTGCCTTAGAGGCTGTTTCTACAATTCAAACCTATGACCTCTGAGTCAAAATTGAGTAATCTTACTATTACACCAAAGCTTGCCCTTAAGCTTACCAATTCAATAGTCATAAAATGCATCCCTGGCATCATGGCAAGAAATACAATTTGAAAAACCTCTAGTTACTGAAGAAGCCAAGAGATTAAAAAAGAGGCAGAATAAATTAAAATGATGTACCTTGTTTCCCATTCAAACTCTGCCCACATTGTCCTAAAAGCTGCATCTGTACAAACAGCAGGAGAAATATAGTCCATAATATCAATGTGGATATCATTAAGGACAACAACTGTCCTGTCAAGCACATTTGATGTTTCATAGACAATGTTCCCAAATATAACACCAGTCTCAGTTGAGGACACCTTGATGTTGGCCTTTATTTGCTTGCTTGATTCTGGAGCTAGGGTATAATTCTGTGGGCGCTCAACAAGTTTAAGGTCACCCATAGTTGCCAACTCCAAACATAAGTTCTGGAGAGTTTCCTTAGTCCGGTTGATAACGGTAACATCAAGCACAATATCATAGTGATGAACTGTCACATATGCCTCGGCATATACAGGGTCACTAAATCCTGTTAGTTGTAGGATGCGATTAAGCTTATTTGCATCATCCCCATCCTGCATGAACTCTCCAGTCGCACGTTTCAAATCATCTTGAACTTCATCTTCCAGCTCCAGCTGACTCATACCCTGGAAGTCAGATTAAGTCAGGAATTGTGGGATCAAAAGTAATAGTCACTGCTATGTTCTAAGAAACCATTTGAAGAAACACAGGATAACTCAAGATTCAAATACAAAACTAAAATAACATTAAGCATGAAAGTATGGATGCATAGATGAATCAACTTAAAACAAGCAGATGCAGAGATGAATCAACTTAAAACATGTAAACCATCATACTGTTGTTTTAGTTAACATTCACACTCATAGATTTAATAGTTCCCATATATGATTGAGAGTTAGCTACATGAATCATTCTCGACAGGTTTAGTGTGAGATGTAGGTGTTATAATCCCTCCTAACTAAAGATTCTCAAGGCAACCAAGGTTGTTCTCTTCCACTCCTCTCACTACCCACCTACATTTGGGTCCCTTTTTTATTTGGAGCATTTGCAGGTTCAGATTAGATGTGTCCACACCAACACAAATGCCACTGCCTCAGCTTATCTCCAATTGTTACTACGTCTACTATACCATGTATATCCTTATTATTGATTTGGTACTTCCTAGAGTTGTCACAAATCCATCTGCACATTCACATCTCTACTCACTCGTCTTCTGGACATTAATTTTTGACAGCTCAACAATCACTATTTCATGGAATTGTTGGCTTGTTTTATAGAATTTACGCTTCCAACTTCATGAAAATTTTAGAATAACACAAAAATCCAATCACATCTTCATTCTAGTTGTTAGCTTCATCATATGAAAAAACATCTTCTATATTGTTTTCCTTCTAAATAATATACCCTAAACAATAAAATTGGTTGAATTGAGAAAAATCTGCACCATTTACTATAATTGTGTGTCTCATAGTTCTCCTAACATCAATACAATGACAATGGATATATTATGTTTTTGAACAACTCAACCTCAAACCCTAACAACTCTAGGATATCCCTCCATAATCCTAATGTGCAGTCTAATCTTCCTTAGTTTCATCTATTAAAATGATATCATCTACAAAAAAGATACACCAAAAAATTTAACCTAGCAACTAATGTTTAATGTCAAACACAAGCCATCATCCAAAATTCACACATTCTAAAAATGCATGACTCTCAATGGAAGGAAGGTTGGACAAATATCTTTCAGAAGGATAAATTTTATATCAGACATTGCAAAATGAAAGGCATGCCCTATACTTCACAAAGAAAATTCCACCTTCTCACATTGAACTCAGGCAAAAAAGTACTTAGGCAATAATAAGAGAGACAGAGGACCAAAAATGCTGAGGTACCAAAAAGCTACAGATTAATATAAATAAAGGTTTGTTACCTTCCTACTCTTCAAATGGTAGAAGTCAATAAGATCATCTGGCTGTGCATTAGAAACCTGAGCCTTCGCCTTTAGTTCCTCAGTTTCCCTCAACTGTTTGTCTGCAAGCATCTTCACAAAACTTTGTCGGCAAGACTGCAACCAAATTTTCCTGACATCATCTCCAGTATTGCACAGTAGTCTTATGCACAGGACAATCCTATCATAAGAATCACTATCAATTGGGTGTGGCAGAATGGGAGATTGACCTAGCTGTAGCATAGAGACCATAATCAACAAAGCTTGTGTGGATGACTTATTCACTTCAACCTTAGAAGGCTGCACCTCCTCTAATCTCAGAACAAGCTTTGTCAGAGTGCATGCCATGACTGCTCCAAGAAAAAAATCACCAGTGAGTAGAAGAGATCTTAAATTACCAGATGCCAGTGACCCATGAACAAGAGTTGGGGGAGAAAAAGCAGTTTCAGAGGCAGCACTCTGTGTGGCATAAGTCCCATCAGCAAGAATAGCTGGTCTTCTAGAAGAAACATGATTGGAAGTGACTTGTTGAGTCATCTTCAAAGCATCAGTAGCTTCTGGCTCTTCTGAAGCTGAGAAAAATGGTAACTCTCCAAGGCATTGCTTGATGGTTGCTAGGCCACTCTCAACTTCAGAAAGGGACAGGCAATACTCTCCAATGATCCAAAGAGCACAAGAGCAAACCCTTGCAGCACGTATCTGGTAGAAAATGTCCAAGAGCCTTATTATTATTGACACCCTTAGTTTAGGATTAGTTTCAATTATCTCTCGGACAAAAACAATAACATCAATAGCCGAAGCAACGTTACTATCTCCCAAGAAATCCATCAAGAGATGAACAACTGTGCTTGCCACCTCCGGGAACTTAATAGCACAAGAATGTATGGCCTGAATAAGCATTTGTCTGTACTCACCGTTCTTCTCAAGCTCTCCTCCTTGAGTCTTAACAACTTCCTTCTTCAACATCAAGACAACTTCATTGATGTTCCGTGGGGTGATCAAATCAAGAACAATATCAAGTGTCTTCCTCCGAATGTCAAGATTTGGACTGGACAGTGCCCTAAGAACATCCATAACTGTATCAACCATAATATCCCTATGAGAAGACTTAAGCTCAATCAGCCGGTCAAGAACAATTAGTTTCACATTGTTATCACTCTGAGAAAGAAGAAGCTGGCAATAAGTATTGGCAGCAGCTCTAATTGCAGTAGGTGCAGATGACAAAGAAACAAGTGTACCAGCACATTCATAAATAACTGCACTAGAGGGAGCATTCAACAAAGATATAATGATCTTAATGTACTTCCCCTTCTCCCCACGATTTGTTCTGCAAACCTTCCGAATTAACTCCAACACAACCATCTGAAGCAATTCACCCCAATCAGAAATCCTGTCAACATGGGTCAAGAGGTAATTAATGGCTCGATCCTGTGCACAGTTAAAGAGCATAAGAAATGCATTCCTCTTAGCTGATTGATCCTGCTCTGTTGTAAGAACCTTCTCAATCATTTCAGGTGCATCAACCAAAAGCTGCTCCCCCTGGGGAAGCTTATATATAGACATCACAGCTAAAATAGCATTCCTCCTGATGAAAGGATGTCTATGCTCCAGGTTTTGCAAAACTGAAGGGATCAATGGTTCAATTATATCTACCTCATTCAAGCGACAAAGAAATCTCAAGGTAACTCCACGGATGTATTCATTTGGATGCTGAAGATTGTTCCTCAAATTCTGGCATATCAAGATCATTTCTGGCAGGACCTTACCCTTGGAATCAGTTTTGTCAATAATCTCCAAATACAGAAGCAAGAGTTTTTGGACTGTGTGGTCTTCTGAAGGCAACACATATCTGACAATTGTAATGAAAAGCTGAGGCAGGGTTTCACCATTAAGCAAAAGACTGATTGCCTTCCTCATGGCATCAATTTTAGCTCCATCATCATTGCCTTCAAGATCTTCCTTAATCTCATTTGCCATTGCCGGCGTTCCTTTATCAAAGTGAACAAGCAGTGTACAAGATTTCTCCATCTCCTATTTGTTTCTGATAATGCAATAAATTCACTTTCATTAAATAAAACAATAAATGAATTTGAAAAACTCACTCAATACAAAACAACGTCTTAACCCCAAATTTGATTCAGGCCAGCTACATGAATCTTTTCACTCCATTCCATTCCATTGCAAGAACCTCTTCAACAAAAGAATATCCAATGAGGTTCACTGCAGCGGTGCTCAACCTAGCCTTCCCTATCCTGAGCGTTCAATGCACTACAGAAAGAACAGGTAATAGCATTCCCAGTAATAGTCGTTGACCTAAAACTTCAAGCACTTTTGAGCAAAATAAAATGGTTAAAGAGTCCATTTCATTTACTGTTCAACTGTCTCATCCAACTCCAATCTTCTTTGAATGTTCAAAAAACATAAAAAAAAACTCTTACTCCATTAGCTTGGAATCAAATCACTTCTCGCAACCCAAACAAAAGAAAACAATAATTTCCCTCACAATCCAGAAATGAACATTTCCATACATAAGGACAGTGAGGGTACATGAATTTAGTTATCATTTCACATTTTCATATTGATTTTCCCATTTATAGCCACATGAACTTACAAACATTAATTAAACATTGAAGGATAAAAATAACCAGCCAACTAAAACAAGAATTACAGTTTTGATAAAGGACGACAACCAAGACACAATTTCAATAAGGGAAATACAATACCTAATCATTCCCGTTCATGGACCTTTGGAAACAAAAAATGATATCTTCACAGAATTTATAACAATAAACAAATCACTGTAAAATGAAGATGGAATTTAAAAAAGATAACAAAAAGATAACAAAGAACGAAGCAAAGCTTTTTAATAGAGCCCAGATAAAAGTGCATTCTAACTCCGAAATTAAATCTCTTCCTGCCATATAGTGCGTTAGATATTATTAGATCTGAACACAACCACTTCGTAAGTAAAAAGGGATCCAATCGAATCGAATAAAGACAACACAGTGATATATCCCTACCAAAATAAACAAACAAAAGAGATCTAAGCTATGACATTGCGGGACGAACGAGTACATATCGGATCAGATGAGGCAAAAGAATAATTCGGTGTATCCTAGATCAGAGAACAGAGAAACAATAATAATCATAATAAAATAAAAGCAAATGAACACCTCAGATCTTTTGGCAACGGCTAGTAATGCAATTTCCAACTTAGCAACAACGAAGCTCCGAATTCCAAAAACAGATCTAAACAGATTTAGAGAAAAAAACAAAAAACAAAACAAAAGAAAACAAAACCGAGAGCCAAAGGAGGTGGAGATTGAATGAGAAATAGTCGTGTTCAGTTCAATTTCTGCCATCATCCAAGAAACTAAGCAAGCAATGGAGAGAAATCGAACCTTTGTGGCGAAAGGATCGAAGGTGAAGAGAGCGAGTTATGCGAGAAGGAAATCGGTTGGCTTACTCAATTCGAACAGGTCTGCCTGGGAGAGAGACTCAAAGCATGATCAAAATGAGGGTCGGGGGAGGAGTGAAAATGAAATTTTTGATAGCTCTCAAGAATCAGATCCAAAAGACCTAATCCTCTCCCTTGAGCGTGTGCTTAATTAATACCCAAGCAAGCAGTGGGAAGAAACGATTTTCATTTAATCATAAAGTGTGACTTTAAACTCTGATTTGCCCTCATTTATTTATTTATTTGTTTATTTAAAGCGTAAAATGAGTCACGCTTTATTGCCTCGGCGTTATGGCTTGGGTAGTTAGCCATTGAGCCCAACCCAAAAGAAGCCCAATTTTATATTAAAAATAAAAGAAAAGCACTTCTGAAGGCATTGTGTCAGATTCAATGCCATCTCCTTGCATTCGCTGCGTTGTTGACCGTCCCTTAACAAAATTAGATCTCAGGGACTTTTATTCTTTTTATTTTTGGCTATTACATTGTGTGCTTCTTCAGATTGGAGACTTTCCAATAAATGAGTTTCAAAAATTTTTAGATCACTTGATAAATAGGATTTAACATTTTGCCAATAGATTTAAACTAAAAGGGAATTGCGTTGGCCAAAATTTTAAATCTTCAATGATTCAGACATCGTGCTAAAAAGAAAACAGAGCGGATGACCTACTTTACAAGGACTATTAAAAGATGGTTATGACCGAATTATTATGAAGAACATAAATAAAAAGGGGCGTCATTAAAATAATCGGAAAATAATTCATTTTTTGGTTTAATTTGGGAAAAAGTTTTTTATGCACCGACAAATGATTGTTCTTGGTTCCCTTCAGAACTATGCTGTGCGTTAAAACTTCGACCATTACTGCGTGTGCCGGGGCCCCTCTCAAAATGATGATCCATGCGTGTTCATCATTTTATATTCGTGTAGGTGTCTCCTACCATGAAATGCCATTGTAATAATGCCTCAGACATCAAAGGGTTTGCGGAATGCCGTGTTTGATGTGTCTTAACTATTAGGAACTTTCTTCCTCTGTTCCTTCCTCGTACCCTTTCCATCGAGTTCCGTTCATTGTAAGCTTCCCGATGTGTGTATGTACAGGCAGTTATAAGTGGCAACTCCTAGAGCGTCGTCGACAATATCTGGTGCCCCACAACATTGAAAATTCAAAGCCAAGGCTCCCTTCGTCTTAAATGGAGCAAGAAGCTTTTGCTGTTCATGGACGCTCGAGGAGGAAATTGTGGTTCTATTCGTTCACGAAAACAATTATGAGGAATCTATTTTTGGGTGGCGGCGATGACAGGAAGCCATGTAATGCAATGGCCTGCAGTGCCTTGCATTGAGCTATGACCATGGCAGTGTCATGGGGAAAAGCCTTTGTAAATGACATTAATGTAGTTTTCTCTTTAGTCAGAAGTTTTGAATGAATAATATTATAATATTTTAAAATAATATTTGTATTAAAAATTTAATTATAATATTATTTAATTAATGAAAAATAAATTTATATATTAATGTATTATTAAATATTATAATTTCAAAGATAATTTATGTGTTGATGAATATATTTAATTTAAATTATAAAATTATATAGTTACCTCTCTTCTTAATATATACAATAAATTTATTTAAAAATATATGATTATAATAAAAATTTAAAAATAAAATTGATTATTAAATTAACACTAATTTTAAATTTTTTAAAAATTTAGTAATAAAATTAAGTATATTATTTATAATATTATTTATATAAATATATTTAATTTTAATATTTGAAGAAATAAAATTTTTGATAATCAATTTAATTGAAAAAAATAGCGAGGATTTATATTTATATTTGCTGTTGAGTTCTTTTATGTATATAATGCGACATGACCAATAGAATTGAAATATTCTTTAATTTAAGAGAGCCGAAGGGCTTAGTTTAAGCGGACAACCAATTGTCTATTATTGTGTAAGTCAAAAGGACTCTACATCTTTTGTGATAATGTGCCACTTATGTAAATAAAAAAATAAAAAATAAAATAAATAAATTTGAAGGCTTTGGTTTGGCCAATGGGCATACATAGAAGGAATTGTTCAATCCCTTGTATAAAGAAATGAAGCCGAAATAAGGAGTTGTAAATTCCTTAATTAATATAAGTGGTGGCCGAATGTAACTTAAGGAAGTATAATTTCTTTTTGGTGAAGGGCGATGACCTATGTCTAAATGAAATAATAATAATAATAATAATAATAATAATAAAGAGTCATTATGTTTTGATCGATAGTCACGCTGCAAGAAATATGAGTTAATTATATTAAGGATTATACGACATGTTTTAATTTCTTTGCTTTGGCACTTACGTGGATTTTGAAAAATTCAATTTATGATATATCTTACGTAATTGTAAGCATGTCTATGTGTGTATAGCCACCGAGCAATAATGTTATTTATGATCCAATGTATAATGACCTATGACCGGTATGTTATAATTTTTTGTTAATAAATATTGGATTGTATTTTTATATGCATGGATTAAGTTATAGTTTGTTAGTGATTAAAGTGACCGAATTAATATATTTAATGTTAAACATATGTTATAATTATAGTTAGATTGTCATTAAAATAATTAAATTAGTATATTTAATGACACATATAAATAAATAATTTATATATAATTTTAATAAAATACTTATAAATAAAGAATAATTAGATAAATTAATTAATTACTTTAATTATTAAAATTTTGTAATTTATTTAAAAGTAAATTATTATTTTATAATTAATAATATAATTAAAAAATATTAATTTTTTTATTAAATAAATATATTTATTTAAAGATATCAAATCTATTTAATTAAAAATATTTAATTAGCTATTGAAGTTAATAATATTATTTATGATAATATATATATAAATTATATAAAGATTATATAACCATAATTTGAGAATTATAAAAAAACTGATAATATAATTTTCGTTTAAAAATGATGATGAAATTCATTGGAATAATGAATATCAACATGTAAGTATAAATAAATTAAGATAAATATTTCTTTATCTATAATATTTTATTCATCCACTATGATATCAAATGTTATTTTAAAAATTAAAAAATATTTGAATGAAGAGATATTTTTTGGAAAAACTAATTTACAACTAATTAATGTAAATAAATTACAATATGTAGATTCAAAAAATCTCAAAAAAAAAAAAAGAAGAGATTTTTAGATGATTATGTGATTTATTTGAAAGAGTCAAGATTTTGATTCTAAAATCAATTAACATTTAATTTTATTTTCACATGTCTTAGAAAGTGTTAATTAAAAATAATTATGACATTGGTGGATTAATATGATTTAGAATTATACCAAATGTATGTAAAAATCATTTTTTTTTTTCTTAATAGAATTTTTGAAGAGAAAATTTATATTGATCAACATAAGGTTTTTTCTTCTATAAAAAGTAAGGATCAAATAGTATATAAACTAAAAAAATTAATATATGGACTAAAACAAGTTTTGCTATAATTATATATTAAATTTTATAATATCATAATATCTTTTAAATTCAAAAAAGAATATTATTAATAGTTGTATATATCTAAAGATCAATAAAAGTAAATTTATTTTCTAGTCTAGTCTTATATGTGAATGATATATCACTTATTGTTAATGTTTTAAATATATTGTATGAAATTAAAGAATTTTTTTGAAAGAATTTTATAATGAAAAATATAAGAGAGATATTTTATATGATATGAATAAAAATATTTTGTAATGGATTACAATAAATATGAATTATCTTAGAGTAGCAAATTAAGAAAATTTTAAAGAAATTTAATGTAAATAATTATTCCCTTAGAGTTATCATCTTATATAAAGATCACAAATTTAATTTCAAGTAATATTCCAAAAAGGAAGTGGAATGTAATGAAATGAAATCAATTAAATATATTTTTGTAGTTGGTAGCTTAAAGTATTTATTAGTTTATATTAGATCAAATATCAATTTCGAAATGTTTGACTAATGTAAAAATAATCCTAAAAAGGGTAATTAGAAAGTTAAAAAAAAAATGTATTAAGGCATCTACAACAAATAAATAATTACATGCTTACATATAGAAAAATCAACTACTTAGATATAATTATATATTTTAATTTAAACTTTGCTAGATGTATTAATAACACAAATTCACTTTTGGTTATTTGGTCTTAATAGAAAAAGGAGCAAGATTATGAAATGATGAAAAACTATTATCATTAGTTTACTTATTATAAAAGTAAAGTTTATGGTATGATTTAAAATTATAATTTATAATTTATAGCTATGGAATTTAATTTTAAAACTTAAAGTTTCAATATTATAACTAAACTGCTAAAAATTTATGTAATAACTTTACAACAATATTTTTCTCCAAATTATCAAATACTTAAAAAGTAACAAATTTAATGAAAATTGAAATATTTTATCATTAAATAAAAAGTTCAACTATAAAAATTATTTATAAAATATTAATTGATCTCATAATAGTAAATTAATATAAAAATTTATAATTGTTATAATGTAGAAAATATATTTTCAAAATAAGTCTTAATTGTATTAATGAGAAATGATTATATATGATGTAATGTCACTTTAAGTTTACTAATATATTTCTAACATATATTATGTATTTTTTTGTTATTTTATAATTATATACACATTATTAGTTTAAAAATTAATATAAAAGTTTAGATGAGATATTATTATAAATTATTATAAAATTATATATATATCTTGTAAATATGATGAATTTTTACATGTTGTAGTATATAAAAATAAGTATTCTATATAAATAAGGTATAAATTTTATAATTTATATATAATAATTTATAATATTATAACATTATAATAAAATTATAAGAAATTGTTATTATTATTTGAATATAATAATTAATATAATAGATTTTAAAAAAAATAATAAAATTTTTTAATTAATAATATTAAAATATTTTAAAATAATATTTTTATTAAAAATTTAATTAGAAATTAATTTTTGAATTAAAATAAATTTTTTAAGACATATTAATAAATTTAATTTTTACTTACGCATAGTTATTTATAATATTATTTATATAAATATATTTAATTTTAAAATTTAAAATATTAAAATTTATTAAGATAAATTTATTAAGAAATCAAATTTTTTTTCTTCAAATTTTTGTAATGAAAGTCGGTAAAATTATTGATATTAATGCATTTATGGTACAAGTTCCTACCAATCTTTTATTTCCACATTTTCCGATCGACTCAAGATAACTCCAGTGTCGCTATTCGTACTACCAACTTGATTTAATTTAACTAAATCGTTGCTAGCTTGTAACTTAAAATTATTTTTCCTCTGATTAAATATTTATAAATTACTTTGGCACTTGCAGAAGCATGACTGGGCCCTGCAAAAAGACAAAATAAGAGTCCACCGCTTCCGCAAATCAATGATGCATTTAGCGCACTGACTACAAAGTGATCACTTACGTCCATACGCTACACGATAGAAAAGGCCAATGATCTTCCCATTAGCATCAATTAAGTCTCTTCTTTTTCTAACAAATTTATCATTAAAGAATTCCGTAAGGACCACAGCACTGCTGAAAATATTGGGCATAATCGGAAAGAAAAGGAAGCGAAAAATGAAAGTCATAAAGATTCCATGACTTCAACAATGGAGCTAAACCCATTTATTTAAAAGCATGCTTAACAACGTAAAATTAAGCTAATCAAGGGGCATCAAGTACAGATCAACTCCCTCCCCACTATGGACTTTGCAACAATAAAGTCAAAGAATTAGGCATAAAGCACTTGACAATTAGAAGGGCAAAAATCCCGAAAAGCTTCCGGAGCAGCCATAACCTTCCATTCTACAACGAACACCGCTTTCTTTGCTTCGTACACGCTTCCGATGGCTACATTCAGTCCTTGAGACACTACGTAGACTTTTCCTTCGACTCCGCTCACAGCGAAAGGCCTCTCCATTGCCTCGCGTGGGAATTTGTCCCCACCTACATACTGCCACGTGTCCAGATCAGCTAAGTACACTTTCATCGGACAGTCACAGTGCTCCGATATCACAAAAAGCTTTTCATCTATTACCATGCTTAATCCAGTCCACCCTGCTCTCATCCCATCACTCATCTGCTGCCACGTGTCTCTTTCCGGGTCGTAAACCCCACCCCTTGGGGAGCGGATGAAAGGCCACGTCCACCCTTCAGTGACATACATTCTGCTGCCTACAACAGCTGAATCGTACCTTGCTAACCCCAGGCTCATTTTGGCGACTGGAGTCCAAGCGTTGCTATCGGGGCAGTAACACTCCCCGGTTGTGATCGAGCTGCTAACGCCGGACCCACATCCTCCCACGGCAATGATCTTACAATTAACATTTCCAACAGCAAAGAACGATCTTGGGGTTATCATGGGAGCCCCTTTGGACCATTGATTCGTTGATGTGCAGTAGGTTAAGGTAGTATCCATGGAAATTTCTGTATCTGACCGCATGCCACCCAAAACAAAAAGCTTACCCTGACGTGGGGCCGAGGTGCACGCGAACCCCGGCGGGCGCACGGCCTTGGGGCAAGGCATGGGAGGTAAGACAAACCAGCGGCCAGACCGCAGGTCCAGCGCTTGCCATTGAATCCTGGCCGTTGATTTGTGGAACGCAAATACAAAGAGGTAGGGCAAAGAGAGTGACAGAGATCTCTTACACATCAAAAACCTGGGATCTGTTATGACTCTGTTCCAGGAACAACAAACTGAACGTACCAAAGCTTGGTATGGATACGGGACACAAAGAAGGCAAAGCTCCCCGACATCATCCGGCAGACCTGGAATCAACGGCTCAGAATTCTCGTTGCCTTCTTCGTGGCTTTTACCTTCTCGTCTGGGTGAAGCTTTGTGTGTTGCCATTGGGACAGCTAGAGTGCCTAAAATGTTCTCCATTGAAATGGAGCTTTCTTTTTCTCTGCTTCCCTTCGTCCCCTAATTAGGAAAAAGATAAAGTAATCAGAAGGCAATTAAAATATACGGAGCGGTTTGGCTTGCCAAATTAAGGCCGTTTCAGCTCCTTTAATATCTGAATACTGTTGGGTAGGGTTGAATTTGGGTGTTTTTTGTTTTTTTGTTTTTTTTTTTGGGTCAAGAAATCAAAGCACATGTAGCTTTCAAATTATAAGTTGTGAATTTCCGCATGTAATTAAGAAAGAGCACTGTTACTAGAAAGCCGTATCTTAAGCGTGGCTGAGAGTGATTTATTAAAATAATATATTTTTTATAATTAATATAAATAAATTATATGATATGTACAAAAATATATAAAATATGTAAAATATAAAATAAAATGTGAATAAAAGTATGTGAAAAGTGAAAAAATAATAATAATTCATGATATTAAAATTTCACCAGTTTTAATACACATATTTTTTAACTTATTTACATATTTTTTTAGTCTCTCTATGCATTGTGTAAATTTTATAAAAAAAAGTTTTTAAAATTTTAAAAATATTATTTTATGATACGTAAGCTCACAAATGACGTCATTTATGAATCATGCGTCGATATCCGTCGGCGGTACCATTTCCCATTAAGAAAATGGGGCCCCGCCACGTAGATTGCGTGTCAGAGCAAGTATGGCCGGTAGATGCCTTGTTTTTTTTTAAGAAATTATGTATTTTTAAAAATATAATATATTTTATTTTCAACACAATACATTTCAATTGTTGCGGAAAAAAATCTATTTAATATTGTAATCGATCACGTCCGTCCATGTATTTTTTGTTTTCTTTTAAATTTTTTTTAAAATATAATTTACTTATAAATAAAAATTTTTATTAATTAAATTTTAATTTTATTATTAAACTAAAAATAAAAATTTTATAAAATTTTTTTAATATGTATTGATTTGAAATAAATAATTATTTGTAAATATCATTTTTGTAACAAAATTATTAATTTAATTTAATATTAATAAATTTAAAATATAACATTTTTAATTTAATATAAATTAATATTTTATATTTAAAAATTAAGAGATAATAAAAAAATTAAAATTAAGATATAATAAAAAATATATTATATTATTAATTATTATTTTATATAATAATTTTATAAATATAAATATTTATTAATTTAATATAAATATATTTATTGCAATACAATCTAATCAAAACATTCGGTAGTAATTCTTTCGCTTATAAGTCATAATTGTTGAAGGGTCTTAATTGTCCTATCATATTTACGGGTTCAACTTGGTCGCTTGTTGGTTTCTTTTTCCTCAAATTCAGTATAAAAAAGGATGCTTTTCTTACTGCCCGAGGAAAAATATTCAGAGAATATAATTAATTTTGATGTGATATATAAATATTTTATATTATATTAATATTATATATATTATAAAAAATAATTATATTTATTTAAATTTATTTTTTAAAATTTATTTTATTAAATATATTTTTTTATAAAAATTAAAACAAATTTAAGTTTGTATAATGGTGATAATACCTTGAATATTTTGTCACTTACTAATAATATAAATTTTTATTTTTAAAATTTTAAATACATCTCAAAATTTTCCAATAGGTGAAAACATCCAATCATTGTAATTATTTTTTAATAAAAAAGATAAAAAGGCTGTTCTTTTGACTTCATTACTTCATCATATCTTAATTAGTCTTCACTCCGTTAACGTTTAGTCAACAACTCGCCATCACTTCCATGTAACTTTTGTGGTGGTAATCAATAATCATATGCTTTTTATTCTTGCCCTTCTTCTGTCCGCCTGCGCTGTTGGTGCATGTTTGGACCGAGAACTTGGTATCCATTGTATGGAAATGCAATTCAATTAATTAGAAGATAAAATAGTAATTTTGGCACAGGGGGCATCTTTCAAAAAATTAAAATAATATTATAATTTAATCCTCTAATTTTAAAATTCTATACTAAATGAAGAAATTAAATAAATAGAAATGAATCAAATTAAATTTTACAAAATTTGTTTGTTCCAGACGAGCTCTAAGGTTACTTTTTAATTTCACTTGTAATTTTGATTTCGGTAATGCATCTTAAATTCCCTTTACTATTTATTGAGAAGTTGGTGAGGTGATTTTTGTCAACAAAGCTTATGTTCGTTGATGGGTTGAATTCCGATGTTTGGATTTCTACAATCAAATTCAAACATTGTTTGGATTTCATCTCTATTCATCGTAACTGAGATTATAAAAGTAGAAGATTGAAGAAAAACTACGAGAATTTTGATACAATTTAAGCGAAGGTGGAGGTTTATAGAGAAGCATGACCCAACCCTAGAGGCTGATGGGTGGCCTTGTGAAAAGCTTGGTCTTAAATAACTGTCCACCATTACCAGCAGCCATTTACGAGGAAATCAATTCCTTATCTTCAGTGGCAACTCATGCCATTTTAGGCACGAAAATTAACTACAAATTATAGCCTTATAATGCCAGCAGTTTTATCATCCGAATGAAATTCAATATAGAGTACTTTGTGAGAAAAATACTACAAGTTGACTGATACTATGTATATTTAAAATTCTGGAGAGTGAGCAATACAGAGTACAACTTGTAAATCTTTTGTTTTCATAATAAATAGTTTTTAATCATTTCTGTCATAGATGTAGGTTAAAGTTGAATTACGTAAATTTTTTGTATTTAAAGTTTGAACTTGATATTATGCTAATGGCATCCATGCACGTTAAGGAATTTCCCTTTGCGGTTGCACCGCTCCTCCGGTCCTGCTGTACAACTTATTGATGAAGGTTTTGCCCTCCTCTATGTACTCGTATATGATCATTACTGTAGCATAGGGATTTCAGCTAGATTGGCATCTTATTCATTTCCGCTGGAAGCAAAAATTCAATGGTTTTTATCATTTTGAAGGCCCTTCTTTCTGGACTTTGAAGGATATATATAACCGCTGGTCATCCTGGGGCATCCCTGTCTGTGAATAACCAATGTTGCGTCTAAGTTTATCTCCTGATGGGCTTACCTATAAAACTATAATTTTCACAGCGAACTATCAGTGAAAAGTTGGATGCTGTAATGCGTTTCTCTGAGGGAATGAAGGTCACAGACATGGACAAATCTCGACCATGATATAACCGAAAATTCAGGTCTCTTGCAATGACTTTCCATGATGTCATCGCGGTTGAGTCGTGCAAATTTCCACCGTTCTTTGGCTGCGCCGTCACGATCATTGGGTGGCACGCTATCTTGTTGAACTATGATGTCTTGTCAGGGATTTCTCTCATTGTCTAGCCCTCACACTGCCTATGAATACCCTCCAATTGCATTCATTTTCAAAAGTCTCATCTCGCTTGAGCAACCACAACAAGAGATGGGAAGACAGAGACAGTCCTTGTCAATGCTAGGACACCTGAGGAGGACCGTGAAGAAGATCAACTTTCTAGTTAATTTCAACCGTGGAGGGTGGCGCTTAGCTTCATTTCTCCAAAGTCACTCAAATACCCAGAGGCAAAGATCGAGATCCTTGAGGTTTGGTGTTGTCTGATAAGAGGAAGCAGCCCCTTTTATGCCAAAGCAATAATCTTCAACCCAGGAGAAGTAAGAACAAGGCTGATTCAACTTTCCCAGTGGATAAATTTTTCAAAAGAAATTAAAGATGCATTGCTGTAGATATGGAAAGACTTGTCTGCAACTTAATGTGCAATTCTTTTACACAAATGTAAGTTCATGAGAGTTCTTGGTTCACCCAGGAAGCAGATGGTTCAAATTGTTTTTCACTTCTTGCATCCCTTTGTTAGATGCAAGATCATTAGCAATTCAAGTGTAGTTTCTGGTGTCAAGTTCCATTACCTGTTTGAATAAATAAACTCCTCTACAATTCCATTTTTGGAATACAACTACATTCACCAATTTGAGTTCCCCTTTAGTCTGAAAACAGGATTTATGTCAACATTGGAGTGCATACTATGTATACATATTTGTTAATTGCCCCAACTATCTGTATCAAATATTTGCATTCACAAAACTTCAAATCACTTCCACAGGTCACAATTCGATCATAACTGTTACCATAAACGAAACAAATAATTTCAATAACTAGTTAGTAAATACAGCAATGTACATAGCAAGAATAATGAAAAACGACAAACATATTGGCATTGAACATTACCTGAAACCATACTGAAATTTCACAACAGGCTTCAGTGCTTTCTTTACTGATCACACCTGGTCTCAACAGCCAGTTCATTTTGAACCAGATTCATAATCTATAACAGTCTCAAATGCCCCAACAAGTGCTTTCACCTTGTTCTTTCTTGTCTCAAGTAACTTATTTTTAGTCTCCTCAATTACATCATTGTATGCTGCTGGAGATTCCTTCTTCCCCTGCCCCCCTTGCTGCTTCTGTGCCTCATTATCAGCTGGCTTCTCTGGTTTTATTTCTTCAACACTACTTTCTACCACATCTTCCCCTTCCTTGGACTTAATCTCCTCACTTCCTTCATCAACTTTGTCTATATCCTCTTGCTCCCTTTCATCAACAGGTTCTTCAGTGGAAGCCACATTTTCGTTCACGTTCTCTTCCACTTTGTCTTTATCAGCCTCGGCTTTAGTCTCATCTGCAATGCCCTCTTCATGGTGGCCATTGGCACCTTCATCATTGGTCTTATTCTCCTCTTCTTCTTGTTGCATTTCACCCTCTTCTTCCTGCAATTCACTTTCAGGTTCCCCAACCTGTGCCTCTTGGTGTCCTCCTGAAGCTGTTAAAATTTCACAAGGTTTGAGCTTTTCATCTTCACCATCCTTCACCTGAGTTTCTGCAGCATCAATATGCTCCTTATCTTCTGTGTTTGGTATATCAGAAGAGAGTTCTGGTACCTCGCTTTCAAAATTAAATATCTCCACAGAGTCATCAACCAAAGATTCTTTGTTGCTTTCTTGGTTAATTTTAAGATCCAGAGTTTGAGATATATCATCATTACCATGATCTTTTGATGAAACAGATGAGCTACTTCTACTCTTTGTGGAAAGACCTGTTCTCTTTGAGGGACTAGCACTTCTCTTTATGGTCCTAGCAGTGGGTGCCTGTGATTTTACTGGCTTAAATGATCTGGAATTCCTCTCTAAAATAGGTTTTGGTGGAGGGCTGATTTTTGATGAAGTCACTGCAGGTCGGACTGCTATTGTTCGGTCTCTAGAAGCCACTCTCTCTTTAGGATCTGGTGAGATAAGTGATCTTTGAATGCGAGAAGCCGATGGAGGCCTGTCAAATGATCTTCTTCTCAGAAGAGTAGCCTTCTGGGCGGCATCTTCCTGGCCAGTTTTCTTAACATACTTGAGGGACTCGGGTTTTGAACTAATTGTTGGCTTCAGGTAGTTTGGGCCTGGTTTGCCTGATGGGGTTGGCTTTTTATCGGTAGAACCTGATGTGTTTGGTTTGAGACTTCCTTGTTTGACCTTGGATTGGGAATTTGAAGCAGCCATCACCTTCTCCTTTTTCAGCGTACTACTGCCCTTTTCTTTTGTTGCCATGTGGTTTTAAGCAGAAGGCAGTGATCTCTAACAGAACCTGCATCATCAGAGGACCCATCATAAGGGACACTAAAAGAAAGCAGCAGAATGAGTTGTGGTGATGTTCAACAATTTAAGCCCAACCACTACCCAAATAAAGAATCAGCCATTTTGCTACATGTGCCAATGCACAATTCATCCAATTTTGTGTGCTTGTGTAAACTGAAGAAGAGGACCAAGTTAGAAAATATTGGTGGAATCAGAAATGACTAAAGATGAATCATTTATATTACTCAATAGTGCTAAAATTTTCTCAATAGATATCATTCACTGACTACTTCCAGAGGGGCATCCACAATGTGCTTTTTTTTAGGAGAACACCATATCAGATGAACCCAACAAAAGGAATGCATTTTACATCCCAGCATGTTCTCAGGACCGCTGGAAGGCTTGGGTCAAACATGAATACAGATAAACTATCTGGAAAGGCTTTTTCCACTAAGCAATACAGGAATGGATTTATCATATAGATTTGTACTTCTAATCATTCTATTTTCCAATGAGAAATACTAACACTGGAAACTTACATTTTGGCTATGCTTCATTAAAGAACTGAGCAATTAAAAAAGAAAGAATGTATGAAAGAAGAATTGGAAAAAGAGACACCTCTGCAAACATCAGATTACAGAAGATGCCTCACAGTGACAGGTTTCCAGCATCTGAGTTGATTTTGTGGTCAAATTTCTTCTAACATAACTGGCTCTTAATCCTTTCATCAAACCTTGATCCCAAATACTCACACTATAGATCAAAAAACGGGCAATGGTTTGCCCATAGCACTTAACAAATTATGCAGCCATCAATCTTGCAATCAAACTAGGCAACCCACGACATGGCCAGCCAACATTCTTAGCCTTTACCACCAGTGGTAGTGGAAGCCCCCACCTTTCTCAGGGTGCCTGGTCAGCAAGAAAGGGCCTGCTCCTTATCTGCCCTTACCAAAATGAATATTCCAGGGAACCCCATTGTTAGTAGTTGGGGGAAGGGGCAAGTTTTCATAGGGAGGCCTGGATTCGAACCCCAGATCTGCCCCCAGCCCTTGGGTGGCCGCTGAGGCTATCCAGCGGCTACCCCATTGTTAGTATCTTTAATTTCCGACAGAATTGCTGTTGCCCGTATTCCATTTTATTATTGGCCAGGGCATTTCTGCATTCTGTTCTCCAAGACAGTTATCCAAATTCAAGTAACAACACTGTCTGCTAACTAGCAAAAAACACTCTTGATTCCAGGAAGGAAATTAGAACAAGCTTGCAAATTTCTGTGTCGTAACATGTCTGGCAAGCAAATGAATATGGATTCAAGATCACACAGCACACAAAGGTCACAAGCAAAAAGAAAATCTGCCAGGCATATAAGAGAGGTGAAGTTATATTTCTGACTCTTCCCCGTATCTTCAAGACAAACTAGCCAATAAACCAACAGACGCAAAGAAAAAGAAGCGACACATTAAAAAAAAAAAAAATGGAAAACAGACAAGAAGAAGCAAAGAGACAGAGAGATTGACTTGAAATGTAAGTAACGCACCTCGATATCAAAGCACAATTCTTGGAAACAAGGAAAAGAAACAGAGTTATATGAAGGAATTGATGGTGAAGGCAAGTTGGGGTGTTAGGGAGCAATAAAAGGAGCCCCGAGTTGCGCAAAACACAAAACAACATGGCCGTGGCTAGCTCGCGAGGTAAAATTGAGGCCGTGAAAATGGAAACTAAAATCCATTGAACGATGGGTTATCAAGCAAACCGAGAGATGTGGGGGCGGAATGTCTTGACTTTTTCTGCGCCAGGCACAATGTTAATTATTTCTCTTAAACTAACCTATATTTAACAAGTCAACTCTGTTTTTTATCCCTTTTTTTTTAAAAAAAAAAAAAAAAATTTTTTTTATTCTGCGTCTTTCTCCTTGTTTTGTCAGAAGGAAAGAGAGATACCATTGTTAAATAACAAGTCTCCCGTAAAAATATTTTAGATAAGGGAGAACGTGAAACGTGACCTGTCCTTACCGTAAGATCCATTTATCAGTTCTCATTTATTTGGATTGTCCAATGCATGACGTGGTGCTTACTATTATTATTTAACTTATTTGATTATTTTTTATTTATTTAAAATTAAATTAATTTAACTTATATTTTAAATAAATTATATTAAAGTTTTTACCGCGAGCAATTACAAAATCTTATAAAAAATTGAGCTAAGAACCTTGGAAGCAATAGAGTGCCTACCTCATCTGGCTCTATTCTTTTTTTGGACAACTGCGAATTCCACAAGCTAAAGATGCTTCGAGGCGTTTTCTCTTAAACATCATTGAACGCTTACTAGCATTTTAAAAGGTGAAACATTATTTTAATGCACTAGGATGGCCGTCAGATTTTTTGCTTTCTTTTGTTGATTCATCTCCTATTTTGTTATGTCGATTTGAATTCATAATTACCAAAATAAAAATTTACAAATTTATGTTGTCAATAAAAATACTATTTGTTTTCTTTCAATATATGTCCACCTGGCAATGTGTAATCCAAAGAATAAACCCAATCTGAGATACAATACCCATTTATTGGAACTGAGAACTTATCTCGTGACAGTAAAGTTAGGCAGGCAGCATATATTTTAAATTTTATTATTTATTGCGTGTCAAACCCAGAACTATATATTCTAAACATGACTTCACCCACTTAATTCTCTTTGGGCCCGCCTGGTGTTGGCCCACATGGCCACCTTGCCTAACAAAACCAGCAACGACGGGTCCTTATTTATTCTTTTTCCGTGAGAAGGAAGCGACCGCATTGCTTCATTTATATTTGGCAACTTGTGTCTGGATAATCCGAGTACCTTTAGTTTTTCTTATCTCATTATCCTCCATTGTCACAATCAAAATGCAAACGAACCTCAGCCAAGAAGCGTCTACAAATAGCACAAATGGAACATGTTTTGATGTGAAGAATAACAGAACATGCCGTCCACTTGGCTCCACCGGTTGGTAGCCCACAAGCCCCTCCTCCTCCTCCCCCTTCCAAAACCTTCTCTTCTTGTTGGTTTTTCTATCAGCTTTGTCCACAGACACGTCATCGCAAAATGATCTCCTAGGTTTAGTGGCTTGAGCCAACCTGCGCATAATCGCTTCTTTAGACTAATGCCCCCATGTTCCACGATTTCTGCCACATCATGGCTTTCTTTCTTGGAGACCATTATTGACGGCACCAGTCAATTGATGGTTGTATTGGTTTATATCTAAATCAAATCAATGCTCATATCTTCGTGTAGCTGTCATACAACAAGACGAGAACAAATGATTGTATTAGTGGTGGTGGCGGCGGGGGCGGAGTATTTGGTTCTTCTTTTGTGCCACGATTGTGTTGCCCTCGACACTATGGGCAACCCAATTAAGGTGCGTGTGGTTTGGTTTGATGTTCGAGAAAAAGTCAAACCACACCAATAAAGATTTTTTTTTTAAATCAAATTAAACTACTTTCTTTTTTTCCCAACCATGTAGGCTGAGTAATCACCCTTCTATGTAGTTAACAAAAAAAAAAAAAAAACTATTTTAATTTTAAAGCAAGCCAAACCAATAATATAAAAAAAAAATATTATTTATCTAAACCAAAATGATGTAGGTTAATGTTATTGGAAAAATAGAATTACAGGTTGTAGTTTTGGTTTCAAATTGTTCAAAAGCTAAACCTAAAATGTAATCCATACTTTTAAAATGTTCAAATCAAACCAATTTATATACACTCTAAGCCAAATAATGTAGAGACCAATTGCATTTATTTGTAATTGGTGCCGGGTATTTGGCGTTCTTTTTGTCCATGTAAACAACGGAAAAGTGTCTCCTTGTCTAAGCTTAAACAAGGATAAATAACAAAAAAGGGTAAAAAAAAAAAGGGGGGGGGGGGAAGTGGCCTCCTTATCATTTTGCTTGTGCAATTTTTTGAGGGACAAGCCTACATACCCCTTTCTTAAGGGGAAGCTTCGTGTATCTTACGCGATAAAATTCCTCACCTACGTTGAATTTGGCTTTTGCAACTTGTACACAAGCGTTCATTGGGACAAGATGTTGATTGCCAAAAATAATGGCTTAACCTGCGACATTACCTGTATATATTTTAATTGAATAATATTGATAAATGGACAAAAGGCAAATCGTAACCCACAAATATTCCATACGATCAACAAGAAAAATGGCCGTTGCCGTTTAACGTAATTCATCTTGTTTGGTATATTGTTCTTTTCAAGCAAAATGATTTTATACTCGCCGAATTTCGGTATCAATCTTGCATCCGTGTGCATTGAGATGAATATTATTCAGCAATTAGACCGCAATTAAAGCATTGTACAGCTGACAAGTCTAGATATCAATCCAAATTTTTATGAATAAAATAAAATAAAATTCTGACATTATTTTATTTTATTTTATTTATTGAAATAAGGGAAAGGAAATACCCACGTAATATTTACTCCCTCCTTTTTTTTTTTTGAAAAGAACCACTGATTTAATTATCAAACACAACAACGTAATATTATTAGTAAATGCCCGCTGTAAACTACAAGTTTCTACAGATTCGAAGCTCTCCATCCTGAAAGTATCAAAGAATGCCTGAGAATTGGAATTTATTAATTTTCTTTTCCACTGATTTTTTTTATAGTCTTCAGATAGTAAAACATCCCTCGAAATGCACTATTCAACATATTTTGCCGGAGGGGGAATCTCACAGCGAGTTGCAAAACATTTAAAACAAAGACCCGTGGGTTAGCAGGACCGAGCCACGCGCGCACCTCCCCACGAGACCACGTGCAGTCAATGACAGCTTAAAATAAACTTTTATTTTCATGGATAAAATAAACTTCATTAACTCTGTCAGGTCTATTTTTTCATACAATACCGTAATCAATCAAAGCAATATTAATTTGATTTACTTCCCCAATACAACACGTGCCGAACGAGACAGATTATAGACATTTGTTTGAACGCGTCAACCAGTGCCAGAAATACACGATCGCGTATCCGCAGAGTTACGATTTTCCATGTTCCTTCTTCCGTACATACAATTAATTATTTATGACCAGCATAATTTTTTTAAGTCAAAATTAAAAATTTACCATAAAATTTGTTAATATTTAAATCAAACGTTATAAAAAGAATTTGAATGAATTTAATAATAATTAATATTTTTATAAAAAATGAAATAAAAACATACTTAAATGATCTGTAACATTAATTTATAAATATAATAATTAATGTAATTATAATAAATATATTAAAAATTTCATGGCAGCTTAAATAACAACTACCAACTACCATTAGTAGAAGAAAGTGAGTACGCAAAATCTGTAGGAGATTACGTACGAAATAGGGTCCTTGTCGTTGTAATAGATAAATTTGAACTTAATACCCACCTTTAGGTCCATTCCCCGTAGAATTAGAAGGGGAGGTCAGGCGGCGGCTCAAGAAGACACGTCGGCTAATTTTCCGTCGTAAAAAATTTAAAAAAAGAAATAAAGAAAAGAATAAAGGAATAGCAAAAGATAAAGACACAAAGGCGCCGTCGATCATTGACTTTCGAGAAAACAAAAAGAAAAGGCACTTATATCTGACGGCTGTGATCTTACCCTTGCTCCTTCATACATAAATAAAAAAAAATATATTAAATGGGGCGGCACTATGTTCACTGTTCCTGAGTAAGTTTATGTGTCAAATTGTGTTTTGATTTTCCCACTTAGCATTTGGATTGAACTCGTAAAAAAAAAAAAAAAAAAAAAAAAAAGAAAGGGGTGACTTAAATTAAGGCCTTCCTTCAAAGGCTACTCTCGGATCTCTCACAAAGCAAACGCGTTGATTTGCTCACATCTCTCGGAGTCTCTTCCTCTTCTTTATGTGTATTGAAAGAGAGAAAGGAAAAGGGTAGAGCTCTAATAAGACTTTTTTTTTTTTTTTTATCAAATGTTTTGATGGTTTGCTTCTACACATATGGAACGGAATCTTAGCTGAAGATCTCTGGGGGTGAATGATTTTTGTTGGTGTTTCTTCTGCTGCTTTTTTCGTTTCATTTTCTTGTTTTTGAATGAACCAAAGGAGGCGCGGTGTTAAATCAAATTTTGATCTTGGTATTACTACCTATATATGGGCGTTGTCTTATCGTTCGGTTTCTCAAGGAGCTTAAGCGAAGCTGTTGTTTTAGATTTTTTCTTTTCAAGTTTTTTGGTCAAATTTTCGGTGGTACAAATTGTTCTAGTTCTCTCTCTCTTTCTCTCTCCCTTTCTCTTTTTTCTTTCTTTTTTTTTAGTAGTTTTTCTAATTGTAAATGAAAAATCACAGTAGATCAGTTAATGGTTTGTGCGAGGAGGGCATGGTAGGAGGTTGCTCTTTTTTCCATTTTCTTTTTTTTTTTTCCCTTGGAAATACAAAGTCATATTATTATGTGGAGAATACCTCAGCGAGAGACGGAGAGAGAGAGAGGGGGGTTGCTTTTGTTTCCTATAAAAACGAGGAGACCCACTTTTGCTGGAGGTTGAATATGGCTGTTGGGGAATCCTGATCCTCTTTTCCCTCGTTTTGTTTCGTTTTTTTTTTTTTTTTTTTATTCTTTGCCTTTAGATGATCAAACTGGATGTGAAAAGAGCAAGCTGTTCCTTTCTTCCTTTTTACCCTTTTTCCATGATTCCGGAGCTCAATTTTATAATTGATTTCCTGTTGTGTCCAAGATCCCATGTTTTGTTTTGAGTCTTTCTGGTACCAATAAGTTGGTTTCCTCTGTTAGAATCCTTTGTTTTTCTTATGGAGGTGGGTATTTGAGGTACTTTGTTGTAATATTTTCTGTTGGCTTTATTAGAAACAATAAAGGCGAAGGAGTATAGTCTTACACGCAAAGTTAGAATGATGCCCTGAAAGCGTTTTTGTTATTGCTGATTGATCAAAGGCTTTCTGCTGCACAGCATCATTGATATCATGGATCTTAACTTGTGAATATTGGAATTTTTGGTTGTTCAGATTGCAAATTTAGCATTTTCTTACTTCTGATCATCATGCTTAATAGTATTTGATACCTATTGCACATATGAATCCGTGTAACAGCTACTCAAGGGTAATTGCAGCACTTGAATGGACCTTCTACAGCCTATTGCATAAGAAAAGTACATGCATAATGCAAGGATTTTGGGCTGTGAAGCATGAAAATTAATTTTTAATGGAGCTTTTCTAGACATCACAGCTCCAAATTACTTCAGAATTAGATAAAAGGGTAGATGTATGCTAGTTACAACTAGATTTCTTTTGCCTTTTTTTCATTTTTTGGTGTGTTTTGTTTTCTATTTTTGGGGGGGGGGGGTTTGGAGATAATTGGATGAATCAGTGAGCTCCAGTGTTATTATTTAGTTCATGTTACAAGTTGTCTTGTTAGTTCATCCAACTCTTCAGGAGATTTATAAAAATTTTTTACTGGGGTATCTTATAGAGGAAATCTCAGCACTTTGTTGGGCAGTCTAAGTCTGGTCCTTGTTGTAAGGTGCCAAGATTGGGCCTTTATTGAATTCTTTTAAAAATCAAAGTTATAGTTCTTAGTGTTGTACGTTCTCATATATCATAGAACTTATAGGCAGTAATATATTCGTGTGATGTATGCTTCTCTTGTTGCTTTGGTTTGTCAATACTACTGAAAATTGTGTTGGAAGAAGTGGTACTTGTCTAAGCAATAGGTTTGTCTGCTCGTTCTTGCAGTTTTAAAGGTACAGATCATCATTCATGGATGCCTATTCTGGAAAGAGACCTAGTGATGGGTTTGCTGTCTCCAAAAAAGGATCTGCCCTTGTAGTGAGTGATAGTGCCAATAATAGAGATCAAAATGCTCAATTTTGCAGCCGAATTGGGTGTAGTGGCAGACTGAATGCTGCTAAAGGTGTTCAAATAAGCTCTTCACAAAAAGGTAGATCTTCACGGTCAGCTTTCTATCCTTCCTCAGTTGGCAAGGAAATAATTGGAAGTTCTTCAAGAACTTGCTCTGCATGCAACAAACCTAGAAAATCTTTGCAAGAAACCCAGAGAATCCTGTCTTCTCCTCTGGAAACAGATTCATCTGAGACTTCAAGCATTCAGGATGAGAGTGGAGTTCCAGACCTTTTGATCCCTACTGGAAGAATTGGAGGAGGATTTCACCCTGAATCTGATGATACTAGGTGTCATCCAATTGCACCAATAGAGGTTGGAAGCTCGAGTGTAGCATCAAGTACAAGATCTCAAAGGACCTTACGTCAGAGATCTGGATTAGGTAACCAAGATAATCTATGCAGTTCACCTGTTGCTTTGGCATCTAAAAGCAAAATTCAAGGGACACGGACAAATGCTAGCAGATATGGTCTCAAAAATCTTCAAGGCAATTCTAAATCTGATGTTGTCCATTCAGGTTCTTCATCGTCAGATTCAAATCTCAGTAGGAAGAAGGATGTTGTCAAAAAGAGAATTTGTGATGGAGAAAGTAGTTCCTCTGCCAAAGGGAAGAAGATGAATTGGTCCTCAGTGGGAATACGGAACCCTAGTTCTAGCTCTGGTATTTCCATTTCTGACACAAGGCGAGCCATAAATGGGACTCCTAATGGGGATGGCAGTGCACCATCTGTTAGGACTCGGAGAACATTCAGTGGCTATACTAGGGCCAGAGCAGCTAATCAAGGAAATGGGAATAATTTATTAGCAAATCGGCCTCATGTCATGGTTTCACAAATGTCTCAACCTGATATATCCCTTGACCTGAATGCTCCTAGCTCATCGCATCCATTCTCTATGGAAACCTCATTAAGTCGGCCAACTTCATATGGTCGACCTGCTAGTGGCAATGAAAGTCTCCGAGGTAGGCCATCTAGTCCTGCAGAAGTAGGAAACATTAGGTCTTTACCAAATCATGAGAGCTTCCGGCACTACAATACGGATGGTATTGCTGAGGTATTTCATTGCTTAGTTTTCTTTACTGGAAAACATGCTAAACTCTGTCTCTCTCTCTCTCTCTCTCTCTCTCTCTCTCTTCCAAGAATAAAATTTTCCCTTGTGTTCATTGGGTGTATGGTTTTGGCTGGCAGGGGTTAGGGGGAGGATGGAGAGAGAGTGAGAGTGTGTGTGTGTGTGTGTGTGAGAGAGAGAGAGAGAGAGAAAGAGGGTACACTAGCCAACTATTATCTGGTAGTAAAACTTTAGCATAACGTTGCTTTTAAATATTGTTTTGTGCAGGTATTATTGGCACTTGAAAGGATTGAACAGGATGAAGAGCTAACCTATGAGGTAGGTAACTTTTGGCAAGTTTGACTTTGCCAGGTTATGACCTATGTCTAACTTTTGTTCTTGTCTTACAGCAATTACTTGTTATGGAGACCAATCTGTTCCTTAATGGACTGAGCTTCCATGATCAGCATAGAGACATGAGACTAGATATTGACAATATGTCATATGAGGTTTGTTAGACTTTTTGAAAAATTTATGTAATTAACCTGCTAATCTATCTTTTTCCATCTTTTCCTCTCCTTCTGATCATATATTCTTCATTTCTTCTCTTTCATTTAGATGCTTGTGCATTCCTTCCATAGAAACTGTAATGTTTTAAGCTTATCTAAGGTAATGACATCCTGCTGCTACTTTTGCAGGAGTTATTAGCTCTAGAAGAGCGGATGGGTACTGTGAGCACTGCACTAACCGAGGAAGCCTTGTCAGAATGTCTGAAGATCAGCACATATTGTTCAGCACCTCTGGAGGATGCAACCACATATAATGGGAAGGAGCAGGACAAGGATGATGTCAAATGCAGTATTTGCCAGGTCTTTGGTTGCCTTTTCTTATAACTATCTTCATTGTTTGATTTTTGATTTATCTGTTGGATCTACGAAATGTCAAAATCCATCAAAAATGCTGACAATTGAGACACTAAATAGGGTGCTCTATGCAGATGTAGAAGCATCCCAAAAGCTAAATTGTTTTTTATCCACATGTGGTTGGCGGATTATGCTGCATGTAAATATGCAGGAAACAATTTTGAGTTGTAAAAGTTTCAAATATTTGAAAAAAATAAAAATAAAAAGGAAGACTTGATCCTGGTGAATGAGATTGTACACAATAACAATATAGATGCATTTATTTACAAATAAAATCCTGTGGCCTGTTATTTAATAGTCTTATTCTGACCTTTGACCTCCCTTTTTGTTCGAGTTGCTTCAGGAAGTGTATGCAGACGGTGAGGAAGTTGGGAGGTTGCAGTGCCAGCATATGTATCATGTTGTCTGTGTACGTCAGTGGTTGAGGCTGAAGAATTGGTGCCCAATTTGCAAGGCATCAGCTGCCCACTCCTGATCATCACCAGCATCCTTGTCATTCTTTTCAATAAATTTGATGCGGGGTGACGGGCGCTTTCATGTTGTATAGGTTGTCTGTCACCTTCATCCTTTTATCACATTGAACAATAATGTCCTCTTCTGTGCATATCCATTCTCTCTCGTCAATGGACTAATAAACACAGGTTGTGTCTTTCTTTCCACTAGAACTTTTCCGAGTAGTTGTGAATGGAATTGGTTACAGATTGCTGCCATGCTCTCAGCTGCATGCTCTCAGCTGCATGCTCGATCTTATCTCCTCTTTCTTTCTTTCTAATTACCCTCTTGGTCGTGTAATTGGAAAAATCCTTGCACCAAGCGGATGTTTGAGATTTTGCTGCTCCACTAGTTCATGCTTCTATATCTTACGCTACGAAGAGATGATAAGCTATCGGTGATAACACTGCAGGGCATCCAAGAGATAGGAATAACGATTGAGGTGAAAGGGTGAAAGGAATCAAACCCAATACAAAATTTTTGAAGGGATCAGATCATCATGATCCACCTATGATAGAAGACAAATTGAGGGAGTTGTATCCTATAAGAGGTAAGTATTTAAAAATAATGATAATGTATTTTTAGAGATTACAGAAAATGGTAATAACTACGATCTTTTTATTTTTTTAAAATTTTATTGAACAAAATTGTTTAAAATAATTGAAGAAATCTTTTAGTTGTGCCATTATATAAGTTTTTTATTTTTCATTGAACTATTTTCTAAATTAAGAGATTTTTGAATTGAGGGTAATGCATTTAACTTGACTCTAACTCGATCAATTCCCAAGCTGACGGTACCAGATGTCATCTTCTCTCTTTCTTCCCTTTCGTCTACTTTGTTTAATCTCCCATTTCCCCAACAATGACCTAATTGAAGTTCTGTTTGCCAAATCATTTCTTTCATATTTCTGTTCCAAAACTCATCATGGTTTGACTTCGATCACAAAACAAGCTTTTGTATTAAAGGAATAGATGGAGAATTCAACCTCACGTACTGGAGCTTGGGAGCTGAGAAATCTTGGTATTTTTCTGTCATCTCTTTCTCACTTACAGGGGAACTCGATGTGGGATTCACTAGCACTAGGGACGTTGCTGCCGCCGCTCCTAGTGCTAAAGTTATTAAAGGCGAGAGGTTGCCTACAGTTGTTTTAGTTCTAGCTTCTCAAGTTGTGCTAAGGCAATTGATAGTTGATAATTTGCGCTCAACTTGTGATAAAATAATGAGATCATTTATTCCGTGGGAGTTAAAATCAACGATTGGAGTTAGCGGCTTAAGCTTTGCACACAAAGAGTTGATGTTGGGGGAGGTGCCGGTGACAGCGGTTAGGAGTCAAATAGTGTTGTTTCTCTATATGGTTAATTCAGGCAAACTATTGCATCCTAACAAAAGAGTAAACTTTTGGGATGGGAGTCAAACAGTGCTGTTAGGGTGTTTTGTACATCATGTTACAAAAGATATTTTTTCTTTAACAAATATTGAAGAAGATAGTGATTTTTTTTTTTTTTTTTATGGGCGGTATAGAGTTAGTCTAAGACAGAAAAATAAAAAATAAAGAGATTTATTTTGTATCGTGAACTAAACTATTCAATTTGTGTTGATTGCATTATCAATTCAAGAAACTTGTAAAATTATTCTTTTAGTTACTATATTTTTTTGTGTGCATTATCATATATATTAATTATTATTTTTTTAATCAAATTAATCATTTTATTTCATACTAATATTTTTTTTTTCCCTATCAATGACTAAGGATTATGTAAATCATTATAGACAACACCATGACAATGAAGTTAACAATGAAAATGAACATCTATAGTTGGAAGTGATTGTTGTTGGTGCTGTTGGTGGTACCTATTATTACACACATATATACAAAGAATCTTGTATGATCTTATATCAAACAAGAATGAAATAGTTGATTGAATTAATACAAGACCATGAAGTACAATGTTTGAATGTATTCAAAATAAACAAATAAACATTGCTCTAATTATGCATTGACTTATAATTGAATCATGGATTAAAACTTTTGAGGAGAATGACTTCAACTAGAAAGTATTTATGTTTTTATACACACTTCTTTAACTAAATTTACAAAATCAATTGACGAATATTTTCAACATTCGGGGGAAACAATTAGGAGATGATTTTTAAGAAATTTTATCAATAATATTATCACTTTTAAAAGATAATATTTACCTAATAATTATGACTTTAGAGATATCTCACTAAAGATTTTTTTTTGATAATAGACAAATGTCACATTTTAAGGTTTTTTTTTTTTTAAATAGTATCATTACAAATAATTAACTTTGGTTTTTATATGAATTATAACTAAATTCAGGTATATTACTCAAATATAATCATAAATATATTTTAATAATAGAATTGCATTAGAGCAATAGATGAAACAAATGTATGTGCTCCTATTTTTATGTAACACCAAATAAATTTTATTGGAAGAAAAGGCATAACAACACTATTTATCATGGTGACATATAATTTTAATATGCAATTTACCTTCATGTTCGTTAGATGGAAAGGTATAATACATGATGCACAAATTTTAGTTTAGCTATTAATAATTCAATACTTAATTTCTCACACCTATAAACATGTATCTTGCCTTGTTTACAATATATTTTTTTTTTTAATAAATATTTTTCATAACATTTTATTTATTACAAAATTTCTTACTTATATAAATTAATATAAGTAAATATTATCTTATTTATATTAAATATTTATCATTAAAATGATATCTTAGACCTCATAAAAATTCAAGATATCGTTCACTCAAATTTTAGCATAATTGACTACTTAGAGTATATAAAGGAATATTTAATTATGTACATCCACACTTAAGAAGATAAAGGAGATTTGGATTATAGAAGAGAAAATGAAATATATTATATTTAATGAAAAGTTATTCATTTCAAGTGTAAAAAGACATCCTTAATGCATCATTGGTCTTACAAAATTATATTTGTCAAAAATCTACAAGTGATTTAAATTTTGAAAGATTTGACTAACATCCTAATATTGTATCACCTAATATCTTTCCAAATATTAGAAGAATTTTATAAAATGAATTCTCTAATGATAGTAAAATGAATACAAATAATTTTTGTTAAATAGTAAATTATTTTTATTTCGATGAATTTGTAATTTTTTTTTTTGGTCTTTTATCTTAAACTTTTTTTATTTAACTATTTTTTAATAATGTAAAATTAGTTTTTTTTTTTTAATATTTGATATATATAATATTTATTATTTTTTTTTTATTTTTGAAAAAATTATTATTTTAAAAAAAAATTATGTTAATTATTGATAAATAATATAATATTTTTATTTTTCATTTAATTGAATATAATATAATAAAATAAATATTACAAATAATTAGTAATATATTTAATATTAAATATATAGTTTAAAATATAAAAATAATAGTTATATTTTAAAAGATATGATAAATTTTTCATTATATATTTTTAATTAATTTATATATTAACAATTAATTTAATATTATTTTTTAAAAATCATAATTTTATTAATTTTTTTATATTATTATTATTATTATTATTATTAAATAATAATGTTATTATTCACAATATTGCTAAACAGGGCTGATATCTTGTTATTGACAGCAATTCGATTTGATTGTTTATCACTTACAAAATTGCAAACTTGTGGCAGTTTCTTGGTCCATGATAATACTACAAAGAAGTCTCTAGCTGAAGCATGCAACATTAATTGTACGTTATCACGACCTTGAGATATATCAGTAACTCCCATACATCTTCTTCTGCCTCTTCACGGCATGATCCAGCAAAGTGATGCAAATCTACATAACATGCACATGCATGCACCTGCACTTCATATGTCAGACAAATTTTGCACTCAAGCAGGGAAAGTGGTATTAAGTTTCAACCATATAAAGCGCATGGCTGGTCCAAAATCTAAAAACCTACCGCTGCAATGGAGGTGTCTTCAATAGTTTGAATATAATACCCACATGCCGCAAGAGTCACATTACATGGCGGATTTGCCAGGTTTAGATTAAAAAAAGTACAACAGCTAAATATACTCAACTAGGCATTTGCGGAAGAAGGCGAGCAAAAGGCCCGAAGGTCGCCTGCTATAGAGTCTAGGATGGGTCGCGCGTATGCGGAAGACAAGCAATTGTAGGGTGGGTTAAACGGCCGAAATGTTAGCTCGGCGAGAACCTCTCTAATGATACCAGGCTAATTCCTTTGGTATCGAAATGGAATATAGCTCAAGTCCTTCCGACCAGAACTTCATATTCCTGAAAAGGCACAGACCCACAATCTGTTGCATACCCTCAATCACATTTGTTAAGACTAACTGCATTGACATGCCATAGAACTTTTTAGGTGCTTCGTCAATCATGAAAGACACAGTTTACATAAGCCCTGTGAGGAGAAACAGAACAAGACTTCACTCAATTCAAGAGCACATCTGCACAAAGCTCTGTCACACTAAAAACCTCCAGCCCTCATCGTAAGCAATGTCAAAACCAGCTACAAGATGGTGAACAAACCAAGTTTTGACGCATCTGTCACCACCAATAACACGCTATAAGAATACCTAGCAGGATCTTGGTCTCGCGCTCAATTGGAGTTGGGATACAGCATGATCTAAAATGGAACACACTGAAGACCATTTTTTTTTTTCTTTTTCGTTAATAATGCATTGAAGATACTATTTCTCTAATCCGGGAAATTTAATTGATCAACAACAAATTGAGGTAAATCGGCGATTTCTTTTTATATGGTTTTTCATCTAGAACCATTGCATGCTTTAATCCACTTTACATTCTTTAAGAATTATTTATTATGATGGGTCATTCCGCTCCTTGACATATTCAATCATTCTTTGAGTTTCTTCGCCTTCTAACACCAAGATTTTGACATGTTGGGTTATAGCATAACAGAAATTGCATTAGCAGCTTTCTTGAAATCAAACATAATAGGAAATTTGTGATATAATGCAACTGCTTTCGTGAAAGTTAATGGTTAACCAGACAATACATTTTTTTTGATTTTTTTTTTTTTAATGGTGTCATTCAATTGATAATTCAAATTCAAAGAACAGGAAAGGAATGGATATCAATGTGTTATTCAATATTGAAATTCCAATCAATTCTCTAATTAAAGAAATACATAAAGAGCACCACTGCAGCTCTTATACCAGTGATTTTACCTTTCACCAAACTACACGAGTATCCTGCAAAACTGTCTCAAGACTTCCGTTTTGTTGGCTGTAAATTATACAGAAGAACTTGTTATCTGTGCGATGGCAGACCACAGCCAATACCAATTCTTATCATACAACAGAGCAACCAATCCAGGGCATTCTATGAGAAGGATTCCCCACTTGGTTTTGCTCAATATTTCCCTGATCCCTACAGGACCTGCAGCAGGAGAGCACGGACATTTGGATGCTCAGATTCACAATTTCACCTTGCAATGGCTGAGGTACATCCTACAAGGAGCCATCTGGTTCATCCTGGCAATAAGAACTGAAGATGTGCGTCAAGAATTCCAACAACAGTTGGTTGTCAAGGCCAATGAACTGAGACAGCCTGAATGGATCAAACGATTAGGATATATCTTCACAAGTGTTTTTCAGTCCTCAAACACATGCATAGAGATTTTCTCCAGCAGCACCGGCCAATCTTCACCAAGTTGTTGTGGATTTAGCTCCATAGCAACTTTGAAATCAAGCATGGATATTGAAGAGCGTAGCCTCTGTTCTTGCATAGCTTCTGCAGATCCACTACTGCCATGCAAATGCAAGTGATTACTTGGCCACAATCCATTGACAACCTTGCCTTGAAGCAGGTGCTTGTGGAGAGGATGCTTTCTCAAATCATGTGAGGACCTAGACCCTACCAATTCCACACAAGACCTAATCAACCTCTTTAGGTATACATCTAAGACATTGTTCAACACATTTGCACATTCCATTGAAACACCTCCAACACCCTGCGAGGCTGCAATCTGCTCCATACGCTTTCTCAGCATCTCTGGATCAGACAATACACCAGAGTCATAGTAGCTAAGAGTCTCACCACTGTTTGCTATTGGTATAGCTCTGCGGGCCCCACCCACACTAGCTGAACAAAATGGAATCCCAAGTGGTGCAATAAGGGTACTTCTAGACAGAGTTAGTTGGTTAACATGCTCCAATGCTTCTCCATCTTCCACAAACACCCTGTGATCTTTACCATGTGTCCTCGGTTTTCCAGAGGCCCTTTGGGCCAATCCCTCTTTTTCATTCCTTGGCTGCTCAGCGACTGATTGAAGATGCTGTATAGGTCTTTGATAGTCACACGGAGGCATTTCCCCATTTTCTATGCTATGCTTACTGCTGTTATCTTCAGCACCAGTTGATTGCTGCAAAACACATTCAACTTTGCCATTTGGTCCTAGTGGGCTAGGTCTATCTCTGGGCTTCCGGTCACGCATCCCTGACCTAATTTTCCGCGGCGACACTGCCAAAACACCATTTGACCAGATGGAGGCATTTTGGTTCTGCTTTGTAACATGGGCCCCATTTTGTTCATGCACATTTTCTCTACCAGGAGAACTCTTTGCCGTTTGAATAACAGATTTTACAGGACCCGCCTCATGAACTGGTGGTGGGGTCTTCGCCTGGCATGCATTCTTCAAGATTGAACGTATAAGCAGATTGTGCAATGAAAGATTATCCCTTCCAAGCAACCGAAGACATGACTTATCAAACTCACTTTTACTCAGTTTCTGACTCAGAAACCTGTTCAAGTTGAAAAAGTACTTCTTTGATCTCTCAGGCCCAATCGTCTTCAGTATTTGAGTTTTTAGTTCAGTTAAATCAATTCTGCAGCCCTGTTGAGGTTGCATTTCTTGACAAACAATTTCATACACTGCCCAACAGAATCACAAAACCCCAAAACCCCAGAAAACTGCACTCCAATCTACAGTAATTCCTGCCTCAAAACAACCACAAATTCACCCTCCCACATGGCAATTTAATGCAAATCAACTCTCAAGCCCTGTATAAGTAAAGAGAAACAGGACCCAAAAGCTCCGTGCAATAAATTTTCGAAACCCTTAAATTCAAACCAAAATACAGTTATTTCCGTTTCCAAACGACCCAAAATTCACCCGAGCACGAATCATACAATGTAAACACAAATCTCATCTTGGCCAAAAAACCAAAACCCTAAAGATCAAGCTCACTGCTTTAACTAACCCAAAACCCCAAAAACCAAACGAAATCGATTCAAGATTGTAATACGCAAAAACCCTAAAGTTCAAATCACCCAAAAGTTGATGATTCGTTCCCTTGTCACCAACTTTAAGAACCCCAAATCAGACAACTGCCCAAATTGAAACACGCCCTCGAACCTCAGTTTCCAAATTTTTACGTACAATTAAAAAGCTCAAAACTCCGAATTCGAAGTTGAGGAGAAGAGATCAGTGAGTTCGGGGGATTGACTTCAAGAACAGAGCAGGAATTGCAGAAAGAGACAAAGAAAGAAAGAAAAAAAATAAAGAAAGAATTCGAATTCCCAGAGAGAGGCGAACACTGCAAATGAAGACCCCAAAAAAAAAAAAAACTAGAACTTCGCAAGAGACTGAGATTAAGGTAGAGAGATTGATGAAACTCTAACCTTAACCAAACTTCCAACCAAATTGCAGAGGAAATCGAAGACACACTCTCTTCGGGACTTCGAAGCTTCGCAGCTTCGATTCTTCGCGCTTTGTCTCTGTTTCTCTGTTCCTATGTCTTTTTACCTTTTTTTTTTTTTGGCTTTTATTTTAAGTGCATTTATTTTCGGATTTTCACTGGGTTTCCATACAGAGACAGAGAGAGCTTGCTTTGTGTAGCTCGATCGCTGCCATTTAGTTTCCTTTTCTCTTATTATTATTATTATTATTATTATTCATTTTTGTTATTTTTATTTTGTCCATCTCCTCTCTGTCTTGTCTCTCTCCGCTCTCTTCTTTCTCAGCAGCTCTCCCGAGTCCCAACCCAAAGCCTTTGACTTTTCTCTAAGAAAATAAAAATAAAAAGAATTATCCTAAACGTGCTAAATTAAAGTGTTTTTTTTTTTTTTCATTTTGATTTAAACGTGAGGAAATATCACTCACGGATAATACAACAATAAATAAATAAAACACCATTTGAAGGCAAAGACAAAGAAAACTTTGTCCACCAAGATTTTGGAGATTTTGTTCATTGTCGAAAACACAAATTACAATGTTGATTATTTTGAAAATTAATTTGTGTAGTGTTAATAAATTATTTTAATTAAAAATTTATATTTTTAATTAAAATTTAAAATATAAATTATAAATTATATTTTAATATATAATATTTTTTTATATTTTTATTTATTTATTTATTTATTGTATGTTGATTAAATTAATAATAATATTAAATTATGATAATTTTAAAATTAAAAATAATTAATTTCACAATTTAAATTGTTGAGAGAATATCTAAGTTAGAAATTTTTTTTATTTTTTTTAACAATTTAGATGTAATAACCTCTTGTGATAAATATTTATTTAAAATATACTAACAATCAAATAAACTTTTTTATGCAATATACTAACATAAAAAAGAAAGTTCATAAAAAAAAAAAAAATCCTTGACTTGTTGCATTGAACTACATATATAAAAGGATATATAAAAGGATTTAATTGTAGTTTAAAAAGTTGGATAGACTTTTTGTAAATTTAAGATACTAATTGTTAATTATATATAAAAAAAGAAATTATATTCAATAATTTATCATTAGTTGTAATCAAGCTTAGTTGCCACTTGGGTTAGTCCAAGTGACCACAAAGACTTTTAAGATTAAAAGATCAAATACTTTCACCTCCCTCGAGTTCTCTCGTATAATATGATATTTAGTTGGGATGCTTTGCATTTTTGCAGTATTATAAAAACTGAACCTTGCCTCCTTTAATATCTAACAACAGAACTTCACATTTTTTAATATCTAACAGCCAAACACTAAATATTTTTATGTTAAAAAAAAAGAAGTAATCAAACTTAGTATTTTGTTAAACAAATTTTGCTTAATATTTTAATAGAAACAATAATGAATACTGTGCATAAACGATTATCCATAAAATTCAAATGATAATACGATAACTGAAGTGGCCAATTTATATTATAGTGGTGAGTTGGTAATTAAAATTCGTAAATATTTTTACTATAAACATTCGCGTGCTATAATCAAATTTACGGTTTGGTTATAACTAAAATATTATTATTATCCCAAAATCACAGTTCAAAGAGGGATCCACGTAAACACGAAAGCGGGTTGGATTAACCAATTATATGTCCGACTTGCAAAGCCCTAAATATTTCTGAATCCGGGTACGATCGTACCTTTCCCCGTTAAATTGGCTATTTTTCTCGTCGATCCTCCTCCTCCTCCTCCGCTTCGTCCTCTCTTGGTCCGCGGTGGTGGAATCAATGGAGGGCAGCGACCCGGAGGAGTCGCAGAAGAAGAGACAGAAGAAGAATCTCTATCCAGGGGACTTTTCTCGCAAGGTCGGTTTCCCCATTTTTCATCGTTTCTTTTTTATGCTGCGCCGCTTCTATACTGATGATCGATATATGCAGCATTTTGAACCCATGGCTCTGCGTCCATATCCACTCACGAGTGAATTGGTAATCACTCACTCTCTCTGTCTATCTCTCTCTCTCATAAATGTTTTCTAAAGCTGATGTAATTGTTCTTAACTTGAGTTCAAACCCTACCTTCCAGTAACGAGTGATGTGTGTCCAAAGCAAATGGTTAATTCGAGATTGAGATTGTGAATTCATTTTTCTATTGATGATGAAGAACGCTAATAGTTTATTGTATTCTATATTCAACCGTGAACTTAAGGTCCTATTGGCATCTTCTCACAATTTGTATATGTTCTTGGGTTAAAGTGTGTCTTCTTTTTGAGGAAATATTGGCTCTTGTGACCTGGCTCCTCTCTTATTTGAAAAAGAAAATTGGGCGATCACTCTTTGTTCTGTTCTGTGGCAGAGCCTCATGCAAGAGGAAGATACTCAGCTGGAGGCTACTCGTGCTAGATGTATGTAATCTCATTTCTCACACATTTCTTTGTTGTAGATTTTACATAGATGCTGTTTGTGGCATTTGTTGAAGAATTAAAGATTCTTTTCTTGGCAGTTTCAAATGTTCTCAAGAGGCATGCAGTATTGGCAGAGCGTCTCTCTAGGTGCATGGCCTTTTCTGAAACCATTGCTGCTGTACTCACCTTTTAGATTTTTTCTTTGATTATCAATTTATTTTCCAGCAAATATGATTCTGTTGCTATATATTGAGTTTGAAATTGCTTTTTTTTTTTTTTTTAAATGCTTGAACACAAGAAAACACCAAAAGAAGTTTCTTCTTCTGTGTTTTGCACATGCTGCTTCTATTAGGTCATTAAAGCCATTATAAAGTTCATCTCTAGTTATACATAAAGTGAATTAAAGCAACTAGTGCATTATTTTATATTTTTTCCTCAATTAGCTGGTTATTCAAAAATTTTCTGTGCATTGTCTTATTGCACTGATTAGGCCAAAAATCTTATCCATCAGCTGAGCACATGTTTTCTTTTGGCTAAATGACATATGCATTATTTTTGTTCAGATTGCTATTCAACTATGAATGATTGTCTATTGGGCCTTAAGGTCATAAAAGAAACTTTTTATTTGTTTATTTATTTTTTTGGTTCTATTGGTTTCAACAGGGATTCTGACAAGATGATATTTGAGCGTCTACAGAAAGAATTTGAAGCTGCACGAGCATCTCAAACTCAAGGTACTTTCTAGCTGTGTATTTAGGATGTAGAAGATAATACATTGACAATATATTTTTTAGCTTTATTAGAACTTTATAATTTTTTTTATCTTTTTCTGTGCACTGTCTCCATCTTCTCAAGGCCTTGTGGTTTTGGTTTGAGCATAACCTTTTTGCTCATAAATATATTGCCATTTTGATTGAAAACTGGATGTGTTTCTTTTTCTGGTGCTTCCTTGCAGAGGTTTATTTAGATGGTGAAGAAGAATGGAATGATGGATTATTAGCTACAATAAGGGAAAGGGTACAGCTTTGTTTGGACACTTAGAAGTGATTGGATTTCTTTGTGGTTCTGTCTCTGGTTCAACACTGAAAGCACATCATTGAGAGTCTATTGGTATCTTAAAATGGCAGGGATATATTTGACAAGAAAATTATTGAGAGCACTTGTGTACTGTTTGTGCTTAATGTTTGACGAATGATCAATTGTTTATTGTGTTTTTATGTCTTCTTGTTAGGTGCACATGGAGGCTGACAGGAAGGCAATGTCAGGGGACACAAATATGATGCCAAGTCATCATTTTGAGGAAAAAATTACGTATAAAGTTGGATCTAAGGTGATATTCCATTTATTAACGGATATTTCACTTTTATTGTTAATGTCCATTTTATGTGTGTGGCATGAAGAAGGATTGGGAAAAGTCACCCATTTTAAAATTATTACTAGGAATTAATTGAAATTCTATGTTAGGATATGGGAAACAAGTAGCAGATTTACAGCAAGGAATGTCCATGGGGTCAATAAATTGCAAGCACATGCACACCTGTGAGAGAGAGGGGATGTCGTTGTGTAATTGATTAAATCAGTGGCAAAGCAAGTAAAGTGGTTTCTCATGGATGAAAAATGGATGATGAATCTTTTTCTCTCTCTTGTTTTGTTCCTATTTCACATATAGAAATTGCAATATTACAACACAAAATCATGTGAACAACATAACAGGAAGAACAGTGTTATTGTTCAAATCTCAGTGTTCTGTTATTAATTTTTATGCTACTAATGGTAGCATTGTACTAGTAATTGATTATACAACATTAGTTTTACAAAACAGGTTATTTGTTGCTTGGAGGGGGCAAGGATTGGCATCCAATATGAGACATCATTTGCAGGTATTTTCTACTGACTTGTGTTCTTACAAGCTTTTTAAGTGGGTTAGCTAATGGCATTCAACATTGAGATATCAGTATTTCTGAACTAAAGTGCCTTCTGGTATTTTCTAGCTAAGTGGTCTAGCCATGTTATCGTCTCATATTGCATCTGATAAATGAGAGTGGTTCTGGTCTTCATTGATTTTGCATTTGAGGTTGCTGGCCATGTTGTGGACAACAGGTTTAATGGTCTAATGGCCTTTTGTTCTCTGGTCTACTAGATATCACCTGTAGACTCTTGTTCCTCTTTCTTTGTTCTTTTTTTTTTTAATTTTTAAATAATTCATGAAGTCCCAATTTTCTACAAGCATACAAGCTGTGCTGAGAAATCAAATTCTCAGCTTGGGTGAAGTCTGAAGCATATAAATGATTCATGATCTTTGCACCATTGAGCATCCTAGTGAAGTTATTAAAGATAGGTTGGGATGTAAATCCCATCAAATGGTTATCATGAAATACTTGGCATCAGCAAAAGATTATAAGTTATAAACAAAAACAGTGAGCTACTATCTTAAAGTTGCTCTCTTTCCCTCCCTCTCTCTCTCTTTCTCTATCTCACACACACACACTCAGACACTAACTTAAATTCTCTCTACTGCTCTTTAAATAGATTGGATATAACCTAATATTGAATGAAAAGTATTAACTTACTAAATTGGTTTTATGTTTTGTGTAGAGATTGGCCACTAATTTAATGTGATTGGAAAACTGATCCAGTATCTGGCCTCCTCTTTTCCGTCCCCCTTTTCAGGTGAAACTTGTGAATTGTACCACTGTGTACTTGAAAGCAAGTCATTCCTCGAAAAGATGACTGTTCTTGAACACACAGTTCCTTTCTTTCTGCCAATAAGAGAAGCAGAAAATGATCTTCTTTCTTCCAATGCCATGGTAAGTTTGATTTCATCATGTGCTTGGACACACTTCTTCAATGATATCAAATCCTTGATCAAAATTGCTCCTCATTGACTTGCTTTCAGAGATTTATTGATTACGTTGGAGAACTTCTGCAAGCTTACGTGGATAGAAGAGAACAGGTATGACATTGGTATGCATTTTACTTACGTATACTGCATATACTCCTATCATTTGGGTATTACTGTTTTAGGTAGACTTGCTGGAAGAGAATTGTTGTCTTCATGGCCAAATTGGTAGACAAAATTTATTCTCTATTGGTTCTTGTGACCAATCAATTGTTCTGCTGATTGGCCAAAATGATTTTTGTTCCTATTTGCTCTCTTTTTATATTAAAAAAAAAAAAATCATCAGCAATCTACACAAAAGCAATATTTATGAAAAGAAGACAAGAAAAATTGGAGTAAAAATCTGTTGATGAATGTCCATTTGTTGAGTTTCTTCCAGCCAACTTCATAACTACTGTATGAGTGTTTTATTATTATTTTTTTTCTACTTTAAGAAATAACCATGAGGAAGAAAGTTGACAGCTCAGCTTGTATTTGTTCTCTTCATACTTCATAGCTCTGTTTTCTGAAGGAAATGATGCTTAAATGTTTTAATTTCTTACTCTGGTTTTCTGTTTTTTCTCCTCCAGGTCCGGCTTATTAAGGAGCTGTATGGAAATCAGATTGGAGAGCTTTACCACACCCTTCCCTACCACATGATAGAATTTGTACTAGATGATTATGAGTGGTTGGTATAATTTGAGGGGCAGAGTTCTATTTATTTTGCTCTTTTGTGTGGATTATTCATTAGCATAATTTCATGCCAATGGCATGTTTTTGTTTGCAATCCAATTTTATTTTGGTGCAGCCAGTTTATATTTTATTCAATCATTATTCTGTTGGATGAATTTTGAGCTAACTTTGGAGGTTCCCTGCTGCTTATTAAATGGGAGTTATTCTGTATTGGATTTGCAAGATTGTCTTAGAAAGTAGTACAAGGTGCAAAAAGTGTGGAGGGAGTTTTGAGTTATGGATTACTGTCATGACAGAAACCCAGTGTTATATATTTTGCATTGCGGTGTTTGGACTTCTGTCTAGATAATCTCCTGCCCTTTCCCTTTTCTTTTCGCATGTACCTTGTTGTCACTTATGTATCATGATGTTCCCATGTCCCCATTGTTTGGGTTGTATGTTGAAACATTTTCAAGTTCATATGGTTTGGTCATGTTGAATTGAAATATTATCTTTGATGATCTGTTTTACTCAATCTTGTGATTATTTTCTATCAAGAATTATCTTATATTCTTGATAATACGAAACTTACACCAAGAAGGGAATGACTTAAACTTGTGGATTTAGTCTTTTACCACTATGTTCTTGCAGCAAGGTGACAGTCAGTCTTAGATATCCAGACCTTGGCTGTGTACTTCCAACTCGAGTCAGAGCTTTTGCATGGCCAATGATTCAGCTCAAAAATGGAGTTGCAGGAAACATTCCTAGTCCAGGTCGCCTATCATATGCTGAGGATGCCTTAAAAACCATGAGCTTACCAGAAGGTGCTAGTTCTTATGAGTTTAAAGCCTTCTATTTGCTAAACTAGGTCTTTTATTGATGCTGTGGGTCTTCTCTATTCATCAAGGTCTTGTGAGGGTTGCGGATTGGCGGATTTTTATACATGAAAGTAAATTTAACTGGTTCTTTTTGTCTTGAGCAATGCTAGCCTTTTTCTAATCAGTGGAATTAATGTAGACTCCTGAGGCTGCCTTTTTTCTCTTTTTTAGCTTTTTATGCATATATGTGTGATTTTAATGAATTGAACAAGTTCTGTAATAGGTGATTTTGAAGTGTTTTGTTTCTGAGAATGGTTTTTCATATGATGATGCATTGTTCTGCCCATCAAAGTTATAGTTTTGATTTGGGGCAATATTCCATTTGCCATCAAAATGCATTGATTTACCTGACTTTATTTGAAAGTCATGTTTTTAATAACTTAAAGATGGTTTCTCTTTTGCATATACCGTGCTATTCTCATGGCTGTCTTCGTCTGCTTACAGATCTGCTGCCATATGATCCTTTTGTGTTTCTTCTGAGTTTGTTTCCTGCTTTTCCATCTCAGCTTATGCAGAGATTGTATTGAATCTGCCGCAAGCCATTCAACAAATATTTCAAGATAGGAGCCCCAGTTAGTGTGACATTCTGTGTAGAAGTATTCTGAACCATATAAAGGCCTTAGAGAAAGAGTGGAGTTACTTAGCAGATGAGTCATTTTATTAATACCTGTTTACAACAGGAAATGTAAAAGGACGTGCCACATGCCAGCAAACATTGGAGAGTGACTCTGTTTCATCAATTTGCAAAACAATAGGCTTGCTTTTGTGATTTCATTTTTGAAGGTCCTGCGAACATGGAATGTTAACATCACCTTGGTTTTTGGAGCTTCAAAAATGTATCTCCAGTTCACCATCTAGGGCATATCCTACAACTATAGGACATGAGTCATAAACATTTTCTGGAAATAGAATCCATCAAATGTCTTCTCGTCTTGTAACTTTAAGATGTGGGTAAAGGTTGCATTCAGCTTATTTTTCCCTTTCTCAATTTTAGTTTCTATTGAGCTCAAATGTTACCAAAATGAGCAGTCTGTGTCGCATGGATGCGGCGTAGCTTCATATCTAAGTGAAGAATAGTTATCTCGGAGATACCCAATTTTGCCCCTTAATGGACTGTATCTCTGTTTCCTTTTTTTCGTCTGGTACATCGGAAAATTGTTGTATCAAATTTTTAGCAGTTGCTTCTGTCTACTTAGATTGATTGATAGAGAAGGAAACGAGTCTTATTTTACTCCTGAGGTGTCAGAGCTTTTCCGTTAGTGAGTTCAGGAGGGAGAACCTGAACCTTAGTCGCATATTTTCAGGTCAGCTAGTCTGTTCAGTGTTGCTGTTCACTTTCAAATAACCTGGAATTATTCTTCTGAGGAAAAATGTGATTGGGGAATTCAGATGTTGGCATTCTTTGACATTTTAGTGGTGCAACTAAGTCCTGTTAATATCGAAAATTATCGACCTGAGACTAAAATTCTCAGTAGTGTACATCAGTCGAAACGAAGCGGGCGTGCAAATTTAAAAGCATGTAAAATTTCATCATGTAACAGGGGAAGAAATGTGAGGATGATACCATTTAGCTTTTAAAGGTGATGTTTCTCTTGCGGAGAAAACAAAAATAAAGCAGCCCAATGGTCTTTCGCAACAGAAATACATGTCTAATCTAAATCATCTTCTCTTGAGGCCCTCTTCGTCATTATATAAAGATCTCCTCTTTCTCTGGGGAGAACTTTATTCTGTTAAAAAAATTTATTAAACAGTGTAGTGTTGTTGGATTGTGTCAATGTCAAGTCCCTTCAGCTTCACCACTGATTCAACATGCCCCTTGAGCGTATTCAGCTCCCTAATCCTGCAAAACCAGGACTTGTAAGTACCTTGAATTCTTAATAAACTCCCATATAAACTAAAAACAAGATTTCCTTTTTCTTCCTTTGTGGCAGATGAAAAGAGAATCATAGAAAATTTGACCAAAAGAAAAAAAACAGAGAGAGAGAGAGAGAGAGAGAGAATCATAGGGAACGCTTGAAGATTGATTTTTTTGTCTTTTCTTTTCCCTGCACAAAGAATGGCATTAAAAGTTACATGGTTAACTTCCTTTATGGCTTGCTTACCTTGCCACCTCAGCTCGTCGCTTGGCTTGTTCTGCAATCTCTGAAAGCTCCCCGTAACTAGCCTTGTCTGCAAATATATTGGTGGTTTCAGGTGGTTGAAGACCATGCAGGGTCCTCTGCGCTGTGGCCCACTGCGCTTCTCTCTCTTCTTTGCCATAGTCTTTCTTTGTAGTAAATGCAGTCTGTTATATCAAGGTCGAATTAGATTTGATTCAAAGGAAATAAATAATGTTGAAGAAAAGGGAGGAATGAGACTCAAAAATTTTATTATGAATACAAGTATAGGTGTACCTTGTTCTCCAACAGATTGTCCCAAGCCTTTCCACTTAGAATGTAGCGGATTGCAAACTTGAGTAGATCAAGTGGCACATACGTTACCACACTGTAAAGCCAGATTACGCCAGCCCAGCCCCAGCCCATACCCTTAATATTTGCAAATCCCCAGTTTGCATAGACAGCTATCAGTGTTGCTACCTGTCAATTGGCAGAACAGTTTCACATTTTGCACAGCAAATCATCCATCCTCCAAAAAACTAGGCTTAATGGAATAAGGATTTGATAGGCAATTACCAGCTGAGCGATGATAAAAGCACCGACTAGAAGGAGCCCAGGACGTTCAACATAGGACCAGCTGCGAGATCTTGTAACAAAAATCAGGGCCTGGCTCACAATACTCACTTGTAGGTATAGGGCTGCCATCATCTTTTCTGGTCTATCATGCAATGACCTTACCCCAAATTTGTCCTGTATTTGATAAATTTGTAAAATGTAAAATCTGAAAGGAGAGAATAAAAAAAAATAGCAAACTATTAATATGAACAAAAAAATATATGATGAGAATGTGCTTTACTGTAAAGAAGTCGGTCTCCTTCATAGCCCAGAAGAATATTACTGTCATCAATGCCAAGTATCCTCCAAGCACAACGCCCGTACTGAAGATTTCTTTTAGTTTCCAGCTGTCTGGCTGTGGAGATGGCTTCACTTTATCTTTTGATATTGTCATAATTGTCCCTGGAGGATGGCAGTATACAAATTCAGCTCATGTTCATGCCAAGCGATAGCAAGGTTGTTTAAACCGAGAACTAATAAATATTCACAAAAGATCTTACCATCATTTAGTATGGCAATAATTAAAACCATGAATGGTGCGAAGTCAAACTTCCATATCAAGGCAATAAACATGAATCCAAACTGCCAAAAACAAAATGATAGGACCAAATCAATATCTAGAAAGGCTCAATAATAATGGGACTACACTTGGATACTTACAACAATACGGATGGTAATTGAAACCGCGTATATCTGCAAAAGCCAAGGGGCAGAACAGAGTAAGTTATGGCACTTGATAGACTTGCAGAACTGTTAAGACTTGGCAATGGTAGAAGGGGGAGATAACTAACAGTGTAATTCTTCATCCTTTGAAATATAGCCCTGCTGGTCAACACAGCACTAATAATTACACTAAGTCCAGGCTCAGTAAGAACAATGTCAGAGGCACTTCTAGCAGCATCTGTAGCATCAGCGACAGCAATCCCAATATCTGCCTTCTTCAAAGCAGGGGCATCATTGACACCATCTCCTGTCATACCACAGATGTGTTTCCTCTCCTGCAGCCTCTTGACAATTTCATACTTGTGCTCTGTAATATTCACATAAAAGTGGTAAAGCAAAGGAAGAATGATTGCAACATTGAAATTGACTCTAATTCGAGAATAATGAGGCACTGAGTGATTGCTGTATGATAACTTGACAAAGAAATTTCTAAATAGATAATTTTAAAAACGAACTCAAAAGCAGAAAATCAACACAAAAAGGGATAAGCAGAAGTCATGCTCTTAGACTAAATGCTTTATCTAAACTAAGAAACTCTAATGGGATAAATCATTCACAAAATCTGAAGATAGAAGGCTTCATAAAATAGAAAAATGGATGAGAATCTAGGATAAGTCATATTTCTGAAGCTCTCTTGATGTGCATGACAAAAACAACACTTGCGAAACTCCTTAAATACATCAGGCATGAGAAATTACCTGGAAAAACTCCAGCAAATCCATCAGCCTTTTCAATCAGTTCATCCACAGGAAGTGATGCAATGGAAGCGTCCTTCTCTTGGCCCAGCAGTGAGGAAGAGGGATACATGTTTGTTCCCATTCCAAGTCTCCTGCCAGTTTCCTTGGCAATGGCAAGCTGATCCCCTGTTCACCAGCACAATATACAAACTGAAAACAATGAAACACAAAAATATTTAAAAAATATAGTAGAATAAGCCTCACCAGTAATCATCTTAACATTCACACCCAGGTTGAGAGCTCTTCTGATGGTTTCAGCACTGTCATGCCTAGGAGGATCAAACAGAGACAACAAGCCAACAAACTGCCATGGTCTGCCCGGAGCATCTTTCGATTTCTCTGGTACTTCCTGTGCACATTTCATAATGGAAATGATAAAATAGCTGTATGATTACCCTAGCAACAGGGTGTAAGCAAGAGAACAAATGGCAAACCTGTCTTGCAACAGCTAAAGACCGAAGCCCGCGTTCAGCAAACTTGTCAATCACTAAGTGGACCCTCTTTCTAACATCGTCTCTGCAATTGCATAGATTCAATATCTGCACAAAAGCACAAAAAACATAAATAACTTCCATCTTCCTGAACATTTTGTGCCCTACACCATAGCTGGACAAGAATGGTTACCTGCTCAGGAGCACCTTTGCTTGCTCGGTGCCAGTTTCCATCAGAATCAATGTAAGTAAGAGCAGTTCTCTTATCAACAGGGTTGAAAGGAAGGAAATGAACCTCCCTAATACCAGCTCGAGCCTGCCCAATTAAAATTTTAGATTACAAATAATGATTCTTGCAAAAAATGGAAATCAAGACAAGACCACTCCAAGGAACATGGCATTAAAGTTATCTATCATACCTCCTTTGGGTCTGCAAGCATCCCCACAATTGCAGCATCAATTGCATCCTGATTTTCAGTCCTTGATGCTCTTGCTGCAAGAAGGATAACGTGGTCTTTTTCAACACCCTTTGCAAACACTTCAATCAGGTTTCTGTCAACAGACAGCTTGTTCAGGGTTAGTGTCCCAGTCTTGTCACTGCAGAGAACATCCATGCCCGCCATTTCCTCAATGGCAGTCATTCTCTTAGTGATAGCACCCTGCTGTGAGAGTCTGTGAGAACCAATAGCCATGGTGACTGACAAAACAGTTGGCATAGCAATCGGAATTCCTCCAATCAATAGAACCAGTAAGTTGTCAATCCCATCTCTGTACTTGCGATGCTGAATTGGGTACATGACTATAATCTCGACGAATATACCAACAGCAATGGAGCAAATGCAGAAATTACCAATAGCTGTAAGAACTTTCTGGAAATGCCCCACCTGATTGGTGCTGTCCACCAAATGGGCAGCTTTTCCGAAAAAGGTGTGCACGCCAGTGGCAATTACAACTGCTTCAAGTTCACCCTGTTTACATGTTGAACCAGAGAACACTTCATCTGAGGGATTCTTCGTGACAGGAAGTGACTCTCCTGTAAGGGCAGATTGATCAACCTTCAAAGGATCGCCCTCAAGAAGACGGGCATCAGCAGGGATTATATCTCCCAATTTAATGCTAATGATGTCTCCTGGGACCAAATTTGAGGCATCATTTTCACTCCACTGACCATCTCTAAGAACCTACATCAAAACCAACAACAAAGAACTGAAATCACGCAAGGAAAGAGTACATTCTAAAACTTTAAACTCTGCACAACAAGTATGGAATTATGTGTCAGCCACCCCGGTCATGCAAAGACCTGGCACCCCGATGCATTAAATGAGGTCTCACTTACCTTGGTCTTGGGAGCCAGACCGGCCATGAGTGCTGCTGCCGCATTACCAGCATTGTTCTCTTCAATGAAGCTGATTGTAGAGTTAATAAACAGCAAGACAACAATGCCAACAAAGTCCTGCCAATCCGGAGGCTTTCCTTCGCCATTTGCCAAGATTATGGCCATCAAAGCTGCAGCTTCCATGACCCATGACAAAGGGTTCCACATAAAGCCCAAAAACTTGAGAACTTTGCTCTCCTGCTCGTAAAACATCAAATCATCGAAGAAAACAAAAAATTAAGAAACTCAAAGCTCATGGAGGCAAATAGCTATAAGTTATTGGTGACAAAAACTGACCTTTTTCTCTTCCAGCTTGTTTGGCCCAAAAACATGGAGCCTGTTGGCTCCTTCCTCTGATGTAAGACCTGCTCTCGTGCATTTCAGCTGCTCAAACACTTCCTCTATGGGAATTCGTTCCTGCAAAGAAGGCAGCAATATTTAACTTTAGAAATCTTTCTTACAAAGTAAAGAGCCTTTTCCTCGGAATCAACCAATTAAAAAAAATACAAAAGAAAAAATTGTTACACAATTCCAAAATCCCAACCGTTCGTTTTCGATAAGAGACACCAAACTTGAATTAGCGAACATGCTTCACAAAGCTGAGTGAACACGAATACGGAAGTCCACAAAACTGGCAGTAAACATAGATCTTAATTCCAGGTGCCCAGGTTTAAGAGGTCAATTATGCGAGTGTTTAAGTGGGGTAGTTCAGCACAAGCTTTAGATGCCATTTTTATTTGTCAGGAAAACATGGTTTGCTGTCAGTCAACATTCCTCCGAAAAATCAGGTCCCAAAAGTCAAATATTTACGACGCCCCACTCCGACGCAAACTCTCTTGTTAGCATAGAGCCAATATCTTGCCGTTGTACCCCAGGATCCATAGGTTTGACAAGTCAACGCATCATCCACCAAAACGACGCCGGGAAATAATTGCCACAAGAGGAAAGGGCAAAAAAAATAACAGAAACAAGGGAAAAGGAAAAGGAAAAGTGAAAAGAAAAAAGAATAAAGAAAACCAGAGAGAGTGGCGCGTCCAAAGAAAACAGACAAAGGCACGGTAGCGTACGGCTTGCTCATGATTCGCAATGTAGTCCAAATCTCCGGTGTTCCTGCCTAGATTGGATGCAGGTTTTATCGGACCACTTTTGTACCACGTGATTAGGTGCGTGTTAACTTCACTTTCACACTAATATTTATATTATTATGCTTAAATTAAAAAAAAAAATCATACAAAATTTTCATCATTAGCAGTAAATAAACTAAGATCATGATCATGGTTCATGACCCATTAAGAATCAGAGAGGAAGGTCCCCGCTTTTCTTATAAATCAAGATTCAGTCTTTAGATATGCTATAATAATAAAAAAAAGAGGGTTATCACCGGCGTGACACCAGGGGGGAAACTATGTAGCTATGATCTCAGATTTGTTCTGCCAAAGCTAGCGTTCTAGATTGCAGTTCCCTCTGACAAAAAAAACCCAAGACTAACTGAAATTCTTAAAACCTTTTGATGCTTAGATTATACAGAGAGAGAGAGAGAGAGCAGAGGACTTGGTCCCAGAAATCCGCAAAGGTTGTAATATTTTCGACTTCCACAAATCGACAGCAAAATAGCACAGATGTTTGAGCATAAGAACGTGATGATAAAAACGACACCGCCTTGTTGCTGAAACGAGAAGAGAACAAAAAAGGAAACTAAACCAAAAAGGAAGACAGCAGAAGTTTGTTTTGAGACTGAAAAAATGACAGTCAGACTCGACATATAATGACCTTTTCACTGTTCATAGATTTGTACTGCGCACGACAGGAAGGTCTTAAAATTCGGAACATGAAAAACAAGTAAGAGAAGAAATGCCATGATTGCAAACAATTTCCACCCGGCATCCCATTTCCCACCCTCAGTTTTCTCAGCATCCAAACACGTATGGAGAAGTGTATAAAAGGGGATGTGGAGGTGGGGAGAGAGAGAGTACCAGATCAACGGACTCATTTTTTATCTCCTCCAGGCTGACACCTGCCATCTTGGAAGCTAGGACGATTTGGAAAAAGCCTGAATTGCTTGCTTATAAAATATAATGTATATATATATAGCGGCTAGAGGGAGGGAGGCTAAAGAAGACTCATAACAGAAAGAAGTACAGGGTGGTGGTGAAGCCAAAGTGAAATTCCAAGAGGATGGTGTGAACCTGAAGACAGAATGTTGGGGGATTCTCCACGGATCCCTCGGGCTCTCAGTCTGAGTCCCTCCCTCTCGATTCAGCCAACCAGGCTGAGGCTACTACTGGGTGTATGGATGGATGGATGGATGGATGGAGTTAGTGCCGGCCCTTCTTTTGCTTCTACTTATATTCATAACGTCGTCTCGCTCTTTCGTTAGGCTCAGCCACCCTCAGCCTAACGCTGACTCTCTGTAATGTGTTTTGTCAATTTTTCTAGCTGCCACGCGTCCCTCAAATTCCCGCTATTGGAGATTCCTGGCGGCTGGCTGGTGGTTTCGGATCGGCTCAAGCTCAATATCAGGCCTTTCCACGTTTTCGGGGACCCAAACAAAAAAAAAAAAAAAAAAAAAAAAAAAAAAAAAATATATATATATATATATATATATATATATATATATATATTTTTTTTTTTTTTTTAACAATCTAAGAAAGACAAGGAAATATTACAATAAAATAAAATAAAATAAAGACAGAGAAAAGAGTTCAATCCGAATAGTTAAATTTTGGTGGTTAACTATATTTCACTAATTATGCGTTCTCAACTACAAAATAGAAAAATAAAAACAAAGATGTTTTACGAAACTATAAATATTTATTTAAATTTACCCATCTATTTACAATACTGTGAATAATGAGTTTCTCTCTCTCTCTCTCTCTCTCTTTCTACTTTTTGTGATTTTAATTTCAATGGTTTCACTTGGGTCTCTCAGGTATTTATTTGTCAATGACACGATAACTTTCCATGATTCCAGCATCTTTCACGGTAAAAAATAATTCAAAATTTTTCACTGTCGTAGGATATCATTCATATTAAGTAGATTTTAAGCGTCAATAGGGTGTGTACATAAAGAGATCTTTTCCAATTGTTCCAACCTCCGCCATACTTCCATATGCTTTCCCTCTTTTTTTTTTTTTAAAAAAAAAAAGAAAATTATTTTCCCATTTTCTACGACTAAGCTTGCATTAGCATCAAATATCATGCTGCCATGATTTTATTTATTTTTCAGGGTATACGCGCTGGACATCAAGATTAAACATCCTCTTTTATAATCCATAATTATGGCATGAGAGCGTGTAATTCAAGCGATGACACATTCGCGTACGGATAAGAACGCGGACCCAACCGTCTGGCGTTGAAATCAAACGGCAATCTTTCTTTACCTCATTAATTTGGTCCCTAATTGGAAATCGTGTTGTGTGTGGTGGAATGCGGTAGCGTGGCGTAGGGAACTTCCCGTCCCATTGCGCTCTGTGCCGTTGGGGGGTGGGGCCGTCATCTTCTGTCCCCACAATTCCACCCTTGCGTTCTCTGCAAAGTCCGGAATCATGTCATCGTGTTTACACTACGATTTTCCAACGTTTATCATGTTTTATTATTTTTTTCATTCACATCACAAAAGTTTAAAATTGAGATCTTCAACTCTAAGAAATAATTTTAATATCAATCAACTATAACTCGTTAATACATTTAAATGATTTGTCACATGGGAAAATATAATTGTTGAAAATAATAAATCCATTATTTTGAAGTTTTCAACATTATTACTTTAGAGCTAAGTCTGCGGTTCTTGTTTTGTTGATTTAAAAGATTGTAACTAACATGCATTACACAATTTCATATATCATAATCTAATAAAAAGCATTAGAAATTATGATTCCCCAATACTTGCTATCAAAGTTGACGAAAAGAAAGAAAAAACAGTGGGTTGAACTATTGGTTCTTCTTAATCTTTCATGGTCTTGTCATTCCATTGAACTCGAAGCCATCGTTATAAGGGTTGCACCTTGTTGATTTTAACGATTTAATTCGATCGACGAGTGTACGAGACAAAGCCACTAAACGGAGGCATAGAGGGCTCATCGATCGGTTCCCCTCTAATTGCTGGAGCAAAATGTAACCGATTTAATCTGGAATGTCCAGCTAAAGTTGGGGACACGCCTTCTTTTGCAATTACAAGTGTGCCACTCTCCTTCCAAATCCTAAAACAACTGATAGTAGACGATCTGACCACGCACGCAATTATTGAATATATATATATATATATATGGATCACAAATCAGCGTGTCCTGCAAATTATACACTGAGGGCAAGCAAGAAAAAAAGCCAACAGAAAAATTGCCATATTTTGGTTATTCCAAGGGGCACCAGCTATGGTTGAGAATTCAAAGTGCCACCTCTGCAAATGTCTTCCACATTTGCGGTGTGCATGTTCCAAAGGACTAAATGTGGTGCACGCTGGCAGGGGCCTGCTAAAACACGGAGAGTCAAGCTACCCCAGTAGGGCGGGTTTTTAAACAAGCCAGACTCTTCCATTCAATCTCACAAATCTGGGATTTAAAGTCAGGGGCGTTAGGTGTCCCTAAAATTCCTGTGAAGATGTTCGACGTCTGACAGGAATATGTGAGTATATCTTAAATTTTTTCTTGTCCACATGTTTGGTTTTTGACTTCTATTTCCATATAATAACAGTCTAATGTATAACTAGCTTTATCATGACGGCTCCATAATCTGAAAATTTTTAGAGGATCGGTCGAAAAATTTGCGTTTTTTTTCTGCAGGCTTGTCTTGATTTGGACTATAAAAAGATTGAAACCTAAATTCGAAGATGGGGACCCAGATCATGGTGGGCGGTCGGCAGCCGATATTCAATGCGTTTACATATAACGAGTTAATGCACGATTCACTTTGTATGTTAGCCAAAGGCCAAAGTCTACTCTTAAAAATAAAAAAAATAAAAAAAAAAATCTCCAATTATGCATATTCCAAACGTTTTGGTTGAGGCAAAGAAGAATATTTTGTGAAGGTCTTCACCGTCATCATGATTTATTGCTACAAAATCATGTTCAACTTAAACTTTGTCCGTCCACCATCTACATCTTAATTACTTACGAGTTACATTTCAGGTACAGAGTTCCAAAAATATGCACATTCACACTACCGTACGTTGCTTCCTCTAAGGTCCTTGGGAAAAGGGGTTCCATTCTATGTAAATGTCAAATTCAATTCACTAGAGAATCAATGTATGGGTTGCCGAGTACTTGCGTCCCTTTGAACGTTGCGAACGAAACCATTTTCTTATTTAAGGTAGTTGTCAGCAAGCAAGCAAGCAGAAGAATTCTACAAAACGATGTTGGATGTCATGGTGACATAGGAGGCATAGGGAAAAGTGAGGCAAGACGCATTATAAAAAATTATTTTTTTTTTATTTTATAAATTATATTACAATTATTAATCAATTAATTAATTTTATTATATTTTATTATAATTAAAAATCATAATTAAATTAAAATGTTTTTTAATTAATTAAATAATTTCAAATTATAAATAAATATATATATATATATATATAAATTTAATAATTAATATATTTTATAAATTATAAAATTATATTATAATAATATTAAATGTTATTATATATTTTAATAAATTACAAGAATATTTTAAAAAATTTAATGAAATATTAAATTTATAGTACAATTATTTTTTCAAACTCTCGTTCCTAGTCAAAAAGGACGTTCTCTCGTTTGCGTTTGGTACACGACGAAAGTTGGACCAAAGCTACCAAATTTATTTCCGAAGGTTTTGGCCGCATTCGATTTTCTATACAGAGATTTGACTCCGAATGTCGCGCAGAAATAAAATAAAATAAAATAAAAAACTACCCGCAAATGTCGAAATCGAGGATTTTTTTTTTATTGTTTTTCTTGTACTACATTCAGGTTAGGTTGGGGTAAAATATTCAAACTACCATGGTTCAAATCTTGTATAAAAATACAAGTTGGTTTCGAGAGAAAGTAAGGGTGATTTTGAGCATTAATTATATAGGCCAAGAAACTTATAGGATTAATTCCTTTAAGTACATCCATGTTAACCCAAACATCACCCAATTAACCCGAAAATAAGAAAAAAGGACAAATTTGAATTTATCGTGTTAATTTATTTTTTATTTTTTATTTTTTATTTTTTATTTTTTATGGGGTTTAGCTGAATGTTGATCATTCAATAGAAGGCTTGAGAATTCATAAAAGCTTAAGCTTTTTGGCCATTTATTCTCAAGAATCCATTCGTGTAAGAAGATGGAAAATATACAGACTTACTTTAGCAACAAAGTAGTTCCCCTAATTCAATTTCAATTGCAATTGCCTTTTGAGTGGCCCACACGTGAATGGAGTCATTATGTGATCAAGGTTCGATCTTTGTTGGTAAAACTCCAAAAGTAAAATGCTGAATGTATTAAAAAGATAAGCTGATCCGAAGATACTTCTTCAATTCATGTAAAAATTAAAAAGAAAAAAAAAATTAGAAACCAAGTCAAGACAGGAGATCTTGATTGTTTTTATCTTCTTGTTTTCCATTAGTTTAGGGAATTTTCTAATTTGACATCCGGAAGAGGGGGAGATAGTTAAGTCAATACCAAATTTGAGGGAGAAAAACACATTTAGATTGGATCCACTTTTGCGAGACGTCAAACCTGCGCCTTCCATACTTACAAAAGAATAAGTAGATATGACAATCACCGAAAATTACTTTTGATATCATGTGACATGCATATTGAGACTTTGACTAGAGATTGGTGCTCTTTAACTGTTTGATGCTGTTACAGAAGGAAGAAACAACTTTCTTGTATGTTTTACAAGCCTAATAGTTCTGCTCAATATATATATATATATAGCCAATACTTTTGAAAATTAATAATTATTTTGATAGAATTAAAAATGAGATTGTTAGTATGTAATAAAAAGATTATTGAGTTTTGTAAAATCATGCACTATACTTCATTCTTCTATATTTTGATTTGATTTTTATATTTGATTAATATAATTACTTGTTATATACATATTATCTTTATTTGACTTATACTTACTAGAGAGATTTTTTAATTTTAAATTTGAATTGAGTTAATAACTATAAAAATATATTGCAATATATTAAATCTTTATTTATAAAAAGATATTAAGTAAAATTATAAGTAATTTAGGTAAAAGATGAAAAAATCATGATATTTTAAAGTTGAGAGAAATTTCTAATCAGTTGATTTATGGTATTGACTAGTCAATTAGTAAAAAAGAGAAAATATAATAAAAAAAATAAATAATTTGAGTTAGTTCACCAAACAAATGCTTAGATACCTAAAAAAGTTTTAAGTTGATAAGAGTATATTATAAAAATTTCAATCAAATTAATCTGACTAGTAGCTACAATAGGTTAGAGGTAGCACAAGAATTGAAAGTATCAACATAGAATTTAAGTTAGTCAACTTAACTAGTAATTGTAATTAATTAATGAGACTAAACAATTAAAAGTGCAAAAATTAAATAGTTGACTAGTCCAAATATTATGATTTATAAATGCCTTAAGGATAAGTTTTCTATTTTAGAAATTAATTTTCATTTTGAAAAGAAATTAATGTTCAACGATTAATTTTTTGTCTTTATCTATAAGAGGGTTATAAAACTTTTTGATAGTAGATGAAAGGTGGAAATAAGACCTTAAGAAATTGTATTATACATGGTGGAAGATTAAAAAGGAAAAGTGAGAAATTAAGAATAAAAGCTCTAACAATGAGAAATTAAGATTAAGAAAAAAAGTAAGAGTACTTTAGTGAAGAATTATAGAATGTGAGTCCCTAAGTTGTGAAAAATCATTTTATTGTTGTAAAAAGTCAAGGTAATCTAGTATAAAGTGTTGTTTTCACCTTGCAAAAGAAGAAATAGTTAGTGAAGTTGAATTCTTAAGGAATATATTTAAGGAGTAAACTTAAGCTTATAGTTTAAACTGAATCATTATAAATCATCATACATACCTTTTTTTTTTTTTTATCTCATTTACTTTCAATTATTTACATTACGTACTTTGTTATTTATTATTAATTATTTTATTATAAATTTTTAAAGTTAAGATTAAATGATAATTTGAGCAATCAAATTGATTAAACCTAATTCTCCTCACTCTTTGATTGTTTTAGGGATCAATACATATTTTAATGAAGTAACAAAAGAACTAATCCATTTTGTCCACACTAGATCAATCTTTAGAAATATATTTAGGGAAAATTTTACCATGACTTTTAAGTCTTATAAGACAAAAAAAACTTATACTTTTTTTTTTTTTATCTATTATGAGGCTAGAACTTACAACTAAGAAAAAAAAAATTATAAGTTTATAAATAAAGGGTATAATTTTTTTATGTACATGTTATGAATCTCTCAAAAAGATATAATTTACAACTCTAATTCAATTTAGTTATCCAACAATTATAGCTCATAAAAATTCATAATAAGTTATTGAAAAATCCATAAGATACTTGAGGAATGAAACTCAATTTAAGCATGTATACTCATTATTCTAGATAAAAAGTTGATAAACAAAACAATGAGTACACAAAAAGTAGACCAAAGATTTATATGGTTTGACAACAACTTACTTATACTCATGGAAAAATGATTGTTATTATTATATAAATAAAAATTATATAAAAATTACAAATATATTTAACAATCAAACCTGAGCCCAAAATCCTAGTACACCCTTCACACAAACTCAAGAAGACAAACTTGAATTACACCCAAACTCTTTTACACTTCTTTTAAACCTTACATCTTAAATTATAGTTACATCTCTCTTTATATAGAGACTCTACTAAGGATAACAATAATATTAAAATACATATTTCAAAGCAATAATAACAACTTTCTCATACCTCAAAATGGGCGTTAATGAGTGTCCTAAACTCTAAGAAAGCATTAAAGATTTGTCATATTTATTATTCATTCACTTAACACAATATCCTATCTTATACATTATAATGGGTGCACACTCTAGCAAATAATCTTGTTTTGTTTAAAATACTTGACCAATAATATGTGCAATTACAACAAATTAATTTTCACTTTTAACTTTAAAGGTGGATCTTGATACTTCCTTTCCCATAGCAAGAATTTACTTTATATTAACATTTAAATACTAGAAATGAAGATGCACACTATGCTTCCAATTTTCTTTTGGGATCTTAAGAATAATTATGCTTCCAACTAGACAATACAACTCATTATACAATTCTCTCTTATGAAGAATTATATTAACTCATATGATTTTCATAGATCCATGACAAATAAAAATTAGAATAAAGTAATGTCTTTAACATGAACTAACAACTTCTTTTATGAATCATCATATGAACAATGACATTAATTAATAATGATGTCAAACTATCATCTATTTGATTGTCCACTTAAAGAAAATCAACAAATATGTTAGGTAAAGAATTAGTAAGATTTTGAGACCTGTGAGTTACAAGGTCATCCTTTGACTTGATAGAATTTACAGATAGTTAATTAATCTTTTTATCACCATAATCCTCTAATCTATTGACACCTTTTCTGGAATACATGAAATCAACTCATTTAATCATGTTATAGACAACAACTGGTGTTTCTTCTCTTTTTTTTTTTTTTTTTTTTTTTTTAAATTCATTTTCACTTGCTTAAAAGTTAGTGATTGACTTACAATTTTGTTATGAGTATTTGTAATTTTTAAATTCAAATTTACAATTTTAATCAAAATAAAATAAGAATTGAATTATCTTTCAATCAAATCTGAAATTTTAACAAACTTGTTATTATTATAAAATTTAAATACTAATAAATTTATTATATTTACCTATGATTGAATATTTTGTTTAACAAATCTTCATTGATAGTATTGAATATCATTCCACTAATTAGTTGCAGTATCTCAGAATTTAGAATACATAAGAATCATTTTGTCCTTTTCACAAAAATCTTTGTATTCAAAATATGCATTCATTTCCACTATCTCACATTTAGCAAAGGAATATCTTTGAAATTAGAAATGTATTTACAAATAAATTGAATATAAGTGATGTACCTAGCATACGATCTATTGTATTCATAATTTTATAAAATTACTATAGATACAACCTTCCCTTTGTGATCTTTGTCATTAAAGAGGTTGTGTCAAACTTTGTAGAACAACATCAACACAGAGCAAATATATTTTGATACCACTCAATGTGAGACAAAATCACAAAAAAGTAGACAACAAAAAATCAACACTCTATTGAACCTTTAAAAGGGTTCCTTGAGTCTATCAAAGAAGATAATAACTTTTTAAAAAATATTTTTATTATAAATTTATTGAGATATTGAGATATTAAAATTATTTAATTTTAAAAGTTACATATATGTTAATTAAAAAAATATTTTAATTTAAGTAAAAAAATATCTAATAAATAATTAAAAAATATTTTAACATACATAATAATAAATAAAAAAAAAATAAATAATATATATATATATATATATATATATATATATATATATATATATATATATAATAATTTAATTAAAATTTTTTATTAAATTAAAATATTATAAAATAAAAATTATAATATAATTTATATAACTAAAAAAATAAATAATTTTTATAATATATCATCACATATTATACGAATGAAGTCTGGGTAGTCAATCCTATTTTCGATAGGAGTAGTTGACAATTGAATCCAAATTTTTCCATTATTTTTGTATCCACAATAGTGCGAAAAGAGGGCCGACCCCAAGTTGTTCAAGAATAGTGGCGTTGACTTTCTCGATCCTTTGCCTTAGGATTAGCCAGTTCTATTTCTCGATGGGGGCAAGGGAAGGGATATAACTCAGCGGTAGAGTGTCACCTTGAATGAAGTGTGGGTGAGAAGGAGAAGGAAAGTAATAGAGAAAGATATAAAAGTAAAAAAGAGAGAAATTGAAAAATATTTGTATTATAAAATTTTTTAAAATTTGTATATCAAATATAAAAAAAATATTGTTCAACACATTTACTATTACAGTAAAATAATAAAAAATAATTGTTTATATAAATATTTTATATATAAATTATTTTTTAATAGACAATCGGACTCTTGGTTTGGACATCGCATGCGGGCATAATTGGGAGTTGAATTGGAGAATAGTGCTATTTTACTCTTTGATGGGTATTTGTCACAATCAATGGCAGGTAGCTTATAGATAATAATCACAGGCACGTTGCCGAAGAAAGCAACGTTGTTTCACGTTAGATGGTGCTCAGTTTGGCAGCCTTATACATGAGTGCATTCCCACTGACAACCAGTCCTTTTATACACACAAACTCGTGTTTGGATCAGAACCGCATGATATTTGTGAAACCAGAGATGAGTCCTATTTAGAATGACTCGTATGCCTTTTTACACAGATAACAGGAGGTCCATGATTTTTGGGTTATTGAAAAATACCTTTTTGATCCACTTAAACAAATTGAGAGGAGCAGAAAGCAGTTGCGAAGGCTCATCCACGAGAAAGGGGCGGTAGACAAGAAAGATGCCACCCCAAAGCAATATTGATGTCAATAGTGGCTGCTTGCACTTCTCGAAGGCATATATTCCTGTGATTTACTTTTAAATTTTAGCCATAAGAACAGTATCCAATAACCTTTATCATAAAAAAATTCCTTAAGAGGAAGAAAGGGACGATCCCACGGGATGATGAAAACACAAAGAGACACAGAAAGCCCTTGGGTAAATCGTGGATGGCAGACTAAATTACTTAAGGGGTGATATGCAATATAGTGTTAGAGTGACTAACCAAAGATTACTTATTCTTACGTAGTGGACTCAGTTTAATCCAACTCAGTCCCTATCTGCAGAAACTTCAAACTTGGGCGTTTAAGAATAATTCCCATTCATCACCTGTCATCCGGATAGCCACTATTACTTTTTTTTTTTTTTTTAAAAAAAAAAAATGTTAAATTACAGTTGAATTATTAGTGTAGCTTTACAAGTAACACACTATCTCTTGGTATCCTTCTCCTCTTTTTCGGCGTGGATATCACCGAATCTCAAACTACAGAATTCCAAAGTGATTTCAAACTTGCAATACGTGTAGGGGAGACAACCATTTTTTAGGTGGCTTCAGCATATGCCTATCCCTATCAACCGTACATGTCCAGACATTTTAACTCTGTAGCAGGATCGATATATTTTTAAGGAAAAACTTGAGTAAAGTAATACAAAAAAAAAAAAAAAAATTATATTATATTTTTATATGAAATTGATTTTTACATTTCTATATTATATAGTATAATATGAAAATACAAAAATATAATATAAAAAAATTTTGTATTCAATAAAATTTATCTGATTTGAATTCACATAGTCGGACTTATATTTTAATTGCCGATGTAGACCTTGGTGGTCAACGATTTTCTGGTTAAATTTTTGTTCCCCCAGAGGGGAATGTTGAAAGCTGCATGAAAATCATTAAATTAAAATATAAGATTGTGTGTCATTCAACTGAACTTGAAAAGCAGGTACCCTGCAGCTTAGTTAATTTTCATGCACAATAATAGATGTAAAAACCTTTTTCGGTGGGACAAAATATTTTCACATACACATTTAACAAAAAAATAAAATAAAATAAAAAAATAATTAATTCCAAACATTTAATATAGGTATTACAATATTTCTATATTTTTTTTTCCTTATTAATAAGACCAAATACATTTTTTTTCCCATATAAATAACTAAACAATTGTTTAATTATTTATCTATTATCCAATTGCTCAATCAATTCTTGATAAAATTCATTGCATTAGAAAGTTATTGCTATCATAACCATTGCTACTAGGAAGATCAAAACTAATATGAAGAGCAAGTACACTTTTTTTTTTTTTTTGGGTCAGTAAGAGTTTTCTTGAAAGATCGACAATTTCTTACAATTTTAGATTATATTTTCTTCATGAACATCCAAACTCATGTGTTGGGTTTTCGTATTTCATTAATACCAATTCTCAAACTACTATCAGTGTTTTTCTTTTCAACACTAATTGATTTCGAAATAGTACTAAACAATTCAATTTCTTAAAATATTAGAAATCATTGATTAAGAAATAAAATTTTTATTGTAAGAAATGAATGAATTAATGTTTGAACAATTAACAAACTAATATACAATTAAAAATACATAATCTATAAAGAAACAGGTTAATGAATACTTATTCGTGGAAGAATTTGAAATCTAAAAGATTCTTTTAACTCGGATGTTTGTCTTGTTAAAAGGAGAGGATTCTTTGGCTGACGAAAAGAAAGGTTCTTTGTGGTAACACCTACCTTTTAAAATTTACAATTTAATTTTGGGTTGACAAAGTAAAAATTGAGTGGAGAAAAGTAAAAGCATGAAAGAAAACAATAACATAAGTCCATGCATTAGTTGCAGAAGTGTGCCTTCCCTCGAAGGTAGGAATACTGATTTCATGGAAGTCTATTGTTCTCTAAAACAGTTTCAGCGTATTTGATTAACGCCAATGACTTTAGAAACCCGGATAAGATGCCCCATTAACGTGAAAAGGAACGCAACTCACGGGAATGACACAACTATGTCAATGACACGAAGCCCTTTTTTTTTTTTTTTATCTCTCTCTTTCTCCAAGAAATTTGATAATAAGAGATGTGCATTAAGCTCTAGGTGAAAAATATAACAAGAAACAAAAGGACTAATGGCATATTTTCTATCATCCAACGTTGTTATCTATTATGTCAAAAGTCATAGATTCAATTCTTCACTAAGGAATTCAGTGAAACTAAATGTATACTCGCAGAATTTACTTCTTTAACAGGTATAATTCATTCCGACGGGATTGTTGAGTTGTATCTCTGCTTTCCATTTTAAGTCGCCAAAAAAAAGACTAATACCATATTCTTTGAACTTAAATATTTTCTAATGATACTTTCTTAGTTAGTAAATGCATTAATTTAAATAAAAAATGAACATCCCAATATACAAAATTCGTGCATTGAAAAGTTTAGGGACTCATTAGATAGAAACAACTTTTCCCACGTTTCTAAACAAAAGTTGTTTATGCTATTCGAAACTTATATATTACTGTAGAATAACTTTACCATCAAACAAAATTTTGCCCTTTAGATGCATTAATTTAAATTCTTAAATGATTTAATTATTATTTTAACGTTAACCTTTTGTTAACACTAGCTGAAAGTTTTCTTAGGAAAGTAATGAATATGTGAAACGGTATCATTTCGTTGTGAAGAGAGATCTATCGCATGTCCCAACTTTATACTTGATACTGTTTTTTTTTTTTTTTTTTTTCTGAGCAATCCAACTTTATACTTGATTACTACAGAAAATTAAAGCTTACATGTGCAAAAGTAGGTTGTATTTCATGATTAGGTAGATCCAAGGTTAACTCATATCAAAATCTTAACGTAATTATAATAAGAGGAGGCACATTATAATGTCAACTGGTTCAAGCATTTAACTTTTTTAATCCAAGGTCTAAGAAGCGGCGTAGAAGAAAGCGTGCATTCAAGTTCAACTGTTCAAGGAATTGTGTTTTTATTTGTTTTTTCTCTTTGGCACTGGGTGCATCGGAATTAAGAAACAGTGTGTAATTTATTAGCCTAACAAAAGATCAAGTAAATTTTCCATATATTTGAAGTACCGGACGGTGCTTTCGAGGCGGGGTGCTTGAGTTGAAGAGCCTTGAGGCTCTAGCAATGCTTTCAGTCTCATCACAGGCTTCCTATCTAGAATTCCACTGCACGAACCGTCACGCAAGAGAAACAAAGAAGACAAACGGCGTAGGAAAGCAGGCTATCTTGCTAGCCATGGCATTGGTGGACAGGACACGGGACACCTTCTCTCTCATGTGATATTGTGACAAAGTACCACTTGAAAGCCATACATCTAACAGCCCAAACCCATGAAGAGGACCATTACTTGTGAAAGCATCCCTTTTTGCTGTCGTACAAGAATCTAATCCTCAAAAAAGGATGGCCTGGAGAGCAAGACCAATAAAAAAGAGATAATTGAAAAGAAAAAAAGTGAAGATCCTTCGCCAATGCTTTTCTTCTTGGCTTTTACTTCTTCTTCAATATGGTCACAGGAAATTCTCTGCGGAAGGCCCTTTGGGACTTTAGGCATCTAAATGATTGCAATATGGAAAATCAATGTGTATACATGTAGAGAAGAAAATTAAATAGAAGTCACAAGGTGCTTGCTTGTTTTCTTTTGCATGTCAACCCCGCTTTAAATTAATGCAGAACCTAATGCTGTTCCTGTTCCCTTTTGCCCTGTTCTGTCAACAAGTCCTTTCTTCCTGTCTAATCGGATTCCGACGTTCTCACCTTCATTGCGCATATGATTCCCTCCGTTTCATTTCCCTTTTCCCTTTCGTTGTTAATTATTTATCACCCCGTCCCTTCCTTTCAACTATTTAAAGGCTCCATTTGTTTCAGACGATAACTTGCCCGACAAAATGAGTTTTATGAAAAAAAAAGGAAAAAAAGTCTCAGAAAATATAATATAGGAAATACATTTTTTTCGTTGTTCGAATTTATACAGTATATTTTTCTGGTAAGAGTAAATATAAAAATAGTTGAAAGCATATGATTGGTGCGTGCCAATGACAATGTATTATTTATTTATTTTATTAGTCACGGCAGCTTATTATTCATTTACAACTTAACCAGAAAACAAAAATAAAAAAGTATTAAAAAAAAAAAATAGCGGTGTGGATGTCTTGGAATTTTGATAAACGAGTCACTTGCATACAATTTTAATATGTTAAATATATAATAAGCATTCATTTACGATATTCGATGGCAATGTCAGAAATTTCTTTGTAATCAAACGCTAGTGTCAAAGTTCATTTTCCCTTTATAAACATTTTCTGCGTAAATTGCAATTGTGCTTAAGGAAAAATTAGGCTACTATAAAAATGGGGAATGGTATCCATAGTTCTACATTTCTCGAGCCAACGACCAAGCTAAACATACTGACATACTGGCTTCTCCATCGTCAGTTGAATGATGCTGGCAAAGAGTTAGTTTCTTTTCAGTCGCTGCACAGGGCAGCCGGTAAATGGAATACATGACATTGGTTATGAGACACAGTGATTGGAATGTTTTATATATTCCTATGCCTGTCAAGGATTACGGCAAACGTTCATGTCTAACTGTCATCGGGCTCAAAATTATCAATTACACGAGAAGCTAACCGCGCCAGATTCTGAGCACATAGCTAATGTATGAGAACTCACAAAAGAGATTTACATCAGCTCGAAATGTTTTTAGATCGATATGCAATGTTCAATGTTGGTGGATGATGTTGACAATGAACTGTTGATGAGAGGCTGCAGCTCCGGGAAGCCAAGATTAGGTCTCAACCATGGGCTCTGGGCCAGACGTCTCTGCACAATGCTTGTTAGATTGCCGCACAGAGTTGAAGAGGATGTCCTTTATGACCTAAGAATAGATAATTACACAAGAGCAAATAAAATGCTCAGCAGATTAAATCATCGTAACTGTTCAAAATAGGCATCTAATAATTGAATTAGCAGCCCATTACCTGTGACATTAGACCATGGACCTGCTCCACAGTTATCTTAGCGCTATCCCGAGTGATTTTGGCTAGTTGCGATTCTTCCTGCAACTCGCAAAAATAACTGTTCAAAACATGATAACTTGCAGGGAACAAGACTGCTGTGCATAAATAATAACAAAGATTTTATGAATAAAGTGATACACAGCACATAAAATATATTTCAGAATTGAGAGAAGACAGAGAAGTATAGATACAAGCATGTGTCAGGCTTGAATAACCCCCATAAAGCAAAGATTTCAGAAAAGGCATTAGGAATGTTAACACGTCGTTAGTTAGTTGATACAAGAATAGGGCACTTTCTCAAAAGCAATCCAAACATTGCAGCTTGCTATTATCAATTTGGAAAGGCATGTAGAGCTAAAAGCCAAACCATCAACAGAAATAATGCAAGCATGATTCCCTTGACCTCTTACATAATGGTCAAATGCCAATTGGAAAATATGGCCAGGTATTCAACTTTCAGTTTGACATGCACAGATTGTAATTAGAAAAAAAAAAAAAAAAAGGGAAAAGGTAAAATATTCACCACAAACTGCCACACATGAGAAAAAGTTACCCCAGTTGTAGTGCCAAAAGAAAATTCCTAAAAAGGACAGGGTTGCATGCAATTGAATTCAATATCAAATCAAATAATGCACATAGGGAACAATAAATTCTAAATCAAATAAAAAATTGCCATATAATAGTGCAAGCAGTTGCTGAATTTCTATTACTGTACAATACCTTTTCAAACCACTGCCATGGGAACTAGAATCACAAACACATATCAAACAAGATAATCACCTTGGTCTCTTAGGAGACACCCCAGTGATTGAAAACTTAGACCTCTATCTAGAGATCTTGGATTCTAATCCTGAGGAGAAGGTGTGGGATTTATGGGAATAAGTGTAGCTCATGGCTTAATGAGCTTCCTAATGGATCAAAAATAAATAAATAAATAATAACCCTGCAGAATAAACTCACCTCTTTCTTTCTTTGAGGGGGAGCTATTAGAGACCCAAATCGGGAGTGAGCCAATTGATTCTCTGCTTGCTCCAGCTTTTCAGCTGCACAATGCCCATGTGAATGGTTTGTTGCGACACAAAAAAGATGAAAATAATCTGTTCATCTGATGCATAAGCTCAGTTATTTATGGCCAATACAACAAGGCATGGTTGCACAGACAGGCAAACATCTCCTCTCACTAGAAATGTCTTGATTTGAAATGACATACCCCCACTCCACCAAAACAATTGACACAAGAAGAGGGAGAGAGAGGAGTATCCATCTTTTCACTCAAAACTTGGTACTTTATTTGACTATTTTCCAGACTGCCTAGCTTTTCTACCTTACTGTTATTATTTATCATGACAAACAGCATAAAAGCTGATAAGAAGGAAGTTGTAACATAAAAGCATTGAGTCTCCATTACCTAAATCTGATATTTGTCCCGCAACATAATCTCCATTACCCAAGAGAGGTGAAGAAGAAAGTGTATTAACCCAATATTTGTTCCATAAGAGATCCAGGAGATGGCAATCAAGAGCTGACTTGAAATAAGTAATATCCAAAGCATAATACTGCCAACAAAGATGGTATTAACAACAATAGAAGAACCAGAAACAGGAAAAAGGCAGCAAGGTTTAGTTTAATTACCTGTTTGCAATGCACACCAAAGTCTTCTATCTTATTAAGAGGAATGGTCTGATATTCAGAGACTGGATCATCTGGTGGTTTATATCCTTCAGGATATGTTCTGAATGCACCAATCTCAACCTTCCCAGCAGAAACAGTTCTTGTTGGATCAAGAACAACAGCCAGAAAAGGCTCCTGAAATTGCTGGTTTAACATTTGGGTTGAAACATCAATGCCTGAAAGCCAACATCCATAGCCAGGATGAGAATGGTACCACCCAACAACATTCTCTAACCGCCCTGCCTGCAAATCAATATTCTTGTGTCAGAAAAAAAAAAAAACAAAAAAAAAAGCCCAATTGATAGGAACAAATGAATCATGAATCAAACAAAAACCAAGTTGTAAGTACCAACCATTTTATCATCACTACATAATAGAATCGATGGCAACATTTGACCCAAAGTTTTTAACATTACACTGATATGAGTAATCCTATGTTATAGTGTTCTCTTATTATACTGGTTCTATTTCTTCGAGAACAAACCCGGTTTGTTAGGAATATCTATTTGAAAAATGTTTAAGTGAATTAGGGTAACTTTCGTTGATCTTTATCAAAAAAATTTTACGCTCTGCACAGATTTTTTGTAATACTAGAGAAAGAAAAACAGTAATGGAGAAATGGTCTCACCCGCCAAAGCAGTCCAATTACCAACATCCCATTCTTGTACACCGATGTAGTAAGATTCAGTATAAAAAATAAAGGAAGGAAAACAAAAAGGACTACCAAGAAGAAGATAACAGATAGACCTGTGGTGTTGGTACCCTCCCCCCCCCCCCCCCCCCCCCCCCAAAAAAAAAAAGGGAGTAATATCATAAAGCCCTAAACCCTAATCAGCAAACAGTGAAGTATGATATATAACCAAAGACAATCTCAATTTGGGGATTTTAAAGGGGATCAAACCTGTTTGTTAGTCTGAGAGTAATCAACCATGTACTCATAGGCATCGGCCTGAGCATTAACCCTAGTCTCAGTTCCTTCAACAGGAAGGGCAAACGCGTCCATTACAATGATAGCGTCCCCGTCGGTCTTTCCCTGCATGAGGCCCATGACCTCGATGGTCCCACCAGATCGTGCGTGCACCACCATCTTGAGAAGAGCGAGGGCGGAAATCTTAACACGCCGGAAGTAGTGGGGGTCATTGGCCCAGGGCTTTTCATGCAGGAACTTGGCTTGCGCCGCCTCGTCGTAGCAGAAGATGGCGTCCGAAGACGCGTCCGCCGTCGAATTGGCGGTGATTGGGGAGGCGTCTATCGTGTTGATGTTGTTCTCGAGTTCCCACGTTTTCTGCGCTATTAGAGAGGAAGAAGAAGGGTACGGATCCATCGCGTTCAATGATTGGTACACACACCCAATGATTTCACTCTGCTACCATTAACTACTATTGAAGGCTACCCAGAGATTTCGTTGAGGGTTTACGGTTTAAAGAAGCCACGTCGCTCTGTCCGCTCAGTTGAGCGGATCCACTGTCTCTGTTTCTTCCCTTCGCTTCCCCGTTTGTCATTATTTTAGCCTTTTTTTTTTTTTTTTCCTTTTTTAAATTTATTTATTTATTTTGTTATTTTAGGGTTTAATTGGAATGGACAAAGAGTTTGGGCAGCTGACAGAGCCCGGTCCATGTTTGATTATAATCTCTCTGTTTTTTTTTTTTTTTTTTATCCATTAAAAGGCCCTGGACCATAAATTCTCTTAATCAATCATTAAAATACCTACGCTTCATAATATCTACTTTATTGTGTGACCAACGCTTTTTGCACATTTTAATAATTCACCAACAGTCAAATCCCAAAAATAATAATCTTTTTATTAGCGTTGTCACGTTTTGATGCCCATTTATCTCAAAATAATAATATAAAGCTAAAACATTATAAAAGTAAATAATTAAGTTCACAAATAAATTTTGACATGACGACCAACCCCGTTGCAGTCTGCGCAACTTTTGACACGACTGCGAATCAAATTCCGAGATGAAGATACCTAAATCTAACGAGAGCTCACCACATATTTGACTAGAGTGGAATAAAAAAGAGCATAATCTAACAGGTAATGGTGAAGCGGGAAGGCTTCCGGTGGTTGAAGCAAGAGAAGACGGGAAGAAAGATAAAAATAAAAGAAAAAGAGTTAATACTTATATTTAGAAAATGTCTTTGGAAAGACAAAAATGAGACATAAGAAAACTAATTTTCTTTCTTAATTCACCACGTTCAATTTTTTCCTAAATTAAAAAACTATTATTCCCATTTATATATATAATAATTTTATTACAGAAGATAAAATTGACAATTTTATATATATTATTTTTAATTTTTCTTTCCCTCGTTACCCTTTCCCAATCACGCTCTCTTACACTTATCTCTCTTCTATTCTTACCCAAACACCATGCTAAATTTATGGTGATACTATTGTCCTTTTCAGACAACTTCTACTGCTAATTACACAACAAAATACAGAATGCTAATTTCCTCTGACCCTTTCCCTTTCCCTTTCCCTACCTCTCCTATTGCATCTGCTCACTGTCCTTCCATGTTGCTTCTCAGTAGCACCACTGGTTTCTCCCGCCATACCGCGTTTTGAGCTTAGTCGAGCCTTGCTCTAAATTAATAGCTGACGTTGCGTGCTACTACTGTTTTGGGAGCCACTGGCTACACCGTTATTCTCTTCCATAATTAGAATCTCAGGGTGATTCACAGAAATAAGTGGCACACCCCAAGAAGCTTCACCTAAAAGCTCGCAGTTCTCCTCGACGCTAGCATTTTTTGTGACCATCAGAACCAACTGCATTTCGCTCCTCATCGTACAACCTAGCTTTTTGCTCTTTTTTTCTGTCCCACCGTGAAACGGGAGGAAGGGAATTGGTGTTAAGCATACAAAAAACATAATATAAGGAACCAATCTTCACATCATATGAAAGCTGAAGTGTTTGTCTGTCAACTGCTATCCTCTCTGAGTGTTCCAAAAATCTAGTTAGACATTTGATTGTGTGTGAGAATTTAATTCAGGCAGAAACGAATGTGAAAATGTTGGATTTGGAGAAAGCACCTGCGGGTTCTTCAATGATCTGCATAGCCGCCAGGTCCTCATGAAGATGCCAACAGAAAAATGGGACAACAAATTTGTATTAATAGAACTGTTTCCTAGACATTTCAGTCATCTAACAACTAGAAATTTATGTAGCATTTAACAACCTGAGAAAACAAGAGCCCCTTTTCCAAATTTTATCATCGTTAATACTTTATTGCAACAGAATCCTCAAGGAAAAGACCAAAAAAAAAAAAAAAAAGGAAGAAAAACCTACACACTTCATTCCAACTGCATTAATTAGTACCTGACATTAATCAGGATTAGAGAACACTGGATTGGATAAGATCACATCATTTTGCAATCCTTCATCATGTTTAATTTGTGAAACTATGAGCATAGAATGAAGTTCCCTTTGTTTAATTTTCTGCAGTGGTAAGGCATGATCCAACAGAGTAAATGACGAAAAGTTTCCTCAGACATATAAACGCCAACCTAGCGAGTCATGAGTAGTCACTTGACCGAGTAAGTTGACAGGCGCATCAACTAATTGGCTAGAGTTGCGAATATTATCATCCCTGCAAGCTTCCACTTTATCATCCAATAACAAGTGGGGCCTACATTTATCATCCAAGGTTATTGCTGACCAATCAATTTTTGATGATGGTTGAGTCCTTGGCATCTCTTCAGTTGCCATAGATTTTGTTTTGCTTCGCATTTCCTCCAGGATTTTCTGTTAAGTCAGGGAATTCCTTGGCAGCTGCATTCAAGATTTAAGATATAAATAATAACAACTTAAGTTAGCATAATTGAAAACCAGACATCCATCCCTGTGAAATACAAAGTACTCTTGCTTAAGAGACATAATATCCCTAATTTTCCTTGGATGTACATTAACAAGCTAGTCAACAATTTAGTTCTCCTAATTCAAGGTTTTTATTTTTTATTTTTTAATTTCAGGAGATTAGCTAAATTTCTTTGCGTTGTGTCAAAACTGGCACTGATAGTAGAATGATCATGTAAATCCAAAGGAAACCGTTTACACCATTTTAATCCCTAATTTACTTTCTGTTTATACCTGATCATCCTGAAAAAATGTGACCATTGAGGCAAAACCAGGAACATAGCTAGCAGATGCAAATTTCCCCAGGTTTTAGCTAAGAGCTTGCATCTAAATGAAGAACACTTCTCCATTTTTATTGTCAACATGGAGGTTTTAAAGAAATTTGTAAGTTCTCAAACTCCATTTACCAATAGTAAGTAATGATGGGCTGTTCAAGGTTGAACCATTGGTAGTTTACAATAATGGATGGTCAAGAGGGATAATGCAGTCCCCACTTAAGTATAGGTCCATTGGGCTAACACGACTCCAAAAGAAGTTACGTGGGAGGCTCTTTTATTAATTTAATCCCAGTTTTTGGAGTTTGACTTCTACTCCAATCCTTGAGGTCAAAGATTCTCTCAGAAAGGGAAGTTGTCAAGACCTAGTGGACTAGAGAAGGCGGAAGTATATGCAAAGCCTAAAAATAAAAAGCAGCAATTAGACGTAGAGTAGTTAAAGTTATTTATTTTGAATTTTGAGATGCTATTTTGTTATAAATTTCTTTAATTCATATGATTAAGGAATATTACGATTTCTCAAGTTTCTATCTATGACTATATGGTGAGAATGGTGTGAAGGAGTGAATTTTGTTATAGATTCGTAAACTAATTGAATCAATGAAAATTTTTCTCTTTGTTTTACCTCATATTCTTCTCTCTCTTTCTCTCCTTATCTCTCTCTCTCTCTCTTCATTATCTTCTTCCTTTGCTACATTTTCTTTCTCAATTTCTTTCTTTTCTATCTCATTTTGGAACCTCTTGAGATGGAATTCATACTCAAAATAAACCTAAGTCCATTATACGTAACCTAACCCAAAAAGAAGAAAAAGTATTTGATGAGTCAACCATGGAGTCTCAAAGTCATAAGTTATAAAAATATTAAAAAAAAGGTAAATAAATTTGTATATATATACAATATTATTAAGCAAAAATAAGAAAATGTTAAGATATTCAGAATAGTTAGTCTAAATTTTTTTACTCATGTAACATATGCCTTGAAAAATTTTTTTCCTAACATTGGTATACGTGTAAATAATTTTTTTTAATAGTTATTAAAAATTTTAAATAATTAAAATTAATATAAAATATATTTTTAATAGTTTATCATTATAATTTACTTGAAGAAGAGTTCATAAATAATACTTGATAAGATACCTTCAACATGATTAAAATGAAAACCAAATTGATTAGTAATATTTTTTGGTAATATAAACATTTAAATGAATTGACATAATAATTATAGTTACAACAAATTATATATTATAGCATTATAAATAAATCAAAATGGTACAAAAATTGGCAATTCCAACATGAAAAACAAAAAAGATAATTCTATTAATATTTAATTGTTCAAACAAAAAATAAAACAACTAGTGTTCCTTTAAATTAAAATTATATAAATATATATACTCTACTAGATGTAGGAATCTAGTGCTAATTTGATATATCTTTGAGTACTTCTCTCAAGTTCATATTCCATTTCCGACGTGTATATATATATATATTTTTTTTTTTTTTCAGTTACATTTAAAATAGAGTATGTGAATATGTGATAAATAATAAAAATATATAATAATAATAATAATAATGAGATAAGCTCTTACGCAGAGACAAACGAGTGCTTGCCCCTGTATAAATAGAGCGTTTCACCGGCAAAACTCGGTCGAGACGGGTCACGTCTTTTGGTCAAAGAAAAAAAAAAAAAAGCCCTAATCGAACAAGAGGACCTCTACAAATCTATATAAAGAAAGACAAAGCCGTGGGTGGAAGAAGCGGAAGCAAAAAGAAGAGAGGGAAAAATGCCGGGACTAACTTGCAACGCCTGCAATAGGGAATTTAAGGACGATGCCGAGCAAAAGCTTCATTACAAGTCCGATTGGCACCGCTATAACCTCAAACGCAAGGTCTCTCTCTCTCTCTCTCGCTTTCATTTCTCGCTCTCTCTCTCCCTCTCTCTCTCTCTCTAACTCTCTTAATTCTGCATCTGCCTTGCGTTGCCTTACTACTCTAGATTGGGGTTTTCCGTAATCTTTAATTTCTTGTATTTCTTTATTATTATTATTATTATTTTATTAATACCGTTGAAGTCTTGAAGACAAAGAGATTTGTTTAGATTTTGACTAACTCGATTGGGTTGGCCTTCTTATTCAATTTTCTGGTTATTTTTTCTGAAGACGGTAAAGTTCTATTTGGGCGAGTAAATTATTTCCTCTCCCTTTCTCTTTTTTCTTTATTTTTATTTTTATTTTTATTTTTTTCGGTTGTGGTTATTGCACCGTTCAGGCGGGCAAAAATTGTAGCTGGCTTTACTGCCTTGGAACTGGTATTTGTAAACCTGTTTCTATTTATTGGAGCCTGGTGGGAAAGGAAATGATGGGGCTATTGATTGGTTTTGTGCTTGGATGGTCTAGCAAAGAATTCAATATTTGCCACACCATCAGGCATGGCCTGAGCAGGTTTGTGTGGCTTGCCCGGTTGATTGGGTAGAAAATGTTGAAGCCTAGCATCATCTTATGTCTTTTATATATATATATATCTATAACTTGGGTCAAATTTCTGTGTGACAGACTCTTATTTTTGTTTTATTTTTTCTCAAAATATATATATATCAGGTTGCTGGTGTGCCGGGAGTGACCGAAGCATTATTTCTAGCTAGACAGTCTGTGCTTTCTCAAGAGAAAGATAAATCTGATGATTCTCCTACGCTTTATAGTTGTGCTGTTTGTGGGAAGGGTTATCGAAGTGTCAAAGCTCATGCTCAGCACCTTAAATCACGAACCCACATAATGCGAGCCTCTCAGGGGAGAAACCCAGAAGAGGAGAAGGCAATAATTAAAAAACTTTCCCCTCTTGTTATGAATAAGCATCCCCCACAGAAGGAGGCTAACTACGAAGAGAGTGAAGAAAGTGAGGGTGAGTGGGAGGAGTTTGATCCAGAGGAAGAGTTGTTTGGGGAGGCTGTGAAGTCTTTGTCTGATTTAAACGTAAATGGGATGGCATCTAATGATGATATGGATGAGGATGAATATGATGATTTGTTGGATCCATCTGGTTGCTTTATGTGTGATCAAAAGCACAAAAGCATAGAAAGCTGCATGGTTCACATGCATAAGCAGCATGGGTTCTTTATTCCTGATATAGAGTACTTGAAAGATCCAAAGGGCCTTCTTACTTATCTTGGCCTTAAGGTACCAGATATATATCCTCTGTCTGCCTGCTTGTTGCAGTTTTAGCTTAATTTTTTCTCCCAGAAAAAATGTTCACATCTCTCTCTCTCTCTTCAGGTAAGGAGGGATTTTATGTGTTTGTACTGCAATGATCGGTGTCATCCCTTCACTAGTTTAGAGGCAGTTAGGAAGCATATGGCTGCAAAAAGCCATTGCAAAGTACATTATGGTGATGGTGATGCTGATGAGGAAGCTGACTTGGAAGATTTCTATGATTATAGCAGCAGGTTTCTATCATCATTATATCCCCTTCCCACCACCCAAAATAAAAAATCAAGGCATACCCCTAAAGAAGTAGAAGCAAAAAGCATCCCTTCTTTGTGTTAATTCTTAGTTAAACCAATAAAATAAAAAGAGGTACTGAAAAAAACAGGATTATTCATCTGACAGCTTTTGCTATGAATTGCTTTGTCAGGCCATCTTCATTTTATGTCTGGTGTTTTATGTGCTCTTTTTGTCTCATAAATGATTTGTCCCTCTCTTGCAGTTATGTAGATGAAAGTGGAAAACAACTTATTGCCTCCGGTGATTTAGACAACACCGTGGAGTTTGGAACTGGTGGTTCAGAGCTCATTATAATGACAAGATCGAACAATAAAGTGTCATCCAAAACACTTGGTTCTCGTGAATATTTGCGCTATTACCGCCAGAAGCCACACCCAACACCTGCAAATGGCATGGCCATTACAGCAGCTTTGGCATCAAGGTTTGCTTCTGATCCAACACTTTTTAAATCTTTTTGAGGAAACACTATTGTTGTGAAGTTATATTGCATTTCTGTTTTTTTAAATCTTGCAAAAGTGATGAAATAGATGGAAGTAAGTGAAATTTTTAATCTATCTTTCAGGTACATGAGCATGGGATTGACAACTGTGCAGTCAAGAGAGCAGATGGTGAGGATGAAAGTAATGAAACAAATGAATCGAATGGGAGTAGAGACCATGCGCACCAAAATTGGCTTGAAGAATAATGTTATTAGAAACCTGCCCAAGAATGTGCCATATTAGATTTTGGTCTTGTGGCATGTATTTATTTATGTGCGTGCATATTTTGACTGGAAAAGTTTTATTGTGTTTTGCCTAAATTTAATGTGTATTCATACTTTGTCCAGCAGCCTGCGGAACTCATGGATATGGAATTCTTGGTTTCAAGTATCACATTCAAGATTGGAATATTGGGTTTCGTATTATTAGAGCTTGTTTAAGTACATGAGAGGCACAGAAATGTGATCATAAATGAAATTGAAAGTAGAAAAATTATCTGTTTTTCTATGCTTTCTGTGCGTCTCAATTGGTGTTGTTGCATGGTGAAATGCATCCGTGGATAATCAAATGATGCGAAAGTCGGGAGAGTATGTATACAGTTGAGTGCTGAGATGGGCTGATTCTTCAGATGACACAACTCTCTTAAGGATGTGTAAGTAAATGGATGATGGGGTTTTGCCCCACGGCCTACGCGACTAGATCTTGAACGGGTCTTATTTCAAATCAAGCCATCACCCGCTTTTCCGTTTATTTATGTTCTGAATACAACTTGGGGCTCTTGCCCGTCACCCTAAAATATTGCTAATTAGCTATAACCGAGAGAGGCCGTCCTTACGAGAAGGGCGATAGAAATGAGCAAGTATTGCTGTTCAGATTGTCATGACTTGTTTGACGGCTCAAGACATTGGCAAAATGCTACTCAGGAATCTGCTTCCAGACGGAAGTTGATTAGCATCGAATATGCTGACAGAAAACTTGAGGTCGTCTAAACAAAGCTCCCGAACTTGCTGTTTTAAAAACGAACGAGAGCATGCACAAAACTTCAATGCAATTCCTCCAATGTGCTCGAATATACAAGTGGATCAAATTCCTCAGCACATTAGACTTCGTCATGACTTGTTAATTGTTATACACATGTACAGGCAAAAATGCTGGGCTAAAAGAGAGTTAGATATCCATGTGAAGCCAATATTTTATCACAACATCCTATATAAATTAATTGGTTTACAACTGCTCGAGAGCAAAAGCAAGCATGTCAGTACCAACGGCAGTCAAAATGGAGCTCACGGTTAATGACCTGATCATTTAACCAAATATATAGTCGATTTGACATTATAAAGTACATCAAAATTACGAACGAATCAATGTAGAACCACATGAGGATTTTAACCATGGCAGTTCAGGTCTAGCTGGTAGAGCTAAATGCATATATATGTTGCAAGAGGGGATCAGAATTTTGAGTAGTCACTTTTCTTTGATCCTCCACTTTGCTATTATATTTCCTCTCAGTCAGTGATGCTAACAGGATGAAAGAGATACCTTTCATAACAAGGGAAGTGTGATAGTATGATACCTCGATGGCCAAGTCCTACTCCCGAAATAAAAGAAAGGTTTTCCTGTTACGTAAGAAAGCCACTTCATTCAACCATGCTGTAGGCTTGCTGCTTCCGCAAACATGGATTCCAATATCACACCCAACTGTCATAAAAGCATGACTGCCGTCTTCGAGGACTGAGGAATGCAAGGGCATTAGTCATAAATTATATGAAGAAATATGTTTGTTCCCATTTGTAGGCTGGCTGCTTACATGACAGGTTGCCAATGGTACATTTTATACAGTGAACTTCACTGTTTAAAACTTAATTTGTATTAAAAAAATTTATTCCTTTAGACTAATTTAGGTAATTAAGGTATTATTATAATTAAAATATTTTGATCATATACTTACAACCAATTATTATACTCAATTGGATAAAAAAAAATATGTATATGTCAACCTCGAAAAGTAACCTAGAGATACTTTCACAATCAGCTTGTCTCCTGGCTTATCAATAAATAGCAGCACCGACTCCTTAACAGCCTTCGTTCGATTCAATCAATTGATTTGCATAACTAGCGAAATTTGAACACGAAATTTGAGCTCAACTGATCACGTTAGCTTACCAAATAGAAAAAGAAAACGTTTTAGCATACTGTCCATCTGTACAGGGAAGACCTATTCGGCAACACTGCGCCCGGCCAAATATCTGGAAGAATGACACCTCGGCAAATACCACAGGGGCAGGAGAGAATTCGTAAAATCCTACCGGCTCATCTGATAAATGATTGAACTAAAAGAATCAATAAATTTGACAGAAACATTGGATAACCACTGAAACTTGGCTGTAGGGCATTCCCTCTCTCTATATTGTTACACAAAACATGTGGTGTAAGCCTGCAGGATCCCTCAAGAACTCATCACCATGAATGCCATATCAATCTATAACAGTTACATTACATCTCACACAGGGTATTTTTATGTCAAGATCAGTCTTCCTGCTCCTCAATTGCCCGGGTCACAATGCCTACAGCTATAGTTCTCCCTGATGCCCTCAAAAATGCCCTTCCAAGGGCTCTGCAATTTGCAAATTCTTCGACACAAACCGGTTCATTTAAAACCACCTGAAAGTAGAAAGAATTGAAAGATGAAGTTGAATTTTATCTGTTGGTGCGACCAAGCATAATATTGGACAGGAAAAATTATCTTGCATCTTGATCACCTCAAGCACAGCACTCTGCTTTGAGGTAAGAACACGGGGCGCTTTTTTTGTCACCTTGCCAGTCTTTGAATCAAGTACCGATATTATCCTTGCAACTCTTGCAGCCTCCTTTGTGTGGTGTATGTGAACTTCCAACTGCTTATGCTTAGAAGATTAGTCTGTTACCTTTAAAGGTGATGCCAGAAATAAAAAGCCAATAATCTCTTGGGAAGGGAGGTGGAAATGAAAGCTTACATTAGAGCCAATCAAAATTGGGGTTGCACCATCTAAGACTAGCACCTTCAACTCCAAATGCTTTACAAATGCAACCGGAAAGTCAGGGTGGCATAGGACACCTCCAGCTATCACATGACTTCCATCAATGCCCGAGAGACTAACAGCCACATTGTCTCCAGCTCTTGCAATAGCATGAGCCTGGGAGTTGCATTCGAGGGAGCGTACCTTTCCTATTTCTCCACATGGCAGAACTAAAACCTGCATACAGTATATGTGACATATAAAGGCATGACTACAGCAATAGCACATAATAACAACATTAAGGCCAAATTTTTTTTAATATTTCTGCAAGAATAGATTCAACCAAAATTATACCAGTATAAAGTTCACTAAAACCAACGAGATTCGAGCATCTGCAACTTTACATGCACTTTATGGATTACAACAGACCAAATAGTAACTGGGAGCAAGTTTACATATAATCAATAAAATAATATTAAAAAATAATAAAAATTATTAACATTAGTCTTTTACACAAGTTTTTAGTATGGAAAAACCTCGTATAAGTGTTATATGATTAGTTAAGACAAAATTTACATCTATTAATCAACTTTCATATGTGAGACTGTATACTTTGTGAGAATTAAGATAGGATTATCTTTATTTTTTCTTACATTATTTAGAAGAAAATTATTTTTAACACCTTCTAATCACAAAATGCCTTTATTGTTGTGCTAAACATATATTTACAAATTTACATATTGACTAAGAATACATGTTTCTGTTTTATGGATTGTAAAAGTATTATATATATTTATATAGAGAGAATTTTATGTCATTCAGATAATTATTCAAGTCACAGAAAAAAAAAAAAAAATTCATCTAGATTGAATGCAACTCAAATTATTTTTAGATTCATTGAAGAAATTATTAAATAAATGCTAATGACAACTTTACTAATTTATAGTAGTTGAAGTCATTTAGGTTAATTAATTGAGCAATTTTAAATCTTGAATGGGAGCAGAACAATTTCAAGTGAGGCTAAACTTCTCAATTTAATATAAATTACATGTAAAACAGTTTTTTGAGTGGGGACATTTACACCCACTGGCTTAACAGTGGATCCACTGATGCCAAGTTCAAGAATTGACATCATTTCTGTGATGGACATAAACATTAAAGAGAAGCCTTGGCGCAATGACGAGGCTGGTCCTTTGTAACTGGGAGGCCAGAAGATCAAGCCTCAAAACAGAATGGTAGATGAACACCACCTGACCCCACCAAAAAAATGAAAATCCCCCAACCAACCCCAGTGGAGAAAAAAAGCACACCCTCATGAAGCATGCAATGGAATGTGCCATTTTACCCAGTCATGGACTTTTATTATATATCTAACATAAAAAAATCATCACTCCACCATGAGCATATCACAGCATACCTTTGATCCACTCCGAAGAGCTCCTGCCTCCAATTTACCACAGGCCGACACCAGCCCTTGTGATGACGACTGAATAACATCACATATGGGCATAATAAGAGGTTTTGAGAAGTCTCTTGCAGGAGGTTGGAGAGAATCAATTGCATCCAACAAGTGAGGTCCACGATACCTGCAAAATTTTTAACTTTAAATCACTTTCAACTCACTGAGCTATAGTTTTTCTTTTGAATATTTTTCTTTCAGGTCAATGTTTAGTCTGATTCAAGCAAGCACCATATGGTAATCACAGCTTCACATTTGTATAAGAATTAAATTGTGAGGGTGAGAAAATGCTACAATGCAAAAAGCATTATAGGAAAATAAGAGAGAATACTCACCAGGATGACAAACGAACATCAGAAGGAGCAGCCACTAAATTCTGATTTCCCACAACACTCAATGGAATCCATGATATACAAGCATCCTTGAAAGAACAAGAGCGAAGAAATGTCCCAAGCTGTGATTTAATCAATTCAAACCGATCCTTAGAGAATTCTACGGCATCCATTTTATTAACAGCAACAATAATCTGCTCAACACCGAAACTTCTTATAAGCTGTGTGTGCTCCCTTGTTTGTCCCTTGACAGTGTCCATGCCAGCCTCAAAAGCACCACTACAGGCATCTATGACGAGTACTGCAGCATCAGCTTGGGTTGCCCCAGATATCATGTTTGGAACAAAATCTCTATGGCCTGGGGAGTCAAGGACAACAACATGATATTTCTTTGAATCAAAATAAGCAACTGCCACAGTCATAGTTATTCCCCTTTCTCTTTCTTCAGGACTCTCATCCAATGCCCATGCATAAGCAAAGGACCCCTTGCCCTGCATGAATTAGAAACAGCGTTAATCCAACAAATTCTGTTTTTATTTTGGTCAAATGGAAACCCAATAGGCTGTGGCCAGACAACACAAGATAGCCCCCTACTTTCCATCAACCTCCCATCCCAGGAGTAAGAGAGATTTGATACCAAGTCTCATGGGTCAACACCAAGACACTTTACCAGCTAAACCGGCAGGCACCTACCCTGAGAAAAATTGTATGATTTGAAAACCTATGCATACAGAAAAAAAACATTATTGATCTTATTACCTGCAATTTAGCCTCCTTTTCATACTTGTGCATTTCCTTTTGCGTTATTCTCCCCAAAAGAAGCAGTCTACCTGAAAGTGTTGATTTTCCAGAATCAACATGGCCAACCTATGAAAATAATATTAGATAAAGTCTATTAGTTAACGCTCTAGATAACAAAATCAGCCTGAGTTACTCCATGACTTCTCCCCTTAGATCACGTAACTAATATCTAATTTCTCACTTACAATTGCAAGATTCAGTTGAATCAATTTATCTTCTGCTTTGTCAGGGAGCATCCACTCATCACATTGATACTGTGCACGTGATTTAGATCTTCTAGCATTCAAATTTTTTGAATTCCCTGATTTATCAGCCAAGGACACATTGCTCAACTTACTGGTCCGACCATGGGGTTTGCCTTCATCTACTAAGGAAGAAACTCCATCATCCACACTTTTATTTTTCCCTTCAAGCCTCAATGCAAACAAGCTATCTGAGATGTCTACACTTGTTTCAGTATCATGTGCACCATTCCTGGAAGAATTCCCCTCATCCTTATTATTGTTCCTAACATTTTGCTTTGTTGAGGAGAAGATATTTGAAATTTTGGGGGCTGAATGTGAATGGGTTGAGTCCTTGCTCCCATGAAGGTTAACCTGTTTGTCCTTCAATGCCACCTGTGATGAGCCATTTGACCTTTTGACTGTGGATGTACCTGAAGAAATACAAAGATATTTGAAATTGAGATAGTTTGCAGCCAACACAACAGAATAGAGAAACCAATAAGACTTAAAATTACCATCAATAGGCACTGATGACATATTTCAAAATAAGCACCTAACCCAGAAAATACCTTCACTCAATAGACAAAATAATATTGTGCATTTGCACATATAGGCATGGCAGTTGGATAACAACAAAAACACATCTAATATGGAAAAGCCATGTTACCTCAAATTTTGAAATGCACAAGGGCAAATTACACTTACAATGTTGTTTTTAATCATATTGCCATCTATGAAACCCTCATATACCCAATGTAATAGAAAAGAAGGTACTTCAAAGAAATATGCAAATATTTATACCTAAGAAATATTTAAATATGTATGCCAAGATCCTTTCCTTTTGTGGAACAGTGGTTTTATTGTTCTATGTTAATTAACCAATCTTGGAATCAAATTCTTGTAGCTGGAAAAAACTTGGCCTCTCAAATCTTGCAACTGAAGATGAATACCTTTGGAACCCATTTTGGAGGAATGCAAACCACGAGAAACAACATCATCTGGTGATGGTACATCAAACTTGAAAGGATCTGTAAAGTAAATATATCAAGGTTTAGACTACATACAGCAACCATGGATCTAATGACAGTAGAGACAACCCAAATGAGAAAATGCTAAAAAGTAGTAACTTAAGTGACCAAAGGCTCTCTGCCTCAGTTAGAAGAAAAATTATTAATGCATCTACTGTAATATGTCCTGCTGTCAAACATGTCCAGACCTACTTTATGCAACTCCTTATTAGGGTTAAAAGCCTTATGGAGTTCATGAAAATTTCCTTTGAAATTCCCATGCCTCTGGAACTCATTGTTGCATCCTGTCATATAATCATCTATCTGCAGCTGAACTACAGCTTTTTGTGGTGTCTGACATGGCAATGATGCAAAAAGGGATTTGGCCATTATGGATACTCCAGAGTCTTTGCACACACCATCAGCTGCATGAAAGAGACCTATGCTATAAATGGAGAACCAACATGAAAGGAACGGCATGCAGTAAGAACAGCAAGGCAAAAGTGTCTGTCTGGTGCACATCAATTTAGGAGTATGAAACATGGTTATTGTTGCTAACACATGCTTCATATGACAAGTCTAATTTTGTTCAGGGATCAAAACATGGAATAAGCTAGCTGGTATCACACAACAAAAAAATGATAAAATCATATAACAAATGTAAGAGCTGCATTTTTACATTAAAAAAGAAGAAGAAAGGATCAAGATCAACCAATAGAGTTTGGTCTTCTACATATTCAAGATTTCATAATAAATATTGCAATAGTGTACCTGCTTTCCTGTCATCAGTGTTGTGACTGCCAGCCACAGGATTACGAATAATCCCACAAATATCACATACAGACAAACCTTCATCATTATCATAAGTGCAAATAGGGCAACGCCATAGCCCAGTCCTATTAGTTTCTTGTTTAGGCTCAGATGCTTCCCCTGGTACAAAGTGATAATCCAGTTGTTGACAAATGAGAAATTGAACATGAGGTTCACATTGAGAACATAAAATGCTAATGTTCAGAACAACTAAGCTAATAAGCATGAACATCTTTAAAACAGGAAATATTATTGCATGTGAAGAGAGTAAGAAGAATAACATAATGACCAAAAACTATAGCCGAGAGTGACAACAGCCCAGAAATCAAGGTTGCCAAACATATAACTGGATAAATAGCCCTGAAATCCTTCAAAAAACCTTTCCACTAGAAAACAAGCACAGGTGCACACACAGAGACATTGATAAATGTGAATGTATGTGTGCACTTATGTAATAATTTCTAAAAGTTTTGCCAATTATTTTTGTTTTTAACCAATGAAATTCTATTATCACGTCCACAAGAATGGTATCATTCACACATTCATAAGATCGACAGGGCAACACAAGGCATTAAGATAAGCAGGGAAGACAATGAGCACAAAGAACAAATATAGAAAAGCTTGATTAGATTCAAAAGGAAAATTTCAAGCTCAACTACACACATTAAGCCACCAGATAGCATGTACATACACACACAAACATGTAAACACATAAGCATAGTTTTACTAACCGCTGTCATTTGCATCATAGTCATGGTCATAGTCATAGTCATAATCTTCATAGTCATCATAATCTTTGTCATAATCCAGCCTGTAGTTCACTTTACGTGGCATTGTCTTGAAGAACAAAATGAGTGGCCAATTATTTTTTCCCATTCATAGTCCAATACAAAGAAAATTCTTCGTCCAACATGAAGGAGAACAAAAAAAGAAACTACAAAATTCCCATACCTGGAAGACGTTCCAAATGATGAGTAATATCTTTAACGATTCCCCATGTCAATCGCCAAGCAGCCACTATATGATACTAAAATAAAATAAGACTGATGCTAAAATCAAGGAGAGGAATGCCAATAAAAAGCAGCAACAGGCATCACACTCAGAGAGAGCTTCGATTTTGATATCCCAAATACGAGCTTTTCCCTTCTCTCTTCATGAATAAAGCTGCAAACGAGTCAAGACACAAATTGTTAGCTTCCAATTATTACGTATATTGCATATCGAGATAAATTTCGAATTCCCTTTCTTTCGCTTTCCCAAATTTTCTGGGCTAACAAACGAGGAGTGAGGGAATTCAAAAACCAAAAACAAACCAAAAATAAAAATAAAAACATACAAAAATTTATACTCAAAATCAGAATTTCCTCAAAATTCAATTGATTCAAACACCTCCCCTGCACAGCAAGTAATGCGAGTAATTGATGAAACTTGCAAGAAAGAAGAAGAAGAAGAAGAAATCTCTTGTAATTGGGGTGAAATGAATAAAAAGAAAAGCAAAAGAATTAGGGTTACCAGGGGAAAGCGCAGTTGAAAAACAAAACATTATACCTGGATGGCGTAAGCTTCGTTTCGTTCTCCTCTCTCTCTCTCTCTCTCTCCGACGACTACGCGAGTAGTGGTACTATATGCCTCGAATTCACTTCTCAGATACGTCTAGTACTAGGATTGGCGTGAGCTAGTAGTTGCCACTGATCTTTTTCTTGTCCCGATGAGGAGTGAAATGGAGTTTCCTAGGCCTAGACCCTTCACGTCTTGTACTTTCTACTCAGAAAGCAAAACATTTAAAACAACAAAAAAAATTAATTTTTTAGTTTTCATTATATTTATTTTTACTTATAAAAATTTTTATTTAACTTTAAAATACACAGTACACTATTATTTAATTTTAAAATAAATTATAAATATCGTTATAATTAAAATAAAAATTATAAAAATAAAAATTTTAAATTTCAATTACTACACTATTTTTTTAAAGATATTTTTTATTATAATTATAATATAATTTAAAATAAAAAAATTAAAATAATTATATATATACTTAATATTTTTATTTAATATTTATTTTATATTATATATATTAAATTAATAGTATAAAATTTAAATATTTATTATAATATATTACTAATATTAGTATTAAATTATCATAATTAATAAATTTATTATATTTATTAAAATATATATTTTTTATTTATATTTTATTTAAATAATAAAAAATTTTAAAAATTAAATTATAAATTTTTCAAATAAAAAATAAATTATTATTAATTTTTTAAAAAATAAAGAAAAAAAATGAAAAACTTAAATTAAGAAAAAAATTTGAAAATATTTTCTTTATCTTTAAAAAATTATAAAGAGAAAAATCACTTTTTCTTATAAATTATATATATTTTTATTGTAGCAATTAATTGTATTTATTAAAAAAATATTATTATTATTATTTAAATAAAAAAAATTTAAAAATAAATTATGAATATTTTTTTTTACATGTTGAGAAGGGGTTTTTTTAAAAAAAAATATAAAAAAAAAAAAAAAATAAATTATAAGTTTTTTTAAGAAAAAAAATGAATTTGAAAATTTATTTTTTCTTAAAAAAAAATTAAAAGAGAGATTTTAGAAATTATTTTTCTTTTTTTTATTTACTTTGATTATGAGTATTTATCTTATACAATTTTTAGACCTATAAGAAAAATTATTAATATGAATTAAAAAAATTATCATATGTAAAATAATAATTGAATAAATTTAATAAATCAACTATAGATTACAATTTTAATTTTTATTCAAATACTAATAAAAAGTATATACTAATAACTGAATTAATGTCAAATGCTAAAAATTATAAGAGTTTACTAAGAAATTTTTAAAATTTAGTAAATGTTATTATATAAGTTAATTTGACAACATGACAAGAGAAAATAGTTAGATTTTTTCTTCTTTTTTCATTTTTGACAATATATACTAACGTATACTGATAAATTAGTATTAGATCTATGTGATAGATAAATTTATTATATTTATTAAAAAAAAAACTTTTGATTGTGTTTTATCTAAATAAAAAAAAAACATAAAAGTAAACTCAAATTATAAGTATTTTTCTTTTAAAATATTAAAAAATAAATTTCATAGTTTTTTTAACAAAATAAAAAAAAATAATTATGAGTATTTACAAAAAAGGAAAATTTTGAAAATATATTTCTCTTTCTAAAAAAATGAGGAATTTAAAATTATTTTCTTTTTTTTAGAAATTAATGTCTATTTTTTATTTTTCTTAATTATGAATATTTGTATTATATAAATTTTTTTGAAAAATGTAAAAATTATTAAAATAAATTGAATAAATTATAATACATATTTAATTTTAATTGAGTAAATTTAATAATAAATCATATACATATTACAATTTTAATTTTATTAAAATACTAACAAAAAAAATACAAATTAACTATTAAATTGATATCAAATAATATAAATTATAAGAGTTTACTAAGAAAATTAAAATTTAAATCAAATACTTAAATACTCTTAAAATTAAATAAATACCACGATATAAATATTTCATCAATTTTGCTCAATTATGATAATATATACTTATATATAAAATATATAATGTTCAATATTCAAAATATTATTAAGTTATACAAATATTTAATTTCTTTTATAACATTATTCATTTTTTTTTGTTAATAAAAAAAGTCAAATTGATATTTATTTTTGTAGTATTAACAATTTATTATGTATAAATGAGTTTATATATATAACTATACAAACTCAAAATTTATAAACTTATTTATACAAAAAAAAAAAGGAAATTTTATTATTATCTAATGTAACAAAAAAATTGAGATTATAAAAGTAAATAATTTTACTAATTAATTAATATTAATCGTATATGAGTATTAATTATTGTAAATGTTTCATAGCTAACCCAATCCTTCTATTTTCTCGTAATTCACATGGTGAAACAAGTAAACATTATTATTGATAGATGTATTAAATGGTAAGAGGGCACCTTCTCTAATTCAAGATTTACATATATAAAGATTCTAATTGATTCATATCCACATAGAAAGGACATAGAGAGAGATAAAACTCTTTTTTTTTTTTTTTTTTTAACAAAAAGGCTTTTAATCGACTAAGGGCCACTCAAGATGGGCTTATAGGGACTTTAGAAATATACTCCTTTGATTCATTTTGCTAAATAAAGGACATATACCCCTTTAAGAGAGTAACCTTATACCTATCTTATCACTATTAAATTCAACTCATTTTGGTCAATCTAACAATATATAAATAAATCATACTAAAACTCATGCAAAATGTTAACTTAATCTTTCTTACATACCTAAAAATTCTTTGTACCCTTACTAATTGTATAGTTGGAGTGTCAATGCCAAAATTTACCCTTGACCTTTAACTATGTGTTCTTATGCAAGACCTTTCCCAAATTCTTGCAACTAGACCTCTATATCAACTTAACCCCACTAAACCCATTTACGTGTCCTTTATGGTGAACTTCCTTTATTAGATTTATATGTAACCTTATATAGAATATGAAGCGATGATAATCGTAAATAATTTTTTTTTCTTATTTGTAAAATTGTTTTATTAGTAACTTACAAATGGAAGCATCACTTTTAGCCTAATATCCTTCATTCTATCAAATTAAAGAACTATCCACCCACTTTAGAAACCCACATTAAGTTGTTGATTTTATGTTTAAGGCACTAACACTTCATCCAACAATATAGGTAAAGGCAAGGGTTGGATTTGATAATTGTTCTTCGGATCCCTTGGGATTTTCAACCCAACCTACGATGTCTTCTATATGGATGGAATATTCTTGAGTTAAATGAGTTTGAATAATTACCAACTTTTCTTAATTACCCTAACAATAAGCATGCATGATCTATTTCATGAATTGTGATTAAATGACCTAAAGTCTTAATAACTAACTTAATCTTTTATTTAAAAAATAAAAAGTAAATGAAAAAGAATTATAATTTTTCATGCTATAAAAATCTACCCATGAGGTAAAGAGTTAAGACCTATAATAAAGAGGAGAAGAAGAAAGAGAGTTAAATATGAGCTTGGGACATAAATGATTGTGGGCTTTATAGTTTTAAAACATTTGCTAGATTGATGGTTGGACCAAAAAATCAATGACTTGAAGCTTAAATGGGTTTGGTTCTCTTTTTCAACCAAATATGAATATAAATCAAAAACATTTGTATAAACTAGTTCAAACCACTAACCTATAAATCAATGAAACACCTAAGTTAGAATTAATTAATCTTAACCAACAATAGTGTCAGGTTAGGTAACCATTAAGGCAAACCATTTATAAGACCCATAAAAATAGACATAAACTCAAAGTCTTAATAAACACAAAAAGGTTACTAGTATTATTTGTAGCTAAATATCTCACTTGTCATTATTTTACTAGTAATGTTGGAGCATGTATAAGAATAAAGATTTTTGCTTTTTGGTTATAATAAGAGTTTCTCTTATATCTACTTGAACATAAAAGAACACATTAAAATTTTGCTATAAATAGGAAGCTTCTTTGCATAAACATAATTATTTAAGGTTTACCTTAATTAAATGGAAGATACACATCTTATTCTTTAATATAGTTAATTAAAATAAAAAGATAATGAATATTACATTATTTTATCTCACCATACAATTCTTACTTTTGATCAAGTATCAAACTAAATTAAAAAACTATTGTAAGCTCAATGGTAAGGGTTTTAAGGTAAATTGCAATAGTAGAGTCCATATTATATAGGGAATAAGGTTGCCTAAAATGTTGTTGAGAAAGTTAATGATGATGTTAGTTATAATGGAAGTACTATGATGGTGATGATGTTTAAAGAATAAGAAAAAGAATACATGGATTTTAATCACATTTTTGTTATTCATTCTTTTTAATCAATGTTATGTCAATCGTCATAGTTATCATTTGATCATGCAATCAAGAATCAACCTTACTTGTGTTTTCGATATTGGAAATAGATATATTATTTTGATCACAAGTAATTGATAAGGATATTACAAGTTCGAGCATAAAATATTAAGCCTATTAGGCATAATGGGATAGAGTTACAACTAATGTTGGTTGACTCCTCAAATTCCTTTTATTTGTCACATCATTAATATATCACTATCTGATATCTAGAATGAACAAAATACTACTTTAATAATAAATGACATGTTAAGAGTAAAGATCATTATAATGAGTCAAAGATTTTTTAGGCATGAAGCCCTATGCCTTTATCCACATTGTCTCCTAATAAAAGGTCATTTCAATTATATAAGTATCAAAAATTGTAACGACCTTAAAGAAATCCTAACTCTTTTTGATTTTTATCATTTTTTTCATTTCTTTTAATCTATATTGACTTAGGCATACATCGGGCCTTATCTTAGCATAATCTTAACCATTGTCATATTAAAGGTATTTTGGTTTATTTAAATAAGTAAGGATTAATTTTTTTCAAGTAATCAAATATTTTTACATGTGTTTTCATTAGTTATTGAGATAGAAAAAATATTTATCATGATATAAAACATTAGTATATTAAAAATTTTGTTTATATGTATATGTCTTATTGGAATTAATTCCCAATGATAATAAAAATGCTTTGTCACATGAATTGATAATCCTATCACAGTATGGGTTAGGATGATGTCATGTTAACATTAATTTGATGTCATCTAAATTAATTAATTGTTATTTTTTTAAATTTTTTTTCCCAAAATTGTAAGATGTATAACAAAATGATAGAAATGCAACAAATATAACAAAATGTGAAATAATCTATAAGATAAAGTACATTAACAATAAAATTCAAGAGATATCATTGTTATTGCACCTTTTTATGACTTATTGTATATTTTATCATGTTTGTTTTACATTTTTTCATCTTATTGCACATTGTGTGATTTTTAATCAAAAAAAACTTAAATTTTTTAAAAAATAATTATTTAAGATAGTATGCTAACATTAACATATTATTTCAACTATATTGTCTTTAGACCTTTAGTTCTTCTAACATTTCCAAAAGGGGAAAAAAAAGGAAGAAAGAATTAACTCACATTTAATAATAGAATTTTAAGATGTGATTGGGAGGAAGGAAAAATAGGAAAAGAGAGGATAAATGAGTGAAAAATAAAGTATTTGTGTTTAGAAAACAAAATATTGTCGAATAAGAAGAGAAAAGTTGCTTTATTTTTCACACAGTCTCATGAATTTTGATCCCTTCAATATCAAAGGAAAAATCTTTTCTTATTAGATAAAAAACCACAAAACTTATATTAAAGACAAAAGAAAACCTAATATAAGTCTTGTTTAGTATTGTAATGAAAATTGTATTGAGATATGAAAATTGTATTTTAGGTGCAAAAGTAACTATTATGATGTTTGATAATTTTTTTAAATGGTATTTCCCAACCATGATATTCTCCAAAACCATAGTTTCAAAAAAGTAATATAAAGATATTTTTGAATAACATTAAAAAATTTAATGATCATAATACAACTAATTTTACGTTAAATAAATAAAAATAACTTTAACAATTTAAAAAATTTTCTAATATTGTCACTATATAAAATCCATATTTTTCTTCCATAAATAATATTTTTTAGCATTTATTGAATTTGTTAGAGTTTTAAGAATAGAATTATAGATTTATAATTCATATGAATTATAAATTTAGTTGAATTTTTATTAATAGAAATATCTTCTATATTTCAAAAATAAAGTTTTTATTTTTAAGGAATATCCTAAATTTATGAAAATTATTTTTTATAAAAATCTTTGTTTTTACAAAACTTTAAATATAATAATTTTTTTAAATTTAAAATCTTTCTGTGTAATGAGAGATTTTTTTTCACAATAATTTTTTTTTTATTATTATTATTATCAAATAATATATTACTTTGATAAATAAATAACACTTTTACTCTTATAACTTTTGTTCACAATACTTTTATTTATAATATTTTTTTCATTCATAATATTACAAAATAAGGTTATAATCATATTATAATTATAATTATGCCAAAACAATAGAATATAATAAATTTCAACTACCTATACTTAATAATTTTTTTTTTTATGACCCAAACTAAAAATTTTCTATAATTATAAATAACTAAATTGTTGAAATCTACCATTTAAACCAAATTCAAGTGTAGGTTTTAAATAATTTACAAATTAAGTTTTATTTTTTAAAATTATATATTACTTTTAGTATTTGACTATAAAATATAAAATTAGTATAAATAAATAAACATATTATTTTTTTTTCATTCTACTTTTTCACTTTACCTGATAAAGAATTTATAATTTTTTTTATTTTTCTCACATTAGCTTTTCTTAAACATAAAGAAGATAAAAAAAATTTTCAATCTTTTATTTTTAAGAAATTTATATTTAGTATATTATAATTTAGCTGGTTTTTAATTTTAATCATCTAAAAAAGGTATCAAATTAACTCACAAATTTTTAGTGGTTACTTAAATTGAAATTTTTTTTTTTATTCATATATATATATATATATATATATATATATTTTTTTCTTAAATTTTAAATAATTTATTATTTAAATTATGCAAAAAAAACTCAAAATATGAATAATAATATAATAATTTTTAATCAGTTAGTCAAATGAAACATTTTCATTCAATTATTTATTTTTAAATATTGAGTAACTTATCATTTAAATTGTAAAAATTTTATAAAATAATTTTAAATTTGAATAATATTAAAATTTATTTAATCAATTACTTAAATTATACTTTTTTTTATTTAAATTTAATCTATTTTAATTTTTTTAAATTTTAAATAATTTATTACTTAAATTATATAAAAATATTTAAAATTTAAATAATATTAATATTAATTTAAAAATTATTTAATTTAAACATTTTTTATTTAAATTTAATATATTTTACTTTTTTAAAAAAAAATTAAATTAATATATTATTTAAATTGTGTAAATTTTGTAAAAAAAGAAAATATATTTAAATAATACTAAAAATCATTTAAATAATTACTTAAAAAGAAAAGTGAAAATGCTATAAAAATTAATTTAATTTGTAAAAAAAATTATAAATTTATTAACTTACACTAAAACAATAGTAAGATTTTTATTATTTTTTAATTTTATCTATTTATCTGCTGTATCTTTATATTTTAAAAAGAATTTATAATACTTATATTTTTTAAAAGTAAAATTAGTAAATATCTATATTATGCACCTTGTAACAATTTACATTTTTCATTTTAAAATGTACCAAAAATTATACTAAAACTACAAAAATGATAAAAAGATACATTTACTCTTCTTAACAAACTAAAATTCAAAAATTGATGCAACTATCTCTCTCTCCCAAACATAGTGAACTCTTTCTCTCTAGAATAGGATTCATTCTCATTTCTTTTCTCTATGTTTATCTCTTTCTTCATTTATCATCTCTTTCTACTACAAATCAGCAGTGACTCCAGAGAGAAATGTGATAAGGGCACCAAACATTGGCAATGAGAATATCACGGGATAAAGAAACATTTCAAAACTACAATTTTGTATGCTTTCAAGACAACTTGTGCAATACTGGAGATCGACATGTTTCAAGGATTGCTACATCCGAGGCACCATTAATTTCACCCTTTGCAATGGAAAATCCTTTCACCGTTTTTTTTTTTCAATTAAAAATTTTCATTGTTTAGCAATATACATCAATTTTGGGTCTCAATAATTACATTCATTTTAAAATTTTTAGACCTAACAAAGTTAATAAACCTGTGTGATTTGAAAGAAACAAAAAAAAAAAAAGGAAAAAAGAACAGGCAAAACTGATTCCATTATTAGTTTTTGAGCCCATCAAATTTCTCCCCATTTGCAAGAAATAAAAAAAGACGACCAACTTTGGGACAAAATTGAGAAGGCAAAAGTCTAAAATGTGTTTTATTTTTCTTATAAATTAATGACAATTTGGTCTCTTTTGAATATTTATAACAATATTTTTTGAAATTGTTTACAACTTTTTTAGTGAACACTTAACAAAAGAGGTTAATTGTTTAAAGAAAAAAAAACGTCTATGTGTTTTTTTGTTACATTTTAGCTAAATATAAATTCACATTTATTATTAATTTCTTTCTCTTTCCTTCCTACCAATTTTCTTTTTCTTTAGATTCATTTGGTTATATATTTCCCTTTATTTTTTATTTGTTTCACTTTCTTTTCTACTATTATTCCCTCCCCCCCAAACCTTTTCAATCACTTAACTCTAATTGAAATTCAAACTTAACACGTTAAATTTTTGAAAAGGTTTCGGCATTATTAAATTAAAACTCATTAATTTAAATGAGATCCATCACTTTTACCTAGACAAAAATGTAAATGAAAAATTAATGAGTAATGGATCTGAAATAGTGATGGATCTGAAACTCAATCGGCCGGGGCGCTGTGGCCTAAACTTATAAATTTAGGGGCTTTTGGTGTTTGCGGTTGCTTCGTCTGTTCTCCTGAAGGCCCGCCCCTTGTTTTTCCTTTTTTATTTTCCATTTTGGAAGTACGGCCAAAATATTTTCTTTGTTGAACAAATCCAAGTCCACCTGCCACCGTGACACAATGTACAGCTCCTAGCGCCAAAAATAAATAGGAGAATGGAAGAAAATATGCACCCGCTCCTAGATGGCTTTTGCTTCTACGACGCTTGTGCTCTTTTTTAATTTTTGTAATCTTTTTTTGATGATTAATTAAGATGATTCTTGGCATAAGTGCTACATGAGACTTTTAAATATTGATGAAATCACTTCTTTTCTCAGGATATAACGAAAAACAGCTGTTTAATTATTAAATTTAAGTTATTATCACAATTTCAATAATACATTTCACTCGTTAAAATGAAAAAAAAAAACAAAACGTGTTTAATTTTTCTACAAAACTTCGAAAACCAAGTAGCTAAATATATTTCACTAGAGGAACGACAATCCAGGGGATACGGGGCTTATCTTTCGTCCAATCATGCTTCCAGCTTCGGTTGGAAAACTTCCTGGCTGTAGCTGAAGCCGTAGAATCACATGGATATGCAAGTATGAGAGGCTTTGAAAACAATTTAAAATAACATTAATGTGCTCACTTTTAATCGATGTGCCGGTGCCGCGCCCGGGACCACACACTCGGTGTCCATGTCCCACTTCGACACGTGTAAAACTATTATTGCTTGGATTATGTTCAACTGTCAAGATCCCTTCCCGTGAAGCCTCATCGCCTCACTTCTCAGGGGGCCTCATCATGGAATCTTGAAGATTATATGATCTGCGAGTGCTTGTAGATATAATATATGATTGGATAAACGATTCTACTTTCACAAGAAAATGATTTGATGGTATGATATTTTTATGAACAACATTCCTTTCAAACCAATTTTGAATTTTTATCACATACCCCTACTTAAAACATTAAATATATTAGCATCATTTACACAATTTTAAGTTTATCTTTATTATTAAATTAAGTATCAGTGGCTGATTCGACTGTACAATTCTCCTCGATGTGCTTTATGTTATAGACTATATTCCCGTCCCTATCTTCCACTGTTGCTCTTCACTGGAAACTTAGGCATAATTACTGGGACAAGGTCAATGGTTAACATCAATCTGTCCTCATCAGGATCAAGCCAGAATGTGAAAATTCAAATTCGTGACCTAGAAAACTTTTTAACTCTTGGAAGCTGATTTGTATGTTGATAGTTCCTTTGAATCACCAACAATTTATTTTGTCGAAGTTAATTATGGAGTGAACCAAAACTGTCATTAGCCAAGCTTTGTTGAAAAAGATTAGATCAACTTTTTTTTTTTTTGATACGTTAATATCACTGTTAATAATATTTTTTAGTTATTTCTAACATGACTAGGCCATTCAATTCATCCATTCTATTAAATAAATAAATAAATAAATAAATAAAAACAGGAAATCAATTTTGAAAATTTATTTTTTTAATTGTTCTATGAAAATATATATATATATATATATAAATACTGAATACGAGAATCTGATACAGACCCATTCATACACAAACATGACTCTTAGTTGCACTTTTTCTTAATTTTGTGATGTGTGATCGCAGTTAATAAATATAAACCACAAATATCTAATAACGATCACAATTAAGTAACGTGAGCTTGGGTTGGATCTTCCGTCCAAATCCCTCGCGCTTGTGTTTGTGCTCTTGTTCTTTTAATCCAGTTAGTCCTTTTAGTTTGGTCCATACGTAATTTCATTAGTGGGCGTTGCTAATTAAGGCAGTCAAATCTCTTGGTGTTGTTTCTAGAGATATACTCAATATCTATTTACGTTTTGAAGATAAGGATTATGGAAAAAAAAAAAGGAAGGCTACTCTCAATTGGGAACAATTATGTTGCTCGTCACCAGTTAAAGCTTCCGACGGAAAAAAAATAAAAATAAAAATAAAAAATAGATCATCTCTTTACGCTTGCATGTCCAAGATTGGTTTTTGTTTTGCTTTTTTTTTTTTTTTCCATGATGTTCAATTTTCCTTGCAGAAATGGAGCCAGGAGGGCATATCTCATACTAGCCTCGCTTTCAGGTCCCAATAGTTGTCCTGCATGCAATCAATTATGCTAGCTTCTTATCAAACGGGCCCATAGCCGAAAAGGTACTAGATATCAGGCGGACGGGCCAACACATATGATTGCTATTTGCTTCTCTTTCATAGTAGTTACCAGCCAATGGAATCACACCACCCCAACATACCCAGATTTTGTGTAGAGACGACTCAACATGCAGAGCTGACTTGGAAAAGGAATATTGTGAGACCCTCCACAGAGAATTATTAGTGTAGAAACTTGTTTTTTTGTCCCATAAATGGCGACTGAATACTATGTGAATTAGGATATATTAGTAATGAATCTACACCAAGTCTAAAAAATGTGAAGCAAAGCGAAAGCAATCAACATGGATAGAGTTTACATTAAACACGCATACAAAAACAGGCAATTCCACTTTATTTTACATTGAATATATTGACCGGAGCCAGTGGAGCCATTCCTGAGCACGACAGAAAATAGAAACATACACACCAGTCCAGTGAGGCACAACTATATATATATATATAGAAAGAGAGAGAAAGCTCTAGCTTACATATCTCGGACGTGAAACACATTGGGGTTCTTAACGACAATATCATACATGTAAACGGAGCTGAATTTGGAGAAATCCCTTGGGAGAGAGATCAAGTCAATGGAAGATCGCTTGTGGAATTGGAAGAGGTCAGCGTTACCTCCATAGTACCTCTCCCAACCCAACTCTGTCAAGATTTGCTCTAGGCCAGAGTACGAAGTTACCACTTGACCTGTTGGCAAGTGCACCAATGCCTTCCTCCTACCAGAAATTTCCTCCCGAATCACGACATTGTTCTCGAAAACCCAGACTCCAGACATTTTTCTTTTCAATTTTTTTTTACTGGTTGTGTTATAGGTTTGATAAGAGTTACTATAGGGTTTTAGTCTTAACAGGAAATTGAGTGGGTTGACGAGTGAAGAATGGAATGAGAGGTGGGGTATTTATTTGCGTCAATGGGTAGAAAAAAACAAGGGGAAAATACTCAGGCAAGCGGGGGAGGGGCTTAAAGGAGGGTTTATGATGGGCATGTTCCGCTTTAGTCTAGAATCTAGGTATAGTGGGTCCATCCTGGTTTAAACATGAAAATACATAGATGCTCATAGAGTGTGATTTAGGGCACATGTACTGCTCGTGGCGTTGGGCTTTAGCGGAATCTTTGGGACACTGTTCATGCGGGCTTGTAAAATATTGTGTCCAAGACAATCACCTAAAGGCGTTTACACCCCACTCACATCACGAGACGTCCATGTGAACAGTAGGAGTGATTGGGAGCACTATGGAGGCAATGCTTTTTGTTGGTGGGTTAGGCAACTGATAGTGGCTGCTCGGGGCTCATTGTTTTGGGGCCTCAGCATAATTGGGCGAAAAACCTTAAAGGCAATTCCAGTCCTTTGTTGTCAAATCCACACTACGTTTTGTGGTTCGTAAAAGGGGCTCCAGCTAGTGGTGGGCGTCTGCCAAGAAAGTTTTGCAAATAAAACAAAATGATCTGGGATCTTGGTCTAGCGTGAAAGCCTGTGTACGCTTGGCTTGTGCCTCGCATGGATTTGGCAAGTTAATTAATGCTACCTCAACCTTGTCTCGGCTACAAATAAAATTGTCGAAGTTAAGGGTTAAGAATTTAAAATTCTATGCATCAAGCAAAGAATCCTGAATTTATTGGAGATTTTCATGTAGAAATTATTACATAATCGCAAAATAAGAGAAAATTACTAGAAAGAATAGTTCACAACTCACCGCAACACATATGCGAAATGTTGTCCTCGGGTCAAAGGTCAGTCAACGCCTATTATAGAAGCTATTTTGGTCGTTGTATTTGTTTTGGCAGCCGAAGTGGGTATCGTTATAAGGGGGGCATGAATTCCATGAAATACTTGCATTGCGCTAAAGCATTTGATGTTAAAAGCTGTATTGTTTCTCTCTAGCAAAAGACGCCAACATATAGCTGCTGTTGCTTGGTTTTAATTTGTAAATAAGTGACAATAGATGCTTTTTTGTCACCATTTTATTGCTCTAAAAATATTAACAAATAACTAAATTATTGAAACAATTATTATTACGAGAAAGTATCTCTCGACATATTATATATATCTATATATATATACACATTCTTTTTTAATCTATCATAAAATTTATTGAATTATAAAGAAAATTAACAAAAAATTGTTGTGAGATACCTATAAAATATAGAAAGATATAAAGAAGAGATTGTTGTCGATTTAACTCTTTTTTGTACTTTATTCTTTTTTTAATAAATCCGTGAACGCTTTCATGCACAGAGAAAGGACACGCACGCCAAGATAGGCTTACAAGCAATAGCTATCAAGGCAAGGCTCCCTCTCAACAACAAAAGGAAGCAAGTCCAAACTCAAACACAAAACACAAGATCAAAGAGTCCCAAGCATACTGTACAAGCCCAGGGACTCATCCTATAGCAACATACCCCAATAAGCTCAACCAAAGAACACATCTGCATAGAAAAATCGTAGAGACACAGGAGACCAAGTTTATAGAAAAAGCTCAATACAAATAAAATCACCACAAAAGGTTATAGCATTAAGCGAACACAATAGCTAAAAAAAAGAAAAAAAACACACACACACAAAGGAACATGAAGATTACAACAAGCATCCCAATAGTTTGAAAAGAAAAGCATCTCAAACTTTCAATAAGGTAATAAGATTATATTATTATATTTACTTATTTTTTTCAGTATAATTTATATTTTTATGTTATATAAATTTATTTTAATATTTTTATTTTAAATAAATCTATTTTATTGTATGGTATAAAATTATAAATAAATTATACTTAAAAAAAGAATTAAAATAAAAATTCCCACTATGTATTCCTTGTTTACGCAAGGCATCCACGCTGGCCTTAGATTCTCCGATTCAATGATAATGTGTTTTCTTAATAAACCTTTATTGGAGAAAGATAATTCCCTGGATTTCTTGATAACAAGAAGTTCCGCCACGTGTAAGTCATGAATACCACTAATGGGACGTGAATGTAAACACACCTTCCTTAATTGATTATTTCAGAGGCCTTTGACCCCCCCCCCCCCCACACCCAAAAAAACAAAGGACTTAACTCATCTCATGGAAAAATTAATGCAACCTATCAATATATATATATTAACTTATCACATTCCATTTCTTTATTCCATTAATATGGAAACATATGTTATAGATTTATTATTTTATGTTTTTTTTTTAAAAAGTTAAATTTAACTATTTAATTATTTTTTAACCTTCAAACTCAAGTAATTTATATATATCAGTATATAATAATATTCAAATTATTTTATCTCAAGTATGATTTCTTCTTTATAAATTGGCGATAAAAATTTATTAGAAAAAGGATAAAAGATACGAGAGCACCTGACATGACACAAACTCAATCTTTTGTTAATATCTTCGTCACCTTGGATGATTAAAAATTATTAGACAAAGAGTTATTAATTACTGGATATATAGCCAATGCGTTACACAAGTTTGCTACACCACAAAACATAGTCGCGATAGAACCTGAAGTTATCAATGTCCATTCACAAATGATATTTCCCCTAAAGTGCTCGTGGAGAGGAACACGACAGAGCAATCGGTATAGGTCTGACCCCGCTAAGTTTCTTACCTCTTTAAAAACTTTATGTTGTTTTCGCGACAAATTGTTACGCTGTCGAAATGAGCTCACGTGGGCTTATGTGGTCCATGGATAGGATCTCCCCCACCCGGGATTCTAGTCAAGTCTGTCATTCGCAAGGGCGTAGTTATCCTTAGATTTTTGTCCGGAACAATTATAATCATTAATTATACATTTATTAAAGTAGAGAATTAATGGTGTAATGTTTGAATCTGTGCATGTTATGCGATAATTCTTCCATGTAACATTTCCATTATGCATTTATGACTTCTGTTCATTAGAAACTATATATTGGAGAAAAAAAAGTCCATTTTCACATTATTTGGGGCCTTCCCCGGAAAAGATACTTCGAGTCGTGGAGCTGCCTGCTGCCGAGCATCATCCCTTCTCCCCTTTAAAATTAGCTTTTCTATGTGAATATAATTATCTTCAAACTCGTAACAACCATTTACACGATCTAAGAAAGTTGGGACATTGATTGCATTCATAACTAATTAAATCTAAAATTCCATCATTTCTAAAATGTTTCTATGCGAAGAAGAAGAAACATAAGCTTATGTTTGATCTTCTGTCCAAATCCCTCGCGAATGTGTTTGAACTCCTGTTCTTTTAATCCTGTCAGTTCTTTTAGTTTGGCCCATAAGTAATTTCATTAGTGGGCGTTTCTAATTGATGCAGTCAAATCTCTTGGTGTTATTTCCAGATATATAAACTCAAATTCTATTTACGTTATGAAGAAAAGGATTATGGAAAAAAGATGGGTACTCTATATTGTGAGCAAGTATGTTGCTCGTCACCCATTAAAGCTTCCGATGGAAAAAAAAAAAAAAAAAAAAGGCAAAAGAATCAATGATAGATTATCTCTAGGCATTTATGTCCAAGATTAGCTTTTGTTTTGTTTTGTTTTGTTTTTTTTTTTTTTTTTCTGTTTCCCATGATGTTCAATTTTCCTTGCAGATGGGGAGCCTGAAAAGGTACAAATATTTGTCCTGCATGTAATCAATTATTCTAGTTTGTGATCAAACCGGCCCATAGCCGAAAGGGTAAATAGACATCAGACAGACGGGCCAACACACATGATTGCTATTTGCTTCTCTTTCATAAACCCTGTGGCTAGTAATTACCAGCCAATGGATTCACACCACGCCATCATACACAGATTTTGTGTGGAGACGACTCAACATGCAGCGCTGACTTAGGGAAAGGAATATTGTGAGACCCTCCACAGAAAATTATTGGTGTAGAAACTTGTTTTTTTGGTCTAATGAAATACTACGTGAGTTAGTATATATTAGTAATGAATATGCACCAATTCTAAAAAATGTGAAGCAAAGCCAAAGCCACCAACATAGATAGAATTTACATTAAACACGCATACAAAAACAGCTAATTCCACTTTATTTTGCATTCAATATATCGACTGAAGCCAGTGGAACTATTCCTGAGCACACTAGGAAATAGAAACATACACACCAATCCGAAAGGCTAAACCAACAAAATCCTACTAAAAGTAGTTAGAGGACCTGGCAAGAGTGAGGCACAACTACAAATAAATATATATATATATATATATAGAAAGTAAGAGATAGAGCTCTAGCTTACATGTCTCGGACGTAGAACACATTGGGGTTCTTAACGGCAATATCATATATGAAAACGGAGTTGAACTTGGAGAAATCCCTTGGAAGAGAGATCAAGTCAATGGAAGATCGCTTGTGGAATTGGAAGAGGTCAGGGTTACCTCCATAGCACCTCTCCCAACCCAACTCTGTCAAGATTTGCTCTAGGCAAGAGTACGAATTTACCACTTGACCTGTTGGCAAGTGCACCAATCCCTTCCCCTGCGAGAACTTTCCTCCTTAATCAGGCTATCGTTCTCGAAAACCCAAACTCCTGACATTTTTCTTTTCACTTTTTTTTTTATTATTATTGGTTGTGTTATAGGTTTGATAAGAGTTATTATAGGGTTTTAGTCTTAACAGGAAATTGAGTGGGTTGACGAGTGAGGAATGGAATGAGAGGTGGGGTATTTATATGGGTCATTGGGTAGAAAAAACAAGGTGAAAATGTCAAGCAAGTGGGGAGAGGGGTTTAAAGGAGGGTTTTTGCTGTGCATGTTCTGCTTTAGTGTAGAATCTAGATACAGTGGATCCATCCTGGTTTAAATATGAAAGTACATAGATGCTCATGGGGTGCGATTTGGAGCACATGTGCTGCCCGTGGGGTTGGGCTTTAGCGGAATCTTTGTGTGGTATGAACATTGCTTTGTATTGAGAATTGGAGGAATCTTTGGGACACAGTTCATGCGGACTTTGTCAAATATTCTCTCCAAGACAATCACCTAAAGACGTTTACTCCCCACTCACATCACGAGACGTCCATGTGAAGAATAGGAGTGATTGGAGGCACCGTGGAGGCTATGTAGTCCTTGTTTACTCAATTCATCCACGATGGCCTTAGATTCTTTGATAATATTTGCAACTTTCCAATTATGAGATTCCAAACAATTATCACAAACTCGCATTTCTTTGCGCAATCTTTTGAATAGTATCATTTTTCACCCAAAAAGTAGCAATAGCCGAATCTGATTCAATGATAATGTGTTTTCTTAAGAAATTTTTATTAGAGAAAGATAATTCCATGGATTTCTTGATAACAGGAAGTTCCGTCAAGTCTAAGTCATGAATACTACTAATGGGACATGAATGTAACCACACCTTTGGTACCCTTCTCCTCTTTAATCGATTATTTTAGAGGTCTTTTATCAAATTAAAAAAAAAAAAATGACTTAGCCTATCTCATGTAAAAGTTAATACAACTTATTATTTATATGAGATTTACCACATCTTATCTGTTTGTTACAAAAGTTTTAGATTCATTATTTTAGAATTTTTTTTCTTAAATTAATACAATTATTTAATTATTTTTTAATTTTAAAATTTAAATCTGTGATTCACGTATATCGATATATAATAATATTTCAATCATTTTATTTTTAACATGATTTTTTTTTTCCCTAAATTGGTTATAAAATTTTATTAGAAAAAGGGATAAAAGATACGAGACAACTGATCACAACAAAAAGTCAATCTTACCCTTAACATGACACAAACTCAATCTTTTGTTAATATCATCCTCACCTTGGATGATTGAAAAAATATTAGACAAAGAGTAATTAATTACTACTGGATATATAGCCAATAAGGTTACACAGGTTTGCTATATCACAAAACGTAGTCACGATGGAGCTTGAAATTATCAATTTCCATTCACAAATGATGTTTCCCCTAAAGTGCTCGTATATTGGATGGTTCTCGGAACATTTTGGGTTCTACGGGTTTTAACAAATTTCGAAGAAAAAGAAACTCAGGACATTGATTGCTTTATTAAATAATTAAAGCTAAAATCATGTGTCCTCCAAGTAAAGGATTGGAGGCACAATAAAAAAAAAAAAAAAATGTTTGGCAGAGACATAATAAAAAACCAGCGTATATTTAGCTAACAACCAGCGTCGCAATGCAGGCCTTGTCGACAACTGTATTCATAACGCTATATCCAATTTTTTCTTTTTCTTTTTTTTTTTTTAAAAAAATAAACTCTACTAAACCAGCAGAGTCGAGGCTCTCAAATCTGTTGGGATTTGGGTTTACCGAATTTTGAGTTTATTAATTTTCAAACATGTTGACTGACTCAAGTTATTTGAGTTTTAGGTAATTTAGGTTTTAATTCAATAAAATTTCAGATTAATTTGTTTTCTAATTTTTAATTACAAGTCATTATATTTTTTTATTAATATAAATTAAATTAAATTAAATTTTAAATAAATTAATTTTTTAATATTTATAATTATAATTAAAAAATATCTATAATATTAAAGAGTATAAAATTTGATAAATTACATGACAACTTACTATCCTAATTTATAGTCATGAGTTAATAAGTTTTTTTTTAATTAATATAGATTATATTGAATTAAATTTTGAACTAATTAAATTAAATTACATTAGATCAACTATTGATATGCATACCTCAAAATTCGTAAAATATGTACAGAGCTGAGGATCGCTTGACAGGTTAGGGCGACATTCAATGAGCGTGTGGCCCTCGGTTAAGCTTTATGATTGTTGAACGGCGATTATTCCTGCGAGCCCCCATAAGAAAAATGGAAGCAATCCAAGCCTGGTGGGGAAGATTGGTCTTAAACGGACCCTTCAAAAAAATCATGTTCTTACTATGACTTGGCCTCTTCGGAAAATCCTGATAGTGGTGCAGCTGGTGTCAAAAAGCCAACACATAAGAATCCTTCATTACTCTTTGCTTCATCTTCGTTTCTTTTTCTTTTTCACCCTATCCATTCAAGAAATTCTACCCGTCATACTCTACTTTCGAATTTTCTCGGATAACATTGCCAACTGTTCTCTTTAGTTTTTTCCTTTTTGCTTCAATTCAAAGTTTTTGGTGTTTCTCACAAGCAGGATTAAAGGTGTCAACTTCGGCATAGACACAAAAGCCAAAAAAAAAAAAAAAAAAAAAAAAGTGAATATTCTATGCCAATTAAAAAGAGATAAGCTTGCAATACTTTCACATTCTTCGCCGCAAAGATTCTTGCTTGCAGCGACCTAAAAAGCAAAAAGAAAAAAGATTCATGCTTGAATTAATGAACCAAAGAAAATTTACTATAAGTGCAAATTGCGGCTAAAAAAAGGGGAAAAATTCAGGAGTTGCCAAGTGGGAAAAAGCAAAAACAAAGGATGCATGACTAGCAGCAAACCTATTAACATTTAATCCACATATAGTAAATGCGATTAGACTAAAAGATGTTGCATGGTTGCTGTTTCGTTTTATTGCGTGGTCTTGTATCTATAAAAGGGCTATTAGCCAGTGAAGTATCCATTTTCAATTAATCACAAATCCTTTTGACAACTAGAACGTAAATGTATAATTATTACGCTTCGCTTCATGTTTTTGGTTAGTAATTGATTTAAGATACAATTTAATAATGTAATATACGCGCAAGTTTCGATGTTGGGTTAGAATTTGATAGCTTTGACACCTAGTAAAAAGTCCAGAACAGCCACTTGGCTATCCCATTCCTCTCCTCTAACATTTAACAGATAATTGCTAATTATTAAAAATTCCTAAAGCTAAAGTAACAATAAGGACTGGTATTTAACATGATTTTTTTGACATTTTTTTAATAATGTTTTTCTCTTCTTAGTGTCTCATTTTCTTTTTATGATAATTCTGTTATATTTTTTTTTTCGACATATTTTTTTTAACCAAGTACGTGAGTAATTTTTACTTCATTCCAAATATCTTTGAAAGTTTAGAAGTTAAAATCTCACAAAATTGTGTAGATTCAAGTCACACGACTTAAAAGGCAAAGCCAGCTGAGTAATCATCAATCACAACATGTAGGGCACCGAGTCATCAATCATTACAAGTTTTGGTTATGTAATTGTTTGATTTTTCGGAGGACAGAGCCAGCTGAGCGATACATCCTCCGAAATCCACGTCGCTTTTTTCCTTTGTTATGACAATTGTAAATTTGGTGGAGACAATTCACCAATTCCATCACGCATACCAAACCTTATCAATATATGCTTAGCTTTCTATTCCTTTGCTATTTCCAAATCAGAATGAAGCGACCGACCGTTTTTTGGAAGAATGAAGTTTTGTATATATAATTCCAAAAAATAATGTAAATGTGTGCAATAAATGAAGCAATAGTAATTTGTAAAAACAAGACCACTACTTGTATGAATACACTAAGGAAGTGTCCAAGATTTGTTTAAAAGAAAGCCTCCTCTCGATTATGTCATGCACTGCCACTCTCTAAATCAACAGCCTCATTCTTGCCTAGCTAAACCCGTTTCTGAATATGGAGCTCAAGATAAGTGAGTTCATAGCGTTTCACTAGAGAGAGGGGGGGTTCGCTTAAAAGATTCATGCTCAATTGCACATTGATTAAAAACAGTGAATTAAAGAACTTCAACAATATAAAAACACTTTGTTCTTTGTTTTTTTTTTTTTTTTTTTTTCATTGGTTTATGGGATTTATGGATTGAACTTTAGACTTAAAATTAAAAGTTTACATGACTTTTTCATTGGTTTATGGGATTTATGGACTGAACTTTAGACTTAAAATTAAAAGTTTACGTGACTCTATTATTAGATTTTATGAGAAATAATAAAAAATATTTTTGTAATAAAATTTTTTATTAAACAAAGTCATCTTGAAAAAAACACCTAATTATTGATCTTTTCATCTTTTTCCGTGTTTGTACCCAAACATGTTTTACATATCAAACCAAATCCAATGAGTGGGAGTGGTTGTCCAGAAGCATTGTGGGGGGTGGTGTGGAATCCCAAAACAATGGATGCACTTGAGTAGCGGCTAGAGAAGCTCAAGGAACCACCAGTAAGGGTAAGGGTCATGAGTGGAACCATTTATTTGTTGATGTTTAATTCTACAGCGGAGATGACGAAGGTGCTCAAGGGAAGGAGTGAGGGGCTCAAGAGTTGGTTTCGGAGCTTGGTGCCTGGGTCGATGGACAGAGTCAGCCCATATCGGAGGATCTAGGTCTCGCTAGGGGGACTGCCACTACAGGCATGGTGTGACAATTTGATAATTGTTTGGAATCTCATAATTGGCAAGTTGCAAATAATATCAAAGAATCTAAGGCCATCGTGGATGAATTGAGAAAACAAGGACTACATAGCCTCCACGGTGCTCCCAATCACTCCTATTCTTCACATGGACGTCTCGTGATGTGAGTGGGGAGTAAACGTCTTTAGGTGATTGTCTTGGAGAGAATATTTGGCAAAGTCCGCATGAACTGTCCCAAAGATTCCTCCAATTCTTAATACAAAGCAATGCTCACACCACACAAAGATTCCGCTAATGCCAACGCCACGGGCAGTACATGTGCCCCAAATCGCACCCCATGAGCATCTATGTACTTTCATATTTAAACCAGAATGGACCCAATATATCTAGATTCTATACTAAAGCGGAACATGCACATCAAAACCCTCCTTTAAACCCCTCTCCCCACTTGCTTGACTATTTTCCCCCTGTTTTTTCTACCCAACGACCCAAATAAATACCCCACCTCTCATTCCATTCTTCACTCGTCAACCCACTCAATTTCCAGTTAAGACTAAAACCCTATAATAACTCTTATCAAACCTATAACACAACCAAAAAAAACTACAAAAAAAAGGTGAAAAGAAAAATGTCCGGAGTTTGGAACATTTGCCGACAGGGAAGTTCTGGTAGGAGCAAGGCATTGGTGCACTTGCCAACAGGTCAAGTGGTAAATTCGTACTCTTGCCTAGAGCAAATCCTGACAGAGTTGGGTTGGGAGAGGTACGATGGAGGTAACCCTGACCTCTTCCAATTCCACAAGCAATCTTCCATTGACTTGATCTCTCTTCCAAGGGATTTCTCCAGGTTCAACTCAGTTTACATGTACGATATTGTCGTTAAGAACCCCAATGTGTTTCACGTCCGAGATGTGTAAGCTAGAGCTCTCTCTCTTTCTATATATATATATATATATAGTTGTGCCTCACTGGATTGGTGTGTATGTTTCTATTTCCTAGTGTGTTCAGGAATAGTTCCACTGGCTTCAGTCGATATATTGAATGTAAAATAAAGTGGAATTACCTGTTTTTGTATGCGTGTTTAATGTAAATTGTATCTATGGCTTTAGCTTCGCTTCACATTTTTTAGAATTGGTGTATATTCATTACTAATATATACTAACTCAAGTACGGGACAAAAAAAAAACAAGTTCCTAGGCTAATAATTTTCTGTGGAGGGTTTCACAGTATTCCTTTTCCTAAGTCAGCGCTGTTGCATGTTGAGTCGTCTCTACACAAAATCTGGGAATGATGGCGTGGTGTGATTCCATTGGCTGGTAATTACTAGCCACAGGGTTTATGAAAGAGAAGCAAATAGCAATCATGTATGTTGGCCCGTCTGTCTGATGTCTATCACCTTTTCGGCTATGGGCCCGTTTGATAAGAAGCTAGGGTAACTGATTACATGCAGGACAACTACACATCTGCAAGGAAAATTGAACATCATGGGAAACGTAAAATGTAAGAAAAAAAAAAAAAAACAAAAGCTAATCTTGGACATAAATGCCTCGAGATAATCTATTATTGATTCTTTTGCATTTTTTTTTTGTTTCCGTCGGATGGGTGACGAGCAACATAATTGCTGACAATATAGAGTAGCCATCCTTTTTCCATAATCCTTTTCTTCATAACGTAAATAGAATTTGAGTTTATATCTCTGGAAATAACACCAACAGATTTGACTGCCTCAATTAGCAACGCCCACTAATGAAATTAGTTATGGGCCAAACTAAAAGAACTAACGGGATTAAAAGAACAGGAGTTCAAACACATTCGCGGGGGATTTGGACAGAAGATCAAACACAAGCTTAAATCACTCAATCATAACTTTTATTAAATATTTGTAATTTATATTTATTAATTATAATCACACAAAAAAAAATATAAGTAAAAATTATGATTAAATATTTATAATTTACATCTGATTTTTTATTCAACATTTATATTTTATCTAATTTTTTTTAATATGACAACTTAATAGAATAAATTTTAAAAATAAGTATTATTTTTTTAATACCAATAATTTGAATAATTTGATTATTTAAAAAATAACTAAAAAATATTATTAACAATCATATCCACGGATCAAAAGTGAAAATCGATCTAATTCTTTTCAACCAAGTTTGCTTAATGATAGCTTTGATTCACTCCATAATTAACTTTGACAAAATAAATTGTTGGTGATCAAAGGAACTATCAACATACAAATCAGCTTCCAAGAGTAAAATGTTTTGTAGGTCATGAATTTGAATTTTCTCATTCGTGTTTGCTCCTGATGAGGACGGATTGATGATAACCATTGAGCTTGTGACAGTAATTATGCCTAACTTTTCAGGGTTGAGCAACAGTGGAAGATAGGGACGGGAACATAGACTATAACATGAAGCATATCCAGGAGAATTGTACTGTCAAATCAACCACTGAAAGTTAATTTAATAATGAAGGTAAACATGAAATTGTGTGAATCCCGTTAATATATTTAATGTTTGAAGTAAATTTTGTTACTTGGTTTTAGACCTCTAAATTTTGTAGAGAAATTAAACACATTTTTTTTGTTTGAATGAATGAAATATAAAATTAAAATTATGAGAATAACTTAAATTTAATGATTAAGCAGCTGTTTCTTGTTGTATCTGAAGAAGTGACTTACTCAGTATTGAAGAGCCTGGTGTAGCACTTATGAAAAGAATCATCTTAATTAATTGATTGTCTTTTTCTTTTTCATTCAAATTACATAAGTTTATTAATTTTATTAGATTTAAAAATTTCAAAATGAATGTAATTATTAAGATTTAGAATTGATATATATTGTTAGGTAATAAAAATTTTTACATAAGAAAAACCAATAAAGGGATTTTCCATTGCTAAAGGTGAAATTAATGGTGCCACGGATGTCGCAATCCTTGAAACATGCCTATCTCCAGCATCGTGTCTTGAAAGCATACAAACTTGTAGTTGTGAAATGTTTCTTTATCCCCTGATTTTCTCATTGCCAATGCTCGTGTCCTTGTTCCATGTCCATCTGGAGAGGAACGTAGGCTTGGGAAGTTTCAATGGCCGGGTTTCTTGACAATGAACGTAGAGAAAATAAATGAGACTAAATCCTATTCTAGAGAGAGAGAGAGTTTAGTATATTTTGGAGAGAAAGCTGGTTGCGTCAAGTTTCAAATTTTGGCTTGTTAAGAAGGATAAATGTATCTTTTTATTATTTTTGTAGTTTCAGTATAATTTTTCTTATATTTAAAAATAAAAAATGTAAATTGTTACAAGGAGCAAATTATAAATATTTGTTAATTTTACTCTTAAAAAATATGAATATAGTTAATTTATCTTTAAAAAACAAAGATATTTGATAAGTAGATAAAATATAAAAATAATAATCTTATTATTACTTCAATGCAAATTGGTAAATTATGTTATTTTTTTAAAACTAAATTAATTTATATAATATAGTTATTTTTCTTATCAAATAACTAATTAAATAAATTTTAATATTATTCAAATTTAATATTTTTTGATAAAATTTATAAAATTTAAATAATAAATTCATTAAAAAGATATACTATATAAAATTTAAATAAAATAATTTAATTTAAATAACTATTTAAATAAAATTTAATGATATTTAAATTTAAAATTTTTTATATAATTTAAGTAATTAATTATTTAAAATTAAAATAAAAATATATATCATATTCAACTAAAAATATATTTTATTTTAATAATTATTTAAATAAATTATAATATTATTTCAATTTAAAATAATTTCACATAATTTTTATAATTTTAGTAACAAATTATTTAAAATATAAATATAAATAAAAAAAATTATATTTAAATACAAATATTTAATTTGAATAACTATTTAAATAAATTATATTATTATTCAAATTTTGAATATTTTTTATCTAATTTATGTAATGTAAAGAATAAATTATTTTTAAAATTTAATAAAAAAAAAAAAAAAAATTATATTTAAATGAAAAAAATTCAATTTAAGTAACTATTTAGTATTTGTGAGTTAATTTGATTCCCTTGTTAAGGAAGTCAAATTAAGCATTCTCTAAATTATAAAGTGCTAAATGTAAATTTCCCAAAAACAAATGTATAAACCTTTTTTTTTCTTCCTTATGTTTAGGAAAAGCTAATGTGAAAAAAAAAAGTTATAAAATTCTTTATTAGGAAAAGAGCAAAAAGTAGAATGAAAGAAAAATAATATGTATATTTATACCAATTTTATATTTCTTAATCAAATATTAAAATAATATATAATTCAAAAAAATCTTAACTTGTAAAGTATTTAAAATCTACATATAAATTTGGATTAAATAATAATTACCTATAATTTAGTTGCTTATAGTCATAGAAATTTCTTGGTTTGTGTCCAAAAAGAAAAAAAAATTCTTGAACATAATTAGTTGAAATTTATTATATTCTTTTACATTGGCATAATTATAATTATAATAGGAATAAATTTAATATAAAAAAACCCTTAAATACATAAAAGATTTTTAATTTAAAAAATTTATTATATTTAAAGTTTTGTAAAAGGAAAGATTCTTAAAAATAACATAATTTTAATAAAATTAAGATGCTTTTAGAAATAAAAACTTTATTATTAGAGTATAGAAGGTATTTTTATTGATAAAAATTCTATTAAGTTTAGAATTTTATTGAATTATACTTCTATATATTTATTTTTAAAATTTTGATAAAATTAAAAAATATTAAAATATTGTTTATAAAAGAAAAATACAAAAATTTATATAGTGATGATATTATATAATTTTTTTTAAATATCAAAATTATTTTTATTTATTTAATATAAAATTAATTTTAATGTAATCATTGAATATTTTAATGATTTTTAAAAATATCTCCATATTGTTTTATTTAAACTATGATTTTGGAGAATATCATAGTTGAGAAATGCAATTTAAAAAAAGTTACTAAACATCAATTTAATTGTTTTTGTGTCCATAATACAGTCTTCACACCTCAATGCAATGTTCTCCTTAATGCCATATAAGACTTATGTTGGGTTTCTTTATTTTTAATATATTGATAAAACAATAGGTTAAAACATAAGAAAAACTTGCAATCAAAATGCAATTCTTGTTACGTGTAGACGATAAATAATGTACAACGCTCTTGTTATGTCCATTGATTTAATTATGAAATGCATTTTTTTTTTCTTGGGTTTTTGTTTGACAACAAAAAAGTGCATAATTACGAAATGCTCTCAGGCACTACATTTGTGAATTTAATAATTTGCATTAGTCGGAACACGTAGGGGCAGTGATATGGACTATTATTAATTGGCCTTACGGGTCTGGAGTGTTCACGGCTAACGAACCAAAAAACTATAATTGAATTTAAAAATTCAATTATGTTAAATGAAAATTAAAATTTTGATTTCATTTCAGTTAATTGTTTATTTAATTGAATTTAAAAAATAAATTAAAATTTCATTTTAAATTTTTAAAAAATATTTTTGAAGTATTTCTTAAAAAAAATTCTATAATTATCATTATATATAATATAAACAAATAATTATTCAATATTGAGATATATTTTATTAATATTTATTTATTTTGATGAAATTGGTCAGACCATTCAATAAATATGACCTAACAATCGAGGGGAAAATAAAAATCCCAATATGTCAAAAAAAATTTACATCTTTATTTTAAAATTTAAGTAATTGATACATGGACTTATGGAACAATTGTCCATAATTAAGTTTTTTTTCTATTTATTTATTTATTTATTTTCTAGGTCCCCTGTCTTTTCCCTTTCCTGTTCCCCTGCCCGACGTTGCCTTTTTTCATCTTTCTTTTGCTATTTTCCTCCTAATCCATCCTTATATATATATATATATACACACAAATATATTTATATTATATTTACTAAAAATATAACATAAAAATTATATACACTTTAATCAATATAAAAATATTTACATTTTTTTGTCATGTGAGTAACTCAAAATTTTTCATGTTGTAAGTATTCAATACTCAACATCGTAATCTGATAAATAATTAAAGGTAACTCTTCTTCAATTTTATAGATCTCTCTCTAATCTCATTTAATGAATCCAATTCCATAACTCTAACAGTAACCCTATATGAATTGAAACCAAATTAACACAAAGGAATATATGCTCCCGTTCCCATTTCACACCTTAATTATTCCAGCTATAGAACGGAATCTGTCACAGAGCAAAGGCATTGGTGCTCATATTTAACAAACCAAAACCGTATCTTAGCTGAATTTTTGGTCCTCTTGCAGTATTCCTTTGATTAAGTTAGATTTCCACAGGGCACTATAACGTTACTCTAATTGAATTTAAACATTTTCTATTTCCCTATATAATGACGAGCTTATTCCCAAGAGTGACGAAAACACTAAAACAGTATATATGCTCTCTCCTTTTTAAAATATATAGAAACCCTTCTGCAATCTCTTTTAAGATTACTTATGATGATAATTGATAAAAGATGTTTGGGTACAAACACTGCAAAAGATGAAAAGATCAATAATTATTTGCCTTTTAAAGTTGGTTTTGTCTAACATACGATTTTATTACAACAATGTTATTTATTATTTGTTACAAGATCTAGAAATAAAGTTATATAAAATTTTAATTTTAAGTCTAAAGTCCGATCCTTAAATCTTGGAAACCAATGAAAAATAATAAAAAAAAAACAACGAACAATATTCTTTTATATTCTTGAAGTTCTTTAATTCATTATTTTTAATCAATGTCCAGTTGAGCATAACCTTCTCTCTAGTGAAACGCTATGATTCACTTATCTTGAACCCCATATATAGAAACGGGTTTAGATAGGCAAAAGTGAGGCTTTTGATTTTGAGAGTGGCAGTGCATGACATAATGGAGTGGAGGCTTTTTTTTAAACACATATTGGACACTTGGTGTATTCATACAAGTAGGCTTCATTTATTGTACACATTTACATTATTTTTTGGAATTATATATACAAAACTTCATTCTTCCAAAAAAAAGGTCGGTCGCTTCGTTCTGATTTGGAAATAGCAAATGAATAGAAAGCTAAGCATATATTGATGAGGTTTGGTATGCGTGATGGAATTGGTGACTCGTCCCCATCAAATTTCCCATTGTCATAACAAAGGAAAAAAAGGATGGGGATTTCGGAGGATGTATCGCTCAGCTGGCTCTGTCCTCCGAAAAGTCAAACAATTACATAAGCAAACTTTATAATAATTGACGACTTGGTGCCCTCAATGTTGTGATTGATGATAACTCGGCTGCGTTTGTCCTTTACGTCGTGTGACTTGAATTTACATAATTTTGTGAGATTTTAACTTCTAAATTTTCAAAGATAACTAAAATAAAGTAAAAACATTTCTGGGTACCTAGTTAAAAAAATATCTGGAAAAAAATTTATAACAGAATTACCATAAAAAAAACACTAAGAAGAGAAAAAAATAATAAAAAATGTCAAAAAATCTTATTAAATATCAGTCCTTATTGTTTCTTTAATTTTATTTTTTAATTATTAACCATAAAATAATTAGCAATTATCTGTTAATTGTTAGAAGAGATGGATTGACTACCCAACTGGTTGTTCAGGACTTTTTACTAGGCATCAAATCTATCGAAACTTGCATATATTATATTATTAGATTGTATTTTAATTCAATTACTAACCACTAGCATGAAGTGAAACGTAATAATTATACATTAACGTTCTAGTTGTCAAAGGATTTGTAATTAATTACTTCACTGGTTAATAGCCCCTTTATAGATACAAGACCACCCAATAAAACAAAACAGCAGCCATGCAACATCTTTCAGTCTAATCGCATTTATTATGTACGGATTAAATGTTAATAAAGTTAGCTGCTACTCATGCTTCCTTCGTTTTTGTTTTTTCCCATTTTGGCAACTCTGAAATTTTTTTTACCCACAATTTGCGCTGAGAGTAAATTGTCTTTGGTTCATTAGTTAAGCATGATTTTTTTTTTTTTTCTTTTAAGGTTGCTGCAAGCAAGAATCTTTGCGGCGAAGAATTTCAAGTATTGCAAGCTTATCCGTTTTTAATCGGCATAGAATATTCACCTTCTTTTTTTCTTTTTGGCTTTTTTGTCTATGCGGAAGTTGACACCTTTAATCCTGTTTCTCAGAAACACCAAAAACTTGGAATTGAAGCAAAACACTAAAGAAAACAGTTGGCAATGTTATCCCAGAAAATTCCAAAATAGAGTATGACATTTCTTGAATGGATGGGGTGAAAAGAAAAAGAAATGAAGACGAAGCAAAGAGTAACGGAGGATTCTTATGTGTTGGCTTTTTGGCACCAGCTGCACCACTATCAGGATTCTCCGCAAGGGCCAGATCATAGTAAGAACACGATTTTTTGAAGGGTCAGTCTCATGGGGACCTTACGGTATGCCTAAAGAGGAGCAAAGTTTAGACCAATCTACCCCATCAGGCTTGGATTGCTTCCATTTTTCTTACGGGGGCTCGCAGGAATAATCGCCGTTCAACAACCATAAAGCTTAACCAAGGGCCACACGCTCGTTGAATGTTGCGCTAACCTGTCAAATGCAGCATTCTTCAGTACTGTACATATTTCATGAATTCTTACTTATAGGTGTTAAGAGCTTATCTAATCTGATTTCAATTAATTAACTCAAAATCTAACTCAATATAATTTGTATTAATTAAAAAATTTAATGACTTACAACTAAAATCTAGAATGATTAAGTGTCATACCATTTATCAAATTTTATTTTTTTCAATATTGTAAATATTTTATGAATTTGTAATTATAATTGTCAATAATTAATCTAATTGGGTCATAACTTAACTTATTCTAATTCATTTTGACTGAAAAACTTAATAACTTGTAATTAAAAACTGGAATGATGCATAACTTGAACATAAATTAACCCAAAATCTTATTGATTTAAAACTCGGACAATCTAGAACACAAATAACTTAAATCAATAAACAATAAAAAATGGATTTAGCGTTAGGAAGACAAGGCCTGCATTAGGACGCTGGTAGCAAACTAAATATACGCTGGTTTGGCGCCGCTGACGACTTCATAATTGTATCTCCAATTTTGTCCACGTAAATGTCCTCACCAAACATATATATATATATATATATATATACACTCCAATCCTTTACTCGGAAAACACATGATTTTACACACAACTTACCATTGGAGCAAATTTATTTTACATAATATATAGGCTTAATTGTTTTCTTCTTCTTCGTATAAAATCATTTTAGAAATGATGGAAATTTAGATTTAATTATTTATGTTTGCAATCAATGTCCCGAGTTTCTTTTTCTCCGAAATTTATTAAAACCTGTAGAACCCAAAATGTTCCAAGAAACATCCAATATACGTACATTTCACTTTTAGATCGTGTAAAGGGTTGTTATGAGTTTAAAGAAAATTATATTCGCATGGAAAAGTCAAAGGGAACATGGGATGATGCCCGGCCCCAGGTAGCTCCACGACTCGAAGTATTGTTTCCGAGGAAGGCCCCAGATAATGTGAAAATGGACTTTTTTTTCTCCAATATATAGTTTCTAATGAACAGAAATCATAAATGCATAATGGAAATGTTACATGGAAGAATTATCGCATAACATGCACAGATTCAAACATTACACCATTAATTCTCTACTTTAATAAATGTATAATTAATGATTATAATTGTTCCGGACAAAAATCTAAGAATGACTACGTCATTCTAATGATAGACTTGAGTAGAATCCCGGGTGGGGGAGGTCCTATCCATGGACCACACAAGCCCACGTGATCTCATTTGGACAGCGTAACAATTTGTAGCTAAAACAACATAAAGCTTTTGAGGAGATAAGAAACTTAGCGGGGTCAGACCTATAACGTTTGCTCTGTCGTGTTCCTCTTTACGAGCGCACTTTAGGGGAAACATCATTTGTGAATGGACATTGATAACTTCAAGTTCTATCGCGACTATGTTTTGTGGTATAGCAAACTTGTGCAACGCATTGGCTGTATATCCAGTAATTAATAACTCTTTGTCTAATGATTTTTAATCATCAGAGGTGACGAAGATATTAACAAAAGATTGAGCTTGTGTCATGTTAGGTGGTCTCGTATCTTTTATCCTTTTTCTAATAAAATTTTATCGCCAATTTATTAAGAAGAAACCATGCTGGAGATAAAAATGACTTGGACACTATTATGTACCGGAGTATATGGATCATAGGCTTGAATTTGAAAGTTAAAGAGATAATTAAATAGTTGAATTTAACTCTTCTCAAAGAAAAATCTAAAGTAATGAATCTATAACTTTTGTCTCCATATTAATGGAATAAATAAAGGGAATGTGTTAGGTCTCCAAAGAATGATATGTTGCATTAATTTTCCCATGAGATGAGCGAAGCCCTTTTCTTCCCCGGGGGATAAAAGGCCTCTGAAATAATCAATTAAGGAGTAAAAGAGTAGCAAAGGTGTGTTTACATTCACGTCCCATTAGTAGTATTCTTGACTTAGACGTGGCGGAACTTCTTGGGACTCTTTGATCTTGTGTTTTGAGTTTCAGTTTGAACTTACTTCCTTGTGTTGTTGAGAGGGAGCTTTACCTTGATGAGCCATTACTTTTAAGCCTATCTTGGTGTGTGTATCTTTTGTATCTGTGCATGAAAGCATTCACGGATTTATTAAAAAAAGAAAAAAAAAAAGATCGAAGTAAAAAAAGAGCAAAATCGATTGTTATGCTGACCATTTTCTTTTCTTTATTCTTTCTTTATTTCAATAAGTATCTCCCAACAATTCTTTGTTAATTCTTTTCATGACTCAATAAACTTTATGATAGATAAATAAGGAATATATATTTTTTTATATATGTTGATCGATACTTTCTTGTAATAACAATTGTTTCAATAATTTAGTCATTTTTTCATGTTTTTAGAGCAATAAAATGGTGACAAAATAACATCTATTGTCACATATTTGCAATTGTTATTTTTATTTTTGAGCAGCAAAAATTTATTCTTCACCTTAGAACCATAAAAAAGGGCTCCAAGGGACCGCAAAACGTAATGTGGATTTGACAACAAAGGACTAGAGTTGCCTTTAAGGTTTCAACTTTTCGCCACATTATGATGTGGACCCAAAACAATGAGCCCCGAGCAGCCGCTATCAGTTGCCTAACCCACCCACAAAAAAACATTGCCTCCACAGTGCTCCCAATCACTCCTACTGTTCACATGGACGTCTCGTGACGTGAGTGGGGCGTAAACGTCTTTAGGTGATTGTTTTGAAGACAATATTTTAGGAGCCCGCATGAACAGTGTCCCAAAGATTCCTCCAATTCTTAATACAAAGCAATGCCTATACCGCACAAAGATTCCGCTAAAGCCCAACGCCACGAGCAGTACATGTGCCCTAAATCGCACTCTATGAGCATCTATGTACTTTCATATTTAAACCAGGATGGACCCACTATATCTAGATTCTATACTAAAGCCAAACATGCCCATCATAAACCCTCCTTTAAACCCTTTCCCCCACTTGCTTGAGTATTTTCCCCTTGTTTTTTCTACCCAATGACGCAAATAAATACCCCACCTCTCATTCCATTCTTCACTCGTCAACCCACTCAATTTCCTGTTAAGACTAAAACCCTATAATAACTCTTGTCAAACCTCTAACACAACCCAAAAAAAAAAAAAAAAAAAAGGTGAAAAGAAAAATGTCAGGAGTCTGGGTTTTCGGGAACGATGTCATGACTCGGCAGGAAAGTTCTGGTAGGAGCAAGGAATTGGTGCACTTGACAACCGGTCAAGTGGTAAATTCGTACTCTCGCCTAGAGCAAATCTTGACAGAGTTGGGTTGGGAGAGGTACTATGGAGGCAACCCTGACCTCTTCCAATTCCACAAGCAATCTTCCATTGACTTGATCTCTCTTCCAAGGGATTTCTCTAGGTTCAACTCCGTTTACATGTACGATATTGTCGTTAAGAACCCCAATGTGTTTCATGTACGAGATGTGTAAGCTAGAGCTCTCTCTCTTGCTATATCGATATATATGTGTGTGTGTGTGTGTGTGTGTATGTATGTATGTACGTATATATTGTGCCTCACTGGATTGGTGTGTATGTTTGTATTTTCTAGCGTGCTAAGGAGTAGCTCCACTGGCTACGGTCGATATATTCAATGTAAAATAAGGTGGAATTACCTGTTTTTGTACGGTCGATATATTCAATGTAAAATAAGGTGGAATTACCTGTTTTTGTAAGCGTGTTTAATTTACATTCTATCTATGTTGATTGCTTTCTCTTTGCTTCACATTTTTTAGAGTTGGCGTAGATTCATGACTAATTTATACTAATTCACTTAGTATCTAGTCGCCATTTATGGGACCAAAAAACAAGTGTCTACACTAATAAATCTCTGTGGAGGGTCTCACAATAATCCTTTTCCCAATTCAGCGCTGCATGTTGAGTCGTCTCTGCACAAAATCTGGGTAGGATGGCGTGGTGTGATTCCATTGGCAGCTAATTACTAGGCGCAGGGTTTATGCAAGAGAAGCAAATAGCAATCATACGTGGTGTCCCGTCTGTCTGATATCTAGCACCTTTTCGGCCATGGTCCCCTTTGATCAGAAGGTAGCATAATTGATTCATGCTGGACAACCATTTGGACCTGAAAGCGAGGCTAGTATGAGGTACACCCTCCTGGCTCCAAATCTGCAAGGAAAATTGAATGAAAAAAAAAAAAAAAAAGCCGCAAAAACTAATCTTGGACATGCAAGCGGCAAGAGATAATCTATTTTTGATTCCTTTTCTCTCTCTCCTTTTTTCTCTCCGTCGGAAGCTTTAACGGGTGACGAGCAACAATTGATCACAATTGAGAGTAGCCTTCCTTTTTTTATCCATAATCCTTATCTTCAAAACGTAAATAGAATTTGGGTTTATATCTCCTGGAAATAACACCAAGAGATTTGACTGCCTCAATTAGCAACGCCCATTAAAGAAATTACGTATGGACCAAACTAAAAGGATTACTGGATTGAAAGAACAAGAGCTCAAACACATGCGCGAGGGATTTGGACGGAAGATCCAACCCAAGTTCACATTACTTAATTGTGATCTTTATTAGATATTTGTGGTTTATATTTATTAACTGCAATCACACATCAAAAAAATTAAGAAAAAGTGCAACTAAGAATCATGTTGGTGTATGTATGGGTCGTTTATATCTTATTTAATTTTTTTAATAGAACAATTAAAAGAGCAAATTTAAAAAAAAAAAAAAAAATTTTTAACGGAATAGGTGATTTGAATGGTCTGGTCATGTTAAAAATAACTGAAAAATATTATTAACAGTCATATCAACGTATCAAGAGTAAAAATTGATCTAATCCTTTTCCACAAAATTTGCCTAATGATAGTTTTGGTTCACTCCATAACTTACTTTGACAAAATAAATTGTCGGTGACTCAAAGGAACTATCGACATACAAATCAGCTTCCAAGAGTTAAAAATTGTGTAGGTCATGAATTTGAATTTTCTCATTCTTGTTTGATCCTGATGAGGACAGATTGATGTTAACCATTGACCTTGTCCCAGTAAGTACGCCCAACTTTCCGGCGAAGAGCAACAGTGGAGAATAGGGACGGGGATATAGTCTATAACATAAAGCATATGGAGGAGAATTATACAGTCAAATCAACCACTGATAGTCAATTTAATAATAAAGATAAACTTAAATTTGTATAAATGGCGCTAATTTATTTCATGTTTTAAGTAGGAATGTGTGATAAAAGTTCAAAATTTGTTTGAAAGGATTCTTGATCTTAAAAATACCATATCACCAAATCATTTTCTTGTGGGAGTAGAATCGTTTATCCAATCATATATTATATCTACAAGTACTCGCGGATCATATAATTTGCAAGATTCTATGATGAGGTCAGGTCCCCTGAAAAGTGAGGCGACGAGGGTTCACGTGAAGGGATCTTGACAGTTGAGCATAATTCAACAAATAATAGTTTTACACGTGTCCAAATGGGACATGAATACCGAGTGTGGTCCCGAACGCGGCACAGGCACATCAATTAAAACCGAGCACATTAATGTTATTTCCAATTGTTTTCAAGGCCTCTCATGCTTGCGTATGCACGTGATTCTACGGCTTCAGGTACAACCAAGAAGTTTTCCAACCGAAGCTGGAAGCATGAATGGACGAAGGATAAGCCCCGTATCCACTAGATGGTCGTTCCAAACGAGTGAAATGTAATATTGAAACTGTGAGACTAACTTAAATTTAACTATTAAACAGCTATTTTTCGTTGTATCCTAAAAGTGAAGTGACGTCTTCAGTATTTAAAAACCTCGTGTAGCACCTATGAAAGGAATCAACTTAATTAATCATAAAAAAATTACAAAAAGAAAAAAAAAACCAAACAAAAAAGAGCACACGCGTCCTACGAGCAAAAGCCATCTAAGAGCGATCCATATTTTCGTTGTATTTTGTTAGTAAAAAAAAAAATATAATAGAAATATAATAAAAATTAAATTAAATAAAAAAATTTAATATTTGAAATATACTTATTATTATTTTTAAAAATAATTTATCTCTATAAATAATATTTTAATATAATAAATTACAATAATTATTCTCATATGATATAATAAATTTTTTTACAAATATATACTTAAAATAATAAAATAATAAAAATAATATTATTTTATTTAACCAAATAAATTTTAAAAAATAAAATAATGGAACATAAAAAATATAATTTTTTTTATTATTTTTAATTTAATTTTTTATATAAATAGGTATTGAGGATATAGATAATATTTAGTGGTTACGGTGATTTTATCACTATAATAATTAGTTTACTAACAAACAAAAACAAGTAGTTTTTCAATGGATAAAAATAGTTAATATTTCAATATGGGATGCGAGCTTTTTGAAATATATTTATTTTTTTTTTTTCAACATTCTCCCATATATTTTAAATAAACTTTGTTGAGTTAAGTAATAAATATATAACACATTACTTGTAGTGTCTCTCAAGTTATAAATTAAAAATTAAAATATACAAGTTTTGATATTTAGAAGGATATTAAAATTAAAAATTTTTATGAATATTAACTTTTTTATGAATAACAGTGAGTTTACCTTCATATTATATTCTCTAAATTTATAGTATTTAATGTGGTTTAGCGCTACAAGACCTTGCACTTATTTTGCCTAGAATCTCATAAGAGCAACCTTACTATTCTCTCATATAGTTAAATTTATCAAGTATGTATTCCAATTACATATCACCCATAAGGGATCTATTCATTAAAAGTATAACTCAAACTTTAATATTGGAATTATTATACTATTTACTCCATAAAAAGGGATCTTATAATTTTAATATTGCATATAAAGTCAATTAATAACTTGTTATTAGTCATACAAACTTACTTTAAGAGATCTCCTATCACATAGATTGAGTTCCCATTACTTTTAACCATGCTTCATAAGCATTAATCTCATTCTCCTTAATGTAATTTTCACTAGCTTTTTACTTAATAGCTTAGTCAAAGGATCTGTTTGATTCATCTTAGATTTTACAAAATCATAATTGCTTAACTAATTCACATTTTAGATAAATATATATGTTTTTCCCATTATGACTTGTTCTTTGCACAAGCAATAGTGGCTTCACTATCACAATGCATCGATGCTGATAATGTCAATTTCATCTATAATGAAATATCCATTAAGAAATTCCTCAGTCACTTTGCCTCCACACTAACCATTCTAAGATTATAAATTCAGATTTCATGGTGGACCGAGCATTAATTGTTTATTTAGTGGACTTTTAAGCCACTACTTCACCTCCAAAGGTGAAAACATAATCAAGGTGAGAACATAATCACTTGTGAATTTTATATCATTTTAATCAAAAATCTAGTTAATATCACTATAACTTTCTAATATAATGGGAAATCTATTATAGAAAATATCATAATTTATGATACCTCTTAAATAGCTCAAAACACGATAAATCATTCCAATAATTATGATTTGAATTATGAGAATATTTTTGTGACACAAACTAAAAATTTTCTATTATTATAAATAACTAAATTGTTGATACTTACTATTTAAACCAAATTTATATCCAGGTTTTAAATAATTTACAAGTTAAGTCTTTTTCAAATTATATATTATTTTTAGTATTTAACTATGAAATATAAAATTGGTATAAATATACATATTATTTCCTTTTATTTTACTTTTTGCCCTTTTCCTAATAAAGAATTTATAACTCTTTTTTTTTTTTTTTCTTACATTAACTTCTCCTAGTGAAGATAAAAAGAGTTTCACTCCTTTATTTTTTAGAAATTTACATTTAGTATATTATAATTTGGAGGATTTTTAATTTCACTCCTTTAAAAATGGAATCAAATTAACTCAAAAATTTTAACTAGTTACTTAAATTGGGTGTTTTTTTTTATTTAATTAGAACTTGTCTTACCCTTTTTTTTTAAAAAATTTTGAGTAACTTATTATTTAAATATATATAAATTATATAAAAAAAAAAAAAATATTTGAATAATAATATGATATATTTAAATAGTTATTCAAATCAAATGTTTTTATTCAAATATAGTCATTAATTTATTAATTTTAAATTTTAAGTAACTTATTACAAAACTTTGTAAAAATTATGTAAAAATATTTTAAATTTAAATAATATTATGACTCATTCAAGTAATAACTCGAATTAAATATTTTTATTTAAATCTGACTTATGTAAATTATAATAAAAAAAATTTAATTTTAATTTATTTAAATAATTATTCAAATTTGATATATTTTACTTTTTCTTAAATCTAATTAAATTTATTATTTAAATTGTATAAATTCAATAAAAAAAAAAACTAAATTTGAATACTACTAAAATTCATTTAATTAGTTACTTGAAAAGAAAAATAATAAAACTATAAGGGTTAATTTGATTTATGAATGAAGTTATAAGTTTACTAATTTATACTAAAATAATAGCAATATTATTTTTTTTTTTTTGATTTTATCTATTTATCTTATATCTTTACTTTTTAAGAAAAATATACCATACTTTTTTTTTTTTTTTGGAATAAAATTAACCAATATCTATAATTTGCACCTTTTAACAATTTACTTTTTTTTTAATATAACAAAAATTATATTAAAACTACAAAAATGATAAAAAAAAATTACATTTACCCTTAACAAGCCAAAATACGAAAATTAAGGCAACTATCTCTTTCTCCAAAACACATTTAACTCTCTATCTCTCTCTCTCTCTTTCTATCTCTCACTCTCTCTCCCTAGAATAGGATTCATTCTCATTTCTTTTCTTTATGTTTATTGTCAAGAAACCATGCCATTCAAAATTCCCGAAGCCTATGTTTTTCTCTTTGTTCCTTTATCATTTCTTTCTACCATAAAAGAGTAGAGACTCCAAATAGAAATGGAACAAGGACATAAGCATTGGAAATGAGAAAATCAGGGGAAAAAGAAACATTTCACAACTACAAGTTTTTATGCTTTTAAGACACCCTCTGCGAGGCTAGAGATAGGCATGTTTCAAGGATTACTACATCCATGGCATCATTAATTTCACCTTTAGCAATGGAAAAATCTCTTTACTAGTTTTTCTTATTTAAAAATTTTCATTGTTTAGCAATATACATTAGTTATGAATCTTAATAATTACATTCACTTCAAGATTTTTAGACCTAATAAAGTTAATAAACTTGTGTGATTTGAAAACAAAAGGAGGGAAAAAAAGAACAAACAAAATTGCTACAATTAATAGTCTTTGAGGCCGTTAAATTTCTCGTCAACTTTGCGACTTAACTGAAAAAGGAAAAAGCCTAAAATGCATTTCTTTTGTTTTTAACTATAAATTAAAGACAAATTAATCTTTTTATATATTTATAATAATATTTTTTATAATTATTTATAATTTTTTTAATGAATACTTTACAAAAAATATTAATTATTACAACAACAATAATAATAATAATAATCATATGTCAATATATATTTTTGTCACATTTTTTTAAATATAAATTTTCCTTTATTTTTAATTTCTTTTTCATTCCTTTCTACCAATTCTCTTTCTCTCTGTTTTTTTTTTCTCAATTTTTTTAATTATATATTTCCCTTTACATTTAATTTATTTTGCTTTCCTTTCTACCATTATTTGTTTCCCCTTAAACTTTGTTGATTACTTACCTCTAACTTAAACTCAAACTTAACACTTTTAATTTTTGAAATGATTTTGATATTATTAAATTAGAACTCATTAATTTTTTCTTTAAATTTTTATTTAAGTAAAAGTGTTAACAGTGAGAAATAGTGATGGATCTGAAGCCCACTAGGTCGGGGCGCTGTGGCCTAAATTTCAAGATTTAGGGGGGCTGTTGGTGTTTGAGGTTGCTTTGCCTGTTCTCTTGAAAGCCCGCACCTTGTTTTTCTTTTTTATTTTGCGTTTTGGAAGTACGGTCAAAATATTTTCTTTGTTGAACAAATCCAAGTCCGCCAGTCACCTTACAACTCCTAGCACCAAAAATAAAAATAAGAATAAAAGAAAAATATGCACAGCTCCTAGATGGCTTTTGCTTCTAGGACGCTTGTGCTCCTTTCTTCGTTTTGTAAATTTTTTTCTTATGATTATTAATTAAGATATTTTTTTCGTAAGAGTTATATGAAGCTCTTAAACACTAGAGAAATCACTTTTTCTTTCAGATACAAGGAAAAACAGCTGTTTAATCATTAAATTTAAGTTATTCTCATAATTTCAATTTTACATTTCATTCTTAAAAAAAAAAAAAACATGTTTAATTTTCCTACAAAATTTGGAGCTCTAAAACCAAGTAGCTGAATTTACTTCATTAAAGGAACGACCATCTAGTGGATATGGGGCTTATCTTTAGTCAATTCATGCTTCTAGCTTGCGTTGGAAAACTTCTTGGGTGTCCCTGAAGCCGTAGAATCACATAGATATATGCAAGTACGGGAGAAATTGAAAACAATTGAAAATAACATTAATGTGGTCACTTTTAATTGAAGTGCCGGTGCCGTGTTCGGGACCACACTCGGCATTCATGTCCCCCATTTGGACACGTGTAAAACTATTATTTGTTGGATTATGCTCAACTGGCAAGATCCCTTCACGTGAAGCCTCATAGCCTCACTTCTCAAGGGACCTCATCTAGAATCTTGAAAATTGTATGATCCGCAAGTACTCGGAGCTATAATATATGATTGGATAAATGATTTTATTTTCACAAGAAAAGGATTTGGGGGCACGATATTTCTATCAGCAAGATTCCTTTGAAACAAAATTTGAACTTTTATCACATATTCCTACTTAAAACATTAAATATATTAATGTCATCCACACAATTTCATGTTTACCTTTATTATTAAATTAACTACAGTGGTGGATTTGACAGTATAATTCTCCTCGATATGCTTTATGTTATAGACTATATTCCCGTCCCTATTTTCCACCGTTGCTCTTCACTGGAAAGTTAGGCATACTTACTGGGACAAGATCAATGGTTAACATCAATCTGTCCTCATCAGGATCAAACAAGAATGAGAAAATTCAAAGTCATAACCTACAAAACCTTTTACTGTTGGAAGCTGATTTGTATGTTGATAGTTCCTTCGAATCACCAACAATTTATTTTGTCGACGTTAATTATGGAGTGAACCAAAACTATCATTAGGCAAGTTTTGTTGAAAAGGATTAGATCAATTTTTACTTTTGATACGTTGATATGACTGTCAATAATATTTTCTAATTATTTTTGACATGATCAGACAATTCAAATCACTCATTTCGAAAAAAAACAAAACTCAAAAAACAAGAACTGCTTTAAAAATTTGCACTTATTAATTGTTGTGTGAAAAAAATTGGATAAAATATAAATGTTAAATACGAAGAAACATAAGCAGGTCACACATGCTCAATTTTTGAGGTGTCATATAAACCACAAATATCTAATAACGGTTTTAATTTAGTATCGTAAGCTTGTGTTTGATCTTCTGTCCAAATCCATCGCCAATGTGCTTGAACACTTGTTCTTTTAATCCCGTTAGTTCTTTTAGTTTGGCCCATAGGTAATTTCATTAGTGGGCGTTGCTAATTGAGGCAGTCAAATCTCTTGGTGTTATTTCCAGAGATATAAACTCAAAATTCTATTTACGTTATGAAGAAACAAAAAATGGAAAAAGGAAGGCTACTCTCAATTGTGAGCAATTATGTTGCTAGTCACCCCATTGAAGCTTCCGACGGAAAGGAAAAAAATAAAAAAACAAGAAAAAGAATCAATAATAGATTATCTCTTGAGGCATGTATGTCCAAGATTAGTTTTTGGTATGTTCTTTTTTTTGGCCATGATGTTCAATTTTCCTTCCAGATGTGAAGCCAGGAGGGTGTACCTCATACTAGTCTCGCTTTCTGGTCCAAATAGTTGACTTGCATGTAATCAATTATTCTAGCTTCTTATCAAACGGGCCCATAACCGAAAAGGTATTACATATCAGACAGACGGGCCAACACAAATAATTGCTATTTGCTTCTCTTTCATAAACCCTGTGGCTAGTAATTACCAGCCAATTGAATCACACCACGCCATCATACCCAGATTTTGTGTAAAGACGACTCAACATGCAGCGCTGACTTGGGAAAAGGAACAATGTGAGACCCTCCACAGAAAATTATTAGTGTAGAAACTTGTTTTTTTGTCCCATAAATAGTTACTGAAATACTACGCGAGTTAGTATATATTACTAATGAATATACATCAATTCTAAAAAATGTGAAGCAAAGATAAAGCCACCAACATAGATAGAATTTACATTAAACACGCATACAAAAACAGCTAATTCCACTTTATTTTACATTCAATATATCGACTGAAGCCAGTGGAACTATTCCTGAGCACACTAGGAAATAGAAACATACACACCAATCCAGTGAGGTACAACTATATATATATATATATATATATATATATATATATATAGAAAGAGAGAGAGCTCTAGCTTACACATCTCGGACGTGAAACACGTTGGGGTTCTTAACGACAATATCGTACATGTAAACGGAGTTGAACCTGGAGAAATCCCTTGGAAGAGAGATCAAGTCAATGGAAGATTGCTTGTGGAATTGGAAGAGGTCAGGGTTGGCTCCATACCTCTCCCAACCCAACTCTGTCAAGATTTGCTCTAGGCGAGAGTACGAATTTACCACTTGACCGGTTGGCAAGTGCACCAATTCCTTGCTCCTACCAGAACTTCCCTGCCGAGTCATGACATCGTTCCCGAAAACCCAGACTCCTGACATTTTTCTTTTCACCTTTTTTTCTTTGTTTTTTTTGGTTGTGTTAGAGGTTTGACAAGAGTTATTATAGGGTTTTAGTCTTAACAGGAAATTGAGTGGGTTGACGAGTGAAGAATGGAATGAGAGGTGGGGTATTTATTTGCGTCATTGGGTAGAAAAAACAAAGGGAAAATACTCAAGCAAGTGGGGGAAAGGGTTTAAAGGAGGGTTTATGATGGGCATGTTTGGCTTTAGTATAGAATCTAGATATAGTGGGTCCATCCTGGTTTAAATATGAAAGTACATAGATGCTCATAGAGTGCGATTTAGGGCACATGTACTGCTCGTGGCGTTCGGCTTTAGCGGAATCTTTGTGTGGTATAAGCATTGCTTTGTATTAAGAATTGGATGAACCTTTGGGACACTGTTCATGCGGGCTTGTCAAGTATTTTCTCCAAGACTATCACCTAAAGAGCTTACGCCCCACTCACATCACGAGACGTCCATGTGAACAGTAGGAGTGATTGGGAGCACTGTGGAGGCAATGTTTTTTGTTGGTGGGTTAGGCAACTGATAGTGGCTGCTTGGGGCTCATTGTTTTGGGTCCACATCATAATTTGGCGAAAAGTTGAAACCTTAAAGGCAATTCTAGTCCTTTGTTGTCAAATCCACATTAAGTTTTGTGGTTCCTAAAAGGGGCTCCAGCTAGTGGTGGGTCTCCGCCAAGAAATTTTTGCAAATAAAACAAAATGATCTGGGATCTTGGTCGGGCGTGAAAGCCAACCTTGAAATATGCTCTCCCGGAGCCTTTTTTATGGTTCTAAAGTGAATAATAAATTTTTGTTGTTCAAAAATAGAAATAACAACTATAAATAAGTGGGAATTGACAGATCACTAAATCATAAAAACAATTATTATTACAAGAAAGTATCTCACAACGTGTGTAAAAAGGAATATTTTCCTTTTTTTTTATATCATAAAGTTTATTGGGTCATAAAAAATGTTAACAAAAAATTATTGTGAGATACTTATTAAAAAAAAAGAAATAAAAACAGAAAAAATTTAGCGTAAAAACCGATTTACCTCTTTTTCTTTTTCTTTAATAAATCCGTGAATGCTATCGTACACAGAAAAGTAAGCACACCAAGATACGCTTACAAGCAATAGCTTGTCAAGGTAAAGCTCCCTCTCAACAGCACAAGAAAATGAAGTCCAAACTCAAACTCAAAACACAAGATCAAAAAGTCCCAAGCATACTATACAAACCCAAGGACTCAAACTATAGCAACATACACCTGTAAGCTCAACCAAAGAACACATCTGCATAGAAAAGTCGTAGAGACACAGGAGACCTAGTTTATAGGAAAAGCTCAGTACAAATAAAATCACCACAAATGGTTATAGCACTGAGTGAACACAATAGCTACAAAAAAAAAAAATCAAAAACAAAACACACACACATACAAAGGAACATGAAGATTACACCAAGCGTCCCAAAAGTTTAAAAAAGAAAGCAACTCAAACTTTCAATAAGGTAATAAGATTAGAATATTATATTTACTCCATATATATATATATATAACTTATAATTTTATATTATATAAATTTATTTTATTATTTTTTATTTTAAATAAATCTCATTTATTATATGATATAATGTGATATAAGATTATAAATAAATTATATTAAAATAAAAATCCCAGCCATGTGTTCCTTGTATACTCAAGTCATCCACGATGGCCTTAGATTCTCTGATTCAATAATAATGTGTTTTCTTAATAAACCTTCACTGGAGAAAGATAATTCCCTGGATTTCTTAATAACTAGAAGTTCCGCCACATCTAAGTCATGAACACTACCAATGTGACGTGGATGTAAACACACCTTTGCTACTCTTTTCCTCCTTAATTGATTAGTTCAGAGGCCTTTTATCCAAATAAAAAAAAAAAAAAAGGACTTAGCTCATGTCATGTGAAAATTAATATAACCTATCAATTTCCTAGAAACTTATAACATTCTATCTGTTTCTTCCATTAAAATTAAAACAAAAGTTATAAATTCATTATTTTAGATTTTGTTTTAGAATTTGTTTTTGGAAGGGATAAATTCAACTACTTAATTACCTCTGAATTTTCAAATGTGATTCATATACATTAGTACATGATAGTGTATAAGTCATTTTATCTCCAACATGATTTCTTCTTGATAAATTGGCGTTTAAATTTTATTAGAAAAAGAGATAAAAGATACGGGACCCCTAACATGACACGAAATCAATCTCTTGTTAACATAGTCACGATAGAACTTGAAATTATCGATTCCCATTCACAAATGATATTTCCCCTAAAGTGCTCGTAGAGAGGACCACGACAGAGCAAATCTTATAGGTCTGACCCCGCTAAGTTTCTTAGCTCCTTAAAAACTTCATGTTGTTGGAGCTACAAATTGTAACGCCGTCCAAATGAGATCACATGGGCTTATGTGGTCCATGGATAGGACCTCCCCCACCCGGGATTCTAGCCAAGTCTATCATTAGCATGGACGTAGTCATCCTTAGATTTTTGTCAAGAATTATTATAGCCGTTAATTGTACATTTATTATCTTTATTATTAGTTCCAAGCATCTATTTTGAAAAACTTAATGTATAGAATTAATGGTGCTAATGGCGTAATGTATGAATCTGCGTGTGTTATGCAATAATTGTGCAACACTTAATCATTCTAATTTCTTGTTATAAGTTATTAAGTTTTTTATTTAATATAGATTATATTGAATTAAATTTTAAGTGAGTTAAATGAAATCAGATTAGATAAGCCTTTAACACCTATAACTAAGAATTCGTAAAATATGCACAGTACTGAGGAACGCTGCATTTGACAGGTCAGCGCAACATTCAACGAGCGCGTGGTCCTTGTTTAAGCTTCATGTTTGTTGGACGGCGATTCTTCCTGCGAGCCCCCATAAGAAAAATGGAAGCAATTCAAGCCTGAAGGGGAAGATTGGTCTAAACTTTGCTCCTCTTTAGGCATACCGTAAGGTCCCCATGAGACTGACCCTTCAAAAAATCGTGTTCTTACTATGATCTGGCCCTTTCGGAGAATCCTGATAGTGGTGCAGCTGGTGCCAAAAAGCCAACACATAAGAATCCTCCGTTACTCTTTGCTTCGTCTTCATTTCTTTTTCTTTTTCACCCCATCATTCAAGAAATGTCATACTCTACTTTCGAATTTTCTCGGATAACATTGCCAACTGTTTTCTTTAGATTTTTGCTTCAATGCAAAGTTTTTGGTGTTTTTGACAAGCAGGATTAAAGGTGTCAACTTCGCCAAAGACAAAAAAGGCCAAAAAGAAATTAAAAAAAAAAAAGTGAATATTCTAAAAACGGATAAGCTTGCAATACTTTTAGATTCTTCGCCGCAAAGAGTTTTGATTGCTGCAATCTTAAAAGAAAAAGGAAAAAAGATTTATGCTTGAATTAATGAACCAAAGACAATTCACTCTCAGTGCAAATTGCGGCTAAAAAAACATTCGAGAGAGTTGCCAAAATAGGCAAAAAAAACAAAAAAAAAAAAAAGCAAAAACAAAGGAAGCATGAGTAGCAGCTAACCTTATTAACATTTAATCCGTACATAGTAAATGCGATTAGACTGAAAGATGTTGCATGGCTTCTGTTTTGTTTTATTGCATGGTCTTATATCTATCAAAGGGCTATTAACCAGTGAAGTACCCATCGCCAATTAATTACAAATCCTTTGACAACTAGAACCTAAATGTATAATTATTACGTTAGTGGTTAGTAATTGATTCAAAATACAATCCACTAATGTAATATATGCAAGTTTCGATGTTCGGTTAGAATTTGATAGCTTTGACACCCTAGTAAAAATTCCTGAGCAACCATTTGGATACCCCATCCCTCTCCTCTAACATTTAACAGATAATTGCTATTTATTTTATAGTTAACAAAAACATATAAAATAAAATAAAATAAATAATAAGGACTGATATTTAATAAGACTTTTTGACATTTTTTTATTATTGTTTTCTCTTCTTAGTGTTTCATTTTTTTTCTTTATAGTAATTCTGTTATAAAATTTTTTTTTCACATATTATTTTAACCAGGCACATGGAGAAATATTTACTTTATTTCAAATATCTATGAAAATTTAGAAAGTAAAATCTAACAAAATTATGTAAATTCAACTCACACCACGTAAAGGATAAACCAAGCCGAATTATCAATCACAACATTTAGGGCACCTAGTCGTCCATCATTATAAAGTTTGGTTATGTAATTGTTTGATTTTTCGGAGAACAGAGCCAGCTGAGCGATACATCCTCCGAAATCCCCATCGCTTTTTTCCTTTGTTATGACAATTGTAAATTTGGTGGAGACAATTCACCAATTCCATCACGCATACCAAACGTCATCAATATATGCTTAGCTTTCTATTCCTTTGCTATTTCCAAATCAGAATGAAGCGTCCGCCCTTTCTTTGATGAACGAAGATTAGTATATATAATTGCAAAAAATAATGTAAATGTGTACAATAAATGAAGCAATAGTAATTTGTAAAAACAAGACCACTACTTGTATGAATACACTAAGGAGGAAGTATCCATTATTTGTTTAAGAGAAAACCTGCACTGCCACTCTCTAAATCAGAAGCCTCGTTCTTTCCTAGCTAAACCCGTTTCTAAATATGGGGTTCAAGATAAGTGAATCATGGCGCTTCACTAGAGAGAAGGTTTAAAAGAGTTATGTTCAACTGCACATTGATTAAAAACAGTGAATTAAAAAACTTTAAGAACATAAAAAACCTTATTGGTTGTTTTTTTTTTTTCTTTTTCGTTGGTTTATGGGATTTATGGATCTTAGACTTAAAATTAAAAGTTTACGTGACTGTATGAGTAGATTTTATGACAAATGATAAAAAACATCGTTGTAATAAAAACTTATGTTAAACAAAGTCATCATTAAAAACACATAATTATTGATTTCTTTTCGTCTTTTGTAGTTTTTGTACCCAAACATCTTTTATTATCATAAGTAATCTTAAAGGAAATATGTAGAAGGGTTTCTATATATTTTAAGGAGTAGAGAGCATATATACTTTAGCGTTTTCGTCACTCTTTAATTAATGTATTGATTGCCAAAAAAGATCTAGGGAATAAGCTTGTCATTATATAGGGAATTAGAAAAAGTTTAAATTCAATTAGAGTGAGGTTATAGTGCCTCGTGGAAATCTAACTCAATTAAAGGAATATTGCCAAAGTCAGAGGACCAGAAATTCAGTTAGGGTACGGCTTTAGTTTGTTAAATATGAGCACGAATGTCCTTGCTCTGTGCCATATTCCGTTCTAGAGCTGGAATAATCAAGGTGTGAAATGGGAACGTGAGCATATATTCCTTGTGTTAAGTTGGTTTCACAGATACCCTTAAAGTTATGAAATTGGATTTATAAAATTGAAGAGTTACCCTCAATTATTGGTCAAATTACAATATTAAAATTTAAATACTTACAAATTAAAAAAATTATAGTTATGTATATAATAAATAATATTAATATTCTTATATTGATCAAAATGTATAAAAGTCGTATATATATTTTTAACAGAGTATAACATAAATATAATTTTATATTATATAAATTTATTATGTTTTTATTTTTAATTTAATTCTATTCTTTTTTTTCTCATATTTATAGTTATTAATTTAACTTACATTTTAAACAAGGCAAATTAAAAGCTTTTTCAAACAGTCCGTTGAGGGCTACACACCTGTAAAATAAGAAAGCTCGATTTGCGAGTGTGAGGCCATCGTTTATATGGCTAATAATGGCGACAGATAGATTGCGCGGTTCATACACCTTGTGTGATGTTGCGGAAAAGCTATGATGCCACAATCCTTGGAGAATGAAATAAACTCTGCGGAAGTTTTAAACTTTTAAGGAATTTATCGAGTATTAAAATTTTTTAACTTTTAAAATTAATTTTAAATATTAAGTCTTCTTTTAATAGTTTCACATGGAAAGAATCATATGTCTTTAAAATATAAAAATATACCAAAAAATTCAAATAGGCACATGAATACATATTTTTCTTAAACTCTCCTCTTTTCTTCTACAAATAAAGACAAAAACCCTCCTACATCCAATTTTTTAAAATTTTTTCCCAAATGCAAACCCAAAAACGAAAACTGCTTATTATGAATCTAATTTAGTCTCTTAAAAAAATCTTTAAATCTCTAATTCTCACCACCATTTTGCTTTTCCTTCCTTTGTAATTTGCCGCACTTTCATAAATTAATTTTAGGAATGTAAGGGGCTGTTTTGGGGAAAATACGAGGAAAAATAAGAAGAGATTATTGGTGGTGGTGATAGCCCTAATGTGGGGAGGAGATGGTGGCAGGGGCCAGCAGCTATGGAGGTGCGACGGCCGACTTGGAAGAGGTGGTGGCTGGCAGAGGCAGTGGGCAAGGAGGACTGGTGTGGCTGAAAAAGATGGATTAGGAGGAAAATAGCAAAAGAAAGAAGAAAAAGAGGCAACATCGGACTAGGGAAGAAGAAAAGAAAATGATAAGGGAACCCAAAAAAAAACAAAAAAACAAAAAACAAATTATGGACATGAGTACCGTAAGTCCATCTATCCCCTAATTAATTTTTTAAATAAAAATGTAAATTTTTTTGACATATTTGGATTGTTCTTTTTTTATTATTATTTTTCCTTCGATTGTTAGGTCAAAGTATATATTGAATCGGTCTGACCAATTTCATCAAATATATATATATATATATATATATATATATATATATATATTATAAAATAAAAATTAAATATTTAGAAGCAATTTAAACATTTTAAAAAATTAAAACATAATTAAAAAATAATTAAAATTTAGATTTTCGAAAGACTTATCCCCCTCCAGAAAAAACATATTGATATAATCTTATGATTTTTGTGAAGCCACAAAATTTAGTCTGTTGTGGGTCCCGCCTTACTCTTAGTTACCGTATTGGAGAAATGTGTTCAAAAGTTTAAAAATTTTAATTAATTAATAAAATAAAATTAAATTGAGTTAAAATTTTAATTAGTTAATTAAATTTTGTAATTGATTAATCAAAAATAATATAAATCATTTTTAACAATTTGATAACTTATTTTAATTTTAAAAAATTAATAATTAATTTAATTTAAAATAAAATATTTTATAGGTATATAGATATATATATAATATTAATAAAATATTTTTAGATATTAAATAATAATTTATTTATCTTATATATTATTATTATTATATTTTTTATATATATATATATATATATATATAATATATTTTTATTTATTTTAATTAAAATTTTAATTTAATTTTAAGTTTTAATTTAATATCATTGAATTATTAAATTTGAACGCGGTCTTTTTTGGGTTTGTAAGCCGTGAACACTCCCGACCCATAAGGCCGATTGATAGTAGTTCATATCACTGCCCCTGTCAGTTCGAACTAATGCAAATTATTAAATTCACAAATGTAGTATCTAGGAGGTTTTTCGTGATTATGCACCTTTTTCGTTGCCAAACAAAAATCCAAAAAGGAAAAAAAAAAACGAATTTCATAATTAAATCAATGGACACAACAAGAGCTTTGCACATTATTTATTCTCCACATGTAATAAGAATTGCATTTTAATTGCTAGTTTTTCTTATATCTTAACCTATTGTTTTATCGATACAAAATAAAGAAATCCAGCATAAATCTTGTTTGTTATTATAATAAAAATTATGTTGAGGTATGAAAACTATATTTTAGACCAAAAAATAATTATTATGATACTTAAAAAAAAAGATATTTCTCAACCATGACATCTTCCAAAACTATACTTTCAAAAAAGTAATTTAGAAATATTTTTAAAAAATATTAATTAATTTTTAATTAAATAAATAAATAATTTTAATAATTTAAAAAAATATTTCATATTGTTACTATATAAATTTTTTTTTAATAATCAATATTTTAATATTTCTTAAATTTATTTAAGTTTTAAAGATAAATTTACAAAATTATAATTAATAAAAATATTAAATTTAATAAAATTTTTATTGGCTAAAATATCACCTATACTCCAATAATAAAGATTTTATTTTTAAAAAATATTTTAAACCTATCAAAATTATTTTTTTTTTTAAGAAATTATTTTCACAAAATCATAATAAAAGAAATTTTTTATATAATTGAAGATTTTTTTATATATAATTTTATTATTATTAACAAACAATATATATTATTTTGATAAATAATATTTTTACTTTCAACATTTTTATAAATAGTACTTTTATTTATAATACATTATTTAATAATATTATCAAATAAGACTATAATTTTACCATAATTATAATTATACCGAAATAAAAAAAAATATAATAAATTTTAGTTCACTATGCTCAAGAAATTTTTTGTAACTCAAACTAAGAATTTTCTCACTATGAATAACTAAATTGTACTACTTAAACCAAATTTATATGTAAGTTTTAAATAATTTACAAGTTATTTTTTAAAAAAATTATATATTATTTATAGTATTTGACTATAAAATATAAAAAAATACTATAAATATAAATATTATTTTTTTTTTCATTATCCATATGTTCCTTTTTAAATAAAAAATTTATAACTCATTTTTTTTCTTATATTAGCTTTTCTTAGACACATAGAAGATAAAAAAATTTTCATTCTTTTATTTTTGAGAAATTTACATTTAGCATTTCGAGGCCTCTAAAAAAGGAATCAAATTAACTCATAAATTTTAAATAGTTATTTAAATTAGGTATTTTTTTATTCAAATGTAACTCTTTTTTTTTTTTTAACTTTTTTCTTAAGTTTAAATAACTTGTAATTTAAAGTAAGTAAATTATAAAAAAAATTTAAAATTTGATAATAATATAATTTATTTAAATAGTCATTCAAATCAAATATTTTTATCTAAATATAGTTATTTATTTTTTATTTTTAAGTAACTTGTTAATAAATTTATAAAAAAATTACATAAAAATATTTTTAAAATTTGAATATGATGATTTTTCATTTAAATAATTATTCAAATTATATTTTTTATATAAATTTAATATTTTTTATTTTTTTATTTTAAATCACTTATTATTTAAATTAAGTAAATTATATAAAAATATTTAAAATTTAAATAATATTAAAATTTATTTAAATAATTATTTAAATTAGATTATTTAATTCATATTTGATATATATTACTTTTAAAAAAAATTAAAAAATTTTATTATTTAAATCATATAAATTTCGTAAAAAATTAAATTTAAATAGCATTAATATTTACTTAATTAATTATTTAAGAAGAAAAGTAATAATATTATAAAAGTTAACTTGATTTATGAAAGAAGTTGTAAGTTTATTGACTTATATTAGAACAATAGCAAGATTGTTTTTAAAAAAAAAAAATTTATTTACTTATATGATTTGTTTATTTTTTAAGAAAAATTTACTGTATTCACATTTTTTAAAAATAAAATTAGTAAATATATATAATTTTCACCTTATAACAATTTACATTTTTTTTAATTTTTTAATGTAACAAAAATTATGCTAAAACTACAAAAATGATAAAATGATACATTTACCCCTTCTTAACAAGCCAAAATACAAAAATTGAGGCAACTATCTCTCCCTCCAAAACACAGTAAACTCTCTCTCTCTAGAATGGGATTCATTCTCATCTCTTTTCCTAATGTTCATTGTCAAGAAACCTAGCCATTCAAACTTCCCAAGCCTACGTTTATCTCTTTCTTCATTTATCATATCATTCTATCATAAAAAGAGCGTTGACTCTAGATAGAAATGGAACAAGGACAGAAGCATTGCAAATGAGAAAATCAGGGGATAAAGAAACATTTCACAACGACAAGTTTGTATGCCTTCAAGCTAGAGATAAGCATGTTTCAAGGATGGCTACATCGGTGGAATCCTTAATTTCACCTTTAGCAATGGAAAATCCCCTTACTAATTTTTCTTATGTATAAATTTTCATTGTTTAACAATATACATCAGTTGAAAATCTTAATAATTATATTCATTTTGAGATTTTTAGACCTAGTAAAGTTAATAAATCTATATAATTTGAAAGAAAAAAAAAAACAAACAAAATTGTTGCAATTATGAGTTTTTAAGGTCCTTAAATTTCTCCCCATTTGCAAGAAATAAAAAAGGACGCTCAACTTTAGGACTAAACCGAAAAGGCAAAAGCCTCAAATGTTTTTCTTTTTTCACTATAAATTAAAGATAATTTGGTTTCTTTTAATATTTATGACAATATATTTTTGTAATTATTTTTAACATTTTTTAGCAATTACTTAACAAAAGAGATTAATTGTTACTAAGAAAAATAAAACATTTATGTATTTTTTTTGTCACATTTTTGCTAAATATAAATTTCTCTTTATTTTTAATTTTTTTCTCTTTCAATTCTTTTAATTATATATTTCCTTTTACTTTTTATTTATTTTGCTTTCCTTTTTACCATTATTTTTTTTCCCTTAAACATTTTCAATTACTTAACTCTAATTGAAACTCAAACTTAACCCTTTTAATTTTTGCAATGATTTTGATATCATTAAATTACAATTCATTAATTTTTCTTTTAAATTTTTATTATTTAAGTAAAAGTGTTAAAAGTGAGAAATAGTGATCGATCTGAAGCCCACTAGGGCGGGGCGCTGTGGCTTAAACTTCCAGATTAAGGGGCTTTTGGTGTTTGGGGTTGCTTTGCCTATTCTCGTGAAAGCTCGCACCTTGTTTTTCTTTTTATTTTCCATTTTGGAAGTACGGTCAAAATAATTTCTTTGTTGAACAAATCCAAGTCCGCCTGTCACCGTGACATGATGTACAACTCCCAGCGCCAAAAATGAAAATGAGAATGAAGGAAAAATATGCACAGCTCCCACATGGCTTTTGCTTGTCGGACGCTTGTGCTCTTTTTCTTTTTTGTAATTTTTTTTTCTTGTGACTAATAATTAAGATGATTTTTTTCATAAGTACTATATAAGGCTCTTAAATATTGAAGAAGTTCTTCAGATGCAACGAAAAACAGTTGTTTAGTCATTAAATTTAAATTATTCTCATAATTTTAATTTTATATATTTCATTAGTTTAAACAAAAGAAAATGTATTTAATTTTTCTACAAAATTTAAAGGTTCAAAACCAAGTAGCTAATTTTATTTCACGAAAGGAACGGCCATTTAGTGGATACGGGGCTTATCTTTAGTCAATTCATGCTCCTAGCTTCCTTTGGAAAACCTCATGGGTGTACCTGAAGCCGTAGAATCACATAGATATGCAAGTACGAGAGGCTTTGAAAACAATTGCAAATAATATTAATGTGCTCACTTTCAATTGATGTGCCGGTTGCGTATTCGGCACCACCCTCGGTATTGATGTCCCATTTGGACACGTATAAAACTATTATTTGTTGGATAATGCTCAATTGTCAAGATCCCTTCACGTGAAGCCTCGTGGCCTCACTTCTCAGGGACCTCGTCATAGAATCTTGAAAATTATATGATCTGTAATATATGATTGGATAAATGATTCTACTTTCACAAGAAAAGGATTTGGTGGCATGATATTTTTATGAGCAAGATTCCTTTCAAACAAATTTTGGATCTTTATCACATACTCCTACTTAAAACATTAAATATATTAATGTCATCCACACAATTTCATGTTTACCTTTATTATTAAATTAACTGCAGTGGTGGATTTGACAGTATAATTCTCCTCGATATGCTTTATGTTATGTATGCTATATTCCCGTCCCTATTTTCCGCCGTTGCTCTTCACTGGAAAGTTAGGCATACTTACTGGGACAAGGTCAATGGTTAACATCAATCTGTCCTCGCCAGGATAAAACAAGAATGAGAAAATTCAAAGTCATGACCTACAAAACCTTTTACCGTTGGAAGCTGATTTGCATGTTGATAGTTCCTACGAATCACCAACATTTATTTTGCTATTTTTGATTGAACACGAGAATCACACGCAAGTCACACATAATCAAACATAGTTTTTAGTTGTTTTTTTTAAAATTTTTTTATGTGTGACGGTAATTAATAAATATAAATCACAAATATTTAATAATGGTTAGAATTGAGTAGCGTAAGCCCATCTTCTGTCCAAATCCCTCGCGGATGTGTGTGAACTCTTGTTCTTTTAATTGCGTTAGTTCTTTTAGTTTGGCCCCTAAGTAATTTAGTTAGTGGGCGTTGCTAATTGAGGCAGTCAAATCTCTTGTTGTTATTTCCAGAGATATAAACTCAAATTCTATTTACGTTATGAAGAAAAGGATTATGGAAAAAGGATGGCTACTCTCAATTGTGAGCAATTATGTTGCCCGTCACCCATTAAAGCTTCCGACGGAAAGAAATAAAAAGGGAAAAAGAATCAATAATAGATTATCTCGAGGCATTTATGTATAAGATAAGCTTTTGTTTTGTTTATTTTATTTTTTTTTCCCATGATGTTCTATTCTCCTTGCAGATATGAAGCCAGAAAAGGTACAAATAGTTGTCCTGCATGTAATCAAATTATTCTAGCTTCTTTATCAAACGGGCCCATTGGCCGAAAAGGCATTAGATATCAGACAGACGGGCCAACACACATGATTGCTATTTGCTTCTCTTTCATAAACCCTGCGGCTAGTAATTACCAGCCAATGGATTCACACCACGCCATCATTCCCAGATTTTGTGTGGAGACGACTCAACATGCAGCGCTGACTTAGGGAAAGGAATATTGTGAGACTCTCCACAGAAAATTATTGGTGTAGAAACTTGTTTTTTTTGGTCTAATGAAATACTACGTGACTTAGTATATATTAATAATGAATATGCACCAATTCTAAAAAATGTGAAGCAAAGCTAAAGCCACCAACATAGATAGAATTTACATTAAACACGCATACAAAAACAGGTAATTCCACTTTATTTTACATTCAATATATCGACTGAAGCCAGTGGAACTATTCCTGAGCACACTAGAAAATAGAAACATACACACCAATCCAAAAGGCTAAACCAACAACGTCCTACTAAAAGTAGTTAGAGGTACTAAAAGTAGTTAGAGGAACAGGCAAGAGTGAGGCACAACTATAAATATATATATAGAAAGTAAGAGATAAAGCTCTAGCTTACATATCTCGGACGTGGAACACATTGGGGTTCTTCACGACAATATCATACATGTGAACGGAGCTGAACTTGGAGATATCCCTTGGAAGAGAGATCAAGTCAATGGAAGATCGCTTGTGGAATTGGAAGAGGTTAGGGTTGCCTCCATAGTACCTCTCCCAACCCAACTCTGTCAAGATTTGCTCTAGGCAAGAGTACGAATTTACCACTTGACCTGTTGGCAAGTGCAGCAATTCCTTGCTCCTACCAGAACCTGCCTGCCGAAACACGCCATCACTCCCGAAGACCCAAACTCCTGGCATTTTTCTTTTCACCTTTGTTTTGTTTTTTTGGGTTGGTTATAGTTTTTGAGAAGAGTTATTGTAGGGTTTTAGTCTTAACAGGAAATTGAGTGGGTTGGCGAGCTAAGAATGGAATGAGGTGGGGTATTTATTTGCGTCATTGGGTAGAAAAAACAAGGAGAAAATACTCAAGCGAGGGAAAGGGTTTAAAGGAAGGTTTATGATGGGCATGTTTGGCTTTAGTCTAGAATCTAGATATAGTGGGTCCACCCTGGTTTAAATATGAAAGTACATAGATGCTCATAGAGTGTGATTTAGGGCACATGTACTGCTCGTGGCGTTGGGCTTTAGCGGAATCTTTGTGTGGTATAAGCATTGCTTTGTATTAAGAATTGGAGGAATCTTTGGGACACAGTTCATGCGGGCTTGTCAAATATTGTCTCCAAGACAATCACCTAAAGAGCTTACGCCCCACTCACATCACGAGACGTCCATGTGAACAGTAGGAGTGATTGGGAGCACTTTGGAGGCAATATTTTTTGTTGGTGGGTTAGGCAATTGATAGTGGCTGCTTGGGGCTTATTGTTTTGGGTCCTCATCATCAGTGGCGAAAAGTTGAAACCTTAAAGGCAATTCTAGTCCTTTGTTGTCAAATCCACATTACGTTTTGTGGTTCCTAAAAAGGGCTCCGGCTAGTGGTGGGTCTCCGCCAAGAAATTTTTGCAAATAAAACAAAATGATCTGGGATCTTGGTCGAGCGTGAACGCTTGTGTGCGCTTGCAGGGCCTAGTTGATTGGCTTGTGCCTCGCACGGATTTGACAAGTTAATTAATACTACTTCAACCTTGTGTCCAGGGTCAAGAATTTAAAATTCTATGCATCAAGCAAAGAATCCTGGAGTTATCGGAGATTTTCATGGAGAATTATTGCATAGTCGCAAGAAAATTACTAGGCAGAATAGTTCACAACTCATTGCAGCACATAAGCGAAATGTTGTCCTCGGGTCAAAGGTCAGTCAACGCCTATTATACAAGCTATTTTGGTCGTATTTGTTTTGGTAATCGAAGTGGGTATTGTTATAAGAGGGTCAAGAATTCCATGAAATACTTGCGTTGCGCTAAAGCATTTGATGTTAAAAGCGGTATTATTTCTCTCCAGCCAAGGACGCTTACATATATCTGCTGTTGCTTGGTTGTAATTTGTAGATGGGTAGAGTTTTTGTCGGGGTATGAGTTTTAAGTCCAAGGCCTTGTCTCTGTGTGTGTGTTTTTTTTTTTTTGGTAAAAAAAATAATGATTCTGAGCATAACCTTGAAATATGCTCCCTTGCGCCCTTTTTTATGGTTTTATTATTACTTTATTGTTCTATAAATAGTGACAGATGACTAAATCATGAAAACAGTGGTTATTACAAAAAAAAATATCTCTCAACATGCCTCCTTCTCAAGATATATATATATATATATATATATATATATATATATAACCAATCATGAGGTTCATTGGGTCATAAATAAAACTAACAAAGAATTGTTATGAGATACTTATTAAAAAGAAAGAAAGGAAGGAAAGAAAAGGTGTTGCGTAAAAACCGATTTAACTCCCTTTTTGTACTTTGTTCTTTTTTTCATTTTTTTTTTTTTTAATAAATCGGGGAATGCTTTCCTACACAGAGAAAAGGTACGCACAGCAAGATAGACTGTCAAGCAATAGCTCATCAAGGTAAAGCTCCCTCTCATCAACACAAGGAAATAAGTCCAAACTCAAACTCAAACTCAAACTCAAAACACGATGCATTCCTTGTTTACTCAAGTCATCCACGATGGCCTTAGATTCTCTGATAATATTTGCAACTTTCCATTATGAAATTCCAAATAATTCTCAAAAGCTCGCACTTTTTTGCGCAATATTTCAAATATTATTGTTTTTCACCCAAGAAATCGCACTGGCCGAATCTGATTCAATAATAATGTGTTTTCTTAAGAAATTTTTATTGGAGAAAGATTATTCCCTGGATTTCTTTATAACAAGAAGTTCCGCCACGTCTAAGTCATGAATACTACTACTAATGGGACATGAATGTAAACACACCTTTGGTACACTTTTCCTCTTTAATTGATTATTTCATTGGCTTTTATTCGAAAAAGAAAAAGGGACTTACCTCATCTCGTCACATTCTATCTGTTTGTTCCACTAATATGGAAATAAAAGTTATAAATTCATTAGTTTAGATTTAAAAAAAATAATAAAAAATTTAACTATTTAATTATTTTTTATCTTTTAAATTTAAATCTGTCATTCATATACATCAATACATAATAGTATTTAAGTAATTTTATTTTTAACATGATTTCTTCTTGATAAATTGGAATAAAATTTTGTTAGAAAAAGGGATAAAAGATACGACCACAACAAAAAGTGAATCTCCTATATATGTTACCCCCTAGCATGACACAAACTCAACCCTTTGTTAATATCTTTGTCACCTTGGATGATTAAAAAATGTTATACAATGAGTCATTAATTACTGAATATATATAGCCAATAAGGTTACACAAGTTTGCTATACCACAAAACATAGTCACGATAGAACTTGAAATTATCAATGTGCATTCAGAAATGATGTTTCCCCTAAAGTGCTCGTAGAGAGGACCACAACAGAGCAAACGTTATATGCCTGATCCAGCTAAGTTTCTTATCTCCTTAAAAACTTCAGGTTATTTTAGCTACAAATTGCGACGCTTTCCACATGAGATCACATGGGCTTATGTGGTCCATGGATAGGACCTCCCCCACCCGGGATTCGAGTCAAGTCTATCATTAGCATGGACATAGTCATCCTTAGATTTTTTTTTTTTTTTTTTTTTCAAAGAACTATTATAATCATTAATCATACTTTTATTATCATTATTATTAGTTACAATGTATATCTTAAAAAAACTTAAAATGTGGAATCAACAGTGTTAATAGTGTAATGTATGAGTCAGTATGTGTTATGTGATAATTCAATTTCAGTAATGCATTTATGACTTCTGTTCGTTAGAAACGGAGAAAAAAGTCCATTTTCACATCATTTGGGGCCTTCCTCGGAAAAAGTACTTGGAGTGGTGGAGCTGCCTGGTGCCGAGCATCATCCCCCTTCTTCCCATTTGAAATTGGCTTTTCTATGTGAATATAATTTTCTTTAAACTCGTAACAACCATTTACACGATCTAAAAAGTAAAATGCACATATATTGGATGTTTCTTGGAGCATTTTGGGTTCTACAGGTTTTAACAAATTTCGGAGAAGAAGAAACTCGGGGCATTGATTGCTTTCATGAATAAATAAAGCTAAATTTTTTGGAGAAGAAAGTATTATGTAAAATAATTTTGCTTCAATGGTAAGTTTTGCGTAAAATCATGTGTTTTCCAAGTAAAGGATTGGAGGCATTAAAAAGAAAATGTTTTGGTGGGGACATTTACAGGGACAAAATTGCAGATACAATTATGAAGTCATCAGCCGCGCCAAACCAGTGTATATTTTAGTTTGTAATCAGGAGGCCTCGTCCACGACTGTATTCCGAACGCTATATCCTTTTTTTTTTTTATTGTTTATTAATTTAAGTTATTTGATCTTTAGATTTTTAATTAATAAAATTTCATATTCAACTTATAAATTATTCTAATTTTTAATTTTAAATTATTAAAATTTTCGGTCAAGATAAATCGGATTAAGGTAAATTTTGAATAAATTAGATCAATTTTTAATACTTATAACTTCAAATTAATAAAATGTTTATAACATTTAAAAATATAAAATTTGACAAGTTGTACAACACCCATTTTAGTTTATAGTTATAAGTCATTAAATTTTATATTTGATACCAATTATATTAAGTCAAATTTTAAGTTAAGTTAGTTAAATAAAATCATATTAGATAAGCTTTTAACACCTATAACTAAGAATTCATAAAATATGTACACTGCTGAAGAACGCTGCAATTGACAGGTTAGCGCAACATTCAATGAGTGTGTGGTCCTTGGATAAGCTTTATGATTGCTGAACGGCGATTATTCCTGCGAGCCCCCATAAGAAAAATGGAAGCAATTCAAGCCTGAAGGGGAAGATTGGTCTAAACTTTGCTCCTCTTTAGGCATACCGTAAGGTCCCCATGAGACTGACCCTTCAAAAAATCGTGTTCTTACTATGATCTGGCCCTTTCGGAGAATCCTGATAGTGGTGCAGCTGGTGCCAAAAAGCCAACACATAAGAATCCTCCATTACTCTTTGCTTCGTCTTCCTTTCTTTTTCTTTTTCACCCCATCCATTCAAGAAATGTCATACTCTACTTTCGAATTTTCTCGGATAACATTGCCAACTGTTTTCTTTAGATTTTTGCTTCAATGCAAAGTTTTTGGTGTTTCTGACAAGCAGGATTAAAGGTGTCAACTTCGGCATAGACAAAAAAGGCCAAAAAGGAAAAAAAAAAAAAAGTGAATATTCTAAAAACGGATAAGCTTGCAATACTTTTAGATTCTTCGCCGCAAAGAGTTTTGATTGCTGCAACCTTAAAAGAAAAAGGAAAAACGATTTATGCCTGAATTAATGAACCAAAGACAATTCACTCTCAGTGCAAATTGCGGCTAAAAAAACATTCGAGAGAGTTGCCAAAATAGGCAAAAAAAAAAAAAAAAAAGCAAAAACGAAGGAAGCATGAGTAGCAGCTAACCTTATTGACATTTAATCCGTACATAGTAAATGCGATTAGACTGAAAGATGTTGCATGGCTTCTGTTTTGTTTTATTGCATGGTCTTATATCTATCAAAGGGCTATTAACCAGTGAAGTACCCATCGCCAATTAATTACAAATCCTTTGACAACTAGAACCTAAATGTATAATTATTACGTTAGTGGTTAGTAATTGATTCAAAATACAATCCACTAATGTAATATATGCAAGTTTCGATGTTCGGTTAGAATTTGATAGCTTTGACACCCTAGTAAAAATTCCTTAGCAACCATTTGGATACCCCATCCCTCTCCTCTAACATTTAACAGCTAATTGCTATTTATTTTCTAGTTAACAAAATAAAATAAATAATAAGGACTGATATTTAATAAGACTTTTTGACATTTTTTATTATTGTTTTCTCTTCTTAGTGTTTCATTTTTTTTTCTTTATAGTAATTCTGTTATAAAATTTTTTTTTCACATATTATTTTAACCAGGCACATGGAGAAATATTTACTTTATTTCAAATATCTATGAAAATTTAGAAAGTAAAATCTAACAAAATTATGTAAATTCAACTCACACCACGTAAAGGATAAACCAAGCCGAATTATCATCAATCACAACATTTAGGGCACCAAGTCGTCCATCATTATAAAGTTTGGTTATGTAATTGTTTGATTTTTGGGAGGACAGAGTCAGCTGAGCGATACATCCTCCGAAATCCCCATCGCTTTTTTCCTTTGTTATGACAACTGTAAATTTGGTGGAGACAATTCACCAATTCCATCACGCATACCAAACCTTATCAATATATGCTTAGCTTTCTATTCCTTTGCTATTTCCAAATCAGAATGAAGCGTCCGCCCTTTCTTTGATGAACGAAGATTAGTATATATAATTGCAAAAAATAATGTAAATGTGTAGTAATTTGTAAAAACAAGACCACTACTTGCATGAATACACTAAGGAGGAAGTATCCATTATTTGTTTAAGAGAAAAAAAACCTGCACTGCCACTCTTTAAATCAGAAGCCTCACTCTTGCCTAGCTAAACCCGTTTCTAAATATGGGGTTCAAGATAGGTGAATCATAGCATTTCACTAGAGAGGGAGAAAAAAAAGGTTAAAAGATTTATACTCAACTGCACATTAATTAAAAATAGTGAATTAAAGAACTTTAAGAATATAAAAGAATATTATTCGTTGTTTTTTTTTCATTGGTTTTTGAAATTTAAGGATTAAACTTTAGACTTCAAATTAAAATTTTATATAACTTTATTTCCAAATCTTGTAACAAATAATAAAAAACATTGTTGTAATAAAATCTTATATCAGACAAAGCCAACTTTAAAAGACAAATAAAATCTTATACCCAAACATCTTTTATAAATTATTATCATAAGTAATCTTAAAAGAGATTACAGAAGAGTTTTTATATACTTTAAAGAGGAGTAAGCATATACACTGTTTAGTGTTTTCGTCACTCTTTAATTAATGTATTGATCGCCAAAAAAAGATCTTGGGAATAAGCTTGTCATTATATAGGGCAATAGAAAATGTTTAAATTCAATTAGAGTAACGTTATAGTGCCCTGTGGAAATCTAACTTAATCAAAGGAATACGGCAAGAGGACCAAAAATTCAGCTAAGATACGGTTTTGGTTTGTTAAATATGAGCACGAATGCCTTGGCTATGTAACAGATTCTCTTCTAGAGCTGGAATAATTAAGGTGTGAAATGGGAACGGGAGCATATATTCCTTTGTGTTAATTTGCTCTTAGAGTTATGGAATTGGATTCATTAAATGAGATTAGAGAGAGATCTATAAAATTGAAGAAGAGTTACCTTTAATTATTTATCAGATTACGATGTTGTGTATTGAATACTTACAACATGAAAAATAATGTTAATATATATATATATATACATCTATATATATAATTCAACTCTATTTTTTTTTCCATATTTATAATCAAATTAATTTAATTCACATTTTAAATAAGGTAAATTAAAGTTCTTTTCAAACAGATGTTGTTGAGGGTTTAACACTAACAGAATAAGAAAGGTCGAATCGCCCACGCGGTGACCGACACTGATACACTTATAGGGTCTCCAAAAGACAATAAAAGGGAAAGAGTTGAGTGGAGATGAAAAAAATTAATCTTGTGGGAGTGGGAGGCCATAGTTTATATATAGCTAATACTGAGGACAGATAGATTGCGCGGTTCATAAACCCTCGCGTGATGTTGCGGAAAAGCTATGATGCCACAATCCTTGGCGGATGAGCAGACATCCCCTAACATAGGAAATAAACTCTTCAGAAGTTCTAAACTTTTAAGGAATTTGTTGGGTATTAAATTTTAAGTATTGAGTCTTCTTTTAATAGTTCCACTTAATAGAAATCGTATGTCTTAAAAATATAAAAATATGCCAAAAACTCAAATACGCACATGAATACATATTTTTCTTAAACTCTCCTCTTTTCTCCATTTTTTTTTTCTTATTTTTCCCAACTGCATACCCAAAACCGAAAACTCGTCATTAAGAATCTGATTTAGTCTCTTACAAGAAATCTTCAAATCTCTAATCCTGACTGCCATTTTGCTCTTCCTTCCTTTGTAATTTGCCTCACTTTCATATATTAATTTTAGGAATTTAAGGGGCTGTTTTGGAGAAAATACGAGGAAAAATGAGAAGAGATGATTAGTGGTGGTGATGACACTAATGGGGGGAGGAGATGGCGGCAGGGGGCCAGCAGCTAATGGAGGTGGTGGCCGATGATGGCTGCTTTGTGTGGGAATAGTGAAAAGGAAAAGAAAACTAATGTTAGGAGTGGACAAGGAGGTGTAGCTCAGGGGAGGGGAGGAGGGGGTGGCCAAGCAGGGCTGGTGTGGCTAAAAAGGATGGATTAGGAGGAAAATAGCTAAAGAAAGAAGAAGAGAATAATAATTAATATAATAAGTATACCATAAGTTCATGTATCAACAAATTAATTTTTTTAAATAAAAATGTCAATTTTTTTTTTATATAGTTGAATTGTTTTTTTTTCTCCAGTATTAGGCCAAAATATATATTAAATGGTTTGACCAGTTTCATCAAAAGAGGAAAAGTATAAATAAAAAAATTCATACAAAACATAAATTAAATATTTAGAAGCATTTTAAGAAATTAAAAAAAATTAAGGTTTAATTACAAAAATTCTTAAAATTTAGATTTTCTGAATGCTTAGCCCTGAACGTATTGGTATAGTCTTATCATTTTTGAGAAGCCACAAAATTTTAGCCTGTTGCGGGTCCAGCCTTAATTCTTTGTAAAAGTCTTGGATAGGGTGTTCTGAAAATCAAAAATTTTAATTAATTAATTAAATTTAAATTTATAATTAATTTATCAAACTGTTATAAATTATGGTTTAATAATAGTTTTAGTTTTAAAAAAATTACAATTAATTAAATTAAACAAATGTTTTGTATGTGTATATATAATACAATTATTAATATTAAATAAATATTAATAAAATATTTTTAGATATTAAATATTAATTAATTAATTTTATATATAACAATAATTATAATTTTTTTAAAAAAATACATCATATATATGTATTTACATTTAAATTGAAATTTTAATTTTTTTATTAAATTGGTTCATCAAACAATTAATTGAAACTAAATTAAAATTTTTAATTAATCAAAATTTTAATTTAATTTAAATTTTTAATTTAACATAACTAAATTCGATTTTAGTTCATTAAGTTCGTTAGTCGTGACTCCTTAACCATAATGCCGATTAATAATAGTCCAAATCACTGCCCCAATTGTGTGCGTACTAATGCAAATTATTAAATTCACATATGCAGGCCCTGAGAACATTTCGTAATTATGCAGCTTTTTTGTTTGTCAAACAGAAACCTAAAAAAAAAAAAAAAAAAAAGCATTTCATAATTAAATCAATGGACACAGCAAGAGCTTTGTACATTATTAATCGTCCACATGTAACAAGAATTGCACTTTGATTACTAGTTTTTCTTATATTTTAGACTATCGTTTTATCAATATATTAAAAATAAAGAAATTAATCGAACAAGAATTTCATTTTTTCACGCTTGGAAAATTCTGGAACCGGTTAGGCTTAGAGGAAAATTTGATTTCTTTTTCTTTTTATTACTTTTTTTGAAAAAAAAAAAAGTTTTTACAAGAGCACACACACATGGATAAGATTGACAGTCGAGAAATAAGAGAATTAGCCTCAGATTTTATAAATTTAGTGCAATAAAAGCATTTCACAGGATGAACAAAAACGTATACGTCCAATCACTTGCCCCAAAATATGGTTGTAGTTAACTAACCTCGGCCGCCTTGTCCATCCATTGAGAGGCTCCTAATTCCTATGCATGATCTGTACAGACAGAGAAATGTGCTCCCAACCATCAATAGTCCATGATCCAGCTTTTATGGTATCCCATTTTTTAACATGTATATTTATATATGTGTGCGTGTCTGTGAATGTATGTATGTAATTCACCTCATTGAGACTATCCCTCCTAAAGAAGGCTTTGGCACCAGCTTCGCAATACTTCCCAAAAAGATAGGTGAAGATGGATTCCAAGGCCGTTTCCCTCCTCTTTTTGGCTTCCATGTGCCTCTTATGCTCAACTTCCATGGCCTTCGACGTTACCAAGATCCTTTCAAACTTCCCGGATTTCTCCAATTTCAATGACTTCCTTACCCAAACCGGGGTTGCTCAGGAAATCAACAGCCGCCGAACCATCACGGTCCTTGCTGTTGACAACGGTAATCTAGATGCTCTGTCCGGGAGACCTGTAGAGGCGGTCAAGAGGATTTTGGGCGCACACGTTATTCTGGATTACTATGACGAACAAAAGCTTGCCAATCTTAAGAACAGCAGCAGCATCCTTGCCACATTGTACCAAACCTCCGGGACCGCAGGTGATAAACAAGGGTTCTTGAATGTCACTAGAACCCCAGATGGAATCTTGTTTGGCTCTGCAGCGCAAGGTGCTCCTCTCACTGCTTCACTCGTGAAAGCTGTGGCTGCACAGCCTTACAACATTTCTGTGCTCCAAGTCAGCGACATTATTGAAGTCCCAGGGATTGATAATGCCGGGGCTCCCAAAAAGGCACGTGCTCCTCCCCCACCAGCCAAAGCTCCCACAAAATCTCCTGCCAAGCCTCCTGCACCATCCAAGGATGAGGAACCAGACACACCACCGTCTGCAGGAGCATCACCTGCTGAATCACCAGTTGAGGGCCCTGCAACTGCTGATGCACCTATCGGCTCTCCTGCAGAGGCAGCACCTATCGGCTCTCCTGCAGAGGCTAACAAAGCAGTCGCTGATGCTCCTGCATCCGGTGCAGTTCCTCAAACAATCCATGGGGGTGGACTCTTGGTAGCATTGGGTTTGGCGGCTGGAATGTTGGCTTTCTAATTTACAGAAAAATGGTGATCAGTGAGAGGGCTAGGTAATTAAGAGAGGAGAAAACATGTGGATGGAAACTGGATCGAAATGGTATGGGAAGTCCCACTTCTGCGCTTCTTCCTCTAAACTGAATGCATTTTTACAGCAACTTGTTTTCAATCTAGTGCAAAACTTCCCTCAATTTTCTAGTATCACCATTCGAGATTCAGAAAGGAGAAGGAAAACTGCAGTAAAAATTTTCTGCATGGTTTGAAATTCAGCATAAAAGAAATACACCCCTCATCCAATCCATAATGTTGATACATCCAACATCATAGCAATTGATAGCCTGCTCTCTGTTTCAGAGCTTACCAGGCACAATATTCCTGCTCTCAATTCATTGAACTTCTCTTGGGTATCTGATTTAGCAAGCAACTAACAAAACCCGGTTATGTCATTACTCGATTTTGCTTCGTTGTGGCAAAACAAAACAGAACTAATTGAGGCAAATGAACCATAAAACTAATCACCCTAAAAAACATGAACATGGAAAAGAATTGGCAAACCTCAATATAAGGGTGAGATCCATAAAAATGTGAAATCATTTCTTTTTATTTTTTGAACTTGCTAATGTCAACAAGTAACATGTGTCGGCTCATATACGAGCTATGCAAGAATATAAAAGAAATGACCACGCCAAGAAGGACCAATATCAAAACATCCAAAAAACAACCCAGAGAGCTAGAATGCAAAATCAACAAAAATGGGTACAACATTTCTGCTTTAAATCCACATTAATTTGGTTAAACTCCTTGTATAACCCCGAAAAAAGGCTTTGAAATCTACATACTCGCATTCCTTGGTTCCTCATTTAACCTTGTGTTAGCTCCTTATCTTGTCAACTATGTCTTGGATGACTTTGTTCTTGTCAAGTGCCTTCATTTGTTTCAATGGTCGAGCCATGCCCTGCAAAAGTCCAAAATGAAGCAAAATTAAGATGATACTACGTACCACAGAAGCTTGGCAATGTTTAGCATGAACCATATCAGTAAAGGACCTCCCACAACAAAGAGAATATGAAAGCCAAGCTTTAAACTGTCAACAACAAACAAGCCAATTAAAATGAAGATTACATCAGGCTATTCCATCTGATAAAAAAGGAAGTTTAATGGCCCACAGAATCCATAGCACAATAAGATTTGGATTGGCTGGACTTACAAAATTGTACCAAATAGATCTCACAACATCAGTGCCAATATATCTACTTAACTTGTTCAACCGGACAATTCCAGCTCTACCTTATACCAACACAGAAAGTAGGAGCTCAAGCAGCTGTTGTTTTGTATAATTTACTTTTGATTCCTTAACAACATCATATGTCATTTACTCACAAATTCAGTTAGTCCTTGATGAGCATGATTAAGGCATTGTAAGCTAATTAACAGTACAACATAGCTTGTGTTGTTTTATGACTTGAAATGAAAGACAAAGCTGCCAGATTTGAAGTGATCCAGGTAAGAGAAATCTTGATTTTTCCAATTTGATGGAACTCACAGGTTCTCAATGCAACAAAATCCAGTATCAAAGGCAAAGCAAGAAATGAAATATAGTTAAAGCAAGCATGTGTAAACTTTTACCAGGAGCCTGATGAATGTCTCCTCGCCTTCCTCCCTTATTTCATAGCAACTTTTTTGAGGCTGTCAGAAAAGAACATGAATCAATTTAAGCACAAGGTGCTGCAAACACAATTGATCAGATATTTCCCATGCAAAAGGAACAGGTTTTTTCTACTCTCTGTGTCAAAAAATTATTGGTTGAAACTGATGGGAAACTCTAGTTTGTCATACCTTACAACTAGGAGAATGCATATATATTTGCATCTGGCTGACATAATATTTCATACGTCTTTAAGACATGAAAGTGAGGAAATATCTAGAGCTTAGCACCAGCAAGCACTCACACCAATCATGGAATAACATAAGCAACACAATAAACCCCACATCTATTTTCAAGAAATAGGTTCTTGATTTTGTTGACTATGAAGTTAGAACCTTCAACCTACAACTCAGCCTCTACATGACTAGATTAGACCAATCACCATGTGAATCTATGAATTTGACAGCAACTTCATGTGATGTTTAGTGGTCAAAACTGAAAAAGAACTTAAAACAGGTCCTTCAAATATATGTTCATTACTAGTGGTTAATGAAAGAAAATTGGAGAACCATGCTGATAATCTACCTTTGAAAGGAGCCACAAATTTCTAATACCAAAATATTATGTCCTTTTCACTTAGAGAACATGGTGACAGAAAATCAAAAAAAAACAAAGAAAAAGGAAAAAAAAAAAAAGGATAAAGAGCCCTAAAAAGGGGAAATGCATGAATGTGTGTGAGGCATTACATCATGGCAGAGTTAAAGTATGTAAAAAGAAGACAAGAAAGCTCTGGGGCTGACTGCAAAACGAATAACATTCACCAGGCACACCTTGTCTGGATTGAGAAGCACAGTGCTACCAGGAACAGCCTCCTCTAGATGCTTTTTCAGCTCTGTAGCCATTTTCTTCAAAGAATTGCACTGTTTGCTACAAGAAGCAACAAATCAATTAGGAAATGATATCTATGATGGATTAAAAGGAGGTATTGGCTGAGAACATATGAGCGATATGATGCAAAAAATCCCATAATCATCACAGCAGCTGTAGACAATACACTGGTAATCCGCAAAATTAATCCTCCTCCAGTAAGTAGAATATATTTCTTACCAAACAAATCATTGCATTCTCCAGCAATGTCAGTTAAAGTTCAAGCTTATACAGTGCAAAACTAAATTCATTCAATAAGCAGACTGCAAATTGATACCATTATATGCGCTTCCTGCCTAAAACAATAAAGGTTTTTCATAGAAAAAATACCACAGTGATAATGCAAAAATAAGTGCAACAAAATTCATCAAACAAAACTAATAATCTGACAACAGGGAGGCAAACAATTAACATAAATCTGAACATAATGCTGCTAAGTCAGACTAAAGAAACAAAGGCCCAGACAATTTGACTTTTGCACACATTTTAGCTCTGCGGCTGATAGGAAATTTGTGGGTAGAATGAAGACTAAAATTTGCATTTCAATCATCTGAGGCCCAACAGACCAGATCAAGAGGTCAGAGCCCTAATAGGCTTGTAAAACGATCTAGTTAGTGACAATCGTGTTTCACAAGACAATCACCCCACAAAAAAACCCTTCTTGCTTCTCCACTTCTCCACAAACACACCGTATATATGCTCAAGCTAAATGTTTCATTTTTTTTACCTTCTTCCCTTAATAGGATGAAATTTAAAATTCTCGTTCTCTTCCAACCATTTCTCAGTAGCTAAACATGATGTAGGGGCAAGGACAATCAAAAACCCTAAAAGGTCAAAAAGAGAGACAAGAACATTAATAGCCGTCAGCAGAAGCTTTCGCTATCTAATTAGAAACAGAAACGCACACTGGATGCTGGAAAACCAGAACACGAGCCACAACCCTCACACCTCACACCACATCTACTTTTCTTCTATTCTCTTCAACAAGTTCCCCAAAACCCAATCATGCCCAAGCGCAGAAGTTGCGAAATAGATCAAAGAAGGATGCAAAATCTGAGGGCCCTTGCGCTAGAAGCCACAGTTTCGGCACAACTGAGCCCAACACACCGACCTAGTTCGGATGAATCAGATCTTGGACAACAAGCAAAAAAAAGCTGTGGATTAAGGCTTCCACTTTTCCTGTCCTTTCCACCATTTCTTATGGATTCAAAGAAAATCCAAGTATTTACTTACTAAAAACCTTGCTCCACTGTAATTTACCTTATTGGAAGTTTTTTATGCCATTCTTGGTCTCTAAATCGAAAAGAAAACGCAAGAAACCGGAAGACTCAGTCACTCACGTTCTTTTTTTTTTTTTATTGGTCTTTTTTGTTTCCTTTTCTTCGCCTTTCTCATCAGCGAAACAAAATGAAGAAGAATCAACAAACAAAAAGGCGAAGGGATCAGGCTGAATAGATGAACTCACCAGTGTTCAATGACAACGGTCTTTGTTGCTCCGCCACCAGCAGACGCCTCTTTAGCCTCTTCTTTCTCCTCCTCAGCCCTCACTTTCTCTTCAGCCTTGACCTTCGCCTGCTTCCCAGCCGCTTTCCCTTTCTTGTTCTTGAACAACTCAACGGCCGATGTTCCCGCCGAGCTCTTGGCTGTCCGCTGAGACGCGCTTCTTGTTATCCTCATCGTCGGTGGGTTGGGCTTAGCCGATTGTTCCTCAGCCTTTCGCTTCTTTGGCGCCATTGAAGCCAAAAAGCTCCGTAGAGAATCCCTCTGTCTCTCTCCGTCTCTCTAGAGCTAACTGTATGCCCCTGGGACGCTGCTGCACTTGCACGCGAGTGCGATTGTTTGCACGACAGATATGCTTTCCGTCTTCCCGCCCATTTTACACAAGAGATTTTGAACGGACGGTCCGGATCAAATTGAGTTTTCTTTTTTTCGTTATTTTTGGAACCCCGGATGGTGATCTGATGATCATGTACGGTCTGAGGCTGAAAGGATGTGGATGGGAAATTGAGAAAACGACGTTGACCGATCCACCCCTGGAAAATTGCCAGACCAGCTAGCGTAGGGCTCCGTTTTGCGACGACGTAACAGTCAAAACGCTGCCTCCCCTGACACTAGTTAGTAGTTAAGCCCTGCAGAGCCCCGTTTTGGGTTACAACGGGGAGGAAACATAGAATATATCCCGTTTATGATCATTTGATGATAACGTGACGTCTCGTTATGTTCGTCCATTGCAAAATATTTTTGTCCTAAAAATAATGAAAAGAAATTCAATTATACATCGGTTGAATTTTGAATTTTTGTGTCCTAAAAAGTGAAATACCGTACTTCGTTTGTCCCGAATGTCGTTTTCTATCATGCTGTTACAAACTCTAGAATTTTAGTGGGCCTCATTTACTCAATAGCGCTTGCTTTATTTTGTATTGCTTATTCCCGCTATCAACGCAAGCCCACCAAACCCATCATAGTAATTTTCTATATACAATGGGAACGAGAAAATGTTAGTGATGATATTTGTATTTGGTTTAGCGTTGTACTGAGAAAACTTTTTATTCTTATTTTAAAGTTTCTTTTTGGATCGTCGGGGGTTCATCGTCTGGAATGTTGTTTATTGAACTAAATCTGTAAGTTTGTGACTCTTGTAGATTTTTTATTTGTTATAACTACTGTCATTTAAAGCTTTTTTTTTTGTTTTGTTTTTTTAACAACATAGTTTTCTTTACTATTGTCTTCGTCAATATAGACAACCTGAATAAATTAAGTAAGTAAAAAATATACAAGTAGTTTAATACGGTCCTAACCTTTCTATCTGTAATTGATTTGACCTTGCAATAATAAGAAAACTTTTTATTCTTATTTTCAAGTTTCTCTAAGCATAGGTGGGATTTCATTCCGGAATATTTATTGAACTACACCGTGAAGTGAATGCATCCTTCGTTTGTCCCTACACTGTGAAGACTTTTTATTCTTATTTTCAGGTTTCTTTCAGGGATGAGTAGAGCCTATTCTTCGACCATATGCCAAAAATAAGTAAAAAAAAAAAAAAAAACTACATTGTTAAATAATCTTGCCATAACATTAAGTGAATTTAACACTTGTGTGTTTGATTATCATTGTTATTACAATTTTATGAATTTTGATAGGCATGTTGCACATAAGTAGATATTTTTGGCAAGAAATTTTGAAATTTGAAATTTTTTTTTTTTTATTTTGAGTCTAGGCTGACGTTACTCTGGCACTGACCATAAACTTTTTACTTTTTAGATGATAAGAGTGAAAAAAAAAAAAAAAAAAAAAAAAAAAAAATCAGAAAACCTTACGTGGTAGCACCACTTCTATGAATAGCAACACCAAACATTTTTGCCTAAAGTAAGAAATTAATTCCCAGGGTAATAGACTTCCAAATACACAGAGCAGCATCCGAGGGCACTTTAATATTAACCATCTAATGTGCACTTGAATTTCCTTCACGTAAGTTATGGTAGAGATGAACTTGCCAAGGTTTTTGGATCATCTTCTTGCAATCAAAGATCAAAGGACAAACAGAATCCAGCTTCCAATTTTCCCTGGGGATGTTTTGGATGACAAGCTTTGAATCAGTCTCAACCATAACTTTATGGGGTCCGTTCTCTCAAGCGGTAGTCAATGCAGCCTAAATGGCCCATAGCTCTGTACTAATAGCCATAGATAAACCCACGTGAACTTGAAAACCCATATACCCCTCATCCACATTTTTCTTGCATTAGACCTTCATATCTAGAAAGTCCTGACATGACACCCCTTTTGCACTGCCATCCACATTAATTTTAGAAAAAGAAGAGCTAGGAAGTTGTTGGCTAATTGAATATTCACGATTTTCATAATCCAACCGCAATCTTGAATTTGTTGTTGGCTCTCGAGTTCAAAAATCATAAATTTCTTCTGCTTGTCTCCTAATGGCAGCAACAATATTTTAGTGGGGAGAGATTCTCATCTGAAAAAAGAAACTTTGTCACGCCAATACCATAAATGCGAGACAGCGGAGATGAAAGCTACTTGAACAGACAATGGTATTTAATCAAAGATTTGAATGAATCTCGTGGGCAGCTGTCAATATGGAAGGAACAACTAATGGGTCCTCGAACTTTCAAGGCATGATTGCAACCATACAACATCGTCTGGGATGTTTATTGAACTTAAATTTGTGAGTTTCTAACTGTCGTAGATTTTCTTTTTATAGATTAGAACTAATGTCATCGAGAGCATTCTTTCAACAACATAGCTTTTTATTTTTGTGCTGTTGTCTTCTTCAATATAGAAAATTGAATAAATTAGTAAAAAATATAAAAATAGATTAATATAGTTATAACCTTTCTATATGTAATTAGTAAAAAATATAAAAATAAATTAATATAGTTATAACCTTTCTATAAATAAGTAGTTTAACGTTGTAATAAAAAGACTTTATATTCTTATTTTCATGTTTCTTTTAAGATAAATGAGAATTTTATCATTTGAGATATTTATTAAATTAAATCTGTAAGTTTGTAACTGCTGAGAAGTTTTTATTAGTTATAACTAATGTCATTTAGAGCATTCTGTCACAGAATGAATTTGTGAACACTCTAAACCCGCGTAGCACTAGATAATTTTAGAGGAAAGTTTTTAAATATTAGACAACTTTAGAAGAAAATTGCTAGTAAGTCTAAAGAGAGAGTAAAGAGTAAAGAGAAATTAAAGAACCTTGGAGAAAGAGAGATTGGATTGATTGCTTGAATGCTTGGTGCTACAAATGAATGAGGCTTGGGGTACTTATAGTTCTTTGCCTTGGATTTAGAATCTTTCTATCATATATATTTATATAGAATACGTTTGGAATATCATATTCTAGAATTATGTACAACTCATATGATTTTAGAGAATTTTATGGGATCACCTATGGAGTCTCTAGAATCTTCTCGGATCCTTCGGCCCTTTAGTAATAGGTTTGGACCCCTTTGATGGATTAGGTTTGAATTTGTTGGCTTGTGACATTCTCCCCCACTTAATTCGGCGACATCCTCGTTGTTGTTTTATCTTTGTAGCGCTGGATTTTGTCAAGGAATTATCATAATGTGTCCTCCAGTTCCTAACTGTCCTCATCGTGAGGATGTCCCTTCCATTTCACCAGGTACTCCGTATAATTGGGTATACCCCTTTTTCAAATCCTTCGATATGCAAGAATGCTCTCCACTTCCTTGTTAAAAGTGGTGGTAATGGCCATTGGTACTTGTTTGGACTTGTTTCTCTCAGGATCTTTCATGTCTTCATGGTATAGCTTGAGGAAACTCACATGAAAGACAAGATGGATTTTGAGGTTGGGTGGTAGTTGTATCTGGTAGGAGACTTTCCCAATGCATTTTATGATTGGAAAAGGGCCTTCGTACTTTTAAATTAGCCCTTTGTGGACTTTGCGATGGGACTTGAATTGTTGTGGGAGTAGCTGGACGAGTACTTTGTCTCCTTCTTGGTACTTAATGTGCCTCTATTTCTGATCTACCCATTTTTTCATCTTCTGAGTGGTTTTATCTAGGTGAGCCCGGGCAATATCAGCTTGCTCTTACCACTCCTTGGCAATTTGATGTGCCATGGGGCTCTTACCATTGTATGTGAAGGTAATGGCATGTGGTGTCATGGGCTGTTGGCTGATGACAATCTCGAAGGGGCTTTTACCCATGGCTTCGCTCCTTTGGAGATTGTAGGAAAATTGAGCCACATCAAGCAACTTGGCCCAATCCTGCTAATGGGCACTTACATAATGCCTTAAATATAGCTCCAATAGTCCATTGATATGTTCAATTTAACCATCACTTTAGGGATGAAAATTGGTGGAGAAGTTGAGATCAATCCCTAAGAGTTTGAAAAGTTTTGTCTATAACCTTCCAGTGAAGTATAGGCCTCGATCACTTACAATATTGCATGGTACTCCTCAAAGTTTGATGATATATTTAAGGAAAGTGCGGGTGGCTTCCTGTATGGTGCAGCCCCAAGAAATTAGAACGAAGGTAGCATACTTGTTGAACCAATCTACAATCACCATAATGCTCCCATAACTTTCGGACTTGGGTAGGGTCATGATGAAGTCCATTGATAAGCTTTGCTATGGTCTTTCAACAATTGGTAAGGGCTTTAAAAGACTTGTAGGGTGGTATAAATTGACCTTGTCTTGCTAGCAAACAAGGCATGTTCGAACGTATACTTCCACATTGTCTCACATTTGTGGCTAGTAGTAGGAGGATTGAAGAAGGGCAAGGGTGCGTGCAATACCAAGATGTCCTGCCCATTAGGAATCATGACACTTTTTGATGATCTCCCTCCTCAAATTTCCATATCGTAAGACCATGATTCGATTGCTGACGGTTAAAAGTAGTTCATTATCTCCCCAAAACCATCAAGTTTTACCTTCACAGGCTAGTTTGACAAGGTTTTGCATTTTGCATTGTGGGATCCTTATCTATGCCTTCCTTGATGCGAGTGATGAGAAGGACCTTAGGTTGATTGAGAGTTAACGAACTAAGCTCTGCTTTCCTGCTAAGTGCATCGACTATCACATTAGCTTTACCTAACTTGTACTTCAACTGGTAGTCAAAATCGGCAAGGAAATCTTACCACCGAACTTGCTTTGGGCTTAACTTTTTTTAAGTTTGGAAGTAAGTTGTAGCCACATTATTAGTTAGGATGGAGAAGTGCGAGCCAAGTAAATAATGTTGTCATGTTCGTAGGCAGTGGACAATGGTCATCATCTTCTTCTCTTGTGTAGTGTAACGGCACTCCGTATCATTTAACTTCTGGCTTTCAAAGGCAATGAGATGGTTATCCTATATAAGAACACCTCCAATGGCAAAGTCAGAAGCATCAGTGTGTAGGGCTTTTACTTGGATGCGGAAGGCTAAGGATAGGCTCCTCAGAAATGATTTTCTTCAAATCATTAGAGGCATGTTGACATTGTTTTATCCATCTCCATGCACAATCCTTCTTCAATAGGTCGGTCAAAGGTGTTGTCCTTGCTAAGTACCCTTTGATGAACAGACGGTAATAGTTGGCTAGACCGAGGAATGATCTTGACTCTGGAATTCTGGTTGGTAGCTCTCAATCCATGACAACTTTTACCTTTACTAGATCCATCATAAGCTGTCCATCCCGAATGTTGTGGCTAAGGAACTTTACTTCTTGTATGGTAAATGAGCATTTTTCTCTCTTAATTTAGAGTTTTTTGTCACGTAATACTTAAAAGACTTGTTGTAAGTGTTGTAAGTGCTCATCGAGTGTCTTGCTATACACCACAATGTCATCTAAGTATACTACTATGAATCAATCGAGGAAGGAATGGAATAACTTGTTCATGAGCATGCAAAAGGTTACTAGTGCATTGGTGAGACTAAAGGGCATAACTAAGAATTCGAAAGAGTCATACTTTGTTACGTATGTCACCTAAGATTTATCTTCAGCTATAATGCATACTTAGTAGTATCTCGAGTGCAGGTCTAGTTTTGAAAACCATCATGCATCACCAAGCTAGTCGAAGAGATCTGAGATCAACGATATCGAATACTTGTTCTTTATGGTGACCTTGTTCGATGCTCGGTAATCGATGCACATGCCAAGACTTCCATTTTTCTTCTTTTAGAAGAGCACTGGGGTACTATAAGGAGACTTCGAGGGTTGGATGTAACCTGAATCCAATAATTCATAGAGCTATTTACATAGCTCCCGTAACTTGGGTGGTGCCATACTGCATAGTGCCAAGGTAAGGGGCTCGACATTCAACTCTAATTCAATTTCATAATCCACCTTATGTCTAGGTGGGAGTCTCTTTTGTAGCTATTGTGGCATGACTTCCTTGAACCCTTCGAGGACTTATGCTACTTCGTTGGGCAAGGTGACCTTAAGGTTGACATCCCCATCGTTGAGTTCACAGATGGTAGTAAAGTAGATTGGGTCAGATTTATACCTCGTTTGAATTGTAATGTGGATAAGGCTTGATCTCTAATTGTCAAGCATGTTCTGTGGGTATGATACAAGTCTTTCCCCCCTCCAATATTCTGAGTGAGTTGAAAGCTAGGAATAAGAAGGCTTGTACCTTATCAAAGAACTCTATGCCTAATACCACTTTAAAATCGTCCATGGGGACTACGAAGTAGTTAATGCTTCCTTTTTATGCACTAAGGGTTGTGGGAATGCTTTTAGCAATGCTGACAATTGGTTTTACTAATGAGTTCACTACTTTAAGGGTTTCACCCTTACTTATTAACTTGAGGTCAAGCGGCTTGACCTTCTCCATGGAAATGAAGTTGTGGGAAGCTCTGGTGTCTAGCATGGCTCTAGATTGATTCGCGTTGATAGTGATTTGGACATATAGCAAACCCTTATGGTCAACATGGGGTTGTGAGCTTTTCTCCTTCATGGTTGCCAAGATTCAAGGTGATCCCATCTCGGTTTACCCTTACTTGTCTTGTGAAAAGTCATCTTTAAACTACCTTATAATGGCATTGAGGGTCTTACGCTTGGGGCAATCCCTCATCCAATGGGAACTATTATAAATAAGACACAAAGTTTTTGGTTTGGGAGAATCGGTCTTACATCAATCATGCCTTTCACCATAAGATAAGACTTTAGCCTTCCCTTTATCTTTGGACCCTTGCTCCTTACATCTAGATTTTTCTCCCCCACTTTTACCCTAGTTGGATCATTTTTCCTTAGATTGGGTATTGTATTCTATAAGAGACTCGGCAGCGACATTGGCTTTATCCAAGTTTTGCACATTACATCTCTCAAGTTCAACTCTAACCCAATCTTTTAATCCACCCATGAAATAAAAGAGAGAATCTTTGTCGAATATGTCCTCAATCTCAAGGATGAGGGTAGTGAACTCCTTGATGCAATCACGGATGGTCCTTCCTTGCTTTAATTGTCAGAGACGACCTTAAGCTTCCTTCTCAGCATTGCTTGGGCAGAAGTGCTTCTTTAACTTTTGCTTGAAGTCTTTCCAAGTGTCAATCGAGCAAATACCTTTGTCAACCTCATCATGCTTGTGACACCACCATAGTTAAGCAGCATCTTGTAGGAATATGGGGGCAGTGCAAATCCTTACTACATCATCTCGAACAAACTTGGCTTCAAAGTATTATTCTAAGCTGAAGATGAAGTTCTCAACTTCCATAACATTACAAGTGTCATTGTAGGTAGCAGGTTTAGGCACTTAGATTGTGCCAAAATTGATGGTGCTAGTAGAGCATGACCCATTAACAATGGTTTGTTTGTGCTCACCCCAATCGGCATGGACACCATCTACCTTATGTCTAAGGTTTCATAACTCATCTTCAGTAAAGGAACGATCATTACATACCTCTCGTCAGATGTCATTGAGATCACACTTAAAGGATTAACTGATCTCCCAAAAGGTAGATTTCACCACGCGAGTGACTTCTCTGAATTCCGTCTCCACGTTAACACTTCGAGCAAACTGCTCCTCAAGGGTTAGTTCTATCCTTGAGAAGTTTTTCTCCAATTTTGTAACATAAAACTCCAAGGCCTCCATCAGGGCAGTTTTGGATTTACTACACCTTATGATGTAGGTGTATTGTTCCTCTCATCCATGGCTTTGCTCCTTCACATAAACTTTGTTGTCGAAAGTCATCTTTGGTGCTTAACGGTAGCAACCAAAGCTCTAATACCAATTGTTACGAGATAAGTTTGTCAACACTATAAACCCGCACGATATTAGACAACTTTATGAGAAAATTGCTAGTAAGCCTAAAAAGAGAGAGTAAAGAGTAAAGAAAAATTAGAAAAGTTTGGAAAAAGAGATTGAATTAATTACTTGAATATTTGGTATTACAAATAAATGAGATTTGGAATACTTATAACCTTTTATCTTAAATTTAAATTTTTTTTATTTTAAATATTTATATAAAATATATTTAAAATATTATATTTTAAAATTATATATAACTTATAAAATTTTAGAAAATTATAAATTTAAAATTTTTTCGAACCCTTCGAATTTTTTGGTAATAAATTTTGACCCCTTTTGATAAATTGGACTTATATTTGTTGGTTATGGCAACTCTTTCTACAATACAATTTTCTTTACTATTAATTTCTCCAATATAAACAACCTAAATAAATTAGTAATAAATGTAAAAACAACACACAATGCCTCCAACCTTTCTATATTTTATGTGTAATGCAGCAAAGCTTCAACCTAGCTGTTAAAGCGCTTGTGGAGTTCTCCACTCAGGTCAATGTGTCATGAAAATTCTATGGTTGCAAGCTTTGACGAGTAAATAAAACTATAAGCACAATTCTTATCACAAACGTCATAAAGAAGTGAAGATATTTATCACAAATAAATACTCAAACTTTAGAGACACCCATAAACTCTCAGTACAATTATAAATACAAAATGACCTTAATTCAGTTATTAATCAATTGTTATTTATATCATTGCATGTCTTTTTTATTTTTAACAATAATTATATTATTTATATTGATATTTTTATATTAAAATTCTCATATTATAACATAGACCAAAAAGACCCACACATTATGCTGAAAAACTAGTGTCACACATATATATATATACAGGCAATGCCTATAAATCTCACAGGCATTTATTAACAAAGCATAAATGATAAATACAGCATGTTTGAGAATCAAAATTGTCGTTTTAGTATAAACAATGTTTTGACAGGGAAAAACAACTAGAATTCTAGTATGTTGAAGCTTTCATGGTAGGCAACAAACATGAGCTAGAGTGACAAAATCGACAGCCTTCTGAAGGTCAAGGTTGACATCCGATCCAACGTAGCAGCAACAAGCAATCCGCCAAAGAGCAATGAAAAGATTCCTCAGTGAATCGGGCCAAGCAAACCTTTGATTGTTTGACAACTTTCTAGAACAAGAACATCTATGATCTATCCAGTCAAGCTTCTGAAGTGTCTCAATCCATAGTCCTCAGGCACGACTGTATATTCTAAAATGTTAAATACACAGAAAACGTGGATGAGGGATCACCACAGGAGAATGACAAGGCCGCTTCTCATCCGATTCAAAAATAAAGATGACAAAAGAAAGAAATCCTATACTGTTGTATAATTAGAGAAAATGAACATCAGTCTGTCTAGAGCTTCTGGGTAGAACTTTCTTGCAAATAAATAACAAGGCCGCTTCATTCCATTCCACAAGCAAGGTCTGATCGTCGCTGTCTTCTGCAGTTGCAAATGAAAGGAGCAACAAGATTTTATTTATTTATTTATTTTCATGGACAACAAAATAAAAATTTAAAAAAAAAAAAAGAAAAAACTCCTCTAAACACTCCTTCAAAATAAAAATTAAAAAAAAAAGAAAAAAAAACTCCTCTAAACCCTCCTTCACGGCACTACTTTGTAACTGCATGCACAATCATGTGCACATAATCAGATTCGTCTATTCCAGTGTCATAACCCTAAACCCTAAAACCAAGAAGAGATTGATAAGAACAAACTCCATACCTTAGCATCACTTGTAACATGGAAAGACTCATCAATGGACTGCAATATATTGAGGAAAACATAGTTTATGGGCAGTCAGTAGCAAGGAACACTAGAAAAAGTTGCACAGGATAAACATTTACTTACTGCAATGCTCTTGATAAGCTCATAGGAAATGTCTCGAGCCCTATATGCTTTTGGATGCCACTTTCCTTCAGACCAATCAACATGTGTCACCGACCAGTTTGCAATGCCACCAGGATCAACCATCTAAAAGCATTAACAGTGAAGAAATTCAGAAGAATGAACATTATATGAGCTGCATTTCCATTGTAAGAAGAGAAATGACAGTCATACTTACATTAAATAGAGTTGGAAAATAGTGCTCGTCTGAATAACAGTTGTGACCGTTCATATTTGGCTGAGAAAGTCAAAACACCAAAATAGTTGGTAACTTTTTATGGATCAACGTACTCATTAATACATGGTGCAGAGATACTTGAAGTAGAAATGTCAATTGAGAAAATGTACCCTGCAGTAGAGCTTAAATTTTGCGTAGTATAAGCTATCTGCCATAACAATTATAGCATGCTGCCGCTTCATGGAGAACCACTGAAATGCCCATGCAAATCAAAAGCAAATCAGAGATATTCCTACAGTAATTGGGTTCTTATTCTAGTTCCAAGAGACATTTTCAGTATGACAGCCTCACACTTTCTAAGTATTCCATTGACATACAATATCAGTTAACTAAAATACCAACTAAACAGCATCAAAAGGTATTCAGTTTATCAGAATAACAAGTTAGTGGAGGAACATCAGAACAATCCAGGGAACACAAAGAATAGGAAAAGAAACTGCTGGAACTTGAATGGAAAATAACATACTAGTGTCAAAGGATTGTTAGGTAATCCGGTCTCTACTATAATAATATCAAGTGAAAATGGCATGGCAGAGGCGACTAATGAGGTAACAAAGAAAAACAGCAAAAGTATAATTGACAAAACAATCCTAATTGGTGAATCATAGAACATTTTTTGATAACATTCACTGGAAAAATAGCCATAGACACCATTACTGATACATTTTATTCCTTTGCATTCTGCACTGCACTATCAGCCAACATCTGCACCCCACACATATTTGGCGCAATTTCAAGTAGTTTTCTGTCATATATTTCATGATATTTTCTTTGGAATGAAATACAGCAGTAACCTTGGATCTTATATCCAACTTTACTCAAATTTCCCATGAAAAGACGTGTATTTCAAATATTTATCTAATTATCAATCTAGATGATATTGATATTAACTCACACAATCCTCAAGAATTTTCACCATTTCTAATGCTGCCTTGTGGTCTTTTGGAAGACACAGAAATATACTCATTTATAAATTTCCAGCAGCAAAAAGTTGGATCTCTCCACAAAGATAACTGGCCAAGAAGAAGGGACTTTAATTCAAGGTGATCAATTTCAATAGGATAAAATTGGCTTCTAGGAATAGAAAGGGGCCGTGATTCCCATTTCCAAGCTCAGAATATTTGAAAATCAAAATGGCATAGAAAAAAGGCAACACAAAGCATGGTGCTACACAACCATGATAGGGGAGTTACACACAGGCCAATCAATAGGCATGATATCAACAAGACCTTAACTGGCTGTCCCATACTAAAGCACTAGAAAACAAATACGACAGATATGAACCACGACAGAATTTTCCAAAATTTACCCATAGATATAAACCATTTTCAGAAATAATTAAATATACTCCCAGATTCTTCCTTACTAGAATGATGAAAAAGAAATACCTGTGAAGATTTCCGAAAATTCTTCTTCTCAACTTCAGGAGACATATGCTCTGAATACCTACCATTACCATGTGGACCAGGGTCCTCAAAACTAGAGAGAGATGAAGTAAATTAGTTATAAGTGTTATAATTTCATTTAAACTTTACAAGAATTCGGGAAGGAACTTCTGATTAGGTAGGAAAGACGGGGAAGAACATTCTAAAGTAGCCTAAAAAGCTGAAGATTCCTTTCAAGAGTATAAAATTCTTACCAATCAATATAGCTGATATTTGTGAAAATCAGATAGTTATAGATGTAGTCAAAGTTATGCAGCGGTACACAACTGAAAGAAATGAAAATGGAAAAATTTGTAATACAGCAGATTCCCATGACAACAACACAAAAATTTTACTATCAGGAAATGGTAATAAGAAAAACAAGATCCTCCTTGCCTGTCTGAAAGCAAGACAAAATGCTGGTTATTAGGGTCTAGAAGGGCATGTGCCAATAATCTCCTCTCTGCGTCAAGCATGGACACCTTTCCCCATTCCACCTAAAAGAAAACATTTTCCCTGGCATCAACTCATTCGGCTTTTGCTTAAAATAATGACACGAGATGCAAAGATGTTAAAAAACTGCAGTGTGAAACACATTAGACAAGAGATTGCCATAACAACCTGCAATGTATAAAGCATGAAAAACAGTAGTCATCATTATTAAGTAATTGTTTGTGCATCCTCTTCCTTGGTATTGTTTAACTAAGAAATAAATTTAACTTAGGCTTAAACAGATGCAAATTGTTATCATAGTTTTACAAAGCATATACTAACACTGAAACAATAATTTAGTCAATAGTTTCCAACAGAAATGAGGCTGAAGGCTCTCCAAGACAAATATGCATAATATAAGGGCTTCCTGACCAAATGTTTTGATCTGTGACATAAATCCCAATTTATCATTTTGAAATGTAAAATGAAACAACTAGCAGTAACTTCATGCTGACCGAAGCCTATAATTTCCATCAGCTCACACACCTTCTCACTGTGAATGTCTCGACCAACAAAAAAATGGCTCACATGAACAGGTTTCTCCCTTGATGCATGTACATAGATGGAAAATCTATCTTCGTGACCCTGCCAGAATGCAAAAATGTTCCATTTCTTAATAGAATTCATAAAGCTGTAGAAAATAAGAGATTTCACATGTAATACCAAAAGGGCTGAATTTGGCATCCTGCAATCAGAAAATATCCACCAACGATAAAAGCAGATGAAAATTTTAACTATGATTACAGTTTTACTGCAGCACATCTTTTGCCAGGCAGAAAAGATATCATGGTTCAATAGATGACTATAGCAATGGATTCTCTAACATTAGTATTGCCTGACTAAGGCAACAATTAATATCCCTAATAACCATCACATTTAGAAACATTGCCTTAATTACAAAAGTGTGATCCTTGTAGTTCCTGAAAACTGTGCCTTTTTTTTTTTCCTTCCCCACAGGTATAAAATAGTGACCCAAGTTACAGCAGTTCTGGATGAAAGGAATAATCTTGGTTTAGAAGCAAATGCAACAAGAACTCAGGGTTGCCTATCTAACTACCTGGGTGCAGAAACAATTTAATATTGCATGTACCATGTTCAAACAGGGGAAAAACCAACAACCAAAAGCAAAAGTTTTTTATATGTTATTTGAGTCCTGATTCTGAATAAATTATTCTATGCAATATTATCATGGGCATACAAGTAAAGATTTGGCTACATCAGAATAATATGACAAGGAGCTCGAAGAGACAATAAAAGTAGAGAACCCAACATTGTCAAAGAGTAATCAAAGCCTTACATGAAAGAACTTTTCCCAAAGTCTCTCAAAAGGTAATGACCCAGGAGTCAGAAACATGAAAGCAATTTTTGGATTCTTTGGCTGAATACTAGGCATTCTCAGAAGTTCCTTAAACACAACGCGAGTCACAGTCTCATCGTCAGTTAATTCCCTGGAAGGGACAGGCTTGGGTTGCTCAACCACGGTACAACCACTGGAGGAAAAGATACCGCAGGAACCAAAGCTCCTTGGCTGAAAAACATAGGCACTGATTAAGAAAATGGCCACAAAGGAAATCAATGCAATGATCCATATCGGCCTCTTTAATTGTGATCGTTGTCGGGACCCAGACATGATCAGAATATCATGCATGAATATCCGCCATTCACGGGCTGGCCTACTGTTTTTGCTTTGTCACCATTGTACCAGTTCAACCCTGAATAAATTGATGAAAAATCGATCGAAATATATACCAGACAGAGAACAAAAATACCAGGAAAGCATCTAACGCAAACATCCTTGAAACAAAAAATAACCATGTAAATAATTCATGATTATTAGAGCACACCCAATTAGATGAGTATTCAAAATTTCTGAGTACTCTTAGTGAGAGCCCAAAAACAGAGAAAAAAAAAACAATTAACTAAACTTTACATCAGCAATTCAGATACAGATTTTCTCTTTTCCAAATTATTTTCATAAATTAGCCAATTGATTTCACCATTTCCAGTAAGAATCACAAAAAAAAAAAAAAAAATCAGTTTTTGATTCATAGATAAATCTACAGAAGAACAACAAGCATAAAAAAGGAAAAAGAATCAACCATCGAAAGCAGTTGTACGCAGAAACAGAAAATCAAGAAATCGAAGTGAGAGCACAGAAAAGTAACTGCGATCAAATACAGAGTATCTGAGGACGAGAATTGATATCAAATATGGGCAGGCCTTGAAGATCTATCAGTGACACGCAGCGGTCAATTGCTTCGCCGAATTATCGGTCTCTGATGGTTCGATGAGTGACGAACAGTCTCTAGTACGTGTGATGCTTTTATTTAACCTCTTTTAACTTTTCCCATTATTTATTTATTTATTTTTTGTGCTCTTTTCCAGAAAATTCTCCAGGGAATAATAAATTATTAACTTGTTAAGACATCCCTCGTACCTACCTGTTTCGTGGTGTTTCGTCACGTAAATCATGTGGGTAGACACAAAAAACTATCTGAAGACTCGGGTTGTAAAAATAATATATTATTTATATTTTTACATATAAGAAAAAAAAAAATTTAGAAAGTGTTTTTTAAAAAAATAATAAGTCACTTATGTGAGTTGAGTATAACTCAAACCACAAAGGCTAGATATCAATCCTTCTCTTTTTTCCAAACGACATCACTTAGCCTCATTCAACTTATTTTAAAATCACTTGTTTAATAATTTTAAATATATCGATAATTGCTCGAAGACTAATATAAATGAATATTTCAAATAGGGTGCAATAAAATTTAGGAGTAATGATTTTTTTTTTCTGATTTAGTTCTCTAGTTAAGTTTTTTTTATATTACACAAAGAAACATAAACGATGAGAAAGAGGTGGAATTTGATATTAAAAAAATTTCGCTTTTACTTTTTTTTATTTTTTTAAAAAACTAAATTGGTTCACGTAAGATATTTCAGAAAAGAATATCATTGGCCTAAACTAAAATAAGATGACCCGAACTTCACATTTGTACAATTGCACTCTGAAGTCTAACCGGAGCTATTGTCTCATATCTAGCTGTTTTAATGAAAATTTATTGTATGTTTTTTTTTTTTTTTTTTTGGAATTATAAGATAATTGACTATTTATGGTTATTTTGCTCGGAGTATACTTATCAATTTTTTTATTACAATTTTTATAAATTAATTATTCTTTAATTTATATACAAATGATGGGCTTATGATAAATAATTGACCCATGACTTCTACCTACACTCTTTATTGGGTTTAAAAATGGCATAATGATGTTACGTTGTTTATTTTAAATTTGTTATCTTGCAGGTTATTGTATCGCAAATCAACTAACTTTAACCACTTCATTGTCTCTGTCAGGTGCACTGAACTTAATTGGGTAACAGTCACTCGTTGAATTTGAAGTCAAATCGAATGCTGATGAGCTATCTCATGTCAACCCAGCTGTTGTGGGTTATTAGATGTCAATGTGGTCAATAATTGGTGAGTTTTACTCAGAACACCAATGCACGCTTAGCCTTTACTATAGAATTATGAAAAATATTTACGAATTTAGAGGTACTAACATATAAATTTTATTTATAATTGTCATAATACATTTTAAAAAATTAAAAAAATCATTTGCATTTAGACAAAATCAAGTGAAAGACTGAATGGTTGGTTATGTACAGAGCATATTATAAATGATCCACTTTCTAGTGTGGTAACATTGCTCTAAAAAAAATTTGTAGGACCTGTTGATAGTTAGTTAATCCCCTTATTATTATTATTATTATTATTATTATTATTATTATTATTATTATTATTATTATTATACCTCCTTTTCTCTTTTTCTGACTAAAAAGAAGTCTAACCGGAGCACTTCGACTCTGGCAGGGTTCGAAGCCCACCAGGAACTTACAAACAAAATGGAGTATTTTCAGAAGCATGTCCAAAACACGAAAATTTTTTATGCCTCTGTGCTGCCGGACCAAAGCCAACTGGTGCAAACTGGAACACTGGATATGAACACAAAACGAAATCTGCCATCGTGGCATCATAACAACCAATCAAAATAAATTATGTGGGTCAACAATCGATTTTCCTGCCAGCATGGCAACATCCTGTCCAATCATTAGCCAACACGGAGGCGGTGAAAATCAGCTGATATCCAAGAAGAAGAAAAAAGAAAAAAAACAGAAAAATATCAAAAGAATAGGCGAGTGACTTGTTCGAGACTGAGCTCCTCCGGCACCCACCACTCTCCGATGGATACTTCCTATTCAGTCTTGTTTAGAGGGCCGGAGTTATGTCGACCTAAAACCCTGATCTCTCTGTACAAACCCTCGAAGTTGCCCATCACCGTTTCGCTGCCGTGCCGATCATGGCCACGACGGAGAACTCTGCGGACCTTGTGCTCGGTTTCGGTCTCCAAGCCCGAACTGCGAACCGGGCGACCCGACGATTTGGTTGCTTCAATTCTCTCCAAGGTATAGTATAATCCAACTGAACTCTGATTTGGGTTATAGAGATTGCTTTTGTTGGTTCTGGACAAACGTTGTAGTAGCAGTAATTAAGTTACTTGGAAATTCCTTTTTTCTCCTTTTTTATCTTCTAGCTTGTTCTCACGGAAAGTTGAAAAAGTAATGTCAGGTTGCACAAACAGATGGAGGAGTTTTATTAAGTAAAGAGCAACACAAAGAAGTGGATGATATTGCTAAAGAATTGCAAAAATACTGTGTTGCTGAACCTGTGAAGTGTCCTCTTATCTTTGGAGGTAATCAAATTCCAACCCCATCTAAATGAGATTCACTTGCGTGATTGAATTACCCATCCCTTGTTTCTTACACGTTTCGGCATTGCATGTTTCCTAATTAGCTCATAAATCTCTGTATATAATATAACTTGTACTTGTAAAACATTGCATAAGTTAAATTGGTTTTAGTTTGAACCCAAAACGGAAGTCAAAAGTCCACATGAATGTGCATAATGGGAAAGGCTTCTGTTTGTTTAAGCTGCTGATGTTTATTATTTGTGAGCTTAGTAAATGAAGTTCCTTTCAGAGTGGGACGTTGTCTACTGCTCCAGACCAACTTCACCTGGGGGTGGGTACAGGAGTTCGTTGGGTCGCCTTGTTTTTAGAACGAAGGAAATGGTTCAGGCTGTTGAAGCTCCTGATACTGTGAGAAACTTGGTTTCCTTTTCTGCTTTTGCGTTCCTTGATGGAGAGGTCTCTTTAAAAGGTGGGTCTTTAATTCTATTATATGCTTTGAAGTGCTGCATAAATTATTTTGTAAAAATTAAAACAAAAGCCATGATGTGATACTTACTAGCCTTGAGCGCATTGCTTCTTATTCAAAAAGTTTGTGATCCAAAGCTACAGGTTTAGTTGTGACACTTGGTTAAACCATTGTTTGAATGCAGTGTCCCAATGTACCCCTTGTCTCTCGTCCAGATGGCATGATTAGAGGTAGTAAATGGATGAACTAGATGTCAAGTTTTGCTATAGATTAAGATATCACTAATTGCAGGGAGTCCAAACTGACTGAATCATTAATCTCAATTCATTGAGGATATCATTTGTGTCAATTTTCATTTAAGCAACTGGTCTCTGGCCTATCTCTCTGTAGTGAGCATGTTAGCGTGTTTTGTAATTTTGCTTGGTAGATTGTTTGGTATTGATCACAGTGTTCTCAATTCATCCTGACCATCCAGTTCACACTTGAGTAAGTGTAAACTTAACACTTTTCGTGAACACACAGGTAAATTGAAGAGTCTGGATGATAGTTGGATTCAAGTTATATTTGAGCCACCTCGGTTGAAGGTTGGACCACTGGAGTTCGAGTATGGCAAAGAAAGTGAGGTTCAACTACAGATCACATACATTGATGAAAAAATTAGATTGGGGAAGGGATCCAAGGGTTCCTTATTTGTTTTTCAACGACGCTAATATACTCTGAAATGTCCAACCCCAGGTTCCTTCAATTTGCATATGGTCTGCTCCATCAATGATGAGAATCTTTTTTTTTCCTTTCCTTTTGTCCCTTTTGAAGTAAGTTTCTGCACGTGATAGAATTGGAATGCCTATTTGTATCCAACCTTCTTCATCTCGATGTGGCAAAGTATATCGCACATAGTTCTCTTTTCCTTTCTACTTCTGCTACACAGTCAGGGTTCATAGTTTCAGTAAGTTTGTTGACAATCCATGTTACTTAACATTAGTTTCACAAAAGCTTGAAGAAAGTTGCCTGATGACCATGAATGATGCAAGAACTTCCTGTAACAGCACTTTTTATTAAAAAAATTTTTTGGGGTACCCTGAAAGTTAAAGATCATTTCAGGGTCAAGAGTAGTGCATGGGAGCTGAATGGTTTGAATCTTGCCTCTTCGATTATGAGCCATGTTCCAACCCCAGTGATTGGACCTGTGGTGCAAGTGATGCCTACTTTTGTGGGTTATTCTTTTCTAATTACAATTTGTGTAAACTCTTCTTTTTCTTCATACCCGAACAATCAGATTTTCGTTCAGTTCTCTTACTTTGAAACTTCTATTGTTGTGAAATAGTTTTAATAAGAATTATTAATGTAAGTCTAAACAAACGAGTTATTGTGTCATTTTCAAATCTAAGTGCACAATGTAGACATTTACTTACAAGTATAATAAGGGCTTTTAATTTTTATTATCAAAATTATAAAAATGTCTCAAATTATTTACTTATATTTGCATGTCTTCTCTCGGTCCTCAATGTGGCTCTTTTTTTTCCTTTTTTGTTTTACAGACACATTTTATTATGTCAGAGGCATGTTTATCACATTTGGGGTATGTGTACATGTTCAATTTGATATGATTAAGTCGGCTTAAGAGTGGACACAATTAATTTTTTCACTATATAGTGAAAATACTTTATTTTAGATATAAAAAATTAATATATTATAAAATATTTTATATAATATAAAAATTAATTATATTTACTTAAATTTACTATTTTTTGGACTGTCAACAAAAATGTATAGCTGTCAAACCATTTTGTAAAAAAGTAAATTAAACATCATTTAATCTTAACGAACTGGAAATTCATTCATCCCAATGGTTTGGGAAAGTTTATGAGCGAGAGTCAATGAGTTATTCTTTGTTTATTAGTTATCCTTTGTGTAATTGTGCCAGTCCGGTGGTCTCGAAATGAACATAAAAATAAATATGCCCAGACTGTAAATTTTACAATGGGACCTTTGACACATTGTACGGGTCTCCCTTTCTGTTTTTTGTTTTTTTTGTTTTTTTTGTGATACGGTCCTTTCAATTCTATTTTATTGATGTCAATTTTGAACATATCAATACCTGGGCCTTACTGGAGCCCAATTAATCGGACAAAAAATGGTTGCATTGGACCTTCTAGATATATTTTTGCATGGAAGCCTATGTCTAAATGGGCCAGATACTGCCAAGGCATATGCTTGGGATGGCCTAACAATAGGCGACTGCAATAAAGCCACAAATTTATTTAATATCAATAGTATATTAGAAAATTCAGGAAAAAAAAAAAAAAAAGAAATCATTAAGTTTCATACAAAAACTACCATAAAAATCTTGAAAATTAAATAAAAATCTTCCACGCAAAACTTTGTCACTATCCCTTGTACCAGTTATTTCATAACATGGTTACTGATTCCTTCTCCTTAATTCTAGGAGGTAAAATGTTTTGCCATTATTTAATTCAACCGTTGCATTTTCCTACTAAATTATAGGGAATAAAAAATCCTCGGTGGAGTATTTTCTTCAAAAGTTTGTTGGCCTTCCTTATTTGATAACACGATTCTTGCATTCTTTCTACGGAATTTAGTCTTTAATACAACATCTTGGTGACCTACCTTATTGTCATTATTTGATTCTACTATAGCACTTTTCATCCTTAATTATAGGATATTAAAAATCTTTGGTGCAATCCAGTATTTTCAAAATTTTGGTGACCTCCCTTATAGTCACTATTGGATTTTTTAATTATTGTATTATCTATTTTTGCTACAAAATTTTTCTTGGAAACTGCAAGAATAATACGCGGGAGAACAAAGCCCTTGACGAGGAAGCTCAGTTAACCATTCCCATGAATTCAAGACAGGAGCAAACACCTTCCTACTCATCGCACAGAACGCGTAAATCAACCCTTCTTTGGTAGGCACGTGTCAACAACCTGCCAGCACTGCATGGCTGCTTCTAGCAATCTTGAGGACTGTGAGTAGTGAAACAGGAACATACTTCAAGAATGAATAACTCATGACAGCAATAAAGCAGGAACATAACTCATGATCCCATGCATTATCTTACACTCCAAACTATAACAGCTGCTGATAATGTAGACCGAAAGGCACAAGGCAACATCAGTCTTCAGCTTTAAAGCTAACAACTCGTTCAGTTGTGCATGCACTTAAAATGTATTTTGGCATTCTACTCGTAGCTTATGTAAATTAGACTGATAACATACTGTTTACCATCAACTTGGGCATGGTGCATATATAGAAGTGATACACACCAGCTACACCTTTGCATTGCCCAATGGAGAAGATACCAACTGTTAACCATGAATGTATCACCCAATGTGGAAGGATGCAGCAGTTTGAGATTTTGCTATGTCTGTACGGATGATCCCACACTTGTGTGGATCATCAAATTTCTCAATATTTCATCTAATCTCTCAAAAACTGTAACTCATGTAAGAACCTAAAAGAAAAGAAGTTGGAGGAGAACTCTATGATCTGGAAGCTAGTGATCCAGCAGCTGAGTAGCTTAGCAGTTCCCCATGTTTCAAAGAGGTGGTGCATTACGTCTATAGATTGCTTGGAATGTCTGTCCACCATTCCTAGCAACCTTCTGGCCTTCTTCAGTTGCTGTACTCAACAACTTTACAACAGGATCTGCTTCAAGCTCCTCATCTTTGAGGATTTCAAACATGGGGTGGTTCTCTAAACAAGATTTCATCCAGTCTCCTAGTTCTTCCACATCTGTAATTGTGTAAATAATCCCACCAACCTCAAGAACATAAGCATACTCATCAAGCAGATGTGGACTAATCACCCGTCGACGGTGATTCTTCTCTTTGAAGTGAGGATCCGGAAACAGGAAAAACATCTTTGATAATTGACCCTTTTCAAAGTAATTTGGGATATATTTCATGGAATTAGTACGAGCCACAGAGATATTCTGGTATTGGCCCGGATTTGCTACCCTCAGTGCTAAAATCCGTTCCTTTACATACTCTGTCACCTTATCCCGAAGTTCCATCCCAATCATAAGGGTCTCAGGGAAAAGGGTTGAAAGGCTAATCAACAGCCCACCAAAACCACAACCAACATCTGCAAACCGGACCCTTTTGGCATTTTGTACTTGATCCGACAAGGGAAAGAAATGAGGGTAGTGAAGGGAATAGTCAACATGTCGAGGGGAAACCGGAACAGGGAAGTGAGAGTCACTTAACGGATTGCTGTGTGCTCGTGCTCTGTAGAAGCGCTTCCTAGGCAAGCCAGTTGACTTGCTAATCGTTGGATTAACCTCACTTTCTAACATGTTTATTGTTTTCTCTGCAAGCTGTGCAATCACATTGAAAGAACTGAAAATTAGGAACTGTCCGAAGAAGACAACTAATTTAATTCACTTTCGTAGTTTATGTTCAAATGTCTGAAATTAGTTCTATCGCTTCAGAATTCAAGCAGCGCCCAATTACGAACATAAACCAAGAGGAAAAATAAATATAAAAAGATAAATAAATGCATTCCGGTAGGCAAATGAACAATTTAAAGCAGAGTAAGAAGAAGAGGAAGGCACAAGGAGCGCGTATTACCGGAATGGGAATCTCCGGTTAAAAGCCGCCGCCGCCGCCGCCTCTCTTAGGTCACCGAATATTGCAGGTCTAAGGGAAGTGCGCCGAGGCTAGGGATATCAAACAAAGCTCTGTGCGCGTGCCAAAAACTATTTAATTTTAATTTAATTTTTTTTTTGATTTGAAAAACAAAAAAGAAACTATCGAAACTCGTGTGCGACGCATTTTTCTTGTTACTTGGACTGAGCTCCCGGTTCACTCCGGCCCATCTGGTTGTAAAATGCCCATCCATTTAAGCGTAAAAAGAGCTGGCAAATAGTGTAATGCTGCAAAAGCGAAATCAGTAGTTTGGTAGTAATCCAATTGGATGCTTGGCACGTTTATTTGGAATCCACATAGTCATTCGTCTTTAAATATAAAATGAGTGTGCGGTATGAATTATAAATTTATTAATATTAAATTTAAATATAAAAAAAATTATTTAAATTTAATAATATTGAATTAATAAAATCTTTTATACGAAGAATATTAAATGACAGTACCAACGAATGAAACTTTTAGAATCATTTACAAATATGATGATTGATAGAATCCTTTGCTAGTATGAATTGCTTATATATTCACCTTGTTGTTGTTGGAGTCCTTTACTAGTAAGTTTGAAAAATTATTGATTCTCTCGTACGTGATGACCAAAGTTATATTGAGACTGGCATAAGGAAGATCGTTAAATGGTTGGTTATGCCCTTAACATATAAATGTTGCCACGTGATAATTGGCAATACTACCTACCATACAAAGGAAATATTTACAAGATTTTAAATGATTAAAAGGTGTTGTTTGTCATTAAAATGTTTTTTTTTTTGGTTGAAGCTACTAATTTTATGGTTTTCTTCTAATTTTTTGATTCTTTGCTCAACCAAGAGAGTGACTTTACTGCAACGTATAATTAAAATAATTCAAGAAATTTCTCTATTTTTAAGTTGGTTAGTAGATCTTAAATAATCTAATTAACAATTCAAAATTATTTTCTTTATTTGAATTTAAATGAACCTTATAAATTACTTAAATGATTATTTCATTTTGTTTTTATGTATACTTAATTTTGTCACTAACAAAATTATAGAATAAAGAATTTTATAATAGAAAAAAAAAATACAAAAATGCAACTGCATTAATAATAATAATAAAAAAAGAATGGAATTGCGGAATAAAGTACTAAAAAATTGGCAAAATAAGACAAATGCAGCTGCGGAAAAACGAAAAAAAAAAAAAAAAATAAAAAATGCAGAACAAAGAATTTCATTGTTGTCTCAATTCTCCTGAAACATTTTTAAAGTACAATTTCATGCTTTAGAAGTACTAATACAGTCAAAAGAACTTTACAGACAAATGTGTCCCACTTGCATCATCGAATACAGTGAAAAAATTTTCCATATGATCATATAATATGCTAAAGTTGAAGTAGTATTCATCTTAAACTTGCATTAAGCATGTCTTGCACTTTGCTATAGCTATTTCCCATATACATCATTGCCTACCATTGAAGTAAAGCCAAAAAAGAAATTTTAAAAACTAAAAAATTGAAGTCAACAATATACCAAATTAACAGGTTTGACTATGAAAGGAAACGTTTAGTTGATTTTTTTTTTTTTTTTTTTTTAAATAGCTCAACTCACTTGCTGTAAGACTCTTTGTATTCCCCCACTGATGGAGTCAAATTTAAGTGTCTTAGTCTATCGTGTATTTGATAAATATAGACTTTTGTTATGTAAATAATTGCAATATATTACTATAGTTATTAGTCTGATTTTATATCTATATTATTATATATATATTTTAATTATTATTATGTGATATTTTAGATTATTAAAATTGAAAATATTTATATAATTAGTTAACTATGATGTTAAAACTAATTGAGATTTAGCTTGACAATGTGATAATGATTACTGCTATTGTATTATCAATCAAGATCCAAACTTTATAGTGAAATAATTAATTAACAATGGTATCAAAATTAATTGAACTTTAGCTTCAGATTTCTACATATGCTACACTAATGATGCAACTTGAAGGAATGCAAATGGTGGTTGTAGTTGTAACCCAATCAGCTGTGCACCAGTTTACATAATTTCGAAAATTAAGCAACACGCACTTCTAATAAAAGGGTACGTACCTACTGGTTTTATTCATAAGATAAGTGAGTGTAGCAAACTCATATTAAGATTATAGGGCTTAAAGTTGTTCCGATCAAATTCTAAACTAGTAATTGGGAATGTAGGGTAAGGGCAAGAACACAAAAAGTTAGTTCTAGTATTTTGGACACTTTTCCATAAAACATATTTTTGAAAATTTGTCAAAATTTAAAAATAAAAAGTAATGAAAAAAAATTAATTTGAATAATTATTTATATAAATGTTAACGTTATTTAAATATTAAAACTTTTTATATAATTTTTGTATATTAAATAACCAATTACTAAAATTTTAAGAAAAAATAAAATAGACAATAAGTGAATTTTTTTCTTTTTAACTTAAGTAATACTTGAGTAAAATTTAATATTATTTAAATTTAATTTTTTTACCTAATTAATATAATTTAAATAATAAATTATTAAAAATTTAAAAAAAAAAAAAATAAATTATAATTAAATGAAAAATATTTAAATTAAGTAACTGTTAAAATAAAATTTAATATTATATTTAAATTTAAAAATATATTATATATATTTTTTTTGTAAATTAAATAATAATTTATTAAATTTTTTTTAAAAATTTAGATTTAAATAAAATACTATATTTTATTTGAGTGATTATTTAAGTGTAATTAAATATTATTTAAATTTAGTAATATTTTTTTGTAATTTTCATAAATTAAATAATGTGTAACTAAAAATTTAAGAAAAAAAAGTAAAATAAGTTAATTTGGTAAAAAAAAAAAAATTAATTTAAGTAACTATTTAAGTGAAACTTAATTTTATTTACATATAAAACTTTTTGTGTAATTTTTATAAAGTTAAACAAGTTACTAAAAATTTTTTTTTAAAAAAGTATTAGATTTAAATAAAAAAAAATCTAATTTAAGTAATTAATTAAATTATTCTTTTAGGTACACAAATTTAAATTATTTTATTTAAATTTAAAATTTTAAACAACATTTTAAAAGAATTTAAAAAATAAAATAAACTTAATTTGGATTAAAAAAAAAATTTACATTGAATAATTATTTGAATAAAGACAAACATCACTTATATTTACTATAAAATCTTACTATAAAAACTATTTAATTGAAAATTTTTATTTACATAATAAGGGATCTAAGTTAATTAGTAATGCTAATAAGTTTTTGTGTTCATATTTGCACAAAAAGTAGAGTCACCGTATGATCACAAGAAAAATAAAAGATAAATGAAATATGAGTAATTTATTATAACTAAATTTACTGAATATGTAAAATTAATAAATAATAAAAAATTAATTATTTTAATTAATTTATTTATTAAACTTAAAAATATTAATAAATACACAATTTTTATAAGTTATATTTAAAAAAAAACTTAAATAATTAAGTACTTTTTAACTATTAATTATTTTGTTTAGTACCAAAAAAGTTGAACTCTCAATCTCAATAATCAAAGTTAATGAATATAACATAAATAACTTAACAATATAATCAACTAAATCAGTTTACACACACACACACACCAAAATCATCTATTATTTATTTAGAGTTTGATGAATTATAATAATAATTTTTTAAATTTTTTTAATAATATTTTATTTTGATGTTACAATTTTATATCTTTAAATATAAAGAATTAATAATTTTCATGATTCTAATGGAAGAACTTTGATTTTTTTTTCTCCAAAATTCAATCTTTATTTTGGTAAATAACATAAAATTCAAATAACAACTAAATTATAGATGGTTTGAGATGAGTTAATTTAGTAAATATATAGTAGAGATTTATAATAAAAAATTTAAAATAAAAAAATCTTAATTTGATTTATTTAAAATATTTTTTAAAAAATAAAAGTAATAACTAATTACTTGAAAATTAATTGATTCCACTTTTAAAATTTTTTATTTTAAGTAAAACTTATAATTAATTATTTTTTTATTTTTAATATATAAATTAATTTGACTCTTATAAAAGAAGAGTAAAATTAAAAATTTCTTTTAACTAATACAATTTGAATTAAAAGCTGTGACAGTGAATATGTATTGATGAAATAATTTTTTTTTTTTTTTTTACAAAGTGATATATATTGGTAAAACAAATTCATCTGCAAACTTTTTCTTTTCCTAATATGTCCCTGGATGAAAAAAGTCTTTTACCATATTTAACCTTATTTATTAGCATAAGAACGCATATTTTTGGTACTTTCATGTCCATACCCACCACCATTGATTTTAATTATTCCCTTCATGTTTTTTCACCTCTACTAACCTATGGGTCGATATTTATTGACCCGGTCAATTGACCGCTACAATAAAAAATTAGAGTAGATAACCTGCATTAGAATTATAAATTATTCATGTTATATTCTCAAAAACTGCATCATGATTCTAAATATCCTCTTGATTTTGGTTGAAGTGCGGCTCTGCAGTTGATTGCCGTACTTCCAGTAGTTGCATCCTCTCTTATCTCTTTACTCATTAACCAGATTACATTTCACCTAAGTACCAATTAATTTCTTGCTGATCGCATCATCCTCTGTCATTCAGTCATCGTCACACACACACGCACACACACAGTCCGGCCGGCCAGAGGAAAGCAAAGCGACCCCGTGAAATATTTGGCGTACCACTTTCCTTGAGTTTTAAAAATTGCAATCAAGGAACTCAGACTATCTAGATTGACCCCTAAAGTCTAGCTTCCAAATTATCACCCCATAACTTCGTTCTCCTTATTTGATATACCCTAAAGCTTAAAAGTGCAAAGAGTGGAGAAAATGGACTCTTCCAACCTACCACGTCCGAGCATATTTTCCATTTAGTAAGGATTAAAAGTAACAAGAAATGCTAAAAAGAAGCGCGTACGCTAACCGATGGACTGAATTACGTAGACAGGAAGTTGTAGAATTATAAATGATGCCGTAAAATGGACTGAAAACGTACATTATTTGCAATTTATAACTCCTCCTACATTGACATGCAACTACTTTTTGAATCTTTTGCAAACCCTTTTGGAAACAAAATTGTTTCGGCACCCTCCGCCACGATCTTTTTCTTGCAAAAACTAAATTACAGGACAACAGTGACAGTTGTGTTTGTGTGTAAAACGTTTCTTAATCATTGCATTTCGGTAAGACAAACCACGAAAGACGTAACGGCATGAGATTAAATTTCAGTCCATTTTTATATTTTGAAGTGGTTGACAAGTATGGCATGCCCGGTGATCATGAATCTGCATGAAGTTTGTATCCTGTGGGCAGCTGGTTTAGGGTTCTTAACGTTTCTGGAGACTGGGGTCTTCATGACAAGTGCCTGCCAACTACTTCACTATTAGATTAGGGTCGACCAGGTCACCGTTTGAATTACTTCCAAAAGTAATCAACTCATCAATCGTGATGTGAAAGAAACACACCCCTTTTCGGTTTTCATCGCACGATGAAGCGATTGGAATTGGACGGCGATATTTACCTCTCTTCACTTGCTTATATTTCACAAAAGAGCACCATAATTCTATTTATGACTCTAGTAATAATAAATGAATAACCGTAGAATTGCCATATGCAGTGCCCTCATTAATGGTCAATTTAGTTGTGCTGGACTTTTATTTTTGAAATGCGAGCCAGATGGAGACTCGGTTCATACCAATTCCCTGGTTGCGCAACTATTTGAAGTATTGATCCGTTGTATCTGGCTTTCATACTTCAGAACATCTCACCTCACCTCTACTTCATCATTGATTTCGACATAATATTTGAACAAAATGTAGTTGGAGACCTTTGAGATAAGATCTTGAAGACAATTCATCGGTCATAAAATATAATTGAACTCACAAGCTACAGTTTTGGTGATTTCCACGTGTATTAAAATATGCTTATAAACATTGACGGTGACTTTTTCTTTTTTTCTTTTTTGGTCTAATTCTCTTGCCGGCCATCATATGTATCACATAGAAGAAGCTATCCTAACTTAATACTTACCCGCCCCCCCCCCCCCCCCCCCCAAGAAGAAAAAAAAAAAAAAAAAGGAATTTGCTCTCGCTTTTTCGTTTTCTGTCATGTACGTGTATGTCGTGTATCTGTACAATTGTTATGCCTACCATTCAATCGCCAGTTTCATCAATTACAAATTGGCTGTTTGTTCACAAGGATTAGGTGGCCTTGGACAAGCAGGTAGCTAGCATGATCAGGACTGCAATGACTTCATATATTTGAAGTGTTTTATAAGTAACCAAAAGAGGGCGATGGCTGTTTCCCATTGTCATTGCATCACTTAAAGTACTGTTAGTCAATTGAATTCTTACCATGCTTAATAATTTATGTTAGCGAAAAGAAGAGGGCACCCAATTCAGTTATCAATAACGGACGGCAACAAAATTCGAAAGATTAATTAGCCAATATTGGTTTCAGATGAGTACATCAACCTAGAAACCGCTTCACAAAATACACACTTGTCTAGTTATCGGAATTTTTAGGTAAAGATACATCGACCCAGAAAATTTTAGCAAAGAAGAATGTATCAATATTGCTGCATTCCATATTTTAAATAGGAGCCGCGATGGTCTATGCTAACAACCTGGGATTTGTTGAAAAGTATTTGTTCACAAAATGGACAATATCAATATTGCTTCACAAAATAATTAAATTATCAAGAAAATTTTGCCTTTTATATCTATATATATATATATATATATATATATATATATATATATATATATATATATCTCTAATCAGCAAAGCAAACTATCTTATTCATCCCATTAATTTGCTTTGATTGGCTGCTAAATTACAATTTCAACCTGATCTTAGTTACCATCATTGCACTTTACCCCAAAAAATGGTGCTGCGCAGACGTTATAGCCGTAAGTCAATTGGTCACGGTGAACACTTGAATATAACTTACTAGCGGAGTTCAAACCCTCCAATGCATCAAGAATAAACAAGGACCTCAAAGGCATAAAACAAAACCCGGGAGCACGTCTACTCCATAGCAGCAGCAATCCCCCTCCCCCCAACTTTTGGGCCCACACAACTTAGGTTTTCACAGCAAGAAATAACCAAGAAAATACGAAATCCGTACCAGAGCAAAGAGCTAATTCACATTTGACCCAAAAAGCCAACCCCCAGGTGTTGATCATGCTCCATTATACTGAACCAAATATTTACGCATACCCCATCTGTTCTTGGCGTCCAGCATCGTAGGCTTTTATCATTTGTGCCTCCCTACACACAATTTCTCAAGGTGGTTACTAGACAAAAATGACTTCCGCAATTTCTTGGAACCGTTCATGATAATGATGACAATGGAACTAAATTCCCATGGTTGTTTTTTTATTGTTCGAAGTAGGAAAAAAAATTAAAATAAAAAGGACTATCAAAAACCATGACTCCAATAGGTATTACTTTTCAACTTTCACTATTTCAAAAGCCACCATCATGCCTTGGTTACCTTGCCGGCTTTTACTTCTAATTGTACAAGGCACTAACTGAGAGGAAAGGGACTCAAGAATTACTAATTAATTTTCGCAACACAACCCACGAAGCGTGAGAAATGAGGCATCCAATATAAATTTTCAAGTCGTTTAAAAAAGCAGATGCAGTATATTTATATTCTAAAATGGTTGTGCAGCTCCTATTCTTGTAATCAGAGGTGTAATACTATTCATTCCATTTGGTCAAACAAGAAATCACCAGAATTGTTTTAAAAAGAAAAGTCATCCATTGCTCTGTATGTACCTCCTTATTGTAGGATTTATATATTAGAAAATAATTATACATAGTATACAAGTACAACTAAATAAAATAGGTTTTGGCCTTTTTTTATAAAAAAAAAAAAAAAAAAAGAGGAAGCAAAGAAAAAGGAAAACACAGTATAAAACTAATTTCTTTAATTTCATATTTCTATTTTGCAAACCATGTTACCTTGCAGTCCGTGCAGTTCTTTCATCTTATTTAATTTTTTTTATGCGCAAGCTAATTTCATTGGCACAAGTAAAATGCCCGAGTCAATGGCGGTTACAAACCAAACACGATGGAGATTTGTGGGTTTCACAACATTTCAGAAAAACTGCATGACCCACATAAGACACGTCCTTTGAAAATATATTATAACTAAGTTGGACTCCAAAAACAAAAACAAAAAAAAAAAAAAACACTCAGTATAATTTAATTAATACAAAATTTAAAATTTAAGATAAAATTTGAGATTCGAACTCCGAATCTCACTTATACTTAAAATCCCCCTCTTAACAAATTGAACTGATTTCTCAAAAGAAGTTAAATTAAGAAGAAATCTTAGCCGTCTTTTTCCATCAAGACACGATCAATTGTAAGTCATTGTAAAATGTACTTTAAAAAATCCACTACGGTATTATAAACTGTAAATAATACTTCAGTACCAAACATAAAAAATCGCATAGATTTCTCGCAGATCAGAGAAAGGGAAATGTACGATTGAATTTGAGTCAAAACGATTTGGACCCTTCGATATTTTCCTCTCCTCGAAGACGCAATCTAAGCCATACTGGTGACACGTATGTAGCATGGCAACTGGACAACATATTTAAAGAAAGAAAAGAAATGAAACCACAATAGGAGCTAGAGTCCTACAGCAAAAGGAAAGCGAACCCCCAGCGGCGGATATATACATTCGACTAGTTATAGGCTGGAAATAGTACTCGAACGCCTTGCTTGATTAGGTGTTATCGTTGAAATGTGCAATGGTCAGGTGGATTGGCATAGCAAAGATCCCCAGATGGAATTGGGACCCTTTAATATGAGGGAGATGTTTGTTTTTACGTATTGTTACCATTTACTTTGAACCAATAAGGCGATACAATACTCGGTAAAACTTTTGAATTTATTACTGGAAATGCTTTTTGCCCCCAAACAGCAGTTTATTAGGATAGCTGGTTTGGGCTATTTTTGAAACAAGTAACAGTTGTTCATTTTTTTTTTTTTTTAACTAAATTATTCCTAACAATATTAATTTCTCAAAATAGAAACTTAATGTTCTAAATAATTATTTTATTATTTTAACAACAACATATATTATCAATTTAATCAAACACTAAGTAAACCAAATAGGCCTAAGTTGAACCCTCTGAATTATTATTATTATTTTGGGTTTTATTATGACCCTCTCCATTAGTTTCATAGGCTCATTTCTTGCCGTTTTATTAATACCTCATCCTCTTCCCTGCAAACTGACATTTTCCTGTTCTCCTCCTCCCATACCATTTTACTGTATGAGGACCCACGCGGTTTGGTGGAATTTGATAATGTGGCAGAAAGTGATTGATCAATGGAATTTAGTAAGTTCAAATGGGTGTGGCCCCACATTTCCTCTGGCCAGCCATGTAAACGGGTTTTACGTCCAGCAGTGGCCTTGCTCCAGTAAGTAGCAACTGTTGTCTTATTTGCATTTCTAAATCTTGATCATACATATACTCGTAGTCCTATCACCCAAATGGAACATTTTGTTATTTTTCTTCTTATGGTTTCATCTCGTAATTTACCAAATTGCCTTTGCAATTTTCTTCCACACTCCGTGTAATTACAGCATGTGTCATTTACAAATACTTGTCTTGAAATTTAAAAAGAAACAACATAATGTTCTTCTTTATTTAGCTCTGTTTGTACTGTTTCTAATTATTTTCTACGTCGTTAATTTCTTTTTCGGCCCCTGATCATTTTCTATTGATCGTACACGAAAGCTTTGCTGTTGGGAATTTCTTCACCTATTAACAAAAAAACTTCTTTGAAGTTAAAAGGCACATCCACATGTATCCCAGTAGACAAGGGGTTTGATTATATCTTGTATCGCTTTTGGTCGAAAATTTAAACGAGGGTTTGAATTTATTGCAGGGTGAATTGTTTATAGAACTATATGTTAAAACAATTGATATTGGTGGAAATGTACGCATACAACCTAAGAACGAAGTGCAAGATTATAAATCATTAGTAAATTTTAATTAAAATTTCATGTTGTGATTCATGCACATAATGTAAGGTTTCAGTTATAAATCACATACACTAAAATGCTTCTTCTCTATGCATTAAAATAATACTCACAAAGGTCAATTATATGGCCATTTCCGAAAGCATGAGATTTTGTCCCCCCCCCATCCTCTTTTTTTTTTTTTTCCCCCTTCTTTTACTTGGCTACACAATAATTAATTAACGAAGGGGACATGCAGCCATGTATGTATCCTAAAGAAGGATTTCTTCAACGACTTTCCAAGTTATTAAAAGCATTATGGACGTGGCGTTGTGCCTTGTACATGAAGACCCATATTAGGTGAGATCTTCAAGCACACACCCTCTTTTCCTATTCTTCATATCAGCAAGCTTAAATTCTTAGCAGATTTCTTGTGCATGGTAAGTAAGAACCCCTTCTTGAACTCATACACCCTTACTATCTAGAGTCTCTCAAGTCACCGTTATTTTATCAGAAACAATGATTTGAGAAGCAGAGGCATCACAACTAATTCGAGAAATTTGTCTTCTCATGCATGTAAGCTAGCTACACCCATCATAGATCCCAAAAAGTTTTGATACATACTTTGGTTGTCATTTCCTTTCACCTAGTAAGAACACACTCGATCCAACTAGGGTTTGTTTGGATTGGAAAAACTAATTAGGAGGCCAACAAAGGAATTCTGACTTCTTCTCTTTCTCTGTTTAACTCGATCTTTTAGATGTTCCTCTTCCTCATCATAAGGATGTTTCAAAAACCTTGAGCAATTAACTTATCATCATGTCGTTTATTTGTAGCACAGACGCCTACAAGTGAGGAAGGTAAACAAAGCAAAACGGATCAGAAAGGTATGAAAAGTGATTCAAAGGAGGAAACCTTGCCACCAGGGTTTCGGTTTCACCCAACAGATGAAGAACTCATAACCTACTACCTTTTGAACAAGATATCGGATGCTAGCTTTACTGGAAGAGCTATTGCTGATGTCGATCTCAACAAGTCCGAGCCCCTGGGATCTTCCTGGTACTACGTTTTTCTCTCTCTTTTATCCTTTTTGGCTATTTTCTATCAGACGTCAAGGGGCCAGAAATCAGAATATAGGCTTTGATCCACGAGCTCCAAGCCTTTAGAAATGGAAAATATGCGTGAATTTTTTTCTCCTTCTTAATTGTTTGCCCTCTTTTCAGAGTTCCGTGTACTTGTTGATTTCTTCAAACAAGGGAAACCAAAATGCTTCGGTCTTGTTAATTATTAGAATATATATATATATATATGTATGTATGTATATTTGAAAGGATTTGATATATTTTACTTGTAGCTGGTAATATTTTCTTGTGAAGCCAGTTTCCCCTTGGGCTTAATGTCTCAACAGACATACAGCTACGTTTCTTGTCCAGTTTGATTAGCTCAGCCGCTGATTCTTTCAAGTTCGTTCTTTTCAATCAGGGAAGGCAAAGATGGGAGAAAAGGAATGGTATTTCTTCAGCCTTCGCGACCGAAAGTACCCCAACCGGCGTGAGAACGAACCGAGCGACAAACACAGGTTACTGGAAGACCACAGGAAAAGACAAGGAGATCTTTAACAGCGTCACGTCAGAGTTGGTTGGGATGAAGAAGACATTGGTCTTCTACAGAGGGAGAGCCCCAAGAGGCGAGAAATCCAATTGGGTCATGCATGAATATCGTCTTTATTCCAAATCCGCCTTCAGAACTACCAAGGTATCTAACTAAAACATCGATATCAGTCCATGCAACTCATTCTGACACGCCGATTAATTAATATGAGAGAACTATATAAATTGTGTAACAAGACCCTGAGCGAAACAAATGTTCTATATTCTTAAACAATAGCCCTGAGCTTTCAGGTTTTCAAACTCCTTTCTGAAAGGAGAAAGCAAAAAGAAAAACCAAAATTAAATTGAAAATGCTTTTCCTTTAAAACTGCAGAAGAGAATGGTTTGTTTGGTCTAACCTTCACATTTTACCTTATTTTATTTTATTTTATTTTTTTTGGGGGTGGGGGGAGAAATTCCAAGCCATCAAAACTAGATTCATACTGATTTGCTAATGCTCCATGCCAATCTTTTATGGTAGCGAATTAAGGGGAATGAAGCTAAAGATAAAGTTGTATCTCTACTTTCACTTTCTAGTGCTCTTAAAGACATGAATCTTTGGCTTGATTTCCGAAACACCATGAAGTATGTAGACATCCTTAGTGTCACCTTGAAACAAAGAAGAAATTTAAGTTGGGAATTGAATAAAACACAATCACGAGTCCCTTCTAATCAATTTGCATTCCTTCTTATTTTTAACTGTATATATATATATATATATCATGTACCTTTCTTCTCTCTTGTACTCCCTCCTTTTGCTTCACATATATATCATCATTCTTTGCGGCTATCTATCTTTCCTGTACACCTTTCAAAGTCCGTCTCACTAAAAAATGTCTCAGACCATGAGTAATATTGTTGCCAGGGCTATAGACCGTGAACTCTAATTGGCTGAATTATGATCCATTAAGTTATTAAGTTATGAATTATGATCCACTAGTTGTCAACGCTGGCTATAGAATTAGTGTAAATAGTAGTAGCATATACATATATCAAAAGCCCCAAGCCTCGATCCAATCGTGGTAAAATGTCTGGAAGCAAAAGCTATCTGCCGAGTCATATTCTTTGTTTTTGTGGAGTCAGCAGGATGAATGGGTGGTTTGCCGGGTCTTCCAGAAGAGTGCCGCCGGTGCCAAGAAGTACCCATCTACCCAATCATCAAGAGCACCAAATCCTTACCACCTTGACATGGGACCAAGTGTCGCTGTTGCGCCTTCTCAAATGACGCAGGCAGACAACTATCAGTTTCCAATGGGAAGAAACTACGTGTCTAATGCAGAACTTGCAGAGCTTACCAGAGCTATTCGTGCCGGCGGATCAAATGGTGTGAATCTCCCAATTCAGTCCCAAGCTAATTACCCTGTTGGAGGAGGACCCTTCACGATCTCGGGGCTAAACTTGAATCTTGGAGGGGCTGCTGCTACGCAACCCGTATTCTGGCCGGCTCCACCTATACCTTCTGCGGTTATGAACCAGCAGCAGCAGCAGCAAGATATTACTTCTTCCACGATGACTAGCAGGAGTTCGTTTGCCGGGGCAGAAGCCAGTAGCTATGGTGCCGAAATGAACAATGCAAATGGGCCTGCCAACAGGTACATGGGGGTCGATCATTGCATGGATTTGGACAACTACTGGCCAACCTATTGAGGAAGAGTGACTTCAGATAACCAAAAAAATGAGCGAGTTTGCCGGTAGAGAATATAAATAAATTGAAGTACGTCTTGTTTTGAAACATTTTTCTTCCTTTGCATCGTGTTTGGGTCAGCAATTAATGGGGTTAAACTACCCGATAATCGGAGTGCTATTTTTCCTTAAAATCACCGACTTGTAGTTTCATTTTATGTTTCTCCTTTTTATTTTCAAAATTGTCAGAGATCGAATAATGAAAACAATATTTGATTTATATATGTCAGTCACTCTTTATAGGGCATTGACAATACATTGTGTTTTCAGTGGAATAAACTCGATTTGACTTCTCAAAAAAAAAAAAAAAAAAAAAAAAAAAGGGGTATATTTCTCCTTTTTAAAAAAATCATGACTTGGCGTCCCAAAGAAGTGTGGCTTAAATGTCAAATAGATTTAATCTTCACCCAAGATTTTGTAGATGCACATGCATATATAACCATGATATTACTAACATAACTTTCTGGTAAATGACAGTACTTTGAGAAGCAATAGCTTGAAATAATCATGGATAGAATTTCTATTTTTAGGTACTTCTACTTGTTTGCAAGAAAAAGCTAGCGAGAAAATCATTGGGTCCATGTAAATCATGTGAAATAGAAACTGAAACTGAATACGATACTCAAGTCGGCATCAAATTTGTAAACGCGGTCTCGACGTCTGTCGTAACAATATGTGTGTGTGTTGTGTTGTGTTTTTAATCAAATTTATACCCCGTATTGTTATCGTTGAAGATTTCAGAGGTATACCCAGCAACAAACGCGTTTAAATTGACTTCACTTGACCAATCAGAATCTACCAAGTGTCCACAGCCACAAAAAATTGTTACACCAACAGTTCATAATTTATGATTTTTTATTTTATTTTATCATAATTTATTACCCTTCCATCAAACAAAAAATTTGTGATCTTTGTATAACTCATTGAGGTATACCCAACAACAAACATGTTAGATTGACTTGGCTTGACCAATCAAAATCTACCACATGCCCATGGCTACAATAAATTTTTATACCAACAATTCATAATTTACGACTCTTTTTTTTTTTTGAGATTTTATCATAATTTAGTACACTTTCATCAAGAAAACAATTTTGTGATATTTGCATAATTTATTATGAATTTTAGAAATAAAATTGGTTTATCAAAAGTTTCTTTTGACATTTTTAATAAAAGATATTATAATAGGTTGAACTATAAGAAATCATGATCTAAAAAAAATTGAAATTTTTGTCAAAAGAATTATATTGTTCTACTATTTATGCAATTTATTATGGATTTCAAAGCAAAAATTCATTTCTAATTTTTGTATCATCTAATATGCACACTTGGTGAATTTCAAGTGGTCAAGTCAATGCCATTAGCTCAGAATATGAAATTAATTTATAAAATACCACAAAACCTATAGTGATAATGTCCAAACCACATGAAAGATACTTGTATTCATATATAGCCCGATTTTACCAACTAAAAGTGCATAAGTTAAACATAAGTTCCCCTCAAGCACCCACGAGACAATTTCTTAATTGATACTTCCAGCATAGAGCTAGGATCCCAATTTCAAATTATCAAATACTGCAAAAATCAGGGCTCACAAAGCGGGATTCACAGGAGGAACAGAGTTCATGTCTTCACACAACCCAAATAAGCACGACTACCACAGCCGCACCACTCAAAACTTTCTAAAAATCCCGGAGATTATTTGCCTTCATTCTTATTTAACTTTTTTTTTCCCCAAATAGAATTTCGCTCCATCGGATCAATTTGCCACCCAAATAAACTAATATATAACCGCAGTGTACTTATTGTTTATAGGCACGGAAAGAGAATTTAATTCGAGACAAGAGAACAATTTGGACAACTTCATGATTTTCTAATCAACTAGTGATTAGTATCTACCTGATCTTGCTTTGAGAAAAAATGGCACTAAGGATATCAAATGCACACCATTAGATTTTCATTGTTTGTTTTCTTCAAAAACTGACGTATATGTTTTCAGTCACGATTTCGAGGTGCGTCGTTCAACCACACAAACTTTAACTGAACCATCAACCAAGCAGCGGCCCGCATGCCCAAGCGCATTACAAATGCGCAGGCCCAGCCTCAAGTTTGCTGCTTGCTAGACAAACTCCATACAACACAGAGGTTAATGGTAGAAAAACGGGGAGGCGGCACAACAAGTATGATTCTGATGAACACAACGGCGTAACACGTGATGATTTCTTACACTCTAACCCGAGACCAATAAACGAGAATAATAAATTACAACTCCAACAAAGATTGATGGACGTTACACCCCCATCCCTAATACATCTAAAATTCAGAGTGTCATCCTATAGTGTGGAAAGGGTGCTAAAGATTTTTGACTAAGACAAAAAGCAATGACATCAGGAGGTTCAAAAAGCATCATCAGAAACCTTAAGCTGTATGGAACTTCCCGGGCCCTAAACCTATGCAGAGAGCGTAAGTCCAGATCTGCAAGAAACAACAAGTATTTGGATCAAATCAAGATCTGGATAGCAGGGCCAGAGAGCATGGCTTTCTGGCATCCAGTGCAGTGACAATGGTTTGGTTACGTAAAATGCATGCACCAGTATCAAATTTTGACGGAGGGAAATACCACTGGCAACGTATAATCACACAGATGGAATATAGTACCTTCCCAAACTAACTGAGCAAGAAAAAAAGATGGCAATTCCGGCAATTTTGTCCACATTATGGATGGAGTTGCACAACACCAAGTAATACATTCTCATCCAACTACACCCCACCTATCCAGTCCCCTTCCTATTTTTCAAATTTTCACACTATTCATGAGTAATATTTTTAGCACAAGGTGAGAAATTTCACCACATCACCCTTCTCATCCTCAACTTCAGGTGAAAAGGTAGCTAATAAGAATACTTACAAATGACCGTTAAAGACTAGTACATGCAAACTATTAAGTCCTCCATCCCAAAAGGGCCCAAAAGAAAGACATGCCTCAGTTACCAACCAGGAAAAAGGAATCAAGTTTACAAAAATGGTAAGGCATGGAGATCAATAGTGCCATCCACATCAGAAGCACCCTTTGCAGAAATTATTTAAATTATAATATCAATGAACCATACCTCGAAATATTTCCAAAGAAAACCCAGAAACATATAACTTTGTAGCTTTCTATTTCTCTGGATGTCCCCGTTTTCCCTTACGACGAGAATGGTTGGTGTTGGCACTTCGTGCAGGTTTCTTTGGCTTTTTGCTGCACAGTCAGAAAAAGGAAACTAAATAATTCCCCAATGAAAGTTGCCAAACAGCAATGAATGCATAAGAAAAGATGATGATGCCAATGGACAGTTCTGGCAACTACATATGAAAAAACATGCATTAACCAATTCAATGGTTGATTAGGAAACTGACCGGAAAAGGGCAGAACAAATTCTGAAAGAAATAATTATAGGTAAGGCCAACAAAGCAGATGCCTGTATCATTCAAAAACCAATAAGATGGATAACTGTTTTCTATAACCTTTTGATTCAGCTAAAAAACAAAATAGACAACAATTAATACACACCGAAAACCAAACCAGTTCCTTAGTTGCGAGCGCTCTTGTCAGTTCATGATTTTTAAGCATGTCATGTACAGTACCTTGCACCTTAGGAAAAATTAAAGAAACAGTTAGGATAGCACACCCATAAAAAAACAGTGCATTAAGGCAATGCACAGAAAGATGGTATTCATACCTGATGATGGTATGTGCTTGCAGATTCTAGAAAATTCCCATAAACACGAACCATTTCCTTTGTGTAGGGCTTCAAAGCAACCCTCATCTTATCAACATGGGGTTTTGAGACAGTGGCAACTTGATCAATGTATGGCTTACTCAATTTCTTAGCTTCCTGCAATAAAGTATGCATCTCAGAAGCAGGCTAAGACAGCAAAAGGACAATGTTTCTTATTATGGAATACATACCTGGAAGTAAGGATCAACAAATTCTTGTGCTTTAATGACATGTGGAGTAACGGCAGTCTTAGAGGCCTCATAAGCTTCAACTGTTTTTGAAGTAAATGTATGCACATGTGGTTCAACATTTGTTACGATCACCTGCCATTGCTTCTTTATGGCTGGAATCCATATCTTCAACCGGCAAGACAAACATGTGGAATTGACTGTTTATTTTCTTCTATAAGGCCAACTTAAGCAAATAATAGTCCTAAATATTTTGTTATAAGCAATGGTTCAGCATTTATTTATCTTCCTTATCCTCTTAAATATTCTAACATCTTCCTGTGGTAATCAATTTCTAAATTTTATAAGAATTGTGCAAAACTGCATATAATGCTCAGGCAGCCAATAATTTCTCATCGAAAGGCAATGGTCAGACATGAATGTACATTGTACTGATAAAGCGTCAGAACCCAAAATCCTTATTTCTTTTGTCCAGAATAGTCCACAGTCACTGATGCACTCAGGCTTTATCAAGCTAAAATTCAAAATTTCAATATTCTTAAACAAGAACAGAATTCCTGTTATAACATCTTGGGCTTAAAAGTCAAAGCCAGTAAAAAGTGATACAGGAGAAAGTAGAAATTAAACATACAGTTGTTATTGTTTCCACATGGGGTTCAGCCCACTTTTCAGCTTGGACTTTCTTCTCTAGGGCCTAGAACACATTTTCAACAATACAGAGTTAACATCACTTTATACTAGGTTAAATAAAACAAGGGAAAAAAGAAAAAAGGTATTTCCAACTATTTAGCACAGATTTATATCTACAGGTCTGATAGTCTCTATCAACCATCATTGAGAAATCAAACAAAAAGGCCAATATAATACCTTCTGTACTGCTGAATCCATTGCTGGCTTTCCGTGCACATTCCAATGTGCCTGCACCAAAGACCACATAAGACTGGAAAATTAAAGTACTATCACACACACAGAGTCTGAGGCAAGGTACTGCATACTGCATCGAATTACCTGAAGACGAGTCAATTGTACAGCAAGCCAAGGTGGAAGCCATGCACCATGAACCTAATTACAAATGGAAACCATGAATTAGACCTGAAAGTTGAAACAAAATTTAAGTCCTACAGCTCCTCAACGTATCCATCTGACAAAACAATAACTCCTATATCATCTAATGACAAGGCCATACCAACATGTATATATAATTTTACAAAGTAATTAGCCATGACTAGAACTTGGGCCATATAAAAGAGACAGTTCAAAAATCCCAAGCACATGGCATGCCCTAATACAGACAAAAGCAGTATAGGCCTTCTGTGTTCTCAATCAAAAGAGCTAAACACCAAGTTTCTTTGCTCCAGTTGGACATCCAAAGCACATGTAATGCCCCAATACAGACACAAGCAATATAGGCTTTCTGTGGTCTCAATCAAAAGAGAAAAATTCCAAGTTTCTTTGTTCCGAGTGGACATCTCCAGGAAGGTCTACCAAATTTTCAGCATTTCAAAAGAGCTTCTAAAGGATTAAGAAACACAATGATTAGCCTGATATAAGAGAACCTTCACGCCAGTTCAGCTTCAATAGGCAATCATTCAAAGACCACTGAATCTTGATTTTTGATTTGAATTCCAAGTTGTTGAGTATTGAGACATCGGTTAAACATTCAACCAATTATAGAACTTTCCTTCCGTCTGATTAAATATAGGTGAAAAAACTATGTAAGAGCATAACATGGGATAGAACTAGAATCTAGACTACACGAACCCATTACCTCAATCAACTCTTTAGTTTTCGAAGTGGCTTCAAACTTTGCCTTCATCATTTCTTCCTAAACCAAAAAAATCAACGGAAAAAGAATTGCAAATAAGAACCATCATCTAATATTTCATATGGCTCATACTCCGTAAGCTACATAATACCTCAGCAACTTTAAGAGCACGCTCTGTTTTACGGGTTTTGCTCTTCTGTTCTTCATTAATCTTTTGTAGCTGTAGAAGGATCACATGCTCAGCATGAGTATACATATCCTCCAAATAAGAAAAATCAATTTAGCTAAAATCAATACCAAAAGGAAAACAGAAACACATAGCCATCCACTAGTAAAATATATATTGCCACAGAAACAATAGAAAGAAGCCAATGGCCCAATTGCGACATCAAAAAGTAGTTCAGACAGAAGATGCCCATATCAAAGAAGGCCAAAGCAAGGGCCTGCAGGCAAGAGAAAAACAAGAAACTCTCCCCAGAGAAGTCCACAGAAAATTTTAGTAGGAAGCTATCAGCTAATGACAAATTACTGAAGAATAGAACACAGAGATAGCAAACACACAAATAATAAAGAGCAACTAGTTTGGAATTTCATAGATTCTGGCAGTCAAAAGAGCTTACGTCATGTAATTTTGAGTTCAATTCACCCAATTTCTTCTCAGCTTCGCTTGCTCGGGCCTCCAAGGCTTCTTTCTTTCCCTTTTGGAAATCTAATTCCTTTTTAAGATTGTCAGTCTGCATAGAGAAGATGCATTTAGAAAAGGTTCCTTCCAAGTAAATGTTTTTCCTGAAAAGATACATTACAACCTGCTTCTCTAGTTCACCTGCCCGTGCATGCGCCTTTCCTACCTGCTCTGCAGCATCCAACTTGACTTTTTTCTGTATGCCAACATAAAGAACCTCATCTCTTTATCAAGTAAAGGATGTGAGATTGTGCTCTCTGTGCGTGCATGTGTGTTGTATAATAAAATGAAGCCAAGTAGTCACACAATACAAACAAGTCAAGTCAAATATGAATGTATCAGACCTGAAGAGACGAGATTTCACTTTCCAACAATCCAATGCTATCTGATTTCTCTTGAATGATTTTCTCCTTCTGTGCAATTTCCTTGTCCTTCCTTTCCAATTCTTGGGTTTTCTCCATAATGCCCGATTCTACCTCGTGCAATTATCCAGGACAAATATAAAATTAGTAGCATTATCCAGAGAGAGAAAAAGAAAAAAAAAATTGCAAGCAGGTTTTTTAACTCAAAAAAAATTGAACATAACACAAAAAAAAAAAAAAAAAAGTCAATTTCCATGACATTTTCTGCATAACAATTACAGCAGATTTTCTCAAGACTACTTTCCATGGCACGGCAATTCAAAGCAGACACATATATCCATCCAATCCAAGTCCAGCTGATTGGAACTTACCTAAATCCTAAAAAATAAGCAAATCTTGAACTATAACTCTGAGGTTGGTTCAGTCGCATAACATTCCCACGAAGAAAAATAACAGAAACGATTTTTTTTTTTTTTTGAAATTTGAAAACAAAAGGAGAGAAACAGCAATTGCTTAAGAAAATTAGTTTTCTGTGCGCTCAATCTCCAAAACAACCAAAAACCTTAAATTTAATCTTTCAATGAACTCGCTCATCAAAACCAAACTACTTTTAGTAGCAAATACAGACTGGAAAAAAGAAAAATGAAAAAGCGAAAAAAGATTTAGCGTAAGCAACAAACTAACCAAGGGCAAGGATTTTGGACTTGAGTTGGCCCAGTTCGATCTTCAACGAAGAGTAATCGACGCCGTCCGATCCAGAGATTTGTATCGCTGGTTCACCTCCGTCGGTTCCACCGCCGTCTTCAATATCTACTGCCCTAACGCCAACGAAACCTAGGGCAATCATAAACAGGGCCGAGATCACGAGCCTCGAGGAGGACGCCATGAAACTACCCAACTCGCGAAGAAAAGAACTAGTAAAGAAATAGAGAAAGAAGAGGGGAGACGGAGCCTGATTTCTATATATATGTGTGTGTATAATTTTTTTGATATATATTTACAATTTTCGTAAAAACAATAAAGAGAAACTGAAACGACGATTATATATAACATTTTTGGTTTTTCCATTTTTTTTTTTTTAACTTGCTTCGGTTTATCAAACGGTGACGTTAAGGCTTGCGGGAGTTGAAGATTCTGACGCGTGTCGGTTTTGTGCTGGATTGTTGTTGTAGACCGACAAGTGGCGGTAGGCGCCACATTATTAAAGGATTATTAAATAAGTGGATGAGAAGGGCAGGTGGGGTTTGTACTTATGGGTACACCAATCGGGAAAAGTCAGAAATGAAGCCGGAGGCTGGTTGGTACTTCCTTCATCATAAAAAAGACGATCCCTCTGTGTTATTTATTTGTTTTTTTTTTTTCATATAAAATACAATATTGCAAAGATAGTAATTATAGTACTTGTGCACTCAAGTCAAAAATTAATAGCTCACATTTTGATTTAATTTTATTTATAAAAAAATTTATTATTAACATATAATTAATAATTTTTAATAATTCTCTTTGATATTTATTTGTATAGCATTAAATTTAAAATATATAGTATTTTTATATATAAATTTTTGTTTATTTAAAAAATAATACTATATTAAATTTTTAAATAAAAACTAATGAAGATATAGATATGATGAATTACTATCAACCACCCACATTAAGTGGTTTTCTTTCCGTTATTTTTGGTTTTATGGTAAGTAGAATTAACTACATTTGGACCATTTTATCATTTTGTCAAAAATAATACTTTACATTGAACTAAGTCTATGTTTCGATTGAAAGAAAAAAAAAAAGTAAATAAGAAAAAAGAATGAAATAAAAAAAATTGTTTGAAAGTCAACTTTTCATTGTTTGGAAGGGCAAACATAAAAATATAATTTTGATTTATTTTCCTTTTTATCTAACCATGTATGAAAATTCATTTTCACATTATTATTTTTCTTACACAATTTTTTTTTTCCTCGTACCAATTTATATCCAAACATAGGGTAAGGCATTTTAAAGTAAATTTCATAATCATCAACCTATGATTCAAGCTATAAACACTTTTTGAGAGAGCAAACTTTATGGCACTAAGTCATAGGCCATACATTATGCAAGTTAAATAATTTTTTTATATAATTTTAATTGTATTGATATGATTTTTAGAATTTGATTTCTTACTCCTTTAAATTGTGCATTTGTTGCTAAATTATATGTTTTTTTTCATATAAAAAGGGGTTAAATTATATTTTAAAATAGTTAAATATTTTATAATTTTTTAAGGTAATTTTGTATTTGTGATTTGTTAATTTAAGAAAAAAAATCAATGTATTTGTTTTTCTAATTATAGATTATTGGTTAATTAATCATTTGAGAGCTGTAATTACATTTGCTTATTTTGAATTCCTAATTATATGTTAAGTCATGAATTTTATCATTAATCATCAATTCAATAATATATATTTTCTTTTTTTTTCAATTAATTTTTATTAACTGACTTATTTCATATTAATTTATCTTACAATTACATAATTAAAAATTATATGTATATATATTTAATAATTAATACATCGAAAGACTTACAATAATGGTATGATGAAAAAATATAAAAATACAATTCCCAACAATTCTCTCATAGTAGGCAATACATTTTACTATAATTCATTAACTCAATTATATGTATTTATCTTTTTTTTTTGTATGAACATTCATGGAAACATTAATTATTGTGATTAAATTTTAATAATTATCTTATCACAAATAAGGAGAAGCTAAAAGAAAGTTTTTATTTAGCATTCCCCATATACTATTGACATAAGATTTGAGTGATATTGAATTTTAATATGTAAAGTTTTGCTACTAAAAACCACAAAAAGGAGACTCCTTTCTTTGTTAATTATAATTCTATTATTCTTGGGAGCATATTAAAGTAAATTACTAAACCTATGATGTCAAGCAAGGATTATACTTTTGAGATCGTCATGAGAATGGATACAAGTTGATTCATAAATAATCTTATTGTAATATCAAAGAACATGCAATAGCATACGAAAAAGGATAGATGAAGAAAAGTTTTTCATGGAGAGCAAAGTTATATGTACAAATATAATAACAAAAAAAGATGCAAAAAAAAAATTAAAATTAATTATTTTTAATTATAATCATTATTGTTGTTTTTTTTACAAATTTTCATATTTTAAAGCCTTTGAATGATCTATTCCTTTTCTCTACTATCAATATATTCTTTTTTATATAAATAACCAAATAATCATTTAGCCATTTATCTTCAATGTGATTATGTAATTAATTCTTTATGATATTTATTGCTAAAATATATTCTCTCTATTGGTATAATTAAAGTTATTAAAGTTAATTTCAAAAGCAAATAAATTTGTGGATATACAATATATTTGTTCGTCTTAGCCAACTTCTATAAAAGGTCACCAATTCCTTTCAAATATGAAAATTTAGTATCTATACGTCTATAATATAATTCTCAGGTTAATTATTAAGATGGATAAATTTGAGGAAATCGAATAAGCTTTTTCCTATCAAAAGAAAAAAAAAAAATTTAGGTTTAGCCATATCTCACAAAGAAGTAACTCAATATTGACCTTTGTGAACCCATTATTGACTTCTTGCAATTGTTTGTAAATGACTTAATAGAATAAATCCACTTGAAAATGATGGCAATTTTGAAACTTACGTGGCTTTACGTCTTGATTGTCCTTGCATAACGTAAGTGTCACTTATGGTTGAAATGACAATATTATGTTTGCTACCAAAAAGAAAAGCTACTTCGCCAAATAAAGTATCCCATCTATATTTTCTCTTTAGTTGTAATTGCTACCTTAAAAGCTTAACCTATTTCACAAGATTAACAAAATCTTGATCACTTCTTTGTAGCTTTTGAGACAACTCATTAATGATTTCTAATATACTTTTCAAAAAATGTAACACGAAAAGTGATACATAACAAAAGCAAAAAAAAAAAAAAAAAATTATTATTATATAATTAAATTTTTATAAAATTTATAATTTATTGAAAAAAAAAACTATCTTTCAAAAATAATACATCATATTATTTATCTAATAATATAATATCTTTTTTAATAACTAATTATTTATAATTGGTGACTATCTTTTAGGATTATAAACTTATTTATAATAAGTTTTAAACCATAAAAAATTAACTATTAAAGAAAGAAATAAACATCAATATAAAAATTACAAAAGTTAAACTTAAAGACTCTCCCTAATATCTCAAACTCTTCTAATTTTACTAAACTAATCTAAATAAAATTAAAATCATAAGAATAAAACTTACAACATTAATTATAAAATATTTTAAAATATTTTTCATGACTTATACTGCATTAAAAATAAATTCAAAAGATTATAGCATATTCAATAAGTTATAAGCATCAGCTTCTTCTTCTGGGGTAACTTGTCTTGTTCAACATATCCAAGAACATCCATTCTAGATGAGAACATCGTGATTAAGAGTAACAAAGCATTATAACGTGAGCCCCATCTGAGATTGGTATCTTAGTTTAAACTGCAACCACTAGAAATTTCACCACTTTCCATTGATTTAATAACCTTCTCAATATGATTTTCCACACGAATGTCTCGTCGTTTAGAAGAAGAATTAAATACATTCAACAAATTGGCAATAATGTTAAAAAATCAAAGTAATTTCAACTTGTTTCCTTGTAACCGCCACAAGTGATAATTGAAGTTGATGTGCAAAACGATGAACATAATAGGCACATTCAATCTCTTTCAGAATCAAAGGTTTAAAGTCCATTGAACTCTCTTGGCATGTTACTAGCTTCACCATTGCCTTGTCCACGAATTCATGAAAAACTCAATCCAAATTCTGCAAATAAAGATTCCAAAGCTTCTATTAATACTACAAACATGAACAATACCGAGAAAACGCTCAATTATTCATTCTTCTTTATTAACATAATGCAGAACAACGACCATTTGATCTTTAATAGATATATCAAGAGATTCATCAATCAAAATAACAAACAAATCATCTCTAAGATCATCAATAGTAACATTAGTGGTTTCAATAGGTACGACATTTGCTCTATCTTTTTGGATATCAAGTGCTATCGACTTCAAATTTCTACGATTCTTCTTCAAAACCTTATTAATAACATCACTGTGAGAAGCTTCGATATATAATCTTTGTTTCACCAATGCCTCACGGTTTCTCCATGCTTGATTCTGAGCACGATTGTGGTCTCCAACATGATCATTCAATTTACTTTTCCTTTTCCAATTTGAAAACTCCTCAATTGTAAATTTATCACTCCCATCTTGCTCTCTAAAGTTAGGTCTCATAAGATAACAACACAAACAAAAGGCAATATCTTTTGATACACTATACTCTAACCAATCCCCAAAATTTTTCAATCCAACTCAGATTAAAACGACACAAAGTATTCCCAATATGAGTTTGAAGAAATTTGTGCTCCCTCGGTTGGCAAGGACCCTTTTGTAAATGAACTCTTCTTCTTTCATCTCGATCATTGGGATGATAATTTAAAATTTTTAGTCATTTTCCAGGAAAAAAAAAAAAACGTTGCTTATGATCATTAGGATAAATAAACTAACCCTGAGTTGCTTCGTTTGATCTCACAGGAAAAAAATACGGTATATATAAAAATAGATGCAATAGTTTGCTTTAAGGGATACAAGAGAAATAATGAAAGGGAAAAAAATAAAAAAAATTAAAAGACAAAGGGGAGGGAAGCGATGTCACTGTTATTTGATTTCATGCAATAAACGTTTTGATTTAAGTTAATAGGACAAATGTTGTAATTTAACGTTTGTTGCTTCTTGCTGCGTTTTAAATATTAATTTTTTTTGTCCTGCACTTATTCGAATTCTTAAATTGTTTTTGGGGGCGGGAATGGCCGCGGGGGGAGGGGGGGGGAGAACAAATTGATGTATCTTGCTTTACAATCTCTTATAGTTAAAAAGACTAAAAGTCAGATTTTTTTATTTACTCCCCCTGAGTCTCAACTAATAAAAAGATATATTTAATGTTTTGAAAGGACAACATAAAGGCCGAAGGGCAACAAGTTTTCTTTCAAGGGTTTTTCGGGCGGCGGGCCTCGGGGGGTGGAGTGTAGATGGGGATAGGAATGACCACGTTTTGTTTTGATTTGGGTTCATGGTTTGAAACCGCTGGTTTCATTTACGAGAGAGAGAGAGGGGAACCATAACCAAACCTTGTATAGGCGGCTCGATTCCGGTTCAATTTAAATTGTCTATTCCAATTTCAATTTCAGTTTTGATTTCGATTTAGGTTTGGTTATAGTTTCGGTTTAGTTTTGTTTGGTTCAGTTTGATTAGGTGATTTTGAACAATTTATACAATTTTATAAATAAAAAGAAAAAAGAAAAAATAAAAAAAATTACTTAATTTACTTAATTAAATTTTCACGTATTATTTTATATTTCGAAGAAATCAAAATTCACATAATTCTCTTACTATAATTGATGAACCCGTATTCCTTTTACCTCCACAGTGTTGATTCAATCATTTCCACACCCTTGGGCGCTGGTACCAGTGATGGTACCTTCAGTTGTAAGTCATCTGAATCATCCTCCTCGTCTTCGTAATCTCATCCTTGTTTTCATGCCTTCGCGTTCTCCCAGTTGTCTAAGCATGCTTGTGCCTCTGTCGAATCCGTTGACAAATTGGAGCGAGTCTCATTAAGGATGTTACCTCCAAAACTCAACGTCTACTCAACAGCTACGGTTGACACGAAAACTGCCACAACATGTCTGGCAACGAGAGAGAAAGGATTAAAAATGTTTTTTCATGCGGCATCCACCATTTAAGAATGTACAACTCTTCATCATCTGTCTCATCACAATTTAAAGCAATTGAAAGACTACTCTCAAGCTCATTATTTGAGCTTGACGTCTTCATCTTTTTATTTTGAATTTAAAGTAAAACTTGTTTAACTTTCATAATAAACTTACCTCTGGAGTATTAAATTACATTAGTGTTATCAAATTTTTGTTGAAAAATAAGAGGAGAATGTTGAAAAAAAAAATCATTATATAACTTTAAAATAAATTCTTTAATTTTAAAAATTATTTTAATTATATCGAGTGTTTCTTTCAAATTTGAAACGTCGTGATAAAAATTCAGCATTTTATTTAAACCAAATAATTTTACACGATGAAAAACAATAATTACTAATGCAATTTGAGGAATTTTTCCAAAATAAATTAACCACTTTTCTTTTATGCCTGCGATTGGACCTGTCAAATGATCACCATTTTGATGCTCTTGATGAGGTTAGTTGGATAGTAAATGCTTGATAGGGTGTTAGTTGCATTACTAAAGATTTTAAGAAGATCAAATTTTCTTGTTAACACACTCAAAAACAATTAAATGTATAGTTGAATAATAAATGCTTGACAAAGTGTTAGTTGCATCATTAAAGATTTTTAGGAGATAATAAATTTTCCTGCAAACTATAAAACGATCTTCAATTTTGGACTTTCATATCAACGAAAGCTCGCGACAAAGGTTGATATTCTAATGCATTATTCAATATTTTATATGTCGAAGTCCAACGGGTGCAAGCACCCTTTGAAAATTTTTTAGGAGGTTAATCTGTGGCCTTACAGGATACGGCCCAATCCTTCATTGCCTGCTTGTGTGCTCTTCAAAAATAAAAAGTCTCTTTGATTGGGCATATGTTGTCACTAAGAACATATGGTGCATTTTCTATACACAAATTTAAAATATAACAAATACATCTTTGATGAAAAAGGTGGTCACTGGTAAATGGTTTACTAACCTCTTTCAAATCGTCAAGACTTTTAGTATTGATAAATGCATCATCAAACCCAATTGAAAAAATTTTATTTAAAAAAAAAATGATATTCTAATAAAATAGTAAGAATAATAGAATTAATGTTAAAAGCAATACGACCTTCTTCAAAAATTCAAAATGTAAGAAGACATTTTTGTGCACAACATTGATCATTAAACAAATGGGAAGCGAGACTCATACGTGCATGAATTTGAGATTTATCAATCTAAAGACCCGAACGTATAAATATTTGTCCATTAGAACTCTGAAGAAAATTGACTAAATTAGTATTATCTTCTTGGTAATCTTTATAAAGTGTGTGTGAGTATGGTCATAGACACGCATTTACATGCTAAATTTACAGCACATTTTAAAAATTTATTAATACCAAGCACTTCACCAAAAAAAAAGAAAGAGAAATGATCAATACCAACGGCTCTAGCCAATTCATCTCTATATTTTGCATCATTGAAATAAAAATATATAAAAAAAAAAAAAGGTCAGATGAGCCATACTTGGAAGAAATTTGTATTTGTGTTTTGTCCTTGCCCATCAGTCCATAATGCCTTTCTTGAAACAACTACACTTTCCCACATTTTCTCCCTTTTGGAAATCTACTTTGAAAATGTCATATCTGTACTTTTCGGCATCATCTTCATCTTTGATTTGTTGGCTTTCCTATGTCGCCAGAGTTAGAGAGGTTGGTGTATCAAATTCCATCTCAGAAAGATCAATGCTGGGAGTTTGTGATTTCCCAATCTTACCCTTCCCCTTATCGTTTCTGGAAGTTCCGCCAGCACTCTACATTTTTTCGTATTAAAAAAATAAATGACAATTGCAAAATAATAGTATGTAAGTTGTAAATAATCTAATTTTTGTAACCAAATAAATTTAATAAATAAAATAATTTTATTATTTAGTTATAAGAAATAATCGAATTTCACTTCAAAAAATAAATATACAACCTTCCAAATAATGGGAAATTGTAAGTGATTGCAAAGAATTTAGAATTTGAGATTGAGAGAGATATAGAAAGAAAGAGAGAATAAAAAATGGTGTGGAAAATGAGAAGTTGTGTTTAAGAAAAAACACAAAGGATTAAAAAAACAAAAAAGAAAGTGACCATTGTAAGACAACGTTGACATATATCCACACACCACTTCTGGGACATTAGCTTGCCACGTAGCAATAAGAGAAGCGTTGAGAAGCAATAAGAGAGAAAACCCAATTTTTTAAATTTGTTTAACATGGTATCAAAGTCTAACCTAGCCTAACCTAACCTAACCTAACCTTGAATCATAATCCATCAAAAATCCTTGAAATCCTTCTAGACCCTTAAGGAAAAATTGCTTAAGTAGACCTCTCTTTCATCTAGCCACATACCTATCTTTAACCACAATCAATCTCCCTTGCATAATTAAAAAAAAAAAAAGAGCGGAAAAATTGTTAAATCCTCCACAACAAAGTCAATGTCTGTTATTATTCAATTTTGAAGGAGCATTTAATGTTGGAATCTCAACTAATGGAAATGCATGTAGTTGAAAGAGAGAAACCCTTGTATATTCACGAAGAAGCAAAGCCGCCTACAAATTCAGATCAAGGATATGAAAAATGGTATGCAGGAAATCAAAAAGTTAAGGGATGGTTGTTAATGTCTATGACTCCAAAGATTATGAAATGCTATTTACACTTATCCACACCCCACGAAATTTGGACTGCCTTGTCAAAGGCATTTTATGATGGAAGTGACAAACTACAAGTTTTTGCCTTTAAAAAGAAAAAAACGAAAAAAAAGGTCTTTTACTGTCGAACAAAGTGTGTATTATGAAAAGTTGAATGAAATTTTTTGAAAATTGGATTATTGTGACAAAAGTGAAGGATACTGATGATATTATAGCTTACAAAAAATCAATTGAACGACAGAGAGTTCATATATTTCTTGTCGGATGGATGCCAAGTTTGAAACAATTTGTGGAGAGACACTGCACAAAGAATAGGTTCCTGATTTGGAGGAATGTAATGCTTGATTCATCGCGAGGAAGTGTGTCATTCCAATCTAAACGGTGAAATCAAAATCTATGAAGCTTCTGCCTTGGTGGTTTGTAACTAGTTTAACCCCTAAGAACGATCGAAGTTCACTCATCCTAAAAGCACTTGTGTTGATAAGACTACCTACAAATGCACCCACTGCAATCAAACTGGCCATACTAAGAATAAATGTTTTGAAGTTGTGGGATCATAGCCATGATCCACATAAGAAGAATTCAAAAAAAGATTCCTACAACTGCATTTATGGAAACAAATGCAGAAGTTGAAGAAGCAAATCGAATCTCAGCATTAATAATGACTATAGACAAAGATGGTAAGGCTTTGAATGTTTCTACACCTATTTCTAATCAAGCATGAATAATTGATTCTAGTGCTACGGAGCATATGGTCTTTGATTCTAGACAGGTTTCATTTCTTAACCCACTCAAACACAAGCTTATGTTTACTTCCAATGCTATAATCACCCTAATTATTTGGAAAGGTTTTTTATCTCTCACTAATAATTTGCATTTGGATTCTCTATTAGTTGTTCTATCACTTAATCATAATCTTCTGTCAATATCCTAAATAACATTAGCTTTATCTTGTGTTGTTATTTTTTGGCTTGATTTTCATGTGTTTAAGGACATCCAAACAAGACAAATGATTGGTTGTGGTGTTAAGAGAGAGAAGCTATGCTATTTGGATTTGGTTTTAGACAAGTTACAATAAGCATTAGCCATGGATAATTGAAAAGGAGAGAGAAAGATAATAGATATTTGATTATGACATCATTGTTTAAGGCTTGCTTCATTTGTTTATCTATATATATATATATATATATATATATATTTCAACTTTATTTGAAAGAATCTATGTTTTTAGTTTTTAGTGTAAAATTTGTTAACTAGTAAAGAGTCATCATTCCCTTTGAACTTAAATAAAAGTCTAGTTCCTTTTATGATTATTCATTATGATATTTGGGGTTCATTTAATGTTGCTACTTTGAGTAGATTTTGTTGGTTTGTTACTTTTGTTGATAGTTGTATTAGGATGATTTGGATGTGCTTAATGAAATCTGAAAGTGAGGTGAACTTGGTATTTCAAAAAGTTCATGAAAGGATTTGTACTTAGTATAACTCATAAATTCAAGCTCTTTATAGTGATAATGGAGGTGAATATAAGAGTTCCAAACTTCAACAATATTTAGAAGCATATTGAATGATGCATCAAGTTAGTTGTTCCAACAAAACTTAATAAAATGGAGTGGCTAAGTGCAAGAATCATCACTTGTTAGAGGTTGTTCATACTTCATTGATGGAGGCTTACACGCCATTATGCTATTGGGGAGAAGCTCTTGCATCTATTGCCTATTTGATTAATCATATACATTTTAACTAAACAAGTTTTAATAACCTTTTTAGGCCTTTTATAAAACAATTATTACACTAATTGTCCCAAATTTACCCCTTGTGTTCTTGGTTATGTAGCATTTGTACACCTTAATAAACATTAATGCATCAAGCTAGCTCTTTAAGCATTATGTTGCATCTTTCTAGATATTGGTGTTAACATCTTACAACTTAACATATGTTTATCATAAGGGATGTTGTTTCTTATGAAAATTCTATGTATTTTTCTAAGTTTGAACTTCAAGGGGAGTATTAAAAAGAAATTTAATATCTAATATGATCTTGAAGATGACTTTTTGAAGTAGGTAATAAAAAAAAATTAGAATTTGGATGATTTGAACATGCATGGTATAAATATGGACTCTAGTGTTGACAATGACTCACAAATTGAGTTAGTTAATTAAGAAGTGAGTGAATTGAAGTTAAGTGATACATTGTTTAATCAAAATGGTGACAGATACCTTAACATGTAAGTTATGGCTTTAGTGAAATCTAAGTTTAAATCTAAATATGAGTCCCTTAGTCTACAACTAATCAAAACACCATACCAATTGTTGTATGAAGAAGTTCCTTACCACATCGAAAACAATTATTGTATGATCATAATCTAGGTATCCTTTATTGGAATTTCAAGTATGTGTTATGTACATATAAATGGGAATAACCCATAAACCTAATGTCTTAAGGTTTTTATTGAGATATCGTGTTATTTTTGTGAGTATATTATTTACTTAAACCTTACTTGACTTTCTTTTCAATTTTTTGTTCTCGTATTTCCCCAATAAGTGGTATTAGAGTTAATAGTTCAATAAGGAATGAATATGAACAAAGTATTTTTCCTATGACTATTACCTCCACAAAAAACGGAAAATCATATTATATTTACTAAGAATAAGATTTAGATGGAGTGGTAAAGTGTGGCTTCAAAATAAGAGTAATAACATGTGTGCACTTATGCATGGCTCATGAAGCATTAACAAATACACACTTTGAGATTAAGTGAAATAAGGTTGGCTTATAAGTTGATTTGGTGGAGTGATAATGAGCTTTTAGCATGTTGAAGGAGAGTAAATATAATGTGAAAGAAATTCACATTTGAGGGAGAGATTATTGAAAATTTAAATATGCATTATGTACATACAAGTAGGAAAGACCTATAAACCCAATGACTTATGTTTTTAAGTTGAGATATGATGTCAAGCCCATAAGTTTATTACTTTTTTAGACCTTGCTCAAATTGCTTCCCTTTTTTGGGTTCTCACGTTTCTCTAACATCCTTAAGCCTATATGTGAATCTGAACTTTCTAGTAAAGTTTAATATCCCATAAGTCATTATGTGTCTAACCATTATTTGTCCAAATTAAACTTGTCATCTGTAAATCTATTATTTACTATATTTATTCAGAGAAGTGTGTAGGAAGCTTTGGTTGACTCTAGGTAGAAAGTAACAATGAATAAAGAAATGGAATCCTTGTAAAAAGTATTGACACTTGGGAACTTGTTGCTCGAGGTATAGGAAAGATACCAATTAGTTATCAATAGATTTACAAAGGTACAAAGTTGATGGCATAATTGAACATTTTAAAGCAAGGCTGGTGACAAAAGGGTACACTGAGAATTATAGGATTGATTATATGAAAACATTTGCACATTTAGCTAAAATAAACATAATTTGTGTATTATTGTCTTTAGCTATAAATTTTGATTGGCTACTACAATAGATTGATGTGAAGAATGCTTTTCTACATGGTGAATTATCAAAAGTTTATATGTATCTCCTACTAAAATGCATGATATCAAAAAGGCATAGTCAAAAGGTATACTGATTAAAAAAAATAAAAATCATTGTATAGAATAAAACAATATTTAAAAGGATGATTTGGATAATTCATAAAGTCTATGTTAGCTTTTAGACATGAACAAAGTAATTCGTATCACACATTATTCTTAAAAAATATACAGAGGAAAATCATTGCACTTATTATATGGATGACATATTGTTTATAAGAAATGATTTAAATAAATTAAATGCCTTAAAAGAGTACTTGTTTAAAGAGTTTAAAATGAAAGACTCTAAGTCCTTTAAAATATTTTCTTGTGATAAGTATTTTAATCTAATAAAAGAATCTTCCTATCTTAAAGGAAATATGCCTTAAGCTTCTTACATGAGATTGGTATGTTAACTTGTCAACCAATTAATACATTAGTTGAAGAAGGCTTGAAATTAGCTATTATGGAAAATTAAGTACCAATAAAGAAATGGAGACATCAAAGACTAGTTAGGAGATTAATGTACTTAACACACATAAGATCAGATCTTACTTATGCCTTAAGTATTGTTAGCTAGTTTATGCATAATCTTAGAGAGCAACACATGAATGCAGTCATGCACATTTTAAGATATTTGAAATCTACACCTAGGAAGGGAATCTTATTCTTTAAAAATATAGAAGAACAAAGCATAAAGGTGTATATTGATGTAGATTAGGCTAAGGCAATTTCAGGGAGGTAATCTTGTTACATCAAGAAACAAGAAACAAAATGTTGTTTCATGCTCAAACATAGAATTTGAATGTAGAGGAATGACATTTTTGTAAAGCATTATGGCTAAAATTTATCTTGCAAGATTTAGGCTATTTATCAAAACAATCAATCAAACTACACTATGATAATAAAACAACATGTGATATGACTCATAATCTTGTTTAACATAATTGGATTAAGCATGTTGAGGTAGATAGATTTTTAATAAAGGAGAAGTAGGATCAAAGTATTGTGGAATTGTCTAAAATTTGATTAAAAGATCAGTTAGATGATATCCTTACCAAAGCAGTCTTAAATCAAGTGTTCTCATGTTTTGTGGATAAGTTACATATATGTGATATCAATGTATTAATGTATTAACTTGAGAGAAACAATTTATAATTTGTAATTAGTGCTTATGATTGTTTCTTATTCCTAGTAGTTTAATTGTAAGAATTAATAACTCTTAAGCAATCAATAGACAACTCATAACTCTTTGGGTGTTTGTCTTTATATTTGTACAAACTCATTGAGAAGTAATAAGATAGAAAACCCAATTTTTTTTCTTCTATTCAACAATTATGTCTCAAAATTACTAGCATTATGACTGAAGATGAAGAGTTATATGGTAATTATGGTACAACTAATCACATCTTTCAATTGATATCATGTGAAACTATATGTCATAACTACATAAGTCATAAAAGATGAAAGGTTATATTATAATTATGTTAAAACTCCCTAAATATTATAAGAACCGTAAAAGATTTCTCCCTGAATATAACTACGATTTAATCTAGGCATTGACGTTTGCAAAAGCATTTAATATTAGGTGCTTGCCCCTTAAAAAGTTGAAAGGCTCTCCATGGCGTGTTTTTACTACTCTTCTCTTAATGCAATAATATAGAGATGTGCAAGTCAACAATATTTAAAAATTTTAGTTTTAGAAAAATATAGGAAGCAAGTTGAATTGGATCTTGAAGATACCGAAAGAAAAAGTTATGATTTCAAGGCTTCTCTTGTGAAGAGATGCATTATTACTAAGTTTGTATTTGGGTAAGTGTAAGATGCTTCTTTTCATGTTCATTAACAAATTTGTTTTGTTTATAAAAAAAAAAAAAAAAAAAAAAACAATACTCTCATTTATTTGCATTCATTTTTCACTTCTAATTTTTGTTACATTTTTTTAAAAAATTATATAATTTTTAATTATATGATTATTTTTTTATCTAACTAAAATAGTTAATTCATATGAGTTGGCTAGAATTAGTGTTTCTTTTGATTCATAAATACAAATATTCAGTTCTTTTTCATGTTTTAAATTGTGTAGTTTAAATAATTTATTAGCTTGTGCCACATAGATGAATATCACAAATTGTTAACCAAAATGAAAAAAAAAAAAATGTTATCAAAACAAACCATATTTGTATATAAAATTATAACATTTGCAGCCAATAATAGAGAACTTTGCTTTTAAAATATATACAAAAATTACATTTCTTAAATTAAACAATAATACCGCATAACATGGATAAATGGCTCGTATATATACTAATTCTATCACATATATATGTAAATAGTACACTTCTCTACAATTTCTTAGCCTTTTTCTCAAATTTTCAATGACGCCTACCGTAAATAATTGTTGTTGAGATTCATGCAATGTTAATATTATTTATGAGCCATTAATGTTTAGAAGTTGAAGAGATATTCATACAAGAGTTTTGTTTCCATATTAGGGCCATAATAACCCTTAAAATTCTAAACATTAAACAACACTTATTTCTAAGGATTGAAACCCAACAATATTAATGAATGGGACACCAAGAGACATAGACGGAAAGATGTTGAATATATAAACGTAGCATGCAAACTTAGTATCGCCCCCGACAATTCGTCTCTCAGACAATCACTTTCACTTGCTAGTTTCATGTAGCATTGAAGCTTTGCATTATGGGAATCGATGGAGTTGGTCGTGATACTGTTCTTGGTCATTTTTTTCTTTGTTTTTTTTCGGTTTTTTTTTTTTCATTCCTTTCTATTCTTTTTCTTTTTTATTTTTATATTTTTATTTTTTAAAATTTTTTTTGCTGGAAATGGTATTATTTGTTTTCAGGACCCATGGCACATGGATTCGTCATACTTGTACTTTTTTACTCTTATAAGGAATTTATTTCTTTGAACATTGTAGGTTTGTCCTTTTCTTTTTAAAAAAGAATTTTATTTTTTAATGGACTTTTAGGTTTTGCCTGAATCAAACAATGCAAGGCAGGATTTGAAATATTAAGACTAATGCAGCAGATTTAATGCTTAAGAAATTTACATGTGCAGAAGTGTGAGGTATTTTAACTAATTCAAATGATTTTCACAAAAGATTATTATTGTATTGCCAAATAATCAAGTTTAAGTTTAATGACTTTGTTTTGGTTGGTAATTTGATTCTAATGATGTATTCAAAGCTCTATATCATGTAAGAGGCAGATAAGGTCTTTCAACTTACTCACTGCGCTTCTGTGGTATGCCTGAGGCGGAAATGTTTATGGCAAGTAGAAGAGGGATATTCTATAAGAATGTGATGATGAGTCATCTTATCTACATAATCTGCCTGACCCTTTTCTAATTAATCGATAATTTTTTTTCTATAAAAAAATTTTCTTCGTTTTTTTGTTTTTTATTTAAAGTTATTTAAATATCTATATAGTGTTTTCTTTTTGATAAAATCAAATATTATATAAATTTACGAATATTACAAATATATTTACGCATACTACATGCATATTACAGATAAAATAACAAGTTGCATACGAATGAAATGACGTTAAAAATTTATTGAGACAAAATAAATATTATACTTTTGAATGTGAATGTGTGATAAATCAAATTTGTGAAAAAATCTCCTTATTAATATACTAAATACATTATAATGTAAAAAAGGAGGAAACAAAATTTGAAATGACTTGACCATATAAAAACATAATGTCATACATTTATTAAGTCACAATAAAATTTTATATCATTTACAAAACATTTTAACATTTTATACAATATAAATAAATTTTATATTAATATTTATTATATTACCATAAACTCTCATTTATGTTGTATAAAATATTTTGCATATATTATAAAATTAATTTTTTTTTTACGTACACTGCTACGTGCAGATTTTTATTGACATTGATTCTCTGGTAAAAAGATAATAATGGTTAAGTTTCTTAGTTTTGGTTTAAAAAAATGATTGGTAAAAACATTTAAGTTCTATTTTATAGTAAAACCGATAATTTAATAGTTTTAACTTTTGATTTAATTTCATTATTAATTCATAAATTCTTTTATTGTATTGATAAATTATGTTGAGGATTTTTATTTTTTCAAAAAAATATTCTAATTGATAACAAAACTTTTTTCGCTTGTAGATACACGGGTGGTTCAGATTTTGAAACACAGATCATTGTATATGCAAAAACCTCTAAGATACTCGTAATCAGTATCCAAAAGATAAAAGGAGAGATGTTGATATGCTTGTTTTCAAGGTAAATATAAAAATCAATTAGAACTAAATAACTCAGAGATTCATGAAATTCAAATAAAAATAACCTACCTGTTTGAGTTGAAATGCGCAATTTGACTACGAAATCTAGTTCTTACAAAATGGGGCTGATCGACTTAGAGAATAAAAAATGTAATTGGCAAAAATTGGAGCATATTTTCATTTTTCTTTCAATATGGTCGAATTGTGGGTTTTAGTACAGATAAATATCCACCATTAGCATAGCCTGTTAATGATCTTAGATTTGAGAAGAATTATAGGAGTTACGAATTCTAAGGGACTCAATATGTAGCTTGATAATCCCAATTGACTCTCCTAGAGAACTATGCAACGCAACAGTTATTTGTCCTAAAATTATTACAATTAAATTTCTGTAAGAATGATATCTTTATATAGAACGTTTCTAGATTCCCTAATATGGTGGCAGATTCAATTAACGTTTTGCTGGATAAAACCAAATAATTGGACCCTTGAATCTATGCCTGGGACATTGCAAACACGCTCGTGACGTTCTCAATTATGCAAGGTATTCATGTGCATTTATGAATCAAAAAATTGGTATTCTTGTACATTTCCTATTCTTGTTTCTAATGATGTCTTGCGTTTTGCGCAAGATAGTTGCATTCCACTTGCTTGACGTGTTCCAAATTAAAAAGAATAAAGGTGACTATTAGTTTCATTACTCTTTCTCCCAATTTTTCATTTTAAGTTCAAGAACTTTAACAATTGCCAATACCCCCAAATTCTTGGATAAATAAGGCTAGGCTTTCTTATCTTTCAAAACTTATATATGGTCATTTTGTTCATTTTAGTTAAGATTATATTCCGAATATGACATGTAATAAATAATATCTCACCTTAAAAACCTTAACTTAAGCCAAATTTTGATAATATAACATTTATTGTTTCTATTAATCTGTGATTTTTGTATTTTGTAATACTATTTAAAAGATAATAATTTCATAAACATTTCTCATCGATTCAGAAATATAGTATCGTAATACTCTTCTTCCTTAATAGATCATTAACACATGATGACAGCGTTACTTTGCAATTCAAATTCAATTTTATATATTTGGAATCTTTCAAATATTTCATCTTTTTGTTATAGTAAGTAAATATAAAAAATTTATATATTCCTTTCCTCTTAATGCTAGTGCATTGAGTAAGTCACACTCATCACTATATATTAATTCTAGCATACTTAATGTTTTTTGAATCGCAAGTGATAGATTTTTAGTTATTTTTGTTAACATGTATGTTTTGTATTTATTTTTGATTTTATCAAAATATAGTAATAATTCTAACTTAACCATGTTATGTAATATTCGAGAATTCACATATCCAAGCCTTATACTAAAGGAAAAAAAATGCTTAACAACATAAACAAAATTAGTAGCATTATTATTATTGATATCAATATTCAGTTTTAACATACCATTACAAAAATAGCCCTTTTCCACAAATATTTTGTCGTTAGAGAGAGAAAATTATCAGTTTTAGATACAAGATTAAATCTAAAATCATTTAAAAGACTATTTAAAATTAGATTTTTTTTTCTAACTTTTGGTACATAAAACACATTATTAAAAATAATTATTCAGGATTAAACTTTAATTCTACCCTCTATTCCCTTCATTGAAACTATGGTAAAATTTTTCATATACACAAAAGAACCATTTTCCACTAGTTTCATAGATTTGAAAAAGTTTTTACATTTTTAAACATGTTAGGTAACATAAAAATCACTTCATCAAGCATTGTTATCCTTAATTAAATTGATTTATGTCATCATAGCCACTAATTTCTCATTTTCCACTTCTGAGGATCTCTCTCTTATTTTTTCTTCTTGAAAAATAATACTTATATTTATAGTGTCTATTTTTATGGCAATAATGATAATTGTTCTTTCATAGGCTTGTTGGACTATCTCTCTTTAACTATATGATCCTTTGAAACATAAAAGTTATACTCTTTGTTCTCCTCCTACATGTAAAATTTTTATTCTACATGAAGATATTTTCTAAAATTTTCAATAAAAATATCTTTTATCTCATATTTCAAGTTTCACTTAAAGTCTTTTCATGAAAAAGACAATTTATCAATAATAAAACTCACAATAATAGTTTCATTCATAGATATTTTGCATTAAAAAAATTGATTTAGAGTTTTTTAAATTTTAATAAATTATTTCATTACTAATATATTATCAATTATATTATAATTATTAAATTTAAATATAGGATATTTCTTACTTATTATATTTTTTTGCATATACTTTAACTTTAATTTATCCTAAAGTTTTTTAGTTGTTTGAAAATTATAATAGATGTTAAAAAATGAATCACTCATAGTATTCAGAATATGTCCCCTACAAATCTCATTATCTTTCTCATATTTTTACCTCTTTCTAGTATTAACAACAATTTCATTCTTTGTCTCTTTTAGTCTTCTAATATTTAAAACATAGACCACACATTAATGTTATTAATAGAAAGTAAACTCTTCTTTACTAGTATATAAAAAATGCCTTTATTAAATCTTTTTAATTTCATGATATTAAAAGGCAACTTTTTCAAAGTTCTAGTCATAATAATAAATATATACATTAAGATTGTAAAAACATAAATTTGTCAATATGAATTATGTAGAATTATTTCAAGTCATATAATAATATCATTATTCTTAAACAAAATTTGCATTCTTATTACTACATTTTCTTAGGATAAAATGAAACTTTTAATTATACTTATACAGTTATGGAATTAAGTTAATAGAAAATTTTGTATATAGTAGAATTATTGATATTGAATTTTTTTATAATAAAATAAAATTAATATGGATCTTTTTATATGACTCTATTATGGTTCATCGGGTGCTTTGCCTTAAGGATATAATTATTCAGACATATAATTATTTTTGGACTATTTATACATATAATTATCATGGCCAAATAATTATTTTAATTATTTAGACATAATATAATAACTTTACATATACATATTTATTAAATATCAACTAATTTAATAGATGATTGTGAACTAAAAAGTAGTTGAATAAATATAATTATTACTAAATTTTAATTAATATTTTATTTAATAGTATTTTATTTAAGTTAATTAAAATTATGCCATTTGTCTTAATTTATAAACCTTTTAAAAGTCTTATTTCATTTCTACGTGAAAATTTGTCCCTTTCTTTTTTTTATTCCCTTTTGGAAATACACTAGCACTTCGTCTCACACAATGCCCCCTCCTAATGGTTATTGCAGCTTCGCATATGAGCCAAAAAAAATGAGGAATAAAGGGAAGGGAGAGACCATCCAATCTAAAAAGGTTTAATTAAACATCAATATACTACTATTCTAACTTTTCTAATCAAAATAGTGAATTGAACCCTGAATATCTCAACTCCAGATTTTGAGCTAAATCTTTAGCTTAGGCTTTCAAATTTGTTTCCCTCATGCAATTCAATGCTTTTCCTGAGATCGAAAAAATTAAAGGCCCCAATACCCGTAGCCAAGGGCAACTCAGCACATGAAAGGTAATTAAGTAATTAAGGATTTAACAAAAACAAGACAAGGAAAAAAAATTGAAAATAAGAAACGAGGCATACCCATTTGACATTCCTCTGTGCTGGTTCGTTATCCTTTGTGATTATCTGATGATGGCAAGGCACTTCGGAGGACTGGATTACATTATGGACGGTTTGTTCTTTCCAGCAATTAGGCCTTGCATGAGAAGAAGAGAATAAAATGTAGCTAAGGACAACTTGCCGGACATGCATTTTCCAGGATCTAAGTGCCCTGCGCTGTTCGGCAAGTCATCCTTGGCTGCATTACATTCTCTGCCACTTCATGCAATGCCCATAAGCCATGACTCATACATGCTGTGTAATGCCTAGTAGATTTATAGAACTAGGATCCCAGAGTGTGATTACTCACACTGAATTGCAGCGAGATCTGGACTACTGCTGTATGCATCAAGGCGCAATATGTGTAACAACAACCTAAAAAAGAGGCATGTGATCCTAGAGCCATCCTAGTGCCAAATAGCCAAAAAAGCACCTCCAGAAAACGTGATAAATAGCTACATCGATCCATCCGTACCTTGCTTAAATGTGTTAGCAGAGTGGGTCCCGCCAGTAGATAAATCGTGCCCAAAAGAGTCAAAAGGAGATATGGGAGGAGGGAGGGACTGGGAATTGAAACGTTCATCGATAGGGGAATATAATCTCTGAAAAGATATGATTCTGAGGAGTATCCGTGCTATATGCCAAGATAAAAGACCCCAAGCACCACGGCACATAAAATATTGGCAAAATTGGTAGTCTGGCCGCTCATTAACGGCACTTAAGGTTAACTCAAATTTGCAATCACCAAGGGTTAGGTCAAAAAAAATAAGACACGACACGTGAAGTTTGGTAAATGGGACTTGAATATAAGATTAAAACCAAGATTTTGGTGCGTGGGCCCCCTATGAAATGTACAAAATTGCAATTGCGGTGAACGTAATAATCATCAGGTCACATGCCCCATTATTTACTTTAGTCAAAAATTTAAAAGAAAATAAGCATGTCTAGCGTAGCTCTAAAGAAAAATATTTCAAGTTGGTCAATATTTTCGGTAATTCTTTTGAAGTTGTACGATTATCACAAAGCTTCGACAGCTCGAGAGCACGCCCTTGGACGGCCGTCCAAGTGAGAACAGGCGACCTGATGGAGCATAAAGCTGTCACCACAAAAGAAGATGCATGCGTGTATACATACCCGAAAAATATGGGCAGACAGGGAGACACGAGCGCGGGCCGACAGGACACGTGAACTCCACGTACACAATTTTTTCTTTTCTAAAATATGTAATAAATATTATACAAATTGCAGTCACACTTATTGTACATTTACACGTAATAGTTTTATATTTCACTTAATTTCGTTGTATATCATATATTCTTGCTATAAAAGGAAAACAAAAAAAAAAAAAAAAGAACTTTTTGAATTAAGATGTGCATTGTTTTAGCCTCAACTCCAGGGCAGCTCTACCATCCGTGAAGAGGGAGGGTACCTTGGCTGCCCGTCTTCGAAGCATCAACAATCTGCTGTGAGATCTTGATTTTATCCCTTTAAAAAGTTTTCTTGTCATTTTCATGTACAATTCGCTGCTTCCCACTTGGCTAAAAGTAACAACTGAAGCCATAATCTTACTTCACTGGCCCTACCACTACCAGCACTTGCAAGGCAGGCTACATATTTCAAGAAATTCACCTAGCTACTATCAGTACGCGCGAATGGCTTGCAAAGACTGCAAAAGCCAATCTGTCTCACCAATTGCATCGCGCTTCTCCCTTGTAGCTTGATTTTTATTTTGAACTCCAATTCTTGTAACTGTGATCCTTTATGAATGAATGAAATATTTTTCAGCTGTCAGATAAATAAATAAATAAATAATGTCAGTATGCACTCGTCGTTGTTGGACGACTTATTTCTACTACCATCAGAAACCTTTTTAGGCAGAGAAATAGTAACTGGTAGGGATAAAGTTAATCTGGACTCTGAACTCAGCACTACCAATTTATTCCATTACGGCAACTCCATTAAGTTGTATTCCTTTCCTTTATTCGCATCAGCTTTTTACTTTCGGAAAGGCTACACCTACATTCATCAATTTTGTACTACGATATATAAAATATAATGCCCCTACATGCACAGGTGTCAATTGTAACTTATTGTATTGACTTTCAAATTCATATTAGGCCTTTATTTCCAAAGTAGACTTTGATTGGATGCCAACTTAAGCTCAGCCTTCTTTTAGGGACCTTTGCCATGTGGTTCACAGGTTCAGATATTAGAAAACCTGAAAGCAAATGTCGCCATACCTTTTTGAAAGTACAGGGTTAGCTATAATTCATGCCATATGAGCTCAAGCAGATCAACTTAATTTTAGAGACCCATTTATTATTCCCGTCTAACTCATAAACATTTTGAAAGGCAACGGGACTGGCCACTGAGTAATGACATCTCTAGTAAAAGAAAGTTACTGATTTAGTTTTACATTGTATGCCTTTTGCGCATGTGGACAGCCATTAAAAGTAATAAAAGGGTTTCTTTTTCATGATAAGAAATCTCTTTCGGGTAAATTTTAGGGTGGTCAAAATATGGAAACATGAAGACTTTTGACTTTTGAGGGTCCGTCTAATAGTCAAGGAAGGATTTTTTACAGCTGGAGTTTTTGGTTTTTTCTTCTGAAGGTCAGGCTGCCGGGGTTTGATTCTCAAGTTTCCCTTCCAAACGGCAACTAAATAATTTCAAAGTGACCGCCGTGGTAAAGACGTAATTAACAGCGTAAAGAAATTAATTTTACTGAGGAGATGCTTGAATTCTGATAATCTTAAACGTCCTTTAATGCTTTAAATTTGAATGCCAAAAATCAAAGTTCAAATTTTTATTATTATTGAGTTGCAGTGGACCCTCTAGACTTTCTTTCATAGGGAAATTTTTTTAGAAGAATCAAATTATCTCAAACATAAAATTTAAATGGAAGATCAATTGACAGTTTTTTTATTTAAAAAAATTTAAATAATAAGGGGGAGGAACTAGATGCTTGTCCTGTGTAACCAATTCAATCCCAAGCGAATGTTTTTTTCACTTATTTTTTTTGCTTTGTCATTTTACAATTTCCTCCAAATTTTACTCTAAGTCTCTCCTCATAAATTTATCAAACTACCCCTTCATAATTTGATTTTTATTTGAATTTTCATTATGTTTTATTTATTTAAAGACATATAATAGTGATTTCAAACTTGAACATTTTCTAAAAAAAGTATTCTATTTGATCTAATAAAAGTATAAACCATCAATTTTCATGTGTACACTAGATGATTTTTGCAATAATAAAATTATATACATAATAATCAAGTAAAACAGAAATGTTAATTTATTTACATAATTTTAATTAAATTTAAATTATTTTATATACTTTTAAATTTTAATTAATATGTTATTTATCAAAATTACATGAAACACTTCAAATTTAAATAGTTTTAAAATTTTTTTTTTCAATTATTCAAATCTAATATATTTTATATAAATTTAAATTATAAGTAACATGTTATTTTAATTTATCAAAATTATATAAAATATTTAATATTTAAATAATATTAAAATTTATTTTTACAGTTATTCAAATTAAATAATTTTTATTTAAATTTATTCTATTTTATATAATTTTGAAACTTCAGTAATATATTGTATAAATTGTCAAAATTATATAAACTACTTTAAATTTGAATAATGTTAAAATTTAGTTCTAAAATTATTCAAATCAACTAATTTTTATTAAAATTTAGTCTATTTTATATAATTTTAAATTTAGAATAATTTGTTGCTTAAATTTTTAAAATTATATGAAATATTATAAATTTAAATAATATTAAAATTTATTTTTTTTTTAATTATTCAAATCAACTAATTTTTATTGAAATTCAAAATAATTCATATAATTTTAAATTTTAAATAATATTGCTTAAATTTTTAAAATTATATAAAATACTCTAAATTTAAATAATATTATAATTTATTTTATAGTTTTTTCAAATAAGATTATTTTTATTCCAATTTGATTTAGTTTATATAATTTTAAATTTTAAGTAATATTTTGCATAAATTATCAAAAGTATACGAAATATTTTATATTTAAATAACACTATAACTTATTTTTATAATTATTTAAATCAAAATTTTTATTTAAATCTAATAGATTTTATATAATTTTAAATTTTAAGTAATGTGTTTTATAAATTACTAAAATTATGTGAAATATTTTTTAAATTTGAATAATTTTAAAATTTATTTTTATAATCACTTAAATTAGTCAATTTTTTATTCAAATATGACAATTTTTTATATAATTTTTAAATTTTAAGTAACATAGTATTTAAGTTGCCAAAATTATATGAAATAGTATTTAATAATATTAGACTATCTTTAAGTAATTACTCAAGTTATAGTATTTGTATTCAAATATGGACTATTTTAGTTAATTTTCAAATTTAAGTCATGTGATGTTCATTGAGTCACGATAGATTTCATATATGCATTTCCTTTCTATGGATATGTACTCATACCTATTACATATATCAACTATTAGCATAAATACCAATTGTATAATAGTTCAATGACTGAATAATGTAGAGACTAAATGCAACAGTAGCTGTACTCATATAGTTGTAAGCAATTCATTAGCAAATTAATTACATATATTACAAGTAATGAACATTCAGGCCTTTTCTTTGCTGGTAATATTTCTCTGTTTGTAGTCGATACTAACGAGTAGTTAGATTTTGATTTTGCCTTAACTTTCGCATTGTTACTATGCACAAGTATTTGAACTCTTTATGCTCATCTATTTTGTGAATTCCATATGATTCTATTTTCACCCAAAAAAGAAAAAAAAGAGGGAAAATGATTCTGTTGGTAGTGGCACAATTGACTAATTGAGTGCATGTATGTTTTGTTTGCTGCAACTGGTTCCCAACTTTTTTTATGGGTATGTTTTTATTTTTCTTTTGTTTTCTTTTTTTATTTTATTTTATTTTATTTTATTTTATTTTCAATTTCCAAATGGGATTGAATCTATAACTTTTCAACTGGTCTATCTTGTGAACTCTTGTTTGCTGCTATTACTGTGGCTTTTTTATTTAGTAGCGTTGGCATTGATGAAACGTGTTTCGATTTTGTTTACTTTTGTGTCCTTTGTTTGTCGGGAGTCTTAATGGACCTGTTTTGCTAGATTTGGTTTGTTAGCTGGTCGTTCAAATTTTCCTTTCCTTGCCAGCTATGAGGCACCATTGCTATTCAAGGTATTTATCATTGACAGTTGAGCTTGGGAGAAACAGGCCTTTGATTCATGGACTAAGTGCCTATTTTCCACTTCAATCACTCAAGTTCTCGGACAAGCCTCCCTTTTTATTCCCACATCTTCAAGGAGAATAATGGTATTGTCATGCAAATGTGTTAGGACCATCGGACTTCGCAGTTGATTGATAAAATTGAATATAAGATTGAATAGTTCATTCAAGTTAAAAAATATTGATTCTAAAAATTAATAATTAAATTGATGAATTTATTAATTAAATAATAAATTGATGAATTAATTATAATATTTTAAATTTTTTTAAAAAAATCACATTATATATATATATTAAAAATCGTAAATTATAAAAATTAAAAAAAAATATTTGTATAATTTATTTATTTATATTTTAAAAAAATATATAAATTTATATATTATACTATATTAATATTTATTTTTTAAATTTTAAATTATTTTATTTATATTAAATTATTTTATTTTTAACAAAAATTATATGAAATAAAATAAAAATATTATAAATTATAATATATTTTATATTAAATTTATTTGACTTAAATTATTTATATTAATATCATATTAATTATTTTTTAAAATTTATTATATATAAATTATAAATATATATATAATTATTCAAATATTATAATATAATGTATATATAATAATTATATTTTATTTATTAATTTTTTTGTATAATATATATATATATTAAAAATTTTTATATTTTTAATATTAATTATTGATTTCACTGTTTAAATTGATTTTACTATTTAATTTCAATAAAACAGCTAAATAAATTAAATGTTAAATTCTTAAATTCTTTAATTCAATAACCAATAGAATTGTTAAAATCTTAGCGTCAATATGCTTTAGTGATAAAATGTCAGCAATGTGAAATGGTACCAGCCCCTTCCTTGGTTTTCCGGATATATGGGCTATCTCGGTTTTTATTATGTAAATTCTTACGGAGACTTTCTTGGAACTCCATATATAACGAATTTATAAATTTGATTTATTAAAAAAAAAAAAAATCTGAAATGGTACCACAAAATTGAGAAGGTGTAGCATAAAAAATTTTCCACGTTCAAGTGCGCCAAGGGAATCTTTATTTTCATATACAGACTCCACCAATTAGCCAACTCAGTCAGCTAGCCAGCTTTGAAAACATAACAGCTACAGAGGTTCGTGCATATAACTCTGTTGATAAATACCTATAAGAGAAGTCATGAATCAGAACAATAGATCAATATTTTAGCAAATTTTAACCGTCATTAGTCGATAGAATAATAATTCTATTTGACCTGTGTATGACATGATCTTTGGTGTACTCAAGAAGATATAAAAAAAAAAAAAAATCCAGGAAATGCTTAACCAATAATTCATTTCATTTCCTAAAATGAGAAAATGTGGGGAGAAGAAAACTGCAACTCCGATTACGGTTCAAAAGTTGTATATAACAATGAGCTTAATTTCTCAGCATAAAGTTAATTAGATGCATATTATCCTGATAGGAAGAATTGAGACTTTAGAATGGCAGAATGCCGCACCATACCCACATTTTAAGTTTGTTGGGTTTCCACATACCAAAGCATGAAGATATATGACAAGAATTTTACTCTCATCTTGTGTATCTGCACCTATAAATGTTGTAACGGAAAAATGGTTTGACAACATAGCTTTTCAATAGTTGGGTACCCAGAGAAATTAAAAATTTCAGGATTGCATTATCAAAAACCATTATTAACTCAGAAAAAGCCAAGTTTCTTATGAAAAATGAAAGAGCAAGAATTAGAAGTTTATAGATCATATAATTAAAATGAGAGAGAAAAACGAAATACCCATGAAATAATTTTAAGGAATATAAATATTGTTATTGGAATTTCCAATCGAGAGCAAATAGAAGAGTTAATAGATCTTTTGAAGCATAGAACCAAAACCTTTAAAAAAATTAAAGTTCAAATATAAATAACCTTTTGCGAGGTGCATTTAAAGCTTTTTTTTTTTTTAAAAAAAGAAGCCAAGCAATTGAAAAATAATAGAAAATAGATTTCAAAACCTGTGCTTGTTGTCGAGAAAACATGGACTCAATACGTAGAATTCGACAAAAGCAAGGACTCAAAAGCCATAGTACCAACGAATATCTTCAATTTCAAACTATGAGCAAGTAGGGAGTTCTAGCAATGGATATCTTCAATTACCTCCACTGATTTTTTAACAATCGCTACTGGAGATTGTGAATTGCTAGTATCTAAAGGGCCAAAACAACAGGGAGATCGAACTGATCTTTTAGAATCCCTTGGTGACTTGATAGAGTTTCAGAGGATTTGAGAGGAGTGAGGCTAGAGGAGTCAATTTGAATTTTTAAAGAAAATAAGGTGGGTTTGTCATTTTGGAACGTCTCTACCAAAATAAAAGATTTTTTTTTTTTTTCCCACTTTTAACAACACTCTAGGTAACCAGTTTGGCATGTTATCTATATGCTTGATAATCTTGTGTTTTAAGCAAAAATTTAAAAATTAAATGAGTTATTGAATTGAAAAGTTTAAAAGTTTAAGTTTTTAATTAATTTAATTATAATTAAATTAATAAAATTAATATTTAATATTAAATATATAAAATATTTTAATATCATTATATATTATATAAAAAAAATTAATAAATAAAATATAATTATATATATTATATATATAATAATTGAACAATTTTATTATATATATATTTTAAAATTTTTATATAATAAAATTAAAAAATTAATTAATGTGATATGTTTATATATAAAAATAATTTATAATATTTTATTTTATTTTTATATATTTTTTAAATAATAAAATTATTTAATATAAATATAATTTAAATTTTTAAAAATAAAAATTAATATAATATAATATATAATTTTATATATAACTTATTTTAAAAATAAATTAAATTAAATTATAATTAATTTTTAATTTTATTAATTTAACTAATTAAATTAATCTAATTTTTCTTATATCGGGTAAAATTACCAAGTCTCTAGATGTTGTTGGACACTCTACAACCCCAAACCGAAAAGAAAAAAAAAAAAACCAGTAAAATTAAGTTACTCAATGAAGAGGTGCAAAAATTAGTAAGTGAAAGTTGATTCTCTGTCAAATCATTGTCCACTTAGCTATTGGAAATAAAGCCAGATGTTACTTCCCCTTTTCTGGTTTCCATTGGCAGTGCTACTTTCCCAGCATAGATCATAGGTCACATGGCGAAATCATTGGAATGCTGTACGAACCTTGAGTAAATTTTCTAACAAAGTGGGATGCCATGCCACATAGCCTCGCCATAGATACAGCAGTGCCTTAAGGGTTGGAGAGAGGCATAGCAAACTTAACCGGCCCAGCTTCGAAAATTAAGAAATATTCTTAAGTTAATGTGCACAGACCCAGTTGCTAGGCTGCCTTTACTTTAGTTTTTTGTTATTTAGCTCTTGGTTGAAGGATGACTAGTTCTACATGGTGCGATGTCACCTTCTACTTGTTAATCTAACTGCTTGACGTAGGATTTAGTAAAGAAAAAACTGACATTTGATTAATTTATAATTTTTTAAAAATAATAAAAATAAAATTATAATTTTATTAAAATATTTATTATTTTAATTAAATTTGATTAAATAATTAAATTTTTAAATTTATATATATTTATAAATAAAATTATTTAGTTAATTAAAAAATATTTTAATTTAAATAAAAAAACTTAATAATAAATTAAAAAAATATTATAAAATATTAAAATATTTCGTATATATTTTAAATAAATTAATTAAAAATTATAATTATATTAAAATATTATAAAATAAATAAATAAATTATAAAATAATAATTATAATATAATTTATAAGAAAATAAAAAATAATATTTGTGACATATACTATGTCAGACCATCCACTTAGAAAATACTTGCCTTTAAGTTGAGGATGAGGAATTGACGTCTTTAATATCATAAGAACAAATACTTAAAATAAATTGGTGTCTACAACATATTTTAACAATTTATTTTGTGACTCATTATGTAAGCAATAATATTAACAAATAATGATACTAGGTGATCATCTGCTTGAATATCTACTTCAAGAAAATCAACAAATATTATAGGTAAAGAATTAATAAAGTCTTGAAACCTTTGAGTTATAAAATTATTCTCTAATTTAGTAATAAGATATTAAGATCTATGGGTTATGGGCTCATCTTTTACTATTAGCATTTGTATCTTTTATAATTACACCTGAATCTCTTTTGATTACATTTAAACTTCTTTTGATTTTTTAGTGGTAGCTTCAATTTCTAGATTTAAGTGGGTGACTATTAGTAAAGCCTTTTCCTTCACTTGAGGAGTCTTAGCTTAAGATCCTCCTTTTAAAGGTAACAATATATATTTTATCATGTCTTTCTCAAACTTATAGATATTCTTTCGACTTAAGTATTGAGCATCGATGTCAAATTACCAAGGTTGTCGAAACAATTGATGACAAGTATTCATGTCTACAACATAAATGCATCATTTTATTACTTAGAGTTCTCTCATTATTTTGATCCACCCAATGGTGTATGAACTTGGGTACTTCTCTACTGGTAGTTGTAATGTTTTAATAGTTTTTATCCCAATAATATTTTCTTGATTTCCAATATCAATAATCAATTCACATAAAGTATTATATAAAGTAATATTGATTGTACACCTAATACAAAATAATTTGTTTTGTTGAATATCATCTTCTTAGTCAGGAGCTAGTTTTCTTGTCATATATATAACTTTGTCATCCTCATACTTACACTCCTCATCATCATCATCACTAGAGTTCATTATGTAAGCCTAGCGCATATGTATATTTATTCCTTCGTCAAAACTCACCATGTAAGTTTGATGTCTACATAGATTTGTAGAGACGAGTCAAACAAGAGGTTGACCACGAGCAAAATCTTCGATATGATTCCTTTTGTCTCTCCAATTCCTATTAGTACCTCTCACCTAAAGAGCTTCGAGTTGATTGTTAATGACTTCGTGTCCACACTCCAATCAATTAATCCTCTGGCCAAGGTTTTGTAGTGTCACCTCCTAGTTAGAAATAGTTGACCAAATGTCTTACATCTCTTGATCTCTATCAATAAGATGGTTGTTATTCCCTTCATCTCGTGTTGCCATTACAATAGGCAAAACCTACTCTAAAACCTATTTTGATACCACTTGACACAATGTTTAGCAAAGAAAAGGTTAACACTCGATTAACTTAAGAAAACAAAAACTCTCAAAGAGAACAATATAAATAAAATCAAAAGTTTTATTGAAGTGTTTATTCACTTGAATTGAATTTGAGATGAGTTGAATTGGGTTGAATGCTTAAATCCTCATACTCACATATATTTATAAATAAAATCATCTAACTAATTAGGAAAATATTATAATTTAAATAAGAAGACACTTAATAATTAACTAAAAAATATTCTAAAATATCTAAATAATTCATATATATTCTAAATAAATAAATTAAAAGTTTTAATTATACTAAAATACTATAAAATAAGTAAATAAATTATAAAATAATAATTATAATATAATTTATAGAAAAATAAAAAATAATTCTTATGATGCGTCCTACATCATAACTAATCTATATATATTGTTGAAACTCAAAAACAAAAAAGAGCATTTTTTGTAATTCTTTGAGTTAAAAATACATATGAGAAATGTGTGTTTGATTATAAGAATATTGGAAAACATTTATATCACCTAAAGTAATTTTTACTTAATTTTAATTTCTCTTTTATTTAATCACTACAATTCAAAAAAAAAAAAAAACTAATATAAAACTAAGTTTAGCTCCTTTATTATAATAACATAAAGTAATTTAACATTAAATATTGTTATCATTTATAATTATTCAATTTAGTTCATTATTAAGTATGCCTAGTCTTCATCTTTATTTACACTCTTTTGTAAAGAAAATAACAAAAAAACAAGTGTCACACATAAAGAACTAATATGAAAATTATATAATTATTTTATAATTATATTTTCAAATTTTTTGATTACTTTAGTATTTCAAAATGAATCTCATATCATAATTATCAATCTTCAAGTAACACAAAAATATATAAATTTTTGTTTTTTTATTTATTATATTTGTAATATTTTTAATGTATCTATTTACATCATTTCAACTATTGATTACACAAAGATTATAAATTATAAAAAAAGGCAAACTTTTTTTTTAATAATTCTTAATACAATTAGTTTTATGCATAAGAATTATTTATTAATCTAAAATATCAATTCTTTAATAGACAAAATAGATTAATTAGGATCAAACAAATATTACACTTTAATCAAATTATATTATTGATTATACACATACATTTAGAGGTAACGAATACGTGGGTTAGGTTAGTTTTAAGTTAGATTATGTTAGGTTTTGATTCAATCAGCTCTCAAGTTAATTAGGTCTCAAATCATTCACCATTTAGATTCATTAAATTTCAAGCATTTTGGTGTAATACTTCTAAAGTGTTAAAAAAAAAATGTAGACAAAAAGAATTTGTTTTTACAAGTAAATATATATTAATAAAATTCATTAAGGACCTATAAATCCTTTAATTTATGCACATGATATTTGTAAAAATTATTTGTATAATTAAACAATATTATTTTAAACAAAATGAGATAAATGTGATAACATGCAAAAAAAAAAAAAAAGATTGTGACATTAAAAAGGTGCAATAAACATGTTGACATTATATGTAATCAAAGCCAAATTTTTTAATGGAATTCAAAATCTTGAGTGTTTAATTGACCAAGTAAGGTTCATTAATCAATGGTGAAAAAAAAAATTACGTATAATTTTTATTTTTTGGGGATTTTTACTTATGAGTTTTTTCTTTTTCTTTTTTTTTTTTAAAATTCATTATGTTTATTTTATCACCTTTTGTCAAGGGTCAAAGTAGCTAAGAATAGAAAGTAGGAGGAGGAGGAGAATAATCAAAGAAAGAGAAACAAAGTTGAGGTTTGAAAAGAGAAACAAAGAAGAGAGAGAGAAAAAAAGAATTCATTAATTAAGAATTTGGTTTACAATTTCCATAACTCCTTTCACCTCCTTTCTACTCACTTTATAATCTTCCTTAAACGTTGTTTTTACTATGGACTAATTACAATCTTCCCTTCTCAATCTTAGTTGCTTTAATTCTTGACTTGGGTCTTTTCATCTAGACTAAGCTTGATTTAGAATTATTGGCCAGGTTTTAACAATTTTTCCCTTATAACAAAATCCTTATCCTTAAGGATTAAGAAAAACAACTTTAAAAATTGTGATTACATGAAGAAGAAGTCTAACTTTAATCATCTTTATTAATAATTCACAAACTTCCTTATGATAGTTACTACCCATAAAGAATGGATTATTATTGGAACATCTTCCTTTTTCATTTCCTACAATCTACCTTTTCATTAATAAAATGATCAAATACACATCAATATCATTAAGTTTTGTAACTCCACACATAAAGGAATAAAGAATCCCTTAAAACTTGTTTCTCATGTAATTTTCTACCATATATAGTTGCTTAAAGATTTCTCTTACTATACAAATTTGACATTCTCAATTGTTGTTAGATTCTTTAAAATGTAAGCTTGCACATTGTAAACTTTAACAAACTCATTTAATTCAAACTTTAGTTTAGCTACTTCACTCATTTTATTTTCAATGCATACCTAATTAAAGAATCCATGATTCCATGAGTAGAACTAAGTAGAAAGTCTTGCTCCAAAAAGATGTCATTATAGTACTCTTGTTCTAAAGTAGTGATGAATGGAAAAGGAAAACCATAAGCAATTAATCATCTTAAGATAACATTTATGGCTTTACTTTCAACATTCTAGTGGATTACAAAACTCAAATTAATTTTAACACCATTGATCTTTTTGCATTGAACATAAAGCTTTTGTGTAGATGGGCCCATTATCTTAAGGCACAAAGAAATTATGCTAATTCTTTTAGGAAGACAAGCCTTAATGACTACAAATGTCCAACATGTTATTTAGCTTCATATGAGAAAAAAAATTTCACATAATTATATGTTTAGGTAATAATATCTTATATTTGACGTATGTTCATTGTAAAATCCTTACTCATAACATCATTTTCTTGTGTAATTGATAGACCCATGGCTAAACACCCACTCAAATCCCAACCATTGACACTAATAAGCTTAATTCACTTAATGGCAACAAGTAAAAAGTGGAATAAGTCCACTTTGACATCAATTATGGTATTTATATTGTTTAAATAATTTTTCATCTTTGTCACAAGAAAAGAACCTCTCTAGATTGAATAATGCCCATAATAGTCAATATTCACATTAACATCTATTTTCACTCCAGACTAACCACCACTCTTACACATATAACCATTTGTTATTCTTTGAACTTTAGAGAGCACAATTGAGTTCTCATCATTGTAAAATCCTATAGCCAAAATTTGAAAAAGATGGCACCTATAGCCTTAGTAACTTTGCTCATTCAAGGCATTAAACAATATATGACAACTTGAAAAATCCTAATTAAGGCACAATAAATGCATTGTACAAAACAATTAGAGGATAAATAAGGTCTTGCCAACCAAGACACATTTGATCATAAGAATTAAATTAAAAGCAAACTTATAACAAATAACCTTGTCAAGAAAATAAATAAGGAGTATTAACTTAACTTTAGAAAGAATCTTGAAGATAGTGCTGAACATGAAGCAAGTGTGGCAAAATTTGTGTTTTGCCCTCTTTGCCAAAATTGTGAGAAAATCCATTATTAAAATACTTCTAAACTTAGATTCATTTGCACTCACCACCCATTTAGGCTACAAAATGATTGTCTTCTCTTTCTTTAAGAAGAAAGAGTGCCTACAAAGCTACAATCATTGAAAATGGGACTAATGAACAAGTAGGCATTAACAAATTTCACCACCTCAAAACAAAAAATAGTGCTTATCGCTTCTTAATAGGTAACAATGAAATTGGAATGATATTTTAACACAAGCCCTTTAGTCGATGACTTTGCATTAATGGCATAACAAGAGTCAAAAGCATTGTCGCTTTGTTCAAAAATTTTGTAGTTGCTTCCCTTGCAATTTCAACATAATGTTGCTTAAGCATGACACTAAATAAGGCATGACATCTCCAAGGACTCAATTCAAGACTCCAAAAACACATACTATCAAGCAGGTTAAATGTAAATAGGGGCTTGCACATGAAGTCACATCCAATCATAAGAATTAAAACAAAAGTAAATTTATGATAAATAAACCTATTAGTCATATAATGATTAAAGAAATCAACAATTATAGGCATCAACTAAACTTTATAAAAGACCTTAAAGATGATGTTGAATGTATACCATTGTGACGATACCAATGTTGACATCCAGTACAGTCAAAGAACTTAAGACAATAGAGGACATTGTTCTCAACATTGTCATAAGAAAGCAATTCCCAAATGAACTTCTCTGATGATCAAATGCCTAACAAGAATGGATCCTTTCCCTCTACTCCTTTAGCATAGTCTCTTAGGACTTTCTAATGTGTATCTCTACAACATTGTCTCCCATTCCAAGAGAGGAGCCAAGAATCCCTCTAATAAATTTCATAATGGATCATGGTGTCTCAAATATCTAGTCATCAAATGAAAATAGCTTTACAGGGGTTCTTTCACTATAAGTGTTAGTTTTTGCCTCAAGTCCCACATCGGGACTTTTGAGGGTGAAAGCTAAAATCCCACATCGGGAATAAAAGTATAGTTAGCTACCTTTACTCCTTATAAATAAGAGTCATGTAATGAGTTATGTAGAAGAGAATAAAGGAAAATTAAAGGAGTTAAAACTTTATCTCTGTGAGCTTATAGTCCTAGTAATTGGGTTTTATTAACTAGACTCTTAAGTCTCTTTTTTTGTATTCTCCATTTTACTAATATTTGCTCCAACTTTCGCTTGTGGACATAGGTCATATCGACCGAACCATGTAAAATATCTTATCTCTTATTTTCAGTTATTTTTATTACTTTTGTTATTGTCTTCAATGGCTACAACCCAAAGCCCATTCCCCCAACAAATTGGTATATTGTCTTTAATGGCTACAACCCAAAGCCCATTCCCCAACAAATTAGTATCAGAGCTTTGGTTTGGTTCCTTAGGAAAATAGTCATTATGATAATAACAAAGTATTATTCTGAGAAGGTTTGGTTCCTTGAGAAAATAGTCATTATGACAATAACTAAGTATTATTCTAAGAAGTTCGACCGAAGTGTCAACTTTGGTATGTGACAGTTGAAGATGGAGGCCATACTGGTTCAAGATGGTGTCGACTTAGTGCTGCTAGGGAGATAGAAAAAGCCAGAGAAGATGTCAGATGAGGTGTTTGCTGGTCTTGACAAAGGGGCCAGATCAGGTATTATCTTAAATCTTTCTAATAAGGTTTTAAGAGAAATAGCTACTGAGGTTACTGCTAAAGATTTGTGGGAGAAATTAAAGTCTTTATATATGAAGAACACAGTGGAGAATAAACTTTATTTAAAACAAAGTTTATATATGCTTCGCATGCATGAAGGATCATTTATATTGTCGCATTTGGATAAATTTGATTCTTTACTTATGGATTTGAGTAATATAGATGTTCATATTAATGATGAGGATCAAGTCCTGTTATTATTGTATTCACTTCCCTATCTGTTTAAGCATTTTAGAGAAATAATATATGGTAAAGAAATTATTTCTTATAGATAAATTAAGTCTATTTTGAAATCGAAAGAACAAATTGATAGGGATATAACTGGGAAGAATAATAGTAACTGTCAAGTTGACAGTTTAGTGGTTCATGACAGATTAGATAAGAGGGATGCAGATAGTCAAAGATCTAAATCCAAACATAGAAATTTGATGTATAATTATTGTAAAAGGAAAGGACACATCAAAATTGATTATTTGAAGCTAAAAGCCAAGGATAAGGAGAAGCACAAAGGTAATGAGTCAATTCAAGCTAGTGTTGCAGAAGATGAGAGTAATGGAATTATCTTCTTTGCTAACGATAAATCAAGGTCTACTCATGAATGGATCTTGGATTATGGTTGCAAGTACCATATGTGTCCCAATAGAGATTGGTTTTCCACCTATAAATCTGTTTAAGGTGGAGTTGTCATGATGGGTAATGATGCAGTTTGCAAAATTGTTGGGATTGGCATGATTAGAATTAAGACACACGATGGTGTTGTAAGAACATTTACTCAAGTCAGACATGTTCCAAAATTGAAGAAGAATCTTATCTCTTTGGAAACACTTAAGGCTTTTGGTTATAGGTACACCAGTGAAGGTGAAGTTCTGAAAGTTAGTAAAGGTGCTCTCGTTGTCATGAAAGCTTGCAGATTAGGAAATTTGTATATTCTACAGGGAATTACAGTTATAGGTACTACTACAATCTCTACAGAGACAATTGCCGAGAGGAAGGTTTCGATTTAAAAAAATTAGTATCAAAAACAACCCTACAGATATGCGTACAAGGTCTCTTTCAGTTGTTAAGTTCAAGCAGTGCTTGGACTTAATTGGTGTGCTATGACAATTCAGGAGTTTATGAAGAAGGTGGAGCGTTATTACTATGGCTGCATGTGAAACTTGAGCCAAGGTGGAGATTTGTTAGTTTTTGGCTCAAGTCTCACATCGGGACTTTTGAGGGTAAAGGCTAAAATCCCACATTGGGAATAAGAGTATGGTTGGCTACATTTACTCCTTATAAATAAGAATCATGTAGTGAGTTATGTAGAAGAGAATAAAGGAAAATTAAGGGAGTTAAAACTTCATCTCCATAAGCCTACAGTCCCACTAATTAGGTTTTGTTAACTATGCTCTTCTTTTGCTCATGGACGTAGGTTATATCGACTGAACCACGTAAAATCTGTTGTCTCCTATTTTCAATTATTTTTATTACTTTTGTTATTGTTTTCAAGGGTTACAACCCGAAGCTCATTCCCCAACAATAAGAATATTGACTAGTTCAATTGAAGAAGGCCCATTCATGCCACTCTCTCCAATTTCTATGATGGGGAAGGAGGAAAAAGAAAGCAACCTATAGCCATTGGTTATGAGCAGTGTCTCCATCATCAGGCTTTTGTCTCTAGGTGTTGTAACAATCTTGTCTAGCTCCATAATTATGCTACAACTAATAGGTTCACCAAATTCTAATTTTAGACTTTCATTAGGAGAATTATTAATAATCTCAGGAACAACGACTATAAAGGGGGCCTTTATACAACACTTTCATCTTGCACCTCCATATTATAATGTTGATGCTACAATTTGAAGATGTGCTTAAAAAAAGCCTTGATTTTAGTATGGAAGCTATCCAACACCTAAATCATGTCTACATTCATGACCTATAACTACTTTGAAATTGACTCCAATAGTTATAACCACTTTATTATAGAATGGAGCTACTTGTCATGCTTCTAGACATAGTCTTCCAACATCTCAAGATGTGTAAAATCATTGGAGTTTAGAGAATTAACTCTTAGTTTTTTTTTTTTAAAAAAATGTGAATGAGAAATTGAAGGAGAAGAATAAAAGAATATGATAATTAAAGAAGAAATGGAAAAATAAGAACAAAAGGTTAATAGGACAAGAAGAATAAGAGTGTGGAGCACAAACTAGCACTAAGACAATTACTTTAATACCAATTATCAAGGGCTAGAGTAGCTAAGAACAAAAGGGAGAAAAAGAAAAAGAAAAAGAAAAAGAAAGAGAAATAAAACAAACTTTTGAAACAAATAAGAAAGAGAAGAAAGGAATTCATTAATTGAGAGTTTAGTTTACAATTTTCATAGCTCCTTTCACTCGCTCTCTACTCATTCTATAAACTTTTTGAAGTCTTCTTCTTGTTATGACTTAGTTACTATTTATCTTTTTTTATCTTAATTGTTTTTATTATTGACTTGGACTTTTTCATTTGAATTGAGTCTGATTCATAATTGTTAGTTAGGTATTGGAAGGTAGAATAAAAGGTCTCTGTATGTATTAAGTTAGAGTTAATAATGATAAGCAGACTTTAAAATTTTTTTAACATTAATTTCTATTTGTTAGGATTTTTTAAAAATTAATTTATATTTTTTAAAATACCTTCATAGTTTTTTTTAAAAGAAAATTTTAAAATTATTTTTTATATTTTTTATAATTAATTTCTATTTTTTATAATTTCCTTCTATTTATATAAATTAATTTTAAATTTTTTAATATTTTTTAAAATTAATTTTAATTTTTTAAAAATAAATATTATTATATTATCACAAAATTGTTAATATAATATTTGATTTTATAAAATAAGAATCACATGACGCTACCTCAATTGTCACGTTGTAAGAATAACAGATAATTAACCGAATCAACTGTAAAAAAGAAAACTAAAAGTTAGGAGTATATATATATATATATATAGAGGAGGAGGTGAGGCGGCCAGCCAAACTGCCCAACCACCAATAAATTCCTCCCTGACATGAAACACGAACCTTCCTAGTGATGCGACATTTGTCCTAACGTCTGATCGCACGTTTAAAAGTCCTCGGAAGATCCAACGACTCCTAGGACCGTTGAAACTCTGAACACAGACTAGGCTAAGAGCCGGCCACGACGCCGTTGACGTACCTACTCGCTCCTTGGAGCATGTCCTCATTTCTAATCCACCGGTCATCTTCCTCCCTGCGACTCTATTGCACACCTTTTCCGCTTTTCTTATTCTTTTTATTATTCAAATTCAGACTCTAGTGTCACATGTCGGTGTGAACACACATTTGAACACGTGGCATGTCATTGACTAGTCTGACAATGCAATGGCCTGTGACATTTATTCGCTAACCAACAACAGGGGAATATCTCGGTGCACGCTCTCTCTCTCTATCTCTAAGAAGTCTTTCTTGTAATTTCAGGTACGTTCTTAGAAATTCTTTAATCATCTTGACGAAGAATCCAATTTTTGCCTTTCTTTTTTGGCGAAATTATCAAATGTCTAGTTCGAATGTTGAATGTTTTCTTTAATTCTGGTTAATTTTAGGTTGGCGTTGTTCTTCGCTTTTTATCTTTTTTTATTTTTAATCTTTTTGGGTTTTGTTTCTTATTTGATGTTGAATTTGAGGTGTTTGCAAAAGAGGCTTCCTACGGATTCAATTGATTCATATTTATGATTAAATTCTCTCCCATTCTCTCTCTCTGTTGCTTTTTTTTTTGAAAAAAAAAAGTAGATAATAAGAGCGCAGCTGTATGTGAAACAGCCTTTGGAACTCTAGCCACTTACGCCATGCAATCTTTGAGCTCTAGGCTGCTTCATATGATTGAATTCTGGTTGTGTAAAAGATTATGGAGGAATCATCTATGTGTCGTGAAGGGAAATTGCAATACTCATTAACACCTGAAGCGAGAGTAAGGTTGACTATATAGTTTTCGGGAATCAAAGGGAAAGAGGGAAAAAAAAAAATACAAAAAGAACCAAAGAAATGGATAGTGAAGTTATTTTGTGTTTCCAAATTATGGAATTCTAGGTACCCGCAGGAATTGTCTTTTACGTGTATAGAATAATGGAAGCAGCGACTATTGGTTTCCTTGTACTTTTCTAGATATTAGGTATTCATTTATTGGATGGTCAAGGAAAATAGTTCAGTTTGTTGGTCTTAATGTCTCATCACTCATCCATAATCTGTTGGTTGTTGGAAATTAGTATTTTTTTTTTTTTTATATATGTATTTCTTATTGCAATTTTCTTGTTCCTTGTTAAATATTCAGCGTGTTCCAGACACTGCTAAATCTTGCCTTTAACTGCATTGCAACTTGAATCCTGCAGATCCTGTTTGTGCTCCTTCTGGCAATCTACTTTTGGTACAGAACTGTAAGCATTATTGTCATCAGTTCAATTTCATAGCTAGGATGGGATGGGTAAACATTTACAGAAGACGTGTGAAAGTGTTCACACTAGCTATAGTGATCTACCTGGACTACAAGGTATAGATTTTTGCTTGCTACGTGCTTTCTGTGTGGCTTGGTATTTGTGGAACTCTGATTGTGCCATTACATTTTTAACTGAAGGCTTTACAGCAAAGAGAGAAGTGGATGAAAAAATCAAAAATTTCTGCTTTATGGGAGAAGGCTCATGAGCGCAATGCGAGGCGTGTTCTCAATTTGATGTTAGAATTGGAAGGTTTATGGGTTAAACTTGGACAATATTTATCCACACGTGCTGACGTGCTTCCTCATGCATACATAGAACTTCTCCAGCAGTTGCAGGACTCTCTGCCTCCTCGTTCTTTGCAAGAGGTCATATTCTGTTTTGCAGCAAAGAGTAGATGTTTCATGTGTTTAATGCTTATCTCTGGTTTCACACAAAATGGAATCTAATTCATTGCTTTGTAGCTGCAGGTTACATGTCTACATTGAAATTTTAACTGTCTAATATTGTTGATCAACATTTGTCATTTGCTATTGTTTCATTCTTTTTCTGGTATCCATCTCTTTATGGCATCATGTATCTTACCTAAGGTCTTCAATTTGATTTTCAATGCTCATATAAAGAAGCCAAGCAAATGAGCTTCATAGATTCCAATATAAATATTGTGAAATTATTGCCTCCCATTGTAAGAGTAATGTATGAATAATTTCTATTATACATGCCTAATATTATTTGTTATATCAAGATGCACACATGATTTTCTTCACTTTTTTAGTTGATCTCAAATGTAGGTAAATTTAATTATGCTAACTATGTTGATTTCAATCATATTAGACTAAGAAAGTAGAAATTATAACCATTTGTTGCGGAAATTGCTTAACAGAAAGAAAATTATCATGAGCTAGTTGTCATTGACAAAGAAGAAAAAAACAAGGAAAACAATCCCTAGGCACCATATACAGAGAGCAAATTTGAGGGGCTGTATAGATGAGGGGGAATAATTAACTTGGTGAATTATATGGTAGATACTATTTCATCTTTTCTAGTACAAATTTTTATTTAGCAATACCATGTCTGAGAGGTGTATCCCAACAAAAATAATAAACTAAAAGATATATATAGACCACTTTATTTTTCATCTTTATGGATTAGGCTGCTTTTGTGCACGTGTATGTGTGTGTGTGTTTTAGAATTTGTTCCAGCATGTAATTGAATCTTCAGAGGTTTGATTATCTAAGTTAATGTTTTTTTTTCTCATGTGCACAGGTTTGTCGGACTATACAGAAAGAAATGGGAAAATCAATGGATGATCTGTTCTTAAATTTTGACAAAACTCCCTTGGCTACAGCATCAGTAAGTGACTAGAATATTATTTATGGTAGGGAGCTAATATGAAAGGAAAAGCAAACTTTGGATTAAAAATCTGATTTTCTCCTTCTACATCTCCCAAGGTATGCACAAAATTGGGTACATCTCAGACAATCATAATTTCCCAAATATATTTTCTGTATAGATTGCTCAAGTCCACTGTGCAACACTGATTAATGGGCAAGAGGTGGTTGTTAAAGTTCAGCATGAGGACATAAAGACAATCATATTGGAGGTTTTGTACTTTTAGCTTTAAAGATGCTTGAGTAAAAAGTAAGAGTTATAATGGCCTTATGGTTTTTGTTCATTCCATTTTTGCAGGACTTAAAGAATGCTAAGTCAGTTGTTGACTGGATAGCATGGGCAGAACCACAGTATGACTTTAACCCAATAATTGATGAGTGGTGCAAGGAAGCTCCAAAAGAACTTGATTTCAATCATGAAGCTGGTATGCTCTATATCATTCTAATATGTATAAGAGTGAAGGTCTCTACATGGACAATGCTTCTATATAGACATATATGTATGAATCTGGTTGTCCTCAGAAAATTTTTTTGAGCATTTCTGAGCATTTTAACATGAGATATATGTTTGATTGCATTAAATCATTTGATTCTTGCATTGCAAAATGTTCTGTCAGTCATTGGTAGGATTTAATAATTCCTATTACTAGTTCTTACATCATATATACAAACATGGGCAGTCCTTTGAATTTCTAAGTATGGTTTCTTAGTTGGTGTTAAAAGAAGTTGCTTTTAATAACAGTTTATTTATATGTGTGACTTCATGGTAAGTTTGAGTGACAGCTTTGGGAGTCAAATCAGAACCTAATATGTGGAAAATAAATTCCATTAGCTGGAAAAGCTAATTCCTATAGATATGAGAATTTCACATAGTAGATGAGGGTGTTTGAGTGAAGTTATTAACATTGTCAGAAATTGCTTCTAGGCACTGGCATCAACAGTAGTCATGATAATTAGTGCTGCTGGTAAATGTTGCACAGATGAGATGGTTGGTGGGAGTGATATGGCACATTGAAATGGTGCTGTTCCCAGAGAATCTTGCACGTAGCAAATATAATAGGAGGCACTGGATACAGCAATTTAGTGTTATGACAGCAGAAGTAGTGGCCACAGTGGTGATCATGATCTAGTGGCAGTACTGCAGCACAGACATGATGCTCATGGAAGCATCAGTGAGCTTGGAGATTGCAGTGATGAAAATAATGGTTGGTAATGGTGCCACCTAATCTTCCTTGATGCTGTTGATAGCAGAAAGTTCAGTGGGAATGCTCAAGTGTAGGCTTGGGGTTGTGGAGATTTAGAAATGTGGCTGGCAAGGTGGATTGCTTGAAAAATTTCTTCCATTTTGGGGTTGTTAAATGTAAAATCCAATTGCTTTGTGAACTTCTATGAATTTTAGCATAGAACCTGGGCCTTACAGTCACTTTTCATGGAATTTTCCACATAGAACTTACTAAAGAAGCTTATAGTTTAGGCATATTAATGTATTCTCTCTTAAACTTTTGCTTTCAATGTTCTCATCCAATGCATCATTATGTTTGAGCATGATCTAGTATACTCTCTTATCGATTTTGTCTTCGTATGTGTAGAAAATACAAGAACTGTGTCTAGAAACCTTGGCTGTAATAACCAACATTGGAATGACACTCCTGGTAAACAAGTGGATGTTTTGATTCCGGAGGTTATTCAGGTACAGTTTCCTTTATCCTTGAGATGTGAAGAATGTGTGTTGTGGCTGACAGATGTTAGAGAGTGGTATCAAGAAAGTTCTTTGTAGTGGAAGTTTATTATTGCTCCTATGAAGGAATCCAGAGAGCATTCTTTTAGGAAGCAATTACCTGTTGAGTAAACATTACAAGCCATATTGATGTTGACTGACAGCAAGGGCACTGTCTTTTTAACATGGGTCAAGGACGATCAAGAGCTAGGACTATTGACAATCAAGTGCTAATATGATTTGAAGCTTAATTAAAGTGAAAATGAGGAAATTTTCCACAGAGTTTTGCAGCCAGACTGGTTAGTTCTCAAGTTGATGCCACTCTGTAACAAACTGATTTAGCACAGAATGGTCCTGACACATAATCCTCTATTGCCTAGATGGTGATAAACTGCTGGACTTAGCTTTAACTGCCAGATTATTCCATTGGGGTAGGTTCTTTTTACATGGTTGTATAGCTCAGTCCAAATGGTGTATGGTGGAATCCTTTTTTCTCATAAGCCAAAAGGAGTTTCAAGTTAAGAAGAGATGTATTGTAACCTTTGAATTGCTTGAGGGCTTGATTAACCCTCCTTAGATAGGAGACTTTTACAATTCATTTCACTTTTCTTATCTACTGTCTTTTTTTTTTTTCTTTTTCCTGTCCTAGTCAACAGAAAAGGTCCTAATTTTAGAGTACATGGATGGTATTCGTTTATATGACAATGAAGCCCTAGAAGCTTGTGGTGCTAGCAGACAAAAGATTGTAGAAGAAATCACGCGTGCCTATGCTCATCAAATATATGTTGATGGATTTTTCAATGGTGATCCTCATCCTGGTACTCCCTGCTCTCCTTCCTCTAGTCCTTCCCTCTTGTATGTCTCTCTTTCTGTATTTTCCCTGCATTTCACATAATTTAATGAGTTCCATAAGGATAATAATGTTACATGCTACTTTTTGTAATTTGAATCCTTTTGCTCTGTTAATGCTGTTGTATGTCTTGGACTGCAGGAAATTTCCTGGTGAGCAAGAAACCTCCACATCGTCCAATTCTGCTTGACTTTGGGCTTACAAAGAAACTATCGAGCTCTATGAAACAAGCACTAGCCAAAATGTTTCTTGCATCTGTTGAGGTTTGTGTGAAACCCTTGTCTTTTTGTGTAATGGGGGTACACATGCAACCAATAAAGAGTAAGGATTATAAAACAGGTACCCACAAGCAACAAATAATGAGAATTATAAAGCATCAAAATAGTAGATATGAGATGGAATTCAATGTCCTTGATATTCTAGTTTTCCAATGGGTTGGTAATCTTGCATGCCATAGTCATTCTCAGTCCTATGTCAGCAACCATTGTTCTCCTCCTTGCCTGACCTCACTGTCTGTCACCATTTTTGACTTTATTGTATATCCTTAAGTCATTGGAGGTAATCCATGTATGTCATAGTTAACTGAGAGTTAAAATTTTGGTATTTGAAATTCACTGGCCAAATGATGCATAAAAAATATGCCAGTTAGACCACATAATTCTTGATCGGTTAATGGAATCAAGTTGTCTTTTTATATTCTTTACCTTCTGATAAATGTTGCCTTGTGAAGTAATGCTACTATTTCCTATTCCAGGGGGACCATGTTGCTCTTTTATCCGCTTTTGCAGAAATGGGGCTTAAGCTGCGGCTGGACTTGCCAGAGCAGGCTATGGAGGTAACAAGCATATTCTTCCGTACATCAACACCAGCCAGCGAAGCTCTTGTAAGTATGCATCACCTGCTTCTCAGATCTTGCTTTCCAACATCAATAACTCTTATCATTTAATAATGCTTCTGTGAAGGAAAATGTGAAATCTTTGGCTGAACGAAGAACCAAGAACATGAAGGTGATACAGGAGAAGATGAAACTTGATAAAAAAGAAGTCAAACGCTTCAACCCAGTGAGTCATTTTAATATTCTATTAACATGTTCCGTTATCTGAGTGAAGACTGCTTCATTGATATTTCATGACTAACATTTCTTCAGGTTGATGCATTTCCAGGTGATATCGTAATATTTTCACGGGTTCTTAATCTTCTGAGAGGTATGTTAATAGAAAGTCCACTTTTTACTTTCTTTTAGGAAGGTTTGTGCCTTTCTTTACTTATTATCTTCATGGATTTAGGGCTTTCATCCACAATGAATGCTCGCATAGTATATCAAGAGATCATGAGACCATTTGCCGAATCTGCTTTACAAGAGTGAGTTCACCATGAATTTAATTTTTCAATCCTTGTTATTTCTCTCATCATTGATCTTTGTTTGAAGTGTGGATTTTATTTCCAGAAATATAATTAGGGGACCAGCAATAAATTCACAATGGGTCTGTGGCACACCAGTTCATTCTGATGTGGAGGCAAAGCTAAGGCAGCTTTTAATTGAGCTGGGGAATGATGATAAAATACTTGGAATTCAGGTTTGCACCATTGTTTGGCTAAGTTACTTTCATCTTGTCAGTTTTCCTCTCAATACATCCCTAAATAACAGTTTGATTGTAGAATCCATTGAGCCAGTGATGGGCTCATATTTCAGCAATTCTTTCTTCTTTTTTCTTCTTTCCTTACTTTATTTAGAAAAATTATTTTTCTTCCTGCTAAACTCTTCCTTGGAGTAAATGTAGAAGCATCAACATAATTGCAAGACATTGGAGAAATCTCATTTTGGCCTGCTAGTAGAGCAATCCCTGTTCAGTGACTAGTTAAAGCTAATTTTCATGGTTCTGAGTTTCTGAAATTTACTTTTCTGGGGGCTTGCTTCAAATAGAAAAGTTTATATTGACTGCTGCGGGAGAGATGCAGAATATGTTCACCGTCAGCAGGCCAAATGGCCATATCAGGACTTTACTAGTTTATGTATGATTGGCTTTCTAATCACTAGCTCATGTGCAGCTGCTTCAATATTATCAAGTGAGATTATGGAGTAGACTAAAATTTAAGCACGGTAACTTTTATATTGATTAGGTTGGAAATAAATGGTGAGTCTTAATGTAACAATAAGGTTACTCTATTTTGCCCTAGAGGTCAAAGGTTATAGTCTCATCTCTTTGTAGGAAATAAGAGATAAGGCTGCAACATTGAACCCTTCCTTAGACCTTACAATGCAGAAACCTCATGTATTAAGATGCCTATTAATTAGAGTCGGAAATAAGTTATTTTGATTAGCAATTGGTTTAGGGTTCCTTTTCTTTTCTTTTCTTGTCTTTTTTCTCTCTGTGAATATCCAAAAGGAACAAGGGTGTGGGAAATGAGTAGAACTTGGTGGTAGAATTAAGACCTTTATTGTACAGACATGGGGAAGTTGTTTCCCTTTAAACAATCTAGTTTAATACACATGTAGATGTGTCCTTTTGATGGCTCATTTTTTAAGAGCTAATAATCAAGGCAAGCTTTACATATTGTCTATTGATAGGAAATATATAGTTTCTTTTAGTCATTTTGACAAGTTTTTAAATTCTTAAGGTATGTGCATACAAGGATGGAGAGGTCATCATTGATACTGCTGCTGGAGTGCTTGGTAGATATGATCCTCGCCCAGTTCAGCCTGACAGTCTTTTTCCTGTCTTTTCTGTGACAAAGGGCATCACAGCAGGATTGGTGCATTGGCTTGTTGACAATGGGTATGTTTTGATTTTGTATGACTATGAAGGTTTTGCTTAGCAATTGATGAGGAGCTACAGAAACAGTACATGGTTGTGGCTTATTTCTTTCATTTTGGGTACCCCAATATGAAGATTAAGGTGTCTAAATGTGTAGCTGATATCCTTCTTTCTCATTGTCATCTAACCTATTAGAATGAAAAATAAAAACTGTTCTTATCGTCTTTGGATATTATTGTCTGCATAAGATATGACATCCAAGGACGATTAATATGTGTATCGTAAGATTGAATCACTAAGGATACAGATGGGTTAGCTAGAGTTGACTAATTTTGACTTCTAAAAGCTTTCAGATTGAATAGAAACTCATTATTGGGAGATTTTGGCTAGTCACAGAATCCTGGGATAACTTAATTGTTATCTAGTTTTTTACACAAAATGTTGCATATTTGTCTTGTAGAAAACTTTGGCTTGATGAGAATGTTGCTAATATTTGGCCGGAATTTGGAACAAATAGAAAAGAGCTCATAAAGGTATGAAGATTACATCCCAAGGCCCAACATGTCAATTGTCGCCCCAGGCCTGCTAAATACAGCCATTACAATTTGACATCCTTTAGTAGACTTGTTTTTGCTTATTTGTTCTTGTTTTCAGGTTCATCATGTGCTAAACCATACATCTGGTTTGCACAATGCCTTGGACATCCAAGGAGAAAATCCTTTGCTAGTGGCTGATTGGGATCACTGCCTAAATCAGATTGCCTTGTCAACACCTGAGACAGAGCCTGGCCAGGAGCAGTTGTATCACGCCCTATCTTTTGGCTGGTTATGTGGTGCAATAATTGAGGTATTAAAATTGCCTCAAGACACTAGACACTTGGAATACTTAGCTCCATTTCAACTTAGTGATAGCATTGGAACTTGAGGGTCATCAGCACAATTGAGACTTACTTAAACATCTTCCTTTCTTATTCTGCATGAAGCATGATCAAAGAAATAACACACTAGTTGGGGATTTTCAAGCATTTACTCTTTCTTACTAGAGGGATATCTATCATTGCCAAAAGATTATGTTTTGAAATTTAACATTTTTATTGAATTATATCCATGATTGCTTAAGGATACCAAATGCATTGTCACATGGCGTGTCATTGGTGATAAGCTTCATGGCAATTTATAAGGATTTTCCAAGGAATGGTGATGTTTTTGGAAAGAACAAAGGAACAAAAATGTAGAGATGATATAAAGAAATAAACTTGATGCCCTGGCCTACTGATGGCAATTTCTATGCCATAATGTTTGCCTTTTGAGAACCACCTGCCCATCAAAATTGTAAACTCCCTTTGCCAGACCAATGAACTGCTGAAAATAGGGGGCAAAATTTTTGCCTAATTTTACTGGTAGTTTGTGTGGTGTGGATTCTCCTTCCTTTATTGCATCTGTAGATATCATGCGCTCTAGTGTGAATAGGGATAGTTGATCTGTTTCCTCCAGTCTTGAAAATTGAAGGACCTATAAGTGCTTTTCAATGGAGTTTTACCTATTAGCATATTATGACACCGTGGTTGGATTAAACAGCGTGCATCTGGGAAGAAATTTCAGGAGATCCTTGAAGAGGCAATTGTTCATCCTCTCAAAATTAAAGGCGAACTATATGTGGGAATCCCTCCAGGTAAGGTCAAGCATGTTTGAGTTGGATTGTTGCTTCATTACTGTTATTGTTACCTGGCAAAATTTCCAATCTTCAAGTAGACATGTTATGTAATTGTCTGTCATTGAACTTTTATGTAATGCTTGATCTAGTGGTAATGTCTACTTGGCTTTTGTATTTTTAGCGCTGTAATGCATTTCATGGCTCCTTCCAGGCGTGGAATCTCGACTTGCAACTCTGACGCTAGATACAGACGATCTTAACAAGTTGTCAGAGATCATAAGACGACCTGGCCTGCCGTCTTTCCTCCAGGGAGAGAACACCTCCCAGGTAGTTACTACCTTACCTGTTATATTTAACATGTTGAACATCCGCCGTGCTATCATACCTGCAGCCAATGGACATTGCTCAGCACGTGCTCTGGCACGATACTATGCAGCCCTTGTTGATGGAGGCATAGTCCCACCATCACATTCCTCTTTGTCCAAGCCACCCCTTGGTAGCCACCCCCACATTCCCAAATTTCCTTCTGAGAAGACCAACAAGTTGAAAGGTAGACAGAAGAAAGAATATGATGATGATCACAAGACGGAATATGATGAAGAATTGAAGGCAGATGCTAATGGTAGGAAGATTGTTGGTCACACCTACACCAAGCTTCCTACTGATAGCATTAGTAGCAGCAATGCTAGTGTGCCTGACAGCTGCACAAATGGTGATGATTTTCAAAAGAATGATGTTATTAGGATTTTTAATAGCCCTAGAATCCATGATGCATTTTTGGGTGCGGGGGAGTATGGGAATCTGGTTCTGCCGAATGAGAAATTTGGACTAGGCTTTGTGAGGCTTAGACCTGATGGCGGATCCTTCAGTGGCTTTGGACATTCAGGTATGGGTGGATCTACAGGTTTTTGTGATATCAAAAACAGGTTCGCTATTGCAGTGACCCTGAATAAGATGTCATTAGGAACCGTTACAAGAAAAATCGTTCAGCTGGTTTGTTCAGAGCTGAATGTGCCAATACCAGAGGAGTTCTCTACTGCGAGAGAGACAGGACCTGACATACAGCCGAAAATACTGATTAACTGAAGAAGTGCTTTTTGGCTCTTTGGTTATTGTTACAAGGAGAAGAACAAAAAGATCCAAGCTCGGATTTGTATACATATATAACAACAGCAGTATATTCAAAAATGAAAATGTGAACGTCTAATGCATAAATAAATGAGCATTCTTGCAAGGCTTAGAGCTGCAGTTGCTACTTTAGAGCATACGAGGCATTTTGCAATTTGTTTCTGTGTCGAAATGTTACTGTTATATGGTCTGGGGCAGCATCGGCTTTTATTCCATTAGGACCATCACTGTAGTGTAGAGCAAGAGAAAGAAGATCGAAGCCATTCATAACGCGTTTTCTGAACAATCATGTAAACGCCGTTGCACGCCGACGTGTGTGTGTGTGTGTGTGTGTGTGTGTCCCCGCGCGTGCGTGCGTGCGTGAATGCGTGGGCATGGCTGATATTTTTTCCTTTTGGGGTAGATTTAACAATTTTTTTATATTACTTGTTTTAGTCACGCACGTAAAGAGAATTTATAATCAGATACAGGCAATAATAAATAAATTAGCAATACAATTGCATTTAAAGTTACTTACTCTCAGCATCTAGTGTTCACTACTGTATAAGAGATTGGAGGATAAGAAATCAACTTGCTTATTATTTGCACACGAAAATAGAATAATTAAGAGTGCTCCTTCAACTGTGTTTTGAGATTTTCTTGTTCTTAAGATATGATGGGGATAACCGGAATTGGTTATAGGTATAGTCCAAGCATTGGAATTGTAAGGTCACGCTCGGCAGGCTGCCTTGATCCAAACCCAATTACATGCAAGCCACGGGATGACAAACGCCAAGTTGATGACGACTTCATGATCAGGGCCCTGAGCACTGTACTCGGCATGGAAAACAATGGACAGATAAACAAGGAGAGAGCTCGACGGGTAGTGGAGCAGCTTGGTTAGGTGTATATTCAAGAAGAAGAACAACGACAACAACAAAAGGACGAGTCCAATATTATTGATGCGCCTGCCGGTGCCATAGACAATGGGTTTCCAGTAGAGGAGGTGCTGAGTGGCTTGGAGGACCGCTCAGGCCACTACAAATTGTTGCATGAAGCCTTCAGGATATTTGATGAGGACGGCAATGGTCACATTGATGCGATAGAGTTGAAGAGGGTGCTGCAGTGCCTAGGACTGCACAAGGGATGGGATGGTGTGAAGGAGACTGAGAAGATGTTGAACGCTGCAGATTTGAATTTCGATGGCTAGGCTAATTTTAGTGAGCTTGAATTGATAATGGGCTAACCTGCAATTGTATTGTGTATATTATGTTACATGATTACTTTCACCAATGGAAAGGTATTGTTTTGCAGTAAAATCTTATTTTACTTTGCAGATTTTCTTTTTAAAAAAAAAAAAAATGAAGTAACTTTCATTGCTAATGAACTCAGTATATCCGGCCTTCTAGGGATCTTCCACCAATTTCAGTACACTAGGAAAGCCATCGTTGCAATCATTATGAATTAAAGAAGGTCCAGTATCACTTGCTCAGTCTTCCTTCAGTTAAACCTTTGTCAACCACCCCGGGAGTGCAATTGAATCACATTTAGCTGCTGTTCTGGTGAGATATGCAAGGAAATGTATCCATTACATCATTTACCATTCCAGATAAACGTGATCAAAGCTTCATCTAGGTGGCCATCCCCGCACTCACACGGCATTGCATAATCAAGTACTTGAACTCTTACAATTAATATATTTAGAAAGATTAGAGAAACAACGGTGCAATCATGCAGATAACAAGATTACTGATTAACACTAAAATGAGGAAACCAGTAATGACAGGAACAAATGCTTCCAAGTGGCCTGTGATTGGGCTAAGAGGTAAGAAAAGCCACACCCAACTAGAAAGCAAGGAGGCATTGAGGTTCTTAGGGCCAAATATCCGACACACAGCTTATAGCATCACTCATGATACCCCCGTTGACATTGCCATTATTGAGATGTTCAGAATTTCCCAGCCTAAGTCCTGAATTTTGTCCAGATATGGTCAGTCCTGCGTACGAGGCATCATCCTCGCAGACAGTGATGGTGGGGGAGACATTAGCCAGCCAACGTAGGTTATAACTATTGAGTTGAGGGGAGTTTAGATGGTCTTGAGAATGTGAGACCAAAATTAATGAACCTCGAGCAACAAAGTCTTCAGCCAACATCACCTACAATGGCACAAACATTACTTTGAATATATTGTAAACAAGACTCAAATTGAATTCCAAAGCACTGACTACAATTCTAATCAGCTTTGGTGACGGCATTCTGTAACTATTGTCTGGCACAACACAGCATTTTCTCTTTCTTGAAACACATTCAAGAAAACACATTCACCCATAGTGGTTTCAAATTTCTTGTATGCCTGATTTATAATGTGGCTACCATTTCCCAGTTCAATGTTTGTATTTTCATTTGTAATATAGCTTTACTTGCTAGCTGATGCACAATTGTACCTTTGCTCTCAAAGCTTCAACATCTGATTTAAGCACATGATTGTTTGTGCCAGCATCGAAATACTGCTGAATAGCATCAGAAAGCTGCTTCAATAGAGATGCATTTTCTCCTGTCAGCCGATCAACCTGAGAAGCATGAATGCAGTTTACACATAAACTTTAGATTGTAAAAGAAATATTCAAGACTGCAAGCTACCAAGAAAAACATTACACTCCACAAATTATTGGAGACAATTTCTCAAATAAAACACTTTTAGAAAAGCCCAAGCCTACTTTGTTAGATTGCTGAGATACCAAGAAACAGAACACAAACTAATTCAAAAGATAAAGAAACAGAACCAAGTCCCGGGAAAGAAAAATTTTGGTGTCAAAATATTCCAACTCTTTCTCTCTTTTTCCCTTTCAGCAAGCTGTCATCACAGCTTTAGCTTTGTCACTTGTTTGACCAAACATCCAACATCACAAAATCTGAATAATACCTGCAATTCAAGATCAGCCAAATGTGCTTGTTTTCTTCTTCTTGACCGTCTGGCTGATTCACGGTTTGAAACCATCCTAAAAGGCAAAAATTAAGCTTTTATGGTCAGTGGATTGCACTTAGGATCTTTTATCTCAGTGCAACAGCATCACCATACCTTCTAATGCGTTTTAGATCAACGGAGCTTGTGCTCTGTTCCCAGGGACCAGCTTCTATCTCCACATCCTCGTCATCCGATTGCTCACGAGATGAACCACTGGTAGTCAGTTTCGTTTGAATATCTCTTCCCTCAGGATTACCAGCCAAGGCTGGACCACCCACTGACCAATTTCGCATTCATCATAATGTTATTTAGACAGTAAAGGAGCATAAACCATGTATCCATTCCACGTTTCCCAGCTAAACAACATTTAACCTTTTCTTACCACATACGAACACAGAAAGTTATTGCATAATTACTCGCAACTATCCACAACTTGCAAAGGAATGGATACGAGCAGTGGATGTCATACCACAAATTGATGACTGGGCATCAATGGGTGCTGCCGTGCTGGATTGCTTCGAGTTGACATTTTGAGACCATAAAATTGATTCTGTGAATCCACTACAAGACGAGAAACCATCCTTGACGTCCTGCACTTGCAGGTTAAATTATAGGAATAAAAAGTTCATTACTACAACTGATATTCAAGTAATTGCTGAACAAAACCATAAAAAAAAATAAAAATCCTACAGATAAATTATCCTTTGTTATTATTATTATTATTATTATGACAAAATTATCAATATATATATATATATATATATAGAGAGAGAGAGAGAGAGAGAGAGAGAGTATAGAGCAGACAATTAAAAGCAAAATTTTAGTTGCTAAGGGTTTATGAGCAGAACAGGCGGGCTTGTTATGACAACTTAAAACCCGCGCATGCTGACGTGGCAGTAAATTAAGGTCACGTCTGGATTCACACTCATACTCATTCAATGGAATCAATGAATGAAAGAGAAGAGAGAGAGCGGATGACTGACCTGAGCTTTGAAAGAGATATTAAGATCACCAGAGCACAAGTCATTGAAAAAAGCATCAATTTCTGCAGGGAAAACGTTGTTGTTTCCTTGATTCACAATTTCATGGAGAAAGGTCTTTTCGTCCTCTTGGTCTTGGTTGGAAGTTTCTGGAGCTATAGCGTTAGCGTCCTTGTTGACAACCTGTTGGCGAGCCAATTCCGACGCACTCCGCTTCAAGGCCTCCCGTTCCTTCTCCATTGATTAATTGATGGCTTCGAAAAGAGATGGAAAAGAGCAATAAAGGAAAGTGTTGGGGGTGGGGGGGGGGGGGGAATTTTTTTAAGTGAGAATTCAAGTGCTATATAGAGTGTGAACTGGGAGAGGTCAGCAGGCATTTTCTTGTCGTGGGTTTAAAAAAAAATAAAAACAAAGGTAAGTGGGCCTGATTTTCACGATTTCTGCTAAAAAATTTTTAAATTACGGAAAGACCCTTCACATATTCTCGCAATTGCAATATTGACCCCAGTAGTATTTGTAAATCAGAAACTTGGGACGGTTGTTAAAATATTCTCACCGTCATTGTCAATTTGTCATCCCATATGACAATTCCCTCACCAAAATTATAATAATAATATCAATATTAATTAATTAATTAAATTAATCATAACTTGCATTATTAGATTAGTAAATTCATTAGTTGCATAATGAACGTAAAACTAATACTAGGAAACTTAATTACATAGACAATGAATTTGCGCGCATTACTTCTGTCGTTCAACGTCTTTTTTTGTCGGCTTCTTGCGCGTGACAGATAAATTTATAAGAAATAGAAAAGGTGCCAATTCCATGCATTATGTATCGTATTTTACTACCATATTTTAAAAAAGCTTACTTTCATATTAAAAATAAAAGCCTTTATATAAAAAGTTTTATAAGACAATTATTGTCTTAAATTTTGAAAAAAAAGAAATTTAAGAAAATATGACAGGCCCAATTTTGATGTCAACCCATTATTTTAAAAGCTGTGTCGATTTTTAGATGTCATATCCTTTATTTTATATACATTGCATCCATATTTTCTACGTCGTTATTTTCTAACATTATTATGAGCGTATTTTAGACTATTGAATCAAATGAATTTTCAATATGTTTCGTTCCCATGGTCTCATTACAGGGTTGTTTTAACCAATTTTGAAATAATAAAAAGCAAAGGTGGCCCCACAAAATTAGCGGAGATTCTTTTCCCGGAGTCTTAATTTATGCAACTTCAAACTTCGGGCAAGATTTTGCTTGTGGAAAAAAATGGTGGGGTGGGGAGTGGGTGGTAAAATTGTAGTTCATGGTTATCGTTTGGGGGAAGAACAAAGCCAAGTGATAGTTGACTTGACAAGGATTGGCGCCGACCATCGGGTAAAGTTGCTGATAAATGCTTTTGCATGTCATGCCAAAACCAAAACAGGCCAATTCCCCTTAATTTTAAACAAACAAGTATCGCAAGCATTGCTTATTTGCTTTTTCCTGCTTTGCCTTTCTTTTTGGATTTAATACCTAACTTTCGACGGTGAATTGCCAACCATGAACCCCAGTTGCAACCTTGTTCAAAAAGTCCAAAAATTTCCCTCTCCAGCTCGCTTTAGAAATCTACCTAGTGGAGTTGCTTCCATGGTAATATCTAAGAGACCTATGGCTGACCACCCTACGTGGCACATGCCTACTACAGGAACACTTGTGGTTTCTCGATCCAGTGAACGTGTTAAAACCACAGCCAAGACGTTGAAGGGAAAATATGAGTAGTAGTGCGAGTCTAAAGGCAGCAAAAACCCGGCAATGGAAAGGAGGAATAAATCGCCCTGTTTTAGCTGAGGCCCCAACCGGCAGAGTTGGCGCAAACTTCGTAGAGACTTTAAAGCTAATGATTATGCACCATGACGATTTGGAAACTTTCAACCGATAGCTTGCTAAAAACCCAGACGTGTTAGCTTCCTGGTACCGGTAGTATCAGACTGAACACTGGCCTATGCAGACCAGGGAGAGCCATTAGGTCCATTCCAACCGACTAAGCATGCATAAGCTTGAATGTTATTGTTATTAGCAAGAAAGGAACGTAAATAACATGAATTGAACCTATGGATAATTTTATCTTGAATAAAGTAGAATACAGGGAAATTTTCTATTTAACTCGTTATAGCCAGTTTTGAATAGGATCAAACTTAATTGAGTATATCAGTTGATGAAGACAGCTAAATATAAAACGATGTATCAAATCAATGTAGCAGCCATAATCTTACCAGTAACTAGTCCCACAATTTGAAATAACATGAAGGTGACCAAAATAAAGCTTTGACAAAAGGATCTGCATAAAAATGAAGAAACACAATCCAAGGGACTAAAGTTTCAGGCCATTATCTTGGCAGACCTGACGAAGAGGCTGTCCACCACCTTGCCCATGCTAGAAATAGTTTCTAAGGTTGCAGGGTATATAGCATCTGTTTTTGAATCATCAAAGATGATGAGGCACCCAGCACCTTGATCTAATGTGCCAGCAAACTTCTTGTCCAGAATCATCTGTGATAACTTTTTCTCCACATGCTCTACAGGCAATTCAATCAGTTCAGCAATATGTGTGATCTCAACCCTTGAGAAAGGCTCAATCAATCTGCATAAGTTTTGTTCCAAAAGTGTGTCATACAAAGATGAGAGATGCCTGTGAACAATCGGGTCTTCCTCTAGCTGGGCCCTGTAATTGCGCAAGGCAATCTCAAATGACTTCAGGGATCGCTTGGAATGAGCATCTGCAACAGCTTTCATTGCATCCAATTCTAGCCCCACATATTGAAGGCCTGCTTTTGAAGAAATTATCCCAGCAACATCATCAGCTTGGCTCACCATTATCTTGCAGAGTAACATATATTTCAGACTGAAAACTGCCCTGGGATCTTCAAGGGCATTGAATGACTCGAATGCTTCAAAGAAATAGCTGTAAGCAGTTTTATAATCCTTTTCTTCAGCATGTAGAATCCCACTCTGCAAGTCAATTGTGCCTTGTTGAGCTGGTGGCACATAAATAGCATTTGCTGCTGTCCTCGCAGCCGTGAGAGCAGCTTTTGCCTTGGGAAGGTTCCTCAATGAAAAATGAAGCTTACTTTCTAGCAAATCTATATCCACAAGAAGTAGCTTGTCATCCAACCGCCTCACTTCCTTTACCAGGTTGGTGATAAGAGTCAATGCTTCTGAATACTCCTTATTTTCCATTAAAAGAGCAGCAAGCCTCGCCTCAACTCGCTGCCTAAGGAATGTGCGCTTTTCTGCACGAGTCCACTGCACCATTTCTCTGCATAGGGTTATCTGGAGATCAGATGTTCCAGGTATCTTGGCAACAGAGTCAATTATTCCTCTCACAATTTTGGCAGTTTTAGCCTTAGGGATCAAAGCAAAGAAGGGTCTCAAATGAGTAAGAAGGCCACGCAGATCCTCAGCCCTGTTCTCTTGCCTGAGAAGGTCAGAGAGGTTTGTGATGGCCTGTTCTTTTATGCGCAGTGCTTCAGGGGAAGAAGATGGATTTTCAAGTACCCGATAGAGAATGGATATGGCAGCAGATGGGTCTTTAGCTTCTAAAGCCTGGGAGATGAACTCTGTTGTTGCTGGGAGATATGAAGAAGACATGGCTAGAACTGAGAAAAAATAAAACCTGCAAGACAAGAAAATCCATCTTCTTCTCATCAAGGACTAATGTAAATGAAGGCCTATAATATTTCTTGTGAAGAACTAATGTAAATGCTACAGGTTTATTTTCACTCCAATTCAAGCAGAGGCAGAACTGCCCTGCTTCTCTGGATATACAACATTTTCACCCCAATTGAAGCAGAATATTTCACTTGAGGAGGGCTGGCAATTATCGGAACAAGCGTTCCCTTGATTAAAGGAAATGCCCATTAAAGATTATCTGGTGCCTCCCCATTAAACAAGTTGCAGAAATGGCACATCAAAAATATCAAAACCAACTTCACAAAGCAAGTTTACAACCTGCCTTAATGAAACAAAATTATTGAAACAGCAAAACAGCTGCAAGCTCACCAAAGCCACATAAGAGCCAAATTCCACAACATGAATGAACCATTGGTAACCTCTAAAAGTATGTCAAATTCTATATTCCATGACACATATCCTTTACAAGTCTTCCCCATAATGACTCGCAGCAAAACACAACAATCATAACCATATTCACAGATATATGCTACATTGTAGGGTTAATTTCCATATGATGCCACTAAAGTTCCAACATAAGCCATGCATCGTTACGCAGCATACAATTGGAGAAAGCAAGTAAACAACACAAATCCCATCTAAGAATGAAATTAAATCATCCTTATTTCCCATAATCTGCAAAAACTGTGTATCATTTCCAACTATTGCATTTGGAATCCATTATATCAAGAAAACAGTTTCTTCGCTTTCATATTTCAATCCCATCATTTACAAGGCTACAGATCTGGCTTACACAAAAAGGCAAACAAAGAAATAGAACTCACAAACAGGCTAGGCTTCAAGAACGAAACAAATTGGTTTGTGAGATCTCATATTCAAAAGAAACCTTATGCCAGATCACCACTAGATCAAACCTTTCCCCCAATAACCAGGTGTAAATTTTTAGCAACTAGCCATGCTACACACCTTACCTAGCAGATTACAAAACCTATGGCAGAAGCTGAGCCACGGCTTATCCACATAACTACCAAAGTGCCAACAAGAAATGACAACATTTCTTCTACAAGAAGAAGAAACTGATTTTACTAAAATATTGAACAACTTCCATCTCCAAAAATCTAAATCATAAGAGTATTGGTCAATCAAAATTTAAATTGAACGAAATCGCAAGCATCTTCTGACATGAGATTCTACTGTTTCCTATGTCGAATACCGGCGGACTCTAAAAACAAACCAATCAGCCCATTCTCTATTTCTCCAACGGAATCAATTAACAAATAAATAGCCAAAAAGATTTTTTTTTTATTTTTTTAGAGGATTTTGACCTTGAAGAGAATAATGGGGGCAGCTCGAATCGGGGAGCCTAAACCTCAAATCTCAGCGAATGGATGGAAATTTACGAGAGACTGTCGGAGACGGCCAGGATGCTACCGGAGAAGATGAACAATGAGATATCCCGGTGGACGATCAAGTGTCGAGCGAATGAGAAACGCAGGAGGCAGACGGTGAGAAGATTGGGATTTTTGGGTTTCTTGAGATTTGAGTTACACTTTTAGGGTTTTTTTTTTTTTTCTTCCTTTCAGGTTACTCTTTTTTAAGTTCTAAAAATGACTTGCGAAGGTATATAGCTAAAAAAATAGAAATGGAAAACTGATAAATGAACGAAGGTTCAACCACCTCGACAATAAAATGATTTTTTAATAAATTTAAATCTTTTAACAAAAAAAAAGTATATGTAATGTATATAAAAGTTAACAAAATATACATAAAATTAAATAAAATAAAATATTCATAAAAATAATAAAAATACAAAAAAAACGATAATTTATAATATTATATTTTTTTTACTTAATTTTATGTATATTTTAATTTACTTGTCTGCCTAGTTTGTTAATATTTTTACATATTGTGTAACTTTTATCAAAACCTTAAATTTTTTTAAAATATAGTTTTTTTATTTTCATAAAATTTGCATCTTCCATTGCGTCGGAGTAATGGGACTCAAAAAAAATCATTCCAACATTCCATATAATCTTTTCTAATTAAAATAATATATCGAAAAATCTTCATAAGTTATTTTTTATTAAAGTTTTTTTACGTTTTCAAAAAATATTATTAAAAAAAAGGACAAATATTTTTATCTAATAATACCACGTTGAATCAGTACAAACTTTTTGGATTGACGTGGCTGCCCATGTTTACCCAAATTCACTTAGTAGAATCATACTCAGCAGCGTTATTCTCAGCACTAATGCGAATCCAACTCTTGACTCTCAGCACAGAAAAGTTTGACCAAAATGTGTTAAAAATTACAATGGTCTTTAATTAACCAGTAATTAATAACATGTGCCAATTTTACGCAGAGTCGCCATCTCCAGCCTTTCCATTGCTAGAGACAAAATCCAGCTTGTAGAGCACCGTGACCATGGTGGCAGAACACAAGAAGACCAGGACAGGCCCAAATATCCAAAGCAGAAGGGGCATTGCAGCATAAAAGAGCCGGTTGCCCACTGTGTTTAACAGGAAGCCCTTTTCCAGGAGATCAGAAACATGGTCTCTGGTTACTGTGGACGTAGGGTCTTGTGGGGTGTTGATGAGGAGATTGACCTGGTTGACTATCCTGATTGACTGGGAGTGGCAAAAGAACGAGGCCAGGAACATGGTCAAGAGTACCCCGTATTTCCATGTCACCATGAGTTCGCCGTGAGCCCCATAGACGGCATCGTTTAGTGGCTTCTTCACACTGTAGGTGCTGCTTATTATGGCTGCCAGCCCGGTGGAAAGGAGGATTGATGTAGTGGCCATCAGAGTTGATCCCATGATCAGGTTTCTAAGCGATTGGACGGCCAAGACGTTCTTCTTGTCCATGTCCTGCACCAATATTCACAATGTCCATGCGTTATCTAGCAGTGCACAAAAAGTTGACATAGTGCCGTAATATGACCAACCGGCAAATGGCATCCTCCCAAGTGGATGCACAAGCTCTGACCCGTTGATGGACTATGCTAGCCATGTTACATATTTCCAACACCATCAAAGATAGAGTATCTAAATAAATTGACCCAGCTTATCCTCTTTTGTGAAAGAACTATAGCAGTGTTCGCTAATCAGCAGCTGCTTTTAATTCGCTTCGATTATAAAAAAAAAAAAAAATCACTAAATTTCAAGCATTAATATCTTTTATCTAGACTTCAAATTGCTCCCATTGTCATCTGTATTAATAACATTGAGGATAACTAGGTAATAATTAATAAATAGTTTGTCTAAAGAATTCTCAAAATGACTTTATAAATCCTTTCCTAAAAAGATAAATAAAAATAATAATAATAAAAACAAACAATTTGCGCCCATGGGCAAATGCAAAATTTGACGCCTGTTTCCGCTTGAAATGGGTTTAGTAATCGGTCTCCTTCAAGTGTTACGTGGCAGTGCACAATGCTGGTAGATGTGTTCCCAAAGGGTAAAAAGTGGGAGGACAGGGCAATATGGACCGAGAAGAAAGGGGTTAAGGTGGTAGTGGATCCAATTTATTTAAAAATATATTTTTAAAAGTTAAAATTTTCTAAAAATATATAAAGTACAAATAAATAAAGTAAATATGTAAATAAATATTATACAATTTACCATTAGCCATTATAAAGTATATTTATATTTCATTGTACTTTATTTATTTCTATATCATATATTTTTTTAAAAAAAAAATTTAACCTTAAAAATATATATATATTTTTTAACAAGTGGGATTCACTGCACCTTAACCGCATCTCTACCCCCGTCCATTTGTCCTTGTCCATGTAACTAGGCTCTTTCTGAAATTGTTAAACAATTGAAAAATTTCATGCATACAAATTATTATTGTTAAAATTTCACTTAAATTTTTCAGAGGACGCTCAGTGATTTAAGATTTAAATTTTAATAGTCAAAATATCATATTTTAATTATAAGAAAATATACAATATTTATAATAAAAAAATTATCTCTATCATGTAATTTATAAACTAATGAGTCTTTCAATAAAAAAAAAATAATAATAACTAAAATTGGTGTGGCGATATTTGTGATTTGTCACCCACCTAATCTCCACCAACATGATCATTTGCGGGAAAAATATCCATCCGAGAGGTTTTCCTTACAAAGACGTACTTAATGTTAAACTAGGATGTTTGAAAACAACAAGCATAAGCTATTTGCCTGAGAGTCCATGGCGAGTAAAGTTAGATATAAGATAATTCTTTTGCTAATGGGAGAATAATCAGTTGCAGTTATTCAATTCACATGGAAGACATTCATATCCGGAACCTTTTCAAGTAGCGTGTTGTTGCACTTCTTACACTGGAAATGTGGAACAACCAAAGCGACTCTTTAAGAAAATAATTAAATAAGAAAGTGTAATTCAACCATTGTTTGTTCGTTGATTTTGGGACGTTAAATATACTAATTATCATTCAAAGTATGAGATTTCTAATAATACCAGAAAAATCTAAATTAACTGATGGATTGTGAAAATATGAAAGGTGGGCCGGTATACTAGCTAGTAGCTAGCTTAAACACGGGTTGATTAAGCAAAAGCGTGGCCGATTGCAATCAAATTAAGGACACGTAAACAGAAACCAGGAGGAAGTGCAAATAATTGACAGCGGATTGATGATTGGTACCTTCATCATGGAATACACCCAATAACGCCGGCCGCTGGCAGTGGTTCCGACAACGGTGGTGAGTGGTTGTGTTCGAAGCTTGTGCAATAACCAGGCATGATAGGCCATTGTAAGAAACAATCCTAGTGGCACTAATATCACGTCCAAATAGTAACTCCTCCATTCCATCTTTCTGTCTTCCTTTCTTTCTTCCTCTCTATGTCGCCAAGGCGTTAGCTTGGAAGAGTGTGTAGCTCTCTCTATCTGCCGATCCCTACATAGTCTTTCCTATATAAATAAGGGTGGTTTCCACCGAATATGGACTTGTTTAAAATGCGCGCACACTCAAATGGCAACGGCAGCAACAAGAAAGGCTATCTCCTAGCTTTAGTGATTGGACTGCACAATGGACTGGTTATGGTGGGAAATTTTTTGTCCCATTTGAAACTTTATTTCTCTTTCTTTTGTTTTATAATGTTTAGTTAGGAAAGATTTGAAATAATTAGTTTTCATGTCTGACTTGGCGCATAATATTAAAATGGAATAATTAGTAGACAAATGAAATGATGTTTTAAGGAAATATGGGCATTTAAAAAAATAAATAAAAATAAAAAATAAAAAATAGAGAAGAAGAACTTGGGACATAAGTTCAAGCGACAACCAAACCTTATTTTGATTGCTTTTGCTAATTCTCCAAACTGAACATATTCGAAGAGCAAACTCAGATTGACAATTTCATTATATGGCACCTACATTGTACATGTACAAGATTGTTGATTGATAACAGCTTTGGGGGGAAACAACAACAACTAATTAGCAGGAGAATGCATTTAACATGACTAACCCTTAATGCCATTTTGTGGGGGAAGCACCCACAGAATGTAATTGCATGTCCTCATTTCAAACACGAATCTTTAGAAAAATGACAAAAAGGTAAAAACGTTTTAAAGACAAGGTTGGGAAGATAAAAGACTATTCTGGTTCACGCTTATAAGCTATTAGATCAAAAGATTGAAAAAGCTGAGTGCCATTAAACAAGTTTTTGGTTAACTTACGTCCGCCTGGTCGGTTCCGGGAATTGAGACAAAATTGGCGAACACGACTTTCTCGAGAGAGTGTAAAGAACGTGTAATGCGCACCAAACTATGCAGCCGTTTCTTCTTCGCGGATATTTCGTTTCATTTTTTGGGGTGATAATGAGAGTTTTAGGAGTTCATCACGTATTTGATTTGCCTTACAACTCATTGCTCACAACATGTCTTATTATCTCTACGTGATAACAGTGACATACACGTAAACACAAGTGTAAGTGTGTACCGATAAGAATTTGATATGTAATCTATGATTGTGTTCAATTCCCCCCCCCCTTTTTTTTTTTTCAGACTCCTTTAATTAGATGCAGCTTTGATACGTTGATTTATATTCATTCGAGATTTTCTTTACACCACCCCTCAACATCCCATGGAAACTCAAAGATAAAAACAAAATACCATTATTCTCTTTTTTCTTAAAAAAAAAAAAAAAATATATATACATATATATATATATATATATATATATATATATATTTATTTATTTATTTAAAACCAACCACAAGGGTTAATCCAATGTTATTAGTGACTCAGTGAATTAGATCCAAAATATATCAATTCTTCAAAAGTTCAGATGAATCTTTGAGCTAGACTAATTTGGATGACCTGATGATTGAATTGATAGTCAAACCAGCTGACCCAGTGAGTGACTGGACATTGATTCAAATTAGTTTTTTTTTTTTTTAATTTAATTTATATTTTTATTTTTTATATTAAAATATTTTATTATTATTTTGTTTATAACATCTAAAAATATTAAATATAATTAATTTGTTAATTCAACCAATAACCCACTAATTTAATCTGTGACTCAATCCTTATCGGGACAAAGTTCAAACCGAAATTTGTAAGATTGTGTGAGACGGAAAATTGTTGAATATACAGCGAAATTGGGAATCACATATCTCCAATCACATATGTATTGTTGCTTTTGCAGAAAAATCTTTTCAATGCAAGAGAAATATAATATTAAAATCTAAAATATAACGCTGGAGCCTCTGTCAATTGCACGGCAAAAAGTGGCAACAGGAGGTTATAAAATCAAATCTTCCAGCTATATTCTCAAGAGCAACCATAAGAAATCTATTAAATAGATCAATATTGTACGAGAATGTCCAAGATCAAGAAATAAACCAACTAAGATGTCATCAAGAATAAATTCCGCATTTTTCTTCTCTAAAACCTAGCTCGAATATAAGATGCAAAAATCAGTAGGCTCTCAATACATTAATTTTCTTGGACACTGCATCTCGTAATAAATAAATAAATAAATAAAAATTTAAGATAAAATGCTGTGGAAGCAAATTCCAAATCATTGAAAGGTGGTCGATGGGTTAGGCTATTCACCAACTTGACCTGAAAAATTCATCTACCAGATTCTCAAATTCCATGCGTGTGAACTTCGCCTTGCTGCATATATGCATGCCCTTGCTTTGCTTTTCCTTGCTACAAAATGACGCAAACAAGGAAAAGGGCAATTCCCTTCTAGGTAAAGTGTATATATTACGCTTCCAAATCGAAAAAAGTAGCCAGAACTCACAGCCCTAATGGTGGACAAGACAACCAACCAACTGCTTCATAACTCCATTCTGGCAAAATATTTGCCAACAAATTATTAGTTCCAGGCATTTGAATTACTCACCTTTGGATTCTTTTCGTTTGTTCCAAACAATAGAAAAACATTTGCCAAAAAGCTTTCTTTTTTTTTTTTTTCGTTGTTCCAATTAATTTTCTCGATTTAGAAGATATATAGCGGAGTGTTGCGGAAAACATTGAAATTGTCTGTTGATGATTCGGGTAAAATAAAAAAAAAAAAATAGCCCCCTATCCTTTTCCTTTAAAAAGAAAAAAAAAAAAAAGAATAAGAAAAGACAGATTGATATTGAATGGCATTGTTCCCTGAAATTTTGTTTGGATACATGATTCGGGCAAAAAATTTTGTATTTTTGTGTTTAAGTCTCAGTGACCCTGTTCTTTGTTTTTTCATTTTTATTTTATTTTATTTTATTTTTCCCTTTTCAGACCTGAAACTAAAAAAAAAAAAGGGTTAGCTTAACATAAGTTTTTTGACTTTTACAATAATGCAGCCTGGTTCACTCAATGAAGAAGTTGACCTGCCGTTCAAAAATAATAAAAATAAAGTATCACCACCCCCAACAAAAGTTCGGAAGAAAATATGGCTTCTAAACATAGTGGATGACACTCTTTCGCACGTCGATGCTATCCCTACATTTTACAAAGAAGAATATCAAATAACAAAGCAAAAAACCACCACATCTCAAGGCGAACAGATACAAACTTTACTACGTGGCTATGGCTTCATTTTAAATTATCTTATGCAATCTCGATTAATAGTGCATAGTCAGCGATGCAAAATGCAAGTGGAATGCGTGTATAGAATTGTAGAAAAACAAAAAAAAAAACTGTGGTTGGCAAAAGCAAGAGTAATTCAAAGGCATGGAATCTGAAACACCAATGGGCTACAAATTAAGGCAGACTGCCTGTGGCTAAAGCTTTAAGTAATGGGGTATCTTCAGAAGTGGTCGGCTCCATTAGTCCTTCTTGTTTATAGTTTATGAGGTCCACATATGACCATTTTTTTGCAGGTCGAGTGTGTACCCACGTATACGACACTATGACCTAACAAATTTAAGGGGACAACACATTATCCTTCAGCTGACAAAATGAAACATACGTATTATGTAAGATATCCACTCTTGTTATTAATTTGACAGACATTTTTACCCTTATTGTTAGGGGACACGGCTTACCTGTACGGATATTTGCATGCGCGCACACCAGATACACGGTTCTAAATATTTGAACCAAAAAGCATTTAATTTGTTTTAAATCTTTTTTAAGATACTCGTTAAATTTTGAGTTATATAATGGAATAATTTTTGTATTTTTATATATCTTGAGTAAATTTTATATTTTTAATTACTAAATATTTTTTAAAGATGAATTTTTAAAATTAGAAGTTACCACCAATTCTTGAAGATTTTACTTTATTAATATATATTCAGACTATTATTATTTTTTCTTTTTGCAACTTTATTCTTTCTGTATATATTAGATTTTATATTGAAAATAATTAAAAATCTAAGAATTAGATCATAAGAGTAAGGATGGATTGTCAATTGTTTTAGTATTGGAACGCAAAACAAATCAAATCAAATATAAGAAAAAAGAAATAGAATGGAAATTACATATAGATAATTGCCACGTCGGGTTAAATTTTATTTGGTAACTTAATTAAGTACATTGGATGCCCCATGCGGTAGACCAAAAAACATACTAGATAAAAATTAATTTTTAATGTTTACAGCCAATTAAGCCAAAAAAAAAAAAAAAGAAATGGCAGGACTCAGAACTAGCACATCAAATTTTAATTGAATTCTTCTTTTAACCATAACTCATTGCCCCTTTTGAGATGCGTTGGTTTAGAAGAGTTTCATGTCCCTGGACAGTGGTTATACCAGGATGGGACCCAGGTTTGGCTCTAAGTCAATGGTCATACAAAAGGATAATTTATGCATGATATATTAGGAGTCTGACATGAATGAAAAGGCAGCATTTTTTTTTTTTTTAGGACAACAAAAAGAAGATAATCAATTTACTTTCTAATTCATTTTTGTTTCAATTTTTTTCTTGGAACATTGAAGCAAGGGACTGAACGACAGATCAGGATTGGGCTTGTACAAGGTTCAAGGCCGAACCTTAGGATAGTCTTTGGGCTCTAAAGGTTTATCCGTATCATCACAAACGGTTAAATGCATAATATCCAACAAAAACTTGGGCCTCACAGGTCTAGACTCAAATGCATCGCAAATGCAATTGTCTAGGAATGAACTTTGTATCAAATTAAAAAAATAAAAAATAAAAAATAAAAAATAAGGGTTCAATTCATACCTCTTTTATTTTTTATTTTTTACTTTATATATATATAAAAATTATATGACCATTTTTACGTTAAAAAAAAAGGACGATTTTGTAATTGGCTTACTCAAGTCTCAGCCTTCTGCTGTATCAGAGAAGAAAAAGGTAAACTCTTACTGAACCACTTCTGCATCGCATCAATCCCCATAATTAAGAGACCAACAATGATGTTACTTAAAAATCAATTGAACTCTAAAGAAGACACTCCAGATTATAAGTCACAAATATTTATCTTAGAGGCCTTCAATATGAATCTTTGGAGAAAGGTTGAGGGATTTATAAGATAAAGGTAAGTTCTTTCTTTGGTTCATCACGAGGTTGATTGAGAGCTATGAGATTTTATTTTTTTTTTAATTTTGTAAGTTTTATATTTTTATTTTAAGATTGAAATTTAAAATTTTTAAAATAAAATTTAAATTCTTTCTAATTTTTTAGTTAAAAATAAATTATTTAAAAAATAAAAAATATTACTAAATAATTAAAATTATATTATTATGAAATATCATTTGAAAATCAATCTAATATTAAAGTTAATAAAAAGAAAAATATATATATTCACTCATATTTGAATCAAATTATTTTAAATTTTAAATTATTTATTTTTAAAATATTTTAAATTATAATTTTATCAATTTTAAATTTTAAACATTTCAATTTTATTGTATCTCAAATTGTTTAAATCTTATATCATTTAAATTTTATATATTTCAAGTATCAAGTCATTAGATTTCAAATTAATTCATAAATATATATGTAAAAATTTGAATTTATAAAATTTAAATATTTTAAGTTTTAATCAATTAAGTTTAAATTCATTTTAATTTCAAATTATTTCAATTTCAGTTAATTCAAACCATATGCCTTTGACATTTTTAGTCAACACATGTTGGGTGGAAAAGAATTTTGCGAAAGTTAAAGTCAAGTTATTTTGGCCTCGTCAATTTTGACAGCATCTAATACTCAACGCGAATTTGCTAGCGGATTTAGCACTGGCGGAGCTTTTAATACACGTGAGGTGTTTTTCAGCTTCTGGTTGCATCAAGGTACAGCAAAGCTCCGACCGACATTTACTAGTTTACGCTACTTACACTCCAAAACATGCATCAGAAAAGGGTAAAAGAAAAATAATTGCTGCATCCATGGTTGGCTGAAAATTTACAGCCTTTCAGCGAGAAGCAAGAGTTTAACGGTATGTAGCTTCATTTTGTGAACGAAATTTGTCCAAGCAGCAGTCGCCTTCAGGATGCATCCTATGCATTGTTCTAAAACGCTAGCAGTTAGAATAGTAATCACTTCACAGATCAGAGAATATTGATAATAACTATTAAAGAATTCTATCATTCCTCAACTGATCAACGAACACCCTCGGATTTGCCTTCCCATAAAGAAGCCATGGAGCCCCATTTACAAGCACAGAAAGGGTCATAAGCCTTCAGGTCATGGCCTATCTCTACAGCAACCAAAAACTTAACGAAACGTAATTAGCTGCATTCCACAATCAATGACGGGGGACAACTTTACTGGGTCAGGTTCAAACCCATTTACTTCCACAGAGACATAGAACTGATCAGGAATCAGTGATTCAACCCCCAGCATCCCTCTTAATATGAACATCACACTGACGCCTCTCAAAGAAAATATTCTGAGAGTAAATTACATCAAAGGAGAAAGAAAGAAACCTGAATGCAGCGCCTTTGAAACAATCGGATTGAACTCCAAGGAAAGAAGCTGAAATATTCTTAGCTCCTCTTCGATCAACATTGGGAATTGGAATAGATGGCTCAAAAGCATAAATCCTCACCATCACTGTAATTGGGAAAGGTAACACATTTGAAGACTTTGCACTTTGAACAGAGGACATATCCAACCTGCATCAAATATTGAACATGGAATGAGTATTCTTGCTTTGACCAAATATGAAGATTTGGACTAATGGAATTATGTATGACAAAAGGAATCTACGGTACATTCATCCAAATCTCGGTCAATACCAGCCACTGCAGACATAGCACAAATAAGAAAACATGGTTGCAACTATTGCATAATCATAAACATTATTATAAGAGGACAAGACAACAAGGATCCTATTGCACTTGAACTAATTCTTCCTTCTCTTTATGAGGAACAAAGCCTTTTTCTGTAAGATAATATCAAAATCATGAACCAAAATAGCAGACATCATACATTAGAAAAAAATATCCACAACAGAAGTAAGGGCACTGGAGGGGCGTGTCAAAGAAGATTCAGATCTGAACTTTCACAACATCATTCACAATTAGCATTAGTTGGGCTACTTACAGCTCTGCAGGAGGGGCATCGTCTGTAAATCCGCTTGTTTTCAGCTTTAACATTGGTTTTTTGTCCATTACAAAAATCACAAAGCAACCAACCTTTTCCGTTGCAAGGTTCACAGATGATCCCTGGTTCAACCTTCAAAACAACTATATCAGCATAAGAATAGGGATTAGCTTTGAAGATTAATGACATGCAGCAGAGTTGTTCAAGAGTATTCAATATGCTTCGTGTCTCAGAGCATTCTTAGTCTTGTTAACAATTAAAAACAACAAAGACCAACAGCTAGGAGTAGTAAAAAATTAAAAAAAAAAAAAAAAAACACACAAACTCTCATCCATAACTCAATCAAATATCTTAGCAGGTTTCTTCTCACGGCAAGGGCCACTAATGGCTTGTAATCCACACAAAATGCAAGGACAGAATGGAAGATGATGACCCCGTATGCTGCTTTTAAACTGTAAGAGCAGGAACACTCACTAGAAAGCATGGGAACTTGCTAAAGGTGTCGTTATAATTTCAAAAGCTCTCGTGTCCTAAATTAGCTTCACTCTACCCGCTAAACAGTATTAATTGACGCCCATTTTGAATAGCCAAAACCTCCTGAGAATGGGCCAACCTACTGGACTTTTGAACCCGATGCCTTCAATGCAATCGTCAATGCAAAAGGACCCGTCAAATACTTTCATTGGTTTTGAATTATCGTTCATAACCAGTTATTGACAAATAACAAGAGACTTCCCCATATTTAACAATTTGACGACAATTACTAGTCATTTTCAACGGAGAAAGCCGGAAAAATGAGTCAGAATTATCTAAAATCTGTACAGGTTGATGAAGCTGAGAAACTATGAGGAGTTGTAGCATTAATGTCAAATGAAACTTCGAAGGGAGACAAAAACACCTTGTCTTGTTGAACTTGTGGGAGAGGAGCGCAGCGCACTGGGTTCGAGAACTGTCTTCTCGTTCTTGTACCGTTTGGTGACCACGGCATTATTTTCGGACAATTTATCTTTGGCGGTAGTACTGCAAACGCTGCCATCTTACAATTGGATTATGGAATCTCGCTTTCGTTCCCAATTCGACGCCTCCACGCCCCACTCTCCTCAATTATTTATCATCCACTTTCGCAGAAAATTAAATAAATAAATCGCCACCAACCCCAGACACCCAACAGGCCACCACAAGTTTTAGAACACGTGGCTCGCACCACTGAGCACTTCAGTAGACTCGAACAAAAGTGACCAAAACAAATGATGCCTCGGTTACTTTGAATTACGAAACTGCCACTCCACCCCTCTCAATCTCTACAGTTTCGAAACTTAATTTCGGTCAGTAATCACAATCAAGCCGAGCCGGCCACGCCCAGTAGGCCAGGGATGAAGATGGCGAAAGTGGGCAGGGCCAAAGTCTCTATCTTCTTAGCTATCTGCTTGCCGGTGTTACTACTATTTCAGTCCCTCGGTGGGCTCTCGGTTCCGTCTCTCAGTTTCGATTCATGCGACCCTTCAAATCAGCGGAACCCACGAACCCTCCGATCAGATCAAATAACAGTTCTCATCAACGGCTACTCCGAGTCCCGATTTCCTCTCCTACAGTCAATCGCTGCCGCGTACTCCGCCTCGCCACTGGTGTCCTCCGTGCTCGTCCTCTGGGGAAACCCCGCTACGCCAGCCCCAACACTGGCCCGTTTGGCACAAAGCCTCAGTCTATCCATCTTAGGCCCCGCAACCGTCTCTCTCGTCCGCCAACCATCAAGCAGCCTCAACGCCCGCTTTCTTCCTAGATCATCCATTGGGACCCACGCCGTCTTGATCTGCGACGACGACGTCGAGGTCGATCCCAAATCCTTCGCATTCGCTTTTAGAGTATGGAGTTCAAATCCTGACCGCCTGGTTGGCTTCTTTTCCAGATCGCACGACCTTGATCTGCCAGCAAGGAAGTGGATTTACACGGTGCATCCGGACAGGTACTCAATTGTCCTCACCAAGTTCATGATTTTAAAAAGCCAGTATTTGTTCCAGTATAGCTGCCAAGGTGGGCCTTGGATGAAAGAACTGAGGGCGATCGTGGATCAGATGCAAAATTGCGAAGATATATTGATGAATTTTGTGGTTGCTGATCAGGTAAACGTCGGACCCATGTTAGTGGGAGCTGAGAGGGTCAGAGATTGGGGAGATCCTCGCAACGATGATGATAACAGGAGTAGTAGCGGAGATGGTGGACGACGACGCAATGGACGGCTACAATTCAAGGATGGCGAGGGGAAGAGTTTAAGAGAGGTGGGTTTGAGTAGCAGGAGAGCGGAGCACAGGAAGATGAGAGGAGATTGTATAACGCAGTTCCACAAGGTGTTGGGAAGAATGCCATTGAGATATAGTTGTGGAAAGTTAGTTAATTCAGTTGGTGAACAAGCACTCTGCATGAAAGGAGGCAAGCTAGCCTTGTGCGACAAAAATATTTGACAAGACACAACCCAATGATTTTTACCGATGCTTCTATAGAGTGAACCGATTGCAAACATGTTTGACATTCTTTTAAAAAGAAAAAAAAAATGAAAATCATGCAGAGCTCTAAAATTTAGTAACGTTAACCTCGAATGTTTGTCTCCAGGGTTGATGTAAAGACCGAACTGGTTTATGTTCCTCATTGCCATATTCGAATTTTAGGATAGCTGGCAATTTGCATCTGCTTACAGCACTGGGTTGGCATGCAATCTTCTCCCTAAACGTCGATGAGAGAGGCATTCAGTTCGATTTTCACAATTAAACTCCATACAATAGATTTTTCCCTCAACAATAATGTTGAATGCTATCAAGTCAATATATTTAAATATGAAAAGGCTCAATACGAATGTGGATTACAGTAATCAAATACTGATGATTCAGAAATAATGTTCAACCGTAGAGCAGTTCAACAAGCAAAAACAATGCAATCTGATAGCTTGCCTTCTTACTTATTTGTTTTCCGTGACTATGTGGCCATGTCAAATGATAACCTTGAAGCTCCATGACAGAGAGAAGGGCGATAAAACATTAACCTCTTAACGTAGTCCACATAACAGATAGACAGAATGCGATAACCAAGAATTTTTCTTGGAAGAACAGATAGAATGGTAACAGAACAAACAATATTTCCTGCATCTTCAACCAGCTCAGCCATCTGTTCTGACCCTGCTCATCTCGTATTACAGCCTACGAAAATTAGATCAGATAACACAGAAAATTTTCCAAAAATATAAAATTAGGTGACTGAAAAAGAAAATTTGACTTGAGTTTTGTGAACGTGGTTCTCAAATGCAATTGAAGTAACATTGCAAGGGCAAACGCAAGAAAAAAGAGAACGCTTAAGAAAAAGGAATAAAACAGGAAAGGACGGATGCAAAGTGCCCAACAAAATGCAGCCGTTCTGTCCATAGTAGTTTTAAAAATCAAACGAAAAAATCGGTAGGCTGTGTTAAAAATAATTAATAAAATAATATAATACTTTAATAAATATAAATTTTTTTAAAAATTATATTTAAAATATATTAGATATTATCTTTTAAAATAATTTTTATTTTTATAAATAAATTATATCAATATAATAAATTATAATAATTATATTTTTTAAATATGACAAACTTTTATATTAGCACACATTTAAATAATTAAATATAAAATAATTTAATTTAATTTTTTTTTTACATAACCTCCCCTCCCCTCAAAAAAAGGCGAATCGTTGGATTCATGTTAATAATCAATTAAAATGTTAGTAAAAGCATTAATACATCTTGCATTGCCATTACAAGACACATGAACAGTAGTCCTTGTGAAATTGTACTTTTACCTTATCTTCTCGATTGACTTATCTCAAAGTGAGAAAGGCAAAAATAAAAAAAAATAAAAATAAAAATAAAAAGTAAGTAAATAAAATAATAGAATAAAAAGATATCATTTGTGATTTTTTTTTTTTTTAAACATCAAGAAGTTATGTGTAGAATAAATTGATCCTAAAAATTATTAAAAATTAAATAATAAAATAAAATAATATTAAAATAAAAATAAATTAATAAAAATTATATTTAAAATATATTAACTATTATTTTTAATAATAATTTTTATTTTTATAAATAAATTGTTTTAATATAATAATAATTATTAAATATATTAAATTTTTTTAAAAATTTTTAATTAATTTTATAATAAATTTTAAATTATTAAAAATAATATATTTTAATTATAAAAAATATTAATTTATATTAATTATAATTTAATAATTTATAAAATAAAATAATATTAAATATATTTTTTATAATAATTAATTTTTATTTAATAAATAAATTAAATATGTTAAAATATATTAATTTTTAACAACCCAACCACAAAACTGATTTTATTTACTTAAAAAATTAGATAAGAATAAAAGCTGGAAAAAAAATCACGCCACTCGATAGACTCGAACAATCCGCCTAAATGGTAAAATTGTGAATAAGACAAATTTTAATTAAAAATATTTTTTTAAAAAAGGTACACATATGATTATAATATTTTATTAAAGATACTTAAATTTGATTTTAATGACGTTCTATTTGTTTTTATATAATACAAAGTATTAATTATTTATTTTTGACAAAAAGCAATCGAATGGGGTAGAACCTTTTTCCGAAACGGAGTTGGGCTCTCGTGCTGTCCCCAGAAGTGAAATTGAAATTGCTAACTCGAATAAAAACATAAAAAAGAGTGCGAGAATGGCAATCTTGTAAATGGCATTCTCTTCATCGACGACGGGTAATGGGACAGCCAGTTAAAGAAACTGCCAGAGACGCGAGAAATAAAAATACAATATACAATCTGCAGAAAAGGAAAGGAAACTAGTAAATTCGAGAGAGAGCCCGAGAGAATTTCTGTAGAAAGAGGGAAACAGAAGCTGCTTTGTGTAATTGGTTTTTGTTAATTAGCAAGTTCTTAGGGTTTTTGTTTTTAAAATTTTTTTGAGGGCTGACAGAGGTGATGAAGATCTCCATGAAGCGCAAGGAATTTGAAGATAATTCCGAAGATATCTCTGTTAATTCTGTGTCATTTCCATCCAGGAAATCCAGGAGGCTGGTACGCTTATTTTCGCTTACTCTATCTATCCATTATCGTTTGATTGAGCAGCGTAGCTAATGTGCTTGTGTTTGTTAGCTGTTGTACAATCTCCGACTCTCTTATTATCAGTTTTATGTTGGTTCTCAATGTACTAATGAGTAGCCTGAGGTTGTTTATCAAGTGGCATTTTCATTTGGGATTTGCTTGGGTTTTGAGTTAAACGTTTTTCTTGTTTTAATTTTTGTAGGATGGTGAGTTGACTCCATTTATGCAAGAGGAATCAAGAGCTGGAATCCTAGAGGCAATGCAGGGAGATTTAGATTTCACGAATAATGGCAATGTGATGGAAACAAATACTTCTGCGACTGATGCAATGCATTTGGTTGATAATTGGGACGAGAAGGCAATTGTGCTCTATCAGCATCCTGACGCACCCTTTCTTAAGAGTCCAAGCTCGCCTGAATTTTCCATCATTTTGAATTCTGATTTGATACCGGGACTAAAAGGTAAGTTTGAAGATCCAAGTGTTTCATTATGTTCTTGGCGTTTATTTTGATTGTGGACCTATTTTACTTTACTGTTTGGATATGTTGTATCATATGGCTTTGTGCATGTCAGATGTGTTTACAACCTGCTTTGTTTATTGCAACCTAAAGTGGTTTGTCAATCTTATTTCTACATGTCTTGTGCTCTGTGGTATTCAACTAGGAATTGCAATCCCAAAAAGGAAAAATGGTTTGCTTTCTTCTGTTGGTTACTTTGAGTCCCATTCAGAGAATGGAATAGTTAGTACATGTTGCTGGTAGTTTCTGTACTCTATTAACCATAACATCTACATGAGCATAGGTGCATGTGCCTATGCACTTGTGTGTGTTCATTCTCATGGTTGCACGGTGGTTATATCTTTTAAATGAGGCTTGTGATGTCTTTTATTGGGTCCTGAGATGAATGATTGTGAGGGATGGTGGAATTAAACATGGAGGGAGTGAAAAAGACTTGAGTGGCTTACTTGGGAGCTGGAAGCATTAAAAATTTTCATGGATCTGTGGTGTATCTGAGTGCTTCTATCCTTAGCTGAGAGCAAATAGAAACCACTTGTCACAGAGTACTGGAAAAGATAGCACACCATTTGATAGGCTGAGTCACATGATTTAGGATTTTAGTGCAGCTCCTTGAGGATCTTGTCGAATGATCAGTGGCTGACTTCTCTTTAGTTGATCATTCAACTCTTGTCTATGCATATTTTGGTGAATTGGATTTAGCATATGATGATTGTTGGATGTTCCTAATCAGAATGCAAATCAGCACAAGAATATTTCACAGCACTGAATGCTTTGCTTGTTTTAACCATTTCCTCATGCTATATGGTCATAAACCATGTCCTGTTTCCATGACATTATAAGTCCCTTTCCTAATCTTTATAATCAAACTAATCCATCAATATTGTAAACTTCTGGCAACAAAGTTTTCAAAACCTGGTGGGGTTACCCTGTGTCTTGTTCAATTCTAGGTCTGGTTAAGCTGCAAACCTTGGGAGTGCTATCCTTCAAAAGGTTAAGGTGGTCAAGCATCTAATCCCTATCCCGCCAGAATGGCGTTACTTGCTGGAGTCTCTGTCCTCTGCTTTCTGGCATGGTCTCTAGTTTTTAATGACAATCAGGTTTGTTTATGGGTCATGACAATCTTAACACAGGAAATACTCTTTTAGAGCAATGTGCATAGGAAACTCAATGTGCACTAAAATATTTCTTCTAAGGACATTTTCCAGGAGTAGCTGTTTCATTTGATTGTTCACTCTGTAGTTGAAATTGGGGGCAACCTAACAAAAGAGTATGTACATTGAAGCTCTAAATTAACACTTTATGCCATTGGTGGCCACACCATTTGCATCTTGTTTCCATTTTTTTTTTTATTCTTTTTACATATTTTATTATCATCTATATTTATATGGATACAGAGTAATCCAACAACACAAAATTGATTACGCTTGCATAACTATAGCTTTCCCTTTGCTCTCTGGTAGATTATTTACTCCGGCCAGGAGAGTTGAAGATAAGCAAATTAATGGAGAATGAAGTAAGTAGGAACAAAACTGGAAAAGGAAATGATTGCTTGGCTGTTGTTCCATGGAATGCATCTCAGCATCATGTTGGCATTCCAACAGACGGACGTCAAATGGTATTTTTAGAGCCAATGGAAGCAGAAGAGACAGAAGCTGAAATGATGGACACAGATGAAAATACCAGTAATCCATGGAAAGCTTTTGAGTTGGGTGGAATCATCGGATCTGACGGATTACAACACTGGCAACAGCAGCAACAACACTGTTTGGCACCTGAACTCCTCTAGAATACAAGTAAATATACTCCTGTTATGTGGTAACGAGTTGGTGAAGTGGGTTTATGACTGATTGTATAGCTCGCCTTAATGATTGGGATTTGCAAAGGTTAGGAACTTTCCCACATCTGTGTGGACTGTACGTTTGATCAAGTGTGCCCATCATGAGGGTATTTATGTACATAATGGCGTAATAGATTCAATGAACTCGAAATCGTTGGCTAACACATTGACATTTTGGGGATTACTTTCAGATTGTACGTCTGTTGCATTGTGACACTGCATGTTCCAAGTTGACATATTTTGCTGCACTGCACTTTGCTTGGCTGGTCGTCCACATCCTAACGTTACTTACGGAATGTAAATTCTGACGAGAACTCAGAAGCAGTGTTATCATAGCTGGTCTGGACTGTAACTCAATTATTAAACCGAGTCGAGTTTGTGAAAAATAAAACTAATTGGACATTTGAACTGGAAAAACTCGGATTGCCTCGTCGAGTTTTTTCTTATCTAAACCCGTCAGCCCAATCAAAATGGACCAAATTGACTTGTAATTAAAATAATGTGTCTACAAAGTTACAATGAGACTTTTGCCCTTCTCTTAATCAATTGTTACAAATTTTGTTTCAAAATTAATGATATTATATGTTAATTACATTAATTAAAATTTCAAATTTAATCTCATTTAAGTTGAATTAATATTTAACTATTGGTTTAGAATTTAATTTGCATTAAATACACTAGCTAATTAATTTATGACTTTTTAATTACCATAATATATGATTTAAATTGATATTAAATAAATTTATATATGTTAGTTAAATTTTTTTATTTTTACATTAATTAATATTCTAATTTAATATCATTTATATATTTTTCAAATCAATATTCAACCATTAGTTGATATTTAATTTACATTAAATACACCAGCTAATCAATATACAATATTCTCTTGATTTTTCTCTCTCATATCATTAATATGTATGAAATAATTGCTCAAAATTTCTTAATTAAGGAATTTGATTTCCTTAAATATATCAATTTTTAGTATGTGATATTCATGTCTATAATATCTTCAAGATGACATCAAATTTAGGGTTTTGACTAGATTATTTGGTCATTTACTCACATATAATAAGAAGAGAAATAAAAAACTATAGGCCTATAATGTGTATATCATTAGATTAGTATCAATTATTATATAACATTTGGTAATACTACAAAATTATTTTAGATATTTATTTCATCAGATCAGATCAGATGAATCACTGACTTATAATTGAATCAATGATCTAATAATTTAATCTCTTATCCGATCAGACGTTTGGCCGAGTTTAATAATAACTATGCTCGGAAGGATGCTGCACAACATATCCATCCCTGCTCTAAACAGTAGCCCGGTTCTATCGGAGTCAATCCCCAGACCGGATAAGAGTCATGGTACAGTTGTAGATACAATGGGGAAGTCAACTTGAGTCTAAAGTGTCTAACTTAGAGCCACCTTTCAGCCAGGTAGGTTGTTCCCGCTATGATTTGTCCGATTCACTAAAAGAATTAGACACATATTAAAAATTAAACACAGTATTTCATAAAAAAAAAAATTATGATTTAATTATAAAAATTTAAGGTTACTTATTTATTTTTGTATATTCCATTTATTCTCACGTTTTATTTTCCTTTCAACTTCGCTCCAGGATATGAGGGATTTCGGGGGGAACGAAGATTGGCACCATGCCTATCTTTATTGTTTTTCTCGTTTCTTTTCTGGTTACGCTTTGGATAAGTGGAGAGAAATTATTGAACGATTCCAAAAAATACGTATATAGATATCAGCATCAGCGTCAAAATATCCGTTACCGATAGTATTAAAGAGGCTCCTTAGCTAATTGAAACAAGTTTGAAAAACCCACGCAACCAAATAGGCACGTCGTTCGTCCTTATCCACCACGGCAATTGCGTGCAACCCGAATCTGACTATAATTTCAATTTCTGTTTCTGTTGGAAAATGAAAGAAGAGAAACATAACAGAGGCCCAGTCAGCATGCGATAGGCATAGGAAAAGAAGCCCTCGCGACCTCCTTCCTATAAATAAGGAATAAGGATTGAGGAGTGATCATCATCAAAAGAATTTCAATTTCCCCGTCTGGTCCTTTTCACATTGCTAACAAACAGCGACGCTGATTAAAATGAGGACGGAAGAGAGCGAAGGAGCGTCGGCGCCGAGGAGGCACCTGGTGTTCGCTTACTATGTCACTGGTCACGGTTTCGGCCATGCCACTCGTGTCGTCGAGGTCTCTCCATGGCGACTTCTCTCTCTTTCTCTCTATTGATTTTTGCATCCATCGAAGTCTTTTACTCCTTGATAGCTCTGTTCTAATTGCGATGATTTAATGCTTTTGCTCAAAATTTGAATCGCCTTGGATCGACTTATTTAAAATGGCTGGTACTAGTATCTTTTCAATGTAGTGCTGCTTTTTATTTTATTTTATTTTTTTTGGGTGAAGTGGTTGCATTTGATTTGAAGAAAATGATCCTGTGCTTAGTATCGTAGGATGAACTATTGGCAATTTGAATTGAGAGATGAGCGGTACTCAAAAGGAGTCTGATGCTATGGCGCAGGTTGCTAGGAACCTAATTCTGGCTGGACATGATGTCCATTTGGTCACTGGTGCACCCGACTTCGTGTTCACTTCCGAGATCAAGTCTCCTCGCCTCTTCATTCGCAAGGTAACCTCACCTTCTATTTTCGCTTTGCTTCCTTTTTTATGAATAGCAGCTCCCTGATAACTTACTGTGTTTTGTGCCCTTATGTTGATCCCCAGGTCCTATTGGACTGTGGAGCAGTTCAAGCAGATGCATTGACTGTGGACCGTCTTGCTTCTTTGGAGAAGGTTTATAAGCTTTTCCTAAATCTCTTTTAGCTTTGATAGTCCCTTTTTTTTTGTTAAAAAAATTTCCATGGAGTTGATGGCCAAAATCCGGTTCTCAGCATCTTTTCACATAGATTGTACATGCTTGGCATGCCTGATTTTTTCTCCCTATTTCTGAGTCTTTAGAAGAGTCATTTCTTATTCTACTTGAACGTTTTCTGTTTTGGTGGAGCGAATATCAGTATTTGGAGACAGCTGTCAAACCTCGGGAATCTATTTTGGCAACAGAAGTGGAGTGGCTTAACTCCATCAAAGCTGACCTAGTGGTATTTCTCATGTGCTTCTTTTCCTATTTGACTTTATCCCTTGTTTGCTACATCAAATGGATTGATGACCTTCTTTTACGCTTTTGGCATAAGTAGGTTTCAGATGCTGTTTCAGTCGCATGCCGTGCTGCAGCTGATGCTGGGAATCCGATCCGTTTGTGTCACCAACTTCAGGTTGACTTATTATCATTAGCATTCTGTTCTCTTGATCTCTAAACCTCCATAATTTCTGTTGTTGACTTTGAGTTATTTTGAATAACTGTTAACATTTTCCCACAAAGGAGCATACTGATGTGGAGCACATACTTTGTACCATGGATATGGTACTATAGGGATATAGTATCATGTGAACTGATTTTTATTATTTATTTATTTGTTTGTTTGTTTATTTTTTTTGCAGTTGGGACTTTATATATGCAGAATATGTCATGGCAGCTGGTAATCAACATCGTTCAACCGTCTGGCAGGTGACCCGATGCTTTCTGTTTATGGAATCATTTCTCCTTTGGCTCGTGGTTGTCCAAAAATTCTCATAAAAAAAAGTACTAAGATCCAGCTTAGTCATATAGAGCGCATGAAAGTCTCTGTACAGTTATTGTCTATGCAAAATATTCTCATAAAAAAATACTAATGACTCTAGCCTTGGGAAATGAGGTTTGTATAGAATTTGAGGTGGTAGTTCTTGTCATTGAAATTTTTGCCTGCTCTTTGCCTTCATTGGAGTGAGTGCTGCTTATCCTGCTGTATTTTTTCTTATTCTCTGCATTCTTTAAAAAATCCAGATAGCAGAAGACTATTCTCACTGCGAGTTCCTAATCCGTCTTCCAGGATATTGCCCAAGTATGTTAGTTCATAGACAGCTCTAAATAGAAGGCTTCTTTGCACCTTTTTCTTTCTACCTTTTATGCATCAAAGCATTTAGTTGATGGGTCTGTAAATGTCGAGTCTTCTATTGCAGTGCCTGCCTTCCGTGATGTTGTTGATGTGCCTCTGGTTGTCAGGAGGTTGCATAAATCTCGCAAAGAGGTTTGGCACCTGGAACATTGTTGATTCCCATCCCTTTAATCATTTAAATCTTGTTTTAGGTAGTTATTTTTCCTAATTCTTATTGAAGGTGAGGAAGGAACTGGGTGTCAGGTGATGATGTGAAGTTGGTAATCCTTAACTTTGGCGGACAGGTTAGAATACTGTGCTTGTTCTAAATCTAATATTTTGGTACAGATTCTGTTAACTTCAACTTTCTTTTGAAGTTTGATACACTTATTATTGTGGTGTTGATCTCTGATATGCATTATCATTATCTGCTCTTCAAATGAATTCTATGACACAATTTTTGTGGTTCAAACTTCTTTATACTGCATGCAGCCATCAGGCTGGAAACTGAAGGAGGATTACCTGCCTTCTGGTTGGCTCTGCTTGGTATCTTTCTTACCTTCTTTACCTCTTTATTCTGTTTATATTTAGCTTAATAATTAATGATGAAGTGTACTCGGCTTTTTTTTCCTTTTTCAGGTTTGTGGTGCTTCCAATAGTGAGGAGCTTCCCCCAAATTTCATTAAACTTGCAAAAGATGCCTACACACCTGATCTTATTGCAGCATCTGACTGTATGCTTGGTCTGTACTTAATGTTGCATTAGCTGAACTAGATCAATCACTCAAAAAGCTAAAATCTCACGAGTTCCATGATTCCAGGAAAAATTGGGTATGGCACTGTCAGTGAAGCCTTGGCATACAAGTTACCATTTGTCTTTGTACGAAGAGATTATTTCAATGAAGAACCCTTTTTGAGAAATATGCTTGAGGTGGAATCAATTTTTTTGCTTCATAATCACACTTGTCTTCTCCTCTTCTCCAATTTTACTTCCTCTTCCCTTCTTTATGCTTTCAACCCCATCCCTTGCACCCCCTCCCAAAAAAAGATCTTTTTGGTCCTGATACCATTGAGATATTATACCTTGAAACAGCATTACCAGAGTGGTGTTGAGATGATTAGGAGGGACTTACTCACAGGTCACTGGGAGCCTTATCTTGAACGTGCAATCAGTTTGAAACCTTGCTACGGAGGGGGCATAAATGGTGGCGAGGTACTATCTTTCCTTTCATGTTCGATTCTTGCACATAACATTTGAAGGATGAAAATGATTATTTTGATATCCTTACTCTTTTGTCAGTGATAACACAATTGTATGGCTAACATAAAATACCCACCAAATACTCAATAATATACTGGGTTATCTATGAATTACCTTTAGAGTAGAAGGATGCCATGCATTTTCTTGTAAGCTTTTAGTTGATTTTTATTTATTTATTTATTTTATTTTAGATGGATAACTTGCTTCCTGATAGAATGTTAAAATTTTAGGTTGCAGCTCGCATCTTGCAAGAAACAGCAATTGGAAAGAACTACACTTCAGATAAGGTAAACAAGCTTATTATGTTGAGCTCTCCCTGCTTCGGGATCATATGATCTTTGTTAATCCTGTTGGAGAGATTCTGGTCTGAATTCAATGTCAAAAATATGTAGAGAAGTCTTATAAACAACCAATCATTTAGGTTGCTCCACATTGGTGTTGCCAAGAAGAAGTACTAAGGGAAAAAAAAAAAATACAAATTCTAGATGTATATGGCGATGGTGTGCTGCATAATGCTATAATGCTGTCATTTTAAGAGTAAATGGATCAACTTTTTGCAAGTTCCATTACATAGTATTTGTGTTCTCCAATTTTCCATTCACAATTCTGTTTGGGAGTCCTATTTTACACCTGTCTTGGTTCATGCTATATGAGAATCACATCTGAACAAGTTGCTTTATTTCATCCTTTATAGTTTCTCCCCTGCAGTACCTTCAGTCTTAACTTCTAATATTTTTTGTCGGGAATATGTGTTCACACCCAAAGCCATCTTATGTGATTCTTTTTTCACCTTGTCACTGAGTGGTGCTGTCTTCAACACACTGTATGTGTGTCAGGTAATGGGTTTTGTGTGACAACGTCAAAAGGAAATTTTCTCTGTATATGTGGGTGCCCAATTCTAGATTTATATTAAACATCTCATTGTAGTGTTCCATGCTGAAATGTAGTTTAGCGGGGCAAGAAGATTAAGGGATGCAATTATTCTTGGGTATCAACTGCAAAGGGTCCCTGGGCGAGATATGAGCATTCCAGAATGGTATACGAATGCTGAAAATGAACTTAGTGAGACTACTGGGTCACCTGTTGCCCAAAGAAATGACAATCGATCCTTTTTGAGCACGTAAGCTCCATGTTTCCTTGTAATCAATGCATAATATTCATAATACAGTCTATTGCACATTTTGAAAGAGCCATTTTCTTCAGATGGACTGAAGATTTCCAGATTCTTCATGGAGATTTTCAAGGTCTTTCAGATACAATGAGCTTCTTAAAGAGATTGGTAGCACTGGATACCATGTATGACTCTGAAAAACACACTGAGAAATGCCAGAGGCGGGAGCACAAGGCTGCTGCAGCGCTCTTCAACTGGGAGGTTATCCTACTTTCAACTAAAACTTGTTTCTTGTTAATGTATTAGGCTTTTTTCATTTTTCAGATGCTATTACATTCAATTTTCGGATAATAACTATGAACAAGGTTGATATTAAGATGGTATGGGGTTGTGTATGCCATGCATTGCATTTGCACAATATATCACTGCCGCGGCTTTGTTAATGATCATCTCTTGTTTTCTCTATGCAAGTAGATTAAGTTTTCTTAATCTGTTGTGCTTTACTTGCCATTGAAAACTACCAAAATCATTTTTGATTGTTTTTTGTGCAGCAAGATATCTATGTGACAAGAGCACCTGGAAGGTTAGATGTAATGGGAGGAATTGCTGACTATTCAGGTAGCCTTGTCTTGCAGGTTAGTGCTTCCTGTTAATTTTTTTCCAGGAGTTGTAATCTGCACTTTCTTTATCTCTCTTTTGTCTAAATTTACTTTGGTTATATTTTAAAATCACCATGGTAACTTTAACTTCCTTACGGACATTTGCAAAGACCAAAGATACGAACTCCTTGTCACATATAGAAAATTTCTGTTTCCCCTTTGTTGGAGTTTAATATATGATTTATCATGAAACCACTCCATCTAAAACTTTAAGTGAGACCTAAGATATAAATCATATATTATATTCTAATACATCCCTTCACACAAAAGGCCCAACTAACTTGGCTCACTTGGGCTGGAACCAGCTCAGGTTTGGAAGTGTGAACCAGCCAGAGTCACATGGGTTTAAAACATGAACAAACTAGAAATTCATAATTAGTTCACAATTAAATGTGAAGGCAGTGTGATTTGAATTCATGATCATTTGGTCATGAAGACTTTAATACCATGTCAAAAAACTATTTCACCTAACTTTTGGGTGAAATAGATTTTTGATTTGGCATACTATCTATAACTTGAGTTTCACCTATTAACTTAAGATTTTAGGAGTGATTATGAGTTCGAATCACATTGCCCTCACATCTAATTATGAACCCAAGTAAGTTGGGCTTTTGCATAAGGGGCATGTTGGAGTTTAATATATGATCAATATCTTAGGACTCACCTAATAGTTTAAGCTTTTGGATGGAGTGAAAGTGAGTTGGGCTTTTGCGTAAGGGAGCGTGTGGGAGTTCAATATATGATCCACTGCATTAAAGACCTGCTTCTTCTTCCTCTTCAGGATTCACTATTTATTGTTTGAGGTGCTTGTGCAATAACCATTTCTTGAAAAAACTAAGAGAACTCTCTATTAACCAGCATTTCAAGGGCCCTTATTACTATTCTTTTAATTTTCTTTTTGTGTTAAGTGGATGTTATTTATGATAAAATATGAACATTGTTTGATAAACAATTCAGCACATGTCTCAGATATCTCTTTCCACATCACATAGAAGACTAACTTATTTTTTGTCAGATGTAAGGTCATTGAGGTGGTCAGCTTTATTGTTATCTCACGTAGCATCAATTGATTGACATGGTTTTACTTGTATTATTTCACGTAGATGCCCATAAGAGAAGCTTGCCATGTTGCTGTACAAAAGAATCATCCTAGTAAACAGAGGCTCTGGAAACATGCCCAGGCTCGGCAAACAGCAAAAGCACAAGGACCCCCGTTCTGCAAATTGTAAGTTTAGACATGCCAATCATTGTACCTCCACACACCCCACCACACTGTACAAATCCCTTTCTATTTGCATTAGAATGTTGATCTACATACATGCAGATTTTTGTACACTTGTGCTTGATTTAATATCTTTCTTATCTCACATTTTATATGCATCAGGTATCCTATGGCTCAGAGTTAAGTAATCGCAGTCCAACCTTTGACATGGATTTGACTGATTTTATGGATGATGGAAAGCCGATACCATATTCCAAGGCCAAGGAATATTTTTCCCAAGATCCATCCCAGAAGTAGGTCACTCTTTTTCTGTCTTGTTATACAAGTATGAGTTCATGTTTTATTTATGTTGTTCCCTTCCAGGTGGGCAGCTTATGTTGCGGGAACAATTCTTGTTTTGATGACAGAACTAGGTGTTCGCTTTGAGGATAGCATCAGTATGCTGGTATAAGTTGCATCCTCTAAATGTGGATGGCCTTCTGTATTCCTTCACTTCCTGGACAATCATAAGTTATTGCATATTTTACTAATTTGCATGAAAAATGGGTGATAAAGATGGAATTGATTAAGATTGTATTGCCAAATTTGATAATGAATTGCATCATAGCTACATCTTTAGTTTTTGTCATAGGAGTGATTCTATTGCTAAAAAGATCAACTTATCCTGCATTTCTTAATGTTCATTTATCTAATGGTAAATATTTGAGGATGTGCAAACCTCAAGATGATGTCAAACTGGATACGAAAAATGCAGGTTTCTTCTGCAGTGCCAGAAGGAAAAGGTGTGTCCTCTTCTGCCTCTGTGGAGGTTGCCAGCATGTCAGCCATAGCTGCTGCTCATGGTAATTGTTATTATTTATCTTGAGCCCATTAAAGCTGTACTTAACCTTTGTATATTTGGTGTGTGCAAGCACTTGGTTTCTAGGCTTCTCATCTCCTTTTACATGTTGGAATACTGTACATTTCTCCTGCTTTGTGATTAATGTTCTCACAAAATGAGTTGATATTTTAATGTAATAAAATATATATAGCCTTGAGATTGCCAATACTTCAATGCAAGCACCATCCTGAACAAGGCATATCATTGAAAGTTGTTTTCTTACAAAGGATGTTGAAAGCTTGTTCGACATGTGATCTAGTCACTTTAATTGTTTTGATTTTTACAATGATCAGGGAACCTGAAATTCCCTTATCATGTGCTTAGTTTAGATCATGTAGGAGTTTCAATTTGATGTCTTTTTGTAGAAGCCAAGTTTCCTGTACTGACATAAATGTTAGATACCTAACCAATACCGCCAATGCCCTATGTTGAAAAGACGATATTTATGATTGAATACCTGTCAAACACAAAGTTTAGCGTTTAAATTTGTGGCTTTATTGTTTTCAATAGAATGGACCCTCTGCAATAATGAATGGTTCTTGCTTCAATACCATTAAAAATTAAGCTGTGTGTTTGTTGATTCTCCGTAAAGCTACTGTTGAATCCTTTTTCTTGTGAACCTCGGTGCTCTTGGTAGTGTTATGTCTGCAGTGTGCTGCTAGATCTATGGTGAACAGTTGACCTCAAAGTTCATCTTTTGTTTTTCCCTCTTGTGCAGGATTAAGCATTAGTTCGAGAGATATTGCATTGCTCTGCCAAAAGGTTTGATATTATGATGGAATACAGATTGCTATTCCATCTTTCCATCATGGCCTCACTTGATTTATGTAAATTGTTCTATAGGTGGAGAATCATGTTGTTGGAGCCCCCTGTGGGGTCATGGACCAGATGACATCAGCATGTGGTGAAGCCAACAAACTTCTTGCAATGGTGTGCCAGGTATGTTTCTTTTGTTCTGCCAATAAAATGTTCTCTGAGGTTGTGTTAAAGATGAAGTAATGCCAGCAAATCTCTGCAGCCTGCTGAGGTGATTGGGCTGGTAGATATTCCTAGCCACATTCGATTCTGGGGAATTGATTCAGGAATACGTCACAGGTATTTGATCTGTCAATGCTTCCTTCCATTCTTTTGAGGTTGTTCCCTGAGTACTCTCTTTCAGATCCAGGAAACAGCTGTTAGCGATCTTTTCTTCCTTTTGGATAAGTTTTCCTTTTTTGGCCTTTTCCTGTCATCTTCTCTCTTGGTTGGTTCCTGCTCATTTTTTTCTTGCTGAAAGAAACTGTCAGGGTAAATTTCTTTGATCTGATAATTCATTGGGCTTGTCGTCTTAGTGGAATAACCTTCTTCCAGTTATCTAGTGTGTGCCACCATTGTACTTTAATTTTTTGTGCTGACTTTTAAAATCCATCTTTCTATTGAACAATAACTGTTCTTGTTAAAAGTGCCTCTGAGTATTTACTTTATGTTTTATGCATAAATCACAGCAACAGATGTTAGCTATTAAATGTCAAAAATATAAACCAACTTTGAAGCGTCTTTCAATCTTTAACTCACTGTTCTTATAGTACTTTTAGCTTGCCATCCCAATCTCTTTCTCAATATTGATTATGTGCCTCTCAGCATCCCCACTACCAATCAGTAGGTGTTTTGTTTCTACAGTGTTGGTGGTGCAGACTATGGATCTGTCAGAGTAGGTGCCTTCATGGGTCGAGAGATGATAAAGTCTACAGCATCCACTATTGTGTCTAGATCCTTGTGCACTGCTAATGGTTCAATCCCTGATGAGTTGGATGATGATGGCATTGAACTCCTCAAAGCTGAAGCTTCATTAGATTATTTATGCAACTTGTCACCACACAGGTCATGCTCCTTACCACCATTCACTCCAGAAGTGTAAACTTGCACAGCTAGAAAATTGATCTATATCCAATAGTAAAAATGCACCCTGTGGCCTGAAAGGTTGCTCATCGATGCGTCATAGCCTAATTTTTGTGGAAACATTTCATTTCCCATCCCAGTTATGCCTTCAGTTTCTGTTTCCTATTTGAAAAACTTTGGACCATCCACCAATGTACCTTTCTCATTTGTTTGTTATGATATTGACAAGCTAACTAATTTTATAACCAACAGTATAGTGGATATATTTATTGAAATTCTATCTTAATATCAATTACAGATTTGAAGCTGTTTATGCTAAAATCCTTCCTGAATCTGTACTTGGCAAGACATTTTTGGAGAAGTATGATGACCACAATGATCCTGTCACAGTAATTGATCAAAACCGTACATATGGGGTGAGGGCACCCGCTAGGCATCCTATATATGAAAATTTCCGGGTCAAGGTAAGTAGGTTTCAAATATTGAAATTATGCATGATTAATTGTTTCATAATATGTAGTGGATAGAGTTCTGTACATTTATACTTCTAACATCTAAATCACATGGTTCTGCTGCTTGATGCCAGGCTTTTAAAGCATTGTTGACATCTACATCTTCAGAGGAGCAGCTTACGGCTCTTGGAGAACTGCTGTACCAGGTATGTGCAACATTCTGGCCCTGTGCTACTAATTAAGGCACAGAAAGGACGAATGTAGTTGCTGATGTTTGATCTTGTTTCAGTGTCACTACAGCTATACTGCTTGCAGACTTGGATCTGATGGGACAGATAGACTCATAAGGCTAGTGCAAGAAATGCAACATGAGAAATCGTCGAGATCTGAGGATGGGACATTGTATGGGGCTAAAATTACCGGTGGAGGTTCTGGTGGAACAGTTTGTGTCGTGGGTAGGAATTGCCTAAGAAGCAGCCATCAAATTCTTGAGGTAAGTTCAGACTGTTAAGAACCTAAAATATTTCTTGTTTCTTTTATTCTTTTTTTCATATTTCTCTCTAGCATTTGCACTTTCATTTTGGATGGTTATGCCATCTGAATAGAAAGAGCGTGGCCATAGATTGGGCATTCTTTCCCATTCAGTTCGTTTCCTTCTTATATCTGGTGGTTGACATTAGGAACTTACTTGATGCCCAAACTCTTGACTGCATAAATTAGTATCTTTCACTTCATGGAACAAATTGATGCTGCATTTATTTATTTATAAATTTCATCATATTCCTGACGAGATATTGGCTTTCGAACATCCAGATTCAGCAGAGATACAAAGGAGCGACTGGCTATTTGCCATTCATTTTTGAGGGTTCATCACCTGGAGCGGGAAGTTTGGTTATTTGAGAATTCGGCGTCGCTTCTCGTCCAATTAAGTTCATTATTTGTCATATTTTAATTATTGTAATTGCAGAATAAACACACCATATTATTTATCAGGATTAAGTCGCCGATTAAGCCCATTTCTTATCATGGCATAACAATTTGTATTTAAAAGGATTTTCGTTTCAAATTCCCACACTGGTTGTGCATAATGTAATCCAACTTTACCCCAAAATTTAACTTTGTGTGTTGATGATCCACTCAAAATTATTTTAAACTGCTACATGGTGTAGGCACTCTCTGAAGACTACTAGGTCATAATCATTCGTAGTATTTTCTGGATGCTACAGACTCGAACGTCAGTAGGTATCCAGGCATAATGAACACTTACTTGCGAGGCCCGAAGGACAATTAAAGACGCACTTTCTAATTGGCTTGTGGAACTCTGAAAGGGCATACAAGTGAGTAATGGATGGACAATACCCCCGACATTAGAATCTAAGTCTAAACAATTATCCGAAGGTGGACGTAAGGCGTACACAAGATTAAAAGCACCCGCCAATTGTACAAGCCACACAATGCACAAGTCACAAATTTCAGGATCCGAAATTCATGCTACTAAACACAGAAGTGCAACAAATCATTGAATTGTTTTTCAAAGATTAATAAAAATCCCACTAGAGTTGCAGAGTGTGACAATCAAACATTTGCGGGGCCTCCATCGAGAGCAATGCAACTTCATATGTTCATTGGCTCTGGACCACCAGCATTCAGCATGTCCAACAATGAATTCTGTGGCTCCAACTCCTCATGCCACAGAGGAAGTTTGTCACCAGGATAAAAGTTTCTTGTCACCCCCTCAGCGTTGATCTGCAAAAACATAATAAGACCAAGATCTTTGAGTTTGAGCTACTGTGAGAGAGGCTAGTAATCCTGATCTGAAATCTTACAATGACAGTGCGAACAACACCCCCACTTGCACCATCTCGTGCAATGGCAAGAGAAACTGCCTTTAAGACTAGTTGCTGCAAAAAGAACCAAAATACCATTTATCAACAATGCTTAAGCAACAAATTTCACCAAGACGTAAGTAGCACCTCTCCCCATCTCTCTCAAAGGCAAGCATGATTCAGAAAACATGTGCCAACATAATTAAAAAAAAATGACAGGTACAGCCGAATGAGGAATGCAATTATACACAATAAGATAAAATGGCTACCCAACACTGGCTTACATTTCAATCTGCTTTGTACAAGGATTATTAACAATGCTGCTTACATAAATGCCCTAAGAACAGGGGGTCATATCCAATTAAATGTTCATGGATATTCATGAGAAACTTGTAAGAAGCGATGTTCCCATTTGGAAACATCAAGATATAAATACCTCAGCCTCGTCTTTTGTCATTCCTTCTTTCCATGCTTGATCAAAGAATCCATACAAATAACTGGAGCCAGATCCTGTTAAACTCATCGGTATGTCAGAAAGTCCTCAACTTCTAGGGAAAATAATGCCTAGAGATTCAGCTTACTAATTACAATAATCATTGGGCAATGCAGAGCCCTTTCAACATCTGAGACATGAACAACAAATTCATGCATAAACAACTATATGGCTGCTCATAATTCTGATGAAAAATGAAAAAAATGTTACAACAAAATTTCCAAACAGTATCAGAGCATAGACTTCACAAATAAATTTACTTACACACGTTTGAAGTAGTTATACAGTCAGGCACATATGTTCATGAAACTGAATTTATGTCATAGTTTGCTCACGAAATACTATGATTGTGTTCATTTGAACCTTACTCCTAAATCCTAATCCTGTTCATGTCAGTCTTATTACTTTCTTGTCCAATAAATGCTAACTTCAAAAAAATCATAACATGACCATCTAGTGTGGGTGATTTCGGAAGAGATTCAACCTTGGATCCATTGGACAACAACCACAAAGACCATCATGCTAGTCCCATAACATTGATTCCTTGTTGTCAAGATTGATAGAAAGTTTGCCAACAGCAACAACAGGAAGTTCATATCCAAAGAACAGGACCAATCTTGTTAGGACCACAAGAACAGTGTTTTTTACCACAAGTGACACTAATTTTTCCAAGCCATCACTTAGGAGCTAAGTATAGTCACAAAATCACAATGCACTATAAGCTTGTGCATTCAAGCAGAAATGATTAAGGGAATACCTCCAAAAATATAAAGCTATAGTTCAACAAGGTATGTTACAACCAATTGATTTGTACTTTTTTTTCCTTTTCAAAAAAAGGTTTGCCAGACACTTGATTTGGATCTTTGATCCACCACTCATTAAATCACAACACTTCCCCACACCTGGTAGTGTAATCAAGTAGCATGGTTGTAATCATAGGAAAGATGATTCTTACCACAATGAAAATTTTATGGCAGTCTATAGGTGAAGCAGCAGTTACTGCTAAATTAATGCCAACATCATAGCTAAACTATGCAAGAAATGGAAAATGCAAACGGTGCACAAAACATATAATCCCCCTCATTCACAGAGTAGAAGGGAACAAAAGTACCTCCAATTGCGAAAGGCTGCTCTATTATTGTTCCACCGAGAGGGATTCCATAAATTTTACCACCTTCATACTTGTCCCACCCACCAATGATCAGACCAGTCTCCAGCATGTTCTGCAAAACCAAAAGAATAACAGAAACACAAACATAAACACAGAATTACTATACCTCAAAAAATATTTTTCAAAAAATGACAGCTAAACAATAAAAAATATTACATCAAGCAAAGTTCTCAAACCTTATTGTTGTATGATAGTAATCTAACAAGGTTTGCAGCAACCTTAACAGTTGCAGGCTGCCCTAGCTGTATCCTGAACAAACAAGCACACAAATAATTCATCCAAAGAATTGGCCAAACAGCACAAAAGACCAACAAAAATAAAAATAAAAATAAAAATGACTCACGTATGCTGATTGAGAAAGTAACGCACATAGTCGGAAACAATTTGCGAATCCGCAGCCTACAGATAAAAAATAAATTAAAAAAAAAAAAGCCGCAAACAAAACCAGAATTACACATAGAAACTGAAGCAGAGACGAGTTACTCCAAGAAACAGCAGAGGAAAAATAGGCGGCAAGAAAAAAGCTAAATAAATACCGATCCAGAACGGCAAACATAGACATTGTCAGTGAGCTCTGTGATTTTATCCGAAGCCCTGTTAGCGACATAAACCCCTGCGCCAAATACCATTACACCAATTTTAAAAAATCCAAAATACAAAATTATCATATATATACATATTTCTTATTCCTTTTTTCTTAAGGAAAAAAAAAGGATCAAAGTGAATCGAATCGATCGAAACCTTCCATTAGAGTGTGTAGAGGATCGGAAAATTCAAAATGGCAATAATAAATAATAATAATAATAATAACAACAACAAAATACCAGTGCTGGTACGGGAGTCGGCTCCAAGGACAACGCCACCGCCATAAGTGACGCCGATGATGGTGGTGCCCATGGAATGAGGAGAGCTCAGGTCAGCCTTCACGTCCATATTTCCGTTTCCGTTAAACCTAAAAGCCAGCGATATATGTTTCGATCCCTTTGTCTCTGAACCAATGAGAATTGAGTTGCCGAATCACTTCTAAAAAGTGATGCAAATAAGGGTATGGATTGCAGGAGGAGACCGACAGACCTTAATAATTTCCCCTCATACTACTACTGTTAGACAAGGGTTTTCTTTTTCCTTCAAAATCCTTAATTTTTTAATTTATTTTTTTATAATTATTTACTTTATTACTAATAATAAAATTTATTTATTTACTTTTTAAAATTTACAATATAATTTTTAATTAAATTATAACAGATATATATTATTAATTAATATAATTATAATATTTAATTTAAAATTATATAATAAATTTAATAAAAAATTAAAAATATTTTTAATAAATAATATTATTATAAAAATATTTTTAAAAAATTAAATTAAAAAAATTTAAATCATAATGAATAATTTTTAAAAATATATTTAATTAAAAATTATTATAATATAAAAAATAATTTTTAATTTAATTTATTATATGAGATAAAATCATTTTATTTTATTAATTGATTAACTCCAACCGTAACAGGACAGGACAGGAGAGTCTATTTAAGCTGTTTCCCCAAGGCTAAGGTTGCCTGACTCCCTCCTCAAGCTTTTTCCCCTTTTTTTTTTTTGTTTTTTCTAATTTATGTTTCTGACTTGGGCAGAAAAAGATTTGTATTTACTTTGACGAAAGATATTGATTATTACCTTAAATACTCTCTGCCATTATATGAAGGAGACGTCAGACGTAAAAAAATATTTATTGGGGTTATTTATTATAGATAGAATATATTCATAATCTTGTTTTTGGGTACTCAAGAGTAATGTCATAATTTATCTATTTATTTATTTATTTATTTTGGCTTCTCTTTTTACCACAGTTTCAATGCTCAGGACGACTAGCTATCGCGGGATATTTAAAATTGATGGTCATGAATAATTTAAATATAAAAATATTAAAAGATATGCCATGAAAGTAATTTTAAAAAAATTAAAAGAAAGAAAAAGAAGAAATAATTGGTTAGATTCGGTTTGAAAATGAAAAACCAAAAACTGGTCATGGGCTAGACGCCTTTTATGAATACGCGTCAATGTATAGACGGCAGAAACCTTAACAGCAACTACACCAGAAAATGAAATGACTATCGATCTAGAAGTTGTACTTGAGAAAAACGGGAGAAGTCTTGGTTTCAATATCGTCAGTCCATTTAATACTAATTTTCTCAGTCGGATCGCATTGTGACTCCCTCCTCAAGATGCTCTTCAAATCCCGTTTTCGATACCAACTCGATACAGCAGAAAAACATAAGAAGAGTAACAAGAGTTACAGATTTCAAATCATTTAACCAGCAATAGGAGAAACTACTAAATTTTGGAGGCCTCCAGTTCCCAGCAAGGAGAAACGAGATCTTGTAAGGTTGGCAAGCTCTTGAATGGTTGATTGAAACGCATTCGCCAATGCTGTTAACAGGCAACAATTTTCGGCCGAAAGGCTACGATATCTATCAACTATTTCTTCAGCGTGATTGGTACTAAATTCCACGCCGGATTCTGCAGACAAGTGGAACCTCAACTAGAAAAGGTTAGAGAGAGAAGGGGCAGCGTGCAAAGGCCAGAGACGGATCAAAACAAAATTTTTCTTTTTCTTTGTTTCCCCCTCGATGAATGTAAAACTAAAACATCCGTAGTTTACTAGATAAAAATGCAAATAGTAAACTCCGCTAGCGTGGTAATCAGGTTCAGATAAGCTTCGGTCTAAGTTGTCTCCCTTTTGACAAGGCCCTTTGTTGTTTTTAGGAGTCCATGGCAACAGCTTCTCTAAGTGGACGTAGCTGAAGGACTGGCATATAGGATTTCAGAGAGATTAGGGTGATTCCGGACAGCCTTTTCTCCCTGGAAATTCCATTTCCTATGATCTCAAGTACCTCCCTCACTTCATTTGCCAGTTCTATCACCATATCATCCTCGTGACCTGTTCACATATTCCCAGAGTAAGCATATCGTATGCATACACAACTTACATGATAAAGTCCAGCACAATACTCGATTTGGTAATACATCTTACCAATATCATGCATGGCCTTCTCTAGTTGGAACAAATAGTCCCTGTTGTTGCCACAAGGTCCATAAGCTGTTGCAATTTGCCTGGAAAAATGAATAGGAATTACTACATGTTAAATTGATGATAGATAATAAAAGTGACAAAAAAAAATCTGAAAATAGTGGTAAAAATTTGACTAGGGCATCTGTCCACCTGGCCATTTTCTCCAATGGGGCAGGCCCCAGGTAATATTTGTTGGATATTTTGTCTGGAGTGGACATGAAACTGCATATGTGGACTCATTGTCATAAGAGGAGTATGCAAACATAAAACAATGCTACCATATACCACTTCAAACAATGACAGTAACAAACAATACAGAGAAAGCAACTTACACAATGACGCCTGTCAGAGCAGGTGTAAAGGGATCCCCCTCCTATATAAAGAGGCACATAGACCATTAGAACCATGTGCACAGGCAATTGAATTGACAATTTCAGATATAAGATTTTGAGAAAAATCTGGCCATCATCACACCTTGTAAAAGTTGACCAGAGTCTTCTTGTCATATTCGCATTCTCTATGCTCCAGATACTGTGGGGCAGTGTGGGGGAGGGAGGGAGCAAACAGTAGTTTACATCAGACCAAAACAGGGGTAAAATTAAAAGACCAAACCACAGTAACGAAGAATTCTCATTCCAATGTAACACAATGTGTATAACAATTTGCAGGTAGAGTCTATGGAACCTTAGAGTATCAAACTTTATAACATCATTTTTCCTTACTCTTTTTTTTTTTTTTTTGTATTTTTGAGTAAGGTGACAATTATGAGGGTAGTAAACAGAATAATACCTGTAAGGTGTACATAGCACCATTTCTTTAGGATTAGAAACAAAAAAGGAAAAAGAATTATGCTGTGTATTCTAGAAAATCACTTTACTATTACAAAATCACATCTTACCTTTACTTAATGTACATTTGTGTAGTTCTTAGTTACATACTCAAAGTTACCATAACATGAACATGATTTAGCCAATGAAACAAGAAATATACCTTAATTGCTGAAGATTCCTTTTCAGGACCTCCTCGAACACAATATGCAGTACCCCACTATAATGGCAATAAATTGAAAGCAAGTTAGTATCAAAAGGAGAAATGCAGGTCCATCAGTTGACAAATCTTTACATGAGCAAAGACAGATAAACTCTTGTGGAAAACAAAAATGTTGCACTATTTGCCTTTCATTGAGTTCCACTTACGCAAATGGCTCCTTCTAAATATTCCAACGTGCAAGTTCTTGCAGGGTGCTCGGGTGTACCTCTGTGATCAAAGCAAGCTATACAAGATAGGAATAAGGGTGACAATCGATTGCAAAATCATAGAACCATGATCCATTGCCAAAAATATAATTTAAGCCAGCTATCATAAACATACCAAGATCAAACACACGCCGGTAGTCCTTGATGAAGCCTAACACCTTTTCATCGTAACCAAACCCAGGGTTCCACATCAACGAACCATAGCCAAAAACCCAGAACACCATTTTTTGTGTAACCCCTGAAAAATGAAGTCTTTATCACCAATCTCTAAACCTTGTGCCTACAGCTAAAATACAAAATTGAAGAATAAAATAAAAAGTGTAAAAAGATGATAGTGATACTCCCCATTAATCAACATAACAGTCACATAAATCAATCCAATGTTCAAAATTACTTATTTTTGGCCTTAATTGATACAACTCACCAATAACTCGTCTTCTTTAATTTTATTTCCCAGTTGAGGTTGGGTCAAAAAATTGATTTCACACCCTTTTTTACCTCTTAGAGAAATTAGAACAAAGGAAGAATAAAAACAAATCGATGCCCACCGCTGCGTTATCTACATACCCATCTATTTTCATAGGCAACACAGTCAACATGACAATGCCTATTTCTTCGACAAGCAATCAAGCAAACAGACAGTGAACAAGACAAATCAGCAATAACGGATCCACGACAAATGAACAAAGAGAGGGTAAAAAGGAAGAGAGAGAGAGAGAGAGAGAGAGGGGGGGGGACGGTTTTGAGTTTTCTTACAAGATGTCTGGCCCCAGAAAGCTGAGATTCGGGAGATCGCGAAGCAAATGTGATGGCTTCGGCCGCGACTTCAGAGAGAAAAAGGAAGAGAGAGAGACACAGACACAGAGAAACCAACAGTATTCAAAAAGGCGACGGTTTACTTTTCAGATTTCTAGGCTTTCCCCGCCGATTTGTTTGGCTTCTCCCAGTGTCTCTCTCCCTTTTTTTTTTTTTTTTTTCTCTCTCTCTCTCTAGCTTGGTTTCGGCTTTCCGGGTGTAGAACAGGGGGTCAGAAAGCATGGCGCATGAGATTATTTATGGAAGATGAATGGCGCAACAAAAAACCCACGTGGTAACCACGTGCTACCTGTTCTTCTTTTTTTTTTTTTCCTTGTCTGGATTCATTGAACCTACCAAACACAAAAAGGAAAAGTAAAAAAAAAAAAAAAAGGAGTTTTAACGAACTTGGAATTGCTGTCCTGTTTACCAACTTGTGGTGCAGTCCGCAAAGAGAGGCGGAAGGTATCGTGATTCTAAATTCAATGCACCTGGACACGGCACTCTCAGTAATTAAGTAAAATTTTTTCGTAACAAATCCAACCTATGACAATTATTGTCAACTCTTGCGACATGTCAACGTGATTTGTTAAAACAAATAATAATATAGAGGAAATTAAGGTGCTAATTTTTTTTTTTTTTTTTTTTTGACAGGGACAGCGCACAAGCATCGAAATTCGAAGGAGGAGGATCATGACAGCTCGCTCCGCTTGCTTAGGTATGTTTTGAGTTGTTGTTTAATATAAATCCCAGCCGAGTGTACTTTGGGGTTGACAAATGGATTTTTCAGGTTAGACTTTTTATAATTTAACATATGAATTTATTTAATTTGGAGGATTAGACTATTTAAAATAAAAATATATGGATTTGTGGAAATTAGGTTTTAAATATTTAAGGTATGACTTTGTTATATCAAGGATTTTTGTTGGCGAATCAATATTAGTGAAATGTTAATTAAATAACCAATTGTGGACTTTAGATCGCAATGATAAATGGTGGAAACTGAAAACAATTATTAGCCTAATCTCAGGAAATTACTGTTTGCTTAAAACTAAGAGTGATTTAATAATATTGTATGATTTTACGTTTTTCATGATAATACTGTTTACTTACTGTTTCCTTTGGTTTATTGCAAAATTGTACTGATTAATGGATGCAACTAACCATGTTTGTCATGGGACGATTCACTTGATGTTTAAGAAGGCAATAAGGAAAATGTCCACGTCTGTCTACTTGAAAATAGAAAATCATCGTCGAAAATGACATTTATATTTGGGCTGTAATGCATACTTATTTAATGGGGTTATGTTTGTGTGGTTATTTAAATTAAAATTTTATTATAATAAAAATTAATTGTTAAATTTAATATAAATTTAATTATTTAAATAAATTTAAATATTTATTATTATATAAATACATATTATTTATATTATTATATATGTAATTTTTATTTATTATGTGTGACGTTTTTATCAAATTAATAAAATTATAATTTTTTTTAAATTTTTTAACAAGTATTATCAGAATTATTATATTCTAAAATTATGTTGAAACAAGATAATAAATAATAATGGATTGACGAGGTTTTCAAAAAAAATTGGTAAGTGCCCATAAGTAGAGCAGATTGGCTTACTAATACTAGCATGCTATTACTTATGTTTGCCTTCATGTTCCTATGAGATCTTGGATTCTTGCTCTAATATCCTGATTGCTCAACAATCATGGTTTGAGGAGCTTAGTCACCGGAAGCCGCAAGAGCAAGCGTGCATCCCGTTTTTGATATTACATGATCACTTTTGTTTGACAGGTGATATCATCTCCGATAACGAGAGGAGTGGCCATGAACGATTGGATTATTATTGCGATATACAAACTGTTCTTTCGATGGTACGCATGTTGCACTTTTTCCCTTTTTAATGCCTGGTTTCTTGATACTTTCTTCGCCCTATGTACCCGAAACTTGTTTGACAAATATACTACAACTTGTGCTTGGCTTATTTGGAGTATATCTAATATAGCCACTCTCTCTTGCATTATGCATGATGAGTTTATTCACTTATCTATTCATATTTCATCCCTTGACCCTACCCTTATTTTCTAAATAAGAACGAGTCTCATTTCAGTAATAATTGAGTATAATCATCAAGGTTGATTCACTCATCATTTTAGATACTCTATTAGATCTTGGGGTTTGTAATTTTAAAAATAATATAGTTTTGGTCAACCTTTTGTTGCTTGACTTGTAATCTCAATATTTTGTTATATCTGGACTTGTCTTGAGGTTTGCAATTGTCCTGGGGTGGGTGGCCCGGAAAGGCCATGCTGGGCTGCTCCTCTGTAATTGCAGAAAATATCATCTATTCCCCAGCTTGTACAACCTATTGTTAACGTTGATGATTTGTTTATTAGTTTGGGGGGAAAGACAATAAATTAGGGTTTTTCTATTCATTAATTGTAATTTTTTATTAGTTGAATCAGTGGATTAGCAAAATTAATTAATTAGGAATTTCAATTACTTAAATGAGTTTGGGCTGAATATAACAAAGGGCTGTTTGACCTAGCAACAACTTCATCGTATGTGGCAACTTATCAGCTTTTTTTATTTTTGGTCTATGCCCATTTGCTCTAACAAGTCATCCTAATATGTCATGCACGCTAATGACAATCCTTCTGAGGTTTTAATAATAGGTTAGATTTGTTATGAAAAAAAATTTCAATAATCAATTTGCTACTTCTTTAAAGTCAAAATTAAATTTGTTAAAATATGTAAAATTATAATTTTTTTAATACATTAATCTTTTTTAAAATATTTATTATACTAATTAACTATAGTTGTTATGCAATGATGCAATTCATCTCATTTTTGTTTAAAAAGTACATTTTTTTCTAATCATATATTGGATATAATTATGAATGTGGTAAGATGAAATAAAATAATAATAATAATAATAACTCTATGTTAGTATATACATAACTGCATCTATAAGACTAGGTCAAATATGATTTATCCACATAGTACATTCTCCTTTTTTTTCAACTTATTTTTCTCAATGGTAGAGTTAAGAATAAATTAATATTAATAACTATTTTTGGGGTACGTCAAAAAACTAAAAGACACTAACAAAAACTCACTCAAATCAGCTAGTTCTAAACTAACTTGGATTGTTATTAATGAATGTTTCAATCTCTTACACGTCATTATTTACCATTTGAGGTGGTAATTTGATAGTATTTTGTTTTTCTTTTTGAATTAATTTAAGTCTAAGTTTCTTTACTTTGCACTTTTTCTTAAATATTAAAATTTTAAATTAAGATTACAGTGAGGTAAGTTTTAAATTTATTAATATTAAAATTAAAATTTATATTAAAAATATAATAATAAATTTTAAATTTATTACACGTTAAAATTAAATATAAATATTTGAATAATAATTTTTTTATAAAATAAATTTTTTTATAAAGTGATTAAATAAGATATGCAATAATAGAGTAATGTATTTTTTTTAATATACATTAAATTTATTAATATTAATATTAAAATTTATATTAAAGTATAATAATAAATTTTAAATTTATTAATATTAAAATTAAATGTAATTATATAAATAATGAATTTTTTATAAAATAAATTTTTTTATAAAGTGATTAAATAAGATATGTAATAATAAAGTAATGTAATTTCTTTTTTTAAATGTCATTATTATTTCGGAGAAATATAAATAAACACGAAAAATTATTACGACGGGAGCGACCAGCCAAGCCGACAGTCAATCCAAGAGGTTTATTCTAGTGGCCCAAAAACAGACTAATGGTAGAAACCGCCTAGCGAGAGTTCCAGCCGACCCGACCCAGGTCAGCAAGTTGGACTCAGTCACGTGACTGTCCACCTGTCGTCAGCCACGGCTGGCCCTGCCTTGTCGAGTAGCACCCCCATATCACGTGCCAAGGTGTCTGGCCTAAACCTCGTGATTCTTTTTTTTTTTATTTTATTTACGTGGACAGAGGGGTGGCAGACATGGAAGCTGTCTGTCGCATCCGATGCTCGAATCAAAACCCAGAGCCATTTTCCGGATAATTGTAACTGCGAGAGAAACTGAAATTATCGAGCTAGGAAGAAAGAAAGAAAGAGAAAGATGGAAGCAAAAAGCGGAACGGAAACGCCGCAAAGGAGGGAGACTAGGCGTAGAAAGGCACAGGAAGACATCAGCCAACCGAGTGTTCCAAGCGGTCGGTGGACTCGATCGCAGGTGGCCCCAGAGTGGACGGACAAGGAAGCGATAGTCCTGGTGAACGAGATAGTGGCGGTGGAAAAGGATTGTCTGAAAGCACTGTCTTCCCACCAGAAATGGAAGATTATAGTGGAGAACTGCACGTCCATGGACGTAGTGCGCACTCTGAACCAGTGCAGGGGGAAGTGGAACTCGTTGCTGGCCCAGTACAACCAGATCAAGCAATGGGAGTCCAAGTCCAAGTCCAATAACGATTCCTTTTGGGCCATGGAGGGCGAGAGGAGGAAAGAAGTTGGACTGCCGGAGAGTTTTGATGGTGAGCTGTTTAGAACAATTGATGAACACGTGAGGTCGCAGATAGATTATATGGACACCGACTCCGATAGTGACCCAGAAGCAGAGGCTGACTTGCTTGAGGTCATAGCGAAATTGGGTATGATTTTATTTGGAAAAGTTTGCAATTGGGTCATGATTTTCCTGCCTATTGAGTCAGTATGTGCTTCCATTGCCTGTGAGTTTTGGTGCTTAAATTTCTTTTTTTTTTTTTTTGCGTTGGGAGCACTTGCTGCTACTCGGTTGTGCTGTTGCTGTCTAAATTTCTCGAATTTCTGGAATATTTCTCTCTAAGTGCATTGTTAATATATGTGATCAGTTTGCGTGATTTCTTCTGACTTGCAATTTGATGGCAGAGTAATTCGATTCTCATTGTGGAAGTGCTTTACCAATTACAATATCCCTAAAAAGTACTGTAATGTGATTTTACACGGTGAACAAAAAGGCTAGCATTGGGTCTAAAGAGAAATGGTCTTTTCTGAACATCAATCTCTCTTAAGCTTATTCTTTGTCTGTTTTGAATTATTTGATGCTATCAAGCATTTCCTACCATCTCTAGTTTTGTTTATTGATATTGGTTTCTGAAATGCAACATTTTAATTATTGCCTCAGTGTTCATAGATGGCAATGTATTCTCTTATATCTTAGGTAGGAAACTGTGAGATAAAGGATTATCATGCTTAAAGTTCTTCAGTAAAGTATGATGAAATATTAGGAATTAATGGTTGAGGCTATCAAGATTTTGCAATGATTGTGTCCCAGCTGGATATGTTGCTTTAACTAGTAATTTTGCCATCTTGAGTTAATAAATTGCACTCACTCTCTGTTTTTGATGTTACTCAGACAAGAGAATACGTAGTTTAAGCAGCTATAATCCTAGACCTTTATTACCAGTTATTCCTTATAGTTTTATGCTACTATCAGGTTCCAAAAGACACAGGCGAAGGTCAACACTTTCAAAGGCTTATGCAGGAGAGAAATCTCAGGAAAGTTGGGTGGAAGAGCAGACATGTTTTGCAGATGAAAAGCCTCCGATCATCCATGAGAGAGAGCAGCTTCAGGATAGTCAGGTTGAAGAAGAGCCTCAAAAATGCTGTGAGAAGGAAAAGCCTCTGGCAAACTTTGCAGAAGTGGAACCTCAGGAAAGTCGTGTTGAAGAAGATTCTCTGAAATGTTGCAGAGGGGACAACCTTCATGAAGTCCATGCTGAAGGGAGTTATGAGAGAAGTCAAGTGGAAGAGAAGACTAAAGTAACCGGCACACGAAAAAGGAAGACAAGTAGTGCAGAGGAGCGCATGGTTGTTGAGAATCTCTGCAGTAAGGCAGAAATGATCCATGCTATAGTTCAGGGCAATGGTCCCAACATGCCACATTCTGGGGCAACTGACCTGAAGAATGCTGAGGAAGTCCATACCAACTTTGTGAGACGTCAAGGAGACAAACTCATTGCGTGCCTCAGAGAAGTTGTAGACATCCACAACCAGTTTCCCCATCTAGTCCAAGCATTCGACTAGAACCATACTTAGTTTTCCCCTGAAACTCTGAATGTAATCTAGCCGTCACCCTCGACTGTTATCACTCTTTCTCTTCTGTCACTTGTTGGGCCTGTATATATTTGCTTCATTAAATTGAAACATCCCATCTCACCTCGGGCGTTCATTGTGATCTGAAAACAAATGAACCTGCGTCTCGAATTTGGTTACCAAGAGCGAGATTTTGTGTCCCATATCGAGCCGAAAGAAAACTAAAAGTGAAAGGCCCAGCACCAAGCAGGACTCTAGGATCCAATCCAGAATCTCTAGCTGCGTAGGCCAGGGCCTTTATCCTTTTGGGTCCTGGATTTCTGTGGGCGTCATGGTCTTAATTGTTGGTGGCGCGGTATTGCCTGTGGGGGTAGGAACGGTAGGTGGAGGACCAAAGCCATTACTTTGGTGAGTTTGGTCCTGTCGCTTATCATAATGGTTGGAGTTCGTGTTCGCCGGTTTGGTAGAAGCTAGGTACCAAATTATTACTTCTGTGTACAGGACAGGCTGATGACATAAGAGGAAGGAAAATAGGAAAGAAGTAGGAGGAAAAGGAAAGAAACAAAGAATGGGGCTTTACTCAACGGTGATGGAGAGCATAGAGCAATACACAGGCCTCCCACCGGCGGCGTTCTTCACTATCGCCGCTCTCATGGTTGTGGTGTATAAAACTGTCTGCAGCATGTTTCTAGGACCCGAAGATTTCAAAAAGCCCGTGCGGGAACCAGTGCAGCTGGGAGATGTTACGGAGCAAGAGTTGAGAGCTTACAATGGCTCTGATCCCAATAAGCCGCTCTTGATGGCTATCAAAAGCCAGATCTACGATGTCTCTTCCTCCAGGTACACTGCTTAATTGATTTCATGTTCAACGATAATCCGGGTCTTTGTTGGTTTGATCCAGAGTAATTGAGTAGTTTTCACAAGTTTGGCAACGTGTATTTCTGGAGGGCGTTCCTCAATTTAAACTTTGCTCTTTATGCAAACTGGTTTGCAGGATGTTTTATGGTCCTGGAGGTCCTTATGCCATGTTTGCCGGGAGGGATGCGAGCAGAGCATTGGCTCTTTTGTCTTTTAACCCGCGAGACATTACAGGAAACCTAGATGGTCTGGGCGAGTCCGAGCTAGAAATACTGCAGGACTGGGAAGACAAATTCATGGATAAGTATGCGAAGGTTGGGCAACTCGTGCCAGAAAAACCCACCAACAACTACGAACAAACTAATCAGTAGCAGAGAAGCGGATCGAGCTAGTCCTGAACTAGAACCAAACAAAGAGCACAGAGTACTGGACAAAACTTGATCCATCAAAAGTAAATCTTTGCGTGCTATGGCAAAGCTATGACGGAATATGGGTTCTTACTGTGGAAATGGCACCTCGCCAAGAAACCCGTGCATTTCTCATCTCATTTCTGGTTCCTTCCCCGATCCCTCTCCAACATTTTGACAGTTTGGCATGTTTATTTTTGTCCCGTACACATTTGAACTCATAGAATGTAATTGCCAAGGAAGATATCAAATTACCAAGATCTTGTAATTTATGAATAAACTACGATCGAGAAACTATATTGAGTCGATCAAATGATTTTGAAGCACGAAACATAATCTTGGTGATCGAGGAAACATGCAATTATTGCAGAAAGTGGCCGTCGATTTACACTAAACAATTCCAGTAAGTCGCACTAAGAGAAGCAAGCTGACCCATACAGCAAACCACGCATTTAGGCACTTGAGCCATATGTTGCAGCATGTGTAAATGAAATAAATTTGTTTTGATTCATTGACCAAACGATTTTGAGTCCTGAGGCCCTTTTCACAAACCTCCTATTGATGGAGAGTTTGTGCCCTGGAACGAACCCACACAGGTTTGTGCATCACAGGGCAGTAAAAAGCTCACTGTGACCCGGTCCATGGCGTGAATTTTTGAGACCGGGGAAGATACTTTTCCAAGACGAGCTTGTGAAAAATTCTGATTTGCACATGATTAGTAAAAACTATATATATATAAAAAGAGCGAGAGAGAGAGAGAGAGAGAGACTCTAGAAATATGTAGAATTGTCTCAAATGCAAAAGCTGATGTGATAAAAGTGTCAAGCTAATCGAACATAAACTGAACATGTTACACGAAAAAATCAATAATCTCAAAATTGAGAAGACATTATATCCTATTTTATGCGTCAAATGTCCCCAAACAAGAAACTCATTCTCAATATCCCAACACCACCCACTTAAGTTGTGCATACAAACAAATATTGCTCAGACTACTTGGTAATTATCTGTGATCAGCTGTGTCCTCTGCGAAAACTTGGGGGAAGGTCCACCTTTAAGGGGTATAACACTAACAACCTGAAAAAATAAGTTAAACGTTACTCCAAACCAACTGGAGAAATGGTAAGACGCCAAAGAATTAACTTTGTCGCCATTATGACGAGTAGACATTAATAAAAATTGACAAATGCTGGTTTCGACTTCCAAATTTGATCTGATCAGAAGAAAACCAAAACAAAAACAAAACCTTCCAGATTCAGAAAGATGATGGGGTATTTTTCCTCTACAATGTAAAATATGTGCAGTAGCTCATTTTCTGCTTCAAAATTATCAAACCATGTAAAATCTTAGAAGTGAATTTTTAAATGTTTTTTGGCTCTAACTTAGAAGACGAGTCTTAATGTAACAGTAAAGTTATTTCATTGTGATCCACAGGTCACAAGTTCAAATCTGCATAAACAGTGAGTCCACATAAATCTAATCCTTTTCCATAACCCAAACACGTGAAAACATTGAGCACTAGAACATTCTTTTTTATTTACAAGCTTTAACTTCCAATCATATTTCTTGAGCAAATAAATTAAGAGAATTATGAAGAATGCAATCTTCCAAACCTTTACGCCACTATATGTATTGGTAGCTGAAAACTGGACAGCGATGGGAAAGAATGCTGAAGGATCTGCTGGAGGCACAACAAACTCCATTGTCCCACTAGAAAAAGTAAACAAATAAATGTGTCTCATAACAATGCATGGGGCATGGCACATGTAGAGCAAGTATCAAACATTGCAAGTATGAAAAGGAAAGATATACTCCAACATTTGCTGACCTGCGGTTAGAATCATCAATGAGAATAATGGACCACTGCAGGATGGAATTTCTAGAGTCATACCTGAGTGTTTGAAAAAAAATACAAATCAATGTATACAACGACCACATTAACTGTAACAGGTAAAATCACAGCATCAACAAGGCCATAATAACCTTAAGAAAATATATTTTTCATAAATTTTATAATTTCTTGGGGAAACGTTTGCATTCCAGGCTCCCCCACCCCAGCATATATCTGAAAAGGTGAAAAGATATGCTTCAACCTTGGACTTGCTCTATTGTAACCTATGGCAACATAGCTGGGATGGATATAAACACCTAGTCATTCAATTCTTATGCATGGGGAAGCAAAGAAGATGAAACCATCATATTACTTTCAACCCCCATGGAAGCAAGTTTCCTACCTCCATTCTCCATCGACATCACTAACACTGGGAGGCTGGCTCAGAGCTGGAAGAGGCACAGAGATAACAACATTTTGCAGATCAAACATGTTTGAAGCTTCATATTCAATGTTGACATAAGTTGCACTTCCAGAGACAGAAGGCCAGCAATTAACTGCAACATATAGATTTAGTAACAAAGCAAACCGAAACATAATACAAATTGAACAAGCTTGCATATATTAGGCACCCACTTGTCAATGGGACCTTTGACTCATCAGCACTTTGCATTCTCCACTTCAAAAGACCAACACCTGCTGCATCACCAACTTGACCAGTGGGAAAAGGTCTATTTGGATCCTTCAAGCCTAGAATATTGTCATGGGCAAATAACTCTTTGTTCATATTAGGGTGGCTCTTGAAGAGGACACTTGGTTCATCCCCAGTTTCAATCTAGAATAAGACATGATGCAAAAAAATTTAACATATGTCAACAAGCTCCAAGGAAACCAACATAAAAGCAACCAATTAAAAAGCAGCTCATTCAAGGGACAACAGACAACCAACCGAACCCGAATGTCATCAATACTGTGCTATCTCAGATTGAATCACCTGACACAATCTACATTTTTGATGAGGAAATGACTTCATAAAGGAGAAATAGTAAACAGATGTGACTGAAACAACATGACAGGTGTATTCAATCTTAGAAAAAGGGAAATATATGATGAGATAGAAGCAGTTTTAACAGTTATCATTAATTTGGTCAAGAATTTCATACATATGAGATCAAAAATTCACAACACAGACAATAGTATATCCCTCAGCTAACCAAATAAAAACCTCATTGCCAACCACCTCATATCAGCGACTACTTTTGTTTCGGTATGGACAGTGAGGTTGCAAAAATACAGCAAGAAACATGTTCACTAAGTACTATCAAAATATGTAACATTAATTAGCACACAAATGCATAAAATAAGAGAATAACACACATGCAGGCAGATATTACACAGAGAGAGAGAGAGAGAGAGAGAGAGAGAGAGAGAGAGAGAGAGGACCTGAACTTGGATATGCCCATCTTCTTGGTTAAGAATTTGAAGTGACAGCTGTCCTTGGACATCAAAGTTACTTACTCCACCATCTCGTTTCAAAGTCACGTTGATTTTCTCCTCAACAGTCAAAGTAATTGGATCAGATGGAACTGGGGCAGTTGACTTGGTTTGGCCCACCTTTGGTTGCACATCTTCATAAATCACTTCACCTTCAGCTTTCAGGGATTCCAAAAATTGATTTGTCTTCTGGCTTTTACCAAGCTGCATACCAAGTCCCTTGGGAGGAGCAGTGGCAGCTGAAGGTTGACGACCTGCCATAGCCAGGTATATTAATTCAGTTCTCTTCAAAACCTAAGCCATAGTCTCAAGAGGAATTCATTCGTATAAAACTCCTGAAGAGCAGCAACTACTGCATCTGGTATGCTGAGAAATACACTTCATTAAAAAAATTTTGGGTAATTTTTTCTTCAATGTAAAGAAAGTAAAATGCATCTTGCAGCAATTCAATATGGTCATAATAATAAGAATTTAGGATTAACAAAACCATCAAATATCACAAGGCACAAGTTATCAAAAGTAGAAGAATCTTGCATTGTTCCTTAAGATAAACATAAACAAACCTTTAGACTTGCTAGAATATACATCAATATCGATGGCCAATCCCATCCCAGAACCACTTCCACTACTAGAAATGCTCAAATCACTAAAGCTACTATCAATTCTTCCAGATCCCATTGATTGTAAAGACATAAATCCTCCCTTTTCAACTCTGTTCTTTTCAATCTGCAGAATGCAAGAGATATATTTTAAAACAAAAACCACAATGAGACAAAACATTTTGCCTCTCAGCATTATCTAGCTTTTAAATTAATCTCCATCAAAATCTTGACCAAGTACCTTGCTTTTGTCAATCTCACTGGCTTTCCGCTTCATAACATCCTTGGTTTCGTTGATCTTGCTTTGTAACACTAGCTTGTGCAATTTCTCTTCATGACTCTCCATCTCACAGTATTGCTTAACCTGCGCAACAGTCACATTTTCCTTGTGCCCAAGGGAGATAACCTCGTCAAAAGCAAAGATCAACTCAAAAGCTGACTTGGAAATGCCCTCTTCATCAAGAGAGAAACAATACTCAGGTACCTAAAAACTCTTAAGGAATCAACTAAGTGTGTCTCTGCTACACTATTGGCACAAGCATCCTCCTGGAAGATACCTTCATGCATCATACTTATTAGAGTTTTAGTTATTAAAAAAAGAAAAAGAATATGCAGCAAACATCAATAAAATTTAATAGCTTCAAGCACAAGCAACCATAGAAACAGACAGATATTTAAAGGAAAATATAAAAAGGGGTCAAAATTCACTCCCAAGCAGATGAAACAAAAATGATTCAAAAGCCCAACATAGAAAAATGACTAGAATAAGAAGGATACAAGTTAGAGAGCAGCATCAGAGTCCCCAGATCTTCAACAATATTGCTTTGTTTATTTGTTACAAGTAACAGGTACAATAGCTCTATTGGCTGGTACACATAGCGCACATTCTCAGTCTCCACATAAGTATGTTGCTTTCCAGTGCCTACCAACTTGGGAAAAGCCGCAAGAAGGCCTTCAATTCTTATACGAGACATATTCACAAACTGCCTAGAAACAACCACTGCAGCAAAAAATGGGTTTCAAGAAGAGTAACAAAAAATGCATGTCTCTGTGACAATTTGGTTACTAACAACCAAAATAAAAGCACTAATAACTGATCCCAGTACATAATTACCTAAATCATCAGCAGCTTAACCAAGAAAATTGCAACCATTTATTACATAAGCAAACTACCTTGAACCAACTAAAAATTGACATCAAAGTTTACTTTAGTAAGCAGAGCTAGGTCTCACATAACTCAAAACATGAATAACATTCCTCACAATGATATGAATCATTTACAGATCTCATCCAAGCTATAACAGGGCATGAAGTGCAAGCCTTAGTATAACAGTAACATGTTCGAGTTGTGAAAACAAAATATAATTTTATGAAAGCTGCATAGATCTGACACTTCCTCAAACCCCACAGTGTGAGATTCTCATGCACTAGAAAGCCATTTATCCATGCTATAACCGATGGCAGCATATCACGGAGAGTCTAATTTTGTGTATATGCTATAAAAGTAAGAGAAACTAAGCAAAGGTATAAGAAATAAGCCAGAACTCACCTTTCCCAGACTTATTTACAATAGAAGCCGCAAGCACAACCTACATTACCAACAAAAGATGCACGAATACCAAATCTTAAAAAACAGAAATTATTGTAGACCACAAAAATGGATGAGAAACCAACCACCAACACTAACCATCTTGACCGACTTAGCAAACCAACAAAGGAATACTGGTGAACCACGCGGGAGTCCTGTAATTTGTCAACGACAAAGATCTGGTGAGCAATTGCAAAGATAACAATAAAAACTAAAAAATAAAATTTAAAATTAAAATTAAAAAAGGAAGCGAATAAAATATTCCTAAAAAAGCTATTTCTCATAGAACAAATTAAAAAAAAAAAATCATGCACATAACTAGAAAGCCACGAGATCTGCAACAATGAAGAAGCACTAAAGCAGGATCGATCTAGCAATTGAAATAACAAACAATTATAAATTAGGAGATTGGGTTCGGTACCGATTAGGAGAAGTGCAACCCGAGAAAATGAAAAAAAAAACAAAATAAAGGGAATAAGTACAACTTCAACGATTTTTAAAATTTCAGATCTGAGAGCAATTACAACAAATGTTATATCGCAAAGAAATGAAACAGCAATGGCGATGTAAAAACCAAAATCTTCATCTCAGAATTTTGACAGCGGATCGTAACCAAAAAAGAGAGAGTGAAAAAAGTACTAACTGGCCTGGGGGAAAGAGCGGGTTGGAAGCCGGAGATATACGATCTGACGGGATGCTTTACTCGATCAGATCTACTTGCTTGGCAGTGGCAATTCGCTCTCGAAGCGAGATCGATTATCGCTTTGGGCGTTTTGGCATGGTAAAATCGACGCTTTGGGCTCTCGGGGTTTTATAGTACTTGGTTTGGGCCATCAATGGGCTGCGTGAGTGGGATTGGTTAACTAATTGGTATAATTTGTATTAATTACGTGTAATGTGGTCGTTTCATAGAAAAGAATTGTTTGGTCAGTAACTTTTAAAAAGTTTAAATTCGGGTCAACAACTTAAAAAAAAAAAAAGAAAAAGAAAAATGTAATTAAGATCACTTTCGTAACTCTAATTCGGTCAAAATAGTCATTATCCAATGGCCTCTCAGCAATGTGTCCTCCAATATGGCAAAACGTAAGTTGCCAAGCCATGTGCCAAACCATATATATTCATCTCATCTCCATAACATAAGGTGACATGAACGAATGAGTCAATAATTTTTTTTCCTCTAAAAAACCACTATATGTTTCTACTCTATCTATTTTCTCTGCATAAAAAAAAAAAAAAAACCTCTCTTTAATCCTAATTTACCCAAAATGAATAGTTGTGTACTCAATTTGGAAGGCAAAAAAGGCTCATGTGTTCTAAAAAAATTAATCAATACTAACAATAGCAAGCCCCATTACCTTATTCTTGTTCAATAGCCCTTGAGTGAGACAAGAGTGTTACTTCTTGTGTGTGTGTGTGAGGTGAGTTTTTGAGATTTATTTTATTATTTTTTAATTTAAAAGTGTATTAATAAGATTATTTTATATATTTACGTTATTTTTTTTTCATATTTTTATGCTTATTTTATCTATAAATGATTGTTTATATAAGCATATAAAACAATAACAAAATGTGATTAAACCAATCACTTTCAAGTTTTAAACCATTTATTAGAAATAAGGGACATTCTCTAAAATAGCAACATATGTGCATGTTTGTTTAAAATGTCTTCACAATTGTAAGTAGATTGTAATGACATATCATTACTAAGAACTCTTTTACTTTTCCAGTAATTATAACTTGATTAATTTTTTCTTTTAAGAACAACATCATTTTTTTTAATTCAAAATTGAGTTCACAATAATAATATAATAATAATAATAATAATAATTATTATTATTATTATTATTATTATTATTAGGTAAATTAGGATTAAAGAGAAAGGCTCCTTATGCAGAAAAAAAGAGAGAAAAAGAGAATGTAAGGTTAACACCATTCTCATTAAAGACATCTTCCATACCCATATCATCTTTGGTAACACCATTCATGGCTCTTCCACCAAATTCATCACCTCAAATAACAACCACACAAGGTCAATCATTTTCTTAACTCTATGGTTTTTCAAACTTCTATGGCTTTCACTTTAAAACCTTTAAGATTAAAGATGATTTCTACAATTGCAAGTATTGCATATCCTAGTAGACCTTTGAACTTAGAATATGTTAAGTTTGAAAGTAATAGTTTCTTGGATGGATTTGCATTTCAAAAATGGATTTAATTCATCATATTTAGATGTGATTTTTATATTAAGATGTTGAAATATATTTTTGTGAATATGAGTAAACAAGAATTGCTTAGTGATTACACCTTATGTATATGGGAAGAAAATGAAAATCACTACTGAGTTGATTGTAGATTACTTGAACTTATCGTTGAAAGGTACATGTGTTGACTAGATTAATTCTTGCAATTTGAACAAATTCATTACTCATGAGCAAATGGAAACTATATTTGAGGGATAAACTGATCTCTAAGAAGAAAGTGGAGACATTCAAAAGTCATTATCAACATCTTTCTTATCAATTAAGTTAAGAATCATTTAGAGGATTATGACATGCAACATCAATCTTAAAAGTCATCATTATGACTACTTGACCTTTCCTGATATATATCTCATACCTACCTATTGAAAAATAAGAAATTCAATCTGTCCAAGCATATGATGAGAATACTCAAGAAAGCTTAAAAGGAAATAATTTGAAAGTTCCCATATAATATGCATATAAGTCACTTACTTTAAAAGTTAGGTATAACTACTATTGGAAATGCTCCTTCTTATACTAGTTTGGGTTAATTCATTAGTGCCAACACACTTAAATAAATACATTTAGTGCAAAGTGAAGAGGTGTGGTCTACACCTTTAAGGAAACCAAAATCAAACCCAAAGTCATCTAGTACAACACCGATACTAGCAAGTTCTACAACTCCTCCCCAAGCCTCTTCTATTATTGATATGGTTTCCTTAACTAAGCAATCCTATACATTCTCTCACTACACTGGTAAGTCTACAAATATTTAAGTTTTGTTAAAGACATTCTAAAAATATCATAGTGAGAATCATTAGATGAAATTATTCAAGTTGATACAAAAATAATGACAAACATATATTTACCCATACAAAAAGCTCTTGTTGATGGAAAGTCTATCAAACCAAATGTAAACAATGATATTGCATATATTGTTGAAAAAATTGACTATTATTTCTTTACATTTTCAATTTTCAAGTTATTGTGAATTTTGTATCATTGTAACTTTAACTAATTTTTCTAAAAAAAATTTTCTCAAATGTGAAGTAAATTTTTCTTAACCACTTTAAAATTCAATGTTAAATTTTTTTCTACTAGAGGAGAATTAGGAATAATGAAAAAAAATTATCTTTTATTTAATAATTTATTAATATTTTATATTTATGATATTATTTTATTTTCTTAAAAGATTTTATTAAATTAAATATTTTACTTTTAAATTTAATTATTTTTTCTAATTAAAGTTATTTTATTATTCAAAATTTTATTTTTTTAATTTTAGTTAACTTATTTTTTAGAATTAGGATTTAAGTCAATTAATCAAAAATGATTACTTATAATTATTCATAATTAATATTAAATTTCAAATATTTTAATGAATACTTTTTGTTTTTTTTTTTTTTATTGTCAATTCTCTCATACAATTATTTTAAATCTCACTTTTGTCTAGAGGTTCTTTTGATTTTTTTTTCTTTTTTATCTTTTGAGTGAATTGTCATATTAATTTCTTGATTATTTTTTTATTTAATAATTCATCCAATATCACTAATTCTTTTATTTAAGTGAAAACTCGTAGTAGACAATTCAACTCGATTCAAGGGGAAAAAAAAAATCACCAGTCCAGCTATCTAATGGCCTAAAAGTAGTAGCCCAAAGAGACAAAGCAGAAGGCCCAAACTCATCACAGCTAAATAAAGGCAAGATGACTACTTGCCTGCCTCCCTAGCGACCTGTCCACCGACTTGAAGCTTACAGTTGAATCTCACCTCTTCACCCTGACACCCCATCCTCTCTCTCTATCTCTAGAAAAGGAAATTGCAGAATCTAGATCAGATCATTGGCTTTTATTAGCTGCTCCTCACTCTTCATTACATTCAAATTCTTAGAAATTGGATTCATCAGAGGCTTGTAAGCCATGGATCTAGCCTTAGAAGAGCTTCAATTCTTGAGTATACCTGAAATATTGAGAGAATCAATCTCGATCCCAAAGCAATCGCCCAAGACTTTCTACCTCATAACGCTTACCCTCATTTTCCCTCTTTCTTTTGCCATCTTAGCCCACTCTCTCTTCACTTACCCTCTCGTTTCCCAACTCGAGAAAGACTCCTACGACAGCCGCCATGAATGGTCCGTCCTCTTGTTCTTCCAGTTCTGTTATCTAATTTTTCTCTTCGCTTTCTCTCTGCTTTCTACCGCTGCTGTTGTTTTCACTGTAGCCTCTCTATTTACCTCCAAGCCAGTGTCTTTCTCCTCCACGATTTCTGCTATACCCCTCGTCTTTAAGCGCTTGTTTGTTACATTTTTGTGGGTAACTTTTTTTATGTTCATTTACAACGCTCTGTTTCTTGCTTTCATTGTCGTCTTGATCGTTGCCATTGGTATCCACAATACTCTTTTGGTAATTTTCTCTTTAGTTGTGATTTTCATGCTTTTTTTGGTGGTCCATGTGTATATAACTGCGCTTTGGCACTTGGCTAGTGTGGTTTCTGTGCTAGAGCCCGTTTATGGGTTCGCAGCTATGAAGAAGAGCTATGAGTTGCTCCAGGGAAGGATCCGTGTGGCTGCGGTGCTTGTTTCTGGGTATTTGGCGACCTGCGGGGTGATTGGAGGGATTTTTAGATATGTGGTAGTTCGCGGCGGGGAGAGATATGGGGTTTTTGATAGGATTGTGGTTGGTGGGTTTTTGGTAGGGGTTCTGGTCATCGTAAATCTTGTTGGTTTGTTGGTGCAGAGTGTGTTTTACTACGTTTGCAAGAGTTATCATCATCAGGGGATTGATAAGAGTGCGTTATATGATCATCTTGGTGGCTATCTTGGAGAGTATGTACCTTTGAAAAGCAACATTCAGATGGAGACTTTGGATGCCTAGGGCAGAGCAAACCGATCGACAATTGGCATGGCATCAGTGTAACTTGTTATGTATCTAATCCTTGTAACGAGTATGTAGAACATTTGATACTTTGTTGTCAGTGATTCATAAACATGAACTTTAGCAATAAAAATTGAGAGAACCACTCTGTTTTACTTGTATTTTACTTACTTCACCATGTCCTGGAAAGTGCTAAGATTTGTTTTTGAAGATTGAATTATATCATTTTCCTGTATTTATGTTTTTCAAGCTTTGGTGTATGAAATATGATGACTTATAATTAGCTGATTGTGGTCTCAAATCTATAGTATTTAGCTGCTTTTCAACGTGGCATCTTTGTTCTGTTCGTAACTGAATGATAGAAAATAAAAGAAGTTGAGATTTCTTAACAGAAAAATTGTTGGTTGGTTTCCTTACATAATGCTGCCCTTTCTCCATGGATTACCCTACATAATGGCCTTACACCGTGGATTACCTTGGAATGTGAGGTTGCAGGGAAGCACCTCAAAGTAAGACTGCCTTGTGTATTACTTAATATTTTACTTAAGCCAGACATGATTAACTGATGGATTCATTTTTTGTTGATCCCTTCAATTTTTATTTTGCTTCTAGTTTGGCCAGGTACTTCCATTCCCTTTTTGTAACATATGTCTTGATTACTCCTTCACTATATCTGTCATTTAATCATGTTCTACCTTTGGAGAGGGAGTAAATGGGAGCCAGTGAGTGCTTTTTTCTTTTTCCCAAGATAGTCATATACTGGATGACCAGATGTCTTGTTTGGTTTCTTCATGAAATTGATAAACTTGCCTGCCTAGATAAATGAAGCAACAGATTTGTGGAACAAGCAGTTCACAGGTATCAAGAGTTGGTGTCATGATATTGAACAGAGGGAAGTAAAGAAGTATATTTTTGTTAATTGTATCCAACTGTGTCCATCACTTCTATGTTCATGTAGTTGCTTTATGAGAAGGAGAACATGTTTCTTTTTAGAGTTGATTGGATGATTATGGGATTTGCATTGTCTTTATCGGGTGCACAACACATGGAGTCTCCAGCAGAGAAAGCGAGCTGTTTACTTTGACGGCCTTGCGCCATGTCACTGAAGCTGTGGTGAGACCTGCTCTAGACCAGTTGAGCGGGTGTGAAGAGTGTCAAATTTATGCCAAACTACATAGAATCAGGGAACATTCCTTATTGTGCTTTGGTGGAGTTGGAGATTCAAAAGCAAGCTAGAGCCATTGATTGTCTCAGAGATTTGCCAATTCTTTCCCATTGATGATGTTGGGATGCCAAAACCTTTTTGTCACTTCCTGCTGAGGCGGAAATGTTTAATGAATGTCCAATTCAGACGGTTAAGAGGATACATTTGGCAATGATGCGTAGATTTGAAGGCTGGAAGAATCGCTCCCAAGGGTGATCTTTAGGCATGGTAGGAGAGATGCTAATTTGATTGGCGAAGCAAGGAGTCCACAGTTATCAAGATTCTATTGTGTGTCAGTGATGGTAGTTCATTCTGTTTGATTAGTTGCTTGCTGCTTACCTCCCATGTTAGTCGCTAGTTATTGGATTCGATGGGAACAACTTTTATGGGTGAGGAACCTTGGTAGACAAGGAGGGTGCCTATTAGGTGGGTGTCTAATTATTTGTGTAGCCCTTTCACTGTATTAATAATTTCAAACATGGATGAATTCTGCTTTTCATTCAGAAACAGAAAAAAAAAAAAAAAAAGATGAACAATAGAGTTTTGCACAACGACATGTTCCTAGGATTGCAATGGCAAAATGTTGCCGTTAAGTGCTGCCCAATTTCACTATTCTGATATATGGATTCTACCCTCGTCATTTCTTGTAGTTTATTTTTTTATTTTAACAGTTTGGTACATGGCAGGCTACATTAAAAAATCTTGGCAGTTTTGGATGCGCAACACACATATTCCCTGACCAAAATTTTAAGTGCAACTGTTAAAAGAATATCTTGGTCCATCTGGTTAAGAATGAGAGACAGAATCTAGAGGCGTTTAAGTAATTGAAGAATGGGAATGAGAATCGCTAATGGAATAGCATTTTGCGTGCTTTTGTTCTGACAGGTGGAAGCACTACACTTGTAGGACGGGCTAGATTAGCTCATACTTGGATTTAGTAATCAACCCCACCTGCAACTCATTCTCATTCTTTTCTTCCACTTGATAGCTTTACAGGAGACCCGGGAGTAACAAGTCGAATCCATCTCCAAAATGGCCAATTCAAACTGGTTTCAGGTTTTATTATCTAATGGGATAACTATAACCTGCTGCTCTTTGGAACACCAACTGGTGCATCTCTAGACCTCCTCTCCACTGACCAAGAAAGTTGCTTCACTGCATCTTTTGGTAGGTTGCATGGTTGGCTCAGCCACAACCCGCCATCCACAACTAATGTTGTACCATTCACATACTTTCCTGAAGAGTCAGATCAACTTCTTACATCAAATATAAGCTGTACAGCGGAAGAGATTAAATTAGAAGTTACTTGAAAATCAGAAAATAAGGACAGACTGATTGCTTGGTTCCCCAATTATGTAAAAAGACCAGAAAAAACGATTGGACTGCGTTTTTATCCATTGTTTTAGTTTTAACTGTATCCATGAAATTCCAAATTAATTCAATGAGATATGTGTACCTGTCAGCAAATTCCCACCATGTAAAAACTAAGCAGTGGAGCTCAGCTAAAAGGATATGGAGTCAACATACTTATTAATATGTAATTTCATTTGTCTCTGTAGACAGAATTTGGACAGTTTAACAGGACAACAAGCACGTCTATAATCATGTATGAGATACCGAGACATACTTTGAAAGGTACCGAGTAGAAGCACACTTTTCTACGTGCTCTTCTTTTCTCCTTGCATCTTCTAGGGTTATGCAAGTTTTTATTCATTGGCAGTTGTCATTGCAATAGTCAATTCTACTTACTTGGTAGCAACTCTTACGCATGAAAAGAGGTGCCAGTAACTCAAGCTCAGAAATATTTGATGAAGAAAAGCTTGGATGTGTAAGATACTAACCTGCAGCTGAAGCAAGGTAGACGGCAGCCATAGCAATATCCCATTTCTCTCCAAATTTAGACAATGGAATTTTCTCCACAGCTCTGCTCATCATCTCATCAGGTGCAAGTTTACTAACACCAGTCGTGTCTTTGATAGGTCCGGGAGCAATCCCATTGACCCGTATATCATAATCTGTCCCCCACTCTAGAGCCAAGTTTCTTGTAATGCTATCAACAGCAGCCTATATAATAATAATATACAATAACATTGTGGAAATATCCAGCAAAGTTCACAAGGAAAAATGTTGAAAAACCAATAAGCTCAATGAACCAACCTTGGCAGCGGATACATGGATCTGATACCATGTAGCTGTGTAATGCAAAGTTGCACTTATATTGATTATTGTTCCCCCAGTAGATGGGTCCTTTCCAGGACCCCCTTTCTTGAGATACTTCAGTGCTTCATGACACATTGTAAAAGTACCAAGGGCATCTATGTCCATGACTACAATGAACAACCAAAAATTTGGACTCAGGGATCACGGATGAAAACATCTTAGGTCACATATAACATGTGTGAAATGATAGTCACTTTTAGGACTCTACTCAAGTGGAATGCTCAAGTTCCAACTGCTATGGTGGAACACACATGAACTATATCCGTCTTTTTGTTGGCTACGTATCATTTTGTGCTCCATTAAGTATAAATCAAATTAATGCTTCCTCATAAGCAGTTAGATGACGAATTTTTTTTGAATGATCTGTTACAATTCGTGAGTTTAACATCCCAAGAGAGGTCATGATTAAGATCAACGATTTCCGGGTCAAAATCCTATGTCAAGTATTGATGACCAAAGTTAAAAACGTGCTTTCAGCTCATTTTCCTGCTACCACAGTAAGCAGAGTTTGACCGAGACCAAAATTTTGTCTGAATCTACAAAAATCCCTGATCGGTTTTCAAGTTCTTCCATTTGGCACAAAATTAGGTACAGGAAACTCTATCATAGGACCCACCTGTGTTGCCTTAGTGGCTGGCTAGAAATGTTTGCTTAACCTTTTCAAAGGCCACAAGTTGGAGGGTTTGTGAAGGAAAAGAATCTACCAATGAGAAAAAACATAAACCTGATGATTATAAAAAAAAAAAAACAAAAAAAATTACCTGTTTTAAAACCGTTAGGGGATAAATCTTCGGCTGGCACAAGAAAATTACCGGCCGCAGCATTCACAAGAATGTCAAGTCTCCCAAAATGCTTGACAGTAGATTCTACAGCTCGTGTAGCATCGCCTCTTTTCCGAACATCTCCTTCTATTCCTACCGCCTAAAATATATAAGAAAGAACAAAATAAGGAAGAAAATAATAATATAAAACACAGAATAAAAAAAGACAGAGATAAATACAACATAATTTAACAAAAGAAAACAAAGATATGGTGTACGATCAACTTTCTCAGGAACCAAACAGGGCGAATCCAAATTAAAGAGAAAAGGAAAGTTAGAACGTACGCGGATGCCAAGGGAGTGGAGAGAGGCAACAGCGGAGTCAAGCACGTGCTTGCGTCGACCCATGATAGCGACGGAGGCACCATGTAATCCCAACTGAAGTGATATCTCATACCCGATTCCTGAGCCTCCTCCAGTCAACAAGGCCACCTTCTCTCTCAGTACGTCTGGCTTAAACGGTGAATCAGCCATTGCATATATCAGTCTTCCCCTTTCCTTCCCTGCCTTTGTCCCGTTTTTTATCTTCAAAACTTCTGCATTGTCCTAAAGGTTTAAAAAAGATCTGGTTCCTGCTGTTCCTGCTTTTCATTCAAAAAAATTATAAATATATTTTACATAATAATAATATAATATATAATAATTTAAATAATTTATTTTTATATAATTATAAATATTTAAATAATTAAATATAAATTTAATTTCATTAAAATTATTTTTATTATAAAAAAATTATAATATAACGTAATATTAATATCACTTAATTTTAATTTATTAATTTTTTAATTATAATATTTAAATTAAAAAATATTTAATTTAAATTTTAAAAATATTTTAAATTTAAAAAATATTAATTATTTAATTTTTAAATTTTATAATAAATTAATTTAATATATTTTTTAACTTAAATTTTTATAAAATAAAAATAATTATCAATATATATATTTATTTTTTTTATTATTATATTTTTAAATAAATTAATTATAAAAAATATTATTAATAAATAGTTTTATAAAAATTTAAATTATATCATAAATTTTATTTAATAAATTATAATAAATACATTTTATTTTAAAAATTATTAAGAGAAATTAATTATATATATATTTAAATAAATTTTTTAATAATTTTAAATATTTAAAATAATTATAAATTTAATAATTTTTATTTAAATAATAAAAAATATTTATATATAATAATGATAATTAAGTTATTATTCAAATTATTTTATAATTAATTATTTTATATTTTTTTATTTTTATAAAATATTTTTTATAAATAATAAATTTTTATATATTATTTTTTAATTATTTTAATTTTTTATTTATTATATTTATTTATTTATTATTTTATATTATCTTATTAAATAATAATATAATAATATATTAAATATTTATTATTAATATTAATAATATTATTATAAATTACATCATAATATTATAATTTAATAAATTATTAATATTTTTTTCTTAATTTTTCAATTTTTTTATAGAAGACGTAGCAGAGCATCTGCATCAAACTTCCTTATTTACAATAAACGCTACAGTTTAACTTTTCTCTTCTTTCAATTAGATGTCCCCACGTGTCTAGCACTGTCAAAACAAGAGACGGATCATTATGCAAGCCCAGCACGCACCCTCGTTGTCACCATCCATCCAGTTGTCATGCCCTTCTGGCAACATTAATCTGTTCTGGCAGCGTTTAAAAGCCGTAAGCTCTAACATTGCCAGAAATAAATAAATAAATAAAAAGAATTGTGATTAATACGGAAAGTGGTTGGTAGCATTTAAAACTAAGGTCCAACCATAAATATATTAGTAGGTACAAAAAATTGTCAATGAATTGAATTTCAACTCTTTTACTTTAGTGTCTCATTTGTTTAACCAACGACAGTTAGAATAAATAAATTTTATTTGAAAAAAAAGTGGAACTTTAATTTTAGTTTTTTTTTTTATTGTAGTATTAATTTTAGTCTTTACACACAGACTCTCTACTTCCACTTCTCCAAGGCTTGGACCAAGCTCGAGACTGGGCTCAATCCGTCCAGTTGATAAAAACTTAAAAAGGACGACATGACCAGTTTTATTGTAACATTATTCTTTTTTGAAACGAAAAATAAGAAATATACTATTTTAAGTGAAGAAATTAAAGTTTTATCTTTTTCACCAAATTATAAATTCAGTATCCATAAAATTACGCCTAATTTTTTAGATGCCTGAAAATAACTACATAGAGTACCTAAATGTTATGGTATTAATGTTATTGTACGTACCATAACATGTATTTAATCGAGGGGTTCGACCAAAACCAGCAATTTAAGAGGGAAATATACTATTCATGTTGGGCTTTAGTCCGGATTATTAGTTGGTAATGCCCAAATAACTTTGAATTACGGAGTCAGTAATTAAAAGATAAAACTCTTGAATGCATGTGATGGGATTGAGATTATGGAGAAGGAGAAATTGAGTTTTACTTCCAATGCAAACTGATTACAAAACATTCTTAGAAAAAAAAAAATCATACCTTTTATTTTTGTAAAAAAAATAACTTAAAAGTATGCAAGTCATTGTAATATATCAGTTATTGTGTATAGAAATTAAGGTTAAAATTACTTATTCACATCCTGTATTTAATCTTTTTATAAAAAAAAGTCATCACTTATTATTAGATTTTAGTAAATATTCTTATATCTGAATTCAAAAATTTTAAAATTCAATATCATATTTTTGATGTAAATTTTTATTTATTAGTACCAGTTACTATCATATAACAAGATATCAATCACGGGTATGCCACTCGAAATAGAAAACGTGATCTGCTTGGTTAACAAAGCTAACTTTTTATTTGGTAAATGATGATTTTACGCTATATACCCCCCCCCCCCCAAAAAAAGATAAACTTACGCTTCTCAAAATTAATTTTTCTGTCCTTAAAAAAAAAATTACTGTTTGACGTTCCAACAATACGGAGCTCCTTTGATACACGGGGGAAAGAGAGAGAGAGAGTGAGAGAGGGGTCCACGATTGATTTTTACTATTTCTTATTGATGTCAACACATTCATCTGATTAATGTGAAAGTTGCCCATAGGGTGACATTAACACGTGTCACTTCATGATTAGGCGTCATGGATAAATTGGTTTAGCAGATTTACTAGGAAGGAGTCAGGAAGCTATTTGCATTGTACGAGGAGCTCACGTGTGTTTCTTATGACTAACGAGTTTTGACTTGTTTTCCGTAACGAAAGCAACGGTTGCAACTATGGGAGCGGGTAATAAATTTGGCCGCCGTGAATATTCACCGTTAAACATGTGACTATTCGACATTTTGCACCAATTTTTTAAGGGAAGCTACTAGTCACGAGAGGGACGAGAGGATTTATGTTTGGATAAAAAAGTTAGGAAAAACGAAAATAGATAGAAAGAAAGTGGAAGGAATTAAAATTTAAGAAGAGAAAAAAAAAATATTTCCCTGTGTTTTGAAATGACAACGTGAAAAAAAAATTAAAAATTATTTATTTAAAAAGGAGTTCAAAGTATGGAAAAAGAAAATAATGTGTTAAAATATAAATTTTGTCCTTATACTAAAATTAATGAATGTCAAGAAAATGAATTAAAATGAGTAAATTAATTATTTTTATAAACTAAGCGGAAGAATTATAACTTTTCTCACAAAATGGAGACATGGCAAGAGAATAAAAATTTCATATCATTAAAGTATAAAAACGTAAAATAACCTATAATATTTATAATTTTTTTTTTAATTTACAAACTTATATTTGTATGTATATATAAAACTTTAAAAAAGTATTTAACATAATATTAAATTTTAATTTAGCTCTCCTGTTGCACTTGTCGTTCGATGGTTCGACTTCGGGATTTAGCTTGTTCAATTCGAATTTTATTGTGCCGCTTGTTCGTCGGACCCAAAACGTGTAAAGAGGTAATGTTAAGAGTATATATACCTTAAACTATAAAAATTATATAATTTGTAATGTTCATTGAATTCTCTTATTTATAAATTTAAATTTTTAGGTGAATATAAAATTTAAATAAATTATTAGATAAGAAAAATATGTTTGATGATTAAGAAGGATATGGTTTGAAATTTTTCGTTGCTCCGTCTGCCTAAAAAACTCAAATAAGGTAAGGATAATTTTTCATACCTTTTTTTTTTTTCCTCCCTTCCCTTTTTTCTTCTAACACAATGTTAGATAGCGGAGGAGACGAGAGGATACCGTGTAAAGTAAAATTGAAATAGATAACATTAACACCAGTAAATTATTTTTTATTGAAAACTTTCGAAATTAAAATAACCAAATGGAAAGAATAATTAGATTGAAAAAGAAGAATTATTTTCACGATAGATTTTTTGTTGCACACAAGCCGAAAGTAGGACCTTGCACTCTATGAAATTAATCGGCCTTGATAATTTTATTGGGAATTGAGGGAAAAATAACCCCCAAAAAATAAAAAATTGAACCAAACTCATATGTAGGCGTTGTTGCTAGTATTATATATGCATTTAATACATTGCATCCACAGTCGTCTGTGGGCTAGTAATGTGTTAATTGCATACAACATATTTGAACTGGATCTATAATTTAAACATGACGATTTATTTTGTTATTGTTATTAGTGAATAATAAAAAAGGAAATTTTTTACTATCTAGTGGTAACAAGTCATTGAAACTATTAATTTTTGCTTGTTTCTACTAAAATCGAGCATTGAAGATAAATTTTCTCCAACATGACACTATTTTTTTTTTTTTTCATTTTCTAACACTTTAAAAATCAAGGCCAATTATTTTCAAATTGATAGAGAGTGATGAATAACAAGAAAAAATAATTTCTATTATTTAAGAATTTACTGTTATTTTATATTGATAATTATATTTTAAATTTTATTAAACAAAATATTTTATTTTTTATAAATATTATATTATTTAGTATAGATATTATTTTATTTTTTAAATGAATATTAAAATTACTTTTTAATATTAAGTTTAATTTCAAATAAATTTTTACGTCGGTTTGTAATTTTGATGAATTTTTATTTTTTTATTTTTTTATTTTTTATTCAGTTCTCTTTATCATTTGACTTGTTTATGTCCTGCATGGCAGTGCAACGTTTTTTCCTTTATTTTGCAAAGAATATTCCGATCACATAGCCTTGGCCTTTCGCCGTAGCAAGAGTTTGCAAGCTTAATTTAGATGTCACTTGCATCGTGCATTAGTCATCCTATAACCCTAGGCTAGTTCAAAGGTCACCCAAGTAAGATTTGGGGGATATTCTGACGTTAGAATCTATACCTACCCTCTAAAAACTCTTGCCTCCTTCGATTCAGCTAAAGACCCAAAAAAAGAAAAAGGCCCATGTGTTCTTCGAGTAGGCACTAATAGTTAACTATTAGAATTCATCAACGATGGTCAGCCATAATCAATTTCTCATTTGTTTCATTGAATCATGCAGAACCATGCAAGGAAACTCAACGAAAAAGAAAAGTAAGAGTTGACTACTTGCTGCACTAATTATATATAAATGTTGACCTTTGATTTATGAGTTCAATTAGGGGATGAGGGAGATAATCCAGAGTCCTAAGGGGCATGATTTAGGAGACCTTTTGCGTACCCAAAAATAATATATTCACACACACACACACACACACACACAATGTCATTTGAAAATATATCAAAAGGTAATACATTAGTCAGATCTGGTGTGGCGTCTGAAAAAAAAGGGTGGGTCTTCCATTAGAAAATGAAGTGAGTAGCAACTCCAGCCTAGCTTAATTAAAATTTTAACTAATTAATCAGTAACTTTCATCGTGATGATGAAAGAGTAAGAAAAAATGGCGTTGGCAGTACCCTCTAAATATCATTTATTTTTCTGCAATTTGTTTTCTAAGTACTTCGCACAACATGCAAGAGGATATGCAAAACAGGCGTGGCCGCCTGTGGGTCGGCTCAGACAAGGAAAAATATTTTAATTGAATTTTAAATTTTAACAATACAATTTTATATAAAATATTTTAATATTTTATTATTTTTTAAATCTGAAAATTTTGATTTTGTAATTTATTGTTTTAGATATCATGTTTAAATATTTAATAATAAAAAATATAATTTTATCTTTTACATAAATTTTATATTTATTTATCTATAAACTTATTTTTTTATTTAAGAAGTTTAAAAATAAGCTTCATTTCTTTTAAAGAATCCAATTCAACGCTGCACAAATTAAATGCAAAAGTTAATTTAGGCGCGACATGACAAGAACCCATAACGCATAAGTCCATGGGTTGTGTCAGACTCATTGTCCAATTTTTTTAGTATAACATAGTTCGAAACAAATAAATAAATAAAAGCAATTGTGCTTTTTAAAAAATTAAACCGTGTTCGGCATAGCACGGGTCATTTTACATGCCTACATGCAAGTCGAGAACTCTTGATCCTACATCTTACGCGCTGTTGGAATATTCGCACGTGTACATTTTGGTTTAGCAGTGGACTTGTTCTTAAATTATTCAAAAGAAAGAAAATATTTTACACACTAACAAAGCCTGTGGCGTGGGGCACCAAATAAATTTTGTTAGAATTGCGAATACATTTAATTTATCATAATTTAATTAACTATATGTACGTGGTGTTAATTTGTAATCAAGGCAACTCGTCCCACAAGCCACTAAGTTTTTAATTAAAGTTGGTCTAACTATGGTTTGGAAATAAAATTATTAATTGGCTATGGGCCGAGTCCTCGAACATTTTTGGCGGCCACATTAAAAAGGAAACCAAAAGGCAAAAGGTAAAACAGGCGATGAAAATGGAATTGAAATGCGCCACTAGGCGCTTGCTGGCTAAATATACTTGATTAGACAGTTCGTGAGCAGAAAAGAGAGCGCATTTCGCTAATCCCGGTGACAATTGACGGTATTAGCCAACTTGTCAATAAAGGCAATGTACTTAGGGTGGCCTTATCTTGGAAATTTACTGCAATTGTCAGATACGCTATTATGTTCCACATTCTTGTTTTATGCTGTCCGCTACGCTGAAGTCATCTCAGAAGTTTCGGCAGACAAGCATCGGATAATATATATATATATATATATATATATATATATATATATATATCATTTACTTTTCTGTTGACAAATAAGATGTATTATCTCGTTTCTAATAATGTTGCTGGAGAACACGATGGCTCGGTCTTATTTATTTATTTATTTTTATTTAGATGAATCAAAGTGGCTTGCTATTCTGAATTGCGGTATTGATTTACAACCGGAAGATCGTGATCCTTCAACGTGACCACGTTGAGTTTTATGTCCGAATTGAAAACAAATCTTCGTTAGTGTCAGAGCGGGTGGGATCCAAATCTAATTGCACTATGATATTTAGCAGACAAAATCATGAATGTTTTTGCCTCTACATGTAAGAGATAAAAAGAAATAAGAGCTCATCTGCATTGTGGAGATCCGTCCTGTTAACGGGTGGTTTTTTTTTTTTTTTTTTATAATCTTTATAGGGTTAAGATATGCTAAAAAAACAAAGGTTACCAATAATTTAATTGCAATGATTGTCTTTGGCGACGAGGACGGGAGACTTATGGAGAATGAACGAAAAATAATGGCATATCAGACACAATAGATTGGCCGCTAGTGCTGCGTGTAATGTTCACAAAAGAAGGAACATGGGTGCGACGATAAATACATCATCTTAAGGGATTTAAACACTGTGGGACCCTCAACAATTTGGCGTAGACTGTCATCGGCCAATACTGATTGATTTCAACTTCTAATAAAGAAATTCAGGTGGTCTCGCAACCTTCTGGCTGTTTTTTTTTTTTTTTTTTTTTTTTTAAATTCATTAAAACATGAATTATATAATAAAATAATTCTGTTCACTTCTATAAAAGATTAAAATTAAAAATTTCAAAAATTAAGGTTTAAGTTCTTAATAACCATTAATGTCTACATACTAAATGTACTTGATTGTATAAAATATTAAGTGCACATCTACACTTGAGCCAAAGATAATATATCTATAACAGAACAAAGAAAATCCGTAAAATAGAAAAAAAATAATTGTTGTTTAGCGCAGGAATCGCCCAACTCTTTTAGTTATTTACGCTTTCATTTGATTAGCCCTCGATTGAGCAACTCCTCGTTTGATTTCTTGATTCCTATGGGAACTGTTATCTACTTGTTACATAGACTGACTGGTTAGTTGAAATACAATCAATTCATATGGCAAGTAATGAAGAAATTAACTGGCATTTTATTCTAAATCAAATTAGTACAATGCCTTTCTTTATATAGAAAAGGAGAGGAAACTGAAAAGAAAAATTATATAAAGACATCCTAAGCACACATGAGTATATATATATTTTTTAAATCATAAACATACATAAAATAAAAACACATTTTAAAAGCAGAAAATAACTCTTTCATAATGGATATCTCAAAATGGGAAAGCAATGCCCGTGTTATTGCCAATTGATGGACCATATAAGATTATTTCTGTCAGTCATCTCATATGGGGTCTCAAAATCATTGTAACAATTGGGCAGGCGTTACCGACTGCCTTAGATCTCAATGATAGCTTTGCACTACCTGACTCCGGGGCCTCAAGCACCACATTGGGCCGCCCCCATCCCTGCCCCCACCGTCAAAAGCAAAACAATAAACTTTTTTTTTTTAAAAAAAAAAAACAGCAAAAAACTAGCAAAGGTAATACCTTAATGTGCAAATAGTTTGATCGGCTCTTCAGGTCCATGTGAATTTATGAACAAGTGGCTTAATTCTTGAAAAACTTTGTGGTTTCAATCCTTAAGCTAACCACAACTGGTATAAAGAGCATTCTGTTATTTTTATAAACAGAATTATATTTATAGCCATGGGACAGCATTTAATTTAATTAATCAAATCCTATGAGTGGCTGGTAGGGTTTGACAATCAATTCTACTTGGGAATAGCAAAAGGCCTGATTTAGCTAATTTGTTCAAGGTTGAGCTTTGGATTGCATCTGGAATTTCAACATATATATGTCCGCCATTTGACAAGAAGATGCCACCACCTGGAGAAAGAAAGATGCCAGTTGCCTCTGTTTGTAAACTTGCACGCATTTCCGGTGCCTTTAGACTCTCCTTAAATTGGAAAAAAAAATTGCACTAAAAATGAGTTCTATCAAAAGCTACAATAGAGGTAGAATTTTCCTTCTCGTAAACCCTCTCCGAGGATGGGTGGAATTTAATACGAATATTAAGAGGCTTTATCGGCTAAGCTAGTTAGCACTTGTATTATTCAAATTGCTTTTCGCAAGGTGATAATTAGAAACATTAATTTTGATTAAATCTTGGAATTAACAAACTTTATGAATAGGAAGGCAAGAATGGGACCACTAGCGTAGTTAAATAAGAGAGATTGTATAGGAATTTAGGAGTTTTCTAACCTTCTCCTCTCTTCTTTTACTCCAGACGTATGTATAAGGCTCAATGTCACTGTCACTGAACAACAACAATTAGCATACTCTAATTTATTTCAGTTTTATTCCACACCTCATATTTTAAAATGTAGTAAAATATATACTCTTGCCTACAGTGCTTAATCAAACAAAAGGAAAATGATAAAAAGATACATTGGCCTTTTCATTTAAAAAGCTTATAATGTTCTAAAATATAGTTCTAACTTTCCTCTTAATAAATTGAAAGTAATTTAATGTCTTTAAGGTATTTATAATAATATTTTTATAATTATTTAAAACTTTTCTAATGGATATCAAACACAGTATACTAATTATTACCAGACTCAATGCCAATATTTCTTTTGTTATATCTAAAAATACCGAGTATTACAAGACACAAAGTAAAAAAACCTTAAATATAAATTTTCTATGGCAATTTGAATCTTTATTCTTCTTTCATTAAAAAAAAATCTTTCTTAGATATTTTTCCACGAAAAAGAAGATGCATTTTGATACTGTACTACGACTACTTGCTTATTGTCCCACTAACAATTGTTTCATTTGCTATACTCAATCTTTGCTTACGCCACCGTGTCTACTCGTTTATTTGAATGTAAGAGATCAATCATATCTTGCATTGTATAATCCATAATTCAACAAACGTTTAAAATTGTTCTGTGGACTTTTCTATCTTGGACAGAAACATGCCAGACACAATTCCTAACGGCTATAATATGACATTTTAGCCTATAAAATCAGCAAAAGTCTAGCATCCAACCGCCAAAAGGATAGCTTTTTTCTTGTCACCCCCTTTGCATTTATTCTTGCGTCCTTCTGTCATCTTTCTCAACTTACAAGCACGTCCCAATTAAGCAGGAAATCCATGAGCTTTGAAGGGCCAAAATTTGAAAACATTCAATGCAAATCATGCCATAGAAGAGCATCAATTAAGGTGACAGAATCATAAAGGAACAAGAAAAAACGTTACTACTGTTTTGAGGAAAGAAATTGCAATGAAAGTTTCTTAAGATAGTGTCTACCATTAAACATGCAAATAAAAGAACATTCAACATCAACTAAATTTCAATATACAGCATTCTGGGGGGGAAATAATAACAATTCAGCAGACTATGCAGCAGCCACAATGGCATATGTACATTCATAAAGGGAAGAGATTTGAAAATTAATTATCAAATTACACAACATAGAAATAACAACCATTACAATTATGATGATTGAAATGTTATTGTTATGTTGTACATTGATATTATATATATTGGTTATTGTAGCAATTTGCACTAAATGAAAGAAAATAAGTCTAGATTGTACTTGAAATATTAGTTTGAAGTCAGTGAAACTTGTCGTTATGATAATAGAGTGTAAGCTTTCTCTAATGATCCATGGAATACATTCTTTTGAAACTATATTAATGCAAAAACTTTCTCTCTTTTTTGGGGTATAAATTCAAACATAACCATTACAAGCATCAACAACTAATTTTTTTTTTAATTATGTAAATATCTTTTTCTTTGAAGTTGAGGTTGCAATTGCTACTTTCTTGTTTCCATGGCTTTTTTATTTTTTTTTTTTCATGATTCTACATCAATGCAAGATAATTTCAGTAATAAACTTAAGTGAAAACAAAACCATAAAACATTAAAAATTTTTAGTAAATAAAGTAAGTATAAGTAAATACTTTTTTCCTTGAAGTTAAGGTTGTAGCTAAAGTGTTCCCATGATTGGTTGTTGAGTCTGTTTTCTTTTTACCCTTCATCAATGCAAAAACGAATTAATAATAAATATATTGAAAATACAAAAATCAATAAATTAATTAATGATATTAAATCTTTGCAAATTTTTTAGTTATGGATGAAATTATAATAATTAGCATATCCAAATGTGAAAGATCATTTTTTTTTATGACTTGTCACCTTTTTTACTTGTTTTATTCTTTTTTGGGCCTATTAACTTTTTTGTCTCAACTTTAGTGATTGTATGACTTCTTCCCCTTATGTAGGATCAAGGTTTGTTTCATAAAGATAATGAATAATAGAGTAATCTGCAACCATATACTTCTCCATAATGAAATACTCATCACAATAGTCATTTAAATTTCTCTTGGTATAATTGGTAACACAAGTCATATGTTTGCTAGGGATACTAGAGAATTCATTCTTTGTAACTACATGTCTTTAATTCAAGATTTACAAAAAAAATTTCTATATCATCAAATAATTGGAACTCATTACTAGAAAAATCAATCTAAGGTGTTTGGCAACAAAAGACACCATTTGTGACTTATGCTTGATAGTTGGTGCAATTTTTTCCTCCCAACTTGAAGCTTTTGTGTACCTTTTGTGCATCTCAACCATTAATTTCATTATAATGTTCTCTTAAAAAGTTAAAATTAGCTTATTTCTAAATTTCTCAATTAGTAATTAAAAGATTCAGTCATATTTTTGGTTTTGTGGTTACTCTTGACATTAATGTTAAATGACCATTTACACTACTAATTTATTAGAATTTTTATAAGATACTTGACATTGTCTTTAGTTTGAGAAAATATTCTTATTTTTGTAATTTTTTTTTGTAATTGTTTTCATATAATTAGTGTAGCAATATCACTTAGCTACCTTCTAAAACAAATCTCTTAATTCTAAATTAGGTTAATGTGATTTGAAATTAGCACAAATGTGTCTTGCACATTTTTTATATGTAGCCTTTTGAAAATGATTATCTACAACAATAATCATACCTTGCAAATGCATAAATTATAAATGTCATAACCAATGCTAATGAAACCATAAAAAAAACACTAATAAAACTACCATTGATTTTTTTTTTTTAAAAAAAGAAAGTCATTCATTTTATTTGTTAAATATAAAGATCATTAGCTTTCCTTCCATTATAAATCTAATACATTGATACAAGAAATTCATGAGTCAATCCTAAGTGGAATTACATTCCTTCACCACTGCATATGCCATAAGAAAAATTCTTTTACTTTTATTAATTAGGATTTCTAATAGTATGCTTTTAACACATGACCCCTTTAGATGACACTTATCTAAGCCAAAGAAGGGTATATACCTAGCTATAAAATCATCCATGCATGCTTTGAAGTAGATAAATAATCTTTGGAATATAAGGGATGATGTATCATTTGGATCCCCTTTTACTTTAAACTCCAATTTGATCACAAAACCAAGATTAGTTTATTTAAGAAGGTCTATATGCCTTGGCATTTCTTGAAAGATTTTGTATGTGACCTCTTAATCCATTTTATAGCTTTCATTCTCCACTTTTATAATTTCAAAAAATGTAGCTCTACTCCATATGAATCCTTTAAGAAATTGAACAATAAAATAAAACTTATGTCTAGATCAGCTTAAAAAAAGAGTAAAAAACCTGTGCTATCTAGTTTATATTGGTCCTTTTAACTTTCTCAACTTTTACACAATTTTATATGTTATTCAACTTTTAAAGCATAAGTGTATTGCCACACATAAAAAGAATAGTAATAAATCAAAATTTTGAACCAATTATTTCTTTTTGAATTTTGGAGTGAATGAGGTTTACACCTTCTCACATAACATATTCTCTTAAAATCTCTCTAAACATATACAATTTTGTGAATAACTAAGTTTCATATAATTGTACTCTACCTTTCTCCCTATACTTAAAAAGAATGTTTTAAGTAGGTTTTAACTTTTTTCAAGTTTATTTTCTTTTTTATCATATCCTTATTAATTAAGTTTTCCCCATTAAAAGCAAATAAGTCACCTAATTCATTATTTTTACTCCCTTCAACAATGTTATTGTCACTATCATTCCCATTAAACCCTAACCCTTTTTACTTCATCTAACATATGATGTTATAACGTATTTTTATCAGTGGCATTTTTGAGTCAATTATCAATAACTAACTCAGTATAATTATATTCCTTATTAGACACTTCAAAATCCATGTCCTCTTTATCATTATTAATTTTAACTTTTTCACCTTTCACCATATGTCTATACTTCACTCTTCTTCATATCTTGTTACTTATAGTCTCCTTTAGTTTTTTGTTTTTTCACAACTTTTCTTTAACATGCCCTTTTTATGTTTGTACCCTTAGGTAAATAAGTACTGATAAGTGTAGAAACACAAACACTACAAATAGGAGTAAGAAGTTCTCCCCTTCCACTAACCTTACAGTTTGTATTTTCAATGTTTAACTTCTTTGAAATATATGCATTATCATATTCATTAAGGTTTTTGCTAACTTCTCTTTTCGGTTTAAGACTCAACCTAAGAACAAAACCACAAATAGGCTTTATAGTAATTGTGGATGTAAATTTTTCAGTGTTCAAATTCTTTGATATATTCACATTTTCTTTATATTTAGACCTCTTAATTTTCATTTTCAACCTAAGGTTTCTCATAAGAACATTAGCACAAAAAACCATATTGTCACTAGTCACACTAGTTATCATAACAGTAGTACCAACACAATTATGCACATCTAACAAAGTATCATCTATAAAAGCACAAATATCATTTATAGAATTTAAAAGATTAACTTCATCACCTTATTGGACACAATCATTACTTGGCTCTTTTGTTTACTTAAAGGTAAAAATGGAATATGGGTTCAATGAGTGCCTTTTGTTAAATCTCCATCATTTTTTATATGTAAATTAGTATATGCCTTTAATATGAAATCATGCTTTATCATGTCAAAAAAAGCCTTGCACAACCTTAGAAGATCAATGAATATTACGTAGTCTTTCCCCATAATCTCTTTTCTCTCTTTTTTTCTTCATAGTGCATAACAAAGGTCAATATAATCTCCTTATTAAACGCACAGTAACAACATAAAGTCACAAATTAATTAATTAATAAACAAACTTTATATATTAAAATATTTAAACCCTATCATTTGAAATTGATGAAAGACTTATATAAAATCATCTAATATAATAAAAAACCAATTAATTAATTAATTAACCTTAATTGAACCCTATTATTTTCAAAGCCTAAAATTTTGATTTTAACAAACCTTAAGTGAATCTTTCAAAAACCCTAAATGATATTATAAAACATATAAAACTCATTGATACTATATCAATTCATTTAAATAAACCTAAAAAAATAATCACAACCTTTAAGCAAGTCATATTAGAATATTTAAAATAAACTTACAAATAAATTAAACTCTAATATCATGAAATGATCCTCAAATATAAATAATTTTAATGGTTTAAAAGAAAGGCCCTTAAAAAAAAAAGAAAAAAATTCAACTAATTTTATTGAAACATAACCAATTATAGTGATATAAATGAAATAAGGAGAGTTTTGAGTTCGAAAAAAATGAGAGCAAAGGTTTCTTAAGTGTCAACAATTGTTATAATCTTAGTGAAAAACCTTCCCAAAAAAAAAAATTATCAAGTTTGATGAAAAATAATTGATTATAGCAATCTAAGTGAAAGAACAAAGGTTTGAGATTTGAAGAAATGAGAGGGAAAAAAATATTGAGATGTTTAGAGGCATAGTAAAATTAAAGAGTCTTTCATTGGAATTAAATACATATATAGGAATAAACATATCATTTTACAACATTCATTAATGTTAACTACATTAATTAATCATAGTATATTCTCAGTTAATTTAAAAAATTTATGATGTAAAATATAAATACATCTTGAATAAAAAGTGTGAAATATATTTGATCTTACATAAGTCTTCTTATGACAAGCCATTCAAATTCCTATGTGTGTTAGACAAAAACTTTTAATTGGCTAAAAAAGACATCTAATTTAAAAACATATACATTTAAAATTTATCTTTTTGCATATATAACTACCATACATTACATATAATTGTAAGATAAATACTACAATTTTTCAAACTCGTTATATTTATATTTGTTTCATTTTGTTCACATTGTTATCCAACTTATATTAATAAACAAGTTGACGAGAAAAAGTTATATGAATAAGAATTGGAGGCATTTATAACATGGACTCCAAAATATTAAACCTGGCTGATGTTCGACTACCGCATGCATTCAGGGAATGGAACTATTTGTACAAATTTTATGACTATTTGGGAGTGCAAAGCCCCGTCGATTTTCAGCTTTGTGATAAGCCTTTACTAGGGATCATGACATTGATTCAAAGGGACCTAGTTGTCCCAAAAGATGACTAATCTTATTTTGATGTTTTGATTTATTTTATTTTTTTCTTCATCCTCTTGTCATGTGAAAAAAAAAAAGGACTATTATAATCATTAATGGTAAATTTTGAATTTTTTAATATATAATTATAAATAATAATAATAAATTATAAATGCATTATTGTTATATTTATATAGATAGGCATTAAATTTATTGTAAAAAAAACTGCACTGAGAAATTATAGAACATATAGATAATGCGTAAAGAATTTCAAAATGCGCCTTTCAGTGATGCATTAAATATTTGTACATCGCAGTCATATAATCCCGTAATTGAATGCTCATTTTCTACTTATGTATACATATAACTTTCAAATAATACATGAATTGTATACATTTGTGAATTATATTCATAAATGACAAGGACAATGACAACGACAAATTTCCGGGTAGATGCATCAAGGTCTCCTAATTTAGAAGCCCATAAGCACCGTGCACCGCTACTACTAAATCAGCGTATAATCACGTTAATAAACAACTCTTAACATTATCGGGACAAGGAAACAATTCAAGAGAACCTTGCAAAAACGAAATATCATGCTATCCATGGAAAATATTAGAGGGGCAGGGAGGCACCGGAAGAGTGATCGGTGAGCTCCAATTTTTTTTTTATTTAATAAAAAAATATATAATATATAAATAGTTAAGATACAATCAAAATTTTAAAAATTAAATCAAAATAATTAATTAAATAGATAAAATTAAGAATTAAAATGTAATTTAATTGATTTATTTTAAAAATTATTAATTTTTAAAATTAATAATTAAAATGATATATTGTTTAATTAGATAATAAATTAATTATAATTTTTTAATTTAATTAATTTTAAAATTTTATTAAAAAAATTAAAAATAATTTTTTTATATTTTTATTTTTTAAAAAATAAAAATTATATTATTAAAATTTTTTATATATTTAATATTAAATATTAATTTTATTTATTTAATTTTAATTAAAATAATTAAATTTTTAATTTAATAATTGAGTTAATTTTAAAAATTTTAAATATAATAGACATGAAATCTTAAAAAAAAAAAGTGGATAAATAATTATTTAAAATTATTAAATATATAATTATATTATACTTATGTACATATTTTATTTTAATTATTTATATATTATATATTTTTTCAAATAAAACAAAAAGATTTGGGTGGGTTGCCCCTCGCTTCCGTCTCTCTGTGTCTCGTCGTTGTATTGGAGTCCTTTCTCATCTGGTCCATTAACCCAAAAGACAAAAGCTGACATGGTTTATCATTTTATATATATATATATTTCTCCCTCATCCTTCAGTGGCTTTACTCGGGAATGGAAATTTTTTTTTTTTTTTGTCATCAACTAGATATCATCGAGAATCTGCGAGTCTTGGACATGTGTAGGATTTACTCACATGTATTTCAACTCACATGCTATCCTCCTTTAATAAAAATATATTAAAAAAATTTTAATTTTAATTAAATACATAAAAATACATTAAATTATTACTAAATTGTTATGATTGATAAAAAAAAAAAAAAAAATTCGTCCAATTAGAGCAAAGTACAAAGGAAATTTTTGATTTTTTTGACAATTATAAAATACAAATAAAAATACTGTCAACTCCCCCACTCTTATCTCTTAAAAATGGGCAAAGACAGTATTGCCAATGTTTCTTTCAAAGTGAAAACTGGAGAGCCGGTTTCTTTCTCTGTGCTGTCAGCAGTTAATCAAACAGCGCTAGCCTTGACAAGCCTCACCTGCATGACATCTCTCTTGTGTCTCCCTCCTCTGGCAGCTTCCTACTACTTCAAGAACCGACTTGGTTTTAGCTCATTTCTGTGTTCCAACTAATGGGTGATTGAGATTTTTTCTACGAGTTTCTGGTCCTGACGCTGAGATTGAATTGAAGGGACCCCACCGAAGAGTATAGGTCTAAAGGCAGTGGAGTTAGTGCTAAAAGTAAAACACATGATTTTTCTTTCTCCTCCAGCATAAGAGTGACTTTTGAAGCTGACCTCTCCTTAATCGACTGTCTGCAGTATGTTGGTTAATATTTCTTTGTTGGGGATGTCAGCTTTGTTACAAGGAATTGAAGTACCTCGGAGCTTCAGTTTTGACTCGTTTTTTCAGCTCAGTATTGGAGTTAAGCCATAAGCTTTCACCTTTGACCCTTTTTTTCTTGATCTGTGTTCCCAAAGCTTTTGCTTATTCTCTTGATTTTAGTGGTGGGTTTTGGTTCTCTGCTGGATTGGCGAACGGTGGATTTCAAGTGAAGATTAGGTTTCTAATTGGTTTTGCTTCTCAGATTGGATTTTTTTTTCTTTTGTTGCGGAAATTTGGTTTGAATTCTCTGGTCTTTAACTTTGAGAGGGAGCACTGTTTGGTAGCAGCTTAGGTGTGATCTGGAGCTGAATAATGGAAATGGCCTCGAGAGCAAGGATTGATGAAGAAAGTGATGACAACAAAGGCAGTATGTGGGATTTGGATCAAAAGCTTGACCAGTCCATGGATGAGGAAGCGGGAAGGCTTAGAAATATGTACAGAGAAAAGGTAACTACTATCAATTAAATCCCCCTTTTCAAATAATAGCCAGAATGTCTCTGCTTTCCCTTAATTTTGTCGGTGATATATTTCCTTGATGGGATGAAATGTTTGTAGGCCATTGACTAATCTTAATTATCTTCCATTTCTAGGCTGACTGACATGCTAAAGTCTCGCATTCCTCTTTGAACTGCAGATTGCAAAGGCTTTATAATTTTTGAACGTGTGTCAATTTAGTATATACATTATAGTAAGTTTGTGATTGCATTGTCGTCCTGTTCTCCTTTTCTTTAGTGAATTTTCCTTTTGGAAAAGCAAAGATGTGTATTTGAACTCCAACATCTCCCCTCTAAGCCCCTTTAAGGGCTTGAGGTGGCTATCAAGCTAAAGCTTGATGGTTAAGTTTGTGATTGCATTGCTGATTATTGTAAGTTGAAGTAATGCATGTGTGAGATTTCAAGTTGAATTCATAATAATTGGATTTTTTTTAAGAATATTGGGTTTATAGGTATTCTAATTTCATTTTTCCTGTGAATACAATGCTGATTCTTTCAGAAATTCTCAGCACTTTTGCTTTTGCGGCTGGCATTCCAGAGCCTTGGAGTAGTTTATGGGGACTTAGGCACTTCTCCCTTGTATGTGTTCTACAATACATTTCCTGATGGAACTGATGATCCAGAGGACGTGATTGGAGCTCTTTCACTGATTATATATTCTCTTACTCTTGTCCCTCTTCTCAAGTATGTCTTCATTGTGTGTAGAGCAAACGACAATGGCCAAGGTAAACAGATCTTGCTGTTGTGACTTTTTGGTTATGTGTCTGATTTTGAATTGTGAATGTAGCAAGGCAATGTAAAGCGCTACATTTAAACCACATACTGGGGTGACCACTTGTATTTTTTTTTCCATAACCAGAAAAACAATAATTTCCTAAAAAATGCTGACAATATATTGTACTCTCCTATATGTTGTATGATTGATGGCAATGAATGAATGGAAATTATCAGTTTTCTTCATTCTCTTTCATCTCTTTGTGTTGCTTATGATTTTCATATTATAAGCATTTTAACTATACAACTGTGCTTCCCTCTCTAAATGTTAATGATACTCTCTTGATGGCACAGGTGGAACATTTGCTCTTTACTCACTACTTTGTCGGCATGCAAAAGTAAAAACTATTCCAAATCAGCACCGGACAGATGAGGAGTTGACCACATATAACCGTTCTACTTTCCATGAACAATCCTTTGCTGCCAAAACGAAGCGATGGTTGGAAAGACACGTATCAAGGAGGAATGCACTTCTTATCCTTGTTCTTATTGGCACTTGCATGATGATCGGAGATGGGATTCTCACTCCAGCTATATCTGGTACATTGGTCTTCTCCATCTCAAAATTCATATGCACAAGAGTGTGTCTTGGGGGGGTAAAATTACAAAATTATTGTGCCTAACACACGCAAGGATCACGAGATTTAAATTGTCTAGTATAAATTAGCATGTGGTATGAACTTATCAATGCATATTTGAGGTCATTTATGGGAAAAGTTTTGCAAGTATAGAGTTTCTTATATCTTCAATACTGTTAAATGCCGTTATGCCCTTTCTTTTAATTCCCTTGGAAATGCTTAACCATACTATCTCTGCCAGTTCTTTCAGCTGCTCGTGGAATCAAGTTAGACCACCCAAATTTTAGTAATGGTATCTTTCTAGTTCTGGAAGTAAATGATTATTTTCTATTCTTCTCCATGCAGCTTGTCCATTCATTCTTGACCTCAGTATAATATATATTCTAAGTAATTAATGTTCATGATTTATCCTTTGAATGCAGATGTAGTCATAGTTGTTGCTGTTGTAATATTAGTTGGGTTTTTTAGCATGCAACACTATGGGACAGACAGGGTCAGCTGCTTGTTTGCTCCAATTGTGCTGCTTTGGTTTCTTTTCATTGGAGGCATTGGCATGTTCAACATCTGGAAGTATGATAGGAGTGTTCTGAAAGCTTTTTCACCTGTATATATGTATAGATATTTGAAAAGCAGAGGTAAAACTGGCTGGACCTCTCTGGGAGGTGTTCTGCTTAGCATAACAGGTAATTATTTTCATATCCCTGTTTTATACTGGATTTTTTGGTAGAAATTTTTTTCTCTGCTCCAATTTAAATGTATATTGGTTTTCAACATTGTGTTCCAAGTTTCATGAGGATGCATAATATATTGTATTCTTATAGCAATGTGTTGGTCCATAGGATAACCTAAGAGAAAGTGAATTGAGTTTATTCAATTTAATTATTCAATCCATGCTCAATTTCAATTCCAAAGATTAATGACAAGACAATCAATAGTAAATAGCAATACAAACAATCCAAATAATTGAAAGTAAAGAAATAAGGGAATAAAAAACAAGCAGTGATTTATCGTAATTTGACTTAAATTGAGAGTTTACATCCACAAGTTCAATTTCACTGACTATTTCTTCTTTTGTAGGTAAAGACAACTCTTTACACTAAGTCACTATGACATAAACTACAACAAAACTTCCACAAACTATAATTTAGAGAATCATGCTCGATTGCTTTTCATTGGAGTACTTTTTGTTCTTTTACAATCTCAACTTTTCACTTTAAAACTCTTGCTCTTGATCTTTCTTTCTCTTTTTTTTACTTTTTGATTTATCACTAAGTTCAATACAAAGCCTCTAGTACCTTTCAACATTTTTCAACACTTTTGTCAGATCTACACAACCCTTTTATAGACAAATACAACAAACTATTGACTTTTTTCAATAAATAATCAATTTTTAAAATAAAATTTTATCTTTAAATTATTGATTGATTGTAACACTTGAATCAGTCAACTTCTCCAAAATTTCTGTAACTTTTTCAATTTTTGCACTTTTAACTTCTTCAGTTCTATCACTAAATTACAATTACTGGTCAAGTTAACTGACTTGAATTCTTTAACTTTTTGCAACATTAAAGTTTTCAATTCTTCAAGTTGACCAGTTTGAAATTTCTATAATTTTTATCTTTGTAACTTCTTTTACATTTAGTCAATAACAACTACAAGTTTGGTTGACTGCCCGAAATACTATTTCTCTTTGACTTCTCTTCTCATGTCTACTGATTGACTAATCGATATCATAATTCAAGCAATGTTAAATTTTTACCAACTTTAAATTTTCACAATTTTTTTCATTTTTCTCCAAGATCACTTTTAATCTCACCTAATACCTAAAACAAACTTTTTATATAATTGTTAACTTAATTTAAAATTGAAATGCAAAGATCTTTTCATAGTAAATATCAATTAAATAATAACTATCCAAACAGAGATGATATTTGTCTAGTAAGTAATCATATCAATTAAGTATAGAGACACATCAAAATATAGTGTAATAGAGTATGATACAGAATTTCACTAAACTTAGTAATCTCTACATTGATCACAACAATTATACGTTAGTCTCAACATGGTGTGTTGATCAGGATTATTGTTACAGGTACAGAGGCACTTTTTGCAGATCTATCCTATTTTCCAGTTGCAGCTATACAAATTGCTTTTACAGCAGTTGTGTTTCCTTGCCTTCTTTTAGCATACTCTGGACAAGCTGCTTATCTAATGAAACACACAGATCATGTGGTTGATGCATTTTATCGTTCAATTCCAGGTTTGCTCTGACCTATTGTATCCTGACACACCTTTTTTTTTACCCCTGGAAGATTGGAAAAGATATTTTGTGCACCCATTCTATCTTGATATACTTCTCTTTCAATGATATTGTGATAAGAGTATAAGCTGAATCATGATTGGTAAGTAGTGATATAAGAGGTGCACAATAACTATGCTGTTAAAGCAATAACGGTGGTTGTCTTGTTTCCTGCAATATATGGTCATCAACATATGCTACTTTACACTGGCTTCCTCTTGCAGAGAGCATATATTGGCCTGTGTTTATTGTTGCAACTGCAGCTGCTGTAGTTGCAAGTCAGGCTACAATATCGGCAACTTTTTCGATTATAAAGCAGGCCCATTCACATGGTTGTTTTCCAAGGGTCAAAGTGGTACATACATCAAAAAATTTCCTTGGCCAGATATATGTTCCAGATATCAATTGGATCCTCATGGTTCTCTGCATTTGTGTGACTGCTGGGTTCAAGAACCAAAGCCAAATTGGAAATGCTTATGGTAAGCTAATCTTCATGTTTCTTGCATAATAGTTTGTTTTGTTCAATTTATTTTCCTTTTTAATTTGTGTTTCTAATACATTGCACTGTGGGGGGCGGGGTGTTTTTACATATCAGGCACAGCTGTTGTTATAGTGATGCTAGTAACCACTCTGCTTATGGTCCTCATCATGATACTAGTGTGGCGTTGCCATTGGATTCTTGTCCTTGTCTTCACAGCCTTATCACTAGCTGTCGAATGCACTTACTTTTCTGCCATTCTCTTCAAGATTGGTCAAGGTGGTTGGGTTCCCCTTGTGATTGCAGCAGCCTTTCTTCTTGTCATGTACATTTGGCATTATGGTACAGTGAAACGCTATGAGTTTGAGATGCATAGTAAGGTTTCTATGGCATGGATTGTTGGCCTTGGCCCAAGTCTAGGACTGGTGAGAGTCCCTGGAATTGGACTTGTGTATACTGAACTAGCTAGTGGGGTCCCTCACATCTTTTCCCACTTCATCACAAATCTGCCTGCCATACATTCTGTTGTTGTTTTTGTCTGTGTGAAGTACCTCCCTGTATATACAGTACCTGAAGAAGAGAGATTCCTTGTCAAGCGGATTGGACCACAGAATTTCCACATGTTCCGCTGTGTGGCGAGGTATGGCTACAAAGACCTCCATAAGAAAGATGAAGATTTCGAGAATAAACTATTTGATAACCTTTTCTTATTTGTCCGGCTTGAGTCTATGATGGAAGGCTGTTCAGACTCAGATGAGTATAGCTTCTATGGTCAGCAAACCGAGCAGTCCAGAGATGCCTTGTTGCAAAATAATGGAAACACAACTTCTTCTGTAGTGGATCTCACGATTTCATCAGTTGACTCCATATTGCCAGCCAAATCTTCATTGCATGCAAATTCAACAGTTCAGTCATCTGGTCAAGGAAGCAGTCAGATGGAAGCAGATGAGGTAGAGCTTTTGAATAGTTGTAGGGATGCCGGGGTGGTGCACATAATGGGGAACGCGATTGTGAGAGCAAGAAGGGACTCAAGATTCCATAAAAAAATAGCTGTTGATTATATATATGCGTTTCTTAGGAAGATTTGTAGGGAGAACAGTGTGATTTTTAATGTTCCTCATGAGAGTCTGCTGAACGTGGGACAGATACTCTACGTGTAAAATTTGTTTTTAGGGTACTATGATTAAAATGAGAAAGTGAAATTGTGTTCTGGATTTCCAGTGGACTTGGTTTACCCTGTATTTCTTCTGGCCAAAGATATCCACAGGCCATGTGAACTGAGCAAATAAATACTCTTTGACTCTCAGATTTCTTCTTCTAGCAATTTTCCCTGAAGTAAATGATCCTGTGCAAGGTGGCAGGAATTGGCAATAATGTTCTAAATGCCTGAGAGTTTTTTCCGCCTTGGTGTTGGACCAGCAGCTATTGTGTTACGGGATAATTTTTTGACCCGTCAGAGCTTGGATATTCTCTCGGAAGTCTTGCCTTGTGTCATTACTGAATAGTTCAGGAAAGACCAATGTATCTCATTCCACTCGGCGGACCTCCCCGAGACAATGCTGCAACTCTTTCCAAATCCAAATCTAATACCTTGGAGTTTATGACCAATTTTTATCATTATTTATAACTCATAAATCCCCCAAATCTTATTGTCCGATAATTTATTTAATCAGTTGTATATATGTTGAAAAGTCTCTATTTAATTAGAAATGCTGAGTCCATATTTTCTGCGAATAACATTCGTATCCAACTAAGTCCGAGGGAGAGTTTTATATGAATAGATAAATTTGGGTTCGTTTCTTCACCAAGAAAATGACATTGGGGATCACCAATTGGGTATATTACTTATTTATAGTAAATTGTAATCGTTAGAACAGACACGGCACATCTTTGCAGTGCAGGATTTTTCATCCCCTTTGATTTGGGTTTTGCTTTGAATTCAAATTGTATTAGTATTTTTAAGCTCCAGTAGGGAACACCAAGAGTTTTTTATATTTACTCAAATCAGTTGCAATTCGATTCTGAGAAAAGCTTTGCAACAAAAACAAATAAAAATGGTTATCTCTTGTGTATCCTGAGTCTTCGATAACTCTATTCACTCTTTTTTCTTTTTTGGGAATCTTGTGGTTATGACTGTTTTTGCTGTTGAGAAAAAAAAAACCTAGCAGTAGAAAGGAACATTTTGAATTTTTTTCTTTTTAGAATCGATTTGAACTTGACTTTTCCAAATGAAAAGTTCATTCATCATTGCCCCCGGTTTGATTCTTACACACCTCGAATGAGGAATAATTTAAACTACAATTTTAGAATAAGCGGAGGTGATGAAAACCTGATCTTGAATTGGAGGCAGGACTAAAGAAAGCCGGAGCTGGTATTAAAGATTTGTTTACCATGCGTTTTGTAATTTTTAAAATATTAGTATACAAAATATAAATATACTATAAACATAGGATATACATGCAAATAATTAAAATTGTGCAAAAAAAAAATAACTATAATAATATAATATTAAAATTTTAATTTTAAATTAATAGGTATATAAAGATATCAATGCTTCTTTTTCTTTTTTCAAGTAACAGACATCAGCAAAACCATGGTATTACAGTTTGACAATTTTTTTTTTTTTTTTTTTCTGGACAAGATTTAAGGATCTTGTCGAGGAGTGTGTTTAGTGGAATGTTCAAATTTCATCGAATATCATGGCGTCTACGGATTGATTATTAGTCTTTTTCGCTTCATCCAAAAAATTACTAAATATTATACGTTTATTTGCCCATTACATGAGATATCTGCATCTTTCAGAATTATTATATATTTATACCTTTAAGTTTTCATTTCTCCCATTTGAAATTCTTTTGAATTCTGTAATGATTCACAATCTTCATTTTCAGATGTAAAAAATAAAGAAAAAACATATTGTCATTTATTTTTAGTGGCAATAAAAATTCCTATTAAATGTCTGTTATAAAAAAAAAGTTGTAAATAATTACAAAATTGTCATTCTCAATATCTCAAAGGAGTTAAAATAAACCTAACTCATAAATAAGCCGAATATACATATATATATATATATAGATGTTTTAGTTAGTATATCAATTTGTTTTTCAAGACTGAAAGAAAAGGTTTTTTTTTTTTTTTTTTTGCAATTTTTGGCAGATATAAACTAACTTCACATACATTTTGATGTTCAATTTGTCCTCATAATTTATTTATTTCATTGTATTTGGAGAATTTGATATTCTAGGAATTTTGGCTTAATAAGGAGAAGTAAATGCGTCTTTTTTATTATTCTCATCATTTTTTTTACTAACGTCCATTAGTCTAGACATGTTTTTCTTTTCTTTTCGGTTACATTTTGTGATCTGGTGTAATAAATGTAAATTTTTTAAAATTAAAGTTCCTTTTAAGGCGGGGAGCAAAATAAAGTCACTGTCACGACATAAATGTTAGAATGGTTAAAATTTTACAGCATAGTTACAAAAGCAAACCGTTTAGGAATAAAAGGTAATTTGAAGGCAAATTATGTTTTTTTTTTTTTTTTTAACAATACAATACTTTTCATACTGATTTAGAAGAAGAAGTCAAATATTTGGCATAAAAAAAAACACTTTAGGAAAAATCTTTCATTTTTTTAATTAAAAAATAAAAACATTACACCGATGCATGATCAGCCAATGGATGCAGGAGCCGGGAAGCTGAAGAATAACAATTACTTTGACATTACATGCTCACTCCCTCTATCCAGCAACAAATTCTATATTGCGTAATACATCATCGTTCTAGGCTCCACATCTGCTCTGTTAGCCGATTCACTTTTGCTTATTTCAGGAACATTCCACTTTATTGATTCTGCAGTTTGCATTCCAAAGCCTTGGAGTGGTCTTTGGAGATATAGGGACATCTCCCTTGTATGTCTTCTACAGTACATTCCCTGGTGGAATTGAGGATCCTGAGGGTCTGATTGGAGCCCTGCCATGAATTATTTATTCCCTTTCTCTTATTGTTTGTAGAGCAATTGACGATGGTCAAGCCTTTAAACTTGCTTTATTGAAGATATATATATTTTTTCTATCACTTGCTGTCATAAACACTTACACCATGTGTGCAATGATATCAGATATTGCTTATATATAAAGCTCGTGAAATGTGAGAGAACACTGTGGCGTCCATCTTTTTAAGTGAGACGTATAGTTTAATAAAGCCAAGCTGTGGTAAAAGTCCTGCAAAATCATCTTCATTGTACTGCAGGTGGAACCTTTGCTCTTTATTCCCTATTGTGTCGACATGCGAATGTCAAAACCATCCCTAACCAAGATCATACAGATGAGAAACTAACAACTTAGAGTGATTCTACATTTCATGAACACTCCTTTGCTGCAAAGACCAAGAGATGGTTGGAGGGAAATGCATCCAGAAAGAAAGCACTTCTTATTCTTGTTATTGTTGCCTCTTCTATGGTGATTCGTGATGGGATCTTTACTCCAGCTATCTCTGGTACGACTATTATCTTTGTCTCCCTTGCTTTCAAACTTGTGGCCTCTTTCTATCCCTCGCTCTTCTGAGAACAAACATTTCCCTTGGTATCTTTCTTTCTTTTGCAGCTGGGATGCAATTATGAAATTTTAAGATGGGTTTAAGTGAGTGGCCATATCATAGGATCATGAGACAATGAAGGTTTGATTGTCCGACTGAGAACTCTACCCTCGCCAACTCTTCATCTCAGATGAGAACTGCCTCATCATCATGATTGTCATCATAATCATCATCATCATAATCGTTGTCATCTTCTTTTTCTTATTATTATTCTTCTTGTTTTCCTTCTTTCTTTGCTACAAGGATGGACTGAATATTAAGAATGGGAAAAATGTTGAAAGATGAAGAAAGGATGACATTATTGTCTAAAATGAAGTTGTCTTGTATGCTCTTCTTACTATTTCTTTGCATTGGCTCTCCCACATGATTGGAGACTGACTTTTATTCTGATTTGTTTTGTTAATCACTTCAGCATGTCTAAAGTATGATCCTTTCTTCCTAATCTGTTGCAATGAATTTTTGTTATAATGCATAAAACATCTTTCTAATTGCATGAAGTTGCACGTGTATTGTTTGTGTCATAACAGGTGCGCCGCTGTCACGATGGTCATGCTAGTAACCACATTCCTTATGATTCTAATCATGCTATTAGTATGGAGGTGCCATTGGGTTCTTGTCCTGGTCTTCACCAGTTTGTCATTCTTAGTGCAGAGCACCTACTTTTCTTCTGTACTCTTCAAAGTTAATTGAGGTGGTTGGGTTCCTCTGGCGATAGCAGCTGCCTTTTCTATCATCATGTATGCCTGGCATTATGGCGTTGCAGAACGCTATGAATTTGAGATGCACAGCAAGGTTTCAATGTCATGGACTCTTGGGCTTGGCCCCAGTTTAGGACTGGTTCGAGTCCCTGGCATTGGAATCGTGTACACCTAACTTACCTAAGGAGTGCCTCACATCTTTTCCCACTTCATTACCAACCTACCTGCCGTACACTGGTCATTTTTGTCTGTATAAAGTTCCTTCCTGTCTACATGGTACCAGAAGAAAAGAGATTCCTTGTAAGGAAAATCGGACCCAAGAATTTCCGTATGTTCCTTTGCCCTGCAAGATATGGCTATAATGTCCTCCACAAGATAGATGAAGGTTGCGAAGAAAAGCTTTTCCATAGTCTCTTCATGTTTGTGCAGCTCGAGTCCGCGGTGGATGATGGGTGTTCAGACTCTGATGACTACACCATATACAACCAACAATCTGAACAGTCGAGATGGTTTTCTAAATTGCAATGATAACACTGCTTCATCTTATGTATACACAACACTGCTTTACCAGGAGATTCAATAGTAGCTAGCAATTGTCCTCTGCAAAACAGGGTTGCTGCTATTAAATCATCTTGCCTCCCGAGCATAAATTTACGAAAATAAAATAATAAGATTAATCATTTTTCGATGGAATTAACCTCTAATCATTGTTTTAAGGGGATTAGTCTATAATAATCTCTTTTTAAATTTAACCTTCTTCCATGAAACTTTTTTTATATAATAATTAAATATTATATTATTTTTAATATCATAATTTCTCTTTAAAAAATATCATAAAATAATAATTGTAACTTGTACATTGAGTTTGATACATATCTTTAAAAAAGTAAGTTGTTTAATCAACTTTTCATCCATAAACTCATTAATTTTGATCAATTTAACTAATATAACTTACTCTTATTTGACAAATTTATCAATTTTTATAATTTTTTTAAAAGATTCATCAATTTTTATAGATGACAAATTAGAATAATAGATTTACTAGAATTTTTGTCATCCATAATTTTATACTCTGAATCAATGTCATCACCAAAATCTTAACTTTTCACAGCATTTTAATCTAAATCAATGTCATCACTAAAATTTTTGTCTTTCATAACATCATGCTTTGAATTAAAATTATCACCAAAATCTTTGCTTTGCGTTTTGAGCTCCCTTAATTAACTTAATTATTAAAAATTTCCCTTATTTTTCATGTCTCATATTAGAAAGACAAATAAAAGAGAATAAGTTGGTATTACCCTCAGGTTTACTGACTTCAATAACAATTAGGTGATAAATTTCAGCTCCTAACTTCTCCTCCTCTAGGTGAGCAAAAGAAATCATAAATGTTAAGTTTTGATTTCATGTCAAATGTCAATAATAAATCCTTTAATGAAAGTTTTCACTAATTACTTTTTTGATCAATTTTTAGATCTGTTGATCAGTTGCTCGAATCGACTCTGATATTCTAAGGTGATGGATGTTTAAAAAATTGTTGTGAGGTTTCCATCAATATTGTCTCTTAACTAATTATGTATTATAAAAAGAACTATTTTGACTGATTCTATTTTATAAAAAGAACTATTTGTTCAAATCTTTTAAAAAATTCTTACATGAAAAATAATAATTTTTTAATTCAAGATATTCTAACATTAGAATCAAATAAGTTGTTTGAAGACATGTTATTAAATTATAAATTAGTGATACCTAATTTTTTTTTCTACTGGGTAAAAGGTATAAATAATTTTTTTTAGGTGATAGAGGATGGAACAAAAACAAAATACTTAAGAATGTTGTTGACAAACTAGGTTTTGGAAATTAAAAATTAAAAATATGAATTGAGAATTGAGAATTGAAAAAAAAAATTTAAGAAAATAAAAAAATAAGATTGATTTTTGTGAGAAAGTCAACTTTTAGTGATTTTTTTTTAGAGGATCAACTTTTGATAAGATAAAAGTTTTTATAAATGTTAGTGATTATTTAAATTTAAAAATTATAAGAATTTATAAATATATATATTTAATAATTATTATTATAAATATAATTATATTTATTAATTTATAAATAATAAAAAAATAAATATTAAATAAAATAATTAATAATAATAATTTTTTAATTATAAGAATTTCATGGTAAAGATGTTAGGGTGCACGTTATGTGAATACTGTAGTGTAGCCAGCAGAGATTCAAAGTGGTAAAAAAGAATAGCAATCGATTATCCCTATGCCTTTCTTAGGAAGATATGCAGAGAGAACAGTGCAACCTTCAATGTTCCTCACGAGAGGTCTCTTGAATGTGGGAAAAGTAATTCATGTATAACGATTCCTCAGCATTTCTAATAAGAAATTTCCTTACTTGTATGTGCAACCTTCTTTGGCTCACTGAGTTGACAGAATTCCTTTACAAATTACCAAACCATCGTATGTAAGAGGACACGTGAGATACTTTTTTCTCCACACATTATCTTTATTTTCCCGCTTACTGATTAATTACGGAAATATTCCGAGACCTTTGTGAGCCTCGAATTGCATTTGAAAAGGACGTAGTTAGATTGGACAGAAGGATTCTAGGACTTTTAATGAACAAACCAGAAGCTAAGTTGAAGTGCATCACTGTATACATAACTTCCATTCCTAGTTTCCCTTTTATTGCTGACAAAAATAGTATCTTTACATAATAAGCATACACCCATTTCTTCAAAGTTTTCTCGCAATACAGACACTATAGTTTCCCTTCCACTGGAGCCCCTCAGCCATGCTCCTACAAGTAAATATATGTATTCCAGACACATGCAAGTTACAAAGTAAATAGAGATAAAAGATTGTCACCACCAGCATAATTATGGCAAGGGCCAGCTGAGAGGGCCTTTTTAGGGGATAATATTGCATCATTATTTGGGGACCTGGTTATGTCGCTGATGACTCTATTGCTTCAGCTGTCAGGCTGCAGACATTACCCGCAAGCGTCTAGCTATCTCCGTGAAAGATGGACGAGCCACAGGATCAGGAGCCCAGCACTGCTCCATCAGCAGTCTCCATCCAGGATCACAGAAGCTTGGGACATGTGGTCTCAAAGTGTTACTAACAATACCTCCTACAAACATGTTTAATATAATTAATTTAGTTACACGATAAACATCAAAGAAAGAAATGTATGCCAAAGCATCGATCAGAGTGATAAAGGTCTACAACACAAAGAACTTAACCACAAGAACTGATATTCCTGAAAGCTAATATTAGAAAAAGATTGCTAGTAGACCCAGCCTCAACCCTACAGAGATATATTTAAATCACATGGGCATCTACAATGGGCTGTTACAAGCATGTAGGATCAAGCAGTGAACTGAAAGATTCCATACACACCTATGATTGCCCCATAGTGCATATTAGCATATGGCTCCTCACCAGTGAGAATCTCCCAAAGAACAATACCAAAAGAAAACACATCAACCTGCCAAAAAGTAAATTAATAATCAGAATTAGCTGGAATCAACAAGTCATTGGAAATTTACAACAAAAGTGTATGCATGACAAACAACATAGGCCCTGTCATTTTGTCAAGAGTTTTGTAGGAAAAGAAATCAGAAGAAAGATTTATCCTCAAAAAAGGATGAGTGGGAGAGCCTTATTGTCACAGTAAGGTTACTTCATTGTGACCTGGAGGTCACAGGGTGGAAACAGCCTTTTTGTAAAAATAGGAGTAAAGTTGCCTACATATAATCCTTTTTCAGACCCCACAATATAGGATCCTCAAGATGCCCTTCTTTTTAGCTAAGGTCCTCAAATCATTGTAAGTTCATACTTCTCAAAAGTAAACAGACTGCAAGATCAAGCTCCATTTTCACAAAGAATGATACATGAGTGATCAAGCCTACTTACTTTAACTACTTTTTGTTTTTTTGGCATTAAATCACCCAAATTCTCTGCCGTTAGGCCAATATTTTCATTTTTGGCCTGCTCCCACTTTATGCATTAAAGATAAAAAAATACTTGCCTTTTCAGAAACCTTATTGCTGCTACCATGCAACAGCTCTGGAGCCATCCATGGAAGAGTTCCCCTCACACCACCTGTAACCAAGGTATTTCTTTTGATCTTTGACAAACCAAAATCACCCACCTGCAGATAGAGGAACTTTTTTACTTTCCTTTTAAGCTTGATTGACTTAAGACAAATAGCTTCTATATAAACAGGAGTAAAGGAATTGAATCATTAGATAAACATCATTTGTCATATTGTGGACCTGTTAAATAGTATGATCAATTACCTTGCAAACAGGGCGTAAAGAATCTTTCAAGTTGACAAGCAAGTTGTCACATTTCAAATCAAAATGCACAATGTTTTTGGAATGCAAGTACTCCATTCCAAAAGCTGCATCCATTGCAATAATAAGTTTCTTACGACGATCGAGATGCCTAATTTCAAAAGATTCATGAGATCCAGAAAATTGGAAGATAATTCATGTGAACTAACACCATGGACAGAAGACATGCATAAAAAAGATAGGACCTGTCTTTGCTAAGTAAAACATGTCTAAGAGAGCCGTTGACCATGAACTCTGTGACTGTGGCTAGTGTTCCTCCTGGCCCATCTTGCACCACTCCATAAAATGCCACAACATTGGGATGGTGAAGCTTTAAAAGGATGTCAGCTTCACGCCAGAATTCCAGAGTCTGAAAAATATTTTTATAGAATGGTTTAAGGAAACAAGAAATACAGATCTTTGTTAATGTATAAGCATCCAACATGATGCTCGTCATAGTTGTTCATGCAAATTGCTATTGAGAAACATTATCTCCCTTCCTTGGCAAATATTAGCAAGAGAACTTTAGTTTTCTTAATAGATTTGGAAGTTTCCTAAACAATGGATGCAGGGTCCATGAAAAGCTGCAAGTTGGGACATTTAAGCACCCCAGAGTTGGCAATCTCTCATCTTTCTAGTCTACAATTATATCCCAAGTTGGAGTATTTATATTAAGTGATTGAATTTTTCCAGTTATTAACCAGTTGTCAACTTATTGCTTGTTAAATAATTACTATATCATCTGAATAAAAATGACTCACCAATCTCTCTTGCTCTGTTGAACGACCAGCGAAACAGCTCTTCTTTATTCGCTTAATGGCAACATCACTCCCCCTCCATTTTCCATGGTAAACTGTACCAAAAGTCCCCGAACCCAATTCCCTCAGCTCTTCTAGGTCTTCATTCTTTATGATCTACAATGATGTTTAAATCTCATCATAAAAATGACAAATCAGCTCATACACAAATAAACTAAAATGTCTCAAAAAAATTCAGAAACGTAAGATTGTGAAAAAGGAGTTCAACAAGAAGGCATGCTAGTTCCATTGGGCCCCCTAATGAGGAGAATGCGGAGATTATTAAGAAGTGAAAAGCCATGTTACAATGACTAAATTTTCTAGGAGACAAAGGACCTCAAAGCAACGTGCCCGTTCAGGGAACCATGTTCTCTGACTTTTGGCACATGACAAAGCCACAGAAGCAAAGAAAGTGTTCTACCTGCAAGGTTCTTATATCAAAGTCACCCAAAGGAAGATCAAGTTGAGGTACAACAGTTGTCTCAATAACATACTTCTCATCCAGATGCTGTTGAAAGAGAAGATTTAGGTAATCATATATTAGCAACATTAGTTAAGAGCCTCTTGGCTGTCAAACACATAAGCATTTGCAAGAGATAAAAGCACCTGATACTCTGATTCTGGTACTCTCGAGTCGAGTCCACCCAACTGCACATTGTCCTTTCCCTTGAACTGAGAATGGCTGTAATCTGCATCTGAATTCATGGTATTAATTTCAATGGGACCAGCCATTCCATGTGGTTTGTCCCCATCAAAAATAACTTGTGTGTCAATATGAGGTGAGGCAACTCCATCAGACTTTAAAGCTGGATAGCTGTAATCCACAGGTGGCCCTCCTTCAACATTCGCAAGAGAAGTAGAGAGACTGGGATCATCTTGATCAATAAGCAAAACATCTTTCCTGACAAATTGATCTTGTGCCAGGTCTTGAAAGAATGACCAGTGCTTAGGCTCGTGATTCTCTATCTTCAGGCTCAACCCAGTTCTATCAATGGGCATTGGACTGATGCCACTCAGGTTTTCATGCATTCTAACTTTCAAGAATTTATCAGACAATATATCTAGAGGAAATTGGTTGTTGATATCAACAGACATGTCTCCTTGCCCCAGAGTAGCAACACCAACAGGAGGCTTTCCTTGAGCTGCTTCATTATTTTTGAGGGAATGATCCCCATAATTATCTTTCCCCTTGGCAATTTCATAGCTATCCACAGCATTAAATATTGTTGGTCCCAATGGAGATTTCTGCCTACTAGATTCAAGCCCTTCAGATAGATTGGCATTTAATTTACTGAAGTTATCAGGAAACCCATTGTACTTCTCAAACTGTGCCAGACCTTCTTCAACAGTCTGCGGATCTGCATAATTGGGTTTTGAAGATGCGAGGGACTGCTCGGCCTGGGGGGCCTCATTCCTTTCATGTAATTTATCAACCAACTCTGCAACTGTTTGAGGACTACTAAGACATGCTTGACTTATTAAAACCTGGGGATCAAACGAGTCATCAGATTTTGACAATCGATTTAATTCAGCCTGCTCCCTTGGGATGCGCTCAGAATGAAAAACACGTTGAGGAACCAGAGATGGTTCAAGATAGCAAAAGTCTGACTGATCAGCCTCACAGTGACCACATCCAGAGGAAGATAGACCACCAGAAGAATACAGATATTTATCATCATCATTCTTCACTCGTTCCTTTGCAGTTTCAGGAGAAATTGAGTTCTCTACAATTTCCTGGGGCTTTCTGTTAGTTTTTGTAGGCAAAATATGTGATCGTATCTCTGGTGGTAGTTTAGCAACTGCTATTTCTTCTCTAGCCACATAATTACTTCGAGCAGAACTATCATATGTATGAACCATTATCTTATTCTCATTTTCAAATGTCTGAATCTTAACAGTTTCTTGAATCTGTGGGAAGGATGTATCTTGTTTCACTTTCAGTTCCTTTATTGGTGCTTCCTTGTCTAGAGTTTGGACTAGCTTAGGTTCATTTAGTGCTTGGCCAGAGTTATCTCTCTTGAGTTTTGTGTCCTTTAAGGATACTTCTGTATTTGGCACATGAAAGCCACCAAAATTTGGGTCTTCAATCAACCCTGGCTGTTGAATTGCATACCCCTGGAGAGGCATTGACACTAAGCTTTCGCTGGATCTTGCAAAGTTAGAGGTTTGGCAGTCATGTTGCACAGGAGCATACATGGGATTGGAACCCTTGCCATCAGTCTGGGGAAGACTCTCCATATGCTGTGTGGAGGACACTGGACGGTGGCTAACATCTACATGATGGACCTTCTGGCCCTGGTAAACCAGTGAGTTAGATTCATAAGGTGCAGGCGAACTTGCCAATGGTGGCTGAGAAGATTGGGTTTTTGATGACAAGGAATTGGCAGACTTTCCATCAGTCTGGGAGAACCTATCCACATGTTGCATCAAGGATGCTGGAGGCTGGCTAGCATGTGTGTGATGCACATTCTCGCCCTTGGAAGCCTGTGAATTAGATCTGTAGGGTGCAGAGAAACTAGCTGGCGGTTGTTGAGAAGATTGGGTTGTTGACAAAGGCATATCAACTGCTAAAGGCACTATGCTTCCACCTGGCAAATTAGTGGCAACCCCACCAGTCTCTCTTTTGACATTAAGGCTGAGTAAATCATCCAAATTGTTCCCAGATGCATTTTCCCAGCTAACTGAATTTCTCTTTGAACCCAGTTCCATACCATTCACAGCAACTACATATTGAATCTCAGAACTGCCTTCCACAGATTCTAGACCAAGCTGAGCATCCTCCAAGTCATTGCTAGAAAATAAGAACATCCTAGGCTTCTGTAATCCTAAATCTTCTATTACATTACATTCCTCCATCATGTTCTGCAGATCCTCGTCACAGGAAACAGAAACCAACGAATCCAGGTCTTCGCCAGGGAGCTGGTATTTGATAGTATGAGCTTGGTTATATATTGCTGATAACTTCTGTGTAAGATCCTGCCAAGATACATTCTTGCTCAGACGGATCATTCGTGTTTCACCTCCAACATGTCTAAGCTTTCCATCACTTGGACGAGGCATAATTGTACCACCAAAGCTGCAAAGGAACTTCACCTTCATTGATGAGCCATCAGAAGTGCCTGATGATGCATATTCATGAATTCCTTGAGTGCACTCATTCCTTGGTGGTGTTTGTGGTGCCAATTTAATGGAATCATAATGATGTTGCTGCTCACGTACAGCCGAACTCTTCCTTTCAAATTCCAAGGTGTAGCCCTTTTCTGCTGTGCTAGGAACAGGGATATCGGGCCCATTCTCTGAACTAGTATGAGGTATTCCAAGCATGCTCTTCAGTTCCATATAGCCAGGTGCACTATTAGAATCACCATAAGCATTTGGAAAGAACCACTGCCTTGGATTCACCCTCTCCCGCATAAATTCGAGAGCAAACTCCTCACCAGTCTGAAATGAGTAATTCAGCACAGGTCTGGCACTGCTTGAAATGTTGTAATCAGGAGGCTGGATACTACTGATATTAGTTGATGGACCACAGAAGAACCTCTGGTTTGCAGAACCAAGTCTGTCATTTCTTGCATCCGCATTATTGACTCGAATTTGTTCATAGCTTCTTGTCTGATCCATCATACCTGTTCCAACATTTCTCTCCATTTGGTCCAACTGTGCCAACAACAGCAGGGCACAAGGAATGCCATATCAAGACAGAAGCACTTCTAAGCCAAAGCACAGATATTGCTTGTGAAATATCATGTTTCTATGTAGAGATTTGTTGAGCCTTGAAACAGTACTAAAAATCTCTTATCAGTTAATTAGAAAGAGGATCACCTACCTTGAGAAATATCCAAGGAAAATCAATTCTTGTTGTAAGTAGGAAACCTAAAGAAGTTATGTCGAACTGAGAACATTACAGGGAGTGGATCTAAGATCAAATTTCACTGAGTTTAATAAGATCCCCCAGTCACTGCTTTTGAGTTTGTGCAAAATAGAAGGAGTCACTTAAGTAATAATATGACATTAAATAACATAATACAGAGGCAGCACATGTTCATTCACGTATAAACACTGCATAAGAGACCAAAGCTTTAGCCTAACGGTCAAAGTTGAGGCCCCAGACCACAAAGGTCCTGGGTACAAAAACCATTGTCGCACAAGAATTTCTTAAAAATCTGAATGAAAACAAGGGGGTGAGAAGGGAAAAAAAAAAAAAAAGAATGTCTTAGCAACAGGATGTCTTAAAAATCTGAATAGAAGAGCAGGGGAGCATCAGTCTGATCAGGCTGACCCAGTCTTCTTGTGCTATCATTTTTTTTTTTTTTGACTAAAATGCGTCTTCTTGTATATTGTCATCTCCTTGACAAACGTAGATCCAATATTCAAACTACAGATCTTTTCATTTTCAAATTGATCAAACAGAAAAATGAACCAAAATAAAAATTCAACCTTGTATAAATCAATAACATTTTAAACAAATTCGTGTTCTTAACAAGGATGGAAAAACAAAAGAAAATAAATAAAAAGGTCTACCCTAACTAATAGCTAATTATTAAAATTTGTTCATATAAAGTATTAACGAAGAAAGTACTGCAACACAAAACTATATCTCCATATGAAAGAAAACAGGGGAAAAAACAAAATGAAAAAAGCAGGAAAAAAATACATTTGTCATAAAAATAAGCTGTCCAACCGATCATTGCGTCCTATAATCAATATGAAAACACCGAGAGAGAGAGAGAGAGAGATGAAAGGAGGGCGAGAAAGCGCCAAATTATAGCTAACTGAGTTCTCAACTCAGTAAAACCCACTTGACAACAAACTGATTCGAAAGCTTCAAGATTTCATTAGTTAATTACTTGAAACAATTGAACCCCCCCCCCAAAAAAAAAAAACGACAGCCGCTCAAACTGAAATCAAGCTCAATCACTCAAGACTTTAACATTTGATCCCCTCCCGCCAAAATTCCCTACTGAAATAGCCCAACTGATCAAATAAGCATCTCCAAATGAACAAAAACAGAGCCACCGCGCGAAATCATGATCGCCGCTCAACAGTCAACTTGGATGACTCACTTGTAAAGCAATAATTATGCTAAGAAACTTAAGAACTAAATTCTTAACCAAATTAAACCCAAAAAATAAAAAAATAAAAATGAAAACAATTTCGTAGAAAAAAAAAACAAAAAAGGAAAATTTATCGCAAGTCAAATATTATCAGTACCTGTGGAAACTTGGCTTTCTGCTCCGCGAGATTGTTCAGTTTAGCAATGGAGAACTCGCTTCAATCTCTTCTCTTTCTTTCGGCTTATGCTATTCGAATTTTGACTTTGGTCTAATATTATATCTATTATTATCATTATCGTTAAAAACGGCAAAATTAAAATATTATTGCACTGTTGTCTCCGGATCTATCGGTTTCTTCTATCTCTCTCTTTTTTTTTTTTTTAAATGAAAATTATGTTAATGATTTTTTTTTTTTCTCCAACAAATATCATGATATTTATTGGTTTATATTTTTTTTAAAAAAAAAAAAAAGGTTTTTCTTACAGGGCTTAGGGAGGGGTGCGAGTACGAGGTAACGAGTTAGAAACACACTCAGGCCAACCGGCAATTTCCAGTGGCATTGCTTGCGTGGGTCCTACCTCGCATGGGGCACCTCATTCTGGGCCCGATTTTTAAGGTTGGCGAGCGTCTGTTAACATGGCTTTGGAGGTTGTGGGCCTCATTCTGGGCCTATACGCGCGAATGAATCATAATTTAATCAATACTGAAGTTATTTTCAAGATTAAAGATTTTAAAATTGAATTTTAGTCCGATCATTAACTAAAGAGAATAAAAGGAAAAAATGGAGAGTAATTGAATGGACTGCATTCCAACTAAATCAACAATTTGAATTGGTAGAACTATTTTTTTGGGGTCTGTTGAATTGGTATGATAGATTCAAAGGAGGGAGGAACGATCCTTACTATGACCAAAAAAAATTGAATTTTCCATATTAGTTGTTCTCATGTTGTTAGTTAGTCCTCAACTACTAAGTTAATATAGCTCTTATCTCGTGTAGTCACTTCGCTTTAGAAAAAAACACAATTAAAATTCAAAGTTTGATAGATTTATTATTACAATTGCAATTTTATTTTAACTAAATTTTAAAAGTCAAAAAAGAAATTACTCTCTAAATAAGTAAATAAGGCAAAAAAAAAAAAAATGATAAAGAGATTTTGTGTTTATATTTGAAGGAAAATCACATCATTCAAAACATAAAAAAAAAAAAAAAAAAATATTATGATGTTGTTCTTACCATAAAAAGTTTATTTGATAAAAATATAAATACAACTCAAATAAAATCTCTTAATAAAATAAAATATCCAAGCAAATAGTTATGACATATAAAGAAATTATTATAAATACAAAATATCAATAAAATATTAAATAATAGACATTCTTCTTTTAGATTCTTCAAATAGATTATGATATATATATATATATATAAAATAGTTCACCAAGCCTATCATCATCGTGCCTCATAATCAATCCTTGACATTTTAAATGGTGAAAATAATTTATGTATTAAACTAGCTTTTAAATATTGGCCTAACGAAAACAACATAGCCATTGTGCTAATGCAAAAAACACTTATCCTTGCATGAAATGTGATTTATCAATAATTGCCATGAAAGAAGGTTATAGGTACTTCATAACACACTTCGGGCAGTCTTGAAAGCGACCGGAATCTAACAATCTGTTGTGATATACATACATAAACACTTCAATGGTTAAACTAATGATTCATTTTCAATTGCAAGTGAAATCAACAATTGATTGTAGGTAACTCCATGCAAATCATCCTCCAATTGTTTGTCAAAATTCATAAATCACTTAAATTTTGGGTCGAGCCTGTTAAAAAATTAACTGTGGTACCAATAAATTTTAATTTACTGGCATTTAAAGTTGTTCTTAAAATTAAATATTTTAAATTTAAATCAATTAACTTAAAACTTATTGTATTCAACTACCTTTTAATTTGATTCATCAACATTTTCATGAAAGTTTATTGCACTCGGTTATTTAATGTCAAGTTCTAAAAGCACATCGAAATCTGAGTTCACTAAAATTCAAGCACGGTTGTGATAAAAATGGTAGACGAAAGAGAACCTGTTATTTTTAGCGAACTTTTAATATGATTCTTTTTTTGTTTTTTGTGTGTTTTTTTTTCGAGCATCAACATTTAATATGATTCATCAAAATTATCATGGAAAGAAAGCGTACAAAAAAATTCATAACGCTCGATTAGTAACTTTTAACTTTAAAAACACAGTGAAAACCGCCTGCACTAAAATTTAAGCACTCTCGTCAAGGATTTTTGTTAATGGAACAGATTTTGCTATATTTGACTAACCTCTAATGCGATTCATCAATATTCCCATGAAAAAGAAAGCCAACAAAAGTCTCTAACACTTAACTATTAACATTTAACTTTTAAAAATACACTCAAAATTCATAAATACTAGAATCTAAGGGTGTAGATTTTGTAAAAAAAAAAAAAAAAACTCATTATTACGTTTAACAAACTTTTAATATAATCAATTCAAATAGTTATAAAAAGAAAGAATACAAAAATTTGTTATTATTAATTAATAACTTTTAAATTTTATAAAAATATCAAAATTTACTTGCGTTAAAATATAAGCGCGCCCGATATAAATTTTATTAACGAAAAACGGTTATATTTTAACTAATTTTTAAAATTTTCTTCACAAATACAATAAAGTCATTAAAATAATAATTCCCAATAACTTATATCAAATAATCTTTTGTTAGATGAGGATTAAATCTCTTTTTTCAAATAATAGTTACAATTCATTTTGTGCCTGTTTTCAGTTTTTTTTTTTTCTTGTTTTTGTTTAATGACTCTCTTTTTATTGGGGCAGTTTTTACTATTAAAAAGCCCATAGCAATTAATTTGAAAAATAAAACCAAAATAAGGCGGAAAAAAAAAGCCACTCAAGGCCTCCCAGCAAGATTTTTGACAATAGAAAGCACGAAAGCGGAGAAGAGCAACAAAAATTGATGCCATCAGGCTTGAGTAAATACATCCCCCACCCTCTCTCACTCTCTCTCTCTCTCTCTCTCTCTCTCTCTCTCTCTCTCTCTCTCTCTTTCGCTCTCTCTCGCTGTGTTTAAACATTCCCTCCAATCTTTCTCTATCCATCTAACTGTAAGTAAAACAAATAATAATAAATAATTATTATTATTAATGATACGACACACAACAAGAGAACAAAAAAGCCTTCTGGACAGCAAGTTGTGGCAATGAGGAGGAGAAAGGACGGAGCTAGAGGAAGGAAAGAAGAGTTTTGGGTACAAGAGTCCGGGGGAAGCCACGTGGAGAGATGTGAGTGGTTGAGGGACTGATTTCTCTCTCTCTCTCTAATAGGATGCCATGTCAGAGTGGAAACCCGTCCTATGACCCCGGCGAATCCGTATCGTATGCTTCTCTATCTCTCTGCCTATCTCTCTCTACATGGTATTTCGTTTCATGATTTTCTCTCTCTAGATGTGTATCTCTTTTGGTAGTCATTAAGTCACTTTCTATTTATTTTCATATTTAGTTGTTGTTGTGTCATGTTGTGTATCTGTCTGCCTCTTTTTTCTCTTTCCGCCTCTCTCTCTCTCTCTCTTTCTCTCTCTCTCTCTTGCTCTATATCGTATATCTCATTTGCTTCCATGCCCTAACCTCTCCATCGCTCCCTCCCTATCCTCACTGCGTGTCTCTTTATCAATCCCTCAATAACTGAGGATACAACAGCCTTAGCTGTTTATTGTTGATCAACTAGCAAGATTGGTGAGAGCTTGTTTTTTCCCCATCTGGGTGTTGTTTGTTTCTCAAATTCTCAGTTATCTACGTTATGGTTCGATTTCCTTTGTGGGTATTTCATGTTTTTCACTTGGAGCTGTGTTTTTGGTGTCCCGTGATGTTTCTTTTGTGATTATATTGCTTGATTTTGGGAGACGACGTGTTGGTTCTATGGATTGTTGTTCAATGTGTTGGAGGCAATCGGTTATTGACTTTGTAATTTGGGTTTTGAAAATATGCCACCCAATTGGATTGTTAATGAAATGGGGCTTCAGGTTTTGTGCGAGTGAATGCATGTGCTTGAGTTAAGTTCCTTGTGGTTTGATTTACCAATCCGTTTTGTGCATTTGCTAACATTTTGCCGATTTCCATTGCTTGCTTTTAATGTTTCGATTGATTCTGGTGTGGGGGCACATTGTCATTACGTTCTTCTTTTTCACTTTCCATGCCTTTTATATTTGTTGGTTGATGGTAGTGATTCCAAGTACTCAGAGAAGTACCTAATTTCCACAAGCATCACGCTGCTAGCATATTGATGGCATTGTATGGGAGTCTGAAATGTTTTTTCTGCAATGCTAATCTTGACTGCGCGGAGGAATCCCCTCACCCTGCATCTCTTGCTCTAATCATGGTTGTATCCAAAGCGAAACTTCAGCCTTAAGTTTTGGTTGATTCTTAATCATGTCACTGGGTTCTGTGATTTTAACAAGTTAGGTCGCAGACCTGACGGTGTTCCTAGGTGTAAGACTGGCTTCCTCATTGTTAGTACTACATTCTGAAATTGTTTTAAGCATAATTTTTTGTTTTTTGACTAAAAGGATGCTAAAAGCTAATGAATTTTGATTGTGAAACAGTATATGAATTCTGTCTGCATTGGACTTGTTTCTCTGTGATAGTTAATCTGGATATCCATTTTATTTGAGTGAATGTTCTGCATTCTTCTTTTCTCGATATTTTTATTTGGACTTACACAATTGTATAAAGCTGTCAATTGGATGCATATGGGCTGCTATGATGGTGATGAAATCTTTAGAGTTGTCCACCAAAATTTTTTGTTATAATTATTGTTTTTCAATCTTGCTGTTTCCTTATTATTCACTTAATTTGTTGAACAGCATCTAGGGGCCCCGTGGTGAATTGGATTGTTCAATTGAGGCCTGGATGCATCTTTATTACTGCTGCTTAGTGGCTGTACTTGTGGAAATTTGAGTTGTTTATGTGAGACCAAGATCAAAATATGAAGGACAATGGCTTGACAACTAGTAAAATGATAAACAGAAACTGGGTCTTGAAGCGCAAAAGAAAAAAGCTTATGCATGCACGAGTTCTTCCTAACAGTGGCAGAGAAGAGAATTCAACAGCATTGGATTCTCCAAGAAATGCACCTGCTGCCAAACGCAGACCAAAAAGTGAATTAAGCTCTGATGTATCTTCATCAAAGAAGAAAGGCGACGATGGGGTGAGTTCTCATTTATTATCTTTAGTTAGCTAGCATTTCTCAAGTCTTCTTGCTGAATCACTTGACATCACATTGTTTTCATTGGTCAGGAGAAAGCAATGTTGGTTCAGTTCCATTGTTTGTGCTTGGAAAGGTGGTCATCTCATTGGAATGCCCTTTTCATGGAATTTGGAAAATTATAATTGGAACAAGATTTTTCTTAATATTAGTTTGATTGGCACAAAATTTTTCCAATCAAAACTGAGAAACTTTTGATAAAGCATCAAATAGAATGCCTATTGGTATGTGTGTCCATGCAATTGGATATGAGTTCTATGTTTTTAACAGATAATGCTTAAGAATCCACTTTTAAGCTGTCCATATCACTTTATAACTCATCTGAATTTCACCGCATTTGAGTGCTTATGTTTTTATGGTGTTGAAAGTGTCTTTAACTGTTTTTATTGTGTTCTAATTGCTTCTTTATATTTTGCTTGTTTTCATGGTATATGCATGCAGCTGATTGCACTTTTGTCATGCAATACATCTTCTGTCTTGATTATTATGCTTTACACACGCACACGCACATGCGTATGCACTTATGCATGCGCGCACATAGACTATGTATGTATATGGTCCTTACTCAATATTACGTGCGTGCACACACGCACAGGGTATGTATGTATATTATGGTCCTTAATCAATATTACGTGCGCGCACACACTCATGTACAGAGTATGTATGTATGTATGTTATGGTCCTTACTCAATATTGCTTGCCCATTTAACTGTTCATTGTCTTGCCAGCAAGCTGATTTTATCTAACTTCAATCTTTATTGTCTACCAGTATTACTATGAATGTGCTATCTGTGATCTTGGTGGCAACTTGTTATGTTGTGATAGTCCTAGAGTCTACCATCTGCAGTGCCTCGATCCACCTCTTAAGGTATGCTCATTGAAATCATTTTATTTGATGTTGACTTGTGCAAGATTATTTTTTCTCCTGCCAAAATTGGCAGAATTCAACTACTTTCATTCTCCTGTTATGATTTTAATCTTCTTATTCATTTCCTGAAGCGCATTCCAATCGGAAAGTGGCAATGTCCAAAGTGCTTTCCAAAAAGTGATCCACTCAAGTCCATTAGCCAACTGGATTCCATTTCAAAACGGGCAAGAACAAAAACTATTGCAATAAATTCTAAGATTGGAGTTAAGTCGTCAGGTGCAGATAAAGTATCCCGACTTCTTGGTAGCTCTATTCTTCCAAAGCGAAGGTTGTCCAGCAAAGGGAAATCTAGTGTAACTTCTGGAGTCAACTCCTTTGAAAAACAACCAGATTCCTCCTTAGATGTACCTCGCAGGTCGGAGCCAACCGATGCATCTGTCAGTGACCCTATAGAGGGAACTTCATTAGCCATAACCAGTGATGCTAGAAAGAAACCCAATGCATCTCCACCTAAGTCACCAGTGGATGAGAAGTCTGTTTCTCCTGCTGAAGAACTCATATCACATTCTGAGCTTGCAAAACTGGAGGCAAATGATGGATCTTCTGATGGAAAGCATGACTCATCTTCGTGTAATGGATTGCCAAGAAAAGCAATTGTTCTTGCGATTGGTGCCATTGGTTCTAGTGTGGAGAAAGATAGAAAAAGAAAACAAGAAGGCAACAATGGGAAGTGCGCAAAGAAGCATAGAACTGACAAGGGAAAACGGATTTCTAAAAAACTTGGTTCTACAACCAACTATGCATTTTCTGGATCTAATAAGATACATAAGAAACAAAAAACTACAAGTCAGAAGAATTCATCATCTTTATTAAAGAATCGTGTTGGAACCAAGAATGCAGATGTGCAAGGAAAAGCTGAGGTATCAATCTTTCTCTTCATAACTGTTTTATATTTGGTTTCGTCTGTTACCTTTCCTTTCAGTTATATTCTTTGCAAGCTTCTTCTGAATGGATGTAGCATGCCACTATGGCTAGCTGTTAAGGATAGTAGTTAATCAGTATTGTTTTCTTGAGTAGCTCAGCACTGTTGGCATTTCATTTCATTATTTAATTGTTTCACAATTTCCACTTCGTAAATTGTCACTTTGCTGACTGTATGATATTCAATCTGTCTTGTTCTACACTAATATGTGTGGATGCAACTGTAGTTTGTCTATCAGTGTGATTCCTAGTGAAGCCCTTTAATTTGGGCAGATTAAATTTCAACACATTCATGCACACGAATGCAGGCATAGAAACAGATATAGACACAAACATTCAGAGAAAGAGGAGGGAGGAAGAGAGTATCATCTTGGACGGTTAATCTGACACAACATTTTGTGTGAGACAAAGTGTAAAATCCTTACAATTGTCAATGCTTGATCTTGATAATTTTCTTATTATCTTTTGAACATTTGATCTTGATACCAAAAAGCCAAGTAAATAAGTATTTCTCAAAAGTTAATTTCTATGCTTCATGGTCACTGTCATCTTCTTGATTTTGCTATCACCCTTGTTACCATTTTCATTATGGTAGTCATCTCCCGTAACTAAGGCTGGGACTGCTTAGGCTTTTGCTGTTGTATTAATGTGCTTACCTATCTACAGAAGTCTCCTGAGGAAATTGCATATACATCAAAAGAGTTGGCGAAAGGTGGAGATCATGTGTATGGAACACAAACGTGTGAAGATGTTATCACTGAACTTCAACAGGTGCATCAATTTATGCAAATCATACTTCTCATGTTTTTGTGTTTTGGAATTAAAGCCCAAATTTCGTGAGATTTGAGGGAGCTGGGGCTTGAACCCCCATCCTCTGCCTACGTGCTTTGCTCTTTTGGCTAACCAGGCTAAAGCATGTTTGGTTAGCATACTTGTCAATTTGCCATTGATCTGATGGATTTAGATGATTTTTGTTGAGTTTGCAATGAACTGGCTAGGTTTTCTTATGCCATTTTATCAATGTCACAGGTGGATCGGGTTTTGGGCTGTCGAATTCAAGGTGATAGTGTGAGCTCTTCACATGATATTTCTTTAACTGCCACAGATGACCCATCTTCAGCCAAACTGCTCATTCCAGAGACTCAAAATGTGCTTGCACAGGAAACTTCTACCTGTGATGCTAGTGCAGGCGTAATACTTATGGAAAATGTCACTGAGGGTTGTCCTGGGGCCAGTGAAAGTTCTGACAAGAAAGAAAGCATGAACAATGGCATCAAAGTGGACAAATTACATGTATACAGAAGATCTGCAAGCAAGGATTGCAAGGGAGAAAATGGCAAGGACTTTGACAAAGATGACAAGGATTTAGAATCAATAGGCATTATAAGCAAAGATCGAGATGACTCCACTGTAGCAATTGAAAATTTGATAAAACATAATGAAAGTGTGGTGATAGAGGAAAATTCTGGTATTTGTTTGAAAAAGCATGATGGAATTGATGATTCCAAAATTCCTGAAATGACCGTTGCTCCTGAAACTGGAGACACAAATGAAGCAGGTGGCAAAATGAAAATTAATGGCAATGAAAGTAAAGCAATAGATCCTGTGATTGCAGAGTCTGCATGTACTAAGGGTGCGACAGTATTGTATGAGTTCCTGGTGAAGTGGGTGGGAAAATCTCATTTACATAACAGTTGGATTTCTGAATCCCAACTGAAAATTATTGCAAAAAGAAAGCTAGAAAACTACAAAGCTAAGTATGGAACAGCTGTGATAAATATATGTGATGAAAGGTGGAAGCAACCTCAGCGGGTGATTGGTATTCGTGCTTCCAAAGATGGTACAAAAGAAGCATTTGTAAAGTGGAGTGGTCTCCCATATGATGAATGCACTTGGGAAAGACTGGATGAACCTGTTCTTAAAAAATCTTTGCATTTAGTTGACCTTTTTGACCAGTTTGAATGCCAAACACTGGATAAAGATGCTATGAGGAATGGTATGCTAAAGAAGAGGGGAGCCGATCTGCAAAATGAGATTTTTGCTCTTACAGAGCAACCAAAGGAACTACAAGGAGGTTCCTTATTTCCTCATCAGCTTGAAGCACTGAACTGGTTGCGTAAATGCTGGCACAAATCAAAAAATGTGATACTTGCTGATGAAATGGGACTTGGGAAGACAGTATCTGCTTGTGCTTTTATTTCTTCAGTATGCCTTGAGTTTAAAGCTTCTCAGCCCTGTTTAGTCTTGGTTCCACTTTCCACAATGCCTAATTGGCTAGCTGAATTTTCACTGTGGGCTCCCAACTTAAATGTTGTTGAGTATCATGGGTGTGCAAAAGCTAGGGGCATAATTCGCCAGTATGAATGGCATGCCAGTAATCCAAATGACATGAATAAGAAAGCAACATCGTATAAATTTAATGTTCTGCTAACTACTTATGAAATGGTTCTTGCGGACTACTCTTATTTACGGGGAGTTCCGTGGGAAGTTCTTGTGGTTGATGAGGGCCACCGTCTGAAGAATTCTGGAAGTAAGCTGTTTAGCCTGCTCAATACTTTCTCCTTCCAACATCGTGTACTGTTGACTGGTACACCTCTTCAGAATAACATTGGTGAGATGTACAATTTGCTCAATTTTTTGCAGCCTGCTTCATTCCCCTCTCTGTCCTCATTTGAGGAGAAATTTAATGATCTTACAACTGCTGAAAAAGTGGAGGAATTAAAGAAACTTGTTGCTCCACATATGCTTCGAAGGCTTAAAAAGGATGCCATGCAAAATATCCCCCCAAAAACAGAAAGAATGGTTCCAGTTGAATTGTCCTCTATCCAGGCTGAATACTACCGAGCAATGTTGACAAAGAACTATCAGTTATTACGGAACATTGGGAAAGGGGTTCCACAGCAATCAATGCTAAACATTGTGATGCAGTTGAGAAAGATTTGCAATCATCCATATCTCATTCCAGGTACTGAGCCTGATTCTGGATCTTTGGAATTTCTTCATGAGATGCGGATAAAGGCTTCAGGCAAGCTGACCCTGCTGCATTCCATGCTAAAGTTGTTGTACAAGGAAGGTCATAGAGTTCTTATCTTCTCACAGATGACCAAGCTTCTTGATATACTCGAGGATTATTTGACCATAGAGTTTGGTCCAAAAACCTATGAAAGAGTGGATGGCTCTGTATCAGTTGCAGATCGTCAATCTGCAATTACTCGTTTTAATGAAGATAAAAGTCGATTTGTCTTCTTGTTATCAACACGCTCTTGTGGTCTTGGGATTAACTTGGCAACAGCTGACACAGTTGTTATTTATGATTCTGATTTCAATCCACATGCTGACATCCAAGCTATGAATAGGGCACATAGAATTGGGCAGTCAAATAGACTTTTGGTATATAGGCTTGTTGTGCGTGCCAGTGTTGAAGAGCGCATATTGCAGCTTGCTAAAAAGAAACTGATGCTTGATCAGCTTTTTGTGAACAAGTCTGGATCACAGAAGGAAGTGGAAGATATTCTGCGGTGGGGAACAGAAGAACTTTTTAGTGATTCTTCTAGCATGATTGGAAATGATACGGGTGACAATAATAATAACAAAGATGAGACAATAGCAGATTTAGAGCAAAAGCAGAGGAAGAGGGGTGGTGGCCTTGGGGATGTCTATAAGGATAAATGTACAGATGGTGGCAACAAGATTTCATGGGATGATAATGCAATTTCAAAGTTGCTTGACCGTTCAAACCTTCAGTCAGGGACAAATGATTTGGCTGAAGGGGAATTCGAGAATGATATGCTTGGTGCGGTAAAGGTGATGCACTATACTTGTGTGTATACACACGACAAATGCTTGTGGTTAAACTGTTCATTAATTTTGAAATTGGAAAAAAAAATCCTTTGATTTCTTTTTGTCAATGTGTGGAAGACAAAAAGATTGCATAGTCGAATACTGATGATGACTGGTTCTACTTGAGATGTGTGAAGTTAATTAACTTGTGAATGTGGTCAGGCTGCCTTTTTCTGCAACTTCTATTTTGCCACCTTTATGAGTAAAACTGAATAACCACCATTCAAGAATGAATAATAGTTTTCTAAAATTTAAGAGTACAGTACCCTGCCTCTGGACATGATACAGTTTTGGGAAAATAGTGGAGAGGATTCCTCTCCATTTAGCAATAGAAATTATCTATTTTGTAGTGATACAATGTTTTTGCAGACTCCAGACATGACAAGTTCTCATTGTTCTTTAGCTCTTGTTATAAATTCCATTGGATATCTAGGAAAATATTGGTTATGGCCCTTTAAGCTCTCTGCTTTGCTTGGCACCTAAAATTTTTGTTTTTGTTTCCCTTTTTTCCCCTTAGATAGGGTGTCAGACCTCTTATACTACCCCAAGTTGAGACCTCCTTTTGGTCTACAATTGTCTTTTACCATTTGGAGCATATACATTGAATTGTTCCTGGTCTTGCTTTCCAGCTCAATCTGGGTTTGATCTCCTTTTTTTTCTCCTAATCTTATATGTGTCAACATGCATGTATTCTAACAACTAATACCTCGAAGGAAGTGGAGAAATGAAACATTTTTGTCATCAGTTGATTGGAATATTTCTGCATTTTGACCCAAGCAGTCCTTGGAATGGAATGATGAAGCAATTGAAGAGCAAGGAGAAGCTGGATCACCTTCTGTTTTGCCTGATGATATTTGTGGGCAAAATCCTGATAGGAAGGAGGACAATGCTTCAACGGGCAATGAAGAAAATGAATGGGACAGACTTTTGCGTGTTCGGTAAAGGGCATTTTCTAGTCATCATCCTTTTCTTAGCTTTTTCTATGCTTCATTATGCAAATTGCTGGAGTCAAAAAACTGGGATGATATTGTGCAACTTCCAAAAGTTATTTGGTTGGCTTGGCATGATGTGTTCCATGTAGCATTTTCTGCCCAGGAATCTTTCCAGAATGGTGGGTGACAGACTAGTTGTATGATGTCCAAAGAATGGAACATGCATTCTTAGGAAGTTTAAACTGACATCATATTATGTTGGAGTTCGTTGAATGGATGGCTGTGGCCTCTACAATTTATTTAATGATAGTTTAGGTTATCAAAAGTGTTCAATTTTTCCGCTTTTCACCAGTCTTGTTTTAGAGATTGCTATTTGTAAATTTTCTTACATGCTCTCTTTGCTTTAGGTGGGAGAAATACCAAAATGAGGAGGAAGCGTCTCTTGGCCGGGGAAAGCGCCTGAGGAAAGCTGTCTCTTACAGGGAAGCATATACTCCACACCCAAGTGAAACATTAAGCGAGGTACCCTTTTTTTCTCTTGCATCCCGCACATGGAATAAATTAATTTTTTCAGGGTCAGGAAATGGTTTACCTATGCTCAATTATGTTGCAAATGTGATTGTCTTTAATAACTTCCCTGAGAAGGACAATGTTACATGTATTTTCAATTTGGTCTTACATTCCCTTCTTCCTCGCTGTTTTTGAGAAAACTTTTTCCTTTGTCAATTGTGTTTATGGTTTGTACAAATAAGATATAAGATGAGCAATGAAAAGTTGGGGTGCCATTAAGGTTTCATGCTGCTTTGGGTGGGTAATATAACATGATAGAAACTTAATGGTTCCTTCAATCTTTTACAATTACAACCTTTAGCTGGCAATTTTAGTTGCATCATTCTTGTGGTCTGTCAATTAATAACTCTCCAACAGAGTGGTGGTGAAGAGGACAGGGAGCCCGAACCAGAGCCAGAGCGGGAATACACACCGGCTGGACGAGCCCTGAAAGCAAAGTAGTAAGTCACATTCTTTTCGATTGTTTTCCCGTGATCATTATCATTTAGGATGCCACCAGGATGCTATTTTTTAAATCCTTGCAGTATTTAATAAATTTTGGTGCAATGATTTGGTGTAGTGTTTTAGAATGATTTGATGAGGAAAAAGTGTTGCATTACTTGAGAGAGTGAGCTTTCTTTATCATGTTGAAATTGTTAGAATGATCTAGCGGTGTCACAGGCCATTGCTAAATGGTTGTGAAAATGAGTTCTGAATGGCCCAAGGTTTTAGCTCTACTGGAAACAGCATGAATATACAAAGGGCAAGCTTTGTTGTGATGATAAGTTTACTCCACTATAACCTAGAGGTCATAGGTTCAACTTGCGAAAACAACCTTTATGTAGAAATAGAGGTAAGGCTGTCTAGATCTAATCCTTTCCCAAACTCCACAGTTTGGGAGTCTCGTGGACTAGGACACCTGATGCATCAATGTAATGTTGACTATGGTGTCATAATTAACTAGAGGACTTGTATGTGCTCCTATCTTTTACTATTTGTTGCACCATGCTGTAAATTTACTTTTCTTTGAACAGTGCTAAGCTTCGTGCTAGACAAAAAGTGCGGCTTGCTCAGCGGAAGGCATTTGAGGAATCAAGTCCGAATAAAGGATTTCCTACACCTGAGACCCTTCCCATGTGCCCTCCAAGCACTGATAAAAATGGAAGTCAGCCAATGGAGTCATCTCAACAAGCCAGGGATAAGTCCTCAGTGATTGACTTGGACGATAACAAATTCACCCACCCATTAGATGCACCAAAGAGCAAGGCTGACTCTACATTAAGGCTAGGCCAGTTCTCAAATAGTAAATTGGGCAGTCATCTTGAGCTTTCTGTTAATTCACTTGGTCAGCCTTCTCATCACCTTAGCTTTCCAGGCCACCAAAATCAGGGCACAGGTCACACAAATTCAATAGCCTCGAACAGCTTGTTACCAGTTCTGGGATTATGTGCTCCCAATGCCAATCAGTTCCACTCGTCACATAGAAACATTTTCAGATCCATTGGTAGACACAACAAGCCTGTAACTGGACCTGACTTTCCCTTTAATCTACCTCCTTGCCCTGGAACTTCAAATGTCAAAGAGGTTAGATTCCAAGAGAGTACCCTGGATAAACTAAAACTGCACGATGAAACAGCAGAAGCTCACCAGCAGTGCATTAAAAATAACTTGTCAGATAGTTTGCTTCCAGCTAGTCCAGTACTCTCTCTCTCTTTCACCTGCTCATGCTCAGATTTCACAGATTTTTATTTCCACGTATCAATGTGATTGAGTAACTTACCACATTTGTTTGTTTATTTTGGCAGTGTCTTCCACTTGTCCCACAGGGGAAGGGTCCTGACCATTTGGAATGTTCCCGTTCTAGTTTGGCTGAATTCCAAGAGAAGATGTCTCTGCCAAATTTGCCTTTTGATGAAAAATTGCTGTCCAGATTCTCGCTTCCTGCTAGCAGCATGCCTCCTTTGCAACAAGAACTATTACCTAGCCTATCGCTGGGGAGCAGACCAGAAGCTGTAAACAACTCCATCCAAGATCTGCCAGTGATGCCATTGTTGCCCAATTTAAAATTACCATCCCAAGATGCACTAAGATTTAATCAGCTGGACAGGGAGATGCCAACCACACTGGGTTTGGGTCAGCTACCATCCACATATTCGTCATTCCCTGAAAACCACAGGAAGGTGCTTGAAAACATAATGATGAGGACTGGCTCTGGATCCAATAATTTGCATAGAAAAAAATCAAAACTAGATGGCTGGTCTGAAGATGAACTTGACTTCCTTTGGATCGGTGTCCGTAGACATGGTCGGGGTAATTGGGACGCCATGCTTAGAGATCCCAGGTTAAAATTCTCTAAGTATAAAACTCCAGAGGATTTGTCAGCCAGGTGGGAGGAGGAACAACTGCAGATCTTGGATGGTCCATCTTTTCCAAAGCCAAAGCCAATCAAGCTGGGAAAAAATTCTAAATCATCCTTGTTCCCAAGTATTCCAGAGGGAATGATGATGCGAGCATTGCATGGAACTAGACTTGTTACTCCACCAAAGTTTCAGTCCCATCTGACTGACATGAAATTGGGTTTAAGTGATTTGCCTCTGAGCTTGCAACATTATGAGCCATCGGATAAACTTGGTTTGCAGAATGAGCATTTTGCACCCATTCCAACTTGGAATCCTGATAAATTTCGTGCAAATTTGGCAGGGGATTCTTCTGCAGGATCCTCTTCAAATGTTTCTGCTGAAAAGCCATTTCTGCTTAATTCTTTTGGGGCAGGCAACTTGGGACCCTGGGGCTTAAATTGCTCAAGCAGTGTGGAGTTACAACGAAGAGAGGAGGAATATGGCACCATGAAGTATGGGAAATTGCCTTGTCTTCTGGATAGATCATTGCATATCCTGCGTGGTTCCCAGAATGTGAGGAGTGGTGAATCTGGCAGTTCAGCAGTTCTTGCAGATCAGGATGAAGGGTCAAATTTCCTCTTCCAAAGGGGAAAGAGATAGCTGGAAGCAGTTCTTTGAAGAACCAGCTACCCCATTGGCTTCGGGAAGCTGTAAATGCCCCTGGCAAGCCACCAGAACCCGGACTGCCACCCACAGTATCTGCAATAGCTCACTCGGTTCACATCCTATATGGAGAAGATAAACCAGCAATTCCTCCTTTTGTTATACCTGGTCCCCCTCCTCCTCAACCCAAGGATCCAAGAAGGATACTGAAGAAGAAAAAGAAGCGACGGTCGCATATGTTCAAGCAGTTGCCACCTGACATTATGGGAAGCAGCCAGAGTTTAATGAGTGACATTAGTTGTACCAATGCTGCTTCAACCTCTGTTCCAGTGGCTCCACCATTTCAACAGCAGTTGCCATCAATTCCAGGAGCTCCAGGACTTCCATGGAATAAATTTGACCTCAACCCGCCCCTTTCCAATGTAAACATGGTGGATTCATTGCCATCATCTGCTTCTCTAAGCATGCCAAAGAGAACAAGGATGGGATTGTCCCCCTCTCCCGAAGTGCTTCAATTAGTAGCATCCTGCGTAGCCCCAGGCCCTCATTTGTCATCTAGTTCTGGCACAGGAAGCTCTAGTTTCATCAAAAACAAGTTACCCTTACCAGGGCCTATTGACCAAGTTGGATTTCCAGATTCAATGGTTGCTTTGGATAAAAGTAAGGATACTCTTGGCCCACCAAATGATGTCCATGACATGAAACCCCTGGAGGAACCAGACCAACCTAACAGTGGAGACTCTTGCAAGACTCAGTCAGATCCTTCTCTTGCAGCCGGTGCAGAAGAAACGTCATCAGAAGGTACAGTATCAGATTCTCATGCGAGTGCAAGTGACCATGAGCCTTAGCCATCGGTTTCAGAGTTGGACATGGAACATTCACATTCTTTATGCTACAGGAGCCATGGCTATTGAATATGTGCTCGAATTTTTGTAGGCATCATATAATGAGTGATAAGGATGCGGTAGCATATTTGTAGGACATCTTCTGTAAGTTATTGTAAGAGGAAATGGAATATCGTGTTCCCTGATTGGCCTTTGCTTCTGTTGTTGCCTTGCCTTCGACCAACCAAAGTACACCATTTCCCCTTGCCCGCGAGCAAGTGATGGACCTAATTTCTGGGTCATGAGCCATTTGATCTTACATTCTTTAATATTCGCGTGTGCAGGTGCTTTGGTCTGTAGAAGCTCTGCTGTATGCCGCCAACGGCAAATTGCTGTAATGTTGAAAATGACGCCCAAGAGAATTCTGTAATCACAGATTAGCATGTAAACTGGTAACCTATTTTGTTAGAATTCAGTCAGAGAATATACACAGGCATACATACGTGCACAAATACGCAGATTTATATGTTACATACACCCGTGTATGCACATACTCACTAGTTTTCTACCCTCGTATGGCGGCGTAGAGGTTAGTATAATGTCTTACAGTACGAAAGCAAAAGAAATTATATGATATCCTTGATTGATTGATTAGAGTAAGGACACAACACAATCAACTGTAAATGGTAAATCAAATTGTGGGAGTATAAAAACCTTTAATATTATTCATGGATTATGCAACATTGACCATTGCACGTGCCAGAATACGCTTTTCGGTACATAACACCAACGAGCTTTTTATCCAACTCTTATGGGATCATTCTTTTAGGGCCAAGTGTCCCCGAGCTTGAAGTGTCATCATAATTAATTGGATAAAAAAAAAAAAATGCAGAATTATTCGTAGGCTTCATTAACTGTTACTACTGGCCGCCAGTCAAATGAATCTCTATGAGAAAAAGTTACGGTAGCCAAAATGCCGGACACGATTTACAATGTAAAAACCTAAAGAAGGAATTGATAATAATAATAATAATAATAATAATAATAATTAAAAAATTAGTATTAAATTTTTATAAATTTTAATTTTTTTAATTTTTTAATTTTTATATTAATATTAAAAATTTAAAATATTTTTTAAATGAATTTTTAATAAAAATAATTAAATATTTATATTGACTTAATGATATTTGTTAATTATTTTGTTTTTTATTAAAAAACATTTATTTAAAAAATAAAATTTTATACATATAAAATTTTTTTTTAAAAAAATTAAATGTGATTATAAAAATTTATAAAATTATAAAATTAATTTTATAACTATATTTATTATTATAATTTTAATTATTATTAAAAAAAATTGTTTCTTACATTTATACAACCTAAGTTAATATAATATAATATAATTTTATTTTTAAAAGTTTTTTTAGCACTTACTATCTTATTATAAAGAAAAACAAAACTTATGATTTACTTTTAAATTTAGACTAGGGTTAACAAACTAAACGTTGGAATTAGTTTTCTTGTCATCATTTAGAGGAAAACACCGGCAACACTACTTATGACTTATTTTTGTAACATAAAAACTAACACCAATAGAATGTTCTTATCGCTCTTATTAATCCAGGTTAGAAATCACTTTGTTGACTCTTCAATTGAATATTTCCGAAAAGTGAACAATTAGATGAGCATTGACAGCAATTCTATGATCTCCTTCACATCTAAAGCATACATAATACGAAACCATGATTTATATATCACAAATCATATTTTCTTTTGCGGCTTAGAGAAGAATTGATAGATATACAAAACAAAATTCAATTTATTGTCACCTGTAAAAATGTTAGTGAACTATTGATGGTATTGTCACTAACCACAACAAAATGGTCTAAATAAGATCTAAACCATTAAAACTATCGATTTGCTGAAAGGGTGTGTTGGGCACTTGCATAGCATCGAATGTGACAAGGTAGGTATGTGTATCCTAGTCAATCTATTTTGCTAACAGTGAAAAAATATTTCTTTTTTTTTTTTTTTTTCTCTAATCCTTAATCTCTCTTTTCCTTAAAAAAAAAATATATATATATATATATATATATATATATTGTGAAATTTGGATGCCAAAAAACCCTTAATCAATTATCTAGGAGCACTAAATCCACAAATAAAGATAGATAACCTATTCCACTTAGTATTATTTTTATATTTCATTTACAGACAAACCTAGTAGATCGTGAATAGCATAAATAATCCTTTACATTTCTTGTGTCACTCTATAAGGGAGTCTTTTAATATTCCTATAATCATACTTTCAACCTCAGATCGACCCTTAACATGGACAAAATACTAGGTTGTTAGGTTGTTAGTTTAAACATGAGTCAATGATTGAACTACTCGATTTAATATTTATTAATTTAATTTTATTTATTTCATAACATATATGTATAGAAGCATATAATTTTAGGCTAACAACGTGAAAATAGTATCCCATATAATTGCTTTAAAGCTCATAAGATCAAAGAAACTTGCATTGAAAGGGGAGTTCCTCATTTTTATAGCAAAGACCTCTGGTCCCAATTTTTTCACTTCCAATATAGCATAATAATCTCATACACGTGGTAACATTAGGGCCTTTCAATTCAAGAGAGCATGGGTTTATTAATGGCGGAGTGATTGTTAGTCAATATCAAGAGTGAAACAATGGAAGGGAGGGCTTTTTGCTATAAAAGGTAGCAAACCTCCTCCCTTTCCAAAACTTGATCATTTTACCCACACTAAGGTGTAGTATACTGTGTTTGACAGTGGGTTTAAGTTCCTAAGTTATGTATTTATAAAATCCAAAAGCAAATCGCCTTGTTTAATAGGTTTTTTTTGGCAATGGTTTAGTCTTTTTCTTTTTTTTGTTCTTATGGTTTTTTCTAGTTCACTTCCTTTTTCCGTCAAATAAAAGAATTAAATTCATTTTAATTTTAAGTCAACATTTTCATGATTTGATTGTCCATTTGATTCAATTTTTAAAATTATGCCTATAATTAAGCAAACATTATTAAAGACAATGATATACACATGTGTATATATATATATATATATATATATATATATCTATACACACATGTGTATGTGCACACACATACACATATACATATTAATATTAAACTTATATAATGCACATATTTATTTTATTTATTAAAAATTAAATTTTTGTTTGTTTTTATATTAAAAAATAAAAAAAAATTGATAGCAATTTTTTTTCTCTTTTTAAGCAAAATAAAAGAAAGACTTAATAAAAAAACTTAAATTATAAATATATTTGTTTTTTCTTTTGTAAGAAAAGAAGAGAAATTTTAAAATATATCTTTTCAATTATGATTTTTTTTTTTTCAAAATACACTTAAGTTAATATTAAATATGTGTATTAGATCATTATGATTCTTTTTTTTTTGGTTTGGATGCATTTTGAAATCATAATTCTATTAAAATATATGTAAAAATTTTAATTTTTATTAAAATACAAAAAAAAAGTATTTAAATTAATATTAAATAATACAAATTGTATAAGCTTATTAAAAAGTCTTAAAATTAAGCATATTCTATTGCATAAGCTTTCATTAATTTTCTCTTTATTTTTATAAACTATATTATGTATATATTAGTAATAGACCATGTAATATATAAGTTATTATATTTATTGAGAAATATATTTTTTTTTTAAATTTTTATCTAAGAAGAAAAAACAAAAAGGGGTTTAAATTTTAAATATCAATTTTTTTTTTTTGAAGAAAAAAAAATGGATATTAATTTTTTTTCTTCTTTAGGAAAATAAAAAAGATGTCTAAAATTATTATTATTTTTTTTTTTGCACTATGTGTATATATATATATATGTTTTCATTAATTATACATATTTGCATTACATAAGTTTTACATGTATATATATAATCATTAAAATGAATTGCAAAACATATTATATCATAATTGAATAAACTGAATTTCTAAATATAATTGTCACTATAAATAATATAATAATTTTCTAAACATATAAGATTTGCTAAAATTTGTAGAATTTAAATCTTAATTTTATAAAAGTTCAAAATAATGTGAAATATTATCAAATTAAATAGAATAATTAGAAATAATATGAATAATTAATTTTAAAATTTTTATATTTATTCCATTATACAAAAATTATGGATAATTATTAATTACCTAGATAGATATTTACTTAACTAAGATTTTTTAAAAAAAATTTTGCTCAAAATAAAAAAGTTTTCTCATTGAATTATATTATGTTAGTGTGTGTTAAAGTTGACAAATTTTAAGGAAAAGATGATTTAATTAATATGAAAGTCCATGTAAATTTTTAATTAATATAAGAGTCTTCCAATATTTCTAAAATTAAAAAAAAACATTGTCATATAATCAAAATCTCGATTTTTTTTATATAACTTGTGTAATTATATTATATACTAGTTTTAAGCAAAATTAAATTATATAATAGTGTTAGATCTATATAATTTATGAGTTTATAATATTAGTTGATAAGTATATTTTTAATTATATTTTATTTAAAAAAAACTAAAAAATTAGAAGATAATTAAATTATAATATATTTTTTTTTTTTTTTTAAAAAACATAAAGTGAAACTTAAGAGTAATTATTTTTTTTTTTTTGAAAAAAACAAAAGAGAGAATTTGGATTTTTTTTCTTTTTAAGGAAAAATAGGTGAATTTAATAATTTTTTTTTTTTTTTTTAAGAAAATAAAAATAAAAAATAAAGACTTTTTTTTGACCTTTTTAATAGAATAGAGAATTTGGGATTTTTTTAAGAAAATAAAAAAATATAAAGAAAATTAAATTTTAAAAAAATACTTGCATGAGTTATATTAAATGTTAAAATAAAATCTAATTATTATGTTATTGCAAAAAAGTAACTATATGTTCAAATAAATGTTAAATAATTCTCTAATATTAAAAAACTACATGGTAAAAATAAATGAAACTTTTTAAAGCTTTTGCAATAATAATATACTAATATCAAAAACTATATGATACACAAGTTTAATTATATTTGTTAACCAATTTTTTTTTCATTATATTTTATTTAAAATAAAAAAAATAAAAACAGTAAGATATTCAATTATTTTTTCTTAAAAAAGAAATTTAGAAATTAACTTTACCTTTCACTAAATCTGGTTTAAATTAAAATTTTTGAATAATTTATTAAATTTTTTAAAAATTAATTTTTTATACATATATATATATATTAAATTTTTTATTAAAAAAATAAAAAGGAGAATTGGAGAATAGTTCTCTCTCTCTCTCTCTTTTTTTTTTCTTTTCCTCTCTATTTTTTTTAAAATATAGGTAAATTTGATAGAATTTTTTTGTTAAAAAGAAAAATTTGAGAGTAATTATTTTTGTCTTTTATTTTTCTTTATTATTTTTTTTATAGTTATAGAGATTTAAATATAGTTAAGATAATATTTTATTAATTAAAAAAATTATTTAATTATAATTAAATTTATATTAATTAATTTATAAAATCTTATTTTTATGGTGATAAAAGTTTGATAATTATTAAATATACTAATTTCCTTAATTTACAAATTTCTTTGCACTCGTCGTATATCCCATACCCCAACGTGAAAAGAGTAGTTTATACTCTATAGATTGAAAATAAAGTTAGAAAATTTTTGTAATAGATATCCTAATGAAACTAAAACATAAACTAAGAAATAGCTCTAAATCTGTCAAGTCTTATATATTTTGTAATCCAATTAATTGTTAATATGGGTCAATGATAATCAAAGTACAAAAAAAAAAACACAACAAAAAAACTCGGCGATCAACACTGAACATAGGATCCTCCATAAGTTTATGTGTAATAACGCCACTCTTCAGAATTGAAGATGAACAAAGATGCAACAAGAAGGAAAAAAAAGTACATCAATGGAGATTTATAGCTAGTGAGAAGTGGCAAGTACACGTGTTGGGGTGCAAGATGGTCTTGGGTTGGCCACAAATCTTGAAGAGAATGCACAGAACTGGTAATAATCTCCATCATCTAACAAGCTTCCACACTCGCTTGTGTCAAAGTTGAGGGAATAGCTCAGCGGATCGTACTGGCACTGGAAGTTTGGGGATTGCCTGTTGGCCCCGGCGGTGGCGGCGCGTAGCATTTTTCCTTGCTTCTTCAGCTTCTTCACTATCCTTGCTATACATCCACAACAACAGTTTTGCGGACCTTTTTCAGCCGTGCTGGTGACGGTGGTGGTAGTAGTAATACTACTAGTACCGTCAACACCGTGGGTTTTAGTGGCGGCAGGAGCGGTGGAGGTCCCTTTTGGCAGCCGGGGAAGCCACATTTGTGCCATCTTGAGCTCTCCAATCCAATGTAGGAGTCCTCTTTACTTTTCCGACGTACCAAGGCGGTCTGTTTTTCACTTTTTTATCTTTCTCAATATGCATTACATCTTGACTGCAGGAAATAATATAGGGCACCGCGGAAAATGTAACCACGCGCTGATAGAGAGAGTTGGATGCTTTTTAATTAAGGCATTTTTTTATTACATCATTTTTATTAATATTTTTTATTAAAATAGAACTTGCCATTTGAATACTTTGAATCTAACATACTAAGTTTAAATTTTCATTTTAATTTGAAATAAAAATTGAGAAAAAAAAAAAGGTTATATTTAACTTGGATTTTCTGTGCAAAGCCAAAAAGGACGGGGGTCTAGGTAGGAGCTAGTAGAGACCCGTATTGATGCAAAATATGGTTGCATCATCCACGTGATCACGAGCGAGACAAGGCCCAAGGAGTCCTTTTTGTTTGGCTCATTACAACGAGGGGTCACATGGGCATAAAATGCACCTTTTCTAGTAAATTTCATTCATATATATATATATATATATATATTTTTTTTTTTTTTTTCCTTAAAATTCAATTCTTTTGTATATCAAAAGTTGCGTTGAAACAAGTGCATCTTTCTTCAATCTCATAAATAAAATAAAATTATAGTATTTAATTAAATTAACGCTAATTGATTGTTGTTAAAATAGTAAAATAATTATTTAAAATATGCTGCTTCCAATACATAATACCTAGAGAGAAATCAAGTAACTATGACAAAAACCCAAATCAAGTAGGATGAGTAATCAATACCTTTGTATTCTACAGCAACCGCTACAAAAGGCTAGGAAGGAAGGAAGAAATCAATGAACACCAAAAATATTCTTTTATTTAGATAAGGAAAGAAAATACAAAATATTTTAAAAATTATATATATATTTTTTTTTTTAAAAAAACACAACAAAGAAAGAAAATAACAAACCATCAAGAATGAACAATGAATGGAAATCAAGGTGGGAAGCTAGAAAAATCAATAGCCCTGCCATTTAAACTTCACAATTGCAACCCAAAATAGAGGGCTCATGCTGTCTTTATAACTTTATCCCATTTTTTCCTAATTCAATGATTGGTTTTTATTTTTCTTTCGGTTCCTCCCTTATTTTTCCCTACATAATTAGAAACCGTTCGATGGCATACAACTGCAATCGAGGGTCGATCTCGATGCTACAAGTAAAGTAACTATAAATTGACGTGAAATTTCACCGGCAAGGTCAAAAAAGAAAGAGGAGGAACAGCCAAAATTATCAGCCGCAGAGGCAGCGGCCTGTTCACCAGAAAATCCGGGTCACTGTTATTTACCTTGTTCTCCATCTCAATAATGCACAGGACCTTGGGGAAAGTGAAGCAGAAGAAGGCAGAAGTATTCTTACCATTTCAATTCTTCTTCGGTTTGTGGAATGACTGATCACAAAAATACATATTGGAACGACGAATTACCTTTCCTCTCTCGTCAATCATATCCCGAGATGTGATACATATATAATACAGAACAAAATTAAGCCCATTTTACTTAAAAATAATATTGCAATTAAAAAAAAAAAATTGACCCATATGAAAATTGGACGAAGATGTCGACCATAACAATAACGTTAGATTAAAAGAAAAAAAAAAAAAAAAGAAGAATTCAATCGGATCTAGGACTGAACTATATGATTTGGGAGCCTGATAATCAACATTACTCGCCTGAGGTATAAAAATGAATTTTTTAGTGAAAAGTCAAAAAAAATAAAAATAAAAACAACTTGTATTTGTTTAAAAAAATAAATATATTTTTAATATATATTAGTTGAGTCATTTGAAGTCCACACAAAAGACAGTACCGTACAATTATATTTTACATATTCTTTTTTTCTTTTATTAACAGTATTTATTTTATTATTATTATTTTTGTTTTGGATTGTATAGATTCTGCTAGAAGTCCTTGCAATTTGACTTGCCAATGACATGAAAGAGAGGACCTCAATTGATCTAACAGGGGACGTACGGGTCCTACCCCCACCGATGTCCCCGATGCTTTTGCCTTAACTGTCACCGTCAATGAATGGTTTGATTATTGTAGTACTAAATTTGACATGGCCGTAAATTGAACACTTCAGATTAATCTTCTATCGAACCAATTTCCTCTTGCATAAACAATTTTAATGATACCGTAATTATTTTCCTTTGTTGTTTGAGAACGATAGAAAGAAATAAATAACTGAGAGTAATTGCTTGTTGCTTAATATAAAGGCGGAAAAAAGAAGAGAAAAAGAAGAAGAAGAAAAAAAAAAAGAGTTCAACCAACCTGCGTTACTTTTTCTCCCACCGAACATGATTTTTAACACAGTTCTCCATTGTGGATGGTTAGGTATGTCACAAGTTGAGCACTTAGATCACATCTTTTTGGGTCCCTGCAAATCGGTAGACAATTAAGAAAAAGGTGCTGTGGTGAAGAAAACAGGCAGAGCAGACATGATTCGTACGCGGGGCTAAAGTCAAAGTGGGCAGGGGCCTACGCAGAACAGAACAGAACAGACCGAAAGTGGAGCCAACTGATGCATCACATGGAGGTCATAGCAAGAGGGCACATGGTCCATATGAGTTTGAGCAGACCGGGGTGCTTGTGGCATGCTGCGTGCACAAAAATTCACTTGCAGACAAGAAATGTCATATATCAGACCTATCTTTTGCTTGGAAATTATATTCTTTACTGTGCTCTCTCTCTCTCTCTCTCTCTCTCTGTAAGAAATAAGAAACCTGCAATACAGGGACGTACTGTATTTGAAGAACAGCATCAAATTAAGACCATTGTGTGAGAATCTATATTGGAGCTTAGTTCCTAAAAGGGTCAAGCTCTGCTTGACTGCCGGAAATTTCTCTTCACGGATTTGGCTATTTTGATGATTTTACTGTTCAGTAACCGTAGTTTTATCCAGTTGAATAATGACCACTTGCATTGCGTGCCAGAAGCAAAAATACAATTAACGTTATAGCTTGATGCAGCATTAATTCGCACTGCAATATCCTTTTAGTTATTTGAAAAGGAACAAACTTCAATGATATTGGATAAGCATTCCTGTCTAGTGTACGTCCATTTCAATTATTCTGCAAAATTACTCAGAAATTTGGAAGGCCCATTATCTTGCAATATTTTGATCTCTTTGTGTGTGTGTGTGTGTGTAATCTTTTCTTGGAGAGCTAATTTTTTCATGAACTCATCGATCGATTGGGCAATATTTTGTAGACTTTTAGTGAAGGCTGAAAATAACTAAATTTAAAGGACAGAAAACTGCAACAATCTTTTACAGGGTTGCATTTTTTGTTTTGTTGTTTTCTTTTTAAAAAAAAAAATTATATTTAAAATACTATATTTTAAGTCTCTGTATTTTCGAATGTAATAAAAATCATACTAACATTTGAGTTTTATAACTAATCACATTCCCCCACTCCACACGGATTTGTAGTACTTTTTTAAAAAAAAATTTAAAAATAATAAATAGGACAGTAACTCGACCAATTGCATTATGAATTTCAAATCTTTGTAATCAAATGCAATATTATTGCAAATAACAAAAAATAAAGCAAAAACCAAACAAAAAAATATCAAACAAATTATTTATACAGCATTACATAGATTGCAGTTATCCCCCCCCCCCTTTTTTGTATAAATTAGATATAGATATTTCAAAATCAAGAATTGCTCTTCCTCAAGGGAGCAAGAAAAGAACTTCACATCTTTGTGCCATTTTCGTAAGCTATAAATCCTAGTAGTATAGAAAATTAAATCAAATTTACAAAGCCAAAAGTCAATTACACAAATTCAAATAGATACGGTAAACTCTGTGACCATTGATCTATTGAACTGACATTAAAGGTTATGAATTTCAAAACAAAAGCAACCAATGAAACAAAATAAAACCGAACACTGTACAAAGATGAAATAATGGACATTAATCAAACATTAACATAATAGACAATGTAATTAAACCTGGGACGTGGAGCTTCTCTATTGCTTCCACGTAAGTTGCAATTGCTTTTTTAAGAATTGATGTTCGTATGCCATACTCCCCAATAAACCAAAGGCAATGACAACATTTTCAGTGCAAACTTGCTACCAATTTCCACCTCAACAAGTCAACATAAAGTTGGTAAGTATAATAGAACAATAGTACCCAGTAAAAAAAAAAAAAAAAAAGAATGTAATAATAGAACAAAGGCTGCTGAAACAATAATCGTGTAACAAACAAATTTACTTACGGAAAGTTTTCCAAAAGGTTTTTGCAATCGTATGCTTACCTTACTAAGGGTCTATGTGGTAAGAAATTGAGTGAGAAACAATCAAATTAATTTAAGGAGGACGTTATCTCCAGCCACCTCAGTTCTGCTCATTGAGTCTAGAAAATTTCAAAAGTTGACACTTGTAAAGCAACGCAGAACCGTGCAACTGATGTCAATCCGCACCACAAACTCATGGTTATATAAATCAAGAACAAAGGATGAAAAAGAAATAGGCAAAATAATTAAATCTTTCTAATAAGCTCGAAAAAGCCTTTGATCAATATTTGCCGCAATTTACTTTTTATAGCCATTGAAGAAATATCCAACCTTATGCATAACCATGAATCGAATCAGAGCGACTAAATATTTTTGGTACTTATATAAGCAGAAAAGGTCCTTAAATGAAGGGAAGTGCACATCATGTAAGAAAAAAAAAAAAGAGAAGAAAAAGAATTCTTACCCAAATTTGTACAACCAATGCCTTGAAAGAAGTTAAAAGTGAAAAACGAGTTACTGAAAATGCACAAGAGAAGGGGGAAAAGGGAGATTGTTTCTGTTATAAAAGAGGTCTTGAGTTTCCCCATCCTCAAAGTTGAAGTTAATTTATTCTATAGGTGCATGAATTCTGAAACTACTTACTCTCTTGAGAATACGGAACATCAACAAACTTCAACTGAAAGTGGGCTCATGGAACATCAGTAGTCTGTTGAAATCTATTAGTAATGTAGTGAATTAATTGTTTCAAGAATGAAAGCTGCAAAAATGAGGAAAAAAGGTATGTCACATGGCAGTCATGTATCACAGAAACAGATTAACATATTTCGTTATATATCGGCTAAAAAATTGAAATAATTAATACCATTATTAATGTTTTCAAGAAACTAAATTATACTTGACTTATTAAGATAAGAACAAAATTATTTTTATGCTAAATTTTAGAGTTGGATCATTTATTACATTGGTTTTTCTAATGATGATTTTACTACTAAAAGTTTTAACAGAAGAAAGTTTTATATGTATTTTTTAATTTTTTAATTATTAAAATTATTTTTTGAAATATTATAAACTTTATTAAAAAAGAGACGAACTTTTTCTTTATTATTATTTACATTAATTTTTACCAACAAGTATTAGTTATAATATATTTTTTTATATATTTTTTTTAAAAAAAAAATGTGAATTGTTAGAAAGTATTTAATGGAGTATACTATATATATGTATTTATTAATTTATTTATTTATTGACTTCAGTTGACACTTAAATTTTAAATTTTTAGCTTTTGAAACACTTTAATCCCACTTTATATGTCATCTTCCATCAAGCTAATTAATCCAATAAACAAACTATTTTGATTGATTGCACAAGAAATTAATAACAAAACTAGCCTTATTTTCCATACTACGTGTAAATATTCTCGTGTTAATTATTTTATTTTGAAAGATTTGTTTATAGTAAAACAATATATAAAAAATAAAAAATAAAATTATATTTTGAGAAATTTGTTTATAATAAAATAAATTGTTTACATACTCTTTTTAATCATTTACAATAATTTTTACTTAAAGCACTATAGTTCAGTTTATAGTCATGAAGGCTGGTCAGAATTTATTAAACAATTTATATTTTATGATAAAGTTTGTTCTTAAAATGCAAAAAGTTAATATTATTGGAACAATATATCACCAGGAGGAGGATTTGTCCTTCTCCATTGCATTTTTCATTCTACTTTTTTATCCTACATTCTCATCTCTCGTTAATCTAAGATATTATTTACTTTAGTAGTAGAGGAAGTGGCTAAGTCAAGGAATTAACTCGTAAAAATAATTAAATAAGCATATCTGTGCACATAAAAATACATGCTGAATTATTTCGATAATTAAAGGAAAATAAAACATCTTTTTGTTGATCTCATATCATCAATTACAGCCACATTGTTCAATTCTGAAGCCAAAAAAATAAAACGAGAAATAATCCTTAACCTTAAAATAATTGTACAGAGAAGGTGCATGTTGTCTCTCACTATCCAATGTGGTAACTCAAATCAAGATAAACAATCTAATCAGCATTCCTTGAAAGCACAGTATATATAAGGTCAAAGAAAAACACTTCTTTGAAATAAGATCAAAAGAGGAAATATCAAATATGACTTTTTAGCTTATGATATAGTAATATTGATTTGTTACCTAAAAGTTTTTGAATTTCACTCTCAAATCTTCCTTAAAAATAATCTCTTATATCATATCATATGTTCTGCCAGCTGCTGAGTCTCTGCAAAAGATCAAAACCCAACTCTTTTTTTTTTTTTTGGCTCTTTTATTAAACTAAATGTTTTAGTTAGTTCTAAAGTCACAAGACAAAAAGAAATATAGAAAATTAATGTTAAAATAAGAAGAGATATGTACCCAAATTATAAAATTTATGATTATCTCAAAGCTTCAATAAGTGTGTTGGCTTAGATTTTTGTGGTTTTAGAAGATTAAAAAACATGAATCAATAGATCTCTTTAGTTTCCTAAAAAAATAATAATTAAGATAATTAATTTGTAGAGATTTATATAATTTATGGTTATTTCAAATGTTTAGATGTGACTTTCGGTGACCAGGATGCAAAGAGTTACTTTAAATATTAGATGAAAATAGATGCAAAGTGCATTAATTGGCACACATATGTCATAAACTATATATATATATATATATATATATATAAGAAAATTTAAAAGCATCGATCTCTTGACTAAACATTTATTTTTTGTTTTTAAAATTTTAATTTTTATCGACAAAAAAATCAATGGATATGCAATTAGATTAGTAAAATGTGCAATGATATATATTGATATTTCTGTGATTCGTAGCAAAAAATTCTCGCCTGTTGTACATTTTAATATTTTAGTTGCACATTTAATAATTTTTTAATAAACAAAACTTAAATTTTAAAAATAAAAATACAAAATATATATTTTTTATTCAGTAAAACTCTCATTATATATTTATTCCCTCGTAAAATCTCTTCAATCGTCTCGGTCAAAACCGGAAGAGAAAAAAGAGGAACGATAGTCAACAAGTGCTAGACACAAAGTGCGAGACACAACGCAAGTGCTTTGAAATGACTGCAAGTATATTCGGACGACGCGTCGATTTTTTGCTTTTTAACAATTACCCATTAATTATTGCTTTGTCGTTACACAGGTCTGAGGCTCGGGGTGATTGGTATTTGCTTGCAAATAGCAATAGAGTTGGGATATGCCCGATAGCCCACTGTAAACATATATGCCTGTTTTGCTACTTAGCTTATACCTTTATGCCTTTGTTAACCAACTCTTGTAGACTAACCACAGCTATATTCCTATGTGTCTACCCGTGACTTGAGAAGTTGGGGGTTATACTTATATAATGGTTTTAGATTGGGGTTCAGTAGGAATATAGGAAAAACAAATTAGAAAAAAAAAAAGGGTATAAATTCAGAAAGTGGGCTTTGGGATGTTAAAATTAAGGTTTTCTTCACAAAACGGTAAAAATGAACCTTGTTAATTTGTGCCCAAGGTTTTGACAGAGATGGTGAAGGCACATGGCGTATAGAGTTATAGTTGACAGTAGGTGACGCAGACAATGGTCCAAGACAGTGAGTGGTATTTGACTATTTTTATCGTGCATTATAATTTGTTTATGGGAATGAATGGCGATGATTTGGCCAAGTAGCAAGTAATATATTGAAAATTGTTAGATGGAATTTGATAAAAAGAAAAATTGTCATTCGGTATTGCCCAGTACTCACATGGTGACTGAAATCAAACAAGTTTCCTATGCATCAACCAAGAAGATAGATTTTGCATGTGGCGTGACCGAGAATGGTAACTCTGAACAAGATCGTTAAACAATTTTCATATGCATCCTTCGATTCTCCAAATGGCTTGCTCGATCAGTGAAGGTAATTGAATAATGGAAAGTGGAGAAGGTGAGTACCGACCTTGCTCTGGAAGTAATATTTTATAATAATCATGGGAATATGTTGTAATTTGTTAATATATCCTAGTCCTGCCTCACTCACGAAAAACTAATGCCCTTTGATTAAATTATTCAATTTGCTACACACAATACTTCAATCTATGATGTTTTTTTTCTTATTATTATTATGACACATTTTGTTATTGAATTGCGGTGCTAAGAACCCCCCTTTTTTTTCTTTTTTTCTTCTTTTTTTTTTTTACAAGATATATAACATATATGTCACATTCAGGAATGCCAATTTGCAAATTGCAATACCATGGCTCATACCCAATTACAATCACTTGGGCACCTAGAAAATTAACCACTCAGACTCAAGGTGAAGAGAAGTTAATGACCATTATATGTATCCTTTTGATACAATGAGCATCATAGTTTCAAATGGAAAGAACTTGGTTGTGTGTGACCAGCTAATGTGAGGAAATTGATCTTGTTTTTGTAATGCTTTACCTGTATAGATCCTGGTTCCTAACCACTTCTAAATCTCAAGTACGCAGGGGAATTGCGTAAAACGTACATATACAAAATACTACGAACATATCATGTGATTGGGCTGCGGGACTAAGATCACGTCTAAATTTTCGATAAGCAATGGTTTCAATTGCGTTTGGCGCCTCATTCACATGTTAATTGTTCAAAGCATAAATTCGAGGAAGTATGAGAATTTATTTTGCACAGAACATGAGATGGGAAGCTGGGGTCAAGCTCACAGGGCAGCACTTAGATGAGGCACAGACCCCATGTATCTGATATTTCACTATTTAATTTCTATCTCGTCCTTTTTTTTTTTTTTAATTTATTCCTGATGTTGTTGACTCATTTTATTAATTGCAACTGGAAACATTGATAAATGTAATAAAAAGTTGAGAATGGGTCAAACATTTTGACTGGTAAGACATCATGTGCCATATATTCTCGAAACCAAGGATATTATTTCTTTTTATTAGTCTCGAGGCCCCCGGAAGCCTAAAACTAGAACATGCCTCATGTGCCTTGGGAATCATTGTTGGGGATTGTGTGTGTGTGTTTGTGTTGTCTGTGGCAGGGAGAGAGAGCAAGTGAGTTAGTGCGTTTGTGTGTGTGTGTGTGTGTGTGTGAGACAGAGAGAGAGAGAGAGAGAGTGAGAGAGATTGAAAATGAGAGTCGGAGAGATTGAAAATGAGACTGATTGCTTAGAAATTGAGTGTTGGCTAAAAGATCTAGATTCCTTTCCCGATATTTATATTTTGTTTTTTGTGGTTTTTGTTTACCATAATTTTCTTTTAAAAATCAACCTACCACGTTTGCTGTGTTACTGTATTTTATTTTTTGCTGTTTATTCTTCGTTAAATCTCTTATGTGCAGGAGTCTAACAGTGTCATGTAAACATAATCAGATATCATACCAGTGAATTATTATTGACATGATAATTACATTAATTTTTAATGTTTTCAAATAATTAATATTAAATGTTTTCTAATTTCTATAAATTATTTTTTATTAAATATTGTTGAAATTAAAATTTCTTAGGCTTTACAAATATGATAACTTTAAAAATTAATGTAAAAGCCCGTTCCTGCAACTCATCCTTTTTCAGCTTAATCTTTATCAATTTCTATCAATTTTTGTCACGTTTCTCTGATTAGTAGGCTCCTATCATTATCCGATTTTGGTATATCCTGATTTTATTTGCAAAATTCTTTTCATTTTGGTTAATTTTACAAGTTGGGTATAACTTTACATTCTGTTTGTCCCTTCTACTCAAAATGAGTATAGTTTCTTATTCAGTTCATCCCTTCGTCTCAAAAATCAATTATTCACTAAGTGATATCATCATACTTTTCTGGGTCTCCGAGTATACAAGCAAGGAAGGTGGCAGTGAAAATGACAAGCCAATTAGGTGTAGATGCCGAAAAGTGATCCGTTTGCGTACTTTGTTGACTGAAAGAAACCTAAGAACACAATTTTAGTCTTGTTCCAAATATCAGGCTTTTGCGTTGCTCGAGAATTTTAAAGTAATTTTTTTTTTTTGTTTATTTGTAAAATTATAAGATAAAAACTTTTTAATTACCCTAAAATTTTAGTGAGTAATTTTTTTTTTTTAAATTATGAGATGGGTAATACTCTAATGTTGCTGTCCCTCGGTTTAAGTGTGCCTACAATGAATTTTCGCTCGAAACGACAATGACTTCTCTAACCGTGTGGAAGAAGTAGTTAAGTCACATAGATGACAAATTGATGCACTCAAGAGAGAAATTGAAAATTACATTTCAAAGACTCAATTTGGTGCTATTATAAATGAGAGTGACAATAATAACTTGGTGAATGACGTGATGGTGTTGAAAATGAAGCTCGTCATTGCTGAGTCAAGCAAAAATTATGAATTGATGAACTTGAAGAAGGCATTAGTAATTCACAAAATAGTTGCAATATTAAATTTGCTTTTTTTTTTTATGGTGTTTGTTTGAGATTATGTAAATATAAGCAAAGACATCTAATGTTAATGTATTTTGTTTGTGCAAAATGGAATGCATGTTTCTGTATTGCTTAATATATTGAATTTTATATATTAATTGCAAAAATCATAGCTCGACATAATGTCACTTTTCCAATAAGGTGCAAAAGCACCAACAAGAAAAGGATTCTGACGTGTTTCTCATTATCAAATTTCCAAAAAGGAAGCGCAACATCAACATGTTCGACAAAAATGAAAATAGTTACATATCATGTCACATAGTATCATGAACGTGACTATAAAGAGAGTCCTAAATGATGCCAAAGCAAAACATTGACATGCTTATTCACTTTCTCTTGGGGGTTGGACGCACGGGATTGAGTGGGCAAATTTTTGCTCAAGTCTTCGCATGCAAATTGAGACTGAGATGCAATCATCATATATATATATAGGTGCATTCAAGCTAGATTGACAGATTGAAAATGGTTGAACTCACGATGCAGACCTGTTTTAGTTGTCCATTTATGATGCTTGATTGGTCTTGCCATTCAATTTTATTGGGTTAAAAAGGCAACTCATAATTAGTAGGATCCACATGTTCTAACTTTCTTTTGTTGGCAATACTTAGGACTTCATGTGACTTCACCTACAATTTTTCCTTTAATAAGATCAAATTCATAAGAATGACGCATAAAACAATTAAGTGACATGTTTCAACAGCAGACATTGTTCATGGGCTTCCCTATTTCAATACTGTTGTATGGTTCAAGCCCAGAAAACCTGTTTTCTAGCTCTTTTATCACATTTTTTAGGTTTCCTATTCCCTATACCCTTTACTAGCTACTTCCCTTTTACTAGTTGCCTTCCCTTTGCAAGTTTCTATGAACTCGATGTTAGAGCTATCTTCGACTCACTCTTGCTGTCCTCAATGTTGATAGTTACCCTTGCACTTACATTAGCATCTCCTTGATTAGTAGAGCACTACTCATCTCCCCAAAGTCTGACAACTTCAACTTCAGTACCTTCACCGCCTAACTTGTATATCAAAGATAATCATTTTGCAAAGACCCCCCCCCCCCACAAAAAAAAAAAAAAAAAAAAAAACAAAGAGAAAAGAACGAAGACATAATTGATTAAAATGTACTGATTATAGAAATTCTACTTTCTTGCATATTTTTTTTATTGTGTCCTCTCTATTCACATTTTTTGCATTTTTGTTGCTGCCTTATTTAGACAACTTGAATGTTGGTGGACCATTTTCTGATACGTTTTTAGCTTTATCCATATTTTTGCGCTTAGTTTTTTATTTTTTTGTGGGTCTACCATATATGACATGGACTTCAGGTAGTAAACGTTTGATAATTAAAAATCCTAATTTCGTTCATTGTGGTGAATAATTAGAAAAATCCCAATTATCTCCCATTTGATAATTAAAAACCCTAATTTTGTCTATTATAGTGAATAATTTAATCACACATTGTCTTCTCAATGATAGATAGAGACAACACTAATTTACAGATCCTGACATCCATGATGCTCTTATATCATATATAAAACACATACATTTGGAATTTATGACAACAGCACCACCAAAATCAACAATACCTTAGCAACTAGTCCCCACTAGCTTCTTTTGTCAAGAATAGAAGCTATAGCAAATAGTGGGGTCACATTCCCACTAGTCGGTGAGCATCACAAAAGGTATAAAACTTGTGGGCGACATCATATTTTTTTTTTTTTTAGCCTTGAGAATACAAACATAAAAAAAAAAAAAAAAAGGTGGACAGTATTGCAATGCAAAAATAAAAAGTATTAACCTTGATTTATGCACCATTGTAAGTGACAAATTATAGTCTTATATTTACTGAACTTGCCTAATTCATTCCTTTTTGACACCGTTTAACCTGCATGTAGCTCCGAAATTTCCAACTTTCAGAGTGATGGGTGTTGTAATTTCAATGATCTTTTAGCAATTGAGTTGCATCTTCGCCCAGAGCAAGCGTTATCAATAATCATGTACCCATCTCTTGATTACCAAAACCAAACGTTGCTCGGAACACAAAAATATATATATATATATATATATATTCCCGTAATGGACAGACAATTCCCAAAAACATTGAACGTCACCTATATATCCGACCTTAAATGCATTTGATACTAGTTATTAAATTAAATATTATATTCTTCAGACAGAACGTTATTTTATTTTCGTTGATACATCAAGTTGCTGGCATATTATTCATCGGCAAAACGGCTTTCCTTATGGCTTCAAGGAATGATGCACGAACAAGCACAATTCATTCATCTTGCATGCATCATGCCTCCCTAATGCCATTTTGTAATGCTATAATTGCAATCGCAATAGTTGTTTTTACCTTTATTTTTTTTTTTTTAAAAAAATATTTTAAAATTAAATTTATTGCATTCAACTTTTTCATAGTTTATCTCTTTAGATTTTATCTCTTCAAAGTTTTGATTTACACTGTAATATTGTATGTTATGATTTTATTGACTTTAGAACACTTATTTAATTTTAAAAAAATTTACAAAATTCAAATATTATGGAATTTACATTTTTTTTAAGTTATTATAATTTTTGTTCCTTTTTTAATTTTTTAAAATTCTTTTTTATTTTTTTGAGTTAAAAAAATTAAACTCATTAAAATTTAAAACAATTATAAATTTTAAGATGTTTTTTAAAAAAGAAAAATAACTATAATAAATTAAAAAGATTAAATTTCATAACAATTTAAAAAAAAATTTTAAAATTAATAAATTTTAAAAAAAAAAATTTCAATTGTCAAAATTAAAAATTATAGGAGCTTTATAGCATAAATTAAAATCATAAAATGTAAAAGAAGAAAAGCGCAGAAAAAATTTAAGTGCGTCTAACCATTTTTAATTTTTCAAGACAATTCCTTCTTTGTCGTTGGATTTGTTTCATCAAACAACGCAGCGTTGAAGAAAAGAAAAAAAAAAAAAAAAAGTAAGTTTTTAAATACTCTGTTTTTACCTTTTTTTTTTTTTAGTGTTTATTGTAGGAGTATTTTCGTGCCAATTTATGCATCTATCGAAACAAGTTTTGCACTTTTCGACATCGATGTGGTGTAATCAGGATTTTATCAAATCTAATATAGATTTAAAGTTAAACTACATTTTTCAAAAGAAAAATTATAAGTTTTTTTGTTCAGAAGTCTATTTAGCCATGATGGCAATGCTGACCTAAACGATAGTTTCAATAGATTGTTGATTTTTTTTTTAAAATTGTCCTTTATATTATTAAATTTTTTAATTTAATTTTTTAAAATTATTATTTTATGTTAATATTATTAATTAAAAATATTTTTAATTTTTTATTATATTTATTTTATAATTTTTTGTTAAAAAATTTTAAAAATATATATTTGAAAATAATTATTATAACAAAACAAAATAATTCTTAATTTAATCTTTTAACGGTGAGCCTTTAATGGTCTGACACCCATAACTTAACGGAACGTCAGAGTGTAAGAGAGAACGGTGGGAGAGTACAGCATCCACTGCTCTTTCCCTAGACCGTCATCTACTCACAACTCGCAAAATCAAAAAGACCTTTTACACTCGCCTGTCGCCGCCCCACCCACTCCACAGTTTTAAAGGCGCTTACGATCTGCCCCATCATCAGTCCGTGTATTGATGTAAGTAATAGATAACTCTCTCTTCGGTAGTAGTTAATAGCTGATTCTAAATTAACTTATATTCCATTTTAGTAACTCTTTTCTTCTGTTTATTTTATTTTCGTACAGAAATACTGGATTCTGTGAAGTGGGTTGCTTGGGGAATTCCGTTTTAGTTTAGTTTAGTTATTTTTTTTAAAAAAAAAGGAGCAAAAAAGAAAAAACTTGTAAGTTATATGAAAATACCCGTGAAATTTCTCAGTAGGAACCCTAGAGGAAAGGATGGACTCGGCTTTTTATCATATTTATGAAGTGGGTTTGGGCCTGAATGACGGATATAGCAGTTTCGGTTGGTGACAGTTGACGAAGTTGAATGAAACTGCTTTGTGATGTTTCTAAAGAAAGCTCTCAAAAATCCATTTTCTTTTTGCCTTCTCAATTCAAATGATGAACTGAATGTTTTTGAGTCTTGGAACGATGACTGACCTTGAAGAACCTGCCATGGAAAGCTAGTTAGTTAGTTAGTAACTAAGGCAGGGGAACTACTGGATGCTCTCCTCAATCATTCCTAAGTAGTGGCAGTGATACATTTTGGTGGGTTTTGTCTTTTATATTTTTGAAAATATAACTTGAATAGGCAACATTTCGTTTTAAGTGTTGGCCTTCTTGCCGGCGTTTTCATGTTTTTAGGTATTAAATTCATTGAAGAATCAACATTTCTGTTTTTTTTCTTTCCTTTTCTTAAACACCTTTTCAGATACATGTTCCTCTAAGTTTGGTTTACAAGACCTTTGCTCTTCATGGGGATGGATCTTGAGCAGCCCTCAGGAGAATGTCCTAAGGAATGCAGTAGACCTAATGTGACTGTTAATATGGTGGATTGTGATGGTCAAAGGCAAAATGGTGATGACTTGTTTATGGATTCTGCCGATATTTCTGCCAATGATAAGGAAAATACTGAATCAATTGTTGAAAGCAGAGTATTACCTAGAGGAAATAAAACATATGCTGGAGATTGGATAAGCTTAAATTCTGTAAAAGTTTTTGAGCCCCATGATGGTATGGAATTTGAATCAAAGGAGGAAGCTTTTTTGTTCTACAAAGAGTATGCCAAGTCTGTGGGATTTGCTGCCATAATAAAAGCTAGCCGTCGATCAAGGATATCAGGAAAATTTATCGATGCAAAATTTGTTTGCACTAGATATGGAAGCAAGAGAGAAGCGAGTACAACTGAATTGCCACAACCTGTTTCAAATGCAGATGGTACAGCGACCTTTCCTGTCAAGAAAAAACGAGGTAGAACTAGTCAATCCTGGGCTAAAACGGATTGCAAAGCTTGCATGCATGTTAAAAGAAATCAGAGAGATGGAAGATGGGTTGTTCGTAGTTTCATAAAGGAACATAACCATGAAAATTTTCCAGATCAGGCATATCACTTTTGTTCTCATAGGAAGCTAGATCTAGGTAATGGTAATGTTGGTGCTTTGCATACCATTAGGGCGAGAACCAAGAAAGTGCATGTTGCGATGGCTAGACAATCCGGAGGGAATAAGAAACATGAGAATAAGAAGGGTAGTCTGACAAGTCAAACAAGCAGCACACAGTTGGCATTAGAGGAGGGAGACATTCAAATTATGTTTGATCATTTCTTGCATATGCAAGATGAGAATCCCAACTTCTTTTATGCAATTGATCTGAATGAAGAACAGCGTTTGAGAAATGTTCTTTGGATTGATGCCAAAGGCAGGCTTGATTATGGCTATTTTGGTGATGTAGTTCTTTTTGACACGATGTATGTCAAGAATGAATGCAAACTGCCATTTGCTCCCTTTATTGGTGTAAATCATCACTTTCAGCTTCTCTTGCTTGGATGTGCATTAATAGCTGATGAGTCCAAATCAACATATGTTTGGCTAATGCAGGCATGGCTTAGAGCTATGGGTGGGCATGCTCCAAGGGTGATACTTACTGACCAAGACAATGCCCTGAAGGAAGCTGCTGCAGAGGTCTTTCCTAATTCACGGCATTGTTTTTGCTTGTGGCATATATTGAGAAAGATTCCTGAGAAACTGAGTCATGTGGTGAGGCAACATGAAAATTTCATGAGTAAATTTAACAAGTGTATCTTGAAGTCTTGGACAAGTGATCAGTTTGAAAAAAAGTGGTGGAAAATGGTTGAGAGATTTAATCTAAGAAATGATGAATGGTTTCAGTCATTGTATGATGATCGCCAAAAATGGATACCAACATACATGACAGATAACTTTTTGGCAGGGATGTCTACACCACAACGGTCAGAGAGTATAAACTCTTTCTTGGACAAACATATCCAAAGAAAAACTTCTTTGAAAGATCTTTTAGAACAATACAAAGCAAATCTGCAAGATAAGTTTGAAGAGGAAGCAAAAGCAGACTTTGAAACTTGGCACAGACAACCAGGATTAAAATCTCCATCTCCTTTTGGGAAACAACTGGCTACATTATATACACACACAATATTTTAAGAAATTCCAGGTTGAGGTTTTGGGAGTAGTTGCATGCCACCCTAGGAAAGAAAGTGAAGATGGAGAAACTAAAACCTTCAAGGTTCAAGACTTTGAAGAGGATCAAAACTTTATTGTGATGTGGAATCAAACAACGTCACATCTCTCTTGTTCATGCCGTTCATTTGAATTCAATGGGTTTCTTTGTAGACATGTATTAATCGTTATGCAAATGTCTGGGGTGCATAGAGTTCCAGCTCAATACATATTGAGACGCTGGACAAAGGATGCAAAGGGTAGACTAACTATAGGGGAAAAGTTGGATGTGGTTAAATCCAGGGTCCAACGGTATAATGACATATGTCGACAGGCCATTAAAGTGAGTGATGAAGGCTCTTTATCACAAGAGAGTTACAGTATTGCATTCAGTGTACTGGAAGAAGCTTTGAAAAAGTGTGAGATTGTGAATAATTCAATTCAGAATGCAATAAAACCAACATCACCATCTTTTAATTGCCCACATATCTATAAAGAGGCAAATCTGGATAATGAAGCATGCAGCACTAAGAAAAAGAGTAATATATCCGACAAAAGACAGGTACTTGTGGTTTGTGGTGATTATTTATCTGATTTAGGCGGCAACAGAATTTCTTGTCTGGCCATCTAAATGAGTATCTTTTTTGGTTGTGTAGGTACAACCAGAGCCTGAGGTCATAACCTTAGGAATGCATGACAATTGGCAACAAATGGTTAGCTGTGTTTTAGCTCTTCCATTTTCATTATATGAAAACCAGTCTGTGATATTTTACTTTCTGGAAATATCTTTAAGTGGTCTCATTTTGTATTCAGAAGACACCTAGATTTTATAAGTACAAGCTGCTTGAACGTTCTTATGTGGATGCATGGTAGAAGGCAGGGACATAGTTTAGTATTAGCAATGTATAGAACAGGAGATTGTTATTTTTCTTTCAATATCTCCCACATCTTTCTACTTATATGAAATAGACTATTGCAGGAACAGCTAAACTCAAGAGCTGCAACCCTCGATGAATATTTTGGCTCTCAGCATATTGTGCAGGGAATGGTATGCAGGTTTTCCAGTGAAAAATGAATTGTCAAATTTTTGTGATGGGCTATTGTTTTTTAGCATAACCTAAAGTTTGTCTCCACATTATTCTTCTAGGGGCAATTAAATTCCACAAATTCTAGCCATGATGATTACTTTAGCCATCAACATGGCATGCAAGGGCTGGTAATGCATAATGAAATTTGAACTGTCTATTTGGACATTGGTATGTACTATATCTCCACGTGTTTCTGAGTCCTGCTTTTCTCCATCTTACAGGGACAGTTGAACTCCATAGCACCAATCCATGAAGCTCATTACATGACTCAACAAAGGATACAGGGAATGGTTGGTTATTCTGGCAAATCCAAAGTCTTGCTGCCTGAATTCTTTTTGTATAGAAAAATGATGAATTTTTGGTAGCTTTGGTCATTATTTTGTGGGTTGATTTTTGTTTACAACTTGGAACATGTCCCTGAAAGGACTGGAATCTTCCCTTTACCATAATGGTAATACGTTTAGTACTATTAGAGCTTTCATCAGATGGTAACATGATGGCAACGTTTCTGTGCTTGTAGAGCCAGTTGCAGTACCAATCTCAGGGCACTCCAAGTTGTTTTGAAATTCGAGGTGGTCTACATGAAATGGTATTTTGATTCTTGCTTTAGATCATCTGCTGTATAAACTTGCTTCATCATCTCCATCACTTTTGACTTTTTGTTGGGACTCCTTCACAGGACCAACCAAATGCAGGACACTCCCAGCTGCATGAAATGGCATCGAAACATCTGCATACAAAACATCTTCCCCATTAGCTGCTCTAGTGGTAATAGCAACCAAATACCAGGTGTTGTACATTTCACTTCTCTATTTTTTGACTTACCAAAGTTCCAGACGGTGAGATTATATTTTAACAGATAGGCTTGATATGAGGCAATGGACATAGACTATTAGGAGGTAGAGATGCAACAGTTTTTCTCCTTCATTTTCCAGTGTAGCAAAATCTATATTGCATATATCTGATGTAATTATCACATTTGTTTTATCACAGTAAATCATTTTATTTATATTATTTTGTTATAATCAATAATTGTAATATTGTCGATGATGAGAACAAGGTGCTAACAATCTGCGTTGGATGCACCAATGTAAGGCATAATATTTTGCCGGGGTGATGTTTTGGTTTATTTTGTTCTTCTTCTCTCAAGTTTTATTTTGGAAAATATTGGGTGAAATCCTTGGGATTGAGATGTCGGTACCACTTAAGAAAACGTCAAAATTTATGATAAACGTCGACGTTTGGAACATTATCTCACGTGAGAGTGCATTTACAAAATCTGTCCTTATCTATTCTCGCTTCAATCTTAAAATCTATCCTTTAGCCATATATGTATACATTCTCAAAAAATAAAAAGTTCCCTAAAATCTAGGGTTGAGAGAATAGTTATGAATCCATCTGACATCAATCGGTTGGATCGATAAAATAGATTTCGGATGAATCAAATTCGTCTACACTTAGCAACTTTGTGGAACTAATAACTCAAATTTAACTTTTTAAAATTTTAAAATATATATTTTTATTAAAATATTTAAATTTAAAGTTAAAATATTTTTAAATATAAAATTAAATTTTAAATTTAGTAAAAACTTATTATATTTGTACTATATTAGATATAAATTTATATTTTATATAAAATAATAATTTAATCATAAATATCAATAAACAACAATAACAATAAAATTTTAATGTTAAATTCAACTAAAGTTACTTATATGATTTTTTTTTTCATCATTTCATTTTATTATAAATTTGATTTATTATTAGATTTAATTTTTTTAAATTCTTGCTAATTTAAAATAGAATATAATCTTTCTCTTCTTCTCTTCTACTAGTATCTGGTTACCTATCTTAACTTAGGCATTTATAGACTTATATCCAAACTGAGTAAAACATCCTTCTGCTTATAAAATTAATGCTATTGTAAATATATATATATATATATTTTTTAATTCCCAGACAAGATCACTAACCTAATTTTCATCCGATAAAATTTATTTTTCAACTTAATAAGTTTTAATAGCATAGCGATTCGGCCGTTGCCCTATAAGTAATGTCATTTTCTATAAATTTATTTTCATGATAATAGAATCTAAATAATGAAAATTGTTGTGGATTTCTGCATCATATACTCTAATAATGACTCTTAACATTGCCTTAATAAATATGCATATATTCCATTTTTTCTCGTGCAACTCAGTGTAAAACTCTTAAAATATCATGCACCAAAGTACATCATTTTGAATATGACTAGTTAATTCATTTATAACGAGCACGAATTGAAAATAAATTACAGCTAACCTACGGCACAAACCAAGTGTGATTGGGAAGTCGACTATCTCACTTCTTATGGTCTTTATGCATATTATTGCTGTGTAAATTTTCTTTTATTCATTGCCTACCATAATAGGTGCTTAAAATAATTATTTTCACGTATAAAATTACGAAGAATTTGTTTATTTCTTTGAAATATAATTAGGCATGAGGTTAAAGACATTATAAAAATAAGAAATTCAAAAACTTATTAAAATTAAGAAAATTTACAAAGTAGAGAAAACTTTATGAAACTTCTCCTTTCACTTTGATCTTACATATTCTCTCAAATTCAAAATTTTATTAAAATTAAGAAAACTAGTCACAATTTTTTTTTGGTTCAATTGCCTTAAAAATTGGTGAAAAATCAGAAATGTAACAAGTCTTAAAATCTAGGATGCAAAAGATATAGATGGTTGTCTTTGTCATTAGACCAAAAGTTATGATATAATTTTTCTTTTTCCCCTAAATTTTGGCTTTCTTGAAGATAAGAGTCACACCATTTCATAATTTTTTTTTTTTTTTGAAGTCATGAATCATATAAATTTTTAAAAAATATTATATAATATATTTATTTACATTTTAATAAAATTATATATTATATTATATTTATACTTATTTTTTAAATTTAAATTATTTTATTTATATTAAAAATATTTAATTCTTCAATAAAAAAAAATATATGGATTACTTTAAAATAAAAATATATAAATTATAATATATTTTTATATTAAATTTATTTAATTTAAATTACTTATATCTACTAATATATTATATTATATTAATTAATTTTTTTAGTTTTTATATAAAAAGTTATATATATATATATACTATTTATATTTTGTATATAATTATATTTTATTTATTAATATTTTTTTTAAAATGTATATATATAGTTATTATACTTTTTACATATTTAATATTAAACATTGATTTTATTCAACTAAATTATAGTTTAATCTTTTAAACCAATTAAATATTGAACATTTAAATTTTTAAATTTAATAATCAATTTAATTTTCAAAATTTCAAAGAAAAGACTCAAAAAAGAATATGTTTAAAATATAATGTTGATTTGGTAGACTATGCTCTCTTTCAAATAAACATACATGTATAGTTAAAGGTTTAACAACATATGTTGTGTAAGTAGTGACAATTTGTTGGATTGATTGTTTAATAAGTGAAGGAAAAGATGAAGTAGGTTGAGATGAGCTTAGACTAGAAGTTGGTTTAATTAAAGGAGATGAAGACACATGTTGAGATTATCTAGTAATAATAGTTGAGAAAGCTATTTGTAGTCTTAATTGCAAGGAATATTAAAAGTTTTTTTTTTTAAAATCCAAATGACATAACATTTTATTTATAATGTCTTAAAATAGCAATAAAAAAAAATTTGTATTTATCTCTCTTATCATTCTATATTTGCTAGAATTTATATTACATATAAAACTTTGAAAATATAATTGGTCTTATTAAACTTTTGATTAAATTTTTTTTATTAGAAATAAGATATATAATCCTTTCAAGTACTTTATTTAATGGTTTGTAGTTTATTATTAATCTTAGAACACTTCTTTAATTTTTGCTTGATTATTAATATAAAATGCAGAACATTACCATAATAATCTACTAGGTCTAATTATTCCTTTATCTAATAATTTATTTTTTTTTATATATTACAATAATTTTCTATTCATTTGTATAGATTTAACTTTAGTAGGAATATTTCTTTCATTAATTTCCTTTATATAAGGTGATGTTATAATATATCATTTTATATTCTAAAAAGTTATTAGTATTTTAATACAAAATTCATTTGCAAATTATTTTTAAAAATTTTTTTATTATTTGTTAATTTTTTTTATATATATATTTCTTCTATTACTTTATAATTTATTTCTTATTTTAAAAAATGTAAATATCCTTTCTTTTTATCAATAATAAATGTTTAAATATTGATTTATTTTTTAGTGTATTAATTTCAATTATTCTTGAATATGATATAAATTTTAAATTCAAATTTTTCTATTAACTATATTGGTAACTATGCCTTCAAAATTTATTTTAAAAAGATAAATTTGTGTTAAGAAGGTCTTTTGAGAATTAATAATTAACTTAAATCTTTTATTAATATAGAAATATTTAAATATTTCCTTTTTATATATATGACCAAGAGATAGTTTATAATTAAAATTTGATTTTTCTTCATTTTATCTTTTTAATATTTTTTTTTATTTTTTCATAAATTTTTACTAGAAATAATATTTTCTTGTATATAATTATTATCAACATTAAAATCAATTAATGTTATTAAACTCTATGATATTTATTATTTATTGTTAAATCTAATTTAATATACTATTTTTGAAATTTTATCATATTTATAACATTTAAGATTTCTACTTAAAATATGTCCATGTCAAGATCTTTTAGGCTTTCATTTGGTTTGTAATTTCTTATTTTTGTTTGATTACATTAATTTTCTTTTTTAATAGTTCTATTTGAAGTTTTTAATTTCTAATTTTCTGTTATAAATTTTTTATTAAAGTTTTGTTATTGTTAGATGGAAATTAATAGTATTTTGATATCAGTAGTTGTTTCCTTTGATATAATTCTTTTAGTTTTATTAAATAATCCTTTTTAATTTCTAAGTCATTTATTTTGTGTATAATATTTATTAATAATTCATTATCTTTTGTTATGATATTTATACAATCATGATTAATACATAATTTCATTTCATTCTCATTTTCATTATTACTTAAATAAGAAGTTAAAGGATCTTATATTTTTAGCATTTCATCACTAGATTCTTTTATTAAATCCTTATATATATATATGTGTGTGTGATAATTCACTTTATTAAATTAAATATTTTTGTTTTAATTTTTTCTTCAAACTCTAAGTCTTACACCTTTTCCTTTAATTTGCACTAACTTTTATAATGTCTTACTTGTTTGCACTTATAAAAAACTATTTGTTCCTTAGTTTTTTGAGTTGATTTATTTCTTTGTCTAAATTTAATAGTTTTATAATTGGATATAAAGGTTTTTTTTTTTTTATATATTATCATTTTTTAAAACATTATAAAATTTTTATTTTTCTTCTTTCTTACTTTAGAAGGAGCAAAAATTATTTCATATCCATATTAAGAACAAAATGATTCTTATTCTTTTTTACTTGTTTGTAATTCATTTTTCATTTTTTCCTTTAACTTTAAATTGGTGCACAATTATAGTCCTTTATTATTTATATGAGTAATAATTTTTCCATATGAAATACATTTCCATTATATATACCTTTTATTCTAATTCTAACCTTTTCAACAAATAATTTTGGTGATCATGCTATAAAGTGTTTTCTTTAAAAAGAATAATTAAAATTTGATCTAATAAATACTTTAGTTAAAAAAAACATGTCTTTATATCATTTAAAATCATGTATAAGTGGATAATTAAGGTTAAGAAGTATTTCTAAAGATTTTCATTAAATTTGATTTAAATCTCCTATGAAATAAATGTTTTGCTATTATATAAAGTAAAGTATTAATTATATCTTCTTTTGATATTATTTTTAGTTGTACATTAAATGTTCCTTTTATTGTGACATTGCTAGTTACTTATTTAGCTGTGCTTAACATATTTTTTCTTATTTTAATTTGTTTAATAATTATCCCAACATTCTTTTAATATTCCTTTAAGGCTTGCTAATAATTATTTATTATAGTTTTATTTTAATTTCCCTTAGTTTGATAAACAATAGTAACCATTTGGCATTTCTTGTAAAACATTACTCATGTTATATTTACTTTATTTGTCTATATTTCACTCATAAGTAATACTTCCATCAAAATTCATACTTAATAAATAAGGTCTCTTGTGACAATTAAAATTGAAAATGTCTGACCTTTGGTCTATTAAATTGTTTTTAATTATATATTTTATTTATATTTAACTTTTCTTCAAATTATTTTTGTAAATTTTCTATTTCATCTTCATTTGTTAATGTATGTACTTCTTTTTTCTTTTTCATCACTTTTAATTTCTAAAACTCCTAATTTCTTTGTTATTTTTATTAAAAGATCATCAAATTTAGATCTTAATTTGATTTTATATTCTATTAGCATTTCTAATGAAGTAAAAAAAGTTCAAGAATAAATATTGATTTCATAATAGATTTTTTAGGTATTTGTAGAGTGCTATTTTCTATTATTTGAATTTATTGAGTGATTATATTTAATATTTTATTTATATAATTATTTTAATTTTATATGTTTTTTTTAAATATCTTTTTGAGTAATGATTGTAAAATTTGAATCTATTTCAAATATTTTAAAAAGTGAGATTATAACTATTTTATCAACATTTTTGAATTTACATTCTACATTGGTACTTAGTACAAAAACTATGTTTCATTTCTAGAAATTTATTAATTTTGGTTTTGAGATTTAATAATATCAATACTACCATCTTTAAACTTGCATTCATAAATATTAAACCATTCAAAAAACTTTAATAGTATTTTCAAATTAGTTAGTTCTTCATAATAATTTGTCTAAATAATATCTCTTTTTTTTTTTTTTCAAATAGTCACAAAAAAAACCAAAATTTTTAGTTTTTATTTCTTTTTAAATAAATTTTTTTCTTAGTAAGTCTTTATTTAAAACAAAATTATCATTTCTAATCATATTTAATTAATTGAAAAATTACATTTTACTATGAGTTTGAAACATTGAGGAAGATTTTTCTTTATTAAATTTTGATTCAGTAGTATGATAAGATTGTGAAAATGTTCTATTAAAATATACTTCTATGAATGTTGACTTTCAATTTGAAGGAATATCACTCCTAGAACTTTTTGCTTTAGGTATTTATATATATTATTGTCTTTGAGATAAAAATATTTTTTCCACATTACTTTTATTTTCATAAATAATATGTATTAGTTTTGTCTTAAGACTTATTTGCCTAAGTATTTTAACATTTGGTAAAGTCAATTTTTCCATAAAAGTAATTTTTGAATAATTTAATAACTTATAGGTTTATTAAAATTTATTTTTATTAAAAAAGTTTCTTCTTTAAGATGTTTTCCTTAGTGCATCTGATTTAAAAATTAAAGGTAATATTTTATAATATACTCTGTAAATCAAGACAATATTTCTAAATCCAACTAACATATTTTTAGATATAAATAAATTTAAGGTTATAACTTTTCCTATATTATGGTTGAATAATGTTACAAAATAATTTGAATATCAATTAAAATTAACAAAACCATTAACAAGATTTAACTCTAATACAATATGCAAAGAATTTGGAGAATTCAATAATCTAGAATCTTTTAAACACATTAATATAAGTGTATTTATCCTATACTATGTAAAGGTTTTATAATTACTTGTACTAATCTTATGTGTAAAAGATAATAAGAAGATTGATAAGATTTTAATAATTTCTTTTTGGTATAAGACTTATTTCTCATACATTTGGGTTAACATGATATTGATGTACATATAGCCATATCTTTGATGTAATAGCTAAAGAAATTATAATATGTTACTATTTTATAAATATTTTTTTAGATTCTTTAGGTATATATTATGAGTTGTGTCTAAATTAATGAGATCCTTGAGTATAATGATTTTACTTCTTTTAATCATAATAAAGAGGCAAATATAGATTACAATAAATAAATTTCTTTGCTTTATAGCATTAATCATTGGTATTGCATGTTGAACTCTCTTCTCATATGGCATGCAACAATTCTAATATATATAACTTTCATTTATAACTTTCTATGTTAAAATATACTCCTTTTATTTTAATTACTCCATTAATTAGCTAAGTTTTTAACCTATTTTTTTTTACTAGCATGCATTAAAATTGTTAAGAAAACTTAATCTTAAAAAATTAAAGTTTTTTAATTAACAAAAAAAGTGAAATAATTTTTTTTATTCAAATTTTTAAAAATTGAGATTTTTAATTAATAAAAAGGACAAAAAATAAAGGAAAACTTTTTCTAACCTTTTTCTTTATATTATTATAAGAAGATATATTCAATCAAATTAACTTAACAATAGTAAGTAAATGTTTACATAGTATAGTCTATTTAATTTAATTTTTTATAATAAATTTTAAATGTTTATAATATATATAAATTTTATTAATATTTTAATAAAATTAAAATTTTAATATATATTTAATTATATTTTTTACATTATAAAATTATAAAAGATATTTAACTTGTATTAATATTTTATTATTTTTTATAATTAGAGTTATTTGAAGAATTTTTTTTAATATTAGTATTTATAATTTTTTTTATTAATATTAATTAATTTTATTATTTTATCTAATTTTTCATAATCTTCTTAAACTATGTCATAAATTATATAATTTGTTTTGGTGATCCTTGTTGTATAATTGAATTTTTTTTTATTTCTTACTTTTTATTTACAAATACTAAAATTAAATTTTATTTTACTAAAAATATTTATAATTTAATTTTTTATTTAAATAAATACAAAAAAATTATACTTATAATAAATCAACGAATGTAAAATAAAAAACAGAAGAGTGCATTTTCAAATAGGGCCGCAATAAAAGTACAGACAAAGAATTATAAAATCGAAGAGGAAGACGCTCTTGTCTCAAGCTCGAAAAAGAGATGTTGGGCATCTGTGGCGCCGCCGCCGCCGCTAAAAGTGCCACTGCCACTACCACTACTGCCGCCACCACTTCGGCCGCGGCAGAGTATCTGCGCTACCGCATTCCGTCTGCCCTACCCCTCCTTCAAAGAAGTACTCCTTCCTCTGCTTCTCGCTCTCAGTCGGTAAGAATCCTAGTCCTAACGATGAACAACCCCAACTTCTATATCACTTTTTGTACTGAAAATCTCTTTTATTGGCTTTAATGGCTTAGAATTCGATTCTGTGCGTTCAAGTTCACGGGAACTATCTGCGTTCAAGCTGCAGAGCCATGGCGGAGTCTCAAACCCTTTCGGTGTCAAAGAATGAGCCTCAATCCTCTGCTTCCGGTACCACGTCCTTTTACTTTGCTTTGGTTTCTTTCTATTTTTTAAGCTTTCACTGAAAAAATATTGATATAAAGAAAGAAAGAAAGAAAAGAGCCATTGTGGGTGTGTAGTGACTGCTCGCTATACTTCTTTCAGGGAACAAACTAGCGTTGATATCTTTATCAGACAAAAAGGACCTGGCTTTTCTTGGTACTGGACTACAAGATTTGGGGTGAATTTCTCTCTCAATCTCTCTCTCTCTAAGAAAATCTTTTGATTGCTTACTATTCATTTCCTTATTCATTAAAAAGTAAATGTAGAAAAAGATAAAAGAAAAAGTAATGAAAATAGAAAGTTGGGATTCATCTGGTCTCTTAACAGTTGTTTTGCGAAATCTGCTCATATTAGCATTTGATGTACATTGTCAGAGCTGTCATATGACATGGAATGATGCCTTAAGTCATAATAATGAATCCTTGAATGATGCCTTAAGTCATAATAATGGATCCTTGAATGATGCCTTAAGTCATAATAATGAATCCTTGATTGACTTGTGCCTCTTGGATGTTTGAATTTTTTTTATGATGTCTTTCTCATTATGTGAATTGGTAGGTACACTATTGTTTCCACTGGAGGAACAGCATCTGCTCTGGAAAGTGCTGGAGTGTCTGTGACCAAAGTGGAACAGCTTACCCGTTTCCCTGAGATGGTAAATTCCATTTTTTACCTTTCCCTTTTTGATAGTACTCAAGCTTAAGTTGATTTTGAAATTTGAGTTTTTAAGATTTGCAGTGATTGCAATTTTCTAACAATTTCCTTTGTATTCTTACTCTCTTTTTGTGTGTATGTGTGTATGTTTTCTTTGCTAAATTTATAAAGGATTTGCTGCATAAAGTGCTGTTTCTGATATATACTTTTTAAATCATGAGATGAAAATTTCTTGTTTTCTTTTATGGGCAAATCTCATGCTCTTCTGTCTACCTCTTCTGTTTTGGCTTCAGCTCATTTTGAAATAACTGCAAGTCTGATATTATAATTGGCCACTTTTGCATGTAAAGCTTGAATTATGTTGGGGGTTGTGCTTCATATGCATCAATGAATTTGAATGTTATAACCTTCTCTTCAGCAAACTACTGGGTTTTTAAATAATAGGACCTGATTAACATCTTGCAAACTCATGCACTAGTTTTAAAATGTCTACTCCTTTCAGAATTCAGATGTTGAATGGGTATCTTGGTGAACTGAATGCTGCTTCTTGCATTCATAACATGTTTAATTTTGTGTTTGTGAAATCTGATGTTGGATTTTCTACCCTGTAACAGCTTGATGGTCGTGTAAAAACTCTACATCCAAGCATACATGGTGGCATTCTTGCTAGAAGGGATCAAAATCACCACATGGAAGCACTTGAAAGATACGGAATAGGTTCATATTAAGAATCTTACTGGAAATACATGATTGTTCTTTTCTTTAGTGTGGACTGTCTTATTTGTGTGTACCTAGTACTATTGTCTTTTTTTTCTCTAAAACCTGTTGTGCCACAGGTACGTTTGACATTGTAGTGGTGAACTTGTACCCCTTTTATGATAAAGTCACTGCATCAAGAGGAATTGAGTTTGAGGATGGAATTGAGAACATTGATATTGGTGGCCCAACCATGATCAGAGCTGCTGCTAAGGTTGTTCATCTGGCTAGATTTTCTATAAACCTGTCCTTAATTTAGATTCAAGTATACTCTATTATTATATGATCTTACCTGCATACCATGGGATTGTCATTGAATGACCAAAATGAAAGATGTGGGATAGTTGAATGGGCAAGGATAAGTTTTTAATACCAAGTAGGGTATTGATTAAAAGGAACCAAACTGGACTAATGGTTATTATCAAGACCACCATAGAAATGCAGCTAGCCTGTAAGGCAAAATTAGGTTAGCATGAGTCAAAGAACAATTCTACAATGGCCTGCAAATTGCTGTTGCTGCTTTTACTAGACTAGACTTTATTCCTGTGGGTTTAGTTTGTGATTTAATTTAAAATCATTTCAAATGCAACTGACCCACATGCATTGAGCAGAACCATAAGGATGTCTTGGTCATTGTTGACTCACAAGATTATCCTGCACTGTTGGAGTTCCTTAAAGGAAATCAGGATGATAATCAGTTCCGAAAAAGGCTTGCCTGGAAGGCTTTTCAACATGTTGCATCTTATGATTCTGCGGTTTCAGAGTGGCTTTGGAAACAAACTTTTGGAGGTATTCTTTTGTTCTCGTGCCTGTGGTCATAGCCCTTTACAGTACAATGTGTATTACTAGTGCTTGGCAGGGTTTATAGATTGACCAGGTTCTTTACATTTTGGAAGATAAATTCCCTCCGAGCTTAACAGTGCCTCTCTCACTTGAAAGTTCTCTTCGTTATGGTGAAAATCCTCACCAGAAAGCTGCATTTTATGCTGACAAGAGTATCTCTGAAGTCAATGCTGGTGGTATTGCAACAGCTATTCAACACCATGGTAAGGTGAGTTGATCTAAAACTGTTGGTGACCTATTTATCAGGTTGTTCTGTTGTACTCGTTGCCAAAAGAAAGACAACTCCTTGCTTGAGTCAAAGGAAAAATGCATTCTTATGTCAATCTTACTTTTTTAGCGGTCATTTTTGTGTAACAAAAATAAAACCTCAATATTTGATTTTCTGGGAATTTCTTTAGTTTTATATCAGAAAGGATTTTCTTCAATTAGGAGCAGCATTTTTCAGATGCATCAAGCTGTTTGATGTGGATGTGACCATCTATTGTAGCACAAAGTATTAAGCGAAAGCACAGTGAATTAGAGAGATAAATCTTTGAATTAATGATTCTGCTTTTGAACCAGTCTTCTGGCTGGCTGGCAAAAATCCAGGTTGTCATGCTTGTTTTTTTTTAGGGGCTTGATTATATATTGCTACTTCAAAGTGTCTGAGGCACTTCAAAACTTGCCCATACGTTCACATTTGCATTAAGCTTAGCTTAAGGTGGATAACTTCTAATATTTTTTGATTGAGACTATTCTATCCAAATTGATTTTGTAGCAACATTGGGAGGAAAATTACATGGTCCATATATCAGACCCCTTGGTGGTTTTGTTTTTAATAGAATGGAATGGAGAGAAAAGATTCATGTGACCAACGCCTATCAAAATTTGGGATTAAGGCCTCCTTGTTGTGGTTGTGGTGGTTGTTTTGGTTGGTTTCTCTTCATTTTATATGGCTTAAATAAACTTCTGGGTTCCAATTGGCTTACAGAGATCTTGGTGCAGGAAATGTCATACAATAATTACCTGGATGCTGATGCCGCTTGGAATTGTGTGTCAGAGTTTCAGAATCCCACCTGTGTTATTGTGAAGCATACCAACCCTTGTGGAGTGGCTTCTCGTGATGACATCCTCGAAGCTTATAGGCTAGCAGTGAAAGCAGATCCAGTCAGCGCATTTGGTGGTATTGTAGCCTTCAATGTCGAAGTTGATGAGGTCAGTTGTAGTTTATATTCTGTCCTGACCTAACTATAATGTGCAATAAGCTTAAGTCATTATGAGCTTGTCAAAAGTGTCAGGCCATTAATCATATTTATACACCTAATTGATGGGTAGTGGATCAGCCATCAACTTGACCCTGTGATACTACATTTTGGGAAAAAAAAAAGGTAGAAAAACAAAAATCCCATTTCTATGGCTACTTATACTTTCTAGGTAGAGAAATGTGGTTCTTTGTTGAATGGTATAAGTTACCAACAAACTTGAGATGTAGGCCCTAGCTAGGTTCTAAACCCTCTGATGTAGTATTTGTTACTCGGCTTTTCTTGTAGGCTCTTGCAAGGGAAATTAGGGAGTTCCGAAGCCCAACTGATGGTGAAACTCGGATGTTTTATGAGATTGTGATCGCTCCCAAGTATACAGAGAAAGGGCTTGAGATCCTTTGTGGAAAGTCGAAGACTCTAAGGATCTTGGAAGCCAAGAGGAATGGAAAGGGAAAGCTTTCTTTAAGACAAGTAGGTGGTGGATGGTTAGCTCAGGATTCAGATGACTTAACCCCTCAAGATATTCAATTCAATGTTGTGTCTGAGAAGATTCCACATGAAAGTGAGCTTCATGATGCACAGTTTGCTTGGCTGTGTGTGAAGCATGTTAAGAGCAATGCCATTGTACTAGCAAAGGTCTTTATATATTCTGGCATCTGGTCTTAGAAAATTCAAATTTCTGCTAAAGATGATATTGTGGCACATGCTTCCAAAGATGATCTCTTGTTTTTTGATTATTTTTGGCAGGATAACTGTATGCTAGGCATGGGAAGTGGACAGCCAAACCGTCTGGAAAGCTTGAGAATAGCCTTGAAGAAAGCTGGAGATGAGGTCAAAGGAGCTACATTGGCTAGTGATGCATTCTTCCCATTTGGTAATGGTTTCTGTTTAGAATGATTCAGCTTCTAATGTGGTTAACAGGGGACACAAGTAAATCTGTATTTTGAATTGAACTTAGATTAAGTAGGTTGATTTTGGCAACTAAATTGCATCATAAACAAATACAGAAGTTATGGCTGTAATGCTTAGTCAACAACTAAAAAGCCTTTTTCTTTTGGTTCATCTGAAGCCCTGTTGGGCCTTGGGCTATACAATGTGGGGTAGTCCTCCCCTTTGGTAAACCCTCCCCTCTTTGGGTTTTGGTGGGATTTGAACCCAGGTTTCTGGAAACGACGTCAAGAGACTTTACTAGCTAAACTAAGCCTAAACCTACGACTAAAAATATCTGATTAGTATGATTTCGTAGGGAAATAGAGTTAAATGAAGTGTCATTGTTGTTCATTGGCCTTATTAACACAATAAAGCCACTTGTTTTTCAAACAGCCTGGAATGATGCAGTGGAAGAGGCATGTCGGGCTGGTGTGGGGGTTATTGCAGAGCCTGGCGGAAGCATCAGGGACAAGGATGCCATAGACTGCTGCAACAAGTATGGGGCATCTCTACTTTTTACCAATGTGCGGCACTTTAGGCATTAATAAAATATTTTCGACATTTCTCTGTTTTGGGCCCAAGCTGCATGCTTGGAAACTGAGCAATAAAGTTCCAAAGTTTTGGCTAAAGCTTCCATAGCTAAACAGAAGACTACATAATGTAGGGACATCAATAGTCCCCTCTCATCAAGCGCAGCAATATGTTCTGAACTCTGTCTGCAATTATTTTAATGTACTAGAGATGTGAAATTTATATGTTCAACTCATTTCTGCTGAAAGAGTGGGCTTTTTGTATCTTTGCCACATTGAAAGGTTTTGAGAATATAAGACAATTTCATTTATGTCTCCACCACCCAGATAGTCAATAGGACATCTTTATGGAGTTCGTTGATGTGGGATGACTGGTAGCCGTCGGAATCTTTCTTGCCATCCTCAACATCCATGGACTTACTGCGTGGGTGATCCAGGATGACTGATGGATTATCTTACTGATCTGTTGCATGGTTCGAGGTAATGGTTTTGGGGCACAATTGCTTGGGGCGACAAAGACGTGACGTAGTAGTTGCGTTGTTTGCCAGCCAGCCACTAAAGATGCGCGCGGAAGCTCTCAATGACGGCCAAGCTACTGCACTATCTTTTGTATTGTCTCAATTAGCCGACCAAATTTCTGTGATCAACAAGTGTAACCAATCATCTTCTGGACCCAGTCGTTATTGTATAGACCAACATTCGGTCACAAGTTCAAAACACAAATCAGCACGGTGGCTTATAACAAGAATAATCTTATCTATGAAGGGGCTTTACAGACTCTACACATTGTGAGTTAAGGAAAAAAGTCATGTGTGTCTTTCTCTTGTTTTTAATTCATAAGAGTCTCTCTAACTTGAAATAATGACTTTTACGAGGTCACTTTGGAGTAGCTTTACTGATATATTGTAATTTGCACTTTACTGATATATACAACATTTCTGAGAGGTTAATTCCGACTTGGACATTGTTTGTGTCTGCTAAAACAAAAACTGCTGTTGAGCAGCAGGATTCGTGCAGATAAAACGGACGAGGTTAATTTCAACGACAACGTAGTCCATTTGAGTAGTCCAAGGCATTTTCAGAGAAAAGGAAGTAGAAGAAAGAGGGGGGCATTCTGTAGTAAACTTGATAGCTTCCTGCTTGAGACCGCCACAGTATTTTCAAGAAATGCGACCCCTTATTTTCCTCCGGGGAAACCAAAACATCTTTCATATTAATCCTCTCTTCAGCGGGCTGCTGTACAATCAATCCATGGCCGAACCATACACTGAATCAGGCCGTGTCTGTGGCAGATTGGTGGTGGTTCATTCCCGCTTTTTGGGGCCTTCCAGGTCTTAGCCGATTGAATTGGCCCATTTACGTGGTAATATACAATAAATATCGCTTTCAATATTAAAAATGTCGAATTTAAATATATGAAAAAGATGGGGTGTTGCAGAATTTTCAAACTTTTCACGCGCACAAGGCCGCCATCGCACCCGGGAGGGATGACCATCACAGTCGACCTTAATGCTTTGAATTGCATCAATACTGACAGACCTCATCCATCAAACCATAACAATACGAGTCCTTCGAGTCTCGTGCCACTGCACATCGCGAGATAACATATTTACACGTAAAAGCAGACTAAAGATTCTTTGTTATTGTTAAACAATTAATTATGCACAAAACGAACAAACATGAAAATAACGTGCCTTTTTATAAAAAAAAACAAGAAAACCGAGGCCACCGCATTTATCATGCATTTGTTTCGAATTATAATTAAATTTTTTTATTTTTATTATTAACAAACTAAAGATGGTAAAAATTGTTATTTATAAATATAATTAATTATTTATAGTATTTAAAAAAATAAAATTTTAATAAAATAAAAAATAAGCCGGAACCCAATTCTTCCTCATTGATAAACCCATTTTTACCTTGTTAAACACGAGTGGGTGTTTCTCCTTTATTCATAAACCTTTAGTTTCCGAACCAAAAGTTGGACGTACGATGTATAGACATGGTGTGGCTTGGAAAGATAATATCGAAATTTTAAAAAAAAAAAATTAGAACCTTGGGAGGAATAGGTGTGTGACGAATCTCATGTGTTCTTGTTCTTGTGTTTTAATGGACAGCAAACGACAATTTATTCGTTTCTCTTGCAACGACATTGAAACTCAAATATTCCACACAATTCATATTGTGAACTGATAAGGGCATAAAGCAATGCTCAAAAAAAAATCCTTGTGGGCTTCATGAAATGTAAGTGCTGGACACACTATTAGAGGGATCGATCTAATTACAAGCCATCTAGTGGTGTGGGCGTACATGGTCATCTGGCTGGAGGCAACCTTCATTTACATTTGCGCCACGGAAGACTCAGCAGTAAGCTCGTGCTGAGAAAAATCATCCATCAAGAACCCATCATTGACAGGCACCTCCAAACCATGTGTGACGTGGTCGCTGAATGTTGGAAAATAGCCATCTCTAAAACCACTAATAGGAGCAACACTCCCCTGTGAAACCGAAGCCAGCTGGCGTTGCTGCTCCTGGTGAAGCTGCTGCTGATATCGTTGGACTTGCATGGGCGGTTTCTGTTGCGCCTGGGAAATAGGTTGATGATACTGATAATAGCTGCGGGCAGAAGGTTCAATCATAGCCGATGAATCAAGATGATCTTGCACTCTCCCGAGCTGGAAATTCAAGGTGACTGGACCCTTTTGGCCCCCAACTGAAATGGGTCTGCTTGGGAATCCAGTAAATTGCTGCACCAAGGCTCTAAAATTGGTGGGGTTGGCATTGACGAAGGTAGGGGGGGTCTTATTAGAAGCTCTAGACCGCTTTCGGATTGGCTTTTGTCCACAATCCATGGGCTTCAACCGACCACTTGCTATTGAAGAATTGCTCGGGCTTATGCCATCCAATCCACAATTTGCTGCAACTGTAATGGAATCTGACAGTCTAAAGGAGGGAGATGTGGAGTGGCCACTGGAGGATTGTTCGTAGAATTGGCACCCGTTCACCAGCACTGGCTGTAATGTCATTCGCGGTTGGTAGCTTTGATTGAGTTGTGCTCTCTCTCTCTCTTATCACAAGTATTTCTTGCTGTTGGTATGAAAACAAAGAAAGTTTGGTGAAATCCCTTTAGGGAATGTGATGCAATCTTTGACTATGACCAAATCTTGCATACCTTTGACCGTTCCTAAAAAGACAAAAGGTATACTTGAGGACAAAGGATATGGTTTTTCCCGGAAGCAGCGCCTGTCTACATGAATGACTTTCCCTGTTCTCGGAAAAAAAAAAAAAAAAAAAAAAAAAGAGACCCGATCTTGTTTTTTTTTTTAAAAAAAAAAAAAATGTTGTTTTTAAAATTTTAAATAATTTTTTATTTAAATTATATAAATTATATAAAAAAAAATTAAAATTTAAATAATTATATATTAATTTAAATAATTATTAAATAATTTTTTTACTTATTCATAAAATTTATGTAACTTTTTATTTAAATTATAAAAAATATATTAAAAAATTTTAAATTTTAATAATATTAATATTTATTTATATAGTTATTTAAAAAAATATTTTTTATTTAAATATAATTTATTTTTATTTTCTTAAATTTTTAAATAATTTTTTATTTAAATTATATAAATATAATCAAAATTTAAATAATAATATAATTTATTTAAACAATTATTTGAATATGAAATTTTTTTTATTTCAAATGTGATATTTATATTTATTTATTCTTTACATTTAAGTGACATTTATTTAAATTACAAAAATTATATAAAAAAAATTTAAATTTAAATAATATTATACTTTATTTAAATAATTACTCAAATAATTTTTTTTTATTCAAATCTAATTTATTTTTATTGTTTAAAAAATTTTTGAGTAACATTTATTTAAATTTAAAAATTTTTTATAAAATTTTTAAATTTAAATAATATTATGAATTATTTAAATAATTATTTAAATAGGATAATTTTATTTAAATTTAATATATTTTTACTTTTTAAAAAAATTTTAAGTAACTTTTTATTTATATTATGTAAATTATATAAAAGGAAACTAAATTTAAATAACACTAAAACTTATTTAAACAGTTACTCAATAAAAATTTATTTAAATAATTATTCTAATTTTTTTTAAAAAAAATATGACTTATTTTACTTTAAGTTACCTTTGATATTAAGTAACTTAAAAAGGAAATTTGCTTTATTTGTATAAAAAAAAAGTATAATCAGTAAACACTTTATTTTAATTAACTTATCAATAACTTTACAAAAAGAATTAACATTTTGTAATTTAAATGTGTAAGTCCTTTACTTATATTAAGTAACAATTTAAGAGGGAAAATGTGCAATAAAAAGTTACTTGTGTGAATATCATTATTTGAGAATAACATTATTACTATAGATTTTTAGTTCATAACTTACAAATACTCCATAATTTAAGTTTGTCAAAACCCAACAACTTGGTAAGATACAAGAACTTATGCATTTTGACTAAGAAATTGGCAAAAGTCAACTTAACTAGATATCCCTTTTCCAAATGCATTGTGCTCCAATGAACAAGATACATGTCTTGGCGAGAGATGTGCTCGCATTTGTACAAATTAAGGATAAACACCTCTAGTGGTAACAATACAAGTCTAACCCATTGCCACTCTACTACTATCAGGATATGTCAAAAAGGTCTACCAACACTACTTACCAAGGCATTTACTTAGTATACTAACTTGGCTCATACTTCTTTTGTTAATTAATAAGAACTCTTAAAAGATTTTATAAATAGTCCATACTTAACCTAATCCCATTTCCTTACCTAGCTTCCATTTTATCTCTTTGACCCTTACTGACTGAGGTATCATAGTGCTAACATTAGGATTTAGCTTGACACCCATAGCCTTTCCTTGTTTTATAGGCATCCAACTCCTAAACTAAAAAATACTCTCATTTAGCATTGTTTATGGGAAACAAAGCAATTTGTATCTCTTCCCTTCTTTTAGAAAAACACTTCCCCTTCCTTATCCATAAAAAACTTGCAAGCCATGGAGGTCAAAACCATAAGAGGTGACCTTGCTTAACATGACCTTAATGCACTCTCTTTATTTGTTACTTTTTGTCATACAATTGATGACTAAGTCTTAAACCTTCATAAATTAGTTCTAGGTCATTACAAATTATGTTTAGACACTTATGATGACCAAGGTAGCCCTGGTGCAAACACAAAGGACCTTATTGCCTTAGGATTAAGAGCTCATTTCCTCGCTAGAGAAGAAGAGGTGACTTAAGGCACTTATTATGCAGACTTTAAAGCAAAACCATACTCTTAAAACTGATAGATGTGGTGACACCATTCTAATTGAGGTTAAAAGGAAGTAGTTGTCACCTCCCTTAAGTGCATGATGGATTAGAGACTCTCCTTCCCATCACCCTAAAAGTCTTGTAGTTTCTCTTTAATTACCTTCAAGGATAATAGACCAAGGAGCCCCTTCTTAGCTACTCGTTAATGAGCTATAATCTTAAGGAAATGGTCATCAGATGATGAAGTTGCTAAGTAACTTAAAAAGCTTAAGCAATAAAAAGCTATGGTATAAAACCCTAAGGAACTTCCTAGGTAGAAGAGGAAGGTTACAAAATGCCTTTACTAAAATAAACCCAAAATGTGCCTATTTAGGAGAAGTTTAAGTTGCCACTCCTACATACCTAATGATCACCATAACATATAATGCATTTTAATGTCCCAATATGGGCCCTTGAATACCATAAATTATAAAGCCTTCACAACCACTTTGAAAGACGTAGCCCAAAGGTGATATGCAGAACTACCTCCTTGTTCCATCTTAAACTCACAGCAGTTTGGCAAGTTATTTATAACTTAGTTAATCATGAATAGGAGGCAAAAGAAAGTCCCTATGGCTTTGATTACAATTTGATGGTAGTGGAATGAATAATTATAAGACTTTATAACTTACTTCAATATGGAAATGCTAGTTGTCGAAGGGTTTAAGGATGAAAAGGCATTAACCAACTTTACCATTGACTTGAGGAAGTTCACTTTCACTTTTTCCTTAGACAAAAGACCACCAATTGAATTCATAAAAGTTATGCAATAGGTGAAAAAGTTCATCTTGGTTGAAGATGTGCTTAAACTCTGGACAGACATAGATGACCACTAAAAAGAAAAAGTGACTTGAGAAAAAAGTAATAGAAAGCATAAAGAAAAAAAGAAAAAGTAGGACTCCACCTCACAATACAAGGAGAAAAACAATTCTAGCCTAGAGTTTAGATATAACAACTATACACCCATTTAAAGACCTTTAAATTGGGCATCTTAATGGAAGTCAAAGGCAAAGGAATGGTGAAATGACCAACTTAGCTCAATTCTTCTTTAGAAAGATGAGATAAAACTAAATATTTTCATTTCACAAGAATAAGGTTACCAAAAAGGAAAGCAAGAAATTAAAGGAAAAGATGAAGAACTTATTGGACACAAGCTGTTAAATAAGTATATTTGCAGAGAGGAATAAGGTGGAACATATGAAAGAACAACTAAATAAGACATTGGAATATAAGAATAGGACATAAGCTTAAGAAGTAAGCAAAATGATGCCAATCCACCTCCATCCCATACAAGAAAGGGAGTTATCAACATTATTGATGAAGGGCCATTAATTAAGGTAAGCTTTGTTAAGTGGATGTGTGCTAAGTGTGTATTCTTTGAGATCTTTGTAATTATTTTCCTAAATTACTTGTTATAGGTATTAGTTCATTTGATCAAACATGGACATTAACTTGCTATGATTGTTTTCCTAATAGCTTTTAAATCTATATATTATAGCAAATAAATATTTAATTAAGATTTTTGAATTTTGTAGATGATCTTTAGGGTTTTTATTTGATTAAGACATACCTTTGTGTATATGTATATATGTGTATGTGTATGTGTATATATATTTTGTATATGTATGTATATGTATGTGTATGTATATGTGTATATATATATATATATTATTCATGCACTCTAAATTCTAACATAATGTTAGAGTTATAAGATTTCACAATCTACCATAGACACCGATCTTCTATACTTCTTCCCTCTCCTTCTCTTATTTTTCTTCTCCTTCTCTCTTTTTTACCAAATGTTATGTAATAGAGGGAATATCTTCTTTAAAAGCCAACTTTATGATCTTGGGCTGATTTTGTAAGTTTGATCAATACATAGTGTAAGAGTCTAATTTTTAGCTTATTGATCGATTGTTTAGAAAGACTATTTTATTTTTCTATTTTATATTTAGATGAGACTTCACTTTTTTACTTTTTCTATGGTTCATAAAATAATAGCTTTATTTTTAGTATCTTGTTGTTATAAGTATTATTTGGCTTGTTATTAAGTAATTTATGATGACTAATAAATTTAAGACTAGACAGGTCACTGATAAGGTAAAACCAGTATTTTAATTTTTTTTTGATAAAATTACAAATCAATTGTTGAATGATAATAATTACTCTCAATGAAGGAAAATAATATATCACTTGTTACATAGTCAAAATAAACTACACCATTTAGATGTAAACCCCTCAAATGAAAAAACAAACCCTAATGAATTACAAAGTTAATAGTATGAGAACAATAAATTATATAGACATCTTGTAAACTTTATAGAGCTAAAAGTGATTGCTATTGTGACTTATACAATTTTTTTTAAGGAATTATAAGAATATTTTGATGTCTGTGTTGAGTATATGATGTGTATTAAGTGTGATGTGTTATTTGGAATAGTAAGATAAATCTTTAGCTAATCACGTCACTAATTTCCAAACACTTTTTGATTAATTGAATAGTATTATGCATGCTATAGATAATCTTAATGAGATGGCACATTAAGAAGAACTAGATATTTTTTTTTATTATTTTATTTAGCCTAAAGTCATAATATTTTGCTGCTCATTTAAAGGTTTTATCTAGTTAAGTGTCCATTATTGCTAAAGCCTTTGTAAGGGTTGTTCATAGTAGCTATAAGGATATGACCACATGTGACATCCTATTCATGAGTAGTATAATACTTGCAATACTTCCTCAATTAGAAGGTTATTAAAGGTATGGTGGTTATAGTCTTGGTAAGATAAGGACTTATGACTATTGTGGAAAGCTTGGACACTTAAAACAATTTTGTTGGTTATATGGGAAGCCATCAACTAATAAAAGTATGAAGTTTGCTACTTTTATTAGCAGTGAACCTCTATTTTCTACTCTTAGTTTTTCTTTAATAAAGTCTACTATTTCTTAGCAATAGAGTAAGAGTAGAACACTTAGATCTTTAGCTTAACAATCTGCCTCCATATTTTCTTAAAGAATTGGAATGCTTTCATATATAACCTATAAAATATCTTTAAGTTTTTTCACATTCTCTTGCAATTAAACCTCACTTTTAAAGGCGAAGACCTCCTTCAACTTAAGTTTGGCCTCTACTTACAAAACCCTTTTCTTTTAAAAATTAATATTATCCTACAACTCCCCCTAGTCCTACCTCATCTCGAAAAACCTTTTTGAAGCCTTCTTATTTTAGTTGATCAAGAAATCAATCACCAAGGCCTTTTTCTTTGCTAGTCAATTTTTTATTTAAATTAATAGTAAATATAAGACAAACATATAACTCTATCTTTTTTAAAACCAAAATTTTGAGGAAGGAGCAATTAATGAGGACATTATCACTACATTTTATACCCATAATTCAACAATACTCCATAACCAAGCCTCTTTAAAACCCATCAACTTGACAAACCGACAAGATACAAAAACTTATGCTACTTGACCTAAAAATTATCAAAGGCAAATTTATCTAGATATCTCTCCTCCAAACACATTACACTCCAATGTATGTGATATGTATCCCTATAGGAGACATGTGCACATTCATGCAAAGAACATATGCCTCCAATGGCAATAGCATAAACTTGACCTAACACCACTCCACTACTACTTAGACATGTTAAAGTGACATATAATCACTACTTGTCCATTTAGGATACCTAACAAAAGTCTTAACTTGGCTTATATCCTTTCCATTAACTAATAAGAGCCCTATAAGTTACTATAAAAATTTCATGACTCTTGTTCCTCAAGATAATATTGTCTTCTTACTAAATTTTCATTCTATTTTTCTTATTCCTTTTTGACCTAGGCTTCAAAGTGTTGATACTATATTTTTACTTGATACTCCTAATGGTTCCTTGTCTAACAAGTATTTAGCCCCTCAATTAAAAAGCACCTCACTTGCTACAAAATATATTTATTTACAAAGTATACCCAAATTACTATCATTTTGGACCATATGATCATGAAAAGTGAACCCATCGATACATCAATAAGTTCATGGCACAATTGTTTAAAATTGTTATTTCAAAACTAAGTTATCAAATCTGAGCAACATACTTTACCAAATTTGAAAAATGTACCAAATCATGGTTAGATAAACCATAAAATCAATGCAACACATATAACAATGAAATTCTCAATGTAATCATCAAACGAATTCCCCCACTTTGTAATACTACTAGTATGCCTTTAAGGGTTTTAATATTTTATAGGTGAATATTTGACTTGGTCTTTGTCATTAGAGTTACCAGTTATGATAGACGAATTTGAGGCACCAAAGAAATTGTAGTCATCAAACTAAACAAGTCAGGGATTTGGAAGACGAAGATGGTGAGATACATTGAAGGTGACAAGGGATTTGGAAGAAAAAGACATAACAATACAAAGACGATAAGGGATTTGGATGAACTTAAATGTTAATTTTCATAGGGAGATAGGAATGCATAATAGAAAAAGGAAGGCAACAAGGGTTTTGGAGCTTTATAAATAGCAAGGAGATTTTTTTTTATTTTTTCTAAAAAAAAAAAAAGGAAATTTGAACCCTTACATTATCCTTTTAAAATTGTTACTAACTTTTGGTGCACAAATCATTACCAAAACATTTCAAATCCACTACATTTTCCAAATATAAGACAATAGTGTCAAATTATTATATTAAAATCTAATTTTAAATTAATTTATACTAAAAGCTACTACACTATCCCTTTAAAATTTTTATATATTTTTTTAAAATTACTACATTATTTTTTTTAAATTACTACTGAATATTAGTTTACAAACCATTGTAAAAATATTTCAAAACTGCTACATTTTTCTAATATAATTGTTATCTTAAAACTTCGCTCTCAAATTGATATATATTAGAAGACACTACATATTTCATTTAAAATTGCTATATAAAAATATAAAAAGTCTCAGTTTAGTTGTTTACCTAAAATTTGTTACTTAGTAATAATGTAAGTTTGAAATTGTTATGACAAATTGTTATACTTGAATATATATAGCATTAGTTTAGAACTATTGTTAAGAATAAGATGTATAAAATTTATTATTATTATTAAATATTATAAAAATAATTACTGGTAAGTAATTTATAGTGTAATAAAAAGACCAATTTTTTGCTTTGGACATTCCTCGTGGTTCCCTACTCGCCACATGGAAACAGATTTGATATCATTTCAAAATACTTTATCGTTATCAAGTGGATATCTCCTTATTCTAATTCATATTTAATGTTTATTCTTTGCAAATCTTTTAATTCGATGTGAAGTAGAGATTTGATATTGTGCGTGCAAATTGATCTGTGCATTATCATGTGAAGATAACGTCGACAAATGAAAAAAAGTTAAAACTCCACGTCATCTTTCTTCACCTACTTGACTGTGTGTCTGGAGCGTATAGAGCAAGTCTTTGCAATTGGTCAGAAATTTGTTTAGATTCGAGAAGGAAAGGCTGCTGCACACTTTTGAAAACAACGATGTCTTGTACCTAACCAGAAAGTCTACCACCACTTTGGTTCCTTCTCCTGTTGTTCAAGGTTGATTTGAATGGAAGGCACTCCATCCAGGCTGACATTTCTCAACGTGAGCTATATATATATATATATATAGTGCTACCGACCAGGAGTACCTTCACATTCCAGATTGCTAAAAACAATCAACTTCTTCAATTTGATGAAATTATGTAGTTTAGAAAATGCCACCAAGAGGTTGGTTGGCTTGCCAAACAAGTGGGTGACCTAAGACTCGTCACCATATGCGTTGGTCAGTTGACAACTGGGTCTTCTAACTCCATCTTGAAAGATCTAGTTTTGTCTGGATGAGAAGGGCGGTGCCCATTTTTGACGGGCCTCATGAGCTTTGTCTTGCGAGCAACAACGCCAGTTTTTCATCAGTCAATAATTCCCACCACACTAATGTATAGAATTATCATTTTGACCGGATCAAGTCTGTGAAAGTAAATTGTAAACCCTGTTATAATAGCATACTTAATTGCTAAGATTACATTACAATTTCTTGACCAGATTTGTTTATATCATCTGTTGAATCGGTTTCGAATTTTAATAACAACTCACGCGTCACATGACTTTGCGGAGGCAGATGTTGACGGATCCAGAACCAGGAAACAGAACCAGAACGTGCCGATCTATATCAATTGCTGTTGTTCACGCACCCTCGGTATTCCACAAAACGACAAAAAGAAAAAATGAAATTCGACTCCTTCTTGGTCTTCACGGCCTCTACCCTCGTGCTCGCCAGAGAGTGAAAGAGACAGCAAATGACTGAAATAGTAAGAAAAAACAGAGGAACGAAAAGAGCAGCAGAGACCAAACCAGAGACTGAAATTAGCATACATTACACGATGGGCGATGGCGATGGCGATGGCGATGCCGATGCCGAGGGCAACGGCTGTATTAATTAGCAAGTAGAAAATAGTACCACAGTATCTCTAACTAATTGGTCGAAATCTGAGAATCTATGATTTTGGTACAAGTTGGATTTAAGAAGTAAAATTTATTAACACATTAAGAAAAACGATTTTACTAAATTGCTCTCTAAATGAATTATTATTTACATGTAGTTTCATTAGAGGATGGTATAACGATATCTTGATTCAAAAAAATCATATACGTATTGGTTCTTTCAAATATATATGTATTGCCTGAAGGAAAATTATGGAATGAAAAATTACGTGAAAGATTTTAATCATCAAGGATCTTAACGGTTTATAGAAGTTCACTGTGTTTTTTTTTTTTTTCTCTTTTTTCTTATTTTTTTTATAACAACCTTCCGCTGGTGAAGTGAGACTAAAAGATCTTTTTCCCAAAAAAAAAAAAAAAAAAAAAAAAAAGTGAGACGCCAAGATGAATCCAAAGCCCACGTTTTTCATCGTTGAAATGCAAAAAGTCATGAAAATAAGTCGAAACTAATTAATTAAATTAAAAATTAAATTATAATTTAATTTATTTTATTTTAAAAATTAATAATTAAATTAATAAATTAATTAATAAAATTATAAATTAATAAATTAATTATAATTTTTAATTAATTAATTTAAAAATTTTAAATAAAATAAAAAAATAATTTTGTATATTATTATTTTTTAAAAATATAAAAATTATATTATTAAAATTTTTTATATATTAAATATTAAATATTAATTTTATTAATTTAATTTTAATTAAAATAATTAAATATTAAAATCTCTTTATTTTATACTTTAATAATTAATTTAATCATTAAATTTTTATTTGAATAAAAAGTCCAAAATTAGAGAAATTTTCTTTTTTTCATAAAACACAAAATGGACAACAATGAGACATTATACAGATATCATTTACATTGATTGGGATGATAGATTTTCATCCCATAAAACTACAACAACAACAACAACCTCTTGGTAGTTACAATCTAACTACATTAATCTTTTCATTTTCATACCTATAAAAGAAATGGAAAAGGAAAGATACAAAATTTTGGAACTTTGGGATTCTTACATCGGCACTGACTTCTACTCCAACCTTCAATTTCCTCCATAACGCGAATTTTTATTTCTTCATTTGTCAGTTGTCTTCTGTTTTCAGTATCTACTCTACAGTTAATTCTAGTATCTTGGTAAGCCTGGGCTTCGTGTATGTTCTAAGAAGTAAAGAAGAGCACACAACACTAACCGACGAGAAAGCCATGCAAGCACCAGCTGCCCATGGTGGCAACTTGATTTGCAGCGAAGGATAGAGAACCCCAGCTGCAATGGGTATGGCAATCACATTGTAAGCCATGGCAAAAATATAATTCAATCTAATGCGAAAGAAGGTTTTCCGTGACAGATCAATGGCTGTGATCACATCCTCCAAATTATTCCTCATCAACACGTAGTCAGCAGCTTCTATGGCAATGTCAGTCCCTGCTCCAATTGCCATTCCAACATCGGCAGCGGCTAGAGCTGGAGAGTCATTGATACCGTCACCCACCATTGCAACAGTGCTTCCATCCTTTTGAAATGAACGGACAACGTCAGCCTTCCCTGCTGGCATAACTTCAGCCTTAAAATCTTCAATGCCAACCTGACCAACAAGTACTCATGAATTCCTTCACAAACCACTTTTAAACAATATCACGTGGAAATGGGAGCAACTCCCAATAAACCAAGATGTGCACAACGTGCAGACACGCACGCAGAAGCACCAAAATGAGTAATTCTAGAAGTAGATCACTCATTACGGGATGTATATTAACTATCTCTTCCTTCTTCTTTTTTTAACGCAACTATTTCACTAGGAAGAATCATATAACTTAGCCTTCTTCTTCAAATAAAAAAGATCCTATCTTTAGAACACTTTCAAAAAATTAAGACAAATCCTCACAGCATATCATTTGGGACCAACAAAAAGCCAGAGTTAGCTAATTTCAGTTCATGAAAAAAGGCTCATCAACAACAAAAGAACCATAACCCAGAAATCAGAAGTACATTAATTAACCTATCCCCCCCCCCCCCAATAAAAGCAACACTTTGGTGGAAAGTATGCATGGGAAAGATTACAGACTAGTGCGAAAATGATAATACTTACCTCTTTGGAAACAGCACGAGCAGTTCTCCAATTGTCCCCTGTCACCATGACAGGTTTCACACCCATTTTGCAAAGGCCCTCTATGACTACAGCAGCTTCTCTCTTTACAGGGTCTGCGACCCCCAGAACACCCACTAAGCTTTGATTAATTGCAACAAGTATGCCTGTGTTTGCACTTTCTTCAAGTTCAACAACAAACTTTTCTACAACAGGTGGAATGGGAATCCCACTTTCGGTCATCAGCTTCCGATTGCCAACCTGTACAGGGTATAATGCCTCATTTATGGACTCCACGCATAATCAAGTCTGCTTTTCAAGATTTAAGCATTATCAAACATTTCAAATCTAAAAGGGTCGCTCACCAGAACTTGTTTCCCATCTATAACACATTTGACACCTCTTCCAGGAAAGGCAGAGAATTCTGAGACATCAAGAAGCCATCCAGAGGCAGCGGTGTCTTTACCATGGCTTTGACCACCCTTGGTTGGAGAAGGTTCATCAAAGAAATGAAAATGTCGTGCATATTCCAATATTGCTTTTGCCAATGGATGTTCGCTGCTTGCCTAATTCATGTAAAAAGGTGGGGCAATCAGTCGTACACTCTTTAATAAAAAACAATATTCTGAAGGTAAAAGAGCTTAACAGACCCCTTAATACCCCATAGCATGAGAACATCACGCACTAGAATGACTTTTCTATTTCTTTTGGATTTTCCTTTTCTTTATTTGTAGCTGCAAAATATGGGTCTCACATCTCCTACATGTCATCAAATGTGACCTTTTTTAAAATTGCAAGCAAAAGGTCACCTGGTCTGAAATATTTTTTAAAATTTGAAAGAAACATAAGATAGGAAAATGAGCTCTATTATTAAAAAGAAAAATGGAAGGAAAAAAAAAGCAGACGCACATTCATCATTGATGGATGATCCTTAATGCATACACAAAAATAAAAAGACACACACATAATCACATGTTTAGCCAGCAAAGAAGAAATCACCTCTGCAGATGCCACCCATTTGAGGAACTCCCCACGATCCATTCCAGTGAAAACTTTTGCAGTAGTAACCATGGCTTTTCCCTGGGTCAAAGTTCCTGTTTTATCAAATATCACACACTTAATCTTCTGAGCCCTTTCCAGAGCATCTCCTCCCTTTATCAACACACCATTGTTTGCCCCAACTCCAGTTGCAACCATGACAGCAGTTGGTGTTGCCAGCCCAAGTGCACATGGGCACGCGACTACGACAACTGAGATTGAAAACATAAGGGCAAAAACAAAGTAATTGCCATTTTTGGGAAGCCATTGTGGTGGGTAAGCTCCTATAATTCCAGCAAAATACCTACAATAAAAGAAAGTATATCATAAATAGAAGCCAAAAGAAAACACAATTATTGTTTAAAATAATATATGGACCTCATTGACCAGAATGATCAGTGATCAATGACTTACCACCCTAATAGTGTCAACAAAGCCATAGCAACGACAGTAGGAACAAAAATGCTTGCAATCTGCATGTCACATAGATATTCAAGGTTAGAAAAGCAACTAATAACCTTGTATTGATATAGACACACAACATTAAAAATAGAAGAGTTCTAAAAGAAAGAAACAGTGAAGCACATATAGAGAACAAAGCCAGAAGAGTTCTAAAAGAAAGAAACAGTGAAGCACATATAGAGAACAAAGCCACAAGGACGATGGCTTCAGTTGTTGATGGCAACAACTAATCAAAGATAAAATCTACCCTTGACTCCCTTTTATCCCACTTGCAAGGACACCCACCATTCTTGGGTCAGATGGAACAACCAGAGACATATGGCATGCAAATTGCCAAAACCTTCACTTAAAAATAATACAATAGCTTGATGATGTACAAAGTGCTCTGTATTATTAGTAAATCATTTGAAAGGGGGACACCACAATGTAATTGAAGAGAAGAATTACACAACCAAGGTACTGTAGCAGGCTTAAACCTATTAATATGCTGATCACAGCCAGACATCCATAACTCCATCTGGCCATATCATGTAGCAGGCCTAACACAAGGCAAAATTCATCCACCATAATGAAAATAACACCAACACTTTTGCCACAATGAAGAATGTGTTTGATTGAGGTACCAGCCATACAATCCAGATTGTCTACTTTAGTCATTGCTTCTGTGACAAGCAATAGCGCCTCAATGCAAGAGAAATATTTGCATAAACACTGTCCTCCATAAAGGACAAACAGAAATGAAAGAAAACAGAGCCAAAAACACATACATAATACTCACAAAATCTGCAAATTTCTGAATAGGAGCTTTGGACATTTGGGCAGTCTCAACCAAAGTAATTATCTGACTCAAAACTGCATCACAACCTACTTTGGTAGCTTGTATCTGAAGGGCACCATGTAAATTTATTGTACCTCCAATAACTGATGAATCAACCTCTTTGAATACAGGTGCAGATTCACCAGTTACCATACTTTCATTAACATAGCTTGAACCCCATACGACCACACCATCAGCAGGAACTTTTGCGCCAGGAAGAACTTTCAGTGTATCACCAGGCTGAATCAACAAGGCATCTATTTCCTTCTCTTCAATGCACATTCCACCTGCAAAGCTAACAAAATCAAAACCGCTTTTTTCTTCACAGGCTTTGTCTTTGTGAATTTTTTCCAATCAAGTTTGATCAGTTATCCAAAATCTGTAGATGTCCTTTTTAGATTTTCTTGTTTTTAACAAGATCAATTACTTTCCAAACTATACCTCCAGTAAGAATTAAAACGAAATTTTAAGAAGGTGAAAATGGAGAATAAATACCTTTGTCTTTGACAACAAGCAAAGCTGTTGCTGGTGCAAGCTCTACTAACTTCTTTATGGCATCTGAAGTTTTTCCCTTGGCAAGACTCTCCAAATACTTCCCAAACAAAACAAAAGTTATAAGCATGGAACTTGTCTCAAAGTATGTTGGAGACCATAAGCCAGAGAGTGCTCCATATATTAAAGCACAAACAGAGTAAAAGTATGATGATGAAGTTCCCAATGCAACTAAGACATCCATGTTGGTTGAACCATTTCTTAAGGCTCTGGCAGCTGCTACATAGAATCGCTTTCCAATCACAAATTGAACCACACTCACCAACAACCACTTCAACCAATCACCCATTAGGAAGGGTCCACATTGCCAGAGCAATAATGAATACAACGTCGGTATATAAGGGCATATCACTCGTATGAAAAAGATAGGGATCTGCATCCAATGTTAGACGCCAGTAGTCAACAAAACATCTTATGCAGCAGGGGGTGTAAGAGTTGGGTTTGGTTATATAAAAATGCTCATTGATGGTATCCAGAAGAGGGTAAGTTTCTTAGCAGAATAGATGAATGTTTCTAATGAGAGCAATGGTTGATATAATATACATCAACACATAGACAGAGACATACATATACACACAGGTGGATATGCACACAAAAACCAGTTTTAAGTACACTATCTTTAAAACAAAATTTTACTTATTGGCCTGACTTAAAAGGAAAAAATAAATGAAGAAAATGCTGAATATATCAAGATCATATGAATGGAAGAGAAAGGAACTTACACTAAGAACCAGACTAGAAATGAAAAGCCTAAATGTACTGGAGCTTTCCTCAACATCCTTAGAAGTCATTCTCATAAAAGGGTTCCTAACATGCAATTTAAAATTCTGATTACTGCCTCCCTCGATCCCATCAACCAAGGACCTTGAACTGATGACTTCAGGATCAAAGAGAACTTCAAGTTCATTTGATACCCTGTTATAACAAAACTGCCGTACTCCTCTCGATGTAACAAGTAGTTTTTCCAAGAGCTGTGCGTCCATCTCATTGAATACCCCAGCAACTCCTAGAATGATTTTATCCTGTTGACTGCTTTGCACAAGAGAAGCTTCAAAGCCAGCATCTTCGATGGCATTCACTATGTCATCTTTACCAATTACAGTAGGATCATATTCAACTTCCGCTAGAGAAGTAGCCAAGACCACGACTGCCCTCTTGACTCCAGGAAGATTTCTCAAAATGCATTCAACAGAGTTGACGCAGGCAGCACAGGTCATACCTCCTATTGTGAAGTGCCCCAAAAGAGCTCTATTTGGTTTTGATTTACAGACACTAGGTTCAGCTAGAATCTCTGCTTCAAAGCCTGCATCCTCAATCGCATTCTTGATGTCATCATCCTAAAGTAAGAAACATCCATAAAACAATATGATCATCTAAGCAAACATCCATAAATCCACGCTAAGATATCAGCCGAAAGGATATTTTTCAAACACATAAATCTATCTGAGACACTGTGATTGAGGAAAACTCCATACCAATCTTCCAATTTCCCCAATTCATAACGATAAACAAATCAAAAACATCAAATTCTTGAGCTCAAAGAGCAAAAGTCAAAGGTACAGAACAAACCTTGACCAGGTTAGGATCGAAGACAACATCAGCCTTGTTCTGAAGCAAGGCAACGGAAGCTCTCAAAACCCCATCGATGGCCTTAAGTGCCGACTCCACGGAATTGGAGCAAGCGGCGCAGGTCATCCCTGAAACTCTGACCTGAATCCTCCTCATGCATTCCTCTCCGTCAATCGCAATTACATGCGAATCATCCTTATCTTCGTAAGAATCAAGAAGCCTCACATCCTCCATGTCGTCGGACTCGTCGCCGTTAACCACAGCCGTATGAGGTCTCCGGCTGCCGGCGAAATGGGTCAGCTGCATGTCCATGAAGCTGGAAGGTGCCAGTGGCTGGTGCACAGAGGATAAGGCCAAAGAGCGTCCAAAGAAACCAAAGCAAAACAAGAATGACCAAAAAAATAGAAAGCACTCTCAAGATTGAGAGAGAAAGCACAGCAGGGAGAAAGGGACTTCGAGAGGACAGGGCCTGAAGGCAATTTCATTTTATCCTATTCCTATCGCACCTAGGATCGCAGCTCCCTTTGGGATTTACGATATACAATTACGAAACTGCCCCCCGGCCCCGCTGTACTACTCGCGTAGTTGGTGAAGACTTCGTAGTTGTAATTGTACTGCTACTTTTTGATGCGGGTGACGTCCTTACATACCTTTGTTTCGTGGGGCCTACTGCTCCACTCTTCTCTGGAGAACCAGCTAAACGCACACGGTTTCATACTAATTTTAGCTTTTCTTCTCTTTATTTTTTTTTATTATTTTTTTTCCTTCCTTCTTGGAAAGTCTGAATGATAATTAATTTTTTTTAAATCAATCTTTATTTTTAAAATTTTAATTTATTGATAATTTTATATCATATATTAAAATAAATTTATATAATATAAAATAATAAATAAATTATATTAATAAAAAAAATAAATAAACATAATAAATATTTTTTTATTATTAATAAAATAAAATAATAATAGAAAAAAATGTATTATAATCATGCTTAATAGGTGAGAAGCTTCCTTAAACGAAAGCCGAAAAAGAGGGAAAAACGTCCCAGATTGGCGGGAAGCATGAAGGGAATGCAATGAAATGCAAAGCTGCAATAACGGTCCGCATTAATCGTTTTCCTTTTCAAACTAAAATTTTTCGGTTATTTTTCCTTTTTGGTATTTTGGTTTTGCGGTCAGAGGTTGTAAAGATGTATATGTTTGACATCTAATTGGATGATCAAATATAAATTTTAATGCTTGTACTGCCGAGGGCATACCCGGAAAAAAAAATTGACGGAGTCAACTTAATTCTAGCAATGTATGTTGTTCGGTTCGGACACGATGCAACTTCGGAATCAAGATTAATAATTAAGTGTTGTTCGGTTCGGACACGATACAACTTCGGAATCAAAATTAATAATTAAGTTTTGTCATAAATATTTTTAATAGCTAAAACGGACGATTCATACGATTCGGTCGGTTTTTTTTTTTTTTTCCAATAGAAGCCCAATAATCTATATATATAAAATATAATTGTTAATTTTTTAATTTTTTTTTTCAATAGGAGCCAAACAATCTATATATAAAATATAATTACTGATTTGAGGATGAAAAAACACTCTTGAAGTTAGTTTAATTAAAAAATAATATAAAATTTTAAAATTTTTCACAAGTTGATCGCACCTTTCTTCCTCTATCAAAAATAGGGAAGATGTATGGTTCTTTTAGAATCTTTTCGTAGAAGTATTTTTTGACAAGTATATACATCAACAAAAATTAAATTTATTTTTATTTTTAAAAAATATTTTAGTAATTAAAAATTAAAAAATTTAATTTTAAAAATAAAAATTTTTAATTTATAAAAATAACTTACAATTCATAATTTTTTTAATAAAAAATTATTATTTTTTAACAAAAAATTATTATTTTTTAACAAAAAATTATTACTTTCAATCATAAAAAATTAAAATACAGTACATAAATTTTAAATTTATTAATATTATAATTATTTATAATAAATTTTATTAATATTTAAATAATAAATTTATTTTATAAAAATAATTAAATAAAAAATATTAATAAATAATTTTTAATTTTAATTTTAATTTTAAGTACAATAATTAATATTTTATTTTAAACTTTTTTTTAGCTATTAAAAAAAAAAAAAATTTTCGCTCCACTCCCCCAAGGCTATATCCAAGTCACGACTTGTGAAAAGCTAATCTTTTTTAATTGGTCCGTTAAAATAATAATGATAAATAAATAAAAGCGATGAGTGGGGACAGTTTTGTGGGGTGAATCGTAAATCCACAAAGCGAACTTTGCTTTTGTTTTTTTATTTTTTTTAAATTTCTTTTCTTTTTTTCTTTTTCCTGACAAACCGGTGGAAGTATGACAGCTCCTCCACTAATTATTAGGAAAGGGAAAAGAAATTTTTCTTTCTTTTTCGTTTCTGCATAAAAAAGACACACCCTGTCACGACTCGTTCAAGAAAGTGGATCTTTTGATCGAGTTAACCCCTCAAATCATGAATATCAAAATGATTACTGTAAATTATTACATAAAAATGATTAAGTTTATAAATATAAATGTATACATTACAATATTAGAATTATTAATTACATATTTTAAATTTTCTTATTACAAAATTATAATTAATGATAAAACTAAAAATCTATAAATAATGATCACAATATAATACAAAATAAGTAAGTATTTATAACGAGTCAAACTTTTAAGTCAATAGATGAAGTTTAAGTTACAACACGTCACCCAATATTTGACATATTAAATGGGCGATATTATATTATATTTTTTATTTTAGTATTTAATATTATTGGGACTTTTTCTTTATGTAAGATATAAACCAAATCTGCCAAATAATTTGCTTGCCATAATGGATCTGAGGTGGCGGCCATAAGCGAGCGGTCACCATCACCAAAGTTTTATTAGGTCTGGCCTATTTTTGGACCAACAGTTATATTCCACCGTACTTTATTTCAGTCATTCACAATAACAAATGGTAATGGACCACGCAACGCTCTGAAAATGGATACGGTACACATGTTGGATCAGACCAGCTTCGACTAACAACTACATAAATTCCTTCCAAAAAAAGACACAAATTTGGATGACTACGTTAATGTAATTGAGAATTACTAATAATTGGGTGACTGCCGATTGGAGTACTCCCCTCTATTCAAGGAAGCCATCTCTCATTGTCTGTTTCAAGACAGGAACGGATGCGTGTGTTGGACATTTGGAATAAAAACAAAAGATGATGCCCCAACTCTAGGGCTTTGTTTCGATTTTTTTTGTCTTTTTTTTTTGGGGGGGGGGGGTTGTTGGGTTAGGCAGGAAAGGTGAGCTAGAACGGACAGTTGGTACAATGGCAGCAGCTTAGCCAGCTACATTATTTAATTGCCCACAATGTTTTGGTACGAGAAGTTTTATCTTCTGTTTTTCTTTCAAAAAAGGGAAAGAGGTAACCAATGCTAGTTGGGTTATGCTTTCATCAGTAAATGCCTACAATTGGTGAATGCTTAAGAATGACAATGGCGACATCAGTCATTAACTACAGGATAAGATTTAGAGTTCCGTTCCCATCCCATCCCTGCCACCCATCCTGTCCTAAAAAAAAAATTTAACTTTAAAGAAAAATAAAATAAAATACAGCTTTAATTCCCCAATGTAAAAGCACCGCAACCACCCAACCAGAGCTTTAATTCTCGAAATGATTTTTTTTCTTCACCTTTGGAATTGACAAGATTCTTGCTGCCATGAAAATCAAACACCATTACAACAAATTACCCCGAAATCCAATACCGTAGCCATGAATTGAAAACCCTAGAGCCATAACCCTACAAGCTCAAACAAGCTACTTTGTCCAACAAACCTCATACATCATTGTCATTGCCAAGTACCATGCATCACTGAAACCCAAACCAGCCACCAAGCAAAGAACTAATTTTTATGCACAGATAAGAAAGGGGAAAAAAAAAAAAAAATAGTCATCCAATGCGTGTTGTTTTGGTTATTGTGGGTATGTGACACAAGGAAAAAAAATTTAGGTTTTAACTAAAATTACGTTATCATCTTTATAAAATTATACATATATTTATAATTATATATAAAACAGTAAATAAACAACAGGACCAAAAATGGGGCGGGGACAGAGCGTGTACAAGAGTAGGGACTGCTAATCTTATTTCTTGCTTCGTCCCCATCCCCACACTCCCATTTGCAGTTAAATTCTTTTAATCCCACTCTCGTAATGGCGGAGTCGGATTGATCCACGGAAACGGAGATATTGCCGTCACCTCACACAAACCCTACTTTCATTATTGGTTGCTTTTTCTTGGCAATGGTTCCAAGAAGTCTTTATAGGATCATTTTAGGATTTTAGCAGAAGGAAAGCCACGGAATGATCAAAAAGTTTGGGTGGAATTCCAACACGATAGACAGATGGTTTCACCTCAATTCGTGATATTTTGAATTTTATTAAAAATCTCGTTATATAATAATACTTATTAAAAAATATATAGGCGAGAGAGTAATAAAATAATTTTTTTTATTTATAATTTAATTTATTTGTAATAATAAAAGTAGAGTGATTAATTTATTTTTTTTATTTGTGTTGTATTTATTTCAATAAATATTATCACCTAAATATTTTAATAAACAAAAAGTTTCCACCAATTGTCGAATGAAAGGCGAAAGGCGGAAAACACGGACTTTACGGGACAGAGAGTGAACCCATTTTACCAAGTGCTAGCCCCCGTCAGATTGAACTAACATGGATGTTGCGTGGTGGTGTATGCATAGATCATCACGAAACACAACGCTTTGTGATTCACGAATCAGGACAGAGATAAATAAATAAATAAATAATATATATTTATGTTGAAAAGAAAATTTGAGCACAGAGCATGGGCAAAATTAAATGTACATAAATAAGAGTTATTAAAATAGAATGAATTACAAAACCCACAAAATATTGAAATTATTCTGTTTAATATTTTTTTTAGTTCACATGTCATTAATTGTATCTAATTCTTATGTCTGTAAATTGTCATTCGTTTTCTAAGAGAGGATAATTCATATCGTTATAATTTTAATAATTTTTTTTATTCAGATTTTTTTAATTTTATGTATTTATTTGATCCAAGAATCTTTGACTAGAATCTCTCAGTAAACATTTTAATAATAAAAAAAATTAATTTTTACTTTAAAGATCTTAAATTTTAATTTAATATATATATATATATATATATAATTATTTATATTTTATAACTTATGATTCAATAAATTTTTTAATTACAAAAATTCTTCAACAAAGAAAGATTTTAAAACAATTAATTTTCACAATACAATACAATAGCAGGAAAAAAAAAAAGGTATGTAATTAATATTAATTAAATTTATGATTAAAACTTTCTTGTAATATCTGGGTAATGGTATAGAAAAATGAAAATCTTTACTTATCCATTTGGTTTGCGGGAGAGTTGTAAGGCAGTGGTTTTTCTCTATGGTAATCTCAGATTTGGCAGCTGTCAACCCCAAGATGCACGAAGATGGACTGAGGTTTTGCTTGGATTCCATCAGTTCCCATTAATTAAACACAGATTAAGACGTGGTGGAAGTCCTAGATCTCATAATGGTACTTTTATATAATATCTTCATGAATAGGACACGGAGAGGGAAATTATTGTTAGTTTAAACTAGAAATCACCATTTTTTTTTTCTGCACAATATGCTGCTCTTTGATAGACTTTCTTTTCTCAACATCCCAATTATTATTATTATTATTATTATTTATTTTTTTTTTTTTCATTTGGTATATGATTTATGACAATCATATATTATTGAAAGACAAAAATTTTAGAGAAATTGTCGATATCTTGAATAAGAAAATTTCATTTGGTGAGTGGCACATGCACACAATATTGTAGAGTTAGAATTGCTCAATAAAATTATTACGAGTCGACTCAGCAAGTACAATATAAGTAGAAATGAAAGTCCTTTGTGGACAATACAAGATTGAAGCCACTCCATTCTGCCCAAGCTTCCATCCGAGTCACAATTTGAGAAGAGAAAAGCTACTCTCTTTTAATTGGTCCGTTAAAATAAAAATAATAATAATAATAAAAGCTATGCGCGTGGACAGTTTTGTTGGGTGAATCGTAAACCCACAAAACGAAATATTCTTATTATTATTATTTTTATTTATTTTTGGGCAGGCCAGTGGAAATATGACTGCTTCTCCATTAATTACTAGAAAAGAAAAATAATTCTTTGTTTTTACGTTTCAGCATGAAAAAGACACTCTCGTACGACTCGTTCAAGAAATCGGTTCTTTTGTTCCTGTTAGCCACTCCAAAAATGAATATAAAAAATAATTATTATAAATTACCATATAGATAACAATTGGATCGACGGAGAATCGATAAAGACTTATATATATTATATTATTACATTTGTTCAGATATAATTATATTTAATAATAATATTTAAAATATATAAATAATGTTAACGACATAATATCAACTAATATTTGACATACGTATGCGATTCATATTTTATTTTTCATCGCAGTATTTAATATTATCCTGATGTTTTCAACGAGACTTTTCTGTATGCAAGACCTAGACCAAATTTACCAAATAATTTGGCTATTATAGTGGATCTGACGTGGAAGCCACATGCGTGCCGTCGCCAGCACCATGTGTCATTAGGTAGGCCTATTTAACCATTTTCATAATATATATATATATATATATATATCATTTACATATATATAAATAAATTTGAATATTATTTTTTTTGCACACTCAATATTTATAAATATATGATTTATTATGATATTTTTATCGTAAATCCCCAATAATTGGAGGCAATATTAATAAAGTAACTTGAATCTAGGTTAATGCCGAAAAAAAAAAAAACTAAAATATCATTAAATTGGTGGTTTTCAGTCATTTACAGTCACAAATGGTGGTGGACCACACAATGTTTAGTATATGTCATGTTCATACGCTCAGAAATGGACACCATACAAATGTTGGATCAGACCAGCTTGTAATAACAACTACATGAATCCCTTCAAAAAGGCAGCAAATTTCGATGACTGAGGATTGGGTGATTGCCGATTAGGCTATATTCCCTCTACTCAACGAATCCATCTCTCCTTGTCGGTCTCATGACAGGAACGGATGCGTGTGTTGGATATTTGGAACAAAAACGAACATGATGCCCCCAAGTCAAGGGCTTTCGATTATTTGGTCTTTAATTTTTTCCTGTTTTTGGGGTCGGGTGGAGTTTGTTGGGTTAGGCAGGAAAGGTGAGCTAGAACGTACAGTTGGTGCAAGGTCCACTTTGCAACCCCCAATGTTTTGGTTGAACAAAATTTTCGTCTTTTTCATTTTTCATTGAAAAGGGGAAAAGAGGTAATGGATTAGTGGGGTTCTGCCACCAACAGCTAGCACCTACAATTGGCGAACGCTATTTTAATTATTATTGGTTGTTTTTCTTGGCAACGGTGAGACACTAGCTTCCCAAAAATGTTTATGGGATCATTTGGGACTTCAGGCGAATAAGGAAAGCCGCGGAATGATCCAAAAATTGAGTGGAATTCCAACATGATAGACAGATGGTTTCACCTCAATTCACTTCTCAAAGTGCTGACCATTGTCAGATTTAACCAATATGCAACTTTTACGCGACTTACGATTCACGACAGACATTTTTGTTTGAAAAAAAAAAAAACAAAAGGTTGAGTACAAAGAATGGACACCATTAAATATACAGAAATAAAAGTTATTAAAATCAATTCTTATGTCTGTAAATTGTCATTCCTTTTCTTTAGGACGATAATCCAGATACCATGATAATTTTAATAATTGTTTTATTCAAATATCTTTAATTGTGCCTATATCTATTTGACCTAAAAATCTTTGACTAAGAAAAAATTTTAGAGCAATTAGTTCTTATATTAAATTTAATTCACAATAAAATAAAATAAAAGAAGAAAAAGCATGTAATTAATATTAATTAAATTTGTAATTAAGGCATTCTTGTTATATGTAAATGATGTGACTGTAAATTGGAAAACATTACTTACAGATGGAGGATAGAGGCTCTTTGTCAATTACAGTCAAGGATTTTTCATGATGAGTGTAAATGCACTGAGGTTTGAAACAATTGGGCTTGCTGGCCTCGCCTTGTTGTAGGGGTCCGTTATTGCCTGCTGCAGATAGTTTGGGCTTAAAGACATGGTCAACTGACTGCCAGAAGACCCATTTTTGGCCCACGAGATAGAGCGATTGACGGGGGGAGTAAGGTGGCTCGTTAGCATTACTTTCACGGGAAGTGGGGACATCGGAATTTGGTTGGGTTTCATGGTCTTCCCGCTCCAGTGAAACCTTGATCTCAACTTCGAACAAAATTTCGCCACTAGACAAAGAAATTATTCTAAGCACCCGGTGTAGACCGAATGGCAAAGATGCGTACTGTTTTTAGTAATTCTTGTCACTCTTCATCTTAATCCCCTCATAGTACTTTCAGTCCTAACCCCTCCCCCACAAATAAAAGGGTTCGGAAATCATTATCCATGAATTATTCTAAGGTCTAGATTTTTGAAAAAAATAAAATAAAATTCCCAAAGCCTTGCCGAGGCCTAATTCTTGAAAAAGTAAGCATTAAATTAAAAATTAATATTTATATTACAATAATTTTTAATTAAAATTTTTATAAAAAAATATTTTTTTTACATTATAAAATTTTGTAATTTAATAATTTTTTTCTCAAAATTATATAATATTTGTCTAAATTTAAATAATAAATTTAATAAAAAATTGTAAAATATTTTCAGCTATCAATATTAATATAAGAAGTAATTTTATAAAAAAAAATCTTTAAATTAAAAAAAATTATAACAATAAAAAATAATTTAAAATATATATATATTCAATTAAAAAAATTATTATAATATAAAAAATTAATTATTATTTAATCTAAAAAGTAAAATAGTCCTGATAAGTCTTTATAGGTCATCCATTTTCTTAACTTTTATTAGTCTCTAATTTTTTTTCTATTTGATTTTGCTCTATTGACTTCAAGTATCAGAATTTTAGACCTAAGTGTTGTAATTGTCTCTCCTTTACCTTGCAAAAAGGAGGTTACTTGGTGTTCATGTTACATTATTTCTAAAACAAGAATATTGTTGCAAAATTTTCAAAAACATAATGACAACCATAACCCCAAAAAAATATCTCACCAAAAAAAATTACTTTCTCAATTAATTAATAATAGATTAATGTTTGAAGAAATCTTTAATTTCATGTTAGTTTACAAATCTAGTATGACCTCAAAAAAATATAAACCCTATATAATTATTTTGTAACAAATCTAACACATTGTCAATTAATATTAATGGAATTCATTAGCATGTATATGTAATATGCCTACATGTAAAAAAAAACCATGTGATGTGCTACAAATCATTTAATTTAAAATTAATAAAAATAGAAATAGCTAAATAAAGATATATACAAAAATTAAAAAATTTCTTTCATATTTTGTTCTCTCTCTCTCCTCTTTTTGTCTCTCTCCTCCACCTCTTCTTTACCATATTTGGATCTCCAACAAGAATTACAAGAAAACTTTCTTGATCTTACTTGATCATGTTACTAAAATTTGCAAGGTAAATAAAGATTTAATAACTTTCAATAAAACAAACAAAGTCATTAAGTGGAAAAGTTTTCGTTTTGTTGATGAAATTGATTTAGACTTTCTTGATGCAAAAGGCCATATGATGATTGATAATGAGATGTTATGATTTAAAGATGTTGGAGTATTGAACCCATTATCTTCATTTTTAGCATTATCTTGGATCTTGATTTTTCCTTTTAGAGATGACAAATTTACTTTCAACTTAGAGACCAAAATCTCAAATATGTTGACTCATTTTTTCTTTCTCTTGCAATCTTGCTCTTGGTTTTGCACTTTTTTCTCATTGTCAAGATGTCCATCAAAATTATCTTATAAAGGTGAAATATCATACTCATCACTTTAAGGTTATGACAATATAAGCACAGACGTTATGCAAGATTTGTTGTAAAATAATTTCACAAGGGGTAAATTATTAATTTTAAGTTTGTGTTAAATTTGTAAAATAATAAAAAGTTAATGATTTTTAACATCTTCATAATTTGTGACAATCTAAAGAATTCCAAATTTATTATTTATTTTCCTCCATTTATTTAGTTAAAAAAGATATTCTCCTACCACAAGCCTCTAAGTTAGTAAACCCATAGGAGTGTTCTAGGTCAAAAGGATGATAAGAAGACAGAGAGGCATTAGAGGGAGACTAGAGACTAGAGATTAAAGTATGAAAAACAATTATAATATCTTGAAGAGTTAATGAAATTGCAATTCATTTCCACCCTCACTTGTTTTGCAAATATATAGTATGACAATATGTCCTTCTCCCTTTTTTATGGCAATTATTATTTATACAAACAAAAAGACTATATACACACATAAAACAAAGTAAAAAAAAAAAATTTAAGTGTATAAAACAAAATTTTTGCTTGTAAATAACATTTGCCTTGCAATTTAGATGAATTTTTTACTAATTATTACAAATGGATAACATATATGGCAACATATAATAAGTAAATAGAGTCATTGAATGAGTTTAAAATGTGGCTTATAATCTATAATTGTGTAATGTTATCACTTTCATTCAAAATTATGTTGGTAAACTAAGGCATGTAGGGAAAAGAGACATAAATTAATGTCTTAAGAGGCATGAACATATGTCAAGGAAAAGAACTAAGATTCAATGCTAGAAATGCACATGTTTAGGGCATTACATGAAAGGATACTTAAGAAATGATGCTCCTATGCCAATTACACCAATTAGTACAAATGTAAATCAAATTATTTATAAAACACATTATATTTAGCATTCTATTATCTAAGAAATACTTTGACAATAATATCTTTACATTATAAACCAAGAAGAGAGGAAGACTAAGGAAGAAAGTAACTTTAAATTAGCAAGCACAATCAAGTCAAACACAAATATGACAAGAACAAGTAAATTAAGTAAGAAATTTCCATTTAATTAAGATTAATAAAACTTTAACTTTCATGTTTAAGAAATTTTCATATGGAATCAATCCTGGTACAAGTTTATACATATAAAGCTAAAGGCATATTATATTACGTTGTCCTAATAAAGTTTAATGTCAAACAAGTTAAAATTGGTTCATTCATATGGACAATCATCTTTAAAATATGAAGAATTGGTAAAGATGAGATTATTATGTGAGTAAAAAGTATATGAATGAAAATGGTAGTCTTAAGAAGTTCAAGATAAGGGTTTTATAGGTAAAAGCCAATATAAAATCCTACTTTTTATATAATTTGTTGAAAGCTAGATATAAAATCTTAGTTAGACACTTAAGTGTGAGAAGTCGCATAAAGAACTTAAATTAAACACTTGGTAGCTAATGAATTAAGATTTATACAATAATGTTATAAGAAGAACAAATATAATGACATAACTCCTTAGAGAATAACTATAGTAACACATGTTTCATACCACACGTGCTTAATGACTAATAAGAAAAATAAAAGATTTAATTTCTACTTCTTGTTAATGCAAGTCAATTCATGTATAATATACCTTAAATAGTGTCTTATGTGACTTTTGACCATCTTTTAAGATTACAATTCAATAACTATTACTTTAGTGTATTAATTATAGTTGAGGAATATAAGAGTAAAAAGAAAATTATTATTATTTGTCATTTACTATATATATTCATTCTTATTCCAATTATATTTATTCAAGATAATTGAAACATAATAGTAGATATATGTAAAGAAAATAGAGTCTAACTTAATCTAGAAGGGATTAGGTAAATTGATATTAATATAACAAAATATGTCTAACGCATAGCAAGATACTGTATTTATTGTAAAATTTATGTATATTTTTCAAAGGGTTGTAGCAACTAGTATTGCTAACAAGTGTATAGGATGTACTCCTAAATATAAATGTGCTTACAAGTCACATAAACCATTTATCAATATGAATAGTCTATGAGAAATCAAATATTGAAACTTTTTTTTTGACAATAACTTGATTTATTCCAACTCATCTTGTGCAAGTGAAAATGTTGGTTTATACATCAAATTGACCCACTCATGATGGATTAACTCAGCCTAAGGAGATAAATATAAAAGGAGTTAGAGTTATAACTCCTTCTAGGATGATTGAGAGGAGTTGTCACTCTCCTCCCAAGCAGAGTGTATTAAAACTCTCCTTGTATCAAAAAAATATAAAGGTATGCATTTTGACAAGAAGCAAAGTGATGTTCTCTTCTCTAAGCCAAATAAATAAATAGAAATCTTCATTGATCATTAGTCTAAACCCTCTTGGGTGGTGAAAATTGGATGATACTTGCTTATACTATAGCATCATTCCCTTTATGAGAAATTAGTTTATACTACTTTTTGTTAACAAGCAATTCTTAGCTTAAAGCATAAAAGTTTAGTAAAAATAAGTCTCTTTATCCTTTTATATATATAATATCAAAATTAGTTACACTGCTAATTGGTGGGAAATTAAAGTACCTAATTGTTAAAACTAGATGTGGTTCTTGGATTGAATACAGAAGAAAAAAGCTGAGCAATCGTATAATTTCGCAGGGATGTCGACTCCGTGAGAACAGGTGTGAATGTTTCCTACATCGTTGCATGGAATAAAATAATTATTCACAACGGTCGTTTAATTTAACATTTAATATTCCACTGTACACAGAACCGATTTTTTTTTTTTTTCATGACAAATACGTTATGTACCAGATCGATGGAGGGAGCTCATGAATTAGAACGGCCATGGTAGACGATTAAACATTCCCAATCGCGTGATGTAACAGAACTTTTGAGCAGGATCAGGGGTGGAATATTGGAATATCCACACTAATTGGCGTAGAGCGAAGGGCATAATAGAACTTACAGCATATTCTCCTTTTCTTGTCCTTTTCTCCATTTCTCCACATTCTGTTCTTGTCGTGAAGCTTGTCGGTTACAAATAATAATGAGTTAAAAAAGAGGATCGATCAACTTCTATCGAGTCTAACTCACAGTGATCACTTATTAAAGACACGGTTGAAGAGTTGAAGAAATGTACTTGCATTGCTTACTTGACGTTCCGATTGAAGATTTCTGAAAATCCTGAAGTTTTCTTCATGGGTCTAAACTACAAAATTATATAGAACTTGAAACAAGGGAAAGTAGAAGAGATCTCTTAATCAATAGTTAAAATTCTTGTCTTCCTAACGTCAAGGAATGCCAAATAATAGTTGATATTATAAAAATTGAATGCTAAAATGAATATTGGTCTTGAAAATTGTAGTGAGGTAAAAATAGGCAAAAATGAATATAGATATCTGACAAATTATGAGTTCAATGCACCATGTTTAGTAGAAGGATTCTCCCCAGTAATAACTACTTAGTAAAATCATTGTCATCACACTCCACTGAAAGTCGATCCATTGAAGTAGCAAAGCATTTTCCTGCAGTTCTTGGCAAAGGGAGCAGCAGTAGTATCGTTATGTCTGCCGACCAAGAGATGATGAGTGTAATCTCTCAGAAATTACCACAAAATGTGAGAAAAATAAAACAGTAAGTATCTTGAGAAATGTGCGAAGCCAAAATCAAAACAGAATCCAGTTTTTATACCATTAGAGTTTTGCATGGAACTTCGCCATCATCATCAGAAACTCAATTAGTTATGATATTGGAGAAAACCCCAACAATGATGGATACGTTGGAAATTAATTCTATAATTAGTCAAATAGATAATTCCTATAGTAGCACGCATACATAGTATCTATCATCTTGTAGCTAATTTGACATTGAGATTACCCAACTGGTAGAAATCTTTGTCTGTGGGGTTGTTTTCACTGCCAAAATTGAACAAGAACTGGGGATTTTGCCAAAAAAAAAAAATATATATTTTCCTATTACTAGAGATTGTGGACACCAGTGTTGAGACATAAGGAGAACTAACTCGTTCAGCTGGATCCATAGTTATCAAACTCGGCCCAATTTGATCATTCCAATTTTGAACTGAGAAGATTGTGATGCAGACTTGAGATCGCTGTCTATGTCACCCGTCCGTGCCCTGTGTTAACATTTTCAAGATGAACTGTCTATATGACTTATGAATGAGTCCCATCAATCATAAAGATGAGTGTGTTGGGCACTCACGAGAACGTCTTAGCGTACCGATTGGAGGGTTGGTTGGGATTGAGACGGATCGACAGCTGGGAAATAATGATCACTCTGAAGAAATGAATTTTCAGTCATCCAATGAAATTTCTTTGCTTTGTTGCATGAAAATGGAAAACGATAGCATTGGTTCCATTTTTGCGTTTTCGGGGAAGTTTCTTAGGAAAAGGAGAGCCTACTTAATTCAGGATGGTGATTTGTATTACATTTTGGACCCAAGTGGAACAACTAGAATAAAATAAAAGAAAAAAAAAAGGCGAGTTTGTAAAAAATTAAAAGGGTGGGGACATTTGGGGTGTTAGGCAGGTAGGCCGGTAATGGCCAAGATTAAAGCAATCGGCTTGTCTGTTACTAAATCCATCAAGACAAATAAAAAAAAATTGGCTGCTACTAAAAAGGAAAGGTAACATATCAATAGGGATGGATCTAGGGAGGCCACGTGCCCCTGGACCCCTACCTGTTAATATATAGACACGTAATAAAGAATGTACTGTTACCCTTGAGGCTGGTAGAAAAAGCGAGAGATGCTAACAACTAGGAAAAAGATTCGTACAGGAGCAAATCATTCGGAGTTCCCTTCTGCAGTACAAGGTGCACCGGAGTTAACAGACAAAGCCACGCCAGCCAGGCAATAAATGTTTCATTTCCCCATAAAATATTCTATCTACCTACACTTCAAGGTTTTTAAATTCACTCTCACCGCCGTCGAGTATAAAAAAATTGAAATTTATCTTTTATATATTTTGTTAAATTTTAAATTATTAATAATTCTTTCATCTTATTTTAATAATATTTAAGTCATAATTTTTTATAAAAAATTAAATAAATATATTAATAAATAAATCTTAATATTAATTTTAAATGCCATAATTTATATACTTTTAAAACATAAAACATATGCATTCTAATAAAAAAAATTAAACCTCCAACAAATTATTATAATTAAAGGAACTTAATTAGAACTCATCTTAAACTTAAAAATAATTTAAATTTAAAATAATATAAAAATTTAAGGTCAATTTTAATTTGATTCAAGTGACTTAATTTTTTTTAAAATAATTAATTATAATATTTTTATTTGTAAAAAAAATTAAGAATTAATCTTTATATTTAAAAATTAAAATTATAATATTTAAATTATAAATTTTATATAAAAAAAAAGTATATTTTTACTATTTTCATAAATTTTATGAACATACATAAGTAAAAATAAAATAAATTTATAATTAAATATTTTCTTATATTTTTAAATAATTATTTTATATATATATCTATATATATATTAATTTATTTTTATATATTATTCAAATATATATTACAATTAATTTATATTTTCAAAAATTTTCATATATTTTTTTATTTTATATTATTATTAATTTATTTTATTTTATATAATTATTTATTTTTTTTTATTTTTTATATTTATATTAATTTAAAAAATTTTTAGATATATATATATATATATATATATATATATATATATATATATATATGTTATAAGTAAGATATATAAATATTTTATAAAAATTAATTTACTAAAATAATCAATAAATTATAACATATTTTTTATTTATTGTTACTAAAGTAACAATGATAATAGAAATGATACTCATAACAGCAATGATAACATAAAAGGTTGTGTAATTATCATTGGTTGATTATTTTGTGACTGTATTTGCTTTTCAGAGTAGAAAATCTAAGGTGGGATGCAAATCCATAAAAGTTTAATAATGACCGTTGGATTACATTTTGTCTTTTTACTTTTTGCAATCAATAATCCCGATTATATCTTTTTTATATATTTGGATACCTTTGACACTAGAACTTTGAGATCCAATATTCAAAATTTACTTTTTTTTTTATATTTAAGAATTTAATGTTTTGTTCAAACTTCCTCCATTTTTTTTTTCTTGAATACTGGCAACATTATTTATCAAATAAATTGACTAAATAAAATATGTGAATAACAAATTTATTTTTTACAAATATGATTTAAGTTATTAAATTGATCAAATTAATTTTACTTTTTTAAATATAACTCTAAAAATATTGTAAACAGTTAGAAACACTTTAGAATTTAAGAATCAAATTGAAAAAAAAAAAAAAAAATTTACTAATTATAATTCAAAATAATTAAATTAGAAACTGAAATCATTGTTTCTATTGATAAAAATAATAAAAAAAAAAAATACAGGATGAAATGAGAGAAACTCCATTTCATTTCTAAGTTTTTGTGAAGTGTAAATGAAGTTATATGCTTTTATCCTTTGTCATCTTGGTCCTACACATTTTCTTTCTATTTCTCTTATGCTAACTTTTAAACGAAAATTTCTCGAGCAAATCGTATTCGATCCAAATAAAATACTAAAAAGCGAATTGCTTTGTTTACGTCTGGTCTAGCTCAGTAATATACCAAAGACAAAGACTACAGCTCATTTTTTTAATAAGTTTTCAAAGCAAAAGCACTGTTCTTTTAACTCATCTTTTTAAGGCTTAACATTCTTTTATTTATTTATAAAAGGACTAAAAATTATAATTTTTTACTTTACATATAAACAAAATATTATAATAATACATTAGCAAGAAAATAATTTTGAGGAAACTTGAGATTGTTAACATATTGAAAATTATATTATATCTATTAAAAATTTACTCAAAATAATTTTATTTTTTAAGGTAAAACAACTATTTGATTGACAATTAGTAAACAATATGTGTTTTGTTCTTATCCATTTGGAAACTTGCTACAAAGGGATATGTGTTGTGATCTCATTCCTTTTTAATATATATATATATATATATATATATATAACTTTGTAATAATTGCAAACAAATCCTATATTCAATTTAGGCCTAAACCTTTGCACATTTTTTTCTAATGTAGTCTTATGTTTTTTTTACTTGTCAAAGCAATATTATATATTTAACTTCATTCTCATTTGAGCAGTTTTGGACGCTAGTTAATTAATGCGTTAAATCCCTCCAAGCTTCATTAAAATTCAGCCATTTTACTATAATTTCTCAATTAGCAATATTTTGTACTCCTTTACTTACCTGCCTAAATCACTCAGAGGTTTCGTTACTATTAAGCTTGCCGACAACGGCTAATCCCTCCACCCAGTCTCCCAATTCGTAACGTTTTTCACATTGGTTTTTTTTTTTTTTTTCTCCTAATAGATTAAATAGGAATTTAACGTGACAAAAAATTGTCAAAAAAAATATATTTAAGACGAGAAGAATTTAAATATATAGAACTATTTTTAGCCATAAAAAAGATGTGGGATTGCATTTCTAAAAATGGCAAAGGTTTAGGATCAAAATAAACAAAACAATTCGAGTGCTTAAAAATGGGCTCAATTAAAATAACGATAAAAATTGTAGGATCGAAGTGACTAAAAAACTTATAAGACTTCATATATATCAAAAAATTTTTAAGACTAAAAAATAAGAGTTGTCAATTGTCACACCTTTCTCTATCTTTAAGATTTTTTTTTTTTTTTAATAAAAAGATAAGGCCATACAATAAGTAATAAAAATTTTGATAAGGGGCAATTCCGTCATTGAGGAATGAAGCTGGTGGTTTCTTGCTGCAACAGCACCGAACGATTCTTGTCTTCCTCGTTACTGTTCTCTCCTCCCTCTCTCTCTCTCTCTCTCTCTCTATAAGTTCAACCAAACCAACAAGTGCAAAACAGGAACTGAAAATCCCAAAGAAAAAACAAAAAGGAGAACTCGGAAACAGAGGGATCTAGAGAGAGAGAGTTTCTCAGATTTAGAGAGAGAGAGATAGAGAAAATGAGGGAACCTATTGAAAACAATGGATCCTCGCCATTGCCACCTCCGCAAGCTTTGCTCGAGAGGCTCAAGGATTACGGTCAGGAGGATGTTTTTGCCCTCTGGGACGAGCTCTCCTTCGAGGAGCGCGACCTCCTCGTCAAGGACATTGAGGTTATTTCGCAGTCTCCCACGCACACATACACAGACTCTCTCTCTGTTTGTTTTCTTCCTCCGTGGCCAAACTGAGAGCCATGAATTTCAAGTTCACAATCTGATTTTTCATGTTATCAATCTTATCTGTAGGCGAAGCGACATCGTTTTTTCTAATTTCAATGGGTTTGATGTAGAATTTCAAGCTACATCCAATTCGCTTCTGAGTATATGAGATGTTTGTTTAATTGCAAATTCGAATTCGGTTTGATTTTTTTCTTTTTGCTTCTTTTGTTGCAGAGCTTAGATCTTTCAAGGATCGACCGGATAATTCGATGTTCGCTTGGATCTCAAGGTTCTCGCTATCTCTTTGGGCTGGTGGATGTAGGCTTGTAGTTTATCGAGAGATTTGAAACCTGTGCGATTTATTGATCGTGTTTATTACAGGCCTACCTGTGGCGGCGATTGAACCTGTGCCGGAGAGTAGCGTGTCCACGGTGGAGGAGAGAACGTTAGAAGAAAGAGAAAGGTGGTGGAAGATGGGATTGAAGGCTATCTCTGACGGGAAATTGGCTGTTTTGCTTCTATCTGGTGGACAGGTATTTGTTTTTGTTTTTTTTCTTTTTTTTTAAAGCAATCATCATTCTTTTTATAATTATCACGTTGGAACTTCCCACGCATGTATTAACTTTTTGATGGAATAATATGCTTCAACTTAAAAAGCATGACTATTGTAATAATGCTGGTTATATGCGTTAGCTGCTTGGGGAATCTCTCTCTCTCTCTCTCTTTCTAAATATAATTTTGGTATGATTCTGTTTTTTGGGAAATCTGATCTCAAATATCTCTTTGCTTAGTTATATAAAAGAAGGAAAAATTATTGTCTACTTTATTGACATATTATACAAATGATTAATTCCTCTCTGTCTCTCTCTCTCTCTCTCGCTTTCTCTCTCTGGTCGGTACAATGTTGATTTTCTGGATGCCTGCTTTCGACAACTTGCTGCTGGATGCCTTTATCTAATTAGTTGTTGACTCTAATGTGTGTTCTAAAAATATTAATTGCGTTCTAGAAAGATGCTTTATGGGCTGGGGCACATTTATTCACTAAAAGTTACGTCTTAACAATGCTCTCCCAACCTCAAGACAGCACACAGACGGACCCTGTTCTTATGTTCGTTTAAAGCCATATACAGTTCACTGCAGGGTGAGATTCGATTACCGGAGGGAGAAACTCACGTAAAGACTGCTTGATGTATGCGGGGAAATGTTGAACTAACAATTGTTTTGATATCACTGAGAGCAAAAAGAAGATAGAAAGGGAGGAGAGCATTTTGGGGATTTAGGCATATAACCTTAAGTTGCTCTAATGCATATGAGATATTTTAAATTATGTTTTGCATTTTGTTCATTGGTTCCTTGGCTAGGTATCGAATAAAATAAAAGAGTAGTTAAGGTTTTATTTCTGCAGTGCCTTTCTATTTGGGATGATCATAACAGATGGTTAATATTTTTAGCTAGTCATTTAGTTACAGTTTGTTTTGCTTCTGATATTTTGTTACCAGACACTCAAAAAAGATTCTTTGTTTAGAATCTATGCCTCAATTATTTTTTAGTAGATGAAATTGGTTAAAAGGACAGAATCTGTCCTTCCAGCCAAGGCCAATATCTTCTTCCAACGCTTTATACCTTGTAGCAACTCCAAAAGACTTTTGAGGACCTTGAATTTTTGCTTTTTGCTGATGATTATTCAATGTGTGATTACACGTAAATCAGGTGCCCTTGTTTGTTGTCACTCTTTATTTTATAGTTCTGGATACAAATTAGTTCAAAATAAGAACTTTATGATTGCTATGGGATGCATGGGTAACCATCTTGCTGGCTAGGGATTTTTATGTATGGTTTATAGATTTTCAAAACTTTTTGTTAGAAAAGTGGCTTTGTTGAAATTAAGTTTCTTGTTCAGAAGTATGGCATTGTGATTATAAGTGCATGTTATCTTTTATTTACCATGCAGCTGTATTGTTTATACATATTCAATAGTGCCTGTCTCCCTCTTGCATGTGGGGCTGATACTGAGATGTCTTTTCTTTCATTGAAATACATAGGGAACACGTCTTGGAAGTTCAGACCCAAAAGGATGTTTCAGTGAGTAATTTCATGTTCACTTGATTTGGAAAACCATTTATTGTGCTGGCAGTTCTTTTTTCTCCTGCAATATGTTTGATTTTGCTAAATTGCAAAGTTGCCTAACAATTGTAGGCATAGACACAAGATCCATCCTGAATGAACTTTTTGAGTTTGTTCACAATACTTAATTCGGTAATGAAATACAATATTTGCACTATCAAATAATTTCAATGTATGCATGGAAGGAGAAGGCTTAGCATTGCACATAATGAAGTTTGAGTGACTGGTGGCTCAAAATTGGATAATTGTAGGGCAACATTATTTCTGAAACATATCATATATTTTCTCTCACTGAGAAGCCTGGGCAAAGTTTTTCAAATGGTTAGCTATGAGCACGTTCTGTGGTTAATATAAATTGCAGATTTTTAGAATTCCTGGATTTTGCTTCTTACCTATGTAATAAGTTATAATTTAACTACATGCTTGGGATTGACCCTTTTGTAGTATGTGAAGAATCTTATGATTGTCTGCATGCTAGTTTAGATGCATCTGTTACTGGGATATCTGTTGCTTTCTATATGAAATAAGTGTAATTTGACCTGCAGTGGTTCTATATTGACTTCATGTAGTTTTCTTCAGATATTGGACTTCCATCTGGCAAGTCCCTTTTCCAGCTTCAAGCAGAGAGAATTTTGTGTGTCCAAAGGCTGGCTGCTCAGGCCTCTAGTGAAGGTAAGGTTAAATTTGCTAGGTCTTAATTTTTAGATAATGATATCCTAATTATGTTATCTATAGGTTCTGGTGGTTCAGGGCAAATACATTGGTACATAATGACCAGTCCATTTACTGATGAAGCCACACGCAAATTCTTTGAAAGTCATAAGTACTTTGGTCTTGAAGCAGACCAAGTAAGAAGCTTCAATTTTTTCTTTCTTTCAACTATTTTTAAAGATTTTTTCTTAATTTAAAAGATCATCTTTTGATGCAGGTGACGTTCTTCAAGCAAGGCACCCTACCTTGTGTCTCAAAAGATGGTAGATTTATCATGGAAACTCCATTCAGTGTACGTTATCTTTCTATGTGAGCTAAAAAAGTGTCATCTGTCCTTTTCCTAATGGTTGGTTCTTTTTTGAATCCCCATGGGTACTAAAAATTTTTAACCAAGGCAACTGTTTACAAAAGGATGCCAGGGAAAAGAAAAGGGTTCAGGAAATAGGAAAACTGAAGAGACATAAAAGAGGGTTATGTGGTGTGATGTTGGAATTTAGAAATATGATACCCAACCCTCTCATCCATTTATCCTAGCCATTCAACCTAGTTTTCATGATTTTCCCCTTAGATTGCAAAACACAGAGGCATTGTTTCAGCATGTGTGAGTCTTTTCTGCTGATGTTTATGGCTTCTCATTCTAAAGCTACTTTTGCTGTTGTTGTTTTTAACTGTGTCTTTTTTTTTTTTAAGTGTTTTCACAAAAACATTCATGCCTTCCTTTTCCACTAATTTGTTTTCCTAAACCAGGTAGCTAAGGCTCCAGATGGCAATGGAGGAGTCTACTCAGGTAATCCTTATAACATTTAGCCCAACTTTCCAATTACCCTTTTTGAACTCAAATTCCTCCTGTCCAAATGTTACATGGTTTCTTATGTGTTTGATATGTTTCCTAATTTCACTTCAGCACTAAAGTCTTCGAGATTGTTAGAAGACATGGCCATGAGAGGTATTAAATATGTGGATTGCTATGGAGTTGACAATGCCTTGGTGATTTTTTGCCTCCTTTTTGTCTTCTTCCTCTTCTGGTTCCCTCCATGTAATTTTTATGTTTCCAGAAATTTGCTTGATTAAAAATATAGTGATGGGGTTTTTGACAGCAGGTTCGTGTTGCTGATCCAACATTTGTTGGATATTTCATTGACAAAGGTGTAGCTGCTGCTGCAAAAGTTGTCCGTAAGGTACTCAATATTCCCATATGTTCTTAGTCATCTGAGAACTTTGTTATAAAGTTGTACAAAGGCTATGAATATTAAGTTTTGATGGCCAATGGTGGCTTGGAGAATGAAAGTGAATGAGTTGAAGTTGGAATCCTAGGTTCAGATAAATGCAAATGGATAATATTGCAAGTTACAGGAAGGCATAAAATCCGGAAATATTTAATGGTCAAATTGTTTTGCCAGGAATTTTTCTGTTTGAAATAAAAATAGTAACCATGAAATGTTGCTTCAGTATCCAGTCTTTCCTAAGGATCTCCCTACTTGTTGAATTTTGTGAGTGTGGGTCAGATACATGACATTTTGAAGATATAAGTTGGAAACTAAACTCACTGAGAGTCTGCATCTTAGTTCAAGTAGACAAAACATCTGTAGCTCCAAGTAATAAAGGTTCTGAGTTTTTATTCTAGACATAACCAGTTCTGCTTGAGGAAAAATCAATAATGTATCAGAGTTTTATGCTTCATTAATCTGTTATCCTTTTAGATTTGTAGGATTGGTACCTCTGAAAATGAATCCCATCTTAATTACTTTGAAATTGTTGATTGCAGGCTTACCCCCAAGAAAAGGTTGGTGTATTTGTAAGGCGAGGTAAAGGTGGACCTCTCACTGTTGTTGAATACAGTGAGTTGGATCAGTCACTGGCTTCAGCAATCAATCAGGGAACAGGACGTCTTCGTTTTTGTTGGAGTAATGTATAGTCTGCTTTGACTTGTTTCTTTTCATAATGAATACTAAAAAGGAGTCTGCTTGATTTCAGTTTTTTGCACTTTATTTTTGTTGGAATGATGTGTCTAACATTTGGTTCATCACTGCACTTTTATGCCACATAAAATGAGGACCCTATAATCAGGAAACTCGTGCGATTTCACTTGATGTATCAACTGTCAATTAGGCAGCATAGGTGATGACTCACTTAAGAAATTTTAAGAAGAACAAAATTATATTGAGTAGCTATGAGAACTCAGGTTGTTATTAAAACAGAGATTGCAGCAGTAAAAATTGTTCACAAGGTTAATTTAATGAACACATGCACAATCAAGCAGAGAGTATGGGAATGAAATTCCATGCTTGTAACATTGTCCTGTCCCAACCCCCCCTCTTCCTCACAATGTTATTTGTTTCTTTAACTTGCTTCTGTGTAGTATCTGATGTTGGAATCAGACCATATTTTGGTGAGCTATGTAATTTTAACGCTCTTCAAGAATTTGTTAAATTGTTAATGTTGGTGTGGTATTAGTAATCTAAATCATTGTCTTCCTGTGCTGTTGCCAACTTTCGGATTTCAGGTGTGTTTGCACATGTTTACTTTGGATTTTCTGAATCAAGTGGCAAACGGCCTTGAGAAAGACAGCATGTTAGTGACTCTCTTCCTCATGTGTATTGTGATTAAAATCGTTGCCAATCTGACATGGTTTTCTCATTTGGGTGTATCCATTGTCACACCTTATACTACATACCTGATGAATAAGTTTGACACTTGAATGCAATATCCTTCCTTTCTCATATACCCTCTTTCTTACTTAGGATTTTATATCCATTTGCATTGTGAGTGCAGCTACCATTTTGCAGAGAAAAAAATTCCATCAATTCATGGATTTACGATGGGACTAAAACTAGAGCAATTTGTATTTGATGCATTTCCATATGCTCCTTCAACTGCTCTTTTTGAGGTGACTATCATCACTTCTCCTTTTGACCCTGAATACTATTCTTTGTACTGGTACATAGCTTATCCAATTATTTGATTTGCAGGTACTACGTGAAGAAGAGTTTGCACCTGTCAAAAATGCAAATGGGTCAAACTATGACACCCCTGACAGTGCTCGACTGCTTGTGCTGAGGCTTCACACTCGCTGGGTAGTTGCTGCAGGGGGCTTCCTAACGCATTCAGTACCTTTGTATGCAACAGGTAATTTGAAGCTTTACTTTGTCTGCCTCCTTGCATGTCTGTAGGTGAAAAAGTTAAAAAACACGGTATATTTTATCATACTGCCATCTAATGCAGGTGTGGAGGTATCACCACTTTGCTCTTATGCTGGAGAAAATCTAGAAGCTATTTGTCGTGGAAGAACATTTCATGCGCCTTGTGAGATTACATTCTAGTCTTGTTTCTCTACCTAATCTTGATTTGTGTGGCTCCTTTCAAGTTGAATTGGAACGAGATCTGTATTTCACGTGTGTTGAGATAGATTAGCGAGCGAAATGTTGAGGTACCAGTTCAGGTCGGTACAATTTGGGCAATTATGCCAAGACTGGTGAATTTTTTATCAGTATATATTATCCAAAATATTGTAAAGCAATAAGGCCACATTGGTGTTGTTCGATTGTGCGCCATTGGCCTGTTTTTTTTTTTTTTTATCTCTTTCCTTTCCTTTTGAAGGTTGATTGCAAAGGTTAATGGAATTGCAACATTTTGTAATGGACCAAAAAGAAAATTTGAAACATGTAGTAAATCCTTCGTCTTGTGAAATTCTTGACCCAGCCGACGTGGGAGACTACTAGAATTAAAAGCTTAAAACAATTACGGCATCGCCTTAGGTGCTAGTGTTTTCACGACCCAAGTGAAGATCAAATTTCTTCGTGCATTGTCTACGAACCCTATTATTTGTGTTAACCCTCGCGTTATATTTTTAAGTAGCTATGGGAATTAGGAACCGGAGTTTATACGTGGGTCAGTTTGCTCCGTTTGATGCTAATGTGACACTTCTTTGTTATTGAGATAAGTTCATCAGTGGTCACTAAATATTTGATTTTGTAAGAGATGAATCAGAAATTTCCAATTTGTCTAAACAAGGTCAATATTATTTGCCAAAGTATCCAATCGCTACTTTGCTCATCAAATGCTAGTGTTTTTAGGTCGAATTAAAGGAACATAATAGATACAATGTAAATTTTAGTAGTGTTAAGAGTGTGGTGGGATAGAACAGTAGACTAGGGAGTAAAAGTTTTTGATTTTTTTTTTTTCTTTTTCAGTGTAACTAATTTTGTTATTTAGGTTTTATTATTTAAAAGAATGACATTTTTCATAAAATTAATGTTACATTGCTAAAATGAAGATGTGAGATTAGAGTATCGTGATTGCAAAATTGGTCGGGTGGTTGAAAGTAAATTCTATTGAAAATCCAATTGGGATACTATCGTAAGTGTTGAACAATGCAAAAAACTAATACCCGAATACCAGCGGAAATAAGATTAGAGGAACATGTGATAATTCTAAATAAATAAAAAAGAAAAGACCGTGTAAACACGAGGAAAGTAGATCAATTGTTCGGATAGAAAAAACATGGCAGAGAAGACTGCACTCATGTGATGTGGTGAAAATTGCAGCGCATCGATTCCCGACTCTTAACATCCCGTCCCCCCCCCCCCCCCCCAAAAACAGAAAAAAAAAAAATTAATTAAAAAAATTAAACAAAACAAAAAGTATCCGCTTCGATTCGAACCCGGGAACCCGAAAAGGGTTTTGCCAATCACATTGCATCGTCAAACAAAAACCCATCCTCCACACTGAGCCGTCGCCCTGCGTCTGCTGTTAGGGTTTTCGGCTGTCTTGCAAATCCAGGTACTGTCTCGCACTTACTACGCCTGTGCGCACGGACATCATCCATTCATCTGAATGTGAATGTGAGGGCAATTTTGTTAGCTAAGCCGAATCTGTGCATTCTTCTTTAAGATGTTCTCTCTCTCTCTCTCTCTCTCTCTCTCTCTGTTTTTGTGTTGTTTTTTTTTTTGGTTTAATGGGATGTTATTTTTAGTTTCATTTGCCTAATCAAACAACGTTAATTGACAAAAGGTTGTTCTTTTCATGTCCAAATTTATTATTTTTATTATTATTGTTATTATTATTATTATTATTATTTATTTATTTTTAATTAACGTCTGGTTGTTCTATCTTGTCGAGTGTTCAGGCCTTACTGTTTTTTCTTCGCGGAAAAGCTCAGAGACGGGGTCTCCTTTAGATGGGTTTATGAAATTGATGGCAGATAAACTGAGCTCGGGAAGTTGCAGATGAGGTTGCTACTTAAATTTAGGCATCATTTACCAAATGGATTTTCTTCAAATTCTGTATTTTGGCCGTTGGCGCCGCCGAACTTCACTAACATCAATGGAATGATAACTCGAGGCTACACACAACTGGCAAGGATAGAGAAGGAGGTGGAGCCAGAAGAAGATGAAATTGACCAGAGAAGGCTACCAGCTGATTATGATCCAGCTACTTTTGATCCCACAGAGCATCGTGGTCCTCCAACCGGGCGTGTTTTCAGGCTTGTTGATGAAATGGCAGGGCTCACAATGGCAGAATTGGTGGAATTGGGTCCTATTTTAATGAGGAAGATGAGAATGAAAGAACTGCCAACAGTTGGGGTTATGAAACCTGGCGCTGCTGGCTGCAATGGCAATGAATGCACCGACTGCAGCTGTCAAGGAAGAGAAGAAACCAGAGAAGACTATCTTTGAACTGAAACTGGAGTCATATGAAGCAGCTACAAAGATTAAGGTAATCAAGGAGGTTAGGAGTTTCACTGATTTGGGTCTTAAAGAAGCAAAGGACTTGGTGGAAAAGACTCCATCAATATTGAAGAAAGGAATGTCAAAGGAAGATGCCGAGCAAATAATTGAGAAGATGAAAGCTGTTGGGGCTAAAGTTGTCATGGAATGAACAAAAGCCACTAAACTGTTATTGAATGAATGCAGGCATTGTGAAAGGTATTTTACCCATTGAGATATATCTGTTTTGGGAATTTCTGAATCTACTTACTGTTTTATTAGTTGCTTCAGCCTTCTCAGATATTTGCTCATTTGAGTTTTTGTTCAGGATTTTTGCATGCTTTTTACTCTTGTATTCTGCTTATCTTTAGGCTAAGGAGGCCAACATTTTTATGAACAATGCTGGTATGATCTAGTAGTTTACTGGGAGGAAGGTCCCAAGTATTTGTGGCATTCATTGTCCTGTTATTTGAGTGGCTTCCTTTGTTGCTATGTGATTTGAAGAAAAACAATCGAGTTCAAGCCACCAGATTGCATGCTGATTTTACAATTGCTTTAAGCATTTTTGTTACACATATTGCTATGGAGATTTAGGAAATAAAATGCATTATTATTTTAGACCAAGTATCCTTGCCTTTCAAAAACAAATCTTTTTCCCTCCCCCCATCAGCACTGTCACGACAAACACTGGCAATAGTTTTGTGACTCAAACCTCAAAGTCCAGTGTTCACTGATAAGGATGTAATGTCACTGTTCAATATAATTTACTAAAGGTTCTAGTCTGGCGAATGCAAGGATTATATATATATATATAGTCTTTGAGGAATATATCAAGACATTTTAGTAAGCTAGCTAACTGACTCACTGCAGAACATAGTTATGCATGCAATTATTATATACCTGCGGGTTATTGATAAGTTGCAAATTAATTTTTCTAAATTATTATAGGTTTTGCCTTGTCTTAGTAGCTTTTGTGGTTTATGAGTTATATAACAAGGGATTCCGTGCAATTGTAGGTCCTTGAGTGTCATGGTGGAGGTAGCTTCTCGGAATTCATCTTGCAACCAATTTTCTAATCCAACTTCAAGGTTTTAAAATTCACACAGGATAGTTATCAGAAGGAAGACTCATAGGCAGTCAACTAGGGTGTGGCTATACATAAATAAATAAATAAATGAATTGATGTGTAATAGGTGATCTCTATTGCCTGCAAAAGCTTTATGTTATTGGATTTTAGTTGATATGATCTCATCTTTTGGTCTTATGCAAATGGGGCATTATCCATCGAAGAGAGGCTTATAATTGATAATTAAACATTAGAGAATACAAATGAAAAAAGCGTCCTTAAAAGAGGAGTTGCATAATTCTTCTCCAAATAAACAAAGATCAGAAACATGCAGCTACATAACCCCCCCCCCCCCCAAAAAAAAAAAAAAAATGAATATATATACATTGATGCAGGATTATAAAAATTGCACAAGATTTGTATTGTGAGATTTGAAAATGGGTGACAGCATTAACTTTGATTTGAAACACTTTTTGTTATTTGAACCAGTCACTTTTAGACCGCAATGTTGTAACCTCATCATGACAACAAAGCTCATTCTTCAATATTAATACAAGATTAAGTTAGCTGATTAAGAGATGGTTGGAGAAAACAAAAGGCGAAAAGAAAGAACTGACGATCTTATAAGCATCTTCTAACTCAAAATAATATGTTGGGTCTTGGGATACAATCTGCTATATTTGGTGGGACTAGGGCCCTAAATGGTACACTGTTATCCCAACTGTGATGGCAATGTTGCGGTAGCAGCCCTGACTCCTTATCATGATTCTGCGATGGTGACCTTAATTGTGATGGCATTAGCCGCAATCATTACAATTTACTGTATTCGCAAAGTGCCCACGACATCCCTACTGCCGGTATCCAGAACCTTGAGTGACTCAAATGAGAACGAGTGTTGAATAAGGGTGCATATGTGGTTCACGAGGAAGCGGCAAGTTGATCCATGCAGTCGCTGGCCTTGAGCCAATGTCGGCAGGTGGGGCAAGAAGAGTGAGACAGCAGCCACTTATCAATGCACAGAACATGGAACCGATGGTTGCATTTAGGCAAGACCCTTATTTTGTCACCCTCCGTGAAGTCTGCCAGGCAAATGGCACAGCCTGAAGCCCAGGAGGGTGACCCTTGATTCGCATATGTTGAAGTGGGCAAAGCGAGCATTTCTTTCTTCTTCAAGCCAGAGTTTACTCTACCAGAGACCGCCCGTTGGGCTGTCTCAGCAAGAGCTCGACGCATGCATTGGAATGCACAGCGTAAAGTAGAGTTAAGGCCTAAAGCACAAACCAAGGCGCATAGCATTGCAGCTCCAATGACCATGACATTGAAATCTAAGGCTGGTTTTTGGATTTCATGGCAAGGAGGGCCGCTTAATGTTGGAGTGGTGGATGGAGACGGTGAAATTTGAGCCATGGAGAGATGTACAACTGTGGGAAGTGGGAAAAGTATTGTAGGGAGATTATGAAGATATGGAAAGTTAGCAGCAGATACAGGAAGACACATGATAGATGATGGCACACAAAGCAAAAAAGGAACATGAGGCCTGCATAGGATGTACAGAGCAATGAGCATTCTCAGTGGAGGAGTGTTGTCCTAAATATATTGGTGAAACGATGACATGGGATATGCCTACTTGATAATCCATTGTCTGTCTTTCCCTTTTGTTTCCCAAAAAAAAAAAAAGAAAAAAACAGAGAGAGAGAAGTTGGGGGGGGGGGGGAGAGAGAGAGAGGGTAGGAGTTTCATATTTTCTGATTTTTCAAGGTCATCACATTTTGTTCGTTTATCTCAAAGAAAAGGAAGGGAGAAAAACCAAAAATACTTTTGTTCGAGAGCAGAAAAACCAAAATAAAAAGGAACAACCCATAACTAAGAGAATATTCCTTGCTTTACCATTACCAACTAAATTGATGCCACTTATCTAATGCCCGAAATTCTTGGATTTGGAAAGGTTAGAATTTGTTTGTTGAACTCGTGAACTTCAATTTAGTTACTTTTTAATTGTTCTTCTTGTAAGTTGTTATTGTTACTTTGTATAAGCTGCCTTTGGGTCCTTTCCCCTCTCGTTAGTAATTACAAATCTCTTTGCAATTTTTTTTTTCTTTTTTTTTAAGGCAGAATACTTCCCGTCAGACCCGTGCCCGTCATTTTGGGTCTTGAGAGTGGATGTCCAATTAGCAGCACTGTAAACAAAATTGTGGTTTTGCCACTTACCTGTGCCCTTTTGTTCTTCACCGCTAAAAGTTACAGTAAAAGTAGAGATCAGCAAGTATTAACTTCCATCCTTTGTGACGCAAAAGCCACCCAATCCATTATGGCCAATGGGTAACGTAGCACACCCTCTCTCCGTACATTGACGTATGCGCACTAGTTCTACTTTTGTCTTTGGGACAGTTTTGGTGTTGCAGAGCCGTCCCCACTTCTACACAAAAATGTTGATTCCGATCACTTTATGTTTTAGCACCGGGCAACCTATGAACTGAAGGTCCTACGAATGCATACCTTCCATTAAAAGCCTCGTACCTCAATAATTTATGAGGATTGATCTCTAGCCACCTAGGGAAGGAGGTCCCTAGTGTCAATCAACACATGTCTAGTGAAGAGAAAAACCTTCGCCCACTTGCGGAGGATGATGCGATAGGATTTGAGTTCGCTGAAAGTGAAGCAAAATCTTAAAAGTTTCCGTTGGCTGTGTGGATGCTTGTGTACAGTGCAAAGATTTTAAAAATTAAATTAGTTATTAAATTAAGAAATTAAGAAATTAATTAATTTAATTTATTAAATTAATAAAATTAATATTTAATATTAAATATATAAAAAAATTTTAATAATATAAATTTTATTTTTTTAAAAAGTAAAATATATACAAAAATATTTTTAAAATTTTTTAAACTAATTAAATTTAAAAAATTATAATTAATTTACTAATTTATAATCTAATTAGTTAATTTATTAGTTTCATTATTCATTTTTAAAACTAACGGTTTTTGGTGTGATTTGAACTAAATCATGGTTCAATTCTTGATTTTAGTAATCTAATTGACTAGTTTAGTGTAATTGTCAAAACCTTAGGACAAACAAAACATTTAATGTTTGGACATTTTTAAATGCCATTTAGCTTATATGAAAATAGAAAAAAAAAGACTATAATATTAAATTTAATTCAAATTTGTTACAAATTAGAAATTAATATTTAAATAAAATTTAAATAGTTGAATTTTATTAGATTAAAAATAGACGTTTTAATTATTTAATATATAAAAATTTAATTTCCAATTTATTGTGTGATTGCTAAGTAAGATTTTATATTTATATTATTTGTGTGTATAATTCTAAATTTTTGTATGACGTTTTTATCATATCAATAAAATAATAATATTTGTATAATTTTTTCATAGTAGTATTAGAACTATTATGTTTTAACAGTGGTATGAGAACTATTATATTTTAACACTAGTATCAGAGTTAATTCAATCCAAGAGTCATTATCAAAATTCAATCTAGAGCTAAAGAAAAGAGGAAGTTACCACTGATTGCTATCATGATCCACTAACCATCATTAGAGAATTCTTTAGAGTTAGTAAGTTCATATAATTAATAAAATAGTTATATCAAAATAAATATTTCATCTGAAGGAGAAGAAGCATAAAAGTGTCATCAGAAAAAACAATTTAATTTACAAGGGATAATAGTATATTAATCAAGAAAAGAATGGAGATTTGGATTTGAAGGAAAATTTAGAAGTTAAGTGATCTTGAGTTAGTGAAACCCATAAGTTTTGAATATAAGGGCTTATGGAATTAATAACTAAGGCTACCTTACAGTTAGGGATTTATTGAGTTGAAAGTTAAGGGTAGCTTAGTTTAATTTTTTCATATAAAATGGAAAACTTGAAGATGGAGTATTCATATAATAGTACTATACATATGTTACATATTATAAAGTGTCATGAAGAATGATGTCTTAGATCTTATTGTTCAAGGGGATATGTCACAAAAAATTAGTTAAGGCTAGTCAAGGAAATCATGAAAGAAACTCGTAATCATCCTATTGATATTGATGATGATAATTTGAGATTTGAAAAAGAAAAAAACTTAATGACTATGTTAACTTAGAGCAAATGTTGTAAATAATTGTAATAATAAATGAGGATTAAGAGGGAATGTTGAAATTAATATAGATTGGTCACAAATTAGAAAATAATATTAAAATAAAATTTAGATAGTTGAGTTTTATTAGATTAAGAATAAATGTTATAATTGTCTAATATATAAGAACTTAAATATTTTAGTTTATTGTGTGACTAGTAAGTAGGATTTCATATTTATGTTATTTATGTGTGTACTTCTAAATTCTTGTGTGACATTTTTATCATGTTAATAAAATTACAATATTTATATAATATTCTAATAGTAATATTAGAGCTATTACATGCTAACATATGAAAGTGGTAAAAATGGATAACAATTTATTTAGCTTCCTTATGGTTGTCTAAGCCATGTTAAAAAAGGATTATGACTTTACTTATAATGATAAATCAAATACAACAACCTTAGCTTTGGCACTAAGTACCTTATGGTGAAAAACTAAGAGCTTCTCCCATCAAAAGAGCTATTATTAAAATAAAATAAAGCTGAAGGCATCTAATCACAAATGGTGGAAGGGTAATGATAAATCATAGCATAGGGAAAGAAGAACTCAAAACTAATTTTTGTTTAGCAACTAAAGAGGGGAGGAGTATTGACACCATAAGCTCATTTTGGAGTTCGATCGATTGGGAATAGAAAAGGAAGATGTAAGAAGATGTTGAGGTTTAAAACTCTGGAGGGTTAAAATCACCAAGGGAATTTGAAAAATCAAGTTGTTAATTTCTTATGCTTGGGAGAGAATAATTTTTCAAATCACAATAACACTTTTGAGACAAAACTCAAATTCATTGAGTTAGTCATTGCCATTAAGGGAAAGATACTTTAAGTAGAAGAGTGGAGATTGAAGTTATGTTTGGTGATGCCTTTAACTTACATTGAGTTAAATAAAAGTATTTTTGAAAATAAAAAACTTTTTTGTTATACTTCTTAAACTTGTGTTTCATCACCTTACCTTATTCAAAATATAAGTTTTGGAAAAGTAACATTGATATGCTTTTGGTAAATCATAACAAAATGCAAAAAATCTAAAGCTCAAGTGGTCATTGCTCACTTCTGCTGATGTTAGCCTCCTTTAATTGAACCAATTGCTAGCCTTATCACACCTACTCTCCCTTTAGTTATAAGTGTTGTATCCCATCATTGGTATTTGCTGTTGTGAACACAATAATGAATATTGAGGAAAAAGAAAAGAGGGACCAAATAAAAAAAGAGTTAACAATTGGGTTAAAAAAAAAAAGAAAGAAGAAGAAAGCAAAATAATTTAATTTACAAATAATAACAGTGAAATAATAAAAAAAAAGAAAGAAAATTTTGGACTTAAAGAAAAATTTTTGGGGTTGAATTGAAATTTAAAATTATAAGTAGCTTAGTTGATATAAGTAATTCAGATAAAAACTTTGATATAAAAAGTGGTGAGTTAATGAAACATATAAAAGTTGTTTTAGGTTGTAAATCTTATAAGGTTTAGATATAAGTGTTTATGGAGTTAAGAGCTATGAAAAAATCAAAGTTAGAAACTTGTTAAATTTAGAGCCAGAAGTAACTTAGTTTAGTTTTTCCATGTGAGATGAAAACAAGGAGGTTGAATATTCAATTAATCATACTTTATAAATACAACATATTATGGAGAATTAAGCCTTAGACCTTATTATACAAGGTTGTATGTCACAAGTTCCTTGCAAATTCAAGGGTTAACTAAAAATCAGCTAAAGATAATTAAGAAAAATTGTTAAGGGATCTCTTAATAATAATGTTGATAATGATTTGAAAAATAATCTATTTATGTTTGAAGATAATGTCAAGTTGACATAAATGTTATGAATGATTATCTGACCAAATCAAGATTAAGAAAAGATGTTGAAGTTAATCCAAATTCATCACATGTTATAAATTAGTATTCAAGTAATAGTTAAATAGTTAAGTTTGCATGAATAAGAATTTTTAGTAAGTTAGTATTTGAGTAAAAGTTAGACTAATTGAATCTAATTTAATATTTGGGTATAGTTATACATTTTTTATCATATGAGGACTTCAATGTCTTAGAGTAAGTGTAGTTATGACCTTCTTAAATGGGTGCAAAATTGTTTTTGGTAATATTAATGCAACTATTTGATTTTTAAAAACAAAAACTTGAAATCAAAGTGCTATCAACTTCAATCTTTAACTTGGAATGCTTAAAACAATTCTAAGGGAAGGTTGATGACCTTTTGAAGAAGACTTAGTGTGGTCACAAAGTTCACAAATTTCTTGGCTTAAAAAAGGGATAAAAATACAAAATACTTTCATACCAAAGCAATAAAATGAATGACAAGAAATTTTGTGCATAAAATTCATGACAATGAGAGTTAACTTTTGATATCAGATATAAGTTATTGTCAATACCTTTATAGATCATTTCAAAAGCCTTTTACAACAATCTTTAAATGTATCCATCTCATAATGTTATACATGTAAGAGTGGCAAGCCAAATGAACTCCTTCTTAACATGGCCTTTTAAATGGGATGATATGTCTAAAGCCTTATAACAAATGCACCCAAGGCACTAGATTTGGATGGTATGCCCACCATTTTTTGTTAATTCTTTTAGCATATTTTAAGGGAAGAAGTCATATCAAAGGTGCTAGAAATTTTGAATTGTAAAGATTTTACTAGGTTAATCAACCACACATACACATGCCTTATTCCAAAGGTAACATCTTAAGCAATATGCTTTGACTTTTTTTCTCATAAGCTTGAGCAATTTTATTTTTAAAATTATTTCTATAGCCATTACAATGAAAGTAAAGCTAATATTATGTCAGTTGATCTTAGAAGCCTAGTCAACCTTCATACTAGGATATTTAGTAACTAAAAATGATTTAGTTGCCTTTAAGACCTTCCATGTTATGAAGCACATTTATTATTGGAAAAAAAGCTACATGACTTTCAAATTGAACATAAGTAAACCTTAGGACCATGTGGAATGAAATATTTTAAAAGGTATTATGTACAAGATGGGGTTTAATTCAAATTGGGCATAGTTGATCATATAATATGTGACTTTAATCTTTTATTTCATTTTGGTAAATTCATTTAAAGGGTTTTGTCAAGGTGACTTCTTTTCACCATATTTATATTTACTATATGTTTGAAAGTCTTTCATCTTTAATGCTAGTAGTGGTCAATTCAAGCTTTATTTATGGTGTTAAATTATGTAACAAAGCACTAGAAATCACACATATTTTTTGTTTCATCAATGACGGCTTGATGTTCATTAAAGAAATAGTTTTTGAGTGTTGTTAACTCCAACATATCCTTACCTAATGTCAGCAAGCTTTAAGATATAAAATTAATATAGAGAAATTGGAACATTCTTTTAGCTGTAATATTCATGATAATGTAAAGGATGCAATTCAAATCACTTGGGAATAATGATTGCACCTAAGGTTGACAATGAATATGTATTTCTCTAAAAAGTCAACTTTTAATCTAGTACTTAACAATTCGTGAAAAAAGATTAGTAGTTAGTAAGAAAAATAGTTGTGTTAAGCAAAAAAGAAAGTATGTATCAAAGTAATTGTTTAAGTAATTCCAACATATATTATGAGCAATTTCCTCTTGTGCAAAGAATTGTGCTCAGAGATTGCTTCATGTGGGAATGAATATTGTGAAAAGAATATAAAAATTTTATTTGGCTTGGAACTTAAATGTTCTTACATCTATGGTTGTATTAAAGCTTTATTATTTCAGGACTTATAAATTACATAATAAAAAAGCCCTTTTATATAAGGATATAGGATAATTTTTATATGAAAACAAATTACATATTTACTTTCTATATAATATTAATTAAGTTTTACTTCTACAACAATCTTTCACTTAGAGACTAATTATTAAATCAATAACAACTATAATGTAATTAAATTCCTCTTGTAATCTACAACCTTAGCATGACATCACCTTAACAATTAACCATAGAGGTCAATTGAAATTGTGTATAACCTTACCTTTTTAATAATTGTCTACTTTGTTGATTTGTTAGCAAAATTCTTTATATCACTATCTTTTCCCAAGTTAGTGTACCATCATTTAGTAAACTATGCTTAAAATGATACTTTAACTGAATGTGCTTCATTCTTCTATAGAATACAAGATTCTTAGCAAAATGTACTACACTCTAATAAGCACAAAAATGATTACTACTCTTTTGCAGTTTGTTTAGTTCTTTTAAGAAGTTCTTTAACGAAATAATTTCCTTTCTAGCTCTAATGATAATGACATATTCAGCATTAGTAGTTATTAAATCCATAATGTTTTGTAGTTGAGATATCCAACTCACAACAATGTAATCCAAAGTGTAAACATAACCTATTGTGTTCCTTCTACTACCAATGTTTCCATTAAGATCCACATGAATAAGGCCTTGCAAGTTCATACCATTCTTTCTAAAATAGAGTGTCACATCTATTCTTCTCTTCAAAAAGCAAAAAATCCACTTGATTAACCATGAATTTTTTTTATTGCTCTTATTGCTTGTGCTGTATTAGGTTTGGTACATACCATAGTATACTTAAGGCTACCAATCGTTGGATTAAAATAAGGACTTAAAACTTACGTTTTGGATTAAAATAATTTGGAGAGACATATTAAAGATTGAAAAAATGAAATTTCTAACATCCTTTTCGAATAAATTATAATACAATTATTCTAAAACTTGGTATATATTAATTAATGGTAACCATGTGTGAGTTAGATAATTTAATCATGTAGAAAATAATTAAATAAGTATCTTAACATTCTGGTTTACATCAATTTTGAATTTAATAGGTCACATATATATTTCAATTGATTGGTTATATTATGATCATGATGTAAACAACTTATTCTTTATGAAAGTTGTGAGATATTGATTTTATTTTAAGTTTATATGAATTTCATCACTGGAAAAAAAGTTTGAATTGAATAATTTATATTGAATATAATTTTAAAAACAAATAATATAATCCATGAGAATTCAAATATTTATGCAATAATTACAAAATTAATTATTATAAATATAAAAATAAATTACATAATAATATATTTTTAATTAAAAATAAAAAATTTTAATTTTTTATTTAAATCAATGAAAAATTTAAGTCAGTTTAGACTTATTTAAGTTATTTTAAACTCCAATTATTTGAATTTTGAGTTATTTAGATTTAAGTTAATTGAATTTCAAATTTTTCAGATTTTGGATTAATTAGATTTTAAATTGACTAAATTTCAAGTTATTTAAATTTTAAGTTTCTTAAATTATGGGTTATTACCTTTTTCCATCAAAGTGGGTTAAATCAATTTTAATTTCAGACGATATAAGTTAAATTACTCATAATAAAAGAATTTTTACGGGCTATATATAGAAGTAGGTCACAATACAAGGAGGTAACTTTTAGGATCTCATCCATTTTTACTTTTTTTATTCCAGCAGAGAGACTCGTTTTGTTAATGAAGTATGCTCGTAATAAGAAAATTGTGCATGACTAGTCTTTAAAATTGAAGAATAAAAATATCAAATTTCAGATTACGAGCCAGCAACAGAGCGAAAGAGAACGTGTAGTCCATCCATTTGTGACTTTGATAATATGATCTCTTTAAAAAGTCATCAATTCTCATCAACAACAGCCAAATTGAAGAACTTGTTCTAGGGGCGATTCTAGTTCCATTCATTTCCAGTTCCTGTTTTAAAAATTGACCCAATAGAAATCAAATTGTGGTTATTTCTTTTTTAAATTTTTTGTTCTGATTCTAATTTTGGGGCAATATTAGTTCTTATCTTGATTCTTAATATATTTTGTTTTTTATTTTGAAATAGTAAAATTTTAAAAAATATATAACATTATATAATCACAAATTAATCAAGACATTATTAATTAATATTATTAATAATTTACAATCAAATATATTAATATAAAAATAAATTTTAAATAAAAATATTAAATTTAATTTTTACTTGATTAAGGTATTATCTTTTTATGCTAGTTTTTTTGGCTCAAGTCCCACATTGAGACTTTTGAGGGTGAAGGCCAAAATCCTACATCGAGAATAAGAGTATGAGTTTTGTTAACTAGACACTTAAGTCTCTTTTGTATTCTCTACTTTAGTAATATTTGCCCCCACTTTTGCTTGTAGATGTGGGTCATATTGACCAAACCACGTAAAATCTGTTGTCTCCTGTTGTCAGTTATTTTTCTTACTTTTGTTATTGTCTTTAAAGGCTACAACCCAAAGCCTATTCCCCAACAAATTGATATCAGAGCCTTGGTTTTTGGTTTGATTTTGGTTCTTTGGTTTGGTTTCTTTGAGTTCTTCGGGAAAATAACCATTATGACAATAACTAAATATTATTCTGAGAAGTTTGACCAAAGTGTCAACTTTGGTATGTGGCAGCTAAAAATGGAGGCCATACTGGTTCAAGATGGCGTTGACATAGCACTGCTAGGGAGGTAGAAAAAGCTAGAGAAGATATCAGGAGTTTGCTGGTCTTGACAAAAGGGCCAGATCAGGTATCATTTTAAATCTTTCTGAAGAGGTTTTAAGAGAAATAGCTACTGAGATTACTGCTAAAAATTTGTGGGAGAAATTAAAGTCTTTATATATGAAGAATACAGTGGAGAATAGACTTTATTTAAAGTAAAGTTTGTATATACTTCGCATACCTGAAGGATCATCTATATTGTCACATTTGGATAAATTTGATTCTTTGCTTTTGGATTTGAGTAATATAGATGTTCATATTGAGGATAAGAATCAAGCCTTGTTATTATTGTGTTTTCTTCCCTATTTGTTTAAGCATTTCAAAGAAACAATACTTTATGGTAAAAAAAATTATTTCTTATAGAGAATTAAGTCCATTTTAAAGTCGAAATAACAGATCGACAGGGATATAACTGGGAAGAATAGTAGTAACTATCAAGTTGATAGTTTAGTGGTTCAAGGTAGATCAGATAAAAGGGATGCAGATAGTCAGAGATCTAGTAGATCTAAATCCAAATATAGAAATTTGGTGTGTAATTATTGTAAAAGGAAAGGGTATATCAAAGTTAATTGTTTGAAGCACAAAGGTAATGAGTCAATTCAAGCTAGTGTTGCAGAAAATAAGAGTGATGAATTATCTTCTTTGCTAATGATAAATCAAGGTCTGCTCATGAATGAATTTTAGTTCTAGTTGCATGTACCATATGTGTCCCAATAGGGATTGGTTTTCCACCTATAAATCTGCTCAAGGTAGAGTTGTCATGATGGCGTTGTAAAATTACTGGGATTGATACGGTTAGAATCAAGACTCATGATGGTGTTGTAAGAACACTTACTCGAGTCAGATATGTTCCAGAATTGAAGAAGAATCTCATCTCTTTGGGAACACTTGAGGCTCTTGACTACAGGTACATCAGTGAAGGTGGAGTTCTGAAAGTCAGTAAAGGTGCTCTCATTTTCATGAAAACTTGTAGATTAGGAAATTTGTATATTCTATAGGGAACTACAGTTATGGGTACTACTGTAATCCCTACAGAGACAATTGCTAAGAGGAAGGTTTTGATTCAGAAATTTAGTACTAGAAACAATCCTACAGATATGCTTACAAGGTCTCTTTAGTTGTTAAGTTCAAGTAGTGCTTGGACTTAATTGGCATGCTATGATGCTTTAGGAGCTTATGAAGAAGGTGGAGTATTGTTACTATGGCTGCATGTGAAACTTGAGCCAATATGGAGATTTGTTAGTTTTTTGGCTTAAGTCCCACATCGGGACTTTTGAGGGTGAAGGCCAAAATCCCACACCTGGGAATAAGAGTATGGTTGGCTACCTTTATTCCTTATAAATAGGAGTCATGTAATGAGTTATATATAGAAGAGAAAAAGGGAAAATTAAGGGAGTTAAAACTCCATATTCATGAGCCTATAGTTCCAATATCTAAGTTTTGTTAACTAGGCTCTTAAGTCTCTTTTGTATTCTCCATTTTAGTAATATTTGCTCATACTTTTGCTTATAGATGTAGGTCATATCGACTGAACCACATAAAATTTGTTATCTCCTGTTTTTAGTTATTTTTCTTACTTTTATTATTATCTTCAAGGGTTACAACTTAAAACTCATTCCCCAACATCTTAAAATATAGAGAAATCAACGCATGCCTAATTGTTTCATATCAATTAATGAACCTCGTAACTTGCTTAAAATGTCACTTGTAATCCTCGAGGACACCTGATAATCTGGCCATTGTCTTAAATTTTTTTATTTTCTAATTTCTACTAGCCTCGATTTTTTCAAAGGAGGAGTTGTGGCTTTCAAGTTAGTTCTTCTTCTTCTTCTTTTTGTTTTTTTTTTTTTTTTGGTCTTTTGCTCCTCTAATTATTCACTATTATCTCCTGCAATTTTTTTGGCAGTATACTTCCGGTTAGACCCATGCCTGTCTTTTCCATTAAATTGACGCCCTTAAAAAAAAAAAACACAAATACTTTAAAATAAACTGTATCTATGTTAAATGTACATATTAATACTATAATCATTTGGCATACTAAATGTGTCAAAAAAAACTAAAGATAAAAAGATTTTAAATATGTATATAAAACACTTTAATATATTAGTCAAATTTTTTTAATATATTTGTTAAACACTTTTAATTAATGTGTAATATATATGATTAAATCAATAATTATTCTTTCATGTTATGATAATTTTTGATTGAAAAATATTTTAAATTTTTTAAATTATTTCTTACAATAAAATTTTTTGATTTATTATTTTTTTAAAATTATTTCCCATATTAAAACTGCTAATCACAAATACTTTTCACACTCATTCTTTTATTAAATTTGCTACATCACCTCTAGTTGGATATCATAAAAAGTTCAAAATATTGATTGACATGACACATTATTAAGTAACATTAATGTAATTTTTTTAAAAAAAAATATGTTTTAATTGTTAAATTTATTTTTGAAAAAAAATTTTGTTTATCAATAATATTTAAAATATTTTTTTAAAAAAAATTTTTTAACTATAAAAAATAACATTTCTTCTTTTATTTTTTAATTAATTTTTACAAAAAATTTTAAAATTCCAACTAAATACTTGACTAAAAGTCACATGGTGGATTTAATAAAAAAATATGGAATATTTTTAACTAATAGTGTCAAGCAATTCTACAAACAAAAATAAAGAAAAATTCTTAAATTAAAAATTTTTATAACATGAGAAGTAATTTTAAATAAAAAAGAAAGATTATTAGATTAAAAATTATTATAATGTGAAAAAGTAATTCTTAATTTAATTCTTATTTTAAAAAACTCAAATTATTTCTTACAAGGAAAACTCATAATGGAGAAATTATGTCTATATTCAAAAAGGACCAAGTTGAAGTCTTCAAAATTGATATTCAGATCATTCTTTTGAGATGGATGGAACAACATCAAATTTGATAAAAATTATGCTGGAAAAATTTTTAGCCTATGCAATTTCAAAGACTTCCAAATTTGGATAGCCTTTTTAATAGAAATTTGTATTTCTTTCGAGAAAAGAAGACTTTGATACTAAATTCTGATACTTTTAAAAGCTTTTCAAAGGTATTTACTAGAAAAAATAAGAATGAAAATATTTTTGAAGTTTAAGTAATAATTTTGAATATTTTTGAGATACTGGAGAATCAAAACTATTAATAAAAATAATTAGTTAAGAGTACCAAAATTGAAAATGATTCTTAATAAAATTTAGGACAACTAAACTAACATTTTGAACAACATTCAAATCATCTTCTAATAGCTAAAAGTTTCTTCTATCACGCTTTCTTTTAACACGCTATAAATGTCTTTATACAGTAACCAAGAAAAAAAAAGAGCAATATATAAGAGCAAAAAAATCAAAGCAAAGTAGAAGCTCTCAATCTCTTTTCAATTTTTCAAGTTATGTAATTAGAAAGAAAGAAAAAAAGTGTGTTTGTTTTTGTAAGAGCAAGTGTTACTTAAATTAAATAAAAGAATAACTTAAGGTTCTATATGTGTAAAACTAAAGCTAATGGATAAAGGAAAGTATGAGATTTTAAGTGTGTAAAACTAGAACTTGTATTATGACAAAAGTCAAGGATAAAAAAATGTATTGTGAGAAAGGTTGAAGGCCTTTTGTGTTGTTGTTCTCCTTTCGATTAAGGAGTTTAATAATTGAATTGATAAATTCTTAAGGAGGATTCATTAAGGAGAAGATGTAGGATAAAGCGATCTGAATCTCTATGAATCATTGTGTATTGTTACTCTCTCTCTCTCTCTCTCTCTCTCTCTCTCTCTCTCTCTTTTGTTTATTGCTTTGTACAATCACACACAACAACAAGTTATATTGTGTTTACTTACTTATTCTTCTTGCCTATGTTATACATACATTTGTTGTTAATATATGCATTACACTCATCATTTTTATTGTAATTGTTTTAATTATTCATGCTACACAATTTCTATAATTATTCATCCTTTGTCAATCCAATTCACCCTTCTCTTAGGTATCTTTAAGACCAATAGAGTATGAGGAATTGTTGGTTTTGGTGGAGTAGCAAGGGATGATGTTGGAGGTTACATGGATATGTAAGAACCACTGGTGTATTCATTGTTAAAAGTACAAAGTTCCATGTTGCATATTATTGTCTCTTAATTGCATGGGTTGGGAGGTATAAGTAGGTAATTATAAAACTAGATTCAAGAAATTTGAATCTGATCAATAAAGAGAGTTTTTTTAGTTCAATATGTTGTTATAAAGAAATTTTGATTGACTTATATGCCCTATGTTGAGAGATGGAAATAATTGTGTAGATTAAATGATAGATTTGGATGCAAAAGATGATAGGAAGCCAGTTGCAAGTGCATTGTTACAATTTAATAAGACTACTCTTATCAATTAATATTTTAAAACTCTAGTATATTGCATAATTATATCCACATTATATTAATGTTCTAATTTTCTAAGTGTTTATGTGTCCTTGTATTAATTTTTAGAAAATTAAAAAAAATAAAAAAAATAAGATTTAACAAATTTAATTAATTTAATCAAAATTTAAAATAATAAAATTGATATTTAATAATAAATATATATTTATAAAATAATTAAAAAATAATTACATATGATATATTTTTACTAAAAATAAATTTTAAGGATTAAATTTAAAATTTTTTAATTAAAAAATTATAAAAAAATTTATTTGTATATTATTTTTTTAATGATTAAATTAAAAATTTAGATAAAATTTATCATTTATTTATAAATTTAAATTAAATTTAAAATTTAATTATAATTTAAATAAACTTTTGAAATTAAATTATAATTTTTAATATTTAAAATAAAAATTAACTACAAATCTAACAGAATTTTCTGATTTTTAGCTAATTTTGACTAATTTTTTCAAATTCATCTTAGTGTTGACCGATTTAATTTTTATCCATTTTTAAGACTCAATGACTTCACCAATTTATGATTGAACCAATCTAATCACCCGGTGTAATTCGATTTTAAGAACTCTGCTTAATATGTGTTTCGTGTTACGTCACTATTCGCGTATCATAGCCCACAAAAATACGCCGATTAACCTTTAAACTGAGGGTCATAGGCCCACAGATATCCGAGTATGTCACGAACAAGTAGCTAGGCATTCTCGGATTTATCTTTGGCCTGACATAATGGCTTCTTTCTAATTTTTGTACCCTTTTTTTTTTTTACACCCAAAATAAAAAAAATTATATAATAAAAATATTAATCATTATTTTTATATTTGTAAATATAAATCAAAATTATTGTTAATATTTTAATTCAAATTTTTCATTAAAAAATCTATCATTTAAATATTGATGACTCTTAATAAGTTTTCTTTTTTTTCATAAAAATTATCAGTATACACATTTATAAACTTTTATTTATTTATAAAATACCGCAACCTTAGAAGTATAAATTTAAACCAATAAAAAATATATTTTAATTATCGTCCAACTGCTGCACCAAGTAACTCAATTTCTTCGGACATTGAAACAGAAGTGGACTTTTTTTTTTTTTTTTTCTTGAGTAAAGATATGTTTCTGCAATTTTTTTGCTTTTCGTTTGTTCCAATCCGCAACCAGCACGACCAAAAAAGTTTTATCTCATCACTAACGCGTGTTTCATGCCATCTGAAGGCCTAACGAGCCATCAGCACAATTAGATTCATGCCCGCATGTTTCGCTCATTTTCATCAACACCAACCTGTATAGTTGTCGAAATCCCCACAACTACAAGAAATAATGCCTTATTATTATTATTATTGTCGGAAACCCATTTTTTTCAATTTTCACAGCTAATATAAACACATAATTTCTTTTCTCTCTTTAGAAAATGGATTCCATGAGTCAATAATCAAACACTACATTCTTGACAAAGAATTGAATAGAAAAAGATGGACATCGAAGGTTTTTCATCCACAAAGAGTGACAACACAGAGCAAGTTGAAGAAAAACAATGACTACTTGCTTTATTTATTTGCATTCATTTCGATATGTAGAAAATGTCTACACAACGACATTGCTCTCTTCGACAGTATTATCCTGATCAACGATCACAGAAACCACCGCCGTAACCGTTTTGTCGCTTTCCACAACCACAGTATTGTTGACCACATTCGTAACTGCGTGAACCGGGAACCCTGAAACAGACGTCCCTTGTATGTAAAAAGAATACTGAAAATGACCAATTCGATTGGGAAATACCAATACAGATGAAAAATCGGCCACCCATTTTCTTCCACTTCCGACCACCTTCAATTTCCCCACGGTGGCTTTCAAGTTCATGCCGATTGCATCGTTGTGGTCAATCACCACTTGATCAATGTCAGTAAATGTGCCTTCTAATTGTACTACTGGCGTCGAACTCTTGGAGTCCCCGGTAAACATATTGTCCACAAAATTTACCCCAGAAATTTTGCCGTTAATTGCTCTCAACACTATATTGCCACCTCCCAGGAATAACCCGTTGGTAACATGAACCTGAACGGGGTCTTCCAGGACAATAGCATTAAAATCCAAGTAACAATTATCTATCCTAGTCAACGCAGCGTTCAGTTTTACCAGAATTCCTGTGCCACCCCAATACGTTGCCTTGTTGTAACAGTGTACTCCGGTGAGAATGTTAGCCTGACCCCTCAATAAGACGCCGACAGCAGCCGAGAAAATCACAACGTCTGTGATTGCATTGTCGTTGCTAGCAAGATCAATGGCAGTCCCCGTGTAATTTTTCTCACCTGGGTCGTTACCAACCGTGGAATGCTGACCCAGGAAGCAGCTTGATATGAAGGTCTCGTGGCCTTTCTGGACCAAAATTCCTTCTGTTGTGAAGTGTAGAAAGAAGCAATTAGTGATGCGGATTCTGGCCGAGTCGATTATGAGAATCCCTCCACCTTGGTATCCCGAATCGAAGACAACGTCTCTGAAGGTAATGTCTTCATAGTAGATGGCATCGCTTCGGTCCTTTTTTGTAATCGCTTCGGTCTTGGCATGGAGCTGTTGGGAATTCGGCGGCCATACTTCAATAAGATGTCGATCTCCAGGGAATGTGGCCGAGGCTCGCAAAGTTCCTTCCTTTATCTAATAGAATAAAGATTAATTGTCAACAAGCACCATTTTGTTTCATGAGTGTTATAAACCTTTTTCACAGGGAGATTAACGCCCAAGGGGGCCTTTAAAAAAGCACACATTAAAAAAATAAAAAGAAAAAAGTAACTAAAAATTCTCAGGAATTTGCAACAAATTTGTCAAAAAATAACTAAGAAGCTGGGAAACTCAACGTTCCGATTTTCATTTATTATTATTTTTTTTTAATGACAAGAAATCCCTCTTTGTCAAACTATGAGTTACTTGCCCATTTTCAACGCGGTGGTTCCTACTTACTTCATGAAATGCACAACATGAATTACGAAAAAATTGCGACTTTTTAAATAAAGATGTGATAGTTTCTAGCCAAATGCATGTGAAATGAGACTGGCCAGAACAAAGAGAAAATTAAATTCCGTGCTCTGGATGAAAATCAGCTGGACAGATTCACTTGCGTAAAGTACGGGTGGCATGGCCTGTTTGAAAAGGGAGTCACGACAAGAACACGATGCGACGGAAGGTGGGATTAGCTTTTTTTGTACTTTTTTTTCCCCGTGAAATAGTGGGTTGGGTAAAGGGTGAAAAATACATATACATATACCTTTTTATTACTGCGTGGGGCCCAACCGTCGAGGACGTGTTTTTCCTTTCTCAGAACAGCGTTGAAAGAACGGTAATAGCCCGCATTTATTTCTCATTAAAATTTGCGACCTAATCCAACTGCATGGGGTGGGGAAGAAATCTGCTGGCACCAGGCTCAAGATTTTTGGAGGGAATGTGGAAGTGAATAATGATAATAACAATGGGAGCTGGAAGCATTAATTAATTAAATTAATAGTGAATTAAATTCATGGGCCGAAAAGTAGATAGAGCACTAGCTTGTGGCTCAGGAAGAAGCACCAGAAGCAGAGAGGGCAGACCACGGTGCAGAGGAATTAGAAAGAAGTTAAAATGTGTAGAAAAAGAGTTTGGGACTAACCAGGACATTGCCTCCACCAGAAGCAGGAAACCTGATGGGTTTGCCGATCTTGTAGTTTCCACCTTGGAAATCTATCACAACCCCGCCAAGGTCATTCACTCCAGGGAGCAACTCATCCCCCTTTTGCACTTGAAACGCATCATTCAAGGCGTTCAGTACGGCGTCGCTACTCTCTTGTTTCCCAGTCGGGTCTGCTCCGTACCCAATGGGGTAGAACACTCTCCCATTCTTCAGAAGACACACATTTTCAAGAGAAAACCAAAATTAACTTGATTTTAATCGATCAAGCCCCCACAAAAATACATAATGCGGGTGTATAGTCTATAAAATATGTGTGTGTGCGCGCGTGTAAATGTAATTGGATTGTGAAATGACAAACCTGCTTGCTTTCTGGAAGTTGGGCTGTCGGAGTTGGAAAAGGTGGCTGAATGGGACTGGAGGCTTCTATCTCTCGAAGCTTTGCTTGGAACTCCATCAGCTTTTGTTGTCGGAAGGAATAACCTGTTTCTTCTTGCAGGCAAAACAACAAAAGGAGTGACATTGCCCATAGGCTTTTCTTGAATTCTAGCTGCAGCATGTTTTACTAGTGGAGATATTGAGAGAGAGAGAGAGAGAGAGAGAGCCGTAGTGAAGAAAGTAGCTTGACATTTTTTGACTTTTCAGCGATATGAAATAGAGGCAGTAAGCAAAATTTTAGTTCTAAATTATTTTAATTTTATAATTTAGTTCTAAATGTTTAAAAAATTTCATTTTAGTCCTAAAATTTTGATTCCATTTTGGTTGAAAATAATTAGTGATTAAAAACATGCAAGCCTTTAAGTTTATTCATATGAAAAATGAATAAAATAATAAAAATATCCACTTTAAGCATATTCCTCTCTAAAATCCATTTCCTAAATACTTTACTCCCCAATCTAACTCTAATTTTTTTTTCTATCTCATATTTTTTTCAAACATTTTTCTAAAGAATGAAAATTTTTGAAATTTTGCAAATATTTGGAGTTTTTCCTCCTCTCTCTAAGTTATCTTCCCTTGCCTTTCTCTTCTGCTTCTCTCTTCGTTATGTGTCTTCTATTTCTCTTTTTGAACTAATTCTTTTCCCTTTTTCTTCTCCTTCTCCTTTGAATGGCTTCTTCTCTTTTTAATGGTATCTTTCTTCTCTCTAGACTATCTTCCTCTTTATTTTTCTAGAACATTATCCTCTTCTTTCCTTTCAAAATTATCTTCTTTAATTAATTGTTTTTCAAAAGTAGTAACTATAAAGGGAGACTAGATGAGATGAGAAAGCAAAAATTAGGGAAAGAAAGTTGGATTAGAATTGTTGGGCTCTATTTGTGGGAATCTAATTATTGCATAGATAAAGTCTAAATATATTTATTTTTGGCTTACAACCCAAAATCACATAATAAGGGTATAAATACCTTATTTGGCTGTTCAAAACCATATTAAGAAAGATAGATAGCTTGCAAAAGAAGAGAAAAAAGATAATTGGGTGGTTGTTGGAATTTTCAACTTGAGGCAGTGTTCTTATATCTTGCAATTAAAAGGACAAATGATATTTGATTGAGCTAAAACTTGGATAGTTGATAAAAGATGTCTTCTACTTGAATTTGAATGGTAAATAATTGTGTCTTGAATACCTAAAGTTTAGTTTTTTCTTCAATTATTTTAGGTTTGCATTCTAGGCATTTTTCGACATGCAGTTTTGATCAATTGTGCAATTGGAAGGTTTTTTGTAGTCTGATCAAGTTGATTTTTTTTTTTTGAATAACTAGAGGACATATATATCTTTATTGGGGATGATTAGATCATGTTTTAATGATTTAAAAGGGTAGGTTTTTGCTTTAAAAGCAAGACTTCCAAATTTTGGTAACTTTTTGTTTTGTTATCTATGATAGTTTTAGTAAATTATGTGGATGAACACTGATCCATCTTTTGGTTGAGCTGAATTTCAATTAACTAGTAGGGGATACCTGAAAGTTTATTTTCAATGGTTAGATTATTGTTTTGAGAATTTTTTGTTAAATTGTAGTTGACAAAACATGACTAGTTTGTTTTGGTTAACTCATTAACCTCTTATTAGGTCCAAATTGAATTTATTTAATTTTTTTTTGATGTAATTGAAGTTATATACCTCTATTGTATTCTCTTGTTAATTATAGTAGAGTTGATTTATGGATTAGAGCATCCTGTAGGTGTTTTTACCTTTTTGATTTGGAGGGGTTTTTCACATAAAAATTGGTGTATTCTCTTGCATGATTACTTTGATTATCATATTTATTATTTAATCATATCGTCATAGGTTTAAGTAGATCAAAAAAGTTTCCCAGGCTATTTGTACTTCAGTGCCCCTTCTCCCATGAGAGTGGTATGGTTAGTGTGTTTGACTTGTTTGAACAAAGAAGTTGAATGTGAATAAAATAGTTTGTTTGGATGACATAACTTATCATATATAAAGGAGTAAAATGAAGGATCTCTTATTTGTTAAGAAAATGTATTTTCCAGTATTTGTTATTGCTAAACTTAAGTCTAACAGTGATGAAAAAGAGATTTTAAACATGAATATATTTGTGGTTTTATATATTAATTTGTTAATGATAATGTTTACAATCATATGTGTAATGAAACACATGTATGGTCTTTGTGGAGCAAGCTTGAAACATTATATGCTTTAAAGTCTAGTAATAACAAGTTGTTCTTGTTAAAGGTTTCATTGATCAGTTGTCAAGTATGGGCATTAAGTTTGATGATGAGCTCTCGAGTTATGGTCACGTGCTACATTACCTAATTTTTGGGAGACTTTCCAAATTTCACTTGCTAATTCTACCTCTAATAATGTTTTAACATTGAAACTTATAAATGGTGGTGTGTTAAATGATAAAATGAGAAGAAAATTTCAAGGTTCATTATCATCCAAATCAAAGGTTCTAGTTAGTGAAAATAAAAGGGAGAAGTCAAGAAAAGGAAAAAGGTAAAAAGAGAATAAGTAAAAGTCAAAGCAAGTCAAGATCAAAGTATATGAATGTCTAATGTCATTATTGTGGGAAAATGGATTGTATTAAGAAGTATTGTTATAAGTGGAAAAGAGAAAACAAAGATGATAATGATAAGCGAGAGGAAAAGAATAATGATAATGATTGAGTTACTATTACATTAACCTCTAGCATTGGTGATCTCACTATTGTTTGTGATAACAATATGATCAATGTGACATCTTATGAGACTTACTGAGTAATAGATAATGGTGTCTCCTTTTATGTTACCTTACAAAAGGAATTTATCACTACCTATATACATAATAATCATAGGGTGTTATAGATGAATAATAACTTAGTAGAAGTCATTAGCACTATTGATATTTGCTTAAAGACTAGCAATGGAGCATAATTGATATTAAAGAATGTTAGACATGTCCTAAATATTTGTTTGAATTTAATTTTGATAGGAAAGCTTGACAATGAAGGCTTTTGCAGTACCTTTAATGATGGCTAGTGGAAGCTTACTAGAGGCTCCTTAGTCATGGCATAAGTTAAGAAATGCTCTAGTTAATATTTTATGTAAGCTTCCATCTTTAAAGATGTTATAAATGCAATAGATAATGAAAATTTTGCAAAATTGTGGCATAAGCAGCTTAGTCACATATGTGAAAAGAAGATGAATTATTTGGCAAGAAAAAACCAACTTTCAATCATAAAGAGTGCAGTTTTGAAAATTTCTTTTTCATTATTTGGCTAGAAAACATAGTAAAGTTACATTTAAGAATTATCTATCTTCAAGGAAATTAAAGTTATTTTAGTTATGTATTCTTATGTGTGTAGTCCTTTAAAGGTATACTTAATTGAAGGTACTCTTTATTTTGTGACTTTTATTAATGATTACTTGAAGCAGCTTTAGTTTTATACTCTGAAGACTAAAGATCAGGTTTTTGATGTATTTAAATAATTTTGTGCCTTGGTTAAGAGAAAAATAAGGAAGAAGTTAAAATCTAGCTATACTAATAATAGTGATAAGTATAATGCCTTGTTTGATGAATATTGTATAATACATGGAATCGAACACCAAAGGACACCTTTTAAGATACCACAGTTGAATGACATAGTTGAAAGAAAGAACAAAATATTGATTAAGAGAGTTAGATGTCTACTTTCATATGAAAAAGTTGCCTATATTTTTGCAATGAAATGTTGAATATAATGACACATATGATTAATTTATCTCCTAATCTTTCTTTATAGGGTGATGTTTTGGACAAAGTTTGGTTTAATAAGGAAGTTTCTTATAATCATTTGTAAGTCTTTAGTCATAAGGTTGTTGTTCATGTCCCAAAAGTTAAAATAAGGAAGTTGGATGTGAAAACTCAACATTATATCTTTCTTAGTTATGGTAAAAATGATTTTAGGTACTGATTATATGATTAGTTGAGAAAAATTTTGTCAGAAGCAACGATGTTAATGTTCTTTGAGGATTAAAACATTAAAGACATGGAGAAGGCAACTAATCAAGCTAATGATAGTTTCTCAAACACCTCTAAGTGATCCACTTGATGTTTAAGAACATTATGAGAATATTCAATAGGATTATAATATGCAAGGTGTAGATGATATTAATGATCCTACAGAAGATCTTCCACCCATACCTCCACCTCCATTTTAGCTATAGAGGTCCAATTGAATTTTAGTGCCTTTTACTCAATACTCTTTTGACAAGTTTAAAATGTTAAATAAAGGGAAAGAATATGAGTGCTATGAATAAGTGCTTGAAAATGAGCACAAATAGCACTAGATAGATGTCATGATAGATGAAATGAAATCCTTGTATGATTTTAAAAAATTGGTGGGTTTATAAGATGAAACAACAAGAGAACACTTCACATCCATAATATAAAGTTAGATTGGTTGGCAAATTTAAAAAGGAGTATGGCTTTTAATTTTGAAGTGATCTTCTTATTAGTGGTGAAAAATTTTTTCCATATAAATTGTGTTGAGTTTTGCTACATATTAAGACTAAGAGATTGAGTAGATGAATATGAAAAATGACTTTTCTTTATAATAACTTGGAAGAAGAAATTTATATAAAATAACAATAGGACTTTTAGGTGAATTGAAAAGAATATTATGTATGTAGATTAAAGAGCTCATATGGCTTAAAACAAGTTCCAAGGGAATGATATAAGAAGTTTGAGTTTGTAATAGGGGAGCAAAGTTACAACAAGTCTACTTCTGATCAATATGTTTTTGTGTAGAGATTTCTAATAATAATTTCATCATTTTACTACTTAATGTTCATGATATGCTTTTTGTTTATCATAATGATTCTATAATTGATAGGTTAAAATGAGAGTTAAGTGAGTTCTTTATCATAAAGAACTTGGGATCAACAAAGAAAATCCTTAACATATTGGGAGAAGAAAGACAAGAAGTTGTATTTTTCTAAAAAGTAATACATTGAAAAAGTGCTTTAGAGGTTCAACATGGATAATGCTAAAATGGTAAGCACTCCTTTTACTACACATTTTAGATTATTTATTAACTAATGTCCTTTTACAGAAAAAGAGAAGGAAGAGATACAAAGAGTTCCTTATGCATTAGCTGTGAGTAGTTTAATATATGCAATGGTCTGTACAAGGCCTAATATAGCTCTTACAGTTGACATAATTAATCAGTTCCTTTCAAGTATCAGTAAGGACAATTGGGATATAGTTAAGTGGATATTAAGATATTTTTAAGGCTTTATTGATCTACAACTCTATTTTGTGAGTGATTAGCTTACTCTTTTTTGATATACAAATTCAAATATGATAGATAACATTAACTCCAAAAAGTCTATTTCAAGTTATTTAAGTACTCTTGCAAGGGGAGCAATCGGTTGGTAATCTCATTTGCAATAGTGTATTGCATTGTCTATTATAAAGGCAGAGTTCATTGTTATAACCGAAGTTTCCAAAGAGTTGCCTAGGATGAAAAGATTTACAAAGGAGTTTGGTTCTGACCAACCAAAATATGTATTATATTATGACAATTATAATGCAATCCATCTTAGTAAGAATTGAACTTTTAATGCTAGGTCAAAACATATTGATGTAAAGTAACATTGAATATATAATGTTCTTGATTCTAAACTGTTGACACTTAAATAGATTTATATAGATGATAATGTTCTTAATATGTTGACAAATGCATTGCAAAGAGAGAAGTTTGAACTATATTGTTCATTTGCTAAAATGGCTAATACCTTTACATAGTTGGGAGGGGGAGAACTATGAGCTTATTGATTCCTTCTTATATGGTGTAGGAGTCTAATTATTATGGAGATGAAGTCTAAATGTATTGGTTTTTGGTTCATAACCCAAAAACACTTAATAAGAGTATAAATATCCTCTTTGGCTGCTAAAATCTAATTAAGAAAGATGGAGAGGATATAGAATGAGAGAAAAAAGAGAGTTAGGTGGCTGTTGGAATTTTTAGCTTTAGGTAGTGTTGTTATATCTTGCAATTGGAAGGGCAAATGGTATCCAATTAAGTTGAAACTTAGATAGTCAATAGATAATGTCTTTTACTTGCTTTGAATAGTGGTGTTTTGAGCACTGTAAGTCCATTTGTTTTTTCAGTTTTGTAGGTTTACTTTCCAAACATTTTTTTGCAAGTAGTTTTGATCAATCATGCAATTGAAAGGTTATTTATAGTCCAATCAAGCTAAGTTTTTGTTAGTAGTTAAAGGACACATGTATCTTCATTGGGGGATAGTGGATCATGTTTTGGTGATTGACCTCTAAATTCTGACAACTTTTTATTCTTTCATCCATGATAGTTTCAATAAATTGTATAAATGTATATTGATTTATGGTCTAATTGAGTTGAATTTTGGCCACCTGGTAAGGGATATCTATAAATTTATTTTGAACAATTGGATTGTTATTTTAAGGTTTGCTTATTGAGTTATGATTGATAGAACATAGCTAGTTTGTTTCAATCAATTTATTAGTCTTTCATCGGTCCAAATGAAATTTGTTAAATTTGTTTGATGTAATTAAGGTTGTATACCTCTAATGTACTCTCTTATTGATTATAATAGAGTTAATTTCTAGATTATAGTATCCTATGATTTTTTTTTTCCTTTTATTTTTTTTTATTTGAATGGGTTTTCCATAAAAAAAAAAATTAAAGTGTTTTTTGTATAATTATTTTGATTGTCATATTTGTTATTCAATCATTTCTTCATAAGTTCACATAAGTGAGAGAAATCTCCTCAACTATTTAAACTCTATTGTTCCTTCTCTTATCAAGAATAAGATTGAAGTATTTATGAAAGTGAATTTGAAAAAAATACTTTAGGTCTAAATTTTCATTTATTGTAGTAATGGTAAGTACCTCACATCAACACAACCCTTACCCTAAAAAATGCAAATAAATGACCGAATTCAATTCCCTAAATTTATCATTCAAACTCCTGAACTCTAGAAATGATTAGTGAGACTCTTATACTTATAACATTTTAGTAATTGGTAATTAAGCTAACTAAATACAATTTGCCCTTTCAAGATAGATATTTTTTATACTTAAAGAACAAAATATTGTATATCAGTTATATCCTATGTATGACTTTGGTATATTCTCCAAATTTCACAATATAAAAATCATGTGACTTAAACATTTATAGATATATATGTATATATAATTGTATTTTAACTTTTATATCTTATCAATATTAGTATAATGTATTTAAAATGTCAATATTACAATACTATTTTTAGTGTTTTATTGATAGGGTCAAATATTAAAGGCATCTTCTTGTAATTATTTTGTAACAAATTACCTTTCTTATATTAAATTCAATTGTTTTAATGTACTACAAGTGCAAGGATTCAACTGAAGACTCACCGAGTACACATAAATTTTATTAAGTTTAACAATTGGAAATTGGAATATATTTTGAGCATATAATTTTATGCGTACAGAGAGGGAAAGAGATCAAGTGAAATTGTAACATTGTCATCCTCAGTTGCCTCATTCCAAGATGATCAGAGTCAAAAACTATAAACACCAATTACCAAAAGAACTGATAAACAAACAATTGGAGAGAGAGATGTATTATAACTTCCACTTATCGAAAGCTTTGGTTAAGACCTATCATTTCCATCATCAATATTGTTTTCTTACATAAGTATTAACATAATGAACATCTTTATTGATCTGATAAAAACTTCATTACATAGATACAAAATAAATAAATAAAAGAATTATATTGTAATATTATAATAGTTGATTTTTTATTTTTAATTTTAGTCATTAATTATAATTATATAATTAAATTTTAAATATATGTAATTAACTATTATAATTAGTATATTACACTAATTTGCATCAATTAATTTGTGTAGATTTAACATTTTTAAATTTATTATTATTAAGCTAAATTTTTCAAAAAATAAAGTGAAATGTTGGATCAACTTTGAGAAAGTAAGCTTTTGTACTTCAAGACACACTAAGTAGCCTAGAAGTAAGATTTAGACATAAATTTAAAATGTCCAATAGGACTTAAATTTAATAAGTTTGATTATTATATTTCTCACTATCACTATTTAAATAATATTTAATTTTTAATAATTTTGTTATATATTTAATAAGTTTTAAAATTTCTTTAAGATGAGTCATATTTTTATTTTTAAATTTAACAAATGATGCAACATAAAATATATTAATTTTGTAACAAATTTAACTAAACTAATGATAATGCAGCAAAAAATATCAAATCAAAAGTTTATTATACTTATAATCATTTCTTATCTTTAAATGTTTAATTATTATTATTTTAGTTAATTTTTATAAAATTTTATTTTCATAAATAAAAATTTCTTTTAATTTTCTAATTTATGAACTCCAAATAAAATCTATTTTTCTTATTAAAATTAAGATTCTTTATGACATTTTTTAACATGCATGTTACGTGACATAGATAATCATATATGTCATTACATTATAACAAAAACTAACCTACATAATTTTACTCATAACTTCTAAGCACAAATAAAAAAAATATATATCATACTTCAATCATTTACAAAAGTATATTAGATAAGGTATGTTCTGCAAATTTCACATAAACTTAGGTAAACACGTTATGAATATATAATAATTAATTTTAGTCATATAATCAATAATGATATAATATAATCATGTAATTTCATATACATATTTATTATTCTTGGGTACCATATTAATTCAAGAATAATTATTTTTTTATGTTTATATTCAAAAGGCGCCACATATTAACACATTCCAGGTAAGTGTACACTCAAAAGGGCATTATTTGCCAATTATTGGAGATGCACTTTAAATAATGCCCTTTGCCCCTTCTAATTTCGCCCGTTTATTTAAGAATAGAATACAAAATAAACTGCCGACGGCTATTTGACACGTGACCATTTTTTATTGTGGGTTATAATTGCTTTTATGGCAAAAAATACCAAATTGCCACTCTAAGGCAATTTGGTATCCCAAACGGCGTGCAAGTAAGGTCAATAAATGCTCGTGGCCCTCTTTTGCCACGTGGTGTACATACACTGGCCTGCCAGCAAACTTTGTTTCAATATCACATTTCACGCACTGCAACACCCGACAACTGCAGTTGCGGCATGTCCCACCAGCCATTTTCTTAGGCCTCCCTTTTTTTTCATTTACAAACAAGAGACATTCACACTTCTTGTAACTGCTCCAAGCAGCCTTTTAAGCCCAATGCACGGACCATTGCCCGTGACTCCAATGCGTCTTCTTCCTGGACTTTCAATTCTTTTTCACTTCTCTTTTCCCCGAAATTTCGGTTTTCTTTTTCTCTCTTTTTTCTTTTCTTTTTCATAAAGCTTCAGAAATTCGAACCTTTCTGTACAGAGATCCGATTGAAGCGTAGAAATGGCATTCGAAAGTTTATAAAATGCACTATAAGCCTGCATAACTTTCTTTCCATAAAATTCAACGTGTCAAGAATAATCGAGGTTTAAATTTTTTCATTACTAAATTTTAATTATTAAATTCTTTCATTCCAAAGAGAATAAGTTCTCTATATTTTATAGGTTTACTCCGCTACTTATAAATTATAATTATATAAAAAAAAAATCAAAATTTAACACTTCTTTTACATGAATTTTACATAATCAAAATTTGTTGGCATGACGAACGTAAATGCACATCTTGTATATTTTGTATTATAGTCTCACCTTACAACATATTCCAAGATGATATCTGACTTAAAAAAAAAAAAAAAAAAACTTGGAAATATGAATTTGTGTGAGCAGAGCATTATACTGTATCCATAAAGCGTTTGATTCAGGGTAAAGGGTCAAGCTCCCTTCGCCTATTCACAGTTGTCCAAATGGAATTTCTATGCATACCCAATAGATCTGATGTCAGTTTCAACTACTCATTCCTTGATCCACCGTGACGAAAACATTTGCTGGTACTGCAACAGCGGACTCAATCACGACTTGGTTGCCCGAAAAACTCCTCAAAGCGTGGTTAGGAAACAAGTGCTCACTTACACTTAGTGAGTATTGTACATGATTTACAAGGTTGGGAAACAGTAGGAGCTGTCTAAAATCAACGGTCCACGAGGTCCCATTCCCTTGGACAGACCCCCTTGCGATTGTTGCCCTGATGTTCATCCCCACGGCATTGTTTCTGTCCACCAGAACCTGTTCAATTTGCTTGAAGCGACCCTTGGATTGGTCCAATTGAACAATGTCAATCCCTTTATCAGAGCCAGAAAACATGTTATCAACAATGCTGACCCCCTTTATTACCCCATTTATTGATTTTAATGAAATGTATGCATCTCCAAGGAAAAAACTGTTGGTAATGGTTACTTGAACTGGGTCTTCGGCAACAATGCCAGTGTAGTCCAAGTAACAATTTAGAATCCGGGTTTGTGTCAAACCGGGCAGTTTCAGGTAAATGCCAGTTCCCCCAAAACCTGTTGCCTTATTGTAGCAATGTACGCCGGAAAGTGTATTGGCCTGACCCGAAACCATTACTCCCACAGCAGCCGAAAAATGACCACATCAGTGACAGCATTATCATTGCCAATTAGGTTAATTGCAGTGCCCGAGAAATTTCTTTCGCCTGGATCACCGCCAGCCGTAATGTGTTGCCCAAGGAAGGAGTTTCGGATGTAGGTTTCATGGCCCTTTTGGACCAGAATACCAACAGTGCTGAAATGCGCGATGTAACAATTGTCTATGCCAATTCGAAGTGAATTTATGACTGAAATGCCACTGCCCCTGTAATTGCCGTCCAGCATAAGATCTCTGAGGGTTATGTACTCGTAGTTGTAGGATGATGACAATTGCGACGATGATGGCGGAGATAAATCGATCAGATACCCATCCGTTGGAAAATTATCCGAGGCTCGCAATGTTCCCCCGCTGATCTGTTTAATCAAAAAAAAAACAAAAAAAAAAAAGAAAACAGATTCCGTCAACTAAATAAATAACCAATTACTTGATGGCACGTGGAGCTTAACCCCACAGATATTATTCTCTAATGAGATATTTGTTCACCTCTAATCTATATTATGCTTGATCTCGCTGCTCAAAATTTAGACCAAAAAAGAAAAAATCAACGTTCAAGCTTTCACCATGTCATATAGCACGAGCGACTAAAGCAGAAGTCAAAATTTGATGTTCCTTTTAATCTCTTTTGCTGACGCGTGCATATTTACCAAGCCAACATTAGAGTTAGGCCAAACCGTTTAAACAATTTTATAAAATAAATTCACAAGAAGAGTCAAATAAAGCAGTTTGAGACTATTGTACCGAACATGGAAACTTGGTATGAACTTAAAAAACGAAAAAAAAAAAAAAGCTGCAATTCGTAAGAAATTCCAGAATGTTTATTAACACACCAGTAGATTTCCTACTCCCGCGGCCGGCAACTTTAGAGGCTTGCTAATCAGGTAAATCCCACCTTCAAGATGCAAATGTGCACCTCCAAGATTGGTGATTCCTTCCATCAAGAACCCTGAACCGGAACCATTAAGTACTTCTGCTATTGCTCTGGAAAATGCCTCGCTGCTGTCGACTTTCCCAGTTGGATCTGCCCCGTAAGATGTCACCGGGTACACTCGTGCCCCAGACACAGCCTGATTGGCACCGGCCTGCATCATCATCGACAGTCCAACACAAACTTGATCATGATCATCGCCCAAAATTTCTCTTTTCAAAGTTATAATGAAAAGAAGATAAATGAGCAAAAGAAGGACAAGACGAAGTATAATTACCTCTGGAGCCAGAGCAGGGGAGGGAGGAATTGAAGAAGAAGAAGCCATTTCACGACGTAACAACGAAGACTTCAAAGCTTGCATTTTTCTCATCTGATCATGATATTGACTGCTAGAGAATTGGGCCAATGGTGAAAGCTTGTCATCTCCACTGACATGGGCTATGGCCAAACAAGCCAACACCACGACAAACATGGACAAAACTAGAACTCTTCTCTGCAACATTCTGGCTCCCACGTCTTGTTCTCTCTATCTCCTTCTCTATGCTACATACATGTAGTTGAGAACAACCATTGGGTATTATGAATATTTATATGATAAATAAAGTGCACAAGGAGAGAGAGAGAGAGAGACTAGGACATGGGAAGAGGAGAGCTTAACAAAACAAAATATTTCAATAGATATTGGAAAGAAGTTTCATTGTTAAATTGGATCACACATGTAGCATTCATTATTTGTTTTTAATTTTTTGCTTTTTTTTGATGGAATTTTTGTTCTTTAATAAAAGTCGGGGTTTGTTACATGTAAATGGGCTTTGCTTGCGTCCGACACATGAAGCCTTCTCCCCAGGCAGAAAAGTAAGCCAGTTACCAACCGCTTACTTTAGTTTAGGGACTGGTAGTCTGACATTTGTGTAAAAGGTATTCTTATTACGCGCATATTTCTTCCGTATAAAGATTTCTTGTTTTGAATAAAGGAATAATTTATTAGTTAAAAATTCAGATGTTTATCTAAAATATCTTTTGTATAGCTCGTGCTTCTTTGAATCGCCCAAAAAAATAATAATAATAATAATAATAATAACAAAATAACAAAAATAAATGCTTAGCTCCTCAATGGCTGGCTGGCTAGATTAAGAAAGGAACACAAAGACGATGGAGTAATAGCAGTTAATTTAGTGTTAATTTTGTTTATTTTTAACGTATTTTATTGGGATCCTTCGTCTTTTTACTTGTTTTTATTGTTATTACTAAATATTATATAACGTATTATTTAATTTTAATATATTATTATAATTACGTGATTATATAATTAATTATATTTATTTAAATAATAATATCATCATATATTATAAATTATTTTATAACTTATAATTTAATACACACAAATAATAAAAAATTAAAAAAATAAAAAAATTTTCTGAAGATCCTACAAGAAAATAATTAATCTAAATTAAAAATTACAATCAATTTGAAGCAAAGTCTTCCCAACTTGAAAAAATATTTGTTTTGGTTATAGACTAAGGATTTCTGATTTTTTTTTTTTTTTTTTTTCAGCTACATCGTTTACTTTCTTAGATCAGGAAGAAAAGAAAGTCAAATTCTTTGAATTTTTTAAGCGGTAAGGTAGCAGTCAAGAATTGGAAGCCAAAATTGCCTGTCTGGTTGTCTGATTGAGTAGCCCAGCAGTCCGTCCAGCCTAGTTTTCTGTAAGTGAATGAATTGTCAGGAATGTCTCTCTCGAAAACAGCTGATATGCGCCAACCGTTACCCGGAGAAGACGCTGCAGAATAGGTTTTGGGCTCAACAAACGTATGAGAATGAGGTCACTCTTAACGATATGTGGAAAGGAGGGGAGAATCTGCTTTGATGGAAACCAGGAACGAAGGGTTCTTTATAGGAAGGAGTGGGACTTTTTAGCTCTAAAAGGAAAGGAATTGTCCAAACAAATTTTGGAAACACTAGATATCTAAATTTTATCCAAACGGCCAGAAAACCAAACAATTTACTACGGCTATAATTATTTTTTTTTTCATTTGAAAAAGTTTGATCAATTTACTACAGCTATCAAATAAACAAATTTTCTTGGTATAAATATATTCTAACAATAATTATTTTTAATAAATTAATTAATAAAATTTTTAATTTAAAAATATTTTATAAATATTATATTTTTATTAAATTCGATCAATAAATTTTTAATTAAAATATAATTTTAAATAAATTATTTTTTTTAAATAAACTAATATATATATATATTTTTAAATATCAAATTTTTTTTATACTTATATAATATTTATTTATAATAAAAAAAATATTAATATATTAAATAATTATTTTAAATTATTTTTATAAAAAAATATAAAAAAAAAAATATTAAAAATAAATAAAATTTTAAAAAAAAATTTATAAATATTTTGATATTTTAAAATTTTAAAATTAAAAATTTTAAAAATATATTTATTATAATATCATAAATAATAATTGTAATTAAAAATTATATTATTATTATTATTATTAAATTATTAATAAATTTAAAATTTTTAAAATAATAATTTTAGATGAAAGTAAGTAAGAATACATGTTTAAAATCTCTATAAATTATCATATTATACTCTTTTTACTCTCAATTTTTTTATATACAAATACTCACACTAAGTTTCTTATAATCTTATATTTTTAATTATTTTTATTATACAAATTAATTATTAATTTTAAAAATTAAATTTATTTTTTTAAATTTTTAATTAATATTAATATTATAATAATTACATTAATTCATCTATATATCACATTAAATTTTTATTTATTATAATTATTGTATTTTTTTTATACTACATATTAAAAACATTAGACATGTCCTTCGTCAACTTAATATGGCTCTCTGTCTGTTGGAATTTTTTTTTGAGACCAATGCAAAGAGGTTGGAATATTGTCACCTATGTCCGATGAATCAACAGGAATGGTATCGTTTATAATTTTTTTTTTTTTATTGGTTTTTGGTCGGAAAACAGGAATCGTACATTGGTACATGCTTTAAGAAGATTCAAGTCGAATGCGTAAATCTGAAGGCACAATTGAGACCTATTTTTGTATAGGGATGCACCCTCCTTGTATAGTTTATGATTAACGAAACAGTTATCATATGCTTGCAGTTATGGGAGTGAATATTCGTGACGTAATGAAACAACTTAGTCCAAATCGCAAGTAAATTAAAACGAAATTGTCAGTTTTATTATGAATCACAGGTTCCTTTGGAATGTCTTGATGAATCAATATTGAGTTTGTACTCCTCTTTTTCTTTAAAAAGAAAAAAAAAAAGATTAAATCAAGACAAAATGATACATGAATTTTGTGCTTTAGTATTGAAATGTCGTTTTCGGAACCGTTACAACTACAAATGATTTCCCAATTTGAAGACAAAAAATAGATTGGGACATTGAACTAACCCCATAAACCCCCCCCCCCACCCCCCCAATCATTATTCAATTGGAAAGTTCAACCTTATCAATTGTCAAATTTCTTGGAGTGTTTTCACAGTGGTACATGGATTTCCTTTTATTTTACAACGACGGTGGGCAATAAAGTGAACTCGGAAAACCCCCTTTTCTTGAATCGTACAGCTAGGCATTGCTAGCAAAAATGCTGGAATATTACCCCTTGGTTCTTTAGTAATGTTTTGAATTCTGTGGTGTAAGTCAACCCGTGCGTTCCATTGGAGCAGCGGAGTAGAGAAAGCAGACAATTGGGTGCCCAATTTCTCTTCGTCACATGCGTCTACCAAATCAAACCAATCAACCCAGTGGAATCAAAATATGGTGAAAATTAGGTGATTGCAGATATCCTAACTATATATCAAAAGTAAACAAATATTCTAACTGCCCTCTCATTCTTTTTATTTTTATGCGTATGTGTGTGCATAGGCACGAGTAACATTAATTCCTTTTCTATTTTTTTTAGGTCCTCTACTCTTCTCAAGTTCAACTCTATGAGCACACCCAAGAACCAATGTAGTCCTTTCTATTCTTTTATGGGGAAAAACCAACGCAGGCCTTAAAATATACAAAAAATTTGGAGTCGATTACGTTATCAAGTTCTTTCCCCAAACGAAATATGCTTGTTGAAGTGATAATTAGGACCATAAGCAGAGTAAAATTGTATCAATGCATAGGTTTTCAAGTACGATATTAACAAGCGTGGGGCCATTGGGATACATAATTTGATTGGAAGAAGAAAGACCACAACTCCACAAGTAAAGAATTTGTTCTCATGCACTCAACGATGATGTTGGGTGGTAAGGTCGTTTGAAACATGCTGCTCCTTCACCCTAAAGAAACGAGACAACAAAAAATAAAAATATATATAAAAAAAAAAAAACAATTCCTTGCCTTCTAGTTGACGCTTGACATCAGCCCAATGCGTTCATGCAAGGGCAGGCGTATCTTTCAAATACTAAACAACTGGGGTTAGGTTCCCTAACAGATTGTCTAACGGTTGTTTTCCGTTACACACTAGATTTAATGAAAACAATGAAATTTACCACCCCAAAACAATGCATGTGCTTGTGCCTTTTGATTTGGCACGTAAACGGTGCTTCCTGCACGTTGATTGTTTGGGCATATAGATTTATAAACAAGTAAGTTGTTAGAATCCTTTCTTTGCTGTCCAACACCCCCAGAAAATAAGGAGAATCACACAAAACAATGGGTTTAGAGAGTAGTAAGGAACTCTGACTATCATCTTAAATAATAATCCACACTCATCGCGCTCTGTATGATTAGCAATGGGATATTCACATGGACCCCCAGGAGGTCAGCATTTCTAAAGTACAAGTTCTTTGTCTGCCAGGATCATATAGTGCAGAAGAAATCTGGTACGCATGCCTGAAAATAGAAAGTAATGTTTTCCATGATTCTCCCACAGGGTTACTTAAAAGAGAAAATATTCACTTGCCCACGGTAGATGGGGAGAAATGCCAGTGATTACTGACGGACTCTTTGTTCTTTTTGTTTCCCACCCCAAAAAGGTGATTAGGAGGAAATCAAGTTTTGCCAAAGCCTATTCTGAAATTAAAATTTCATTAATGCTTCTTTAGTGCAATTTTCTCAATCTGAGAGATTCCACATAGGCACAGGAGTCATTTAGATGGTCTACCAAAGGAAGGATAAAAAAGGTTCGCCCACAACAGGGGACTGCTGTACTGTAAATACAGGATCAGCATAAAACTGAAGAAGACTCCGGTAGGAACCCCGGCTGTCAACACAACAGCTGTGCCATTTGATTCTATAACAACCCAACGGAAAATGAGAAACGTCTAACAGGCAATTTGTGAAACCTTGCCCATTACCATACATCTCAAAACACACAAATGCGTGAACCATGTCGTTGCCATCATCATTTCTCTCCCTCGTCCGCCTTTGTATGCTCCGCTCCAAACTGAAACAGTTTTTTGTTCATTTGAATCATGTCATCAGGCTTCCAAGCTCCATAGTTTAACTGAACTTGCCCCACAATTTCTCTGCGTGGTCTGGGCTCCTTAAGTGACACACTGGAACAGAGGACGCAATACAACTTGGATGCCCAACTGACTGATGTAATCTGGTGTTATATTCCTCAATTGCACACAAAGGTTTAATGATAAATGGAAGCCTGACTTTGATGAATAATTCCTCTGGATTTCTGGAGTCTGCATTAAAAGTGAAAAGCTCTGACCCAGCGCAAGGCCTGGTATTTGATGCCAATGCCAAAATTTAGATGCTGTAGTAGTAACAAACAAACTCAAACAGCATAAAGGTAACTACTAATATTGTTTTGTTGGCTTTATGTTCCCAAGGGTCGATAAACTAATGGAATTCAAAGAGTAGAAGAAAATTCATCCATGCCATTACAAATCCCTGAAGGTTGGACGACTAATTGACTGAGAGGTGCATTATGGATTGCTGAAAAGTGGAACATGCCATTGATCCATAAAGTTTGAAATAGGTTATGCAGACAAAAAATTCAGTAAACCTGCCCCATGGAGATGAAGGATGCCTTCGTGTCGAGCAAGAAACACATGAAAGGCCAGAACTCATACAGGTTCAAGACAAAAATGGAAATGAGACATGAGAGGAACAAAATGACACTAACAGAGGAGGGAATTTCTAATAACAGTGTTCTATTTCATGTTCTACCCATTCTAAAAAGAACTATGTTTTGGGGGAACTGATGAACATACCTCACTTTAAAGAAAAACATGGGGACCCTGAAAGGGGTGTGCAATCACTTCATGATAATGTTCAACAGAAGCTACAGACCATCCTCAGTAACTTGTTAAAATCTCCCCATTTTGCGCGCTTTTTGCCTCTTTTTGCAGGCCAACAATGCTAAAGATAGCATAATTGCAAACATCTAGAGCACCACCAAGGTCCAGGACTTGTTTTCTAGGCTGCAAATGAAAACAGTCCCTGGGCTGCTGACCATGCACTAAAAGCAAACACAGATTGGAACAGGCTTCTTGGTCTATAAGGCGCAACCTTGCAGCCAAACTTTGAATTAGCATTGCTTTTAAATAGTCCTTAGAGATTTCAAGACTATTAGCTCTTAATGGTTCATTATCAAGCAGGTTTGAAATGGATAAAGCAAATCCAGTAGATGAAGTCAATTTGGAACAACTAAATGCAAGTGCAGTAATAATTTTTGAACTTCTGCAGTCCATGCCAATGAAAGATGAGGCAACTAGATCAATTTCTTCTGTTAGCTTCACTTACTGGAAAGATATTTGAATAACTTGCTGGAGAGAATTGGGAATATTGGGCCTAGTATAAATTTCCTGAACTTGTTCATTGCTGCTCACATCCTTTTCTTTAAGTGTGAAGATGCCCACGAGTTTAAGTACATCCACCACAGTTCCTAAAAGTCTAGCTCTCGAAGCCAGAAGCCATCATTGGTAATAACATGATTTATCTAATATAACAATGGATAACAGAGTTTCCCTTGAAGAACAAATACCATGATAAGCCCCAACAAGCATTTCAATGATACTCTCAATGAAACTGTGGCCAATTTCAGCTCCAATTTCACCAGAGATATCCCCAAAATTTTTCCATTTGTGGGCAATTTTTAAAACTGGGTGCTGGTCTTGATATCAGTAGCAGCTGAAACTTCCTCTCAGATTGAGAAAATTGCACGAAAGATTTTAAACAGCAGGAGCACAATTCAGATTGAACCTTGTTTATTAGTTGCTCAAATATAAATGCAGCTGTGATCCATGTTCCGTGACATGCTGTAAATGTCTTGGCTCTATAAGCAGGCCAATTATTGCCTACCCCCAACATTTTCTTTACACACTCAACAGTGAAAGCTTCATAGCCAACCAAGTGATTACAAATTGAATTTGCCCAGTGCATCTCAAGGTTGCAGGCTTCCCAATATTGGTTGACAACACAACCCAAAAGCTTTGAGAGTGCAACAGTATAGAATTGATAATCTGTGTATAGCAAGCAAATAAGCTGAAATGATGTACACTCTCAAGCAAAAGCTTTACTTATCAAATATTTGGGCAGTGACAGCACTGACTTCATAGAGATTTTCAATGCAAGTTAAAGAAAATATGCATACATTATATAGCATCTTTGGAACCATGGCTTTACTCTCTTCTCCATTACAATATGGAACCACACAAATTGATAAATTTACTTGCCTCACAGCCATGATGCTTTCATGCTCATCTACAAGATGCTTATGACTAATCTAATTTGATCCAGCACCAAGACACCCAGTTCAGGATTTTCTCTGACAAGAATAAGAAGAAGATTGAGCAGACTTCAAACTTCCTGAAATACCCTAGTATTTGTTTGACAAAGATCCATTAATGGCTTGATCAATAAGATAATTTGATCAATAATCATCAAGATGATCTGTGTTTTCAGAGAGGAACAATCTGACAGGGAATAAATTTCTGCTCTTCCATGAAGCTTTCTGGATACATCCACCAAAATTCCAAATGCCATCAGAGTTTTGGATGTTGTTGCTGACTGGATTGAAATCTCAACAATGGTCAATAAATGAGCAAATTCAGGCAAATTGTCATAAGGCATATTAGGCAGTATAACTAGAAGCATCTGCAAATCAATAATATGAGAATGAGTCAACAGATTTCAACTTTGGGACTGGAATCACAACTTCACTGGATGAGTTCAAAAAAAAAACACCCGATGCAAGATCTGTAAAGCTTCACATTGCAGAGCAGATGGAAGGTTAGTGTCATCTGCTGCTCTAAGTTTTGATTGCTTGTGAACTAACAGAAGACTGACAAGCACCTCTTACAACTATGAGGTAAAGGCACCTTAATGCTGTTGCTTGCAGTCTCAAAGTTTTCTCTTGGCTAAGATACAAGAAAAGCAAGTCCACCTGCATCAAAACAGCAAATTAAAGGACTTTACATAGCAACCATACCTTCATATTTTGCATAATTTTAATCAACAAGGATTGTAAGAAACCCTTTATCATGTAATCAATAAAAACTGCATGAACATTCAGTTAGAAATGCAAGAATTAGATTGTGTGCGTGAACAGGTGTGTTCATCAGAAAGAAAGAGAGCACACTCTCAAATCTGCTGAGTCTATTACTTCCCCCACTAGAGTTAAACAAAACAATAAAGAATTGTCTCTATGAGGTCATTAGGCCAAAAAGTTTCAAATTCCAGAGAAAGCAAATTAGAAATAAGCGGAGTTCAAGCTCAACTAAAATATTTGCTGAAAACTGTCAGAGATTTGAAAGTGTACCTATTCAGATAGAAGAAATGTTGATTTTGAAGCAAGTTTAGAGAGAGGAACCAGCATTGCAATTAAAAACCCCTCATCTGAAGAGTTCAGAACCAGCTTCAGACCTGTCTGCCACAATCTAAAGTTTAGTATCATGTTATGGACCCTGAGAGAGATACACAAGTACAACAATAAGAGAATCACCCTGTCCCATGATTCTAGATTTTCACTGAAGTTATTGGTGCATTTCATATTCTCAAACAGACACAAACTCAGATTGTTTCTAACTCATTCCATTTGCAGATGAGATGTATGTACTAAAAGCAGACATTCTACAAGCAGTAATATGTATGTTATGTGTTACTTGTTAATGATGATATAATTAATTTGCAGTCTGAAGATGAAAACTCCCAATGCATTTAATAGTAATTAGACATCAATATTCCCCAACCAAACACTGACTCACAAAGGCAAGATTTTAACTCTAGAAGGAAGACATAGGCATCAAAAATCATTTCCCATTGTAACCCAAACTATTAACCCAGAGTCAAGACATGCTTTTGATAGATAACATATAAAAATCAGTATATCAGTATAGACATTTTCCATGTTGTTGGTATTATAATATTTAAACACACTATAACATACAACCAATGCATATTATCCTAATTTTTACACACTGTAACACACATAAGCTCCCCTATGACTTGCTACATAGAACATATACAATTATGTGCCCACAGGAGGATACTCAAAACTACTTGGATCAGAGCTCCCAACTTCCCCTTTATTATGGTGAGAAGAAGGGGATACAGTAGGGGAGCATCATACAAAATCTTGCAAAATACCATCTATACATAAAAATTTGCAGCTGCAAAGAAATGGAGGAGAGACAGAACCTTATATGCTTTCTTGGCAATAGAATATGAACAACCCAACTTTGCAAAAACACTTACTCCAGCTAGTTTTACTGTCAATGAGGTTTCAGATGATGTCAACACATTAAACATCATCTCTAAACAACAACTGAAAAGTCATCTGCCAGCTCACTAAAACAACCTGCAGCAAACCAGGATGCTTCATGAAGAGAATCATTTAATTGTAATAGAAGGGAAACATCCACTAGGAAAACCTTACTTCTGTAACATGGTCAATTACAGCATAAGTGCCCTTTCATCCTTTCTAATGATGATATCATAGCATTTCAAAAATGGAATGAATGTAAAGTCTTTATGTTGATGCAGGTTAGTTTGATGCTCAAAACAAGTTAATCATCATATTCTGATAAAAATCTTTATGTTCATAACTTCATTCCTGAATAATCCCAATACTTGAAACTGTCATCACAGCAATAACTATGCTCCTGATGCTAAATGCACCTCAAGCCCTATAAATTACTAATATGTTGTTACCTACAATGCAAATAGTGTGCATGAGGAGGTAAAACAGTTGCACATTTGTGCATGCCATGCACTAAGGAAAAAAGCCCCACTCAAACAACGACAAAACGGAACCAAAGGATTGCAGATAGAATGTCATATATACACATCAACTGTCTGGAGTGAGAGGAGGATCTCCAATTTTTGTTTCAATGACCTTGGACATAATAGGGACAATGATCACAGAAACCAGGATTCCATTGCAAGAATGAGATAAATTACTGACCTCACCTCCAATATATCAGAAAAGACCAAGCCATATATGAGTGCTGTCTTTTGCAAAATCAGCCCAGCAACCAAAAAGAACCGATGCAAGAGCTCTTGACTCAGCAATCCCCGTATCGAAAACAAGTTTTACCCTGTTTAGAATTTCCATATGATTGTGAACCCTAGCACAGAATCCCTTTGTATTGTTTGTTTTTCTTTCTACTTCACCCCTGAAATTTTGGCCCAACTTGTAGTATTGACTCAACTGATTGGCGTTAATTAAAGAAAATTTCAAAAATTTATATCTTGAAGTCTCTTGCCTCTCAACTGGGTCAAGCAAAAAATGCTCCCAACTATCAAGAAAGGAGTTGAATCTTCCAAATATGTTGCCTCTCAAGAAAATAATGCTATCAAAAAGGAAACAGTGAACTGATCAGGTATTTCAGAGCAGCTCAATGCTCCGTCCCATGACACAAGCTGCAGAAATCCTCTTCATTGCAGGGGAGATTCTTTTAAATCTTTTTTTTTTTCCCTGAACTATAGAAACAATTTCAAAAATAAATCCATCTACTTATGCATAAACCTAACGTCCAATAGCATTATTTTTACTCCAATTTATCTCAACCTTTTTTTTTTGGATGGATAATAAATAGTATAATGGTTTAGAGTGAAACTAACTTCAAGTTTTTAAAAACATGACGTGAACACCAAAAAAATCCCAAATAAGAAGAAAGAGCACAAAAAAAAAAAACAAAGATTAAAAAGGAAATTACCGCTGCGCGGAAAATCAAATCGCAGTCAGAACTACGTCGGCAAAAACAAAATCAAGGTGCGACATTTACTAGCAATGGAATCTTGTAGTAAAATTATTCTTGCAGGAGCATCTTCAACTTCGTCTTCATCTTTTTCTTCTCAACGCATTGTTGCCGAATTTCTAAGTGATACCGTTCGCTTTTTTATCATATGAACCAGTTTTTGTCACCTTCACGGTGAACCACAAATATCGCTAACAGTATAGAAGTCTTCAATACGATTTAGGGTTTGTCTTTTCTTTTATTTTTGATTTGTTTTATTGTTTCTTCTGCTTTTTTTTTTTTTTTTTAAAGTTTCCAAGCCAAACGGTCGCGCTTCCTTGCTTCTAGCCCCGTTGCACCTGCACTTAGCTTCTCATTTCCTTCGGATTAAGTAGAATATCCCAGAGGTAGCCCTGTTCAAGAGCGAATGTGTCAAAGTCAAAGCTGAAACCGCTTAAAGCGCATCACATAACCATAGAATCCCTGCCCCAGATGAAATGGTGAAAAAGCTTAGCTCCCGAATTTGTGGCCCCAATGCGCCGCCTACGGAATTACAGAATCTCAGGTGGTGCTCCAGCTCTCCACGAAGGAATGTTAGTTTGGTCCTAACAAAAAAATATTATTACCCCTTAAAAACAAATTTGTAAATTATTTTCAATTTGTCCCGGTAATTGTGTTAAGTTTAAGCTTCCAGGGTGCGTTTTAACCTGTACTGTGTAATTAAAAAGTTGTGTAATTGTATTTATAAACATTAAATTTTAAAAAATATTTTTAAAAATTATAATTATAATTTTTTTAAAATATTATTATTAATATATTTTTTATATAAATTATAATTGTTAATTTTTTATTTTATTTTTATATAAAATTAATATATTTTTAAATATTAAATAATTATAATATTTATTTTTTTAAAAATTTTATTATTTTTTAAAAATATTTTAATTATATCAATTTAAATAATATTTTTATTATTTATTTAAATTAATAAAATAAAATAAATATTAAAAATTATTATTATTATATTTAATATTAATTATATTTTTTAAAAATTAATTTTATCTAATTTTTATAATTATTTTATATTATTAATAATTATTTTAAAAATATTTTTTTTAAAAAATTTTTAAATTTTATTAAAATTTTTTATTATATTTTTATTATATATTATAAAATAATATAAAATTTTTTAATAATAATATTTTTATTTTTAATATTTTTATTTTTTTTATATTATTATTTATGTTATTTTATCTCATAATATTATTAAACAAAAATTTTAATAGACTAAAATTAGTGACATAAAACTTACACTTTCTAATTATCTTTTTATTTTTCATTCTTATCATCATTTGATTCATATCATTAGACCAATTTAATATACTTGATATAATTAATTAAATGTAATTAATGATATTTTAATTATATATATATATAAATTACAAGATATAAGTTGTGATAATTTAAATGTTAAATTAAATTTGTTATATAACACAAATTTTGTATTATTTTTGCATATTAATTTTTTAATATATTAAAATAATAAATTATTTTAATTTATATAGAATAATGATAATGACAATAACTCAAAAAAATATAACAAAAATTTTAAATATTTTTTTAATTTTAAAATTTTAAACTTTTAAGTCAAAATACTTTTTATTAATATTTGAGAAATTATATATATATATTTTTTAATTATCTTCTTTGCACTACATATTTTTTTCCTAAATGATTTTGATAATTTTTATCATGTAAATATGATGTAATTGACCAAAAAAGCAAATTATAAATTTTAATTGCATAAAAAATTGTACTTATTAAGAGTAATTGTTATGAATTTTTATTTAATTAAATGAGAGTGATGAAATTAAAACATAATAAAAGTTAAGTAATTTGATTGTAATAAATTAAAATTAAATGATAAAAATAAAAATAAATATTAAATCATCCTTTACTACATTTCTACAAAATTAAGTTCTTATATAAATTATCTCTTCTTTTGATTTGTATAAAATTGTACAATTATTGAGAATTTGACAAGTTTTTATAAAAAAAAATAATAATAATAACAAAAATAATAAATAACGCAAGAAGAGTAGATTTTTATTCATCAAAATATGAAAAAAATAATATATTTAATTTATTTTCTAGATTTATTGAATTGCATGTTTTTAATATTAATAATTAAAAATAACATATATATATCAAGTTAACTCATATATATAATAATAATTATTTATTTTATAATTTTATTAAATAAATTAACATTTAATAAAATTAAACATATATTGTACTTTTATAATTTTTAATTAGAGTTTTATCAAATATTTGTAATTATATATTAATATATTCAAATTATATAATCAATTTCATTATCTGTTACATTTTACTCTGGCAAAAATAATTAAGATTTTTATTTATTTTAAAATAAATTATTCTTAAAAATAACTTTTATAAATTTATCTAAATATAATAAAATTTTAAATAATATGTAACAAATTATTTTTATATAAATATAATTTATAAAATATAAATAAATTTTTATTTAGAAATAAATATAATAATTATTGATATAAAATTTCAATTTATTTTATAAAATATTATTTATTTAATAAAAATATTATATATATATATATATATATATATATATATATATATATATATATATATATATATATATATATAAATATAAAAATTTTATTAGATCAAAATAATTTAATAAAATTTTGTAGTAAAGGCTTTTATTATTTTGATATATGATTCACACATTAATATATTATTAGAGAAAGAAATGATTTTAAAATTTAATTAATGTTTTTAAAATTAAACCTAACTAATTAATCGAATCAATTTAATAATTAATTAATTATATTATTAGTTTGGTTTAATTTAAAAAATGGTCAACAATAAAATCAATAGAATTGGCCAAAAATTAAATAAAAAAAAAAGAAATTTTGATTCAATATGTGATTAAGTTAATTTTGATTTTAAATATGATCAATTATAATTTAATATAAAAATTTATTTAAATCATTATGAATTATTAAATTTTAATTAAATTTTTAATTAAATTATAAATATTATCTAAATTTTTCATATATTTACTAAAATTAAAAAATTAATATATAATAAAAATTTTTAAATTTTTTTTCTAAAATATTTAAATTTAATTATTTAAAATAATTTTTATTTAAAATATATTATATATAATTTTTATTTTATTAATAATAATAAATATATATATTTTTTTTATACTATTAAATATTAATTTTATTAGTTTAAATTTTAATTAAATTAATTAGACGATTAAACTTTAAACTCATGGGTTTGATTTTTCAAAACATTAGCCTTAATTTTGGACAATAACGTCGGGAGGGTACAGATGTTTGCGCGCCCGTGCCTTATCTTTACCGCTCAAAACACGTGTCATCCTTCAGCGCCCAGTCGAGAGAGACACGACCACACGACTCGAACGACCATACTCCATCGTAATACGCAACATACTAGCCCCGTTTAAAGGAAATAATAATAATTAAAAAATAAATAAAAATAAAAAATAGAGACCAGAAAAAGCCAGTGACTCGCGGCGGCGGGCTGCTCGTGAGGTCGCTAGTTAAATGGCTTTTGCCAGCTTTGCCGCCGGGTCGGACATGGCAATTCCCCGAATTAGATCGAAAACTCGCTCTCGCTTAATCAAGAGCAGTATATCCATTATACCACAGTTTTTGGTGCTCTGTCTGCTGTCAGCTTGTTCCACTTCTGCTCCGGCTGACGCTTTCACCGGTACGTCCATTATCTGCTTTTAGTTTCTGTTCTTGTCGTCATTTTGGTATTGAAATGTGAAGTGTATATGTTTATCAACAGAAAAAGTTGAAGGGACAAGTGACTATTTGTACAAGGAAATATTGAGGGATGAAGCAGTAGCGAGACTCAATGAGCTTGGAAAGGTATTAGCTTTTCTGTTCTATCTTCGGTTGCCGCGATTCACTTGTAAACTACGGTTGTAAGATTCGTATTCGAGCGTGTTCTTGTTGTATGCGTCATTGTCGATGTGTCTGTAGATGGAACTTGAAAGTTGGTTTGGTTATAGTTTAGATATACATGCGATATGTTTGATGGATTTAATGGCTAATGGTGGAAAGACAGCCACAGTCCTGTTTTGGGCCCACATACTTTAGGTTTCCTTCCGTGCCCTGTCTCGTTGGTAGCATTTTCTTATTTGAAGGCCATTGATCCAATTTTCTGGACCATGAATGCGCATTGACAATGGTTGTGCGTGTAACAATCCAAAGCAACTAGAACAAACACTATAGGTCTGATTAATGCAACATATAGCTCTGCAATTTGTTGAACTTGTATGACCATAGCCATCCAAGATTGCTTATTGCAATAGCAACTGTGCGACAAAGGGTTTTGACTAACCAAGAGTAACCAAAACCTGTTATATGAGATCATTTCATATCCAATAAGCTACATACTAGTTCTTATTACTGATTTTTTCAGTTCTTAATTGATCCATTTGAAATGTAGCAAATTAACTACTCTTGATCGTTTATATGCTTGTTGAGATTGCCTAAATTAACAGGTAAGTGATGCCAATGGCTATCTTGAGAGGACATTCATGACTGCAGCTTCTATAAGGGCAGGAAATCTTATTCGTAGTTGGATGGAAGATGCTGGTTTGACAACGTCAGCTTTTCCCTTTTTTTTTTTTAGTGTTTTTTCTAAAAGTTTTGGCACCTGAGTAGGTAACCTGAAGCACTTGAATGAAGCATGTATTAATTTCAGATGGACAGATTGCATGGGCAATGTACATGGCCGAGTTGAGGGATCAAATACAAGTGCTGAGGCTTTATTGATCGGTTCTCATATGGTATTTCTTTCTCACTTCCTCAAGTTTCCTTGTCTTGATCTTCAACTTTGTTATAGCATTTCTTCTAACAGAACAAGTTGTGAGGCAACATATAAGGTGCATCAGAACTAATGATTGACAGTTCTATTCATGAAATAGGATACTGTGGTTGATGCTGGGATATTCGATGGATCATTAGGTATAATCTCAGCATTGTCAGCTTTAAAGGTTTTGAAAAACAATGGAATGTTAAGGAAATTAAAACGGCCAATTGAGGTGAGTAGAAGTTCTGCTACCACTGTGAACCTTATCAATTCTACTTCTCTCTATAGTCACTACAGTTTCCTTTTTCTAACTGTCCTTTACAAGTTGCTCTTTGTTTTTAGAGGTGTACTTTCTCACCTAGATAAGTTGTATGTGTTCATTGGATTTTCATTCTATCACCTCACAGGTCATTGCATTTAGTGATGAGGAGGGAGTGAGGTTTCAGTCTACTTTCCTAGGCAGTTCTGCTATAGCTGGTATTTTACCAGTATCAGCTATAAAAATATCTGACAAAAGGTTTTGTTGCTAAAGCCATTAACCCATATGTGTTACCTACCTATATTGATGTTTATCATTATGTTTATGTGTCATCCAGAGGAGTAACAATACAAGATGCTCTCAAGAAAAACTCAATTGACATTACACAAGAAAGTTTATTACAGCTCAAATACAACCCAAAATCTGTCTGGGGTTATATTGAGGTATCTCATGCCCTTATCCTTCTGGCTATTGATTTTTACTAAGTAGATATTGAAATTCAAGAAGTGTGAGCCTTGGCATAATGTCATTGTTGCTTTACTGTGACTTAGAGGTTGCAGGTATGTCTTGTAAACAACCATTTTGTGCTGCTTGCATTCCACTCTTCCCCATACCTCACGATGAAATGCCCTTTTTTGAGATATTGAAATTCGGTTATGATGCTTGGTGACATCAACTTTGTGTGTAGAATAAGCTGAGTCTGTATTTCTCTCCTGTACTTGGCAATTGGGCAGATTCATATTGAGCAAGGGCCTGTACTAGAATGGCTTGGTTTTCCCCTTGGTGTCGTTAAAGGCATTGCTGGACAGACACGGCTAAAGGTATATATGTTGTGAGTGGGATGATTATTTCTTGTGAATTATGAAAAGAAAAATGGCAGTTTGAGTTTCATAAATATGACCCATGAGCCTTTTATCTGGACTGAATTGAGATGAATGCAGCCTCCATGCTACCACTTGACCAATATATGGGTTTTCTATGATCAATCATATATGCATAAATTTTTCAGGTTACTGTGAAAGGTGTGCAAGGGCACGCTGGAACAGTTCCAATGTCTCTGCGTCAAGACCCAATGGCTGCTGCTGCTGAATTAATTGTACTGTTGGAAAGCCTTTGTAAAGATCCCAAAGGCTTTTTATCTTATGATGAGCATTGTAGTGATCCAAACATGGAAGCACTTTCCAACTCGCTTGTCTGTTCTGTTGGAGAGATATCCACATGGCCAAGTGCAAGCAATGTCATTCCAGGCCAGGTAACAAATTGTCTAGTGGGCACATAATGATCAATAAAGCACTCATTGGGATGCATCCTGTTCATGTGATTCATGGATTGTTAATATGTTTGTTTAAACAATTGCAGGTAACCTTCAGTGTGGATTTGCGTGCAGTGGATGACATGGGAAGGGAAGCCGTTCTCTATGAGTTATCTGATCGGATGTATCAAATATGCAAGAGACGTCGTGTTTCCTGCCACATGGAGCGTAAGGTGAAGCCTAACATTTACTTATGCATGTTGTTTTGCACATGTTATAATTAGTCAATGATCTTCTTGCAATGAATTGCCTCAGCACGATGCAAATGCAGTGAAGTGTGACTCTGAATTAAGTTCACAGCTTAAACTTGCTGCTACTACAGCAGTCAAAAGAATGGCCAGTGATATTCAAGATGGAGTGCCTATCCTAATGAGTGGGGCAGGACACGATGCAATGGCCATGGCCCATCTAACCAAGGTTTGTTTTCTTTGGCTTCACTTGAAACTTTTAAACAGCAGCTTTTTCCACCCTGATTGCTTTTGGGCACTGTTGTGCATGTTTTGAGCAGGTTGGAATGCTATTTGTCCGCTGTCGTGGAGGCATAAGTCATTCTCCTGCAGAAAATGTACTAGACGATGACGTTTGGGCAGCTGGTTGGGTAATCTTGGCATTTCTTGAAAACCACTTGTGAATAACTAAATCTGAAAACTCTATGTACAGAAGAATTTCATTTATCACAATCTATTGTGATGCTAGAATCACACCCTCATAACATTTTTACTGGCTAATATTATGCGTCACTTTCCGTAAAAGGTTTCGCTTGCTCTTTGTTAGCAAGGATTTGATTGTGCTGATTGTGGAGATAAGTTTCAGCGGTGGACGCAGATCATGATTATCCTAAGAGATTCCACCGTAAATGATGACAATTTACTTCTTGAGTTCTGTCATCAGTGCACTTCTAAAATGAAATTCTTTAAACAAATGGCACTGAGCTTGGTACCATGCCTAAGTTATCTAAAACACAAGTCGATTTTTGATGGAAACAAACATACATTACCAGAACACTAACAGCATGACTATAATGAAAATGTTTCAGTACACTGGAGTCAAGCCAGTTCTATGCTCTTGCTTCTTGATATACTGCAAAATCGATGCCAACCCTCTACAACTGGGATAAAATTGCCAACGCAGATATCTAGTAGTGTCATGACAAACTGCCATATTTCACTCCAGTTCAATCAGATTCATTTTCAAATGGGTGGCTGGGCTAACTGTTGCAGTTGATGCACAACATGAGACATTCTTGGCCGCATCGATGGGACATGCTGTGTGCAAGCATAAACAAGGTCTACCACCTTCTGAATGATTCCAGATTCAGGAACATATGAAGAAGAGGAAGATATGTGAGGATCCAAGAGCTCAGGATAGCGATGTGCCTGGACCAAAGGCGTGGCCCACTCAAATATGCTCTGCCATCCAACAGAATCAACTGCTTGTGCAGGCCTCCTCCCACTAACAATTTCAAGCAGCAGTACTCCAAAGCTGTAAACATCACTCTTAGTTGTAAGCTCATTCCTGTAAACAAATTCTGGAGCAAGGTATCCATATGTGCCACCTGCCATCATGGTTCTCTCATGCATTACTTCCCATGGCACAAACTTAGAAAGACCAACACCCATCAAATGTGCTCCAAACTCTTCATCAAGGAGCACATTACTAGCACGAATATCTCGGTGCACAACATGCGGCTTCACCTTATCATGCAAGAACCTGTCCAAGATACAAATAAATGAGATCAATCAAATGAGAAGGTTTACTGCAACTAAATCACACAGCAGACAATAACTGCTAAGACAGAAACAACCTTTCCATTATTTCCTCATAGAACAAATTATTGCATACTCTCTTGTGTACGGTAGATGCAAAGATACCCCTAAAATCATTTAAAACATCTATCCTTTAGTGGAACACTGTCTTCGCAGATAGAGAAAAGAAAAAGGATCAGAAGGTCCTTCATCAATGATAAAAAAGGTGTTACTGTTTATGCTTCATTTAAATCCAATGAATTCTACATGAATGTTATGCAAGTTCAATAATGCAAGCACCTTCTACATGTATCACCAAAAATAGCATGAAATTGATCCTCATTGTCTTCCTGTTTTCTGATCTATAATGACTGTAGCTAATATATATATTATAAATGATTCGATGGAGCATCCACATGGTACAATAAAGCTAAGACACAGTGACAATGATATGGGAAAGTTACCCATATATCCTTATAAAATAGATTTCTATTGTAAAAACTCACTATTAAATTTCTTTACCCAATTAACCCAAAATCTTAATTGTTTTCATTTTTGATACACAAACAATCAGAAGAAATTGCAGCTAAAAGGACAATAGACAAGCTACAGGTGTGACTGATTACCAGGATGACAATTATAAGAATACTGCCTCCCCCTACCACCAAAACAGATCAAAAGTTCATTGTACTAATGCTTACAGTGCCATTATCACCTGCATATGCAGGCCACAGATTCAAAATAGAAAACAGCCTGCAGGATGTACACTTACGCAATTCCTTGGGCAAGTGTTGTGGCAATTTTCATCCTTGTAGCCCAGTCCAGGCTCCTACCTCCCCTTGGTATGTGGTATAGCCATCTATCTAGGGGACCATTAACTATAAACTCATAAACAATGTAGCGATCACCATGATTATAGCAACATCCTTTGATAGCCACCAAATTTGGATGATGAAGCCTTGCAACTTTTCCAATCTCAGAATAGAACTCCTTTTTCCTCTGAAAGCTAGATCTCTTCAACCTCTTGACTGCAATCCTTGATCCATCAGGTAGAAGGCCACTGTATGTACCACCTGTCTTTGCATCTCCAAGAAGACGATTTCCTTCACTGAAGTTTTTTGTAATCGACCTCAGTTCCTCACTAGCAAAGACTCTCCATGATGGGGGAACTAATGCGGAAGATGCTGGATTGGCAAACCTCCGGGACTTTCTACGCTTCTTGCTACGTCTATACACTAGAAGCCAAATGACAACAGCTAATGTTGTGCAGAGGATCAATCCACTAACAACACCAAGAATGATGAGGTATTCCTTGTGGCAACGCATGTGATAACATTTGCTCTCTGCAAATGAAAAGTGAGGCAATGAAGGAACTCAAAAAATCTTTCTCAATGCAATCAACAAAATAATATTTTTCAATCAATCAAAGACTGAGCTGCAAACAGTGAAAACAGGATATTGCAACATCACAACGTGAATAAGTTATTAACAGGAAATGTGGATGTAAGACATTATTGAGATGACAAAAATATAGCACAGATGCATTAAGAAAGGGCATACCAACATCATGCATGCAAATACAAGCATGAGCACTGTTACATCTCTCTCCAACAAGATTTGTGGTCCCATTAGTCACCAATGTACACCAATCAGCTGCAGTATTAGTGGAGCATGACAAACTGGTGCAATTTGACTGTAATTGAGCTTGATCATAAAGTGAATCATCCCAATGTGATTCATTATCAGACCATGTCCAATTAGAAATACCAATTCTTCTCCCTCCAACCCAACAGCTATTGAATGTTTGGGAACACAACTCTTGAGCAAATCTTAGTTCTTCTGATGAAGTCAATGCTGCCAAGTGTCCATGATAACCTCTGCATTGGGTTTCTGCCTTATCCCATGACTGAGAATTTCCTATATATTTGAAGCACTTATTCTTATTTGGATTGATATGCCATCCAGAATGGCACTGACCTGTCAATCAGAATATCCAACATTTATTAGATAATAGCAAGGCTGGATTTCAAACAAAACAATGAGGATCACCTTGTCCTATTAGGATATTCATAACAATCCACTCAAAGAAAGGTACATCCAAAACTTTTTGACACAACAAAGCATAAACTACATCCTGCGAGTATTACATCCAGGACATTAAGCAGGTTTTAACGCAGCAAAGGACAAGAGTTCATAGTCATTAATGTCACCTGGGAAAATCTTGTCTGGCAGTCAGGGTGGCGATAATTATTTTTCTCACCTTTTACACCAATAACATGCAGTATAAATCAGGTTAATCTGATCATAAACGTTTCAGTCTTACATCCATGTAGCATATATGTTCCATTTTGCTCCTTTGCTAAGACCATCCCTACCAGTCATGTCATTTGTTTAGGTGATTATAGACACTGTTATTACTTTTCACTAACCAAGAGCCTTCCCGCATCAAAGTGAAGATATAAGACCAACTTTCAGAAAAGGCATATAATTCAAGAAGCAGAGAATGATGCAACATTTCCAGTAAAGTGATCATAGGGACAATATACTCAAACCTTGACTGTCCCCATTCTCAGAAACTATCAGCTGACTCTGAACACTCCCATTAGCAGGTATCTAAAACAAAAAAGTTCATGATTCACAAAATATTAACCCACAAAGAAATACCAACAAAAAGAAATTTGCAACTTGGTAATCTTACAGATTGAGATGCCACAGACCCCACCATAACACAAGCAAAAACAAGCGCACAAACTTGATTAGAGATCAACCCCATTTCGACAATGTCCACTTTCCAAACCTTATAACAGGAAAATGGATCGACAACCGGTTATCAGAACAGAACCCCTAAAGAATGGTTCACAGCAAGGAAATTGTCAATTAGGCACCGTTTTCATTGAAGAATATTTCTTTCCTGCAAACAGAAAAACAAATAGAAAAAAGAAAAAAAAATAGAAAAAGGCGCAGTTTATGTGTGTGTGTGTGTGTGTGTGTGTCTCTCTTTCTCTTCTTCTGCATCCCTCGATCAGCAACGAGATATTTCTAAAAACAAAAAGTATAAATTTGAAAAGTCGTGCGGAAAGGAAATATGGAAACCCTAATTCTCTGGTTGCTTATTAAATTGGAAGACTTTGAAGCATAAAAAGACTTGAAATTTACCAGAGGGAAATGGGCTCATTCAAAATTATAACATCGAGTTGTCGAAGACTGTGGAGATGCAGATGAAAGAGCGCTATGCTTCATCTTCTGACAGTCAAACGAAGTTCAGACATCTTCATCAGCCATCACCGACTTACCGGAAGAGTATGGAGCTGCAAGAGGTAGTTAGGAGAGTGGAGGGACAGACGGACAGACATTAATGCTTTCCTTGACTTTTATATGCTTTGTTTTTTTTTTTTTTTTTTTTTTCAACGTAAAAAAAAAAAAAAAAATATATATATATATATATATATATATAAACCATCACAAGTATTATGCTAATTATTTGTAGGTGCAAGTCTCCTATTGATCCAAGGGAAAACTCCAATGATAGACAAATAGGGGTTTTGTGTTTAAGAGGCCATCCAAACACAATAATAATTGAATAGTGTAAGGGCATCCCGCGTAGCCACACTTAGCTTTTTTTTTTTTTTTTTAAAAAAAAAAACCAATATTAATTTCATTCAAATAACCTCATAACATGTTATATATATTTTTTTATAAAAAAAAAATTATAGCTCAATTTTGGTGATAACAAATTTAAAATTTAATCTAATACTAAAAATAAATGTCAATGAAAAAATTTATATTTAAATTAATACAAAATAAAATATATCAAATTAACAATCGGCCAAGGAAATAATTGAAAACTTTTGATGGGGATGGAAGCGTTGATGTCCTCAGTGCCAAGCTCTTTCATGAACCTCCACAATCCGTCTCTGAAGATCTTGTACCACCTTAATTGAAGATGGTCTACTTTCAAATGTAACTTCACCTCATGAGAGATTTTATCCTTCAAAAGGGGCCAATTTCAATTTTTACTAAATGTGAAGTAGCCTTTCATAAGCAAATCTAATTCCTTTGGAGCAAGGTTCACCTCTGATATCCTCATCAAAGGGCAATCAAGGACCCAAACATCCGACCAAAAACGTGTTCTTTCACCATTTCCCATTTGCTAGTGAAAGTCACGATGCCATGTTTTTGACCAAAAACGTGTTCTCTCACCGTTCCCTACTTGCCAATGAAAGCCACGAAGTTATAATTTCCTCCTTTTAAGAAAAAAAAAAAAGAAGAAAGGGCCATGTTTTTGTTAGCAAAAGTGGGTTGCACTAGGCCTCTAATATTAGCATCCTTTTATTTTGTAAGATAAATGTTATTTTGTAAATTATAAATAAATATAACAAGATTTGTTATTTTTGATATGTAATATAAATTTTTTAAAATATATATATATTTTTAACATTTTCCTATATATTTTAAAAGACTAAATTTTATTAGATTAAACAATAGGTATATAATAAATTTTTTTTAGTGCTCTTTGGACTATAAATTAAAAATTAGGATGTATAAGTTTTGATATTAAAAATAAAATAAAATTAAAAAATTTTTATGAATCATGAATTTTTTTTATAAATAACAGTGAATTTGTTTTCATATTATATTTTTTGAGAGATATAAAGATTTTGTTTATAATCTCATAAAAGTGACCCAACTCCACTCTTATATAGTTGAATTTATCAAATGTGCATTTCAATTACATACTACCCTTAAGACTATAGAATTTATTAAGAGTATAATTCAACCTCCAACATTGGAATTATTGCACTATATATACCATAGAAAGGGATTTTATAATTTTGATAGTGCACACAAGGTCAATCATTGTTATTACTTATATAAACCTATTTCAAGAAATTTCCTATCACATAGGTTGGGTTTCTATTACTTTTAACCATAGTCTATAGGCATTAGTCTCATTTCTCTTAATGTAATTTTTACTAGTATTTTTCCTAGTGGTTTAGTTAGAGGATTTGTCAAATTCATCTCTAATTTTATAAAATCAATTGATATCACTCCATTATTCAACAACTACTTTACTAATTTGTATTTTAGATGAATAAGTCTACTTTTTCCATTATATGACTTGTTCTTTGTATGAGTAATTGTGGCTTAGCTATCACAATGCATTAACATTAATGGTGTCAATTTCACCCATAATGGAATATCTATCAAGAAATTTCTTAACCAATCCATCCCCACATTAGCCATTTCTAAAGCTATAAACTCAGATTCCATAATGGATTGAGCAATAATTGTTTACTTGGTAGACTTTCAAGCCACTATTTCATCTTCAAAGGTGAAAATATAACCATATGTAGATTTTATCTCATTTAAATTAGAGATTTAGTTAACATCACTATACCCTTGTAGTACATCAGGAAATCCATTATATAATATATCATAATTTATGGTATCTCTTAAATACCTTAAAACTTTTGTTAAGACATTCCAATGATTATATTTTGAATTATGTGTATATTTGCTCAATTTATACATAGCATATGAAATATTAAGATGTGTAAAATTCATTAGATGCATCATACTACCAATGATTTAAGCATACTTAAACTAAAATATATAAACACCATTTTCTTTTAACAAATGTACATCATCATCATCACAAGGATTTGAAACTAGTTTCAATTCAAAATTATATTTCTCAAGAAATTTTTCTATATAATGCTCTTATGACAGAAATATATCATTAGAAGTTTTATAAATCTTCACTCATAAAACAACATTTGCTTCTCTCAAATTCTTCATGTCAAACTATGATGTAAGCAATAAATTTGTATTAACTATCGATTTTATACTAAAACTAAATATAAGTATATTATTAACATACAAACATATGATAACACAAGTATCATTTTTAGTTTTTGTATAAATACTTTTATTAACATTAACAATAAAAAAACCATTAGAAATTAAAATATTATTAAACTTTTCATGCTATTATTTAGATGCTTGTTTTAACCCATATAGAGATTTAACAAGCTTATAAACTTTTTTCTCTTATCCTAAAGTTATATAACCTTTAGGTCATAACATATAAATCTCTTTATTGAGACTATCGTATAAAAATGTAGTTTTATTAGCTATTTAATGAACAAAGAGATTATAAATGGATGTTAATGCAATCAAGACTCTAATGGATACAATTCTAACAATAAGAGTAAACATATCAAAGTAATAAATATTTTTTTTTAGTATATCCTTTTGTAATAAGTCTCACCTTGTATATTTCAATAGATCCTTCTAGTCTATATATTTTTTTTAAAGATCCATTTAAAACTTATGGGTTTAGCTCCTACAGATAAATTCACTAGTTTCCATGTACCATTATGATTCAAAGAATCTATTTCACTTTGTATGACTTCTATCCATATACTCGAATCACTAGAGGATACTACTTTATAATATGTTAAAAGATCATTATTTATTATTAGTGTAAAAGTCATTGCCAAAAGATTTTTTAACTATTTGTCTCTTACTCTTCCTCAACTTTGTTCACAATATATGAAAAAAGGCTCTTTTTCTATCTCAACTATAGAGACAAAGGACTATGGTAATTCTTTTTCTTATGAAATATATGCTTAAAATATTTTGCATTTTTTTATCTTAATGTAGTATTAGCATTAAAAATATTATCTTAATTACAAAAAATTGATAAGTAATACTTTGATATACATAACCTATAAACATACAATTAGAGATTTTAAAACTTATTTTTCTATTCTTTAGTTCAAGCAAAAGTATTTTAGCAAGACACCTCTACACTTTTAAATAACTCAGATTAGGAAATTACCTCTTCCATAATTTATATGGAGTCTTTCTTGTTTTCTTATATGGAACTTATTTTTCCTTTCTACTGTCCCATTTTACTTTGGTGAATAAAGAGGTGAGACTTTGTGGATAATTCTCTCTTTTTCATAAAAAATTGACAACAATTGAGAACTATATTCTTCTTCTTTATTTGACCTGAATCTTTTTATTTTCTTGCCTAACTGGTTTTCTATTTTCCTTTTATATTTAAGAAATACATCATATATTTCATCCTTATTTCTTAGTAAGAAAAATCTAGTGTATCTAAAATAATCATCTATAAAAGTCACATAAAATCATTTTTCATCTCTAGTCATAGTTCTTTTCAAGTCTCACAAAATTAGAATGGACCAAGTTTAGTAATTTAGTTTTTTGTTGCACTAATTTGCAATTATTCTTGGCTAATTTGGCCTTTTCACAAACCTCACACTTACTCACTTCACCATGTAAATCTTCAATCAAACCAAGTTATTTTAACTTTTGAATAGAAGGATTACTTACATGTCGTAATCTAGCATGCCATAAATGATAAGAGTTAATAGTATAAGCAAAAGAAGTAAATGCCTTATTATTCATAACACTAATACATTCAAAATGAAAAGTCCCTATTAATAGTAGTCATTTCCCACAAATACATCATTTTTAATCATGATAACTTCATCAAACTCAAAAGAGACATTTACTTCAACCTTCCCTAATAAGGACATGAAAACCAAACTAATGCAAATCTCAAGGATGTAAAGCACATCATTCACGGATAACACTTTTCTTGAAGTGAGCTTGATAAGGACTTTGCCCTTACCCATAGTAAGTGTTGTTCTTAAGTCTCTCTTAAAGACATTTCCTTCTTTATCCCTTATTAGTATGTATGAGGTAAATGCACTTTTGTCCCCACAAATGTGTCTTGTAGCATCTGAATCTATTGCTCACTCTTTTGAGTTGGTGGCAACATTGACTTTGGAGATGACAATAACAATAATATCTACTTCTACCAAATTGGCATTTGATTTTTATAAGTATGTTGCTCCCTTTCCTATGTCTACATTGAGGGGCATAATGCCTTAATTTCCTACACACATAGCAAACACCTTTCCTCTTGAAAGTTAGATTATTGGTCTTAAGCTTATCATACTTTTGGGACCTATTATTATACTTTTTTTTGCTATGATAATGATGATGATTGTGGTGACTTTTGTCTCCTTTCCTTTATTCCACCATATTTGCCTTTGACACCATTTTTTTATTTATGCTTCCTTTAATCAGATTTTGTTCATATCTTTAATCAAGATATGCACAATGACATCCTCTAACAAGAACTTGGAAGCATATAGAATTGATTGATTCTGTGAAGAAATATAAGTAGAATTATTAGCAGTAAAAGCAAAAGTAGATTAACTACTGTTTACATTCATAATAATAAATGTAAAGAAATTATCCTTAAAATTGTTAACAAAAGAAAAGAATATGCTAAATATGGATGCAATAGAAATCAATCTAAATAGAAAAATTTAATATTTGAAGCGTGCTCAACATTATCCTTAAGGATAGTTTTTACCCTTATAGTTAATGTCTTAATTCAATAAATCACAGTGGTTATCCTCCCAAGATACAACAAACCTTCCCACTAATGTATATTTTAAATAGTGAGACAACAGAAAATGTATTAATTTGATTAACCCAATAAATTTCAAAGAGTAAAAGAATGGAGCAATAAAAATGTGAATTTGTCTTTTAGAAAAGAAGAGAAAGCTCCTTTCATACCATTTCTAGTTTATTTTCTTATAAAGATGGGTATTAAGGATGAAGATAATGGTTGGTGGTTATAATGATTTTATTACTATAACAGCTAATTTACCAATAACTAGTTTTTCAATAAACAAAAATGATTAGATAAAAAATGACTAATTTGACTAATATAATTTGAAAGATCTTAAAATCCCAACTAAGCTTTAGCTAATTTAACTAACATAATTTGAAAGATCTCAAAATCCTAACTAAGCTTTGTCAAGAGAGCAATATTGGTAAATTAACTTTTACTTAAGGCTAGGTTTTGGGTTATTTACCTATGTATAAGACCTCTCTTGGATCCTTTTATTTTGTAAGGTATGAAACAAATATTGTCTTATAGATAAATATAATAAAGGCTCTTATTTTTTATGTGGGATACAAACCTTTTAAAGTATACTTTCTTTTTTTTCAACAATTTTCACAAAAACTAAAGAAAATCAAGAATTATAGGCACATTTGTGTTTCATCACCTAAACTAGAGCTTATTAGACTAATTAAACATCTCTTAACTGAGCTTTACCAAAAGAACAATATTCATGTCCCAAGCTTTGTGCAAACCAAGCCTTATTATCCATTTTGATTAGCATATATAATTTCAAGCCATTAGACTAACTTTGTTTTGTTGTTTAGTTATTGCCTTAAGATATCTTAATTAAATTGATCCAACACATCATAAACAATGCTTGGAAGGAAAGTCATATGTATAAGATAATAATGGAATTGTTTGCATCATGGTTTGTATTAAAGTAGCTCTTCCTAGCAATGACAATGAATTAGCTTTCCACCCATTCAATTTTAAGCCTCACTATATGAACCATATCTTGATATAATATTAATCACCTTTTATCATAAAGGAAAGGCAAACTACAATATCTTCACAATTTACACATAAGTGGGTATTCCATAATTCGATTTAAGGATGAGACTATGGTTCTATTAACATTTAGTGAAATAAACAATTTAGGCTTCTCCTTACTAAATTTCTAACTAAACATATCATTAAAATAACAAAGAATATCCTTAACTACTTTAGCCATGTGCTTGGTGGCTACCATAAATAAGAAAAGATCATCAACGGAGAATAAATGCAAGATTAGAGGTCCTTAATAAGAGACTTGCAAAGCCCACCACTTCCTTTCATTCACAGTTTGCATAATGAGATGGGAGAGACGTTTAATGCATAAAGCATAAATATGTAGAGAGAAATAGGATCCCTTTTATGAAATTCACAAGTAGGTTTGAATTTATTAGTCTACTCATCATTCCATAAAACTATCATTTTCACCATGGTAACACAATCCATAATGAGGTTTACAAATTTCACCAAAAAAAAGGGAAAGAGGAAAAAGTCTTAAGGAAAAACTCCTAATCCATACTCTCATAAGCTTTCTTTAGATCAATTTTCAAAACCATGTGACCCATCTTCATTTTTTTCTTCCTCCTTAACTAATTAATATCCTCTTGTACAATAAGTATATTATCATGAGTCAATCATCTAGGAATACAACCTAGATTGAGAAGGACCAATAATAGACTTAAAGGTCGAAGCCATCCCACAATGAGCTTATAAATTGCACTACATAATGATATAGGCCTTGACTAATTCAATCATCTTAGGAGTGCTCACTTTGGGAACATGCACCAATATAGTCTTATTAATACTAGCAAGGTTCTTGCTTGTCAAAAAAGATTGTTACACTAAGTTAATAATAGAATCCCTTACAATATGCCTAAAATAGTAAAAGAAAATAAAGTGGAAGCCACTGGGTTTTAGTGTCTTATAAGCATTTATAGATTAAAGAGCACATAAGACCTCTTCCTTGCTCGACACATCCCTTAAATATCTCATTACTTTTAAAAATGGTCCTAAAATTGTAAAAATTTGTAACATCTAAGATGTATTATTATTTAGCCCTTAGTAAAAATAAAAAATATAAATAATATTTCATTTTTTTCAAAAAAAAAAAGTTAGATAAGACTTATAGTTGAAATTATAAAAATTATACTTTTGTATGTAAAATATATTTTAAAATAATATAATTTCCTATTTTGTTTTTATTTCCTTTTTTCCAAAAAAAATGAAAGGTTTATGAGTCAAGTAAAGTGTAAATTTTTGAATTATTCATGTTTGAGTCATTTTTAAATTTAAGTTAAAAAAATGGGTTTCTAGTCTCATTTTTCAAATAGATCTAGGTCATGTTATAATTTCACAACTTTACTCATTAAGGAAATGGATAATGAAAGATCATATATCTAGACTAATAGGAAAAAATATCATTTTAGATATATCATATAATAATATTTATTTTAGAGGACTTATAATATATATTGTTTATTAATATTTGATTTACCTATGAAAAATTAATCTAACCTAATATGAAAATAAATAAAAAAAAAGATAAAGGAGGGAATGGTCAAAGGGAATTGTAACTCTCTTCAACATGCATAAATTGCATGTAACTCCTCCTCTTTAGTTTGTAAATATAGACATGTAGATGAATAAAAGGAAATTATGAGAAAAGAAAAACATAAAAATGAAGAAAAAAACTTTTTTGTTTTGTCTCAAAGGCCAACAACAATAGTTATCATTGATTGTATTCAAATTAAGTCTCTTAAGTTGTGGAAAAGATGTTGGTTGAATACATGTTATCACCTTGATCATGAAAAAAAAAGAAAACAATTGATTAATCTCAATATTTAGAGGTCTATAAGGATAATTATGTCCTTACTCTTTACATTTCATCATATACATTAACTATGAAATGAAATGTTTAGAGGATAGAGAAAAACTTTTTTTTGATAATTCATCAAACATGGCTTAATGTAGAAAAATCTGTAGTTTTAATCCTTTTGGGTTGTCACATTTCATAACCATTTAACTTTGTTAAATCTTGTTATTAATGTGTCTAGGCAAAATTCAAGCCTTAAAGCATTGCCATTATAGTTGTATTCTTCTCCCTTATCACTCTAACTAGGATTTTGTTGTTAAAGGAATATCAAATATCTATAATGGAATCAGTCATATTGATATAGTTCTTTAAGAGCTTCTAGTTGGCTTTTATTAGAACTTATTGATATTTTCATATCCAACTAGTTTCATAGGTTCTAAATTGCTTACCAACTTTAAGCTTTAAATTGGTCCTAGTCTTACTCTTGCCTTTTTTCTAAGAATAGGTTTGTATATGGCTTTTGACCTTATGGGAAAAAAAACATAATGGCCATTGTTCTCTTTCATTTTTTTAACAAAAAAAAAGGTGTCTTATGAATGATAAGCCTAGACTAAGAGTCATTTTTTAAATAGCTTAATTCAATCTTCCCTAAAAGGATGAACCACCATTTGAACAATAATGACTTCAAGGGAGGCTCCCCCATACCCAACCATAATGCTTACCAAATTAGCAACTTAATGCTATGCTTTAGCTCAAAACCTTACCTTATTGCTAAGCAAGTGTAGTGAGTGATTCAAACCTAGGTCAAATGCATGGAGACTCATTAAATTATCACTAAACTCCCATATCAGGTAATGGTAATTATTCCCTTTCATATTTCTTATCATTATGTAGTTGTAATAATGAATCTAGTTCAATATATTTTAGCTAGTTATAGATGGAAGGAAAGAAATTTGCCATTACTATTATGGTTTTAATGTATTAAGTACTTAGAGACTTCAATCTAGCTTTTATTGAGGCCCAAACACTAAAATAATAGATATTTAGATAGTTTCTAAGGCCAACGCTTGTTAGTTGATAATTGTAAAGTTATAAAAATAATGACAAAGAAAGCTATCAAATTTAATTAAATGGTTGCATAACCTTGTTAGCCAATCTAATGATTATTAAGCATTCCTTAGTTAACATCCGTTGTTATGCATCTTTGTTACTTTATATAATGAATTATGTTTTAAGAACCATGAATTTTTTGTGGTAAGGGTAAAATATATAAAAAAAAAGATTAAAGAAAAAAAAATTATTAGGGGGCAAATTTTCACTATTGTCTTCTTTTTGGCTCTACCAAAAGCTCTAACTTAAACTAATTAGTTTTGGTATTAAATATGCATTTAATAAAAATATTTAGCAAATTAAATTTATATGCATATGTCTTCTCAAAAAGTGAGGCAAACATAAGAAAATAATAATATGAAAAGGTAAATTTCAATTATCAGGGGACACATTTTCACTATTATCTTCTTTTGTCTTCATTTTGGCTTTGCCAAAGGCTTTAACTCAAACTAATTAGTTTTGGCATTAAATATACATTCAATAAAAATATTTAGTGAATTAATTTTATATGCATATGTCTTTTCAAATTATCCATGTACTGTGTTCAAAGAAAGAAAAATACTCTTATTATAAATTAGGCAAACATTGAATTCCCCACAGCAACAATGATTATGTGGGGCATAACTTTATTAAATGGAAAAACATAAGGCTTTAATCCATTGAATTCACTACAACATTAGCAACTACCTATACAAGCTAGTTTGCTTAATAAGAAATTCTTATACATGCATTATGACAATTATGTAACATTTTTGGAAACATTTTCTTCTATATATCACAATTTTAGTTAATTTCCAATTAAACACTTTATTGCGGTATAACTATATTGAATATAAAAACTTTGGACTATAATCTATTTAGTTTTCAAATAAATTTTATGTGAATAATTTTTATATATACAAGATAAGTATTTATTTGCAAATGACCAAAGGTCTCTAAAATAACAAAATATGATAGAATATAGTCTAAGTAAAACTTAAGTAAAGTTAATAAGTCTCATTTACTCAACATGATCCCCATATGACTCATTTGCAATCCTTTAAATATAGGATCAATAATCATAAGTTGAGTATTAATATGCTCAATTACAATTGTTTGCTTTTTAACATGATCTTTAACAATCAAAAAATTCATATTGATATGTTTGTTTTAGCTTCCATGTTTATTACTTTTTAAAATAAACATTGCAAATGAATTATCATATTATATATTTAATGTTATAAAAATATGATTCACAATTTGTAATCTTGTGATAAAATTTCCTAACCATAAAGCTTGTGCAGTAGTCTCATGGCATGCAATAAATTCCACTTATATAGTGGAAGAAGCAATAATGGTTTGTTTGATGCTTATCTAGGATACAAGACCTTTAGAAAGCTTGAAAATGTATCTAGTAGTAAACTTTATACTATTTATGCAATAAGCAAAATCAATATTTGAATATTTGACACACTTTTAAATGTTAGTTTGTTTATATGTAAGCATATACTTCTTAACCTTCTTAGTAACTTTTCATTGTTCTTACTTAGGGTTACTTTGGTATCTCCTTAAGATTCCTAATGCAAATGCAATGTAAGGTCTAGTAAAGACTTATGCATACATAAGGCTACCAATTACTGATGTATATGGTATATGCTTCATCTTATTCTATTTTAAGTCATTTTAAGGACATTATATAAGATTGAATTTATCTTTTTTGACTCTAGGTGCTACAATGGAACAACTTTTCATCTTAAATCTCTTTAAAACTTTTTCAATATAAGCATTTTAAGATAGTCCTAATATCTTTTGGGATCTATCTTTATGAATTTTTATGCTAACAACATAAGATGTTTCACCTATATCCTTCACTTCAAAATTTTGAGAGAGAATTTCCTTAGTTTTATGTAGTAACCCAAATCATTACATGCAAGTAAAATATCATCCTTATACAAGACTAAAACAATATACTTGTTCCCTTTTACCTTAAGATCTATACTTTAATTTATAATATTCTTCGTAAAACAATATGAGATAATAATATTGTGAAATTTTATATACCATTATCAGGAGGCTTGGTTAAATATATATATGGATTTATTAAGCTTACATAAAAGATGGCTTCTTTATTAATGGTGAAACCTTCAAGTCAATTCATGTATATCTCTAAAACTATTAAGGTTCTTTTCTTGGAGGTTTCTTTATAAGGATGTTAGCCAATGCTTTGTTATATTTCATAAATTGTTTGTCAATGTCTTCCCTTAAATCCTTGGCCTTTTCTTTATTTAGAATAGTGCCCCTGATGCTTAAAACTAATGTGAGAATTAATGAACATCAAGCTTAAATGATTGGATGACTCTCACTTATCATAAATAGCTTTATAAATTAGCATGCTTTAATTTCACAAGAATAAGTGGTTGATCCACACTAAAGGGAAAATCCATATTCTTGCACCCTAAAATCAAAAGGACTTTTTCTTTTTAAACCATTATAATAAGAAATAAGAACAAGTTCATTAACCAAAAAACATGCATACAATAATGTCATGAGCATTATAAATTGTTGCAAAATATAAACTTAAACCTTTCTGTGGATAGAGTTTGCTAAATTCATTAAATTTATAATAAGACTAATGAACCAAACATGAAAATGAAAAAACTTTCATGTTAGTGGGCATAGGAAATTATAATTTTAATGCATAATTCAAAATTTTATTTTAATTAATTCAACAAAATAAATGTTTCTTTATGGAGCCAAATGATTTATCTCAAACAATTAATTATAATTTTTATATTTCATTCATTGTACAATGACTATATCTTAATGTAATTTCTTTGTAAATCATTAATATTACAATAACTTAAGATATTATGGTTATTCCTAAATTAGCATGGTATTTCTTATGATATTTATAAGATCTAAACATGATAACCATATGTTAAATTTCAAAATCAATTTATGTATATGAAGAAGTCTAAAACAATAAGACAAATGGAAAATTGCCTTATCAGTCATATATAATTTTGTTTCTTTTACTCATCCTTGTGGCACTTATAACAAATATAGCCATGACTTAGATGGGATCATATATCAATAATTCACTCCTTAGCCATGGTCATGATTCTAAATTTAGCAAAATCTTGTTATCCACCCTTTTGTTATTAATATTACACATCAATCTTATGTACCATCATCAACATGGATGACTAAGTATATCACATGTAAATAATATATTGACATGGCAAAGAAATATGTATTGTCATAATCCATCAGAACTTTAATAAATATGATCCTAAAAACACATACATGAATGTCATTATTCTATTGGTTATCAAGTATTTGATTTTCATGCATGTTCATAGGTTATAAAATTTGGAAAATCACTTTTACCACTATATAGGGCCATCTTAGTGCTTTTTACTTTTTTTTTTTTATGAATATATCAAATCATCATGCAACAAGGAAAAATATATGACATGTACAGAAAAATAAAATTTTGCAAAAAGGAAAATTCTATCATATTAAAAATTTTGTTGCACATAAAAACTTGCGATTGTAATCAATACAATTGAAAAATAAGCTTTAATACAAAAGTTAAGAGAATATATAGTGTGAGCTAGTAATTTAATTGAGTGGAAGATATATGCCCAACCATTTTGATCAATAATTATTTGACCTACAATTACAAAATTAAAAAATGTTATAGTATTGACCAAACTTTCTAGCCTATATAACATAATGCTTTTCAAATGCATATGTTAATAGTTTACAAGCTTCTCTTTTATAAGCTAAGTTAGAGATGTTATTAGTTGTTGATCCTTATACCATTTCCTCCCATCAAGGTAAGTAATTGTAAAGTGGGTAATTATCTTTTTTTTATCACCTTAAAAATAAATATTTCATATTTATCATTAATCAAGTGGACCACCTTAAGTATAATTTTACCAGCAAAAAGAATCATATGGTTAAGGAAAATAACTTAGCTGAATTGATGCATACCTTTCATATTTCAAATCTTTTTCAATGAGTGGACTTGTTGGAGTAGCTCTTTTTTTTTTCCTCTCTCTTTTTTATTTTTATTTGTAGGGACTAATGATTAAACCCTAAACTTGAAACAAAGAGTTCAAGTAACTTCACTATTAGATCTTTTAGCTAATGGTAAAGAGATCAATAAGTTTCTTTTGTGTATTTTAAGATACATGTTATGTGTGTTAAGTGGTAAATATAAATCTTTTTCTTATTTGTTAAACAATTCATCCATTATAAGTTACAAAATAAAATATATTGATTAAGCATGTATTTTTTTTTAAAGTCTTTTTTGGGATACATATATTTTTTTTTTCTCTCTTTTTGGATGCACCATGAACATTCACTATGCAAGTTACAAAGCATGGGATTTAATTTTGATGTCACACTTTAAGTTTTGAGAGCTTGATCCAAACAAATATATGTTGTCTTTTGCCTTTTGTTTTCATAGGCAGAGAAATGGATACTTCTTCTTCAATCCATGTTAATGAAAAAGTAAGTGATTACTTAATATTATACTTATAATCGATTATAACTATGTAAGGATTAAGAAGTTATTAGAGAAAGTAATGACTTTATATAATAATGCAAAGGAAAATCCCACATTTATTATTGTTCTTTTTAAACACCAAAAAAAGGTGTAGCACAAGTATGTCGTTCATTGAACTTATAGGTCGAGATTAGAGGTTATCTGTTAATGTTTTCATTCAACCTCTCCTATGGGAAAGATGCATCACCTAAGCACTATTGGTTTTAGGTAAGACTCTCTCACATCTAATCTTGGTATTAATGAGTCTAAAAGTTATTATTGCACTTGCAATATAAATTTTCATCTATTAAAGAACAAACAATATTAAATGAACTTTAACTTAAGTCAATACGAAGGGAAATGCACCAAACCACTAGTCAAATTACCACTTCATGTAGTAAAATCTCATGTTTATAAAATGTATGATGTTATATTATTATAATTGTTAGTTGTCTACTCATAATGGTTCGATGTTCAAATACAAAGCACAATCAACCAATGTAATAGAGTTACTTTACTTATTTATGCCTTTTGATTAAGATAGACACCAATCATGTAGTGAAGACCATCAATAAAAATGTTACTAGTCTATATTTAATTTAGGCTTACCATGTGTATGAAGTTTCCTAACTATACTTGCATTATAATTAGGAATTTAATAAAAACTACCAAAACATGTATTAAAAAAAATGTAATCTATATACAATATAGTATTTACTTAAGTGTGAGAGATTCTCTTTCCATTTCACCTTAATTCAAGAATAATAATCAAAAAAAACTTATATGGCATGCTAAAAGCAAAAGTTTAGGTATTTTCATATATTCAATAACTATTTTATATCAATAATAAAAAAATTCTTGATAAATCATCACATAATTTCAATTTCAATTTCAATCAACCACTACTCCTTAAGCTTAACCCAAAAGATTTTTTAATAGGTCATCACCTAATTCAATTTTGATCAACCACTATAAAAGAATTCAAATAAGTTCATCAATCAATTTTAATAATAATAATTTCTACTCTTCAAATCTAACTCAAATCTCTTTAAACTCTATCACAAAATACACCCATTTATTTTCATAAGGTGCTTTAAGGCTATGACCATAATCACAAAATTTGGGCCTAATGCCTATTTTTAATTTTTATTTTTCTTTATTTTTTTGATGGGCGGATTTTTTGCTTAATACTTTCATAGGGAGATTGGAATTTCAATAATTGATTATATTGTGAAACATGGAGGCACGAGTTTGATCATTGTTGGTGCAAATTTGGAGGTGCAACCATATGTATTTTTCTTGTGTTATTTGATCATAAATTTTCTTTTCTTTGCTTTTTTCCTATTATTTATTTTATTTTGTGTTTGTTGGTGCTTTTTGTTACCATAATTATCATGAACTCAATTTGTTGGCTTTCTACAGCTCGTAAAAAATGTGCCAATGTGGCCCTAGATGTATTTAGAATTGAGGAAGACTTTGGAAGGGTAAAAGTGTACAACAAATATAGAAACCCTATATTAGTTTAACAAGTAAGTGATAGTTGTGGAGTTTCTTTCATTCACCTTTATATATTTTGCTACAATATACTCATGGTACTTTTGGCAATTTAATTGATTAAATGAGCACATTTGCAAGTAATAATGCATGAATTGATTTTTCTACTTATATATGCTCTCATTATGTGGACAAATTTAATTTTATTATCTTAGAATTTGTGAGCCTAAAATAGAATTTTCGATTAATAAAGAGATATTAAGTTGATCTAATATATGCTAGGAGTTACCACGTTAAAGAACTTATAAGTCACGGTGTCTTAGAAATTAAGTTTAGATACAAAAATGATTAATAACATTAAAATAAATCAGCTACTATTATGTCTAGATAGTATTTGAGACTTTGCTTCACCTTTGAATGTTTATTATCTCTCTAATTTTATTGAATTAAAATTTATATTCTTTATTTTAAAATTATATAAATAAAAAAATTTCATTTATTGTGGGGCATTGTCCATTTTCCTAACAATCTTATTATTTTGTATCACATAATTCGTAGGTTGACTTGCATATTTTTAAGAAAGTATATTTTTTTCATTAATTTTTTTATTTTCTTATATATTTGAAATTATATCTTTATTTAAAATATAAAATTTTGAAAATAAATAAAAATATAATATAATATAATATTTAAATAAAATTATAAATAAAAAATAATATAAATTAAATATAAATATATAAAAATAAAATAAATGACATGTATAATGTATATATAGTTATATATAAATAAAGTAATAAAAAAAAAATATGAGAAAATATTAGATAATAAATTTTTTTTTTAAATAATTTTAGAAGAAAAAATAATTTTTTTTTTTAAAGTTTGAATTTAGATCACTCTCAATTTAAATCAATTTAAATTATATAACTTTTAATTTATATAGCATTCAAATTGGGTTTAAATTGTAGTTTGTCACATTGGTTCAAGTCGTTTTGTTAGGTCAAATTAAATTTTGACACTTCTAAATTTGATATTTAAAATAAATTATAATTATGATTTTTTTTAGAACAAAAGCAAAATATAAATGAAACCTTTTTACCTAAAATTTGTTTAGTAAAATTATATTTTAAATTGAGATCATTTGGCTTGGATTTGCAAAGATTTAAATATCTTTCGAGATAAGAATCAACATTAGTTATATGATTCAGTGGCAAGTAGAGTTCGATTCTAAACTACCCTAAAAATAAAAAAAAAATTATTATTATTTTTTCTTGTCCAATAAGTCTGACACAACATGGCACTGTTCATTTCATTTCGTGTAGTGAAACGACTTAGGCAGCACACATTTTATTCAATGTCATATGTCTACAACTTTTGCTAGTGATTTTTTTAATACTCAAATATTGAAAAAAGAATATGTAACTCACCTAAGTCTAAAATTGCTTCACTCACCAAACACCATAAGAATCAGCATTAATTCACCTAATTCTAAAAGTGCCATACCCGTCAAATTAGGGAAATAAATTGCAATAAAAGAAAAAAAAAATCTTCTTTTCCTTTGTTTAACTCCCGAATTAGAAAATTTTCATGTTAACTAGAAAAATTTTTCCTTAATTTTAGAAAGATTATTAAATGACTTTAAATAAACTAAAGTAACAATTATAACTAGAAACTTAAATCAAGTCCAACACTCAATTTCAATTTCATTTAATCACTACAATTAAAATAAATAAAAAAAGATTTAGTCAAATAAAATTTTATCTAGTCAATTAATCATTCAAAAAAATTAAATAAGTAGAATTTTATTTAATTAATGAATTATTATAATAAATAAGTATTAGATAATAACATTAAAAAACATAAAAAAATTTTTTTAAAAATTGAGAATGATATTAAGTGTTTTTATCTTTTAACATTTTTTGACTTTAAGGCCTGTAATATTAAAAGAGACTAAATATAGTGATAATCAATTGATAACGAAGGCTTTTTACCATGAAAGTTTCTTTTTATTATTTTTTTGTATTTTTTTTCATAAGAAAACAAAAGGAAAGGTTTAAAAGAGATATTGGCTGAAGTTTTTCATTTTAATTATAATTATATTTTTATTTTTTTACTTAAAAAAAGATAATTTGAGAATAATTTTTTTTCTCCTTCTTAAGAAAACAAAGAGTATAAAAAGCATTTTCTTTTAGCTTTGTCAAAATATATATATTATATTTAGACCTACTTATTTTTTTCAAATTTTAAATACCTAATAAAAAGTGTTAAAAACAATAAATTTGAAATATGCTTTTAAAAAAATCAATTAAGTTAATTCGTTTTTAATTTATATGGAGAAAACAGTAATTGGTACTATTAACAATAATTTGGTTATTTGTCATAATTAGTTTCTTAGTTAATTTAGGAGGTTTTTAAGTTTACGTTTATGTTAAGAAAAATTGAATGATGGTCTAAATTTAGGTTCTTAGATATAAGTGTTACTCCAATTAAATTAGTAGTTTCAAAAGAAAATCATATTTATTAATTTTTTAAAATTTAAATGAAATTTATTAATATTCTAAAAATTAAGAAAAAATTGGCACATTATAAAATAAAAAGGACTTAAATTATAAAATTATGAATAATTTTTTCTTTTTCTTTTTTTTTCTTTTCAAGCAAGCATAAAAGGGGAAACGAAAACTGATTATGGAATTCTTTTCATCATTTTAAGAAACAAAAAGGGAAATTTGGGTGTAGATATTTTTTTTTTTTTGCCTTTTTATGAAAATAAAAATATTTGGGAGAATTTTTTTCGTCCATTTTCTTCGTTATTAAGAAAACTAGAAAAATTTAGGTTTAGTTTTATTCAAGAGTAGTTGTTTCTTTCTCTCTCTCTCTCTCTCTCTCTCTCTCTCTCTCTCTTATTTTTCTTAGCTTGTGAATTCAAAAATAAAAAAAAAAAATTGTCGCATAAGAAAAGTCAATAATGTGACTAAAGGAGAATAACAAGTTGAGTTCCTGTTTGTTTTGATTGATCACACACACACACACACACACACAAACACACAACATTACAAAGACAACAAGGATCACACAATTCACAAAGAATATGGTTTGGATTATATAAGATAAGTGGAGGCTTTATATTAATTTTATTGTCGGATAAGGTTAACTCCACCAACATCGGATCTTGTGTTCGATGTTTCAAGTTTCAAGACCGGATTAAGGAGGAGGCTGCAGTACGTTGGCAATGGGCATAAAACTAGCCAAACCCTTATGACGTAAATCCTTTAAGCAATTGTGTTGAGGTATCCCTTACATGTGACACACTACAATGGAGCTTAGGTGTAGTGAAGAGTATCCAAGTTTTTTCACATGTTTGTGGATGCATGCATGTAAAGAAATTAGTCCAACATAAGAGGATTCATTTATGGATATGGAATGTTGGTACATTTATAAGCAAGCTCATGGAAGTGGTGTATGCTATGACTTACATGCTTACAAGAAACAAAGTAAATCAAGAATAAATGTAGATATATAGGAAATACAAGGTTTTAAACTTTGATATATATATATATATATATATATATATATATATATAGTGTAGCTAGGAGGAATAAGGTTGGGATTATTATCAATAGTCAATTGAAAGAAGGAGTGGTGAAAGTTAGAAGGATTATCACATGTGTAACGTTATTAGTGCTTATGCTTCATGTATAGGTAGAGTTACCATATAGGATTGTCTTAGTTAAGTTGGTGCTATGAAAAAAGAAAACGTTTAACATTATTAGTGCTTATTCTCCCCAAATAAGTGTAGCTAAAGGCCAAAAAGGAGGAGATTTTGGATAGCATGGATGAGCTCTTACAACAAATTCCATTGGAAGGGACTTGAATGGGTATGCAGGATGTTATATAGATAGATTTGAGAGAGTGCATGAAGGGTATGGGTATGGACAACAAAACAATGAAGTTGAAACCATTCTAGACTTTGTTGCTGCATGTGACTTAGCTATAATTAATACTTTACTTTCAAAAAAAGGGAATCACATTAGATTTTATTTAAAAGTGGGTACAACAGTAACCATATTAACTTTTCCTTAAAAAGACGTATTGACCATGTTTTGTGTAAAGTTTTGTAAAATCCTATTGGAATAAGCTCTTACCACACAATAAATGTTAGTGGTACTGGGTGTACTTGTTAAATGTAACAGAAGGAAGAGAAAGGGGTTTCAATCGTGTAGAACTATGTGGTGGAAACTACAAAACCACAAGGAAAGTTAGCTTTCCAAAATAGGATGTTGGAAACGTCAACAACATGGGAAATTGGATATGTACAGTGGTAGCGAAGACTCTACCTTAAGAGTGGCTTAAAGGAAATGACCTACCAGCAATGGAAACTTGACGGTGGGGTCAAGAGGTACAAGAAGCCTTCAAAAAGGAAAAGAGATGAAAATACATTAGACAGATACAAGCTACTTAAAAAGGAGGTCAAAAAAGCCATTGCGGTGACTTGAGAGTGAATGCATTTAATTCTTCTTATACTAAGCTTAGCATCGAGAAAGGGGAGAAGGAGATTTATAGGCTGTCTCGAATTAAGGAATGGTAGAGTTGGGACCTTAACCAACCAAGTCAACTGCATTAAAAATGATGTATAAAAGGTCATGGTGAGAAAGGATAAGAGTAAAAAGAGATGGAAAACATACTTTAACAAACTTTTTAAGGAGAACAATCAAGGTAATTTTAAGGACCTTAATGGGTTCTACATAAAGAACATTTACACTAGAGGCATTTGTCTCATGGAAGTAAGTGCAGCTCCGAGACAAGACGTGAAAAGTGCGTGTAGACCAAGCCATAAGAGAAAAATGGAGTAGTTTGGTCGACTAAAGGTTTTATTTTATCACTATTATTTGCCATAAAAGACAACAGTCAGTTTATGTATTCAAAAATAAATATTCAATAAAGGCGTGCGTGGACCTATGGTCAACGAATACTTGTTGACAAAACATAGCCAACCAATGACATAAGAGTGCGAAATATTGTTTTTTTTTTTTTTTTTTGCTTTAATAATATATCATAAAAAAAAAAAAAAAAGAGTCAGTAAAGTAAAGTAAAGTAAAGTAATTTCAATTTTTAATAAGTTAGTTCGACTTTAATTATTTTTATAAATAATTGAAAATTCTCGTCACCACAGTTATTCATAAAATCAACCATTAATCTGGCAGACACCTAACATAATTGATCTCTCCCCAAATTATTTCTCTGAAAGAGGGGAGCAAATTAAGAAAATTATTGGAATTTATTAACCTCACAATGTCGTCATTTACTAAAGCAAAACGACATAGGATAAATAGAAATACAGAGAGAATGGGTGAAACTGATCCTCCTGACATCCCTCCCGAACACAACATGGATTGATGTTTATAAATCCTGAGTTCTCATCTGCATTCAAAACTATTGAATAGAGGCTTTGACTTTTGATTTTATCGCCTCAGGACAAGTCCTCGTGGAGTTTAAAGAAGGGAATCTAGTGCGCTCCCTTTTGTTTTGGTGGATTAAGGACTCGGGGATGCGTTGTGTTACTCTCCATGGAGGAAAAAGCTTTTAGGAGTGAAGCTATTGTGGGTAAAATCTACAGGTTACTAGTTCCTTAGCTAAAAAAGCTTGATCTGATTTGGACGCCAAGAAAAAACGGGCTTTGTTTGAAGATGGGCCTATCCTCGAGGCCAAGGAGAGCGCTGATGGGCTTTCAAAAGTGAGCCCCCGGTGTTCAAGCTAGTAGTGGCTCACGTAAGACCCAAACCCGAGGAGAATGTTGACCCAAATAGGTCCAGCAGCCTTAGTCTTCCCATAAACCCGAAGTATTCTCCGCGGGAAGGATTGCTCCCTCCTTGGGCAGAGTCCACTGTGAAAGTTTCTCCTTCTCAGCGGGTTTAGATAGAGATCTCCTTCACAAATCCTTGGAGTCTGACAGATGAATTTTTTATGGTGGGGAGTCGTCTAAAAATCACACGGATGACCTCCTGATGCGTGTGGCATTAGTGGGAAGATTCCTGGCGATCCCACAGTTAGCGATGGCATGGAGTTGGAAGAGTTGCAAGAGGAGCCTTCCGAACGTATGGCACAGGATTGGACATAACCTGTGAGTTCAGTCTATGAACTACTTTTTCATCCTTATTTATGTCTATCGATATGACTTCTTCTCATTTTAGGAATTTAAATATTCTTCTTGGAATATAAGAGGTGCTCGTAATAAGGATGCGAAAAGGAATCTTGTTGAATTTGTTAGGGTTCATTAGCCAGATATTATTTTCATATTGGAAACACATATCCCTTTTTAAGAGGGTGGAACGCCAGTGGCATTTTATGGGTTTTGATGAGCATGAGATTGTGAATCCATGTGGTTTTGCTGGTGGAATTTGCGTGCTTTGGAGTTCTCATCATATCTATCTTCATATCTTTACTTAGGGGTTCTCAAAATATTCGTTTTATCGTCACCTGGCCAAGATTCGAAGAATGGCATCGCTCTGCTGTGTATGCAAGCTCAATACTCTCTTACCGAGAGCTATTTTTGTTTGATATTAGAAAATTACTAGACCTCTCTCAAATGCCTTGGCTGTTATTTGGTCATTTTAATGATATCTTTAGTTACTCAGAAAAGAGGGGAGGGCACACACATTTCAATTGAATTCATAAATTTGTGGATAACGTTGAATATTGTGGTTTTCAAGACTTGGGATTCAAGGGGCCCTTGTTCACCTGGCACCAAAAGAAACACAGAAGAGCAGGCTTCTCCGTGAGACTTTATAAAGCGTTTGCTACTAAAGAATGGTAGTTCCTCTTTCCTAAAGCCTTTGTTATTACTTTGCCTAGGACTCTCTCATATCAGCACCCCATATTACTTGTTTCTGGCTCCGAACCCCAGTGAATTACTTAACCATTTTGTTTTGAAGCCACTTGGTTGACACATGAGGAGTTTCCAAATGTGGTGCGGCAGGCCTAGTTGAGTGACAGGCAACCTGTTTCGAACTATTCAGCAAGTTGCCCTAGAGTTTAACCGCACAACTTTTGGCAAAATGTTTTGACAAAAAGGCACTTGCAAGCTAGATTCAATGGGGCCCAATTGGCTTTAGAGCAATATCTAGATCCTTTCCTTGTGTTGCTAGAAAAGTAATTAATTGTAGAATTTAATTAAGTACTCAAATAGGAGGAACTGCTTTGGTTCCAAAAATCCTGGGTGCAATGGTTACAACTAGGAAATAAGAGCACAAGATTTTTTACAGCATCTACTATTGCTAGACAGAAAACTAATAAGATTGAAGGTTTGCAGATTCATAATGGGTTGCGGTGTTATAATCAAAGGGTCAGCAGGAGAGTCTCTTTGCCCCAATAACTTGGGAGGAGATTTTTACAACTTTGAAGTCCATGAAATCTTTTAAACCTCTTAGTCCAAATGGATTTCAACTAGTATTTTTCAAATCCTTCTGGGAGGTCATTGGAGAAGATATCATCAAGCTCATTTAGGAGGCTTTCCTCTGAGGTACTTTTCAGGACTGATTATCAGAAACATTAATTTGTCTTATTCCAAAGAGTGCAGAGGCAAACAATATTTCAAAGTTTCAGCCAATTTCATTGTGCAATGTTGTTTTTAAAATCATTACTAAGGTCTTGGTTAGTAGAATTAGGCCCTGTTTAGATGATATTATCAATCCACTACAAGGCAGGTTCATTCCGGGATGAAGTACATCAAATAATACCATTGTGGTGTTATAGGTGATGAAATGGATTCAAAAAACCAAAAGCAAGAAACGGGTTATGGTGTTCAAAATAGATCTTGAAAAGGCATATGATCAGGTGGATTGGAGAATTCTGGAGTTAACATTGCATGATTTTGGGTTTTCAAAGTGAATCCTTTGCTTGATCTTGTTTTGTGTGTCTAGCGCCACCTTATCCATCCTACGGAATGGAGAAGAACTGCCTCCAATCAAGCCATTGTGTGGACTACACCAAAGGGACCCTCTCTCCCCTTACCCTTTTTTTTTATGCATGGAAAAACTGTTAATTCTCATTCAAGAAAGAGTGGATCAGAAGAGATGGATGTCTGTCAAATGTGGGTGTAAAGGCACCTGTCTTTCTCGTCTATTATTTGTCAATGATGTGATGCTCTTTGCTAGGGCAACCATGCTCCAAGCGAGGGTTGTGTAGAATACCTTAGATGAAATTTGCAGGGCTTCAGGTTTTATAGTAAATGATTTCAAATCTTAGGCAATTACATCGGATTGGGTGCTTAGAAGTGAGATCCAGTAGATTAAGCTTGTTAGCAAATTTACCTTTAAGAGAAATATAGGTACTTATCTTGAGGTCCCTCTTATTCATAGGTAAGCTACAAGGAACTCCTATGCTTATATTGTGGACAAGATTTTGCAGCAACTCTCTGTCTGGAAATCAAAACTCTTCAATTTGGCAAGTCAAGTTACACTAGTGTAGAATTGCCTTGCATCTATTTTGGTCTATACCATGCAAATAGTATGGATCCATTCATGAGGAGTTGGACAAAATTACATGTCATTTCATCTGAGCCTCGAATCAAGATAGAGGAGGGATTCATTTGGTAAATTGGGAAGAGTCACTTGATCAAAATCTAAAGATGGCTTGGGCTTGCAGCAAGTGAGATGGAATAATGTGGCTATGCTAGGAAAATTGTGTTGGGATTTGCTATGGAACAAGAATAAGATGTGGGTATCAATGCTCAGATAGAAATATTTAATGAATGGAAATCCAAGATTAATATGTCCACCCATAGCTTTTATGACATGGAGAACTATCACTAAATGTTTTGATGTGCTTTGGGATGGATTTGGATTCTGAATAGGCACAGGTGAGAATGTGTCTCCTTGGCATGATCGTTGGGCATCTCCTAATACTCTATCTTAGTGCCTTGTATACATCCTGATGAACAAGCTAGGGTGAGTAATAGTATTCATGGTGGACAATGGCAGCTTGATGGGATGCTGGCTTGCCTCACCCTGATTGTGAAGCAATTGATCCTTTCTATCTCACTTCCTCAACACTCAAGTAGCATGGATACTGTGGCATGGCTTTATAGTCCAAATGGCTCTTACTTAGCTTGTACAGGCTACAAATGGATAGCTTAGGGGCAACATAATCACTTCCCCAACCCAATATGGAAATGGATATGGCACCTAAGGATATCACAGAAGCTTAAAATGTTCCTGTGGCAAGTGTTTAAGGGACAGTTATCAACCAATTTAGAAAAGTTCTGTAGGGGGATGTGTTCCTCTCCTTTTAGCTCTAGATGTAATACTGTTGAAGAGGTTATCCTTTTTGTTCTTAGAGATTGCCCTCAAGGTAAGGCTATATGGAAAGCTCTACTCCCTGCAAGCATCCCTTTTGCTTTCTTCACTGGCAGTTATATAGATTGGATAAAAAAATTTTCTAAATTTTTAAAATGGGCTGGAGGGACTCCATAGTTCTGGTATATTATTTTTGTGTGCTTGTTGGACAATGTGGCAAACTAGAAATGCTGAAGTTATTCATAGACAACGAAATAGCTCATTCATTCAAGCGCAACAAGTACACAGTTTGGTGGAAGATTGCTGCAATAGTTACCCATTAATGGAGAAGGATACCTCACCTTCCTTTCATTTAGTCTCGTGGACTTTGCCACCACATGGTTAGGTCAAGGTTAATACCGATGGCAATGTGAGAGGAAATTCAAGTCAAGCTGGTTTTGGAGTAGTAATTTGGAGATGATTCTAGAAAATGGTTTAAGGGTTTCATAGACTCTATGGGTGTGGCATCTAATATTGTTGCAGAACTATTAGGGATATGATGGCATCTAATATAGTTTTGTAATACTGGAGATTCATTAGATTCATTCCCTTGAGACTCTCCATCTAATATGTTCTCTTCAAGTCTTTATTCATCCTCTTGCAGTTTGTCTAAAAGATATACAAAGGTGAAGAGGATGTTAACTGAAATTTTGAGCTTAAAGATGTCTATAGAAAAGAAATACATGTGTAGATTATTTCACTAAATTGAGTACTTCTGCTCTGGATGGAGAAGTCTTCTTCAACTATTCTCCTGTGGGAGTATGGGTTTTCTTAGACGATGATAGCCATGGAGCTAGTTTTCCCTACGCTAGGAGCTCTTTTTGTTTCCTTTCTTTTATTGTTTCTTTGTTTTTCTAATTCTCATATCATTTGCACCCAAAAAAATAAAAAATAATGTCGTCATTTACTTCCCAAACCCAAACGGCTGACCCTGACACATCAATCCAACAGATATGCATGGAGTTGCATGACGAGGTTTTGTTTCATGCAGAAATAAATCTTGATGCACACCAAAAAGCTTCGTGGAGTGGGGTTCTTCATGTCAATCACAGTTGCCTCGAGCAGCCGTAATGTCTAATGAAGTCTCCAAGTCTAACAGTGCCTATAAAACACTTCTTACCTTCATTCTCTATCTAATTAAATTAATAGCTCTCCGGCCATGGCTAAGAACAGAAGAATCAACTTTTCTATTCTCCTTCTACTGGGTCTCCTCTGTTTTCCAGTCTCAACTTCTCCAGAGTGCAATTGCACTTGTGATCATGAAACAAACAATAGTGAAAAGAAAAAAGCACTCAAGTTCAAGGTGGTTGTGATAGTGAAGATTCTGGTTAGAAGTGCGTTGGGTGTTCTTATTCCAATCTTTTGCAGGAAAGCCCCTTTTCTTGCACCCAAAAGTAATATCTTCCTTCTGTTCAAGGCCTTTGCAGTTGGGTTGATTCTTTCAACTGGGTTCGTTCAAATATTGCCAGATGCATGCGAGAATTTGACCGATCCTTGGCTGAATGAACGCCCATGGTCAGATTTCCCTTTCACAGGATTCATAGCAATGCTCTCTGCAATCACGACCATGTTGATTGACGCATTTGCTACCACTTATTACAAAAGATCGCATTTTAATAGGTCTTCTCTTGAAGATGGGAATGATGTTAAGATGGTGCCATCGCAGCATGTGGCACACTTGCATGTTCACATGCATGCCACGCATTGGCATGCTCACGGTCTGTTTTATTTTTTTGCTAATTTTTGTATCATTTGCACCTAATGAAAAAAATAAATGATGTCATTTGCTTCCCAAACCCAAACGGTTGACCCTCACACATCAATCCAACAGATATGCACGGAGTTGCATGACATGGTTTTGTTTCATGCAGAAACAAATCTTGATGCACACAGAAAAGCTTCGTGGAGTGGTTTTCTTCATATCAATTACAATTGCCTTGAGCGGCAGTAACATCTAACGACATCCCCAAGTCCAACTGTGCCTATAAAATACTTCTCACTTCCATTCTCTATTTTTCTTTAACATCTATCTAATTAAATTAATCACTGAATATTACTGTCTTGTAAAATAAATAATAAAAAAAAAAAACCATCTCTCTGTCTCTCTCGAGCCATGGCTATGAACAGAGGAATCATTTTTTCTATTCTCCTTGTTCTTGGTCTCATCTGTTTTCCAGTTTCAATTTTCGCAGGGTGCACTTGCACTTGTGATCACGAAACAAACAATTGTGAAAAGAAAAAATATCTCAAGTTCAAGGTGGTTGCGACAGTGAAGATTCTAGTTGGAAGTGCATTGGGTGTCCTCATTCCAATCTTTTGCAAGAAAGCCTCTTTCCTAGCACCTGGAAGTATTATCTTCCTTTCTGCAGCTGGGTTGATTCTCTCGACTGGGTTCGTTCACATATTGCCAGACGGCATGCAAGAATTTGACCAATCCTTGCTTGAATGATCACCCATGGTCAGATTTCCCTCTCACAGGATTCGTAGCAATGCTCTCTGCAATCATGACAATGTTGATCAATGCATTTGCTACCAGTTATCACAAATGATCACATTTCAATAGGTCTTCTCTTGAGGATGGGAATGATGTAAAGATGGTGCCACCACGGCAAGAGGCCCACTTGCATGCTCACATGCATGCCACGCATGGGCATGCTCATGGGGCTGGTTTTGTATCACTTGAAACCCAGCCGTCTGATTTATTCTGGAATCGGGTTGTATATCAGGTATGATTGGTCTTCCTTTGTTAGTGCTCACTCTGTTGAACCAGATGCAATCGAATGCTTATTCTCTCATTAGTGGTTGTAAAGTTGCAATCCTCGTTACCTTTTTCAGTATCTTTAATTTGATTTTTATGGGTTGAATTTGAGATTATTGATGTAATTAAAATGGGATTTCGCTGGTATTATACCCCCTGTTTTCCTCTGTTTTCTTTCGAGTGGCTTGCCCCCTGTCTGCTATGGTCCATGTTAATCAACGTGCACGAATGTGAATAATCGAATTTTCCATTCTTGCGTCTTTTCTTGCTCCCTAAAACTTGTGTCTATGAAGGCATTGATATTCCATGCTTTTCACTGAACATCGAGTGGGTATTGGAGCTGGGAATTGTGGTTCATTCAGTAATAATTGGCATCTTACTGGGGGCTTCCAATGAGGGACGGACGTACTTAAGCCCTTAGTTGCAGAATTGACTTTTCATCAATTCTCTGAAGGCATAGGTCTTAACAGCCAATAAAAAAATCCACATGACAACAAAAGACTTGACGGCATTATAATGCCAAAAGTGGAAAGAAAATCCAAAAAGAAAAACAAAGGAATCAAAGGCCATGTTTCAATTATCTTTTTGACTCTTCAAAATGATAAAATTAAACAACATTAAGAATTCAGTTCATCTATCTTCTTGATTTTGGTAACCATAAGTGGATATTCTTTTTAAAGTTAGTAAAGTGGCTGCTGTGTAGCAGCAAATACATCCAGGGCCCTCACCCGGGGTAGCTCTCATTGTTGAGTATTTACTGTTTCACTTTGGATTCCAGTGCCGTGATCCTCTGCATCGTTTGTAGTTTTCTACTTTTGTGTTGGAGTCCCCCATCTTTCTTTATCATTGTCCCCGGTAGGCATTAGCAGTCTTCCTGACGCTGGGACTTCTCCCCAAAATGAAATTTGGAAGATTCCTTGCAATCCTAAGACATCCTTTTGCATGATTTTTCCTCATCCTGAGGCTGGGGGCTGGCCTGCCCTGGAACGCTCCTTCTCGTGTGTTCGTGTGTCTGTGTGTTCCCGGGTTCTTATTGACATTCGAGCAAATAAATAAAAGGGTAATAATTAAGGCTTTCAAACCCTTCATTAATTAGAAAGCGGAGAATACCCAAATCAACTCAAGTCCACAACTTTTTAGTTTTATCTAACTTAACCATTTTTCTTGCTCATTTAGATAAAACAAACAATCCACTAGATGAATTAACTATAACTAACTATTTATATTAAACATTAGTTACAAAAAGTCCTCGTAAAGCTTGAGTCATCTTCTAGTTATATAATAATCTTGTGTTTTTTTTTTTTTTCTACTTCTCTGATTTATTTTTTTTTTTCCATTGGTTTGGTGTGGCCATGATGATTTTGGTTGGTGCCATGGGCTCGAAAGTAAAACGGGACGCGGTGGTTGCGGTAGCTGTGGTGGCATAGGAAGGGGACACAGACGGTTAGGAAAGGCTATTGAATGTCTGATCAAAAAAAAAAAAGGGCTAGCGAAATGTAGTCAAATGATTGCGTTATATGGTTAACAAATTTAATGATTATTATGCATTCCCTCAATTATAATTTTTTATAATGATTAATTAAATAAATAATATTTTAGTTGATTAAGTTTTTTTTTAATATTATAATTTTAAAATTAGTATATTTAAGCTGAAATGATAGAATAAAATTAATTAATAAATTAAAATTAAATTTATAATTATGATTATAATTTTTATAATATTTTTTTATTTTATTATATAAAATTAATTTTTAATTATTTTTTAAAATTATTATTTTATTTTATTTTTTAAAATTTTTAATAATAATTAATTGATTAAATAAAAATATATTTTTTTATTAAATTATTTTAATTGTATTATTTAAAATATTAATATTTTAAAATTATAATGTGAAAAAAAAAAAAAATAAAAATTTAAATTTTATTAAAATATTAATATTTATATATATTATAGATTATAAAAAATTTTAATTAAAAAAATCTAAAATTAAAAAAAAATTATCATATAAATAATTTTTTTTTTTCTAAAATTTATTCTAAATTATAGACTTTTTCTCAAATTTAATAATACTAATATATATATATATATATATATATATATATATATATATATATGTTTGATCGATGTGCTACCGTTTCAGATAGTAGTCTCATTGGTGATCTAATATAATTTATTTTATATCAATTTAAATTTAAATTTAAATATTTATATTAATACTCAAATTAAAAAATAAATTTAAAAAAAAAATTTGAATCTAAAAATATTTAGATGGTAAATTTTTTTTTATAAAAAAAGATTAAATAAAAATGATAATAAATAATTATACTCTTAATTTATAAATATAATAATTGATATATTTATAATTTAAAAAAAAAAATTTAAAAGTGAAATTGAAAAGAGAGAGAGATGCCCGTTCGTTGTTACAAATTAGACGGAGCAGCACGGAAATGCTGGGCCCATTTTAATTCACTTGGAAAAAGAAAGGAAACATGATAGATATGCACCGAGGGTAGGGTAGGCCGAGTGAAGTCAAGTCAAGTCGTGTGGAAACTAACGGGGCATCTTGTAAAAGGTATATAAAGTTAGGCACATAGGTTCGATGAATTGATATATATGCCTTTCGTATTTCAGATTTTTCCAACAAGTGGGTCTATGGTTGGCAATATTTTGTTTTTTTTTTTTTTTTTTTATATTCCTTTTTCTCTTTTGGGATAAATACTCGGTTCGCCAATGTGGTAAATGTGAATTGTTTTTTTTTTTTCCTTCATCTGTTACGAGTCTAATCCATTATGAGTTAATAAAATACTTTTGTTCAGAAAAGAAAGAAACTCCATTTTTCCATACCCTTCTATGTTTTTGGCAGTTTCTATGGGTGTATGGTAACATATATATATATATTCTTGGTTGTATTAAAATAGAAAAGAGAAACAAAAAGAATTATCTGATAAATTTTATACTAATTAAGTCCACCGTCACGATCAGACTCATTGGTAAAGGCGGCGATGTCTACACAAAAATTCACTTCCCTAATGTTGTAAAAGTTATGCCATTTTTGAGTAATTAGAAACTTGAAAGTCTACATTAAGTTAATAGTGATTTTATAAATGAATTGATTTGTACATATTTGTCAAAAATTTTATATACTATTTGTCATTGTTACTACTTGTTATAAAAGGCAAAAGTCAACGAATGCTGGTTGATTCAGTCCCAAAAGAAAGGCAAAGGTCAGATGAGTATTCAAAAATAAGCACTCAATCAGAGACGTCAACGGATGCTTGTTTACAACACATTAGCCAAAAACAAATCACAGGGAGAGATGGGTCCAGCAAGAGAAATGTTTTGTACTAAGATCATAAATGGTAGCAAATGAAGTCATTTGTGCTTTAAGTTAGTTAATTCTTCTTTTATTTAAAAGTTTTATTACCGAAAATCACTCAATTTTAATCATTTATTATAATTAATTTATTATCCATAAAAAGAAAAAAAAAGGTTTGAGACGTATTGGACAGTCAAAATTTAACAATGTAAAACAAAAAATTGTTTCCTAAAATAGAGGGGACACATTTTTCTGTTGTTGTTGGTAAAATAGCTAAATTAATATGCACCGAAAAAGAAAAAAGAAAAACGTTAATTAAGTAAATTAATGGATCAACACTGTTGATTAAGCTCATAATGTCGCCATCTACTTCCCAACATCACACCGTTGAAACTACCATACCAATCCCACAGAAACGCATGGAATTGCATGTCGCCATTCCCATTTTCTCTTACTTTTCTCTGCAGTCTCATTATTATCCTCGCATTCCCGTAGTCCAACAGTGCCTATAAAACACTCTACTCCTCAGTTCTCACACACAAAAGTCCCCAACAAGAACCATCTCTCTCTCTCTCTCTCCTTCAAGCCATGGCTACTAGCAGAAGAGCCGTCTGTTCTATTCTTCTTCTTGTTCTGGGTCTCGTCTGTCTTCCACTCACAGTTTCTGCGGAGTGCAATTGCACTTGTGAACAAAGCGGCCAAAAAGGTGAAAAGACAGAAGCACTCAAGTTCAGGGTGGCTGCTATAGTGACGATTCTGGCTGGAAGTGTACTGGGTATTCTTATTCCAGTCTTTTGCAAGAAAATCAGTTTTCTTGCACCCGGAAGTAGTGTCTTCTTTCTGATCAAGGCCTTTGCAGCCGGAGTGATTCTCTCGACTGGGTTCGTTCATGTATTGCCAGAAGCATCCGATAAGCTGACCAATCCTTGCCTGAATGAACACCCATGGTCAGATTTCCCTTTCACAGGATTCATAGCAATGCTCTCTGCAATCATGACGATGATGATTGATGCATTTGCTACCAGTTATTACAAGAGATGGCATTTCAGTAAGTCTTCTCTGGATAATGGGAATGATGTGGAGATGGTGCCAGCGCAACATGAGGGCCACTTGCACGTTCACACGCATGCCACACACGGTCACGCTCATGGCCCTGGTTTTGCATCAGTTGAAAATCCGCTGTCTGATCTTTTCAGGCATCGTGTTGTGTCTCAGGTATGATCATCGGTTCACTCTGTTCTTTTCCCCTGTTTTCCTCTGTTCAACATGCTGCAATTGTATGCTTATTTATTTATTTCTTTAATAGCTTTAAAGCTCCAATCTCCCTGGCTCTTTTCCGTAGCTTCAATTTATTGTCTTGCGGTTTATTAATGCAATTAAAATGGATTTCGTTGGTATTACAACCCTGTTTTTCTCTGCATTTTTTATTTCTTTTCCCCTCTTGGTGTTTTGTGAAGCTTGTACAATCAAATTCAAAATTCCTATTCTTATGTTTTCTTCTTGCTCCCTAAAAGGTGTTGTGTCTAAACAGAGATTGATGCTCTTATTGTTTTTGACCGAACATGGAGTTAGGTTTTAGAGCTGGGGATTGTGGTTCATTCAGTAATAATTGGCATCTCACTGGGGGCCTCCACAGAGACAGACGTGGTCAAGCCCCTAGTTGCAGCATTGACGTTTCATCAATTCTTTGAAGGCATGGGTCTTGGCGGATGCATCACGCAGGTACCTTTTTGGCTTGACTTCTTCACATAACATTTCATTTTCACATGCCAAAGAAAAATCCACAGGAGAACAATAAAACAAAACGAAAGGGGAAAATGTTACGAAAAACAAGAAGGTTAGAAAGACAAAAAGTAGAAAGAATAACCTTAAAAAAAAAAAAAAAAGAAAAAAGAAAAAAACAATGGAATCAAAGGCCATGCTGCAATTATCCTGTGACTTTTCGAAATGAAATATTATTATTATTATTTGAGTGGACAAGTATTAAAGAATTCAGTTCATCCATCATTTTGATTTTGGAACATTGGCCGATATTTGGCCGTCAACACATCCAGACGTGGTTTTCAATCTTAGAATGGGACCCTGTGGAGCTCTCATTGTCGTGTCTCATTCTGGACTCTAGTTCCGTGATCTTTTGCATCGCTTGTAGTTTTTCTCTACAAGATATTTGAAAGATTCCTTGCAATCTATAAGTTATCTTTTTTGCCGGATTTTTCTTTTCTTCTCAATGCTGGGCTACTGGGCTGGGGCGGGAGCACTCCATATCGTGTGTGTTTGTGTGTGTGTGTGTTCCTTGTTGGGTTCTTAGTAGCATCCGACCAAATAAATAAAAATGTGAACTGGAATTACTCTTTGCAGGCCAAATTCAAATACCGAGCGGTTGCAATCATGGCCCTCTTCTTCTCCCTGACTACCCCAGTTTCCATTGGGATCGGAATAGCGATATCCGAAAGTTACAACGAAAATGACCCAGCAGCTCTAATTGTGCAAGGTGTACTCGACGCTGCAGCCGCCGGGATACTCATTTACATGGCTCTTGTCGACCTCCTTGCAGAAGATTTTATGAACCCTGATATGCAAGCAAACGTCACGTTACAAATTGGAGCCAGTATTTCTCTTCTCTTGGGTATAGGTTGTATGTCAGTGCTGGCCTATTGGGCATAGTATGTACTCCTTTATATCCATGCAAAAGCGCCAGTCTACGTAGAGATATTAGGCGTAATTTTACTCCCTTTCCTGTGATATTAATAATTTTTCTTTGTTGTGCGAATAATTCCACAATTCCAGGTGGTTAAATCTTTGAAAATATGTATAACTTGTGAAAAGTGTTTGTGGGTTTATAAGCTCACCATTTGGCACGAAGATTGTGAAAGTAAATGTTGTTTAATTCATTGATTCCTACCCTGGCCATACACAAAACTGTTATGTGGAGCTTCAATTCAATATACTAATAGGAATGGTACCTAATCGAAGAGTTAGTGTCAAGTTGGAAGCGGGGATTGCAAGGTAAGGGAACGGTTTGAACCGCTATTCCTGCTCCAGCAGCAGCAATGGCAGCTTGAAAAAGTTTTCTCTGCAACCGAGAATCTCTCCACGGCAGCTGAAAAATCCAAGTGAATGATTTAATTTCAAAACGCAAAAATTGTGGAGCTACGGATGGGCTGGAATTTTCCAAATTTGAATGTAGAAGAGGGGATGAAGGTGCAAACTTTGGGGAAGGAATTTTGGAAACTGTAGCTAATCAAGCTATCAATCTACAGCCGGGAACACTGAACATGCCTCATGGGTTACGTTTCTGAATGGATATTCTTTTGTTCTCAAGCGAGACAAAAAAATTAAAGTTGTCGATGCATTAAAGTCTTGCTTTTGTTCTCTAGTCTTTGTGTTCACACTTCCATATGATTCGATAGGTTGATAGATATGTACTCCCAGTGTCCTGACCTTGTTGTCATATTTCAAGCATTTAAAGGTGGCAATTATAGAGAATCTGTTGATTTTTTTTTTTTTATTCGAGACGGCTCTCTTTGAATCCACTAAATTGTGTACTTCTCGCATGTCACCCTGTTCTTTTGAGAAATGCATGTTGGGGGAGATTAGCTGGCTGTCTAAGAAGAGACACCATCACTGTACTTGTTAAATATACATTTTATTAGCCATTATTGGTTAATGGGATGTCTTCAGGAATGTGTTTCAGGATCGCACTCGTGAAGTTCTCAATGCCAGAAAGAAAACGCACACCCCCCCCCCCTCCCCTCTTCTCGTTCTAAACATACATCGGATTTATGAAAATACAAATTTTTTTCTCCATTTACTTAAAACAGCTCATGCTCATAATTCTACTTTTTTTTTTTTTTTTTTTTTTTTATGTTGTGGATAGGTGTTCTTAACAAATCCCCTGCTATTTATCTCATATTTCTTTTAAAAAAATAAATAAAATTGTCAAGTTATATGATTTATTTAATTTCATCGAATCAAATAGAAATATTGAGCTTGTTATTTATTTTTAGAACACACTTTGATAACTTTTTTGGTACCACTTTGAAATATCTACTGGTTTTTGAGAGATGTCTTGTCAGTGTCAAACAGGCTTGATATTGCCTACTGCAGAGTTTGCCTTCCCACATTTTTTTCCATCGAACCACTGACATCAGCCCTTCTTCATACTCCTATTAATCTCATTCTCATTTTTCCTAATATCTCTTCATCCGATTCCACAAAAATTTCGATCTACACGTTCATGAATTACATGCTGAAATATGATGGAAAATTGCATTAAGTAATAATAATTATATATATATACTCATTGCTAACGTGTATATGATTATAAAATGGTTTGTACCCTGCCCTGAACGTTATTCTAAACACTCATTCAAGAAACTAAATGCTCTGGCCATTGCCCCTTTCTCCAATTTTTTGATAACGGGACCTAATGGATACCTACTTGATTTATAAATATTAATTTTGTATTTCATGTAGAGGATTAATCATTCTCTCCAGATACTTTCGGCGCTCCATTGTCTTCTACATTCCCTGCAGGATCTCTTAATGTCTAGGACGCCAGTTATTTCATTACAATATGAAGTCATTGTTGTCGCCATGGATGATGAGATTATTACCTTCTCAAATGGAGGACTTCGTCACTTTCTGGTCAAACGGAAAGACCGCCCTGAGTCAAATGCTACTTGGATCATTGAAGCCGAGTTCCAGTCTTTGGACCCGCTTTACTTGACCAATACTTGCTGCTGTCATACTCGTCGAAGTCGAGTCCCATCTAACCAGGAGTACACGATGTCAAGCCAAAAGGATTTCAAAGGCAATACAAACGAAGAAAATTCAAAATCTAATCTTGGAAAATCTCTGTCTTCTTTGAATAAAGCCATCATTCTTATTTGTAGTGTTTATTCCTGATCTTTTATTTTATTTTATTTTGCGTTTGTATCGTGCCGGGGTTAGTGAAGATCCGTGTAATTTTTATTCTTGTCTTTTCTGGGGTAGGATCCCGATAAGTACTACTCCATGTTCAAGTGCTCGGCATGTTATTTGTATTAAGAATAAGAGCAAAACTTGGAGCGGACTATTAAGTGGTGGACTCGACTGTTGTTTTTTATGGTGTTTGTACTGTTTATATATTTTTGTGTAAAAAAAAAAAAAAAACAATAAAATTTCTACGGGTCTTTTCTTTCTCTTCTTCTCTTGTATGCCCAGAGTGACAAAGCAGTTGGTTATCTCTTTAGTATTCATTTGGATGGCTCCTGTATAGACTTTCTATTCTTTTGACTACGACTTTCTCCTTGGCAATGTTCCCTGTGCCTTTTGTCCCTGTGATGGTTATCTTGGTAAGTCATTTTTTTGAATGACATGGATGTGAAAATTAGGCATCTTTGTTGGATCATTATGTGAAAATTAGGCGATGGAGAGGGGATGTTACCCTTGAAACCGATTTTGCCTTTTTAATTGATGACATTTGACAGGTGTTACGGCATGAGCACTTTGAAATCTCCTCATACTGCGCTTACCAATCAAACGTTTTGTTTTTTTTTTTTTTTTTTTTTTTTTCCACCTTTTCTAACCTTTATTCTTCATGTTAAATTCCAAAATATTTATAACTCTAATTTTCAGGCCATTATGACTTAGATCGTTACTTGTTCAAGTTTTTAGTTCCAGGATTACACTCTTCTTTGTTAGATGTAAATGCAATCGAAGGAGCTCTATCCCCTTTTTTAGGTGAAAAAATTAGCGGAGATTACATATAATTTAACGTACTGCCTGTCATTGTTGGAATGATAGCATTCAAAAGAAAGCATGAATGCAAATTGCTTCTTTTCTTTTAGCGGAAAACCTTAGATTAAATTAATTTCTATTGTGGGAATAAACTACTTCAAAGATTTCAAAGATTAGTTAACCGCTTCAAAGATTAGTAAGTTGTCTATACAAATTTTTAGCTGGATTACTCAATTTGGAATAAGTGTAACTATTTTGTCTCCTCATTCTTTGACACTTTAAAGCCGATCCCTTGTTGTATTAGCAATTAATATTGTGGTTGCATTATACATTTACATAGTAATGAAGGAGAATTCAAATAAACATGAGTCATATCCTTGTGTTTCTTTTTGGGCCAAGGCTAATGTAAGCAATCAATGGGTAAAAGTGAAGATTGTTCCCAATTGCTATAGAAAGAAGACTAAGATAGTGGAACATCGAATGCATGGCACAATAGTCCAACCAAATTTAGTAATTAAAATCATTGATTGGTGTTGAGTGTGAAATGTTTGTATAATCATATATAATGATGAATATCTAGTATTTTCTTTTTCTTATTTTGCATGTTTCTTATGATGCATAAAATTTTAATACTGTTGTCAAAATTTTGTTGTCATATGACTTCCCATCACTTCATGTAGATTTGTTTGGCCTATTCATTGCCTTGCTATATTTTTTTTTTCTTGTGGGACATTTTTCTTTCAAATTTTTCAATATTGGTGTCAATGGGTGGTTTAGATTTGTCTTTGAAAGAAGGACAATATGTGGAAATTCTATATGGATTATTAAAGACTTAATCCACTTAAAGTGAAAGATAAGTTTCCCATTTTGCTAATTGAAGAGTTATTGGATCATTTTGGTGGCTTCACTTATTTCTCTAAGCTAGCTCTCAAGTCTAGATGTTGTTAGATTAGAATGAATCTTGTATATGTGCATAAGACAACATTTAAGACCTATAAAGGACATTATGAATTTCTTGTTATGTCATTTAGTTTGATAAATGCCCTAAAAACATTTAAAACCTTATGAATGAGATTTTTAGACTTCATCTAAGGAAATTCACGTTGGTATTCTTTGATGCCATACTAGTTTATAGCAAATCCTTGGATGACCACTCATTACACTTATAGCTTACTTTACAACTGTTAAGAGAGCATATATTGTATGCAAAAAAGTCCAAATGTTTCTTTGTTGTGAAGGAAGTTGAGTACTTGGGTTATGTCATTTTTGATAAAGAGGTTTCCACAAATCCTAAGAAGGTAGCTATGATTTCATCTTGGTCTCTTCCTACTAACCTAAAGCAATTAAAGGGATTCTTATGGTTAACTAGATACTACCATTAGTTTCTTACTAGATATAGGAAGATAAACAAACCTTTGACTGACCTACTAAAAAAAGATGCTTTTAATTGGTTTTAGGAAATTATTAATGTGTTTTAAGCTTTAAAAAAGACATTAAGTATTGCTCCAATATTGGTATTACTCAATTTCTCTAAGGAACTCATTGTTGAAACTAATGCTTCAAGAATTGTTACAAAGGTTGTCCTTATACAAGTAGGGCACCTATTACCTTCATTAGCAAAGCTTTTGCTTTTAGACTTTTGACATTATCCATGTATGAAAAGGAATTGTTAACTATTATCTGTGTTGTTACCAAATGGGCTCATTATCTTTTATGGCAAGCATTTCAAAATTAGAATTGACTATTACAACCTTAAGTACCTATTAGATTAAAGGTTAATCATTGTTAGTCAACAAACATGGTTAGCCAAATTAATGTCTTTTGATTATTAAATCTTATATAAAGAGGGTAAGGAGAATGTGGCAGTAAATGCTCTTTTTAGGCTATATAGTCATGAATTGTAGTTTCATGCTTTATTTATTATTAATTTTGACTTGTATCAAACCATTTAATCTATTTGTTGATCTAACCCTTAATTATAACAATTAATTTTTGACTTGTAGTAAGGCCAACTTTATGGTTTACTATACACTCTCATAGTTAATTATATGGAAGGGTCGATTAGTAGTGGGGCAAGATTCTAGCATACAAAGGTAACTTATTGAGCTTTGGCATTCTAAAGTACAAGGTAGGCATCATGGAGTCATTGCCACCATCAGGAAGCTTTCTTCTCTATTCTTTTGGAAAGGACTTGCTAAAGATATGAGTAAATGTGTTTGGGAGTATGACATTTGTCAACAATGCAAATATGACATTGCTACATATTCAAGATTATTGCAACCTCTTCCTATTCTATAGAGGGTTTGGAAATCTATTATCATGGATTTCATTGACAAATTACCTCAATGTGATAATAAAAAAGTCATTCGGAGTGATAATAGACAGATTAAGTAAATATGGGCATTTTGTTGCCTTGTCTCATCCTTATAATGCAAATTCTATAGTTAAGACTTTCTTAAATGATGTTTTTAAATTGCATGGATTCCATGAAGTAATTGTTAGTGATCAAGACCCTTATGTTCCTTAAAGAATTCGACAAAGCTCTTTCATTTGCAAGGGGTTCAATTGCACATGACTACTACTTATCATCCCCAAACATATGGTTAGACTAAAGTAATTAATAGGTAGTTGGAAATTTATTTGAGATGTGCCACCTTTACTTCTCCAAATTAATGATGTAAGTGTTTGTCTCTAGCCAAATGGTAGTATAACACTAATTATCATTCATTTAAGGGTATTACTCCCTTTGAAACAATGTATGGTCATCCTCCTCCTGTGCACCTTCCTTATATCTAAGGTGATGCAACTATATTTACATTAGATCTACAATTTTAGTTTAGAGAAACTTTTTTTTGATTGTTTAAACATCACCTTTAAGTAGCTCAAACCAAGATGTGTTAACTAGCTAATAAACATAAAATTGATTAAGTGTTTGAAGTAGGGAATTGGGTGTATTTAAATTGTAGCCTTATAAGTAATCATCATTGGTTTAGCATTCCTCTATAAAGCTTGCTCCATATTTCTTTGGCCCCTTTTAAATCCTATAACATATTAAAGGGGTTGCTTATTGATTAGCCTTACTTCCATCATCTAAATTTTTTCTTGTTTTTCATGGGTCTTAATTGAAGAAGACGTTTGGCCCATTCTAGTTAGTTACTTCGGATATAACTACTATTTTTTCTAATTATAGTGAAGCTCCAATTCCTATAGCTATATTGGATAGAAGAATGGTTAAAAGAGACCATTGTGTTACTACTTAAGTCTTAATTCAATGGGTTGGTCATCCAATATCTATAGCAACATATAATACTACTATGACATTTATAAGAAATTTAGTTTCTTTGCTCTTGAGGACAAGGGTCTTGGGGAAGGGAAAGTTGAAATGAATCAAAGGAGTTAAGTTGTTGTTATCAACCATGTGGCATGTTCTTATTATTGACCATTTGGTAGAAGGATAGAAATTAAATGGACCATACAAGTCTTAGGCTTTGATTGTAATTGGTGTAGAAGAATAATAATAATCAAGCTCTTTCAATTCTCTTTAGTTCATATTTTTGTGAGATAATTCTTAGTTAAATCACCAACTCAAATGACATTCTCTTATTGTCATGTCTATTAATTGGTTTAAAATATATTATTACATTAATAAATTTTTATACAAGATTTATCTGTATCTTTATAAATAGTAAGTAATAAAATTGTTTGTACTCTTATTGTCTTTTCTCTTAATTGGTTTAAAACATATTATTACATTAATAAATTTTTATACAAGATTTATTTGTATCTTTATAAATAATAAGTACTAAAGTTGTTCGTGCATTCTTTTTTTTTTTTTTGTCTCCAATTTTCTCTTAGGTTAAGGGAAAGAAGGAAGCATGGTAACTAATTATGCTTTTTATTTAGCAGGAATGAGTGGTTTAGAGTTGCTTTTAAAGAGAATAGTTCATATATGCATGCTTACATATTCATAATTTTTTTTCCTTTTCTTTAAATTATAAATAACTATAGGTTCTTACAAAAAATTTGTTATATTTTAAATTTAAATGATATTGTAGAAAGAGTTATTTTTGCTCATTAAAAAGAATAAAAAAAAATTAGTAAAAATTGAATATATATTTTTAGGTTAAATTAGAAATAAATTTTTAATTTGAATCAAATTATTATAAATTATTTTATATATATATTTTTTTAAATTTTTATCTTATTATTTTTATTATTTATATTGTTTGTTTTATTTTTTATATATTTAATTATTTAATTATTATTTTTTAGAGTTGAGATAAAATGTGAAATGATTAATTAGAATAAATTCAATATACTCCGCTTGCGTTCCCCACAGACCAACAGTACCTTTTATATTAACTTTATAATATTGATTTATATTTATATCATAAATGATCACCATAATGAATGGAATGAGAGTTGAAGTGCATGAAATCCGCAAAAGAATGAAGTAGGCATGAATTGCTCTGTTTGGGTCTGAATTGTGTACGTCCCATGTCTGGGGTAATCATCCGTGTTAGGGTTGAGAAGGCAGAATGACGGTTCTTGATTTAGATGGAACGGTTTTGGTTGGGTTCTCCGGGATGTAATGTTTTTATGCTAGAATTCATGTGTTTTGACTCCCAGATGCAGGTTGAGTAAGACGCCAAAGGACACATAGGCTGCGAGATTGGTACTATGACAGGCGGGAGATGCCATGTCTTTAATAAAGGTGATTGACAGCAGGGGAGTTTTCGAGTTGTTGGTCACTTTCTAGGATAATTCATGTGTGCCTCATGATTTCCCTGTTCCTGGATAGAATAAGACAGAGCTCTCTCATATTTCATTAACTCTATATTATTATTCTTATCCAGATTCCGTAAAGCGTGGGACCTCCTACGCTAGATTGTATTTGTTGCCATTTTGGTCTTTTCAAACCCACTTCTGTGTAAATGTTCACCACATGTTTTATCCTAGATATTGATAATTTATGTTGATAGTTTTTTTATATTATGTTTTGTTTCTAAAACATTACATTTATTACAAATTTTTTTATTTGAATTTTAAATTGTTTTAATTTTATGTTAGTTTCATAAAATTATTATGCTACTTTTTGTTATTTATTTATTTTTTATATGATAATAGTTAAATATTTAATATTATTAATTTCATATATAGTTTTTATAATTATATAAAATTTTTATTTTAATTTTTTAAATATAATTTATTTATAACTTTATACTAAATAATAAATAAAAATTATTTAAAATTTAAAATAATAAAATAAATTTATATAAATTTACTTTTTTTATTTTAATTATTTTCATATAACCAATCACGGGACGCTCAACAAATTTTTAAACCTGTCATTTTAACAATCACAACAACAAAATTCAACAATAGTGCGAAACAGGCTTCGATGCGGCTGAGAAATCAATTGCGTGTCTCTCTGCAAGAGCCAGCCAGACACGCCAGAGGCTGCGAGCGACAGACACAGAATTTCCGAGTCGTTTGGTTTTTTTGCTTTTTATTTCGGGATTGAGATTCGGTATCTTGGAACTGGACCAATTGGTTTGGTGGGCCTCGTTTCGATGCGGGTTACACAAACGGGTAAAACGAGTCGGGTCCGAAAATACACATTACGTAGGACCCACGCTAGATGACGTGGCAAGATCATATTGGGATTCTTTAATCATAAGGCCGTCGTCACCTCTGTAAAATAAACCGTGAAAGATCGAGGGAGGGAAACCCTAACTCAATCGGAACAAAAAGACGTCGAATCGAAGAAGGAGAAGAAGTACAGAGTTCGGAGAGAGAGAGAGAGAGAGAGAGAGAGAGAGAGAGAGAGAGAGAGAGAGGCAAAATGGGAAAGAAGAAGAAGAGGGCGTCGTCGAAGGTGTGGTGCTACTACTGCGATCGGGAATTCGACGACGAGAAGATACTGGTGCAGCACCAAAAGGCGAAGCACTTCAAGTGCCATGTATGCCACAAGAAGCTCTCGACGGCAGGGGGCATGGCCATCCACGTTCTCCAGGTTCACAAAGAAACCGTCACCAAGTATCGTATCCTCCTCTTCCGCTTGTCCCCTTTTTCCTTAACCTAAGTGATTAAGTAAAATTCTTTTTGTTTTTTTGAAAAAAAAAAAAAAAAGAATTTAATAATCTGTCTGATGAGTCTGACTCTTATTTTCAGAGTTCCCAATGCGAAGCCTGAGAGAGAATCCACGGACATTGAAATCTATGGAATGCAAGGAATCCCACCCGATGTTTTGGCTGCTCACTATGGTGAAGATGGTAATATTGCCCCTTTTTTTAATTTTTATTATATCTATATATATAAATTACTTGTCTATTGGGTTGGTTGCTTTTGTTTTGACCCTTATAAAAAAAAAAAATATATAGTTGACGGTGATTGAGAAAATTGTAGCTATTGATTCCCTTTTTCCTTCTCCAATTCATTCAAAAATTTTTTCTCACATATTTTGGATGGTCAAACTAAAGAAATAAAGTGAGCAATGAAATGTATTGCACCTTGAGTTTTTTTTTTCGACAGGGATGACCTGATCTTTTGCTTATATGGCAGGAATATTTTGAATCTGCTGCACATAGAAAGTTACTTTGTGAAACACATATGATTGTTTTGGTCCTGATATATATAGTCTTCATTGCAGATGAAGAGGCTCCATCGAAAGCTGCCAAAGTAGAAATTCCATCAGTTCCTCTTGTCAGTAGTGCGGCACCTCAGCCTTCAGGTGTTGGATATCCTCCACCAACTTTAGGTGCAATGCAGACAATGTAGGTTTCCTATTACATTGGTGCTTCTGCTATTAGAAGATAACATCTCTTGTTTTCCTTTTTAATTGTCTTGCAAGCACTAAGAATAATGCTTCTTTATTGCATTATCATGACTTTTATCCCCAGGTCTGAAAACGTTTTCAAGTTTTATGTGAAGGCCAAGATTTATTCTCGTAATTTTTCTTTGTTATGCCTGGCTTTAGTTCACATTGATAGTGTAATACCTTTTAGCATATCATTGTTCATTGATACTACAGTTTTTCCATTTCACCACTCCTACAAGTTACTTAATTTGAATTATGGCTTTTTAGTACTAAAGCTAGGAGAGACATGGACAAGTCTCTGGTTTATGGGAAATGTTTTATAGTCACCTATGTGATTGAAACAGCTCCACAGATTGTTTGGCTCATTATCTGATTGTATTAAGAACAGAAAATGGTCAAAACTATTCATGGGGCAAGGAAAGTCAAATAATTTGGTAGTGTTTTAGTCATACTGCTTGTACCATCAATTGTAACAATGATGGTTTTAAGGATTAGAAATTGATGGGATTCAGTTGATACCCCAAAAAAGGACTTGGGCAAGAAAGAGGAAAACAGAAGGAAGCTGCTAAAGCAAATATGCCTTTTCAAAAAATACTCAAAAGGTCCTTCAATCAAAGTCTGTTAATTTATTGGCGTCACATTTATCATGGTATGATTGGGATTCTGACTATTGACCTGGGAAGAAGAATTTTGATCCCAGGTGTATGAACCTAAGGCTATAATATTATGTGTTTTTGTCAGACCAGCACTTTACAGCTCTTTTGTTGCCAAGAATTCCATTATATTTTCATCATCAATATTATATATAATCATTTGGTTTTGGCTGCAGTTACAATCCTGTTCCTCCTGCTGGTTGGCCAGTTCCTCCTCGTCCCCAACCTTGGTACCCACAGCAACCTGCAGTTTCAATTCCTCCTCCAGCCCCATTGGGCTATGCACAGCAGCCGCTGTTTCCTGTACAAAATATGAGACCTCCTTTGCCATCAACTACAACTCCTGCACTTCAACCTTCGCCGGTTGCTCCACCTGGGCTGCCCACATCTACCCCACCTGTTCCCATATCACAACCTTTGTTCCCAGTAGTCAACAATAGTTTGCCCCAGAGTTCACCATTTTCTACTCCTCTGCCTCCAACAAGCATTCCACCAAATGTATCTGCAGAAGCTAAAGTTTTGTTGGAATCAAATTCTGTGTCTAATGCCTCTGTGACAACTACGTTTCACATTCCAAATATTCCTGGTTGGTTAATCTTCCCTTGTTGATTTGTATTAGATGGTATTTTGTAGTTTGGATTTGCCCTGAACTACCATTGTGGTTGACTTAGGAATTGAAAGTTTTCAGATTTTTCAGTACTTACTTACGGCATCATAGCTGCACAGTGCAGTTCACTGCTGTCTGCTTTGATTTTGTTAGGAATGATTGTGATGTTAAGTTCAGCATTTATTCTAGATACTAATGCATCGATTGGCTGACATTTGATGTAGGTGGGCCATTAGCCAATTCTCATTCTTATGCCTCTGGTCCAAATACTGGTGGTCCTTCTATAGGTCCACCCCCTGTTATTGCAAACAAGGCTCCTATGATCCAGCCAGCAGTTAATGAGGTCTATTTAGTTTGGGATGATGAGGCAATGTCTATGGTAAGTGGTTCTTCTGTTAAGCATACTATCTCCACATGTTGCTGAAGATTATATAGATTATAGACCTGCTAATACTTTTGCAGGAGGAAAGAAGACTGTCCTCAGCAAAATATCAGGTGCATGATGAAACTAGCCAGGTAAGTTATGACTGCCTTTTTAAAATCTGGACTTGGTTTATGCTTCTAACCAGATTGGTAGGCTTTATGCTTTGTGTTTCAGAGATGGTTGTTTACTCGTTAATACCTGTTTTAGAGAGGTATTTGTGTATGAATTTCCAATTTTTCTTGGCTTTTCGTTAAGAAACTTGCAGTCAGCAAAGGAATTGTATGCCTTTTACAAGCATATTTTCTCACTGAATCACGTTTGCTTGAGGAGAGCTGTATTCTGTGATTGCAATCCTTTGCTCATGATTGCCAATTCCACCTACTGCATGGCTTCTGAAAGATCCAAGTATGCTTATGTGTTTTTTATGTTGGTAGATAGAGATTACTTTATTGACAATCTTGCCAAGGCAAGTTGAAGATTCTCCATCATATTGCATAACTCTCGGTCGGGAAAAAGAATATTTATTTGCTGATTTAGGATTCAAATTCTTTTGGTTACATTCACTCTCCCAACTCTTGACCACATCAGGAAAGTGTGGGGGTTTGGGTGGAACAAGTTGATACCCAACAGATTTTTGCTCATTTGTAGCATCATTACAATTTAATTTTTTGGTCGAACAGTGAATTCAGGATTGGCCAGGTCAGCTCCTTTCGCAAAGTTTTTCACATAGGCCAAGCTTTCAATTATCTTGGTTTGCCCAGCTGAGCTGCATTAACAGTTCATCATTTAATTGTTTCTATCCTTGTTGCATGTTTCAGATGAGCTCAATCGATGCAGCAATCGACAGAAGGATATCAGAAAGCAGGCTTGCTGGTCGAATGGCATTTTAAATCAACTGGAGGCCATGACTTTGTCATTGGAACATTTTAATGGATGCATAATCCTTTGAATTTTGCAGAATTTATCTATTGCCAACGGATGAAGAAGGGGTCCTAATCCTTGAATTTTTTGCGCTCCAGAATGAAACCATTGAGTTCATTTTGTATTTTCGAGAAAAGAGGGATGTTAAAGAGAGCTATTATTTTACATGCAATCGAAGCCTTTAGTGATGTTGCACATCTCTATTTCATGTATACTCCTTCTGGTTCCCGCATTTTCGATAGGAAAAATAGTGTAAGCCTGCTGGGAGGGCCGAGACTTTGGTTTGCCCCTGGGCATTACTTATTTGGGTCAAAAATTTGCTCCCTTGTATTCTCCTTCTGACCCAGAATTGCATTCTGCTGTAACATTTATTTTCGGGATCATTTCTTGTTTTGGTAGTAATGGATTTGAAGTTCATTGTGGATTAAACAATAAATTTAAGATATGTAGCTATTTTGTCCATGGTAGCAGAAATTTCATGGGACAGGATTTGCTGTGTTTTCAATAGCGAATGCTTTGTTCTAAAATCAAAATAGCGAAATATCAAGGAAAAGCAACGCCTTTTACGGATTTTTGTGAATATTCTTTCAAAAAATACAAAAGATTCATTCATTGCACAGGAAAAAGTTTGATTGTAACATGTAGTTTGTAATGCAATGAATTCTGGTATCATGTAAAAGAAGAGCTTTACAGATTAACGCAAACTTCGTCCAGAAAATCAAACATCAAGCTTGAATGAAATGGTTTTTACCAAAAGATCTTATAAATTCATATCATGCCCACATATGATCTGTTTAAGCATCGTTCAGAAGGCAAACCTTTAAGCTATGCATATCCAAAACAACTAAAGAATATAATGTATCCTGAACTTGGGCCTTTATTTCTAGAAACCGTTGATTTGATCGACATTCATGATCGTAGTTATATCTCGAAAATTAGTATATATATTTTTTTATACAAATTAATATATAAAAATAAATAATAAATAATAATATTTTTATTAAGTCTAATATATAAAAAAAATTTTAAAAAATATAAAAAATAAAATTTAATTTTTAAATAATAACTCATTGAATTATAAATTAACGAATAATTTAATTTGACCTATTTAACATTTTTAAGAAACATGATTTTTATTAGTGTACACATAATATTGGAATATTTTTAATTAATAGTGTAAAAATATTTTTGAATATTATTCTTATTTGATAATCAATTATTGTCCTATTGAAGACTATAGTATCAAATTGTGATTCATGCATTGATAAACATTTCTAATTTAACCACTATATATATAACTAATCCTCTTTCTTTCTAATACACACAAAAACTTTATTTAAAAGTGTGTAATTATAGTAAAAAGGTCTAGAAAGAGAAATTAATTATTAAATTAATGAAACTCTCTAGACACATCAAGGGATTTAGTTTTTATAAATATATGTATATTATTTATAATATTATTTACATGAAATCATTCAATTTCAAGATTTAAAAATAATATTTAACAATGATATTTTTATTAAGAAATCTAATAAATAATATCAAAACAAGTGCTTTAAAATTGAATATTTTATTTAATGATGAAGTGTGTGTGATGAAGTGTGTGTGTGTGTGTGTATATATATATATATATATATATATATATACATACTTGATTTATGATTATTTAATAATTGAAAATAAGACTTTATGCAATTATAACTTCAAAAAATTAAGATTCTTTATTAAGTATTTGTAATCCTTTAGTTTTTATGTTGTTTATAAAAATTATAAATAAATTTAAAACAAAGATTGTTGACTTTAGATCGTGATGTGTGGCAAGCAATGAAAGTTTATGAACTAAGGAATTTGAACTTCCTTATTTGTCAAAGAAATTGTTAAAATAAATACTTTTATCATTTAAATAAATAAAAGTTCATTATATTTTTATCATTAATCATGAAGCATAAGTTTTCATGAAAAAATATTATTGATAACCTTATGCATAATGATTTATGGACTTGAATGTTGTTATATTTGTTAAATAAATATTATGTTGTTTTTTCATTTGCATGTATTATAGTTATAGTTTGCTAATCACTAAAGTGATCAAACTAAATGTTTAAACAATCATGTATACATTATTGTTGTAGTTTGTTAGTGACCAAAGTAGCCACGCTAACAAGTTTAACAATACACATAAATAAATCCTTTATCCATAATTTTAATAAAATACTTATGAATTAAAAATGCTTAGATAAATTGATATTATTAATCAATAGAATTTATCTAAAAGTAAATTATTATTTTAGTTAAATAAATTTATTTATCTAAAGATAATAAGTATATTTGATTAAAAACATATTTAATTTATTTATCAAAGTTAATGATATTACTTATGCTAGTATACAATAGAATTTCTTAAAGTAGAATTATAATATATTTTGATCGTTTTATCTAACTTAGAGTTAGTTATGAGCATTTACAATTATATAGTTATTATAATTTACTTACATGTTTCAATTGTTTGTTTCATTCAATGATTGAACTTCTCAAAATGACATCAACAAGTCAATGTTTACTTAAGTATTATAAATGTTAACTTGTACTATTAATAAGTATGTTTGATGCTTTTACAAATTCAAGTAGTAAGAAAAATGAAGTTTTATCATAAATGTAAGAATGAAATAATAAGTTAAATCTTATATTTATAAAAATGAACATTGTCAACAAAATTAAAAAAATATATTCCACAAATAAATAGTGCAAAAAAAATATTTGTAGTTGGTGTAAAGATAGTTCCATTTTACGGATAAGTTACTTATTGGTACTCTTATAACAAAACTCATGACTATAAAGTTTACTAGGTTGTAAACTATACAATAGCACATTATTAAGATAATTAATTTTGCAATAAGACTTAAAACCATAAGGATTAATAATGAAGGATTCTTTTTTGGTGCAATTATTTTGAGCTCACTGCCTCCTAAGTATGAATTATTTTAAATTCATTACAACACTATAAAAGAAAAATGAAGTGCTAATGAATTGGTGAGAATATTCATTTAATAGGAAATGAAATCAAAAAATTAAGTGAATCACTTCATTAATCTTACGAGCAAGAAAGTTAAGAAAGGTATAAAAGTAAAACTCAACAAATTTAAGAAAAGAAAAGCCTACTTTTGTGTCTTAGACTAAAAAGAGGAAACAAAAGGCTAATAAGTGTCATTTTTGCAAAGAAAGTTAGATACTATTAAAAAAATTATTTGAAATGTGAGGTTTGCTTAAAAAAAAAAAAGAAAAAGAGCAAATCAAATACTTTAGCATATTTTGAATCAAATTTAAATCATATTACTCATAATACTTTGTAACTTGATTTCGATGCTACTATTCATGATCTATAATGATATAAGAATTCATTAAAATTTAATTTTTTTAGTTGATAAAAGAATATAAATATTTTTCTTAATGCATTTTTATTAATATTTTACGTCAACTGAAATATCATAAAGTTAAAAAAAAATTCTTGCTAACTATGTATCATTATATTAGAATTAAACATAGTCCAATTATACTTGCTTATAAGATAAATATTTAGATAATATATCCAAAAAAAAAGATAAATGAGATTAGTCAATAATGTTATTCTTTTGAATCTAAATTTTACTAATCTCAGAACGTGTATATATTTCATTAAGTGTAAGCAAACTAAATAGAATATGAAAGAAGTCATGATAAGCATTCAACTTTTTGAAATTGTATATATCAATATTTATAAATCTTTTGGCAATCTAACCCTTAATGAAAAATTGTATTTCATTACTTTATAGATTTTTTTTTTAATATTATAGTTATGTCTATTTGTTTCATAAAAATTTTAATTATTGAATATCCTTGAGATATATAAAAGAGGTTAAAAATAATTAGATAAAAGGTAAAAATTATAAGATCTTGTGATAGTGTTGAATATTATTGAAAATATAATATTTTAGAGTAATATTTAGGTTTATTTATGAAATTCTTTAAAAGTCATAACATATATGTACAAACAATTAAATTAAACACACTTTAACAAAAGGTGTGATAGAATGAAATAATTAGACATTAAAGGATATAGTCAAGAACATAATAAAAAATTCATCCTTACTTAAATCTTTGTGGATGTATGCACTCAAAACTATAAATTATTTGTTAAATATGGTTCCTTATAAGTAATTCAAAGCACTCATATTGAATTATGTGCTGAAAAAAAACCAATTTAAAGCACTTGAATGTTTGTGGTTTCCCAACAAATGTGAAAATCCACATGAAATGAAATTAAACTCTCAAATGATTAGTGATTATTTTATTAGTTGTCCAAAAACGTCTAAAGGTTTGTAACTATAGTTTGAGAATTATAAAAATTGGTAATGCAAGATTTATTGAGCATGGTGAAGTTAGTAAGGGTAATGAATATCAAAATGTGGAAAAAAAAAATTAGGGTAAATATTTCTTTACTCATAATAATACCTTTGTCTAGTATAATACTGAGTGTTGTTTCAAGAATTAAAAGACATTTAAATAAAAAAAACACTTCCAAAAAAAACTAACTCATAACTAACTAATATAAATAAATCATAATGGATAGTATTAAGAAGATCTCAAAGAAAATGAGGTCAATTATTCCTGATGATTATGTAATTTATTGACAAGAGTTAGATTTTATTATTGGAATCTCAAAAGATCCAATTTTGATTTTACAACCATAAAGGTATTGAATCTCATTATGGACTTAGTGGCTTAGTATAAATTGGAGTTACAACAAATAGATGTGAAAATTGTTTTTCTTAATAGAATTCATAAGGAGGAAATTTATATAAATCAACTTAAAGGTTTTTCATCCAAGGTAAAGATTAAATGGTGTGTAGAGTAAGAAAGTTAAGCTATAGATTAAAACAAGCTTCCCAACAATAGTATCTTAAGTTTAATGATATTATTAAATATTTTGGATTTAAGAAAGAATATTGTTGATTGATGTTATATACCAAGAGATTAGTAAGAGTTTGTTTTCTAGTGTTGTATGTCGCTTACTATTAATATTTTACATATATTTTGCTTAAGATTAAAAAATTTTTCTAAAAAAATATTATAATGAAAGATATGAGAGAGACATTTTGTGATGAAATAAAAATATCTCATAATATATCATAATGAATGAAAGTTGTCTCAAAATAGCTATATCAAAACATTATAGAGAAATTTAATATGAATAAGATTCATTTAGGGTTATTTTTCATATGAAAAGGTGAAAATTTCAATCTTATATAATGTTCCAAAGGTGATGTGGAACGTAAGGAAATTGAATCGATTTCATATGTTTATGTTGTTGATAACTTAATGTATTTGAAAATTTTATTAGATCGAATATCAATTTGTAGTTAAAATGTTAGGCAGGTATAAAGTAATCTTAAAATAGATTATTAGAAAGTTGCAAAGAAAATATTAAGGTATATGAAGGAATAAATAATTATATACACATGTATAGAAAATCTCACCACTTATATGTGATTGAATATTCAGATGCATTGATAACAAAAAAATCCACATTTAGTTATTTGTTCCTATTAAGAGAGAATAATTTTGTGAAATAATAAAATGTTGTCTCTTATTATTTCATCCATTATAAAAATAGAGTTTATGATATGATTTAAGGTTATAATTCATGCATTATGATTGTGAAACTTTATTTTAGGACTTGATATTGTTAATGCCATTATCAAGTTATTGAAAAATTATGTGATAATTCCATAATAATATTTTTCTTTAAGAATAATGAATACTTAAAAAGTATTAAATTTAATAAGAATTGAAATATTTTGTTATTAAGAAGAAAGTTTAGAAATAAAGTGTATTTATAAAGTATTAATTAATCTCATGATAATAAATCAATGTGAGAGTTCAAAACCAACATTATGTAGAAAATATATTTTCAAAATAAACCTTAATTGTATTAATGATAATTGATAATTGATAATTGATAATTTATGATGCAATAATACTTTAAGTTCACTTATGTGTTTTTGACATATATTATGCATTTCATATATTTTGTAATTATGTATACATTACCATTTTAAAATTAATAAAAAAAATTTTATTAGATATTATTATAGATCATTATGAAATCATATATATTTTATAAATATGGTATGATAAATTGTTAATATTATAGTATATGAGATAAAGTACCTTGAATAAATAAGGTAAAAAACTATTATAAATCACACACTTAGTTTTTTATTATATTATTACATTATAATGGAATTGAAGATTGTTATTGTTATTTACACATAATGTTTAATAAATTTTAATTGGATTAAGTGAGAACATGTTAGAAAATTCTCAATGAATAGTATAAAAAAATGTTCTTGAATATTATAAATCATAATATGATCTAATTAATAAAGAATAATTTTATGAATTATTAAGTTGTTAAAAAGTATAATATCAAACTATAATTTAACTATTAAATGAAAAAAAGTTAATTTAAATTATATAATTATTTGTATATATATATATAATTTATTATTTTTATAATATATATAAAAAATTTCATTTAATATCATGTGATTATAATTAAAAATTAAAAAATTTAGTTATTAGATTAAAAAAACTTTTAAGATGTTTAAAAAAATTTTAATTTTTTGTAAATATAAGTATATTATTTATATAAAATTATTTATATTAAAAGTTTAAAATTAATATTTAATATGAAATCTAATACGAAAATATCAGAGAATCTTGATCTAGCTTTTCGTGGACTAGTAGTAGCATGTGTTGATACACGAGAGTCCTGCAGCAATAGTGCGCGTAGCGGAAGATGGCACGGCAGAACGAGATCCATTGACCTTTAATCTCCCGTGTAGCCTCGAAGAAGAAGATGAAGCAGGCAATACTCGCATTTGATTAGCTGAGCAGAGACGTCCTAAGAAGTTAAAACTTGTTGAAGTAAATGCTAATTTTAGAGTTTATCACAAATTCATCACAAATTAAGAATAATTATAGCATAATATATAAAAAATTAAATATTTTAATTTATTATATAATTAGTTAAAAGTTATTAAAAAAATTATTAAGAAAATATTATAATTATATTATTAATATATTTATTATTATTATTATATATTATTTTTATATTAATAAAATAATTTTTTTATATAATTAATTAATAATGATATCAAAATAATTAATCGTTATCAAAGTTCTATCAATGACATTAAATTTTAGAGAAAACTCACCCGAACATATATGTTCCCATGGTTATTTAAGACGATGTACAACACAATTATATTAAAAAATTCAGTTAATTTATAATAACAAAAATAATTTCATAAAATTCTAATTTACCATTGAATTAGATTTTAGGAATAGGCAAACAGGATTTTTAATTTTTTGTCTTTTATGAAAGGAACATGTATGCTCGCATCGAAGGTTTTTTTTTTTTTTTTTTTTTTTTTTTTTTGTTTTTGAGATAATGCTCACCGCATAGTTTGACAACAATGAGATGGGTCAATGAAACGAAAAATGAAAGAAAAAAAAAAATGAAAGGAAAGAAAAGAAGTATAATGTATAAACCCCTAAAACCCCAACGGACAAAGCAAACTGCTGCTTTGGCTGCCTCCGCAACAGATTTGTGTCTATCGCCATAGCCACGACGGCACGGCTAGAACCGGCGAAGAAGCTTGTCTCTCTCTCTCTCTGTTTCACGCTGGGTGAGTGCGTGACTGTGTCAATTACATAGCTAATGCTTCTTTAAGAAATCGGTAAACCTATCATGAGAGGACTGAGGGCTCTAAGAGCCTTAGCAATCGCCGCGCCAGGACGGCCGAATCCCCATCTCTACCCGCCGTCCACTCTCTCTCGCTTCTTATCAGCTCAGCCAGAAGAAAACGACAGCGAAAGCGACCACAGCAACTCAATCTTTGACAGCAGCCACTACGCAATCCCCAGCATTGATTCTAGTGCGAATACGTCTTCAAAAACCCTTCCAGAGCCCACTTGGGATGAGAAGTATAGAGAGAGAGCCGATCGCTTGGTGTTTGGGAAAGAGACCCAGAAAGGGAAAGCCAAGAAATTGCCAGAACAACAGGAGGAAGAGGACGACGAAGACGACCAAAGAAGTAGATTATTGGCAAAGGCGTTGCTTGAGGCGGCGTTGGAGAAGCCCGATGACGAGGATGATGAGGAGGTGAGAGAGGAGGACCAGAAGTCCCTTGCCGTCGGTATTATTGGTGCCCCAAACGCTGGAAAATCCTCCTTGACTAATTTCATGGTTTGTTTCTGTCATTTGTTCCTCGCTTTATTCATAAAATGAAATTTTTGTTATAGAATTCTGTTTTTTTTTTTTTTGCGGGTCTATTTGGGGGTTTCTTGTTCGAATTTTGTTTTTCTTTTAAGAAGATTTGGTTTTTGTTTCAAAACAAGAGATAGTCTAATTTTGAATATCTGATTGAGAATTTGTTAAAACCGTGTTATGGTAAATAGCATCTGGTAGAGACGCCTAACTGGTTGCTGCATGTAGTGTACATGGAAAGTGAGCCTGATGAACAGAGGTACTTTGCCTGTATTGGTTTGATTGTAATATTTGTGATGTAACTAGAGAAGCTGGTGATCTTGTTTTGGGATTGGCGTTTGTGTGCAGAACCCTAAAATGTTTGTGTCTTGTAAGAAGCCAACATCTTTATTTAATATTTATTAGCCTTTAAAGTGCATTCCCAAGTGTTGAGTGCAACTTTAGTCGAATTTTGTTTCTTTTCTTTTTGGTGCATTAAGGATTTATTTGCTGCATGATTTTCCGGGTTGTGCAAGCATAAAGTTTTGGTGTTAAAATGTTAACCATGTATGTATGTTGTAGGTTGGTACAAAGGTTTCTGCTGTGTCGCGGAAGACAAATACAACTACTCATGAAGTTTTGGGAGTGATGACAAAAGGAGACACCCAAATTGTATGTCTGCTTTTTTAATTTACTTATTATGTTGTTTGTGAATCTAGTAGTTATTCCACTATATTCAAAAGGAGCTTCCTAAATTTTATCCTTCCCACTTTAAAGATCATACTGTTGAAGTTAGGACATCATAAATGTTGTTTTCTGATTGCATACATGTTAACCAACAAAGCTATCTATGGGTATGACATTTTTACCATCACACTGTCTGAGAAATATTGTCATACTGATGTTCATCTGAATTTATGCAGTGTTTTTTTGATACTCCTGGGCTTATGTTAACAATCAGTGGCTATCCCCATAAGGACATCAAGGCTCGTGTTGAAAGTGGTTGGGGTGGAATTCATTTGTATGATGTGCTGATGGTTGTCTTTGATGTTCATAGGCATCTTACTAGGTTAGCGACCCTTGCTTGTGAACTGCATTGAATTGTCTTTCCCTTTTTCACATCTAATATACCTTAGTAGTTTGTCATAGGGAGCAAATTTAGATGTTTTGTTGATCAGTTCACAGTTCAAACTACCATATGTCCTCAAAAATGATATTGTATCTCTTTACATTTTGGCTTCTTTTTCCAACCCAGATGAGAAATTATAATCTGTTTTTTCTTTTCCATTTTTCTGATTTTGAGGAATACTTTTTATATTGCATATGGGTTTAAGTACAGTCATTTTATTGGCATCAAACATGTCAGAAAATTAAAGGAATGTGTTTTTTGGGGGGGGTGTTGGGAGGGAAAAAACAAACCAAAAACAAAAATAGTGAAAGGAATCAGTTCATGTTTTAGCTTTGACTCTAAGGGAGTTATGTTTATGGTTCAAATGCAAAATGCCATGACATCACACTGGTCAAGGGATTTTTCTACATAAGTGTGTGTATGCATAGAGTCTGTGTTTTATAACGAGTGTAAATCTGTTTAGGCCTGATACAAGGGTGGTAAAATTGATTGAACATGTTGGAAGACGAGCAAACCCAAAACAGAAACGTGTTCTATGTATGAATAAGGTTGACTTGGTTGAGAACAAGAAAGACTTACTGAAGGCCATTGAGCAATTCAAAGATCTTCCTGGGTATGATAGGTAAGGTTTCTTAAGCAATGGAGGTTTCTTTTCTTGTCGCTTCTAATAACTGCCAATTGATACTTAAAATTTAGATTCTGTATCACTTTCTCATTTATTTGTATATTTAGATTGTTCATGATCTCGGCGATGAAGGGTGCTGGAGTAAAGAATCTTACTCAATATCTGATGGAGCAGGCATGTTACTTCCTATTATTAAGAGATAATACTCTTGTTTATTTTGATTTCTTTTCTGCTTTCTCGATATGATTGCTATGTAGATTTGTCACTAACGGTTGACCAAATTGATCTGTTTGATTTGGATCTAATTGTTTCTTGGAAAAAAGTTTTATTTTTCTTGTTGATTCACTTGAAGATGTGAACCACATGAGTATCAGGGCAAACTATACTCCAATTTGTATAATTCCACTTATTTGCCAAATCTGTTTCTTCTTTATGTCCCAATCCTTTTGTTGCTGATTATTCTGTAGGCAACTTTTATGGCTGGGTAGCAGAAGTGTGGGTGTTTTGTCCTGATGCATTGAGTTAAAATTGCTTTAATTAAGACAACTAATTTCAGTTTGTTTTATTTCTTTTATGAATATGCTTCATGTGATTCTATTGCAAAATGAATGCCTTGAAGTATTCTTTTTTATATTCTTTTTTGTTTCTCTGGTCTCACAAAAAAGACTTGGCCCTTTAACTGCCTTTTGTGCTTAGGCAGTTAAAAGACCGTGGGACGAAGATCCCCTAAATATGACAGAAGAAGTTATGAAGAGCATTTCATTGGAAATTGTTCGAGAAAAGTTATTAGACCATATTCATCAGGTAAATAAACATTTCCTTGTCTGCCCGGTGAGGTTGTGGCATATCTTAAGGGGAAAAAAACGTGAGATGGAATTGGGGAGAGGTTCTCATATCTGCTCAACAATCTTGATTGATGAGGTTTAATCCTACTTATTTCAGGAAGTCCCATATGCTGTTGAACACTGCTTGATGGACTGGAAGGAACTAAGGGATGGTTCTCTTCGAATCGAGCAGCACTTCATCACGCACAAAGTAAGCCAACGAATGATTCTTGTGGGGAAGAATGGCTCAAAAATAGGGTAAGTATTTCTATCACTTCCTCACCATTTCTTTGGATTTATCATTTTGCAAATTTTGAAAAACATGGTGGCTATATGCAAATCTTCACCCACGTCTCACAATAGTAGGGAATCTGGAAGTGATCTTGTTCATTTTCTTGATGTCAACCTTTACTTTCTAAATATCCATCTCTTCAATGGCTTGACTTATACCAGTAGAATCTGCATCTACATTAATCCCCATTTCTATACATTTGTGATTAATATGTATGCTTATACAGGAGAATAGGTCTTGAAGCTAATGAAGAACTGAGGTCCATATTCAAGAGGCAAGTACACCTCATCCTCCAAGTTAGGGTCAAATGACAAAGTGTTGCAACTTCTTTTACCCCAACATCTCAAAACACGGTAAATCAACCTGTTCCAAAATCTCCTATGAAGGCGTTACTGACCTTCGTTTAGCTCTGATACATCAAACTTACTTTGAGGGTTATGGCAGTGCCTCATGGTGCGTCACCGTCGCATGCTGTTGTTGATGGCAGGTCTGTCTATTGCAAATTAAATTATTGGAAGATAATAATGGCCTTGTCTTTTGAGATTTATTACGTGGCTTGCCTCTATAGAATTTGTATCTTTGCAACAGTGTCATGAAGCTTTAATTATTCGTTGGTAAAATTTGTAAATTCGTGTTCTATTCTTCCTCCACCTAGATTTTGCTTTGCCAATTGTAGAATTTTGGACGCAATGGACTGCCTTTTCAAACCCCATTTGGGGGGGGGGGGGTGGGGGACTGTGGGGGAATCCAATTCACTTCTCTAATGACTAATGGGGACTGCTGTGTTTGTGTCTCAGGCAAGTGTCAAATATTCAAATCCATGGACTGACCTTGGTGTGACATGTCCATGCAAAAGAAAATAATAATAAAAATAAAAAAAAAACATGTGAAATCTTTGAGATTTAATTATTTTTGTTGAAATGTTTTATTTAATATGGCCGATATTATGCAACAAAGTTTTTAAATAAATATGATAAGTAAATGTTAAAACTTTGATACAATTATATTGTAGGAAACAAGAGCCTAGAGTTTGTTCCAAGAAAATAAACAAAAATTCTACGAGGAGGGGTAATAAGGATGTTTATTGTTAACAGATTAATTATGAAATGCTAAATTGTTTATTGTTGGCTAATGATAACATCCTTTTAAACTTTCTACCGACCAGCAATATTTATTATTATTATTATTAATTTTTTTATTTGAGATGTAAAATTAAAAAAGAAAAAATCGAGTATTTAAAGATTGGGGAGTCAGAGTCGAGTCTTTGAAATAAACAAAGTAGTTGAGGGGGTGGGAACTCGGCGGAGCCGGCCCCGCAAATGCGTTGGGTGTTTTTGGGTTCATACGCTAGGACGTCGTCGTCCCAAAGGCAAAAACTTGGGCTTTCTTACCAAGAAAGAAAGCGAAAAAGAAAAAGAAAAAAGATAATTTAGAAAAAAAAAAAAAAAAAAAAAAACAAAAGAGGTACAAAAAAGGAGAACGAAAGAAAGGCCTTTGGCCCTTGCGCCGCTGTTTTCTCTCAACTTCTTGTGCGCGACTCCCGGTGTTCGAGGTTTCTCAGAAACCAATAGACAGCGAACGTAACGTAACGTAAGTGTATATATATATATATATATATATAGAATTCGATTCACTTTCACTTGATATTTGTTGTTGTTTTGATCTTGTGTTTCGTGTAGACAAAGGGGCCAAGATTTTTTGGAGTCCCAAAATTGTGTGCACTTCGTCTCTGACTCTATCCATAGACGTTCTGGTTGCTGGCTTTTTGGCTTTTAAAATAATAATAATAATAATAATAATAATAAAATATTCTTTGTTAGTGCAGTTTTTGGCATGTCTTTAGTTGAGTTAATTGGATATCGAAGTAGAAAAGCGCAGGCTTTAGTTTTTATTTCTTGATTGGAGTTCAATTCTGTTGTTAACTTTCGATTTTTTTTTTTTTTTTTGTTTAAAATCCTAAATATGTTGCAGTCACAAAAGTATTGTACAATCCAAAGCTCCCGATACCTGACTAACTGGAGGGCGCCAAATTGGCTGCACTGTACACCATTTGGTTCTCTTTGTCATAGTTTACTGATCCCGAGCACACAGTGTTTGACGCCTTGCTTTGTTGCTAATATTAACTGAGTTTGTTTTGGCTCTTCGTAACACACTTTAGGGACTCAATGGTTGTTTGAAAACCATGAAAAACTGCATCTTATCGCACTGCGTAGATCAGCTGTTTGGTTCATTGAAAATTTAATTGGTTATATGTGTTTGTGAGCATGTGGGCGGCTGTTATTCGGTGTAACCTAGGCTGAATTGGTTGATTTTTCGGTCATTTGAATGTGTGATACAAAATGTCTCGAAGATATGATTGCCGGACGACGATCTTCTCCCCGGAATGTCGTCTCTATGAAGTAGAGTATGCAATGGAGGCCATTGGAAATGCAGGAGCTGCAGTTGGGATATTGTCAAAGGATGGTGTTGTCTTGGTTGGCGAAAAGAAGGCTACTTCTAAGCTCCTTCAGACTTCACCGTCTTGGTTGGCACAATGTCAGATGCCAATGTTCTCATCAACACAGCCAGGTCCAAGCCCAGCGCTATACATTTGTGTACCTAGAACCAATGCTTGTTGAACAGCTTGTGCAGTCTCGCTGTGATACCCAGAAAGGTTACACACAGTTTGGTGGGCTCCATCCTCTTGGTGTTTCATTTCTATTTGCAGGTTGGGACAAGAATTTTGGTTTTCAACTTTACGTGAGTGATCCAAGTGGAAACTACAGTGGTTGGAAAGCTGCCTCAATTGGAGCAAATAACCAGGCAGCTCAGTCAATGCTGAAGCAGGATCACAAGGATGATATCTCAAGAGAAGGGGTGGTTCAGCTGGCACTAAAGGTTCTTAGCAAGACAATGAATAGTACCAGTCTTACTTCTGATAAGCTTGAATTGGCTGAAGTCTTCAATCTTCCATCTGGAAAAGTGAAGTACCAGGTTTGTTCACCAGAGTCCTCGAACAAATTATTTGTGATGCATGGCATAACCCAACCAGCTGCTGAAGCTTCTTAAATTATTCAGATTTAGGCTTCTGCATTAATTTGCCTTTGCAGCATATCAACGGGCTTTCAATGGGCTATGTTATGGACTTGCAACAATTGTTATTTTCCTAAAGCAAGGGATGTCAATGCCTGTGTGTTTAACCTTGTATAATCTATGCAGGCATTTATTTGGAACTTTTCTTGGCATTTCTTGGATTAATACTGGTTGACTTTATTTTCCCATTGCTTAAATTAAATTGTCTCACCTTACAATTTTTTGGAACATTTTTGTTGTTAAATTTTTCTTTTTTTATTTTTTATTAATCTCCACAAAAGAATAGCATCAATAAATAAAACACTTTGATGTGCTATGCATAATAGGCATGGATATCATATGTGTTTTTGCGTAGAACTAAGTCACTGGACAGTTAACGGGAAAATCTTTCTTCCCTTTACTAGAATTCTTTTCCCTTTTAGGCCCTATGGTTACTACTTAAAAAACTCAAGTAGAATCCGGGAAAAAAAGAAATTGCTAACAGTGGAGACTCGTCTTTGGCTAGCACACCCTTCTCTCGCTTTTTAACTTCCTGGCTCTCGCATGGGCTGAAACAAAATAAAGAGGCTTTCTTTCGAACAAGATTATTTTCTAATAAGCCCTTTGTCAACAATTTTTAAAGAAAAATTGGAATTCCTTTTCATTCATGACATTCTTTAAATAAGTTAAATATAAACAATTTTTAAAAATTAAAATAAAATAAAATTTTATTAATTTATTCTATTATTATAATTAAATTTATAAAAATAATAAATTATATAAATAAGATAATTACAATCTAAATAGGATAACTACTATTTAAATAAAATATCTATTATAAAAATAAACTAATAAATTAAGAACTTTTTATCTAATAGTTACATAAACTCCTATACATTAACTCTTAATGAATCTCCTTGTATATTACTTCCTTATTAATGCATATCGTATATCAATACTCCGCCTTTCTGCAAAGAGTTTTGTTCTCAAGCTTGAATTTAGGATAAGTCATCTCAAAATCATTAAGAAACTCCTAAGAAGCCTCCTCTAATGGCAGTCCCTTCCACTGCACTAATAACTCTCATCTTCCTCTATTGAGCTGAGTTTGTAAAATTACTATAGGAACAAGACTTGATTTGCCTTGCAATAGTGGTGAAAGAGGGACCATAGTTGCTAATAGAGTTCCCTTGTATTCTTTTAGTTGCAACACATGCCCCTCATCATGGATTTGACTTCTTTGTGGTAAAACCAAATGATAAGCCACCTTGTTAATGTGTTGGACCACTTGGAATGACCCATAATACTTAAGTGCTAGCTTCTGAGAATCCTGTTAAACCATTGATAACTGCTGATGGGGTTGTAACTTTAACCACACTCATGCCCCCATCATAAGGGTGACCTGTCATATGCTTGCTTCATTCTTGCTTGCGCCTAGATGAGCCTCCCCTAGAATTCAACCAAGACTACATTGTGCTCCAAAAGGGCTTAATCTAGCACATCTAACTCCGTGGCGCTATGATCATAAGACAACAATCATGGGGGGTCACGACCATACACCATATAGAATGGTGTAGCCTACAAAGAGGAATGAAAGGATGTGTTATAATAAAATTCAGGCATAAGGAATCCATTCAACCTAACTTTGTGGTTGATCCCCCACAAAACATTGCAAGTACATCTCAATTGTCTTATTCACCACCTCTATTTGACCATTTGATTGAGGATGGTATGCAAATGAAAAAGTCAATTTCGTCCTACATAACCTAAACAACTCTCCCCAAAATGCACTTATGAAAACATTTTCTTTATCACTCAAAATTAACTTTGAAAGGTCATATAATATGAAAATCCTCTTAAAGAACACATGAGCCACATATATGACAGTGTAAAGGTGTGTAATGGGTGTAAAATGAGTCATTTTAGAAAATTAATTTACCACTACAAGTAACATAGACTTACCCCTAACCTTTGGTAACCGGTCAATGAAATCCATTGAAATGTTGACTTATATCTGAGTGGAAATAGTTAAGGGCTACATTAAACTTGCTAGATGGAGATTTGCTCGTTTATTTTGCTAGCACACACTGCATTATTGCACAAATTTTGGTACCATTCCCCTTATTCCTTTTGAAAAAAAAAAAAATTAGCCTTAACTTGGTGGAATGATTTTTAAAGGCCTTCATGTATGGAGTTATGAACTTTTTCCAAGATTATGTGAATCAAGGTGGAATCCAAAGGTAAATATACCTTGCCCTAATACAAAATTAGTCCCTTTAAAATCACCTAGTCAGCACTTACCTTTCCTAATTTGACCTATTACTGTAACTCTTACAATATTGTCTTGGATGCAAATTCCTCTCTTATTACATCAAAGAGTGCCAACCGTGGTTGGAAAATTGCATAGAGGACTCTTTTTGTTTCCTTAACTCATCGAGATAGCATATATATATTACTTAATTTAAAGAACTAGCCTAGTATTTCACCCTAAAGTCAAAACCTATTAATTTACTCACCCAATGTTGTTGAGGAGAGGTAGGCAAATGCTGTTTAAGGAGGTATTTGAGGTTGAAATGGTTAGTTCAAATGAGGAATGACCTCTCCCATAAATATGGACACCAATATTGTACCACCTTTGCTTGCCCAATCAACTCCCTTTCATATGTTAGCAATTTGGAGTGCTTGCTACAATCTACCTACTAAAGAATGTAATAAGGTGACCCTTTTAGTGTAAAACAACATCAATTCTTTCTTCGAAGATGTCACACTCTATCAAAAACTCTACACTAAAATCGAATAGTTACAAAAGGGGGATTCAGTTAAGGCTTTCTTGAGCGTGGAAAAGGCCTTCATAGCCACTTTATTCCATTAAAAGGAATTCTTTTTGAGCAAATTTGTCAATGGTGTTGCTATCTCACCATAGCTTTTGATGAATCGTCTATAATACCCTACTAATCCAAGGAATCCACAAAGGCTCATAACCAAGTGTGGGGTTGGCCATTCAGTCACTACTTGGACTTTTAAAAGATCCACTGAGAAACTTAGACCATGAACAATGTGATCCAAGTATGTTATTTAGGTCTTTCGAAAGGTGCACTTACATTTCTTTGCAAATAATTGTTGACATGCAATAAAGCTAAAACAATGTGTAAGTATTATAAATGTTCAGCCCAAATCTTACTATACACCAATATAATAAAAAAAGAAAAAAATAAAAATAAAATAAACTTACACAAGTGAAATCAAAAGATCTTATTTATTGAGGCTTAAAAGGTTAATGGAGCATTAGTAAGGCCAAAAGCCATAACCAAAAACTCAAAATGGTCATGTCTAAAATTTGGTCTTCTTCACAACTTCCTTATCTATCCAAACTTGATGACATTCTAACTTTAAGTCTAGCTTGGAAAAATATCGTGCTCTATGTAACTCATCCAACAATTCCTCCACCATTGGAATAGGAAACTTATCCTTTATGGTCTATGCATTTAACTCCCAATAGTTGACACAAAATCTTCACGACCCATCATGCTTAAAAAAAAGCAACATAGGCAGGGAACTGGTGACTTACTCGACTTAATGATGCCATAAGCCATCATATCCTCACATTGTTGTTTGATCTCATCTTTCCAATGATAGGGATTTTTATATGGCTGAATTATTATTAGTGTTAATCCTATAAAGACTGTAATTAAGTGGTCACATTCACAGGTAAGAGGTAATTTTGTTACTTCTTCAAATACATCTAAGAATTCAACTAGTAACTTCTTGAGCTCAATTGAGGATGGAAAGGACCCTTAAATGTGATGAGCTCTTACCTCCTTATCCAACCTTTGTCCTTATTGCTTAACTTAGTTCCCTTTGAAGTTAAAACTCATCATTAAATCAACAAAAACCCATATAATTGGCCTTAAAGTGCATAGCCATTTAACCCCCAAAATGATATTAAACCCTTCTAAAGGAAACTTGGAATGAAATAGTCTCACTTATTATAACTAGGAACTTTCTTGCCGTTAGCCATTGATTCTTGTAATCCTATTCTATGTATGATTGAGAGACCCAGTTATCTAGTAACAATAGCATTAATAAAGTTATGAGTGCTTTTGGAGTTTATTAGTACTCATATTGGTCTTCCTTCCACCATTATTTTTTGTTGTATAGTTAGTGAGTTCCTCACCTTGATTATAACATGCAAAGATATCTCTAAATTGCTTGACCCTTCCTCAGCCTTTTCTTTGGACTTTGCTAATTTTAACCAAAATGACTTCTTGTATCTATGTCCCTAAGAGAATGCTTCATCACAATTGAAGCAAAGCCCTTTTGCCCTTTGTTCCTCCATTTTTAGCTTGGTTAACTTCTTAGAAAAAGTTGTCTTTATGCTCCTAACATAGGATGTTATCTCAAAATTTCCCTTCCTTGTAGTTGTTCCCCAAGTGGCTATCTTTGCCTTATGATTCATCCCAAAATAGTTAGGTTGTTTTTCAATTTCTTTTCATATATGGACCAAATTTATAGTAGCTCTGAAGTTGTTGAGTTATTACAATTCTACCTTTAGTCCCAATGCCCCCATAAAACTAGTAGTGAATAGGCTAATTTGCTACTTTGTGGTGAGTTTCATGGTTTGTTCTAGCAGGGATTAAAACTCCTTCTAGTAATCCTCCACCATTCCTATTTGCTTTAAGTTAATCAATTTATCTAAGGGGTTGAGGCTCATAGGAGGACTAAACTTTAGGTGGCACTGCTTTATAAATGCCTCCCAATTCATACCTCTTCCCTATTGCTTCACTTTATGAAACCATAGTTGCGCCTCCTCTTTAAGATGGAATGCTACCAATCTCACTTTCTCCCCATTAAGCATTTACTAATTTTCCAAAATCTACTCACATTGGTGAATCCAAATCAGATGATCATTAATACCATCATATAAAGGAAATTTTAATTTAAAATACTTAGAACCAGTAATCTCTCCTTCTTACCTAATATTTGTTTTCCCTCTCTTTGGTTTGTATAGGTGCAATTATTGCTCCTTACCTCATCGTTTTTATCATGCCCTTTTAGCTATCATAAAATCTCCTTTAGATGCAATCTCATCACCCTTTGAAGCTATTGAGATAATTCTTCACTAGATTACTAGTAGTCCTCCACCCTAGATAGCTTTTGCTTTATATTTATTATGAACATATCCATTTAACTTGGCAAGTTTGTAGAGTCATCCATGACATCAAGCTCTGATACCAAATTGATATGTGTTTTTGTGTAGGACTTAATTATGAGATAACTCATAGAAAAATCCTTTTTCCTTTTATTGGAGTTCTTTCTCTTTTAGACCTTATAATTTTTACTTAGAAAACTCATTTTTTTTAACAAACTCTCTATCAACAATTTTAAAAAAAAATTGGAACCCCATCTTATTTATCATAATGTCCTTTAAATAAGTTGAATATAAAAAATTTTTAGGGATTAAAATAGAATAAAATTTTACTAACTTCTTCTTACTAAAATTAGACTTTTAAAAATAATAAACTATTTAAATAAGATAATTATTGCTTAAATAGGATAACAACTACTTAAATAGGATAACTATTGTAGAAATAAGGCAATAAATTTACAATTTCCTATCCAACTACCATATTAACTCCTAACCATCAACTCTTAACAAATCTCCTTGTACACTTTCTCTTTATAAATCCATTTCACATATTAGAGTATTGAGCACTTTGCATTGTGCATGCCTCATAAGCATGACATTGACCCATAGTGTGTTCTATAAAAAGGTTATGTTAGTGTGAGTTACAATCTAAAGAGATTTTCAGGACTATTATTAATTAGGAGATTATGTTGTAATCTCCTATGTTTGGACTAATTTGGTGGAATTGTTATTTAGTTTTCTTTTAAAGTTTTGTCCATCACATTTATATGTGAAGTTTTATAATATCAAAAGAAGACAACTTCTTAATAAGAAATAAGTTTGTGTAATTCATTCATTCATTATGGTATCAAAACAAAGATCAAAAACTTTGTGAGGGGAAAAAAGAGGAAAAAAAGAAAAAATAAGGATGACAGAATTTGTTGTTACAGTGAATAAGTCTTAAGGGGTAAGTTCTATTCTTACAAACTTATCTTCAAGAATAACTCATATGTTAAGCTAAAACTCAACATCCTTGAGTCAAGAATTTGGAGCAATGATTATTGGCATTAAGCTAGATGGTAGTAACTACAAATTATGGTCTTGAGTTGTCGAGATGTATATCTTAAGTAAAGATAAGTTAGGCTTTTTGAATGGGAATATTCCACAACCTTAAGAAATGTGTCTTGGATTTAGAATATGAAAAATAAAAAATACAATAATAAAAGAATTGTTGATCAACTCTATAGATCTTAAATTAATTGGTAATTATATATGATTCCTCACAGCAAAGACAGTATGAGATGTTGTAGCCATGACTTATTTTGATGGTTATAGACACTTCACAAGTATATGATATCAAGAAAAAGGTGATGAATTGCTTCATTCAATACCCATCAAGGTTTGTGGAGGGAAGTTAAGTTTTGATGTTCAAATTTAATGAAATATGAAATGAACATAAAAAGTATAATGATATCATCTAGAAGGACAAAGTTTATACCTTTTTAGATAGTTTAGATGTTGACTTGATAAAATTAGAGGGATGTCCTTTAACTCTAACCATTTCCCACTATAAAGTAAACATACACTATTGTTTGCAAGAAGATCATTAGCAAGTCGTGATGTTAACCAAGGGGGATAGAGATCTCATTCTAAGAGTTGTAATAATATTCAAAGGAAAATAGTTATAGAGTGCCACCAAACTAATATTCTTCTAATGTAGAGAATGAGAAAGCCATATATCCAATAGCTAACCATTTTAACACTCGAAATTTATCAACTTTACTTAAGAAGTTTGTGAACCAATTATCTTTTAGATGAAATCTTAAAGGATCCAAAGTGGACCAAGGTGATTAAAGAGGAAATGCGAGTACTGCAAAGAAATAACACATGAAAAATAATGTCACTTCCTAAAGAAAAAAATCAATGGGATGTAAATAGATTTTTTCGATTAAATACAAGTTAAATGACTTAGTAGAGAGATAAAATTAGACTAATTGTAAAGGGATGTATATTAACATATGTTATTGATTATTAGGAAACATTCTCTCTAGTGGAAAAACTAAACATTGTTCAGGTGTTCTTATCTCTTATAACAAATCTTAAATCGCTATTACACCAATTTTATGTTAAGAATGCTCACCTTTATAGGAGTTTAGAAAAAGAAGTTTATATGGATATTTCACAAGTTTTTTATGCATTAAAAGAAACTCATGTGGTGTGTAAGTTATGAAAGGTGTTAAATGATATAAAATAGTCCTCAAGAGCACATTTTAGAAAGTTTAGTGAGGTTATGAAGAGATATAACTACAAACAAAGTAATGCAGACCACACTTTGTTCTTGAAACATAGGAAAGAAATGGTGATAACACTTATTATTTATGTTGATGATATGATAATTACAGGAAATGATATAAAGGAAATTATTGATTTAAAAAACTACTTGCAAAAGAGTTTGATATAAAAAAACCTTAAAGGCTAAAACATTTCTTAGGATATGAGGTGGTAAGATTAAAACAATGCATCTTTCTTTCACAAAGGAAATATGTTCTTGATCTTTTGCATAAATAGAAATGTTCAATTGCAAACTCGTAAAGACTTCCATAGTTCAACATCATGGGTTAAGACAAAAGTTTGGATTTAAGTTTAATAGACAAGAAGAGATAGCAGTAACTAGTAAGAAAATGATATTCTTGTCTCATACTAGACTAGACATTACATACTCTATTAGAATGATGAGTCAATTTATATAGAATCCAAATGCAAATCATATGAATGCATTTTATTGGATCTTGAGAAACTTAAAGTCAACCTCACGAAAAGGTTTTATGTTTAAAAAGTATAATCACTTGAATGTTGAGAAGCTTAAAGATGTGGATTGATTCAAAAATGTTATTGATAGACTTTTAACCTTAGGGTATTTTATATTTGTTGGTGGCAATCTAGTTACTTGGAGAAATAAGAAACAAAAAGTAGTTGTCTTATCAAATGCAGAAATTGAGCTCAAAAACTTAACGAAGGCACTATATGAAATGTTTTAACTAAAATGTTTATTAAAAAAAATTGACCTTTTACAAAATATTTATATAAATTTATATTATATCAATAAATTAAATTTATAATTAAAATTATTTAAAATTTAATTTAATATGATTCATAATAATAAATACATAAAAATAAATTAATATTTTATTAAAAAATTTAAAAATAAATTAAAAAATTAATTAATAAATATTTTTGATAAAAATAATTACAAAATAAAATATTTTTTTAAGTTAAATATTAATAATATTTATGCCACAACTTAAAAGAAGGATGATTGCGTGAGCTACAGTCTCAAGAAATTTTCATATGTATTAATAGAGAGAGATGATAGAAATAATTGCCGTGATAAATGTTATAGTTAGTGAGATCATCATAATTAGGTCAAACCTTAGAGGTACAAGTATGGGAGTACCAGCCGAAACCTTTTCTGGGTCGGTGTCAGCTTTGTACACGCAGGAATCAATTTCTGCAGCAGAGCAATAGTTTTGGCCTAAATCAGTGGAACACGTCTTTTGCACGGGCTTTGAAACTGGTTTTGTGCTTTTGTTCATAGGCTTTGGCCGATGCACCCAATCCAACGAAACAGCTTCCTTCAGAAAAGCTTATGGACAGGGCGACTACTCAGATTCATTTTTTTGGTTGTTTTTCTTCTTCTTCTTCTTCTTTTTTTTTTTTTTTTCTATTTTTTGGTTTAAGTAATTGTTTGTCATGGATTATTGGATTGGTTCCGGGTAGAGGCATCTTGAAATCAGATTCTTAAGAGATCAATTCGCTGTCCACTGTTTGTAATGCAATCTTTCGCGGAATGGGGCATTAGAAAATGGTTTTTGATAAAACTAATCCAGGGGTACACAAACCAAAACCTGATTTAGGGTATAATACCGCAGGCAAGCGTCCACGGTTTTAGGCGACCCAAGTTTCCGGTGTCTGTCGACTCAGATCAAAGTACGTGTACTTCCAACTAACAGCAATTACATCTTTTTTATTATTTTTTTATTTTTATGTATTCACTCGGAAAGAACGTCACACCACACGTTATGGGTACAAATAAAATAATCCAGGATTGATTAGAGGGTTTAGAGGAAAACAAAATGGCATTTCGTTGTCCTAACGGGATGGAATGTGACTAAAAATATGTAATTAAAAGTACACGTCTCGTGCATCCATGCCTGACCCGAGTCCATGTGACATTTAAAACAGGGCGAAAACGAAAATTTAGGGAAAAAAAGGGCAAAAGAAACAATAACCGCGCACACCAGATACGGTAACGCATCGAACAACTAATTGTTTTTCAAAATGGTAAACTGTTAATTGCAAATCTCTAACTTACCTTGTTGGCATGTTTAGTTGAAGTTAGGTGGCATTGGTCCGAGACTTCCGAGTACTCAACGCGAGTGTGGTTGAAGTTAAATATAAACAGAGGAAAAAGATTGCGATTTGGACGTAGCAATTTAGATTCCCTTTTCATTTCTGCTGCTGTTGGGTATGTGTCTATTTCTCATTCATTCCTTTCTCTCTTTTTTTTAGCTATGGGTTGGTGGTGGGTTCTTTTCTTGCTGACTTGATTTCTTCTGCATGTCATCTTCTGGGCAATCTCTTATATTTCTTTGGATCAGAAGGGGGAAAAAAGAACAGTTGTGGTTATATTACTTGGGACTTCTCTTGTTTCTTATGCAGTATTCTGATTCTCTTTTCCTTTTATTACTATTTATTATTATACTTTTTTTTTTTTTTTTTTGTTTGTATTCTAGAGAGAGAGAGAGAGTGATAAGGAGTGCGAACCAGTTTTGATGTGCAAATGGGTTATCTACATTGCTAAGCTTGAGCCAGTTACGACTCTGCAGAGTGTACATCTAATTCATGCTGGTTCAAAAGGCCAAATTTTCTGTCCACACATCAACTTCACCAGCCTTTAAAAGTTTTTGCTTTTGTTTGGATAAATTGGAGCCTTTGCAGAAGTTGGGAAAGGGCGTGAAGGTTGAACACTAGTCTTGCTTAATTGTGATGACACCCATTTCGCTTTCGTGCAATATCTGGAGTTTGATATGGATGTTCCTATCGAATTAATGATTTATGAAGTGCTTTTCTGACCGTATTTTGAGTTCGTTTCTTTTGAGTTTTTGTCTAACAACAACATAAGGTTTTGGCTACTTTGGTCAACTGACGAAAGAGTTGGTTGGGGCTGGGATCCTTAAATAGAGTTTAGGTGCCTTGGTCCTGTTTAGGGATTTTCTGGGGTCACGAGTCTGGATGGATTCTGTATTTTGGCCCGCCAGATTATTTCTATTGCTATCAATTGTTGCTCCCTGACCCATTGTTGGTTGTGTTTTGTGATGTTTTCCTCAGTGCACAATTGATTTATGTTAAGAGTTTGATATGTGATCCATTCACAGGCCTCTCCCAACAGCTTAGCTTAAGCTTTTGGGTTGAATGGTTTCTTGAAAGTTTCACAGATTGAAACTTTGAGGTTTTCGAGCGATTTAGCTGCTCATGGTTGTGGATTACCTTGTGTTGTTTGCACAATTGTCTTTCAGCACCTGATTCACAATGGCTTTCCCATTCTTTTGCTTAGTGTTGAAACTTCCTGTTAGGTGTTTCTATGTTGATTAAAAGCAATTTTCATCAGGACTTTGTTGCCCAATGAAGATACTTGGTTGGGTGCTTTCTGCATGCTTTGAGTTTTATTTATGAGACTAAGTTTAGTCAACTAAGATTGCTGATTCAACCCAGCATTCAGTAATCCCAGATTCTCAATGATGCAGATTTGGTGCTGTTAAATCTACCCAAAGAATAATTGATCTAGGATATCATCTGTTGCCTTGAGGATGCTGTTTATGCTAAGCAGCAATTAAGGATTCCCCAGCACAAGTTAGAGTTTTCTTTATTCTGGACAGGTGCTGCACAATTTTTGAGATGTCTCTTTTGTCCAAACTACGCTGCATTACTGTGGATGTGACTGGTACACTAATGGCTTACAAAGGTGAGCTTGGTGACTACTATTGCATGGCAGCAAAATCTGTTGGACTTGAATGCCCTGACTACAAGCGTGTGCACGAGGGCTTCAAACTTGCATATACAGAAATGGCCAAACAGTATCCATGTTTTGGTTATGCAACAAAAATGCCTAATATATTATGGTGGAAAACATGCGTCAGAAATTCCTTTATCAAGGTAATTGATTTTGCAAATTTTGTTTCTGGGTATGATGTACCTCCACTAATGACCTGCTTCCATTCTTTATGAGTCACCATTTGGGTTGAAACTATTTGTGAAAAGCATATGGCTATCCCAAATTTTGAGTTTTAAGAGTATGAATTCCCATATCTGTCTTATAGAGAGACCTAGCCTAACTTATAATATTTAGAAGCAATCTTAAACTTAGGGGTGCTGCTGCCCAGTTTTCAGGCTTCATTTTATGGTTTTTCATGATTGATTTGTGCCACTAACTATGCATATTGATTTGGTGAGATGGTCCTACAGAATTGTTGTTTTGTTAGAAGCAGCCCATTGAAAAATGCATTTCAATATTCCTAGACCTTGTACCCAGCATAATGGGAATTATTAATGTATTTTTTTTGGTACAGCTTCATTAATGTATGTAGATTGTATTCATGACATTGATCAGATGATATTTTTGGGCTAATTAAGGAAGTATAGATCAATGTGACATAGCCCTGATATGTGGAACTCTGGCCTCGATTTTGTTTGTGGCAGGCTGGATACGAGTATGATGAAGAAACCTTTGAGAAGATATTTAGAAGAATATATTCATCCTTTGGTTCAGCTGCACCTTATTCTGTCTTCTCAGATTCCCAACCTTTCCTAAGGTGGGCACGCAAAAATAATCTTCTGGTTGGGATTGTAAGTAATGCAGAATACCGTTATCAGGACGTCATCCTTCCGGCCTTGGGTTTGAACCAGGTGAAAAATCCAGGAACTACAATCTACAGATTCATAGTTTTGCCTTTCTTTTTTTCTTGCTTTATGGCCTTTATATTTTCAAATTTTGTAATTGAACTACAATTTCAACTTAAGTTGGTCTACTTATCTTGTTTGGAGGATATAATCAGACCAAAGATATCCATAGAAAGGCCAAAAAAAGGTACTCAATGCCTTGCTTAATTGGGGGCCTAAATGTCCACTGCATGCATGAACAATTATATGCATGTTATAATGGCCAGCCGTTTAGATTCCTGTCTCTGTAAGTGTTGTTGGCAAGCACAAGAAAACTTAACGATTAGTACTACCTTCAATATTCAGGGATCGGAGTGGGACTTTGGTGTATTTTCTGGTCTTGAAGGTGTAGAGAAGCCAAATCCAAGGATTTATGAGATTGCTCTTGAGAAAGCTGGCAATATAGCACCGGAAGAAGCTCTTCACATTGGGGATAGCATGCGTAAAGACTACCTGCCAGCAAAGAGTGTGGGGATGCAGGCCTTACTGTTAGACAGGTTCAAGACTTCTGATGCGGTAGAGTGGAGAAAGGCTGGGGCAATCGTGCTTCCAGACTTGGCGGCAGTGCAGGAATTGCTTACTACAGGAGAGTTGACATGCTGAGGGTTTCTCTTTTGCCAAAGGCTTCTGTTGTACGTAACATTGATTCTCACAGGTCTCCATCCCTTTGCACTTTGTGGGGGAGAATGGGATTTTCTGTAACAGCGATATCTAAATTATAAATTTACTAAGTTCTCCAGTTTTTGCACCTTTGGTTCCTTTTGTTCTTCTTTCTCACGTTTACCTGTTGCTTTTTACAAGTGAGACCATGATCATTTAGTTTGTCTAAACGATGACCAGTTTATTTCCTTGAGATTAATCACACTACGTAGTGGGAGTGCTAATTGTTTGGTAACGTGACATAGAGAATAAAAGAATTGACACGGATTGAAAAAGTTTCTGCTTCAAATGTGAAGGCAGGTAGGATTTAATACAACGCACGTGAACATGCGCTTATTACACGGGATGCCATAACAACTGGTTTGAGAGGGAGGGGGGTGCGCTAGGAGCAAGATTTCATGGTCAAATAAAATGGTTTATGTAGTCTGATGGTCAAAAGAATTCGCTAGAACTCCCACCTTCCCCATTGAACAAAGCACATATCGTAATATGGTCACTAGCTTAACTTCGAGGACCTAAATTTTCATAGCCAAGTCAGAAGTAATTTTAGCCTAACAAATCAGCAATATAGGTTGCTCCAGCACCTGTCAATTGCAACATAAATCTTTTTAGTTTTACATAGCTGTTGAACTATTGTTGCCCAAGTAGAGGCCTTTGGCGGCAACAACTTTTGCAGCATCACTTCTACAATTTTGGATGCACCTAAAATTCTCTGCCGCTTAAATAGGCGGACTACAAGCTCATCTAGAAAATTTCTACCATCTTGTGGAGGGTCTACCTTCTCTCTCAATGTTCTCAGGAATATGTTGCATGTAACCAGGTCAGGATCACATTCCCGATCCAACATGCTACTCAAAAGACCAATAGCACGAGAAATGTTATTCTGCTGGCACAAAGCATTGAAAAGAATATTATAAGTCACAACATCCGGTTGAGACTTAGAATCCTGACAAAGCATTTCATTATAAAGTTGCAGGGCCTCTTCCACTAAGCCAGCATTGCAAAGACCGTGAATCATTGAGCTGTAGGCCACAAAATCAGGCTTACATCCTTTACGCAACATTTGTGCCCACACCATCGTAGCCTCCCTGAACTGAGCATTCTTGAATAGCCCACAAATAAGTACACTGTAACAGACCTCATTTTGATGACAATTATTCTTTGCCATGTCTCTCCACACTTCAATAGCTTTATGACTATTACTTGTCTCAAAGAATCCCTTCATTAAGGAGCTATAAGTGAAAGCATTCGGCCTGCAACCTTTGTTCACCATCTCAGACAGAATCATCACTGCTTCGTCTGGCTTTCCTTCCCGACACAAACCGTCTACAAGAACACTATATACAACAGCATTGAATTGGCTTCCTTTTTCAATCATCTGCTTGAACAATTTCATTGCCTCTTGGAATCTCCCCTCCTTGAACAACCCACTAAGAAGTGCAGAGCAAACGTACTCATTCACACGATAGCCTCTTTCCTCCATCGAATTTAACACACAAACCCCATCTAGAGCTCTTCCTTCCTTGACAAGTCCATTAATGATTGTCCCATATGTGACCTCATTAGGCAGACATTTACTTGACACCATACGATCCAAAAGACTGACTGCCTTATCTAGCTTTCCCTTCAGACACAAGCCATGGATGAGCGTATTATATGTCACCTCATTGGGAAGACAACCTTTCAAAAACATGTTGTCAACAAGCTTTGCTGCCCGTGCCAAATCACCCTTTTTGCAAAGCCCATTAATCAACACATTGAATGTAACTGCACTGGGAAAACTTCCCTCAATTTGCATTTCATCCAATAATGAGACTGCCTCATTAATCCTGTCATGCTTGCATAGTCCATCCATTAATGTACAGTAAGTGTACGCATCAGGCACATGTTTCTTAACTGGCATCTCTCTAAATACTTCTATTGCATTGTCAACCAATCCCAACTTGCACATGGCCTTAATGACCAAATTATAACTGAGCACATTGGGCGATATATTCATATATCTACTACGTATAACATGATTATAAAACTCTAAGGCTCGATGATAAAGACCCTCTTGTATAATGACATTAAGAACCGAATTGAATGACTTTACAGTCCGGCTACACTGAAATTCGTTAACCATTCTTCTATCAAACAACTCAACGGCTTTCTCAGGTAAATGAAACTTCCCATAAGCCTTAAACATAATAACAAAACTTTTCTCTGTAATTACTCGCTTTTCAACCCTCATTCGATCCAAAACCATCTCCACTGACTTAAAATCACCTAGATTGGCATAGTTCTCAATGAGCGAATAAAAAGTCGAATCCCCCAACTTGTAAGAACCCATTTTGGGGGCCGAGATGAATATCTTATCACAAAATGGAACCTCGGATTCATCGCCAATATCGCCTTCATTATAGTAATTGCGTTCATTGTCGTTGGGTTCGGCTTCTACAGAATGGTTTGTGGTAACAATTTTTCTTGAAAAGTGAAAAAGGATAGAAAGAGAAGGGAACTTACGTGGGATTGATGGGGTATTGGCGTTGAGGCCTTTGAAGAGGATGGGTTTTACCTTTACGTTGTTCAGTGGGCATTTTGGCATGAGATTCGAAGCACCGGCTTATTTGTTGTGGGGGGGGTTGCAATTTGGAGTTGGAATCACCTTTGCAGCATTCAAATTGAATCCATGAACGAATGGCTGGTTCAAGTTTTTATTTCTCCTCCTCGTTTGAATTTTGAAGGAGCAAGACTGAGAATTCAATTCTGTAAAAAGGAAGGGTTTTTGGTGGGTTTCTATGGGAAGGGATGTACGGATATATATATAGAGAGTGAGAGGGAGAAAGAGAGAGAGACTGTCTTTTCTCGGTTTTTCTTTTTAATTTCTTCTTTCCTTCTTTTGACGTATTAAAAATAGTCCTTAAACTTAACGCAACAAAGAAAAAAAAAAATCTAATATCTTAAAAATTGTTGAATTTTAAAAATAATAATTATTTATAAAAATAAAAAAATAATAAATTTAATGTTAACTTATTATATTATTTTATAATTATTAAATTAGTTTATAAATATATATATAATATTAATTTAATTTTAAAAATATTTAAATATTTATTTAAATTATAATTTTAAATTTTTTTTATTTATAATATTTAATATTAATTTAATTAATAATTATATTATAATTATTTATTTAATTATAACTTAACATGAATTATAAATTATTTAATTTATATAAATAATTTTTTTATATATATATTTAAAAATCTTATAATATTAATATTAAAAATTTTTTAAAATATATAAAAAAAATTTATAAAAAATTAATATTAAATTTTTTTTTTTATATTTTTATAAAAAATTACAAATTTACTATATTTATCTTAAAAAATACTTATAACTTATATTTTTTTTTTTTTCTTACAAATAAAGACTCTCTTAATTATTTTTTATTCATTAAAAAATAATAATAATTAAAATTTTATTTTCATTGAAATAAAATATAAATAAAAATTTATTTTTATATAATATATTAAAAATTACAAATTATATAAATTTAATATTAATATAAATATATATTATCCAAATTAAAGAAAAAAAATTTTATTTTTTTATTTTAATAGTATATTCTTATAAATTTATAAATTAAAAATATTAAAATATCTTATAATTATAAAAATTTAATTATAATTAAAATAAAATTATATAAATTAATTAATATAAATTTAATAATAATAATAAATAATATTTTTTTTTAATTTATAAAATTTTTACTTTAATTATAATTAAAATATATAAATTATAAAAAATTTTAATAATAAAACATGAAAAACAAAAAAAAAAAAAAACATTCAAATTCTCTCTTTTTTTTTTTTTTTAGAAAACAAATTACAAATTTATGTATTTTTTTTTTGAAGAAAAAATATAACTAATAAAATTTCTTAAAATGAGAATAAAAAATAGAAAAAAAAAAACTATTTTTAACTCATTTTTTTTTTAGTTTCTATTTCCTTTAAAAAAAGTAAAGAAAAAAATAATATAAAATTTATTTAATTTAACAAACTATTTTTTTAATCCTAATTAATTATAAAACAAACTTAACTTTAACTAAATTTAAAGAAAAATTAATAATTATTAATTTTTTTAAAAATAAAAATATTATTATTTAATATTTGAGTTTTTTAATTATTTTTAATAAAATACAAATAAAATTAAATTTATAAATAAATATGATTATATTTATATAATATATCAATATAATATTATTTAATATTAATAAATAATAAGAATATCATAAAAATATTTTATATAATTATGATTATTTAATTTAAAAAATATTTTAAAATTTTTATTTATATTCTAATATTTTAATAAATTTTTATAATTTATAAAATTTAATTTTAATTTAATAATTAATTTATATTTTAATAAAATTAAAATTTTAATATATATATATATATATATATATATATATATATATATATATATATATATATATATATATATATATATATATATAAAAGTAATTTAATTAATAATAATTTAAAACATATTATAATTTATTTAATTAATATTAATAATTTTTATATATATTTAAAATTTTTATAATTAAAAAAATAAAAAAAATTATATATTTTCAAAAAAAATATATTTTTTCAACCTAATTTTTAAAAAAAATTTAAAAATACTTATAATTTAAGTATTTTTTCTTAAAAAAAAAATTACTAACATTTTTCTTCATAAGTAAAATTTGCTTGTTTTATATATATATATATAAAAGTTTAAATTATAATTTTTTTAAAAATAAAAAAAAAAAAAACCTTAATTATCAATGTGATTTATTTAAAAGAAAAAAAAATAATTTAAAAAATATTTTTAATGTAAAAATAATAAAATATAAATTTAATTTTATTTTTTTAAAAAAATTATTTATAATTTTTTTTTAAAAATATTTGTATTATATAAATTCAAGATATACATAAAAATTTATAATTATAAATTAATTAAATTGTAATATATATAATAAATTATGTAGTAAGATAAATTAAATTAATAAGATATATATTAAAATTTTATTTTAATAAAATATTAAAAAATATTATAAATTAATTATTAAATAAATATTAAATCAAAATTTAAAGTAGATACATAAATTATTATTAAAATTATATAAATATCACCAAATAAATATTTTATCGTTTTTCTTTCTTTATTCTCTCACTTTATTGAATCATTATCTCGTGTTGTTGGACCGGACATAACCTGCTAGCCAACATCCAGCACTCAGCACCATCATAAAGCAGTCTTTATGGTTTGGAACTCAATTAATTCTAGTAGACGACGCGGTTACAAAGTTCAAAATTTAATGCATTTCAGGCTGGGGCTTCAGCTGCACAGGAGACCTTCTTGACTACAAAGACTGGATCTCCAACTCTCAGAATCTTCCCCTTTCCTCCGGAAAGACTGTCCTTCCAAACCAAGTTCTGACCAAAGTATATCTGTAATAACAGTTCACATAACTATTCTGCATTGCATCTGAACAAAGAATATATCAGCAACAGAAGTGTTCGATCTCAAAATTGTCGATCTTTACCTTTCCCTGTGGTTTGCCATTTGGACGCAAAACTTTGTCTGACCGGATTTTTCTTAAAGTTTCATTTGGCTCGGGACCTGCAATTGCTGTGGCTTGATTAATTGAAGGTACCTGCAACACGAGAAGTGTCCTTGTAAACATTTGAACATGCACTACAGTGAAACTCAGGACTTCTGAAGGAGAAAATGTCTAAGTTTATACAGCATTTTCTGTTCAAACTTTGCAACTGCCATCTACAGCAAGGATGGCCAAATCCCAAACCACTGAATTTTCTCAAGGTCCAAGCGAACAATTCAGAAAGGAAAATGAGCTGTCAAATATTCCATATATAGTCACTGTTGACAAACAAGATCGTGGTTCTTTGTGAGCAACTATCAATCATAGTGCTTTAACATGATTGACAGACAATATACTTAAACCATCATCATTACAAACCACTATGTATAGCTTAGTGACTACTAAGTATAAAGAATGGGAAGAGATATGGGGTTTGAACCCAGGTCTCACTGTTAGTTAAACCTGGTTCCCTACTCCAACTAGAACACCTCCCCCTCCCCCCCCCCCCAAAAAAAAAAAAAAACAAAAGAAAAATCATCATTTCAAAACATTGCTATGTCCCATGATAAAGTGAAGCATGAATTTCTTAAGATAAAAAGATTGACAAAAAGATACCTTGCAACGGGAGCACAGCCTGACACCTTCAAAAGTGAACATGCTTATCATGATTTCCATCCACAGGTCCTCAGAAAATGGTTCACAGCCATCAACATGGATGCTACAATGCAGGAAAAAAAAGAAAAAAACAGATAAAGAGATTCATATACCAAGACCATGGTATGCTCAAAATAGTAAATAGCCTTGCGCCATAAAGAATATCAGAAATTGAATCAAATAACATTTAGACATTAAGTTCATAGGCACTGCACTGCCAAGCACATATTTGTGTAATTTGAACTAGCATATCATAAAGAGACATGAGCATGAGTCCAAATAGATACTTGGGCCTAAAACGGTTTATTGGAACAGGCTCCTTGAGAAGCATATTCAGCGCATCCAAAGATCCCTGCAAAGGATATTCATATCATCCGAGCAAATAGATTTCATATAAGGGAAGACAATGATTTATTTATGAAGTCAACTAACCTGAGAGGTGATCATAAATGGGAAGAGATCACTAAACATAGTGTGATGGCCATTAGCATAATTAGGATCCACAGGTCTAGCTTCTGATGCTGCAGTATTTAAATAAAATAATGGCAATATGTTTAAAACACAACAAATTCTTTCATCATTCACTTGAGTTTACCAATAAGAAATGAAAAACTCATTTGACCATGCTACAACAACTGCACATTCACCATCCTATCATAATCAGGTACAACAGCAAGAAAAAACTAACCAGCATTAAAACGTACAAGCCGACTGGGCTTCCCTAGATAATCTGAAAACCATTTTGCTGCTTCATCTCCCTCATCCAATGCAGAGCCAGACCACTCCCATACTGAGACACCATCCGTTACTTCATGTGGTTTTGTCAAAGGTATCCTAAGCATACCCATCCCAGGAGCCTTTACAACTGTAAAGGAAATAAGATCACAGTTTTCTCCATAAAGCCAATGAGAATCAACAAACTTGCAAACAATCTGGAAAAGATGCACATAAATGTGACAATGCCCAACAATTTTCAAGGATTTTGTTCTCAAATAAAGCATGAGGCCAAATGCAAGAAAATGACCAGCAGCAAGATGGGGATCCTGACATTTTGCAGCACAGCTACGTGCAATTGATATGAGCTCATCAACAAGAATTAGGAGGTATTATATCATAATAAATGCAAAAATATAGAATATCCAGGACATAGCAAGTAGGAACATTTTAACTATGACTTTGCTCCCACAACAAAAATACAAGTCTGCCTAATGTGTATGATCATTAACAGTTGAAAACCCCTACGATTATAACAACTTCACATTCTGTAAACATAGGCCTAAAGGAGTATGAGTGGTGTGAAGAGATTCATGGGTCTGCTCAAAGGATGGTGATCACACCATCTCAGAATTTGTTTCAATTTTGGGAGGTGCTATGTGATGTAGGGATCTTGGTCATGTATGGAAAAAGAAGCCATGCCAATTCTTTTTTCTCCTAACCTCAACTGAATGGACAATTAAAAAAATAAAAAACATCAAGGTTACATGGATGATGATATTACCCATAAATGAGCTCTTATTAGGTTCCCAGTCCTCCAACATTGCCTCATTTGGCATCTCCACCTCGACCAGAGCGAGCTTTGGTTCATTTCTCTGAGTAAATGCCCTCCCTCCGGAATTCACAACTAACCAGTTTCGATCCCATCGAAATCCTGAATATTCATGGGCACACCATAGGAAGAAGGATAAACATAATCAGATTACATTTGCAAGTCCAAACCAAAGTGATAAAACATTGAAGGCTACTCAGTGAACGCAAACAAGCTGAATTGGTAAAACTCAAGGTATTCATTATTGAGTTTTGCATGCACTTCACCGGGGCATAGATTGCCCTTTGAAAGAGCAGAGTGACCTGCTGCTTTCAGTTAGAAACTCTATCCGCACCCATTGAAATTTTGATGTTGATACCAAAAGCTGCTCAATGGCTAGCAAAAGGAGGGAGGAAACCAAATACTCGCTGGGTAACAATAACTGAAACTTCTGCACTTACTATCCGAGTAGAACACACCATAAATAAATAAACAAAGAAAAGAGAGAGAGAGAGAGGGGGCTTGATCCCAAGATCCAAGCAAAGCAACAGATAACAAAAAAAAGAAAAACAAAGGTTCAGTATCATCAATCAAGAGACAACATACAACAACCTCGCAGTGGGTCAAAAGGGAAATGGGAGCAAATGAACCAAGTACTGTGAAAAAGAAAAAACAAGTGGGTAGCGTTGGTTTTACCGTAAGGAGTGAGCGGAGCATGAGATAGGGAAATTCCACGACAAGCTTTTATAGGATAAAGAAAGATTGATGATACTTTTGCTATTGGCCCTTCCATCTTTCCTCCCTCTTTCTCTCTCTCAATCTCTCTCTAAGGCCAGCCGACAAGTTGGGAGTAACGTTACGGTGGCAATCTCACTCACCCCAGTGAAAAGAGAAATGTGGCAACTCTCTATTCACAGACCCGGAGCCTGCCTCTCCACATCCAGCCAAAAACCAATAAAAAAAAAAACAAAAAAACAAAAAATATATTTAAATTTGCATGATTGATTGATTGTATCAATGCAATAATCGTGTCTAAATTCAATAATTGAGATTTGGGGAGCACGTGAGAATGGCGACCGCACGACTGTCATCCCCATTTTGGTCTCCCCCACACCCCCAGGGCCCTACCTCTCCTCACGAAAGAAAATAATATGAAATCTCTCACCCCTGTTTTCAGCAGAAATCGGAGATCTGTAGCTCCGACCTCTTCTCGTTTCCTAAAATCATTAATAATTATCTCACTCATTTTTTAAGTTTTCATATTCTATTCCTTAATTAATAATTATATTACACGCATGTGTCACGTGATCAAAACATTGACTACTAATGTAACAAACAAACAAACAAACAAAAAGGGGGCAAAAAAATAAATAAATAAATAAATAAATAATTGAGTATTGATATCATTTTGTTTCATCACATTTTTATATCACCTCTTCTCCAAGAAATCACAACTTAAGAAACTGCAATAATACTAAATAGGCATTAAGTTTTCCACCCCTAAGTAGCCACTTTAAATCAAACTTTAAAAATTAAGACATAATTTATTTTATTTTAAAAATTAATAATTAAATTAATAAATTAACTGATTAAATAAATTTATAAATTAATTATAATTTATTTAATTTAATTATTTTAAAAATTTTATAAAAAATTAAAATAATAATTTTTTATATATTTAATATTAAATATTAATTTTATTAATTTAATTTTAATTAAAATTATTAAATTAATTAAATTTTAAATTAATGACATATTTCATACTTAAAAACAAAATATATGTTTTTAACTTTATTTTTAATTTTTTTTTAAAATAAGAATATTTATAATTTAAATTTTTATATATTTCTCATATAAATAAAATATAAAATATAAAACCCAAGATGCCATAAATCTGGCAGCTATAGTCGTCCTAGCTACGCTAACCTCCCAAAACTCGTCCAAACTAGAAGTTCTTTCGCACAGCCATCGATGTTAGCCCTTAAAACCAACAAGAGCATACGGCTGCAAACTAATCAAATTCTTATATGAAGGGCGAGCACGTCCTGATTGCATTCATGCAGCAAATGTTTAAAATCCCCGATTGCTTGTTTTCACACTGCTTCTGCTACCTCTAAAGCATTGTGTGTACCACCAACAAAAATAATTGTATTCCACTAATTCTATAGGTGCCATGGCGTCAAAATAAAAACAACTTGTTATTATTGGAAAGAACAAAATCCCATGTAGTTGCTAGTCCACTAGCATAGCAGCCCCCATTTAACTCATTCTTTAAAATAATTGAAGGGATGATGTTCGATGTCTAGCATCTGGAATGTGATTTTCCCAAGATCGCTACGTTTCAGATTTATAATTTCAATTTCAGTTAAAGGGGGCATCCAACATTTCGGAAGTTTATGTCCTTCCGTCTCCTCCACTCTAGCTAGCAAAAGACTCGTTTGTAGAACATCTCAACTCTTTACGAATAGTATAGACTAAATAGGTGTGAATAACTAGAGCCGCTCAGAGCTTGAAGAAAGTCATATTCATGGAAATACTTGGCCCTTAACACCTGCGCCCAGAATTTTTCCTTTCCACTGAGGATCTCTCTTCCAAGCTTGGATAGCAAAGCTAAGTTCGTGTTGCATGCAGTTCGGAGGGGTAGCGCTTCAGGCCATTTTGGTTTACACCCTTCATTCCAAGCAACTAGCTTGACTTTTTGCTGATTATCTGCATCGCCGCATAGAAACGGCCTGCTACAACTCGGAAGTAGGGCTGTATGAATTTTCCCAAGAAGAAACCAACTAACATTTGGAGAGACAATTAGTTTCAATTTCTCATGATTAACTTTCTGTCCAAAGATCGTGCAGAATAGTTTTAATTATTCTTCTCATCGATAAGTTAGCAGCCCCAAACAACAAGAAGTCATCTGTGAAGAATAAGTGCGAAATGGGTGGTCCATGATACGAGATTTTCAGAGCTCTCCATTTCTTTTCATCCACGACTTGCACCAGTAGTTGTGATAAGTGTGCAACACAAAGCATGACTAAATATGGTGACATAGGATCACCTTGCTGTAAACCACATTGGAGAGTAAAAGCTTGCCATTTGCTCACCCTTCCAAAGGACAGACATCTCGACCCAAAAACACAGTCCATGATCAGAGATACAAAACGTGGCAGAAAATGAAGTGAAGCAAGTGTTTCCCTTCGACGAAAGTCATAGTCCACTCTATCGAGGCCTTTTCCAAGTCAATCTTCACAGTCATAAAACCTAAATTTTTTGTGCTTTTTTCTTCAAATACAATCCATTGCCTCTTGGGTGACATTAATATTGTCATGTATCGACTTGTTAGAGACAACAATGGTTTATGTTGGTTTCAATTGCAAGGATCCTACATTGGTTTTTTGCTTCTGGTTTTAAACCAGCAAAACTAATCCAAAACAAGTGTAACACAAGGAAAAGGAGAAGAGCTTGAGAGATTGACAGAAAGATGACTTTCATCGATTCAATTTCATAATATATACATAGTGAGTACAAAAACTCAAAATTTAAACCAAGAAGCTGCTGGAATTGCAGCTTTTACATCTTGAATTTCAAATTGAAAATTGTTTTGAAAGTGTCAAGTACAAACATCAAACACTTAGGCTATCACACAATGATTGATTTACTTGATTGGCTAGCAGATGACATTTCAAAAAGTGGAAAAGCTTCTAGAAAGAGGGATAGCTTCTTGCAACAGTTTCCTAACTGCCACAACTAACTTTCAAGCTATGAAAGAAAATCTGTGCAGACTTGCAGCAGTTAGCATATAGCAGGAAAATGGTGGCATCATCAGGAACTTCACTCCTCCTTGGTGCCATAATATTGCATACCTAGATTCTTTCTTAGCTCCTCAAACCTTGATCTATGTAGACCTTTAGTTAAAATGTCTACCATTTGATCTTTGAAGTTGCAGTAAATCAGATTTACATCACCATTTTCTTGAGCTTCTCTAGTGAAATGAAGCCTGATTTTCAAGTGTTTAGTCCTCCCATGCAACACAAGGTTCTTTGATATAGCAATAGTGGACTAAATGTCATAAAAGATTGAGGTTGCTTCTGTTTGTTCAAGCTTTAGATCAGCAAGAACCTTTCTAATCTATAGAGCTTGATTCATGGCTATGGTTGCTGCAATGTATTCAACCTCAATTGTGGATTGTGCCATAGTTGGTTGCTTCTTTGAGCTCCAATTAAAGACCCTAGTTCTTAGAGAAAACACATTTCTTAAAGTACTCTTCATATCATCAAGTGACCTTGCTCAATCACAGTTTGAGAACCTAGTGAGCTTCATTTCTTTGCTGCCTTTGAACATAATTCCTAATTTAGAGGTACCTTTAACCTATCTTAGTATTCTTTTTGACTATTTTGAGGTGTGTCTCTTTAGGAGCATGCATGAATCTAGATAATAGACTCACAACATACATGATATTTGGTCTTGTCGTGGATAGATATAACAGGCAGCCTATGATACTTTTGTAATTGTTTTCATTTGTTTTGGGGCTGCCATCTTCCTTTTGGATCTTGTCTGTAGGAATAATTAGTGTTGTTGAACTCTTGTAACTAATCATCTAGAACTTTTGAAGCATTGAATTTGCATATTGTACTTGATTTACAAAGGTCCCTTACTGAGATTGGTAAACTTGCAAGCCAAGGAAGTAATGCAACTTGCTAAATTCAGTCATTTTAAATTGATTTTTGATATCCTTTTTAAACTGAATTATAACTTTAGGGTCATTTCCAATGACTATACGGTCATCAACATAAAGAGATAGATAAAAAAGATGAGACCCTCTTTCTAATATAAAAAGTTGCATCATTGTAGCTTTTGTTGTATCCCAGCTTAAGTAGGTACTCATGGATTCTTGTATACTAGACTCTTAGTGCTTGCTTAAGGCCATAAAAATCCTTTCTCAATAAGTAAACCTAGTCTTTTTCTCCCTTTTTGATAAATCTTTCAAGCTGATCCACATAGATCTCCTCCTGAAGCATACCATTCAAAAAGGCATATTTTACTTCCAATTAATGTACAAACTAGCCTTTGTGTATTGCAACTACAAGAAGAAGCTTGATAATGTCCAACTTAGCAATAAGTGCATAGATTTCAATGTAATCCACACTAAGTTGCTGTGTGAAGCCCTTTGCCATAAGTCTGGGCTTTAGTTTGTTGATAAAGCCATTAACATTAAGCTTGATTTTATAGATTCATTTAATTGCTATTGGCCTTTTGCTATTTAGTTTGGGAACTAGCTACTAAGTGTCATTTTTACAGATAGAATCTATCTCCACCTGCATTGCTCTTCTCTATTCTATTAAACTAGATGTTTCCTGATATGATAAGGGTTTAAAGATTGCAACATTACATCTCTTATGAATATTTGTAATGCTTATGGTTGCCCTCATAAGCAAGTAATCAATATCTTCTCCTTTAGAGGAATAGGAATCTTGCTCCTACATTTGAACGTCTTGTGAGGATTAACTTTCCTTATCTTAAACTTTTAAGAAATTCTAATTCCATTTTTCATTTCACGAAATTTGAGATCTTTGTTAATAGATATTTTACTAAAAGTCATATTATAGATTATATAATTTGTAAGTAGTTGAGTAACCAATGAATATTGTAGAAGTGGCTTTATAAGCCAATTTGGTTCATTTGGTTTAAGGCATGTGAGCATAGCCAATGCTATCAAATACCTTTAGGTGACTTAAGAAAAACTTGCTTATAGTCTTTTAAAGAGGAGATTTTGGATTTAAACCTCTTGGGAATGCTTAAAAGAAACTTTTAGGCTATGTTTCTATCTAGAAAATCCTCTCCCAACATCCTTATTTGGTTAACCACTTTTAGTAAATTATCATTATAGTCCTTCATAGTTTTTGTATCCTTCATTCTTAAGAACTCAAATTCTTTATTAAGATTAAGGAATTGTATGGTTCTAATCTTAAAGATGCTACCATACTCCTCTTTAAATCTATCCTAAGCTTTTTTTGTTATATCACATGCCATTATTTTATTAAAAATAGACTCTGTAATAGTTAACTGAATGCAAGTTAAAGCCTTATATTACTTGGAAACTTACTTAATATGATGCTTTAGTTAAGCCATAGTAGGGTTTGTTGGTAAATAGAAAGATTTATATTCTTTTTTTATTACTTTCCAAAGGTCAAAAGCTTTTACATGAGCCTTCACCATGATAGTCCATTAAGTGTAATTTCACCATAAAATTTTGAGGAAGGTGGGGGAGAAAAGTTGGTTGAAGCCATGCAAGGATATATAAGGACTGGCTCTTTGGTGTTTAGGGTGTTTGAACTCTCTTTGCCTTGCTAAGATTAGGTGACACAAGGACCTTTAAGCTCTAATACCACTATTAGTTTCAATTGCAAGGATTTTATATTGTTTTTTTGCTTCTAGTTTTGAATCAACAAAACATACTAGCATAACTAATCCAAAACAAATGTAACCAAAAGAAAGAGAGAAGAGCTTAAGAGATTGAAAAAAATAAGACTTTCATTGATTCAATGTCATAATATATACACAATGAGTACAAAAACTCAAAATTCAAACCAAAAAGCTATTAAAGTTATAGCTTTTACATCTTGAATTTCAAATTGAAATTGAAATTGAAAATATCAAGTACAAACATCAAACACTTGAGCTATTATATAATGATTGGTTTACTTGATTAGCAAGTTAATGACAGTTCAAAAAGTAGGAAAGCTTTTGAAAATAAGGACATTTTTTTGTAATAACTCCTTAATTACCATAACTAACTTTTAAGCTTTGGAGGGAAATTTATGCAGACTTGTAGAAATCAACATATGGCCTTAAAATAGTGGCAACATCAAGATCTTCAGTTTGTAAATGGCTAATTAAAGAACTCATTAATAGTTGATGACATTTAATAATAACCTTAGAAATGATTTTATAAATCATATTGCAAAAAGAAATAAGCCTAAGTTAAGTAATCATTTATGGGTGCTTCACCTTTATAAGAACCAGAATTGTTCATTCTTTCAAGAAGTTATTATGAGAAGAAACAATTTCTCACTAGATCAATGATATAATCACAACAATGTGCCAATAAGTTTGAAAAAAAGATTGCCCAGAATGATGCACCTAGGGATTTAAGAATATTGTAAATCTCCTCTACACTTAATAATGCTCCCAATTTATTCATCAATGTAAATTGTAGGGAAGGTAATGGAATCGTCAATAAGATAGTGTTGCATACCATAAAACTTGAAAATAAATTCACATTAATATCTTACCATATCTTGTAGTTGCTCTTTATTGTCAATCTATTTGTTTGCATCATTCATTAAAGTTTGTATAGTTATGTCACCTCCCTTAGATTAGGTTCTACAATTATTATTTCATTATGTAAACTTTGGCCTAAAAAATCAAGATCAATTAATTGACATGATTTAACATGATCTTAAAAAATCTTCTAATGACTATTTAAAGCTTTTTTTGCAAATTATCATAAATGGAATTGTTTAGATATGTATAAACACATAAAAGTATCCAAAAATATTTTCATTAATACATTACCACTGCAAGTATGACTTATGCTGTTTGATGCAAATTTCAATTTGCATTTTTTGTTTGTCTCATAATAGCTAAACACCACCCAAAAAAAAAAAAAAAAAAACCCTAAGGATCAACCTAACAAACTCCCCTAAACTTTAAAGCTTTAATATTTTTTTTTGCTTTCTCGACTTAAACATAAGGACCAAGGATTGCCATCATGCATGACTTACACTAAGAGATAATAGTCTTTTAAGGGTTTGAGTTAGTCTTTGCTTACTTACACCTCATACATTTAAAACTAGAATATTTATTAGAAATTTGGGATGAAAGATGAAGTCTTTGAAATATGTTTAAAGGACGTACTCTAACTACTTCCTACAATTTCCATCAATAACTAAATCCTTTTTAACTACTTGTATGTTAGTGGTTCCCTACTCACTTAGGGTTATGAGAGAATATGGGTAAGCTACTCTATTTAATGCTTTACTTGCTCCTAGTAACTTTACCAAGAATCATAAGAACAGTAGTCAAAAGTGTGTCAAAATCCCCTAATTTTTTTCCCTTTTTTTATCTCTTGTAATGCTTATATCTAAGATAATACTATTTGAATTCAAAAATTTATTATATGCTCCCTTGTATAAATACTAGCACCCTTATTTGAACACTAATATAATCCCTTAAAATCTGTTAGTGGTTGATCCCTTGAATCTCATCCAAAATCATAAAATGCAATACTTTAGCAAGTGAATTAATCTTAGTGATAATTTTCTTTTTGCTTAAATTCCCATTGGCTTCTTTCTGTGTACCTCTTCTTCCACATTTCCAAATATGCATCAAAGACTTAAAAGTTCTTTTCCCATGGATTAGGGGTCTTTGAAGTTTTTTTAATTGGGTTAAACTCTATAATGCCATTATTCCCATTACTTTTGTGACTTATAAGACTTGTGCATACATCTTTGATGTAACCCACCTAACCACACTAAAAGCATATAATAAGGAAGACCTTTATATTCAATCATAAATAGCAGACCTTTAATCTAGAACTTTGACAATAACAACTTGTTAAGGTAAATTTTAACACATAAAGGAGTGAATTGTCCTCATGAAGCAATAAGTATAGAAACATCAATTTTAACAGTTTTTCCAACTAATCCATTAATAATGTCATGATATTATTACTATAATATTTCATTGTCATCTTAGGAAACCTTGCTTATGCTACTGTAAAGTTTATTTTAACTTCAGAGGGACAAAAATTTGGCATTCATTCTTTAATCACAAGGTAATGATCCATGATCACCTAATGGCCATTGTAAAGAGCAACGTAATAATTCTTTACACATTTAAACTTAATAATTTAATAATGAAGTATTTATTTCATAAATGATGAATAGTTTGCCCTCTAGTTTGCACAATACTTTAATATAATTGCAAAGATAATTATAGTTGATAAAGCATGTTCAAAGCTTAATAATTGAGGGAATTTTACCGTTGTTCTCTTAGAAATTTTTGCCAAAAGAAGAGAATATAATTTTTGCTCTTATAGATAATGTTTTAATGTAACAAGTTACAATAAATATCCTCTTAAAATATAATAAATCATCTCACTAATATACACTTTAAATAGTGAGATAACATAAATATAATATACTTGCCTTTTCCAATAGAAATTTCGTATTTCCCTTTAACAAATGCATGTAAGGACACTTATCCTTAAAGGTCATTAAGATATCATCCTTATAGCTTTCTAGTGTATTCCTTTCTAAGCCAAAATTCACTTGTTTTGATAAAAGGCCTATCAAACTAGCCTCTTTGACCTTATCCCTAGAAGAAACTCCAAAAACTTTTGAGATAACATCCAAACTTTTAAATTATACTTTTCTCACTCACACTACCATAAATTTCAATATTTTCTTCTTTATACTTCAATTGGGGAAGTCTATCTTCTTTACTAAAAAAAAATAAGCGAGATTTTTCTCTATTAAAGTGGGAAGAGGTGTGAGAAGGGAGCCTTATTTGAAGGACATCATAATCTCCTTTGTTTTCTCATTTTCTTTTATCTTATATATATTATTGCACATATATATCTTTTACAAGAAAATTATTTTGTTAGTATGAGACATTAATTTATCTATATCATTTTTGAAGTAGTGTTACTCATTGAATTATCTTTTACTCACCTAACAATCTTTAGTCATCATTTCCATTTGATATTTTTATAGCATCTTTACCTTTAACATCAATCACTTCAAATTTCAAAAGGCTCATCATCAACAATGACAAAGAAGGTAACATTTCAGTAGAAATTCACATGCGTGATCAATGCTTATAGATGACAACAAAAGATATGGTCAAAATTACAAAATTATTTACAAAGATAAAATAATAAATTATTAATATCATTTTTGTTCTTATCTAATTTAGATATTTGGAAATTCCCAATTCCCTATTAATTTTTGTTGATCTCTCCTCTATTAAGATGAGTTAAGAAAAGGTTTATTGTCATTCCTATAAGGATGTTTTGTAAATGAGCATTTGACTAACTTATAACAAGATGTGTCATCCTAAAACAATAAAGATGATAAAGTTAATGTATCAAAATGCATATTTTTCTAACAATAATTAAGTGGAATTATTTGATTATTTAGTAATTTTATAATATGATTAGTTGTTTTGTTTTACTACTTTTTTTAACTTCTTTATTAATGAGTTAAATTTAATTATTCCTTTATTATAAACTTTTAAAGATGTCAAGTTTGTGACTACTAAATTTATTAAAGAGTTCAAATTTTTTATTTTTAACATAATAAGAGGTGAAAAGTCATTGCAATGTTAAGTGAAGGTTTGAATATGAAATTAATGGATCCTAAACTTGTGTTTTTTTTTATTATTGTTATAAGACATTTTACTAAAGAAGTATTGAATAGTCTAAAGAGCAGAAAATACAAAATGTGTGTACATTCATAAAAAATTAATTAAAAGTAATACCTTTTAAAATAATATTAGAATTAAAAATTTTTTTTAATAAAATATAATATACATCATTGGCAACATTTCATGAGATTAATATAACAAAATTAAGAGGTGTGTTATATTTGATTTAAATTTCATTTTAGAGTTAGTAATGTTTTGAAGGTTAGTAATGAGACTTTTAAGACATGAGTTATAATAAGTACAAAACCACATGTAATAAGCAAAAATGAAGTTGGGTCAAAAATTATTTTTACTATCTTTAAGGTTTTCAATATGGCATATATCATAAAGCTGATTTTCTCACATAAATTTTTGGTTTTACGATGACATCAATATGTCCTCTAAATCTCAGTTAAACTTGTACAAGAACACAAATAAAGCATTTACACACAATAACACTCAAGTAAGGCAATAAACACATAACACATATATGAATCTTCCAAACTTTTATTATTTTTCCCAAAAAGAATTGCAAAGGATATAATATAAAGTACCTTACTTTTGTCTCTCTCTCAACTACCCACACTTACTTATGCAATTGTAACAATATAGGTTTACACAACGTGGTTGCTAAGTTAATCATACCTTAGTAAATTATATGATTTTATAAATTAATGGCCATAGAAAGTGTCCCACTCTCCAATTTCATGCCCTAGATAAGGTGCTCTATAATACCAACATCATCCCCTATTTTCCTTTACTTAAATGACATAATTTGCGTACCTTAAGTTGCCCACTTTTGTCTCACATTTTTGGTTAGCAACACCTCCTTCTCTTGTGTTGATTTAAAATTTTCCAAAAGCCTTGTTTCCCATAAGCCTCATGCCTACATTTATAAGAGTAACCACCCAAGATCTCCATATTTTCATGGGATCTAAGATCATGCATGCTTGCTGCCTACTCCTTATCGATTAAATGCTTAGCTCGTGCATGTAAGGGTTTGCACATCATTTGCTCTTGGCTGCCCACACTTATTGATATAGTTGTGGTTGACACCTTCAACTATATAGGTTTGTATGACCTAGTTGTTAAGCTGATCATGCCTTGGTGGATTACATGGTTTTATGGATTAGTAACCATAACAAGTGTCACACTCCTCAATTTCTTGCCTTATGATCAAGTAATCTAGAACATTAACCTTATCCCTCTTTATCTTCAACTTGGATGACATAATTTTCCTACTCAAAGTTGCCTACTTATGTCTCACATTTTTGGTTAGCAACACTTCCCTCCTTTGCTTTCATTTAGGATTTTCTAGAAGCCTTGTTGCTTATAAGCCTCATGCTACATTTGTAGGAGTAATAACCTATAATCTTCATATTTTTGTGGGGATTAAGATCATGTATACTTACTACCAACTCCTTACTAATCATATGCTTAGCTTATGCATATAAGGGTTTGCATGACATCATTTCAGATTTTGTTTTGTATGCCAACTCTTCTAATGTTGTAGCTAAATCTTGAAACATTTATTAGTTGATTTGTTTTTCAAATGTATATTATTGATATAGAACTTGACTTGTATATCATCATTGGCTGACTTTCATATGAGAAATGCATACCTCCTAAGGAGTATTAGGGAATCTAGTTATTTGACAAAAAGACATGTTAGTATGTTTGAGTGGTCATTCAGCATGTAATAGCAATGCTGATGCATGTTATCACCTTGCTAACAGACACTATCACACCATTCAATACCCCAAACACCTTTCTTGCTTGAAATTAATGTTATCACTTGTTGTCCAAATTTTTTCACAATGTAGCAACAATACCATTGGTGCTTTTAAGTCTAACTCTTTGTTAATGTCATAACATAAATTTAGCCTCTCTTAACTTGCCATGCATATTGACTCCCCACACCTACCATATTTCCTTTCATGCATTCATCACTCACCAATGTTATACCAAGTATTGGTACAGGGTGTTACTAAATACTTGCATTTTCATATCAAATGACTTAAGGGGCTATCAAACCACCCATACTTGTTGGACTTAATGTTCTCATTGGTAAGGTAGATTAGCCTTCTCACACTTGTAATTCCAATTCTTTGCTAACCTTACCTTTTAGGCCAAAATTCAATAATACTAATTATTTCCACTTATAAACAACATTACCTACATAACCAACATTTTCAATGTCAAAATAATACTTTAAAGAAATCTCACAAAGTATCTTGCCTTTACTTGTTATCTTATATGCCTTATTTTTATCGTTTTGTGTCCTATCAAATAGTTCTTATATCAAATTTGCAAAAGTTCTTAGCACTTGCTTCTTTCCCTATAATGTTTAGTCATAAAAAATCAACTAGTGGTTTGTGGCATGTTTCTTTGAAGGAGGTTTGGCTAACACATAATGACTTGGCCTTATCTATCATAATACTCTTATTAGCAAACATCATTATTATCTCAACCTTTATTACTTTTAAAGCCTTTAAGTATTGCATGTCTCTTTTTCCCAACCCTTGCTTCATTTATAAAGTAAACAACACAACATAAGTTTTCTTACCTTTTTGGTAAGAGAATGCTTCTCACTAGTAACAAAACATGGTCAACTCTCATTTATGATCATCAAGCCACCCAAATGAGGCATCTATGCAGATTTTGCTTGTACAAAGGATTCCAATTCTAGAATCACATCAAAATTGACAAACAACATTATAGAGAAATCAACTTTGTTAATTCATTGACCAAGGGTTACCTTAACTCTTTTTGTCTTTCTAATTATGTTACATGACTTTAAATTGACAACCTTTACATAATTATCACTTTTTCTCACATTTAGTCCAAGTGATCTTGTTACCAACTTTGCAATAAAGTTATGGGTTATAATGGAATCCACCATCACTAATGGCTTTTACTTACCTAGCTTGATCTTGCCATAAATTAGATCAAGTTGCAAGGCATGCTCCATACACACACAACATTGATCAATTGAATTGGATTGACCTATAAGGAGTTATTGTTATCCAAACTAACATCACTTTCACCCTCTTTAGCCATTAAGGTGCTCATTTTCTCCCTTTTTGGACACTCTTTTGTCTTATGTGAATCATTTCAAATAAAACAATCAAAATTTGTTTTACTCTTACCTTAGTATGGAGTAATAGCTCTACCTTTTCCCTTGTTGTCCTCCCTTTACTTGTATTCCTAAGAGTTATTTTTTCCTTCTTTCCTTTTTCTTTGGGCTGCTTACTACTCAAAAAATCAAAGGTTTTGAAAATCAACTAAGCCATCAATAATAGTAAATGTGGAAGGCAAGTGCTACCCTTTAGCCTTTACCTCTACCTCAATTTGTGTCCAAGATTGAAGTCCTAATATGAAATTGAGGAGCTTATTCTTGTTGAACATATTGTGTATGTCAAAGATCAATGAATTAAACTTCTTGACATAGTTGTGCACTATGCCACTTTGCTTCAATTTCTTTAGTGACTCTTTTATAACCCACAACATATTACAAATTAAGAATTAATCCTTAAATTCTTTTTTCAAAATATTTCAAGTCTTAATTAGAAGTATGCCTAAGTTAGCATCATCATCAAGTCTCGTTTGCCACTATAGCTTAGTGTCCTTAATAAGATTCATATTGGTGAGAGTCACATTACACATAAACTCTTTTAAAGAGTTGCTTCATATCCCATAAGAAGTTTTTGTTCACTTTTACATTATAATTACCTTCAAATACTTTAGACTTAGGAACTTTCATCTTGGTGTGTCTAAACAATCACTTAGCATGTTGCAATAATGCTAGCACATGTTACCTCACTAACTATGTCCTAATCAACATTCTTGCTTAAAATCAATGTTACTGCTCATTGTACCAATACTTTTGCAATGTAGCAATAATTCCACTTATACCCTTTGGTTTAACTCTTTATCAATATCATAGTTTCTCTCCTATCATGTATGTTGACTCTCTCACACCCACCTTATTGTATAATGTGTTACTAAATATTTATATTTTTATATTGAAAAACTTAAAAGAACTAATTTTATGTTTTAATGTAAGCGTGTGTTGTTATGATTTTTAGTGTACAATTTTTTGCATTTCATTACATAATAATAACTAATTTTCAATCAAATTATGATAATAATATGAATTACTTCTGTAATACACAAGGACTTTGAATTTATTAATAACTTGTTTAGTATTGTAATTGAATATTACTCTTGCGATTAGCAAATTAACGCTCTCAAAATTTATTATCGACAAATGTGCTCGACTATTTTGATATAATTACTAATATTTTGAAAAAAAATAAAATAAAATTCTTAGGAATGCAAAAGCTGGAATTGATGAGTAAAGAATTGACTGATTGGGTTTGAGTGGCAAGAAGAGCTTTGCGCGAACAAGCCGAACTTATCTCCTGATCTGAATTGGCAGGCAGAGAGCAGGGGATGGCTTCTTACACCCAGACTCCGCTCTCCCCAATCTCTGTCCCCTCGTCTCTGCCTTGTCTCTCCGTCTTTCAAACAACAACAACGGTTCACAAACCGTCAGCCTCTCCTCCTCAGCCACTTGTCTCCACCTATTTCCCAAAGCAGCAGCCCATCATCTCCCGGTCACTCTCAGGGGCCTCTTGGGTCGATTCCATCCGCTCCAAGACAAGCTCCAACCAGTTTCATGAAGCTGTTTCCACCTACATTGATATGATTCTTTCCGGTGTTTCCCCGGATAACTTTGCCTTCCCTGCAGTCTTGAAGGCCGTGGCAGGCCTTCAGGATTTGAATTTGGGGAAACAGTTGCATGCCCATGTTATTAAATCTGGCTATGAGTCGTCTTCTGTCACTATTGCTAATGCGCTTATCAACATGTATGGTAAGTGCGCAAGTTTAGGTAATGTCAACAAAGTGTTTGACGGAATTGCTGAGAAAGACCAAGTTTCTTGGAATTCAATGATTAATGCCTTGGGTCGGTTTGAAGAATGGGAGCTCGCTCTAGAGGCATTTAGGTTTATGTTGTCTGAGAATTTTGGGCCGAGCTCGTTTACTTTGGTAAGCATAGCGCTTGCCTCTTCGAATTTGCCCAAGCGCGAGGGCTTGCGGCTTGGGAAGCAAGCCCATGCGTATTGTTTTAGAAATGGTCATTGGAGAACTTTTACCAACAACGCATTGATGGCTATGTATGCCAAACTTGGTAGGGTAAATGATGCAATAGCATTATTTGAATTGTTTGAGGACCGAGATTTGGTTTCTTGGAACACCATGATAAGCTTGTTGTCTCAAAATGAACGGTTCCAGGAAGCATTGGCATTCTTGCAGCTTATGGTTCTTGAAGGAGTTAAACCTGACGGGGTCACACTTGCAAGTGTTCTTCCAACTTGCTCCTTCTTGGAGATGTTAAGTGCTGGGAAGGAAATTCACGCTCATGCTTTGAAAAATGGCTATTTGATCGAGAATTCTTTTGTAGGAAGTGCTTTAGTTGACATGTATTGCAATTGTGGACAGGTTGACAGTGGTCAGCGAGTTTTTGATAGCATTTTGGTCAGGAAAACTGGACTTTGGAATGCTATGCTCACTGGTTATGCACAACACGAGCATCATGACAAGGCCTTGATGCTCTTCCTTGAAATGGAAGCTGCTGAAGGGCTTTTTCCTAATGAAACCACAATGGCAAGTGTTGTTCCGGCTTGTGTACACTCTGAATCATTTTCTGACAAAGAAGGCATACATGGATATGTCATAAAGAGAGGCTTGGAGAGGGACATATATGTCCAAAATGCACTTATGGATATGTACTCCAGGATGGGAAAGATGGAAATTTCAAGGACTATATTTGATAGCATGGAAGTTAGAGATGTAGTTTCTTGGAACACGATGATCACAAGTTATGTTCTTTGTGGACGTTCTGATGATGCACTTCTGCTGCTACGTCAGATGCAAAGAATAGATGAAGATGGAGAAGAAAACAACAGCCATTATGACGATAATGACAACAAAAATGCTTCTTTCAAACCTAATTCAATAACCCTCATGACAGTCCTTCCTGCTTGTGCATCCTTGGCAGCTTTAACAAAGGGGAAAGAGATACATGCTTATGCCATCAGAAATGCGTTGGCATCAGATGTTACTGTAGGAAGTGCACTAGTTGACATGTATGGCAAATCTGGTTGCCTAAACATATCTCGAAGAGTATTCGATCGAATGCCCACTAGAAACTCTATCACTTGGAATTCAATTCTCATGGCCTATGGGATGCATGGGAAAGGGGATGAAGCTTTAAAACTATTCAAAAATATGGTAGCCCAAGAAGAGAATGGTGGGAAAGTAAAGCCTACTGCAGTTACTTTTATAGCAATTTTTGCTGCATGTAGTCACTCCAGGATGCTAGATGAGGGCCTAAGCTTTTTCCATAGAATGAAAGATGACTATGGAATTGAACCTACACCAGAACACTATGCTTGCATTGTTGACTTGCTTGGTCGTGCAGGACGAGTGGTAGAAGCCTATGAAATTATCAATACCATGCCTTCTGACTTTGATAAGGCCGGGGCATGGAGTAGCTTGCTTGGAGTATGTCGGATTCATCAAAATGTAGAAATAGGGGAAATTGCAGCCAAGAATATCCTTCAATTGCAGCCAAATGTGGCTAGCCACTATGTTCTACTGTCTAATATATATTCATCTGCTGGGCTTTGGGAGAAGGCAATGAACATGAGAAGAAAGATGAAAGATTTGGGAATAAGGAAAGAACCTGGCTTTAGTTGGATTGAATATGGAGATGAGGTACACAAGTTTCTGGCTGGGGATTCATCACATCCACAAAGTGAAAAACTCTATAATTTTCTGGACACTTTGTCAGAAAGAATGAAAAAAGAGGGATATGTGCCTGATACTTCTTGTGTGCTTCACGACATTGATGAGGAGGAGAAGGAAACTTTGCTATGTGGGCACAGTGAGAAACTGGCAATTGCTTTTGGCATCCTGAACACCCCACCGGGTACTACAATTAGAGTCACCAAGAACCTTAGAGTTTGCGATGACTGCCATACTGCAACCAAATACATCTCAAAGATAGTGAACAGAGAGATCATCCTCAGAGATGTAAGAAGGTTCCATCATTTCAGGAATGGAATTTGTTCCTGTAGGGATTATTGGTAAACAAATGCCTGAATCAGTGGCTTGCTTAGGAAGTCTATAATTATATTCCAATTTATTGACCATCTGCTGTGTCAGAAACACATATTGGTAAGATATACAGAAATTGTGCAATCCACAAGTTGCATTAGATATCTTTAATGGTCCGCTATTTACTGTGCTGGAAAGGAAAACAGTAACGTAAAGCTGTTGAAAGAAAACAAAAAGGTGAATACAAGAACATGATAAAGAAATCCCATTTCCTTTTTGTTTCCTGTCAAAATGAAATCATTTCCTTTTGTTACGCTTCTGTGCACCCTTTCCCTGGCCCTTCTTGGGTGGTCCCTTCCCACGACGCTTATACATCTCAAGCTTTGATAAGCGCCTGCCCAAAAATGGTAAACAGAGCACATCAAACAGTGAATTTGCACAACTGAATTATGAACCAAAACAACTAAATTTTACATTTCAAAGTTTTCAATTAAAAATCTCCTGTGGAACATAACAATGTCAATTCAATGTGGGCCAAAAGGACGTAAAAAGCCAATGTAAAAAGGACTCAGAAATAGTATGTATTTCTAGCAGCAAGTGTTGCATATCTACAATTTAATAAAAAAAAAAAAAAACATAAAAAAGAAAAAGAAGCTGCAATCAGTTGAAGGACATGCATCAAGAAACCCATTTTCAAAATTGCATCACATCTGATGCACTTTCAAAAGCCCAGGAACCAGTTAAGATATGCCTCAAATATGATACCATGACATTCAGTAGAAATTTCTGGAACAAATGAGAGCTGGAGTATGGTTTACAACCCCTAATGCTTACACTAGGGAAGTAAATAAAGCACAAGCAACAGTGAACCATCAACTGCATCTTCTGCTGACACTCCTTTTTTTAATTTTGTTTATTTTTATTTTTAAATTTCACAAAAGCAATATACTATAACCAACATTAAAAAGATTCATACTTTAACCATTAAAAAAAAAACTTCATCTCCTATCCTTTTGGAAAAAGCTTTATCCTTCATATACTAGCGAGTAATCTATAAAGGAAAAGGAAATGGAAATGGAAATGTTTTGCTAAGTGATCACAAAGCTACAAGGGTTTTGCATAAACGGGTGTGTGGTTGGTAGCTTTGATATGACCAATCAATCACACCCAGCAAAAGTTTCCTAGCCTCTGCATGACCAATGCTACTGTCAGTAAGGAGGGAAACACATTGCAAATAATTAGCATTTTGGTTGGTCACCATTACAAAATCTCTGAGGTTGGGATTCAAAGCCAAACCCCTCTAATCCTTACAAAAACACCAAACAGGGGAGAAAGCAAAGAATATTAAAACAAGTGAAAATAGTAACTGCCCTCCTTCTTTCATTGACCGATTGGATCGAGTTTGCAACTCTGGAACCTAAGCCGAGAGCGGAAGGAGGGATGTCTTCCTTCCCTGGCTATGCAAACTAAACGCATTCAATCTATGCAAGTAAAGACACAATTAGAAGCTCAGTGCATCGGAGTCAAAACGCATTGAATCTATAAAAACCCTCCTCCAATCCAATAAGCCAAATGTCAAAATTGGCAAAAAAACAATGAGACCCAGTCATCAAGCAGATACTGAGAGGTTGAAGAGGACATACTCTTGTTCAAGGCGGGCCATGACAAGAGGGTCGTTCTTGATGTCATGTGGGTACCACTGAGCGATCTTGTCACCTATGATCTTTCGTCGCAAAATCTTGTGGGGAGATCTCTGCCCGGTTGGGTTAAGCACGTGCCCAAATATCCTCGCCCTTGCCTCCGCCACTCCTTGGGTGACAGCTGCGGCCAAGAGACTCTTCAGGCCGCCGACGCCGCCTCCCCCCACACTACTCATCCTCACTTTTCGGTCTTCTGCTGGTTCAAAGACACAAGAACCGTTCCCTTTCAACTTAATGAAAGAACAAGAGAAGGTAGTCGAATGACTTACATAATATAAATGACAGAGAAACTCGAGTAAACTAGTTTGGACATTTCAACAGACACCCGGTGTGCACGTACCAAACAATGCAAGAAGCGGCTACGAGGGTGAACCTGAGTGGAGAGAAGACGGAAAATAACCATGCAAGGACCTAAACGCAATTCCAGATTTTATACTTTGGGTGGGCGCTGCCAAGGTATTCTGCCTATGGCGAGTTGGCCTCGGGAACAATTGGATCCACTTCAATATAGTATATTTTATTGGGTCAGACTGGAGGAGGTGGGCAACCTTTTGACATATCTGTCGAAGTCCACTTTGACGCAGAACCATTTTTGGGCTTAGCTCTTCCGGACAAAAAATAATAATAATAATAATAATAATAATATTTTTATTATTATTAATTCTCTTACAAAAATCATGAAATAATTTTTTTTTAAAAAAAATATTTTAATAATTAAAATTTTAATTTTAAAAAATATAAAATTAATATAAATATACAAAATATTTTTATTGTGTAACTTATAATTCTTTTTTAATGAAATTAAAGAAAGAAACCAAATACAAAGCCAATCCTAAAAATATTATCAAAGAGTTTATATGATATAACTTTCTTAACAAATAACATTTTTCAATAATAGAAACTCATTAAATTAATTAAATTGAAATAAATATATATATTTATTTAAAATATTAAATTATTAAATAAAAATTTAAAATAAATTATATATTATATTTTATTTTTTATGTAAAAATTTATTAAATTAAAAATATTAATCAATTAATCGTAAAAATTACAATATTATATAAAGAAATTAATTTATTTAAAAGTTTAAATTATTAGATAAAAAAATAAATTATATATTACATTTTAGTGTCATCCATCATCAACAGAAAGAAAGGATTTTTTTTTTTTTTGGTTGGGACAACCACAAAAGCATTAAGTCCAAATAAGAACTAGAGCGTCGATGACTTCCTTCTTTCAGCACATGGAATACAAAACAAAATTATCGGCGGATCATCCAAAGAGACCCCCGACTCTATGCTCAGAACAATATCCGTTCTTGATAGATTTCCAATGCCTGGATAACCTTCTGAATCAACAACTTCCGATGCAATCTGTATCTGTGAGAATTCTTACTTTTAGCATGAAATCAGAAGAATAACTTAGAGATAAATGCCTTGGAAATATAGATAATTGAGGCACATACTCTATTGCAGCCTCGAGCGTCCTTCTGGCTTCTGTCATAGAATCTGTATGAGGTAGAAGAGGGTAAGGAAATTGGATGCAAATGCTGTGGTTCAATAAGACATCTATAACAATGTCAATGTTCCTGCTGTGCTGTCCCATCCAGAAAATTACTTAAGATGGGGAATGACAATTTACCTAGCAATTGCTCGTCTTCCTTAGAAGTTGTGGGAAATTTCGCTAGCATCTGCTGGCATTCTTCTTGCAGCTCCCTCACAGCTCTTCTTTCTGTGCTTGGGACAGGAGGCATGTCTCTGTCTGACCAAGTTGGCAATGTTCTTGCCGCTGCTATGACCGCACCATCAACAAACGTGTCTCCTTTGTCAGATAGCTGGCCTATTATAAAGTGTTTGTAGGGATCAATTGGATACACATGCTAGAAATTTAGCTACCTAAATGTCATGTAGGGAAAGTTGCAAGAGAAAATTTGGCGAGCAAAATAAAAATTGAATGATTCATACTGTTATGATAATATTCTTCAGGAAGGCCGGATATATTAAAAACTGATACGAATGAATCCAGATGAACCCTTGCATTGCCAGAGAATGGGATTACATCCCAAGGGTTCTGCATTATTCAGTCAGATGCAATAAAAGGTTAAAACTTTTGGACAGAAGACAATCCCTACGAGATCACAATTGAAACAAATAGCAAAATGGGTAAGGGTAAATACGGACAATTGAAGTAACTACCAGCTATTCATGAATGTTCATATAAGTTAGAGATAACTAGATGCCAATTTGATTGAATTTTCTTTGAAGATTAGAACTCAGTAAGTTGTGTGCGCATGTGTGTGTGATAATTTGTTAGGAAGCATAGTTTAACGAACTTCTTAACTACATAGCTGTTTCCAATGCTGTCGCCTCTGGTCCCACACACTAGAGAACATAGAAACACTAAAATAATTTATTGGGAAAAATAGTGAAAAAAAAAAAATCCTTTTGGCATGAAGTGAAGCTCACTCAGTGGATTACCAAAGGTGATGAGAAACCATATCTTTGCATGATTGCATTGTTCCTTTGTCCATTCATGTAATTGATAGTCATCTGCCAAAATTTATAGAACCCACAGAATCACATACCAATTCATGAGCAAGTCAACAAGATCAAGATACTGCTGATCACCAACTTGCTTATGAACCAAAAGAATTGACATTGACCAGACTGTCAGTTTGGCCTTTTAGGGGCAAAATCTTGCAACAATGTTTTGGGACGTAACCTTCTAAACCGTTATGCCAGATTTTTTGATTTTGATGATGCAGTTGTTTGATTCAGGAAATGACCAGAAATAATAAATTAAAACGGATCATAATCTCAAAAGTTGCTCATTATTGGTTTTCTCATACAAATATGATGTTGAAAAGAGAGTCTAAGTCTACTTTTCAACTGCATAGATGTGTCTTTGAGCCTTCTATTTTGGGGGTTCTTCAAAGTCAAAATCAACAAATACACAAAATAGTACCTCTTCTCCTTTTTTAATGTGCTGTCCAGCATTTATCATCACCTCAAGCATGCGATCCTTGAATCGCCAATGGAAAAAGCAATTTGGCTCAAAAGAATGGTTTAGCATGTCTGCAGAATATCCCAATTTACCTTACATATACTGAAAAAAAAAAAAAGCAACCAAAAAGACACTCTAGGGAAAAGTGAAATAATATGAACAGCAAGCCTGTTACCGCAGATAAAAAGAAACAGGTTGAGGCACTAACAAATTAAAAGTGTTAACAAAAGTGATCTTATGATAGGAGCCTACCAGCATAAGGGACTAGCATATTTGCATCTTGAATTAAAGCACCAACCCTCATCTGCATGTTAATGCACCGTGATTGTGCCATTGTAACTGCCCAGATGAATCTCTCAGGATCACAAGCGAGGCGCTTTATTTTAAGGGGAGCACCAGAATGCTGTGTAGGTTAAAGATAAACAGAGTTATTGAAGATTTTACATTGTGTTATGGAAAAAGGTTACAGAAGAAATTCTAGCAGTCTCAAATATAAACATTTTTCTCTATACCCAGTTCTTTTCCCAAAACTCCAGGGCTCGATGCTGCTGTTCTCTCATTGTTGATGCAAGATCTGGATCCTGCAGCTCCAAAAGATCCCCCTACAAAATTGACTATGCAACAAAGCTAAAAAATCCATAGAATTTAACATAAAAATGAGCTACTCCAGAAGAGATTACCTAGAGAATAAAATCAACCAAACGTTTTGAATAAAGTAAAGCAAATTCGGCACCCTCAACTTTTATAAAGCTAATAATTTCATTTAATGACAGTTTACATTTTAGGTTCACTGTTTCTCAAGCCTACACCAGTATCTAAGTTTTAAGGATTGTTTCTGTGTGTCTACTCATTTAGTCAGCTTTCACTATCATCCACATGTGGGAATTGATAGACAATTGAAGCAGACAGACTGTCTGAAGAATCCTCCATGTTGGCTTACTGGATGAGTTCTTTCACATGATAATCCACAAATTACTGTAATACATCTGGCACACACCTCTGTAGCTAGAAGTAAGTTAGTGCATTCATCTGCACTAGGTAAGAAGTCCCCATATAGTTGCCAAAAGTTATCCTTGCAATCAAATGCATATAGAAGAAGGCATGCCAACCTCAAGTCCCAATCTGCCTGGCACAAATGAAGGGGCAAAATTTGCAGAAAAGTCAAGATAAAAAAAAAAAAAAAAAAATTAGCGTGTTGTAAAAGTCAGTCCTTTACCTGTATATCATTCAGTTGAAGAATACATGGCAAGCATGTAAGGTATAGAAGTCAAAAGACACACAGGGAGTAGCAGGCGAACAGATTAGCAATTATGATGAAATGTACCAGTTTAGGGGAATGTACCTCAGGATTGGTTGAGTTAATTATATCAAATATTGGATGACCAATGGGAATTATATCCGGAAAAAACATCCATGGAAGCTTCTGGCTAATAGTTAGCATCAACTCTATGGGGACTTCCATAATCATCTGCCCAAGCATAAACCCACATAGGATTTATAACAGTGCCGAGTTGGCGGCCAAATTCATACAGCAATGCAAGTATAAAAGAAGATCAAGTATATGAAAAGGGAAGAGAAATCACATGTCATTCTCCAATTGGCACCAAAGGCTGGAAGAACTCCAATACATCAATCAAAGAACAGAAAAACTAGAGAAATGGTGCTACCAATGACACAAGCACGCATTGCTGAAATAAAAGCAATTCTCACCCACCCTGGCACGACGAAGTGGTTCAACGTCTTTGGAAGCAAAGACTCCAAAACCACCAGGACTTTCCTTGAATTCGACTCCGTAGGCACGCATGCTTCTAGCATAACCTATCTTGTAAAAATCAGGATCTACTGGCTCCAACTGTTATTCCCAGGGCAATAATATGTATTTATTCGGAAAAAAAAAAAAAAAAAAAAGTATTAACAGCCAAGATAAGAATCTTTACAAAAATTTTATATATAAAGGAAGCAACCTCGGAGGGAGATTCCTCGACTTTGGGAGGGTTAAAGAGAGGAAATGGAGGCGTCACAGCTGAAAACGCTTTGATGGGTCTGACATTGTTTACGATTTTTCCTCTGTTTTGTACGCCAAATGAACATCTGGGTATTGATGACCGCCGCCGCCGCCGCCGCCACCGCCACCGCCACCCATTATGCAAATTCTCTTTGGAGCACTGTTCGGAAGATTTGAACTTAGAGATAGAGAAGCAGTTTGTGCACTCCTGAAAGGGAAGAGAGAAACCACCCATTGGTTCCATTCCTTTTAGTGAAGTTGCCAGAAAAATTGAAATGTTATCCAACCTGTTTATTTGCGCAACTTCTAAAGAAAATGGTTTTGGATCAGGATTAATTTGTTGTTGCCGTCATATGTCAAGCTCTCGTAGCTCAGTTGGTTAGAGCACCCGTTTAGTAAGCGGGAGGTCTTGAGTTCGACTCTCAACGAGAGCATAAACTTTTTGTTAGTTATATCCATTTTAAAATTTTCAAAATTTTCACAGAACCGAAGAGAGGCTTGTTGTGGAGTATGGAGGTCTGTTTTAGCAGAAGCGTGGTTTGTAGATAAAGCCCAGACAGAAATTTTGGCAAACGAGGAGGACCCAGTAAGGACTTTGGACTTTGCAGTGGCCCCCATGAACGCAGAAACGCTGCAGGATTGCAGATGGTAAGAAGAAGATCATGTCACATAACTGGTCTTATCCAATAGGTGCACACGGGGTAGAGGTCAAAGACTCTAGCTGCCCAGAGTTCCAAATTTCCATTATTCTGTTGCCTCTTAGAATGTCCACATTTATCAGAAGAACCTTATTGTTCAATTGAATTATAACCGAATTGTTGACTTGCAGTCCGATGTGTCCAACACATGACGCCATTGCCATATTTAAGTATCTGTATGGGTATGAACAATATGCGTTCAATCAGGCAAAATTTTGTAGAATACAAATCCGAGTGACCTCTCAGCCCTTTGGGAAAGTGGGCATGCCACCCGTAGGGCTCCACCATATTAATGACTTGAGCAGTGGAAGCAAATTCTCCTTCCAAAATGAGCATTTACTGCTGGTCCCTACCCATAAATTCATTATAAATTCAGTTGGGAATTTCACCGTGATTGCAAAAGAAATCTTTTCAGGATGGATCTCTCTGGTTCCTTCGCTTCAGCTTCTCATCTCTTTTTCACTCTGTTAGTTGAGTCCTTGTTCTCTTCCCATTTTTTGGTCGGCTTAAGAGAGAGAAGCACTTCTGCCTTAAAAAACGATCCTAGTGACCCTTCAGGCAGGCTTTCCTCTTGGAAAGATCAACATTGCTGCAGCTGGATTGGGATAGAGTGCAGCAACCAAACTGATCATGTCATCAAGCTCAAACTTAGATATCCTTACAATTGATATAAGGGAGGTGGAGTTGATGACCGAGCAACTCATAAAAGTTCTTGCTTGAGTGGTAACCTTAGTCCTTCTATACTTGGCTTGGAACGCTCGAGCTATTTAGACTTGAGCTTTAATGGTTTTGAAGGTAATGAAATTCCTGAATTCGTTGGCGTCTTGAAGTATTTGAGGTATCTCAATCCATCTTTCTCATCCTTTGCTGGAGACATACCTTTTCAGATAGGAAACCTGTCAAAGATGGCAACCCTTAACCTCTAGACGGATTCCTACAGCAATTCAGGCATTCGGGAGCTACAAGCAGGTGATCGACGTTGGCTCCGTGGTCATTATTCTTTGAAGCACCTCAACATGGAATTTGTTAAACTCAACAACGTAGGACCAGATTGGCTGGAGGCTGTTAATATGCTTCCTTCCCTGTCGGACTTTTGTAAACTTCAGGTCCTCCCACAATCCCTAGGTGTCATCAACTTCACCTTACTCTTGGTTCTTGATTTGTCAGATATCCCACGTGGTTGTTCAATCTCACAGGACTATCTCAGACGAAACTTCTTCAGTGGTCCAATTCCCAGTGAATTTGCGAAACTAAAATCCTGCAAGTCCTTGTTTTAGCTGATAACATGAATCTTGAAGATCAACTTCCTAGACCTTTTGGCAGCCTCAGTAGGCTAAAGATCTTAGATATTTCTACTAATGATTTAGGCGATGAAATACATGAATTTTTGGATGGGTTCTCAGCAAATTCAAATAATAGGTTAGAGTCATTATATTTAAGTTCCAACTTGCTGGTAGGGGAACTGCCTGAGTCGTTAGGGGTGCTAATAAATTTGCCATATCTTAGCCTTTCTGGCAACTCCTTCCGGGATTTAATTCCAAAATCTGTAGTGAAGTTGTCATCCTTGAAGCATTTGGACCTCTCCTATAACCAAATGGATGGGACTATACCAAAGAGTTTTGGCAGGCTCTCAGAGCTAGTTGATCTGAACCTCATGGCGAATTCCTGGTAAGGAATACTGCGAGAAGCCCGTTTGCCGAACCTCATAAGGCTTAGAAGTATCCGTTTAACCACAGATCTAACCACGTCCTTGATTTTCAATGTCTCGTATAAATGGGTTCCCCCTTTTAGGCTCATTTCCATCCAACTCCAAAACTGCCAAGCTGCTCCTTTCTTTCCAATGTGGCTTCAAGTCCAAACTGAACTTATATCTGTTTGCCTGAAAAATGTTAGCAATTTTAGACACATAAATTATCTTTCTTATACTATCTTCTAATAATTATAACAGGTGAAAAAAATAAATATTATTTAAAATATAATTAAATTATAATTAATTTTTATTAATAATAATTAAATTATTAATAATAATAATTAAATTATTAATAATAATAATTAAATTATTAATAATAATAATTAAATTAAATTAATTAATTTTTTTATTTGAAAAATATCAAAAAGTTTATTTTGATTGACAAAAAAATTATAAGATAATAATAAAAGAGTTCTTAATATAATTTATGTAAAAAAATTTATTAACCATTAATAGTATCCTTAATAAAAAGTATTAGATAATAAATTATAAAAAATATAAATTCTTCTTTTATAATTACAAAGAATTATTAATTAATATAATTAAAAGTATATTTTTCATTAAACTAATATATAATTTTTAATTCTTTATATTTTTTTAACCAAAACTTAACTCTTTAGTTATATTAATTATAATGAAATATTATATATATATATATATATATTATGCATAACAAAACTTCCAAAATTTTTTGATTGTGTTGTTTTGAAACACCATATGTCATATGTGCTTTTTTAGTTTTTCTATACATATATAATTAAAATGCCACATCATCAAAACAATTTAGGAGATTGATAGTTTTAGCCATGAAGCTATTATCATGTGCTTTTTGATAATAATTGTTTTACATAATAAAGAAAATATATATTAATATTATTTCATGTAATATTAAAAAATAAAAAAAGGTATGTCACTTTGGCAAACAATTTGGTTATTAAGGTAAGTTTTTATTCTAACTTCACTTGTTTAATAACTAATTTTTAAACCTTTGATATCCTACAAGATTTTTTATGTCATATTATTTTAATCACATGTGTACTTATCAAGTATTTTGTTTAAATAGCAAAAAAGATATGTAACATGATGATGATGTGCACACGTGTTAATCTTTAAGCATGTACACATAATTTAATGCTAGAAAGAAGGCACTTCACATCATATATATGTGTGCAGGGGAAGGGTTAATGGCATAAAGTGACTTGTTAGTTTATTATTGATTTTTTTTTATGTCTTTCCTTTTCTTTTTTAGACATACAAAATTATTTTAATATGTTTAGTAGATTAAAAAAATTAATGAACTAATTTTGATATTTATCACATGTATATTATGTTTTAGTCTTAATAAAATTATTATAGAAAATATCATTTTGATTCAAGAATAGTCAAAACATTTCGAATTTTTGTACTATTAGTGATTTATATAAAGATTACATAAAGATATAGTCATTAGGCTATAAGTAATATATAAAAGTTATGATTAACTTTTTTTAAATAAATTACTTGGTCTTATAGGAAGTACTTATTATATTAAATTAATTAGAACAAAATGGTTAATTAGTCATTGAAAAATTTTTCTATGGAAATTTTGTGTTTTAATGTTTAATTTATCAATTTTATTATATTGTATAAATTTAATACATGTAGCAACCTCTCCTTACAAGAAGGCTTGAATTTATATGTTTAATGTTTCATTAGTTTAATGACATTAATGTATGTGTGTTCTTGGTTAATATAATTATTCTTACTATTTTTTTATAATAATGTTACTTTTAGTAAAATTTTTGTGAACTAGAAAGAAAAAAGGACCTTTTGACTATAGTGTGCATGGATGTAGATTTGGCTTTCTATGTGGATCAACCACCTATTATCCAAGAATTACACATGTTTATTAAAAAAGCTACTAATGATAAGTAGAATCAATCAAATTGCTTGAGCTTAATGCTCATCAAGTCTCATAATAGTGAAAGTATAAGAAGCTTTATTTCTAAAAAGGATAAAACCAAAGATTTCATGAAAGCTATTTATAAGCAATTTGTGAAATTTGATAAAGCATCGACTAACATCCTAATGAAGAAACTTTCAAAAAAGAACCTTGATAGTTCTAAAAGCATGCATAAGCACATTATGGAAATAAAAGATATTACTTCTCAACTTAAATCTTTAAAGGTTAATAGATATGAAATCTTTTTGGTGCAATATATCTTAAATCCTCTTCTTTCTTCATATACACCATTTAAAATATCTTGTAACACACATAAAGGGAAATGGTCAATCAATAAGCTTTTGCCTATGTGTGTTCAAGTGGAAGAAATAATGAAATATGAGAATTCAAAAAGTACTTATCTTGTGACTGAAGAAAAGTCTAATGGTAAGAAAGGTAATTGTGCTCCATCTTGGAGGAAATATGCAAATGTGTCAATGAAAAAATCTTGTAACAAAAATATACATATCTTCTACAAAAAAATGTGGACATATGAAGAAGACTTATCTTAAGTATAAGGCATGACTAGAAAAGATAGGAATTCTTATATACTTAGCTATTAAAAAATCTTTTTTGACTAATGTTCCAAGTTATATATGGTGGATTGATTTTGGTATTACATTCTATATTGCTAATGTTATCTAAGGCTTTTTAAACCTAAGGAAGCTAAAGAAAACTGAGCAAAACATCTATTTAGGAAATTAAATGAATTCTTATGTTGAAAACTACAGAGACTTACTATTTAATTTTAAAAAATAGTTTTTTATTAGACCAAGAAACACTTTTTATGTTCCATTATTCTTAAAAAAATTGGCTTTCATTTTTAAATTAGCTTATATAGGTTATCAATTAGCCTTTAAGAACATTATTTTTAGTATTTTGCATAATAAAAATATCATTGGTTATGATTTTTTTGTTAATAGCTTATAAAAATTTGATTTAGACTCCACTTAGAAGTGCAATGTTATATTACATGATAGTATTAGTATGAAAAGATGTATTACTAATGAAAAATTTTTTCTATTATAATATAAAAGATTAAGTCATATATCTCGAAAGAATAAAGAAACTAGTAAATAACAAAGTTTTAACAAGTCAATCTTTAGCCCGACATACATAAACCTTTAGCCATTACAGATTGGTCAAATAGCCCATCTTTTACTCATTTTCAAAGCAATTCTTTTGCCTTTTCATCTTAGCCTTTTCAAGCCTTTAAGCCTCCCTTTGACACAAAGGTGAAGGTGTAACCTTAAGTGTAGCTAGAAACCATGTAAAAATCTAGGAATAAGTAAATTTTTAATCTTAAATCTTTTAATTTTTTTTTTATAATATAGTTTTAAACGTTTAGTTAATTTTAATTTAATCTTAAACAATTTGATTGTTAAATAAGTATATTAATTAAAATAAAATAATAAAATAAAAAATATATATTAAATCATATTTTCCACCCATATATAAGCTATTATCACCATCACCACCACTAACACCATCACTTTATGTTGCCTCCATCTCTATCTTTAACAATCATGATGGATCACCTTCTCTTTTGCCAAGCTATTATTGTTTCCTCCTCCTCCCATGCTTGCTCTTTTTCCCATCTCTTTTTCTCTAAGCTTTATCTCAAGATGGTCTTTCTCCCTCTTACTAACTTTAGTCTTCACTTTGTTTCTTCCTTTTCAAAATCTATTTCATTGGCATAAAACAGTTGTAATGATGATGGTGATAGTGATAGCAATGGTAATGGTGATAATTTATATTTAGGTAAGAAGAGCACATATTTTATTGGGATAATCATATTTTTAGTTCCTAAACTTTTAATTTCTTTTTTTCAATATAGTCATAAACATTTTAGTGATTTCAATATAATCCTAAATATTACAACTCTATTTCAATTGAGTTCAATTATTAATAAAAGACAATTTAACTACCAAATACATGATTTGACTAAATTAAGAAATAAGAAAATTATGAAAATGAAGGGTTTCAATCAAAGAATGAGGTATTAGTCTTTAAATTTTGGTGTTAAATACCATACTTTTACGTATTTTGAATTTTTTAAAAATTTTTCTATTTTGGTCTATGTATAAAGATAATGGTCAAACTATCTTTCATCAAATATTATCCTTAATTGAAAGGAAATCATCACATTTAGGACTAAATTGAAATGAAATAAATGTTTAGGACCACATTTGAAAAATTGAAAGGGTTAGAATCAAAAGTATGCTTATCTTACACTTTACTTTTTTTTAAAAAAATTGATTTATGTACTTATTTAATGGTCAAGCTAGCAATTGGATTTAATTGAAATAAAATCAAAACATTTAAGATTAAATTAAGATCAACTAAACATTTAGGATTACATTGAAAAAAGCAAAAAAAAAAAAAAAAAAAACAAAAATATGTTTACCTTGACAATTCTAGCTAAAGCACTAGTAAAAATCATAATAGCACAACTTCTACTCCTCTACAAGTCCCTTATGGAAAATATCTTCAATGATTCAATTATGATGATGATGACGACTAACTTATAGTTACAAAAAGACAAATGAACCTAATCGCTTGAAACTATCAAAACTATTGGCAAGCCTTAATAGTTTAAACTTTTAAGGATTTTTATTATAAACACCACCCAAGTTTGGTGTTCTTAATGGAGACCAAACAAAAAGAGAGTATATGAAGAGGCTCAAAAGATGTCTCTAATTTGATCATACATTTTATATGAACCCAAAAGGTAAACCTAAATGATTAGCTTTATAATGGCAAGATGACTTAAATGTCTAGGTGCAAGATTCTTATTTTAATTTCATTAATGTTTAATTGAAAATTCTAGTAGGATGAAGGTTACTTTGGTTTTTGAGGAACTAAAAAGAAATAAAAGAGATATATGTTATGGAATGATTTACAAGAATTAAGTGAGGATAATGACAATTATTGGCCTTATTTAAGTGACTTTAATTTGTATAAAGATAGCTCTAAGAAAGCAAGCCTTTTTTTGGCTTCTCAAGGAACACTTAATAACTTTTAGTATGACTTTAATATGTATAAAGATAGCTTCAAGAAAACAAGCATTTTTTTAGTTTTTTAAGAAACATTTACTAAGTTATAGTCTTTCTTGAATGATTGTTTTCTCTAAGATATTGCTTTTAAGGAAATCCCTACACATGGATGAATAGAAAAATAAGAGGGAAAAATATTTGGAAGAGACTAGACAAAGCAATTTTATGACTACAAATTGGTGACTTCTTTTTCCTATCTGCCTAGCTTATTCATAAGGATCTTATTATTTTAAATCATAAACTAATTGTGTTATGTTTAGACCTGTAATGCAAAATGATCAAGATAAGTTTCAAATTTGAGTATAAATATCTTACTTTAAAGGAAGTCAAAAAGTTTTTAAAGGTTTAATGGGAACGCACTAAAGAGGGTTCAAAGATGTTCCATTTGATCATTAAATTAAAATCTTGTAAAAAGGCTTTAAAAGCTTAGAGCAAGGGCAAATTTAGGAATAGCAAGAGAAGAATTGAAGCTTTAAAGTCCAAAATTGAGAAAAGGCAAAGGTTAGGATAATTAAAAGAAGATTGAGATAGAAAGAGAGAATTAGTGCAATAATTAAATGATGTTTGGAAGCATAAGGAGATACAATGGCACAAAAGGTCCTAAGTTTATTAGCTAAATTATGAAAAAAAAAATTACTAAGTACTCTCACTTGACTACAGTTTAATGGAGATAGGGAAATTAATTAATTAAAATTAAAAATGGCTAGGTTAAGTGAGCAAAGATAAATAAAAAATTAAGACATAGAATGAGGCTATTTTAGAAGACTACTTATTAGTGAAAAAACAAGCAAAAGTAGATGAAATACTTGATTGTATGTCATCATTGGTAATAGAGGAGATGAATGTTAGTCATTGTGCACCCTTAACCTACAAAGAGGTAAAGAAGGAAATGTTAAACATAGGGGCCCTTAAAGAATGTAGGCCAAATAAGTTTCCTAATTTGTTCAATCAATAATAATGGTTGTTAATAGGAAGAGATGTGATGGAAGTAATATAAAGCTTTTTCACTTGTGAATTTCTATTAAAAGAATTAAATTGCACCAACATTATGTTAATTTAAAAAAAAAATGTCTCAAATATCTCTCTTATTATTGACCTATTTGCTTATGGAACTTTATAAATAAGATTATAGCTAAGGTTACAGTGAATTGGAAGAAAGCTTTTCTTGATTGCTTAGTGACCAAGAGCCAATCAAACTTTATACCAAGAAGTTCTATTAATAAAAATATTGTCATTACACATGAAGCTTTTCATGGTTTACACATAAAGAGAAATAAAGGGTCTTGTAGTATGGTTGTAAAACTTAACATGAGTTAGGCGTACAATAGAGTGAAATGGGGCTTCTTACAAAAAGTGCTACTAAAGTTGGGTTTTTGCCAAGAATGGATTAATTTAGTCATAGAGTACTATTACAATTTGATACTCAATAGTTATGAATGACATAAACTTAAAGCCCTTTAAAATAACTAAGGGCTTAAGGCAAAGGAATCCATTCTCACCATATCTATTTATTTTGGTTTATAATATTTTCTTTAAGCTGCTAGATAAGATTATTAGTAAGGGTAACATAAGGGGGCTATAAGATCAAGAAGCATACGCTAAAACTCTCTCATATTTTTGTAGATGATACATTGTTTGGTAAAACATCATAACAAAAAGTCAAGGATTTTTGTGAAAGCATTCAATTGTATAGTTTAGCATTAGGGTAATGCATCAATAATGGGAACTTTAATATTTTTGTTTTTTTTTTAATGGAAATAAGCTAAGAAGGATAAAGAATGAGGTTTTATTAAAGTTGCAAATGCTCAAGCACGAGGGAGGGAAGCTTATTTGGGTTTACCTATAATATGGGTAGATCAAAGCTAAAAGTCCTTAAGTTTTGAAAAGAAATTTTGATAAAAGTAGCCATTCAAGCTAATCCCACTTATATCATAACTTGTTTCAAACTTCCAAAAACCTTTTGCCAACAAATGGAAAAAGGTATAAGAAACATTTGGTGGTGTAATAAAAAAGAGGGTGATAAAGTGCATTGGGTATGGTAAGAGAAGCTTACAACTCCTAAAGCCCATAGGGGCATAGGGTTGAAGAAATTAGAAGATAATGTAGCTATATTGGCAAAGCATGCTTGGAGACTAATTATTAATCTTGGCTTTTTGTGGACTAGAGTTTTAAAAGGCAACTACTTCTTGATTAATGATTATTCGCATGCAATAAAAAGGTGAACATGCTTTATGGTTATGAAGTAGTTTAATTGAAGTAAGGGATTTGTAGAGCAGTGGCCTGTGATGGAATCTACAAGGAGAAAAGATATTTAAATTTGGGAGGATAAGTGGGTTCCCTTACTACTATGTTTTAGGCCTACATCCATAAAGGCCCACAATAGCTAAGTTATGTTGGTGGTAGATTTCATAGAGCACCATGGCATGAGATGGAATCATCAACTCTTAGATTAGCTCTTCTCTCCAGAGGAAGCTACTGCTATTGAACAGATTTTAGATGGTGGTCATAGAAAGATAATCTAATGTGGCACTTTGATTTAAAAAAAAAAGAAAAAAAGGAGACTAAACTATCAAAATTAGTTGCCTTTTATTAAGCAAACTGGAGAGTGCACCAAACTAGAACAGGGCTTCCACCTTAAGTAAGCCTTTCTCACATGATTGTCGGAAAAGATTTTGGAAAATGCTAGTACAATCAAAGGTAAGGGTCCTCATTTGGAAAATTATTAACAATTCCCAAAAAACCATGAAAAATCTTTATAAAAGAGGTTGTGTTGATTCACCTTTATGTTGCACTATGTTGCTTATGCAATAAGAAAGTAAAAGCTATAGAACATTTACTACTTTTTTTGTAATTACGCAAAGGCTACTTGGATTGCTAGTAACTTGGACTATAAAGTTAAAGATGGAGAGATTATATTAACTAAAGAATGGTGGTGTCTTATGCTAGCCAGTATATAGCTAAGAAATATGAAGGAATTGTGGAAATATGAGGTTAATTAGTTGGTACATATGGAAAGCAAGAAATGACTTCTACTTTAACTAAGTTCCCATTAATCCAAGTTCAATAATCCAGAAAGCTACTAAGGCATGTGTAGAGGGGGCCTCAGCAAAATTGCCATACATCACTGCTAATCTCATGTCTAATATGATGGAAACCATCATATTAAACTAAGAGAGATCACTTGCTAGAAAATTGAAGATCAAATGTGAAGTCGTTTATTATTAGGCCAATAAAGAAGTAGGGTTAGGAGAGGTTTGTTGAAATGAAGAATATAGAATAGTGTAGGGTTACATCTTATTCCAGAATTGCTCTTTAGTTATAGTAGCAAGAGCTTTAGCATAGAGAGAGAGGCTCTGAGATTGGCCATTTCTCTTGATGAGCAAATATTTACCATAGAAAATAATGCACTTCAATTAGCCAAGACTTTTAAGCTTAACCGAGAAAAGTCTCCTTGAGAGGCAATTGCAATCATTGAAGAGTGTAAGCAAGTCTTGGGTTATTATCAAGGTTGCCAAGTGCACTACATTAAGCATCAAGCAAATCAAGTGACAGATTGGGTTGCCGAAGCCGCAAAAGCTTGAATGTGCCCATATGACTAGATTCTTTTTTTCCCCTATAAAACTTTGTAATTTGCTGATTTTGAATGTAAACGTTTTGATCTATAATTGAAGTTGATTTGCCTTATTCTTAAAAAAAAAAAAAAGAAAGAAAAACAAAGAAAAACGGTGAACTATGTATCCGCTAGTTTGGATTTATTTCATCTCAGCATTGTAAGAGTTCTTTTTCAGTATAATAATATAATAATATTCATGTACATACTCTGAATTCCTCTTCTTTGCAACTCAAAACATTCACGCCTTTCCAATAAACTCCACATCGAACACAAGAACAGAATCTGGAGGGATGATACATGAACCTGCATTAAGATGAAGGTGGCCAGAGCCAAATCTTCTTTAGACCCCAAGTGTCTGTGTTAAAATTCGGTAGCTGTTAATCGAAACAGAGGAAAAGTCACCGTACTGATATATTTTTGTGCATAAAGAGTAATAAATATATGAGCGTGGTTACGGGAATGACCTTGACCCGTTGACATGATGGGTATGGGTTCCATGCTGTTTTTAGGGTTTTTTTTTTTTTTTTTTTCCGGTATTGCGTAAAACAGGCCATGCTCAAGATACAACGTAACAGAAGAATGATGCAAAATTTTTTCATTCCAGTTTGCACATTTTATTATTTTTATTACGCATTTTACTTCATTTCTTTGTACATTTTATATTTTAAAAAAAAAAAAAAATACAGAGGTTCACATCTGCTACATCAGTTGCGTCAGGACTCCGTCCGCGCCTGACTTATTCCTAAATACGTATAAACTAGCTATACAGTTAGATGGTAAGGAATCTTGCCAGCCAAATGGAAAACTTATTACCTCCTCTGCACCCAGCTCCTCTCATGCCATAACCCAGTCCTGGAGGAAGCTTCAGTACTCTCTTTCCCCCTGAATTAAGTCAAATAAGACCATATGCTAACATGGATCATATATATGTACTATTACACGACCAAAAATCAAAAACAAAATTAAAAAGAGAGAGAGAGAGAGAGAAAAGAATAGTGAGTTTTCTTCCAAGATACTGTGAGTGACTGATAGATACCAGCCAGCATTGGGGGAACGCCCTCGCCACCTAAAATACCTTCATCCCAGCCTTTAATGACCTGTGAAGTTCATGACATTTTGCAGCAGTACTTATATTCTACCCACTGTTTATAATTTATATCAATAGAAATTCCAAAATTTAAAAAGAAAAAAAGAATAATAATAAATAAATGCAAAACTTTAAAGCGCTATTCCATTTATCCAGCTTTCCCATTCCTGCAACACTCTTTGAATCCGACAATATAGCTTCATCAACTGACTGTGTTACTTTCTGGCAGATGTGGAACACAATAGTAATATTTCCTGATATATTTCTATTAGGAATCTTGTTGAATTATCGATCTAACAAGAAAATGAACATTTCATATCCCACAATGCAATCAACCAATTGAGGAATTTCTTATGTCAAGGCATTCCATCTGATTCTTTTCAAACGCCAAACTGGCATGCAAGCCAAGCATAAAGTTTGATGAAATTATGAGTTTCTACATACCTCGCCAACGCCTACCCGAAATGTGAGAGGATTCCCACGATTATAGCTGCTATCAAAAACCTTGCCATTTTCCAATTTGCCAACATAGTGTGCCTGTCCATTTATTTGCCCACAAAGAAAAAAAAAAAAAAAAAAGCCAACAAGCAAACCAAAACTTTAAGAGCTATTGGAAGAAAGAAAGAGTATCGAATGGTCAATATTTATTCTTCTTCTGCCTCTCTCTCTCACTCACACACACACACACACACACACACAATTATGTTACTCGAATGCTTTCAAAATCTCGCAATGAGGTTCAATCAGGGTTCGAAATTTTGGACAATTGTTGACTTCTAAGTAACTGAATCTGGCATGATGTAAAAGAGGGTTATTTTATTTTATTTTTCTTTTTTTGTGTGTGGTTTCGGATTCAGTACCTTAATCAGCTGACCCTTGACTGCTTCAGGGCCAGTCCCCACAACTTTGTCACAGAAGGCAAGGCCAGAGGGAGCTAGCGTAAGTTCACATGGAGTTTCTTCAGCTGCTGCAATTGGTTGTGATTGCAAGAGAACATCAAGAATGCCTATGCAGAAGCCAAGACCAAGTGCTTCTCTTCTCCCAAGCAAAGTTTGGTTTCCCTTTACCTGAGATTGTTGAATCAAGCTCTCCCTCTCCTGGTGGGGACGCGAGAACTTGACATTCGATTCTCCTTTTACGTCAAGATTTCTGATGAGAGGCGAGTTGGGCAGGTTGAGCATTCCGGGATAACACCTGCCAACTGACAATGCCCATGAGTTCATGTCCACCAACCAAAATTTTGAAACAAGGATAAATCAGGATTCGGTTCTGGAAGAGCTACTCTGGATCTCCACGACAAGGCTGTAAAGTATCCTACGGGAAACCAAATAGGCGTATGGGCTGGGCCACCCAACCGGGCCTTGCCCCAAACCTCAACACCACCAACCCAAAAGGAGGATACCTGTGTAGGCCAGTTTTGAAGCCTCTAAGGTGAACTCTAGAAAAATCCAAAAACAATTGGCTTCTGGGAAGTCCTCATGCCAAAAGGTTTAGCAGTAGGATTATCTGAATTCTTAATTTTATGTATAAAATTTAATCTTTAATTCTTCTAAACAAGGAGAAAAAAAAAAAAAAAAAAGAGATGACATCTCTATGGTTACCAATGTATGGAGAATTAGAGCAAAACAAACAAACAACCTCCTTGAAGTTTTGGTCAATTTAATGACATACAAAAGACTACAACTTGGGGTGTTAGGAAAATTTTGTAAGCAAAGATTCATACAAGTAGAAAATGTTCCGGCCGACCTTTTTGATCAATGTTGGGGAGCAAAAGTCAGTAAATGCAGAATGATATATGTATGTTGGTGGGCAGAACTTGGCCACCTTAGGAGAGCAGGCACTCCAGTCTGCTTTGACAAGAGAGTTCAAAGCAACTAGTATCTGCCAGGATGAACAAATCTCCCTCAGGAAAAATCAATAATTAAAAGGTATCAACATTAACACAGAGTGTGAACTTTCCATCTTCTTCGTCATAATCTTTGTTGTGTATGGTAGTTTGATTTCACTATTACTTTTCAATTTATTTATCATAATAATTCCTTTACATTGGCTCACATTTGATTCCAGATTGTACTTCGAAGAACAATGAAGATGGAAATTAGAACACAGGTTCAAGATACGTAATCTTACTATGCCTTTAAATCCTTTCTTTTCTTCCTTTTTGAGACCACAAAGAGAAGTTGGATCCATGCCTTCTACACTGATTATACCCAATTTTTTATTTTTACTTTATCACTTCGTAACCATAGATCATTCTATCTACAACTAATTTGCTGTAATTTAATTCAAATATGAATAAAATTGTTAGAATGTCAATCATATATATATATTTGTGCACTGTCTTTCTCTATTCTCTCTCTCTTTCACATTAAAAATATAAAGATAAAACTTTGTTTATGTTATTGTGCAGGTCTAGATGAACAAAATTGTTCACAAAAAGGAATAAAGACATAAGAATTAAATTTTTCATTCCGCATTTATCATCAGTACATTGATTTTATGAGCTGTCGAATTTTTTGCTTTAAAATCCTAGAGGATAATTGTGTGACGGGGTGAGTAGTCTTCCAAAATTTGAAATTCTAATCGAGTCCTCTAATTTTTAGTTTAATTGAATTCTGTCCCCTGAGGCAGAGAATAGACTTGGAATGAGAGAGATGGGGGGAGAAAGAAAGAAAGACAGAGAAGGCACCAAGATTGCAGGCAAGTCTTTTGATTATCACCAAGATTTATTTTTTTTTTGGTCAAGTTATCCAATCACTTGTTTTCTTTCTTTCAATACCAAATTAACATCTATTTATATAGGCAATGTCAACATCCATATTATGCTTGTTGAGTGAATTTCATGAACTCGTGATGCATCATGTTAGCACATAACTAAGAACAATGACATTGGCAAAAACAAGACAATGCCAAAGAATGAAATTTTAGCATTGAAATATATATAGTGTGTTTTATTTATCACAAATGTATATAAAAATATATAGAATTTTCACTTACAAATGTATTGTTGAACATAATTTCTCAATATTCGTGTCGCTTGACATTTCTGGTTATAAATGGACTGACTATCGTCGGCACGCGGGTTTCTGAAAATTCTCAGACTTCAATCCAAGGCCTACAAGACAAACCTTTCCATTTTGGGCCTTTTGTTTGTTCCTGATAAAAGTTTTCCGGGAGCCACGGCTTCGCATCAGTGGAGCCGCCTAGTTGGGCCACGGAGCTGTGTGACATCACATGTTTGGTAGGAGCGTTGAGGCTGCTTCCGCTTTTCTTCCTCTAGTGTCTCTACTCTCTGCCACTGTTGGGTTGCGTGCTAAAACAAGGATTATGTGTTCTACAAGTTCTACTTTTGTTAGCTTCAGGAATGTTCTCTCTCTTCCTTGTTAGCTTGAACCGTTCACTGCACGCGACGCACGAGTTAGTCGAGTCCGACGTGATGCCAACAATTCAATAGCTTAAATATGAGTTGCTATCCGATCAAATTTTTTGATGATCTCCATGCAAAAATGGGTGACCAACCAAGCCCCACAGGTATTATTTTTCATAAAAAAAAAAAAAAAAAAAAGGAAACAAATCAATTTTTTCAGGCAAGAAATAAAAAAGAAATTTACTAATTGTCAACAAAAAGAAAAAGTGTCATACAACTATATTCACTCCATTAATTGCATTTTACAACACTTTGCGGGTATCATACAACATTTTACGGGCATAACACTTATTAAAAGTGTCATAATTTATTTCCTAATATATTATATAATTTCATTAAAAATATTATATATAATTTATAAACTTATTATATATTTTTATAAAAATATTATATATAAATCTATCAAATAATTTACTTAAAAGTTTCATATATAATTTTAAATTTTAATTTATTAAAAGTATAATATATAATTACCAAATCTAACTTTACTTTAATAAAAATATTATATATAATTTTAAATTTTTTATATAATTTATTTAAAATATCATGTATAATTAAAAAATTTAATTTACAAACTTGTTATATACTTTAATACAAATATCACGTATATTTTTTAAATATATTGTACAATTTAATGAAAGTATTGTATGTATTTTTCAAATATATCATATAATATAATAAAAATATTATATATATAATTTCTCAAATATGTTGTATAATACAATAAAAATTTATTTATAATTCTTCAATTTGTTGTATAATTCATTACACAAATTCATCTATAATTCAATTAAAAGTATTTCATATACTTCCCAAACATATCTTATAATACAATAAAAGTATTATATATAATTTTTAAATATGTAATATAATTTCATTAAAAATATCATATATAATTTTTAAACATTTCATATAATTCATTTAAAAATATCTTTTATAATTTAAAATTTATCAAATATTTTATTAAAAATGTACTAATCCCAAATATATAAAACACATATACAAAATTATATAATACTTAGAAATAATAAGCAACAATTTTATAAAATTATCACATAGAAAATAAATGATTCATTTAAAAAGATATAAGACATGTTAGAAAAAGAATTGACAACAATTTAATTATATAAGACAAAAAATTCAATTTTTTTAAATTTATAATTATAACAAAAATTTTCACTTTACTAGCTTTTGTTCCATGATTTTATTTTTCTTAGATATAGTTTGTCATTATTCTCAAAATTGTCCAAAAAATATACTTAGAACAATGCTTCTATAAATTTGATTGAAACAAATTTCAAATATGTAATGAAAAAGTACATAACTTGGCAATAAATAATGTGTTAAGAAACTCATCGGTGAATTCAAAATCTTATTAAACGACACTACACTTGGGTAGCGAACTTGTCTGCCAAGACGCCATTGTTTTTGTTAAACAATTAATATCTCATAAGTTTAAAATATTTGTAGAAAGATTTTGGACCTTTGGATGATTAATTGTATTTTAAATATATTCTTATTATATATTATAAAATTTTAATTACACAATTTTGTTAAATTATATATTTATTGTATATATTATGTGCATATTATATATTTAAAAATATATATTTATATAATGTGTCATATTCATATTATAATAATTAAATTTTACAATATAATAGATAACAATATAATATACAATGCCATTTTGATATCTCTTTTACCCCTTGTATTTTTTTTTTTTCTTCATATAAACATTATAGTAATAAATTTTTCATAAAATACTTTGTTAACTCCTACTCACAAATTGTAAGCTTAAATGAAAATATTAAGAACAAATTCATACAACACTTTTATATAAGTAAAACGACACTTTATAAAATATAATAATACAATAAAAAAATTATATAATATTTTATAAATTAAATTGGATACTAAATAATAGGTAATTCTTAAACCTCTAATATTACCACAAAATTTTTCAATAATTCAATGTATTAATATATACAATTTTAAAAGATATGCGAATGTTTTTTGATTTTGCATAATAACTATCATTATTTAATTTCAACAATAAATTAATTACATATTAGTTTGTGAAAATCATAATTTATTTTGTCATAAATATTCATTGAACATTATTTTTTTTAGACTAATTAATGTTTCTATTTATTAATTTTTGTTAAACCTTATTAATATCAAAATTTATTACAATTTCTAGTTGCCTCGGCCTTAAACAAAAAACAAAATGAGATGAACATAATTGCTTTCCTATAGTATCCATGGTTCTTTTACCATTTTTTTTCCTCTTCTTTTAAAAAAAAAAAAATAAAAAAAAAAAGAGAAGAAAAAAAGGTTGATTCATAGCTCTTTTGGGAGCAAATGCTTATGCCCCCCGCGCCCCATTAGAGTTGCGCCACTTTGTTTTTCCAAATCAATAAATGGACGAGTATCATTCTGTATGTAAAAAATGGTGACATACCAAGCCGCAAGAGTAACAATGATTTCCTTTTTGAATTATTAATACACATAAATGGATAGACCATGCGAATGTCAGCCCAAGATGTGCAATCAGCTAATGAAAGAAGATCGTATGGTCCCAACGGAAGGAGTAGTATGGGCTCGAGAGGCTGTCGGGAGAAGGCATACACTGGAGCAGATGACCTGTTCTGTAGACGAGGCCTAGCTAGAACAAATGATGGCTAGGCAAGTGGATCACAGTGATACTTTGGGCTCCCGCGTAGCGGAGCATGACTTGGGGGATGCACTTAACACTGTTCTACCTCGCACCAGCCTACGCCTAATTCATAAACCATTTACAAGCTTTTGGAATGGCTTGGAAGAAAATAAAGCTTTATGATTCCTCCTTCCCATTTTAAGAACTCCAGCTAAAAGTATGGGTGTATTAGTTTGTTGTTTTACTGTACTACCAGTTTAACCTACAAAAGTATGGGTGTATTAGGAGAATTATAAGTGTACTGTTAGTTCAATGTCCCTTTCAGTGCTAATGTTATGTTTCGTAGGGGAGTGTGCTTCCTCTTTGTGTATGAATCCTTTTGCTAATGTTCTACGAACCGTGTCCTGTTTTATATATCATGATATGGTAATTGTTATTAGTTTTAGATTAGTTATTCACTTATTGATGTAGATTTATGGCAGTGTGCGTATGATTCTATACCAAATTTTGACTAGGAAAGAGACGGTGAAATTTGACAGATTAGAAAAAAAAAAAAAAAAAAAAAACATGGAATGAAACACCAAGTAAAGGCTCATTCCTTCTGTCTCATCACATTCTATACAAATGACAAATAAGTTTCTAAAGTCTTTCAATAGTATTCATAAATCTATCATATATTTCAATAAAAATATCATATGAAATAACTAAATATGTTGTATATTTTAATAAAAATATCATATATAATTTTAAAATATAGTATATATATATATATATAATAATTTTTTTTAAAAAGTGTTATAATTTATTAAACTTGTCATATATTTTAATAAAAAAGTTATATATATATATATATATATATATATATATTAAACTTGTTGTATATTCCACTAAAAATGTCCTAATTTAATTTCTACAAGTATCTATATTAGTTAATTTTAAATTAGTACTATCTCAATTTGTCATAATATGATAGGTTTAACCAAATGTTGGCTTGTCTAGGAATATTGTTATTTTCTTATAGAGGAGATATGATTTAATTAGGTGAAATTGAATCTTCAAGTCTTGTGCTACTTCTCAACATAACAGAGTATTGATAAAACTTCTTCCACAAGACCTAAGTTTAATTAAAATATATATATATACAATATGAAAGTTATTGATAAAGTCAACCTATAAATAATTAAGAAAGATGTGAGTGGACTTTTGGTTGATCTATAGGTAAAGACATTGCAACGACCAGCACATAATATTATTATTGGTAATTGTTGGTGACAAAGAAGTTTACTTGAGAACATTGTCTTTTATTTTATGGGTAGAAAAAACTTTTCATTATTATTGTCCTCGAGTTGGTGTCATAGACCTATGTGAATTCATTCCTTCAACTGCATCTTCATGTTATATAATAATCCATTTATTTACAAGTCAGTGCATTGTGTTAATTTGTGTTCGAGCAGCCCACCGGCCTTATACAATTGTTATGAAAGATCCCTGCTTGAAAGCCAAGCAATGACTCGCGAAACGAAGGAGGCTTATCCAGAAGGAGGACATGACTTGGGCCCGAGAACTGGTGATAGAGCCAAACAGTATGAACATGTCGAAGAAATGACCTTGCGTGCTTTAATTTGGAGACAGTATGAACGCACTGAGACGGAGTCAAGCCATGGTGTGGCAGAGGCAGAAAAAGACCCTAACAACCAATGCAATTTTTGTGTATGCGAGTGACAAGAGCTTTTATCGATATCCTGAATGAACATGTAGTCCAATGGGAAGAGTGTATGATCATGTAGCCCTACTTGGGTGGAATTAGTTTTCTTTCTTGTTAGTTAATGTTATTTTTGCGCGTGTATGATAAGTTGTCCTAATCTAGGAAACAACTATTTGCATCCAATGCTGAGTTCTACGAGGGTATTCCTGTTTGATGTAATAGCAAAACATGGTACATTATTTTGTGGATACAATACTTTTATCTAAAATATGACAATTTATTTACAAATCTATCATATAATTCAATAAAAATATCATATATAATTAACAAACATGTTGTATAATTTCATCAAAATATTGTGTATACTTTTCAAACTTGTTGTATAATTTAATTAAAAACATTTTATATAATTTCTAATATAATTTAAAAATATATTATATAATTTACAAATATGTTGCATATTTTAATACAAATATCATATATATTTCTCAAACATATCATATAATTTAATAAATGTGTCTATATAAATTTTAAACTTATCATATAATACAATAAAAGTTTTTTATTTTATAATTTTTAAAAATATCTTATAATTTAACACAAGTATTTATATATAATTTAATTAAAAGTATTATATATAATTTTTAAATTTATCTTATAATATAATAAAAATATTATATATATATTCTTAATATGTCATATAATTTAATTAATAGTAATGTATATAATTTAAAAATTAGTTGTATATTTCAATAATAATATTGTGTAGGTAATAATATTATAAGTATCTATCCAAATTATAAACAACATGTTAAACTTATAAAATTATTATATAAAAATATATAATACTTTAGAAAAAATATATTATATTTTAGAGAAAATATCATGCCTAAATTGACAATAGACATCCACCATTTTATTCATTGTCATACTAACTTTTGTTCTATAATTTTATCATTTTAGATATGATTAGTCATTGTTTTCATAGCTCATAAATATATATAAGAAACAATGCCATTGTAAATTTCATCGAAATAAATTTCAAATATGGAATTAAAAAGTAAATGACTTAATGATAAAGAACATGCCAAGAGACTGATTGATGAATTTAAAATCTCATTGAGCAATTATATTTAAGCAACAAACTTATGCGTCAATAGATCATTTTTTACTAAAGAATGAATAACTCATAGGTTGAAAATATTATACAGAGATTTAAAAACATTGGATGGTTAATTGAATTTTAAACATAATTTTATTATATACCATACAATTTTAATTATATAATCTTATTAAATTACATAATTATTGTGTATGTTAAGTGTATAATATACTTATAAAAAACATATATTTACATAATATGTCACGTATATAATATAATGATTAAATTGTATAATATAAAATATAATGATATGCAATGCTATCTTATTTTGATATCTCTCTTTCTTCTTGGGGTTTTTTCTTTAATTATTAAATTAATAAAAATTTTCAAAACATTTTCCATTAATCTTTATTTGCAAATTATAAGTTTTAATAAAAATATTAAAAACAAATTTATATGATATTTTAATAAAATTATATGATAACTTATAAAAAAATATATAAGTCTTTTATAAAATTGAATGACACCTTATAAAAATAATAAGTCAAAAATAAATACCTTATAAATTAAATTTGATATCAAATAATATGTCATTCTTAAATCTTTAATTTTACTACAAAAATTTTTAACTAATTAAGTTGTTGTATGATATCTCAATATTAGTATATATAGCTTAAAAATATAATGAACTATTTTTTATTTGTGGTCCACATAATAGCAATTGTTCTTTAATTTTAACGATATAGCAACTATATCATAATTTATCAAAAATATATTAATTTTATTATAAATATTTATTTAATATTATTTATTTTTTAACCTAATTTATGTTTCTTTATATTAATTTTTGTTAAAATTTAATAATATAAAATTTATTATAATTTTTACTAATTTGGCCTTGAACAAAAAATAAAATGAGATATTACTTTTCCATATTGTCAATTTTTCTTTTTATCATTTTGTCATTTTTCTCTTTAAAGAATTTAAAAAGAATAAAAAGAAAAAAGCTAACTAGTAGATTTTTGGGGGTCACATGCATGTGCCCCTCGCGCCCTAATAGAGTTATGCCGCTTAATATTTCTGTATATTAAATTTCTTCAGCCAACCTTTTTTTTTTTTGACAAGTATTACTTTAGCCAGTTATTAGTTTCAAAGGGGCTACGTACGTGCATGTAGAAATAAAAATAAAGTAACAGGTATTTTCAGACTTACTGTTTAGCAACATATGAATTAGATACCGTAACAAAGTATTATATCAACCACTCACTCAAATGGAAATAGTTTGCACGGGCCATCGTGAATCACATGATTAGAGTTGACAGGCGTATATAGTGACGTTAATTAGTTGTTGAGAATGAGTTTCTGTTGTATTTGAAGTGCAAATTTCAATGTTTCTCTTGAGCACTTCATCGTCTCTAGTTCAATTAAGCTGAAAGGTCCCATCTCCAATCACGTTTCTTGGGCATTTGAGCTTAGCAAGAAGCTAAATTGCTGTTTTTCCACGATAAGGAATCAGTCTTCCGCTCATGTAATCCGACTGGCAATCTAGATTACGATTCGCATGCATGATTTAATTACTTTAACTAGTCCTAGAAGAAATGGGAATGTGAGATTGTGATTGAAATGCCATCCAGAGCATGAGGTGTCTAAGCGTATTACATTAGGATGCGTAAATGCTAGATCAAAGATTTACGAGAGAAAAATTACCTAACAATAGTTGCTAAATCATGGAAGCTAAAGGGTTATTTACACTTGGTATGTAGCTTGATAGGGATTGCACTTGCACAGGTAATTAAAATCGTGAAAAAAAATTGGCTAAAAGATGCACCGCGTGCGTACGTGGTCAATAAAATTGCACTGGTCTCCATCGATATAGATCATGTCGAGTAGGAACTGTTATGAACATAATGAATCATACCAATAAATCCTACGTACAAGCGTGTGCGCACGCACAAACTTAAACATCAATATCTTAAAATGGAATATTGTATTTTACTACCAATAAATCTCTTACATGCACATATAGCTTTTTCAATAGGTGAGAATTGAACATTGGGCTTCTTGTTACTAAATTTTAACTTTAAGCTTAAGTTAAGACCAAAGTCCCCCGTTTGTCATATCTGTCAATTAATTAAGTATAACGTTATTTTGACGTGCAATATTAAGCATATCGAGAGAAATCAATCTGTCAATTAAGAAAAAGAACAATTTTAATGTGTATGAAACATAGACCACTTGAATTTAGCAGAGCATACAGCGTATCTACGAGGCTGCAAAAGGTAAGAAAGAAGAAGGGGAAACACGAAAAGAGCAATCATAACAAATGAAGGTAAGGGAGAAATTAAGGGCAGGAACATAGGTCGGCAGACTAGGAAAGAATTATTACTACATTGATATAGCTTTGACAAGTGGGGATAATCAATTCCGCTTAACCTTTTGATCATTAAAAAACTTAAAAGAGGTAATCATAAAAAGTTTGTCGGCAAAGATTAAAATATTCACAAGAGATCGATTAGAGAGGTCGCAATTAGGCTGAATCTGTGCTCAAGCCTATGTCGTCAAATAGGTATATACCTTGAATAGTAAATTAATCCTTGTTTCACTGTCGCGCAGAGAATTGATTTCAAAAGTTTTCTATATTTATAGCTAACTTGTTCATAATGAAGCCTTGTTTCTTCAATGGAGTAACCCAATTTCTCAGTCCTTCCACTATCCTATCATATTTTAATTGGTACCACGTTTGAACTCAGGTTGAAGCAATTACATATTTAACTCGTTTATCCTTTCTCTGAACTTAATTAAACCTCAAAATCCTACATTTGATGGCGTAGGGAGAAGCCTTAACATTCGACCTACCAGACAATATAGAACTCACAAAATTGATGAAGCTTGTTGTGCTAATTTAGCAACTGTTTAATTAATTAGGTGATGGATTTTTTTTTTTTTTTTTTTTAATTTTTGGGACAAGTAATTAGGTGATTGGAATTGTTCTTGACATGCTATTCTAGTGTAGCTTGCAAATATTCATAAAAAATTATTAGCCATAAGTTTAATTTTCCTGTCACTTACATGTGCAAACAGTAATATGTCTTACTAGGATGAGATTAAGATTCATTTGCATTGCGATGTTAAGACAAAAAGGGAAGTCCTAACTAAGTATATGTTTAATAACTTGCCCGTTTTGTCGGGTTGAACCCGTCGGTGTCCATTATTATTTCGTTGCCTTATATATATATATATATATATATATATATACATGATTTCAAACAGACGAATAAGAATTGACCTGAGAGAATAGGCTGTCCAATGCAGTCTCTCCTAACACATTTTTGTATCGAGGCGATGGGTGGAAGGCTGGAAACAGACCAGTGGCAATCTGCAGTAGGTGCTCACAGAGGTTTACCTTTATTCATAGGTTAACCAGAGTATGTATTAGCTAATAGAGTACTTGTGACCATTGTTTAAATCCAAGGTCTCAAACTATCAATTACTCATGGTCTACAAGAGTAAAATTAGTTAGGATTATATGAAATAAGTGCATGATCTTATGTTCGAATAGTTTCAAATGTATTTCATGAAACAAGTGAAAATTGCATTACTATGGTTGTGCTAACAAATCAAGATTTATTCGAAAACCATTCCTTGTCTTAAGTATTTGCTGTTATTGTTCTTTATCAAACCATCTAATCTGACCAAACAAAACTCAATTAAAACCAAAACTATCTAATTGTTGAAAAATTAATTGTATGGAGATGGTGAATTAGGAAAACTGGGACTTGGGGTTCAACTGTAGATTTGAGAATTTGAATTTACAACCAAATCCAACCGAACTACTATTAATATTCCAGTGATGTGTTACTTAGATAGAAAATGACTCATATTTAACAATGCCTTATTTTTTTATTTAACTATATTTATTGCAATTTCTAATTTTATACATATTAATTTTAATTTTTATATTTCCTTGAACTTGTATAATTAGGGTAGTTTTTTTTTTTTTTTTTTATCTTTAAGTTTGTGCAATAGGGGTAGGTTCAAATGCTCAAAACTACCAAACAAATCAAGTAAAACTGCAACGAGTTTCATAGATTTAACTAATAATATTCACTCTCCTATTAATCTATTACAATTTTAAGATTAGTAAGACTACAATTAGCAAGTTAGTTTAAATATGGGTGACAAATTGACCTAATTAGACTTGTTTACATGTTTAATTGTGGTTGAAATATTGTGGTTACAGTAGTTGCTCCAGTAATTGTCTTCACAGCAATTAGAGGTATTAAAATTGAACTCTCTAACCTGATTTGAATTCGTTTGAAAAAATCATACCTGAACAGGGCATGACCTGCAAGCAGGTTGACGTTAAATGACTTGATTTCAAGTACCCTAAACTACTTGAACCAGACCTGCAAAATCATCATAATCTTCTGAAATTAAACATTTTTTGAAAAAAAAAATTATATTTTTTACCTTTTATTTTATTTATACCTACATAAGAGTGTGTATATATATATTACATTTATTTGATATAATTTTTATTTATTATATATATTTAATTATTTTATATTAATATTAAATTATTTATTTTTATTTTTTATATTTATAAAAATTTAAAAATTTTATCCATGTATATACATAAATGTATATTTTATTTATAAATGTAAGTTATATATATATATATATATATATATGTTTGTATGTGTTATAAATAATATAAATTTATATAATGTATATATATAAATAATAATAATATATAATTTATTTATAATATTATAATTTACTTATTTTAATATATGATAAGATAAAAAAAAGTAAAAAAAAAAAAAATTCTTAAAAAATAACATGTTAACTCACAGATGTAGAACCCGCTTGAACTCAAGGGACCAACAATTTTAGTATATGATATTTTTGTGAAAATTAAGATATTGACCTGTGGATGACTCGAACCACCCGAAGTCAGGCGATTTGAAGTGAAACTCAATCCAAATGCGATGTTTTCTACAAATAACTTAATTCAAAATGACTCAATTAAGTTTCACTCGACTCAACTCGTTGGGCACCTCTAGCTACAAATGGTGTTTGCATTAGCAGCACTGATTACAATTGATCGCAAGGAAGATATTGTTTGTGACACTTGATTTAAAATATTGCACAAATGAAATGGAAGGACAAACTGTCTATCTATGGCCCTTGGACTTTGTTCTCAAAGCAATGATTTGAGAAGGGACAAAAGCCTAAAAGTCCAAAGGGACAGGTTTTTCTCTCAATAAGCGCTATCACCTCTTTCTAGATGATCCTGCTTTTCCACGAGATTTGCTCCTCGAAAGAAATTCTGGGAAAAGTGTAGGCATTTGACATAAGAAAGAGGGAGAGAAAAGGAAGATGGAGAGCGAAAATTATTTAAAGTTGGGACATCCAATGATGATCCTCTTCGTTGACACCAAGAAATTGACGCATTCAAGTAACGATGGAGTGAAGGAAGGATATGCCTATATAAAATGGTCTATATTTTTACAAGTGCACTGTGTGTATATATATATATATATATAAATATAAAGAGAGAGAGAGAGAGAGAGAGAGAAATTAAGAAGAGACAGCAACCTGGGTGGAGGGCTTTTGCATGTTGAAATTGGAAGGTAGAAATGATGTTGGTTATCTTTGAATCATTAGGTTATACCCTAAATGGCCATGTTATCATTAATCCTCCACCCTTTATTATGTCTCTTTTCCTAACGTAAGTATATTTTTGAGACGCTAAAAGTAATGGTCACATTGTCCCCATGCATGCATCAAGAGAGAGAGAGAGAGAGAGAGAGAGAGAGAGAAGGAGAGAGCAAAACAATGTATGATTACATCCTCCGTAGCCCCCATTGAGTTTGATTTCCAACTAATACATAACCAAATTACGTTTAGGCTTTAATATGATGTGCTAGTTACATGAGAGCAATTTCAACTTCACACTCGATGGGCAAGGCAATTCCAGATCAACGAGATTATAATTGAAGAATTGGTCATAGAAGCCTTCAGGTAGGTGCAATAGATAACAATCCAATTGATGTGCTAGTTACTCTATTATAAACCAAATACCTACACATAATTTGTTGTAAATACATGTCATGAAAGGATAATATACGAAAATATCACAGGCCAATCATCCAAAAAAAGAGCAAAATCTCCATAGTGTAGACGTATCCCCCACATGGGGTTTGCATTGTGGGCACAGAGAACAAATACGTAGCTATCATATCATATTCACGTATGAATCTGGATTTGTTTTTATGAATTCTGTACATGTGTATACCTTGCATCTTAGAATAGAATGTTTTGTGCAACTCATGTCGAACAAACAATCTGCCCAAGTAACATTATTTCCCCGATCTTTTTAATTAAGCTAAAGCAGCGATCGTGCTGAAAGCAATGGTTTCAAGGCGACGATTGAAGTTACCAAGGCACTCAATGGGGAGACAGTGGTCCTCTCATGATGAGTGCACCCAAAGCTAAAGTTCCTCTCTCTCTCTCTCTGGACATTTTTATTATATGTAATGTCGGAGATGACTTCTCTCTCTCAACATTTTTATTATATGTAATGTGAGGGGTATATTTTACAAAATAATTTGACACACGATTTTGTCTAATAATTTTAAAATTTGATTTTATTTTATTTTTTACGCTTGTTTAAGTAAAATCCATAAATGAAGTTTTTAAACGCATACCGATTGCAAAATATGTCACATGAGTTCATTGAAGAAATTCCCTATGAAACTTCCTTTTAGTAGTTTGACATTATTCTTGCAAACAGTGTCGCAATAATATGTCTCCCATTGATGGCGATGCTTTTTCCGAAATAAAATGGCCAGGGAGCTGGAAGTGCTCGAACATATGGTTACTTCTTTTCGTGTTTGGGTTAAAACGTTCAATTAATTTACTTGGGATGATGAGATGTGTGCTATATTTTCTAATCAATGTCTTTTCTCTTGCCCTCTAACCGACTGAGAGATTTAATGTGGTTTGCTTCATGTTCTTTACTTATACACTACCTTGGTGACTTTCTCGAAGTATTAATAACAAGTCTTTTCATTGCTTTATTAAACAGTTAACACAATAGCCTTTTTCTTTTCCCATCTTTTTTTGATGAAGTCACAGCGCATTGAGCATGCAGGTTAAAACCTGATGAAAAGTATATAAGGAGACATCCCGACTCTAAAGTGGTGGGTCGTCACACTAAGAAGGAAGTTCGGGAATATAGGATGGGCCATCAATGCTGCAGCAAACAGAAGGTTAAGAGAGGGTTATGGTCCCCAGAAGAAGATGAGAAGCTAATCAGGTGTATAGCCACCTATGGTCATGGCACTTGGAGTTCTGTTCCGAAACTGGCAGGTACTATCTGGTTTATGCTTGTTTCTTTTCAATCCAACCCCATTATACATACCTTTTCTTGTTGTTGCCTGTTGTTTTTGACGACACTACACGATATGGTGGTTCTCGCAGGATTGCAGAGGTGTGGTAAGAGTTGCAGACTGAGATGGTTGAATTACTTGAGGCCAGATCTCAAACGAGGTTCATTCACTGCACAAGAAGAGAGGACAATCATCGATGTTCATAGAATCCTAGGCAACAGATGGGCTCAAATAGCCAAGCATTTACCTGGCAGAACCGACAATGAGATCAAGAACTTTTGGAATTCCTGCATCAAGAAGAAGCTTCTTGCTCAAGGGATAGATCCCAACACCCACACACTCCTCTCTTCCTATAATCCAAAGCATAACCAGAACAATAGCATTGCAATCAAACTGCCTGATTCCCATCAAAAACTGCTTACCCCAGTCTCCAGTGTGAGCTCACAAATGCTAGATTTTTCCATGGATTTGAAGGCAACCAGCCGTATCCCATTTCCTTTTACTTCTACTTCTGATCCCTCGTGGCATGAATTCTCAAACATAAGCACATGTGAGTACCAAAACCACAGTATACAGGCTTTCTTGGACTGTGAAAGCCAATCCTCAATGGGAACTCTCCCAATAACTAATCTTGCTCCACATTCATCTGGGTTTGCGATGGTAGAGGAGAATGGTATGTGGCCCGGTGCAAACTTTGAACCCAGTGAACACCCAAGGCATGAAGACATGCAGCCACAGCAGCTACTTGAGATGGAGAAGGCAGCCAATGATTTGAGTGGTGGGCAGCATGGGCACTCGTTTGAAAGCTCCAACTTCGGATTTGATTTTCTGGAGTCTACGATGATGCCCTGTGAGATGTATGACGCCATTAATGCAATAAATCCCATGGATCAACTTGCATGGCCTTTGCAGTAAGGAAATTTAAAAAAGTAAATCGTATATTCTTCAATTTATAATATTTTGTTTTCTAGGGGTGGGGATTCATTTATGAACTGGGGATTATATCCGTGTAGAAATGTGAATAGTTAATTGGTTGTCTCTATATTTTGCTACCCTCTTTAAATGTACTAATTCGAGAAAATGTTTGAATATAAGGTGAAATATTGGACTAACTTGCGTTGTTGTCTTGAATTTGAAAAGATAAAGACATAATGAATATACATCCTTACAGAAATTCTCGCAGTTGCATTGACTGAACTATGAAGTTGGGCGTTCTTGAATTATATATATGCATGTGTGTGTACATAAATACACATTTATTTGCTTAATGATGTGCCAATGACTGGTTCCAACAGCAGTCTTTCATTTATGAGCATCAAGGAGTCGTTTACATAGTGTTGAAAAATTGAATTACATGCATTTGTTTGAACCCGGGTGTATTAATGGAAGTGCCATGATCTTGAGATTCGATCAACTCCCAATTTAACACATAATCGCAACAATTATGTGAAATCATGGGTTTTGGAAACATAAATCAAGTGACTGTAAACAACTTTAAAATATTTTATTAGTTAAACTATTGACAACTACACTTCTTGTCCTTCCTAGACACTTCACTTGTTCTTGTGTCGGTATTGAAATTGCAGCCACATATAACAGCGAGAATCTCATTATTGTGGAATTGGTCATTATTGTCACTCTGTTCATTTTTCTATTCCACTAAAAAGTCACATATAATCTCGCACAATTATTTAGGGAAAAAAAGAATAAGAATCTTCTTCTCCTAATGGGCTGTACCTTTTTGGGCCAGAGAGGGTACTGCTCCATCCTCGCTGCATGACAAAATGGTTCAAAAAGTTTATTCTTAGACAAGCGGGAGCCCAGTAAACTCGTTAGAAGCAAAAAAGGAGACAAAAAAATCTTTAACGTATATTATAGCGCGAGCCTTGATCTTTGCTTGCATTAGAAGCAAAGCGCCAAGAACCGACCCCGGTTAACATTTCATGTGGGAACTAGCCAACAAGGAAAGTAACCACACTAAACCATCAAGAAAACAAAGTGACCGCCTCACCTTCTCTGCCTTCAAAGCCATCTCTCTCTTTCTCTCTCTCACTTTGCTTTTGTGTTAGTGTTGGGCAAAGAAACCCCTGCTGCTTCTTGTGCATCTTCCTTCTTCTTCCGCCGCTAATAGGAACAAAGCACCAACTAGCTCATCCGAGGTTGCGCCATTTCTTACTTGCTTATGATCTGTCTTTCTTTTTTTAATTGCACATAGTTATCGTGATAAATGATCTTGCTTGCTTGTTTTTTTTTTTTTTAATAGAAAATATTTATCAAGGGTTTGACTATTTTTTATTAAAAAAATGTAATTATTTGAAAAAAAAATTTAAATATTTAAGAATGATAATAAAACTTGAAAAGGTTTAAAAATCAATTATAAAAATTTGTAGAAGTGTAAGATCAATTTTTATATATTCTATGAAAAGATTAGATTAGACAAACATATAATAAGAAATGAAAGAATACAAGTATAAGAAGAGAAGCGAGCCAACTATATAAAACAAAAGGAGTTGATGAACTACAATTAAAGAACATCATATAAACTCAACAAGTGAGAATATGACTCTAAAGCTTAGAAATGTTTGTTGAAGATTAAATTATGAATCTTAAAGAAAAGAGAGTCAAACATTTGAATTGTAGATGGATGTAATGAGTTCACTAATGGTAACCTTCAAAGAGTTCATGTCATCATATAAAGATGAATTAAATGATGAGTTTTACATAGTAGGAAAGCTAGATATATCTAAATTTTTTTGGTTAATTTTGAGAGCATGTTACAGATAATTGGAGATGAATTAACTAGAAAGCTATATATGAACGGAAAGATATTTAAGTCTAATTTCCAATGTCACCAAGATCGCAACAAGTAAAGATGTGTACAAGAAGTTATGGGAAAAATGCTAAAGGGTGTCAAAGATATCAAGATAGATTGACATAACTTCACGAGGTTACAACGGTTAGATTGATATCAAGATAGATATTAGTGGTTAACTTCATCAGGTTACAATGGTTAGTTTCAATTGAATGAACCATAAGAAATAGAAAGACTTATAAGTCTAGTTTCTAATGTAAGAAACAACACCTATTTTGGAGTTTTGTAGAAAATGACATGAATGATTTACTATAAGTTATACAAGCTATGAAGCTAAAGGCAAAAGAGGAAAGAAATTTGAATTAAAATATGAAAAATAATGGAAAGAAATTTAAAAGTTATTGAAGACATTTTGAATGAGGTTGGAATGTTTTTGAAAGAGATCAAGCTGGGAAAGAAAAGATCTAAATGCCTAGAAAGAAAGTGTATCATTGGAATTAAAGGAAATTGAAAACATTAAGCAATCAATTGCATGAATGGAGCAATTGACTAGTTAAAACAAAGAAGATTAAAATGTAGTCTTAAAGTTGGAAAATATTTACTACTTATGCCATTGGCAACAAACTTAAACTAGAGACTAGTCAACCAAACACAAAATTCAATGTTTGATCAATTTAGAAGGAAGAAAGTAAATGTTAGGTAAAAGTTACAAAATAAATATGAGTTGTGCCATCATACTTTACAATAAAACCAAAGGCATTATTGACCAATCCATAAAGTAGCAATTGACAAATGCATTGATTGATAAAGTTCCCATAATAAGGTCTAAATGGTACTAAAATTTCAAGATAACAAAGAGCAATACAACAAACTAAATGCCTTGAAAGGCATGAATGGGAAAATCATTAAGAAAGAGTAAAAACAAGGTAATAAAAGCAAGCTTTGTGCTCTAAAGAGCGAAACATTCTAAGATTGTTAAAGCTCAAGAAAAACTAGTGAAAATTAAGGTCAATTGACTTAACTGTGAGAGAGAAATTATTGTAAAGTGTTATCTTTGTAAGGATGAACTTGGCATTATAAAACAAGTAAAGTGAAAAATGAACTTGATAACACAATGACAATTAAAGTTTATTGGTGAGCTTGATACTAGATCAACAAGCAATTGTATAAGGGTTTTGTCTTTACTAATTGAAGAAGATTAGTTAATGGATTGAGAATACTTAGGGGAGCCTAAGGAGTGGGTGTAGGCTTTTGGAGAAACCATACCACTATAACTCTTTGTGTTTTCTTCCTTTATCCCTTACTTTCATATTTATTGTTTATATACTTATTGATATCATTGAATGATTGATGAACATTACATATACTACATACTTGTTAATCCATTTATGTGATTACATTATATTCTTGAGTTTGTGATTGAATTGAAAGTTTTGATTTGCCATTTTACCTTTGATACCTAATTCATCTCTCTCTTGGGTTACCTATCAACTAGGGATCAACATACACATGTAAACTAAATCAATTATGGGCATTGATTGATAAATCACTTTGGATGAGGCATATCATGTAAGGTTGTAATTTAATGCATTGTTAAGGAATCTGTGGTAGATTAAGACATGTTAGTTCTTTCGAAAAACATATAACAATAATTTATGATAGTTATTTAATGCTTAGTTTATTGTTTATCAGTAAAAATTTAACATACTTTTTTCCTTCATTATCTTCATTTTATGTGTGCTTTTACGTTAGAAGTATAAAAGAATTAGAGATGGAATTAGAAGATGTAGCTAAGAGTCTAGTTTATATTAGCAACCTCAAGTGCTCTCTTTCTCTCTCTATTGTTTTCCCTGTGACCCTTTTTTTTTCTTTATTTTAAAGTTGATATGTAAGGGCTTTTGTTCAATTCTAAAAAAGGAAATCTTTTGAAATAATTAGCATCCAAACTTTTAAGTTACTTAATGGTAAGAAGTTAAATGATCATGTAATTCTCTTTCATATGAGAAACTCTTTCATATGAGAAAATGTAACTTCCTAGAATTCCAAAAAAATCAAGCATCATAACCAAGGATACATTAATCATCAATTCACTATATGGGTTTAATGTGCTAACACAAATGTTATAAAATTTTCATTTTTGAATTTTAATTACACATATAGGAAACAAATTATATTTTAATAACCTACGGAAAGTTATAAAATTTTGTTAAGTAATATGTGGATACTAACTATTATGATTTATAAGTCTAAAATTATAGAATAATGGAAAATGAAGATGCACGAACAATCACTAATACTTGAAGGTCACATTGCTTTTGATATTCTAGTAGGAAGCACCATAAGCTTTTGTGATGTATCTTGTAATTTAAGATTTTCTTTTCAAACACCATAAAATTGATGCTTGTTGGACTTTAATATTTGATCTTATGCTTGTTATTATTCAATAATATTTTGCATCCTATGGTAAAAAATTGATTTTAATCGCTAATTCTCAAGATATGAGCATAAAATTATTACATCATTTCTTTACCAATTTAAGTATTTAACTATTGGGTGTTATTACTATTTCAGTAGTAAATGAATTTTGCTAACAAAATCATGATATAATAAAGGGAAATATATATCTAAACGAATTTACTTCAAATCATATTATTACTCTTTAAGGTTTTTTTTAAGTGTTTTTCATTGTTATTATTGTAGTATTTATATACTTATTTTTATGTTAATAATTTACTTTCCTTTGTCACATTAAAAATAATTTTTCTATATGGTTTCAATTTGGCAGTGTCATTAATTGCATGCTTTAGATTGTGGATTAAGGTGCTTGAACTCATTTACCTAATCTTTTAGACATATACCTTTTTTTTATTTGTGTTTGAATTTTGTTATGCCTTTTCCATAGTCAAAGAGTAAAAGTAACAATTTCTTTTAAGGTTTTACTTTCCTTAGCATAAACATCTCTTTTCCTTTGGGTTTTAATCTTAGTTTTCTTTTTGCTTTTTTTTTTTTGAATAAGTAATAAAGTTAATAATCATATGCATGGTTTATGTTGTACCATTTAGAATTAAGTTATGTTATACCCTTTTACTTGATTTGAGACAACTATATTAACGGAGAATGACAAAACAAATAAAAATTAATTTCACATCTATTAAGTCTAGATAGTTTAAAATCATATTTGGTAGTAGAATTTAGTTAGATTTGATATTATATATGTTTGTCACTTTAGTCTACTACTTTATATATCTAATCAATAATACTATTTCTTTGTTTACTATTAATTTATATCAGTCAAGAATTGTATTCCAAGTTTGTTTTTTCACTTTTAAAATATCTATAAAAAGTTAATGCATTTTAATTAATTTAAAAATAATATAAATATTAGAATTAAATTTAAATTGTCTTTTATTTCCCTTAAATTTTATCCTTATTTCTTATTATATTTTGTCTAATTTTGTTGTCTTTATTTGCTTTTTATTCTTATTTTATTTATTCTTCACATTTAATGTATTGCGAGACTTCTTTCAAAGGTTGTCTTGCATCAAGTGATATCAAAGTAACACTTTAGTCTCTGCTCCTACCATCTTTCTATCTATCTTATGCATCTATACTTTTGCAAATTGAGTTTTTATGTCCCTTCAATGTTCAAGTAGAACTCTATAAGTTATAATCCTTCATATTCTTTACCCCATAACATAAGAGGTTCTACATTAGATATTTGATCCTTATAACTTGTTAGTTGACATTATCATTTTTTCCAATTAGGCTACTATTCAATATTAACTTAATAAAAATGAAATTTACATTAAATGCTTTCTTTAAGTGCATTATATCTAAACTAAGTGCTGTCAATTTTAGATTCAATTATATGATGACTCATGTTAAAAAATTTTATAAAGGGAAATATGTTATTTAAAAAAAAAATAAAACTAAAGATTATTTTTGATCTTGGAAAAAATGAAATTGCTACTATTTTAGTATTGCCATAAGTGAAAGAACAAATCAAAGTATTTAATAGAACATAGTAACAATTTAGTCATTCTTTACATGTTGATTTAAGGATTAATCTTAAAAAGCATAATCATAAAGAATTTCTACATGATTTTGCAACTGAATTTAAATTAATACGCACACAAGGAAAATTAAAATAACATGCTTAAATAATTGATTTTTTTCTTCTTCTTAATTTATGTTATTTAATCAAGAAACAAGATTTAAAGTTCTTAATGCTACCATAATAATACAAATAACTTAATCAAGCATGAACTAATTAATTTTTCATTCACCTACACTTCAAAACTTATGGACAATTTTTTTCCAATTATAAGAGAATGATGAAGAATAATAAAATAAATAGAAATCAAATTTGATGTATATTGAGTTTCCACAGTCTAAAATCAAATTTTATGTTAGATTTTACTTAGAATTGTTGTATCTATATTGGTCTCTTTATTTTACAACCTTATCTATCTAGTCAACAATCTTATCTAATTTTTTACTACTAATATATGTCGATTAAATGTTATAAGTTTGTTTTTCCTGCTTGTGAACTTTATAAGCAAGCAAAGCATTGAAATTGATTTAAGTATGATTGGAATATTAGAATTGAATGAGAATTATCTCCCTTTACTTCTCCTAAATTTTTCCCTTTTTTCATATTCTTCCCTATCTAACTAATTATTATTTCTTTTTACTTCATATTCTTATTTTTGCATATTTCTCACACTTAAACTATTATAAGACTTATTTCATAAAATTATCCTACATTATACATCTATGTTATACATGCTTATATGTCTAATGACTATCTTATTTGTATTTCTTACTTTTTGTTCTACTATAATTTTCATTTTTGTATTTTTCCTTTCTCCAGTACATGTTGTCCTTAGTGTGGTATTTGAATTGTAAGATTTATTCAAAATTTATGATTAGCTCTAGCCTTGAAATTTGGTGCTTTGGTCATCTTTATGCTCTTAAAGATATGTGAAAAGAATAAAAATTATGAACAAAAAGCCTTTCAAATCATGCATGGAATGTTATTGACTAATGCAATGAAGAATCGTGTAAATCGTATAGGTTTCTTTAAAAACTTTTAGGAATTACTATGCCATTGAATTTTGATTTCATATATATCACGTATAAAGTGCTTAAAAAACACTAACATGATCACATTCCTAATAGCTCTAGATCCTAATAATGTGCTTTATATCTAATCCTTTTATTATATTTTTTTTCCCCTTTTCTTTCATTTACTACTTCTAATATGCATATATGTCAAATTTTTGGTTGGTCAAATGCTTTAAATTTTTAGTCCTTTCCTATATAGAGAAGTCTAATTTTAATTATATTTAGGGTAACTTATTAAGTATTTGCTTTGACCCCAAGCATTATAGTGAGAGTTTAAGGGTTATTTGACTACAAATAACCCTTAAAAGAAATGGAAGGCGATAGATTTTTTAAGGGGGAGAAAAAATGATTTAATGTAAAATTTCATATAAAAGCAATATTTTCAAGCTCATAATTGAAAACTAATATATGGTCCAATAAAGTTGCAATTTCATCAATTTATAGAGAATATGTTGGTCTATATTCTAGAAGCAAAAATTAGTAAGTTTGAGTTTTGGATTCTAATTTATTGTCTAAATTTTGAGAGATACTTTATGTAATTAAAAGTGATTCATGGTCTAATTAGTTTAATTTTAGGTCAATTTTTTATGGGCAAATATAACTTCATTATATACAATTGAATCATAATTTATATTTATACAAGTATGAGATTTAACTTCAAAATTAAGACATAATTTCTAGAAATCACTTTATATTTCTTCTTTGTAAAACTTCTAATATGACGTATATTGAACATTCATCTATGATTTCATTAAGCTAAGATTTGTTAGATAGATAGAATACAATTAGAAGTTTACTTTGTATAGTTAGATCAATGTTTAAAGGTAAACATATTGAGTTAATATTAATAAAATTAGATGATCTATTTTAGATAAACTCTTTTTCTTCTCAATTGATACAAATTGAAATTATTTGATTTGTTTAATATAATTAGAGTTATGTTTTTTGTATTCATTTCTTAATTATAGTGAAGTTAATTAATGAATTTTAGAGCCTTATGTTTTCTCCACTTTAATTTGAAAGGTATCTTTTACATAAAATTTATGTATTCTTATATGTCATTAATTTATTATCATATTTGTTATTCAATCACCTCCTCACAAGTTTAAGTAAATGGGAGAAATTTCTTACATTTATTTGATTTTGTTCTCTCATTCATAATAAAGTGGTAGCAAAGCTATTGGTTGGCTTGTATTTAACTTGTTTGAATTATAAAAGAGAATGTAAATAAGATTAGTTTTTTTTTTTTTTCAATTGCACATTGTCATAAATAAAGAAGAAAAATGAAAGATTTCCTTGTTGTTGAAAAATTGCATTTGTAAGTATTTGCTATCATCAAACCCTAATCTAAAACTAATAAGGGATGAGTGTATTAACATGAACACATTATGGATTTATTTAAGAATTTTTGAATTATAATATTTACAATCACATTTGTAATAAAACATATGAACATGATTTGAAATTTAAGTTATTATATACTTTAAAATCTAGTAATAATAAGTCATCTTTGTAAAGAAAATGATGTGATTTAGATATAAAGAAAGAAGTTTATTAGCTAATGGCTTAAATAAGTTTGGGGCTCTCATTGATTAGTTACTAGGTAAGGGCATCAAGTTTGATGATGAAGTTCTTAGTCTTTGGTTACTTATTGCTTTATCTAATTCTTAGAAAACATTTCAAATCTCACTTAATAATTTTACATTTAGTAATGTTATATTTATGAAACTCATGAAACAAGTATTAAATGAGGATATAAAAAGATCTTAAGGTTAATCACCACACTTGAAGATTATGATTACAAAAAATAAGGGAAGAAGCAAATATAAGAAAATAGTAAAAAGATAGAATTAAAAGTGAGAATAAATTAAAATCATAGTTCAAAAATGTCTAACGCAATTATTGTAAGAAGATGAGTTATACCTAGAAGCATTGTTACAAGTGGAAAAGAGAAAATAAAAAAGAGAGCGATAACTATGAGAAAATTAATAATAATGATGATTATATAACTATTACTATTAAGGATCACATTATTCTCTCTGATAACCATTAGATTAATTTGAGATCATATAATGCAAACTAAATGATGCTTCACAGAATGAGTTTTGCATAGCATATACCACCAATAATTTTAAAGTGTTAAAGATGGGCAATAATAGCTTGGCACAAGTCTTTGTATTAGTGATGCTTACTTTAAGAGTAACAATAAGTGTGAGTGACACTTTAGGATGTTAGACATATCTCAAATATCCATCTAAATTTAATTTCAATGTAGAAGCTTCAAGATTAAACCTTTTATAATACCTTCAACAATGGTTAATGGAAACTCACCAAACACTTCTTAGTTATGACTCAAGGTAAGAAATATTACAATATATTTTTTGTAAAACTTTTTATTTTTAAATATGTTATGAATGTAGTAAGGAATAAGAATCTTACTAAATTATGTCAAAAATGGCATAAACACATAAGTGAAAATTAGTTGAATTATATAGCAAAAAAAAAAAATTAAAATGCATGAGTGAAAATTGATTGAATTATATAGCAAGGAAAAACTAACTTATAAAAATGAAAAGTATAGTATTGAAGAAGTGTTAGCATTCAAGAGTAACTTTCCTTTCACAATGCAATAATTTCATAAACTAATCTTTGCATAAATATGTACAATATAAAAAAAGTAATAAAAAGGGAGATTATAAGCTTATGAAGGTGCTATTATTGCCATTATCAACTCTAGCTTTGAATTTAGACCTTTTGTTGCCATAACCATCATTATATTCCCCATGTTGCAAGAAATTCAAAGAAACATAGTGTTTTTGTAATCATTTCCATTATACTAGTTACATTATGTTATATTGTGTGCTTTTAAGCTTAAAAACCCCTAAAGAAATTTAAAAAATAAAAAAAACTTAGATTGACCTATTTCTTTCCTTTTTTTTTTTAATAGTTTTTTGGAAATAAGAAAAACATTGCATGATGACAACCAATAATCAACTTAAGGACTCCTTACCATTATACTCCTTTTCCTAAATTTTTGTCCCCCCAAAAAATACACATAATAAATAAAGCATAAATAGAGAGAAAAAAAATAGCAAAATAAAAATAGGTAAACCTTAGGTAAATCCACTTGGATTTGGTTGATCTACTTTAAATCTTGCAAACCCTTTTTCAAATTTTTTGTCATTATATTTATTTATTGAATAAGTGATAATCTAACTATCCATTCAACTAATTTAATTATTTTATAAAAAAGAAAAATATATAAACTATTCAACAATTTTTAATTTTGTTAAAATGAGTGTTAATTGCTAAAGTGACACTAATATAGCTCAACTAACTTGGCTAATTAGTTGCAATGTTTACATAACAATATGACACTAACATGGCATTCATTATTGGGTTAGTAATTTTATTAGTGCAAAAAAAAATGAAAAAAAAAAATAAAAAAGCCAACTCAAAAAAAAAAAAGAAACTTAATTTTCATTTTCTCTCTAAAAATTCCTAAATTTTTCAAATTTAGTATAAGAAAAGAAAAATTATTATGCTACTTCCTCTCCCTTAATTTGTCTCTTTTCTTTTACTCTTGTTAACCTAAAATCCAATGCCAGTAGTCACAACTCACCCAATTTACACACCATCATCACTTGAAGCATCATTAAACTATGTTATCACCATTCATAGTATCTTAAATCCTAAGCTCATTCAAAGCCAACAATGTTGATAATTACAAGTCACTATTCTAACGACTACCATAACATCATTATCAGATCATCATCAGATCATAGGCTATTTATTAAAAATTTTAAAAGTATTTATTAAATAAATACATAATAAAAATAATAATTTTAATTTTTAATTTTTAAGAGACATTAATTACTTATTAAATATAATTTTAATTTAACTTAAAATATACAATTATTATCAAAATAATTTTTAATTCTTTTTTTCTTTCAAGCCCATCAATTAAATGTCACAAAGTACTATTGTCCAAGCGTTTGGCCTCTAATGGTAATTTACACAAATAATGATGAAACAATTCTCAAAACATAAAACATTTTTAAAGAGAGAGAGAGAGAGAGAGAGAGAGAAGGCCAATAACTTTAATGTGTTAAGTATGCAACATTTGACCATATTATAGAATACTTATAGAAATTCTAATTTTCAAACCCTCTTTAGAAGACATATGCCAATTTTTAATAAATTATACTTTAACTCTTATATTTTTTAATATTATATATTTGATTTATAAATTTTGTAAACTTTTCAATCAAATCTAACTTAATCTTTATTTTATATTTCCTTATTTATGCTTGTGTATTTAACCAATTAGAATCCTACTATATTGATAATAAATATAAATTATAATCTCAAGGGATTAGATAAATTAAATTTTTTTAAATTTTTCATTAAATCATTAAGTAATTAATTCATATTCATGAATTAAGATTAACATCTAGCCAATTACTCAAATATTAGGATTGTTAAAGTAGTGTAACTAATCTCTTTAGTATATGATCTTTTATTATAATTTAATTATTTCACCATACTAAAGTTCCAATTAAACATAAACTATGAAATTAATGTCTACTTTATATTATCTAATTATATTAGTTTCCAAATAATTATATGGTCATTGACTTCATGCATTAGATCAAAATTACTTATGAATCATCATCTTATCTTGCATAAGTATTTGTTAAATCAATACTTATAGAGAATAAAAAGAACATTCATTGTCCCATCTTACATAAGGATTTGTTAAATCAATACTCATTGAAAATAATTAAAACACTCTCCCATGATTACTTCAAGATGATGAGTTTTTTTATTGACCACTCAACTATATATAAGTAATTCATAATATGTTTAACTTTACCCTCATAAGTAATCCTTAATGAGGACAATCATGAGATAAGATCAAAGTATATCAATTCTTATGTGAAATACCTTACTAATATAAGTATAAACATCATTTATACTGTTATCATACGAGAAATTTCTCGTACATACAAGTAATGTTTTATTTAGAATTTCTTATAATAGGTCAATTTAGTAAACTTATTTAACTAAAAAAAAATACTCATATATTTATTTAAATATTTCTATATTTTAGTTTATTAGATTCATTACTTTTTTAATAAAAAAGAAACACAATATGTATTAATCTTATATCTTTATTAATGTCTAGTTTTAAGGACTATTAAGTAAAAATATCTAAGAATAATACTTTAATAAAATAGTTATATTATTATTATAATTATTTTATAAAATATATCTATTTTATAAATTTTATATTTAAAATTTATTAATAAACATATTATTATATAAAATAATATTAAAAATAAAAAATATCTTTAATTGATATATAATATGGATAAAAATATATTTACAATTATTAAGACATCTACTAATACTATCTTATCACTCTCAAACTTTGTGTTCTAATCTTGTTAACTATCTTAGAATTGTTTTTTTATTTTTGAACTTTTTCAAATTTATAAGTTTTTCTAGCAGGTTATTTAAAACGAAGAAAACAAAAAAATAAAAGAAAAATTGACGGCGATGAGACAATTGTTGCAACTGTTTTGAGTTGGGTTTTACTATCTGATCATGGATTGCTCAAAAAAAAAACAAAAAAAAAAAAAAAAAAAAATCTTGGACGGTAGGTTGGGTAAGGGATTGACCATGGAAGGCAAATTTTATTCAAAATTTGGCAGGTGGAAATTGTAACAAATCGAGTTGCTCGATTTTTGGCGGAGCGTTAATAACCAATTATTTCGAATAGAAACCCATTAAAAAAAAAAAAAAACTTTATATTTTCATTTCCGGGGGGACGGATTGTGTCTTTTTGGGCCTGCGACGGTGTTGTGCTGATTAGGAAAGGCCCATGGTCTTAGTGGCAGCGCTGGCGGCGGCAAGAACCGACCCAACAAGCAAGAGGAGGCTCCACGGTCCTAACAAGCTAGCAAAGCAAAGTGACTGTTCGGAAACCTGTTGTTGCAAGTCGGCATTGCAGCTTCCTACGTATCCCTGTGCTTTTCTTTCTCTCTTTCTTATTTACTTTCCCGTTCTTTCTCTCCCTAAAGAAGAAGTCTTGGTCGTTACTTTGTGGAACATGCCCAGAGGTCCTTATTCGGTTCTCTATTGTAAATAATTTCTTTAATTTGCGTATTATTATTATTATTATTATTAATGGCAAGAATTTCTTGATTGAAAATGCTAACCTGAATCGAGTGATGTTGAATGCGGTGGGCGGAGCCAGAAATCCCTGGCTATTACTATGACGCAGAGAAGAACAGGTACTTCCTTCTCAAAGGTCCCACTTCTGGCACTTCTCGTGCTTCTTCTTCCTTCGCCGCCAATGCCCAAAAAGCACCAGAAAAGCCCCCCAAGGTCGCATCTTTTCTTGCTTTCTTTCTAAATTTTTATTTTTGGTTTAATTAGCATTTTGAAATATTTGATGACTTGAGGATTGTAGCGCAAGCACGCATTTTATTTTTACGTGCGTTTTCTTGACATCGATAACTGTTTTATTTATTTAAATTTAATCGAGGAAAGACAGCATATAAAGATTACTTTCTTATTGTTCAGCTTATGTGGAGCTCAAATATTTGAGATTTTGGATGGAATTTTCGAGTTTTGATTTTCTGATTCTGAGTAAAGGCCCTTGGTAACATGGGTAGAAAGCAAGAATTTTATTTTTCAGATTTTGTTCAGATTTGTTAATGTATAGATGTTGAAATTGAGATGTTACTCGACCGGATTTTGGCATATAAATTAAACAGCAGCTGAAATATTCGGGCAAATGAGTGCTGAAGATGTGTAATGTGACTGAATCAATGGCCAAATAGAATCTTGCTAGGAACCGACTTAGAGTGATGGTATTATCTGTCTTATGGTCAAAATGGTTTCTGTTTAAGCTCATGATTTGTTTTCTCTTGCATTTTTCATCCATTATAATCTCTGTTTGCATACTCTATAAGTGTAACATGATGAAAATTCTTTAAAAATGATTATGATATGCGTGTTGATTGATGGATCGCCTTGAAAGAGGTACTTAATGTAGGCCGTAATATAAAGCAATGTTCCAGTTAAGCATGGTAGTTTAAAACATGACTTTACTGCTTCTGGAGCAGATGTAGCAACAATTCATGATCGGTATTTGGAGCTTGATTTCTATTTATTATATAGTTTTCATTTTATTGCAGGATAGGAAGTTGTGGAAGAGAAGCAATGTGAAAACTTTTACACTGCTTAAGAGTAGGGAGTTAAATGGTCATGTAATTCCCTTACATGGGAGGAAGGGTAACTTCTTTGAGGAATTTCAAAAGATACAAGTATCTCAACCAAGGGTATGTCAATCACCACATGAGCCAAGGATGTCAGTATAAATATCATATATTTTCATTTCTAAATTTTAAATCCTTGTTTTAAAGTCAAACTTTTCTGTCTGTGATCTGTGGAATTTCAAAAATATTTGTTAAGCAATGTGTGGATACCATGCAATGCAGGTCTGGAAATACTCAGGGACGATAAATATAGGTGATGCTGTTTTGGACCAGATGCATGTTCATGCATTAACACCAGAGGGTCAAATTGCTGTTGATGTTCTGGTAGCAGGCAGTAGAAGCCGTTTGTTGAGGTATAGATTTAACTTGTTTCTAAGATTTAGAGAAAACTAGATTTAACTTGTGTGGTAATATTTTGCATCCCAAAGTAATAAATAGACTATACCAGCTAATTCTCAAGATAGAAACTTAAAAGTGTAAACATCATTAATCTGTGAATCTGTGAGTATCTCACTGTTAGGATACAGTTTTGTCATTGATTGTATAATGCTAGCAAAACCCTGACACCATGGAAGGAAATGACTGATCAGAATGTATACCAAATCCTTTCTCAAAGGAGTATTTGTAACACCCTTGTCTAGACCTTTTCATCATGAATGTTGGAATCTCTATGCCCTGTGTTCTTGTTGATAATTTGGTTTCCATTGTCAAATTTGAAACATTTCCAATCTGTAGCCTTTCATTCCCTGGCATCTTTAACTGTATGCTTTACCTTTGGACATTGTGGATTAACATGGCTGAGCTCACCCACTCAATCTTTTATGTGTATAATGTGGCTTTGTTTGTGGCTTTGTGCATGAATTTTGTTGTGGCATATATATAAGAAGAAAGTAAATGTGATACAAAAGAAAAACAGGTTCACCATACCTGTAGAAATTCACAATTAAATGTGAAGGTAGTATGGTTTGAATATAAAACCACTTGGTTATAAAGACTCCAACACTATGTCAAGAAACCATTCCACCTAAAAGTTTGCTATTAGGTGAGTCTGAAGATATGGATTATATATTATATTTTAACAGTTTTCTTGCAACTTTTTGCTTTATTTAATGGCAGCATCTGTTTTACTTTGGGTTACTAGTCTTCTCTTCCTTTTTCTTCAATAGGTTATATTGATTTGAGTACTGCAGAAGCCCCCTTCTGTATAGTTTGTATCTGCATTGTACAAAATTAAGTTGTAGTGTTCATGTCTGTTGGATTTAAGACAACCAAATGCTCCTGTATTAAATGATTACCTTTTTTGTATGTCTTGCACTATATCTTTGCTCTACCATGAAGCTTATTTGTGCATCATGCCTTTGTATAGCAGATGTAGTCCTTAGCTGGTATGTTGAATTATAAGATTTATTCAAAGTGTCCAACCCTCTCTTGCTTTTGAAGTTTGGTGGTTTCGCAGTCTTTTTGAAGTTGGAAAAGTTCGGAAAGATTATGGTGCAGGGGTTGAATGCATTCCAGATCTTGTGTGGCCTGATTTTGACAAATGCGAAGCAGAATGTTTTAAATCCCCTGAGTCACTTTGGAGACCTGCAGGAGCTTCCTTGCTGATGAATTCAAATATATCATGCATAAAAGTTCCTGGAAAGTACTCATTTCATCTTGGTGATGATGGCTTTGGATTCCATCAACGAGCACTGTATCCTGCCCCATTGCAAAGATTTTATCATCTCCTTAATATTTTGCTTACACACCTATGTGTCAAGTTTTTGTCAGTTAATTGTGTTGCAACGATAGCACTGAACTTGTTTAATACCTCTATGATTGGGACTTCTTTAATGTGCAGTTCCTGCTATTGTTGGATTCTTTTGGCCCTGCATGGTGCAGGTGGTCAATATTTGCTCTCTATGGTGAGAATAGAGGGAGAGGGGGACTTAAGTTGACTTGGGAATCTTTGGTTGGGAAGGATTTAAAACAATTAGATCTCACACCAAACTTTGTTAGTAACAGAACAATATGATGACAAAATATTCATGTAGCTGACCATTAAATTTGAGATTAAGGCTTTGTTATTTTATGGTAGTCAAATTTTATTCTTCTGATGATTGTGGTTTTTGATATCCTTATGAATACTATAATTTTTTTTCTGGATTCTTGGCTTCTAAATTGCATTTGTGTGTTAAGGCATCCTGTTTGCTTTTGGCAGACCTTTTCTACGTTCCTTATTAACCACAGACATGTGGGTTTGTCCTCTTTTTGCACCATTGTTCCTTAATTATAAAAAGGATAACCACTCTTGGATCAGAGGCATTTGGTGGATCTCTTTGTACACTTGATCTTGTTGAACCTTTAGATTTGAATTTAACTTCTGATCTAAGGCCTTTAGTACGGGAGATTGCTGTACTCAATTGCACTGTTTGGACTACAGATTGCAATCCTAATGCTATTCAAGCATTCATTGGCAAGCACTTTTCTTTTTTTATCTTTTTTATCCTCCTTTTCTTTTGTTTGATTTTGTATGTTGCTCTTGAATTGTATTTGGCTTGCCTATATCAGATTTTGTAGGAACTTTCAGTGAGCTTGATTTAAAGGTAGACTGAATTATAGTTATTCAATATGTATGTTATTAGCTTTAGTTATTTAATTTCCTTAATAATTTGGGTTTTCTCTTTCAATAGCAATTTCATTTTGGATTGTTCATTATTCTCATATTCTAATACATTCATTTACTTATTTGGCATCTGTTTGTTTCTAATTGTCATAGGAACCAATCATGGAGCTGCAATGATTGATTTGGAATCAGGAGTGACATCATGGGTGTGTCGAAGCAAAAGTGATGTTTTGGCTCAGCAGCTAGATCAGATGGTAATGGAACCATTATAATGGTTTATTAGATGCATCAAACATCTTGATCAACTAACATGCCTCTACCTTGGTGGTTGTATTAGTCCTGGTTGTGCTCTTGACAAGACATCATTTAAACAAGCCAATAAATGTCTTTAAATTTTGTTGTGAATTGTGCCAAAGTGTTTTAAGGTCAAAACTTGACATAGGCAGTCAAACTCCTTGTAAACTTGATGCCAGAAGCACTTCTATTTGCAGAATAGCCATTGACTCTCAAATGGGCAAATTGTTTTTAAAGTTTAGTTGTGCACAACTCCTTGTAAGGTCATGCTTATGGGTTTTTTTTTCCCTCCTTTCTTTAAAACTGTTGGCAAAGTGTTTGTGGCCATAATAAATCCTGAGAATTGCCAAGACCTTGTCATGCACCTACTTTTCTGTTCCATTCATGCTGGTATCATCCCAAAGATTGTCACGGTTTTAGCCTTTGTTCATACTGCCGATTTTATTCTAGTAGATGTTTTTATAGAATTCCAATCTGTGTTGACACTCCAGCTAAATTAATTTCTTGTTCTGCTGATGTTTGCAGGGGAATGTTGTTTTATGTGGACTAAGAAACGGTGCAATCGTGACAGTTGATATTCGGGAGAAACCAGTAAGGTTTTCTGGAGGACCCACCAGACATACGATACATTTTCCACCTGGACAAGATCGTAAACATTATAAAAAATGCTTTGAGGTATCTCATTTCCAAAAGTGAATGATTCATTGTGTGGTTGGGTTTTAGTCTTGATGATGATTGAAAATTTTAAAACATAATTTGGTTTGGAATCAAGTGATTAATGTATTAAATGCATCTCCTACCAAACAAAACTAGGAATGTCAAATAATTCAGGATGCAGATAGAGCTCTCATTTTTTCTTTCATTAGATATGATAAGCCCTCTCTCTCTAAGCTGAAGTCAGCATAAAGTTTGATTTTTTTAGTGCTTCCTGATTGATTTTAAATCATGTGGGATCTACTTTATATGAAAGGGCACTGCTGCAATAGTTATCCTGTAAAGGCTACAGAATTTGGTTGGGATTACTGCCAATGGTCAACTTAACCTCCTCAATATTCTTCTCTTTTCAATCTTTAATTTTATTTTAAGATGACCACAGCAAAATCCCCCTCCTAACTGGAAAGGGAGAAAAACAGATTTAAATTTTTAAAAGCCCTGATTTTTGGTTACCCTGTGACCTCTATGCGACAATGGAATAATTTATTATTGCACTAAGGCTCATCTTTCAGGATTTTACATATAAAATCTCGAGATAATATAATTATATTTTTGAAGATATTTCATTTTTACTTACATGGTGGATATATTTAATGTGCATAGCTTCTCCAAGGAAATAAATGGAGCCAAAATTCTAGCTGATTATTTTGTTGTATTTTTCTGCAGAACAGATTTAATTTGCACTGCATGCTTGTCTAAAGAAACCAATGGATCAAAAATTTTAACTAATGATTTCATTCTGTAGTACTTCATATTTTATTAAGGAGCCAATCATTTAAAACTTGGATAAGGAATTGGTGTTTTTTTCTATAGTTTTGACTTGCTTGTTTGGAACTGTTGATTGATGGAGCTGTGATACTTTGGTTGAACTTGTTGCATTGCAGCTGAAAGGAAACATATACCCTTCCCAAACAACTCATATGCCTTCATCTGTATGCTGGTTTGTGCACTTACAGAATGTATAATTTTTCATTTTGCATTCTGTGTTTGCTTTTTATTTTGTTGACGTATGCTATATCAAAATTGTAGTCTATCGTCGCTTCAATGGCATGACAAGTACTTTTTGGCTAGCTCCATGGACGGATCGGTCAGTTTTATTCTCCATTTGGACTCATTCTAACATTTTTTCATGTTTTGTTCTCTTTGAATTGCTGGCCTTCCAGTATAGGAATCTCTGCCTTTTCAAGGTTACATTAAAGAGAAATGAATGAGTTGCATAAGCTTTTCTTCAATTGTCCAATTCATTGAACAAAGTCCTCATGAGTAATGACTCAAGGAGTTCAAAACCTAAAATACATATTTTCTATTTTCTTAAAATTTTTTAACACTACAGCTGTTTTGACGGATTTGTTCAATGTTTCATACAAAATATGCATTTTGGAGTTGTCACTATTTCAGTAGGATATACTTTTAATTTGAGTTACAGTTGCTACCCTTTTTCTTCTCATCTGAGAAAGTGAAGCAAACATGTTCTTGGGATTTCCGTTGTTCTTCTCTTGCAGGTTAAGCTTTATGATCATCGAATGGCCAGGAGAGGTGCCATACAATCTTATGAAGGACATGTGAATTCCCATTCTCGTTTGCAGTTTGGAGTTGACCAATCTGGGAGATTTTTAGTGGCAGGTGCATACTGTTTCAACATTTTTTCAAAGTTAAAGGGTATTAGATCTTATGTGACAACATATTTTATAGGTGGAGAGGATTGCAATGTAAGGCTTTGGAGCATCAAGTCTGGTGAGATGCTGTTTGAAAAGAAATTTTCTGATGCAATTCCAACATCTGTGTGCTGGCGGACCGCTCAAAGTAACTTCTCTTGACCTATGATGCGATAAATGATTTTACCTTTTGAATTGTCCGTTTTTGCTTTTAATTTTCCGCTTGATAATACGAAGCCATGAAGCCATTTGACTTCTTAGTTGCTTGATGAACTCCAAATGCAGGATTTGTCGATGTAGGAGATGAGCATAAAAGCTTCACATCCAGTGATAGATATGAAGGAGGGGCATGGCTTGGATCATCAAAAGGAATATGTTACATGTGCTGGTAATGAATCATGCTTGTCCGTGAATGTCACATCCAAATTATAAGTTCCATGGCTTAACCTCTCTTCTCGAGCAAGAATTTTCCTGCTAACGTGCAAGCGGTACAAATATTGTTAATATCGACAATAGGAATTGTTCCTGCTCATTAAGGTTTTGTAGGCTTCAGATTGGCAGGTGATCTCTTGTTTCCTTCTGTACAAATGTGTAATTAGGGCGAAAATTGTTTGTAAAGAGTGGAATGTTGACTCTTTAAATATATATATATATATATACTGGAGAAGGTATTGAGAGAATGCTTTGAACCGATTTGGATGGCGTTGCCCTTTCATGTCTTAAACGGAAATAGTGTTGCATGATGGTGTTACTCGTCAAAAGCCCGTGTCTGCTCCCTGCTGTCATGTTGTAATCTTTATAGCATTCTGCATGGGTGGCCCGTGTCCGAAACATTTCAGGTCAAAAAAAATAAAACAGATCCGTATCGTAAACGACGCATCTAGTCAAGATATTTCAATTACTCATCCACGACGGGAGATACAGCGATTGTGAATTGAAAATAGAGATTGAAAATTAAGAATTGAAAGTAAGGATTGAATGAAATAAGAATAAGATTAAGGGATTAGTTTTCAAATATTGACTTTAAAAGAATTAGTTTTTAATAAATGAATCGTATAGATTATATTATTAATTATTTGAATAAAATATTTAATATATTATAAGTATATAAATTTAATTGTTAATTATTATTGAAGTCGTTAAATTTATTAATTTTAAAATAATAAAAAATAATTATTAAATAAAATAATTAATAATAATAATTTTTTAATTAAAAAATTCTTTCACTCTTAAATTAATTTTATTTTTAAAATTTGTCTCAAATCAATTGTCTTTTTCAATTTGACTTTTTTTTATAAAACTATTTTTAAAAGTTTGTTTCATTTAATAATTTTTTTTTTTTATTTTATTTTTCTTTTATATAATTTTTTTATATAATAATTGAGTATTATATCAAATTTAACATTTCAAGTATTTTTTGAAAATTAATATAAAATATCAATTATAACTTACACATTGAGTTTGTTACATATCTTTGAAAAAATAATTTGTTTGCCAAGTTTTTCATCTTTGAACTCATTAATTTTGTTTAATTTAACTAAAATAACTTATTTTTCTTTGAAAAATTTAATAATTTTCACAAATTTTTTAAATTATTCATCAATTCTTATAGATGTTAAATTAAAATATTCAATTAAAAGTATAATAGTTTTATAAAAATTTTTGACAACTATAATTTCATATTCTAAGTACATATCATCACTAAAATTTTAGTCTTTCACAACGTCTTGCTTTAAATAAATGTCATCACCAGAATCTTTACCTTCTATAATGTTATGCTTTATCTCTTGAACTTAATTAACCAAGTCAATTATTAAAAGTTTCTTTTGTTCTTTGTGTCTAATGTTAGAAAGACAAATAAAAGAATATTAGTTGGTATTACCCTCAAGTTCGTTGACTTCAACAGCAATTAGGTGATGAATTTTAGGGTTTAGTTTCTCCTAATGTAGATGAGTAAAAGAGATATTTGTTACCATCATTCGTGGATGACAAACTTTAACTTTGCATTAGATGTCAAAATTAAGCTCTTCAATAAAGGTTTTTACCAATTACTTTTTTGACTAATGTTTAGATCGATTAGTTAGTCATTTAAATCAATTCCAATATTTTATGATGGTGGATATCTGATGAATTTTTACAACATTTCCATCAACATTCTCTCTTTATTGATTTTATATTATAGAAAGAATCATTTATTCAATCATCTTAAAATACTCTTATATAAAAGATAATAATTATAACAATGATTTTTGTAATAAAAGATAATAATTTTTTCATTCGAGATAATTTATTATTAAAATTAAACGAGTTATATAAAAACATGATATATGATTGTAAGTCAATGATATCTAAATTTTGTTTTATTGTTAGGTAAAGGATATAAATAATATTTTTTCTTTTGTTAGTGAGAATAAAATAGAAGAAAAATTTCTAAGAACAAAATATTGAAAAACTAAAATTTAGAAATTAGAAATTAGAAATTAAAATTAGAGATTAAAAATAAAAATATTATGAAAGTAAAAATAAAATTGATTATTTTGAGAGATTAAATTCTAATGATTATTTTAAAAAGATTAATTTCTAATAATTTTATTTAAAAAATTAATTTTTAATAAATTAAATATTTTAATAAATATTATTATTATTTAAATAAAAAATTATAAATATATAAATTTATTATTATTATTATTATTATTATTATTAATTTAAAAATAATAAAAATAATTAATAATAATATTTTTTTAATTAAAAAAATTTGTAAAAAAAATTAAACAAAACGCTTGAATCTCTTTTATCAGACGTGACAGGCCCTAACGTGGTAGATGACAGTTTGGTTACATCAAAGGAACCGCTTAGCCAGCCTAATCGGTTACTGAGCCTAAGGGATTTAAAAGTAGGTAGGGATCCTCTTAATATCCTTCACCTTAAAATAGGATTTAATTGGAGCGCAAATCGTTAAATGGTATTAAAAAAAATTAAATATTTAATGAGAGTATATTTCATATTATATTTTATAAAAATAAAAATAAAAAATTAAATTATTAATTTTTTAAAAAATAAAAAATAAATAAAAAATACAGGTGCTTGTGCATTTGAAAGCACCTCAAGAGACGTCACAATTCTTCTTGGAGTGATAAGTTAGATTTAAATTTTCGAGTTAATAATTTAATTTTTTTAATTTTTAAAATGCAGGTGCTTTCAAAATTCAGATCCGTATCGTCAACGTCGCATCTAGTCAAGATATTTTAATTACTCATTTACGGATTTACGGGGGTATTGAAAATTAAGAATTGAAAATAAAGATTTTATAAAAATAAGAATAAGATTAAGGGATTAGTTTTTAATAATGACTCTAAAAGAATTAAATTTTAATAAGTTAAATATTTTAATTATATTATTAATTATTTAAATAAAAAGTTTAATATATTATAAATAGATAAATTTAATTATTTATTATTATTAAAATAATTAAATTTATTAATTTAAAAATAATAAAAAATAATTATTAAATAAAATAATTAATAATAAAATTTTTTTTATTCTTTAAATTAATTTTATTTTTAAAATTTATCTAAATTAATTATCTTTTTTAATTTAATTTTTTTTCTATAAAACTCTTTTCAAAGGTTTGTCTCAATTAATGGTTTTTTTAATTTTATTTTTTTATATAGTTTTTTTCATATAATAATTAAATACTATATCAACTTTAACATCACAAGTATTTTCTAAAAACTAATATAAAATATCAATTGTAACTTATACATTAAACTTATTATACATTTTTTAAGGAATAAATTGTTTATTAAGTTTTTCATCTTTAAACTTATTAGTTTTGTTTAATTTAACAAAAATAACTTATTTTTCTTTGAAAAATTCAATAATTTTCACAAATTCTTTGAATAATTCATCAATTTTATGGATTATAAATTAAAATATTCAGTTAAAAATATAATAAGTTTATAAAAATTTTTGACATTCATAATTTCATATTCTAAGTACATATTATCACCAAAATTTTGGTCTTTCACAATATCTTGTGCTAAATTAATGTCATCACTAAAATCTTTGCCTTAAAAAATGTCACGTTATATCATCACCAAAATATTTACTTTCTATAATGTCATACTTTGTCTTTTTAACTTCCTTAACCAAGTCAATTATTAAAATTTTCTCTTATTCTTTGTGTCTAATGTTAGAAAGACAAATAAAAGAATATTAGTTAGTGTTACCCTTAAGTTTGTTGATTTCAATAGCAATTGGGTGATGAATATTAGGGTCTAGTTTCTCCTCATGTAGATGAGTAAAAGAGATAGTTGTTACCATCATTCGTAGATAGCAAACTTTAGCTTTGTATCAAATGTCAAGAATAAATCCTTCAACGAAGATTTTTACCAATTACTTTTTTTGACTAATCTTTAGATCAATTAGTTAGTCATTTAAATCAATTCTAATATTTATAATGGTAAATGTTTGACGAATTTTTGTAATCTTTCCATCAACATTCTCTTTTGATTGATTTTATGTTACAAAAAGAATTATCTATTTAATCCTCTTAAAAGACTCTTATATAAAAGATAATGATTATAATAACAATTGTTGCAATAAAAGATAATAATTCTTTCACTTGAAATAATTTAGTATCAAAATCAAATGAGTTATCTAAAGATATGATATAGGATTATAAGTCAATGATATCTAGATTGTGTTTTATTGTTAAGTAAAGGGTATAAATAATTTTGTTTTTTTGTTCGTGAAGATGAAATAGAAAAAAAAATCTCTAAAAACTAGATATTAAAAAACTAAAATTTAGAAATTAAAAATTAGGAATTAGGAATTAGGAATTAGAAATTAAAAATAAAAATTTTATGAAAATAAGGATAGAATTAATTATTTTGAGGGAATCAACTTTCAATAATTATTTTGAGAAAATTAGTTTCCAATCATCTTTTTTTTTTTTTTAAGAAATCAATTTTTAGTAAATTAAATATTTTAATAAATATTATTATTATTTAAATAAAAAATATAAATATATAAATTTAATTTAATTTTATTATTATTATTATTATTATTATTATTATTATTATTATTATTATTATGATAATTATAGTTATTAATTTAAAAATAATAAAAATAAATATTAAATAAAATAATTAATAACAATATTTTTTAATTAAAAAAATTTTATAAAAAAAATTAAACAAAACGCTTTAATCTCTTTTATCAGACGTGACAGGCCCTAACGTGGTAGATGACTAGACAGCAGTTTCGTTACATCAAAGGAACCGCTTAGCCAGCCTAATCGGTTACTGAACCTATGGGATTTAAAAGTAGGTAGGGATCCTCTTAAAATCATTCACATTAAAATAGGATTTAATTGGAGCGCAAATCGTTAAAGGGTATTAAAAAAATTAAATATTTATATATTTTAAAAATTATACAAATTTGTTATATAATTATTTTTTAAAAATTTTAATAATATATATTTATACTAATAATATTAAGTGTACACGGTGAATAAATTTATTATATTTAATGGGAGTATATTTTTTAAAAAATAAAAAATGCAGGTGCTTGTGCATTGGAAAGCACCTCAAGAGACGCCACAATTCTTCTTGGAGTGATAAGTTAGATTTAAATTTTCAAGTTAATAATTTAATTTTTTAAAAATTTTTAAAATGCAATTGCTTTCAAAATTCAAATGTAATTTATATCTATTCTTACAACATAAACACTTGTAATGAAAATAATGAATACTTCTCGCTCCGTCGGCACAGTCACGTAATTCCAACCTCACTAAGTACTGACTAGGCCGGGAGTGAGTGTATCTATAGTACTTTCTTACCCATTCAGTATTCGCTCACTTTTCTGCTAATGGTGGCTTCAACATCTGGACAACTCTGTCGATGGTTAAGCAAAAGACTGCAAATCACCTGTTACCAGACAATGTTGGAGATTTCCTGCATAGTCCGAGTCCGAGACTGAACAAAATTGAAGTACAAAGAGGCAAAACAGGAATGAAATGAAAAGAGTCGTGATTTTTTGGTCAACTTCAAATATCGACTATTGTTCATGAACAAGAAAGCCTATAACTGATGGATTTGGGCTTATATTTTGTGGAATGATTTGTGGGGACTTCATCGGGTGAACATTTTGGTTTATGTACCACACACATTGGCTTAGTTATGTACAGAGAGATCATCCAAATATTTTTAGTCATTGCGTTAGTTAGAGAGCTACGTAAGAAGCACCCTCCACAGTTCCAACCCCATCAAACGAAGATGAACTGCCAGCAAAGTAGGGTGACGGAGACTGACTTCACTAAGCAACTGTTCTTGACTTATGTATCGCTCTAAATTCCTTTTTCTCAAAGGACCCCACTACATGTACAATGCAAAATGAACGGCAAAAGGGGCATGGATGAAGTGGTGGACGTGAGTCCCGTGCAAGTTCCACTTAGTATTATATTTTTTTTTTTTTTGCAAAAAAAAAAAATTGATAATTGTACATACATTCTATCTTACATATTCTATTTTAACTATGTACACATCATATTTTCAGAACCCACCAAAACATTTCACCCACCGAAAAACTCAAGTGAAAGCGAAAATAATTCCTGATGGGACGGAAATGGGGTTTTTGATCGAACTAATGTGAAAAGGATTTAGAAAGGAGACATTATTCAATCCCTCCAATGAACTATTGGTCAGTACATAAAAATGTTAGGTTGTATGATAGCCGACACACATACCAAAAGAGCTACGCTTTTTCTTAAACTTAATCTAGGTGCTGTTGGTGCCTTATAAAATCATTTTTGTTTTCTTGAGTTGTGCTCTCAAGTTACATCCCAGAAAAAAGGAACCTTGAAAGTCGAATGAAAATCTAACCAGATCTCCCTTGTGTCGACGAGCCTGTTTACCCAACCAGATATTCATTGCTGGTATTGAACATTTCCTTTGCAAGTGTTTCTACGAGAAGAAAATGAGGTTTGATACTTACCATATATTTTTAGGAGTCGAAAGCTTCAAATTCTTACCCTGCAACTACAGTGCATAATGTAAGATTGGTCAGTGGGGCAAAGCCCATAGTGTGAACTTTGGAACGCAATTCAAGCAACTGAGCTATCATCCAACTTCTCCTTTGTCTTTAGCAGAGCACTTGTTTCTGGTTTTGTCTTTTGAACCGCGTGTCCCTGTTTGCTCGCAACGCATTTATTATCAACGAGGGCTGAACTGATAGTTGGCTATAACAAGAAATGATTGTACAATTTTCACCCAAAGAACTGATGGCTGTTGGCACGTATATTTTGTTATTTTTTAAAAAATATAAATTATTCATAATTTTATACTTTATAAATTTATTTTATTATTTTTTATTTTAAATAAATTTTATTTATTATATAATATAAAATAATAATTAAATTATATTAAAAAATTAAAATAGAAATTTGTGCTGTCAAAAGAAAATTATATATATATATATATATATTTTTTTTTTTTTTTTTTTTGGTATTAGGAGGATCATGTGGGTGGCGCATCTTGTCACAATTTATCGTTCAAATATGGCTGAATTTTGTCGGACGATTTGGAAATTCTCTACTTTTTCCTCTAATATATGTTTTGATCCCACAGAGACACCACGACATTTTGTCAATTTTATGGATAGGAAACTGCACGCTGGTATCAACTTGGATTAATTTTTTAAGGATTAGAAAATTGGTCAATTTTAATTGGACACCTTACGAGATCTGAATTATATATATATATATATATATATATATATATATATATATATATATATATATATATGCTGATAAGGACTTGGATTGATTTCAAGGGGTCAGTCCAGCAGAGTAGGTGTGTTTCCTGTTTTTCTTTTTTTTTTTTTTTTTTTTTCCTTTAAACTACAAAGAGATAATTCAGAGATGATGAGAGTGGAATTGCACCTGTTATTAATATTCGTGAGAAGACTCTTACCTCTGTAGATGACTTGTCCTTCTTTACCCGTTGGTTGGTGCCCAGGTTTATAAATTTTGTTGCTGAAACGATGAGTCCAAACTACACAACTAGTCATATGGAATCCCTTTTTTTTATTGGACCCAAAAAAAAGGATTTAATATTGCGTGCAATCATTAGACTAAAAATCACCTGACCAAATATAAAAAAGCAGATGGGTTTAAGAGGACCTGAGCTTTGAAAATTTGTGCTTTTTATAGTGTTGTTTTTCCGACCATTAGAAATATTATTGGGTCAGCAATTAACAATTTTTACTAAATCCAATGCCTCAAAACTTAAAAAAAAAAAAAAAAAAAAAAAAAAAAAAAACTCATATTTGCTTAATAAAAGGGAAGAAATCAATACAGATTGAAAAAGGGTGACCGAAGTAGCATTCTCCCAACGAAACATCTGGGGCAGGATTTGAACATAATAAGAAGACGGTACAAATTTCGAGCTGGGTGAAAAATCAAATGTGAAAGAGGGAACTTTTTTTCTTCCCTTTACACGAATAGGGATAATAGACGAGGCAATTAGAAATTCCCGCATGTACACACAACTAAAGACAGAAGATGCCCATTGAAGACGGCTTCTGACCTGTGTTGTTTTTTTTCACCTGAATTAAATAAAGTATGAAGACAAATAAATAAATAATTAACTAATTAATTAATTGTTTCATAGAAGAACGGACGTTACATTGTCAAACCAGTCCTTGAAAAACAGGTTGTAAGCCATGCCCCAGTTGCGTTTTAGGCTTTTAAAATTCGTATTTCTTTGGCACATTCTGCTTGGGCGAGCATCTGTGGGGTGTAGAATGGTACTAAGATTATTAGCAATTCTTTCCCTGTCAATTGTAATCATCTGCTACATTATTACATTTTTTCTTTTTCTTTTTTTTTTATCTTAGGAACTGCTACATCATTACGCTGAAGAACACTGTATCAATTCCTAAAGGAATTCAGTTTGGTAGTTTTTATTATTGTTCACAACATGCTTTTTGAGGAGATAAATTATGTCATGAGCCTGCAACAACCTTCCATAACGTTACAATACTTTAGAAAATGTAAAATTGGAAAACGGAATAAATGAGACAAAAATTTCACCGTAAGTTACCATTAATAATTATAATTTCCTAATTTTTATTTTCAAATTTAATAATTAAGATATTATCTTATTTACCACATTCTCTAATCCTGTATCACCATAATTGAACCCTTTAGATAATATTTGTAGTCAAGGGTGCTGTAGAAACTTTCATCAATTGTATGGACGAGCGAGCTTCGAATGGAACGTGTGACCACAAAGTCATCCAAAAAAAAAAAAAAAAAAAAAGTTATGGATTCAGTATAAAAAATATTAAACAAATTTTTAATCAGCTATGCAGCGTTTTCTCTAGTGGTCTAGTGAGCACCGTGTTTCGGCTTGGGGCCCAGCGGTAGTCGATTCTGTATCACATGAACATCGAAAGACTAAAATTATCACTTGGGTAGTTGAAAATTATTATTATTATTTTTTTAACAAATAAAAAAAATATCAATAGATGTTATTCACCGCATTTATCGGTGTTAAAAGTCATTTTGTTCTTAATTTAATTTTTTTTATAAAAAATTATTATTCAAATAATAATCATTTTAAATAATTTTTTCTTATATCTCATTATAACTTATTAAATATAAAATTTATTAATATATTTGTTTATAAATTTTAATTTATTTAAAAAGGAACATTAGTTCAAAAATTCAAACTTAGATTAATAATAAAATAACATGTCAAATTTCCACCTAATTCTCACGCCAAGCGATGACAACTAAAATTATTAAGTTTTGGTAGATGCAACATATGGATTGACTTATTTTAGGATAATTAAGAGTGTAATAGTTATTTCTTGTATTTTTTTTTATTGAATTAGATTTCGATTTTTGCCTACTTTTCATAAAAAAGAGATTTATATTAAGAATATAATATTAAAATTTAAATTCATTAATACTGAAATTAGATGAAGGAAAATCTATTTAATGCAATTATATTTAGATAGTGAGTCCTTATAAAAAAAAAATGTTAAATGAGGATGTCGACATATAATTTTAATTTTTACTTATATATACAATAACGAGCATTCCTATAATACATTTTTTTTTATTAAAAACAATATTAAGATTAGCGAGAACCATGGGAACTATAAGTAAAAAAAAAAAACTAAATATATGACTCAATTCAATTTTTTATTTTTTTATTGTATTTTGACTCTGTATTATCCGTATCTGAATGATGGAGGTCTGAGCATAATCTTCTATTTTTTTTATTTTTTATTTTTTATTTTTTATTTTTTGGCTTTCATATGTTGGAAGGGTGTGTTGTTAGCAAGAAGTTGGAAGAGTTACAAAGAGCTATATCTAAACTTAAACTAGCTTGGTTGCCATCACAACCAAGAGATTCAAGTTTATCGACCATATCACCATCTTGGCAAACTCTGTCAAAGAGCAAACGCTATATGCTGATGGCCTCGCATGTAATAACTCTCTTGGGCGTCCCATTACACTACATTAACACATCTGTTAATTTGTAGCTAATATGGAATATTCTCCATTCTTGGACATTCCTTGGACCAGTTAATCAACTAATTAGATTCGGCTAATTGCGTCATTATGGTCCCCGTTTAGGAACTATAGGTAATGTATAACCACTTCACGGGTGCCCCTTTTGGGCCTTCATCTTTCTCCATGATCACTTTTTTATAGTTAATCGACACGAGCCTTATCAATTTGGAACCAAAAGGGTCGGGTATTTGTTTGGAAATTGTAGAAGATGATAAGCTTTGATTATATTAATTTCACTCTAATTGTTGTTTCTTTGTTCTTTTCTTCTATTAGTCAATGCGAATCAAAATTTCAATGTTGACAAAACCGGCACGGATCCTTTGATGAAAGCAAAGACTATTTTCGACTTAAAAGGCTTCAGCATTACGTTTTCCACGGTTAAAGCTTATAACAACCACGAAGACATGATGCTAGTTTTTCTTTAGTTGTTTTTTTTTTTTTTTTTTTTTTTTAGGGGGGCTTTGCGAATAAATTTGTTCTACTAATGTTCTAGAAGGAATTCTATACTCGTAGTACGTGAAAGGAAAACAATGAGGGCTTTTGTGCAACAATTATTGGAACTTAACCCCACTATTTCAATTATGATGAATTAGGTTGGATTTGCGCATAAAGAGCAAAAGGAAGGCTGCAAGAAATTGTAAACAAGTAATCTCAATTTGCATGTATATCTTGAGAGGCGGGGAAAAAGGTCAAGTAGCTAGCTAAGACCGTTTTGGAGCAGGCAATGTAGTTGCTTGCAACCAATCAAAAGAAGAAATGCCCGCAAAAGGACACCTGTGTTTGGTGGCTCAACCCAACAGGGCATGCAACGAGGATTTCTTCTCAAAGATGATAGATAAACCTTTTCTAGTCTAATTATTAAATTGATTAATATAAAATGGAAGATGCAACAAGGAATAAGAGGGGAGAGGGGAGAGGGGAGAGGGGAGAGGGGGGGGGGATGACATGTTTGTGTGGGGACTCCATTGACTTTGTGGAACATCGAATTACAAAATAGTAACTCAACCGCTCACTTTCTTCTTAGGGTTTTAAGTCATTGTCATCTAACGCACCATAACAAGCAAACCCACAACTCACTCCCCTTGTCGGTCATGTACCTACTGTATCTTTCCCCCGTGTAATCCCATATCTCCTTATTCAATAATTTATATATTGAATTAAGTATAAAATTAATTATTTTTCATCATATATATATATATATATATATATATATTATACATACAAGTGTAAATGTGTTCAATTTTATGTGATCCACTTTTTTTTTTTTTTTTTCTCAGTTGCATTTTGTGTGTTTCTTGTACCCTTTGACCTTTGCTGGTATTTATTAGTCTTATTAATTTTTTCTTTTTCTGATTGCATTAAATTTAATTTTGTTGCTCGCATTTAGATAAGTTGTTTTCTTTCTCTGACCACCTTTGACCTTCTCATTTCAATCTACTCCTTTATTTAAAGCTGCCTGCCTGCTCTATAACTTAATAGCAAAGTCATTGATGATGTTTGGTTGTGATTACTGACAAGGTCGTGCTCCTCTGCCCTTTCCTCGTTCACGGTCTCTGTTCTCATGTCTGAATTCTCATTGATTGTCACCCATATCTTACAATTCCAACGCAGTCATTAGTATATGTCGATCCGCGTACAATTCAAGAACCCGTAGCCGGCTAGCTCCCATGCACTCCTCTGCTCCAATCACTTTTCTTCTCTCCAATCCATGAACAACCACCAACAATACCGACGCCAACATTTACTTGCCATTAGTGCCTGCTTGACTCGAAGATGGTATTCCGGGAAACAGAAGGCTAAAAGCATGCAGCTATAAGACCATTTTCAGTCATTGTGATGGTAAAGTTGTCTCGAGGCTTTCTTCGCTCGTGTCATACAGATATGGCCATGGCAAAACAATTGCTGTCGGTTCTTGCTGCTCTTTTTGTGTGCTTTTTGTTTGGTTCTGTTTCTTGTCAAAGCCAAGATTTGACAATTCTTTTGGACGTGAAGAAATCTTTTGTGGAAGACCCAGAAAATGTTTTGCAGGATTGGAACGAAAGCAACCCGAATTTCTGCGGATGGAGTGGAGTTACTTGTGGGAACGACTCGGTGCATGGCCCGCTTCGAGTGTTGAGTATAAACCTGTCTGACTCGTCACTGGTTGGGTCAATCTCGCCCTCGCTTGGCCATTTGCAAAACCTGCTCCACCTTGATCTTTCTTCTAACAGGCTCACGGGTCCCATCCCAACTGCCCTCTCAAAGCTTACTTCATTGGAATCTTTGCTTTTATTCACTAACCGACTCACTGGACCGATTCCAACTCAGCTGGGTTCTCTCACCAGTCTCCGGGAACTGAAAATCGGTGACAATAAACTCAGTGGACCTATTCCGGCCTCGCTTGGCAACCTCGCCAACTTGGTCACTCTTGGTCTGGCCTCATGCAATCTTAGGGGCATAATACCTACCCAACTCGGGCAACTCCGCCAAGTTGAGAAACTCATTTTGCAGGATAACCAACTGGAGGGGCCCATTCCTGCCGAGTTAGGCAATTGTTCCAGCCTCGCTGTCTTCACCGTCGCAGTCAACAACCTCAACGGGTCCATCCCTGAGGAATTGGGTCGTCTAGAAAATCTCCAGACCCTCAACTTGGCTAACAATAGCCTCTCGGGAGAACTACCGAGTCAACTCGGCGAACTGAGTCATCTCGTTTATTTGAATTTGCTGGGAAACCAGCTCCAGGGTCCAATCCCAGCATCACTAGCAAAACTCGGATACCTTCAAACTCTTGATTTATCGAATAACAGGCTCACGGCAGGAATTCCAGGGGAGTTGGGCAACATGGGCCGGCTTGTTTACTTGGTCTTGTCAGATAATAATCTCTCTGGAGTGATTCCTAGTAACATTTGTTCAAACAATACCAGTCTGGAGAACCTGTCTCTTTCGGCAGTTCAACTTTCTGGCCCGATTCCGAAAGAATTACGACGGTGCCAGGCATTGACAGTGCTTGACCTTTCCAACAACACGTTAAATGGATCAATACCGCTCGAAATTTTCGAGTTGATTCAATTGAGTAATCTTTATCTCCACAACAATAGCTTGGTGGGTTCGATCTCTCCCTCGATAGCGAACCTCAGCAAGTTGAGGGAAGTTGCGTTATTTCACAACAATTTGCAAGGAAACCTGCCTAAAGAGGTTGGAATGCTTGGCGACCTTGAAATCCTGTTTCTCTATGATAATCAGTTATCGGGGGAGATCCCTACGGAGATTGGCAATTGCTCAAGATTGCAAATGATTGATTTCTTTGGAAATCATTTCGGCGGAGAAATACCCTTTACAATTGGGAGGCTGAAAGAACTGAATTTCCTGCATTTAAGGCAGAATGAGCTCATGGGCAAAGTTCCCGCCAGTTTGGGTAACTGTAATCAACTAACTATCTTGGACTTGGCAGACAATCGTCTCTCTGGCGGCATTCCAGCAACGCTTGGATTCCTCCAGTCCCTGGAACAGCTTATGCTTTACAACAATTCCCTTGAAGGTAATCTTCCTGATACTCTTACCAATTTACGAAACCTGACCAGAATCAACTTCTCCAGTAACAGATTAAATGGCAGCATTGCTCCCCTGTGTAGTTCGAGTTCTTTTCTTTCCTTTGATGTCACAGACAATGCATTTGATCATGAGATTCCTGCCCAGTTAGGAAATTCAATTTCCCTTGAAAGGCTAAGATTAGGGAGCAACCAATTTACTGGGAAAATCCCGTGGACACTGGGTCAAATTCGTGAGCTATCATTATTAGATGTTTCGGGGAATCAGCTCACAGGATCAATACCACCGCAGCTAATGCTGTGCAGAAAATTGACCCACATTGATCTGAACAATAACCTTCTTTCTGGGCCCATACCATCGTGGCTGGGAAGTTTGCCTCTACTGGGGGAGCTTAAGCTTTCCACCAATCAGTTCGTTGGGCCTCTTCCTCCAGATTTATTCAATTGCTCAAAAATGTTGGTGCTTTCTCTTGATGGCAATTTGCTGAAAGGAACTCTTCCCCCTGAGATTGGAAATCTGGTATCCCTCAATGTTCTCAACCTTGACCAAAACCAATTATCTGGAAAAATTCCTGCAGCCCTTGGAAAGCTGAGCAAGCTGTATGAGCTTCGACTGTCTCACAACAGCTTCAGCGGTGAAATACCTTCAGAGCTTGGACAGCTCCAGAATCTTCAGAGTATTTTAGACCTCAGCTACAACAATCTCACTGGTCAAATACCACCTTCAGCTGGAAGACTCTCCAAACTTGAAGCCCTTGATCTTTCTCATAATCAACTTGTTGGGGAGGTACCTCCCCATGTTGGTGAGATGAGCAGCCTTGGCAAGCTTAATCTCTCCTTCAACAATCTTCAAGGTAAATTGGGCAAGCAATTTTCACAATGGCCAGCTGATGTGTTTGAAGGAAATCTGAATCTTTGTGGAAGCCCCCTTCAGCCCTGTAAGGGGGCTGTATCTAAGAACCAACAAGCAGGATTAAGTGGACCAGCAGTGGTGGTAGTCTCAGCAGTCACAACTTTGGCTGCGGTTGCTCTACTAGTGCTTGTGTTTGTTCGCTTTGTCAAACACAAACGAGAAGCTATCAAAAGTGACAGTGAAGTGACCTGCATTTACTCTTCCAGTTCTTCCAAAGCACAGCGAAGACCACTCTTCAAGAAAAATGCTGCCAACAGAGATTTCAAATGGGGAGATATCATGGAAGCCACAAACAATCTGAGTGATGAGTTCATCATTGGGACTGGAGGGTCAGGAACTATTTACAGAGCTGAACTGCTCACTGGAGAAACAGTGGCAGTTAAGAAAATTCCATGGAAAGAAGACTTTCTACTCAATAAGAGCTTCACAAGAGAAATAAAGATACTTGGGAGGATCAGGCACCGGCGTCTAGTGAAGTTGATGGGATACTGTAGCAACAAAGGGGCAGGATCTAATCTATTAATATATGAATACATGGAGAATGGAAGTGTGTGGGATTGGCTGCATGGAAAGTCAGTGAATTGCAAGAATAAAGTCCTGGACTGGGAGGCAAGGTTAAAGGTAGCTTTGGGATTGGCTCAGGGAGTGGAGTATCTCCACCATGATTGTGTGCCAAACATCATCCATAGAGACATCAAATCGAGCAACGTGCTGCTAGATTCCAATATGGAGGCACATTTGGGAGATTTTGGCCTGGCAAAGGCACTTGTGGAGAAGGTTGACTCCTATACAGAATCAAACTCATGGTTTGCTGGATCTTATGGTTACATAGCTCCAGGTATTGTGAAATATTTCTGTTCTAATAATTGCCACTTGGTTCGAGCATAACACAGTATATCCTTGACAAAATTTTGTTTCTTTTCAGAATATGCATACTCACTGAAGGCAACAGAGAAGAGTGATGTTTACAGCCTGGGTATAGTGCTGATAGAGCTTGTCAGTGGGAAAATGCCAACTGATTCAACATTTGGTCCTGAAATGGACATGGTGAGATGGGTAGAGAAAAACATTGAGTTGCAAGGGTTTGCTCGTGAAGAGTTGATTGATCCTGCATTAAAACCAATCTTATCTGGAGAAGAATGTGCCGCATATCAACTGCTTGAGATAGCACTGCAGTGCACAAAAACCTCCCCACAGGAAAGGCTCTCATCCCGGCAAGCAAGTGGTATGCTGCTCCATTTGTTCAACAATAGGATGGTGGATTTCGACAAGATGAATACGGATCCCTATACATAGAAGATGTCATAGGGATGGATGCCTTGAAATAAAAGAGAAGCATCACCTGTTGCTCTGAGGATATTTCCCTAACTTCAACTTCCTGAGGATGGTCATTTGAGAATGTATCTATGCGTTCTACTATGAAAGCATGCTTCCCCCCCCTTTTTTTTTTTCTTGGGCTATTCGCATCTCTTATGTTTCCAAAGGCAGCGAGTAGTACATACAAGGTCATCTCTTATGCTGGTTAGAATATCTATGAATGATATCAGACTCCCATGTACGCCTCTGAGGGGATCTCGCATGTAAGAAAATGGCAGTCTAATTCCAAAATCTCTAGAGCCACCTCTGCAAGTGCTTAGGGGTCAAAATTCATAGCAACGACCACAAAGCATATCCATGTATAAAGTTGCGAGTGGCTGTAGAATTAAGTTATGGACAAAGTGAGGGGGAAGAAAGTCATCCCATACACAAAATATCACGATTTAATCTACTTTGTTGAAACGAGCTTAAAATTAGAAATAAGGCCATGGCTACCAATCAGGCGGTATTCTGATGCAAGGAAACAAAGGAAGATTCTGGCCGAATTTTCAGTAGCAGTTGCCAAAACATCCAAAGCACAAGTTTCAACAGGGCATGAATTCTGTCAAGAAACCAATTTAACTAAAAATTTAAACATCTCATACAACGTCAAAGCATTATTTTCGAACCAATTAGCAATTTGGAGCACCCAATCACAGTTCCTCCGGATTATCTCAGCAACGAGAAACAAGGCAGGCTGTCATTGCCTGTAACAAACACCACCACTGCAATGTCAAATATATATATATATATATATATATATATATATATATATCAAGTGCCAATTTTATTCAATAATTGAGTCCTTTAAATTTATGTTATAAATTAGTCAACTTATGCAATTTTAGATGTTACTACAGCTGTTCCATAAGTTATTATCTAATGCTTATATATCTTTAATTTTCATGACTATTCATTTTATATCATTTTAATTTCAAATAATATTTGTTGAAATTTTTAGTATAATGATTCATTAATTCCAATAATGTAGCTCATTTTTTAAGAAACTGAAAAGAAATTTTGATTTATAGTTATTAATCTTATCTATATCTCACACCTTCTTAAATAGTGGTTTATGATTTTAAATTTTTAAAGCAGATTAATTCACATTCTACATTTTCTTAAACGCTAAAGCACTCTTGAGACCATGAATTTTACAATTATTGTTGCATATTCCTTTGTGTTTTTTTTTTCCTTTTATTCTTTGTGTGTTCTAATTTCTCTTTTTTGCTTTGATTATGTTGGGTTTGAAGTTAATCACTTTTGTTTGGTATCATCTTTGTGCATTTTATGAGATTTCATGGTGGAAATGAAGAGATAAATGGCTATTAAAATTCCAGTGAAGTTTAGGAATTTAACATTGAGACTATAAAAAAATAAATAAATAAATAAAGGTGTTTATAGGTTGATTGTGATTTTACTTGTTTTGCTTTCTTTCTTTCTCATTTTTTCCTCCTTTTTTTTTGAGTACGTGTGCATTTCATGATTTATTGACATGTATCCAATCCAACTTGGTCCCAAACGATAAATCATTCATATTTGACAATAAAAAAGAAATCGAGACCTTAATGTATCTTAGCACATCTCTCTAGGACTTTTGCTACATATGGTATAGAGATAATCAAATTAAATATGTTTATTTAAACTTCATAATCATATATTTAAATATTAAGGTTCAAATGATCTAATTTTGAACTTACTTCTTATTATAGAATTTAATCTTTCCATATAATTTTCAATAGTTATTTGCATAAGTATAAAAATCTTAGAAAAAAATTCAAAATGAACACTTTTAAAATTCACACAAATAGTAACATTTAAATCTAATATATTAAAAAATTTTAAGTTAATAGTAAAAAAAATAAGTCCATGCATAGTGCAAGCTACCAACTAGTTGACTTTCTTTCACTATGACTTATGACTATCATTGAAACATACTTTGATCTTGCCATGTAAGTTTTTCCATTTTTTGCTATGTAGTGGTTCTTGAATGGGGACCAAAGCCATTTTGCTTTTTTAATACTTGGTTGACAAAAAAATAAAAAAATTGTTATGGCTATGGTTTGGTTGTCTTAGGAAGAACTAATTGAAAAGGGATAGCTTGGGAAAAGTCTTTTTTCTAAGCTAAAAAGAGTGAAAATTGGCTAAAAAGTTGGAGCAAGGAGGCATAATAGAGGAGAAATGCATGACTAGAGGAAGTTGATAAATTGAAGAAATCTCTTAAAATCACTAGAGAACCAAGTTTTAATAAAAGATGAGAGGAAGAGGTTATTTGAATTAAGGTTTAAGTATTGGTAAATATCAAAGAAAGAGGAATTGTATTAAGCTTTGATGTTGAGGATTTGATGGCTTCAAGAGTTTTACCAAATTGTGGCTTCATATAGCATTGTCTAATTAAAACATAGCAAAGCTAGAGATGGGATCTTTAAAGACTTTAGTAATCAATTTGGCTAGTTGGTTAACCCCTACTTACTAATTAATGACATTATTTTAAAAAGATTTTCTTGTAAACAAGTCTTTTCATGAGAGCCCATTTCTTAAGGAGGAAGTTTAAGATGTTATACAAACTTGTAATGGGAACAAGGCTCTAAGATCAAATGACTTTAACATAGAGTTTGTTAAATATAATTAAGGAATGATGGAAAAAGACATTTTGAATTTTGTGTAAGAGTTTTGTGATATTAAGAAACTTCACCAAGGCATTAATGCTTCCTTTATAGTGTTGATTCCCAAAGTAGAAAATGTAGGTACTATTCAAAATTTCTACTTGATCTCTTTAATTAGGAGGTTATATAAGATTATAGCAAAAGTATTGGCTAAATGATTGAAAAAGGTAATGGATAAAATAACTAGTGGACAACAATTAGCCTTTGTGAGTGTGTCATATATCCTTAATAGTGTGTTAATTGCTAATAAGGTGATTGAATAAATGAAAGAGTATGAAGAGGTAAATGTGGTGAAGGTTGATTTAAGAAGGTTTATGACACAATGGAGTGAGTTTTCTAGATTTGATGATGGTGAAAATTGGCTTTGGGAAAAAATGGAAAGTCAGATCATATAATGTATTTTGATAGTCAAACTCTCATTTTTAGTCAATGGTAACTTGACTGATTAATTCCAAATAAGATGACATTTTAGGTAAGGGATCTTTTGTCTGTATTTCTCTTCCTTTTAGTAGTTAAGCCTTTAAATGGCCTAGGGGTGTTTATAAACCACCCAACTTAAACCATTAAAACTTATAATTGCCAAAATTAAAAAGAAAAAAAATATTAATTGTTTTTATTATTCAAAAACCAACCTTAATAGTTTGGTGACAAATTGGAGTTTTTGGAAACTGCAAAAAACCAACTTAATCCACCATAACAACTAAATGTTAAAATTATATAAGCACTATAATAAAGTTTTAAGGTATAATGGTGTTAATTTAATCCAAATACTCTTTCTACACTTTGGTAAACTATATCCTAATTACAATTTATTCTTTATTAAATCATAGTCACTTCCTTCCTTTTTGTTGCAGTGTAACCCTCCCTTATTCTTATCTTAACTGTTTTAGACCTTCAAGTATAATATCTTTATATTCTAGTTAATGAGTTTTCTTTATATTCAAGATTTTAACTATTATTTTTGTTTTTTTTTTGTTAACAATTTTTTGAACCTATTTAAAAATAGTCATTCTTAAGATGTTTAATCAAAGATTGTATAAGCTTTATTTACAAATATGTTAAATAATAAAGATTAGATAACATTTATTGACTCAAATAGCCCTTGAAAGTGCAATATGATTTTATATTAAAATTGCTTTAGGAGGAAAAAATGCAACATCTCTTACTTTTGCTTTATGAATAAGGTGCTTGTTAAATGATTTTAATGGCAACAACCTAATTTTGATGTGTAAGGATTCTATTAAAGTTCAATGACATACATACAAATAATAAATACAAAATCTTTATTTAATAATAGTTTAATTGCTACTATTAATTAATTAATACTAAAAATTATATTCCTAACAAGTATTGAAGTTAATGCAATTGATGATTAACTTAAATTCTCATGGCTTAGTGAAAGGAGTAATCAATTTAGTTTTAAAGCTCTCAATCTTATGAAAAATGAAAACTACTTCCATTATTATATGAGATCATTTTACTAAATTTAATAATTCTAATAGTTTAAAATTTTTTTGTAACTATTATAAGCAAACTTATCTTATCAATAGTAAAAAGTGTAGTACTAATAAATAATTAGGATATTTATGCACTTGTAAGAATTATTTAAGATAAGAATTTAGTTTATCTTTGATTAATAAACTTGTGTCACTTGTTACTATCCAATTGTTTCTCTTTATCATTAGTTTATATTTTGCATTTATATGTTGCCATTTCATGTTACTACCACCTTATTTATTGTTAATTTAGGTAACTTATACATTGCTTTTATAGTTTAAGTTAATATCTTTTTATTAAAGCATAAAAAAATATATCTACTTACTCAAATTTTTTTTTTTTTATATTTCATGATATAACATAAAACAAATATGAGATTGTTACATGTGACATATAATACTTATCTATTGTTAGGTTTCTTAAACTACCTCAAATTACACATAAATAATTTGCAACTACCATGTTATTTTGCATGGATTAGGACATTTGGTGGATTAGTTATGGATCATGTACTAGAAAAATTTTTCATTGGAAATTTGAATATAAAATATGCTTCAAAACCACTCAATCTAACTCATGAACACTCTTAATAAGGTTTATTAAAAGGGTTGTTAAGTTTGACTTGATTAAGAGAATTACTCTTGGGGAAATAGTAAAATCTCTTATTTTTAGTTTGTAGATGACAAAATTATTTTTAGTAAAGTGAAAACATATTTGATTAAGAATTGCAAAAAGAGTTTTAAAGTCTTTTCACTATTGCCTCAATTTGAGGATAAATTACTCCATAAACACTATTGTGAGTGTTAGTGAAGTCTGGGACCAAGCAATACAATTTTGAGTTTAGTTTTTAATTTGCATATAGGATAAATGACCATTAAAATACCTAATAGTTTTGATTGATGTCATTTTGAGATGTAAGGACTTGTGGCCATTAGTCATCCATAAATTAGAATCCACTTTATCTTCGTGAAAGATGTGTTATAATTCAAAGACATGATGATTGATACTTATTAAATCATATCTTGATTCTTTCTTAGTATATTACTTGTCTTTGTTCCAAATGTCTTGTAATGTGAGAGATAGAATCAAAAGGTTATAAATAATCTTTTCTTAAAGGGAGGAAGAAGATGTACCATGTAGCAAGAGGTTTGATTTGTAGGTGAAAGAGATGAGGAAGGTAAGGTCTTAGGAGGTTATCTACTAAAAATAAAAATCTTTTGGCTAAATGGTTATGGAGATTAATGAAGGAGAGAGTAAAACTTTAGGCACGAATTGTTAGGGATACATATGAGAATTGAAGACTATGACCTTTAATGTAAAACATTCCTCCAAATTAAATGCCTTAATCTAAAGAGGGATTTGCTTAGTGTCCAAAGAAGAAATTGAGCATACAATCATTGTCAATACAAACTTCTTTGTTTTAAGGAATGAAAATAAGTTAACTTTTGGAATCATGTTTTGGTGGGAAACTAAACATTAAAGCAATGATTCCCATAAATGTATATCATTTCTCTTCTCGAAAAATGAACAAATAAAAAATAAACTTAGTATGTAAATTGAATAAAGGAACCTTTTGATTGTAAGAGAGATAAATAATGATGATTTATGATCACTAGGCAACCTTTTTTAATTTGATTGAAGATAGACTGCCTTAGAAATGTGAAATATATTAGTATTTCATATGTGAGCTTGTGATAGTAGTTTAGGGAGGAAAATTCTCGAAGGTCTGCTTATGTAGAAAGATCTAATGCCCTTAAAAGTTAAAGTATTTTGTTGACGACTTCTTCATGAGAAAATACAAGTTAAAGAGAGGTTAGTTCATGTTGTAAATGGTGAATCCAAAGTAATTTGTTCCCTTTTTATAGGATAAATATAGAATTTGTTGCTTATTTATTGATACACTGTCAATTCACTTAGAGAATGTAGAATGCTTATGTTGGTTGGCAAGATCTTAATTGAGTGATTAATTCAACAATGGAGTCCTTTTGGCTTTAGTGAGATTTTTATGAAATTGTTTCATTTGCAATGAGCTATGGATCATGAATTTTGATGTCATCATCTAGTTTATTTAGTTAGTAAGAAATGATATTATTTTCTAAAATAAATCTCTTAATAAATTCTATTTGTGATTTTATATGTTCTAGGTTGATTTAGTGGGCAAGGGTCTAATTGGTGTATTGTTCTTACTTTATTAATGATTTTTTTTTAATATTTCTAAAAATTTTAGTGAGTAAGAAGAGATGTAAGCATATGTTACTATAATGGGAACTTATATCCCTATGATACTTTAAGTTTAATAAGGATAGGTCCATCCTAGGTTGATTTGGACTAGTGGGAATAAAAAAGGTTTTGAGAGAGTATGACAATAATATTACATGTATGTTTTTTAAATCAAGTAACATTGCCACTTTACTATTGGTGAAATTGAAGGTCATTTAGGAAGTAGCCCTTTTATGGTCCAAATGAGATCAAGCTCCTTAAAAACAAACATATCATTCAAATGGCTTATTAAAGGTGATTTCTTAGCTTAACAACTTTGTTAAGAGAATATGAGATACATTAGCTGCTTTCCTTAAGATTGATAAGGCATTGATAAGCAAGGTGAACTTTATCTTTACATTAAGAAAATCAAACTCTTTTACTAATGCACTTGTTAGGATGAGTGTGGAGAGGTTTGACAATTTAGAGGCATATTTGTGAGAATATATGTTGTAACTATTATTATTTGTTCTCTTAGCTAGTGGCTCTTAGTGATCCTTTACATAAAGAAAGTGTAAGAATGGATGAGACTATTGTTTGGCTTAGTTATTTTGACTTATGATTAGGAAAGTTTTGACTTGTGGTTATTTTGCTTTAATTTTAATTTCTAAATGAGGCTATTTGTTTTAGCAAAGTTCTAATTTACCATATTTTAAGGATGTTGGTTATGCTAAATTACTACTTTTTAGTTTTGTTTCATTCTTAAAATTTTATTTATCATATAAAAAGGTTAGATTTCAATTAAAGACTTTGTATGTCATAATTAAGTGCTATTGTACATATTTTTTTGGGTATTCATACTTTAAATGTTATATATAAAAAGAAATTGCTATTAAAAGAAATCATATTAAAAAATATATATATTTTTTATTTTTCTTTATAGGTTTTGTTCTAATTTTAGCAAACTAAATTTTAAAAAACTCATTAAACATATTGATTATCATATTTAAACACCCAAATTAGTTAGGTTAGTATCCAAATTAATCCATCAAAATAATAAGATTATGAAAGTGTTTGTTTTAATTTTTAAGACTTGTTTATAATGTTTAATTTTCTAATAGCACATATGCAAGTATTTAAAGAAGTATTTTTGTGATTGTTGTTTGCTAACAAGTAGATGTAAAAGTTATTAACTAAAAAGAGTAACTCTAAACTACTTTTTGCATCAAATAATAGTTGATTTTTTTTTTATATGCTAAAATACTCCTAATAAAAAATATAATTTATATATATAAAGCCTACAACTTTTAAAAATAATAGTTAAGTTTCTATAAAATTTTTTCCCTAAATCTTGCATATTATTGATAACATTAATAGATTTAGTTAACTTATACATGTAGTATGTTGACATGTAAAAAACTGATCATATTTCATGTTATGTATAATATATTATTTTTAAATTTAAAAAATTAAAATACAACTAAATAAAAAAATACAAAATAAAAACCAAAAATTTTCTTTCCTCTCCCTTTTCTTTCTTATCCCTCTTTGTTTCACCAATAAAATAAAAAATTCATGACATATTTTCATCAATCAAATAGCTTCATTCTTTAGTCATGAATCAATGTTATAAACAAATTAACATCTCTTTTCTTTTTTTCTCTAATCATGCATTTCCTAAAGTCACTTATAGGTATTGTTAAAAGAAATTTATGACATATTAACTACAAAACATATATGCCAAAATGGGAGAATCATTAATTACTTTTACATTATTTTGATGTTTTTCTAAGAAGAAAAATCATATCCTATAACATTTTGATCAATGCTTATATTCAAATTAACAACTTGGAAAGTATCCAAAATTTGTTTGATAAAATAAATGTATGAAATGTCATGGTAGTTAGGCTAGCACAATTAAAGTTAACACAATTTAAAGTTATTAAAGAGACATTAAGTTTGTTTAAAGAAATGTAACAGTTAAGTTTTCTGTTAATACTAGGTTGTTGGCTAATGAAACTAAATTTATTATTGATCTTAACTCTAAGAGTTTACCTCAAACATTTTATTTCATTAATCCATCTATGTTGCCCTTTAAAAAGCTTAATAATTTTAACATAAATTTGCTCATAGCATTATTGTTGTTTATAGTGCTCTTACAACAATTCATCATTCTTCATATAGTCTAATAATCTCTTTTGTTTTATTTTGACTAGTGCTTGACTCATCATTTATATTGATTCCCTTAACTACCTAAATTACTAATGGAACTAATTAGATTAACATTTTAGCCCCTTTTAACATTAACTAGATTATAGTAGTCCAAAAGTTAAAATTTTTACTATGCTTGCAATTTGACAAACCAATATGTTATTGGTATATTTTCAAAATATATAAAAATAATGGTTACAATTGGTGGTATTGAACCCATGTGCACATGGAAGTAAGGAAGCCTAATAACAACTAAGTTACTTACTTTTATTAGTTAATATTCACTAAGACTTATATATAATCAATTTTGGAATAAAACCGAAAGTGAAAATGGGAAAAAGAGGAGCCAATAGTAGATTTGGAACCCAAAAGCAAGTATAGGAAGTTAAGAGGCTAATTGCTAAACCAAGGATATTTATTTAGTGGTTATTATACGAACTCTTCTAATATACATTACTTTTGGTTAAAATATGTCAAAATAAGAAAAGTCTTGGCTATTGGGTTTTAAACTTAAGCCTATAAAAGTGAATGACATGTTACTAATTGCTTAATTGAGGTACTTATGGAGTATTATATCAATAACATTATATATATTTTATAGGTTTGTTTTTTGATTTTCTATATGGAAAAATTGTTTGCATCCTTTTGACTGTTATAAATAGGATTCCTTGTCTATGGTTTTGATATAAAAAAAAAAATTAATGGACAATCTTGAGTGAAATCATGAAGAAAATATACAAATTTTTTTTTAGTAAGGTAACCTATATTCAAGTATATTTTATTTTATTTTGTACAACTTTTTTTGCAAACTAGTGAGGGCTAATTTTATTTTAAGGAAAGTGACATTGAATAGATAACATATGACAATTCTACAATTTCTAAATAACCCAATTTTGGTTTTAACAATTATAAGGAAAAATTTCTTGGCTAGAACTTTTAATGAATTGGCTTTTAATTTTATGAATTAAGGTATGTTCTTTTTCAATCAAGTAAAAACATAAAGTTCAAAAATTTATAATATTCATAATTTTCTGCCTAATTATTTATGTATAATCATAATCATGTTTTATATTTGATATCTAGGAATGGCAATAAGGTAGAGCAAGGCTGGAGATGACTAATATAACCCCATCTTTGATTTTAAATCCCATTCTTGTCCCTATCCCTAATAAGAAGGAGGTTTATGTTCTTGTCCCCTTCCTTGACAATAAAGACATACTTTTCCTTGAGAATTTGGGTTCATTTTGTTTTACTTTAAAAAAATTTCTTGAAAATAGAAGTTAGCAACAATTTTTTTACTAAGGTATTGGTTCATGTTGAACTTTGGAATATCAAATTCACTTTTTTTAAATGATGGATATTAACTTCTTTACATCAAACTCCAAAATTGCAAGAAATGTTAGATATTCTTGGGAACTAAACAAAAATCGTGGAAGAAAAATGTCTAGGTGATGGAATAACTTACTTTGTTAGTGAACAACACAAGATCATTATAGAGAATTAACAATTTTTTTAGTTTAAGTGAAGAAATAAAGCTTTTGAGCTTTAAAAAATGGGTCACTACATGATTGCCTCAAAAAGTCCTTATCCTTTATATGAAAGAAAAAAACATAGAGATCAAATAATTAACTAGGGCTTACCTTGGCTTAGCTTTTACAAGAATATATAAATCTTTTAGGTACAAAGAAAGTTTATTTTATTGTCAATTTATGAATACAATAACAATGAGTTGGATTAGGAAAAATTAAGTTTAAATAAAGTCATGGAATAGTTTGCATAAAAATTTTTATCTAAGGATAAAATAACAAATCGAAATTAAAGTGGGGTTGAGCATGGGAACTTTAAATATCATCCTTGTTCCTATCTCCATTAAAAAAAATTCAAAAAAATCGGCCATAAGAAATCCTTATCTTGATCCTTGGTCAAAATTCTTTAACTTGATCATTGTTGGAGTGGTGTTGGATAGGCCTTCATAGGATGCATAAAACAATCATACCTAGTGGTATTCGAGTATAATTTAAGAACTTATGTTTTCATTAAATATTAATATGTAGCTTAAAGCATTATTCCAAAGTTTGTTTATTTGCATACAAAGCTTAATTGTGCATTTTTTGTTTCCTTTAATATTTATGTTTTTGGAATGTCATTATTTGCATATTTAAACAATTATGATGCTTATAAGTGACTTTTATGGATAATGGCTAATGATATTTATTTTAGTTCCCATTTGTTGTATCACAATTTCATTAAACATTTAATTTTCCCTTACCTATATTATGGAAAGGTAGGCAAAGCCTTTTATTCACACATAGTTTACATGTGTAAAATTAGACTTAGAGCAAGAAGCATCCCACCATTTGTTAATCAATTCCTAGTTTATTACACCGAATTTAGAGAAACTCATTAGGGAAATTGTAAAATCTTTAACTAGTCCTTATAGTAAGCCCTTCTAAATCATATGGTTAATGCATCACGACATTTTCATTTCCCAATAACACATGAGCCTAAGGAACAATTTCATTAAAAAATTATTATATTGAACAAAAATCATGGCATTGTAGGCTAAAGAAACTTATAAGGAATTGTAAATTCTTTATGTTATACAAGGGTTGTAGTAGAAACAATATTATTTTTATAAAAAAAAGTAACAAAAAAATAAATTTATATTTAATTATTTTATTTTTGATTTGGTAACAATTCACATCTTGTATTTTCAAGTGTTACAAAAAATATACTTTGTTAAATATCCTTAAAAAATAAAAAAAATTGAAATAATTACAAAAATACCATCATAAATGTTATAAAGAGACTAAATTGTCCTCAATTTATTAAAATGAATACAAAATTGTTTTTGGACTAAATTTTGGTGTTGAATTATGTATTGAATTAATTTTTCTAATCATGGTATTGTTGGTTGAAATGTTAATTGTATAAATTTTTTATATGTATTTTTATTTTGCTTATTATTAATTGTTAGAGCTATTATTTTGGAACATTATATAAACTTTAATAAAAAACAAATTGATAGACATGTTTTGTCATCATTTTTATCAAGTTTGACCAATGATTGTTTGTTATAGTATGTATTTTGTGATATTTCAAAATACATGATATGAAATGTTACAAAGCGTAAAACATAAACTATTAAATGTAAGTTTCCTTAAAAAAATTCAAGTTAAATAGATTGAAAACACTTATAAGAGGAATGTTAATTCTAAACTTAAGTTTTGAGGCATTTAACATGGGAAAGATAAATGTCATAAAGATTCCAATTACCAATGGACCAATGTATGTCATGGTTAGTTATTAGATGGTCTTTTTATATAACAATAAGGTTTGTTTTGATTCAAAAAAAAAAAAAAATTGGTGTGTAAAGTCCAATAGTACCCATTTCTAATGGTTAAGGAACTTGTTTATGTCAAAAACTTGTAGTATCTATTTTTATATATTATGATAATATCATAACTCTAATAAGAGTTTATAACTAAGTGTATAATGGTAAGTTCATATACATTGGATTTAAACACAATTATGTTAAAAACTTAATCACAAATTCATAAACATCGATCACCAATGATAAAAACTTAGCTTAACAATTGATATAACGTTAAGTCTTATCTTCAATGAGTCGAAGTATATAATTAGTATAATTAAAGCACTATACTTGATTATTTCCATCTTAATGTTATATAGTGTTTAGTACATATAGTTATAAAAGGAGGATAAATTGTAAACTCTTAACAATTCTAGAAAAGTGTTATATGACAGGGGTAGTTAGAATTTACTTATATGAATATACAATGTGAAATGTTTTAATAAGTTAAAAGACTAAATTTTGAAATATTCAAGAAAAGGATATGAACATAAGACCTTAATGTGTCAATCAAATTAATGATAAATTTGTTATTGTAAAATATTTTGTGTGAAATGTGTATATAATTATCAACAAGAATATGTGATTCAAATTTTGTTATACGAAGATTTCATTTTGCAATGGTTTAATCATAAGATATCATTATTGAAACATTTGATTTTTAAAGTTGTTGAGGATTCAATACATTTTTAATCTTTTAAAAATAACAATAGATTGTTAATGTATTTTCAAAATATTATAAAAAATGAAGTTGCACTTAGTGGGCACCAAACCTAAGTGCACATGGAAGTAAGGAAACTACTAACCATTAAATTACCTATTTCTATTAGTTATTACTCACAATGAATTTTTTATATTTAATTATGGAATAAACTTAAAAAAAAAAAAGGAAAGAAAAAGGTGCTTATAGCATGTTCTACATCCATAACCAGTGATATATATATATATATATATAGTTTTGGTTTTTCAAATAGATAAAATTTTAGAATCCTTTTGATTATTATAGGTAAAATTTTTTGTATATACTTTTGTTGGAGAAAAAGTAATAGACAGATTGGAAAGTAATTTTTAAAAAATTATATAAATTCCTAATGAATTTAATTTTAGTAGTATAATTTATAATTAAACATATTTTATTTTATCATGTAAAAAAAATTTGTATAATTTTTTATTGCAAATTAATAACAAAAAATTTTACTTTAAAGAGAATTACATTCAACAGATAATTTAAAATTATTTTACAATTATTAGACAACTACAAATTTATTTCTAACATGTTCTTATGTTAAAAACATGATACTCTTTTGGATGGGTAATGGATATGCTAACTTTATTCGAAACAAGAGCAAACATCTTCACTGAGATTAAGAATATATATATATATATATATATATATATATATATATATATATATATATATGAGATTAAGTAAAGTGAGATAAGTATGGGAAAAGACAAAAAATTGCAAATTTTATTTGATTATTGTTATTGATAATTTTTTGTTATTGTAAAAGAGAGAGAAAGAGAGAACAGATAGAAATTTATATTTTTTTTTTTTATATATATATATATATATATATATATATATATATATATATATATAAAAATATTGTAAATAAAATGTCATATAATATGTAATATAATCAATTATTTACATATTATATATTTTGTATACAAATTAATTGAATATGTTATTTTTCATTAATGTTGTATTAAATTTGTAAAAATAAATAAAATTTAAAATTTATTTTTATCTTTTTTTTATTATTATTTTGTCTTTTTCTCTTTTAATTTCATTAGTGTTTTTTTTTTCTTTTATTGTCTATGAATAATTTTGTACAAAAAGCAAAACATAAATTTGTTAAAGAGATAAGGAGAATTTGTTTATTGTAATAAAATAAAAACAATGTTTCAAATAGGTAGTTTTATCATTTTAACATCAACAAACAATATTAATATAATTAAACATCATTTTTATATTATTAACAACAATTAATAATAATAATCATCAATCATAACCTATATCATACCACCTCAAGGGCTCAACTCAGTTCAGGTGATCCCAAGTATCTCGAGACCGTTCAGAGTGTGAAATTGGCTACACATTAATTTTGTTGACCAAACATTGTCATCCGTCTCTTTTAGATATAGATGGTTTGTAGAATAATTAGTTGGATAATTATTCTTTATTGCACAACTGCGTTACATCATGATGCGGTGATATTTTTTTCAATAATTATACTCTCCCTTTTATTTTCAATGACCTTAGATTAAATTTTATTTATTTATTATTATTATTATTATTATTATTATTATTATTTTGTCTTTTAAATCAAACCCCAAGGGATTATCTGCTGTTTGGTGAAAGTTGCACGCAAGAATCCCACCAACACCCAATTTGTGTTAATGAATTGGCAGAGAATGCCGATATTCTTTCCTTTTTTTTTTTTTTTTTTTTCGCTTTTTCCCTTAAATTCATCGACATATAAAAGAAGAACAAAATCTAAAGACTAAAACAGAAGATGGTATAATGACCAATCAATCAGAGGTTTAATGACTATAGAGATGTGTTTGGGATACATACTCTAAACCCCATTGAATGCACCAATCTTGTTAAATTATCCACACAAAAATTAGTATCTCTTAAAAAAAAAAAAAAAAAAAGAGGCGTGTACCAATTAATAATCTTAACATTCAAATCCATCCGTTAATGAAACAGGATATTATTTCCATTCAACATGCAACATGAGTAAAAGGTATGAAGATAGCCTTAAAATAAAGGGCATAAAATCCAAATCCATTAATTAATATTTCTTAAAGTTATTCTTTTCATATGACAGTCAAATTCAATTTAGTCAAAGGTTTTACTTTTTTATTATTGAAGCAATTAAATGGGTATTAATTTTATTTTTCTAAAAGGTAACATTATTATTATTATTATTGTTTATTTGAGGGAGGCATTATTCAATAATTACTACAATATATATGGCGTACTTTGGGGGGTATTATAAGCTGTTTGATAATGATTTATGCTTTTGTAGCAAACTTATCTGTGGACCCTACCGCTACCACTACTATTCACAACGGCTATTTGAGCCAACGTCTCTTCCCTTTCGAAAACCAAACCTCTGCGGTCCGCCCCCCGAGCGTTTGATGTTTGTTTATTTCCGAGGAAACAAACAGTCATTCCACACACTCTCTCTCTCCCAAAAAAAAAAAAAAAAAAATCTCAGCCACACTCTTTCATTTTTCTCGCTTCCCTTCAGCCATTGACACTGCTACTCAGGCTTGTCTTTGTTATTCTTTTTTAAGGCAATACAACATAGATCTTATGTGTCAAGCCGTCAGACAAGAAGGTTAAAAATAGACAATTAGAAACTGTTTTATCAACCCTGTTTTGATGGTTCTGTTTTGAGAAAGGTCTGATATTCATTCTGGAAAGTCGAAGATTTCATTGGTGAACAAAATTTTGAATCTTGTTCGTTTCTTTCACAATTCTGCCTCTGCCGTACGCATCTATTGATTTAGCCTGCAAATGGGTTGCTTCTCATTCCCAAGAACATGGAAGAATTGGGTGCATGATTAATGCGATTGCGTTTTGACGGGTTCGAAACAAATTAAAAATGGCATCTTCCCAAGTCGAGATTGCTTCTTCTTCGCCGCTTGGGTGCGTGCTGAAGGATCACAACAGGCACAACCGATGCAGCAGCAGAGAGAACAACGGCAAGGCCGCCGCCACATTCCAGAAGAATCTCAAAGAATTGGTGAGAGACCATCTCCACACCTGCATCTCTGTTTCTTCTCATGAAAATTCACCGAACAATAATCCTTCCGACCATCAAGAGGTACGATGTCTGACCAATAACAATAATAACAACATTAATAGCATAGGGGATTCTCCCATGATGAGCCGCATCCAAACAAGACGTCTTGATCGATGGGCCGCTAAGCAGGCTCAAGAAATGGTGTTGACAATCGAGAAGCAGAGTCAGGAAGCAGAGCTATTGATTGCATCAACAAGAACATCATCATCTTCCACAAGCGAGAATTCTCTGAATTCCATGGGCAATTCCTTGGAAAATCAGAGTCTTGGAGCTTCATCGCTTGTCCAGATATGGGAGGCAAGGCTGCATCATTCCGACTCGCCCATGGCACACCGTTGGAACAATATGAGCAATAATCCAAATCCTGGGGCGAGCACTAGCAGGACAACTTCTGATTCTAGCTGCGAGGATAATATGTCATCCTCCCCATCCAGACAATCTGATGCGGGTGACTCGACCGCCAATGTGGATTGGGACTCAACAGAGCAGAGTATCCATTCATCAACGAATTCCAGGAACTCGGTAAATGGAGGAGAGCAGGAAAGAGTTAAAATTTCTGACATCATTAGGAAACTGACATCTGATGGAAACGATCAGAGTCAGGGGGCCAGTGGTGGTGATTTTCCATTAAGGGAGTTCCGGAATTCTTCTGTTTCTGATCAGGGTCATCCGGCCCAGCAGAGAGGCTATCTACGAGTTGTAAATTCGCCCAGAATAAGAGGGAGAAAAGCATTTAATGATTTGCTTTTGAATATGGAGCAAGAAAGGCATCGAGAACTTGTTTCACTGGCAGGGAGGCAATCGGTTTCAAGGTTCTCCCAGCGTGGCCGAATTCAGGTGAGACAGCCTTGTTAATTCAGAACAAGAAAATGTTCTAAATGTTTCTCCTTGATCAATCTGGTGCATTGCTCGCATTCACTCAATGTTATGCTTTATATGCAGTCCATGCTTCGACTAAAATACATGCGACGGGATAATGCAATCCAAGATCAGCAGTGGCCACAATTATCTCGACTGAAACAAGTATCCGACGCGAACCAATCACAACAAGGGTCCAACATCATGCATCTCAGGTACAATCCTACGGCCCTCCTTTAGGTAGTTAATATGAGCACAAGGCAACTCTCCCCCTTTCCATCAAACATTAATTCATAACATCTTCCAAGCGATACAATATTTCATGGAGTCTTCAGCAATTTTCTCTGATATAATTCTGTTGATATGCATATCAATAATTGCATGTAAGCCTTTTTGTCTTGAATTGGAATGCTGCAATTCGAGACTGCTTGATGTGGATAGCGGTATTACTCGTGGCCTCTCACTGGGTATCCTATTAAATTTATAGTTGCTATAAGTTAATACAAGCTAACACTTTGCTGCCATTTCGGATGATCCCCCTAGCAAACTGTCAGTAAGTAATTAACTACACGAGCATCCATTAAACCTGATGACACTGATCAATATAGAAAACTAACAATCAACTTCTTATTATATCAGGATTCAGAATGCAATAATTGATGAAAAAAATTGGATTTCTCTGGTAGAAGATAAAATTATGTACTTTTCTCTATGTGTTATTGAAGGTTTCATCAATAGCTTTCAACAATTTTGGCCGTAGGCGCCTTAGTGGTGCTAATTTAGGGTACGGTTTAGTCGATACTCCATCAGATAGCTGTCACATGGAAACTCTAACAAAAGGTCTCTGATATTGACAAAATCTTGAATTCTAACATAAGAATTTTAGTGGTATCACATGCTGGCCACTGGGGATGCATGCAGTGTGCCATTCTATCATCAATCTTGCCTGTGATTTTTCTGTTCTGACCTGAATGTAAATCAAATGCAGGGAAAGATTTAGTACAGGAGTTGAGCAGGCCCCAACAGCCCCTATCGGGGCGTTTACCCTGAGAAGCCAAACAATAACAACTCCAAATAACATCGCAAGTACAAGGAACCCTTGCACCAAAAATCAAGGGACCGGAGACAAACATTACCCAGAAATTTCTGCTGGACAGCAGAGTAAACCCCAAGCAGAGTCGTACACAAGCCAATTTTGTACACAGAATTATCATCAAGAATCCTCTGATACTATGCATCAGAGTATAGCACAAGTGGGAAACTTGCTGTTGCACACAAGCCAAATCCATGAAGACCGTCATGGTCAAGAATCGTCTCCTCCTGAGCAGCTGAACACAAGTGTAAAGACTTTGCTGCCAAAAATAAAGACTGTCTATGAAGACACTCATCACCGAGAAACTTCTACTAGTGAGCAGGATAGAACACCTCCAGTAGTGAACCCAGCGGCACAGACATGCAGCGTTGAGGAAGAAATCAGTGCAAATTCAGATGCCAGATGGCAAGAAATAAAACCAGAAGAAACTTTACAAACAACATCATCTTTGAATGCCTGGGATGAGAATGAGATAGAAGAAGATTTCGGTGACTCACAAGATTTTGAAGAGAACAATTATGACTGGTTTAGTGGTATAGCTCGTCCACGAAGTTATTGGGAAGATCGTAGGCAAGCATGGTACCAAGAGATGCTGAATACTAATGCAGACAATGATGAGATACGGCAACTCCTTGAAAGGTAACCACGTCATTAATCTTTGAGCAATGGTAAATATAAGGGCATTGATTACATGATATGGAAATCTGATCTTCCTCTTTATGGATGCAGAAGAACGGTCTCCACTTTTCTTGCTAGCGACTTCCGAGAAAGAATGGACCAATTGATGGTGTCACGTGTGCAGACACAGGTCAGTCTCGAAGATGATGAACAAGTAATTGAAGGCAGTTGTGAAAGAATGGGACAGTTGATTTTGTCCTACTTCCAAAGGCATTTGCAAGCAGCAGCAAGTAGTCAAGAAGGAGGAGGACAAGAAGGAGAGGCAGCAGAAGTTTGTGCGGAAGGAGAACAAGGTTTAGAAGAAGAAGAAGAAGAAGAAGAAGAAGAAGAAGAAAGCCCAAGAAGTCAATATATTGAGGAAGAAAGTCCAGCTAGCCGTCGTTATGTTGAAGCTACTGATTATTTTGATCAATCCTCACCATCGATGCATTCCCCAATGCCATTTAGGTCATGGAACTTCAGCAATCGGCTTGAAGTTGCTGATGATTATAGACAGGCTTCAACCACAGCATCTCACTCACCACCGCCATCTCGAGCTTCCAATAGAGATGGGCAACAATCTTCCTCCACGAGTTATCCATCAATTGTAAGTATCTGCTCATTCTTTCCCGTTCAATCTGTCTCAACTATTTGGAAAATTTTCAAAGCTTTCTCCAAAAATGTAACATGGCTATTCCTGTAGGAAATGGAACTGTTGTATGATTTAAGAGGGCATATGGAGCAACTCCAGCGGGAAATGTTTGAACTCAGGAAATCAATACATAGTTGCGTAGATATGCAAGTGAAGTTGCAAAGCTCTATGAAACAGGAAAAATATACAGGTTAGTAGAGAAAGCTGTTTCACATTTTCTAATAAACCAAGGTGTCGATGGAATGATGTATTTCTACTTTCAATGTAATTCTGAACCTTGATTTTAGAGCATGGGCCGGATGCCGCATGCCGCATGCCTTTCTATTTTTTGTGCTTAAGTCCTTATTTTCAATTGCTGGTCTGCAATGACTGTTGCAGTTCGAGGGGAAGGAAAGCATTCACTTGACAAGACACCAACAAGACGCACTTGCTGTATCTGCTACGAAACGCAGGTTGACTCGTTTTTGTATAGGTACTTTCCTTTTGCTCCCTCAATCTGAATATTCACTTCCAATATTTACAATTCATTAACAATGGTTATGTCCCTCCCTTGTGATTTTTCAGATGCGGCCATATGTGTACCTGCCTCGGTTGTGCCCATGAGCTGCAATGGAGTAGTGGAAAATGTCCAGTATGTCGAGCTCCAATACTGGACGTGGTGAGGGCATTTATGGATTCATAGATTAACCCCCAGAGAACGAGTTCTTGCTCCAGAGGACCTTCCTTTTCCAATGAGATTTTTTCTAACCCAAATTGACCATGCCTAGGGAGATGGCCATCATGTCTTTCCATTTGTTTGCTTTTTGCCTTACTGGATTTATTGAAACACCATCTAGTTCTTTATTCATGTGGTAATTAAACAACGTGTGTCTCGTTTAAACACAAGCACTGTATATGATTTTCTTTCGAGGAATAACATTCTTAACCACCTTCTCCTTTAGTTATGCCTAGTGTTACTGTCAGGGTTATGCCCGTTCACTGAATGTTTGGACATGCGCACCAAAACTTTCTAGGAAAGGACAGAGTCAAGCAAGAACATGAATCAAAGGTAATGGAACAAGAAAGAAGACTATTAATGCACTAGAGTTTAGGCCTGCCCGACGCCCGGGTTGTAGATTTCTATTGAATAATAATAGTAAGTACATATATTTGCTAGGTTGGAGATGGAGACAGACTTTAAACAATGTAATGAAGGATTTAATTCTTTTTTATCCACAGTTGAGCTATGAACATCAAAGATTACATGAATTTCAAAAATGGCTACGGGTTACAAATTAAAGAAGCTATCAATATTTGGCTGAGAGAGAATTAATGTTCTGAAATGCATAGGCATTTATATTCCTAAAATTGAGAGAGGATTATTTCAATATGACAAAGCATTTTCTCTCCTGAAATTCATGAGCATTTACACCCCAAAATTAGGGGAAGGATTTCTCCTAGAGAGTGTTTGATTTTTTTTTATTATTACCTTCTTAATTTTCACATGGGCATGTGTCATTGTTCAATATATTTCCTAACACCATTGGTTGGAACGTCATTATGCTCATTAGAGCTTTAACATCTCGAGGTTGTGATTGGCCAAAACCTAGAAATTAATTCTTTTATTTACATATTTAAGCTATGGACATCAAAGAGTGCATGAATTAGAAGAAATTTTAAGAAGCTATAAACGTTAGGCAGGGGAAGAGAGAGAGAGAGAGAGAGTTGGCCCATTTTTTGTGCTACACTGAAAAGATCAGATCAAATTGAATTTGGTTCAGTTATATATACCCGAAATCAAAATGAAAACTACAAAGATTCCGTTTTCTTTTGAACTTTCTCTCGTAATCAACTGAACATTAAAATTCTTTGGTGAATTATAAATGAATTCGTGTTTTACATAAAGTATCAACGCACGGTTTAAGAATTCATTTATTTTCATTAAGGGTTAATATATGTCTTAAAGCAAAATTATAAATTAATTACGTTTATGTGCACGGGATACAAATTATTTATATTTCTGGGACGTGTTTTGTATGCTCGAATAATTGTTACTGTTGCACATAGCCTTTATAGAATAAGTGGCCAAGAATAATTGTTTTAGTTTTACTCAACATAGTAATAAACCATATAATAGTTTATATTGTTTTGGATTAAGGCCGGGGGTATAAGGAAATAAAAGGAAAAGAAGGCACCAATCTGAGTTGACTTCATGGCTGTTACAATAATATAAAGAAGTTGACTGCGCGGCCACGCCTCATGAAGGCATGGGGCGTACCCCTCAATCCTAGTCGTTCATTTTCAGTTTTTAATTTTTGTTAAAAGAGATTAAGAAAGAAGACATAATAGGTAAATCAACTTTTGTTTGAAGTGTCATCCCTAATTTACAAGTAATTATAACTTTAATAAAAGTTTAGTATATAATTTTGAAAGAGATGTATAATTTTACTGAAGTGTTCTATTGTATTTTTAAAATGTCTTGTAATATTATTTAAGTGTTGTCTATAATCTCTAAATTGTTGTATATAATTTTGAAGGTGGCTTATAATTTTATTAAAATTTTATATTATATTTTTGAAGTGTCTTGTAATTTTCTTATATAATTTTTAAATTGTTGTCTTGTAATTGTATTAAAAGTGTGTATTTTGAAAACTTTTCCCCCCGCCTTTTTTTAGTGCTGATTTCTTTTTTTTTTTTTTTTTTTTTTTGACCCTTTTCAAAAATTTCACAAAACTCTTTCTAATATCATGTGAGCAATTGCAAACGAAAATGACACGCGTTGTGTGGTCACGTCGTGCCCCAATTTGCGTGGCCCTAAAGCATTTTCGTAATTTAAAAAAAAAAAAATCTCTTATTACCTTCCGTTAACGAAGGGGTGCGACTCTTAAAAATAGTAAATCTTTTGTTAGGGACATGAGCGAAAATTTTCATGTTCAAACCACGGGAGCCACGAAACTTAAGGATTGTAAATTCCTTTCTCGGTTAAAGGTTACAATTCTACTTTCATTTTTTTAAAAGAAAATTGTAAGTGAAATTGTAAATTCCAAATTTACAATTTAGTCCCGCCAAAATAAACTTGTGAAAATTTTGTCTCGATCAAAAATTATACTGCTAAGCATAACATGGAGCATCTATATGTGTTTAAGAAACAATGTAAGGATGGTTTAGAGTAATGAAATGGGCATATTTGGTGAAATTATCAATTACCACTAATTTAGTGTCTTTCCCCTTGACTTAGGTAATCCCTCAATGAAGTCTCTGTAAATATCACTCCAAGCTTGCTTAAGAAGATCCAATGGCTGCAGCAAACCTAGTGGCGCACTAACTGACTCTTGTATTTTTGGCCAATATCACACGATGAGACCAATTGTTGGACCTCTTTGTTCATTTTGGGCTAATAAAAAGCTTGCTTGAGTTTCTTGTAAGTAGCATGCATTCCAAATTGACCTCTTAGGGCAAAAGAGTCCAAAGCTTGCATAACTTTTTTTTAGATGTCACCAATTGCTCCTAAAAACAAACTTCTTTTATACTTAATAAGACCACCTTATAAAGAAAAATGTGGTTTGGCTAAAGAAGAAAGAGTAAGAATAACCATCAACTCCTTAGCATTTGGGACTTAATCATTATTTGCTACAACATTAGTAAGCCATTGAGGCACCACAATCAAGATAACTAAGCAAATTCCATAACAATATGGTTTACATTCTTTAATTCACCTTAAGGTGCATTAACAACTTTGTTCTTTGTTCCTTTATTGTATTGAAGGGAGTAGTCTAGGTCTAACAATTTAGTCATTCCCTTATGTTAGATGTAGGAATGAGATTGTTGCTGTAATAAGTAATTGATACTCTTATGATTAGCTTTAATAATAAATTTATGCCTTTCCAAGTAGTGCCACCACTTGCTAATAGTCATCAAAATTGTCATCATCTCTTTTTCATCGATGCAATGCCTCTTATGCCTATAGCAAAGAAGCTTGCTTAGGTAAGCCAAATTTCTTCCTTCTTGCATAAGAATTACCCTAAGACCATTGCCACTTGCATTTATTTCTAAGACATTCTTTAGAGAAGAGAGGTAAGGCTAAAATAGAAGTAGTATACATTAATATGTTGAGTTGCTCAAAGGCTTTGGTAGACTTTTCATTCCATTAGAACCCTTTATTTTTCAATAATTTTGTTATCGGCCTACTAATCACTCCATAATCTTTTATGAATTTTCAATAATATCCCATAAGGCCCAAAAATGCTCGTAGTGCCTTCACATAATTGAGTTGTGGCCAATTAAGCATAGCTTCAATTTTTCTAGGCCAAAGGAACATATAAATTCTTTAGCAAATAGTTTGTATGATCTTAGTAATTGCAAGATACATAAGAGATGTTGAATATGAGTTTTAAGGAATAACTATATATGAGAATGTCATTAAAAAAAAAAAGAACAAATTATTTATAATAGGGAGTAAAGACACGATTCATGAGAGCTTAAAAAGTCATTAAGGTGTTGTTTAAGTCAAATGGCATAACCTTAAACTTATAGTGTCTATGGTGAGTTTTGAAGGCTATTTTATGTGTGCCTTCCTTTCTTATTCACATTTAATGGTATCTTACCCTTATATCTATTTTAGAAAAAATTACGACCCCCTTTAAATCATTTAATAAATCATCAATTATTAGAATTAGAAACTTATCTTTGATTTTTGAGGAGTTGAATTGGTAGTAATCAATGTAAAACCTCTATAAGCTACCTTTTTCTTGACAAGGAAAACCAAAGATGCATATGGACTGGTGCTATGCTAAATTATAAAGGCTTGTAGCATTTCAGTTATCATCCTCTCAATTTCTTTTATTTTTTTTTTGGGTAGTAAGAGTATCTGTATGGCTATAAATTTATTGGTTAAGAACCAAGTTTAAGAGGGATTGCATGATTATAAGCCCTTTTTGGTAAGAGAGTAGTTGGGTTGACAAAGACATTAAGAAATTGATTAAGGATTACTTGTATTTAGGTTGACAAAGGTGTAAAAGTTGGGGTATTGACCATAATAAAGAAAAGAGCATTTATTCTTATCTCTTTTTCTTCATAAGATTTTGGAGCTTGTTGTTAGTCATGAATTTTAACTCTAAAGTCAAGGAAATCCTAAGTTGTTCCACTAATTTTCCATCTTTCATGAAAGACATCTTCAATTTTCAAAAATCAAAGAGAATAAGGCTATGATCCTTTAGCCAATCCATTCCTAATACAATGTCATAAACCCCTAGCTCTAGGATTCTCAAGTTAGTAGCAAATGGTTGACCTCACATCCTCCATTCAAACCCTACACATTTCTTAGTACTCACTATTTTTTTCCCATTTGCAATAGTAATAATCATGGGTTATGAGTGCTCGAAAGGACATTACAACTCTTTGGTTATTAAGTGATTTAAAAAGCTATGTGTGCTTCCTTTATCAACAAGATTACTAAGGTCTTCTTACCTACTTATCCATGTAATTACATGGTGTTCTAACGAAGATGACCATCAATGGTATTGATTGAGATTTACATTGGATCCTCATCTATCACTTCTATTGTGCTATTTGACTTTATATCTGATGGCAACTCCACTTCCCCATATTTTGCCTCCTCATTCTTCACATTAATTGAAGGTTTCTTGTTACATAAATACCTAGGATAGTGCTTATTACTACACTTAAGCACTAACATAATCTCTTTAAAGTTATAATAGGCTTATTGTTAGCTTTAACAAAGTTTACTAGTGGAACTTCCAACCAAACACAAAGGATCCAATTACTTAAGTATTAAGGCTCTTTATTTAGGAAATAAGAGTTTTAAGACTAATAGATGGAGAGCTTTAAACAGAAGTTCTATAGATGGATCTTTGTTGTTTTAATATCCCACTTACCTTTAATTCTTGCAATTTGGCTATATCTTAAGCTTAAAAAAGTGTTCTGGGTAGTAACATTTTAATTGTTGGCCTAATTGAATCCTTTAATCCACACATAAAATTAGAAATAAAGTAGTTATCTTTTAATTTAGGATTTTCACCAAAATACATATATGTTATTTCTACTTTCTGTTCTTTTCCTACCTTATTCAACCTAAAGAATTAGTTACATTTAGCAATCCATTCCTAGGGGTTTTAAAGTAAGGTAACGCCTTGAGCTCTTCAAAATGCTTATGATACTTAGCCATAACACCCTTTTATCTTAACTTATTAAATTCTCTTACAATATCCTCCATTGGTATACCTTCATACCTCAAGCAAAGTGCCTTAATTAATTCACCTCAACTAAATGTCATATGACCTAACAAACATCCTTAAAATCATATCTTCATCTTTTCACCAAAACACATAACTATTTTTTCTACTTTCTATTTTTCTCCTAAAGAATTAGTTACATTTAGCAATCCATTTTCTAGGATTTTGTCTTTTAAAGTAAGGTAATGTTACCTTGGATACCTATGACTACCTTAAATTTGTAGGGCTAAATTTGCCATGGTGGTTGCTAGAAAAAAGGTCCTTAGGTATGGGTAAAATACTTATTAAACCCTTATTCATGAACACATCAATGTCAAGATTAGCAATTACCTTATCATATTCAATAGGCTCATCCCACCTTAAGTTAAGCATCTCCATTAATTGGGTGAGCTTTTCTTTAATATTGCTCATACTTTATGGACTCCTTAAAGTTTACATCTTTACACACATTATACTAAGTTTTAAAAATCTTAATGCAATTGCAATAATTGTTCTTTATGGGAGATATGCTAAAGAAGTAATACAACACTTCATCTTTTAAGGAAGTTACAGTATGTTTTAAAAAATTTAATAAAATTACAATAACCATTGATTATAAAAGATGGATTGATGAAGCAAACAATTTTGATGAAGTGCATGCGATTCAAGAATTGAGTAAAAAAGTAAGAAATGTATAGAGACATGTGCCACTTGGCAAGTTAATGTCATAAATATAAATTTATTATATAAATTATGCCTGTGAAAAGGAAAGTGTACCTATTTGTTATTATATATAGAAAAAAAAAATATACCCTTGTATACTTATTAATTAATTAATCAACCAAAATTAAAAGGGTTGACAAGACATCAAAGGAGACAAGTCTGAAACTCATAATATAATGTCAAACCTTTAGTTCAATGAGTTAAAGTACATTATCAACATGATCGAAGCATTTTTAAAAATGTTAGCATACCTAGAAAAGTGTTTTATGGCAAGGACACATGGACTACTTATGTGGATGTGGAATATGTGTTATTCAAATAAATTAAAGGGTTATAATTTTTTTATGAAAAGACTATAGACATAAAACCTTAAATATGTCCATTGAATAAATAAAAAGTTTATTGTTGTAAAGTCATTTGTGTGAATTGTTTCTACAACTTATTAACAAAAATATATAATTTAAAGTTTGTCTACTATATTATTCAAGTTTATTGTATTACATATTTCACTATGTAATGACTTAAATTGTAAGATATCATTATTTATATATTTGAATTATATAATTTTTGAAAATTCATTATATTTCAATATTTTGAAAATAGTAAAGAATTATTGGTATAATTTCAAAAAGTAAAATGAGTTGTGTTCTTTGGTTTGTATGAGAGTTATGAATAGATGTTCTTTGATAAAAAGATATATTAAAAAGGTTGTTTCCAATAAACCTAAGAGACTTTTTTTAGCTAAGAAGCCCTTAAACTATTATATGTACAATGATTTTCCTTTAATTATTAGATGGATCTTTGTCTATGACTTTATGATAGAAATACTAGTAGATAATTTTAAAAAAAATTCTAAAACACAAATTTATCAAGGGTCTAATTTTAATAATGTACAAGTAAGTGTACTTCATATCATCATGTGAGGAAATTTGCATAACCTCAACAAAATGATAATAAGAGTGAATTTTGTCTTAAAGAAAATAGTATTTGATATATGACTTAAAATAATTCTTTAATTAGCAAATAAATTAACTTTTAGTTCCAACACAACGTACATTAACCAATACACCATTTGAAGCACAACACATTCTTGCATTGTTAGGACAATTCCTAATATAGCCAATTATACTTTTTGAATACATCTAATGTAGTTACAGTGCTAATAAATAGGAACCAAGATCACTGACCTTTTGTTATACTTGCTTCATCAAATTTTCTAGGTTTAAATACCAAGATCACAATATTCTTATTATTATCAACAATATTGATATGTTTGTATGTCTTTCTCCTATTAGTTATAGTGATTCCCATTATAGAAAGAAGGTTGATTAGATATTAAAAATTTATTTGCCTTAGAAAAAGCAATAAGAAATCAAATAAATAACAACATGTTTAGACTCAAGAACTCAATTCTCTCTTTAAGGATATGCATTTGTTTGCAAATAAGGTGGAAAACAATCATATTATAAAGACAAGAAATTAGGAAAAAATAGGGAGAGTCATTAATTAATTCTCTTACCCACAACCCTTTAATCCTTAAATCTAATATAATCTTAGAAACTAAAAAAAATCATAATTAAAGTAATCCACTCAATTGAGATAATAGATAACAAAAACTTTCATCTTCAATAAAAATGATTAAGAAGACTCCTAACATTGAATATTGGTCCTCCTTCATTCATTATATAAGTAATTTGTGAAGAGTGTGGTTGTGGACAAATATAAGGAGAAAAAATGCAAGAAGGGTAAAGTGAGATGTTATTACCTAATTAAGATTGACAAGGAAGTGGTTGCTAGAATTAAGAATTAATGTTTTTTAATTACCTAATTAAAATAGATATAATGAAAGAAAGTGATTTGTTAAGAAACTAAATATAATAGTTATGAAAATATACTTGTCCTTTTAAAATTAAGGAGTATAATATCATATTTAAGAAATAATTAAAAAAACAAATAATAGAACAATTTTGTCATATCAATATTATTTGGCTAGAATTGTAAGGAAGCTTTCTCTTAACTTTTCCAATATAATATATATTATTTAGAGGTATTAAAAGTTAACTTGACCCAACAATCTAACTTAGAAAATAAATTGACCCAACCCAACCAAAAATGTGATGTGATTCAAAAGTATCTAACCTTAATGGCTCTAACTCGCTCGAGCCAACCCAAAAAATATGACATTTATTGAATCAGATTTTAACTTTTTGATTTTGGAAAAATCTAAAATGTTTGTTATTAAATATTTTTTTTATATTTTTTTTCTTTTTACTTTAATTATATAGAAACAAACATATACACAATACACATGCACACTATTTTATTTTTATATATTATACAAACATATATAATTCATTTTATTTGTATAATTTTTTATTTATTTTATACACATACACACATATAAATGTATAGTATATTATTAGGATCTTGATAAATTGGAGTAGAAAGTAGGGAATAATGAAAAAAAAATTTGGAAAAAAAAAAAAAAAAATTTGAGAAAGAGAAAGAGAATCAAAATTGAGAGGGAGGAAAATCAAGAAATGAATGAGAGAGTAATTTATGAAGAGAGATTAAGAATTCTTATATATTATTTTTTTCTTATTCTTTGTAACATAGTAAGAGGATTCTTTAACAACTATTACTAACAGTACTAATTAAGCCCAATAAACATTAACTCAACCCATTCTAATAAGAACTAATTACAACCTATTGGGCCAAGTCACATACAATAGCGATTATATAGTATCCTAACATTACTTCCTCCTTGAAATAATCCTTGTCCTTAAGGATTGACTATGACTCTTGGAGATATCTAGTTGAAGGTTTCTTAGTGATAAAAGATTTTCCAATTTCAATATTCTTCTCAACATGATCATGACCTCTTCCAAATTTACTACTAAAGGAAGTAGTTGCAAGTGTTGATATGCCTAAGAATATTCTATTTTCTTTTAGTTTTGTCCAATGAATACCCTCAATAACTACAACAAAGACATCACCATAAAAGGAAAATAGAACAAGGAAACTAAATATATCATTTGTTAAGTCAATCTTAGTTATAGCAACATCAATCAAAAAGTCATTAATCATCCATTAAAGCTTTACACTTCAAACTAAATCAAGTGTAACCTTCATCCACTTAACAAAATTTGGCTTTATAAATAATATTTTATGAACCATACAATTGAGAGGGCATGTTGCCATGAGTCAAACATAATTATGCACCAAGTGTATTTAAGTCTTTTAAGGTTAAATGCTAAACTATTGTCTTGAGTGTACTTGGCAATTATTCCTAGGTCAATATCTTTAAAGACTATTGATTTCCTTAAGCAAGCATTGAAAATTTTTTTGGTAAGATTCCTCATTAATTAGAGGAATATAGGTCAATTGATCAAGAAGGCTAGCTTGCATATGAACAAGAACTAGAATATTAAGTTTTTTGGCAGCTTTAACTAAGAAAATTGTCTTTGTAGCTAGCTTATGATTTTTCTTTGTCAAAATTTGGCTCACAAATCTAGTAGCATCACCACCAGAATTTCCTGCACTACCATCTCTCTAAGTGGATATTAAGTTTAGTTCACCAATGAATAAGATGCAAAGAGCAAATTATCTAATCTTAAAAATTTCTTGTACAATTGTTCTATTCTTGCAGAGCATATTATAAGCAATTTGGGACCAAATTAAACCAATTGAAGGCTAGAATAATGAGTTTCATCTTGACTTTAGGTTTAGGGTCTTGAACAAAAGAAATCAAATTACATTCACCAAGCCACCTATGAATTTTTACTCATTCAAACAATTCCCAAGAATTAAAGATTCCACCCTTAAGCCTTATATCAACCTTGTCACTTAATTGTGCAGCAACCATAGGAAAAGGTTGGAAACTATTACCAAATTAATGATTTAGGGTGCTGACTATTCTCTATAATTTTCAAGTCCTTTAAAATTGGCATGAGTTAGCTAGGATGGAGCACCATGAGTTGGCTAGGATGGACATCTCCTTTTGGTGTAGACTATAACTCATGTGATCTGTGAGAATCTAACACTGCCTAGAAGCACCATCGTAAGACCTTAGTTTATGCGACTTGGATTCATGCAAATTGGTCTTCCTTTGATAAATTTTATTGAGCAAGGAATTAAATCCCTGATTTTCCACACTTGGCAAAACCAAACTCAATCTCTACTGAAGCATTCTCTTCAATCACAATTTCTTTAAGAAGTGGTAAGATTCTAGCAACATTATAAAAAACATTAGACTCTAACAACCGAATAGATGTGTTTAGTTCAAGGGTTTCACCCTTTTCCATGACCCTTGCGACTTTTTGTGTTATAGACTCTACAAATTGCTAGAACTTAGCATTTCTTTGTCTCCCAAATGTGTCGAGTTGTTCTTCAAGCCTATGAAATGCATCGTCGCATCCATCTGCCATTGTTGGATTTGGCCCAATTGACTTTTATTTCCTATAATTGAAATCAAAGGCAAATCTAAATGATTGAAACCACTTTGATACCAAATTGTTGGAATGTTTATAACTAGGAGAAGAAATTAGGGAATATAGAGGAAGAAATTTGAAGGAGAAGTAGAAAGAATCCAAGAGAGAGAAAAAGAGTCAAAATTGAGAGAGAGAAATTTCTAGAGAAATATTAAGAATTTTTGTATGTTCATTTCTTGTTATTCTTGGTTACACAATAATAGTAATCTTGACAATGGTTACTAACATTACTGACTAAACCTAATAGAGACTAATTCAACTCATTCTAAAAGAAATTAACTATATCTATTAGCCCAATTTACATACAATAAATACTACATAGTATCTTAAGATACTAAGATAAAGTAGCCAAAATGTAACCTTAGCATTCTTTTTGTTTTTAAGTAGCCAAAATGTAAATGTAACCTTGTCAAGCAATTTGTTTCTTCTAAAATAATTTTTATGCATTTGGAAGCTAATATTGGGCTTTAGATGCATGGTTATCTGGGGTGTAGTTTTGGCCTTCTCCATGTTATTAGGGACACGAACATGCAAAATTATAAAGCAAAAAGGGAATGCATGGGTTGAATCCAGAGCAAAACTGACCCAATAGTTGAACAAGTAAAGATGCTGAGCTAAGTGAGGCAGAATATCAAAATTTATGCTCAAAAAATGGCTTGAAATGGGCATCACCCAAAAGGGGTTACCAAAAAGGAATTTGCCTAAAGGGGAAACTTATCATCATGGCAAATTTTAACACAACCCTTGATATTTTGGATAAAAATGACTTTGACAATGATCAAGTGGTGGTCCCCTCCTTTCCAATATTACGTGCTCTCTTGATTTGCATAGAGTTGATGGTGGCCGCATGGTGGGCATATAGATGTATATTTGGGTTAACTTCAAGGCATACGCTATGCTAAAGCACCAGAACTGCATTAATTTTAACTTAAAATTGACCTTATTATTTACTTATCATTTTAGCTATGGAGTTAATGGAGAATGGTATTGACCATTGAAGACTTGTTGGAGGAAAAGTTTGGTTGCAAAATCTGTTATGACAGTTACAAACCAACAAATTGCCACTATTTTTGTTCAATTGTAATCTTCTAGTTTCCTTAGGTTGTATGTTTTATTCCTTTGTAAGTCCATCATTAAGTCAAAGTATGGACATGTTTAATTTTCTTTTTCTTTAAGCAAGTAATCAATCAGCAAGCTGGAAAGTTGAGATTACATGAAATTTTGGTTAAACTTCTTTCCTAAGCAAGAAAGTATGGTGTAATTTTTGTCTGTATCAAATCATGTAAATCCACTCTTAATATAAGTGAAATATGTTGATTTAAGGGAGATGGAACCCAAGACATCTCTCACTCTTTGTCGGTTTTTCTGTCTTCAAGACTTCTGGGTTTTCTGCTTCATTTTGGTCTTGCTGAGATCTTCATTTTTCCGGTAACCAAATTGCATTAAAACCTTGCAACTAAACAACAAAGTGGTATCAGAGAAATTCATGCTCTTCAAGGGGCCTGTGAGTGAGTGAAAAACATTAAGAGGAGCACTGAAGAGCTGTAAGACTGAGAGTAAACATTTGAGAGTCAAGAGTTACAGTGCAGTCTATAAAATCAATTCTAATTCATGGTTTCCACTAGTTTTTCTCCACCCCCCGCCACCAAAATTCTCAAGAGCTATCCATATTCAGTGGTCAGTAATGATAAAAACATATTTAAAGGCTTTGATCTTTGGATAGCTATTGAGAATGAAGGAGAAATCCCACCACTTCCTACTAATTCAAATGTTGCACAGATGAAGAACCATAGTGAACAAATAGAAAAACAGTTAAAAGTCTTAACATGCATACATTCTGCTATTACTAAAGTGATTTTTAATAGAATAATGAAATGTGAAACAGCAAATGAGGCCTGGGATAAGCTTAAGGAAGAGTATGGGAGTAGTGACAACATAAGAAGCATGCAACTCTTAAATTTAAGAAGGGAATTTAAAGTGCTAAAAATGAAACATCAACAATAAAAGAGTATACTAATAAAATCATGAAGATAGTTAATCAGGTCAGGCTCCTTGGTAATGAACTCATTGATTCAAGGATAGTAGAAAAGATCTTAGTAAGCATCCAAGAGAGATTTGAGGCTAAAATTTGGTCTTTTGAGGATTCTAAAAGCCTGTCCAAAATCTTAGTTGTTAAGCTCATCAATGCCTTGCAAGCACGGGAACAAAGAAGGGTGCAAAATCAGAAAAAGCACCAACTAAAGGAGCTTTTCCTGAAACTTTCAAAGGCAAAAGTTAGTACAAGAAGCAGCAAACTGACAAGGTAGAAAGAGAGATGCTAAAAGAAGCAAATTTACAACCAGAAATGTTTATAGACCATATGAACATTGTAGGAGGACCATTCGTCTTTCTAAAGATTACTAGAGAAGACATGATGCTTTATGCTTTTTCTGTAATCATAAAGGCCATGTTGAAAAGGTTTGTACCAACAAATGGAAGCAGCAAAGAAAGCAACAAGCACAGGTTGTAGATGGTAGAAGTCAACAGCAAGAAAAAGAACCTTTTATGGCTACATGAAGTTTATTTAAGAACATAAATGAATCTCAGCATTTTAATAGTAGTATACATACCATTGACTTCAAATCTTGGAGTCTTTAGAGAGCTAGATAGATCTTTCACTTCCAATGTGAAGATTAGAAATGAAGCATTCATTAGAGCTCAAGACAAAGGCATAGCTGCTGTTGACACTCCTTTAGGTACTAAGCTAATCTCCAATGTACTTTTAATACCTGAAATCAATTTAAGTCTCTTAAGTGTTGGACAACTATTATAGATGAAGTATTCTTTGTTGTTTACGAACAAATTGTAGCTATAGTAAAAGTTACAAAAAAAAAAGTAAGTACCTCAGTCTTGATTATGTAATAGTAAACATTGTAAATGAGGGTCAATCCCATAGCGATTGTTATCAACTTAATGCCAAATAATTAAATTTAAATACACTAATACGAATGAGGAGGTAATATAAAATTCTAATTTTATAACAATTAAAATAAACTACTTGATTAAACAAAACAATTTATAAAATATTAATTAACAAAATTCCAGTTCTAAGTTCATTTGTAAGTATGATATTTAATACTTTCAATTATCCACATTTTTTGTCAAAATTTTGTTGGAATTATCAATCCTAGATAACAATAAACTCTGTTATTAAATTTTCCCTTAAATATTCATTAAGCAAAATAAGCTTTTTACTTAGAATATAATCAGTATACCCTTAGAATAAGCTCTCTAAAGTTATACACTAGTAAACTTAAGACTTAAGTAAATAGGTTAATTCAAATAACAATCACACAAATTTAGATTTTTTTTAACTTGTATTGAGTTATTTATAATAATAAGACAAAAACTTATCCATTATCTATTACTATTAATTTCTACTCAATGATTAAAAATAGGATAAATACAAGTCACAATCCCTCACTCTAACAATCAACTATTGTTTAACCAACCCATCAAAATTAACCAAATGAATTAAAATAACAATTTATTGAATAATTTAATAAGAATAACTCAAATACTTCTAATCAAAAAGAAAATATCATAACAAAATAATATATTTCATCAAAATACTAAACGTTTTGAAATCATCTAAAATTGTTGAAAAATTCTAGCTACACATGCTTTAAAAGAACTAAATTCTTACTAAACTATTTTTGCCAGCATCCTTATGTGTCTGTCTCTTCCTCTTTTCTTTTATTAGTAGCTAGAAGGTTCATTTTATATCCTAGAGAACATAAATAACAACCACCAACAAAGCCTAAAAAATTAAGGGTTTCCTTAATCATCTAGAATTCCTGTATTAACTTTCAAACTAATTCTCAAATAGATATAGTTCAAATTAACGTCTGCCTTCAACGAATGTAGTCTTGACCAAAACAAAAGTATAAAGCCCAAGTTATGAGGTAAAAATTGAGATTGCCTCCATCCAACTCATGATAGATTTCACAACAACTTCATAGATATTTTTGAACTACTAAATAATTGATTTAAGCTTGGATGTCTTCATAACAATTATAGGCATGAATGTAAACTTCAATTTAGGCTTTTAAATCACTCGATTTAGATGTCTAAAGCTAAAGTTATTCTCATTTAAAGACTTAATACTTGAATAAGAATCTTACTCTAATTAAGATTGCAAAACTTTTCCAAAATATACCTAAGTCATAAAATATATTCTAATTAGTTTAAATAGCATAAAATTTGTTAAAAACAACTAAATGTAAAAAATGATAAATAAATGAATTCTCACTCATCACAAATCATGAACAATAGTGGACACAATTGGAATTGAGCTTATTACTATCCAAATGAAAGGAAAATCCATTCCTTTAAAACTTAATCAATTGGGCAAAACTACTTTACCTATAATGACTAATGATTTAATTCTATGGTATAAAAGGTTGGGTCACTTTCACTATGCTGGATTATAATATTGATATAAAAGACTAGTTGTTAAAATGCCAACAATTTCATATAATTATAATTTGTGTGATATCTATCGAAAAAGAAAGTAAACGAAGCCCCATTTTCCTATAAATCAGGCTTGGAGAGCCAAAAAGAAGTTGTAATTAGTTCATACTAATTTCTATGGTCCCATAAACATAGACTCCTTGAATTGTAGCAAATGTTCTTTGCTGTATATTAATGACTTTTCTAGGTTTTGTTGGGTCTATTTTATAAAACAAAAATCGGATGTTATTGATATGTTTAAAAAATTTAAGGCTTTAGTGGAGAACCAATCAAATTATAAAATCAAGGAATTTAGGTCAAATAATGGGACCAAGTATATGTTAGCCTCTTTTACTCAAATATGTGTGGATGTGGGAATTCAACATCAATTTTTAGGTCTTTATACTCCTCAACAGAATTAAGTGAGTGAAAGAAAGAATAGAACAATTATTGAAATGGAAAGGTGTCTATTGCTGGGGAGGAATATGCAAAAGGGATTTTGGATAGAGGTTGTGAATATCTCTATCTATCTTTATAACAAGTTTTCTACTGAAGCAGTGAATGGGAAAACTTCTCATGAAACCTAGTATGGATCTAAGCCTACTGTGAGTCATCTCAAAATTTTTGATTGTGTTTGTTATTCTCTTATGCAAGAGAAGAAAAGAGAGAAGCTTGATCCTAAAGTAGAAGTTGGTGTGTTCATTGGATATAGTATTACATCAAAAGCTTACAGAATCTGTCATGCTTAAATTGGAAAGATTATTGTAAGGATGTAAAATTTCATGAAGACAAAGCCTGGGATTGTAATGACTTTGATGTAAATTAGCCTAAAGATCTTACTGATAAGGTTCCACAGCCTATTGTTGATGAGACAATCCATTAGGAGGAAGAAGACGATGAAAATTTTCCTATTAGGGGGAACCAAACCACTATCTGAGATATATGAGAGAAGCATTGTGGCAATACTAAAGCCCACAAATCATCTTGAAGCGTTGCAATCTCCTAGATGGATGCATGCAATGGAGAAGAAGATTATGGCCACTAAGAATAACCAAACATGGACTTTGGTGGATAGACTAGAAAAGAAAAATGTCAATGGGATCAAGTGGGTGTTCAAAACCAAATTCAATTTAGATGATTCTGTGAATAGGCTTAAGGTTAGATTGATTGCAAAAGGCTACTTACGACAATATAAAGTAGACTTTTAAGAAACTTTTGCTCCAATAGTTAAGCTTGACACCATTAACCTTCTACTAGCTCTTGTAGGAAAAAGGAACTAGTCAATGTATCAACTTAATGTCAAGTCTACATTTCTTCCTTAAAGAGGAAATTTATGGTGAACATCCCATGGGATTTGAGATGAAAGGGGCAAAAGGAAAAACATACCAGTCAAATAAGGCTCTATACGACCCCTTGTAGGCTCATAAGGCCTGGTATGGAAGGATAAATGGCTATTTGTTGCAGCTAGGCTTTGTAAAAAAGCAAAAATGAAGCAAACTTCTCCATTAAAGCTGACAAAAGTGAGTTGCTTGTTGTGTTACTCTATGTTAATGATCTATTGGTCTCTAGAAGTTGTTCTAAACTTGTACAACTGTTTAAGAATGAGATGGAGAAGGTCTTTGAAATGACAGATTTGGGAAAATGTCTCTTCTTTTTTGGTTTGCATGTTAATTAGACAAATCAGTGCATTTGCATTTGCCTAGAGAAGTATACAATGAAGATTTTGAAAAAGTTCAAAACCGACATCTGCAAACCTATGCCCATTCCTCTCATGATGAACCAGAAGCTGGTCAATGATGATGATGCAGAAAAAGTCAATAAAGTTATTTACAAAAGCCTCACTAGAAGTTTGTTGTATTTGACAACTATGTCTATTCCTCTCATGATGAACCAGAAGCTGGTCAAGGATGATGATGCAGAAAAAGTAAATAAAGGCATTTACAAAAGCCTCACTAGAAGTTTGTTGTACTTGACAACTTTAAGTCCTGATTTTATACATACTATGAGTTTGCTATTGAGTTCATGCATGCTTCTAGTGAGCTTCATTTTAAAGTTGCAAAAAGAGCCTTGAGATATGTTGGAGACACTATTGGACTTGGAGTCATGTTTAAGAAAACTGAAGAACTGATGTTGGTGGGATTTACATAGGGCTAGTTCTGCAGAAGATATGAAGAGTACTTCAGGGTACCTATTCAATCTTGGATCTGGTGTCTTTTGTTAGAATTCCAAAAAGCAGAGTATTGTGGCTTAATCTACTGCTGAGATAGAATATGTAGCAACCACTTCAGCAGCAAACCAGGCGCTTTGGCTCAGAAACATGCTGTCTAATTTACATCAAAAATCAGCAAAGGCAACTCTGATTCATTGTGACAACCATTCCACTATTACCATATCTAAAAATCTAGTTAACCATAGGAAAATTAAGCATTTCAAGCCAAAGCTTCATTTCCGAAGAGAAAATCAAGCAGAAGGAAGTATTAAATTGGTTTATTGTGAATATAAGAATTAGCTTGCTAACATCCTTACAAAAGCTTTTCCAAGGACCAGGTTTGCGTTTCTTAGAGAAAAACATGGAATACAATGTATCAACTCCAAAGAGGAGTGATGGAGATTGGCATTGAACATTGAAGACTTACTGGAGGTAAAGTTTGGTTTCAAAATCTGATATTATAGTTACAAACCAGAAAATTGCAGCTTAAGTTAATTTTCAATTGTAATCCTCTAATTTCCGTATGGTGTATTTATTCCTTTGCAAGTCCATAATTAAGTCAAATCATGGACATGTTTACTTTCTTTTTCCTTGAGCTAGTAATCAATCAACAAGATGGAAAGTTGAGTTTACTTGTAATTTTGGTTAAACTTCCTTCTCAAGCAAGAAAGTATGGAGTACTTGTTCTTTGTATCAAATCATGTAAATTCAATTCTAATATAAGTGAAACATGTTGATTTTGAGGGAGACTGACCCCGAGACATCGCTCTCTCTTTGCCAATTTTTCTATCTTCAAGCTTTATGGATTTTTTGCTTCTACTTGGTCTTGCTGTGCTCTTCATTTTTCCAACAATCAAATTGCTTTAAAACCCTGCAACTAGCCAACAGGAGTCTAGGCCAGTGCATTTGGTTGGTGTTTGCTAACTATGTGATCATGTACTCTCTGGCACAGGTCATGGTATCGTAGGTTGATGTATATACAGAATTATACAAAGAACTAATTGTCCAAGTCAGGGACCCTTTTTTCATCTCCCCCTTTTGTTCTTTTTGTAACAGGACATTGGCATTTTTGGTGCACATCAACGTTAGTGTTTGTCTTTTAGGACTTCCTATTATCTTTCAAGTTACGAAGAACAACATCAAAATCAAATTGGCAAAGTTTCAACAATAATAGGCCAATCTCTGTGTGAAAATAATCTCCCAGAATGAGGTCCCTCGACAGTGGAATTAACCTCAACTGATGCTTTTTGATAGGCAAAGCAATAGGATTCTGTCCTGGTTAAATACTATACTTTTGCTGTGGTTGCCCAAGTGGTGGTATATGGAACGGAGAGATGAATACAGCCCAAGGAAAAAAAAAAAAAAAAAGTTCTCAACTTGATCAATTCAATTATTATTATGTTTGGCTTCCAAAAAATGCCAAATTGGTGAGAAAGATAGATCATGCAACCTGAGCCCACAGGAATTCAAAAGTTGCCAAGGGCCTTCTTTACATTAGGTTTGGTATCATTTCAACATACACTATGACCGGTCTTTATCATCCAGAACTTTTACAATTTTATTTAATCTTTTCGTGTTGATTGTAAAGAGAGAAAAGGGTGACTGTCATGCAACTTAAGAATGCCAATTCTAAGGTCCACCTAACTGGGCAACTCCTCTTGCGAGTGGTGCTATGCCAACAAGGCCTTCATTTTCTTTAATAGATTCACAGAGCCATTTTCCTTAAAGCTTCTGTAAAGACAAGACTAAGCTGACTGTTTTTCTTTCTATTTCATGAGCTGCGTGGCCTGATCATAAAGTTGTTAGATTCTTACTCTCAGCAATTAAAAATCAAACTTCGATATTCACAAACGATAAAAAAAAAAAAAAAAAAAAAGTAATGAAGGCGCAAGTTGATGTCAATTAAGAGAAACTTTAGGAGGAATTGGTGGATTTAACATTCGGGTCATTGTCAAGGTGAGGAAGCCTAGATTAAACCTTATAATCTATATTTACTAAATTTAGACTAGCTTATTGCGTAGATTTAAGATATTTGTGTCTCGGTTTACATTAGATTGTTTGAAAGTTAAAAGACAAAAGGAAAAATATTTCCATTTTAAGAGAAACAAAAAAGGAAATTTGGGCATAATTTTTTTATTTTTAAAAAAGATAAAAGAGAAAAATAAAATTAAACTGAAATTATGAGTATTTTTTATTTTTTTTGAAGAAAAGAAAAAGGAACATTTCTAAGTATCGTTTCTTTTCCAACCAAAAAGGAAATCGAGGAGTAGTTTGTTTGTCTTTTTTATTTTTCTTTTTAAGAAGATAAAAATGACAAAAAAAAAATAAAAGAGTTGAATTATATTTTTTTTTTTTGACAAAAAAAATTTTTGAGAGTATTTTTTTGTCTTAAAATGAATTTGAGATAATTTTTTTTTCCTTTTTAAGATAAAAAAAGAGAGAAATTGAGAGTAAGAGAATCATAAAATGATTAATTTTCCTTTTTCTACCTTTTCATTTCTTTGATTTGCGAATTTAAAAAGATTTACAACATAAACAAAAGTGATAACATGGCTGAAGAAGATTAATTAAATTTTGTCTTAACTTAAATAATTAGTATCAAATCCTAATGTGCAAGTTTATAATATTAATTGCAAAGTGTATTACTAATTAAGTTTTATTTAAAAGAAAGTATATTATAAATATTTTTTTAAGAAAATAAAAGAAGAATTTGAGATTTTTTTCTTTTAAAAATAATTGAATTTAGCCAAATTTTTTTAGAAAATTAGAAAAAACTTAAAAGGAAAAAACAAGAAAAGTAATAAGTTTTAAAAAATGATAATATAAGCTATATTAGATGTTAAAATAAACTATAATTATTATTATTATTATTATTATTATTATTATTATTATTATTATATACACATAGATATTGAATAATATAATAAAATCACCATAAGCAAAGAAACTCAATTTTACAAACACAACCTTGTCAAAATTAATAATACACACCTTTCATAAATGTAAATGAAAAAGAAAAAGAAATGCAACAATCTTAGAGTCAAATATTAGAAAAAAATTTAAAATCGAGAAATAGTAAAAACTTACATTATCACTAACCGTTTTTTATTATGTCATAGTTGTGACTTGTCAAATAGAAGGAAAAAAATTAAAATTAAAGTATAAAAATAGCCTAAACTTAAATTTAGAATTATACTCACACATAGAAAAAGAGATAAAGAGAAAAGAAAAGAACTTATGAAAAAAAATTATTAAAATTTAAAGGTAGTAAAAATATTACATTGCAATGTTATTTGTTCCATTATGCTATACAATTTTACAATGGTAGAGATATAGACTATGACAGGAGATAAATTAAAAATTTAAATAGTCATTTATTTAATTTTTTAGAAAAAGATAATTTATTAGTAACTCTTTTATTACTTTAAATTATTAAAAGAAAATTTAAAACTTTTTTATTCTTAAAGAGATGAAAGTTAATATGTAATTAAATTATAAATGGTTTTTTCCTTTTCAAGGAAAAATTAAATAGTTTTTTTTTTTCTTTTATAAGAAAAAGGAATAACTTAAAAGACAAGAATTAGTTTATTCTTTTCACATAAAGGAAAAAAATAAAAAGATAATTACAATTTGAGTATTTTTTATTTTATTTTTCTTTTTTAAGAAAAAAAAGATTTGAGAGAAGCATTTTTTTTCTCTTTTTTCCTTTTATTTTCCTTAATTTATGAATTAAAGAAAGATCACTACATAGCAAAGAGTGAACAACTAAATTTTTTTTTTCAATTTTTGCAATATATATAATTAAGAGAAAGTAAGAAAATATTAATGTAATCCAAATATGCTTGCATTTATATTATGAAAAAAGGATTAGATGCATATTGAAATTTTAATTCTATTCAAATATTAAAAAATACTACAAACTAATTATTAAATTATTATTAAATACTAAACATTTGTATAAGTTTACTAAAAATTTTTTAAAATTAAGTAAATATTGTCATATAAAAAAAAATGATAACCCAACAAAAGGAGAACAATTGAGTTTACTTTCAATTTTAACAATGTATATTTACACTAAATTTAAATTTGAACATTGCGTCAATTTTAGATAACTTTTAAAAAGTGTTAAAAAAAAAGGTATGCTTATAATAATAATTAATTAAGCTTTTTAAAATATAATCTATATTTTAGAAAAATAGTTCAGTGCAATTAAAATGAATTTTGTTATTGGTCATAATTAGTACCAAATTAATTTAAGCATGGTTAAAGTTTTGATTTATGATAGAAGAATTAAATGAAATTAAAATTAAGTGATGAATTTAATTTAAATTTTTAATTGTAATTGTTATTCTACTATGTTCTGAAGTCTTTAAAGAAAATTAAATTTATTTCTAGAATTAATAAAAACCTATCAAATATAATAAAACAATAAAGAAAACTTAAATTATAAGTATAGTTTTTTAAAAATCTTTTAAGAAAATAAAAGAATACTTAAATTATGAATTTTTTAAAATTTTTTTTTCTTTTTCTAAAAAAATAATTTGATGTAGTTTCTTTTTTCAAGAAGAAAATGAATTTGGAGAATACTTTTATTTTTCTTCCTTTTTAAGGGAATGAAAAAAAAAAAAAAAAAATCTAGAAGTAATTTTATTTGGTGGAAATTTCTTTTTTTAATCTTTCCCTTTTACAACATTAAATGAATAAAATTTATTTAGAAGACAATTTTTACTTCCTTTTCTTTCCATTTATTTTCCTTAATATATAAATTAAAAAGGAGTCACTATATAACCAAATTTGATGATATGGAAAAAAAAAAAAAATTGATTAGTTAAGAAAATTAATATCTAAAATTAAGAAATATAGTTGAGAGAAGGTAAAAGAATAATTATGTAAATCAAATATACTTGATTTTATGATGTTAAAAAAAGGATTAAACCACATGTTGAAATCTTACTTCTACTTAAATACTAAGAAAACTACAAATTAATTACTATATTAATATTAAATACTAAAAATCATAGTAATATATTAAGAAAATTTTAAAATTAAATAAATATTATTATATAAGCAAAATTAACGATGTAACAAAAGAAGAATGGTTGAATTTTCTCTTTTTTTTGATAAAACATACCTACATGTAAATATGTCAATATATATTGTTGAAACTTAAAAAATAAAAAAAAAATAGTTATTTGCCATTTCTCACACCATAAATTTTGTTTTTGTGGCACCTTAACTTAATTTTAAGATTTTTTTTTTTAATAAACTCCTATGATTTTTAATATTTAATATCAACTTAGTAGTTGATTTATAATCTTTCATAGTTTTTGAATAAAATTAAGATTTCAACATATATGTAATAGTCTTTTTTACATGATAAAATCAAACATAATTTGTTTACATTATTATTATTTTCTTTTATCTCAACCATATTACTTAATTTTAAATATTTAGTTTTAATTAAATAATTTTCTTAGTCACATCATTAATCTTACTTATATGGAATCTTATGAATAAAAAGAAATAAATGAAACAAAGGGAAAAAAAAAATTCTCTTAAAAGTTCATAATTTAAATTTTAAATTTTTTAATATTTTAAAAGAAAAAAATGAGGAAATAAAACTCCTAACAAATAAAATTACTCTTAGTTTTCCATTTTTTATTTTCTTAAAGTGGAAAAAAAAATTCCCCAATTCATTTTTTTCTTAAAAACTAAAAAAAAAAAGCACTCAAATTCTCTTTTTATTTAAAAAAAATGTAAAAAGATACTAATAATTTAAGTCTTCTTTTATTTTTCCACTTTTTTCTTAAAAAGTTAAAAAAAAAACTCATAATTTAAATCTTTGTTATTATTTTATTATTTCATTTTCTTTAAAAACTCCTAAATTAAGTAAAATAATAATTATAATTAAAAATTTTATATTTAATTCATCACTCAATTTTGATTGCATTCAATTCTTCCAACATAAATCTTAACTAAAAAATTGTCAAATTAACTTGAGTATTAACCATGGACAATAACAAAATTAATTTTAATTTTATTCAATTATTTTTACTCAATATAAATTAAATTTAAATTAGTTTAATTAACTTTTAATTAGATATTTAGAACTCTCATAAAGCATAGGTCTAGATCTAGTTTATATGAAATTATATGTTATCAAAATTTATAAAAATTCAATTATGCACCTTTGGTCCCCATAAAGTGTGGGACTAAAGTTAGTTTGTCTCCCTCCTCTTGTTATTCATATGGCTTTAATATCTACTCTTTATACTACTAATAAATGGTCTTATCTTTCATTGCACTTTGACCCTTAAGGACCACTCTTGGCAACCTCTTATTCTAGGGTCTTTCAAGGTAAATACTAATGCCTTTCTTAAACAAAGCTATGGTGGAGCTAGTGTAGTTATACAAAATCATAAAAGCAAGCTAATATATACTATTTCTAAGACATATCCTTGCAACTATAATGTTGTAGTTATGGAGTTTATGACACTTCATTTTGACATATCCAAGGTAACATATGCTCTTTTTAATATATAAATCTAATTGTTTACAATTTGTACTTGCTATACAAGTTCCAAAATCTAAAACAAGCTAGGTGCAACAATTTGTAATTGACACACTAATTAGTAGACAACATGTTTTAAGGCAAGCAAATTGTGTAGTGTATCTTAAAACAATGTTACAAGTTTGTTAATTGATAAAATATTATGGCAATGTGATGTCCTTGTCCATTTACAAGTTGCTAGATTAAGATAGCTATTATTATGCATTTAGTTAATGCATATATGTTATTTTATAAGAAAGTTTGTCAAATATTTATATAGTAGTATTGAATTTTTTTTTTTTTAAAAGAAATGTAATTATTGTATTTAACTTATAATTTTTTTTTTTGTAACCTCTTACAATTTGTAAGTTTTGATATTAATTTAATAGTTAGTTTATAGTTCTTTTTTATTATTTTAATAAAATTAAAATTTTATCATAAATTTAATTTACTCAATTTTTTCAATATGATCTAAAAGACTATTTATTTTAAATAAATTTAATATAGAATGGGAATTAATTACTTTGATTCTTATTCCTATTATTTGTTTTTCTTAAAAAAAAAAAGGTGATTCTTATTCCTTATTGTAAGAAAATGGGATTACAATGATTAAGGAAATCATGATTCTCATTTTTAATTGGTTAATGATTTTTATTTCCTGTAGCTAACCTAATTCTTTATTTTTATTTTTTTTTTCCTTTCACCTTGACTAGTTTTTAGTTTTTAGTTTTTCTTTTTATCAACTTCTCTTTCTTCATTATTATTCAATTTTATCTCTTCCTTATTCTTTTTCTTCATCTTCATTAGTTCTCTCTCCTTTTCTTTCTTTTTTTTTTTGTCTCTCTTTTTTCCCCTTCTCTGTCCTTTTTCTCTTAGTCATTGATCAAAAACACTCATGTCTAAAATGTGATGATAAATACTTTACTAAGGGCTCGATACATTGACTCTACAATGTGTTCAAGTTGCTTGACAAAATGTTTTGAGCTAAACACATTAACCCAATTGTCATTAAGATGATCTTACTGTGTCTATGATTTTTTTATTGCTTTGTAAACACAAAGTTTCCAAGAAAGGAGTATAAATGAAGAGGAAATGAATCAATTGATCAATGACTAGGTTTATTTGGGTAAGAAACATAATGCTCACATAAGGAGATTGAAATTTCAATAAATGATTATATTGTGAAACATGGAGGCATAAGATTGATCAAAGTTGGTGCAAAAATGGAGATGCAACCATATATGTTTTTGTTGTGTTATTATGTCATATTTTTCTTTCTCTCTCTCTCTCTCTCTCTCTCTCTCTCTCTCTCTTTTCTATCTTTTTTGTCATTATTTGTACTTTTGGTTACCATGATTTAGTTTATTGGCTTTCTACATGTTGCAAACAATGTGCCAATGTAGTTCTTGATGTATTTAGAATTATGGAAGACTTTGGAAGAGGAAAAGTCTACAATTAATATAGAAACCCTATATTAGTTCAATTGACAATTGATAGTTGGTGAGTTTCTTTCATTCAACTTTATATATTTTCTCACAATATAATAATGATACTTTTGGTAATTTAATTGATTACCTTGAATACATTTGCACATAATAGTCCGAGAATTAATTATTCTACTCATGTCTACTCTTTTTAAATAGACAACTTTGGTTTTATCATCTTAGAAACTAGGAGCCTAAAATAGCTTTTCTAATTAATGAAAAGGTACTAAGTTGGTCTAATAAGTTCTAGGAGTTACTATGTCTAAAGAATATATAAACTAGTATATCTTGGAAAATAAGTTTAGATATAAAACTACTTTAAAATATTAAAATAGATTAGTTATTGTTATATCTAGGTAATACTTGACACTTATACCCACCTTTAAATGTTTGTTGTTTTTTCAATTTTATTAAATTAAAATTTTTAGTCTTTGATTTAAAGTTTCTTTTTATGAAAAATAAAAATAAAAATAAAAACCTTGTGCCTCATGCAAACTTAAGAATTTGTATAAATATATATTATTAAAACTAAGAAAAAATTAAATTATTATCATTCAGTTACATCATCAATTTTATGAAAGTGGCACATTTCTCACAAATCTAACCTTGAAAAACTCATATTTAATTAAAGTACTAAGTATGAGCAATAATTTAAATTAATTTTAATTTCATCTAACTATTTTTTCCTAAATCTGAACTAAAAGCAAATTAGCTCAATTGATTGTCATTAAAAACATGTGCAATTGAAAGAAACTTATTATCCTTATGCAATGTCATCAATTTTGCTTAAGTGGCATCTTTTCCCTAATTTGCCAATTAAGGAAACTAAGAGAAAAAGGAAAATAAAAACCTATTCCAAAATAAAATTATCTTTTGATTTTTTTTTTTTTGTTTCTTAGAGAGAAAGAAAAAATAAAAAATTTCTCCCAAATTCAATTTTTTTAAAAAAGAAAAAAAAACACAAATTCTTCTTTTTTTTTCCTTAAAAAAGTACTCATAATTTAAATGTATTTTAATTATATTATATATATTTTTTCTTTTATTCTAAAAACACTAATAAATTTGATTTAAATCTTAAAATAATAAAAAAATTTAATTTTTTAAGTCTCCTAACTTAAATGGAGTAATAATAATAGTTAAAAATTTATATTTAATTTATCACTTAATTTTAATTTTATTTAATTCTTAAAACACAAATATAAATTTAAAAAATTCTCAATTTATTTAAATATTAATTATGGTCAATAATTAAATTAATTTAAATTTTAGTTAAATATTTTTAAAAATTTTAATTAAAATAAATTAATATAATAATTATTATTTAAATTTTTTTTATTTTAATAAATATAAAAAAGTAACGTAACACGGAATTTAAATCTAAATGGACATACAGTAGAGGCTGCGCCATCAAAATATTTGACCAATGTTTGAGGCTAATTAAACCAGATGCTGGGGTCCATATAATGGCGATAGGATCCGTGTCCCAGACCTCTGCCCGGCAACCCCACATATCTATCATTGGCAACCAAGTGGCCGTTTAGGTAGTCCGAATTTGGATTAAGTAGCAAGATGATTGACCAGTACTTTTGGCCCCCCCGTGGCCACCAGCTGCAGAATTGCAGTAGTTCAGTAACACTAGACAGGTTCAACTGCTGGATTCTGTACGTACAATAATGCAGTTTTATGAGGAGGTTCTCCGAAGAAAATGTCAAGAAAGTACCCATTGATTAATTAGTACCCTACATTAAAGAAGATAGACCTTATCAGCGTACGTACGTGGATACTCTCTGACAGTTTTCCCTGCCGTTCTTAGAAGTAGATCCTCCATGAATTGCTGTAGAAAAAAAAGGCAAAATAAGACAGAAAAACTCCAACGTTCAGGATTCCTGGGAAAGAATGTCCTGTGTCTACAGCAAAGCCGCTATGATTGCAGTTCTGATTTCTGTTCATAGTCAATCAACTCGCCTGTATCCTTTGACTTGGTCAAATTCTGACGCTTCTTCCAAGTGACTGGCATTATGACTATGGTGACTTGAATTACCCAATTTATTTGATATTTTACACAGTACTGGGAACTATGGAGAATGTTAATGCCAAAATAGGCGTTACCTGAAGCACCCGGAATTGCTTTTTCATTGCAACGATTTCAGCTCCTCTGCCATGCCAGCTATACGACCTCTCTGGGTTGAATCGATTCTTGTGGCCTAAATTTCAGTTGTGGTGCGACGTCCAATAGTTCCAGTTTGATAGAAATTTTACCAGGAAGACAAAGGACGATTTAATAATCGATGAGTAAGCGTTACCTTTTCGTCAAAACAATTTGAAAACGAGAATTAAATATCAATTGCGTGTTCTCCGTGGATTCTGTTTTAGAATTGTCTTCCAGAATTGAAGCAAATATGTGGGCGAATCACGTCTTGTCTTGGTGTTTCCTATCTGATGATGACATTTAGTTGAGGATGACTAGAGGGAATTCGATAGTTAGTTCCCATTTCCTGTCGCCAGGGATGTCCAAATGTGGCCACATTCCATTTATTTTTCAGGGGATAAACCAAACGGAAATGGACTACCAGTCTCAAAAAGACTCTCTTGGAAATTCGTTCTTTTTGCTTCATTTATTTTCTTAAACCTGAACAATAAATTAAATTGAACACTGCATTCCTTTCTTATTATTTATTTATTTTTTTATTTTTTCCATCAATGGCTTCTGTTATGTGCAACTCTGCGGTTCCCCTGCAGCTAGGTGCACCACCTCTGTTCTGGTTACGTGTCAAAAAGGAAAGACCCAAAATTCTTTCTACTTGACATATTCTGTAACGGTTCTTACATGCAAGATGTACTATGGATGACATAATCATTTCGACCCTGATCTAATTTAACAAGTTAGTACCTTGTAAATGATGATAGAGCCTATTAGAAATATTTGGATATCAAATTTGACAATTTAAAAAAAATATATATATTTTATATTTAAATTATTAATAATAATTTTTTAAAATTTCAATAAATAATCAAACTAAAAGTTATTTTAAATTGTTTAAATTAATCAAACAATTTTAAATTAATTGTGAGTAATTTAAATAATTTTTTAAATTAAATAAAATGTTATATAGTCATGAGAAATAATACACAAATAAAATTTTATAATTTATATATTTTTATTATAAATTTTCAAATATATAAATAAATATTGCAATTTTTTTTTTGTTAAATTAATACCTCAAAATTTTTATTGAATATCTCATTTTAACGATAAAAAAATAAAAAACAAAAAATCTCATTTATTAGGTTGTCTTTAGTGATATATCTTAATCTCACATTTAAAATCTCTAAATTAATATATTTGATATAGACTTTAACTCTTAATAATAATTATAGTACTTTATTTAATTATTAAATTAATAAAATTAAAGATAATAAATAATAAAATTAAATAAAAAATTTAAATGAATTCAAAATGATAAGATAACCTAAAACAATCGAGACAACAAGTAAAAAGAATGAAGCGACGAGCCATTAGACGGCAACAAGGGAGCACAAAAACAAGAAAATGAGGTGGGAACACGGAAACAGCAACAAAAGTTTCATTTTTATAGCGCTATGCGTTAAATGTTTTTTTTTTTCTTTTTTTACTTTTTTACGTAAGAGATGACGGTATAGTTTTTCACTTTTGCGCGTGTAGTTATATAGATATATATATTATTGGTAAATAAGATTAATTTTTGACGATTTTTAAAATTTTTAATTCGCCATCAATTCACACTTCACGGATTTGACAAATTAAAAATTATATATAATTTTTGTTACTCGATTCTTTGTGGATACGGATTTCTACCGATTGGACTGGCGATTCTTGGCGGGTTTGGAAAGGTTTTAAATACTTCTACAGCCTACTAGCTCTATCCTTGACACGAGTGACCCCATGTAGTCCTTATCCTTCATACAATCATGTGCCTGGTTTAAGGCACACTCGACGGCTGAAAGATGTTGGATTAGACTCCAACGCCATTGCCGATGAGTGCTGGATTGGGCATTCTAACCACTGGGATCCACCCGTCGTGAACCCGGTAGGGTGACAGGTGCATTGCACAACTAATTTGTAGCAAAGTTTTTAAAAATTTTAATATATAATTTATTTTTAAAATTTTAGTTAATAATTCAAATATTTAAATTAATTAATCATAATGATATGATATTAGAATGTTTAGACCAAAAAATTTTCAAATTCAAACAATACAAGTGAATTTTTGAATTGAATTCTTAATAAAAGTTAAAAAATAAAAAAGGAAAATTGAACTTATAACCCATCTGTCAGAACTATGCTACAGCCAAGATAACAACTACTAGGGCAAGTGGTCCCTAATTCATGCTATGATTGAAATTGGTCAGGTTTGGGCTTATACGACACCGTGTCCATTAATATTTCCATGTTTAGATTTTACGACTCGCTAACATTGGACGACAGGAAGCGGTGGTCACGGTTGGGCTATATCGATGATTGCTATTGAAGTAATCGAAATCAATCAGCAGTAAAGCCTCCTCAAGTTATATTAATTAGAACCCAGGACCCATTTTACTAATTCTTTTGTTTTGGAAGATATTGGGTGGCCTCAATTTTTCGAGGAATAATTGTACACATTTTTAGTTTTTTCAAAAGGCCACAAGTCGACACCCTAAGGTCTATAAATGCGATTGCTCACTAACTAGAACAGAAGGGTGGGTGATCCGACGACTTGGAGATCAATGAGGTGGGTCTATTTGTCTCTCACAATTGGGATTTGGGACCATTTCACATGCATATATATATATAATCTGAAAAGGATGGCACTACTCTTTCAAGATAATATGCACTCAATTAAGAAGATGAGGGAGGAACACAGGTATCTGGTAAGTGTATATATCCTGAAAAGCTTTCAACCACTTTAAATTGTTTAGTTCAACAACTAAATTAAACCCGGATCAAACCAAAACCAAATCTATTTTCCTCTCAAGTACTTGTGATAGCCTCGAGGATTCCAAGAAGCCCGTAAACGAAAGTTATGGTTGGTCAGTCTCTCCTTGATCCCCACTCCAGCTTGGAGATTAGGAAAGAGTGATGGACTATTGAGCAGTAAAGGCACAAAAAAGAGTGGGAATTGGATGGTCCATGAGAGGGCTGGCAGTGGCACCACCACCATCCCCCACAACCTTCTTTTTTCTTCTCTCCAAAATAATAATTCTAATCTAGACCCACTTAGGAGGAAGTCAATTGTTGTCACCTTGTGCTCACATCTCCACCAAAAAGCAATGCCTCTCACAAGAGCCGTGTATGGCAGACCCCAACCCGCCCATGTTACAACTCCCTCTACACAGTCCCTACATTCCTTTTTATAGACCCCATGTCCTGCCCAAACCCTCCTTATGCCCACCTTCTCATTGCTTCTTTATCAATCCAATTGCTTTTGTTATCTCTCCCAACAATTTCTTGTGATCCAAATATTTCAATCTTTCTCATAATCCACACAGAAACCACCAACGCAACACAACACCCCCCCCCCCCGGGCGGCGCTCCAACGCACACACACCTTCATAAAATGCGTTCTTCAAAAGCCAGGCTGCACCAAGGCAGCAATATAACCACAACTATCGCTAAAATCAATGGCCGTCCGGTCCTTCAGCCAAAATCCAACCAAGTTCCTACCTTGGAGAGGCGCAATTCATTGAAAAAGAAATCCCCCAAGTCTCCCAATCCTCAACCTGAATTTGCACCGGAACCTTCACCACTACCACCTGCTAATCGTTGCACTAACATGACTTACAAGTATCCACTGTCCCCTCCTATCTCTCCCAAGCTGAAATCACCAAGACAACCGGCTCTTAAGACAGGTAATTGTCCCGGTGAGTTGAATTCTAGTGCTGAGAAGGTTTTCACACCAAGGAGCACAACCAAAGTGACAAGTATGGTTAAGAAGTCAAAGAAATCCGATCCTGCTGGTGGAGTTGCACATTCTGCTGAAATCTGTTCCGTGAAAGGCTCTTCCTCTTTGGCGGTTCAGGCTCCTGGCAGCATAGCAGCAGCAAGGAGAGAACAAGTTGCAGCTATGCAAGAACTGAGAAAAATGCGTATTGCTCATTATGGTAGAACAAAGTCTGCCAAGAATGAAGGGAAGGTTGTACCAGCTGATTCTCCTTCAACGAATATTGCTACTCGAGAGGAAAAGAAATGTAATTTTATCACTCCCAATTCAGGTATCAAAAGGCTTCCACAAGCACGCACAAATCATTTGGTTGAAATCGTCTTTCTGTGTACTCAAGTGTGTTAAAATGCAAATAATTGATCAATTTTATTGCTTCTCTAGATCCTATCTATGTTGCTTATCATGATGAAGAATGGGGGGTTCCTGCTCATGATGACAAGTGATCGCTCTCTCTCTCTCTCTCTTTCTCTCCATCACATAAATCTACACAGCATACTTACAGAGACCACTTGTTCATTTGATTCAGGACATTGTTTGAATTGCTAGTACTGACTGGTGCACAGGTTGGGTTAGATTGGACCTCAGTTTTGAAGAAAAGGCAAGCATTCAGGTGGGTGTTGATGAGTGTTCAAAGAGAGCAAAGTTAGTACTTAGTTATGTTTGTAATGATCACGATTGACTAACTAGTTAATGGCTATTGCAGAGAGGCTTTTTCAGAGTTTGAAGCAGAGGACGTTGCCAAATTCACTGAAAAGAGAATACTATCAACTGTCGCCGAGTTTGGCATAGAAATAAGCCTTGTTCGGGGGGTTGTTGACAATTCTAAACGGATTCTCGAGGTAACGGATGAAGCCATAGCTTTTCATACATATGCTTAATTCTTTGTTAATAGTCATTTCAACCATTTCCCCTTGTTTCCAACCTCTAAAAAGAAGGCAGCATAAGTTGGTTCCTTCAATAAGTGAACTTCTGCGGGTTTGATCCAGTCAAATAACTTAGAATTACCCTGTGGACCCCAACTTGGAGCTAGTTCGATTTCCACATACCAAGCCCTTGATTATTTAGAGTTGGGCCTAATGAAATTTTTTTAAGGTGGTGATTGAGGTTTTGTTAATGCGGGGTCTATTTAATTTTATAGGTCAAGAAAGAATTTGGATCATTTGACAAGTACTTGTGGGGATTCGTTAATTACAAGCCTATCTGCAGCCAATACAAATCATGCCACAAAATTCCTGCGAAGACCTCGAAATCAGAAACCATAAGCAAAGACATGGTGAAGAAAGGTTTTAGGCTTGTGGGTCCAACCGTGATCCACTCATTCATGCAAGCTGCTGGTCTCCGTAATGATCATTTGATCACTTGTCCCAGACAAATCCAATGCAATGTCTTGGCATGTCAGAATCCTACCGTAGCCCCCCTCTCTGTAGCACAATTGCAAGAGAAAACAAACTGCGGTGGGGGAAGTGGGGAGAGAGTTGGCAATAAGGAGCAAGATTAATGAATGAGAGGAAGCATAGTAGTGCATCTAGCTACAACTATTAATGGGGAGTGAGTTGTTATGTAGTGGATTGTAGCGTGATTTTTGTGTGAGTTTTGTTGGCAGCGATGGGGCTGAGAGGGATCAAACTGAGGTCATTAGTCATTGCAAGTAGAAATGAAAAATTGAAAGGGTCAGGAAGTGGGGCCAGAGGTAGAGACAGAGCATGTGGGGATGGGCAGGCATGGCATGTGTATGGCTCCAGCTTTCAGCGGCCTTGTGACCCCCGCCTTCAATTATATGCTTGCTTTAAATTGGCTGTAAAAGGATAATCAGGGGACAAGCTCTGGGGCCAGTCCTAAATATTCTCGACGTGTATAGGAATGCTAGACGTGCTCAGAAGAAGGACACGGACAGAGGTTCACTCCTTTCGAGGTTGAATTTGAGCCCCATTTTCTAAACAAGTCAAGTGTCATTTTATCTCAATCATTTCTTGATTCTAACATGTAGAGGATAAAAAAGTTTCCAAGTATTATTTATGAATTAAAGATAATATACGAGTATTTTTCTTTTTCCTTTTTAATCTAAAAATTGAAATCATATATATATATATATATATATATATATATATATATATGAAAGAGACAGAACTTCTTTAATGCAAATCCCATAAAAACAACCGTTTTAAACAATTCCCAAAATTTCTTTCCAAGTATGCAATGCCGGGTCCAGGCTCTTGACCACAGAATGCATCTCCTTCTTCACGTGCTGTCAACTTCCTGGCTTCATGGTGAATGAACTTTTTTATTTGACAACGATTAGGTAAACTCACCTTCTAATCGATTCATTATACATAAGTTATACAAAATTCACACAAACCAAATTTTTAATTAAAAAGAAAATGAAAAGAGAGGCAAACACTATTTTGTTTCAAAAGGAAAACATTTTGCTTTTCAGTTATTCTCTCAAACTCTAAGGGTACTTTCTTGGGCTCCATAAAAGGAAATCTTTTAGAGTTATAACACAAACGTTTGGGTGCTTCTTAATTATGATCCAATAAGATGTTTATTATATTTTAAAAATTACTTAGAATTTCATATATCACAATTAGAGCTAAATGTCATGAAAATATGTCAATCAAAATTAAACACAAAATAAAAATGCTTAACTTAGATTCTAATCGAAATAATTGTCTCTAATTATAAATAATGTAATATTTCAATAAGTTCTAAAATTTTTAAGTGTGAGAACTATTCCAAAAATAAAACAAACTATAAATGAAATATAATTGTTAAAATGACCATAATTCCATTCAGCTCTAGTTTCAAATATGAATTGACCATTCTAGTTTGTACTCCGAGTTAAGAGTAGGTGATTTGGTTCTAATTCAATTAAAATTGCCAATTCTAGTTTGACTCTAATGTTGATTTAATTATGTTTTTGATTAACCAGACCCTTTATCAACTCATAAATTTTTAAACTCAAACATATAAGTTTCTATTATGGTTCCATTTTATTCTAAATACAAATAATTAAAACTTAATTAATTAGTTGAACAATCACTATCTTACAAGTAATTATGTATAATCATTAATTAATTGATTAAATTGATGCAGAATTCAAAATAAACTCATCTTTTACTTTGTACACCATTGTCTCCACCTGGCATGCCTCTCTTTCCTCTATCCTTGTAATTCAATTTATTATTGATGAGATTCTTTTAATTAAGAAATTATTATTATTAATTTTATTATTTAATATTTTTAATTTTTTTAAATTAATAAAAAAATTATTTCTATAACAATAAATTGTAAAGTTAAATATGTATTTATATATTTATAATATATTAAGATCTTTTCATCCAACTAAAAATATAAATAAAAACTTTTAATTTATTGGAAATCAATTCCCTCAAAGTGATCATTGAAAATTGATCTCTTCAAAGAGATTAATTCTATCATTTATTTCAAAAAATTTCCTATATCCAAATCTTGAATTCCTAATTCCTATTCTCAATCCCTAATTTTTAGATCCCCAGTTTCTCATTATCTAGTATTAGAACAATGTTCTTAGGATTTCATTTCTATTTCATATCTCTACCATAAAAAAAAAAAAATTATTTATGCCCTTTACCCATATACAAAAACAAAATCTATATATCATTAACTTACAATCCTACATCATGTTTTCACATAACTCATCTAAACGTCAAACTATTTTGAGTTGAAAAATCATTGTTTCTCATGTAATAGTCTTTTAAAAGGTTCAAATAAATGATTCTTTCTATAACATATAATCAGTCAAGAGACAATACCTTTAGATCTATTAGCAACTAAAGAGAACCAATGGAGTCCTATGAAGGCACCCATTATGATTATACATAATCACACTTAAAGGTGAACTTTCCCTATTGGGATAAGAGTGGTCTTGCAAATTAGATTTTTAGGGTTGAAAAGTATTTTCATTTCCATCATATGACAAAAGGCTTTACTGTTAAATTTGTTTTTATTTAATTAAAGGGTGATGCGATCTAAGGGTATGATTGGTTTAAAATGTGTGTTGGAGTTCCAACTTGGATTGAATTCACCAAAGGCCTTCTTATGTGCTTAGGCCTTTAGAATACCATAATGTTGATGGAAAGCTCACAAAAATTCATCAAACATCTACCATCCTAGAATATCAAAGTTGATTTGAGTAACTTGCCAATTGAGCTAAAGATTGGTTCGAAAGACAATTAGTTTACTCCTAACATCTGACATGAAGTCAATGTTTGCCAACCACGGATAATGATAGCAGCTACCTCCTTTGCTCACATACAGGAGGAGAAGCTGGGTGCAACAATTCATTTCCTAATTGCCAAAAGATTTAGCAAACCTACTAAGAGTTGCACTAACTTATAGTCTTCTATTTGCTCTTCTAACACTAAACATTTATCTCAAGAACAATTGAAGGAGTGGATGGTAAAAGGACTATGCTAGCACTAGGATGAGAGGTGGCATAAAGAGCACTGATATAAGCAAATGAAGCTTTTAATGATTAAGCTAGTGGAGGAAGCTAAAAAGGCAAATGATGACCATAAATATCTTGATGCTGGTAACACCTTTGTTACATATATAGTTGAGCTTGTAGTGCATGTTTTGGTAGGATATTGTAATCCACAAAGTATGAGAATAGAAGGATTCCTTAAAGGATGACCAATAAAGATGCTCGTTGACTTGGATAGTACCCATAATTTTATGGATGATAAGATTATTAAAGAACTTGCTTTGTTGATAAAGAATTGTGACAAATTTGTTATGAAGATTGCATATGGAAGAAATTTGATGTGCTATGGAAAGTATAAAAGGTAAAGCTCTTATTACAAGATCAAATCATTAATGTTGATCTCTTCTTATTACTTCTAGAAAATTATGAGATTATTTTTGATAGTGATTAGTTGTGGACCTTAAGAGACATTACTTGAAATTTCTCCAAGTTAAAAATAAAGTTTTTGTTAAGTGGATATAAAATAGAGTTACAAGGAAGATGCTGTGATAATATAATTACTGTTAGTAATGACTAGATGAAATGAGTCCTACAGAAAGCAGATCAAGGGTTCCTTGTGCAGGTCATGGTTGATATTTTATGGAATCTTTCAAAGAGAAATAATAATGTTAAAGCTAATGAAACACTTAAGCATTATATGGAAAAAGTTACATGGAAGAAGGTTAGATTAAAGCAAATAGTTGATTACGATAAGCCTTGAGGACAAGACTAATTTGAAAAGGGGGAGAATGATGAGATCATCTTAATTAGGAAATTATTATCATCAATTATGACATTTAATTTTTTTATTAATATTTTTAAATTAGTAAGAATAATTATTTCTATAACAATAGGCTATCAAGTCAAATGTGTGTTTATATATATTTGTAATGCCTTAATGCTTTTTAATTTAACCACAAATATTAATCAAATCTTTTACGTTATTGGAAATCCCCTCAAAGTGATCATTAGATGTTGATCCCTTGGAAAAGATAAATTTTATCCTTTATTTCTATAAATTTCCTATTTTTAAATCCCTAATTCCCAATTCTTATCTTTAATCCTTAATTCTTAATCCCTAATTCCTTACCAATTATATTTTTTGAATTGTGGTTTAAAATTATTGATTGACAAACCACCACTCAAACATGAATCTATATGTTTGAATGGTAGACTTGGATGCCACTCCCAGCATCTCTTATGGTTGAATCAAGAGCTAAAGATGGTTTGACTGGATGTCTTCTTTCTTCCCTTCTTCACTTCGAATCCCATATTATATAGTTCAAAATTATGATTTAATGGATACTTTTTCATCTCTTGAGGGTTGATAAGTGTTTTGTGTGTGATTTCTTGAGAGTTAGATTATTAAAGGTGGTGGTCAATCTTAACTAGGGGAGGCACTTGTCCTTGGTTCTTAGTGTCTTCTAGTTGTGTTTGATACGAGGTTTTGAAAATCAGATCAGACTAGTCGATCAACTAATAAATTTGGGAACTAGATTATAATTCAGTCTTATTTACTTTAAAAATTATTAATTTTAAAAATTGGTAACCAAACTAATGAATCAGTTAGTTGAACTATAAATCAATGAAATAATTATAATTTTTCTATTTGGTTAGTTTAAAAATTTGTAAAAAAAATTAAAAAAATAATTTGTTTTCTATTTTTTGATTTTTTTAAATATAAAAGTCACATTATTAAAATTTTTTATATATTTAATATTAAATACTAATTTTACCTGTTTAATATTTATTAAATAATTAAACTAATTAAATTTTAAATATCTAAATTTTTTAATTTAATAATTAGTTGGATTCTCAAAACTTTAATTCAATATTTATGATTATTATATTTGATACAAATGTTCAAATTTTATAATGAAATTTTTAATTATTTTAAAATTTAATTATTTAGTTATTATTACTAAATTTAATTTGATTTTATTCAACAGTACAAATCATATCTTGACTTGGGCCCCGGGGCCCTGGATTTTTATAAACAACAGGTTCTATTGATATTATTGAGAACCCATATGATATTTACGTCCATGGACTTGTCTTTTACGGACTCATCGAGTTTTTGTGAGAATTACACAAACCAAAACTGAGTATTGTGTGACATTCACAATTTTTAGTTTTTATTCCTTTCTAGAGGAAAAAAAAATAACCCCTCTACGACCTTTATGTGTAACTAAAAAGGTACATGGCCAGCCAAAAAAAAAAAAATGTAATGGATCACTTTATTAAAATTGCTTCTTCCAAGTATTTAATCACTTGCCTCTTGTCCAACCAAATCCACAATTACTTTTTGTTGCGATGGATTCCCAAGATGGGGGAGCTCCGTGGACATGGAGAAGTTCCGTTTAGTGCCTTTAGGGCATTGGGGCAACCGAGGTGTAGTTGATGTGGGCCTTGTTGATGAATGGTGGGCGATAAGGCATTGGTAATTGCTGTAACTTCACCATAAAGAATTACTGATAACCATACTTGCAGGGTGCTCTACCAGATTTTCCCTCACCACTCATTTGTCCTGTGAAAAGCATGGATCAATTCAAAACTTCGCCACCTTGAATAATCCTTAGGATACAAGAGTTGCCATCAATTACTTTAGGTGCGATTGAAATATCATGAATGACTCAGTTTGCTTCACTAGGATTCTTCAGGAGCCCGATTATGTTCAGCAAAGGCCACAGCCAACCAAACGCCTGTCGCGTGTGACAATACTACTATTCACCTGCTTTGACTTTTATGCTTTTGTTACCAATACTTCATCTTTTTTTTTTTTTAAAGTATTATTTGTCACAAAGACACACTAGGATTGTGGAGAATTTGAAGGAATATTAGAAATGATGGTTTTTTTTTTCTTTTTGAATTTTTAAACTGTTTAGAATACTTTTTATGATAATTTTACTTATTAAAAAATAAAAAAGAATTTTTAGAAATTTTAAAAAAGTTTCAAATATTTTTTATAATAATTTTGTGCATTAAGAAATAAAAAGGAATTTTTGGAGATTTTTTTTAAAAGAATTGGATGGTTTTTCTAGTGATCTTGCACATTGAAAAATAAAAAAGAATTTTGAAGATTTTAAAAAAAACTTTGATGCTTTTTATAGTGATCTTGCTCACTAAGAAATAAAAAAGAATTTTAGTAATTTTAAAAAAGATATAAATGTTTTTTATATAAGAGATTTTTAAAAAAATTCAGATGTTTTTTATATTAATTCTGTATATAAAAAAATAAATTTTTTTTTAAAGATTTTAGAAAGGACTTGAACAAAGATTAAAAAGAAAATTCTGGAGATTTTAAAAAGACTTGAATATTTTTTTTATGGTGATTCTGTATAATAGGAAATAAAAAGAAATTTTAAAAATTTTAAGAAAAATTTAAACTTTTTTTACAATAATTTTGTATTTTGAGAAATATAAAATAATTTTAAAAATTTTTAAAAAAATTTAAATATTTTTTATAATATTTTTATTTATAAAAAAATAAAAAAAATTTTAAAAATTTAAAAAAATATTTATATATTTTTTTACAATAATTTTATATGTAATAAAATAAAAAAAAATTAAAAAAAAAATAGATATTTTAAAAAAATTTATATACTTTTTTATGATGAATTTGTACGTAAAATAATTTAAAAATATTTTAAAAAATTTTAAAAAAATTAAATCTTATTTAATGATATATAAAAAATTATTATAAAAATTTTTAAAAAAGAGGTAATTTTGTGTATCTAAAAAAATTGAAAATTTTAAATAGGATTGGAATGAATTTTTAGAATAATTTTATGTACTAAAAATAAAAAAAAATTAAATATATTATACAATCATTTAGAAAAAAAAAATTTAAAGGCTTTAAAAAAATTAATTTTTTTTTTCCTTTTTTTTCTTTTTTTTTTTCATTTTTCGTTTCCGCTCGCTTTTTTCCTTTTTCTGTTTTTATTTTCCTAGTCACCTCCCCCCACCCTTACCCCTCAATTCTTTTGTCAATAAAAAAAAGTATCTTGGACTAAGAAGCTTTCTCGCTCACCTTGCATACCATTTCAATGGTCAATTTTTTCAACTTATATAAATGCCATAATCACAAATTTTGGGTGTGATTTCTGGTGTGGGAGCCACAATTTGGCTCCAAAAAATGGTGTCTTTCGTCGGTTTTTGAGATGATTGTGGTGGAGAGAGAAGGCAGTTGTCACCGGTGGTGAGGTATTGCCGGCCTCCAACAGATGCGTGGGAAGCACCAACAGGTAGATTGTCATTTGTTGTGTCAACTGGTGCTGGCTTTGTGTGGCAACAGCGGCCGCATGTGAGGGGTGGAGCAGGTGGTAGCGGCGAGCTTCGAGGTGATGGTGGTCACCTACCCATGCTCCATTCGGTGAGTGGTGTCAGTGACATTGTCTGGCAACCGTTCCCGGTGTCAGCGATTCCGCCGGCAGGATTCCAACAAGCTTCCTTAGGCAGGATACCCAATTTGGGTACTTTCTCCACCTTTTTGACTATTTTTTAAGTTTATATTGATATTTCTTTTTCAATTTCTGAGTTTATGCATACAAAATGAAAAAGGAAGTGAAATATGCTAACTTTTTATCTTCTTTTATTTTTCTTGCAGGGGAGGCCTAATTTAGACAAAGGAGAAGCACCACAACTCAAGATAAGTGTCTTTTTAACTAATTTTAGGTGATGGATATGTGTTTGGGCTTTCGATGTGCTGATGTTATCATGTTTGTGGATGAGTTTGTGCTTTAGTTTGTTATTTTGTGCCAAATAAATCATGTCAGATCGTTTAATGTTCATCAATGGCTACATTGGTGAGTGGAACAGTGCTTATAATTGGATATTTGGCCATTGTGCTTGAATTTAATTTTGTTCCTTAGCCTGATTATGGTTTTGAGTTCAACTTAGATCATTTTTGTGAATATGTTCTTAAATTCATGGTTTTAATTGAGAGTATTAAGTGTATTGTTTAATAAAAATGGAAAAAGCATAAAAAATGAGCTCATGATCCCATCATTAATGAGATAAGAGAGTAGCTTCTCTTCTTGGCTAAGGCATGCGGGCATTTGGAAAGGGATGGCATGAGAAAACAACAAACATCTGCCTGGAGCAGAAAGAGAAGTTATTTTCTCATGCCATCTCCCTCATTCCTGCCCGATGGTCTTTTGCACTCTCTTTGGGGCTGCATTGGTGCTGGCTCTCTCTCTCTTTGGGTGTTTGGGGTTGGTGCTCTCTTTGTTGTCATTCTCTTCTTTATCACCTATTTTGTGGCTACCTCTCCTTTTATAGGGTAGTGAAGCTTGATCCCAACCATTGATTTTGCTTTTTGTTGAATGGTTGAGATTAATGCTCTTTTTTGCACGTCTAATAGTTTGTGGGCTATTAACTTGTAGGATTTGCACTTAAATTGGGTCATTAAGACTTGAAGAGAGGGTTGACGGACTGATGTTGCTATACATGGATGCTTGGCCAGGGATCTTTGAGAAGGGGAGGGCCCTCCTTGTGTGGTTTAATGATGCGATTTATACTTAAAAGAAATATTTTAGCTTTGGGTTTATCTGAGAACCAAAAAAGTCATCGACTTTTCCCTTTTAGGGGGTGAAATATGTTTTGTGTTTTGGATTTTTCATTGTACATTAGACATTAGCAACAATTCAATTATTGCCTTTTTTTTCCTTTTCATTTTTTATTTCTCCATCCAAATAAATAAACTATGATCTAATTACAATTGTACTTTGCCTACAAATTAACCTTACACGTGTCCAAACATAAGAGTGAGCAAGAGAGGGTTTTTTTTTTTTTTTAATTAAGGCAGAAAAAAATAAGGATATATCAACTATCACTCTTTATAACTTCCTTTGGATCAAAAGAATGAACAAAGATTTTTTGGGTTCCCATTTTGTTTGCCTTCTGAGTGTTTATACAACAATGTGTTTGTTTTGAGTGTGTCGGCTTAAGGACACACTTAGGATAAAGGAATAAGCCCATGATGTCTACTTGGTTGGTTTAAAGTAGCTAATTGCCATACGTATGCTGGGGCGACCATGTCAATGATCATCATGTGAAAGCCCTTTCAAGGGTCTTATGATGTTGCTAGAAATTCCAATGTTCTCCACATTTTTGTTGTTGGTAATCCAACTGATGCCTAATTGACAGCTCCACTGGGGGATTTAAAATATGTAAGGATTTCATGGCATGCTTAGGCTAGTACAAATGAAGTTTCCAATCACCGTTTTTAGTTAAATTCCATAAATACATTGGTGTACGTTTTGAAGTTGATTAAGATGATTGCATTACCGATTTGCTTGAATCGTAGATGTAGAATGCATTCTTAAACTTGTGTACAACTACTTCTGTCATTTACAATTGAAATTTTAGAAGTAAATTGACATGTTACATATACTCGTTCAAGATGACTGCATTACCCTATTGCTTGAGTTGTAAATGTGGAACGCATTCTCAAAGTCATATAAAAGTGCTTCTCACTAGCATTTACAATTAAAATTTTAAAAGTAAGCTAGCATGTTTGTAGTTGCTTAAAATAGTTGCATTACCCTATCGCTTGAGTTGTAAATGTGGAATACATTCTTAAAGTCGTATAAAAGTGCTTTTAACTATCATTTACAGTTAAAATTTTAGAAGTAAGCTGACATGTTTGTGGTTGCTCAAAATAGTTGCATTATCATATCGCTTAGGTTGCAAATGTAGAATGAATACTCAAATGTGCATAGAATTATTGCCAACTACCATTTATAGTTGAAATTTCATAAATAAACTAACATATTGTCTCAATTTTCTCGAAATGGATGCATTACCCTATTGCTTAGGTTGCAAATGTAGAATGCATTCTCAAATTTGCACAAGATTGCTCCCAAATTCCATTTATAGTTGAAATTTGAAAGCAAGCTGACATGTATTTTGAACTTGTTTAAGATGGTTGCATTGCCCTATTATTTACATTGCAGATGTAGAATGCATTTTCAAACATGTTTGGGACTACAATTATGACTTAGTTTCATTAGTTATGGTTGTTCACACATGTTTGCACTAACATTGTTGAGGGTTTGCTTTACTTAATCCTCACTTGTTTATATTTTTTTTTTGAGTATTTTTATGGAGAGAGTGATTGTCTAAGAATTTTTCTAGTTTTTCCTTATCATAATCAATGTTCTTTCTTTGCTCTGGGGTTTCTCACTCCTTGTCACACCTTTTGATTTTACTTTGTCTTTTTTTTTTCTTTTTTTTCAATTTTATTGCTTAGAGCCTTTTTTTCATTGAGCTTTATGGCCTATAACATGTGAAGTTTTTCCCAAAATTTGCAAGTTCTTTTGCTTATCTCCTAATAAGGGGAATCCTCTTTCTATTTCTTAGGTTACTCATTGCTCAAACCCAAAATGATTGGAAATATGATGGAATGTTTTTACTTATTTGCTTTCAAGAGAATCACCTTACTCTAGATAGGTCCAGACATTTCTTGCATTATGCCTGTTAAAGTAAATGTCCATATCCAGATTTATTATGCTATCTTAAGGTTTTTCTTTTTGGAACATCCTTGACTCGCTTGTTTATTCTTCAATCTTAGCCCCATAAGGGATCTTGGTTCATTGATCCATCCTTGTTTGTTAGTGTCATTTGAGGGCTTTAGACATGATGCTAAGAAGAATTTTTTGTATCCGTAAGAGTCTCAAACTAGGAAGTGCAATCTATGCTATATTTGCTTTAAATGCCCATTAGCACATGTTAGCTAACTAAATATAATCATATTAATTGCATTCATGTCATGGTTAAAAGAAAGCTATTTTTCATAATGCAATCAACTTATAAGTGAGAATAAGGGGAAACGATAATCTTTTGTAGTTTTGATTAAGAAAAATGATGCATTTGGGAATGAAATGACAAAAGATAACTAGACCATTGTTGTAAAGATTAACAAAGACTAATAGTATAGCCAATATCTCAACATGATCTTGGTTTGAATGCCCTTTATGTGCAAACCCTAACTCTTTGATTATGTCTTACATTCTTTCTAATCTTATTCATGGTGCTTTCATCCTTAGTTAGTGGTTAATGATTGGTTAATTTCAATCTTGACTGATGCTTAGGCAAAATGCTTTCTCACCATATTAAAGTTAATGGGATTTGGCATATCTTCACCATTTAGTTTTGTGAAAATCATTGCTCCATTTGAGAATGTCTTTTTTACAAGATATAGGCCTTTATAGTTTAATGCCCACTTTCCCCTTGGGTTTCTTTGATTTGGTGGAACCCTTTTCAAGACTAAGTCTCCTTCTTTAAAGTACCAAGGGTACATTTTCTTTTAATTTATTCACCTTATTTGGCTTTGATATAATTGTTCATGGATAATTATACTTAACGTCTTGTCCTTAATTGAATTCTGTTACTTATATCTAATTATGACACATTCTATCTTTTTTAGTTTTGCTTCCATTAGAACCTTCTAAGAAGGAATTTTAACTTTAATTGGCAAAATTGCCTCAGTCTTAAAAACCAATAGAAATGGGGTTGCTCTTGTGGAAGTACATATGGTGGTGTAGTATGCATGAAGTGCAAATGGAAACATTTAATGCATGTCTTTTTGTGTAACTATTATGTTTTCAATGATTCATTTGAGATTTTTATTTTCCATTTCAACTTCCTCATTTATTTTTGATCTATGTGGGATAGAGTTATGATGTGTGATGTTCAATTAGTTGTAAAGGTTAATCATCATTTTATTCTTTAGGTTGGTGGCATTGTTTATGATTAGCTATTTTGGCATACCATAACAATATATGATGTCTTTCTTGATGAATTTAATGACCACTTTGCCAGTGATGCTTGCATAAGATGCTACTTCAACCTATTTTGTGTAGTAGTTGATTACCATTAAGATGAATCAATGCCAATTATATGCTTTTGGTGTAATGAGACCAATCGTGTCCATTTCCTACATGGAGAATGGCTATAAGGATGTCATGGCATGCAAAGGAGCATATGTGGTATTTTGCATATACTTGACATTCGAGAATGTCATGGCAAGTATACTTGACATTTATGGCATTTTTGGGCATGTTGAAAGTAATTTGATTTCATAGTTGACTAATAGTATCCTACTCTCAAGATCCTTTTGACCATTGCAAAACCATCAACATGAGACTCATATAGGCCTTCATGCACCATTTTCATGATTATTTCCACCTTAGTCACATTTACACGCTGTAACAAAAATAAGTCATAGTTTCATTTGTAGAGAATGTCTCCACTAAGGAAGAAATTCATTGCCAGTCTTTGTGGAGTTTTTTTTTTTTTATAATTTTCAATTGCTCTTTTAAGATATTCCTTAGTTTTAAGGTAATGTTTTATGTCATGATATCAAGGCTTTCCATCCTCTTTTTCTATATGCATGAAATGAGCTGAAGCATGATGGACATTGGCATTGATTTCTTGCATATTGGCTTTAGGATCTATCTTATACATTGCTACCAAGGTTGTTAAAGCATAAAAAATTTGTTTGTTTTCTTGAGGTATGTGATTAAAAGTGATCTAATTAAATTGTTTCACCAATTGCTTGATATATTGGTAATAGGGAAGAAGCTTATGGTCCTATGTTTCCTAATCCTCTAGTAGTTGGTAAATGACCAATGCTAAATTGCCATAGACCTTGAGAATTTTTTTTGCTCATTTCTAAGGCATATAATAAGCTTATGGTGCATACTTCATATTTTACTATATTGTTAATGCATTCAAAATGTAGTTTTGCTACAATTGGATATTACCTACCTTCAAGAGGAACCAAGATTGTCTAATTCCTTACCTAAATACATTGGATGCCTTTTTAAACCACATTTGCCACTCATTTGTTGCCCTTTCATCTTTTTGATTCTAATTTATGGCTAGGGTGTCTTCATCAGGGAAAACAAATTGCATTGGCTTGTAATCAGGAATGGGTCAGCCTTACCTAAGAAATTTGCTATTGCATTACCTTTGTCAATTTTTCAAATGTCATATTCTCATAACAAAACTTGCTAGTAAGCAACCTGTCTTAACAATGCTGGCTTTTTGGCTCTTTATGGTAGCTTGTGCGCCACTATATTAGTGTTTAAGCCTAACATGTCTTGATATGATGAAGTAAAAACATTTATATATTTTTCAAGCAATTGAATCATGCTTTGCCTACTTTTTAGAGTAAGTCTAGTGCTGATTTATGACTTCTCATATATTTTTTACAATGCCTAAATTAACTAGCTTGATTGGCTTTTCTTAACTATGGATTACTTCTCTCCCTTACCAATCAGGTGCTAAAGGTTTGATATGATCTCTTCACCTATGAGATCATCTTGGTTGGCACATCGATGTGCCAATAGTTAGGATCTCTCTCGATGTGCCAAGACAAGAATGTTAGGTGCTAAAGGTTTGTTAGGATCTCTTGACCTAACAATATCCGTTCATTTTCTTTAGCCTTTTCACCTATTGTTAAGGATGCATAAAGGCAAGACTAATAGTTTAACCAATGCTTGTCTTGAAACAAAGTTGAACTATTAGTCTTGCCTTTATGCATCCTTAACAATAGGTGAAAAGGCTAAAGAAAATGAATGGACATTGTTAAAATGACATATGCATATAAAAATAAATGCTAAGATGATGGTTAAAATGACAAGATAAGTGTTATAAGTGCAAATGTCATATTAATTGGTTATTGGCTAACATATGACAAAAGGCCACCCATTTTTATTATATAGCTACCCTTACTTGTTGCTTGTCATGGGCACTAACAAGCAAGAGAACTAGACTACATTACTTTGTAAAAGACTTAAGTGATTAAGGAATTTCTTAAGCTTACCAGTTACCCATAGAGGAACTAAGGTTGCATTGCTAGATTAGTAGAACTTAAGGCAATTCTTTTTCCTTTTTTCTGATGATCATGTGGATCGTCAATATACCAAGTTCAATAGTGACTTTGGTTGACCAATTGCATTCATTACTGGATTGATTGATGAATCTTGCACTCTTGAAGTAGTAAGTTAAGAGAAGTGCTAACTTACTTCCTCTTCTAGGCATTCTTGAACAACATTGCCTTGGTTTGGTTAGCATTTGATTTTGGAATAGTTTTGTTACCTATTAAGTTGTATTGGGGTGATGATTTCTTAAAGACATTTTGCAATTACTTTACTTAGTAGCCATGTTTTATCATTACTTTAGTAGCTTTTAGAAGCATTTTGAACAACAAAGGTGCCATTTTGAGGAGTAACTCACCTAACTAGGGAGTTACATTTGTGATTTTGAATAATCAAAATATGCATTCTAATGCTTTTTTAGTTGTCTCATCATAAAGCATTCTTAGTGTTCTTAAGACAAGCAAATCATATTTTGCTTGAACTTTGACTAATTGGTCACCTACGATGAGCTTTAACTTTTGATGTAAGGTGGATGGAATGGTCCCTACTAATCTAATCCAGGGTTGATCTAATAGGTAATTATAGGTAGTCTTAATATTGATGGCCTAGAAAGACACATTGAAAGTACATGGTCCCATTTGTATTAGGAGTTTAATAGTCCTTACAACCTTGTAGTTTGTATCATTGATTGCTCAAACAGTCATATGCCTTGGTTTCATGATGACAATGTTAATTGGTAATTGCTTCAGTGTATCCTTAGGAATGATATTCAAGGATGATCTATTATTAATGAGGACATAAGATGTGTTACGAAAGACTGAAATGTGTAATGCCTTAGTATGGTTATGCCACTTAACTAGTATCTTTTTTTCTAAGAATGAAAGGTAGTTGCTTGTCATGATATTATTAATGATGTGGTCAAAGTTAGCCAAGGAAATTTTGGGTGAAACATATGTCTGGTTAAGGGTATGAAGCAAGGACTTTTGATGAGACTTAAAGTTCATTAACATTGAGAGAATTGAGATTTTGGATGGGTTTGACTGAACTACTCAACTAAATTATACTTACTCTACTTGAGTATTTAAAGAACATCCTAGCATCATTATCAATAGTAGTTTCCTTATGCTTAGGGTTTTGCTTACTGGATGACTATGCCTTTTTAGCATTTTGAGGAGGGATCATCTGAAATTACAATCACTTTCTCTTTCCTTACATTTCTCAATGTGTTTTAAAGTGTAACATCTCCCACTTTGAGTTATGCCCCTAACTTATGTGATGTTAGATGTTATTATAGATGCTAATTCTAGAGTGAATTTTTGATCTTTGGAGTCTACATGATAGCTATAGTCAAGTTAGATTAATTCACCATTCTGATGAGTGTCATAAAGTGTTGGCAAAGACAAGGCTTAAGTAATTGAGTGAAATCTTTTTGGTCATGCCAAGTTTCTTTGATGATGAGAGGGTGGTTATGTTTATTTGCTTTTAAATTTAGCAAGATTGGTTAATAATGAGATTTTTTTTCAAACCTAGATTTTGTTGATTTGGAACATGTGTGGATTGCATTAAGTCTAAGTAAACCAAGTAGAACATGAAAGAAGCCACAAGAAGCATCCAACTTCATTGTTATGGATGTTTTTTCACATTATAGTTTTTTCTATTTGCTTAATGAAAATCTCAATTATTAGATACTCTTGAGGTATATATAAAAGATATTATAAGTAATTAAAAAAAAAGTTGAAAATCATAATATCTTATAGCAATGGTGAATAATATAGAAAATATAATGATTTAAGATAGTGTTTAGGCTTATTTATGAAATTCCTTAAAAGTCATGATATATGTGTGTAGTAAATTATGTCTAACATACCTTAGCAAAAAGTGTTATAGAAAGGTATAACTAGATATTAATAGATATAGTTAAGAGTTCATTAAGTAACTTCTTTCTATCCAAATCTTTATGGATGTAAGCACTCAAGACAACAAATTATTTGTTAAATAGAATTTTTAGTAATACAATTTAAAGTACTTATATTATTGACAAAAAAGAAGCCTAATTTATGGTATATGGATGTTTGGGTTGCTTAATTGAGCAAGAATTCACATGGAAAAAATTATACTCTTGAATGATCAATAATTATATTATTAGTTACCTCAATAAGTCTAAATATTATATAACCATAATTTGAAAATTATAAAAACTAGTAATATAAGATTAATTGAGAATAGTAAAATTAGCAAAAGTAATGAATGTTAAAATATGAACATATAAGAAATTAGGGTAAATATTTTTTTGCACATCACAATTTCTTCATCCATTACAAAACCAAATGTTATTTTAGAAATTAAAGAATATTTAAATGAAAAGATAATTCCTAAATGAACTAACTCATAACTAACTAACGTAAATAAATTACAAGGAATAACATTAAAAAGATCATTGAAAGAAAAGAGATCAATTATTCTAAATGGTTATGTGGTTTATTTGCAAGAGTCAATAATTTGATATTAGAATCAATAAGGATGTATTTTCATTTTCACATTTCATAGACAGTACTCATTAAAAATAATAATGATATTGGTAATTTAGTATGATTTAGAGTTATACTAGATGTATGTGAAAACCACTTTTCTTAATAGAATTGTTGAACAAAAAGTTTACATGGATCAACTGAAGAGTCTTTTCATAGAAGGTAAAATAGTGTATGAACTAAATAAGTTAATATATGGACTAAAACAAATTTCCTAAAAATGATATATTAAGTTTAATAATGTCATGTCATCTTTTGGATTCTAGAAAAAACACTATTGATCAGTGTATATACCAAAACATTAGTGGAAGTAAGTTTATTTTCTAGTATTTTATGGTGTTTATTATTAATGTTTTAAGTAAATTACGTAAGATTAAAAAGTTTATCTAAAAGAATTATCTTGAAGGAATAAACAAGGTTCACCAACATCATCAACCCATTTAACAACCTTGGGAAGAACATTGAGACAAGTGATCTTATAAAGAAGATATTATGATCACTTTCAAAGTCTTGGAAACCCAAGATGATTATGATCACATAATCTAAGGACCTAAAGTCTTTATTGAACTATGAGATGACATTTATGAAGAAAGTTGTTAGAGAAAAAAAGAAAAGAGTTACTTTTAAAGACTTTTCTCCCAAAAAGAGTGATGAAGACAATATGAGAGTGATCAATACACTCAGTAAGATGAAGAGGAGCTTGCCATGCTAACTAAGAGGGTCACACAAATTTAGAGAAAGAAGACACAAAGTAGCTAAAAATCTTTCAAGAGTAATCATGATAAGGACGAGATTATTTGTTAAAATTCTAACAAACTTGGTCACATTGCTCATAACTATTGTATTAACAAAAAGAAGGACAAAAAGCCAACAAAGAAAGCCTTTAAAGCTACGTGGGATGACCTAAATGACTTATAGGATGATTCTGACAATGTTGAAGTTAACTTGGCATTCTTGGCTCTACAGGATGAGATAAATTTTGGCTATGATAACTCCAATAATGATGAGTCCTTGATTCATGAATCATATAACACTCTAAATTACATGATAAAAAACTTAAAGACCTATTTGTCAAGAATAAAAATCTCTATATGGAGAATTTTTCTTTGAAGTGAGAAAACATTGTTTTATAAAATGAAATCAAGTCTCTTGTTCAAAAAAATAGTGAGTTGGATAATTCGTACAATGAGGAAGCTTGATGAAAATATTCATCTCAAAAAAGAAATATTTATGCTTCAAAAGTCTCTTTCTAAGTTTACTCAATGCAAAGATAAATTAGACATTCTAATTGACTTTTAAAAGCCTCAAAATGAGAAGAGCGATTTGGATTATGTGTCTTATGCAAATTAACCTAAAGCTTTTTAAGGCAAGGCAACTTATGCTTGCACATATTCACAAGCCTAGTAGTGGATCAAGTAAAAATGTTCATGCATCATATCACCGTTAAAAAGCATCACATAAGTATGCGTATACATACACAAGACATACACTAAAGCCTAAAACACCTCATAGACATGTACATTCTCGTGATAGATAACATAATCAGGATAGATATGATGCTTATGCATATATATATATGCTAGGATATATGGTAAACTAGGTCAAATCTAACGAAATATCCTTTTAAATGAAATGATATTAGAGCCATTGGCTTTTTGTGAAGGGGAGACAGGTAAGGGAACACTGTTTATCTTCAACCTTGAGATACTAAGCGAAACACTTGTGAGATAAGTGTGAGTAGAGCAAGTCCTTTAGGGCGTACCAGGCAGCAAGACCTAAGGAGAGGCAGTAAGACTATTGGATTACCCTAAACCTTCATTTACGAATCTCACTCCAGTTTCATCTGTAGGTATATCCTAGTTGGTGGTAAGTATGTCTACTTTTACCCTTCAACCTCAAACACCTAGTCATGATTCTGAAACTTCGTCTTCTGGAACTATAAACCGTGATGAGATTCTCATTAAAAACTTTGATAAATCTATTGATAATTGGCAGATCCCTAAACTTATGGAAAAATAGATATACAAAACCTCTAAATTCCATATTCTTCGCAAAACTGATTACACCATTAAAACTGTTGAAAATGATTGCCGTCTTTCTAGATCTATTGAGACTGTAAAACTGCTTTCTTATGATTCCATCAAACATCATCAAAAGCATTATAATTATTTGCATCTTGGCATGGTTCAGGTAGGCATCAAACTATTATCTAAAGATGGATTAGACACATCTATTCTTACTGCATTAAGGGATTGTCGGTTATTAAACTTTGATGATTCTTTACTTGACATTATAGAGTCTAGTCTTTGCTCTAGACCTGTTTATTTTAATTGATATCCTGATTTCACTGTCTCTTTGCATGACAAAAACATACTTGATGTTTTAACTTTGTAAATCAAAATTCACAACAATCGTTTTGCAGAAGGATCTATACCTTTCAGCCTTATGTATAGAATCCAATATAAGGTTATGAAGTCTTCTTTTCATACAAAGACTTTACGTGGCCCTGAAGACAAAGGTGAAATGATTCTCTGGCAAATTGACATGCACAAATCCAACCTTTAAACTCCAAAATACATTAAATGGCATGAAGTTGATTTACTAGACACTTGGAAGATTGACAACACTTCTGTACCCCAACCTCTTGTTAATCCCAGACTTAACAGTATAATCCAACATGATGACGACAGTGTTAGTGTCTCTTTTGCAAGACACTCCACTAGCTCTAGATCTACATCCTTTAATGATGCAGGTCTCTAATCTCGTGTTGCTAATTACCTGCAAAGGAGTAATTCAACAAGACATCCACCTAGTCATACTAGGATAAACAGTTATGCTTCTAACATTTCAGGTATTGATCTACAAAGATAGATACCAAGACCAACTTACAATGAGACTTCTTCAAGATCCCCAGACTCTCTCGAAGCCATTGCTTCCCAGGTACAATTTCCTGATGAGTCCGAGGTAAATCGTGAACTAAATGTCCTTGAAAAAGAAATTTCAAATTAACAAAGAAGTTTTGAGAAAAGAATTTTATTCCAGTTAGAATAATGAAAAAAGAAAATAGTTTTTAGAAAATTTTCTAAATGAAAAGAGACTAGCTATCCAACAGAGATATTATGACTAGATAACTAAGTAACAAAAAACATATTTTATTTTTTGATTGGTTTGAACAAATGAATTTCCAAAAAGAATTTAACTATCCTTGGATCACAAAGGAACAACAAGTGCAGACTTGTATTGCAACACAATAGTGGGAGTTGGTGAATGGTTTTAAAATAGAATTAGTTCATCCCCCATCATGCGAAATTCAATTCAAACATAAAGGTTCAACTATTTGTGCATCTCCTTTTAAAATCAGAAAGGAACATGAAGACTCTTTTTCTAAAAATTTTCAAAAAATTATTGAATAAAATAATTATACAAACAAAATTTTGCAAACAATAGGAAACCAAGTTTTTAATATTGAAACTATCACAAATATTTCTAAAACAAATGAAATCACTCCTAAACCTATTTCACAACCAATCTTTAAACCTTTTCAAATTCTTCAAAATCTTCGAATGAATTTCAATAGGCTTTAGTTTAAAGGTATCATACTCTAAAGGACAAAGCTTCTTCCAGTAAAACTATTCAAACTTAAACGATTCTGACTCATCTGATTCTTCCATGAAATCCTTCAAACTTCAGAGAGTCAAAATTGAACCCAAAACTTTTCCAACAAGGATGTATTATCCTAGACCAACTGCCCCAGATATTACCCTTGAAGAAAAATTTTCTTTCATTCAAACCAAATACAGTCCAACTCCATTTACGAATGGAACATTGATGGACTTTCAGAATACTAGATTCTGAACCTTCTCTAACAAATGACTATGATTGCCAACGTCTATCGAACTCATAGTCAAACTTCTGATCCAACTATTGCTGAAATTCTGGTTGCAAGATTTTCTGGTCAGCTCAAAGGATGGTGGGATAACATTCTAACTCCTATAAATCACTGGGAAATATTCTTAAGCATCAAACGCGATGAAGAAGGCACACCACTCAGGGATAACAATGATAACAGAATTCCTGATGCAGTAACAACCCTTATTTTTGCCATTACCAAACATTTTATCGGTGATCCTTCCCATTTGATGGATAAAAACACTGAATTACTTTCAAACTTAGGTTGCAAATATTTACATAATTTTCGCTGGTACGAAGATACTTTCATAACTCATGTTATGTAGCAAAAGGATGCTAACCAACCATTTTGGAAAGAAAAATTTCTAGCTGGTCTTCCTAAACTATTGGGAGAACGAGTTAGAAACAAACTTTATGATCTTTATAACAAACAAATTCCATGTGATACTCTATCATACGGTGAACTAACTAGTTTTATTCAAAAAGAAGGACTATAGGTCTGTAGTGATCTGCGACTTCAAAAGTAGATCAAGAAGGAATGTCAAAAAACCCAGAAGGAGCTTGGATCTTTCTATGCCCAGTTTGATAAACCAAGCCTACCAAAAGCAACAAACCAAGAAAAAGTCCAAGCCCAAGTTCAGAAAAAACCAACCCAAAAACACAAACCCATTTTATAAAAATCCCAAATTAAACAAAAGACCTTTCAAACCCTCCTTTCAACAACCATTACCAAATCAACAACTAGATCAAAAGCCCATTATATGCTACAACTGCAAAAGACCTGGCCATTCAACTCGATATTGCAAGTTCTTCACCAAACTTCAAACCCTTGAACTTGCAGAAGAAGTCCAAACTTAAATCCAAACTCTGCTTGTTGACAATTCATAAGGATCCAATGCATCCTCTGAAAAAGGCCTCCAACCTGATGAAGTCAGTACCTGCACGTCATCTGACAATGAACTCTCAGTACTAACTCATGATTAGGAGCAAATTCTTGACATTCTTGACAACTTAAGTAATGATCAAGGCAAAACTCTCTTTGTTGAAAAACTCTTGAAAGCCCCAACTTCTTCAAAACCTAATGACTTACTTCTCCAAACACAAACACCTTATGACCTCCAACACATCCTAAATCACTTTGAACAAACACAAACATGTCTTGTGATTACTCAAGATCTCAAAGAAGAAATCAATCTCTTTAAAGTTGAGATCTCCCAACTCAAAAAACAACAAAATGATGATCATCAAATTCTTCCATCTCTTATCCAAAATCAAGCTTTAACTTCTGAACTTGTTGAAGTACCTCCTTCTATACCAAACATTCCAACTGAATCCACTAATGAATTTCTGTTTCTTTTAACAAAAATCACCACCCAAAATGGCTGATCAATATTAGATTAACTATTGCTAACCAATATTCACTGCAAACTGTTACTTTAGTTGATACTGGTGTAAATCTTAATTGTATCCAAGAAGGACTAATTCCAACCAAGTTCTTCGAAAAGACAACTGAAGGACTCAAATCAGCAAGCAACCACCGATTGGTCGTTGACTACAAACTCTCTAACATGCATGTTTGCCAGCAAGGTATTTCCCTAAAAACCTCATTTATTTTGGTTAGAAACCTCAAACAAAAGGTTATCCTTGGAACCTCATTTCTTAGTTTGATCAAACCTTTCATTGTCACAAACCAAGGAATCTACACAAACGTTTTTGGCCAATCTATTGTTTTTGAATTTATTCAAAAACCCCACATCAAAAATATCAATCTTTTAAAGTCTCTGTCTTTACAAAAGTCAGCCAAAATTAACACCTTGTTACAAACAAAAAAATCTCAGTTGAATCACCTTAAATCTGAAGTCTCTTTCAAAGATCTTCAGAACCAACTTCAAACACCTATTATTCAAAATCAAATCCAAATCATTAAAAACCAGATTGAAAACACCATTTGTTTTGATACTCCAAATACATTTTGGCATAGACACCAACATATTGTCACCCTTCCCTATGCCAAAGATTTCAATAAAAGACAAATTCCCACTAAAGCCAAACCTATTCAAATGAATTTTGAACTGGTCAAACATTGCAAACAAAAGATTGACAACTTGCTCAACAAAGGCATTATTAGACCTAATAAATCACCATGGAGTTGTGCAGCATTCTATGTCAACAAAAATGCTGAACTTGAACGCAGTGTTCTTCGTCTGGTAATAAACTACAAACCTCTCAATGATGCTTTAGAATGGATCAGGTATCCCATCCCAAACCAAAAAGATTTTTTACAAAGACTCGTTCATGCTCAAATATTTTCAAAGTTTGACATGAAATCTGGTTTTTGGCAAATTCAAATTCATGAAACTGATAGGTATAAAACTGCATTCACTGTTCCTTTTGGACAATTTGAATGGAATGTTATGCCTTTTGGTTTAAAAAATGCACCATCTAAATTCTAACGTATCATGAATGACATCTACATCTCATGCATGCATTTTATTATTGTATACATAAATGATGTTCTTGTCTTCTCTAAAAACATTGACAAACATATCAAACACTTGCATCATTTTATCCATCTTACTAAGAAAACAGGACTTGCAGTCTCCAAGTCCAAGATGGAATTATTTCAAACCAAGGTAAGATTTCTTGGACATTAAATTTCCCAAGGAATCATTACACCCTATTCTTGATCTTTATCTTTTGCAGATAAATTTCCTGATCAAACCACTAATAAAAATCAATTACAAAGATTTCTTGGAAGTCTCAATTATGTTTCTGATTTTTATCCCAAACTGCATCTTACTATCAAACCTCTTCATAAGAGATTATCCAAAAAACACTCATCTGAGCCATGGAATGAGGATCTCACATGATTGGTTCAAAAAGTCAAAGCTCAGGTTCAATCCTTACCCTGTTTACATCTGGCTGACCCTAATCTTCCCAAAATCATTGAAACAAACGCGTCTAGTATAGGTTATGGGGGTGTTCTTAAACAGGTGAGAGATCAGAAATAACAACTAGTTAAATACACTTCTAAGCATTAGAATGAATGCCAAAGGAAGTATTCCACTATCAAATAGGAGATTTTAGCAATTGTTTTATATATTTCAAAATTTCAAAATGATTTGCTAAATCAAAAGTTTTTATTACGAATTAATTGTCAAGCAGCAAAATATGTTTTGAAAAAAGATGTTCAAAATCTTGCTTCCAAACAGATTTTTGCCAGATGGCAAGCAATTTTAAGTATTTATGATTTTGATATTGAATATATCAAAGGTTATTCTAATAGTCTTCCTGATTTCCTTACAAGAGAATTTTTACAGGGAAATGCCTCGAAAAAAGAAGAACCAGAAAACCAAAACATAGGCTGAAGCCTGCCAACAATCTGATTCAGACTATGACTCCCAACCTATGGCCTAACCTCGTCAAACAACCACCACAGAATCCTCAGCCTCGAACAACTCCAAACCAAGCCTTGACCAATTAAGCCCAATAGCCAAAAAGACCTTAAAAGCCCTTATTGCCAAACTTAATAAAGACAAATCTACAGCCAAGTCAAAAAGAAGACTTACTCCACCTTCATCTCTAGAAGAAGAAAGGCCTACTCCAACATCCAACAAGGGTAAGTAGGTAATAACTTTACCCTCATCAACTTCACCTGAAAATCAAACAATTATCCTAGCCCAACCTACTCCTTAAAAATCTTTACAAATTGCTCCACCAAAAACAAAAGATTTATCAATCCAACCAACAACATCAAAAATTTTCCCTCCAGCATACTTTAAAAAATCTATTTTTCAAAACATTGAGCTTGTAGAATCCGGATTTTATCATGAAAATCCCATCAAATGTGCCAAAAATTTGTTTAGAGAAGACTGGTTCTACAAACCTTGGAACCCTCTCAAAACTCAAAAATATTATGAAGCTATTCTTGTTGATAGTTATTTTGCAAAATTTCGTCATCATTCCCAACATGGCGAAATAGGGTATTCCACCCTACAAATCATCAGAATTCTCCATTCAACAGAATGACCCAACCATCCCTGTACCAAGATCTCCTTCAGATTTTTGGTATATCAAAGCTCCAAATTTGCCCAACATTTCAATTATTGGGATTATAAATAAGCATGGTTTAATGTCCTTTATATCCAAAATTCCCAATTTAAACATTCCTAGTTATTCTTCTGGGAAACTCAAACCATTATTAAATTTACTTTATGGTTTGTTCAATGGTGGTCCTGGATCGGCCTTGTTATCCAAATTTTTCCTGAACCAATTCAATAAGGATTTCAAATTTTCTCAGAAAAATATTCCTTCTCACAAATAGAGAATGCATATCCTATACTTCTCCTATTTTGTTATTATTTTAAACTACCATGGTGCTGTATGTGGGATTTCGAATTCAAACTAGACCCACTTACTGCTACTCCAATCATCAGAAGAACCTACAAGGTCAAGTTTTGGCACCAATTCAACGAGGAACGATAGCAAAAGGCACACCCTCATGGTGTATTGGAATGGTTCAACAAACACCCAAATAAGTCAAACCACCTTGAAGCCTCTTCATCAGAATTCATGGCTTACAAGGCACAAAAAACAAGCTTAACTGGCAAGCTCCAAATCGCAGGAAGATTATATCTTCTCTCTTAAACAAACACTGGAAGATGCTCAAAGACAATTCAGCCAAGTATCTTCATCAAAGGACCCATTTAGATACATCGACAATATTCTAACATCCTCCACTCAGTCAATAGTGAAGGAATCCAAGAAAAAGGGAAAGTAAAATTACTTTCACCTGTTTGCCAATAAATAAGTAAAAGCAAATTACTTTAAGTAAATTACTTTTACTTGTCTACCAACAAAAGTAAAAGTAAATTACCTCAAGTAAAACACTTTTACTTGTCTGCCAACATCAGGGAATCCAATAAAGGTGTCATCCAACTCCACCAAAAGATTGTTTGTTTGTTTGATTGTACACCTCACCAACTCACTGTATACTTCTCTTGTATTATAAAAGGGAACCAAATCTCCTGAGGACATCAAGTTCTCCTCGGGGGTTCTCCTCAAAAGTTCTCTTCCACTTCCTTTTCTCTGTAAAATTTTTTATTGTAAGTACTATGTTTTCTTCAAACATAATCTAAGTATATAGGCTGGAAACCAATAATCGTTCTCTTAAAGGATATAATCCTAGAACGACCTTTGGTATAACAACACCAAGTACTTAGATTATCAAACTTGTAAATTATCTGTTTATAATCAAGTTTGTTTGATTTCAATTATCCATCTATTTATCAAAATTTCTTTAAGTATTTTATTACGTTTTAAAGATCCTGTAGGAAGTGGAAATCCCACATACAACACCATGGTAGTTTAAATAATAACAAAATAGGAGAAGCATAAGATATGCATTCTCTGTTTATGAGAAGGAATATTTTTCTGAGAAAATTTGAAATCCTTCTTGAATTGGTTCAGGAAAAATTTGATAACGGGGCCGATCCAAGACCACCATTGATATATATATATATATATATATCATGTTAGAAATCTTGTTAGAAGCTACTTTTGTGGTGACTATGGATACATGCAATATTTATGTAATTTGAGATGGATCCTTGATGGTTATTCCTCTATAAGTGCTAAAGGCACCAAAGCTAACATTTAAGGATCCAAGAAAATTTAGGTACCTAAATCTAGATGAATTGATTATAGGTATGTCTTAAAAGTAAAATAAAGAAGGATGAATGGTATTTAGATAATGACTACTTTAGACACATGATAGAGAATTCTTAGAGTTTCATTTTCCCTTAAGAAAATAGATTGTGAAATAGTATGGTTGGAGAAAATGCCAAAGGTAAGGTTATTAGTATTGGAAAGATAGTTAAGGTAAAGTCCCTAATGATTGACAATGTCTTATATGTCGAGAGAATTAAGTTTAATTTATTAAGTATTCGTCAATTATGTGATAATGGCTATAAGATATCATTTGAGTATAATGCTTGTTGTGTTCCTTGTTCCAAAACAAATAATCCCTCATTTATAACTAAATAGTTAAACAATGTATATATTATTAATTTGCATATTTTGGTTAACTAAGTTATTAAGTGCTTTGCCTATTAGTGAAGAATAGTAAATGTGGTATTAAAGGTTTGATCATGCAAGCAAGAAACACCTATCGAACTTCAACTAATACAACCTTGAAGAAAGTCTATTATAAGTGAAATTTGAGAAAGACGTGATGTGGGAAGCATACCAAATAGGTAAGTAAAGAAAAAGCTCCTTTAAGAGTATAAAGTTAGAATCTACTTTTCAACCCTTGCAGTGATTGCATATAGACTTATTTAGTCCTATTCATGTTTAATTTATAAGTGGTAAGTCATATGTATATGTCATTGTAGATGATTTTAATTGATTTGCATAGGTTATACCCTTAGCTCACAAAGATGAGTGCTTAAAGATCTTTAAGCAGTTTTGTAAGCAAGTTTAAAATGAAAAAGGGTACCATGTCATTATGATTAGAAGTGATGATGACTATAAGTTTGAGAATTTTTGTAATTCTCAAGGTATCTCTCATAACTTTTTAGTTTTAAGACTCTACAACAAAAAGAGTAGCTAAAAGGAAGAATAGAATATTGTAAGAGATGGCTATAACCATTTTACATAAGTATACCTTTCCTCAATACATTTTGGTAGAAGTAGTATATATTGCTTTTTATATGTCTAATAGTCTTCATTCATCCAACCCTCGAAAAAACCCTTTTATGAGTTATGAAATGAGAGAACCTAAAATAAGCCTCTTATGAGTCTATGGTTACAAGTGTTATATTCTAAATAAGAAAAACAACCTAGGAAAGTTTGATTCTAAGAAAAATGAATGTATCTTCACAAGATGCTCTTTTAAAAGCAAAGCATATAAGGTATTTAATGACAAGTTTCTTGTTGTAAAGGAGTCCATGTAGGTTCTATTTGATAAAGCTAACCCCTTCTCTCCTTGAAAGGAAGAGTTAAATAACCTTGTAGGTATAAATAAAAGCTTGGAGAGGAAAATGAGTTATTAAGGAAACAACAACATGATAATGATGTTTAAATAGAGCAAAGTAAACAACTTGAAGTGAATAAGATGAGCCTTATAAAAGATAGCAATCTTTATAGTGTAGTTCAATATGTTCTAAGAGAGCTAAAGCATGCTAGAAAGACATTTCAAGATGAAATTATTGGCATCCCTTTTGATCCTTTGAGAACTTAGTATGCATCTAAAAATACTAGCACTATAATACTTGTTTCACAAATATAAGTAGCATATATAGATAATGCATTGGTTAATGAGTCTTGAATGCATGTAATGGAAAATGAGCTTAACACGTTTGAGAAAAATTAGGTCTAGAATTTAGTGTCAAAACCTTGTGATCATCCTATTATAAGGACCAAGTGAGTCGTCAGAAACAAACTTGATGAAAGTGGCCAAATTGTGAGAAATAAGGCAAGGTTAGTCATTAGAGGCTATAATCAAGAAAAAGACATCAATTATGATGAGACCATTTCTCTTGTTGCTAGGTTAAAGGCCATTAGAAACTTGCTTGCATTTGCATTGCATAAAAGTTTTAGGTCATACCAAATGGGCATAAAGAGCACATTCCTCAATGACTACATCATGGAGAAATTCTATGTCGATTAACCTCTTGGCTTTGAAAGCAAAGAGTTTTCATATCATGTTTACAAGCTTTCAAAAGCTTTGTATGAATTCAAAGAAGCATCAAGTGTTTGGTATGAAATGTTAAGCTCTTTTTTGGTTTACAAAAGTTATTGTGAAAGTAAAGTAGATATTACTCCTTTTACCCAATCAAAAGATAAGGATTTGTTAATCATTCAAATTTATGTTAATGACATCATATTTGGTGTTACTAATGAGTCATTGTGTAAGGAATTTGCTGGTGATATGGAAACAAAATTTGAGATTAAACTTCTTTATTGGACTCTAAATCAAGCAATTAAATGATATAATCATTATCAACCAAGCTAAGTATGCAAAGAAACTAATAAAGAAATTTGGCATGGATGATTTCAAACCTTGTGACACTATAATGACTACCTTCAAAAAATTAGACAATTATGTAAATGATAAGGTTGTAGATGAAAGGAACTAAAGTCTCTTTTTAAAATCTCCTTTCCTTTTTCAAAATCCAAATCCTAGATCTTGAAATCTCCTTAAATCTCTTTAAAAACAACCTTTAAAAGCATCAATCTCTTAAACCCATCAATCTTATTTAAGAACTTTTCAAACCAAAGATTTTTATAAGTTAAAGAAAAGGATTGTGCATCCTAGTAGAACATTGAACTTGGATTGTATTATGGATTTTCATTTCAAAAGTGGATTAGGTTGATCACATTTAGATGTGATTTTTACATTAAGATGATGAAGTATTTCTTTGCAACTATGAAAGTGAACGAAAGCTAGTTTATAATTACTTCTTAAGTGTATGGAAAGGAAATGAAAATCATTGCTAAAGTAATTATAAATTACTTGAATTTGTCATTGGAAGGTAGATGTGTTAAAAGGACTAATTCATGAAATTTAGGAAAGTTTAATGCTTAAGACCTAATGGAAACCATGTTTGAAAGTCAAGCTAATCTTTGTGAAGAAAGTGGCAACATTAGGAAGTCCTTTAAAGTGTCTTCCTTGTTAATCAAGTCAAGGATAATTCAAATGAAAATGACTTGCAACATCAATCCTTAACATGGCCATTACAACTTCTTGATTTTTCCTAATTTGTGCCTTCTAACATACTTGTTGAAGAATGAAAAATTCAAATTATTAAAGCATATGATGAAGGTAATTAACAAAGCTCAAGAGGAGTTAATCTAAAAGTTCCTTAATAATATGCATTTGAGTTACTTGCTTTACTAGCTAGTTGTACTTATAGCTAGAGAGCCTTTTCTTATGTTAGCTTGGGCTAATTCATTAGTATCACAATACTCAAGCAAATGCATTTAATGTAAAGTGAAGGAAATTAATCTATGCTTTTAAGTGAACCAAGATAAAGTCTATAGCCATCTAGTATAACACCAATGTTAGCAAGATTTTTAGCTTTTCCTTAGGCCTTTACCAATGTTGATATCACTTCCTTGACAAAGGAAGTTGATAAGCTTAAAGAGAATGAGAATGGGCTTAAGATGATGTGGATGAAATTTAGGTTAAATTACAAGATTTCATGAAGGAGTCAAGATAAAACCTTGCCTATATCCTTAGATTGTCGAATAAACACCATTCTAAGGGTAGCACCAAGAAAAGAAGGAATGAAGTCTTAATTGTGCATTTTTTTAATGATGCCAAAAGGAGAGATAGATGATTGATAATTTTGATGACTTTGATTTCCTTAAACTTTTAATTTATTTCTCTTGGATGATTGTACCTTATTTGTATTCTAGTGCTAGGATAAGTTGTTAAATGCTTTAATACATATGCCAAATGTTTGCTTTGATTTTTTTCCTTGGCTTGATTGATTAATAATATTTAGTTATGACTTATTGATTGATTGGTCATTGTATTGTTGCTTTGACTTTTGTTAAGTTCATAGGATGATTAATGTTCTTGATCAATAATGTTTTGATTACATTAGCAAGGGAGAAAACATAAATTCAGGGGGTGCTATTGCACTTTATTCATCATAATTCTCATTAATCAATTATGGTTTTCATCATAAAAAAGGGGGATTATTGAGACTAAAAGTGAGATTGTTGAGTTTTGTGGATCATGTGTTATATTTATGCCTCTATGTTTTTATGTGTTCTCCATAGTTGGTTGATGTTATTACTTGATATACAACCATTATTTTTATTTGAATAGTTATTATTTTGATAAGATTTTTTAATTTGAAATTTGAATTATGTTACTAATTATGCAAAGATCTTATTAATAGTTAAATCTATATTTATAGAAAGGTATTGAATAAGATCTTGAGTGATCTTAACAAAAGATAAAAAAAATTATTAAAATTCAAAGTTGATAGAAATTTTGGATTGATCGACCTATGTTATAAGCTAGTTAACTAGTAGAAAAGAGAAAATAAGCAAACAAGAAATAGAGTATTTAGGTTGATCAATTGAACAAATACTTATAGTTGACCATATTATAAGGAAGCAATGAAAGAAAAAAAGTTATAAAGATTTATGATTAGTTGACCTAACCAATAGCTAGAATTGATTAAAGATAACTCAAAAGCTAGAAGCTTTAATGTTGCAAAAGTTACATAATGAGTGAGAATTTATTTATTTATTCCCTTTTACATTTAGTTGTATTTACTAAGTTTTGTATCTATTTGAACTAAATAGGATATGTTTTGTGACTTAGGTATGATTTGGAGAAGTTTTGAGAATTTGTACTTTTAATTGGCAAAATTCCAACATTTAATGCTTTAAGTATTTTACTAACACACAGGTTCAAATTAGAAATGAAGTTATAATAAAAATTTCAAATTTTCTAAATTAAGATCGTAAGTTCAAATCTAAATTTGTTTAGGCCTTGAGATTTTGCTTTAAATATAGGGCAGAAAATTAGAGTCTAAATCCTAATTAGAGTAGGATTCTTATCTAAGCATAAAGTATATAAATGGACAACTTAAGCTCTAGATATCCAATTTAGGTCATTCAAAAGTCTAAATTGAAGTACATATTCAAGCCTACAATTATTATGAAGACATTAAAGCCATTATTAGTTGTTTAATGATCCAAAAATAGCTAAAAAGTCATTGTAAAATTTGTCATGTGCTAGATTGAGTTAGTCTTAGTTTTAACTCATACCTTGCACTCTGAATCTTTATTTAGGGCAAGACTAGATGAGTTGGAAAGCTAAAGAAGTGAAATATAACTTTGATGGAGAAGAAAAACCCTAATTCAAACTATATTTATTTAGGAATCAGATTGAAACTCATTATAGGGATTCTATCATAATTAAGAAAATGAGTTTATTGCAACCTTGAGAATTTAGGACACATTTTTAAAGTGTCCTAGGGTTTGCTTACATATATCATATACATTTTTTATGTTTAAAAAGGACCTTTTACCTACCAAAACACAAGTAAGGAGGAGACAAACACAAAGAGTGCAACAAATATAGCTTTAGTAAGAATTCAATTTCTTTCAAGTTTATGTAGCTAGGATTTTTCAACAATTTTAGGGGATTAAAACATTTGGTATTTTAATGGAATAAATTATTTTATTATGTTGTTTTTTTATTGATTGAAATTATTTGAGTTATTCTAATTAAATTATTGAATAATTGTTATTTTAATTCATTCGATTATGTCTACTAAATTGATTAAATAGTGATCAATTGCTAAAATTAAGGATTATGACCTATATTTATCTTATTCCTAATCACTAAGTAGCAATTAATAGTAAGAGATTATGGATAATTTTTCTTATTATTGTTATGAATAACTCAATACAAGTTAAACAATCTAAACTTGTGTTTTTTTGCTCTAATTAACCTATTTTCCTAATTCTTAAGGTTGCTAGTATATAACTCTAAAGAACTTGTTCTAGAGGTATAGTAGTTAGGGTTAAAGTAAAGGGTTTGTTCTATTTAGTGAAAATCTAAAAGAGAATTTGGGTAACAAAGTTTGTTGTTACTAAGGGTTAATAATTTCAAAAAACTAAGATAATATTATGGGTAATCCAAGTATCAAATATTATAGTTGTGAATGAATTTAAAATTAGAATTTTGTTTATAGATATTTTTATAAATTATTTTGTTTAATTAAGTAGCTTTCTTCATACATTACCCTTGTATTCATATTAATGTGTTCAAATTTAATTATTTGACATTGAGTTGATAGCACTCCTTGTAGACTTGACCCTTATTCACATTATTTACTATTACATGATCAAGAATAATGTATTTAATATTATTAAAGCCTTAATGACAACTACCTTTACAATTATTTCAAGTCAATCAACTTGACCAATCATTGTGGTCTATTGATGAGACTAAAAATGCTAAAAGTGCTAAAGTTAAAACAATTATAGAGATTTTGGGTTAGTCAATTAGTCTAAATGCTACAATTGACCATGCCTCAATGATAATGTTTCTTATTTTGGAAATTGTTTCTTTTTATGGAAAGGAATTAATCACCAATATCTAGTTTTATTTTTTCTATTTATAATAGAGTTTGAAAAAGTCTTTTGTATGAGAACCAATAAAGCTTGGAACAGTTATTTACTATATACATCTAATAAAAAGAGAAAAGTGATTAGAAGTAAGAATTCAAATGCAAGACTTATAAAAAAGAAAAGTTGAGATTGTAAAAAAGTAAGAGTACTCTAGAAAAAAATGATAAAGTGTAAGTCTTCACAAAAGTTTTGATGTGATCAAAGTCAAGGAAACCTAGCATGAAGAGTTGTCTTTATCTTGTAAAAGAGGAAAAAGTTAGTGAAGTTGAACTTTAAAGGGACAAACCTTGAGAAGTGTATGTAGGCTTCTGGTTTAAGTTGAACCATTATAAATTGTCAAGCATGCTATTTCTTCCCTTATCTCTCTTTACTTTTAGTTGTTCATATTCCTTGCTTTCTTATTTATTACTGGTTATCTTGTTATTTCTCTTAGCAATTAAGATTAAGTGTGAGTTAAGTAATTAAACTGTATAAATTTAATTCACCCTTCTTTTGGGTTGCCCTAGGAACCAACATCTTAAGTCTATTCCATAAAGTTATTCTCATTAACTTATGAGAACTTTCATAAAATGTTGTAAATAGATACAAACTATTAGCATTTATCATTTATCATAATTTGTATGTGAATATATTGTTAATGAATTAAAAGTTGAATGTTTTTCACTTGGCTTTTACACTATAACACTCATATTCCACTTGAGATTTAATGATCTTTCACCTTTCCAATTTTTTTATAGCATCCTTAACTTTTTAACCATTAATCTTAGGTTATTTAGTTATAAAAATATCGAGTTTATATCTCAAGACTAATTTATAGAAATTGATTTTAAAGAGTTTATTGGTAGCAATGCTATAATTCTAACTCATTAATTCAATCATAACTAAAATATGGGAAAAAAAAAAATCTTTAATAGTTAGATATCTACTCAATCAAAACAAACTCTTAAAGAGTTAATAGTGGATTTAAAACTTCTAAGATAGTGGTTTTAAGAAGAGAATGTAAAAACAAGAGATCTTAACTTCTATAAATTCTCATGTCTTACTCTTTTTACTCTTAACTATTTTTATTATCATACAAGTTTATACATTTAACAACTCTTTACAATAATGCATTTTAATTATTTTATAATTTTTCTTTATGTGAGTTGGGTGCTAGTTTTGTGAATTAAATTTTAATAATTTATTCTCTAGTGTCTAACCAATATAAGTACTTATATAAATTTTTGTTATTGCACTAATCCACTTGCATAACACATTAATTTTCCTTTTGCAATTATTTTATTTGTTACACAACAATCATTATAGATACATGTCCTTAGTCAACCCAATTCACCCCACTCTTTAGTTTTTTTGTTTTTGTTTTTTGAACTAATAATAGTATTAGAGCTTAGTCTCTAAATCATTGATTTCATTATTTATAGTCAATCCATGGCTTCCCTCTTACTTATATGTTACCTTGAGAATAGTAAACCTCATAGATTTTCCATCTTTAATGACACAAATTTTATGTATAACTATATCATTTGATCAATCATTTCTTAATGTCTTAGAAGTATTACCAAATTCAAGAATGGAGTCATCATTAATAAACCAAAGATTAAGTGTACGTCAGAAAATTTCAAAAACAAAAATCTTAACTCTAAAGCCAAATACTTGCTCTATTGCATCATGACCCTAGATGAGTACAACCATATCTTCTTTTGTTATTCAAGTAAAAAGATATGGGACAATTTTGTGTTAAAATAAGAGGGAACCACCCAAGTTAAGGATACTAGGATTAACATTTTTATACTTATGCATGAATTATTTGAAATAAGTAATGATAAGAATGATACTAAAATGTATTAAAGATTCATTAACATTGTTAATTCTTTAAGAAATCTCAAAAAGAACCTAAATAATGCATAACACGTCCAGAAGTTACTTAGGTCACTCTTAGAATTGTGGAACTTGAAGACGATTGTAGTTTCAAAATTAAAGGACCTTAACTCATTGCCTATAAATAAGTTGGTGGGTTCTTAACTCTTGTAGAAGATGAAATTAAAAAATAAATAAATAAAACCATAGAAAGAAAGAAATGCATGGTGTTTAAGTCCTCCACCTTGGCTAAAAGAGTAGTTAAAGATAATCAAGAAGTCAATGTGGATGATTGTTCATTTAGTGAGCAAGATCAAGAAGAGTTTGTAATGCTTATAAGAAACTTTACTAGCACTCCATTAAAAATGATGGAAAATAGAAGAAGAAAATTGTTTGTTACAACAATAATAAACCTAAACACATTGTGACAATTTTTCCTAGCAAGAAAAAGGGTAAAAAAGCCAATCAAGAAAGCTTATAAGGCCACTCAAGACAATTCTAACAATTTTGATGATAAATCCTTTAATAATGAAACAAACTACATGTGCTTTATGGGAAAACATAATGAAGTAAACTCTAACTATGACTTATGTGATGATATTGTGATGATTAACTTGCTTGAATGCATGAATAAAGAAATGTTCAAATAAGCAACCAAATTTGGAAAACTTAATGCTCGCTTTAAAGCAATATAACATGAAAATGAGATCCTAAAAAGCAAAAATGCATCACTTATACAAGAGAGTGAGAATCTGTAAAATGCATATAATATTGCTTTAAACAAGTTTGAGGAAAATTTTCATATAAAAAAAGGAAAACAAAAGCCTTGGAAATTCCCTTTGAAAGTTTGTTAAGTGGAATGAAAAGCTTGACTTGTCACTTTGTTCTCAAAAACCAATCAATGATAAATTTGGATTGAGTTTTAATCACTCATATAATCCACATAAAATTAAGTCATAGTTACCCACACAAAATCACATGCATCCTTATTATTTAAATGTAAAAATTATGCATTTATGTATGGACATGAATCACGAAAGCATAAAGCACCTCATGGCTTGATTAGAAAATCATTTGGATGTAGCCAATATGCAGATAGTGGTTTGGCCAATACCTCTTCCCATGTATCTCAACCTTAATAACATAATTTTATTAAAGCATCACATTTGTTCTCACATGAGAAATATCATGTTATATGTCATTACTACAATGATTTTAGACATATGATTCATGCATGCAAAATTAGAAAAAGCATTCATACATAAGCAATTTTTATAGTGGTGTAAGAAGTACCAAAACTTACCTGAAAGGACCCAAATAAATTTAGTTACTAAAAATTAGATAAATTTTTACAAGTATGTTTAACAACTTAGATAAATAAAAACAAATGATACTTGGATAATGTATGCTTAAGACATCTAACTAACAAATGTGAAAAAAAAAATTATTTAAAGTAATTGATAAAGAAAAGGGTAACATTTGTAGATAATGTCAAATAAAAGATAATTGATATTAAAAGATTGGTAAGGGAAGTTCTCATATTATCAATAACATCTCATTAGTTAATGGTCTTAAATTTGATTTACTTAACATTAGTCAATTTTGTGATAGAGGTTACAAAGGTTCTTTTGAGCCTAATATATGTGTTGTTTCTAATTCCAAAACAAATGGACTTTTTCACTACAAATAAATATGATAATATTTATGTTATTAATCTTCATTCCATTATTAACCAAAATGTTAAGTACTTAATTTTTGTAAATGAAGAATCTTGGAAATGACATAAGTGCTTGGGACACGCAAACATGAAATTATTTTCCAAACTAAACAAACACAATCTTTTAGAATGGCTACCCAAGCTAAAATTTGATAAAGATAAACTATGTGATACTTGTTAATTGGATAAACAACTAAAAAGTTATTTAGGAGCAAGAAAGTATTGTTTACTTCCAAAACTTTTCAATTATTGCCTATGAATCTTTTTGGTCCATCTAGAGTTTTAACTTTATGCAATAAGTATTATGCATTTGTCATAGTAAATGATTATACTAGATTTATATAGGCCTTATTCCTTACTTAGAAGGATGAGGCATTTCAAGCATTTTAAAGACTTTACAAGTAGTTGCAATTCAATTAAAAGTGACTATTGAGAAGAATTTGAGAATAAGGACTGTGACAAATTTTAAGATGCCTAAGGAATTTCTTATCTTTTTTAAGTTGTAAGAACATGTCAACAACATGGGTGGTTGAATGTAAAAATAATACCTTGCAAGAGATTGCTCAAACAATGCAAAATGAGTTTACCTTGCCAAAATATTTTTGGGCCAAAGCTATTTGTGCAACATGTTATGTGTCAAAATGAGTTCTAATTCATTCCTTACTTAAAAAGGCTCTTTACAAGTTATGGAATAAGAGAAAGCTGTGAATCAATTATTTCAAGGTCTTTAAATGTAAGTATTTCATATTGAACACTAAAGAGAACCTTGAAAATTTTGATTCAAAGGCCAATAAAAATATCTTATTAGGATATTATTTCTTTAGAAAAAACATATAGAGTTTTCAATAAGAGATCATTGATGGAAGAAAGGTCTATGCATATTAATTTTTATGAAACAAACCCTTTTAACTTGAGAAAGGAAGTTGCTTTAGAAAATGCAAGGACAATCTTAACCAATTCACTAAGCAAGGAAATACAAAATAATAGCAATAACATTAAAAAAAAATAGCAATTTAAGCAAAGCAATTCAAACTTTGAAAACTTGAGTGGCTTGCAAAACATAGTTTACTATGTGCCAAAAGAGTGAAAACACACTAATAAATCATTCCAAGATCAAATCATTGGTAATATTCTTTTATCCTTTTAGGACTAAATAATCATCTAAGCATTCAAACACCAACAACACTCATTTTTCAAATAGAGTCTAAACATTTAGAAGAAGCATTGAGTGATGAACATTAGGTGTATGTCATAAAAGATAAGTTAAAACAATTTAAGAGGAGCCAAATATAGACGTTAGGCCCTAGACCAAGAGATTATCCTATCTTAAGTACCAAGTGGGTGTTTCACACTAAACTAGATAAGAATGGAAGATAACATGAAATAAGGCTAAATTAGTGGCCAAAGGATATAATTAATAAGAAGGAATAGATTATGATGAGACCTTTAGACATATGACTAAATTAGAAGTCACTTCCATCTTGCTAGCATATGCATCATTCATGAATTTCACATTATATCAAATAGATGTGAAAAGTGTGTTCCTTAATGGTTTTATTATCAAGGAAGTATATATTAAATAACCTCTGGGTTTTGAGAGCACCAAAATTCTTGATTATGTGTTTAAGCTCTTCAAAACCTTATATAGATTAAAGTAAGTTCCATGAGCTTGTTATGAGTGATTTTACTTAGTTTTTTTTAAAGAAAAAAACAAAAAAGAAAAGGATTTGCAAAAGGTAAGGTGGACATTACATTGTTCATAAAAGTAAAAAATAAAGATTCATTGATTATACAAATTTATGTTGACAATATTATTTTTGGTGCCACTAACAATTTTTTTACACAAAAAATTTGATTATCAATTTTAGAAGGAATTCAAAATAAGCAAGATAGGGGAACTTAGTTTCTTCCTAAACTTACAAGACAAGCAAAGTATGGATGAGATTCTCATTAGTCAAATAAAGTGCGTAAAAGAAATATTAAAAAATTTTGGAATAAAGGATTCAAAACCTTATAGTATGAGATTAGTGAAAAGGTAAATGAAAAACTATATCAAGGTATCATCAAAAGCCTTTTTTACCTTACTATTAGTAAGCTAGATATTATGTTTGTTGTATGTTTATGTGCTCATTTTTATCCTCACCTAAAGAGTCACATTTAGTTGCATTAAAAAGTGTACTTTGTTACTGTATAAGATTTGCCAATTTAGACCTTTTGTACCATAGAGAAAAGATGTTTAACCTTGTTGGCTATTTAGATTCTAATTGGGTCAATGATTGGCTTAATGGGAAAAGTACCACCATTATTTGCCAACTCTTAGGTGGTGCATTAGTCTCATGATATAGTCAAAAAGCAAAATTTCATAGCACTTTTAATAGATAAAGCCAAATACCTAATTTCAAGTAGTTGTTGCTCACAATTCCTTTAGATCAAGCAAACACTTAAGGATTTCAACTTGCATTTTTCTAGAAGTTCTAACTTTATATAACAACACTAATGCCATAAACATTACCAAAAACTCCATTCATCATTTTAGAACAAGGTATATTGATCTTAAGCACCATTTTATTTGTGATCATGTGCTCAGAAGAGATGTTATTCTTCAATTTATAGATACAAATGATCCACTTGCAAATATCTTTATGATGCCCTTAAGTGAAAATAGATTCTTAAGCATTAAAGAGTATTTAGGGATGGTATATGTGGCCTAAGCTCCTATTCATGCATTTTGGTTTGGGTATATACATAATCAAATGGGTCTTTGTTTTTGTTTTCTTTCCATGCAACTTGGAATGTTTTCAATCCTTTGTAAAGATGGTTGTTGCCTCCTATTGATATCAATCAACTTTAATTGTTTTTTTTTTTTTGACTAGGTAGCATTTTTATTCCAACTAAAATTTGTTTATTATCCCTTTTTTTTTTTAAAGTCTTATGTGAGATTGGTCCATTCATTGTTCATAACCACCTATGTAAATGATATGCCAATTATTATTATTTTTTTCCACTTTAGGTTATTATTTCTATCACCACTCATACACATGAAACTTGTCTCCTTGTGTGGCTCATACATTCATAACATTTTTGAACTCCACATTCCAAAATTTTCCCACTTAGTATCTATGCCCTTTAATTCTTATTATGGATGCTATTAAATCATCCTATATTATATCTTTGGCTTCTTTCTTCTCACTTAATCAAATTATTTCATGATTGTCTAAAATCTTTTCCATATAATTTTCATCCTATTGATCTATATATCTCAATGCCAAGCCTGCAATTTCTCCACATTAATCCATCATTCTCCATTCCTAAAGCAACATAAAAAAAAAAAAAATGATACACCATGAAACGAGCAAACTCATTGTTGAAACCAAGTCCATATAAGGAAAGAAATGACAATCTTTGACACCTAAAAACTATTTACTTGTATTTCCCCACACATTCTTATTTCCAATGATGCTAAACCAATGCCTTCACCACTTCATCTTTGGCCATAGGTCCTACAACATCATTGGTTTCTCAACAAGTGGGAGCATCTTAACTCCTTTCACCTATTTCTAGCTCATCTTCCTTACCAATAAAGGACTCATAATTGACCCCTTATGCCATTTCAAATAACAATGGCTTGATTATTTGAATAATAACAAATATTTAAATGGACATTGAGTTCTTACATGAAGACTTAGGCATCATTTGTGATGTTTTAAATAAGATCCATGCCACTCAACAAGGATTCATAAATGAGGTTCTTCCTTGGTTGTAATGAAACAAAAAGTGTCTAAATACAAGCTTTCCCTTTTAATGATATCAAAGGGGAAGTAGTATTGATTCTCTTTGATCCACGCTTAGCTTAACTTAAATTTATTTAGGAAACTCGTGATCTTTGCTCATGGTCTTTATCTTTCAATTTATTTTGGACAACTTGTTCACAATCTTTGCATGATTACTATCTTTATGGATTCTTAATTTTCTAAGTGTGCTCTTATTAATTTTTGCATTTTTTAAACATGTTTAAGGGGGAGCTCTTACACAATCAATTATGTTGTCATCATTAAAAAGGGAAAGAACGTTAGATTATGTATTATATATTTTGATAAGTCAACACAATTAGACTATTATGCAGTAGATCATGTTTATCTATATTATATTTTTTTTTTATACTAAGTATTACTTTATGCTATAATTTTGGATTTACTATGAGTGGGGGCACTCGGCAACATAAGAAAGTTTTTGGTAAATACACTCAACAAATGGGTTCTTAATTTATATGGTAAATTTGTTAACTTTTATTTATTTATTTATTTATTTTCTAATTATAGCTTAGTGGCCATAAATGGATTTAAAGAGATAACTAAAGAAAATATTAAAGCTCATCATGAAGCAATTAAAAAATTAAATTCACATTGGCAAAACTTAATTTAGAAAGATAGTTTGCATTGGTGAAACTTAAAACAAGTCCAAACTCATGAAGCTTAAATTTAAAAATTCTTCACTCTAGTGAAATTTTTTTTTTCTTGTAGCTTAGAATATATATAGAGTTTCTTATCCTTATAGTAACTAAACTAAATTTATGTAACAACTTGTGATACACATGTATAAGGAGAGCAAAGATAAATTCACTTTTTCAAAGGCTCCACAATGAAATAATTTCTTGGCTTATAATGAAGATCATATAGGTGTCAAGATCAAATTGAAGTAAGCTTTTATGGCTTAGATATCCTTCATTTTTGGTAAGAAGGAAAGAAATCATTACTAGAAATCCTATTCAAGTCAAATATGGAAGCTTCACAGATCATGCTTTAATCAACCAAGGCAAAATTGATCAAATCTCTAATAGCAAAATCAAGTTTCTCACCAATAGCAAATCAAATTTGGACAAAATCAACCAATGGATACAAGATATTATTATTAACAAAGAAAAATTGCTTCACTCAACCAATAACTACATGCTTCAAACAACCCAGGAAAATTTGCTTTAAATTTCCAACAAAAATTGCCTTTTATAATCCAATAACTAGTGCTTCCAATTTACCTTTCTTTGGTGTGTGTGTGTGTGTGTGTGTGTGTGTGTGTGTGTACAAAACCCCATGCTAAAGAGAAAACAAGAAAAACCCTAACTCTTAAGAAAGCATATGTTTAGTAGTTTTTGTTTGAAAATCAAGAATGCACAAAAGAGAAAAATTATTAAAAGCAAGTGAAACTTTAAAGAAAATTTTGTGAGTATCTTAAAGTTTTAAAGTCAAGACATCAAGAGCTTAAGAAACACAATTATGTGCGTGTGATGTAACTAAGTCATAAACTTTTAAGAGGTTATGATCGACGATTATGTTATTGTTATAGTTGATCTCCTCTCTATTAAAGAGCTCAATAGTGAATTCAAAACTCCAAGATGGTGGTCTTAGAAAAAAGATGTAAGAACAAAAATTTTGAACCTCTATAAATCATGTTGTACTCTTCTTACTCTCAACTATTTTTATTATTATATAAGTTCAAACACTTAATAGTTGTTCATCATAGTGTTTTTTAATTATTCTACAATTTTTCTTTATGTAAATTGGTTATTGGTCTTACAAATTAAATTTGTTTGATTTATTCTCTTATCTTTGGCCAATATAAGCATTTATATAAATTTTTTTAATTGTATTAATTAATTTGCATATGGCATTAATTTTTTTTGTTACAATTATTTTAATTATCAAGCTACACACATTATAAGAACTTGTCCTTTGTCAACCCAATTAATGCCCCCCTTATAGGTACTTTTGGGACAAACACTACCAACATCACCTTCAACATTTTAAAGCATGCTTCCCTTCAATGTCCATACAAACTAAATTTAAAGCAAATTAAATCTAAATCCCCATACTCAACTTTAAATGTTTCAAACATCAATCAAAACTTTCCTAAAGAGGTTTTGTAAGATCCAATTCAAGATAAATGTGTGCATATTATCCTCTAGCTACATATTGTGTTGGCATATCAAATCTTTAACAAAGTGAAAGTAATGACTAATTCAAGTCTTCAAGTTAACTCACCTAGTATTGTCCTTCATCTGATTAACACTTAATTCACTTGGTATCACTATCATCACTATCTACACAGATCAGAGTTGTACTAGTGCAATGTTTGGTGTTTTTCCAAGTCTTCAAAATTGTAAGGTCCTCCCATGATGTTGGTTAAGAGATTTTTCAAATTTTCTTTTTTTTTTCTTTCATTTGCTTTCATTCAACCACTTAATCAACATTTCCATATTAAGTATAGAGGTGCTAATATCATATTTTGATGCAATCCCTTTAACTTTTTCTTTGTCTTACAGATGTTGGTTCCTAAGGTAAACTAATAATGGTGAATTAGGCCTAATCAGTTTGGTCACTTAACATTAATTTAATTCTAACTCTTAAAGAGACATAACAAGACGAACAATAATCAAAAGTAAAGCAAGTGATATTAACAACAAAAAATTAAAGAGAGATATGGGAAAATAGTATGCATAGTGATTTATAGTGATTCAAGTAAAATTAAGAATTTATGTTCACTCATTAAAGTTCCTCCCTTGAAAGTTCACTTCACTACTATTGTCTTCTTTTACAAGGTGAAACCTTTATACTTGGTCATCTTGACCTTTATCATAGTAAAGTTTTCAAAAAGCTTTCATTAGAAGTACTTACTCTTTTGTGATTTTAGCTTTTTCACTTTTAGATCACTTGTTCTTTAAACTTTTCACTTTTGATCACTTTTTTCTTTTCTTTGGATAAATAATTACAATGAATAGCACACCAAGGTCCCTTACAAAAGAGTTTCCCAAATTCTCTTATAGCCTATAGACTTATCTAGATGTTAGACATTGATCCTTTTCTTTAAAGAGAATTAATTTTAAAAAACCAAAAAGCCTCTTCTAAGAGCATTGATCAAATGTGGTATTTGGATCGATTGACTAACTCAAAATTTCTGTAACTTTTTTATCTTTCTACACTTTTTACTTTACAATCCCATTGGTCAACCATAAGCATAGTCTAGTCAATCAACCTGAATTATTTATAACTTTTTAAATTTTTTACACTTTATACATTTCAATTACCTTGATCAACCACAGCCATAATTAGGTCAACTAATTTGAAATTTATTTAGCTTTTTAAACTTTGCAACTTGAAACCTTATTTGCATTTAGTCAACCAAAAAATATTGATTTGGTCGACTAACCTAAATTTTTTGTTTCTTTTCTCTCCATTTTATGTTGTCTGATCAATAATATAGGTAAACTAATCCCAAATTTCTACTATCTTTAAATCTTTAGAATTCTTATATCATTTTTCAAATCTCTTTAGATCTTAATCATTATCATTTTACAAATATATATTTAATAGTATACAAAAACTTTGCAATAATGTTAATACAATTCAAATTTCAAATTCCAATATCTAATTAAATATAGCACAAATCAAAAGATTATATACATAGATAACATACATGTTGTCAATCAATCAATTAAAAATATAAAAAAATAATTCAAAAAAATTATGATGAACTAAAAAGGAGAAGCACATTAAGATATAAAGGATATCATATATAATCCTAATCTCAAAATTCTTAACAATATCTATGGATACTTTAACACATCAATCTCAACTCATTTAGCTATGATGTTATTTAGGCTTTTTTTTTTTTTTTTTGGAGTAGACATTGACAATTCACTACTTAGATGTTCACATGCCCTTAAAATGTCTTCTTCCCATTGACAACAGCAGTAAACTAAGGAAGAATGATCAATTAGCTATAAGAAGAAAAGAAATAAAGGCAAACATCAACATAATTCGATCAACTTAAATAGGAAGAAAAACTTATGCCTATACAAATTTGTCAAAATAACTTATATTTGCATTTTTTAAGTTCGCATGAAATTTATAAATATTCACATTTATCCAATGGTTGTTCAGAAAGGCATTCAAACAATCAAAACCCTTAAGTAGAAGAAGAAAGTTTAAGAAAAAAATGCTACAATAAAATTTAATTTAAAAATTAAAATTCCAATAAATTGACTTAAAAAATCATATAAGAGAAGAAAGTAAACAAACTTCACATTTGCCTCTTCTACTTCCTATTTACATTTGATCGTCAAGTTTATCCTGTGAAACCAATCTACAACAAAATACTTCAAAAATAGAAAACCTTAAATTTAAGTTGAGTTAACAAAAGTAAAATAAATAAGGGGAATAAATTGCAACATTCATTAAGAATTGGTGAAACAAAGAGATGAAGTATTCTCGAAAAGCCATTGAGAAGGGGTTGTGTTTTCAATAGAGTGATGATAGAATATGTGGGTAGTTAGATCTTTACGTAGATTTTATTTGTGTTGGCTAATATCCCTCACTAGTAGTAATAATATGTAAATTGTAATTTTTCAAAATTTTTTGAAAATGTTGTATATGAACTATTATTGGAACCTAAACAAAAGGATGGAAAAGGTGATTTAGAAAAATGAAAAAAAAAAACATATTATGACATTTTGATAGTTCAACAGAGACCATAATTAATGAAAGGTATCCCACTTCTTGATTTTGCTTATTTTTACTATGTGAGCGAAAGAAAAAAAAAATAAAACTAATTTCTACCTTATTTCGCCAGCTAGGCTATTTTGTTAATCGAAAACATGATATTCTATCATATGTAATTATTAATAAATTAGCTTACTCATTTGCACTTTAGGTGGAATTATATAAGTCATTTATGTTACTTTCTTAATTTTTAATAATAATAGAATAAATTAAAATATAATCAAAATATTGCAAAACAAAACCTGAAAAGTATGATCCATAACTCGAGCTAATTACACACTCACACACACAAAGATATATATATGTGTGTGTGTGTGTGTGTGTGTGTGTGTGTGTGTGTGTGTGTATCCACATCACATCTTATTTGAGTTGTCATACACATAGCATCATTACAATATCCAATTGTAACTACAATAGTAAAAACACACATATATTGTTTTTGTAAAATTTAAAGGAATAAAAACTAATGAAATAATTATAGTGTAACTAACAATGTCCATTTATGATATTCATCAAATAGATATATTAATCAAAGTTAGAATATATTACAGAATATCATGCATTATAAAATTATATATTGGATCAAGATCATGGTGATGACAAAGCCTATAGAAGGTTTAGATAGACTCATTCATGTGGTTGAACTAAACATTTTTTTTTTTTTAAGGAAGAGATAGATTAGAATTTTGTTTTTCATTTTCAATAAATAAAAATATTTTTCTAAGAAATGAATTGTAAAATTTTAGGTAAAAGTTTGTATATAAACTATTAAAACTAATAGTGAGATTTTTATGATATGTAGGTAAATTACTAGAATTAATGAGATCATATATTATACTCCATTATTCTATATTTTGATGTGTCTCCTATACTTGATCAATTTACCTGTTAAGTAAATATTATCTTTATTTAAATAATAATTATTTTGATTTACACTTACCATAGAAAGATCTTTGAAATTTAAATTTGATTTAAGCTAATAATAGTGCAAAGATTTTATTTTCTATTAAATCTCTATTTATATAAAGTTATTAAATGAGATCTTAAGTAATTTTAGAGAAAAATAGAAAGAATTGTAAATATTCAAAATTAATAGAAATTTAGGATAGGTTAACTTATGATATCAATTGATCAATCAACAAATAAAAGAAATAAAAATAAAAAAAACAAAAAATAGAGAATTTGAGTTGGTTGATTGAACTCTAATTATAGTTGATTGAACACCAAAGAAGATGTTAAAAGAAAAGAAATAGAGAACTTTGGTCAATCAATTGAACCAATACGCGAAGTTAACTAAATCTGGAGAAAACTATGAAACTAAAAGTTACAAAAATTTTAAACCAATTAATCTAACTAATTACTATAGTTAACTGAAGATAGTTAAAGAGCTAAAAGTTTCAACATTACAAAAGTTAAAGAGAAATTAAGCCAATTGACCTAATTAGCAATTGCAGTTAATTGATGAGACTAAATAAGTTAAAAGCGTAAAGATTGAAAATGTTACAAAAAGTTTGGGTCAATTAATTAGTTCAAGTGCTACAATTAATTGATGTCTTAGAGAAAATGTTTTTTATTTTAGAAATTGATTTTTTATTAAAAAAATCAATCTTTAATGGTTATTTTGTTGTGTTTGTTTATAAAATGGTTGTAAAACCTTTTTGTAAGTAGATGAAGAGATTAAGAAGAATTATTCATTATATACATCTAGTGAAAAAGAAAAGTGATCTTAAATGAAAAATTAAAACTAAGAGCTTTAAGAGAAAAAAAAAACTGATATTACAAAAGAATAAGAACACTCTAATTGAAATTATGAAAAAATATAAGTATTTTAATGAAAAGTGATACAAAGTGTAAGTTTATAAGTTGTGAAGAACCTTTGTTTGTTATGAAAATTTCATAGAAACTTTGTTATGGTTTAAGTCAAGGTGACCTAATATAAAAAGTTGTTTTCACTTTGCTGAAAAAAAAAAAAAATGTAGTTGAACTCTTAAGTGACAAACATTGAAGAGTGAAGGTAGATTCTCAGTTTGAGCCAAATCACTTTAAATCATTGTGTATGTTATCTCTCTTATTTTATCTCATTTACTTTTAGCTATTTACATTATTTGTTATTAATTATCCTATTCTTACTATTTGGAGTTAGTATTCAACAGGCGTTGAGCAATCAAGCCAAATAAACACAATTCACTCTCTTTTAAGTTCTCATAGGGACCAACATGAACTTTTCAAATATCAAAAGTCTCGTAACAAAATTGCATGCCTATTAATTTGTAATTAAGTATCAAACCTTTGGAAAATTAAAAAAACTAAATAAAATAATTTTTTAAATTAATTATTTGATAATATCAATAAAAATTTATCCATTCTTTTAAAAGACCAAGAAATAGTAATACAAATAAATTATAACTATGAGTGAACCAAAGTCAAAGATTCTCATAAGAAAAGTAAATGATTATTATTAATTAATTAAAACCAAATAGTCTTTAAGATAAAAAATGATTTTTTTTTTGTTATTTATATAGATATAAATATATATAACTAAGAGAAAAGCTAGTTACTATAACTAATCATTGTTGTTATAACTAATCATCTTGAAATTCAACAAACTTTCCAAATTTTACAGTAGAATTGAATTTAATAGTCAAATAATGACATATAAATTGTCTATCTCTCACTATATTAGCAATCTTGTTATTATTTAGTATTTTTCTTTATTGCAAAAATAAAAAATTATATCATTATTCAAGATTCATTCCTACTATAATTGTATCATGCACTACATAAGGGTGTGTTTAAATTTATGTTTAGTTAATTTGTTATCTCAATGGTTAGAGTTAAGTGCTTAAGCCTTTTAGATCAAAGGACCATTACATTTTGTATTTCCTTGCAAGTTAAAGGCATGGTTTGAAATATAGAAGGAAATTTAAAAACAATAAAAGGAGCATATGATAGCAAAAGTAAAAGAGTTGTCAAAGGCTTGATTTAGAGCTACATAAATACATGTAAGGTAAACTGAAAGTAGCAAAGCAATGGAACTAACCTAATTTAATAAGATGACAAAATAAAAAGAACATGAAAAAATAACTTACTCCAAGTAACAACACATAGTTGCATTAATAAAAAGGGATAAGTGAAAATTGGTTTTAAAATTTTATGAATTTAAATAATTAGATCTTAAATTTTTTTATTATTAGTTGAGACTTATTTTTTAAAATCCTTTCTATATATATATATATATATATATATATATATATATATATTTTGCACAAAAAGTAGTTAAGTCATTAGAAATATATATTGACTAAATAGAAATAATTAGCAGCTTAACCACTTTTTTACAAAAAAAAAAAAAAAAAAAAGATGAATTTGAAACAAATTTAAAAGAATAAAGTTTAAATAAAAATGTAAAATTTTTTTTAACCCAGTTATAAAAATTTATAAAATTCGTAGAACAACTTTTTGCATATCTAAAATATATTTTTTAAAAAAAATTAATGTATAAGAAACAATCACATACAAAACTCCAAACCAAATTTTCTCATAACAAATGAACATATAAGGAAAACTTAGAAAGTGAGCTACAATGATAATGATAACAAATGAACCCAACAATATTGCACAATTTGTAAAAATGAAATGCAATACAATAATGGTGGTTTCAAATATTATATTTTGATTTCATTTATAACTACTGGTAATAAATTTTTTATGCTTCACATTTCATGCACTTTTCAAAATCTAGTAATAGGTTTTTCATTCTTTAAATTTTGTAGGCCTTTCAAATTATAGAATAACTTCCTCAAATTTTTTACTTAAATGGTTGTAATGGCATATAAAAGATTAACTTTCACATATTGCTCTTTTATTATTGATAAAATAAGTGACCTGAGTCATGAAATGAACTCTACAAGTAAATGAGTTATGTCATGTCATGTGACAAGTTTTTTGTTATGAAAAAATAAATACTTTATATAGATAAATTGTACATACATATTATTATTGCCAATCTTTCTTTTTCCTTTTTAGGTGGCACTAAAATAATATATATTTGCTTTTGCCTATTATTATTAAGCATCCAATCAATAAAAATATATACCAAATCAATAAAATCAATTATAGAACATTAGAGTAGGTCAAACGATAATAGCTTTATAGCTTAGTTATGTGCATGTTAAGATAATCATAGCATTAGCCATCAGTTTGCATTTACCTTAAACCTATGAATTCAGGCTTTGATGGAGTTATTTTTCATTTTATTGAAATTAAATTTATACGTTTTTGGAATTAAAAAAATAATATTCATAACTTTAGTTTATTCTTAAAATGCTTAACTCTAATATTGAAAGTTTGATTCCTTTGCCTTAAAAATAAGACTATACTAAAAATAAAAGAATTACTTTAAAATATTTAAAATATAATAAATTTTTTATAATTTTAAAAATTAAATGTATAAATAAATGTGTTTTATAAATTAAATTTTTATATAAAAAGTATTTTATAATAATTTTAAATAATATGATATTATTTTTATTAATAAATTATAAAATTAATTCATATAAATAACTGTGTAATATTATTTTTTTAATTAATTAAGACATTGAAAACTATTGTATATATATTTTTTTCATTAATATCTCAAAATTAAACCTTTTTAACTTATTAACTTATTGGAACAACTTTACCGTCTTATAGTGGTTGGGCCTATCGATTTACTCTTGTGGTTCCGGGTTGGAAAATAAGGCAAGAACAATTTAACGTCATCGGACCAAACTAATAAGCATGCATTCGTAACTAACATGACATGAAACAAACAATAATTATTCGAATGTAAAGAGTGATGCCTTAAGGGTTTCTTTTTTCCTTTTTCCTCACAAAAATGTCACATCCTTTCTGTTGACCAACAGGTTCCTTTGGTCCGGAGGCAATGGGCATTTTGTCAATCTCGTGTTCCAGACGTCAATGCTCCCCACACCCTTCTTTCCGTGTTATATAAGTAACCCATTTGCATGACTTTTCATGCATGGGAAACCGTACAAAACATCTTGCCTGTTGACCAACTGGTTCCGTTGGTCCGGCGGCTATGGGCATTTTGTCAATCTCTTGTACCAGACTTCATTGCTGCACATGCTCCTTTCCGTGTTATATAACTAATGGCTTTTCATGAATGATTTTTCTTTTTTCATATGTGGCCTTCTAAATGCTGGTTTCGTAAATTAGTGACAATCCCTTAATGCATGTTTTAAAGAAGCGGCTTTCTTTCTTAAGAAATTTATCAATTCTACAAAGTGCCGCCAACCTTGATCCAAGAGACGCGAAGGCATGAAATTTCATGCAGACAACGTCATAAGGAATTTACAATTCCTTAAAGGGTTTCTTCAGCCCACGGTTTCGATTGGACATAACATTTCTTGTGCAAAAACAATAGAACATAAAGTCTTTTGATGCTAACATACTTGATGATTAAATTATAATAGAAAACATCCAAATATGAAATAATCCATAAATTTCAATACAAAATAAGAGTTCTTCAACCACACCATGATATCACATGTAGAACATGAATTAAATTTGTCTGAAGAATGTCTTGGATCTTAGAACGTCATATTATCATTAAGATTTAAAAATCAAATCAATTATTAAATTAAAAAATTTAAAAATTTAAAATTTAATTAATTCAATTAATATAATTGAAATGAAAATAATATAATTAATATTTAATATTATATAAATTTATATATATATAAATAAAAACATTAAAATTAATTTTTTAATACTAATACAAAATATTTTTAAAAATATATTAAAATTAAAATAAATAAAATATAATTATTTTTTAAATTTTATACATTTTAAAATTTAAAAATAATAACATAATTACAAAGAAAAGAACAAAAATAACTATTTGTATTGGCTCATCGTTATCATAAATGTCATCCTCAAGTAAGGGCATGGATGCTTTTAGCTTGCCTCCAAAATAATTAATATTAATTCTTACATTTATAATATTCAAATGAATATAAAGTAAGGGCAAAACAATGCTGGATATTCATTTAAAAATAAAAAATATATATATTATCTATAATAATTTTTAATTGATTAAATATTGTTCCTACTATATTAAAGTTAATAATTATATATGGCAATGGTAAGTTAAGGCAATATTTAAATTAGGAAAACCCATATGGACTATTAACCATAAGGTAAAGGAGATGCAACTACCCACTGTCAATTATGATTAAATTTCATCATTATCGCTCACCATCTCAACCATAAGATTATTTTTATTTTCAATATTATTTGCAGCATCAAAGTAATGCATAATATCAAATGAATCTACATTAACCATATCTAAATCAACAAATTCATTACTTTTGTTCCTTTCTCAATTAATAACATCAAAGTTGTGATATGGATTCTCTTCATAAATTGCTCTCTCCTATTATACATAATTAAGTTATGGGGATGAATCCTCTTTTTTAATCTAAAAGATTGTCTTATCAATGTATTCATAATCAACAAGATCATAAGTTCACTTTCTAAAATTAAGCTTATAAAAATACAGATGAAAACATGAATTAATTAAATATTGTAAGTTACCAAATATATATATATATATATTCACACAAATACCAAATACCAAATACCTATACTTGAACCTTAAATTGTAAGTAATATAGACAAAATTATTAAGTTTTTGATGTTCTAATCTATTTCTTGTCTCAGTATGAATACAATTAAATACATTTTAATTCCTTTCACATCCCAAATAAGAAGAAGTTTCATTAAGAATGTGAATGATAATTTTTTGCAAATTGGCAACACTATGCCCAAATAATCTCCACTGTTCATCTACATTCAAAAAATAAACAATTATTTAAGTATTGTGACATAAAAATATATTATATAAATGAATGCAAAAATGATATAATTTACTAGGCTAAAGGGTCTTGGTAGAATTACAAGTAATTTGTTTGCTAAAATTTCCTTCGTGATCAAAATAAATCTTGATTTCTTTCATAACAGCAACATCATCACAAATACTTTTAAGTTCAAGTAAACTAAAAAGGTAACTCATGATTTCATCTTTCTCATAAAAGTTTTCCTCATAAACAAAAGTAAGGTTAAAGAAATGAACTATCATATATGAGACTTTCGTAAGATATTTATCTCAATATTACTCAATGACACTTATGAAAGGCATATATAATCTTGTCTTTTACTTGAAGATATGCTTAATTCACTTTATAACCTTATCCATGCCTTTGTAAAAATAATCTAAAAAAATTTTTTTATCTGAATTAACAATATGCAACAACTTTATAAGTGGATTAACAACCTATGACCAAGCAATCATCCTAAAATTTACTATCTAAGATAGTAACACACACAACCTTGCTTTCCACACTCTTTTCAAGTTTATGACTTATGAAAAAATTGCTTATTGCAAAATTTTGTAAGATTCACATGTGATAATGGATGCTATTTAAAGTAATAAATGTGGTTGTAAAACAAGTTAGTCCTAAGTGCACAATTTCTCTCTAATTATAATTTGTTTTAATTTAGCTAAAAAAAATAACGAATGATTATAGACAAATTTTGTAATGACAATAACATGTAATACAAGATCAATTACACTAAGTATCTTACCAATATCTTTTAATATAAGGTTTAAGCAATGAGTAGCACAACAAGACTAGTATATGTGCTCATACATTTCATGAAGTAATCTTACAGCTACTACGTAATTAGATGCATGATCTATAATAATATGATAACATTTTAAGGCCCAACTCATTCAATAATATCTAAAGGCAAATTGCATAAACTTGTGGGATCTTTTATAATATCTGAGATATCCACAAATTTGACAAATGATATTCTAGTAGAGTAATAAATAAAAAAATTGATCAAGTTTTTATCTCTATTACCCCTTTAACCATCAACCATAATTGTGCATTCATTTGAAATCCACTCAGTCCTATTGATTTTAAAAAGCATTCTTTTTTACAATCCTTCAACAAATTGATATGCATATCATTATAAGAAAGACTTATATATATATATATATATATATATATATCACCAATTACAAGACTAATATCTAAAGTAGGTTGAACATCAAGTGAATGCAAAGCATTAAATGGAATACAAGCATAAAAAAACCATGTTGCACAAGCCAAAACAACCCTTTTCACATCTTTATTACCAGTCATGACACCCCTTAAGCTAGGTTGAGCTCCAATAGTTCTTCTCGAAGAAAAATATGTATTAATTCCATAACTAGATTTTTTTTTTCACATATCTTGCATTAATTTTTTTCCTTTTGACACATTTATTTTTACCACCTTGTCTTCTTTCTCCTCTAACTCAATATCACAAGGATCATCACCAAAGCTATAGTCTCTAGCCTTTTTAGTTTGTTTTTTCTCTTTAGATGCTTGTTTAAGAATATCAAGCATCTTTACTTAAACATCATATGGAACATTTTTAAAAAGATAATGTTTCGTTCTATGGATTTGCCCACCCTTGAAAGTACTATTGCAATAAGGACAAGTATAAATGGATTTAGCTTTATCATTAAACCCAACTCAACCCTTTCAAAAAAACACACCCAAGCTTTAATGAAGAGATTAAGTACTAGGTGTGAAATTCATAAATTGATTTTCATATGACTAAAATGGGTATTGTAACTATCATTTATCTACTTAAAGCACCAAATTGAAAGAAAATAAGAAATCAAATAAACAATCACCAATACTTTTGAACATTGAATTAAGTTGTAGGCATGCACTACATAAGCTCCTTTTTTTTTCTTTTCTTTTGTTTTTTTTTTTTTGGATAAAGCCATTAGCTTTACTTTTACTTCCTAACATCTTACATGAAAACTTCTCTAAAGGTGGGTACATGGCTATGTATGCAAGACCTCCAAAGGACCAAAATGCATAAGAAGGCTAGTATTTCTATCCTCTAGTCAATTATTATGCTTTATGGTTCTCAACTTCCATGTTGCTTTCTTTCTTGTTTTAAAATGACTCTTTAGCTTCATCTCATGTTATTTTTTTTTTTTCTTCCCACAAAGATGTTATTTGGAATGCAATAATCTATTAATACTTTAACAACTAGCCACCATGTTTGATGGCAGTAATTTAATGGAGGCAAATTCAAAGCTTGCCTACTTGGGTTATTATATAATGAAGTAAAGGACAATATAACTATTTTTGGATGGAATTATTGGATGATCACCAATTATTTCGATTACAATCAATAATTTTTTTTTGATAAGTGATTATTTTAATAACATTAAACTTAAGGTTAACTTTCTTTAAATTGATGCAAGATATTATATAGTGCACAAGTTTAGAGGTTTACAATGAGCAAACTAAAGACCTATGAGTAGAAAACTCCAACCAACCATCCAAAATATAGAAAACTACCGAAACATATAACGAGTGATGAAACCAAAATAGACAAACAATAAGAAAGTAAAGGTCTTTTTGACAATAAAAGTGAAAACCCACCATGTCAGGACTTCTATTTCAAGTTAAAATGAAAAACATATATAAAATATTAAGCTAAATTTTACAAACACCAAGTAAACAAATCTTTTTTGTTACTTAATGGTCATCAATATTTGCACAAACACATAATCAACATATTAAGTAAGAGTAGGAATTTTTCACATGAGTCAACCATACTTATAGTAGGAGTGATCAAAAAATGAGAGCATTGATTAAAGACCTTCAAATCCACAAATGGGAGATTAGGGATTTGGAAAAATTTGTTGCTAATAAACTATTGGGTCGAAGAAAGAAACGAAAAAATGGCAAAAAGGAATGGGAAAGTAAGCTCAAACGTCAATTGCTAAAGTGGTATAGAAGAGAGATTGGGGATTTGGAAAAATCAAATGCTGACAAACTGATTAGATCGATGACAAGAAAGAATTTCTTTCTTTCCAAGAAAAAACAATGAAAAGGAATGGAAAAGTAGGAGGAACCAAACCATTTTTGTTAGAAAAAGTTTTTTTTTTTATAAAAACCAAACTAATCCACTGGAAAAATTGAATCTAGTTCACTGATTCCTAAATGAACTTGCTAGTTTACTAGTTTTTATACCAACTTTTATTTTGACCCATTATAAAAAAGAACCAAACTGAATTATGTATCTATTGTTAATTTTACTAATTTAACCCATTGGCTAATTCGATCTAATTTTTAAAACATTAATTATCACATAATTAAGAAAAAAAGAATATACCTTAATCCATTTAAAATTCATTTAATCCTTGATGATATTAGAAACTAATTCCTTCAACATTCTAAATAAAAACTTTTGTCTTAAAATTGTAAAACTAAAAATAAGTTTAATATTAAAAATAAAAAAATTATTTTAACTCATATATTCAATTATATTTTTTTAAAATAAAATTTACATTTGATATAATATAATTAAATTATAATAAAATTTTTGAAAAAAATAAAATAAAATATATTTAATTATAAATTACTTTAATAAAATTAAATTATTAAAAAATTTTATATTTAAATGTATATTTTTATAAAATTATTTGTTTATAATTATTTAATAAATTAAAAAATATTCAAATTTTATTTTAAAAATATTTTACCGTTAGAACCACCTAGAAAAAGCAACTGAGCACCGTTGGGTTACAATATAATATTTTGTGTACTGTAGCATGCGCAAGTGGCAAGCAGGGCAGGCAGACACCTGTTTGTAGAGCCAGGCCTCAGGCACGACAGAGATAGACGGTCCCGCCCGGTTACGCTCTTCTTATTTGGATTTTGGACAGTTATGTTGCACTATTTTCGATGTGTGCAATCAGTCAATTAATTAAACTATTTAAAACCGGATGAACAACCGAGCCAACAGCGTACTAGCAATCATTGGGGTCCGGATGCGTCCCATAACTTTTTGGCCAACAACAGAGCACGCTTTGCCTTGCCTTGGAATACCACGTGACAGCTAATGACCACCTCGGAAATGCTCCATGGCCGAGGCGAGAGGGCCGTGGCTAAGGCTCGAAAGAGTAGAAAATTTTCATTAAATGTCGAAATTGAATTGGAATAAATTAAATTGTGATTAATTAAATTAATTTTTAAATTAATTTAATTAATAAAAAATTAATATTTATAATTTTATTTTAATTTATGATATTAAAAAATACTTAATTAAATTAAATTATTATTTAATTAATTTTTAAAATTTTTTTATTTTAATAATAAAAAAAATATTAATATAAATATTAAAAATAAATAAATATTATTATATATATATAATAATTACTTATTTATCTCATAAATAATAATAATAATAATTTTTTAAAAATATATATCAAAAATATTTAATTTTTTTATTTCAATTAAAATTTTTATTTTTTTATTAAATTTAACTAATAAAAACCAACCAAAACTTTTGATTTGAAAATAATTATCGATTTAAGATAACTAAATTTTTTTTGTTATGTTCGGTTAACCAACATAGCTCTAGTGATGACAAGAAGACACTCCAACCAATTTACAATGTTTTGACAGAAAAAAAATATTTATATATGCCATTTTCAAAAAACAAAAAAAAAAAGTACTAAAACGTCAAAATGATAGAGTATAATTCTAGAAAATATATAAAATGTTGTAATTACAAAAAAAAAAATGTACCAACTATCTTAAACATCCCCACCCGGAAGCTACATTGAATAAGAATGCACTTATTACTTATATTTGACAAAATTCTAGCAAAATACAAAACCAAGAATTTTATTAAATGAAAACGAAAATTTGATATGTTAATGACATGGTGAAATATTATAATTTAAATGCATAATTTTTTATTTAAATTTATTAGTATATTTGATAATTAATTTATATTTAATAATTTTCACACATTTTAAAAACTATATTGAATCTATTATTAAAACGAGGACAACTTATCCAAAGGTGCGCATGTGTACAGTTTTTGTTTATATACCTATATATATAGGTATATGCAAATAACTATTAGTAAATACATTAGTGGTTCAAGTAAAATTAAAAATAAATGAAATGAAAATGGAAAGTAAATAGGTTTCAAAATGATTATTGATTTTAAATTTTATTTAAAAGATCAACTTCAAAAATCAAAAAGCTAAACAAGAATGAAAAAATCTACACGAAAAAATTTCAATACTAACAAGGAGGGTAATTAAGATTACAAGATAGTAGGCTATTTGTTTACTACACTAAGTTGTATAAAATTCTTAGTCAAAGTGTTTTATTTATGTAACAAATAAATTTTATATTATTTAATATTCTTTTTCAAGATATATATTAAATCAACTTCTATCTATTTACATACTGCAAGTAATAGGCATGTACCGTGCACAAACTAACATATTTATTGACAAGTTTATTTTTATTTTTTTTTGTCCTTATTTGTAGAATTTGTTTTTCTTTTACTTTCATTAAGTATGCATATTCACATTTCATGAGTCTTAAACATAAATGAATAATCACTAAAATAAATGAAATAAATTATAATACATTTTAAATTATAAATAAACAAATTATACATCTAATTATACTTGTTACTATAAATAATATTACAATCTTTTAAAAAATCAAATTTACTAATAATTAACTTCTAATATCCTAAAAGTTCAAAATGATTTACAATATTATTGAATTAAACTAAATAATTAAAAATAATAAAAATAAATAATACCAAAATTTTTATGTTTATTTTATTATAAAAAATTGTCAATGATGATTAATTAATTAGATATAATTATACTTAATTAAGATTTCTTTATGATTTTTATCATGATAGTATTACAAAGTTATCACGGTTAAGGAAAATATGATCTAATTAATATAGTAGTCAATAAATATTCTTAAAACAAATAACAAACTCATATGATAAATGGATTATTATATTTGTTGAAAAGTGTACTTTTATTTGTATTTTAATTAAAAAGAAAAAAAATGAAGAGAGATATGAATTTTGAAAATTATTTTTTTAAGAAAAGAAGATAACAATTTTTTTATTTTTATTAATTATTCATATTTGCATTGCATGAGTTTTTAAAACATAACTATTATTATTTAAATAAATTATAATACATATTAAATTATAATTAAGTAAACTAAATTTTTAACTATAAATATTACTATAGTTAATATAATAATCTTTCAAAAAAAAAAATCATGTTAAACTCTTGAATGAAAATAAATAATTAAAAATAATAACAATAAATAATGTCAAAATTTTTATATTTATTTAATTATATAAAATTATCAATAATAATTAATTATATAAATAGAATTTTATTTAACTAATGTTTTCTTTTTGACCTATTGTATGCTAATATTTCAAAGTTAACATTGTTTAAAGAAGAGACAATCTAATTTATATAAAAGTATTTTAATATTTTTAAATAATATAAAAAATTTTTTAGTATTCTTACAATTAAAAAATGTCACCATGTAATATAATATATACTACTAGTATCAGAATTACTCAATACGTAAGTTTATTAGTACATTCTTATTTATATTTTATTTAAATAAAAAATAACTTAAATTTTGATTTTTTTTAAAAAAATAAATTTTAAAATATTTTTTTAAATAAAACAAAAAGAAAAAATAAAAAAGAAAAGAGGAATTAAGAATTATTTTTTTTTTTTTTTCTCAATTATGAATATTTACTTTTCTTAAATTTAAGACAAAAATATGAAAAATTGTTAATATAAATTAAATAAATTGTAATATATATTATATTTGTAATTGAATATATTAAATAAATTATATGCATTTTAGAATTTTGATTCTATTAAAATATTAAAAAAAAAACACTATAAACTAATATTAAATACTACAAATTGTGAAAATTTACTAGAATAATCAAAATTTGAATCAAATACTTATATATTTAAAATTAAACAAACATTTTTATATACATATATGAATATTAAGTTTTTTAAAAGACTCTAACTCAAATAGATACTTTCAAAATTCATCCATTACTATTAAATGAATCATGTTTATACATCTTTGGATTTCATTCAATTCATAACTTATATTATTATAGTCATTTGTAAAGCATCTTCTATTGATCTCAATCATTCATATTAAATCAATTTAAAATGTAAACAAAATTTTAAAATCAATAAGAGCAATAACAAATACTTATTACAAAAAAAAAATTAGCATAAAAGGTAAAAAAAATTATATAAATATAATTAGGCTACATTAAAATTTTAGTCAAGAAAATTAATTTGTGATAAAAATAATACTAACTAAACTAAACATTGAAAATAAGAAAAGTTTTGACAGAAAAGAATGAAGAAATAATTTTATAATAACTCTTGTGATGGTGTCATAGCTTCTTTTCTCTTATTATCATTTAGTTCCTTGCCTTTTCTTTCTATTTATGTTGTCTCTCCATTTTCACTTATTTATTTATTTATTGTGAACCACTCATAATGTAACAACCTCTCTTCTTCTATAGGTCTCACATTTTTTGTTGATCTCTAAAACATCTCTAATTTGTATCTAATGACTAAACTTGTTTTTATATAAAAAACAAATCAAACATTAGAAAACTAAATAATGTAGTTGTGTCTTTTGCTTTCTTTTGCCGCAAAAATCACATAAATGTAAGGCATAAAGTAAAAGTTAAGTAAAAAAAAAAAAAATCAAGTAATGCTTATAAGACAAAATTCTGAATAGTTTTGGCTTACTAACAATCCTAATCAACTTTAGTTTCTTAATTAAAATAGGATTTCTCTCTTAAAAAAAAAACTCCAAATTTGACAAAGAAACCTTTAAATGATTCTTCCTCTTTTTGTTTTTGCTACTCACTCATATTTTGTTTCTTTTTATGGTTCAAATTGGATTTTAATTATTTGTTATGCTTCCTTTTTATAAAAGAAAATAAAAATATATTAAATTTACATAAAAGTGAAGTTAACTAGGAATAATAATATAAAATCAAGAGTAAAATTAAATGAAAATATTTATCAAATTAAATCTTATCATATATTACCATTATTATTTAAAAATATTAAAAAATATTTTAAATATATTATTAAAATAATATTTTTAAAATCATAAGTTATGTATTTTTCTTTTAAATACATAACATGACCCATATCATTTTAGTATTGAAAAATTTATATTAATGAAATATTTGGTTTCAAAGAGAAAAATTAAATAATAATACTTATAAAATAACATAATTTTTTTTTTCTTTTAAGTGTAAATGATATGAAGATCACATAAATGAAAAAACAAAAGCAGAGAAGAAACAAAATGAGGTCTTAGTGTTTAACAAAGCTAGCTCCATGGCTATCACTATCTAAGAAATGTCTCACTCCTACTAGAGATAAGTTGAAGAAGTCTTCCTCATCCAAAATAAATGGATCAAATTTAATAATATAATCTACATATGTATTTTCTTCTTGTAAAACATGTTTAAATTCTAGGTTCCAACAACACCCTTTAAGATTGGCATGTCTTTTAGACAAATTGTAAGAGGATGAATAAAGGCATGTTACAAATTAGATGAAACGTCTTAAAGGAATCGAACTCTAGCGTAACAAAATGGTACCCTTTCTCTCACGTTTTCTCTAAACCTTGATAGATTCTTATAATTCTACAACCATATTAGATGCCACACCTATGAAGTTTATGAAACCCTTAAGTCATTTTCAAAAATCATATTGGCTTACTCCTCCAAATCAAACTTAACTCGAATTTCCTATTACATTGCCATTAATATTAATCGTGACCCAACCATGTGATGGCGGATCCTAGAAGAATAAATAGAAGAAAGGTAAGGTATCCTTTTCCTAAAATGGATAACTACTATAGTAGACTTCCACTAAACCATGTACTTGTTGCACTTAAATGAATGAATTAGTTTTATGGCATTAAATAACTTCTACATTTCTTGTTTTCCACATTATCTAGCAGCCACACAAAATCAACATACTAGAACCACAAAGTCCCTCTGACCTATCTTGAGATTTCAAAAAATTATATATCCAATTCATTAACCTACCAATGAAGAAAGAAATAGGGATGACATATGGAAATAGAGCTCTACATATAGCCTTAGCTTAGGCCAAGCTCTACAAACATGAAGGATATCCTCTTTGGCAATATTATATTTAGAGCATAAAGGAGAGGAACACATCCCCTTATGAAACCTTTCAAAATTAGTTGATAGTTACCTCTTAAACACTTTCCATAAGAACATCTTGAGCTTCTATGGCACCCTTAGACACCATAGCCATTTCTATTTTATGTTAATAAAGTAATTATTTTGCTCATAAGATAGTCATTTGTAATATGTAAAAATTGACTAAGAATCATTTAGACTATAAAGTCATGCCACAATATCCATACTACTCGATTATCAAGGAAGCGAGATAAAAAGGATCAATTTCTTCACATTTAGGGCAAAACATGTCATCAACCCATCAAGTTGCCATTATCCAACTTGATTAATATCACTCACCCTAGCTTATTTCTCATAAGGGTATATATAAGGCACTAATTGAGATAGAGTATTGTAAGATGTCTAATGATCATGTTAAAGAGACACTCTCACTTATGCCTATTCAAAAACCAAATCCATCCTAAAGAATATCAAAATATTTAATAATAACTCTTTATATAATAAAGGTTATGGGTGAACATATTAATTTCAAATTTTCATTCATTAAATATTTATATTTAAGTGTTGATATCCATATCTTATTTTTATTACATAGCAATTCCTAACATAAGTGTCCTAAAATGGCCACATTATTTCACCTTGCTACAAGCTTAAGCCAATTTCAAATTTCAATTAAGTGACTTCTTCTTAATTCACCAAATGAATCCCTCATCCATTTGGATCTGAAGTTTAAATGGAACAATGCATAATTTTTCCCCACTCCTCACAAATGGATCCAAGGAGCCAAATTGTTCATATGGTATAGACTAAAATAAATATAAGGCAATTCTATGTCAATGTAACTTGACCTACCAATTTAAGGAGCTTTGATTTCCAAATAGAGAGTTGCTATTGAATTTTGTCCATAAAATAAGCATAAGAGTTCCTTAAGGCTTGCTTATACAAGAAAGGAATCCCAAGGTAAACACTCATATCACTACTAAAGGGGAAATTGCTAACAAGTTTAACTTGTTAGGCCTCACTTCTAGACAACTAATTTAATATAATTGCTTAAGATTTGAAATCATTGACTTTGAAACTTGAAGCCCTACAAAATTCATCTAATGTGTTTTGTATAACCCTAACTTAGACCACAATTTCCCTAGCAAATAGCATCACATCTTTAGCAAACAAAAAGTGAGACAGACAAAGGTCTTTATGCTTACATTTAAAAGGCATCCATCTATTTTGGTCTAATTTTTTTTTTAATAAGAACTAAAAGTTTTTCCATAAATAAAAGAAAGAGGTAAGGGTATAAGGGGTCTCCTTGGTGTAATCCATGTGAGTGCTTAATTAAAGGCAACATTCCATATAATGGATAAGGTGGCATTAGACATACACATCGTGATCAAACAAAGAATTCACTTTGGATACATAGAGTCCTATAATGTCAACTTTAGAAATCTTTAATCCACCTTATCATAGTCCATTTCAAAATTTATTTTGAAAGTTATAACCTTTTTCTTGCTTTTAGTTCTTCAAATTAAATTATCAACTCTAATGCCACAATGATATTATTCTAAGTACTTTACCCCAAAATAAAGTTATCTTGGAGGGGAATTATAATATTATTTAAACAAGACCTAATTTAATTAACAAAGACCTTAATAATGATTTAAAAAAAAAACATTACACAAAGAAATTGGCCTAAACTTTGAGTTATTGTCTACTTTTGTAGTCTCTAGAATAAGACAAATTAATGTTTCAAATAAGTTAAAGTAAAAGGTGCTTAAAAGGAATGTCTCCTGAATGAACTTCATTCTATCTTCACTAATAATATCTTAGAATAATTTGAAAAATATCGATTGAAAACCATCCAAACCATGAACTTTAAAAGATTTCATGGACTTTGAAGTTGAGAAAATCTCCTCTTGAGTGATTGGTGAAAGAAAACTCTCTTATTGCTTTAACGTTAGTCTAAGATGATTCACAAATGGTTGAAGATTAATAATAGGCTTTGTTGAATAAATAACTTCTTGAAATGTTCCAACATTTCTTTAATGACCCTTTAATCATAACATTATAACTCATTATGAATCTACAAACCTGCAATCTTGTTAGCTTTCTATCTAGCAATAGTAAATGCTATAAGGAATCTTGTTCTCTTATATTTTAGACTTAAGATTTTTGTAACCAAAGCAATTCCTCCTATTTAAGTGCTTGGTTAAATTTTAATATTAATTATTTTTCTTATGATATAAGGAAAGGATTAGGATATCACTTTAGAGCCAATTATATCCCATTAAGGCTAGCTCGTAAATGCCTTTTTTGCCAAAATATACTACCAGAAAATGAGTGGTGAAACTTTAAAACAACTTGTTGAGCAACCACTAGTTTGTCTTGGATATAATGTCTGGAATATGTTATATCTCCCACTCGATTAGGTTTGTAATACCACATCTAAAAACTCCTCTTATTCATCAACTAAGTGGCTTCCAAACAAAATGATAAAGTAGTTTGCTAGGGTTCCAAGTCAAAAATTAGTAATACTAGGTGATGATCTACAAGTCTCCTTGGCAAATAAATAACAAAGGCTTCAACAAATTGGAACCACCATTCTTTAACAACAAACACTTCATCAAGCCTCTTGAAGATGTCCACTCTCCTATGTTTCTTTTGTTGCCAAGTGAACAAAGGCCCCTTGAATCTCACATCCTAAAAATCACAATATTCAACATTATCAGCAAATTTGCAAATTGAATTGAAATGTGTGTGCTGTCCCCTTTTTTTTAAGTGACAATGGATATCATTAAAGTCACCTAATAACAACCAAGGCATTTAAGAGAGATTAGATAATTTCTGTATATTGAACCAAAATAACTCTTGATGAGACCATATTGAACTTGCATACACGTTAGAGCATTGCCAATCTTTAACTCCTGGTTGGGAGAAAATAACATGAATATATTGGGAACCCTTAGAAAAGGTATAAAGATGAATATGTTGAGATTTCTAAAGCACCATTTTCCACTTGCAAAACTACATGAATTCACAATTTCATGCTTATCAAAACCAACGAAATTCCACTTTTGTTCAACTATTTTAAAAGGAATATGTGTTTCAAAGCTAAAAATAATATTTAGCCAATGAATCTCAATAAGTTTAGTGAGATTACTTTTTACATCCTTATTTTTAGCTCCTTTTATATTCCAATAAAGTATTTTAAAATTCCTAAAATGAGAAAAGTTCATAATGATAAATAAAAGTAAAGGAAGCTCATAAGGCTCTGATGGTGGCACATTAGTTGAATGTGAAGAAGCATAGTGTTAATCACATAAAAGCTTCAAACAAGCTAGTGTGGAGTGGCCAAATCTACTACAAGCAAAACACATTGTATGCAAACTTTCATACTTAACCTTGTAACATCAATTATTGAGCTAGAATTGAGGGATTAATGGTTTAGTTGGGTCAAGCTCCACAAAGACTCTCACAAACCATCCCTTAGAGACATCATGTTATGATTAATCCTCACTAGTATGCCAATACAAGATGCTATTTCCATGTGCACATCATTATTTTAAAACATCATCAATAATTCAAGGAATCTCACCCAAGTTAGAGTCAACTCTATAGTAGCATTCGAAGGAATAAATTGAGGGTCCCATCGACAAATTGTATGGTAGTGATCTTGAAAAACCCAAGTACTATCATTAATCACCTTATCTAAATTTTCATGCGGAATGAACTTCGCCAAGAAGGAACCATAACCCAAGTTCATTAAGTCCATTCCCCTTGTTGGCGTCCAAATTTGATCAAGTTGTTTTGGAATGAATTGGTAACCCACAGATTTATCTAGTAGCCTCACTACCAAAACTTTCCTCCGTAGAGTACACAGAGAATACATGAGATTTTGATCCACCAAAACAAAAGCAAGTGTTGGATTCCCTCCCTTAAGCTCAATGAGAACTTGTCTTAGGGCAATAAGATCAACTCCAGTTGCACCAAAAGTTGAGACTATATTCAATAGTTTTTCTCAGAAAGAAAAGTTTCGACTACCCTTAGTTCTGAGTGCAGAGGGCAATCCATGATTATGAGCATCAATCATATCGTGCTCATGAAGGATGTCAGGAAGATCAAGTTCACTCGAAGAGGATTGTGGTTGACAAAGGATGCCACAGGTCAGATAGGACACATTAATAAAACTGATTGTATAAAAATTATCAGACTGCTCTCTTATTGTTTTCACATTAACCTCTATATGTTGTCAAAAGTTGGTAACTTTTTCCTAAATTCATTATTTTAGAGGACTGCAACAGTGATATTCAGACTTGTTGACATTGCTACGCGGTATTCAAAATGAGAAAGCATGTTTTGCGCTTTTTTTTTTTTATGGTTTTTCTGATATATTTCCCTTTTTGTTTTCCTTTAACTTTATTACTTATTTCATAAATTGTGGCCCCAACTTTGATTCTCCGCTTTTGGCGGCCAGGCGTCGTTGACAGACTCGCACACGTTACTCAACCAAAATCCAGGCGATTGCTCCGCGTATACGAGTCGAATTTCTTTGCCGTTTTCCTCTGTTTCAAACGACTATTGTCATGATTAATTACCAGGATAATAATTTCAACAACATAATTCGGTTCTGAGAATCATGAATCCACCACCTCACTCCTGTTAAAATGTGCCGTTTCATGTTCACTCCTAGTAGTTTTCTAGCTCCAGTCCGACTTGACCAGCCCGTTGCTGAAATTTTTTGGAGCACTATTGCCATAAAGTGTTTTCTCTATTCCGTTTAATGTATACATATATTGATTCTCGAGATCTAATTTTTGGACTACATCGGGATTATTAATTTTTGTTTCTACATTTACTTTATATTTAATTTGAGTGATAAATTTGATTAGATTCAGTAAATTTACCTCGATTGAAGATATGGACTCCAATATCCAGCAACTTCATTGTAATTACTTAAAATTTACCTGAAAAATTATAAAATACTTTATTTTATTTTATTTCATTTTCTTTAAAATACTTTAAAATGTAACCAAAATAACATACTTTGATTAACAACGATTGGTATATATTTTCTTCTTTTTTTTTTCATAAAATTTATAATGTTTCAAAAAATAATTCTAACAATTAACCAAAAACAGAAAAAAAAAATATATTCATTTGAAAATCTCAAAAGTAATGCTATTTAAAAATTGACCCAATAAATTTCCTAACTCCAAAAATTATTCTAAAAATAATTTTGTGTTCATTTTAATAAGTTAACCACAATTTATACTCTGTATAACATTTGTAATGATGTGTTTATTATTATTTTACTTTTTTAAAAGATGCTTAACAAAGTATGTTAATTGTTACAAAAATTAAATGTTAGTATGTTTTTTATTATATTTATAAATGAAGAGTGTGACTTGTTATAAAAACTAAAGTAAAATATTTTAATCATGAATGTTCTTCAGTTTTATAACGTACATTGAAATTATGACTTGAATGTTTTAATTAAATTCATTGATGAGTTAGTTTCATTCTAATTAAACATGACCTAAGCATAAGAGTAAAATTAATTGTTTCTAGATAACTACTGTTTCTTCGCCCGTATGTTTTTCTGGGGCGTTTCCCCTCCGTCGTCAAAGAAAGATTCTTATCATTGGATTGCCAAGTTGGGAACCCATCCAGCCATTGCTATGCTGGTGCCGGTCTCCTCCGTGGAACCCACATAATTAAGGTTGGCGTGAGTTGGTGGGTCCACCGCAAAACAAATGCAGGAAAATGACAATAGGAATAAAGAATCTCTTGCAATTACATTCCTCCGTTTCGTGTGGTAAATATTAGTACTTAATTATGATAAAAGATCTACAGTTAAAGAAGAACCGAGTCACAGCTAAAGATTTTAATTTTGATGAAGTTCCAAAAAGCGTTTGGCACTTTTTTACTAATCTTTGTACACTTTTTTTTTTTTCCCGAGTTATATACACATCTTGTTAATTTTTATACATTTTTATAAAAGAGAGATAAATTTCAAAAAAAATATATGCTTTTAATTAGTATAGAGGAAGCGTGACTTCCGTTAAGAGGACCTTGCATTTATTTGTAAAATTAGGTTCAGGTATTAAGTTATAGTCATTGAAGTAATTGTCGGCATGAACCTCGTTCATCGAATCTTCTTCGTTGAGAATGTTAGGCATATTGACTAATATACGAGGAGGAGGAAAGATGGAGATACTTTTTTTTAAAAAAAAAAAAAAGAAGAAAAGAAAAAGAAAAATGAAAAAGCAGAGAGGAATGTGATGGGAATGCCGTGCACGGATGCCGCCCAACCTAGTTAATGAATCTGCCCGATGCCGCCCAATACATACATATATATATATAGCTACTGTAGCTATCAGTCTTGTGATTTGATGACTCGACTGTTGGAGTCTTGGTAACAGTATTAGGATACAAATTTGACGAGTAAAATGGGTATTACTTTTACTTTCACTTTTCTTTTCTTCCTTATAATGCCGAGTAATTCCTGCGTGTTTTCGGTGGAATGCCAATTAGTCATAGCAAAGCTAAGGCAACATCTGGGGGTGACTTCCACCTATTTTTGTTGATGGTTTCCTAATTGTTGACGGAAATAGTAAAGACAAGGCAACCGTTGCTCACCACAAAAGACTTCCAAGTGGCATAATTCTTTTCATTCACCATTTATTATTATTATTATTATTATTCATTTTTAATTGATTCTTGCAAGTTCTTGCTTTGTTCCTTGAAAATAGTACCTCTTAAAATTCCAATAATAAGTTCAGCTCATTTGCAGTTACAAAAGGAATAGGTTAGGTTTGAGGATTTTTTTATTTTTTCACAAAAAAAACACTTATTTTCTATCTATAACATATGTTATTTCTAACTTAGATTGACGAATCACAAGCACTTGTGTCTAAACGGAAAGAATGAAGTTTTAATTATCCAACTGCGTTGTTTCCCTTTTATGATCCAATCTCTAATTTATCTTACATTCAAGGCTGTCGACGTTGCTTCTTCTGCCTTTCATGGCCACTACAAAACACATTAAATGCAAATTGTTTGTATCACTTATGAGAGCGATCCATTGCATTCAATGTATAAAAAGGTTAGATAATAAAAATTAAAATTTTAAAAATTGTGAAAAATTTTAAATAAATTTATTAAAATAATTTTATCTGAAAGTAATACATAATAAAAATAATTAAAATTTAATAAATTTTATATAAATCTAACAAAATTTAAATTAAATTCTAATTTAACTATATGTTTTATTTTTTAAAAAAATTATACATATTATTTAATTATTTTATTATTATAATGAATTAAATAATATATTAATTTAAACTTAATTTTTAAATTTTTTTATTTAATAATTTGTTAGGCAAGTATTCTATTTTGAATTTATTATTTTGTTTTAAATTTTTTATACAAGTATGTAACTTTTTTTTTTTTTTGTAAAAAATGATTAATTAATTTTTAATAAATTTTAAAAATTTCTCTTGTTAGTTCTTTTATGAATTTTGAAATTTATTAAAGTTATTATCGTGAAATTTTAATTTTGATTTATATTATTAGTTTCCTAATCAACATTAAGTCAAAATTTTATGAATTTATATATTTTTTTATTTTACTTGTAAGTCTCATTGTATTTCTTAGAGTTTGCTGATTTGTGCAATGTAGCATATATATGATAGACAAAATACTTTGAGGAAGAAGACACTGTGTTTTGCTGACAGCTTTAAAAGAAATCTCCTGTTGTTTTTCCTTGTCTACGACAGGTAAGAGTTTCAGGGCATCAATAGGTGGAAGAAGTCTGAGGTGAATTCGATTGGTTTCATCATTGTGTTGTCAATTTGCCGAATGTTCACGACAAGTGTAAATATTAGCTTTCCTGGGTACAGCCAACTGGTATTTGTGATGTCTGCAATTAAAGAGATGGGATGGCATCATCGGAGAGAGACCTTTTTAATTGACACTTTATATTATTAACAATAATAAATTTGCCGAGAAGGAGATTTCAGGTGTGGTCACATGGGATACCTTTGGCATAAAAAAATTGCACGAGGTGAGACTTTTACAAGCTATGTTGACTAATTGTTTTGAGTAAATAGCATGTGAGATAAGACGAAGGTTCGTCCCTTATTTTTAATTTAAATTTTACACTTTAAATTATTTGGTCTTCTCGGATTAGATGAAAATTAATAAAAATAATTTATCTCAGTATTTTCTCACATAATTGAATTTTGCGTTAGATGCCATCTCTACTAATTCATAAGAGGATGAAAGTTAATTTTCAACATTATTAGCTCTAATCAAATTTATGTAAAAAAAATTAAGAAACCGAGATAATAAGACAAAAGTTAAAAAGGATAAATAAAAAATCAGAAAGGCTCAGGCGCCTTTTTCTTGTCGGTAAATTCTGAGATAGCTTTATGGATTATGCCCCCACAAGTTTAGCGGTAAAAATTACGTAGGCGGCTTTGCTCTAATCATTACAATCTTCAATGAGTCGAAAATCAAAACTAATGAATCGAATGACATCCGATATTCTTTAAAATTAGGATTTACTAATTGATGTTTATTAACAACAATTTTACATTTTGACTGCTCAAAATTACAGTCTGTTTTACTTGTGTAAAAATAATTTATATATGAAAAATAGTTCTCAAAGTAATTTTACGAAAAAAATCATTTTTTTTTTACTGTTAAGAATAATAGAGTGCAAAAATTTTGGCATTAATTAATTATTATTATTATAAATAAAAATATATTAAAAAATAATTATTTTTTTATTATGTAATAAATTTTAGCATTAAATGACAAAAAAAAGAAATTATTGTGATCGAGACGGAGTTGATCTACAGTTGACAATCAGCCCTTAATGAGAAAAACGATGAAATCAGTGTAGTTTGTTTGTTATAAAAAAAAATTATTATTTGTTTTGTTAAATTTATAATTATTTTTTTATGGATTATATATTTTTAATTTTTTAAATAAAAAGTAAATAAAGAAAATGTTTTTGTTTTTTTTTATTTAAAGTATGGGTAAAGTATATAATATATGGCACGCATTCTGATAAGAGATGATTAATAATTAAAATTTTAATAGGTTAGCATTGTTCCTTTCGACAACCAACACCTCTAGCCTTTTTTTTTGGGATCTCCGGGTTCCCAGCTGAAAAGCGAAAACCAATGTTATATCAGACTTAATATATAGTTTAATCAAAATTCAGCAGCCAGCAAACCAAACCCCAAATGGAGGAGAGGCACGACAGCAGGATGACCCAGAGGAAAAAAGTAGAGTGAGAATCGATATTGCTACCGTCTGGCAGCCTTTTGCTCCTTCTTCTCCTCCCATTCGCATTCGTCTAACAGTTCAACTTTTCTCTCTCTCTCTCTCTCTCTCTCTCTCGCTCGGACTCTCCTGCAAGAACAGGCCTTCTGTTTTTTCTTTTTTTTTGGTGGGTTCAAATTTGTTGCTTTTAAGTATTCTTTTTTACTATCTTTCCCATTCTCTCTTTCTTCTCTCCCTGTGGGGTTTCTCTCTAGAGAGAAACAAGATATGAGCAAAGAGAAGGAGACAGAGAGAGGAGGAGGAGATCAAAAGAAGCTGCTTATGGGCGTGCTGGTGAACTGCGCTACAGAGCTTAAGCTTCTTTTAACGGCTCTTTTAATCCTCTGCAGCGTTGCTACTCTTCTACAGTTCTTGCCCTCTCGTTTCACCATCTCCACTTCTGATCTCCGTTTCTGCATCTCCAGAATCTCCGCCACCGCCACCGGTGACGCCCCCAACGCCACCGCCAACGCCAACGCCACCTCCACCGCCAACGCCACTGCCATCGCCGCTAGCATTAACCAAGTTGCTCCCCTGATTTCCCCTGCAGTGCCGCCGCCCCTTCCTGACCCACCACGGCCGTCCATCGAAGAAGAGAAAGTACTTGACAATGGGATCGTAAAGCGTGCTTTCAATCCTCACGGTGCGGCCGCTTACAACTTCATCTCCATGGGCACATACAGAGGCGGACTTGCCACTTTTGCGGTCATAGGTCTGTCTTCGAAGCCCCTTCATGTCTACGCTAAACCCACCTATCAATGCGAGTGGGTACCGTCCAACTCCTCCGCCAGCCCCATCATGTCTGGCGCCTACAAGATCCTCCCGGATTGGGGTTATGGCCGTGTTTACACTGTCGTGGTAGTGAACTGTACTTTCTCTCAGCCCATCAACGCCGACAACTCTGGCGGGACCTTGTTCCTACACGCCTCTACATCAGGCGGCGGCGACAAAAGTGTCAACATTACAGACAGATTTGAAGTTCTAGGAGAATCTCCAGGGAGTGTAGACTTCAACCTTTTCACGTCGAAGCCCAAATACGACTATTTATATTGTGGGTCGTCTTTGTACGGAAATTTGAGCCCAGCCAGAGTGAGGGAATGGATAGCTTACCATGTGAGGCTGTTCGGAGAGAGATCCCATTTTGTGATACACGATGCTGGCGGGGTGCATCCGGAGGTGATGGAGGTTTTAAAGCCGTGGATGGATTTGGGTTATGTAACATTGCAGGATATAAGAGAGCAAGAGAGGTTTGATGGGTACTACCACAACCAGTTCATGGTGGTGAATGATTGCTTGCATAGATACAAGTTAATGGCCAAATGGATCTTGTTCTTTGACGTTGATGAGTACATTTATGTTCCGCCCAAGAATACCATTAAGTCTGTGATGGATTCCCTCTCGGACTATAACCAATTCACAATCGCGCAGATGCCCATGAGCAGCAAGCTCTGCCTCTCTGCTGATTATGGTAGATACTACAGGTCTGTTACTTTTTCTGTGTGTGTGCCTTTCTTTTTCTTTTTAATTTCGAAGGAGTTCAATTTTGCTGAATCCGTAGAGATGAATTGGTATCCACGATGCTGCTGGGGGTGATGCATTAACTGAGTTTGACTGTTCTTTCTTTACCGGCTTGAAGTAGTAGTTTCTCTGAGTTCTGGTTCGTTTCTCGCTGGATGTTCTACTTGCGATGACTGATTAAATTTAGTTTTGCCATTTCGACAAATTACCTTAATTTTTAGTATTTACACGTTGATATTGCTCTTTTTTGCTTCATCAATAATATAACAATGTGTCTAATAAGTGGCCTACAGCTTGCGTGAGAAGGGAATGGCAGTTTAAGCGATTTTGATTGTCTTTTAAGTGAGTTGGGTCCCGGTAGATTAGTGCGATCCTGTTCATATTTGTATCTTTGAGGTGGCTGTTTAACTTTATATGGGAACCTAAAATGAGAAAGCTAAATATAAATATCAAGTGTTGTACACATGTTTGGAATTATTCTTCTGTTGTCGATAGTGTGATCTTTCCCTCTTTTCTATATTAGGGCAGGTGGCAATGAGATGGGTTTCTACTTTTTTCTGTAGCTGATTGTCTATATTTATAATTAGGACTTCCTCAATCATTCTCATTGCTGACTTTTGTTGCTCAATGGGGGAATGAATTACTGATGTCTTGTTCCTCAATTATGAAGAGGTGCACAAGCACGGTGATCAAGATGGTGCTAATTGTGGTGGTGCAAAAAAATCCAATACCGTGATGTAATTAACTGAACTAAAAGGAGTAAAAAAAAAAAAAAAATTAGTTTTGAGGGATCAGTTATATTGACGCTGATATTAAGATTACGTCTAACGCTGATTTGGTCGGAAAACAAGAAGGGAGAGGTGGGTAGTTGGATGCGGGTTTTTACCTTTTCATCTAAATTATCAGTCGTGTTGACGAAGACATCGAGTTTTCATATGTTTATGATAATCCATAATGCATATTGTTTGATTCCTTCTTGAAATTATGTTTCTTTTGCTATGTAATAGATATGTGATTGATTCAATTCTTGTTGGATTGTTTGTAGTTTGAAAAAGAAAGCTGCTTTCAAACGTCAGACCCAACTTCATAATTTGTCTTTTGATTGACAGGAAATGGGGGATCGAGAAGCTTGTGTACAGAGACACCAAGACAGGCATAAGGAGGGACCGTAAATATGCAATCCAACCGCGTGGTGTGTTCGCAGCCGGCGTTCACATGTCTCAAAACCTGGTCGGCAAGACGACCCACAAGACAGAAGGAAAAATCAAATATTTCCATTACCATGGAACCATTGCGCAGAGACGAGAGCCCTGCCGCAATCTGCTCAATGTGAGCAGGATCGACTTTGAGAAAACTCCTTATGTTTTGGACACCACAATGCGAGACATTGCCTGGGCTGTCAAGAAATTCGAGTTCAAAATGATTGGGGACAGGTTAAAGCGTACCAAGCAATAACAAGATGATCAATTTTATTTTACTCTTTATTTTTAGTTTACTTAATAAATAATTTTCTTTTTTTTTTTCTTTTTTATTATTTTATTATTTCTTTGGGTTGTCTAATATCCGTGGGATGGAGCAGCAGAAAGATTCATTTGGGGTGCCTTTTTGTATTATAGTGGGTTTTATTTTTATGGGCACAGACAGAGATGATATTATGTTCATATAATATGGTAGATGTTGCATTCTTTTAATTTTTTTTATTATTTAATTATTATTCTTTTTTGGCTTCTGCCTTTATTTTTTCGGATCATAATAACATTATTCGGGTGATTTTGTGTCGGTGAGGTGGTGTCCACCGCCGCCGCCACCCATGGGAGGTGACGGATGTGCTTGGCCGGCTAAGCCGTGTGTCCGTAACGCTTCCTCTGGGTTTTCCCTCATCATGTGGGTTTATCATTGATGCCTGGGTATGCTTCATTATAGAGGAGGGGTTTAACATGGAATTTTGGGAGAGAAGTAAAGCAAAGTAACATGGGTTTATTATTTTGGGTGTGGAGCACAGGCTGTCATCTTTTGTATCCTTTTGACAAGTCAAAAGGAGGGGGTTGGTGAAATGACATCGGTCCCATTGGACGTCCCATCTCATAACTAATAATCCGTTATCCCTTGAAAGTTTGGGTGGTCATCATAATTTATATGGCTTTATTTATGCAGTATTTTTTGTTTTAAATTCAATAATTTTATTTACCTAAAAGTAATCGACTACTTTTAAAAAAAAGGTGCAAATTATCATAAATGTGGGATCAATTAACATAGTGTTCCAGTTCCCAATGGAGTACGAATGAATTTCATAAAATATGCTACAATTATTAACTCATTCTGATTCCCTTTTTCTCCTTTCGTCAAACCCCAAAAAAAAAAAAAAAAAAAAAAAAAAAGGGAAAAAAGAGCCCTCCTAATTTCCCTTATTCCCATGTACGTTGTTGGAATTTGGAATCATTTTTTGTGTTTCAAGAAGAACGAAGAGAGCTTCTTTCTAAGATTGTTGGGGTAATTAAGACTAGAATTACATTCCAAGTTGATGACAGGAAGGGAACAGAAGGAGACAACAAGTATATCTGACTTAGAAATCATTGGGTAGAAAGAAGTAAAAATACTCAAACCTTCCTCTAATTTTAATTCACAATAGAATTGAATGACTACAAATTTACATTAAAGTTTTATTGTTGTTGTCATGTGCAATTAATCACGCTGTTAGCTCAATACATATCGTAGCATTGAAAAATAATTAAAATACATGTGTCTGCTAAACAAGCGGTCCAATGAAACACAAAGGCGGGGTCATGCACGCAATTGTTTAAAACTTGGGTGAACTAGTCATGCATGTGCTTAAACTGGTGGTCCAATAAAAGTCAACATTGGTTAAAGAACTGGGTGACAATTCTAGATTTCCTCGGATACAGTAGGCATAACTTAAAATTTTCCACAGAAAAATCGTATCGGAATAATCCCATTATTTGAGATTTTTTTATATATATGAAAAAAAAAAGAAATGCCAACGTTAATCTATGCCTTTGTTGGTCCCATTGCTTCAAGTGTTTGTGTATCGCACATAAATAAAACAACCATATTCTGACTGTAATATTCTCCGCCGTACGCCGAGTTTCCGATAGATTTACAGTGGTGGCGTGCCCATGCGCCGTCTTTCAGGCAGGAACTTCGCAGCCCCCTTTAATTTCATTCCTCTTAGTCACAATGGTGACAATTAGTTCAAGTACCGGTTCTCCTGGCCCCCATTTAGTTATGCACAGTTAAAACTAGTTGACGAATGATTGAACCGTTTTCATTTTTCCCTTTCTTCCTCTGTCCTTTTTCATCCTTTAGCCTTAGACAAATTGTACCGAATTTGCAGTTTAACTAAAATTAAACCCCCCCCCCCCCCCCGGCCCCCCCAAAAAAGGACAGTTTCTTATGGCCAGTGGGAGTATTTTGACTTGTTTTTTGGGGGGGGGGGGTACGTTAAAAAATTAAGCATTTGACTCTACTTTCGTCTAATATAATTAAGGTCCATAGTCTAATATAATTGAGGTCCATAGTCTACACGTAAAATTGGAATCTGCAATAGTCAAACAAATGGCACACATTGTGTTTTTTTTTTAGTCAATTAGAATGCGTTAATTCGCCAAAAATCATAGAAAAGAGATCTACCTCAGGACAGCACGAGGCAACCTAACGCCACCTATGTCCGTCCTCCAGGAAATGGCGCGTATATTGGAGAAAGAAGTGAATCGTTGCCAGCAGGTGATTTAGGACTTGGGATGGCTGCACGCATTGGAACATCATTTGCCTAAAAATTGAAAGTTCTTGCCGTATGCGAACAGGCGTGATGAGTTCATTTCATCCTTCTATAAGTTGTCTATAAAAGCTTTTTGGTGTCACGTAACATGCTAAATGGGGTCAAAGACAAAGACCCCAGCAAAATTTTGTTGCATCTCTACAACTCTAGCAATTGATCTTTGCTAGGTAACCAGTCAAAAATGAAAAATCTGAGTTTTCAACTGTAACAAAATTCAACTTTTTGTTTTGCTCTTTTCTGCTGTTGTAATAACCTTTTCCAGTCCCCCAATTATTATCTATTATTTTTTATTTTTTTAAAAAAATTGAACAAAAGAAGAATAAGAAGAAACCCATAATGTGGATATATCTATTTACAGCTTAGCTAGTTATCAAAATATCTTTATGTCGTTTGTTCCCATAAAGAAATTTATGGAAAGGTTCCAACTGGGGATACCCTTGAACGAGGCAGGCAGTGCTCGCTGGCCACAACTTTGCTTCTTTTGTATTTTGAGGGCATTGTCAAAATAAATAATTAAAACTTGTGGGACACGGCACATGAGGTCACGTAGAATCGGAATTTAAATGCTTCTTCATTGTTGTTTATTATTATTTACCTGTAGAGGTTCTTTGCTTCCATTTGGGCTAGGCTTTGACAGATGAGGGGAGTAGGGTTAGGGAGGAATAGAAGCAATTCCCTCATTTGCATTATTATATATCTGCCTATTAATAAAGAAGGAAACCAACCCCAATCTCTCTCTCTTTATTTTTTTTGGCTATTTATTTTTTACTAATTAAATTCAACTTCTGCTGTAGCTATTTAACATTCATTGGGTAATTATCCATCCCTTTGTTGTTTCCTTCCTTCCAAATTCCGCCAGATATCCGAGTTGTTGTTGGTGTTTGTTGAAGACAGAGATTCCATCGCATTGGGCAGGAAAGGGTGGGTAAGTTGCAACGACAGGCACAAAAAACGATTAATAGAGATGAAAGAGACCCACAAATATAAATTATCAGCGTAAAATGGCATCCATTTCCGGCCCCAGCATTCCTGTCACGCTGGTGCACTATTTAGATTAGAAAAAAAAAAAAAAAAAGAAAGCTTTTAGTGAAATTGTCAATAACCCAAACATTAGTATGCAATATCCACAAGAGCTGTTAAGTTGAAGATCTATGGACATATAATTAAACGGTGTTTGAATAAAAAGTTAAGAGAAAGAAGATTGCTCTCACATTTGTTGTATGGATTCGATGGAAATTAAGGAAAAGAAAAGGGAACAGAAAATTTTAGAACTAAATTACTAACCTATCCATCCATATTACATATTACATGACAACAAATATATATATATATATATTTTTTTAAGTGGGAAACATGATACTTTGTACAATACTGTATTATTTCCAAACGTTGGCCTCATTGCTTGGTTTGAACGAAAATATTAGCTAGAAGAAAAATCGCAAGTAGTGGGCTAAACAAAAAGCTACAAAAGATTTATGTAACCCATAGACGATTTTCAAAGAGGAGAAAAAATGTAATTACGAGATTAAAAATTTGAACCGGGACCGCTTAACCGACAATTATAAGTTTTGAATTGCGAGATTGACCCGATTCAATGGTGGTTCAGAATCAAAATTGTCGTCGGTACCACGTTACATCATGATTGTCGGGGCGATCAAAATTGATTGCATTAATTCAATTTTTGACTTTTATCAATCTTTCGTATTCTTGTCCACTTGACCTGGCACCTTTCAATTTTCATTGTTTCCCTTTGGGTTCACGCGAAAGACTTATCATTTTCTTTGCTCGGAAAATAAGATTGTGCCAATGCACACAGAAGATGACACATCTACTGTTGATGGTTTTGTTTCTACATGTTGAGGAATGCTTAAATGCATGGGGGTCCGTTAATGATTTTTTTTTTTATTAATTATTATTATTATTATTATTTCAGCCCGACTTTGTGTTGCAGCGATTTGAACCGCTATGCTTAAAGCATGTACCCTGGTGCCATCAAAGGTTTAAGGACCCTTGACGAGTATGGCGCGTTACACGACTTGTTGTGTAATTCCCAAGGATATGCGTGACTTGACATCGTTCTCTAAATCCATTTAAAAACAGAAAGATTGAAAATTGATTTTTATGAAATGAGAATTATATCTTTTATGTGAAAACTAATTTATTATTTCAAGATTTTTTTTTAATTTTTTATTCATGAATATATACTTACTTTTTTCTAAAAAAAAAAAAAAAAAAAAAAAAAAAAAGCTTTGGTCAGGTGGATTTTGGAAATGTCAGTTTGAAACTTGACGGTGCCTCTCTAGTTGTTCAGGAGATTATAAGCAACGTAGAAAACCAGCGACTAGTCATATTATATTGGGAATTGAAGGCTGTATATAGTAATCATCATCTAATCACAGTATGGTTTAATTTCTACTTTCCCCAACTTTCTCCCCAATTCGGTGAGAAAAGAAGAAAAAAATTTGCTGGCCCCCACATTGCATTTTAATCGATTTTCACACAGGTTTTTTTCGCACGGTTTTTCAGACAGACGATTTTGACTTCTCCTTCTTGCCAAAGTTTATTTCGCTACGTTTTCTTTCCCGAGCAATTCTCTCGAAACAAACACACTTATTAATCAAGCCTGTGAAATCCTAGTTTCTCTCAAACGTGACTCAGTCTAACTCACCCTGGCTTCGCCAGAAAACAAAAAAAATGGGAGGCTGAGGTGCCAGCATCAAGGCACAAAATCCGCATGTAAGCACACGCACAAAACATTAGTTGCTAGAAAACTCAAGCCAATAAAACAAAACAAAACAAATGCAGATCCGTCTATTCAGTAGTGTTGCTCATTGGAACCATTGACCATTGCCTGGCCAGTAAAAGGGTGATCATGTATGATTATTACAACAGTTGGATTCATGAACAGTTTCACTTTACATTCCATTTCTAGAAGAATGAGGCCTGCCGACATGGATCGTACATTTTCCATAGGTACATAACATGGGTACGCGCAAGGTGTGACAAATAATAATAATACTATTGAAGAGAGTTATAAAATAAGATCAATACAACCGAAATACCAATGAGAAGTGGAAAGGCTGTGACCAGGTACAGTGCTCCATAACCCTGCAAGAGAGTGAGCTTTCTTTGTTACAGCCTCGAATATCTTTTGTGCAATTAAACTTGACAATTCTTCACCATTCATTTGAGCCTCGCAATATGATGCATCTCAAATTCCATTCCGTGAGGCGCAAACAAAAATGTAGATTCATCTATGTTTACTAAAATACAGTGGTTAACTTACAAGTTTTTCAAAAACAAAAAAAAAAGTGTGGTTATCAGTCAGTCACTGTTCAAACAACTATTTGTCACTGTATTCTGATCTCTTCCCCACCTTTCCGATTAGTAAAATTCATTTTGGTCTGAATTGATGTTAACAGTAAAGTTACTAGGTTATGACGTCCTTAAGGTTACAGGTTCGTGTATGTCATTCGAGACATGCCTAGCTGTGTATTCCAAATCTTTTAAGGTTAAAAGAATTTAAGAGCTATATGAACCATGACTACAGTAGAAGAGTAGAATAAGCCAAAGTTAAAGGATTAATGCCCAAGACACATGACATCCAGCAAACTGTTGTTTAGAACTAACAGTAACAAAGATCTAGGCTAACAGGTGAGATTTACACAGAAAAAACTAGAAAGGAGAACAAACCACAGCTGGAGGCACATCTGTGTCATTGTTAGTGTCAGCCTCTTCAATCTCTGCAGCTGAATCCCAGTCAATTTCCAATCTTTTAGCAGCCTCTCGAGGATCTACACCAGTGTCAGTAGCTTTTGCATACAAGGACTTGCTTGGTTTTGTTTTTGCTGATTCAACCTACTCACAATAAGCATAACATGCATGAATGAAATCCAGAAAGGAATCATCAGAAATATGGGTTCATTGAGGTATCATGTGGCAGGAAGATAAAAATAAGTTAGTGCTCAGAAGGAAAAGTTTTCATGATGAATGATCCACTTCAAATTAAGAAAAAACAATGATTTACATGCATAAATGCTTGCAGATAAGCTCTAGACTTCAACTTGAGGTTAAATTACACCACTCATGCAAGTCAGATTTAATCATGCAATGTGAGACAATCAAACATATCTAATCAAGCTGACATGTGAAATGTTAGATCTTCTACAATGTTTATTCTCTTAGAGACACTAGATGGCCTTCGACTATAGCTGTGTTGTACCATTAAAACGCAATATGACAACAACTTAATTGCCATTAAGCTTCTCTATGAAATGTGGACATGAACCATGGGTAATGAAGTGCTTCCAAGCATGATTTGACAACTAGACATAATGATCCACAGAAATCCATATTCACAGATTAAGGAAACATAAGATACACAGGACACGGTATGAGATTAAAGAGTATTTCTTTTAAACTTGTTTTTCCCCTCATGAATAACATTGTAGTGGTCAATTACAAATCTAATACCTTAAATTTTTTCCCATCAAAACTACGGAGAATAAAATTGCAAAAACTTGTTTGAGACCCTTTTGTACTTGTTAATTTGTCCCAAGTAAGAGTTCCCAAAGCAAGTGCCAAAGGAATCCACATTTGACTTATACATATAATCTTAGCTACTTTCAGCCATCCTTGAATCTACCAATATTTTGTTGCTAATGTCGAAGAGAAATTGCCTTATTTGCTATGCCAGGAGTTGAAAAAAGAAGATGCAAAATAAGACAAGAATAAATAGCTGAAATCTTCGTATCAGTTATCTCCACGTAAAGGCCTTATCGGAATGATACCTTGACCTTAACCTCACTGATGAAGAGAATGTTATCAATAACTCTAAAGGACACAAAGAAAAAGTTTCATTAACTACATATGTACTAAGATAAATGCATCTCATGTATAAGGAACTATCATATGTTCAGTTCACAAGATTACCTCTAAATTTGGCCAATTTATCATCTCCTCAGCTAGCATTTGAAGTGCAATGCGATTTTTTGGGATTTTACCTTCGTTTACCTAGTATAAATCAGCATAAAGAGAACGAATGAATTTCTTTTAGAAAAAAAGCTTTCTGTTTGATAAACAGTTTGGATCCTTTAATATAAAAAAGAAAGCAACTTATTCTTGTTCTGTGGTCAAACAGAAGGGACCAAATGCCTGCAGAACATGCTCAATTCATAAATAATAAATAAGAAAACCAATGGAAGGACATCAGAGATACAAGAAATACTGAAAGTTTAAGCTATTATAAAAGCAGGGAACATGTCTAGATAACTCATGTACTTGACATGCTAATAGACAAGTTGATAAACTAAGAGATAATGGTTAATGCACACTTTATACTTAACAAGCATAAAGGTGAGAATGGTACCTATGGTTCCCTATAAGGGTCAAGATTTGTGAAATAGATACATAAGCCCCTCAAGCTTTAAGAAGCGGTCAATAAGATTTCAAGGTTCTTTTTTAAATTTTCGGGACTTCCTAAGCATAGATTTTTCCAGGGCAATTATCACTGTTGTTTTTTCCCCCCTTTTGCACCCTTGTTACCCATTAGCATAGATGTAATCAACATAGTAGAGTAATTGCATGTTAGTGATGGTAAACACAGTGTACAACTTCAATCTGGTTCCAGCAAAGTATCTACAAGATGTGACATTATCATGTTTTTGTTTATGAGCAGAGCAGCATATACACCTAAGCCAAATCCACGCAATGCCAATTAAGTGGTAAACTATAAAAAGATATGCTTTGAAACACTAGAAGACATTATTCTCAAAGATATTCTCAATGACTAGAAACAGAATTATATAATTTCCTCCACTCTAGGATAAGCAGCAACCAACAATGATCTTGCCATATAGCAGTACAATCAACTAAGGATTAGTATAAAACATCAATGTATTGTACTGGGAAAATTTTACTTGTTCTAGAGCTTCAACCAAGTCATCTCTGGTCGGGGCATCAGGGTCTTCAATGCCAAGGAGTCTCCTACGCTCAACCTCTCTCGGATCCTCAATCATTATTGTCAATTTGACCTATAAATAGGGTGAAAAGTTGGACATTGAATTGGCAATTGCAGCAGCCCACCGCAGAGGCACAGAAAGGAACAACAACAAGAGTAAACACTAGAAGAAGAGAAATTACCTCATTGAAAAGCATGTCTCTGTTTTCCCGGAGAAGCTCCAGCACCTTATTAGAAACACAAGCATACATGTATTGCTAATTTGTTGATGAAAAGAAATCAAGAACCAAACTTTTTACCATTATTATTGTTAGCTGTAAAAGAGAGCAGGAAACCCGAAAAATACACAGACCCTTTTAATTTCTTGAACGAATTGGAGGTCTTGAGGGGTAGGCCGAACCTCTCCTTCATCATCACCAGCTTCTTTATTTTCTTCGTTTTCTTGTTCCGGTTCTCGAACACTCAGTTGTTCTATATCATCTCTACCAACAGAGAAGCTAGTTTTGTTTCTCCTTCTACTTGGGATACTGCTACTGTTACTGTCACGGAGGTTGTGGTATTGGAGACAAAGATTGCCCAATCTCGTTCTCAGTCCCTCCTTCAAAGAAGAAGGAATGTATCGTTGGGGGTTGAAGAAAAGGTTGTGGGTTTGTAGACAAGAGGATGAAGACGAAGAAGGTAGTGGCTGGGCAGCTTGCAAAGCCACTGTCATAGCCATATTTTTCTTTTTTTTTTTTTTTTCAATAAAATTGAAGGAGTGGTGCGTTTATACTCTATAGTAAAAAAAAAATAATAATAATATTAAGTTGGTTAGTTCATACTTATTTTATAATAAGTAATTTATTTATATGAATTATACTGACCACGGATGGTTAAGTAATTCTCTTTCAAATTATGATTTTTGTTGGATTGGTCAATATATCTTGAAGAGTTAGTTGATGGTAGGCTGCGAGTTGGGCAGGTGCCCCAATTCGCGGAACTTGCTGGGCTGCTTCCAAGCAGCCTACCGCCTGTCTTTATAAATCCAATGGGCCTTTTTCTCTCTTTTTCTTAAATGTTTTCTAGGAATCCAAAGGGGGAAAATGGTGATCTCCCGCCCAGAGAGGGAGATGATTGGAACTTGGAAATGGTCTTTCTCCTAGTGTATTTGCTTCCTGGGACAATTTTTCCCCTTCGTTAGGGGGGAGCTTGTATGGGAGTCTCCAAAACTGGTTCTATCCAACAATTTAGCTTGGAAAAAGGATGATTTTAGAGCCCTTAAAAAGTAGAGCCTGGGAGTAGTAGAGTACCTGGCTGAGTGGCTTGCGAAGACCAACTATAAAAAAGGAACTGCAAAAAGCTCTTATCAAAGGTATATATAGGCAAATACAAGTTTGTGCTTCCTGGAAAAGTAACGAAGCTGAAAGCTTGACATTATTTTTGACAAAGTCGGATGAGAAATCAGGATAGTTTCGTCTTTAGATAAAATAAATTCACTGTGTCTTTTATAACCCTTCAATCGGCTTTAATTATTCACTTATGAAAACAATTTTTGTTATTTTTAGACTGGCAAAATGTTACAACCGGGTAATAGTGAAATTGCTGAATTGCCAACGAGACGTATCAGAATGTCAGACTGACAAGGGTTCAAACTGGTTTCCTCTGCCTCTCTTCTCTCTCTGTTTTTTTTAAGCATTTTTGCACACTCTTAAAGAGGAACGGAACAGTCAAGGATGCAGAATCACGACCAATCGTAGGGATATGCCATCAAAGTCGTTATAATTGAGATCTCATCTAAGCTTGATTTCTTATGTTAAGAACTAGTTGGTATAATCGTAAGATTCTATCAAATAATTAATTAATATTAAAAAATATAATTTGTTATTAAATATTTTTATATATCACCTCAATAATAATAAATAAAATTATAATAATGCTATTATCATTAAAAAAAATAATTTTTTTTTATTTTTTTAATAATTATCAAAAAAAATAATTGTCATAAATTAGAGACTTTTTTTTCTTTTTTATTTTTTTTGCATTTAATCACTTATTTTCTTTATTTAATATTTAAATTGAAATAAAAATATAATTTTGTATTTTTTTATATTATTAATGAAAATGAGTTTTCAAAATACAAGAATTTACTCATCTCTATCTTCAGACATCAAATAAGGTGCAAAACAATAGATAACAATATAACAATAAGAGTAAATAGTAAAAATCTAATTTATTATGAAATTTACAATATATTTTAGTCAAAGAAATTAAAATTTAAAGACTATTATAAAAGAATTGTAAATTGTAATACCATATTAAAATTCTACCAATTTTATAATTGTGAATGACAAGAAAAAGTAAAAAGGTTCAGAGACTATATTATGAGTTAGATTGACTTAGTATAGCTTATGATAGATTATGCATCAACTTCTTAGCTATTTTTGGGTCATTTGGCAATTAATTTGGCCTTCAGTGTCTTCATAACCATTGTAGGCCTAAATATGAACTTCAATTTAGGATTTTTAATCACCCAAATTAGATGTCTAAAATTGAAGTTATACCATTATAATACTTAATATTCAAACAAAATTCCTACTTTAATTAGAGTTTGGACTTTAGTTTTATGCCTTATATTTGAAGTAATGTCTTAAGGCTCAAGGCCCACCTAGTTTGAAGTCACAACCCAAATTTGGAAAATTTAAGATGTCTACTATAACTTCATTGTAAACTGCTTTTCCAATTTAGACCTTTAAGTTAGTAGAAAAAAAAAAAAACTAAAATGAGGATAAAAGTTAGAATGATGGAATGTTAGAATTTTGTCTAATAAAAGTACAAATTTTCAAAACTTTTCCAAAATATACCTAAGTTATAAAATATATACTAGTCAACTGAAATAGGTAGAAAATTTATTTTAAAAAAATAAATGTAAAAGAAAATAAATAAATAAATACTCACTCATCAACTCTCAAAGTGTTCTCAAAGTTGTAGACTTTATAGGTCATTCCTACTAAAAACAACAAATGGCATCTAAGTAATATTCATTTGGAAGGACACATCCAAGGCATTGAGTTAATAATGCTTAAGTCTATATAGCCTATATAATGTCATTGCAAACAAATGAGCTAAGTGCAATGTTGACTTAAAGATTATGTAACAAATTTAATTGAAGCTAAGATTCTTAATGGAACACCCCTTGTAAAATGTAGCCTAAGCAAGGTTGGTGGAATGTGATTATTGTTTGACTTTGCTTAACATTACTACAAAGATGAAAATTTTTGCATGTTTGCAAAAGCAATGCAAGGATACAAGTTGTAATAAGGTAAGTTTGCTATTAGGAGAAAGCTAGCATGAAAAACATACAAATGACAAAAAAGTTAGGAAAAAAAAGTCTCATTAATTTTATAACAAAACATACAAAATGCCTCCAATTGAAAGGGAACATCTAAAAGTAAATAGTCTCCTAATTTTGAAACAATGCTTAACTCATAAAACAAATTTTCCTCAATTTAAAAGTCATTTAGTGAAGGAAAATCTTAACAGAACCAAAGGGAACACATACTATGGATACAATAATCCGAAGTCCATTTATGAATTATAGTTGAATGAAAAATTGTATAAAGAAATGCAAACCATAGATAGATCAAAGATTTTACTTTATTAACTTTGTAAAAGAAAGTACAAGATGTGGTGATTCTTGGTCACTTAAAGCTTATAAGAATATAATCAAAAGTCTAGCTATAAGTTTTCATTATACAAGCTCTACCTTCAGCATAACTTAGCTTTGTACAAGTGTTTCTTACCCATAAAATTGGCTCCTCTTATCATACCTACTTTAATGAGTAGTAGGTTAAATAAGGCATCTCTCATAAGTAAAGAATCTCTCATTAGTAATAGGTTACATCAAATATGATATAACCCATAAACGTTTTCTTTTAACCATTATAATTGTTCAATGAAAGTAGGCAAGCATAGCCAATGCATTTTTTGCACTACAATTTTCCCCAAATTTCCCACTTGAAATATGAGAATGGGAACAATTATGAGGGCTAGAAATGAGTAGATTACCTTACACATGACAATGAAAACAAAAATCATTGAAAACACATGGTAATTGTTCTTAAAGAAAAATTCAATACATGGTAATATTGTAAAGAAATCTTATGTTCTTATAAAGAGAACAAGATTAGAGAAAGTAATATTTGCAAAAAGAACTATAAGATGAGATAAAAAAAAAAAAGGCCAAAATCCCTTATATTTAATAAGTATTGACCAACTAATCATGCATTATGGGAGACAACTCATATTTAGAACAGCACAAAATGATGTAAACATCCTTGTATTTACAAATGAGTATTGGTTCTTAATGCGTTAATAAAAAAATGATGCAAGAGAATAATTGTTATACAAATGCAAAGTACATAAGTAAGAACACTAAGCTTATCAAAACATAATTCCTTTTTTAAAAGAAATCACAAAACAAAAAATCAATAGATGAACATTCAAATAAAAAAAAATAAAAATATAGGTTACAAAAGAAAAGGTGAAAATATTTCTCTTTCTTTATTTGCCCAAGGTAGCCTAAGGTAAGGGAGCACTAGGTTGGACCTTCTTTACATTATCAAACTTTTTGTACACATCCTTGCAACACTAGTACTACCAGTGATTACAACAAATGCAAACTCACTTGTTCTTATCCTTGAGAGAGATATAACTATAGTGCACTTAGGTTAGATTTTATGCTAATTCCTTTTCTTGCTTTTAGCATCTTAGATCTAATCTAAGTTTAGCTAGCTCACCTTTGGCATTACTCACCTATTTGGAGGAATTATTCTCTAATTACTACTAAGGAGTTTTCTCTTCTTATAGTTTCTTTCCCATATTCCCAATTTTCGTGTTGGTAGTAAGTATTTGGGAGGACAAGCAAACTACTTCTTTTCCTCAACTTTAAATTTTTGTTACACCTCCTTTAGCTCCTTTATAAGTTATAAAATAACAACCTTAGAATGACTTAGAGAAAGTATCAAATTTTTTAAACTTAGTCAATTGTATCATGTTGTCTAGCTCAATTAGGTTAAAGAAAGCATCATCTCACTCCTATTGCAATTGATTTAGCTTATCCAAAGTGGTGTCAAAATGTTTCAATTGAGTAATGGTACCTTCGAGATCTAGCATGATAGCATGAAAACTTCCACTTTCTTAGAAGATGTAAGATGTACGATGAAGTTCGATCCATAAGAAGTAACTCCTTTTCATTACCATCATAATGATTAGAAAAAAGGTCCTTTGAATCAAAGGAGACAATGGTGTTCTCCTTAAGCTTACTTAAAATAGGAAGCAACATAATCTTTGGGGACCTTATGCTTAAAGCCTCCTACTATGTAAATAAATTCCTTTCCCCTATATCTCAAAAAAGTTCTCATTCATCTCCCTAAAGGGTAAGGAGTCAGTTTGCACCCATAAAGGTTGCATCATTAATAACAACTAGTTGTTACTTACCTCTCCCAATTGACAAGGTAGGGTTTTCTTCAATATACACATGCTTGGGGGTTGGAGTAAGAGGTGCTTCCTTTAAAACTCATTTTTGATTTGCATTATGAGTGAATCTATCAATAAATCACATCAAAATTCATTTCATACACTCTTTATTAATCTTCACCATCTTCATAAGATTTAAGAGGGGAAATACCTCAATTAGCACTTATTTATCCTCCTTATAAACTAAAGCCATGAAGTGTTGAGCTAGAAGATGTTAACCACATAGTTTAGACACAGAAGAAGCCTATACCCCCATTAATAATAGGCTTTAAATATTTATAGATTTATAAGGAATTAGCACTTTCTTGTCATAAATGATTTCTCTCTTGATTTGGCCCTTTATAGGGTATAAAGTCACTAGATTTTCCTTAAAGCTATTAAATAAGGTTTTAAGATCAGTTTAAGAAGTCTTCTTTAAGTTTCCTCCTCTTTGGCTTATAGGACAAAAGTATGAATGCTTTTGGTTTCAGGTTCCACTAATAAGAGTAATAGCTAGAATTTTTAAGATGGACCAATAGGAACCTCTCTCTTCATTTCTCAATTTTTAGAAGTTCTCTTTCCAAATCCTTATGGTTGATACCTTCTTTCTATATAAACCTTTAACAACTTAATAATTGATGCTAGCTATTCCATAAAGGTTAACTAACATGGCCTTTACATAACACCTAAAGCCTAAGGCTAACAAGCCTATGAAAAAATGCCAAGAGTTAGAAATTAGTTGACTCAGAGCTAGTTTGATTAAAAGAAGAAACTTTTGGTTAATATATGGGAAAAATAAAACAACCATGAAATGCTCCAAGAAAAAAGTATAGTTACAAAAGATGAACAACAAGCTCTCTCGCTTAATACCAATTCGTATCATTAAAGAATGTGATAATGCTTTCTAAAATTGCTATTTAACTAGTCTTGTGCCACCTTAAAAGTGAAGTCAAAGCCTTTAGAATTATGATTATAATGCAATTTCTTGATAGGAGGGCAAATCCTTCTAGGAGAAATTGTCAAATGCCAAACTATAACTTGATTATTGTGACAAGAGATAGACAAATGTTGATTTCTCATACCTATATGGTGATTGATAAAATGATTGAATAAAGAAGTTTTGAAGAAAATGTGGGCATGAAAGAAGGGAAAAAGGTAATGCTGTGTAAAAAATCTTAGAAGTCTTGAATAAAAAAGGAAAGCAAAAATATTACTTTTATAAAAATGAAATGCCTATAAGGGTTTGACAAGTGGCAATGATAACAAGGTATAATAGTAACAAGGCATATACCAAAAGAGGTATGACACCTAAAAAAAACAAAAAGGTGTACGAAACAACCGACAAACACTTGAGTAAAATAATGCGAAAATATGCATAGTATAGACAAAAGAATAAGATAGAATGTAAATAAGGATCTTTCAAATAACTAATAATAAAGGATCAATGTAGATAGATATATATACATAAAAATCACCAGAAGCTTCATTAATGCCAAATATTAGTATACCTAAGGCACGAGAATCTTAAAGTTTACAAAAATATACATATATAGATATCTTCACTGATCCTTTATTATTAGCTCTTTGAAAGGTTCTTATTTACATTCAAAGTCTAAGGAGATGGTCTTTTAAAAGTAGGATCTTATGGTAGGTTGTCATTATAGCGATTAGATCAACTAAGGAGCCCTTACCATGATCTTCTATAGGAGGGGCAAAATCGAGATCATAAAATTGATCAAAGTTGAAGTCAGGACACACCTTGGAGTATTTCTCCTTCCATGGCTCAATTTTAAAAAGGCCAATTTGGAATCTCTCTTTTACAACCTTTAAAAATGTTTTGCAATATCCAATTACTAAAGCCTTTCCATAATGGCTCTATCACTACTAGAGAAGGCAAGGCATGATCTCTAAGCTTAGCCTTCAGGTTCTAGGCTAGGCAATAGATAATAGTACCTTGATGTCAAATAACAAGTTTTGTCTAATATTCCAACTTGCTTATAAATGCTCCCAATTTAACTTTAACAAAAGCATGATAAGGGACATTGAACAATTCAATGTCATCTTCACCTCTGACAATCTTAAATCCACATAAATGGATAAGGACATTCTAGTTAAGAGGATTGCCATGTTTTTGGGCAATATTCGCAAAGGGTATAAAGTTTTGCCAACCATTAGAGACAAGTTGCCTTAATGCAAACTAGAGAAACTAAAGGTCTTCTTATAAAATCCTTGGAATAAGTAATGTTAACCCTCACATCCAATTACTTTATGTACATGGCAATATAACCCTAAGGTGTTCAACAAGCTCTTTCATTTTTGTGAGGGAGGAGGATTTTGACCATGTCATCATTGACTTGATTTAGGTAATCACAATATGATTTATAGCAAAACTAAGGACAACCTTTTCCACTTAACAATCCTATAGGCCTAAGATAGAGTAAGTTTAGGAGACAAATTCCCCCCATTAGGAAGCGATTCCAATTACTACCCTTTGTACGCCTCCTTTAATGATTGAGTCCTTATCATCATACAAATAATGTAAAGTGAGGGAGAGAAAGAGGATGATTAAAGGAGAAAAGGTTAAGTAGAAGTTAAAAAAAAAAAATTGAAGAAGAATTTTTGAAAGAAAAGGATTTTTGAAAGATATGGGATTAAATAATAGCTCAACCATATAACTAGAGAAATTCCTAAGGATTGAGGGGAAGTCAACTGAAGAGGCATTGACTAAAAGCAATAAGGAGCATAAGGACCAAAAACATGACTAGCGTAAGAAGAAGAATATATTGTTCAATTTTTTTAAACTAGCAACAAATATGAGATAGACACATAGCTATAATTGATAAATAAAGCAAGAATTTTAAAAGAGGTAAGTCATAGAAACATTGTCACTATAGGGCTTATAAGAATCATTATACTAAGTAAGGAGTTTGTGACTCACTAGGGTACATCAACCATTAATGTATACATAATTTAAGACACTGATAAAATATGTAATAGAATTAATAAAAGACATATGGACGATTTAGGAAACTAATTTAGAGACAAATTTATATATTCATATAAATATAATAGTAAATAAATATATAAAAAATTTTTAAAAATAATTGTTATATTGCATAACAAATATTATGATTGTTCAAATTTAAAATTTAACACAAATGCTCAAAATTTTTTTGAACTTTTGTATAAAATAAATATATGAGATAATATAACAAAAATAACTAGTGAAAATTAATAAAAAAATTATGAAACTCTATTACAAAGCAAGGAAGAAAATAGAAACAAGCCCCAAATTGGCATCTTCGCTGAATAAGGTTGGACTCAACAAGACAATATTTATATTTTTTTTCTTTTCTTTCCCTTGTTTTTTTATTATTTTTATTTTTATGTTGGAGTAAAGGGACATGGAAAGATTGGAAAGTCTTAAATTATGCATTGTCGCCTGAGATATTTGCATCAAGCTTAAGCAATTACACAAGTTATGTGGATTAGTCCAACTCACGTGCAAATTCGCTAAACTTCTTTAGGGGGAAAATTTTTTTTCTTAATTAAAATCTTAATCAAATTGAATTGCTTTCAAATTTTTCTTAAATAATACTCAGTTTTCCCTCAACAATATCCAATTGTGCAAAAGACTGAAAATTCATTTTTATAGCTTTTCAATAGAAAGGATACTAATAAACTATAGCATTGTAAGTTGTATCATGTAATTTTTTTTTACCTCACATTTAAGTAGATTCAAATACTAAATTTTCAAAATTTTTACCTCACATTCAAATACTAAAATATCATTTTGGAGGCGATTTCTATATTGATTATTAGAGCAAGTACTCATCCAAAAGCATTGCATTTCCTATGATTGTAAAAATTCATTAGGCAAAAGCTTCTGTTATGCCTAATTATAAATGGAAGGTCCCTGAATATGCATTTGTATACCCAATAAAGAAATGAAAGCAAAAAGATCTTGTCGTGTGGCTTTCTTCCTCTGACTATTTATGCATCTCCTCTCCTTTTAGACTTAATTACAGGAAATCAAATTTTCAATTTAATTTCCAAAGTGATGAAAGTGACGAAGAATCTAGAGTCGGTCTGATAGCAATTGATACAGTGAAGTTACGGCTAGTGTTATTCGCAGAGCAGATTTGATATAAAAATTATCTTTTATATATAGATGCAATGGTAATATTATGAATTTGACTCTTAAAAGAGAGAGCCAAATTAAGTCAATAATAAATATGAAAATGAATATTAAAAAATTTTTGGTTTGACTCATTTAAAATGTGAATAAAATTAATTTGATTTCAAATATAAGTGAAATAAATAAATATGTATTATACTTATAAGAAATAGAAGTAAGAACGGTAAATATTAAACAAAAAAAAAAAAAGGTGATCATTGTATTACCAACGCCTAAAGAGTGTTATTTTGATACGAAATTTAAAATATTTATTAATATATATCCATAAGTATTCAATATATACACATGCATATCATTTGAAGCAAATAAATTAATAAATAAATAAAAATTATATTTAATTCACTAAAACAAAAATAAAAAAAATATATATATCTAACATAGTCCCTTATTGTTATCAACAAGCATGGCAAAACTTTTTATCTATTGAGAAACTCAATTAAATTGTGATAAATTGTGTTTGAATAGCTGGTAGTAAATTTTTTCTATAAAAGGATTATGTGTGATAATCAATTTTTTTTTTTTTTTTTCTCAAAAAGTTAAAAAAAAAAAAAAATGGTGTTCATCGACTTGTTATCGGTCATCGGGATGTCACCACAATCTCTAGCCTCCTTCCATATTTGGATGTGAAGTGATTTACATATATAATTATTGAGCAAAAAAAAAAAATTGAAAGATTCCCACGTATGAAGTCGAAAAGATTTGTCATAGCCACACTGTTAAATGACGAATTAAATTCACTTAACAACGTTTGCCATAAAGTTATGTACTTAAAATTAACATACATATATTTTTCGTTCGATTGTCCACATCCACGTCATGGATGATGATGATGATGATGATGATGATGATGATGATTGTCATCATAATCAAACATTCGTGGGGTGCTACACACGGTTAGCCATCTCCATACCCACGCTTTGATTCTCACCGGTCACCACTCGGTCTTTCTCTTTTTTAGTTATAACGTACATGCCATACACATAAGAACAGAAACCCCACACGCAGAGAAGAGTGGACACCACCTTTAAGCCACCGAACGGTTCGCCAAACACCAGAGCCCCTGCCACCACGTTCATGGCCAACAACGCTGTCATGCAGATCCCTCCGGTGAGGGACGACGTCAGGAAGACCATCCCCGCCGTGGCCATGAAACACAACTGCCATGTGGCGACGTTCCCAAACACCGTCACCCAGTACACCACTGGCCCTTTATCAAAAACATCTTGGCTCTCTGTCTTCATCTCGGAAAATCCACCGTCTGATGCCATCCCAATGGTGGCCAGCGAGGTGGCCGCAATTTCCATCACCAACTGCATTTCCATCACCATCGCATAACAGTAAACCTTCCTGTATATCTTCTCCACGACTGGCAAATACAGAGCAAATAGCAAGCCAGCCCCCAGCGTTGAGAAGAAGCCTATGAAGTATTTGGTCCGGGTTAAGCCTTGGGGTCTGTCGTGGCTTGAAGCTAAGGCTATAATCACACAACTTAACGTCAAGAGGATCACACAATTGAGATTCTGAAAGGTGACCTTTTGCTTTACAATGACCACAGAAAGGATGAGATTGAATATTAGTTGGGATGATAATAACAGAGATGAGGTTGAGACAGGAAGATAGGAATTGCCCCATGAAAAAAGAAGATTGTTGACGCCCAACATGAGGCCTACCAAGGTTGAAAAGACCAGTATTTTAGGAGTGAAGCCGCTAAAGGGCCGCCTGTCGGTGCTTTTAAGGAGGTAGTAAGGGAGGTAAATGGGTAAGAGAAGGAGAGGGAAGCCGGCACTTTGGACCCATGTGGACACCCATCTGCTCGAACCTTTGTGTCTGAAGTAGAACTTGGAGAGCAGGGTTGATGAGACCGAACCCACAAAGAGACACAAATAGTTAACCACCAGAAGGAGCATGTATCCCTTGCTTGTCTTGGCCTTTTGGTCTTCTATTACTACTTCTTTAAGTTGGGAAATAATGGGAGATGACGATGACAGTGATGATGAGTTTTGGTGAACCCGTGGTCGATGTTGTTGGGTGGGTGGTTGAACTTGTTGGGTGGTTTTGGCTTCCATATTCTTGTTCTTCTCGTTGATGATGATACTGCTGCTGCTGTTGTCGTTGTTGAGAGTGACGGAGTGGAGATGGGTCTTGGGAGAATCGGAGAGTGGGGTTGGTACCAGGACATCCATTAAAGAGTCGTTGAAACTGAGGAGGAGACCGAGTATTGTCTCGGGAAGCTGACTTTGGTCTTACGAAAACGTAAGATCTCACGCACAACTTCATGCATTTATTGGGGTCTGCATAAGCAGGCCACTAGGCTTGTAAACGGCTTCCCCCCTCAGAGGGTTGGATCTCACGTATGACACATCGTGTCGTGTGAATTTTAACTTTGGATAAATATCTCTTATATTTAATTTTGATATAAATAAATTTAATATTTCATATTTAATATTTTAATAATAATTTTTATAATAAAGAGTAGACGGTAATGAGAGAAATTAAATTTTAATTAAGATAAATAGTAATATATTAAATTATTAATTAATTTATTACCTCAAATTATAAATATTAGAAATTCTACTACATTAAATTTTATCAGGTAATAAATGCTTTTCGTTTTCAGTTGTATAAAAACGTTTAAGTATTTACCATATTTGATATCGAATATCCTTCGTCAAAAAGAAATTTTCATATTACTCCTTTTATATTTTTGGTTTTTTTAAAATAATAATATTTTATTATTTTTTTTTTTTTTTAAAATAATAATATTTTATGGTTTTTTATAAAGGGCAAAAAGTGAGTGTAATTCATTTGGAATCCGAATATTTTAAATTTTAAATTATTTAAATTTCACGTCATTTAAAATTTAAGTATTTTTGAAATTTTGAGTATTTTATATTTCAAATTATTTAAAATTTAAGTCAAGTCATGTTAAATTATGGGTCATTAATTATTAATTCATATAAGTTAAACCAAATCAAATTTTATACTAATTAAGTCAAATTATTTAGACCGAATTAGTCATTTTTAAGTTTATCAATAAACATTCTCTTTATTATCAAACTAATTGAACAAATTTTTTATTTCTTAATAATGGAGAATAAGGAATAATTTTTTATAAATATAAATTATTGGTTTTACAAAATAAAAAAAATTAAATTGTGGGGCAAGCTTTTTGAGAAAAGCTATAGTATATAAAGGAGAGGAAAAGAAAATTTTGGACTCAAAATATAAATAGAAATATTGTATTTGTAAAGATGAGAAGAGGAAGTAGTATTTTTTGGAATATTGAGAAAAGAAAAATAAAAATTTTAAGTCAAATGATAAATAGAATTATTATATTTTTAAAGTGTTAAAATCAAATAAATGCTTATTGCCAAAACATTAGAAAAAAATTTATAAATTTGATTTGGTCGTAATGATTTTAATTAACAAAATTACTAAAAAATTTTAGGTTTTATTGACTCACATTCATCTTTGAAAAAAAATTTAAATTAAATAATTAGTATTTAATATATTTAAACAAATGTATGTTAATTCAAATATAAAAAAATGATTTTAATATAATTATTATTCATAAAAAAATCATTTAAAAAATATTTTTAATTAAAAATTTTTACAAAAATTTTAGTTTTTTTTAAATAAATTAAACTTTTGAATTGGGTTAAATTTAGATTTGTATGAATTTTTAAAACTTTCAAGTAAGTCAATTTAGGATCATTTTATTCAAATTTTAATTTTTTTAGATTCTAATTATTTAGATTTTAAATAGTTTTAAAAATTTAGTTATTTTAATTTTATGTTAAATTAAATCACAAATTATTAATGTTTTAAGTGAAAATAAATCAAATTTTAAATAATTTAAATCAAATTATTGATATCAAATTAACTATTGATTCCCTTTTTTTTAGTAAAAGGAAAAAATGATAAGGTAGTTATTGCCTATAGTGAGGATTTAGGGAACTAGGTCACATTATGGAACTTGTTTGGATATGTTGATTTGAGTTGAGGAAACTTCAGGAAAAGGGAAATCGACAAAACTAGTTAATATGGATGGACACGATGCCTTTTGAAGAACGTGCCTATATCATTATCTTTTGGTTTTTCAACTGATTAGGTACGCCGAAGCAACCGTTGGCTAGACATGTGAAACGTGTGGGACTCTTTCATTCCTACGTCAATTTCTTTGGGGGAAAATGCAAAAATAAAATATAAATTATTTATGAAGCACCCTGTCGTGTTGATACGCAACTCTCCCCTGGCACGAATGAACCCAGTTTGACCTGTTCTAATTCCCCGTTCCAGTGGCAGGGACCGACACTAATAGCTTGTGCAAAACATTGTTTTGCTCAAATACATCCGTAATATCCACTCCTCGTTAGTGAAATTCTTGTCGCCATAATAGAAAGTAGGGGTGCTCCTGGATTAGATCTAACAGCTTCAAAGACTATTTTACATGTAAAACGCCAATGCCCATTTTTCAGAATTCTAATATGCGATCAAACCATAAATTTATTTAAATCACCCTGAATAATACGATAGTTGTGGTTATGAATCAGTGGTAGACGATTTGAAACAACATATATATATATATATATATTTTATACTGTTTAATTGATGGATCTATTCAGCATCTAGGTCTACGAACCGGGGGGGGGGGTACTGTAATACAAATATAGATTGCAAAAATAAATAAAGTAGTTACTGTTATATTTTATTGTTATCCGACGCATCATACATATGACTGACGTGTAGACACAGTCAATAAAAGAATTGACTTGCTATTTACTAAGGACACTTTTTCGATAAACTATCCATGGCTTTTTCTTTGCCTTCCTCTCTTATCCAGGCCCCTTCCCTCTCTTCCAGGCCAACCCTCCCCATCTCTACATAACTAAATGTAAGTGTGTCGCTCAACAGCAGGTCAATTATTGTGTTTAGATATATTTTTTTTTTTAACATGTGAGCGACTTTCTGGCGAATGACACGGCACATAATGGTGAAATACAATGGAATAACTTGATTTTATAACCATTTAAGATTTGATAATCTAAATTGACAAAATAAAGAGTCTCAGTCCAATTTGGCTATACATGCAAAATTTTCAATTTAAATTTGTACTTAACTTGTTCTAATTTTGTTTGTCATCTTAAAAGTTTTAATCAATAGTGAGGCGTGATACATAGTAAAATTTATTTTATTATTTAAAAATTGTATGTACTATTTAAAAATTTATATTTTTTTATTTAGTTATTAGGTATTTTTTATTTAAATTTAAAAAAATTTTTTTAATTAAATAATTTTAATTATAAATAAATATGTAAATCTAAGAGTTAAATTATTTTAATATTTTAATGGTTAAACACTTTTATTAAAAAATATGGCTTATTTTACTATTTTTCTTTTTAGTAAATTTTAGGTTCAATCAAGTTTTGACTATTATTATACTTTTTTCTACACTTTTGTCCCACATTAGTTAGTATTAGGGCATATTTAGCCTATCTTTATATCATCTTGCATGGGAGATTTTGTTCATAATTAATCTATTCATCACCATATTATTGAATTAAGAGTAATTCCTTATTTTAGTTTTTTTTTATGAAGTTTTCTTTTTCAAGAATTTTATAAAATGATTAGTAAATTTTAAAATTTATTTTGAGTTCAATAAAAAAAAAAAAAAAAAAAAAAAAGTGAGACTTGTAGTTTGTAAATTTCATTACTATGTAACTAATTTGTGAGTTGATGCTCAATGATATCGAGTCAATAAATTAAAAATTCAATCATTGTTAAAGATGTATAAATTGTTAATTTTGAAATTTTATCTTGATCATTATAGTAAAATTTTATAAATGTTGGATTGAAAATTAAATTAATATTTTAAAAATTATTATGAAAATTATCATAATATGTTATAACTGTTCAATTATTACACTAAGTATGTGGGTCTCAGTTTTTTTATTAGATATAAATTCACGTATTCAAAAGATTCAATTTGTAAAATTCTGTGATTTTTTTAACTCTATTACTTTAATAACTAACAATTGAAACCCAAAAACCATCGATTATGGACACGTATTATGTGTACAAAACTCCACTTGGCCCATGCGATCTGAGAATAATTAAATCATTAAAAAAAAAAAAAGTATATCAAAAATTTCTTAAAAAAATTTTTATAGTCAATGCTCACAACCAATGGGACACAAATGTTGTCATTGATCACAACAGGCACGGAATTTCACCAGTTGCTTGCTTGCAACGACAAAGAATTATTTCTGATTTTAATTTTTGCAAATTTATAAATATGTTGCAATTTTTTTCTTTTTCAAATAAATCTTATTTATTGCTTTTTCTCTCATTGGTTTTTCCTAATCCAATTATCCTTTATACAATTGATAACTAATGTTACTTCCTTTTATGAACATACGTTTTTCAACAATTCAAAAAAGACTCTTTTTTATTTTTTATTTTTGTTTTTTCTGGGTCAAGAGATGCAATTCAATATGACACGAGTAAGCACAAAAATTGGTACAAACTTGGCACGAGCAACAAGCCAAGAACGACATGATGCAGAACAAGAATAGTTGGGCTTCGTTGTTGTGCTAGACTCCTTTTTTGAATTTCAGAGTGTGTATGACGCGATTCAGGAGATAAGTGAGTCGGTTGCCCAAAAAACAAACAAAAAAAAGAAATGTTGTGTCCGGTACGATACGTTCCGTTTTACCGGTCTAATTCTTGATATTGATTGAACAATTATCTACACAATTGAGATAAAAATGAAACTTTTAATTGAAAATTAATCACCTCAATCTGTCTTTGTTTCTTGGGTCTCTTTAGATATTTTTTTTTACATTTATTTGTTTCATACAGATCAATATTAATTAATTGATAATTTTAATTTTATCTTTCATTTAATTTCCAACATAATCACTTTGTAAGATTTTTCCAGTCAAAGAAAATATTTAAGCAACTCTCAAATTTGCGACTCACGGCAGCAGGTTCCTGCCGAGGAGCAAGTCATCCGACTCGAACTATTTGCATAGAACCATATGAATAGTGTCGGTCAAATTTTTAGATTAAAGATTTATTAACAGTACAATTTCCGAATCAAAACTGGAAAACGGCATAAAAACTTGAAAGCAGAAAATGCTTTTTGCATAGCCTTTCATGTCCCCATGCGACAGTATATTTTTATGTCCTTCCCATTCTCAAGACTTTCCATCCTTCCTTTTATTCCCCCCCCCCCCCCCCCCGATTTTTTATAAAATTTTATTTTGGGAATTTCTTTATGATTTCTTTGAATCAAATGATGGCATAGTTTTCAAGTTAAAAAAGAAACGTATATGCTGATAAGGTAAAGCGAAGCTTAACTAGAAGATTGGGTGCTTCAACGGAGAAAACTGTCCCCCCAGGAAGCTTGTACCAAGACGTAGGACCCAAATCCTTCACAAAAAAACAAGAATCTAGGGGAATTTTTTTCCTATTACAAAAAGTCATTGCTTGCAAGAGACCAAATCTTTAAGCAATAAAGAAAGGCCACAACGGCAATGGGTCATCATTTCGTGGCCACACGTTAAATCAACTCAGGTAACAAAAACGACGGCAACTAAAGTTCACCGCTAGTTCATTACACCTATAATTGTACTCTTGACCCTTTGGTCGGCGTGAGGAAAATAATAAGCAAATCAACAACCCGTCGTAGCTAATCGATATGCTAAAAGTCGTTGCTTTGAAATCTCTAGTGGATTGATCATCGAACAAGTTAGCGTGCTAAATGTGATGATATAAAACCAATAGTTCCCAACAAAACCGAAGACATTTCTGATTGATCACAATCGACAAGGTCATATATAGCAATCCACTAATATCTCGTCGACACCTATACACCATTCTCAATCTCTCTCCCTCTATCTCTCTTTTTGCTTTGCAGCCTCGGACTTCCTCTAATCATAACGATGTCCGGGATTAACCCTCGAAACACATGGCGACCGGAAGCTCATCAGTCGTCGGAAACCCATCAGTACGGGTATCCAAGTAACAATACAGCTAATACTATACCGCCAAGCACAAGCTCTCCATCTTTAGGCGCATACGATGATCTGGCTCTGTTGGAAAGTGGTTTTGATCGCGAGAAGCATGTTGACGATGAGACAGGCGTTCAATTGTATCATAGGATCCATGCCCAGGAAGGGAAATCAGTCGATCCGAGGTTGCTGCTTTTGATAGCATTTTTCAGACAACTCTATGTTCGAAAAAGGGAAGTTTTCAAGAAAATATTTCCGGTGCTGCATGATGAATTTGTTGAGGTTTCCAAGAAAATTGGTGCCCTGTTGTTGTCTCATGGAAAATCCCATGATAAGCCGGTAGTTTTGACGAGAAGCTTGAGCGTCGGTTCCTTTCGATCGATTTCCACAAAGGGGGAAGAGTCGCCGTTACGGCTTGATCGGTTCAAGGTTCGCACGGTGGTCCCGGGGGACGGTGCAAAGGGTGGCGGCCAAGGGGAGCAGGGTGATAAAAAGTCAGTCGGCTCCAAGTCCAAGTAGAATATGAAGAAAATATTTCATTCTTCTGTTCTTTTATTTAATGCATGTAAATAGATGAAAAAAAAATTTATCTTCGTCATTTTATGTGGCATAAAATAAACGCTACTTCAACTTGTTTCCTTGTAATTAAGCACTAAATAAATAAATAAATAAATAAAGAAAAAAAAAACTGTGTGCAGTGAAATCATGATTGCATTCCAGAGGGAATTTTATTTTGGTTGTTTTTAGTGATTTTATTGGTACAATTGACCAGACATGATCGATTTTAGAGGACGATCTTTACCCATCGTCCGACTCGACTCGACTCGAAAATCACGTTTACAGGATCTTGTCTGCACGTGCATATATTGCATGCATCCCTTAGCCTTTTGTTTTCGAGCCTTATCACCCAGTTCTCTCAGTTTCCCGAAACCATACATACCACATTTCCACGTGGCTTGAATATGGCCTAGCAATCCGTCCAAAACGTGAAGCCAGAATACTGCGACAGATAATAAAAGGGGTAAGAAAAAATATATATCATAAATTTTTATAATTAAAATTTTTTAATTTAAATATTTTTATTTAAATTTCATATTTTTTAAATTTATTTTAAATTAAATTTTTTAATAAAAATAAATAATTTATTAATAATTTTGATTTGATATTTCTAACAATTTGGCTTTTTTCAAAAAATGAATTAATTTAGAATAAATTTAAAAATTATAAAATTTAAATAAACATAAAGGTTTAAAATTTATTAGTGAAAATTTTTCAAAATTTAAAATTAATTTTTTTAATATATCTTGATAATAAATAATTACAAAAAATTATGACTAAAAGATTTAACTAGAAAACATTTAAAATATGAGTCTTACCGATTTTCTTTTTTCGATATTTCAATTTTTGGTCAAAATGTATTAAATGTGCAGTTAGATCGGTAAAACGTGTAACCAAAGCAAATAAATATGTAGCGAGAGGCATATTGATATTTTCATCGCTTGTTGCAAAAAATCTCTTGCGTGTTGTACATTTTAGTGTCTAGGTTACAAATCTACTTATTTTGGAATAAAAATTAAACTTGTAAGAATAAAAAAAAAGTATTCTTTTACTCAATAGAACTCGCATTCACATTTGGGATATTTTATAGTTCGATGTTCTTGACTATAAAACCAAGCTCAAATAATCGTAAGATATAAGAAGGGGATGGAGAGGGATTGTTTGTCTGGGTTTCGAGGGCGAAAATCCCCTCAATAATGGACACATTTTCCCGCTTGCATTGGCTAGGGTTCTGAGTTGTTGTTGACGTGAGTGGGAGAGGTTGACTTGAGTGGAATGTTTGATATGTGTAATTATACAAAACTATAATATAGAAAAATATATTGGGTAGAATTTCCATTATATTGATAACATAGACATACAATACATATAAATAGGTACTAAGCTCCCCTAAAAAGGAAAAATAAACTAATTATAGTAACTAACTAAAATTAGTTTAATAATTTGTTAAATTAAGATACAGATTAATCTTATAATCGATTAAATTAAGGTAAGATACATATCAAATATTACCAGATATTTAGATAATATTCTATCATACCTCCCTCAAGTTGGAGTATGGATGTTATGAATACCTAAGTTGCCAAGTAAATGCTGAAAAGGTGAATTCCCAAGAGTTTTTGTGAATAAATCAATGACTTGGTCACATGAACAAATATGGGTAGGGCAGAAATCATTATAGAGGAATTGATCACGTATGAAGTAGCTATCTATCTCAATGTGATTGGTGCTTTCATGAAAGATTAGATTAGCAAAGATGTGAAGAGCTACCTAGTTGTAATAAAAAGTTATTGGTACAAATAAAGTCACATGTAAAGCAAGTAGAAGAGATCAAAACCACAACAATTCATTTATAACATTTACCATGGGGATACTTAGCTTCAACTAAAGATCTAAAAACAATTTATTATTTCTTTGATTTCCAAGATATAGAACTATTTCCAAGGAAAACAACATATCATGTAGTGGATCATTTATGTTGTATGGCAACTAACTTAATCCAAATCATTGTATGCAAATAATTCAAGGCAATTGGAAAATGAAAGAAAAATATCTTGTCTTGGAGAACCATTCACATATTTAAGGATATGAAAGGCTACATTCATATATGGAATCTAAGGACACTAAATAAATTAACTAAGGATTTATACTAGATATGTAATGTTTGGTTAAGTGATAGTTAAACAAAGCAATCTACCAACAAGGCAATGGTATTAACTTAGATCCGCTACTAGTTCTCTTGAATATGCACTTAATCTATGTTTTGAATCCATTGGAAAAGAAGCCAATCGAGCCCCTAACAAATTAGCTTCCTCTAACAAATGTAAAACATATTTTCATTAGTTTAAAACAATATTCTCTTTATTGTGAGCCACCTCAATGTTGAGGAAATTTTTAAGATAACCAAGGTCTTTGATGCTAAAAGTGATGTGAAGATATTGCTTGACGTGATCAATGAGGCAAGAATCATTCCTTGCAATCATAACATTATTGACATAAACAAGAATAACTATGAAAGAAATTAGGCATAGGATGAGTAAAAAGGGAATTGTAAGTTGCTAACTACAAAAAATTAAGGTTGTGGAGACTAATTTTTTTGATACCAATATCTTTAAGCTTGTTGAAGCCCATACAATGACTTTTATTGTCGACACACTTTATTATTAGCTAGCTTAACAAAGCTTTAAGACATTTTCACGTGTATTTCCTAGGTTAAATCTCCATGCAAAAAAAAAATTATTTACATATAATTGATGTATATATTAATGCCAAACAGTAACCACTAATAATAAGCATCTTAAAGTGGTAATCTTTGCCACTAGGGTAAAAGTATCATAGTAATCTATAGCTCCTACCCGTATAAACCTTTGGCCACTATTTGTACCTTAAAGTGTTCAATAGAATTATTAGACTTGTACTTTATTTTATAAACGTACATGAAATTAATAGCATATTTGTCTTTTAAGAAGTCCTCTAGACTTTAAGTGTGATTAAGTTCCAATGTATTAATTTCTTGTTGCATGACATGTTTCCACCTAGAATCTTGTACACTTTGGTGATAATTCTTAGGTTCATTAAGAGATAACATGAATAAAAGAAAAACTTGGTGAGTTGGTGTAATGCATGAATAATTCATATTATGAGACAAAGGACAGACCTTACTCGAATTTGCTATTAGCATAGTACATTGAGATGGGACTAAAGATAATGGTAGAGTATACTCAGAACTTGTCAACTTGTGATACATGTTCTTGGTGTGTTTTGAGGCCAGTGAGAATATTATTTTTATGTGATTTGGTGTTAGGTTGTGGTTGGTTGAAAAATTTGATGAATTGGTTGTCATTTCTGTATCAAGGTTGGTGATTGCTAGTAGGCTAATTTAGTCATGATTTGTTGAGCTCATTTAAGTGAATTAGATATGTGAATCGTCAATACATAAGCTATCTTCAATAAGTAGGTCATTATCAATCATATTGATGCATGTAGTATGGTTCTTATCATAAGATCCAAAAGAATTTTTTTTTTTTTTTCATAAAATACAACATCTCTTGAGATAAATATCTTCTTCTTTTCCATGTCATATACTTTATATCCTTACCATATAGATATCTAAGGAAAACACAATAAGGTGCTATTGTAAAAACCTTATCCCTTGGCTTGTCATGGTTATGAGCATAGTAAAGAGATCCTAAAACTCTTAATTTTTCATACTCAGATGGTGTCTTGAAAAGAATTTCTTAATTTCTCATACTTAGGTGATGTCTTGAAAAAAATTTCTTAATTTCTCATACTTAAGTGGTGTCTTGAATTTATAGAGACTTTTGTTTCTAAGGATAAGTGTAGGCATAAGGTTTATATGGTATATGGTTGTTAAGGCACATTCTCCTCAAAATTTCAAAGGTAAGATAGTCTAGAAATGTAAAGCTCGAGTAACCTATAAATTTTGTTGTTATTTACACTATATCCTTTCATTTTGTTATGGTGTATTTATGTAACTTATTTGGTGATTAATGTTATGTGCAATTAGAAATTTTTCTATGGTGAGAAATTCAGTATCATTGTCACCTTCTTATAACTTTAACATTAGCTTTAAATTGTATTTGCACAGAATAATAAAACATGGTAATCACGAGTTTCACTCTTAATGCTCATGAGAAAAATCCAAAAGCATCTTAAATGATCGTCTACTATTGTTAAAATATAATAGACTTTATTCAAGGTAGGAATATAATCAGGTCCCCAAATATTCATATGAATAAGATCAAAATTATATGCATAACATGAATTACTAATTGGAGAAGAAAAACAAGTTTATTTTGCCTTATAACAAGCATTATAAACATCTGTTGATTTATTCAAAAAAGAAATATTTTGCAACAAATGAAATTTATTGCTAGGTAAATAGTTGAGGCACATATGCCATAAGCTTACATCTTTCTAAGAAATATTCTGACTTGTCATTACAAGGCTTCTTTTTAATTTGTAAACCCCATCTTGAAGCTTACCCCATCCAATTAGTGTCTTCGTATGTAGGTCCTAAAAACCATAAGAGTTGGGAAAGAAAAGTAACTAAGTAGTTAAGCTCACGAGTAATTTTGGCAACTAATAAAAAGTTATAATGAAAACTTAGAACAAGCATAACATTTTGTAAATTTACATTTGAAGTTACTTTGGTTTTGCCAATATAGGTTATAGGTAAAATGGATTCATTAGGTATCTTGACTAACTTATAGGTAGAAACAAGTTCAATCCTATTTAGCATCCCATCATTGCTTACCATATGGTCTAAGGAACTACTATCAATTATCCAAGATTCATTTGATAAAGTATAATTACTTGTAAAGTTGGCCACTAGTTCATTACCATTTGTTCAATTATGACTTGCTTCTATGCCAAGCATGTTGATCAGTTTTGAATATTGTTCATTATTTATGTCCATTTTCTGCATCATTATTGCTAGTTTTAAGCTCATTCTAATTACTTTTATTATTTCCACCATTTTTTCTCTTCATGTTTGTAGAATTACCATGCCCAAACTGACCTTATCTACCTCTATTTTGTTGAAAATTCTAAACAGTCCTTGTTCAATTACCTCTCCAATGTGGGAGATAACTAATGATTTTAAAGCATTTCTCTTTTGTGTATCTTGTCTTTCTGTAGTGATCACACTTCCTTAAGTTGCGATTGTATCTAGTTGGCTGTAGCCTTTACTGTGTCACCTTCCAATTCCTTTGTAATCTGAATTTTCAGCAAAGGCAGCTCCTTCCATTGTCAAGCTAGACATCATTTTAACCATACAAAGTTATTGGAAGTCTGTTATAGTTCTCATTCAAACTAAGAAGGAATTGATGTCCTTTTTTATTTCACTCAACTACCTATATTCCTTTGCCACTTTTGCACCTACAGGAGAGTAACAGACTACATGCTTTCACCTCCTGCCATAGAGCCTTGAATCCTTTAAAGTATTTCGTAATGATTTTCCCTTCCTCTTGAATCAAATTAGAGATTTCCTTTTTAATTTTGTATAGTCTAGGAGCATTGCTTTATTCACACAACTCATTCCATATCTTATAAGTAGTGTTGGCATAGGTTAGACTCTTTTGGATTTCTTTGGCTATGGAATTGCAAATCTATGCTTTCCCCATGGAATTATTATTTTGCCGAAGCAGAAGTTCAACATCTATTTCTTCTAGTTTTGTTAATTTTCCACTAACAAAACTTGGTTTGCCCTTTGCAAAAACCCTATCTCCATTGAGATCTTTCAAGTGGTGAAATTGTCTCCTGCAAACAAATTTGTGACAAAGATAAGACTAGGGTGATTTGCAAGATGCATGATATATGGATTCAATACACGTTGGGACTTGTTGGTCCCTTCTTCTCCCTTTGATTCATGTGATATTTCATTCTTTGGCATCTTAATAGTTCTTGACAGTAGATTGATTATTTATACTCTAATACCATTTACAAAAGTATAATAGAGAAAAGTATATATCAGCTAGAACTTCCATTATATTGATAACATAAACGCAAGGTACATATAAACAGGTGCTAAGATCCTCAAAAAAAAGGAAGAAGGAACTAACTATGGTAACTAACTAAAATTAGGCTAATAATTTGCCAAATTAGGGCAAAGATTAACCTAATGATCTTCTAAATCAAGGAAAACATACAAACCAAATGTTACAATATATCTATAGAATATTTTAACAGCAATGTAATGTGGAAGTCGTTAGGTGAGTGGCTATTGTATTTTCATTTGGGCTCTGGAGTGCAGATGAAAAGGGTATGGAATTGATTACTAATTGAAGGAAGTAAACGGATGGGGCAAAGGTAGGCATCAAATATATGAAAGTTGACAGAAATATAAGAGGCATAAACCAATTCATTGGATTTTGTTGTTAGAAAGCTATTTTGTATGCTTGGTGTTGGGTTTTAGTTTAATATGAGGCTGTGCTTAATGAAGTTTCCGTAAATTGAAGCAGAGTCATGTTTTATGTCAAACTTTATTATGTTGAAGAAATTCATTTATAGGGATTGTGATTGACATTTAGTGTTAATATAGTCTTGATTATCAATGTGATATCAGGAAAAATTAATCGTTGAATGGTTGAGCTCCTCATACACAATTTGTCTACAGGTATTGTGTAAGGAAAGCATTAAACTGAGGGTTGAATTTGTTATGCTGTGGTCAACGATGTGTAGTTGTCAGTTGTTTTGGTATGTGTTGGTTCAGTGTTATGTTAACGGTGCATTAATGGGACAAAATTTTGGTCATGTTCCACAGATTTTGGTGCGGTAGAAAATCGGTAAATGAGTGCCAGGCGCATGTTATGACTGCAACTAAATGAGCTCCGAGTGTCAGACCACTGGCAACAGTAGTACCACAACAGGTTTAGCACAATTTAGTAAATTTTGATTGAGATTATCTTCCACACATTTTTGAACAGTATTGTTGTTTCGTTGACAACATAGCTCGTATGCCGTGTTGTTTTTCTTCATGTATTTGGTATTGTACCCTCGGGTCTACTGACTAATCAAAGGAGTGGCTGGTCTACTCCTTTATGTACTTTGTACTTGTTGTTGCTCCGAAATCGGCCTCCAGAGTGCCTGATACTCGGAAAAAGTGTTAGAAGACATGTGTTCGTGAATTATGGTGATTGAATTTCAATGTATGAAGAATGGGTGCTGATCCTCATGTTTCTCTGAGAATAATATTTGACTTATATTTTGTTATATTAGTAATACAAGGAACTCCATTTCCTCCTCGTATATTACAGTTTTGCGGATGATTGCTCTGTGGTACGAACTTGGTATCATTTGATGTGCATGCTAACTCTCTCGAGTTAATGCCATTTCCTTTTGAGTTCTCAATTTGTCCAACAGGATTAAATATCAAAATAACAAGTCAAACAGACGTGAACATAATGGTAAAAGGCATTGGCAGTATAACGTGGGACATCATCTCACGCGCCATCATAAAAACGCAACATTGGAAGCTTAAGTAACCGCACTGTTAAAATTGGCAATATAACCCGTAAGCGATAGTTTTTGCGGTAGAAGAAACTTTTACAGCGGGTGGGGTAAATCTAATAAGACATCCATTAGTTTGCTTGTCCATTCCCCGCGTCACCTTGGCATTAAGTGGGTCTCCAGAGGGAAAAAAAAAAAAATGTGACAAAAGGATAGCGGCTCTCTGCTGATAACGTGAAACAAATGTCACTATTATATTATAAAGAAGGTGTGAAGTCGAAAAGATTTGTCATAGCCACACAGTTAAAGTGATGAATTAAATTCACCTAACAACGTTTGCCGCAAAGTTCTGGACTTAAAATTAAAAATATATATCTGGTTCGATGATACACATCCACACCATGGTTGATGACGATGACGATGATGATGATGACGAGATGATGATGATTGCCATCGTAATCAAACAGTGGTGGGGGCGCTACACACGGTTAGCCATCTCCATACCCACGCTTTGATTCTCGCCATTCACTGCCTTGTCTTTCTCTTTTTTAGTTAAAACGTACATGCCATACACATAAGAACAGAAACCCCACACACAAAGAATAGTGGACACTACCTTTAAGCCGCCAAACGGTTCGCCAAACACCAAAGCCCCTGCCACCACGTTCGCGGCCAACAACGCTGTCATGCAGATCCCTCCGGTGAGCGACGACGTCAGGAAGACCATCCCCGCCGTGGCCATGAAACACAACTGCCATGTGGCTACGTTCCCAAACACCGTCACCCAGTACCCCACTGGCCCTTTATCAAAAACATCTTGGCTCTCTGTCTTCATCCCGGAAAACCCACCGTCTGATGCCATCCCAATGGTGGCCAGCGCGGTGGCCGCAATTTCCATCACCAACTGCATTTCCATCACCATCGCATAACAGTAAACCTTCCTGTATATCTTCTCCACGACTGGCAAATACAGAGCAAATAGCAAGCCAGCCCCCAGCGTTGAGAAGAAGCCTATGAAGTATTTGGTCCGGGTTAAGCCTTGGGGTCTGTCGTGGCTTGAAGCCAAGGCTATAATCACACAACTTAACGTCAAGAGGATCACACAATTGAGATTCTGAAAGGTGACCTTTTGCTTTACAATGACAACGGAAAGGATCAGATTGAATATTAGTTGGGATGATAACAACAGAGATGAGGTTGAGACAGGAAGATAGGAATTGCCCCATGAAAAAAGAAGATTGTTTACGCCCAACATGAGGCCTACCAAGGTTGAAAAGACCAGTATTTTAGGAGTGAAGCCGCTAAAGGGCCGCCTGTCGGTGCTTTTCAGGAGGTAGTAAGGGAGACAAATGGGTAAGAGAAGAAGAGGGAAGCCGGCACTTTGGACCCATGTGGAAACCCATCTGCTGGAACCTTTGTGTCTGAAGTAGAACTTTGAGAGCAGGGTTGATGAGACCGAACCCACAAAGAGACACAAATAGTTAACCACCAGGAGGAACATGTATCCCTTGCTTGTCTTTGCCTTTTGGTCTTCTATTACTACTTCTTTAAGTTGGGAAATCACGGGAGATGATGATGACAGTGATGATGAGTTTTGGTGGAGCCGTGGTCGATGTTGTTGGGTGGGTGGTTGATCTTGTTTGCTGGTTTTGGCTTCCATATTCTTGTTCTTGTCGCGGATGATGATACTGCCGCTGCTGCTGCTGCTGCAGCTGCTGTTGTCGTTGTCGGGAGTGACGGAGTAGAGATGATCTTTGGAAGAATCTGAATGTGGGGTTGGTACTAGGACATCCATTAAAGAGTGGTTGAAACTGAGACTGAGTATTCTCTGGAGAAGCTGACTTTAGTCTCATGAAAGTAGAAGATTTCACTCACAACTTCATGGATTTATATGGGTCTGCATAGGCTTGTGATTTAGGTTAGTCTAATTAAGAATTCATTTGAATTTTGGTTTGAATTCATGTATTTAGGATTTTGTCATTAAAGAACCAAGATTTACATTGCCTTTAGGGGAGCATTTCCTTAAAACACATTGCCTTTAAGGGCACTTTCCTTGTTCTCTTTGTTTTTACTTTACTTTTTCTCTTTAAGCATAGATGTTGACAAATGGCTTTAGTGGGCTATGGTGGTCAAATGTGGAAAGTACAGATGGGGGAGAGAATCAAGCTTTGAAACGGCCAACTCTAACTGGCTCTCTCTTTCTCCTCTATTTGCTTCACTCTAGCCTTCGGCAGCGCCTCTGTTTCCTTACGTGAATTCTCATTTGATTTGCCAGATATCATGCCAAAAGCCAGGGGGAAAGCAGGCGGAGAGTATGTGGCATGTCTTGCTAGCTCTCTACTATTTTAGATCCTTTGGGTTTTCTTTTACTTGGCTCTCTCACATGCACTTACCTTTCAAGTATTCTTCTTCCACGTGTTTGTTTCTAACACAACTCCAATCCAATCAAAATTTGAACTCCGGAGTTTAGATGGGTTGAGATAATAATTAGAATTCAAGTTTAAAATATTTCAAAATTAAACAAGAAAAAAGGTGTTTCATAAATATGTCAGTTCAGCCTCTCTCTCTCTCTCTTATAAAGAGGAGCCACCACTCGAATAGTGTTAAATTTGACTAGGCTCTCTTGGTTTTAGTGTGGACAAGTCTAAAACCTTATATTACACATCTCAACAATAATTCCTTGTAATTAGGGGCCAGCGCCATAACGAGGACACTCAAACTCTGCTCAAGATGGAGAAAAATATGTTAAATTACTATTTCAAATGGTAAATATTATAAACTCTACTACATTAAATACTTCTTTCGTGTAATAAAATAAGAACTTATCAAGTAATAAATGCTTTACTTTTACGTTTGTACAAAAATGTTTAACTATTTACCATATTTGATATTGGATTTCTTTTTTTAAAAAAAAAAAGGAAAAAAAACAAAACAGAGAATTCAAAATTACTCCTTTTTTATCTTTTTGGTTTTTTTTTTTAAATAATAAAATTTTATAATTGCTTTTTTAATTTTGTTTTAGATGAGGCAAAAGGGCGGGTTAGATTAGTTTTGAGTTAGGTTATTTTGAATTTCAAGTTAATTTGAGTCCCATATTTTTTAGAATTTGGGTATTTTGACTTTTAAATTTATCAAATTTTAAATATTTTAAATTTTAAGTCACATCGAGTTAACTTATCGGTCATCAATTGTCAAACTATGTATGTTAGACCAAGTCCTGAACAAATTATGTCAAATTATTTATGTTGAATGGTTTTTATTAAGTATACTTGTGAGCATTTTCTCTTTATTACAAGGCTAATGAAACAAGTTTTCCTTGTGAATATACCACCATCTGTCTTTTTCTCTCTGTAAAAACGTTTGTATCTAGTATTTTTACCTTCCTGATGCTTGAGTTTTTTTTTTTTTTTTTTTTTTTCATAATATATTTATTATACAATTTTTTTTGTTAAAAAATTATATATAAATAAATAAATAAATAAATGTTTTTAAAATTAAGAAATTATGGCAGATTAGACAGGTCTTTCATGGTTCCTAGAACTCTTTGATCTGCCTGTAAACTAACTGTCTATGGCTGGTTATTATTATTATTATTATTATATATTTTCCCTTTCCGATTATGACATCATGAACAACCAAAATACACGTCGTAGATAAAATGGAGAAAATCACCTAGAATATCATTTTCATTGTCGGTTTATGGAAGACAACTCATTTTTAGATAGAGTACCAAATGCCGAAACTATTGAAAATGGGAAAATTAGACACGAGAGGCCCTTAACATGCAAAGATAGGTCGAGAACTCTACAGCATACGGTTCGTAATTCTGTCAGATTTTCTCGTAGTGAAAGGATATAGAGGTAGCTAATTGGTGAACCTCATCGACAACTTTTCTTTCTTCTCTAATTAATTAATTAATTAATTAATTAACCATAATGTGGAATTAATAATGCCAGAGAGTCTCGATCTTCCCGATAGAGGTGTGTAAATATGTCAGACAGCCCATCAGTCGGCCTATGCGGATCTGAGAATAATTAAATCATTCAAGAAAAAAGTATACCCAAAAACCTTTTTTAAAAATAATCTTTTACTACAGTCGACGCTCACAAACAACGAGACACAAATGTTGTCGTTGATGGCAACTGGCACTCATTTACCAGTTGCCAGCCAGCAAGTTGTTGCTTGCTTGAAACGACCAAAAACGTGTATATATATATTTGAAATTTTGTAATTTTATAAATATGTTGTAATTTTTTATTTTTTAAAATAAATTTTATATATTGCTTTTACTCTCTACCTCTTCTCTTAAGATAAAAAAAAAAAAAATCATCTATTATTTTAAAAAAATTTTACAATTACATATATATATATATATATATATATATTTAAAATTTATTAATTATAATAGTTTCATTAAATTTATTTTATATTAAGTAACTTTTATTAAATACAACTATATGTCTCTTTTTATTATTACATATTATTAAATTTATCAATGTAACATAAATTTTGATTTAAAAAAATAAAAAATTTTTAAATATTTTAATTATTTTTTTACCTCTTTTGTAATATTTAAAAATATTATATTTAATAATAAATATTTAATATAAATTAAATTTAATTAATGAAATTAAGGTGGTAAGTAAATTTAAGAAAAAAAAAAACCAAAATGAGTATAATTATAAAAAATTTCTAATAACTAATTTTTTTTTTTTTACTTTTTCTTAATTCAATTATCTTTTAAACAATTGCTTACTAATTTTACTTATTTTTTAATAATTAAAAAAATAATAGTTATATATTTTTTTTAAAAAAGATGCAATTCAATAGGACACGACTAAATACAAAAATTGGTACATGCACAGTACAAACTAGGCATGGGCAACAATCTAACTACGACACGATACAGACCAATAAGACTTGGGCTTATAGCATGTGTACGACTCCTTCCTTGAATTTAGAAGCATGGTATGACGCAATATCGGACATAAGTGAGTCGGATTGTCCAAAAAAAATTATGTTATGTCCGGTACGATAACATCCGTTTTACCGGTCTAATTGTTAATATCGATTGAACAATTATTTGCACAATTGAGATAAAAATGAACATTTCAATTAAAAATTATTTGGAAATTAACCCTCCAAATCTATCTTTGTTTCCTGGGTCTCAAATATTTTTGTGACCAAAGTAGTTCCTCTTTCGATATCTTTTACATTTATTTGTTTCATACAGATTAATATTAATTAATTGATACTTTTCTTTTTATCTTTCATCGAATATCCAACCTAATCACTTTGTAAAAATGGATGCCATTATAGAGAACACAATTTACTCTGGCTGATTATCAAACGTGCAAAGTCACTGATTTTTCCAGTCGAAGAAAACAGTGGCATAGAGCCAGATGAACAGTGCCTGTAAAATTTTCAGATTAAAGATTTATTAACAGTGCAGTAACCGTCCAATTTCAACCATCTATCAACTCTCACTATAAGATGCACCAACTCGCATCCAAGATGCCAAGCCAATCCAAACCGTTGCACATTAGACACTTGCCTCAAAACCATTTGGTTACTTGGATTTGAGCAGGCAAATCTCTTCATAAATTTAAGGTAAGTGTAAAGAATCAACTGATTTGTAGATTATTAATGATTTATCCGTAAACTGCCAATTGGGGTATCAGCAATGCGATGCACGTATTCGCAGCCATGGTTCAAATCCAAGCTACACTGTGTGTGTACATTACACATTTGCCTTAAATCTCTATTCTTACATGGTGAGTTTGATACAAAGTTGCAAACACTATATCGAAGTAATGTGAGTCTACAATGCGAGGCATTAGATCGAATGGTTTTGGAAGTGGCATTCATTTATGAGTATAAACAAAATCCGTGGTGCTAAACAAGTCCGTGTTGACCGTCCAATGGACTCATAAACATTGCCATCATCTTACTTTGTCTAGATTACAGCGACCAGAATTATGAACAAGTTCTCAATTTGTGCAACGACACTAAATGTTTTAAAATAACGAGTCAAATGGTGAAATATGTTAATTGACTTCAGACGAATTTTCATGATGATGGCCAAATGCACATTTATTGTTTGAAAACATCAAATCGAGGTGTTATATCACTATCGATTCACGGCCAAAAGCATTGGCTGCATAATGTGGGACATCACCGCACACGCATAGGAACCTGAAGTTGACGTACTGTTAAAATTAACAATAACCTGTACGTGATAGTTTTGTGGAAGAAAAGACTTTTATAGCGGGTGGTTGGTTAAACCTAGTAAGACATCCATTAACCGTGTTGAGCACTATTTTTTTCGAAAAATCATTGGTCCCTAATTGTATTCCACTCATACGCCGAGGAATCTATGAAATTAATTACACTTACATCTACGTAGGGTTAGACTCAGACTGGACTTCGTGATTTGTGATGATGTTGCTGATACTTCACTAAGCGTTATTGCGAAGAATGCACAAAAATAACACGTAAGTAGATCTACATACTTCGTTAAGCACTAGTGTGTCTCGGAAAACAATTATTCCCTATTTTTATTCCATTCATACACCAAGGAACCTATCAAATTAGTTGCAATTACATCCACGTAAGATCATATTGGACTCTATAATTTGTGATGATGTTATGAATCCTTCACTCAGCATCGGTTTCTGAAGAAATTTTCGTTCCTTACTTGTATTAGACACAAATTGCCGTTCCCTACTTGTATTATACACATATTGCCGTGAGTGCTCAAAATTCACACTAAAGATGAGTCATGGTGGCCAAATAATTATCGCCGTTGTTGCATATAAGTGACTCAGCACCAGTGATTCGGAAAGCAATTATTCCTTGCTTCTATTTCACTCACACGTAGGGGAAGCTATGAAATTAGTTGCAATTACATCTCCGTAGGATTAAGCTGGACTCTACAATTTGTGATGTTGTTGCAAATAGTTCACTGAGCTCAGTTTTTGAGGGAAATTTCATTCCCTGTATGTGTTCTACATGACTTGTTTGGGATGCTCAAAATTCACACTTCAGTAGATCCATAAATAATGAGCCACAACTCTATAATTTTTGCAATTGTTGCACATAATTTTTGTCATTGTTTCACATAATCACTCCCTATTTCTATTTTACTCGTACGCCGAGGAACCTTTGAAATTTGTTGCAATTACAACAATGTAGGATCAGGTTGGACTCTATAATTTGTGATGTTATTGTAAATACTTCACTCAACATTAGTTGTTGAGAAAATTTCAGTTCTCTAGCTGCATTCTACACAAATTACCGAGGATGCTCAAAATTCAACTTAAATAGATCGATAAATGATGAGCCACGACCCTATACACATAATTCATTGAACTCTAGTGTTTCAGAAAACAATCGCTCCTTATTTCTTTTTCACTCACACGACGGGGAACCTATGGAATTTGTTGCAATTACATCTATACATGATCAAGCTGGACTTTATGATTTATAATGGTATTGCAAATACTTTAGTCAGAATTATTTCTTAAGAAAATTTGCATTCCCTATTTGTATTCTACCCAAATTGTCGAGGATGCTCAAAAATAACATGTAAGTAGATCCACATGTGATAAGCCACGACCCTATAATTATTGCAACTGTTGCACATACTTTACTAAGCACCAATGTGATAGAAAACAATCATTCCCTATTTCTGTTCCACTCGCAAGTTGTGTAACCTATGAATATAGTTGCAATTATGTTCACATAGGATCAGGAGGCCTAAAAATAACATATAATGAGCCATGACCTTATAATTATTGTCGTTGTTGCTTAGAAGTATGTTATATGCATTATATTTATTTTTTTAGTGCATTTTGTTTTAAATGTACTTATTGAAGTTGATTTTATATTTTAAGAGAAGGCCAAATGGATTGAAGCAATTTAAAAGTTTAAAGATGTAATTTAGGAAAATTTTGACCATTTGAGGGTATTTTAGATATTTTATATTTTAAAAATTGTTAAATGCGTTTGGTGTCTTTATGAAAATTAAAATAGATATTTTAAGTTTTCTACAATGGGCTTATTTGTAGAGATTTAAGAAGAATTGAGCCATCAATTGGTGTCTAGGACTTGTTCTCCAAACAACCTTCTCCAGATTTTAAAAAGGAAGTGTCTAGTTTTCTTTGAGTTATTTTTGCTATTCCTTAAAGTTATAAATAGATATATTAGGACACCAAAAATAAGAACATATGTAAACCTCTCTTTTCTTTTCTTTTCTTCTTTTCTTGTGTGTACATACACAATATATAACGCTAATGTTTTATTTTCAGTTATAAGGATTAAAGTCAATGAAGGAAATGTTGTTAGATTTATTAGTTTTTATTTCTAATTTGATTTTTCACTTTGAATTATCATATTCTTCTATTATGTTTATATTGTTTGATTGTTAGGATGTATACTAGAAAATTATACTTCTTTATAATACAATGCAAATTTATAATTCAAGTTTATAATTACTTGATAATTCTAACACTAATTAACAAACAAAAAATTTGATAATTATGGTTAATTTTTTACCTAATTTTTATGTAAAATATGATTTAAAATTAAACAAATTAGTTTATGAATTTATTTTTTAAATTAGGTTATCTTTTTTTTTTCTTAATTCTATCAATAAATTATATTTAAAGAGTTTTAGGTATTTTAATTAATAAGTAATTAATTGAAAAGATTATTTTAATTAACAAAAATAAAAATAATATTTAAAATAATATAATTTGTCATTGTTTTAAATCAAATATTTAATTAAAAAATTAATAATTTATAATATCATTAAGTAATGTGCAAATTGAATGGTGTAAATATTCATATTGTTGAACATGTGTTCATTTTATTGATTTTATTTGTAATTAATTTTTTTATTAGTTTAATTAAAATCAAATTCTTCCCTTTTTATTCCTTTTTATGTGTTAATTCAATAAAATCAGGATTATTCATATACTAATTAATTAAAATTCAATTCGTGTGAATATGACTTATACTCACCTTAGTTACAAACCTATTAATCGAGTGATTTAAAGCAATTTTGTTGTATTTCATACACATTAGTTGTACATACTTCACTAACAACTAGTGTTTCAAAAAACAATCGTTCGATATTTGTATTTAATTCACTTGTCAAAAAACCTATGAAATTAGTTGCAATTACATCTACGTAGGATCAGGCCGGACTCTATGGTTTGTGATGTTGTTGTAAATACTTCACTCAACATCAGTTCTTGAGAAAAATTTCCTTCCATGTATTCTACCCAAATTATCAAGGATGTTCAATGATAACAGGTAATGAGATTTAGGTATGATGAAGCACGACCCTATGCTTATCGTCACTGTTTCACATACTGCGCTGTGCTCCGGCGTTTTAGAAAACAGTGATTCCCTATTTCTGTTTTACACACACTCCGAAGAACATATGAAATTAGTTGCTGCAGCAGCTTAGAGGATCAAGTTGGACTTTATAATTTGTGTTGTTGTTGCACGAAGTATCAATGAAGTGGGAAATTTTTGTTCCCTACATGTATTCTACCTAATTGTTGAGGATGTTCAATGTTCCCACTAAACTAGATCAATAAAATGATAAGCCATAACGCTATAATCATCACACTAAACTACTCCACATACTTCACTGGGTACCGGTGTTTCAGAAAATAATCATTCTCTGTTCGATTCAAAAGCCGAGGAACCTGTATTTACACTTTTAATAGAAACTTCATGCTTCGAAATATTAGAAGAGTCATGAAGGCATTTTTCCCAGCCACCCAAGAAACTTCGAGTTAAAGGAAATTTCTCTCACATTGCGTGTTTGATACTCATCTAGTAGAGGTTTGTGGCGATAGTTTTTGAGTTGGTTGCACAATTATTGTTTGAAATTTGTAACCATCGAACAATTCCTACTACTGTACATTGAAACTTCTAACGTCCTATATGTGATGATGCCTTGATTTACATTTGATATGCATCGCAACTTCGACCTTCAATGCCTCCAAAAGGGAATTTGTAGGGCTTTTGAATATTCTTACATCTCCTTGCAAGGGCAAATACGCAGAGAAGGGACTGTTAAATAATTGGACAATATAAGGCCATAGTCAAGGAAAGTAAGCCATATCAGTCCATTAACAAGGATCACTGCACGACAACACATTCTGGGGTTTGTGGACCGCATGGGAAGGTAAGTAAATGAAGATGAGTACCCCAATTAGTGAAACCTCTAGCATTCCAATGGCTTTCTAAATAATTAGAAAGGCCCAAACTTTACGGTGTATTTTAGAGTGTTATCTATTAGGCTAACTTTGTACCAATGTTGCCGCTTAAACACTCACTAGCCTGGAGGTGGGCTTTCCATACACCCAGAAAGTGGAACTCCTAGCAATGCTGGTACTCCGAGTCCAAGTATGTTACAATATGATTTCCTCATAATTTGGACCTAGTATAATGTTAAGAATTTGTGGCTATGTGACAGAAGGACCAGCAGTGTTGCTATGCTTGCCCTCATTGACGGAAGTTCTTCCTTCGGCAATCAATCCTCCATGTGGTTGACCCACAATCTCTCAGAACATTTTTCATCCGAGGAAGTGGTTTAGGCCTCCTTGAAAAAGGCGTCGGACCCAGCAGTACCCTAATTATGAAACAAGGCCTTCCATAACTGAAGTAGTTTTAGGTCTGAACATCGTTGCCTCATCGTTAACTTAATTTTTTTATTCATGACATTCAACAATTTTGTATCTTTAGTCATTTTATCAAATGACTTAAGTTCATAATTTACATACATCACAAAGTGTACCAAATCCATATCATCATTAATAGTATTATTAAGAATTACTTTATAATCTTGCAATTTTATAAGAATTTGCTCATAAAAAATACATATTGTTACCATTTAATGGAACATTCATCTATCATAAACATTAGAGAGGATGAGTTAGAATAGTTGCCTTACACTCCAATTTTTTTCTAGCACCAAAGGCAATTTGCTTTATTTTTCATGAATACACACTAATCTAATTAAGATGATGTATTTAAAGCAAGCTTGTTACCATATGTCTTTGTGCAAGTAACTGTAAATTCTAAAAATTTAAATGATTAAAATGAAGATGTCATAGCTAAGACTTGTCTTTCATAACAACATTCGTACAAGTATAAACATTAGTAATAATATCAACTTGAAATATCTAATTCTTCATTAAAGGACATTTGAGAATAAATGTATTTTTATCAAGAATTGAGAGATAATTATCACATAATTGTGTATTATAACCCAATTCAAGTAATTGGCCCAAGTTAAGTAGGTTATTTTTTTTGGTTTAGTACATAAGATATATCTAAAATGTAATTATGATCTTTATTCATCAACTTTATAAGAATTCATCCATTTCTCATTGTTGGAACATTGCTATCATAAAAAAAAACTTAACTTTGGAGTGGATTGATTTATCAAGATCAAGAAAGATCTCCTTCTTTCAACATATGTGATTGGTACACTTAGTGTTAGAGAACCATATATAATTTGGTGTCTAAGTGGCTACAATAACCATTATGAGAGATTAATTTCCATAATTTGCTTCTCCCTCTTATACACAATGAACTATCTTATTATTCTCCTTAGATTTGCACTTATTGGCATAATAGTCATACTTATGGTATAAGTAACACTTAACATTAGATTTGTCATACCTTATTTTGCCATAATCTCTTCCTCGACCTTAGCCTTGATCTTTATATTTCTACTCTGATCTCCTTTGGTCATTATATTGATTGTCTTTATCTCTCTAATTGTTATAGTCGTCTTTTTAACCTTGATTCTTATAGTAGTTATCACCATATCCTTATCCTTTACTATGAGGGGAACCTTGCTTTTACTTTGATTAATCACATTGCTTAACTTTAATGGGAGCCTACCTTTAAAGTACTACTTTATTGCTTTTCAATACATTTTTTATTCATGTGTTATTCATAAGCTTGCAACATTCTTATCAATACATCAATTGACATCTTTAATGAATAATGTGCTTCTTTTATTACTACCATGATATGTTTATATTGTGGTCTAAGTGTTTTTAAGATCTTTTTAATTTTGACTTGATCATTTAGTTACTCTTTATAAATTTGCATTTGATTTTTTAAGGTAATAACTCTACTTTTATAAATTGAAATAATTTATGAGAATTCTAATTACGAAAGCTCAATTCAAATTGTAAGGTTTTGAGTTTCACTTTTTTAATTTTGTTTGCACCTTGGAATGACATCGTTAACATACTTCATGTTTGTTTTGATGAAGTCAATTCTACAATTTTCTTTAAAGTTTTATTATTCACCCTTTGATAAATGAAATAAAGCCTTTTTATCTTTGTTCTATAACTTTTGGTAAACAATTTTTTTATGCTTTTATTACATTAATAACAAGTTTTGTAACTCATTCTTTACAACACTTAGTACTTCATTATTATCAAGCAACATTTTTATCTTTACACACCATTAATTACAATTTTTCTCATTTAAAGCAAGAATTAAGACAATAATTGTGCAATTCATATTCAAATTCTTGATTTTTCAAATCAATAACTGAACTTCTTTCTCTTTTTTAGATATGACATTTTCTTTTTACCTTGATTTTTTGAGCCCTTTCTTTTTATAAAATTTTTCTTTCTTTCTTCTTTCCATGTCCTCTTTGAAGTTATTGTTGCTGGAAATAGGGAGAATGGCATCTTGTGGTGCTAGGATCTAGTTTTTGGAGATGAATCTAGTGACTATTGGTTACACATGTAGTAGTGCATAGTAGTTGGCAACAACACTTTGGTGATGGTAAGTGCAGTTTGGTGACTTCTATAGTGACTCTAATAAGACCTATATGTTTCTTCTAATCAAATACTTACTCTAATAATTCTAGTAGACAATTATAAGAATAATATCAGTTTTATTAATGTAAAAATATCACATAATAATAACTAAAAAGTATACATAATAACATAGATATCACATTTTTATATAATAGCAAACATATAGTTCTATTTAACTATTAAAACCATATTAAACTAAGCTCAACTAGTATGACTTTTACTTGAATACTAATTAACTACTATTTTGAATTAACTTCACCATTTTAAATTGCTATGAAAGGAATTTTAGTTTATGAAATCCTTCTTAAATGCTAATTTATTTCCCTTTGGTCTTATAAGTTATTTATCCAATGCTTAAAACAAGGGTTCCATAAAAAAGGGCCAATAATTGTATGTATGCAATAACAAGTGGATTGGCACAAATGGAAACCAAGGTCAATTGCAACTTACAACAAACAAGGGCAATTGACTATTTTTTTGTTTAAAGGTAAAGTATGAAAATTTAACAAACATGCTTCCATTAAAGATGCTTGTTTGTTGTCACTAATCTTTTGACCTTAATTTGTTTTCCACATATGTTTATTCCTATCAAATATACATTTTTTTTTCTATAAAAGAACTTTAGATTTATTGTGAATAAAAAAAATCATATGAAATATAATGTATCTTTAAAGTCATTATTTTTAAAAGATTGCTTGAAATTTGTACTAGTTATTATTAAAGAATCATTTCATGTCAATAAATATATATTAGTTTAAGATTATAACTTTCCTAACATCATTGCTATCTCATAGAATAAGGCAATGATCAAAAAATTGTTTTATCTTCCAAAGAACATAATAGCATTATAAAAATTTTATAAAGATAAAACCTAAGAAGTGGATGAATTGAGTTTATTTAATTTAATTACTTAACCCATCACTCAATCTCAACTCCGAAAAGTAAAAACAAGTAACAAATAATATATAATAAAATAAACAATATAAATAAATGAAAACAAAGAGATAAGGGAAAAGGAAGCATGCAAAATGATTTATAGTGGTGTGGCTTAAATCATGAGTTTATATCCACTCTTCAAGGTTCATCCATTGGGAGTTCAACTTAGCTAACTCTTTCTTGTTTTGCAAGGTGAAGACAACCCTTTACACTAAGTCACCTTAACCTTCATCGTAACAAAACTTTTGCCAAAATTTCATAAGAACTAATGGTTCTTCACAACTTAGAGATCCACGCTTTATATTCCTTTTCACTAGAACACTTTAATTGTTTTCACAATTTCAATTTAAGCACTTTGCTCTTTCACAATCTTAACATTTCATATTTAGAGCTCTTGCTCTTAATTTCTCACTCTTTCATATTTTTTTTTCTCTTTTATCAATATAAATTCTTTAATATCTTTCCCTATTCTTCCACAAATTACAAAAGAGTTTTAAAACACTCTTATATGTAAAAATAAGAAATTAGCCATTAAAGATTGATTTCTTTTCATAAAGAAAATTAATTTCTAAAAAGAAAAATAAATTTTATCTTTAAGGCATTGGTTAATTGTAACACTTAGACTAATCAACTAACTTAAAATCTTTATAACTTTTTCAACTTCTTTTGTCTCATTGGTTAATCATAACTACTGATTAGGTTGATTGACTTAAATTGTATGTAATTTTTACAACATTAAAATTTTAGTTTTTTAGTTACACCTATTAGACCATTTATATTGGTTAGGTTGATCAATATGAAATCTCTATAACTTTTGACTTCATAGTGTCCTTGATGTTTAGTTGACCAATCTAAATTCCTTATTTCTTTTCTCTTTGTAGCATCTTTGGTGTTTTATCAACTAAGCCAAATTCTCTTTTTTTTTTTATGCTCCTCCTCTTATCTGGTGGTTGATCGGTTAATATTATTGGTTAATTGATCTTAAATTTTTTTAAACTTTGAATCTTCATGATTCTTTCCATTTTTCATTAAGATCACTCATAATCTTACTTAATATCTTTTTGCAAATAGAGATTTGAAAACAAACAAGATCTTTGCATAGTTGTTAGCTTAATTCAAGTTTGAAATTCAAAAATCCTTTCATAGTAAGTATAAATCAAGTAATGACTATGAAAATAGCGATAATACTTGTATAGTAAGTAATCACATCAATCAAGTATAAGGGACATATCAAAACATAAAGTATTGGAGAATAACATATGATCCCATTAAACTTAGTAATCTTTTCATTAATCATAATAATCTTAACAATCTCCTTTTTTTGTTATGAAAACAACTATGATTGATTAATGGGTAATTAGATGAACAAAATTGCAATAACTCCTTATAAATGTATGCTATTTCCTTTACTAAAGCAATCAAATCAATAAGACATTGATCAATAAATAAATAAATAATAAAACAAACAAGGTTAAGTATCATTAGTCAATTAAGTAAAGGCAAAGCAAACATTTAACATAATATTAGAATAAATATTAAGTACCTTAAATATCAAAGCAAACATAAACCATAAGTATCAAAGTAAAAGAGTATGAAAGTGTCATTAAGATATAATCATCCATAAATAGAAATGAAGATAAAATAAAAATTTTTAAAGTCATCAATTATTCATCCCTTTTCTCTCAAAATGACTTTCTTTCTTCAATAGTTCAAGAATAAATGTCAAGGTTTCTCCTATTGCCTTAATGTATTCTTGAAGCTCAACTAAAATCTTAACTATTTTATCATTGCTTAACTCATAACCAATGGATTGCAAATAAACTTGCATTATATGTTTCCAATGCATGTAACCAAAATCATTTAATTGATAGGTCTATCTATAAAATATCCTAATAGTGTTGATGAAGTAGTTGCTAGTAGTAGTGATGAAGATTCCAATGGTGTTGGTAACAATGTATACTTAACGGTGACTTTCTATCTTAGTGTATAGGTAGTTGGTGGTATGGTAGAGGAAGAAGGAGTAGTGGTGGCAATGTGCATCTTTGCATAGGTAGAGGTCAATTTATTCACATCTCGCTTCTCTTTCCTTGATGTAAATGCCAATTTTGGTGCCATTGTTGATAGGTTTGAGAGATTGATGCCTTTAGATGTAGATTATAAAGGAATTTGAGGCTTTGGGGTTTATATCTTGAAAAAGAAAAGAGTTTTGACAAAGACAGGTTTTTGTGTATTGAAAATGAAAGGTATATGGGCAATTTTAAAACTGACATCGATCATTTAAAGTAAGTCAAGGGATGACCACTGACATTCGTTGACCTATAAGTCTAATATGGTTGACTAATCCCAATTAGATAGAAAAAAATTAATTTTCATATTTTAAGCAAAATATGTCCAAACCATCATACACCATATTTATTAAACATGTAAATACAAATAATCATGCCACAAAACATATAATAACATATCAAATCTTAATAATGACATAATCAAGTGATAAATCCAACTTAATCATGTCAATCTCTCTTTAATGGTCACAAACCTATCCTCACTGAAGGGTTTGGTAAAGATGTCGGTTAACTAATCTTTGGTGTTCTTAAACACTAAGGACAAATCTCTTTTAAACACATGATTCCTAATAAAATGGTGCCTCATGTCAATGTGTTTGGTATAAGCATAATGTATGGGGTTCTTGGTCATATTGATTGCACTTGTGCTATACTTAAGAGGCACATAAAAGTAGTGTAATCTAAAGTCCTCTAAGGTTTGTTTCATCTAAATCACTTGAGTATAGTAAGCTCATGTTGCCATTTACTCTGCTTTTCTAGTAGAAAGAGCAATTAAACTTTGCTTTTACCCTAAAACTAGTACTTGGCCAAAGATTTGACATCTACTTATGGTACTCCTCTCAATTTTGTATCCCTTAAAGTTTGGGTCTGAGTAATCTACTAAATCAAAAGTTGATCCCTTAAGATACTAAAGTTCAAAACTTGTGGTTTCTCTCACATATTTAAGCACTCTCTTAAGGGAAATTAGATGTAACTCCCTTGGATTGAATTGAAATCTTGCATATAAATGAACAACAAACATTGAGTCTAAGTTTACTAGCAATAAGACAGAGAGGACTATTAATCATACCACTATATTACTTTTTATCCATAACTTTATTGTTTACATCATTGTCCAATCTTACGGAGGTAGTCATTGAAGTGCTGCAAAGTTTGGAATCATCCATGCCAAACTTCTTTCATAGGTCTTTTGTATACTTGGCTTGGTTGATGAAGATTTCTTCCTTTTTTTGCTTGATTTAGAGTCTAAAGAAGAAATTTAATTCTCTCACCATGCTCAATTTATATTCTATTTTCATGTTATCAATAGTTTTCTTGCATGTTGACTCATTAGTAGTACCAAATATGATGTCACTAATATAAATTTAAATAAATAACAAATCCTTACATTTTGATTTGGTAAAAAAAAGTAGTATCAACTTTACCTTTAGTTTATGTTTTGTTAAACAATAAAGAGCTTAACCTTTTATACCAAGCTCTTAGCAGTTATTTAACCCATATAAAGCTTCTGAACACTCATAGACATAATCTGTAAATTCTTTACTTTCAAAGTCAAGGAGTTAGTCTACATAGATTTCCTTTGTGATGTAGCCATTGAGGAATGTACTCATTATGTCCATTTGATATAACTTAAAATTCTTATGTAATGTAAATGCTATCAATGTTTTAATGGCCTTTAACTTAGCAACAAGGGTAAAGGTCTCATCATAATCGATGCATTCTTCTTGATTATAGCCTTTGGCAACTAACTTTGTCTTATTTCTCACAATTTGACCACTTTTATTAAGTTTATTTCTAAAGACCCACTTGATTCCTATAATAGGATGATTACTAGGTCTTCATACTAAAGTCTAAACCTTCTTTCTTTAAAAGCTAGTTGAGTTCATCATCTATTACATGAACTTAAGACTAGCAACCAAAGCATCATTTTCATGTGTTGGTTTTATAAGTGAAACAAATATTATAGTGCTTATATTCCTACATACAAATTTAGTTCTTAAAAAATTAGAAGAATTACTAATAATTTAATTTTGAAATGTCTTTTTAGTATACTTCCATTCTCTTTGAACTCATTGATTAACATTATTAAGATTGTTAACCTTTGGAAGATTAGATTCATTCATTTCAAGTTGTTCATTTTGCTTTATTTGAACATCACTAGAATGTTGTTTGTTTCCTTGATGACTTATTGTCTTTCTTTAAGCTTTTGCTTGTATTTACAAAGTCACCTAATTCTTATTTTCTAGAAGAGAAGGGGTCAGTTTCATCAAATGTAATATGCATGGACTCGTAAAACAAGATCAATTACTTGTTAAATATAATTACAATCTAACTTAAAAGACATAATAATTATAAAAATATTCTTTAATGCATATTTTCTTTCAAGCCTATTTGTAATCTACATAAACAAGGAGAAAAATAACTCTCCCAATATAAACTCTTTTTGGGAGAAGAAGGAAGAGACAATTAATTCTAATGTGCTAGCAATATAATATCTAAACATATTGTTAAGTATATATAGAGATTATGATTTCACAACCTTATTTAGGTGACTATTATTAATTTTTAATAAATTATACCTTAAATTTTTTATTTTCAAATATCATATATTTGATTCTAAAGGTTTCTTAAACCTTTTAATCAAGTTCAACTTGAATTCCATTTTATATTTTTTTAATTGTCCTTATGTGTGTGACCCATTAGGATTCTAAAATATTGACAATAATATGAATTATGATCCTAAAAAATTAAATAAATTAAACTCCTTTTATTTGATAGTAATTCTCTAATTAATGAATTTATATTCATAAATCAAGATTAACATCTAATCATGTATCATGACCACCTAAACGTTAAAATGTCAAAATAGTTTGACTAATCCTTTTAATGAATTATCTCTCAATGTAATTCAATCATTTCTTCATAATAATTTTTCAATTAGACATAAAGTATGAATTATTGTTTACTTTATATTGTATAATTAAATTAGCTCTTAAATATTTATAAAGTCATTAATTCCATGAATGAGATCACAATTATTAATGAATCATCATTCTACCTTGCATAAAGATTTCTTGAATCAATACTTATTAAGAACAATTTAAGCCTTCTCCTATGATTATTTTAAGGCAATGAATCTTTTATTGATCACTTAATTATCTCTATATAAATTATGATATACCTACTTCATCCCCATAAGTGATCCTTAATTAGGATAATTTAGAGGTGAGATCAAAGCATACCAATTGCTAAATGAGATGTATTAGTGATATTAAATCTAAGAATTACTTACATGACTATTGTATGAAAAATTCCTTAGCCATACAAATAATATTCCATTTGGAAATTCTCATAGCAGGTCAATACAGTGAACTACTTTAATTAACAATCACCCACATATTTGTTTAAGTATCTTCATATTTTAGGTTTTGAGATCAACATCTTTATAATAAAGAAACACAACATACATTAGTTTCATAGCTCCATCAATGACTAATCTTGATAATACATCAATTAAAAATATTTAGGAATAATACTTTGATACAATAAGTATCTCATAATTATGATCATATTAGAATTACCTTTGTGAAATATATTTATTTAGATGAACTTTATCTTTAAAGTTTATCAATGATTATATCATTATATAAATAATACTAAAGTTAAAAAAATGCTTTTAATTGATATATAATATGCATAAAAATTTATTCACACTAGTAATTAATATATTGACTACTAGGATATACATTAATACCAAGTGTTAATTTAATTAGTAGACTTATTAATACAACTAAGAATGGAGTCTAACCATTAAAGGATCATAAAAGTCATTTTTTTTTGATATTATAATACATACCTTAAGGTCAATTTGTGTAATTGTTATTTCATCCCACAACTCTATAAACTTTATCACAAAACTCCATAATCATAGTTGTAATGAAATGAAGACAAATGATAAGACAAGCATTTTACACAAAATTATCAAGAGTTTTAGCATTAATGTATGACAATTTGTGAAGTTTATAACTTGTTATCCTATGATGGAATAGGTACATCATTATAGCCAAATTCCTTTAATTTACAATCATGGCTAGTGAAAAAGGAGAATGCTTGAGACATAACTAAAACTTGCACTAATAAGTTATTCAAATGATTTGTCTTATTAAACTAAACTTATGATTCAATGGGACAATTCACTAATTAATTGGAATGAAATGACAAGCTCACTTACTACATATTGTTCTAATAATGCACATTCTATCTTCTTGAAGTGGATTGCAAATTGAGCACTTTGATCTAACTATCACATAAATTAATACCAAATAGAAACCAAGGATCCTTTAAAAGAAGTGGAATTAAAACTTATGAAGCCACACAAGAGATAGACACTACACTATAAAGTACTTATAACAATGGTTACTTTGTAGTGGTTTAAATTCATTGCTTAGACAACTTAAGGTAATGATTATAACTATCATATAAATTTATTTTCATAATGCATGACAATAATTGACTTTATGTAATAGTTTCTTAGCAACTGTTTAAAAGCTAACTCAATATACGTTACAAGCATGGGTTTATAGTAGCAATTTCCAACCTATGCTACTTTTACATAGTGATTTTAAGGTAGTAAAACAAAACTAATGTCATTTGTATCTTTATGCAATGGTTTTGAATGAATTAAGTAGTAGTTTATACCCCTTACCAATTTGAGGCAAGAGTTTTAACTCAATGGTGTCAAATTGTTGCCTTATGTATTTAAACACAGTAGTGTGAGAGGTTTTACTAGTGGTTCTTTAACCAAAATTTTACAGTAATTTAAAAATATGTTTAAGTAGTTTTTAAAACCACCAAACTATGTTGTATAACGTCTTCCTAGTTGATCCTTATATTCTTAACCACTAAATTCTATTAATGTTGAAAGGTTAGGCAATGATTACTCCTTTTGATTTGAGCTATGAAGTTAAACAATTCCTCAATTGCTCTCTATGAAATGAACTATTCCATTTGAGCTTTAGCCCAACAAATGAAACAAGAAACCCATTGCCCCTTGTGAAATGATCCTCCTTCAATGATCCCTTTCTTAATTTGTTGTTGAGAATTAAAAACCTTAAACAATCATCTTCTCTATGTCCAACCTTACTTGCTTAATTCATTGTCATTTTTTTTTTGGCTAACTTTCTTCCTCATTTAATCATCTCTTGTCAATTTATATCTCTCAATTCTTTTTTTTTTAAAGAAAATTATGAATTTTTTTATTAATTCAACTCTAACTCCTTGGTACTTTTCTATTCATCTTTTTTTTTTCTTGTTCTCTCTCTCTCTCTCTCTCTCTCTCTCTCTTTCTCTCTCTTTTTGGTTATAATTGATTTTCATTTTTAATATTACAAGGATTTCATTGTCAATTAATTTTAATTCATAAATACTATGAAGAGAACTTTTGATGGTCATTTTGGTGAAATTTTGTTACATTAGTTTCTTTTAATGAATATAAAAAACTATTCCATGATAATTATAAATATAGCTTTTGATGGTTACTTTGGTGCTTGCTACTAACTTTGTGTGGAATTTGGATACATACTGGCTTTACTAAAGCCAAGGTCCCATCTATTCTAGATTATTTTGGAATTGTTATTAAGGTATCTTTATTATCTAATTCTGTACTTTTTCCATCTCTTTTATTGTATTTTCTTTTTCTTTTGGTTTTCATTAAATAACTAGGAAAATATTACACACATGTGAAGGGGGTTTGAGGTAAGACATATTTAAAGGTTAGCCAACTTGTGGATTCATGATGGGTTAAGGTTAAGGAAAAGCTATGGTTTTAAGTGGTTTTTTAGTTTCCTAAATGAAATAAGGATTGTAAAGTTAAAGCTCAAGGGATGTATCCAAATCTTTGGATAGTAATGTGGGGTTGTCTATCTTATTAGATAAACAATAAAGGATGGATAATTATAACAACATGGGGTCATTATTTTGGGATTTGCTTTTGGCCTTGGTATGAACTTAAGTTTTATGTTCCAAAAATGGTTCAAATTAACATCATCTTTGGATTGAGAGTCTAATGCCCTTTTACTTTATGAATTATAGTTTTATCTTGTTTAGTTGATTTTGCATATTTTTGTTTCCCAAATTGTTGCACTTCTCCATGTAAAAAGTTGAAAGTTTCTAATATTTACTCACTAACAATTTGCTCACTACCCAATTACTTTTCTTTTCATATATATATTTTTTTAATTCTCCTTTTTCTCTTTCTATTTTTGGTATACATGTTGTAATAACTTCCTTATAAGCAATTGATCCATACTTTTTTAAATAGAAAGACTATTGTTAAGGATACTATGAGAATGTCCATAAATTTTATGTAATCAATCCAACAAAATATGGAAAATAAAGTGCAAACGAGGTTGGAAACTTAAAAACCTACAAGAAATCTTCATTATGATTCTCTTAGGCTCACAACAACTCAATCTCGGTCAGCTATATTTTTTCTAGTTATTGGTTCACTCGTTAACTTTTTTAGTGGTCAATGTCCAATCTTTAGTGGGTGCCCATAATCCATTGAACGAGGTATACCTAGAGACATACATCATCTATTTACTTGATTTGTGAATCCTACTTACTCAATTTACTTGGTTGGTTATATTTTTAATTGTTGAAACTCAAATTTTCAATCTTTAGTGGGTCTACATATCAATACACTTACTCAATTGTTTTCTCTTTTGTAGGATGATGATAATATTAATAATAATAATTCTTGCTGAGCATATATGTTGTAAACTAAGACTTTTATTTGATTGTTTGACTATCTTATAGACCATATTAAACATGTGCACATAAGAATACTATTTTTACAAATTTTAGGATTGTATATCTTTAATATTTGATTGGATGATTGATGAATGGATAAAATATTTATTATTTCAAAAATTGTATACTTATTATGAATAAGTAAAGTAAGAAATTAGTATAAATAATTTAAAATTGATCTAGTTATTACTAAAAATTGTTGCTATTAGGATTAAAATCGCTGCTTTTAGGTCTCAAAGTTGCTTTCAGTTTACAAAACTGTTGCCTTTATGTTATAAAATTATTATATTTATCCCTCAAAATTGTTATTACTACTGCTTTTAGGTATCAAAACCACTGCCTATGAATTTAAAAAACGTAACCATTTTCTCTCGAAAACGCTACCTGTTGGTCTTGGTACTGTTGTTTTTACAATTCAAAACTACTGCAATAGCAAATTTAAACCATCTTTGTTAAATAACCAACTATTGCTTATAAACCTATGAAACGTTATGTAAAATTCTCAAAAACGGGTACTATTGATGCTAGGAACCCGTTGGGCGAAGCTTTTCCTATAATAATAATAATAATTATTATTATTATTATTATTATTATGAAAACTGTTACCTTAAAGATTGGGTAGTAGTTTAACGCTCTTTGGTAGCGATGTTTGACCACTGCTAAAAGTATTTTATGGTATAATGAGATGTATATTAGTTTAAGCACTGAACTAAGATGGCCTTATCACAAATCTTATTGAGATATGGCTAGGTTCATATGTCTCACCATGTCACAACATGGGATGAAGTATCCAAAATTGTCCTCCACAATTTGCCGTGGATGCCTTTTAGTTTCCCATGGGCGAGTTTTGACTGTAGTGGTAAGGTCACTACGGGCATCAGCAACAATAGATAACTGTGTAGAAGCAAAAAAGAATATTAAATATCCTTGCCAAATGGAATATGAGTGGGAAGAAAACTATACGGACAGATTGCATAGCCGCATCTCTCTTTTGTTGAAATGAAGAGAATGCACAATGGTTAGAACTGCAAAGTCATTAATGTTTAAATTAATGGTGGGCTTGATTGGACGTCGCCTCCTTTTCTTCTCCACATGAGGATGATTGGTGGTCATCAGACCTTGAAACTGCAAAACACCTCCATTTAGCTGCTGCTCTGTCCTTGTGCGTGTTCTATGGCCTGGGCACAGAGCCAGGTATCGGACAAGAATTAAAGATAGCCGTTTGTCACCCTTTGCTTCTCAGCCAATGTTGGCAACACAGTGTGCAATGGCAAATGGATATCTCTATCAGAACCATGATGAGGGGAGACAGCAGAATGCCGAACTTGAATATGACTTCCAAGTAACCGAGACTTACGGGAAGGCTTCGAGTGTGCTTTCTGAGATTCAGTGGATGTCTTTGTTCGAGCACCTAGTTGGGTGCTCTATGTCGCACCCCCACCGTACCGGTTAACTTGTCCTTGGGGTTACAAGTCTAATCGCCATTCATTTGTCCATGTATCCCATATTTCAAAGATGTTGCTTTTGCTGGCTCATTTCTAAAACTGTCCAAGCTCTCACTTTTTGGTGGTTGGTTGTCTTCACTGTTACAATTTCGTCCCTTCATGTGATTTCTTCTCATGCATAGGCAAATAACTCCCAATAAATCGGAACAATTAATGATACATACCCAATTAATAATTCAGATTTTAAAGATCGATACTTGCCTAAACAGCTCCCCTTTGGCATAGATTTTTCATCCTTCACACTCCTTCAAACACCAAAGAAAAGAAAATTACAAGCCCACTTAGTCAGACTAAGCAACATCCTCATCAACTCAAGGATGCAAAGGAAAGGAAAAACACAAACTAGAGAGGTCAAACTCCCTTTACAGATTTTACTATGGTTTGTACATGATAGGGTCTCATCATTGACTTGGCCAATGCACGTGTTGCCAACAAGAACATCCTTGTACAAGAAATTGGAATTCCACCTATGACGCCATTCAATGGTACGTGACATAAGACCAAAATCAAATATATCTATTTAACCTGCAAATTATATTCACAATAAATATCAAATGAAATCTTAACAAAAGAAGGAAATGTGAACTCAATGAAGACCTTAAATGGATTAAAATAAGTATAATCAATTTCCATAGAAACTTAGCGCCTAATCCTCGAAATGTTCCAAAACCTCTTAAAATAAAATAATTGCAAAATAACTCATGAATCAATCGACAATGTTGGTAATGTCCTATTGGAGGAAAGAATGGTGAGAAAAAACTATAGCTAAATTGATAGCCACAGAAACCATTAAAAAAACAAGCAACCCCCAACATTGCACTTCCCACAATCATTTGTATGTTTCCTTTCCTCGAATGTAAAAGCCCTTATCTTATCACATAACAACTCTAGAACAAATCCCCCCATCTAAATCTCTTCACCTCCATCACATCAGCTACAACAGTCTTTAACACCATCCACAACACCCTCAGACACTACCATCAAATAAATTTTTGTGCATGATAAATATGTAAAAATTAACATCTCAGCAAAATTAACCAGGTCATCAATCATTTCTCTGGTGCCCTTTCCAAGAAAAGCATCTATGCCATACAGTAAAATTAACAAAGTAAACATTGCAAAGTGAAAACTTGCATATCGTTCTAAATCACTTCACAACCGCACAACAGGACACAAGTACAATTTTCGCCTTCAGACAAACACATGCAAATTACAAGGGCAGATTAATACATATGGAAAGTCCAACATTTTGCATGCAATGGAGGACTTACCGCAAAAATGCTGCAATCAACCCAAAAAAATCCAGTTAATTGCAAGAAACCAAGACCCTTGAGCACTAACACCCAAAGCGCGCAAACAAAAGTTAATCCCTAATTAAATATCACTTTTTGCGGTAAACTGCTCATTCGGTTATAACCTCGGCCACTTTAGGTACAGACACCTTCGTTGTGCATAACTAGTTTTAGCCGCTTGCTATGGAACTTGCCTTCCACTTCTCCCACCAACAGGCACCTAAGTCCAACAAAGTTCCCCTTGCAACATCCGATTTCAAACTACCGCCAAAAATCCCACCTTCGGCTTCAAGGATTATTATTTCAAAATCCCCCCCCCCTCTCAAATGTAAGAAACCTTAATTTTTTATTTATTTTTCACTCAAACTCTTCTCCTTTTTGTATCCCAATATCTAATTGTAACCATTCACTTTTGAGAGTTTAAATTCAAATTAAAGTAGTAAAGCTATTTTTCTGTTAATCTCTCTTACTTGTGTGTAACTCAAGTTACTTCCCTAAAGTTTATGCTTCTAAATAAAACATGTTGGTATCAAAGCAACTTTGGACCCCTTTTAACACCAATGTAATGTGATGTCCATGATTTATGCAAACTATAATTGTATTTTATTATTTAATAATTATCTTTTATTATTTTTAAATTAATAAGTAAAATTATATCTGTAATAGTAATCTATTAAATCTATATAATTATAATATCTTACAACTTTTGGAACCACTGATCAATAATATTATTAGAGCATTTAGCTTATTGAAGACCGATCTTCTTGAAGCAATCCTTGGAGGCTAATTCCCTCAAAGAGATCAATCTTATTCCTTTTTCTTATTTCAAATCCTCAAATCTCAATTCTTACTTTCAATCTCTAATCCTCAAACCCTAAATTTTCAACATTTGGTGTCAGAGAGACATTCTTAAGGATTAAGCTTCTATTCCCTTCTTTACAAAATCAAAACAAAAAAAATAAAAAAAAAATTGTTTATGCCCCTTACTTGATAACAAAAGAAAATTTTGAGTATCACCAATTTGCAATCTTACCATATTTCTTCACACAACTCTTCCAATTTCGATGCTAGAATTTCTCAAATTGAAAAATCATTATCTCTCATGCAAGAGTTTTTTAAGAAGCTTGAACAGATGGTAATTTCTATGGCACAGAAAGAGACAAGAGACAACACTTCTATCTACCAACAAACAAAAAGAACCAATAAAGCCTTACGGAGGCACCAGGCATGATGATACACAACCACACTCAAGGGTGGACTTTCCTAATTGGGACGAGAGTGACCCTGTAGGTTAGATTTATTGAGCTGAAAAGTATTTTTACTTCCATCATATGCCAGAATACTCTAAAGTTTAAATTGCTTCTATTCAATTAAAAGGTGATGCAATCTAATGGTATAATTGGGTCGAAACATATGGTGGGGTTCCAACATGGGCTGAATTCACCAAAGCCCTTTTTGTGCACTTTGGGCCCTCAAAATATCACAATGTCAATGGAGAGCTTGCTAAGATTTGTTAGACATCTATCATCTTAGAATATCAGAGCGATTCGAGTGACTTGCCAATCGAGCTAAAGATTAGTCTAGAAAGAAACTAGTGTGAACATTCATTAAAGGGCTTACTCCTGACATTTGATAGGAAGTCAAAGCTCGCCAACCATAAATAATGGTAGCAATTATCTTCTTTGCTCCCTTATAGGAAGAGAAGCTAGGTGTTGAAAGTCATTGACCATTTGCTAAAACAGCTAGCAAACCTACTGAGAGTAACACCAACTCACCCTCTTTTATTTTCCCTTCTAACACTAGATGCTTGACTCAAGAGCAATTGAAAAAGCAGATGGCAAAAGGGCCATGTTGGCACTACAATGAGAAGTGGCATGGGGAGCACCGATGTAAGCAAGGGAAGCTTTTAATGATTAAACCAATTAAGAAGACTAAAGAAATAAGTGATGATCACATATGCCTAGATGGTGATGACACCTTTGTGAAGTACATAGATGAGCCCGTATTGCATGCTTTAGTAGGGTATTTGAATCCGTAAACTATAAAGATTGATGGATCCCTCAAGGGACAACCAGTAATGGTGTTAGTTGACTCGGGTAATACCAACAAATTTATAGATGAGAGGATCGCCAAAAGACTTGCTTTTTCAATCAATGATTGTGACAAGTTTGTTGCGAAGGTTACAGACAGAAGAAATTTGACATGCTAGGAGAAGTGCATAAAGGTAAAATTCTTGTTACAAGGTCAAATTGTTTATGTTGATCTCTTCTTACTGTCTGTAAAAGATTATGAAATTATTCTTAGCATTGATTGGTTGTGGACCTTGGGAGACATTACTTAGAATTTCTCTAAGCTTCAAATGAAGTTTTTGTTAAATGAAAATACAGTAGAATTACAAGAAAGATGCGGGGGTAAAATCACTACTATTAATAGTCATTGAATGGAGAAGGTCCTACAAAAAGTGGGACAAGGGTTCTTAGTGTAGTTGTCAAGTGCAGAGGTGGCTAAATCACATTCGAGGAAAGGAGGTTATGGCATTATTGGTTGAATTCTCTAATATGTTTGTTAAGCCCGCAGGTCTACCCTCACAAAGGACACAACCAATTTATACCATTATCATTCGGGAGTACACCTGTTAATGTTTGACCCTACCATTAGCCACATTTCCCAAAGGAAGAAATTGAAAAAGTCATTAAGGAGATGTTGGAAGCTAGCATAATTAGACCGAGTGTTAGACCATACTCATCACCTATCCTTTTAGTAAAGAAGAAAGATGATTCTTGAAGGATGTGCATAAACTATCAAGCACTCAACCACATCATTATAAAGGATAAATATCTTATTCCTGTGGTTAATGAGCTATTAGACAAATTGGAAGGTGCTCAATTGTTCACTAAACTCAATTTAAGGTCGAGATATCACCAAATTTGGGTCCATGAGGAGGATATTTAGAAAACAACTTTTAGGACACATGATAGCCATTATGAGTTCCTAGTTATGCTCTTTGGGCTTACCAATGCACCTTCAACATTCCAAAGTTTAATGAATGATATCTTTTAGTCATATTTACATAAGTTTGTCCTGATATTTTTTAATGATATTTTGGTAAATAGTTATTCCCTTAAAGCACATTTGTCACATTTGCAAACTATATTCACTATTATGTATAAGAATTTTCTATTTGTTAAAAAGTCAAAATGTAGCTTTACTAGCCAAATAGTGAAGTATCTTGGTCATGTTATCTCCAAGGAAGGTGTGACGGTTGATCCTTCCAAAGTTCAAGCGATGCTAGATTGGCCAGTTCCAAAGATAATTAAAGCACTAGGTGGCTTCTTAGGATTGACTAGTTATTATTGCAACTTTGTTTGTAACTATGGAAAGATCAATGTAGAACTGAGAAATCTTTTGAATAAAGATTCATTTAACTAGAACAACAAGGTAGAGGAGGTGTTTGATTGACTCAAATGGTTCATGACCACTACCTTAATTCTTGCCTTACCTAACTTTTGTAAGGTATTTATCATTGAATTTGTTGCTTCTAGACTTAGAATTGGTGCAGTATTGATGTAGGAAGGTTGCCCTCTTGCCTTTACTAGCAAGGCATTATCACTAAAACATCTCAGTATGTTTGTCTATGATAAGGAGATGTTAGCTATTATTCATGCAGTCTCAAAATGGTGTCCATATCTCATTGGGAGGTGTTTTCAAATTCCAACTGATCGTAAAAGTCTGAAATATTTATTAAAACAATGGATCTCTTCTATGGAACAACAAAAATGGATTTCTAAATTATTGGGCTACAGTTACAAGATTATTTATAAGAGAAAAGTGAGAATTTGGTAGCTAATGCATCATCTCGCATTCCAGAGTAAGCTAAATTGGTGGCAATCTTTATCTCTACCTGTACTGCAATTGTGCAAATTAAAAATGAGTGGTAGGATAATCGTGAAGCTTAAGAGATCATTGAAAAGCTATAAACAAATCTTAATTCCATTGTTCATTACATTTGGGATTCTATAGATTTGCGTTATAAGGGGAGATTAGTACTTGTTCCTCATTCTCACTATAAGGACACAATCTTGTGAGAACACCATGCATCCCTAACTGCTGGCCATTTGGGATTCCTTTATACCTACAAGCTTATTATTAAGGAGTTTCATTAGAAGGGTATGAAGAAGGAAATTAGAAGGTTTGTAAATGAATGTGACATATGCCAATGTCACAAGAGTGAATCTATCACAACTCTAGGACTTCTTCAACCTTTACTTATCCTAGAAGAAGTTTAGACCAACATCTCTATGGAATTTATTAAAGGACTCCCATTGTCCCAAGGTAAATCCATTATCTTTGTTGTTGTGGATCGCTTGACCAAGTATGCTCATTTTTGTGTGGTTAGTCATCCTTATATTGTTGCTAGTATTGCTCAAGTTTTTGTTAACAATATTGTAAAGCTCCATGATGTTCTAAAGTCTATTGTTAGTGACCAAGATATAATCTTCACCAATAATTTTTGGAAGGAGTTGTTTTGCTTGCAAGGGATGTAGTTAAATATGAGTATTGCTTATCAGCTGTAGACAGATGGACAAACTGAGGTAGTCAATAGGTGCTTGGAAAACTACCTTCATTGCTTTGTGAGTGACAAACCAAAGGATTGGATAAAATGGCTTCCTTGGGCCAAGTGGTGGTATAATACCACTTACCGCTCTTCTACAAAGATGTTCCCATTTCAAGCAGTTTATAGTCAAGTTCCACTTACTCTTACAAGGTATATAGCTAGATCATCTCACGTGGATCAAGTTAATAAAGACTTACAAGATAGAGACAAGTTGCTTCAACTTCTAAAAGACAACCTTGTTGTAGCCCAAGCCCGTATGAGGCAGCATGTGGATATGCATTGTATGGAGCAAGAGTTTTTAGTGGGAGATTGGATCTATCTTAGACTCCAACCATACTGATAGTTGTCCATCACTGTTCGATCTTCAATGAAACTGTTTCCTCACTTTTTTAGGCCGTATCAAATTCTGGAGTACATTGGTCCTATTGCCTACTGCCTTAATTGACCAACAAGATAAAAAATACATCCTTTCTTCCATATCTCTTGCTTGAAAAAGAAGGTAGGAGATGGTATGGTGGTACAAAACCAACTACCCGACATTACTTGCACAGGAGAGGTTAACATTCAGTTGCAAGCCATCCTAGACCATCATATTGTTAAATGTGGAAATTAAGCTGTTGTTCAAATCCTAGTTCAGTGAACTAACCCCCCTGTTAAGGATGTTACCTAGGAGTTCTATCATTTTTTTACAGAGTGATTCCCAAACTTTATTGCTAGTCAACCTTGAGGACAAGGCTACTTTGAAAGGTGGAGGAATGATGCGATCTCCATGATTTGTGCAAACTATAATTGTGTTTAATTATTTAATAATTATCTTTTATTATTTTTGAATTAATAGGCGAAATTATATTCGTAATAATAATCTATCAAATTTATATAATTGTAATATCCTGTGACTTTTGGAACTAACTAATCAATAATATTATCAGAGCATTTAACTTATTGGAGGTCGATCTCTTTGAAGTATTCATTGGAGGCTAATCCCCTCAAAGAGATCAATCCTATTTCTTTTTCTTATTTCAAATCCCCAAATCTCAATTATTACTTTCAATCTCTAATCCTTAAACCCTAGATTCTCAACACAATGACTCTTACATGGATTGTTGATGGGGCTATTAAGGGGAAACATGGCCCTGCTAGCATTGGTGGTGTCCTTCGTGATCACAATGGACTGTTTGTTTGCATTTTCTCTTGCCCTGTCAAAGCTTTTAACTCCAATGCTGCAGAGTAGTTTGCTGTTACTCATCCTGCATTGCAATCCTCCAACTTGAAATTTAAGAAGCTTCCTCATAACTAGCTGGTTGAAGGAAAGCTGCATTGCATCTCTCATAGATGTTAGAAAGGCCTCTTGTTCCTCTTGAAGGAGTATCTTCATGAACTTCATCTTCATAAAAGTCTAATTCTTGGCTTTGTGGCCGTTGGACTTATTTGAAATTGAGCAAATTTGTCTAAATTGAACTTGGATTTGATCAATTTCATCTTGTCCTAGACTTATAGTTCTTCTTCACTGAGTTTCTCTAATTTAAATATGTAGACTCTATAGTTGTTTACAATATTGACATAATCAACGAACACATCTATGATAGCCTTTTGTTCAAGCTTGTCTCTCTCTAGGCACATAATAGATGTTTCTAAACACTTTGATCTGATTAATAAATAGTTCGATTTCAAGTCAAATTTCATCGGGAGTCTTTTTAACAATACTTCGGTTGACAGTCTATTCAAAAAGTAGATAAAGTTGTTAACAGCGTCTCTCCAAAATCCTTTTGGAATTTTCTTATCAAATAATAGACATTTTAATTATAGTTCTAATTTTTCACTCATTCATCTCATTTTGCTATGGTTTGTGTAGGGTTCAATGAATTGATGTTTAATGCCAACAAAATCATATATACATTTGAAAGATTTTGATACCTGGTTTTATTTGGATTGTAGCAACACCATTCCCTTTTACTTGACATCTCCCTTTCTTATCTTGACTCATCAAGTATTTTGAAAACTTCAAAGTTAGGTGACATGTAGTTGATATAACTACTATCAACAAGTCAAGGTCCGTTGCCTTTGCTTATGGTCCGCAGTTAGCAACAAATAGCTACTCTTCTGGCTTCTGATTATCGTCATCTGCAATCTGAGCCTACTGGTTGATTTGTTGATTTTGATGTTGAGCATTGTTTCTTCTTTTGCAGAATTTTTTTGAGTACCCAAATCGAAGTAACCCAATCTGAACCCATTCGACCTAATGCATTTTACACTTTCATAAATATGGTGTATTAAGAGTTCAGGCCTATTTTTCATGATATACCCCGATCATTAAGAATTCAAACTTAGTTTTGAGGTTCCGATTATAATTGTAAAAACAAAAATATGACATTGATGAGAATGCAAATAATTATCCATATTTTATAGTTTATGACCTTATAAATTTTCTAGTGAACGAAAACAAGAGTCCAGCTCACGATTGCACTTGAATTCAACTTTTTATATTGTTTATTTATTTATTTTTGATCTGAAATCATTGTAATTTTTGATGGGCATGTACTCATTTTCCCTTTAGCAAAATAACTTTAACTAGGTTCAAAACGAGAGTGGATCGCCCCACGCCCTTGTGAGAGTAGATCCACATCACCTGATATATTTCCCCTTAGTCCCGTTTTTTTTTTTTATTATTATTCTTTTTAACTTAAGACCCACATCTTGATGGGCTTGCAAGTAGAATGCTTGCCACCGGGGTGCGGTTGGGCTCGAAAATCCCAATGGGAAAATTGGCAAATGGCACGGTCGGGCTGAAGGGGACCATCAAACCATGTAAATGCGCCACAGAATTCTAGCTCACGCTCATGTAAAATATCTCTCTCTAATTTAATTGGACAACATATTGAAGGTTGTTTGAACGATTGACTTTAGACAATTTAACTGTTTAACCATTATTATTTGATTGCCAAGCAAAAAGATGATACAATGAAAAATGTAGACTTTGGATAGTATGTGCCATCAGTCCTGGTTTTGTAGTAAAGTTGTTGGGCTCTTAGTTTTCACATTCAATGATCAAACTCAAACACAGCGAAAAGCGATCTTGTGCATAGCTTCCTTTCATGGCAGGCTATAATGGTTAAATCGGGTATATAGGTCTCCATGCCCTATATAGCACGAAATAGCAGGCCAGCTATCAGGATCACATTTCCTGGCCCCATTTGTGGGCTTTTGCAAATGAAGATAGATGGACAATGATGACAGCAGAAACAAAAAGATCAATCATAACTTGGAAGTACCAAAAGAGAAAAAGAGGTTAAAGGTGGGAGATGACCCATAAGTTGGAATCATCGGAGGGTCCCTCGGGTGTTTCTAGCCCATCTCCACAGCTCAATAAGCACCCTATGAGTTACTTACAATCACTTTACATGGATATCATTAAAGTGCCCATCCTATGAGAACTGTGAAGGAAAAAAAAATGCCAATTTGAATTGTTGATTAGAAAGAGGTACAGATTTTTCAATTTCACCAAGTTGACGACACGAGTTGACCACAAAATTATCAAATTGCCTGCCATCGGCTATTAAGCGGGTGGGCTCAGGACACCATTAACTCTAAATATTCTAATCTATGATCGTAGTGGGCTGATTAGTAGCATAATTGAGAAAAGAAGAAATGGCAAAAAGAAAAGGAGAACAATTGAGTATTAGGCATGACGTCCATGGCCGTTTGACATTATACATCTAATTCCAAGTTGATAAACAAGTCTTTTATGTCGCTAAAAATGCATATTAATTTGTGAGTTTCAAAAGTTGATGTCATTCTACAAATGTTAAAGCAAAATAAAAATCATTATCACGCAACTAATAACAAACGATGACATCTATGAAGATCGCACCATAATGTGTTATCAATAACTTGATATTTTTTGTCGCTGAAAATCTTAGGTGCATGATATGCTTGAAGACAGTACTCAGGAAATAACAAAACAACTTGAAGCCCTCTTATTAACTTACATTTGTTTTCCATTTCTTTTATCCTTTTTGAGCTTTCAATTGGAGCTCGAGTGTAAAATGTAACCACGTTCACAACCCAAGTAGCCGTTGCGATCGGGACCTGTCAGATTGAATAATGATTGTAGGGCTAATCCTTGGTGCGGATCCGCATTTGTTTTGTAGTTTTCTTTTTTACTCAATTGGAGAGAGGAGAGAGATTTAATGATTAGTGAGATCTAGGGCACTTGGAGATTTTATACTTGGTGAACACCATATTGTACTTACTTGTTATTAGACATCTAGATATTTTATTAAATAAATACATAATAAAAAATACTTTTTATATTTTAATTTTTAAATTTAAATATAAAATTATTATTAAATTATGTTTCTTTTTTTTTTTTTTTTTCTGTGTATTGCAAATCATTATCTTTCATGGAAGTGAAGGGAGACAATAACTTTAATGTGATACACATGCGGTAGCTAACTAGATAGTAGAGTATTTATAAAAATTTTAACTATTTAATTCTATTAAAAAGACTTTGTGTTAATTTTTAATAAATTGTACTTTAGTCTTTATACTTTTAAAAATTATATATTTATTCTCACATGTTTCTCAAACTTATCAATTAAATCCAACTTGATCTTTATTCTATATTTCCTCAATCATCCATATTTATATGACTTGTTAATATTCTAAACATGTTGACAATGATAAATATGATTTATAATTCCAAAAAATAGTATAAATTAAACTCTTTTAATTTATTAATAATTTTTTAATTAATTAATTCATATTCATAAATCAAGATTAAGATCTAAAAAGATATTATGATTATTTAAATGTTAAAACTATCAAAATAGTTTGACTAATATTTCTGTATACAGTTTCTTAGTATAATTTAGTACTTTTGTCATACTAATGTTCTCATTAAATATTAAATATGGAATTAGTGTCTACATTATATTATTTAATTATTTAGTTTCTAAATAATAATATGGTCATTGATTTTATAATAATATATGAATTAGCATTTTACTATGTATAAGGATTTCTTAAATTAATACTCATTAGGAATAAATGAAATATTATCTCATGATTACTTCTAGGTGATGAATCTTCAATTGATCACTAACTATCTTCATATAGTTTAAGATATGTTTAATGGCCATCCCCACAAGTGATCTTTGAAAATAACAACCTAAAGGTGAGATCAAAGCATATAAATTCTTATATGAGATACTAATCTAAGGATCACTTACATGACTATTACATGAGAAATTTTTTAGACATACAAGTAATGTTTCATTTGAAAATTCTAATAGCAAGTCAATTCAATAAACATATTTAACTAAAAAAGTATCTATATGTTTGTTCAAGTATCTTCGTACTTTAGTTTAAGATATTTACTATTTTCTTCATAAAAAAAAACATGTGTCAATCTCACATCTCCATTAATGTCTTGTCTTGATGACACATTAACTAGACATATTTAGAAATAATACTACTTTGATGCAATATATATTTTAGAATTACAAGCTCATCATAATTACATTTGTAAAATATATTTATTCCATGAACTTTATCTTTAAAGTTTATTGATGATGATATTATGTATATAAACAATATACTAATGATAAAAAATACATTTAAAAACTATTTTTAATTGATTAATTATATATATGAAATATCATATATGTATTTATAATAATAACACATTGATTACTATAACATACACTAATGATGTCTAGGTTTTTCAATTCTGATAACATTATATTACATTAAACTTTTGTTTTATAAGAAAAACATTTCTTTTATAACATGACTTTAGATGTTATAGGTATTTTCATGGCTTCCTATTTTATTAGAGAGATATGCTTGTAGCTAGGCTTTAATTTGTTAATTTATAACTACTTGCTCTTTGGAAAACAAATTTCAATTTGCATATGATGTAACATGCATGATGTTTAAATAATTTCCAATTAATTTATGGTAATTTAGGGCTTGTGGATGGACCTTAAAGTATTAATGATGGCATTTTTTGATGTATCTAAAAATATGTATAGTGGTTAAATATAGATAAAAAAAATAAGGTGAATTTAATTTTCTAACAACCTATCAGTAGTCATATCAGTAGTCTAAGGATATAATGACAATTTTATAGGACCAACAAGTAGTCCATTCATCATCATTACCATCATTATCTTCTTCTTCTTCTTGTTGTCGTATGCTTAACCATGTTCTAATATGTCTAGCATTTTTACAAACATTTATCCTACCACGAAAAAACCATCCCATTTTTCACCTTATTACAAACCCATTTACTAGAGTTAAACTTATCACAATACTACCCCTTAGCCATGTAAGATGGCAATCTAATAAGCAACATTCTCTTCTTAACTAACCTTAATCTTAAGGGGGATAACCAACAATATTTACTTCACTTGCTACCCTCCTTTGAGGGACTTAGGTTGCAATAGAGGAATGAGGTAAACTAAGATCAATGATTTAATTGAGAAAACTAGTAGCATTAATTGTAGAAGCTCAAAATATGACAAGGACTACCCTTATTGGAAATATCTTAGCAAAAAGGAGTTTTAGTTCAAAAGTAATCAATACAACATTATAGAAAGTTTGGAACTTCAAGATGATATAAAGTTGTAATACCTCAAGAAAATCACATTTCTCTTTTACTTTAAAATGGATTAGATAGATGAAGAGTCTTAAAGGTGCCTCATTATCCATGGCTAGCAATCACATAGTCCTGAAGTAGTGGCCTCCTTAACTAGCTTTGAACAATATTTTTTTTTCCTCCAAATTGCTACTTTGGATTTAGGTAAATGGATCACCTCAATCCTAGATGACAAGAAATAATGCCCAAAGTACCAGGGATTTATTTCACTATAAGAAATTTTAGAATAAGCAACAAACAGTTAGCAACTAACACTCATTTAGTCACTAAATCTAATGCTTTTTTATGACTATATAAATGAGGTAGTCAATTAAAGTTTGAAAATAGTAGCTAGTCAATTTTTCATTTAATATGGCTAAGAGACATCCTTTTGTGGCTAAATATTTCAAATATGGTTGCTCAACATTATTATTGATGATGTTTAATTGGATACATTTTACAACTACTTTTGATAAATTGGTCACTAAAAGGCTTTAACAGCATAGGTCATTATAATTACTTAAAATATGGGTTTTGGTCAAAAGATTTTTTCTCAAAGGAATGAAGCAACCATTATTTAGTGAATCCCTTTGATCAAAAGTGATACTCTTTGTTTCATGCTAAATTTCTTCAATGAAACCCTCCATTATAAAGCAAACTACCTAACATGGTAATATGTTGACCAACGTGGTAAGAGGTAGACCTCCTTGGCAAGACATTGGTAAGAGGTAGACCTTTTTAGCAACCCATTAGCCCCATGCACAACAATCATGTGGTTGACCATAGGGAAATGATAATAGTAATGGTGTTGACACAAGAAACAAGGGCAATCCCACCGAAAATAGTGCAATATGAAAAGCATGGAATTTATTGAACGTTAAAAGTTGCAATCAGTAACTTTGATTTATTGTACCTTTAGTATGAAGATATATGGCTATAAAAACTTAGGAGGCAAACCCAATCTCCAAAGCATAATTACCAAACATCTTTAATCATAAGACAATTGAGGCAAACCTTTAAGTTCCTCCCATAAATTAGAGGTGGTTCTTATAGAATGTAAACATGCAGAAAATAAGGTAAAGTAAGGTAAATTGTAAAGTAACGAAAAAAATATTTCATTAATAAAAGGGTAATACAAGTTATAGATTACATGTACACTTGTTATGAGGGAAAATGGAGAGCAGAGTGATAAGTCTTACAATAGAGGCAGAAACAAAATGGTATAAGGGCCAAGAAGACTAGGCAACGTCTTTAGAATAATCCAATGTGCAATGATGATTGCCCATCTTAGGCTCAATGTGGCAAAAGGCAAACCTTTTCACAACTCATCTTAAGAACCCTTAAGAGGTAGTAAGTCTAGCAAAGGATCAATTGGCAAGGAAGAGGACCCAACCTAATCACCTTTGAAGGGCTTAACTAATATAGGAAAAATAAGCATTTCTCATAAAGACTTCTCATGGATTAGTAACCTATGAGCCTCAAGATCAAGTGAAAAGACCTCTATATAATTATAAAAACTAAAGTTCCTTATTTTTGCTAGTTTCTCAATAGTAAGTCTCTATCCTTGATCCAATTACCCTTGACTTGTTGGAGGGAAATTTCCAACTCTACAATTTGGCCCTTCCTCTTCATTATGCTTCACTTTAAGGCCACTTAGAGACCCTACATTTTAGCTAGACTAGCCTTGAAACCTTTGCTCTAGGAGCATAAAGAAGTTTAACCTCTTGCTCAAAGTAGTTAGTAGCCTATTGATGCAAACCTTGTTCATTTTTAGCTTAACTAGCAAGCTAGTAATAGTCTCCTTACTCTAATATTGACCTTGAGCCCACCATGTAGTGCTTAAAGGCCCCCACTCCATTATGCATAATGTCTCACTTAAAGATCTAAATGTTTGGCTAAGTTAGTTTTGATATGTTAAAAGGATGACATCTGCTTCTTTAAGAATATGGCAAAACAAGAACTTACGTAGAGCATAAGAGGGATAATATGGACTTTGCCATTTGAGTCCAAAAGGAATATGCTCGAAGCTTGCTAGTTGCTTAAATGCCCTTAAGTATAAGGATTTATTTTCAATTAGGTTGGGAAGCACCTCATAAAAAATAAGAGAACTACTTGCCTCAATGACCCACAAATGCTTAGTATAATAGGATAAGGGAGTATTCTTTGCACAAGCCAAATGGCTAATAGGAAGGTGAGAATTTGTGGCATCAAGAACACTTACCTCTTAGACACATGAACTTGCAAGGTGACTATCTCCCTTTAAGCAAGCCCTAGTCCCCTCCACTTTGTTGATACATTGAGAACTCTTTAAAAATGCTTCTTGTTGCTTTTTAAAGAAGTCAACATCATGTTACTAAAGTGGCTCATGGAAAAAAGCCATGCTAGATCTAGTGACTCCATTGTGAAGGATTGCCCCTACAAGCTTGTTACTTTAGTAAGTTGCTAACAAAACTTGATATGACATGACATTAGTGATGAGGTACATTTTATGCAAAACAAAACCTATGAAAGATTCCAAAAGTGATAAGTTGGTTCATTATGAATAATGCAATAATGAAAGGAATGAAGCAATACCTCTAGTGACAACACCTCAAACAGAAAATTTTAAAGGAAGATTTGCCCTTGAGCCTCCCTTATAGGTACCAACATTTCCTCCTTCATTGTTCAACATCCATCTAAGTCAAATGAAAACATGGTTAGCTTCATATCTATATCCACCTACTGATTCCCTCAAGATTAAATAGGTCTATGCCCAGAATCCTAAATAAACTAAATCATGTTTCATGTCTCTACACATTGTAGTGGCTTGAATAAATGGTTGTATATCTACCATGCCTTTATTGCTAGATTGATAAAGCTTTCACACATCCCTTCTTGAAGTGCCCTAAGGTGGTAAACCAATGTTGGCAAATAACAATGAAGTTAGGATCATATTAAATAACCAGTGTTAAGCCCTTTATTAAGCTACCCAAAGGACTCCACTTTGAGGACAAATAGTTGGAATCTTAAGCATGTAAAGAAAAAGCCTTGCTCGATGCCCTTATTCATCTTCCCTTCAATCTTCTTTAAAACCTCTCAAAAATGGCTGAAGGGCTTTAGCCTATGCATCCTTGGCTTTAACCTAGAGAGTCACTCAATGGCATACATGTGAGCTAACATCAAGCCCTTTATGAAGCAAGGATTATATTGTATGAAGAGCCCTAGATACCTTATTAGTCTTCATAAACTATTAGGTTTTAGTTAAGAAAGCTAGTTCCTGTTAAATATAAGAAACTTTTGTAATGATTTGTGTATTCATAACTACAAACTAACATGAAACTATTTGACAAAGAATGTGATATACCCCTTCGAAGGGGAACACACCTTCTCTTTAAGAAATGGCACTACTAACTCAAAATGATTTGGAATCTAAAATATGTACCAAAATTGGCTTAGAGAAACTCCTTGCTCACTCAAAAAGTTGTCCTTTTACAATAATAGTTGGGATGTAAACACATATGAGGAGGATGATGCATTTAAGATGATAAAGAATAAGTAGAAGGTGTCATGATAGAAGATTCCCTAAAAGCTAATCAACAAAGCTATGAAGGGAACCAACCTAAGTTTAGAACCAAAAAGAGAAGATTATATCTTGCCATGATTGTTAAAAGGAAGAATGCTCTTAAAAGATTGTCATAAAGAAAGCAAATTAATACAAGCGGTACCAAAATGCTCCTCTTAAGCCTAATGTTGTCCAATAATAGAATGACACACAAAAAGGCAAATGTCAAGAAGAATTGAATAGTCAACTTAGTGAAAGCATGTTGGACCCATTTTACTAAGTGCATTAAATGGAAAGTAGTAGTTAATTTTGAATTTCAAAAATACTTCACATAGATATGATCAAGAAGACTACATGCCCAAGTTTTAGACTATAAAGGGCATACATAAGGCCCACGAAAAGTTCAAAATGAAAAAATTTGAACTTTCATTCATCTTTAAATAATTAGATTACATTAATTATTCATTAATATAAAGGGATAAAAGTTACAACTAAAAAAGGAGTAAATGCATAGGCAACCCATAACAAAGACATTAGAAGGTCTTAAAAAGGATAAATTTTCCTAAGGGAAGTTCTTCATTACTAGCCCCAAGGTTATAGCAAACATCTTGAAGAACACTATAAAAATTTTCTTGACCTTGTAGAGGATTGGACAAGCCATCATATCCTAGTTTCCTCATGCCTAAACACTTTATAACTCTTGAGCATGCTCCTCTGCAGTGAGATGAGCTTAAACTTAAGCCTTTAGTTCCTCAATTCTCTCCTCTAAAGCCTTAATGCGATGGAAGGGTTCACCTAGAAAAGGCTTAATGTAAACCACCCCCAAGCCAACCTAATGACGCACCTCATTTGCCTTATGTGCAATAAAATCCAACTTTGTCTCCAGGTATGTGTTGGCTTACTACAAAGATGTTAGGGTGATATCTTGCTCCTTATGCAAAGCATGCTCCCTAGTAGATACATCACATAGGGACTTCAAATCTTACTTTAACTACCATATCAAATCTATAAGTCCTTTAGCCACCCTAGCACTTGCTCTACCTCTTCCTTAGCTCTCCCTACATTATGACATAGACCTTTTTTAATGACTTCTCATGGTTATTACGTGAATTAAGAAGTCACTTCAAACTTTAGGTTAAGGATTTCATTCAAGCACCCTTTTTCAAATTCAAGAACATCTTGGCAAGGTGGACCTTAGACCTATCTAGGGTTTTCTTTTGGTCTTGAAAAACCTTTACTAAGTTAATCATGGCATTAAGACCCTTGGAATGCATATACCTAACCTTATCATATAGCTTGGACAAGTGAAATTAACATTGAGCCTCTTGGTATGTGGGAATTTGTATAAGGTAGGAAATGGCAATTTTGTTGCAGTGATGTAGAAAAACGTTGTCCTAGATGAAAAATGGAGGAATCAAGGAATTTGGGAGCCTACTAACAAAATCTTAATAATAATGCCCTAGGAGGATGGTTAATGGATCATTAAGGTCACCCTTATTGAGAAGACAAATCACCCTGGGGGATAAGAGTATCTAGGAAGGGAAGATATGAGAATAAGCATGGGTGGATCATTAAAGGCGAAGAAGAAACCCTTTCCAATGTGACCTTAAGAAACACTTTCCTCATCATCAATTGAGCTTATAATCATTTGATGAGTGAGAATTTATTTATTTATTCCCTTTTACATTTAGTTATTTTAATAAATTTTATATTTATTTAAGTTAATTAGAATATGTTTTATGACTTAGGTATATTTGGAAAAGTTTTGAGAATTTATGCTTTTAATAGGCAAAGTTCTAACATTTCATCATTTTGACCTTTTGTCGCTTATTTCAAGTTTTTCTCTAACTTGAAGGTTTAAATTGAAAAAGTGATCTTCAATGAAGTTGTAATAGACATTTCAAATTTTCAAAATTGGGGTTATGAGTCTAGATCTAAATTCATTTAGGCCTTGAGACTTTGCTTCAAAGATAGGGCAAAAAGCTAGATTCCAAATCTTTATTGGAATAGGATTCCTATATGAGAACTAGGTAATTAAATGGGCATAACTTGAGCTTTAGACATCCAAAACAAGTGATTTAATAGCCTAAATTGAAGCTTACATTCAAACCTACAATTTTTTTAAAGATAGTCAAGCCCAAATCAATTATCTAAGGGTCCAAAAATAGTTGAGAAGTTGTTACAAAATTTGTCATAAGCTAGACAGAGTTAGTCTTAATTTTTAACTCATAACTTGGGCTTTAAACCTTTATTTTAGGCAAGACTAGATGGGTTGGAAAACCAACGAAGAGAAATACAAATTTAATGAAGAAATTAGATCCTAATTCAGATTATATCTATTTAGGAACTAGCTTCAAAGCTAATAAGAGACTTTTGAAAGATTAAGGAAAGGCTATTATGTGTGTTCTTTGGGATATAAATAATTATTTCCATTTTTTTGGCTAGTAGAAGGGGGGGAAGAGGTAGAGGAGACAAACATATATGAGGTTGCAAATATAGCTTTAGTAAGAATTCAATTTCTTTTAAATATGTATAGCTAGGACTTTTCAATAGTTTTGGAGAATTTCAAAACATTTGGTATTTTGATGAAATATATTATTTTATTATGTTGTTTTTTTTAATTGGAATTGTTAGAGTTATTCTAATTAAATTGTTGAATGATTATTATTTTAATTCATTCATTTTGCCCAACTAAATTGATTAAACAATGGTTGATTATTAGAGTTATGAATTATGACTCGTAAATATTCTATTCCTAATCACTAAGTAGCAAGGGATTATGAACAAGTAAGGAATAGTAAGGGATTATGAACAAGTTTTTATCTTATTATTATGAATACCTTAACACAAGTTAAACAATCTAAACTTATGTGATTGTTGTTTGAATTAACTTATTTTCATAATTCTTAATACAACTAGTATACAACTCTATAAAGCTTATCTTAAGGGTTTAATGGTTAGGGTCTAAGTGGAGAGCTTATTATGTTTAGTGAATATCTAAGGGAGAATTTAGGTAATAAAGCTTATTGTTATATAGGGTTAATAATTCTAATAGAATTAAGACAACATTATAGATAATCAAAAGTATCCAATATCATAGTTATAAGTAAACCTAGAATTGAAATTATGTTAATTAATATTTCCCAAAGTTATTTTGTTTGATGACGTAGTTTAATTTAATTATTATATAGTTAGAATTCTACATTACCCTCCCATTCATATTAGTGCATTCAAGTTTAATTATCTAATATTAAGTTTATGGAACTCTCTATGGGATTGACCCTTATTCATACTATCTAACGTTGTATCATCGAGAATAAAATCTTAATTAATCAAAGTAGGAAATGAGGGAGTAGCCTTGTACCACCACCACTTACTAAAGATAATGGCAGAGGATGGTTAAATGAAAATGAAGCATTCCTTGTAGTCCTTCATCTTATCTAAAAGAAGCTAATAAAATCTCTACTTCAACCCTGTCTTATCCTTGACAACAAAATAACATCAATGGGTCTAATGTATGATGGTGGATCATTAACATATCCACTAAATCCCAACCTATAGGATGTAAGCTAGCTCGTGGTGCTAGAATAAGTGTCTCATGAAGTGCATGCCACCAATTGGGAATTATCTAATCTTAGTCCTAACTTATAGTATCCTAAAAATTCTAAAATGGCCAATAAATAAATGCCCTCCCCCTCAAAAACTTCAAGAGATAGGGTTATGTAGTTCGGAGTGGCCTTACAAACCCTTTTTTTGTTTAAAAGGATAATACACTTCATATCTTGCCTAGAGCATTTGACACTTCACCATTGTACATGCATTAGCCACTTATGGCTTGGAGACTTCACATCACATTACTCATTACCAAATGAACAAACAATGAGATGATCAACCATAACTTGTTTCATATGCATCATATAAGGATTAACTGAGGATTGTGAAAGAAAGTAAGAGACAAGTATCACCAATAAGAGTTGTTAAACACCAATTTAAAGGAACTAGCATAGCACTTAAGATGACCATTCAAGAGTAGATGTTGTCATAAAGAGTATAATTGTCAAAACGCATGCAATCCAAAAATACAAAAATTTAGACTACTTGCACACAACCTAACTGCCAACATTCAACCCATCTTAAGGTGGGAACAACTGATAAGAAGACCTAAACCTAATTGTATGCATCCTTAAGCCCAATCCTCAAGATTCCTTAACTAAGCTCACAACGAGCCCATAGGACCCAAAGTTTTAAGGACTCCTCCCTCAAATCCACATTGCTAAGTTGGTGGCTTAAATACTACTTATAAGGATCATACCCCTAAACTATCACATTATTATTAAAACTTACTCAATATAGACCCTTAACATGTATAAATACACTCAGCCTCTACTTAGGCAAGTTAATGTTTCTAGACCTTCTATATATTTAAGAACTCCTTGTGTTCTTATAGACTTGCCAATTGGAGTGCTAACACTTAAATCCAACTCTAGCCTTTATTCATTCATTCTTATGTCGGACCTAGCATGAACCCCATCCATTAGACTTCTATATCAACCTAACCTCATAAGGTCCTACCATGTATTCTCCTTGGTGAGCTTCTCATAAAAAAATGAATGCAAAAAATAAGGAATCAAAGAAAATCATTTTTTATTTTCTAATAAATAATGAGAAAACAAATAAAGAAGATCATCCTATCAAGGATTTAATAAAAACCCAAAAAAGATAAAAAAAAGAGATATCTTTCATCTTTTATGATCTCATGTACCTAAAATTTTCTTAGATTTTGTTGCAAAAAATTAGCAAAATGAAGAAAAGAATCTATGGGGAGGAAAGGGAGAATAAGTGGTTGATAATAGGGAAATGCAATCTAGGAGTTAATTGTGACTAAATACTTATTTAGTCTAAAAATTTAAGAAATTACTAATTTATTATTGATCAAAAAAATTTTGGGTTAGACTTAAGGAGTATTAATTGAATAAAATTGAAATTGAATGGTAATTCTATCAAGAATTCTTTTATTATGTAAACCAAATACTTAATAAATGTATAAAAATATTTTAAACCCTAAATTTTAGAAAACTTGTAACATTAATTGTTCAACTCTAAAATTAAGCACAAGTAAAGTAAGAGTTTTTCTCATTTAACATAATATTTAAACACACACAAACTAGTATTAGATGCATATGACTTATCAGTCTAAAAAATTTGTATATACACCAAAAAGAGGGGAAAAAAATTAAAATTATGAATATTTTTTAAAAATATTAAAAGGAAAATTTCATAATAGTTATTTTTCCTTCTAAAAATAAAAAAAATAAAATTAATTTTCTCTTATTATTCCAAAAGTAGGAATTAAAGAGTAGTTTTTTCTTCCAAAACAAAAAAATAATTTTAAAAAAAACTTGAATTAGGAGTATTTACTTCTTTTTTTTTGAGAAAGTCAAAGCCAAATTTAGTTGAAGTTTTTTTTTTTTATTTTTACCTTTTATTTTTCTTATTTTGTGAAATAAGGAAAAATCACTATGTAAGAAAAAATAATGATTTTGTTAAAAGAGAATAAGCTAAATTTCTCTCAAATTTATTAATATATATGCAATATGTTTAGCCTCGTATAAATGTCTTGTAATAATTGTTAAAATAATAAAATGTGAGATCTTGGAATTTACTAAACTTGGCATAAGTTTGCTTTTCCAATTAATTTAGATTTGAGAAAAAATAATTAGTAAAATTAAATTGATTTTAAAATAATTATTTCATTTTTTCATTTTTGAGAAAATAATAAGGGAAAATTTAGGAGAAATTATATTTTCCTTTACAAAAACAAAAGGGAAAAAACAAAAAATAAAAGTAAATTTGAAAGAATTATTTTCTTTTCTTTTTATTTTCTAAAAAAAAAACAAAAAAGAAATTAGAGTCTAATTTTTTTCCCTTTTATTTTTCTTAATTTGTGAATTAAAGAAAAATCATTATATAAGTAAAAACAATGACAAAGGTAAAGGAGAAAACTAAGATTTTCTCTTAGTCTTGTCAATATATATACATTAGGATAAAACTTGAGTGATACATGAATTTTAAATAAATGAGAATAATCATTAATATAATTTAAGTAAAATACAAAGTGTTATAAGTTTTATTTTATCTAGGTATCTAAAAATTATTTGACACACAATAAATAAATAATAAAATAAATAATAACCTGTATTTTGATGTTGCCTAAAGATCAATAATTTTGATATATGATTTATTATGAAATATTGAAATAGTAAGAGAATAATATAAGAATACAACTATAAAATAATTATTAGATCTATATAGGTTCTCCATATATCATACTTATCTTCTTTTCTTTTCATTGCCAAAAAGGGTATAATAATGATGAAGACCGATCATTTTTTATTTCATAGTAAGAAAAGGAGGACTAGTTACATATTAAAATCAAAATTTTATTAAAATTTTAAATTAATGTGAAATACTATTAAATTAAATTAAATAATTTCAAATAAGAAAAATATATAATGTCAAATTTTTTATATTTTATGTTTTTTATTTTAGTATGCAAAATTTTTTTTGTAATAGTTAATTCACTAGATAGAATTTTACTTGATTCAAACTCTCCTTTTTTTTTTTTTTTTTTTTATTGAATTATAATGAATGAATAAAATAGAAATTGAGTGGTGTGATTAAATTTGAATTTCTAGATATGAATGTTTTAAGAGTCTTTTTTAAAAGTAAGAAAAAATATATTATGATTTATATGAGTCTTTTAATATTCATATAATTAAACAAATATCACTATATAATTTTTTTTTTTACCTAAAAAATCATTGTAAAATTTCTCTTTATATATATATATATATTACTAAAATTTAGAGAAATTCATCTATAATATAATATTTTTTCTAAGAGAAAACTATTACTTTTTTCTACTTAATTCTAGAGGACTTTTCTTTTTGATAAGGTGGCAAAACTCTCAAATTTAGGAAGAATTATTTTATTAAAGAAAAAAAATATAATATTAAAAAAATGATGTGATAATCATTGGGACATAATAATTGTGTAGATTGTATATCTGAAAAAACACCTCTCCATTTTAATATTTAATTGGATACTAAAATGCCAAAGAAAAAATAAAGGATAAAATATAAATTAAAAACTTGATACTTACTAGTCATTAATCCTAAACAAAAAGTTTATCTCCATGAGTGCTCTAAATCAACAATAAAGCAAGGTAAATGATAAAACAAGATTAGCGATTAGTTTAAGATTCACTTTATCTCTAAAGCCAACATTCTCTTTATCTTTTTGGCTTACTCATTAAGAGCTACAAGGTTTTGAATACAATGTGCTTGCTCTCCCTTATTTTAAAATTTAATTGTTAACATTCTTTCTTTTCTAGATCAATTTCTACTTTACTCACTTTATTATGCTATATTGATCTTGATTGTCCTGTTCTCTTACTTTTTGAAGGAAATTTCCACCCTATTGAAATTTATTTGGTAATTTTATTGACTTTATTGTATTTTGGTTTTGGTATTCATTGATTAGATTTTTGAACTACAGCTTTCTTCGGTTTAGTTGGCTTTGATTAAATCTATTTGCTCCCTTCTTTGTCGGTCCATCTAGAGATTTTTTAAATATTGGTATGACGAAAATTTTGATGGAAATTCTTTTTTTCTTTTCTGACACTCATGCTTTTGGGTCCAATCCTTTGTCAATGTCATATCTTGCATTTTGCCCCTCCCAGTTTGCAACCATGCATGTTGACTCCCATATCCACCTTATTTGCTTTGATGCTCTCATCACATGTATTAGTATAAAGTCCTATCAAATGCTTGCATTCTTATGCCAAGGGATTTAAGGGGGTTAACACACATTATCAACATTTTTAAGGTTAAAATCATATCTTAAAGACAACCCACAAAGCATCTTACCTTTACCTTTAATCTTACATTCTTCATTTTCATTGTTTTAGGCCCTATCAAATAGTTCTTGCATCAAACTAGTATAGTTTCTTGGCACCTAATGCTTCTTTCCCTAAAATGTCTGGTTAAACAAAATTGGCTTGTGGTCTATGGCATGTCTTTTTGAAAGAGGTTTGGCTAGCACATGGGAACTTACTCTATCCATCAAAGCACTTTTGTTAGCAAACACCTTTGTTACCTCAAGCTTTATTACTCTCAAAGCTGCTAAGTATTGCACATCTTCTTCTCCTAACCTATATTGCATCTATAAGGTAGATAACACAATATATTTTTTCCCACCTTTATTAGTAAGAGGTTACTTCTCACCAACAACAACATGATCGATTCTTTCCCATAATCATTGAACCACTAGCAACAAACTTGTAAGGTAGATAACACAATATAAGTTTTACCACCCTTGCTGGTATTAGGTTGCTTCTCACCAGTAATAAAACATGGTTAATTCTTGTCCATGATCACTAAACCAACTAAATGAGGTGTTAGTGCAATTTTATCTTGCATAAAGGATTTCAATTCTAGAATCACATCAAAATCATCCAACAATATTATAGAAAGATCAAGTTTGTCAATCCACTAATCAAGGGTTACCTCAACTCTTTTTATCATCCCAATTATATCATATGCCTTTAAGTTGACAACCTTCACACAATTGCTATTTTTGCTCACATTTAGTCCAAGTGATCCCACCACCCATTTAATAATAAAGTTGTGGGTTGCACTAGAATCTACCATCACCAACTCTTACTTGCCTAGCCTGACTTTGACATAAATCAGTTTGGGTTGTATAATGCACTATATATGGACAACATTAATCAATTGTATTGGAGTAACATTTAAGGGATTGTCATCATCCAAACCAACATCACTTCCATACTCTAGCCACCAAGGTGCTCAATTTTTCTCGCTTTGGACACTCTTTTGCCTTGCGTAGACCATTGCAAATAAAACAACTAACATTTGTTTTACTTTTACCTTAGTTTGGAGTAATAGCTTTGTCTTTCTCCTTACTATCCTCCTTTTTCTTGCATTCCTAAAAGTGCTCTTTTTTCTTCTTGCTTTTTGTCTTTAGGTTGCTTGCTACTCAAAGAATTAAAGGTATTGATTTAAAAATTAACCAAACTATCAACAATAACCATGACAAAAGGTAAGTCTTTGACTCCCTGCCTTTAAAGCTCAATTTGAGCCCATAGTTGTAGGCTTGGAAGAAAGTTGAAGAGCTTGTTTTCATAAAACATGTTGTGGCTATCAAGTATCAAGGAACTAAACTCTTTCACATAATCTCATACTGTGCTGCTAAACTCTTTCACATAATCTCACGTTATACTGCTATGTTTGACATTCTTCAAGGATTCCCTTGCAGCGTAGGATGTGTTGCAAGGAAGAAATTAATTTTTTGGCTCCTTTTTTAAACTTTCCCATCTCTTAATTTAGGGTTTACCTGCACTACCATCATCATCATTAAGCCTAATACACCTTCATAGCTTGATGTCCTTGCCAAGATACATGCTTATGAGGGTCACTTTCTCCTCATTTGGCACTTGAGCAGCTATAAAGTATTACTTTATGTCTCACAAGAAATTCTTAATTGCTTTGCCATCATGTTCTCTCTTGAAGGGTTTAGGGATGGACACCTTCATCTTCTTAGATGAATCAATAACCATGCTTGGTTAGCTACCTATCACCTTCTTGAGGATAGTGAGATATTTATGATTGAAATTTTCACTATGAATATAGTTAAAATTGACAAGTAACAATGAAATTTACTTCATTTTTTAGTCAATTACTTAATTTTATTTTCTTTCAATCTCTTTTACATGAGTCTAAATTTAAAAACTCTCGAGATACTAATCATGATCAATAACTAAGTCAATGTTAATTTTATTTAACTATTTTTAAATCTAAATTAAAAATAAATTAGTTTAATTGATTGTTATTAAAAACATAATTTGAATTTTTTTATTTTAACACTTTTTATTAAATATCTAGAATTTGCACAACACACAAACCTAAATCTAGCCTTTTATTATTTCTATAATTATGGAAAAAATTCCATATGACCAAAAAAGATGACATGACAGAATAACAAAGGTTTCTCTTACCTTCTACAATATAAATATACAATATAGTTAAATTTGCATGTTGCAAAAATTTAAAATGTTTGCATATCTATTGACTTTTTTAAAAGTTAAATTATGAGTTTTTTTTTTTAAGAAATAAATGAAAAAATTTGTGAGAATTTTTTTTTAAAAAGAAAAATTTTACTTTTCTTTTAAAAAGGAGAATATGAGAGTAATTTTTTATTTAAAAAAATAAAAGAAAAAGACTAAAAAAAAGATAATGATTTTTTTTCCTTTTATTCCTTTTTTAAGAAAAAATTAAAATAAAATTTTTTAGTTCTTTTCTCAAAAAAGGAATTGAGGAGTAGTTTTTTTCTTATTTTGTTTCCTTTTTTAAAGAGAAAAAAAAGAAAAATTTGAGAGATAATAGCATTTGTTTTATTTTTTTAGAAAATAAAAAGTGGAAGTTAGGGTTACTCCCTTTAAAAAACAAAATCAAAAGAAAAATTTGGAATTATTTTTGAACTCTTTTTTTAAAAAAAAAAATGATACATGAATTTAAGATAATATTTTTTTTATTTTTTTTCTTTTTAAGAAAACAAAAAAGCAGTATGAGCTATGGTAGATGATGAGAAACTCTAAGTATTGTGTTATTGTAAAAAGAAAACAAAAAACAAAATAGTAATTATATAGCTATGTATTGCGTCTTTTCCTTCCTTTTGTGAATCATTTTTTTAAACTATTATTGTTATTTTGGTATGTAATTATTTTTTTTAACAATTTTAAAATATTATACTAAACATATGTATATCATGATAATTAATAGATTTTAGAATATCATTATTTTTCTCTTTGTTCTAAAAAAAATCAATAATTTTGTGATAAAAACTATTAACACCCATATTTATACATGAAATGTTTTGTATTCATGATTTTTGTGATAATGACAATTAAATCAAAAATTTTGCAATATCAACATATTTGTAATTTAGGTATATATCTTACTTTTTATCCTCCAAGGATAGACAACTCCAAATTAGAAAATGAAGTTGACATTAGATTATGTGGTGTAATATTAGATGTTAAATCATTGGTTATAGAAAAATAAAAAATACTTTGATGTATTGCATTGAAAACTATGTTGCGTGATGAATAATATAAGAGTCATGTGTAGTCAATGTGAGTAAAGAAATTCAATCTCACAAATACAATCCTAGAAAAACTAATAGCAAATTACTTTGATGTTATCTAAAATCTAGATGAAGAATACGAAATATAACAATCTTGATATCAATTATAAGGTAAATTTAAAAGTCTAGAAATAATGAAGGCTAATGCTATGTAGTGAAATTCTATTGTTAACTAATGAAATAAAAATAGGGTAAGATGAACATAAATAAGTCAATAAATTAAGTCAAAAGGGTAATAAACAAGTTCTTACTATGAAAATAAAGTTAAGATTATAAAAGTAATATTTTTCATTTTTAAAAAAATAAAGAAGAAAGATTAAAAGGACTTCATTTTTTTTTCCTTTTTTCCTTTATAAGAAAACAAAAAAGACTTCTTTGGATACCTTTTATTTTATTTGAATTCTCTCAATTTTAATTTTATATATATATATATATATATAGATAAAGGGGAATGTATTTTGTCTACAAAGAAATTTTCTAAAATGTACTAATGTTTTTCACTTAATTGACATGTACCAAATATAACAAAATTACTCAAGTCATTTAATTAAAAAGATTTTTAATTAAGGTAGATAGAAGTTGAATTCATATAAATTAGGTTTTGATTAATTAGTTAATTGATGATCTTAGTCTCATTGAGTTCACACAAATAAAAGCATAAAAGAAGACAAATTTAGTTTTAATTAAACAAAGAAAAATCAAAACAGAAAAATAATTGCAAATAAAATCAATATATGAACATATTTTTGATAATAAAAATATTTACACATTAATTATCAACACTAAAAATATTCAATTCTTTAATTGAATATTCAACTTAAAATAATGATAAACTCTATTATTTTAAAATCTTTACTTAGTTTATCATTGATTAAGACAAACTTTTCAATTAATATTTTATTAATTAAATTACATGAAACAAATATTTCATATATAAATTATTGATAATATTAAGATAAAAAAGATAATTGAATTTAAATAACAAATTCACAAGTTGATTTGTTTAATTTTAGACCATGTTCTCCAAAGAAATTAGACAATGACTTAACTATAATTATTAATTTTTATTTGTTACTTAGCGTTAAAATTATCAAGCAATTACTAACTAAATTATAAACTAGTATTAGATTACAAAGTATAATTGTCTAGTATGTCTCATAACAATCAAATAATATAATCTTAAATAATAGTTATAATAGAATATATGAATTCAAAGTAAAAGATCAAATTATAAATAAAAATCAATAAGTCTCCTAATATTTCCTCCAGTGACTTTAATTCTTATTACTGAAGGTAAAACTCTAACCTTGTATATCACATGCATGCACACAAGAAAAGAGATTGATTTATAACTCTAAGAGACAACCAAAATAGCCTAAAGATGAATGAAGATTTCCTCTTTAAAACCAACTTAGTTTCTTTGGAGAATAACTCTTAATTGAATTAGAATAACTTTGACTAACCTATAAACTTGATTGAGGATATTTGTTCATGACCTAATTCTTTTTGGATATTTGCAAATAAACCTTTTCTTAAAAAGTTAATATGTATATTTTAATTACCATGAAGACCCTAAATACATCTAGCAATGTTTAGAATGTGAAATTTCAAAATAACCTTAAGTGGTCAAATTTTCTCAAAATCACAACTTTAAGCTTATGAATTGCTTCAATCCATATGGTCTCTCTTAAAACATAAAATTAACTCAAATATGTACATTTAGGAAGAAAATACACTGAAAATGTTAAATATAAGAAAATAAATATAGCACACATAACATGCTCATCAAGTTCCCCCATACTTAGCTTTTGTTAGTCCTTGAGCAAAACAAATCAAAGTAAAACAAATCTCAACTCACTTCCATAGGAATCATGATTAATGGACAAGTTTTGTCTTGTGAGGGTTTTTAGAAGATATAGCCATAGAATTCTTCATGAATGCAATTCATGCAACACACAATATAAAAGAAAATACAAAGTAGTAATCAAGCTCATGACATCCCTCAAACATTAATGTTAACTTAGAACCCAACAAAAGCAAATATTAAGTTAATTATGCTCTAACTATCACTTTTATATCCATGAATGCTTCTAAATAGGCTTATGTAAATCCACAATCAACACATTTGCAACAAGCAACATCTAACAAATAATTACCCCTATTATATTATAACAAAAACAAGAAATTGAGATTTTTTTTTTTTTTTTATTTTCCTTTTATTTAGAGGCTTCAATATTATCTTATCTAAACACTCACTTTTTGACATGAATATTAACACTTATAATGAGAGTACCTAGTTCTCTAAAGTGCTTTGCATAATCATATTTCAAGCTACCTCTTGACATGAAAATCAAAATTTGAGACGAAGACCCCTAATTACAAAGTAACTTAAAGCATGAGTAGATAATTTTAACAAACTTTCAGCTTCCTTCTCAATCCTTCTTGCCTTTCTTGTTTTCTTCTTTTGTTTTTATTCTTTTTCCTAATTAAACTTTTAAACTTTAAGGAGTAATCACAAGGTACACATCACATGAGTAACCATGTCAAATCATAAACCCATATAAACCTTTCTAGAAAGCATACACTTTAATACTCATAAAAGTCAAAATACTCTCAATTCACTCCATAAGACCTTATCAAATTTCAAATGCATCATCAAGTAAGGAAGATGTCATTCACTTACATTACCATACCTTTTGTAAAAAAAGGAAAAAAAATTAAGATAAAAGACTAAACAACCTTAAACAAAACTACTTACCCTTCCCCCACACTTAAACCTTACATTATCCAAATTTAAGAATGAAATGTATACAAAAACACAAAATCAATTAAGAAAATAAAATAAAAATGAATGGAAAGAAAAAATAAAATCTAATTCTTAGATTGCCTTCTAAGCAAAGCATTTGATTCATATTGTTAGCTTAACTCCAAAGCATGTCATAAGGCATAAATAGGGTCTTTTAACTCCATGACCTTTATAAGGAACCCTTCATAATAAGGTTTTAACCTTTAACCATTCACTTTAAACACCTCATTTGTTTTTACACTTTGAATCTTAAATATACAATGAGGAAAGACATTAATAACAACAAAATGATCAATCCAATAAGAGTGCAACTTGTTTAGAAACAACTTCAGTCTTTGGTAGAGAAGAATATTTTGACCAACGACAAAATTCTTCCAAAAAATCATCTTGTAATTGAAGACTTTCATTCTTTTCTTGTAAATCCTAGAACTTTCATAGGTATTATTTTGAATGTCCTCAAGCTCTTATAATTACGACTTCTTATGTTTACCTATTTCATCCATCTTCATATTGCATCGCTTAATAACTCATTATGCTTTGTGCTCTAGATCAACAGGAAGATGGCATGGCTTGCCAAACACCAACTAATAGAGTGACATGCCAATATGTGTCTTATAAGCGATACAATAGGCCCGAGTGCATCATCAAACCATATGCACTAATTATCTTCATTTGGATTCACTATCTTCTTAAGGATATTCTTACTTTCCTGATTAGACAACTTAGCTTAGCCACTTGTTTATTGATAATAAATAATTGACATCATATGAGTGACATGATATTTCATGAACAAAGCCTTCACCATTTAATTGCAAAAATGTGTGCCTCTATCATTGATCAAAGCTCTTGGTGTTTCATACCTAACAAAATTGAGAGACTTGTCAATCTTAGTGGCATTAACTTCCACCCACTTGAAAACATAATCAACAATAAGAAGAATATAAACATACCAAAAGAAGAAGGAAAAGGTCTCATGAAATCAATGCCCTAAACATAAAAAATTTCATAAACTAATATTAGGGTTTATGGCATTTGATCTGTACAAGATAAGTTACTTATTCTTTGACAGTGTTCATTAGTCATGCAAAACATGTAACAATGATGGCCAAATGAAATCACACTCAAGTACCTTCCTTGTCATTCTTTTTGATCTAAAGTATCCTCCATAAGGTGAGAATAGAATAGAACTCAATTTTAGGTATGTATATTCTTATCACTTAATTTAAATAATGCTTCTGTAAGTATGGCTCATCCCACATATAGTATTTTGTATCACTCTTGATCTTCTCCATTTGAGCTTTCATCAAGTCATTTGGCAAAGTACTTATGGCCAAGTAGTTGACAATATCTACATACCAAGGGACATTTGCCTTAATTACAAGCAATTGTTGATTTGAAAAGAATTCTTACAAAGGCAATGCATCCCCTTCCTTAATCACATGACTTAGATGACCTATAACTAGGTGCTTTGCGCCTTTTATGTCTTTAATCTCCAAATCAAATTTTTGCAATAGAAGAATCCATCAAATTAACCTTGGCTTGGCATCATTCTTCAATAACAAGTACCTCAAATTTTCATGATCAAAATAAATAATCACTTTAGAGCCAAGTAAATATGAACAAAACTTTTCTAAAGCAAAAACAACAACAAAAAGTTCTTTTCAATAGTGGTCTAGTTATACTTAGCATTATTTAAGGCCCTTGAGGCATAGTATATGATGTAAGCAGCTCCTATAGTATAATGACATGCATACACATGATCTCAAATGGAAGACTCCATTGCAAAGGTTATATCATTAGAGCTAAAGTTAATAGCTCCTTTAGCTTGTTAAATGGCATGTATTATCAAAGTCAAAAGTCACTTATTTTTGTCATAATTTGCATAAGCTCAATGTAATCTTTGAGAAATCTTTGATAAATCTTCAATAGAAACCTATATGACCAAGAAAAGAACAAACTTCTTAGACACTTGTAGATAAGGTAATTATTGAACAAAATCTATCTTAGCTTTGTCAACTTCAATATCCTTAGTTGAAATAACATGATCTAAAACTATAACTTGTTCTACCTTAAAGTGACATTCTTTTGAATTTAAGACAAGGTTAATTTCTATGCATAATTTAAGCACAATTGTAAAGTTATTTAAACATGCATCAAAAGAATCTCCATAAATAGTAAAATAATCCCTAAAATTTTCAATGATTTTTTCAATATAATTAAAAATATATGCTAACCATACACCTTTGAAATGTGGCAGAGTTGAAAACTGCAACTTGCAAATATCACTTTCAATAAATTATATAATCATACTAGTTTCTTTCAAGGGACCAATATTCTCCATAAATCGTAAAATCATCCCTAAAAATTTCAAAAAAAATTTTAATGTAATAAAAAACATATGCTAACCATATACCTTTGAAATGTGGTCAAAGCTAAAAACTACAACTTAAAAACATCACTTTCATTTACCTTTTATTGATTAAATGCTTAAAAAAGGTAAATGAAGGTGAATATGCCAAGGTCTTTGCAATTAATGGAAGGTTTTCTTTGAAAAATCATTGAGACATTATCCTTTACAATTACCTTTTCATTACCTTTGAGCTTTCTCTTAGAGGTGCATAATTCCTTAAGAAGCTTTGCATATTAAGGCACTTATTTAATTGCATCAAGGAAGGGTATGATTACTTTCACCTTTCAAAATATCTCCAAAATCTCCTTTTCTTGCTCCACTTTTTTACATTTTGCAAATTTACTTAGGAAAGGATATTAGATAACATTAAAGGGAATAGGAGGTTGAGGATTTACCTTAGGTGACAAAATTTAGGCATTAATAGGTTTATCATTAGTAAGCATAGCTTTTTTCTTCCATGGCCTCTTCTTTTGCCCTACGATGTGTCTTTATTAGTGCTTCCTTTTTCTTTCCCACTCCTTAAGACTATGACACTTACAGTCTCATTTGGATTTATCATGGTTTAAGAAAGTAGTTTACCCAATTCTTGTGTTTCTAATCCACTCATGGTCATGGGAAGTTGACTAATTTGAATCTCCAAGTTTTGAATGTTGCCCTTATTTCTTGTTGAAATTGTTTGGTGTTATTAGCAAGAGCCTTAACAATTTCATCAAGATGCATACATGAGTTTTAGGGCTTGTCTTGTCTAGCTTGAAAGGGTGGTGGCACTTGTTGAAATTGATGATTAAGGGCACCATGAACCACTTGTTGATTACCATAACTATAGTTAGGATGATCTCTCCATCCATTCATATAAGGGTTAGAGAACGAAACATACTTACGTTATGGTTGCTGTTGAAATCCTTTTATAACATTGACTTACTCCATTGGATTATTTTAAAGTGCTTGACACATATCAATTAGATGTCCTTGATTTAAGCAAATGCCATATGCCTATACTTATTGTATGTTTTCTACAATCTTTTGACACATAAGAGAAGTCAAATTAGCAATTTGTTATTTAATGGAAGATGTACTTACCTCATTGATATTCTTAGATGGTGGATTATGTTGAGTGCTAAATTGTTAGAAATTCATAGCTATGTTTGTTATCAAATTCCTTAATGTTTTCAAGGTTTTGTCCACTAATGCTCTTCCATTAGTTGTGTGAATCATACTTATATCTATGGGAAGAAGTCCTTTATCGAAGTATTAGATTAAGAGTTGATCACTGATTTGATGATAGGGGCAACTTGCGCAAAGCTTCTTAAAATGTTCCTAATATTCATAAAAAGACTCTTCATTGTATTGTCTTATGTCATTATCTCCTTTCAAATGGTAGTTACTTTGGAAGCTAGAAAGTACTTGTCCAAGAATAGCCTATTCATCTCATTCCATATGGTGATAAATATTAAAGGTAAGTAGTAAAGTCAATCCTTCGTTAAGTTTACCAAGGAGAATGGAAAAGCCCTTAACATGATTTGCTCTTTAGATATCCCTTCAGGTTTCATGCATGAACAAACTACATGGAATTCCTTTATATGCTTATATGAATCTTCACCTACAAGACCACAAAAAATTGGCAAAAGATGAATTAAACCAAATTTTTGCTCAAAAGCAACATCAATAATAGGATACTTTATGCAAAGAGATTATTAGTTTAGATTTTGAGTTGCTAACTCTTTAAGAGTTTGGCTGTTGTTACCATTTGCAACCATGGCTTTTGTCTCAATGTCACTTGATAAGCTTAGTGATGACATAAGGTTAGATGTGAGTGGAAGTCTTAATGAAGGTGGAAAAACCATATGCTTGTTGGCTTGAATATAGTCTCTTATTTGACAAAGCTTTTGGTCAAACTCTTCATTAGATATACAAGCCTACAACACAAGTTATATAGAACTACAATTATGAATAATAGATTAATTAAATAATTAATCCTCAATAGTAACACCAAAATTTGATGTGTGCCAAATACATCAAAATTACTTTAAATCATTTAATTAACAAGTTTGTAATTAAAGTGAGTAGATGTTAAATTTTGATTAATTAATTAAGTAATGATCTTAGTCCTATTAAGTTTATGGAAATAAAAGAGTGAAAGGGGAGGAATTTGGAGTATTTTTAATTTAATTCCCTTTCACACATTTTAAGGAGTTACTTAATTTAAGTGTTTTTTATTCAAAATTGTCCTTTTTTTTTAACTTTTTCTTGAATTTTAAATAGCTTATTACTTAAATTGCATAAAAAGATTCAAAATTTTCATAATAAAATAATTTATTTAAGTAGTTACTCAAATCAAATCTTTTTTTTATTATTAAAATGTGAACTTTTTTATTTATTCATGAATTTTGAGTAATTTGTTATTAGAATTGCAAAAATTATATATATCTAAAACCTTAAATTTGGATAATATTAAGATTCATTTTCAATAATTACTCAAATTAGACCTTTTTTATTCAAATATGATCTATTTTTACTTTTTATTGAATTTTGAGTAATTTATTACGTAATTTATGTAAATAATATAAAAAAATATTTTAAATTTGAATAATATTAAGATTTATTTAAGTATTTACTTAAATTAAACATTTTTATTTAAATCTTACCTATGTTTTTTTTTTTTTTGAAATTTGAGAAATTTATTATTTAAATTGCTTAAATTATGTAAAGAAAAAAACTAAATTTGAATAAAGTTATGTTCATTTAAACAGTTATTCAACAATAAGAGTAGTAATGTTAAAATGGTCAATTTGATTTTTGAAATAAGTCATAGGTTTGTCAACTTGCATTAAACAAGAGAATTTTTTTTTTTTTTTTTAATTTTACCTACCTAACTAATGGCCTTACTTTTTAAGGGGAATCTACTATTCTCATGTTTTTTAGGTGTAAAATTGGCAAGCACCAAAATTTGGTTTTAATTAAATTAATAAAAATCAAATCAAAAAACAAATTGCAAATAAAATCAATAGATAAACACACTTTCAAGTGTAGGGATATTTATACTATTAGATTTATACATTGATTATTTACATCGAAGATTATCAATTCTTTAATTAAATATTCATCTTAAAATAATAACAAATTCTATTATTATAAATCGTTGCTTAATTTTGTCTTAATTGAGACAAGCTCTCTAATTAATCATTTATCAAATAAACTACCCAAGACAAACTCTCTCTATATGATTCATTGATGGCATTAAGATAAGATAGATAACTAAATCTAAACAACAAATTCACAAATTAGATTTATTTAATTTTAAACCATGTTCTCTATAGAAATTAGACAAAAATTTAACCATAATGGACAATTTTTACTTACTACTCAAGGTTAAAATTATCAAGCAATTACAAACTTGAATTCTAAACTAATATTAGATAATAAAGTAAAATTGTCCAATATGCATCTTAGCATTAAACAAATCATAACACTGATTATAATATAAGAACATGATAATTCAAAATAAAGAATTAGATTAAAAATAAAAACCAATAAATTTTACATTGTTTCTTCTAATAGCTTCAATTCTTATAATCGAAAATAAAATCCTAGCCTTGCCAAAAGAAAGAAATGAGAGGTTTATATATGGATATGTTTTTAATACTTTTAAATTTTTATTTATAACTAAGGAACAACAAAAATAACCTCGAGAATCATGGAGACTTCATTTTTAAAACCAACTTGTCTCATTTAGAAAATATCTTCTAATTAAATTAGGATATTTATAATAAACCTATAAATTGGTTTAATTTTTCTTAGATATTTACAAATAAACTTAGTCTAAAAAAATTAAAATGTCTATTTTAATTTTCATAAAGAATTAAAATTCATTCAATAATATTTAGAATATATAATTTTTAAAATAATTTTTAGTAATTAGATTTTTTCAAAATTATCTCTTTAAACTTTTAAATTATTCTAATTTATTTGATTTTTAAAACATATTTAAGAAAAAAATAAATAAAAAAATAAAATTTTAAAAAATAAATATAATATACATAATATACTTATTACTAATATAGCCATAAAATGTTTAGTGAGTGATTTATTAGCATTTAAATCATTTAATGGTATTAAATTTAAATTTTAGTTAAAATTAATTAATAAAAAAATTATAGCCATAAAACATATGAATTGTTAGAGAAGATTTGTGAAATAATTTTACTTCATGAAATTATAAATTAGTTGATTAACAGTGAGTTTCTGCAAAGGAGAGAGGACAAAGATTAGACGAGTTGCGAGTATTGTAAGTAACGGAGAAGTTCGGCCAAAGAATAGAAAAAGTAAATTTTGTTTGTTTCCAAAAAAAAGAAAAAAAAAAAAAAAAAACGACATTTAAAAGAAACAAAACACATCCGGCTTTTTACATCTTATCCCCCTCCGAAGATTCGGGTGGATTGAGATGCGTTCGTGGCAAAAGCCCCTGCGTACCCATTGGCGGTGATTCAATCCCCACAACGATCTTTTTTCATCGAAGCAATAAAACGTTTGCTACGACTCTTTGCTAACGACAGAGTGGATACGTCGTCACTATCTCGCATGTTCGTTTAGTTTTGAAGGCCCTCACATTCCTACTACTACTGTCGTCGTTGTAGCAGAGAGAGTGAGAAAGAGAGAGAATACAGAATTCCATCTATGAATTGTTTTTCCTTGTCAATTGGATGTTAATTTCTCTCAGTTTTCTTTCTCTCTCTATCTTGTTTTTTTTTTTCTTGGATTTAAATATTGTTTGCAGACTAGTAGTGCCAATACCGAATAAATCAAAAAAAAAAAAGGGGGGGGGGGAAATGATAGGATCAGGGATGAATTTGGTGATGACAGTCATAGGATTCGCAGTGAGCAGTACGTTTATAGTCTTCGTGTGCACGCAGCTCGTTTGCGCTCGGATTCACTTGAACGTATCACGACGACGCTCCTTTCATATCGCTTCCAGATCCGATCTTAGCATCGTAAGCCTTTCTCTTTTCACTCGTTTCTCTTTTTTCTGGATGTCTTGACTATTGGGAACTGTGCCGTAGTAATGTTACTTAAAGCTAATATTCTACTGTATGATCGCACTGAAAACGAATTTCTTCAATTTTTCGCTGTAAAAGAAAAAGAAAAGAGAAAAAAATAAAAATCCGATTTTCTTTCTTTTTTTTGAGGAATTTTTATTTTATTTTCTTGTTCCCTCTATGGCAGTGACATTATGCGTGATGGATTAGCATTATTATTATTATTATTATTATTATTATTATTATTTTGGTTAAATGGTTGCAGTTGGAAAGAGGATTGCATGGGCTTGAGCCGGTAGTGGTAGCCAACTTTCCTACAAAGAAATACAGTGACGAGCTTTTTGCGGCTTCAGAAGATGCGCAGTATGCCCCTTGTTGCCTTTGTTTCAGTTCCTTCAAAGCTTCTACTTTTGTCTGTTGTCCATTTTTATGCGGCAGCTTCTATAAACGTGGACAGGTAGAATCTGGGAAAATAGCTTGATTCAGAAAATTCTGTTATTTGTCCCTTCTGTGTCTCTGGAGGATTAGAGAAGATTGGCGATAGCGGCAAATTAGATTTGATTATTTTCTTCTAAAGCCCACTAAATGTGTGTGCTGCATTGAAACCCATCTCTTCAATGTTTATTTCTCATATAAAGTGTGCAGCGAGTTGCTATGCATGTATAATCTTCGTAGTTGGCACACTGTTGTAATTGAATGTAAGTGTTCAAGTTGATTGGCAAAAGCATGCCTGGAAAGTTGGGAGACTGGGATAGGTTTTGATCTGTGCTTAGAGACCTGTATTCAGGCTATATAATTGTGTTTGTGTTTCCAATTTGTGATCCTGTCCTCATGTTGAGGCCTTGTAGCTGATGATTTAAGTATTGGAACTTAACTGGAATGATACTTGGTTAATTCGATATCATATTAGGTTGAATATCATCTACTGCATGTTGACAAGATACATAGGTATAAAATTGAGGATTCCAATATTATTATCCAGTTGCAATGATTAGGGTAATTGGAGTTGGATGGTGCCCATTTGTAGCAGCTCTGTCATTAATTGGCCAGAAAATCAAACAATCTGTGTCTTTGTTTAGGACAACTGGCTTGTTTTCTAAGTTTTGACTTTGGATAATAAGGTCATCTTGACAACTGCTTACCAAATAATTAAAATTTGTTCTAGAATTGGGAATATGCTCATGTCAACAGATTTTGGAAAACCAAACTCGTCCTTTCTGTCTATCTATGTCCATGGAATTTTTGTTTAATAAACATTCTTGGCCTGACTGGTAAGAGAAAAACATAGGTCTAGATGACCCAATTGGATAAATGATTAACAGATTCATCCATGTATATTGAAATGGTGTAAAGTTAACATTGGAAGATTTTAACAATGAAAGCTTTAAAATAAATTATTCATCACCTCCCAATCAACTTTTATTTTGCAATCCCATGCTGCACTTTCTGGTATGCCACAAAGGTATTTTTACCTTCTTCCTGATGTAGGATCATTTCTGCAGTCACTGGCTCTTAGTATTTTGGAACACAAGCAAGTTATGTGGAACTTACCAATGCTTCCAACAACTTATTGTGGTTATTATTTTTCTGTACATCTGAGTGTAAAAAATATGCTCATCTACATTTAAGAGTATATAGAACAATTAGATCTCATACTAAACATGGTTCATAATGAAATGAAATGACAAGAAAAAAAATCAAGCACTTGTTGCCAATTAAATTGGGGATTAAGGTTTTTTCATTTGTTGTTGTATACTAGGAGTGTATAGATATCTGTCACGCAGGCTCTGATAGTCCTCTGCAACTTACTTGAGGTCCTACTCTGGTCAAAAGTCAATCAGTCATGCATGGCTTTTCTCATGCCTTATGTAGTGAAGGAATCATTTTTCTTGCTTTGCACATAGCAGTGTCTGACTTAACTTTATTGTTACAGAGTTGGATGTCATGATGCCAAGGGTTATGTTGTTTTCTGAGTATTTCATTTATAGTTACTTTTTTGTTTTGAGTTAAACTTTGCAATTGTATGCATAAATGAAGAGGACCACCAACTCTCTGGTTTGGTAAAATGTAGAAAATTAGGTGTCAGTATGAACTTTCCTTCCGATGATTCACATTTTCTTTTCTTCTGTCCCCTCTCCATACTCCAGTTCAATTGTTGACCTTTAATGAATTGACAACTGAAGCCATTAACATTTCAATATTTCTTGATGTGGCTTATTATTGGAATGCTGGTTGCTGTAGAGTTTTGCTTGTTCATAAACACAAGTTTCTAATTATTCCTATTAGTAAGTTTCCTGTCAATAAAAGCCAAGCTGTTGTATGTGGCAGATGCACAGTTTGCCTTTCAGAATACCAAGCTGAAGATATCCTGCGTATCCTTCCCTTCTGCAGCCACTCCTTTCACGTAAGCTGCATAGACATATGGCTCCAACAGCATTCAACCTGTCCTGTTTGTCGAATATCATTGCGTGAATGTCCTGATAAAAAGCGCACAATGCGACCTTTGTTTAGTTCAGCTGTCCGCTCTGAATATGGCACAGGGTCATTTGATTTGCATTCTTATAATCATGTATTGAATGGTCAAGGGCACTCATCAAGATCCCATGACAGCTGTGGGATGGAACCCATTCGTGTGAATCACCATCCACCTGAGGTTGATGAAGCAGAAAATAGGGAGAATTTATTCTCATTGGCTGGGGGTAACCAGATCATGAAGGACCCAGAACATAAGCCGTTAGAAAGTCCATCGAATCCCTGAAAATTCTAAAGCATGGTAGTAGGAGTTGCAGTCACTGAGCCTCAAATTTTGGAGAGTTCAGATGTGGTATATGAAGTTACTAGAGATGGATTTGCTATTCCGGCTCCCAGGAAATATGTTGGTTTTCACCTGTGGCTTACCATAAATATTGCAAATAAAAATGCTTGTTTTCCATTTTTTTTTTTTTTTTCAATATTGGTTGTTTTCTGGGCAGTTTTTGTACTTTCAATTGAAGAATTGGAGACGTCCAAGAGCCTTTTTTTATTTTTGAGCAAGGAGACGTCCAAGAACGTTGAATGCAATGGCATCACGACCCCCCTCCTCTCTTTCTCTATTTCGCTAACACACACGCACACACTTCTCTTTCCAATCTTATCGGATGTCCTAGATAGGATTTCACTTGTTCAATATGTATCCGGAATGTTGCGTGCGTTTCATTGTTATTGAAATTTTGTGGGATATGGAAATACGATGTGCTATGCAGATCTTTGGTTATAGTGCGCGCAGTCTTTATAAAGCAAAGTCTTCTGCTTGTTTGTTGTCAAAATTGTGGATTCGGCCGAACTTGCCTGATATTGCTTTTTTGGTTGCGTTGCTATCTCGCACTCCCTGTTTATGGGTCTAAAATGGCTGTCTTTAATTGTCACTATTTTGTCTTCATGTTGGCAAAAGTGGAAATGCCATGCGTAAGCAAAGTGACACGGACAAATCTCTTTTCATTCCAAACATCAGCAGGGAAAGCTGAATCATTTTGAGGTTCTATCTGTTTCCACTTTCCACTACTTTTCTCTGAGATGCTACCGCTGCAGAAAAGTATAATAAAAAGGCTTAGATACATAAATGTTCCTTAAAATCAAAGTTGAAACTTGAGACCAGCTTCTTCCTTGTCATGTCACCTACGTTCTGTGGCTCTTTATAAGCCAGGCTCTCATCGTGTCTCTGGCAATCCATATCCTACTTTCTCTCAAGCATGCATATCTGACATGTATCGACATAAACTATTTCAATTTGATCATCCACTGAAAATCTTGGACACTTAATTTCATTTACAAGTACACACATTATGTTATATCAATGTTTACATATCTAAAGGAATTTGAGTACAGGTTGCAACCATTACTTCAGTCAGTTTCCCACTCGAGATTCCTTTACTGCGATTGATGGACGCATTGCATATGAGCAATCCCCCCATTTAGGAAGTTGATGGGTAGGCGAGATAGTGAGAATTATTTTGACTTCTGTCAGTGGCACAAAATTATGGTCTTCATCGCGTTTTGTAGATCTACTCCGCGAAATAGTGGGCTAATGTCCATGCCACATTGGCCTTTCATTTTATTATTTGTTATTCATTTTGTTTGCAAGATAATTATCTATGTTTTGTATAACTCACCGGGCCTTTTTGTTTTTTCATTCGTTGCCTTGAAGATAGCCAATTCTGTATTCCATCGCTTTGATGCCTTGGGTATTCAATATATAAAACAAACCAAAAGAGTCCTACCTAAATAGCAAAAAACGACCAGACAGCTCTAAGGGAGATTTTCTCAACCCGACGGCCCCCTCTTTTTCTTGCAAATCCGTTTTGGATTACGTGAAATATTTATCTTATTGTCTTCACAAATATATGATAGATAAAGTCAAGAATTGTTGCATACCTATCAGAAAGTAATAATTGTTGTATCATAAAAAATAATAATTGTTATATATTTGTATTTTTTTTTTGGTACATCAGGAGATGCAACGTGAACTTTATTAGGCTTAATGACTTAATACACCCTCCACATTTTAGCCACTTTTTCATTCCATTTTATGCCGTCAAAGAAATTCACTCATTCTTTAACGGTTTTAGTTCAAAAAGATGCCACATGGTGCCATTTGAAAGGTCATTTCATACCAATTACGGCATGTCACATGCCAAATCATCACTTGGCATTTTTAAAAATAAATAAAAAAAATTACCTATTTATTATTATATTTTGAAAAATAGAAAAAACAAAAAAAAGGGGGGGGGGGGGGATTCCCTTGCATTATACTTTTCCGTCATGTGATTCGGTATTTCGTTTTGCCAATAATGCATTTTGAGAAAGGTAAGTTCTCCCCTGACTTACACTCCGCTCTAATCTGTTATTTCGTCACCGAGGGAAGGCCGACTATTTTGCTGACTTTTGGCGATGTATTGTATATCATAAGCAGAGGAATTAAAATTTGACCCGACTTAAGTTTGACCAAAAAAATTTGATTTAAACTAATGTTTTAAAACTTAAATTAATTTTGAAAATAAAAAATTTAAATGTTAAAAGTTTAATTATTTAAATTAATTTAATCATCAAATAATAAAATTAATATTTAATATTAAATATATAAAAATTTAATATTTATATATATTATAGAAAAATATTAATAAAAAATATAATCATATATGAAATATGAGTATCATATAAGTTATATTATTATATTTGAGTAATATAATTGTGTGTGTATATATATATATATATATATATATATAATAAAAATTAAAAATTTATTAATGCAATAAGTGTAATTAATTTAAATAAAATAAATTTAATATAAAATATATTATAATATATATATATATATATATATATATATATATATATATATTTTAAAATAATTTATATCTTTTTTAAAATTACAATATTTTAATATATATAAAATAATATAAATTAAAAAAATAAATATTAATATAATATAATATAAATTTCATATATTCTCATTTAAATGTAAATAAGTATATTATATAAATATTTTTTATAATTTTATTACACATAATAAAAAAAAAATTATAAAATGGTGTATTTTTATTTTTAAGAAAACTAAATATAAAAAAAAAAAAAAAAAAATCATATTATTATTTTTGGTCCATTGGTAAATATTATCATTTATATCTCTTGTAACTTTCACTATTTTTTTTTTTTAAGTAATTGAACTAAAAAAGAATTATAATTGATTTATGGTTTAATCAATTGGTTTACTGTTTTATAAAATGGATGATTTTTTAGAGTAAGTCTAACCATATCAAAGTTTAGTTTTTGATTTTATTGGTTCAATTAACCATTATAATTGGATTTTAAAATCATGGATATAAACTAGATCTAAAAATGGCTTGACCAAAATATAATCCAAAAACTTGAAGTCAAATTTAACCTCAGTAAATTTTTCCTTTTTTTAAGATAATAATAATAATAATAATAATATAATAATAATAATAAATTGTATTATTTAAATTATAAATTTTATGTGCAATAAAATATAGTTTTAGTTATTTTTGTTATGAAACTTATAAATAATAATTTAGATAAAAAAAAAACAAGTTTATTATTCAATATGCTCTTATACTTCTTGATTTATTACGTATATCCAATTATTTTATTTTAATATTAGATTATTTATTTAACATAATTATCTTTTTTTTATTATACATACATTATACATTTATGTATTTAATACAAACACACACACACACAAATACATATATGCATATTTATACATGTATTTTATAAATAATATAAATATACATATAATTTATATCTATATTTAAGTATATGTTAGCAAAATTGATACAAAATTTGGATATTGCTTATATAGTAGTTTTTCATAAATTTATAAATTTAGAGTATTAAATATATTATAATTATATAGATTTGATTATAGTCAAAGTAAAATTTTATATATCAATTAATATAAATTTATTTTTGATTAAATAATGATTTTTTTGATTTATAAATTCATATTTTGATTGTATCTAAATTTTTATTATCTAACAAATCAATTTAATTTAATTAATTATCTTTCTTAGATATAAATTAAATATAAAAACAAACTTAACTGATAAAATCCATGGAGGAGCTAATGCAAGGAAGACTTCTAAAGATTCCTTGAACATTTAGGAAGGGTTTATGACATGTTAAGATTTAAAAGAATGAAAAAGGCACTTAGTGGACAAAGCAAATAAATTTGGGTCAAAAAAAATAATTCAAACTTGAATAGTAGTAAAATATATCTTAATATAGACTAAGACTTTATTAATTGTATAAGTATACTAAATAGATTTATGTTAAGTGATTATAAGAGTTTTTATAATAACTTTTAAAAAATAGCAGTAAGATTTCTGCAACAACTCCTAAAAGAATAAGAGTAGAGTTGTTGTCAACCTATTTAGAAAGTTTGTCTTTATCTTTAGGATTGTTAAGTTTGTCTTTATCTTTAAAGTTGTTAATTCAATTTATAAATAAATTTGATTTCATTGTTAAAAGTGGTTAAATATTTGGAGAAATAAAAGTAAGAATTTTTTCCTTTACTTCTTTTAAAAACTAAAGAACTTATAAAGAACTAACTTGTCCTGTAGCATTTAACCTGACTTATTACTCCTAAATTCTTTCTTTTCTAATGTGTGATGCTTATATCCTTCTTCCATACCTTTGGGTCATGTTCATTAGATCATTAAGTCTAGTTTTTGTGTAATTTAGATTTGATTTAACTTTCTTGGGTTTTTATTTAATTTTTTTGTTTTTTTGTGAATGTTAGGTCCGTAATCCATGTTTTTTTGGACTTCACATTAGTTGGTATCAAAGCTGTAAGACTCAAATCATATTTCATTATCTAAATTTGAATTTTTTTTTCTTTTATTCTTCTTTTTAGTTGCATTCTATAATCATTTGTTCCTTGAAATCTATAAACTTTAATTTATCTTTTCTTATCTTCAAATTCATGCAAAATAATAATAAAAAAAAAGAATAAATGATCATAAAAAGAAGGTCAACTTCAAATGATTGAGACAATAATTAAATGATTTGGTCAAACTAGTCATAATAATGACTAAGTTTTTTTTTTTTTTTTTACTCTTTTTTTACTATCTATTTTCTTGTTCCATTGCCATAGTTTGTCTTCTAAGTTTAACTTTAACTTATTTTCTTTGAGTCTAGTTCATTAAATTTGTTTTTCTTAACATGACTTATTCATTTTCTTACTACTTATTTTTTCTTAGTTCAATTATGTTTCATTTACTTTATTTTATGAATTTGAGTTATTCAAAATTAATTCTTTTGATTTTGCTTCTTAAAGGGAAAATTTAAGTAATAAAAGGTAAAAGTACATCTTTAATTCTTTTTGGGTTCACATCATTAGCTTAAATCATATTTAACACTTTTAATCAAATTTTCAAAATTTGTGCAATATGCAAACTCAAGACTAGTGTAATATATATTCTTAAAATTGAGAAAAAGGTAATAAAAAACTTATATAGTATTATTTATTTAATTTATAAAAATATAAATAAAAATTTATTTTTAATAAATATGATAAATTATTATATTATGTAGACATAATAGTTAAATATTTTAAATAAAAATTAAAATATAAAAAATAAAAATAATATATTTTTATATATTTTGATACTTGATAATATATAAAAAAATAAAAAAATTAAAATACTAACTTGTTAATTTATAAGTTTATCTGAACATAATTCAAAAATAATACAAATGTGACTTGAATGAAAACAATTTGACCTAAAATTACTTAAATATGAAGTGACCCGACCCAATGATCCATTTTAACATCTTTCGTTATACGCATCAAAATTTTGGTGGTTCTACTGGAAATATGAAGCATATAGCACTTGCTCTCGCCAACCAAAATTGTGCAACTGTGAAAATTGAGAGATTTCTACGAAACGATCGGAATTTGTAAGGTGAGTAACGCAGAGGGTGGAGCTGATAGTGGAGAGCTTAGTAGAGGTCATGTGGGGATCGTGGCGTTGGAGGCTAAGGGGTGGTGGAGGAGGGCCACGGTGATGGAGGAGGGATGCTACAGGCGGGGGGTGATGGAGGTGAAAGTGGTGGTACTTCCACGAGACGAAGAAGTATTATACAGGGTAATTGTATTATTTTTTTTCATTTTTAAAAATATAATAAAGAAAATTAAAGATTATCAAAAAATAAATTTTTTTATTTGATTTTTTCAAAAATGCTACATCATAATGATGTGGTATGTTCCAATTACATTATGAGTCACTTTAAATGGAAACTATTAAGAATAGGGAAATTTCGTTGACAACGTGAAGGGAGAGGGTTGATTATTGAGAAAATAAAAATAAAAATAAAAATAAAAGTGGACATCGATTAAAGAAGGCTAAAACATAGAGCGTAATTTTAGTGGAAGCCCATTTATGATGATGCTATCTCATATCATCTAGTCTGCTTCGATTCTCAAATGACCGCGGTCAACGAAATCATTGGTGAAAAAGCCAAACTATTGCTGCTTAATAATTTAAGTATTCATTTTGTAATTCCCAAGTTCAAAAGTTGACCTCTATTGTTCAATGAAAAAATGGTACGGTTTTCTTATTAATATATATATATATATATATAAACTGCATATCGAAGCACAAAATCTTCCAGATAAAAAATTAAAAAATATGTATAATAATAATAATAATAATAATAATAATAATAATAAAAAAAACAGAAAGCACTCTCATGGTAAATCAAACGACACCCCACTTAAAATTTTAATTTACCCAATCTGTATATTGCCGGTGATGCATCCTCTTCACATTATTGTAACGGCCAAGGCATCTTCCTAGATATATATATATATACTCTAGGCACAAGATTGAATGGTTTTGTTATCATGAGCCAGGGGAATGGAAGAAATTTGGGAATGAGGTTCTCCCAAGAGACACAATGCTTTATCGATTTTTCTCACCAATTACAATTACAACGACTGGGGGCCAAGTGAAAGTTGCTGTGTTGGTGATCTTCTAATTATTCTTTTGTTTCTTTTTCTTTTTCTCTTTTTTTTGGGGGGGGGGGGAATGGGTGGAAGACGATATATTGAATCTCGGTATGTCATTATCTTTCATGTTATCCTTGATACAAGAATAACCTAATCCGTGAGCTTTAGACAAAAGAGACCAAATTTTCGGAAACCCTCTTAGAGTAATTAATATTTTCGACATATAGAACTACTATTCTTTTAAATTCATTCATAAACTAATTATATAGTATCTTCAACGAGATGTAATAACTATAAACTCGAAATAATACATAATAATGATAAAAAAAAAAAAGGATGTCCTAAGTCCCCAACAGCGTTTGAATTTGCAGCAAGCAATGTTGCGAAAATTATAATTCCTGATCACTGTCACATTAAGCACACTTAAGTTCCATCAACAGTAATGACAGAAAATTTAATTATATCTGGTCACTCATAATTTACAACCTTGACACCAAATATTAAATAAAAGAATACAAAAGGACAAACACACCAATCAGTGGATAAAGAGCTTCCTAAAAACAAAACAAAAAAAAAAAAAAGAAAGAAAAAAAAAAGAGAAATTGCAATCAACTGTTCTAACTTGTAAATAAAAAAAATTGGCAAGCTAGAAAAAGGGTTTTCGAATGACACCAACAGCATCAAAGCCCAGCATTGCTTAGTGTCGCGACGTGCCCCGGGAGGGAAATGCCGGGAACGCGAATAGAATGCGTTGCCCTTGACCTCAGTGTCAGTTGTGGCCTAGGTCCGCTTTGTTGGGAGTTACTGCCGATCATTTTAAGCGTGATTAAAACACTATAAATTGTCAGCTTCAAAAGACTGCTTTTTTTTTTTTTTTTTTTTTTTTTATCTGAACTAACCAATATAGCAGGATTTATTAATTTTTCGGAGTACAATTTTGTCTGACAAATGTCACATCTAACCTTTATCTACCTTTAATTTTATAATTCTTCCTAATTGTACCTTATCAATTTAGTTCTCTCTGGCCTGTAAAACTTATTGTAATCACACACGTTAAAATCAAAAGAAGTTTGGATACGAAGGGAGTTAAGAAGAAAAAGGAGATGTTTTTATGGAAACCTTATGCTTTTATGTGATAAAAAAAAATTGAAATTAAGGAATAATTTAGTGAAGATTCTTGCCTCGCGATGAAGTCGAGCGTAAAGTTTTAAAATGTTGTTAACAATGATTCTTCGTATTGATAGGTTGGGAATAGTTTTAATGTTAACTCTTTGCATCGATAATGAGGACGAGATTTTTTAAAAAGTATTTTAAAATATTTAATTACTTCTAATAATAATTCTTCACTCACCATAAAAATGAGAATTTTTGAAAAAGAAAATTTAAAAATATTTAAATACTTATTACAGTAATTTTTTTTACACAAAAATAAGAATGATACTTTTAAAAAAATTAAAAATATTTACATATTTTTTCAATAATTTTTTACATTAAATAAAATTTTTTAAAAAAATTTTAGAAAATATTAGTTATTTTTATAATAATTATTTATATTAAGAATAAAATTTTATTTTTAAAAATATTTAAAAAAATATTCAAATATTTTTTTTTATATATAAGTAAAAAAAATAAAATTTTTTAAAAAAAATTTTAAAAAACTATTTAAATATTTTTTACGATAATTCTTTACACTACTAACATAAATGAAATATAATATTTATATATTTTTATAATAATTTTGTGGGTCAAAAATATGAATAAATTTTTGTAAAAATTTTTGAAAAATATTTGAATGCTTTTAGCAATAATCCTTCACACTCATAACATGAATGAGATTTTTTGAAAAATTTTGAATTTAAAAAATATTTAGATTCACATTATACTTCATACAAGTATGAGATTTTTTTTTAAAAAAATATTTTGAAAAATATTTGGATGATTTTTGCCATAATCATTTATACTAGTAATAAGAATTTTTTTTTTTTTTCGTAAAATTTCAAAAATATTTGGTATGGTGATTTTTCACATTGGTAATAGGTTTATTTGTGGAGATTTGAGACTGTAATTGGTACATGTACCTAAAGTGGTGATAAATCCTGTCAGTAAGAGTCCATCTATTCCCAATTATGAATTTTATTTGCGGGTAAGTTGCCAATGCTTCACCCCCTGATTATGGGAGCTTTCGATCGATTCGATTCTCGATCTCTCTCTCCCATACGTCGTGAGGACGGAAAATCAATAACCGAAGGGAGCGAGCCCTCTGCCACTGAGAGGATTACTGCACGGCAGGCGACATTCCGTCATAGAATATCCCCCTGCTTCGCAGAGGCAGCACTTTTTTCCAAGGAGAAGGATCGCTTTGAAAAGGCTGATTTACTTAAAAAGAAGAAAAAAAATAAAAGGTTGGACTCTTTGGTCCTTGGAAAGACTAGAACAAACATGACAATGATCTTGATTCAATTGGGCATCTAGGCCTGGAAAAGATTGGGTGGGTTACTTTTGAATTATTTGAATGTTTTATATATAGTTATAAAAATAAGTTTTCAAGAAGTGAGTAAGTTTATTATTATTTTAAAATATTAAATTTTATATTTTGATTATACCATTTACTTGCTTAGAGAGCTTTCTTTGATTGATTTAAATAATTTTTTTTTTAAAAAAATGTGTGATTGGAGAAGTAGGTTTGAAATTTAAAATTGCTAATTTTTAAGGATTTTGATCATTCGGGAAAAAAGAGATAGAATAAAAAGAAATTGTTTGGTACTAGAAAATCATATATGCCGAAAAAGGAAACATTATTGTTTCCGATATGACACACGAGATTAGCCAAATAAAAAATTAATTGGAAGATACTAAGATTATTATGCAAAGATAGTAAGGGTAGGTTTTAAGGACTAAAAAATGTAAATTAACACAAGTCGGAAAGACTACAAAATTGGATCTAGGTCATTTCACACTAGATGGCTAACGGCTTGGATCAAAGCCCCGCAGCCATCAATCCCATCATGTCAACACGGCTTGCACACGGTGCCCCTTTATTGATTTCCAAAACTGATCATTACAAAATAATTTAGTGTTCTTATATTGCCTCACAAGGATCACACAAAGATTACCGTCAATCATTCATATTTATCGACTGCTACTGTGGCTCCATTATTGCCTCATATTTTCTATTAGACACTATGACTATTGCTAACAGACTACAACAACTTTCCCCACCCAAAACTAGTGGAGCTGCTTTCACAGCGTGTCCTCCTTCCATGCTTTTCATCAACGGCTCTGATCCATCTCTACTTTGCATGCATCAATTTCCCCTTTCCCCATAACCCTCATCCTTAAAGGATAAGGTTGGGAAGTGACATTGAATGTCGCATAGAAAATCCTAACACTACGCTACAGCAGCCGTTCTCACGCAATTGTTTTAAACTGCTACATAAAATTCTCAAAACAGTATCAATAATCATTATCAAAATATATCGTGATAATAGTTAATTTTAAACAGTAATTATAGGATAATAGTTTAAAAAATTATTGTATTATTTTAAGAAAAGGTAGTAATAATAAATTTTAAAATAATAATTTAAATTATTATTTTATTTTTTTAAATAAAATAATAATTTAGAATTTATGTGTTATTTTTTTTTTTTTTTTAAAGATAAAGAGTAAATGGGAGGGGTTCCAAGTTATAGTGGTGAACTAGGCGTGACAATGATCCAAATGCACATTGACCTTAAATTGAGTATTGTGACATGTTAAAAAAGGAATTGAATCCTTTTTTTTCAAATTGATATTTAGGTAATACTTATAAAATAAGCATTTAATTATTAGTAATTTTATGTATAAATAAAGACCATGTTGTAAAAAAGGTCTTTGGTTTCAAAAAGTCGTTGCTTTCTTAAAATGAACTGGCTCCTAAGATTGGTTCTGCATCCATAACAATGGTTGACTTGGTCAAATTTAGGTGACACTCATAAAAAGAGTATAAAATTACAAGCAATTTTATGTGTTAAAAAAGTCTCTATTTTCAAATAACCTAAACTTTTAAAGATGCGAAATTTAATTGAATTGAAACCTTATTAACTCAAAAATCTCAATAATTAAAATTTAAATAACCCAAATCTAAATTCTAAAAGATTTGAAAGTTAATATAACTCAAAATCTATGAACTTAAAACATGATAAACGATATACTATGCCTAAAACTTAATATAGCTTAAACCCACTAATCTGTTTTTTTTTTAAATAAAGAGTTAAGGTAGTAATTCTAAACTGCTGTCTATTCTTTTTGAAAATAAGGGCCAAGGTAGAGATCTTAAAACATTGCCTTTTTTTTTTCTCTTAAAAAAGGAATAAAATTGTAGTTTGAAACCATTGATTTATCTTTTTTTAAAAAGAAATTGTGGGCCTAAGACAACATTTCTAAATTGTTACCTATTTCTTTTGAAAATAAAGGTATAAGACAACAGTCTATAATGACTGTTTTTTCTTTTTCTAAAAATAGTGATTTCTTTTTTCAAATGGATTTATGCAAGGTTTTGGAAGTGTTATCTAATCTATATGAAAAAAAAAAAAAGGGTTGGGCTTTATAGCCTAAGTAGTGCTAAGGCCCATCATAAGGGCGAGCACATGTCATATGCCACAAACGAGGATTTTAGACCATAAAGCCACCAGATACACACCACACCGAGTCACTCTCCTAATAGTAATGATTAATCCATGCTTCTCTAATCTCTTGCTTGTGGTCTTTTTGCAATTCCCATCTTTCTCTTTGCCTCTCTCTCTCTCTTTCTCTCTTTCAACACCTGGCCACATGATAATTAATACTAGTTCAAAAGCCTATCTTTCTTTCTTCTTTCATCTTTCTCACTAGTTGAATCAATCTAGGTAAACAATTTTGTTTTAATTTATTTTTTTAGGCTTTTATGTTAATAGTGTGACTTATCCGCACAAGTTTGGAGTATAGCAAAAAGGTATGCTTTTTATTGAAAGAATGTTTATTTTTAAAAAACAATTTATTATTTTTTGGGTTTCTTTATTATTATTATTATTATTATTATTAGTTTTTTGTTTACACTTTACTTTTGTTTCAATTTTACTATGTGTTTGCAAATAACATGTTTAAATTTTGGGGTCTTCTTTGATTATATGTTATTTGACATTTGTTCATTGTTTTCTCTCTCTCTCTCTCTGTTTTTTTTTTTTTTTTTGTATTCATTGATCAACAACTTATAGTTTGTTTCAATGAAATTAGGTTTGCCTTCAACATTGTCGAACTTTATTGTTGAATAAATGAGAATGATTCAATTTCTATCCTTATTAGCATTTTCCAAGCATTTTTTAAAGCTATTTTGTTCTTAATAAAGATAAAGGTATTGGGTTTGGTAGGGCAAGGTAAGAGTGTAGTGGAGAAATCTTTGAGGTAACCCTTTTGCTTTCATTTTTTCACTCTTGGAGATTGTTCTTAGCATTCTAGGAGCAAAGATCATTCTAGCATTCTTTTGCTTGTTTTTTTATTTGATGGATCTTTTTTTGAATAGAGCATGAAATGTAAAATTTGGTCCCTTGATCCGCACAATTTTCATAAGATGAAATCATTTTTTTTTTTCAAAAGGAAATGCATATGATCAATTTTGCAAGTTTTTGTCTTTTCCTATATGTGCTGTAGATGGTTATAATTTCTATTTGGGAGGTGCAAGAGATGATAATTACAATAAAAATAATACAAGTATTGCTCCACTTTGATAACACTTTCCAATTAGGGCATTTTGTCTATTGTCTTACTTCTTTATGGTGATTATACTTGGCTACAAATTCCTGAGATCTTAGAAAGCTATAAAAGTATAATTTAGGCAAGTACAATTATGAAAAAATAAAAAAGAAAAACTATAGTCCACATATTGTGTAGCTTCGACAAAAGAAATTTGGGTGTTTGCAAGATGATTTAACTAGTTTATATCATATAAACCTTTCTAATCATCACATATTGTCAGAAGGCTTCAAGAGCATAGACATTGTTGAACAAGACATCTATACTATTTAGTTTAGATACCCATTATGACTTGATTAATATAACCATTGTAAGCAAGACCATGAGATGTATTTATTGCATAAATGAGAGCTAGGTAGAAGATTACTAACATTTAGAGTGAAAGAACATTGATCTTCTATCATTTGTACCATATAAAACATTAACTTTTGGTAGCTTGTTGTTGTAAAAAATCTTCACCTACATTCATTATTGTTTGTCGACCAGACTAGCTTTTTGTTTCTTTTTTAAAATTAATAGGTTCCACCATTTGGTCACGCATAACAAAAAGTTGAAAGAAAAAGAAACAAAAAATAAAAAGGAAAGATAGGACACTTTCACTTTCACTTTTCCCTATAATAAGAACAACAACAACAACAACCACCATCATAAATACATAAGATAGATACTAGTTTTACCCTTGTCACTACTTATGAAGTCTACAATCTTTGCCATGTAATAAAATTTGTCATGTTCTTTTTTTTTTTTTCTTTTTCATACTTTCATTTTCTTTTATTTGGATGTTTGATTGAAGATTGCTTGATCAACAAGGAAGATAGAAGATGGATGGATTTGGATAAATTGAGTAATGAATACTTAATTAGGGTTGATAGAAAATATTCCATATTTCATACTCCAAATCAATTTAGGATGTATCAACTGTTGAAATGTCTTTCTTTTATGCTTCTTAAACTTTAAGGCTTTGCATTTTAATCAAGTGAGATTCTAGTATTGAAATCTTTTTGTGGATGGTAGACTAATTGTTTAATTTGGTATATTGCTAATGCTTTGCATCAATATTTTTAGCTTTGGATGCATCTGATGTTTGTTCTATTTTTTTATCTCTCTCTCTCTCTCTCTCTTTACACTCGTCTTGTGAGGAGAAGTATATGGATTGTTGCTAATTTCCTTATGAAGGAAAAAGACTATTACCTCATGGAAGGTAAGAAGCAAATTAAGGATGTAAAAAAAAAGATAATGTAATTACACTTTATTCTCTCTACTTTGAAGGTCTTATATATATCACATGAATTTCATCATTTCTCATGGATTGAATCAAGTTTGGAAAATTAACTTGAATTTTTGTTGGTATCTCCTCTTGGTTATTACTTATTATACTTAATCAAGCCCAATGTTTACATTTTAAATGCTTATTATGCTTGAGTGAGAGGACTCATTTCTCCCATATTGAATTTTGCTTGATGCCTTTATTTACACAACATTTGGTTTAAATTGTGGGATGCCTTCTAAATTCATTATCAACAAAATATGTTCTTTAGGGACAAGTTCATGTATAATCAATCTTTTCAGTTTTGTTTAAATTTTTCATAAATTTCATAGTTTTGGAACTTCAAAATAGTTAAAGAACCATTTAAAAAACCACTACCATTTAGTTAAAAAATAGTTGTTTATTCCCTTAAAAAAAAACTGCTATTTTTCTTAAAAAGTTGTTGCTATTCTCTTAAAAATAGCTACCTATTCTCTAAACAACTACTACCTAAAATGCCTTGAGGTAGTGATTTCATATGTGCTATTATAGGAAGAGAAAACCACTGTGTTAGATCTATTGTAGTGCTCACAAATGTAGTAGCCTAAAATCCATTGCATTAGACTTTAGGTAATGGTTTTTGGCTTAAAGGCATAAGTTTTGAACCATTGCCTTAATTCATTTATTTGGTCACGTAAGTAATAGTTAAAGGAGGATGATTAAATCATTATAACAAAATTAGAGTAGCTACACGATTATTGCATTTCACAATCAGACGATCTAGTATGGTAGCTAGTATGGGAGATACAATAGGTTTAGACAAAGTGATTGGAATGTCCTTGGAGATAACGTGCTTGGATCCTAATTTCCATTTAAGGTGCAAGACATCAAAAATAAGGTGAACCTTAGAGTTAGAAGGAAGTTCAAACTTATAACCCACCTTGCTAATTCTTACAAATATAAAAAAGGGACCATGGAACCTTGTTGCCAATTTCAAATTAAATTGCTTGACCAGACTAGATTATTTATGTGGTTAAGGTTTTAGATAAACTTAATTCCCTTATGGTAAACTCTCTGTCAGTGTGATATTTATTGGTTAACTAATGCATGTGCTCTTGAGGATATGTTAAGTGGTGTATTGACAATTGTAGAGTAGTCTTTTAGGACTACAATTGTTGATTCAATGAAGCTATTGTCACATTTCAAAGAAAATATGGATCATAGATTAAAGGGGAGAATCCATATACCACCTTAAAAAGGGGTGAATCCATTGGCTAAGTGATAATGTGTGTTGTACTACCATTGAGCCATTGGTAATTAGTGGCACCACTTGGAAGGAGTAGTATAAATGGCACATCTCAAATAGTGTTTCAAGCATCTATTGTCAAGCTTAAATTGACCATTTATCTAGGGATGGTAGGTTGAGGAGAAGTGTAATAGGACTTTTTGAAGCATAACCAATTTCTACCTAGATTGTTGACAAAGACAAGATCTAGATCACTAATGATCACTTTTGGCATACCATATAACTTAAAGACATTGTCTAAGAAGACCTAAGCTATTGAATTAGTTGTATATTGGTGGGATAGATGCATAAAATGACCATATTTCGAAAGTCCTTCCATATTTGGGTAAACTAGTGATGATATCCATAATAATGCTTTTCTAGATTTCCTCAAGAATAGGTAAAGGTGTTAACAATCCAAGAGATACAAAGTGGACAAACTTACATTTTTTGCATGTGTCAATGTAGCCTCTAATATCCTTAGTCATGCCCTTCCAAAAGAAAAGTGATTGTAGCTTTTTTATAGCAATAATGATTCCCGAATGGCCTCTTTACATACCCTCATGCCAAAGTAGAATTAATTACTACTTAAAGGCAATATCATTACCCATGACTAACCTACACTTCCAAAGGAGTTGGTCAACCTACCAAGTGTAAGGAGAATTAGACAATTGACCTTATTTTAATTAAGAAACATCACACCAATAGAGGATCAGTGTTCCATGTGGATTGAATTCTATAAAAAAGGTCAGTGGTTATAGAAGTATGAGCATACAATTGCATTTGGTGGCTTGTAAATTTGGACAAGGCATCTACTACAACATTTTGCATTCCTTCCTTGATTAAAACCTCAAAGTTAAAGGCCATGAGTTTGGCAAGCTAGGTTTACTGGCTCGAAGTAAGTAGCCATTGATCTAGTAAGTGTTTATGGTTGCAATGATCTATCTTCATTTTAAAATGTTTACCCAAAAGATAATGACTCCATTTGGTTAAAACAAAAATGATGACCATTAATTCCCTTTCATACATAGATAGTGTGAGATATTTAAGAGTAAAGACCTTGCTGACGTAGTCAAAGGGATGCCCTTATTGCATTAATAAAGCTCCTATTTTAAGATTAGAAGTCCTTAAAGAAATTAGGCAGTGCTAAAACTAAAGCACTAACTAAGGCTTTTTCAAGGAGTTAAATGCTATAGTAACCTCCTCGAATCAAACAAAAGCTCCTTTCCTAAACAAGTTAGTTAAGGGTTTATTGACCTTGCCATACCTTACAATGAACCTTCTATAATAACCAGTAAGACCCAAAAACCCTTTGAGTTGTTTGAGAACAATGGGAATCAACTATATGGAACCTCTACCTTCCTAAAGTCGATTGTCACTCCCTCAATAGAGAATATATGACTTAAATACTCCATCTACTTCGCTATAAAGGAGCATTTATACCTTTTGGCATAGAAGTGATGAAATCTCTCTTATTTATTTATTTATTATTATTTTGGCTGATTTTTTTTGTTTTTACATTTGTATTTTGATTGTTTTAAGGAAAAAATCATAGGAGAGAAAAAAATTTTTTAATAAACTAAAATAGAAAGATTTATTTATTTTTAAATTTTTTTTAATACTTTGGAAATAAGAAAGAAAAAAGGTTTAATCTTTATTTGGACTGTTTTTAAAATATTCCTAAAATAAGATAGAAACTATTTCATTTTTGTTCTTAATCTTACTCCCTTTTTCATATTATAGATATAAGAAAGGAAAAAAAGTTTGTGTGGTTGATTTTTACTACATTTACAAAAAGGAACAAAGTTGGATTCCAAATATGAAAAAAAAAAAAAGAAATGTGTTGTTCTAGTTGTGATGTTTGGAATGTATCTTTGTTGTTTGGTGACTTTTGGTTAGTTTGTTGACTAGCTTGTCTTTTAGTGAAGAGGATGCTGGGGATATGCTATTGATGAGGAATTTAGGATTTGATCTTTATGGAAAGGTAAAGACTACTGAGTTTTATTTCTAGATTAGATTTGAATTGGAATGGGTTAAGTAGAGGGAGAAAAAAGGATATGAGTTAATTTAATTGATCAAATTGGGTCAAATCAACTTGTTTGATTAATGGAATTTAATTTTGGACTTTTTTTTTGTTTTGGTTTTCATTTTAAAATATCTAAAATGTTTATCATTCTTTGCCCAATGAAGAAGAGAGGGAGGTGGTGGTCAGCCAAATGACTGTTCATTGTCATTAATGGTGGCTCTAGTAACCATATTCTAACAAATGTCATAAAAAAACTTGTTTTCATTCGTTGTACAAACTATTTAAGGTACAATTTGACAATCTTGTACAAGAATGGATAACTAGGGATTTGAGATGTGGGCTCTTAAGACTTTTCGTCCCATTTAGTGGAGAGAAAAGTCTTTTTCTCATGGAATGATATTGGCTACAAAAGGGACAAAGTTTCTTATTGTCAAAGGGACCCTTAAAGCCTTTTTAATGTATTTTGGCATAGCTCCCATATGTGTTCTCCATTAAGGGCTTTCTTTCCTTTAATAACCATTTTGGTTCCTTATAATTGGTGATGACATAGAGAAAATTACCACCATATCACCAAAGCCTTGCTTGCTTTTCTTTTTATTAGGTTAGGCTTTATGGATTCTAACCCATTTTGCTTTCCTTTTGCTAGGTGTTAGGCTAGCTTTTGGGCACTTTTATATCCTTTTGAACTTGGCATGGAGTGAACTTTAACTTTGGAGATTAACTTTACATGTAGTCCTTTTCTTTGGAGCTTTAATAAATCCATTTGATAGGCTAACTCTCATGCTTGAATTTTTATTTTTGTTGGGTAATAATGGGATTCAAAAGTTGTAATGAGCTTCATTTTTTTGTCCTTTTATGTTGTAACAAGCTAGGAGTATTACCTATAACCTGTCACCTTTGTTTAACATTGACTATAATTGGGCTTTCTCTCTTTTCTTTATCATTGATTGGCCAAATCTATATTTATTATAATGTATATGTAATAGACATTGCATATATAAATTTTGTAATAGATTATTATAGTTTTCTTCCTTCAATTTTTCTTTCTTTTCTTTCCTTTTTCCTTTCCCATTTTCTCCTTTTCTCTTTTTTTTTTCTTTTTATTTTCCTTTTTATTTTTTTCCTTCTCTCTCTCTCTCTCTTTTTTTTTTTTTTTTTTTGGTTTCAAAATACAACTTTTAATTACAATCTAACTACATCTTTTAAGCATGATTAAAGTACTTGACTTTGTAATCTAATTACAGGCCTCGTAATAGAAATAAGCCTAATGAAAGAGAAAATGTTGCCTCTTGTTTATGTGAACAAATTAGGAATACAACACTTACATAAGCATTAAAGACCACCCTGACACCAACATACCTTTGTTTTGTTTACTTTAAGCCTTGATGGTCTCTTGGCATTCTTTCTCTCTCTCTCTCTCTTTCTGTTTCTTTCTGTCTCTCTCTCTCTCTCTCTTTTAACATATGATGGATCATGATTGCAATTTTGAACCTAAAGGAAAAAAAGGAAAAAGGAAAAAGAAAATGAAATTATAAACTATATTAAAAGTAACATACTTATTAAAGTCCAAAGTCCAATTGTAGTTTGATTACAATATGAAAATAATGCAATTCATCATATGGTAAGAGGAAAAAGTATTAATCTTCATTTGAGTCTCAAAAAATGCTAATGGGTATCTGCCAAGACTATTAAAATCAAGATCCCACCTAATATTGATTTAGTATGTTAAGGATCATGTTGTAATTAAATCATATAATCATAAGGTTATACTAAAAATTGAAGAAAAAAAATTTAACTAACACTAAGAGATATAACTCAAAATTAAACATTTTTTACATATCAACTTAACAATAATAAAGTGAATTATTATAATAATTCTCTTTTTGTATAAGAATAATGATAACTTTTCTCCTCTTTATAATCATTGGAGAATAATTTTTCTAAATTAGAGATCTTCTCTACATTTAATTACTTACTTACTCACCAATATTCAATATTCAAATTTAAACAACAATATATCTTTGTTTTTCTTTTTTTTGTATTGTTAATGTGCATGAGTTTTTTTTTAACTTAAAGAGCCTACTCATCATCGCCATCAAATGTCAAAAAAATAATACAAAATAGTAGGTCATAATGGGTGAAACAAGTGTAAATGTAAGAAGCTATTATGTTGTGTAATCTACAATATGTTTTAGTCCAAAGAAACAAAAACTTAAAAACTAATTATAAAGAAAATGAGAATTTTAGGATCAAATCATGATATATTAAGCCTATAATTTACATTGAAACTCTACCAAGATCCTACTTTAAAGAAATCCTAATGTGATCTAGATCCTTGGCTTTATGTATGATTTTAACAACCTTGGTATTCATACAAAAACCTCCAATTGTTGGACCTTGACCCAATTTCAAAAGGCTACTCCTTAGGATCCCTAAAAGTCCAAATCTACCTTAAGCATCATTGGGCTTTTGAGGTGCCCTCTCCTTTCTTAGTTTAGGGCTAATTAAGGTAGCGTCACATTCATAATTTTGGGGCCTAAGGCTTATTGCAAATAGTTAAAATACAATACCAATCACATAATAATTACAAAAGGGCTCATGACCCATTATACAAGGGAACTAATTTCACATAAAGGTCCATAACAACATATAAACACCTTATAACAACACATCAAAGTTCATGATAGTAACATTAAAGATCTTGGTTCACCAATTAATTGAAGGGAACTAACATGGTTATATTTGATATTTATTGTCATTTAACATTAGTCTTAAGTTATTATTATTATTTTTAATGAAGTTTGATTTAACAAATTTTTACTTTCTTTTGTAAGAAGGAAGTATAATGAATAATTGGAATCAAATTTAGGTTATGAAAGAAAAAAAATATGAACAGAGGAGTTGCCACAATATAACAGGGGCATAAAAAGAAAAAAAATGTATAAACTAATGGATAAAGAACAAAGAAAAAAGAAAGAAAGGAAAAGAATAAGAAGCAAAAGAAAAGGAGTGGCAGCAACATAAATGAAACAACTTCAAAGTTGTTTCAAAATTTTGTTTTCATAGAAATTTTATTTTTATTAAATTCTAGTTTTTTTTATTATTTCTATCATTAACTAATTTTCTTATATAGGGCTATGGTGTAACCTATCATATTTATGTAGTGTTCTTTTACTTTTGAGTTATTCAAAAAGCTTAATTTCATAATGAATAGGTGTCATTGTTATTAATGCTTTTAAAATTTTGATCATTTTGTAAATTTATGTAATATGTATATTCAAGATCAAGGGGAGATGCCTTGCAATAAATTCCAATAATATATACCATGAATTGAATGAAGTATAAAGTTGTCCAAATAAGATTCATGCATTAATGGTTAGTGGATTAAGAAGTTTGTACTTAAGGTAAGGTTTTCCATAAAAGTTAATGCACTTTTATCTAAGTAGATCTGCATGAAGATATAGTAGAATAATAGGTAAATATATATTTAATGTATCTTGAAAAAGACTATTAAATAATATAGAAAATTTTGTTATCTTACAAGTAAAAATATCTTTTTAGTAGTACTTTAGAGAGAATTTTGTGTAACTTTGGTGTTGTAAGGAAATATCTTAACTTTCATTATTTAGCACCTAATTTTTTTATAAAGATTTTATTTATTCTTATTTAGCTTTTTAATATTTGCATTTGATCTTCCAATTAAAATTAAGATAAATAATTGTCTTATTATTTATTTACATCTGATCCTTCTGGGACAACATTATATTCATTTTTATATTATTGGAGCAACTAGCCTACTTACTAGTAGTCATTCATATGCATTAAGTTATTAGTGTCATTGCTGAGTATTGTAAATTTAAATAATATTAAAATTTTTTCATTTAGATTTTAATTTAGAATTTAAATTTAGTTTATTTTTATTTTGCAAGGTTTTTGCTTGATGTCTTACATGACCTAGTAATGAAGTTCTTGTGCTATTTTATCCTGAAATAAAAAGAACAATGCACAAGTTAAGTAAAAACAAAAGAATAAAGTTATCAAATGAAGAAATATATGAGACAGATTAGTCATTACTAGAGTATATAAGGCCTTTAGTCATAAGAACAACTTCAAGCATTAAGAGGCCAACCAATCAAGAAAATATTTTTGAAATCAAGCTAGCTATCATTCAAATGGTTTAGATTTTTTTTTAATTTAGTGAATTACTTGATGATGATTGAATTGCTAATGAAGCTAGTTTTTCTAAAGATTTGTGATACTTTAAGCACAATTGTGTTTCAAATAATTCCATTAGTTTAAGATTGCTTCCTGTCTCTCAACGAGTAAAAGGAAACATTGACTTAACTCTTTATTTGTAGTATTTAATATTACTTAGGACATAATGACAATTATGTTTTGTAAAATTTTCCCATGTTCTCAAATTACTAAAATACATAATGATATCATTACTTTTATGTAGTTAGAGATGGAGTCTTTATATAAATTATGAGATAAATTCAAAGATTTGTTTAGCAAGTGCTTACATCATGGTTTTCTTTTTTGGTTATAGGTACAAACCTTCTATAATTGTTTCTCTCTCACTAATTTTTTTATGATTGATGTGATAGCAAGTGGTACCATAATGACAATTATGTTTTGTAAAATTTTCCCATGTTCTAAAATTACTAAAATACATAATGATATCATTACTTTTATGTAGTTAGAGATGGAGTCTTTATATAAATTATGAGATAAATTCAAAGATTTGTTTAGCAAGTGCTTACATCATGGTTTTCTTTTTTGGTTATAGGTACAAACCTTCTATAATTGTTTCTCTCACTAATTTTTTTATGATTGATGTGATAGCAAGTGGTACCATAATGACAATAATACTATAAGAGGAATATAACTTATTAGAAGTGATGACCTTTAATAGTTATTAATGACAATCATATATATTAATAGTATGAAGAGCTATAGGGAGTTCCATGAAATAAAAACCTTCAATGTTTTATTTTGCTTAAATTGAAGTACTAAATAAGAAGATTGACAACATAAGTGTATCAACTATGCATGTACAAAGTGTGAACTATTAATTTTGTGGAAAAGAATAGGCTAGTATGAAATGACAAGTGAGTAATCCTTTCTCACAATCAGTTGAGCATTTTAATTTTATTGGTAATTATAATATGCAGTTAAGGTGTAATCCCTACTCCAACATTTACAGTCTTAGTTGGTGAAATCATCCAAATTTTGCATAAGATAACAATAGCCTAATTAAGCAATCATTTATAGGATTTTTAGCTTAAAAGAAGAAGTTTAATTTGCAAGAGTTTAAGACAAGATTCATTTTCACAACTAAAATCAAGAATCAAGACCAAGAATCTTTTATTAGAAACTTGGAATCACAATTAGGGAATTTAGCCAATATTCTATTTGAAAGATCACAGTACTCTTTACCTAGTAACACAAAGAAAACCCTAAAAAACAAGTGAAAGTGATAACTATAAGGAATGGAAAAAAGCTTGAAAAATTTAAAGAAAAAGGCAAATGAAATTTAAGTGAGGAGATCAAAAGTCCTCCAAAAGTATAGGTTAAACCTTATAGTTCTTACAATTATTTTCTTCAAAAGATGAAACAACATTAAATAGATAATTAATTCTCTAAAGTCCTTGAATTTTTTAGAAATTGAATGCTAACATTCCTTGCACTCAAATGTCTAATTATGTAAAATTTTTGAAAAAAATTTTGGAAAATAAGAGGAAATTATAAGAATTTGAAATTGTAAAGTTGAATGAGAAGTATTCTACATCCTAATAGAATAAGCTATTTCCAAAATTAAAATATTCAAGGAGTTTTAATATTCCTTGCACTATCAATTGTTCTCATTTTGATAATGCTTTATATGATTTATGGGCAACTATTAACTTTATGCTTTTCTCTGTTATCCATATATGTTTTAAAGAAAAGCTTGATTTTTTTCCCTAAAGAGCACAATGAGAGCCACAAGTAAAACACTGAATTCAAACCCCAATAAAGCAAAATTAAGTTTAACAATAATAAGAATAAAAAAAAAACATTGATATAATGTTTATTAAGAAAACATGAATCAAAAGTATAAATTAGAATTATAATGCCATAAGAGTAATGTTGATAAATTCCAAAATTCTTAAAAGAAGTAAAGAGCAAAGTCTTTTAAATTTATTAAAAATTAATCAATTATCCCCCATACAAAAGTGTTACATACCTATATATAAAATTAAAAAAAATGAAATAACAAATTGCCTAACAAGTTTTTAAATAAAGGATTGGGTGGATTGGATTTAAATAAAGACATTGACTAGCCTATTACAATTATAAAATAACTAAGTGACACACATGACGCCCCCAAAAAGTAAGGTATGTGACCAAGTTGTGAAAAGAAACATAACTATATGACACCCTCTACCTCTTATTCTTCTACCCATGTTGAAATTTGAGGTTTAGTCTTCATTATTGAGCTCATTACTATAATTACAATCATATTCTTCATTAGCATCACTCTTATGCAAATTAAGAGTCCTTTTTTGTTGTCCTTTACACAAATTGGTTATGGTAGCATCTTGCTTCTCTAGTTTGTTCATAATTTCTCCAAACATAATGTTCATTCTCTCAAATTGTTGTTTCATTGCTTTGAGCATGAATGATTCACCTACCTTTCCATTTAACATGATTGAAACCTAAAATGAATTATTAGTAAAACAATTTCACAATACTCCCTTGTATATTTCACTTCACTCTTTCATAATATGACACTCACATTCAAGTTCACACATTATATAAATTTGAATTTTTTTATATAATATTGCTTACTCCTCTTTTCTTTTTCTCTCACATAACTTTTTCTCTCTTGGTTCTTTATTGAACTAAACAATTTTCAAACAAAGTTGCTTTATAACCAACTAATTCAAAAAATTTAAAAACGCACAATGAATAAAGGTTGTGAATTAAAAGAAAATAAGTAGATTAAATTACAAAATACAAAGAAAGATTAATGAGATCCAAGTCATTGGAGAAACTAAAAAAGAAATAAAGTTTATTCCATTAATTAGGATAAGGTTTTCTTATGTTGTAAGATGCCCAATTGGGAAGAAAATAAAGCTTATATTTTCCTTTGACATAATCAAACAAAATTTATTTATTAGATAGGAAGGAATTAACTATAATCTTTCTTTACCTATTTTAGCCAAATTAAACAGAATTCTTTCTCTTTTTTTTTTTTTATGTTCATTCTTTTTTTTTATTAAGAATAAAAGAAAAAAAAGATAAAGTAGGTTTTATATATTCAAGAAACAAAGGGGTATAAAATGCGATAAAAACAAATACAAAAGAAAAACTCATATTTAGATAAGTAAACTTGATTTAAACCTTGCTACTCTAATACCAAGATGATGCAAACCAAAGAGTATAATGAGACCTATAAGCAAAACAAGGGATTTGTACCCCAAGAAAGAAAAATTAGGTTTAATAAGAGTATAAAAAAAAAATTTGATCCAATTTTTATTGAGAAAATACATATTAAAGGTATAAATCAAAATTAGAATACTATAAGAGCAATTTTGATAAATTTCAAAGTTCTCAAAAGAACTAGAAAAAAATTTTCCAAATTTATCAAAAATCAATTAGTCAACCTCCACAAAAGAAAGTTACATGCTTATATATAAAGTTGAAAACAAAATAGTAAATTCAAAATAGAATAGGAAATAACAAACTTAATTGACAAACTACTAAATAAAGAATTGGGTGAATTAAGATTAAATTGAGACATTGTTCAACTCATCATAATTATAAAATAATTAAATAACACATATGGCCACCCTAAAACCCAAGGTATGCAACTAAATTGTGAAAAGAAATAAGGTATGTGATAACAACTAAGTTTTGTATAATATTTTACCTTATATTTAATATCTTGTGCATGTTTAATAGTTTAAATGATGTAATTTGACTAGTATCTCACTTAGTTGTCCATATGCCTAATTATTAGAAAAGTTCAGTTAAATTCAGTTTTTATGCAATTTATGTATTTTAACTATTTCTTAAGTTGCAAGAGGTTTCTTTCATCAAAACCAATTTTTATGGATAACTAAGATATTGAGCTACAACTTCCATAAAGAAACCATATGCAAATTCTGTACCAATTGGATAAAGCAAAATATTGAACTTTAATCACAAGAGAGGCACTAGACAGAGCAAATCAGCCACACACTACTTAACTTTTTGACCATATCTCATAAATGGGAAGGATTGTAGCTGCAAAATTTGAGTCGTTGGAAAGCTAACTCAAAGAGCTACAACTCTCCTAAAGATAATATAAGAAGATAAGGCCATCCTAGAGGAGTTATGCATGGGTGAAGTTCAATAAGCCTCTATAGAGCAAGAAACTTTACCGATTTGTATGTTTTAGGCCTAATCCCTTCTAGAAGGTTGGAAGAGTTTCAAGGTAAGCAAGAACTAGTTAAAGGAGTATGAAGTACAAGAATTGGTAAGAGGCAAGTGTGGACTGTATTGGGAAGGAGAGAATAATCTTGTGACATGCTGCAACCTTGGGATCATGAATGGCCAAGAGAGATTTTAATTGCAAGGAAGAGGAAGAGGTGGTGAATGGACATAGAAAAAGGATGGTTACGGGTTATAAAAAGGACAGATGAAAATAGCCTCATTCTTCTCATTTTACATTTCTCTTTACCTTCATTCCATGACCATGTAAATCATTTTAACTCTGGGGTTCTTGAACTCATGTACTTGGAGATCATGTTTTTATCATTGAATGAATGAATTCTAGTTTTCTCAATCTAACCTTATTTCATTTGATCACTCAAGGGGATTCCTTAGGTGATAATACCGATTAGTTTTGGGTGAGTTAAGGAGTGTTTTGAGAGCTACCAATTGATAACTTGAGTCACAAATAGGATGAGATTAAGGGGTAGATTTGCTACTTAGGTTAGTGAACTCTAGTGCTTAAACTAGTTAGATTGCACAATAATTGTGCGATAACAGGTTTTTCGTGAGTTGTAGTTAGTCAAATTTAGGCAATTGTCTAGATATTTTAGGGAATGTAATGTCATCTAATGCAAGATCTCGACTAAGACTAGGGCCAACCAACTAGACATATATTCCTATATCTTTAAAACTTGAGGATAGGTCATCAAGGTTCAAGAATTATTAGAGTTAGTCTCACATGATATAGTCGTAAAATACATGGGTTCATTGGGAGACAACTAGTGTCATGCCATTAACTACAAGCCTTTGAGCCACCATAATAATTAATTTGATTGAAACGACAGTTGAATTTGTCAAATTTTGGCACCTTTATTGGGAAACCCAAGTATGTTTAGGAACTTTTCTTATTTATTTGTAAATAATTAACCATTGTTGTAGGTGTCTTGCTGCTAGTCACAACTAAGAAAAAGAAGGGAAGAACATTAATTTCAAGATAGGATAATTCATCTCAGCTAGTTCTTTTTCTTCCTTAGCTACCTCATATGGCCTTCTACCAATATCTGAACAGCATAAGCTTTCTTTTGACCTTTTTTTTTCACTTTCTTCTCATTATTATTATTTGTTTCATGTTTACTTTAGTTTATTCACTAATTACTCTATTGATTTAACTCCAATTTGTCTATTCCTTTAAGTGTCTAATCAATCTTGTTTATATTTTATTGGTTTTGTTGCCATTCCTTCTAGGTTTGCCCTATTCCATTTTATTTAGTTGTTATTTGTTCCATTTTCATATTGGCTTAGCTGATCATTACTGTTTAAGGTTGTTCTAGTCAATTATATTTCTTGGTTGTTTTCTCTTGTTCTGTTTAGCTTTATTTTAACTTTGTTTTAATTTTATTTTGCATGGTTTGCATAGTGTATGACTAGGTCATTTAGCCATTTATTGTTTGATTTCAACTCAAAAATAGAATGAACGTTGAGTAAATGTCATAAGACTACACAATCATCATTGATTCCACCCACTTTATCATTGACTAGATTTATTAAGGAAGAATATCAAGAATTGGAGCTAGCTAGGGAAAACAGCATGGCTAGGAATAATGGAAATAACAATCAAACTTTGAAAGAGCTAGCGGCACCCGATATTAACTACCAACCACTGTTAATTCAATATTTAGATGTTTAAGCTAACTTTGAACTTAAATATGGACTCATTCATTTGTTGTCTAAATATCATGGCTTTACAGGTGAAGATCCCTATAAACATCTCAAGGAATTTCATATTGTTTGTTAAAAAATGAGATTGCAAGGGATCTTCGAGGACCATGTCAAGATCTTAACATTTCCATTTTCTTTGAAGGGAGTTGCAAAAGATTGGTTCTATTATCTCCATCTTGAGGTCATTTTGAGTTGGAATGTCATGAAAAAGGCCTTTATGGAAAATTTCTTTCTTGCCTTGTGTACTATTGCCATTCAAAAAGAGATTTGCAGGATCCGACAACTTAATGGTGAGATCCTTTATGAATACTGGGATTGATTTAATAAGTTATGTGTGAGTTGTCCATTTCACTAAATATCTGAATAACTTTTGATCCAATACTTTTATGAAGGTTTACTTCCAAAGGATTGTAGCATGATCAATGTAGCAAGTGGTGGCGCACTGATGGATAAGACATCCCAGGGCACTTGAGCATTGATTGAAAATATGGCAATGAATTTCCAACATTTCAGCCTAAAGGCAACAGTTCCATCTTGAGGAGTACACAAGGTATTGACCATATATGTCAAGATCATCAAAGAGTGGAGCACCTTCTTGATAAATTTACCTCACTTGTAAGGAGATTGGCTATAAATCAACAACCAAGCTAAGGGAGTTCTTGACTTGCCCCCAGGAGACAAGTTTATGGTATTTATGCAAGTCTAGGACATCCTACCGTCTCATGCTTGACATTGGTGGAGGAGTCACAAGATTAAGTCCTTCCAACGGGAGGATATCAAGGAAGGCCATATCAATAGGAAGATCGACCTCAGTATGACCCATACTCAGTCACATACAACTTAAGGTGGCGTGATCATCCCAACCTTTGATATAGGAACTCAGGATGAGCATTGTAAGAGCAACCAAGACAGCCACCTTGGACATTTGGCCAAGGTCAACACCAATAGTAATTGCATGGCCAGGTACATCAACCACCCTTACTTAGGTTCAAGTCATCTTTAAAGGATATGATGAAGTAACTAATGACTTACACCACACAGTTGGCTGATCAAAATATTCAATTCCAATAGAAAACTGACTCGGCTATCCAAGATCTATGGACACAGATAACTCAATTAGCCACTTTGATGAATGCCCTTCAACAATAAGTCTCTAGGCAAATGCCAAGCAATCCATCCCCAATCCAAAAGGGGGTGCAAATGCCATCAAATTAAGGTCCAGAAAGGTGCTAGATAAGTAACTAAGGCCAATGAAGGAGAAGGAGGAAAGACAATCATCTTAAACTTAACCAAGACCTAGAGAGCTAGGAAGATCAAGCCACTGAGGGAAAGGAGTTACCTAATTAATCCATTAAGCCTTTCCCATTTCCTCAGAGGATGAAGTCTAAGAAAAAGGATGACATACTAGACAAGGATAAGGAAAATCTAGAGATGTTCTAAAGGGTAGAAGTTAACATTCTGCTTCTCGATGCAATCAAGCAAGTGCCAAGGTATGTTAAGCTTTTGAAAGAGTTGTGCATGAATAAGCAGAGGTTCCAAGGAAGGGAGAAGGTTAGTATAGGATAGAATATATTGGCTCTCATACAACCTTTACGAGAAAATGCATGGATCCTGGTACTTTCACAATTCCCTGCATTATTGGTAACCAAAAGTTTGATAGAGCCTTGTTGGATCTTGGAGCTTCGATCAATATTATGCCTCTTTTGGTGTTTATTGAGCTTGATCTTGTACCATTAAAGGGAACAAAATTGGTTATCCAATTGGCCAATACAAGTAACACCTATCCACTTAGAATAATCAAGGATGTTCTAGTATAAGTTGTTAAGTTGATCTTCCTCACTGACTTTTACATGTTGGAAATGGAGTGTGAGACACAAAGTAACCATTCACCTATTATTTTTGGTTGATCATTGCTTAAAATGGCATGAACTAAAATTGATGTGCACTATAGGGTGTTATCAATGGAATTTGGTGACTCAATTGTTCAATTTAACATTCTTGGTACCATAAAACACCCATTAGAGGATCATTCTTTATTCCATATCGAGCTCATCAAGGATTTGGCAGAGGAAGTGCAACTCAAGCTTGAAAAGGAGTTCTCAAAGATAACTCATTTTGATGACTCTTTCACTTACGACATGACCCTTTTTGGGGGACAAGGAGTCCAAGAAGGTCTTGAATTTGAGCAAAAGAAAGAAGTGCTACTTAGCCTAGAACAACTTGAAAGAAGTGGCAAAAACAGAGATGATTAAAAGAGCTTAGAAAGTGCATTCTTTCCCTCTCGTTTAGTTCCTTGTGTCAATGTGTAGCTTGGAAATGATGTATGTAGCATCTCTGATTCATGCACACTTAGAGGATTCCCTAAAAGGCTAGAAAAAATGGCTTAATTGGTAGAATAGCAAGGAATGGATAGATCATAATCGAAAATAACAAAGAAGACTCGATTTGAAACAACTGAGAGCAAGTCGATTAGACTTCTCTCGTCCATTGAACAACCTCTTGAGCTTGATATGAAGCCTCTTCTAGAGCATCTAATGTATGCATTCCTAGCTAAGAATAGCAAACTTCCAGTGATTATTGCTAAGAGTCTTGATGAGTTGCAGGAAGCTCAGTTGCTTGAAGTTTTATGGGAGCACAAAAAGGCTATTGGCTGGACACTTGGGGACATTATGAAGATTAGTCTAGCAATTTACATGCATAGAATCTTCCTTAAAGAAGGAGCCAAACCTATGAGGCAATGACAATGAAGACTTAACCCACTTATTCTTGATGTTATGAAGAAAGAAGTGTCCAAATTGCTCCAAGTCGGAATTATTTATCCAATCTCAAATAGTGATTGGGTGAATCTGGTCCAAGTGGTACTGAAAAAATTTAGAGTTATGATAGTCAAGACTAAGAATAATGAATTGTTACCAATTCATGTGCAAAATTTTTGGGTAAGTGTGTATAGACTATTGGCGACTCAACCAAGTGATGTGAAAAGATCACTATCCTTTACCTTTTGTTGATCACATTCTTGAAAGATTGTCTAGGAAATCTCACTTCTATTTTTTGGATGGTTTTATGGGATACTTTTAGATTTATATCATCCCTAAGGATTAAGAGAAGACTACTTTCACATGTCCTCTTGGCACTTATACCTACTAGAGGATGCCATTTGGTTTGTGTAATGCTTCGGACACTTGTCAATGTTTTATGGTAAGTATTTTCTCTGATTTCTTGGAAGATTACATAGAAGTTTTTATAGATGATTTCATCGTCTAAGGCTCCTTTTTTGATGAATGTTTAGAAAAATTATCTCAAGTTTTTAAGAGGTGTATAGAAACTCACTTGGTCCTTAGTTACGAAAAATGTCACTTTATAGATTGAGCATTCTAAGAGTTAGATTTTGGGTTGCTTGACCATTTTGATAGATGGAAACTAGGTGAGAATATTTGAGCCTATTTGAATGGATTACATCACATGTCACTCTCATCATTCTTTCATGAGTGTCCACTCCTAGGAACTTTGCACATTAGACCTTACTCTCATTCTTTATCAAAATCACATGACATTTGTAAGCATGAAAATGATAGAGACATCTTCTTCTTCCTGAGTTTGGGTCAAATAAGTCAAACCTTATAAATTATGACCATTGCTAGCCTCATTAAGCCTTGAGCTTGCTTGTTTGTTCTTAACCATTATACATTCACAATTGATACCCCTAGATATTACAGAAAGAGCTTTTGGTTTAAGTGTTACCCTTTCATATGCTTAAGGACAAGCATGATTTAAGTGTGGGGGAGGGATTGTAATTGTGTGGGGTATTCAGCCAAGCACATAAAAAAAAAAAAACAAAGCATTCATCTAAAAAAAAAAAAATCATGAGAATCCAATTAAAAATCATCATTTGCATATGTTTTGGGTAGGAAAGAACAAGGAAAATTAGAATGATTGGAAGAATTGCATGGGTATTAGAAGAAAGGTAGAATAATGGAAAGAGTATTTTGTTTGATATTATTTGCATTGTGGGAAACCTTTACCTTTAAGTTAAAAGCTCTTCCTTCAATGATCTTTTATCCCTCTCCTCTATTTTCCCTACCTTGGAATGACATTGTAGCCTATTCATCCCTCATTTTTACCTACCTAATGCATTACAACCTGTGGCCCCATTACAACTCATGAAAGTTCTCTTGATTTTTGTATTACACTTGTATTAAGTGGTGGAAATTTAGAATGATTGCAAGCATATGATTATGTAGATTATTTATGAAGAGTGTTTTAAGTGCAAATAGGTCCTTAAATCCTTGAGAGAATTGAGAGAATCTATGAGGACTTATCACTTAGCCAAAGTTTCTCATATGATGGCAACTTGTGTATGATTTTCATGGTGTGGATGAATGAGAACCATGATATGTGGTGTTGTCTAAGTTTGGTTGTTTGTTTTTTGATGAGTTATTCTTAGACCTAGGAAGTCATTTGAAGTGGGAAATGTCTAGGAAAGGGTCACATCTTGCATAGACATAGCATTTATAAGATATAAAGTTTGAGGAACCCTTTAGAGTTATTTTCTTTTGCTTTGCTCAAGGGTGTGCAAACATTTAAGTGTGGGGGAGTGATAACAACCAAGTTTTGCATAATATTTTGCCTCATACTTAATATCTTATGCATGTTTGATAGTTTAAATGATGTAATTTGATTGGTTTCTCATTTAGTTGTCCATATGTCTAATTATTAGAAAAGATCGGTTAAATTTGGTTTTTGCACAGTTTACGTAACTTGGCTATTTCTTAGGTTACAGGAGGTTTCTTTTAACGAAACTAATTTCTATGGATAGCTAAGAGGCTGAGTTGCAACTTCAATAAAAAAAAAAATCATGTGCAAATTCTGAACCAATTGGATAAGACAAAATATTGAACTTTGATTACAAAAGGGGCATTAGACAAAGCAGATTAGCCATGCATTACTTAGCTTTTTGGCCATATCTCATAAATGGGAAGGATTTTAGTTGCAAAATTTTAGTCGTTGGAAAGCTAACTCAAAGAGCTACAACTCTCTTGAAGACAACAAAAGAAGATAAGGCCTCTCAATGGAGTTATGCATGGGTGAAGTTCAGCAAGCCTCCATGGAGCAGGAAACTTTACTGATTTATATGTTTTGAGCCATGATACTCCACCATTTGAATTCAGGGCCTAGAATCATGTCCAAACCACTTGGGATTATTGTCCAAGTTGAGGCCTAATCCATTCTAGAAGGTTGGAAGAGTTTTAAAGCAAGCAAGAACTGGTCAAAGGAGCATTAATTACAAGCATTGGTAACAGGCAAGCGTGGACTGCATTGGGAATGAGAGAATAACCTCATGACATACTATAACCTTGGGATCATGAATGGCCAAGAGAGATTTCAATTGCAAGGAATAGGAAAAGGTGGTGAATGGACATAGAAAAAGGATGGTCACAGGCTGAAAATAGCCTTATTATTCTCAATTTGCATTTCTCTTTTCCTTCATTCCATGACCATGTAAATTGTTTTAACTCTAGGGTTCTTGAACTCATATACTTAGAGATCATGTTTTATCATTAAATGAATGCATTCTAATTTTCTTATTCTAGCTTTATTCTCATTTGGTCACTTAATGAGATTTCTTAAGTGATAATACGGATTAGTTTTGGGTGAGTTAAGGAGTGTCTCGAGAGCTATCGATTGGTAACTTTAGTCACACTTAGGATGAGATTAAGGGGCAGATTTGCTACTTAGGTTAGTAAACTCTGGTGCTTATGCTAGTTAGATTGTACAATAATTGCGCAATAACAAGTTTTTTGTGAGTCGTAGTTAGTTGAATCTAGGTGATCATCTAAAGATTTTAGGGAGTGTAGTGTTGTCTAGTGTGAGATCTTGGCTAGGACTAGGGCTAAACAATTAGACATACATTCCTGTATCCTTAGGAATTGAGGATAGGTTATCAAGGTTCAAGAATTACTAAAATTAGTCTCATATCATATAGTCGTAAAATACATTAATTCAATGGGAGACAACTAGGGTTATGCCATTAACTACAAGCCTTCAAGTTGCCCTAATAATTAATTTGACCAATGTGATAGTCAAATTTGTCAGTATGTAGCTAAATCTAGAATTCAACCAAAATTCCTCAAATAAGTTGTTCTTAAATTTGTCTAAAGTTTATTAAGCCTTAATCCTTTTGTAATGCATTTTCATTTTAGTCCAAATAACTTTAATAAGCTCATTTAAAGCTTATTGCATCCTTTTATATTTAACTCTTGTTATTAGATATCTACGTATGTGCAATGAATCACTATTTGTGTTGACTTGATTTTGATCAACAACTAGTACTTTAGTTGGTAGATAGGTTTATTAAGCATTAGAAAAAGGTGTAAAGGAGGATGTACTACTACAGGGTAACAAGTTTATTTTTCTATAAACTTTATTATTTTAGATATGGAAGAGGAACATAAGGGAATTAGCCCTTCAATATGCATGCACCAATTTCTCATGGAATAAGCCTACAAACCCACAATTCAAGCCTAAAAAAGGTTGAATTTGAGCATGCAAAGTGTGGTAAAGGTTGAGGTGATTAAATTACTTGATACAAGTTTGATCTATCTTATTTTTGATAGCTCATAAGTAAGTCTAGTGCAAGAAATTGAAAAGAAAAAAGAAGTTATGATTATTGTCAAAAATGATAATAATGAATTGATTTCTACTAGAATAGAGACTAAGGTTAAGAATTTGTATTGCGAGCCAATATCATAGCATCTTTTATCTTGGCTTGATTTCGTTGGTTAGCACTTAATTTTCTTTTTCTTTTTTTTTTTTTTTCTTGAAGATTTTGATTGTTTTTATTTGGATTTCTAATCTTTGCATTCAATTTGCCGAATGAAATTAAAATCAATAATTATCTTGGTACTTGTTTGCTTGTTACCCTTGTAAGATGATACTTTATTCAATAAGAATAGTACAAAATCAAAACCTCAGAGCATTAATTTGTACACTTGCAACCAAGAACTAAACGCATAGTTCATCATCAAGTAGCATTACGTGTGTCTAATCAAATCCACGACAAAATCAGAAAAGGGTGAAAATTAAGTCCTTTAATTTAAACACAAATCAAACCTCCAAGAGGAAAGATTTCCAGCTACAAAATTCTTCCCTTAAAACCAAATAAAGAGTTGTCTCAGCCCACAAGATCCAGAAACTCAAGCATCTTAACTTAGGAAGAATTTAAAATATTCTAGCCCACACCACAAAGTTAAGAAATAGAGGTTGGAGCAATGCTCAATGAAAAATGAAATATTAAAAGCAAAAGTCGAGAGAGAAGAATGTTAGGAATGACAACTAAGGCTAACGGGACCAAGGTTTCTACTGAAAGAGGGGCTATTATGCATTGCTCTAAACGACAATGTTTTTATATTAGGAGGAGAGGAGATCGGGCTACGCGACCGAGCTTGTCCAAGAGGCCTTATTTACTACCATCTCCCTTCCCTCTTCAGGTGCCACTGGGCCTAATCTCGAGGCCCATGTCATTGCCCTTGTAAAAACTGCTTTGGGATAAACTTGATGCTCATGTGTATGGCTTCTTTTGTGTGTGTATATATATATACACACACATATAATAATAGTTCAAAAAAATTACAAAATTTCAAAATTTTCATCCTCAAAAATTTCCTTATCGGTCTCTTTCCAAAATGTTCAAAATAAAAAATAAAAAATTCATCATGCATTTTTAATATTAAATTTCAACATTTTCCTTGTCAAAATTTCTAATTTTTCCAGAATCCCCCCCCAAAAAGGAAAAGAAATCAAAAAATTTATAAATGTTGAAATTTTGATATGTGCATTTTCCTTAAACCCATGTTTGCCAATTTCTAAATTTTTTTTTTTAAAAAAAATCCCAATTGGTAAATTCTAAAATTTTTAATAGAATTCAAACTGATGCAAACTTTCAAGCAAGCTCGGCAGTTGGCAGTTGATATATGTGCTTTACATGTCTACATTCATTTGCATCATTAATAAGTTTGGGACTGGAAATCCCGGACAAAGCTCTTCATTTTATTTTGCTCACCCTTCGCAGGATTGAAAATCCCAAGTCAAGTTCTTACTCCCTCGCATCACTAGTGGATTGGTTCCACTCCATGTTCCCCCTTAGATCCTGTGCATATTTCTAAAGTCGTAGTGTGTGCACATATTTACAGCTTAAAAATAATATTTTTATTATTCACAATAAACGTTAAGGTTTTGTTGTAACTTTTGTCAAGCGTAATCAAACTCGTCAATCTCAATAAATTTTTGATAAAATAAACCAACACTCGTTGATTTAGAAAACAAGACAGTCTTGTAGATCAATAATCATAGTGTTATAATCACTTCAAATAAGTATTGGCGATTTTAGAATCCTAAGTTGAATTTGAGATGTTGAGTTCTTTTCTTCCTCTTATTTTGACCCCATGACACATGACAAGTTGGGTTAGACATCTAAGAAGCGGAATTTATCTGCCAAAATGTACAGTCACGTCCACTGTCGGTGACTTGTTACCATTCCGTTCAACTACTAGTATTTCAGAATACCTTTCGCGTCTGACCCGCCTGTCGGGGCACGCCATGGCATAAGAAGAGGATCTAGGAAAGAAATGAGACCAAGAGCATCATTGCTTTGAGAAAGTCCAGGCATTTTTATCATGGAACTGGAAGGTTTTTCGTGATAAATAAAACTCCCAGCTCTTAGTCTTAATTACACAAATAGGCCAACCGATCCCCAATCAATTTTGTCGAAGAATGACAGCACAGCAATGTGTTAATACTTCCCCAGAAGCTACACCTACAGGCCTAAAGAGAATCAACCAATTTGCATCTTTCAGTAATTCTGGCGAGCTTAATCTTCAAGCCATACTAAGATTCAGAAGCGCTCTCCTTCAGTTATTGGAACCTGAACGCGACCCTAGCCGAACCAGAACCCAAAGCTATGTTATGCATGGTCTCGCGCCTTTGATTTTCATTTTCCTGACCATTATATGTCTCTAGTTCCATAAATAGTTGTCAGTTGTCGGATCCCCTTTGCATTTCTTGTTACACTCTGTTGTCATGTTAAAGTAGCTGCTCATATTATCCCATTTCTCCTTGCAGTCATTCATGCTTCGGTCATACCCCATGCTGGCCATATTTGCTGCTATCTCATCCCAAAGCCTTTCTCTTGGGTAACCATTTTCCTCGAATTTCGTTGCCACGGCAGCTCTTAGCTGTATCAAGCTTAAAATCTCGGCTTCAGTCCATCTAAAACCACTTATCTCTTGATCATTTCTAATAGTCTCAACATTGATCTTCTGGTTTTGCTCGTGGGTTTGATCAGTTTCAGGTGCAATTTTGTCGACGGACAATGAGAGTCCTAGTTGTTTCCCCGCACACCTCTTCAAGGTCTCCATTATGGCAGCATCTCTTGCCTCGATCCATTGTAACTCCTTAGCCCAAAATTCATGTTCCTGGTCGAACCGAGCAGCCTCTTGCTTCATCCACTCTTCATCCCTGTACATTCTTTCGTTTTCCCTATCCTCAATGGTCTTCAGCGTTCTTTCCATCCATGCCTCCTGAGTTTCAAACACCTTCCTGATTTCTGAGTCAACAAAGTTCTTCACCTTTGATTTCCAGCGCTTCTTAGCCATTCCATAACTATGGGTCTCTGCTATCCCTTTCTGCTTTTCACTCGATCGGTTCATCGCACAGGCGATAGCTGAAAGATCAACGTCATTATTCTCCGACGATGACGTCTGATCAAATTCAGAGGTGTTAGAGAAGCTCAGGCTGTCGCTGTGTTTGTTTTCTGCAAAGGGTGGTTCCATGGTTTCTTGGCTAATCTTGTTGGCTGGGGCTTGATAAAAAAGAGGATTATTAACTACATGGTGGGGTTGTGAGACAGAAGCTTCGTTGCTTGTTTCCCCATAAAGAGCCTCAAGCTGACGAAAGAATCTGTAGTGCTTCCCATCTTGTCTGCCAGCTTTACCCTCCTTGGTTTTTTTGTAGTACTTGTACAGGTTCTCAAACTTCTCTCTGCATTTCCTGCCACTCCTCTGGTAGCCATGTTCCTCAGCCATGATCCTTTGAAAAGAAACAATGCCCCCGAGTCAATTAAAAACAAAGAAATATCGTACTCGAAGTCACATGTACGGATCCACCATGGATTCAAGTGTTTTCCCTCTATAATAATCCATAAGAGATGTACACTACCGTCTCCCTTTTTAGTTTTTTTTATTTGTTTTACGTTTTATTTCTTTTCTTCTTTCTTTCTTTCTTTCATTTTTTTTTTTTTTTAACTTAGAGTCAGCTCTAGATTAACATTCCCTCAGCAAGATATTAAGGTATGTCAGTACTCAGCTCACTCATATAGTTTAGTGTAATTTCTTATCCTCCTTGATTGGAATTTTAAAGTTTAAACATTAGAAACTACTCTTAAAACTTTATTTCTAGAATCTTGAATAGGCCAAACAATTTTTATTAATAAATCTTACCAACAGATCATTAAACACTACAAGTACCCATTTAGATTATAGTACATATCAAATGAACTAGTCAATTAAGTATACCTTTTTTATAGGCAAAAGTTTGACATCATCTGTCTATTAAGTACTAAATACCATGTTTTTGTAATATTTATTAATATATAATATACTTTCGATCTTAAAATGTCATAAAAAAAAGTGTTTATTTTTCTTATACAGTCATACTTAACTTGAAAGTTCATTTAAGTGCAAATCAAGGACTAGCTCATCCATATTTTGTAAATCCCTTGAGACCACTCGATTGCTCAAACAATTAAATCTTTTGACTACTGAACATCTCCACGAGGTGCCGTAAAAAGATATCTTTCTTCAAGTTGTTAACTAGCTGGTTACCAATAAAGTAGGCATGACTGAGGTGGTTTCAAGGACAAGCAAACAAACAATAGGAACTTCCTGCACAAATCATCCAATCGTGCCATCACACAAAACCAGCAAGCCCCTCTTAAACAGTTAATTGGAGCATCCAGCAACCTTTTGGTACAACAAGTCAACAATAGCATTTAATTATCACTAGTCAACTGATAGTTGATTCAGAGAACAAAAGTAATAAATTATGCCCCATGAAAGGGAGAATCGGTCTGTTTATGTCATTTTCAACTCCTGAAACCTGCAAATCGTGATAGTAATACAATGGACTCATTTCATGTTGCTTCACCTAGAAACTAGCAAAAGAATGCCATGATTACTTCAAAAGACCAATTAGGGTTTCTTAGTTCAGAAGCATCAATAATGAAAAAACAAGAAGCAAATAGAAGGAGAGATAACACTAACAGAAGACACAAGTAGGTATGTTGATTACCTCGAAACCTCATCCCAGAGTGGACCTTTTTGATTAGCCTCCTTGAACTTGGGATCAAGCCTAGATCTGATGTCAAGAAGAGCGAGGGTCTCTTGCCTCGGCCATCTATTGTTAATCCCTCCATGATCATTCCCAGCAACCCATTCAGTGTCCATTAATTCCACTCCGTACGGTGCAGTACGTCCAGCGCCTGAATAATCAGTGTTAGCAACAGTAGCGCTGGCAGAAGAAAAAGGAGCAGCAGCAGAAGTTATAACATTTGCGGGATTTGTGCAATAGTGATCATGATCATCGTGACCAAGCTTGACCAATCCACTTGGCAATATTAACCCTCCAACCATGATGGGATCATAGTGGGTTTGTGCCGCCGGTTGCTCAAGACTCAGATTACGGCCATAGAAAAAGATGGGGTCTGTGACTTGTGGGCTTCCTTGAAAATGGGTACTTCCATTCAACAGTTGCCGGAGATCCTGCTGGTGGCTGTAGCGGTGGTGGTCACCCATTTCTAGCAAGCAAGCAAGCAAAGCAAAAAGAAAAGTGTGGAGCTGGAGTGTTTAGTTTTCTCGAGCAGATCAGAAAGGAGGATAAGCGCTGTTGGAACTTGGAAATGGAATGGATATATTTGGAACTTTGCTATTGTGGGGAGACAGGATCCGAGTCTACCGCAACTTTCATCATCGTTTCATCACTGTTTCACCTATCTCCCTCGTCCACACACACCACAGACGGAAGGTGAGAGAGAATTTTAGGGACTTAATCAAGGAGACAAAGATTCATGAACATAAAAACAAATGAGATTTTTATGTTAGCCTGTCGTTAACTTAATTTAATATTATGTTTGATAAAAATAGAAATTTTAAATAAATATAAATATAAATATATATGTGTGTGTTTTTTTGGGAGGTTCAAATACTCAAAAAAACAAAAGATAAGTAAAATAAGTATCTAAAGCAATATACAGAAGAACAGGAGATAATGTGGCCTCGTAGATCTCATACATAGAATTATATCTTTTTTCAAAATTTAAAGCTTTTATCTAAAAATATGTAATATGTAATAAAAATAATAAAATATACAATTAATACAACAATATATATGCAACTTACTATTAAAAAAAATTTCAAATCAGTTGTACATTGTATTATATTTATTATTTATATTGTACATGATATATTTTTCAACAAAATGATTTAAAATTTCAAAAACAGAAAAAAAAAAATATACTTTTTGAAACGTAAAATTCATAGAAATTTTTGTTTTGATTTTTTAAAAATATAATTTCCTAATAATTAAGATTTATTTAAAATAAAGAATAGTAAATAAATTACATTTATATAAAAATAATAATAATAATAAGCAAAAAAAGGTGACAAATCCTAAAACATCCATCCATCCCGGAGCATTCTTAACCCACCTCTGTTTATTTATCTATGCCCACGTAGCGGGACTAAACTAAGAACAAACAATACAAACAGAGGCCAACGAGGCAGAGGCAAATGGCCAAGCATTGCACGAGGATCGTAACCAGGCCCCGTCGTACTGATTTTGCTGACGGGAGGTACAGTGGTACCTGGGGTTTCACTTTTACTTTCTGACACGCCCTTTTATACCCTACCCTTAATCGATTAAGTAGTTGTCATAATCCGACAACCCATGGAAGGTCTAATACTAAAAGGTGGACTTGGTAATTAGTTGGGTTAGACACGTAATTTTAAGTTTGGATCGCTCCGATGTATTCCGTAGAATAATTTATGATAGCCATAACAGTAGAATCACGCCGTCGGCTTGCAATTTGTATGAAAGGAATTTTTCGTTGTAAAATAAAATAAATGGGCACAGCTTAAAGTGTCCAAGACATAGTTGGTGGGTTAGATGTTAATTCTGCCTTGATTCCCATCTCTTATGCCATTCCCCTGCTCATTAATCTCATCTCTTTGGTGGGAGTTCTATTTGTTATCATATTTTGGGCAAATTAGTTTTCAGGGGTGGTTGGAATTAGATTTCCAGCACTTTCATTGCGATAGGAATTGATTGGAATCCGGACTGTCCAGTGAAATTGCTAAGGGAATTCTTTTGTTTTGTATTCAATAGATTAATAATAATAATAATAATAAAAAAGAGTGTTGACTACAAGCTGCTCTTACATTTGAAAAAGAGTCCAATATTGTAAAATCTAAATAAGAATAAGAGATATAACCAATATTATTTTTATTTTTATTAAGAGGTTGTATTCTCTTAGATTAATCAGACTAACAAAAATTGTGACAGAAATATAAATGCCGTACCCGACAAATATAGTGAATCTCTTGACAAAAGTTGCCGGATTTGACAAATAGAGTTTCTCGGGTACACCGCTGTTGTGGACCTTGGAGTTCACCTGAAAGTGACAACTTGAACCGTGAATGCAACTTCACACTAGCCATCCACTGTTTCTCTCAATTTTTATATCCTTTGTCTACTTTGTTCATTGTTTCTTTTTAATTTATTGACGACCATTTATTGTTGGTGGAACCCTCTCTAGCTCTCTAGGCCACGCCTTGTGAAGACTAGGGCTCATGCAGCTCTCACATAACAAGCTTTTATCTATATATGATTTTAGTTAATTTAAATTTCAAAATTTCCGTTTTATAAATAATTTTAATATTAATAAATTAAAACGCATTAGTCAATAATAAATTAATTATTACTAATTATTGTGATTTAATGATTTGAAGAATCTATTTATATTATGAAGTTATGAGTTGAAATACTCGTTAAAATGTTTAATAGACTCATACACCGACCTAACTTACCTTATAGCATGTGTTCAAGGCATTTGTCTCTGGCAGAATTATAGATGCCACCTTTTCCTTCCCATTTTACTTTAAAAAAAAAAAAGAAAAAAATTAGCAAGCTAATTGAGCCATGCATATGTATATCAAGGCCTTTTTCCATAAATTATAATTTATTTGGTTAATTAATTATTTTTTAGTAACGACTAATATGGTTAAATTATCGATCGCATATCCTTTTTTATTCTGACTTTGCAAAAGCAAAGGAAAGTGCCTAATTGAATCCACAAGATCTCCAAGTACGTCTTTAAAGAAAAAGCAGTGATGCACGAAAGCATCTTGTATCTATTGTTTATAATAATAGGGTGAGAATCAATTATTGTGACCTAGGTGGAAATTCAAGAATCTCTTTAACAAGGTAAATATCTTCAAATCCTTTTTTTTTTTATTATTTTTTATTTTTTTTGCAAAGATAATTCATATGCTTTATTCAAAATCATGTTGAATTGATTTGAAGTGAAAGCCGCACTAAAATTAAGTACTAAAAATGTATTAACTAAGAATTAAATTAAAAACAAATAGTAGAAAGAGACAGAAGTTGTCCTATTGACTCGACAGAAAGATCAAGCCGAAGCACATTAAACATGAAGTCCATTTGTGAACAAAATGACTTGGTAAAAGAAGAATAAAAAAGGGTTTTAATTTGACCTCAGGAGTTCATTAGATTTTTTACCATATGGTAAATCACATTCCACCTCAACTTTTTAACATAATAATACGAACATTAGTGTTTAGTTGTTAAAAAATAATAAGAAAATGGTGAACAAGTGGGTCTAGAAAGTCATACCAAAATAGATACCACAATAGGGGTGTCTTACTGTCAAAAATAAAAACTAACAACCACAATAACTATAAATATCAATAAAACCTTAATCTCAATTTTACCTGAATTAAGTTATATGAATTTTTTATTATCATTTTATTCTACAATAAACTCAGTTTGGAGCAAAGCATAGAACACTCCAACGGAATTACTAAAAAATTTATATCATAAGAGTTTAGTTAGGCTTAGGCAGCCAACTTATTGCAACTTTTTTTTTTCTTTTTTAATCAAAAATTGGAGCCAACAACAATGAACAGAAGGCCTAATGCAAAAAATATTAAACATAGGAAAGATTACCATAAGTGAAAAGTAAAAATTAATTGTGTTAAACAAGGAAGTGAAACACACAGAACAAAATGCAACTTGTGATGTATTAGATTTCTTCCCACAAATACATTGCAATTATAAGTTTTAATGCGTAGGGTTTGAAACCACACCTTATCAGATTTCTTAATAAGAATATTATTATTAAATATTAGTATTTTAAATTTTAAAATTAAATATATTTATATAAATAATATCACAAATAACATATTTAAATTTATAGAAATTAAAACTATTAATACATATGGAGAGTTCATCTTAACTTGAAAACTAACTTCTCTCACCTAACTTTTACTATAATCATATGCTTTTAGATAAATTTTTTATCTATATATATATACACAAATTCATAGTTTAAGTTATGCAAATCAATCATTGCATGAATTAAATTCAAGAGTATAGTCCTTATAGCATAAGAATGCACATAATTATTTTTTATTAATTGAATTACATTATGATTAAGTCCTTAATAAGAATATTTTATTGGTCAGTGAACAATCCAACACTTGGTGAATTTTGCGTGATAATGATTGGAAGAGCCAACATCAAAGGATCAGAAAGCAACATTGTTATAAACGTTTGGTTGCCACAAGTGTGTTATCATCGCAGTAACTTTTTTAACACCTATAGTTTCAAATTTTGAAGCTATAAAGGATTTATAGGCCACATTTTCATGGTTCATATTCATACTAGAAATCAAAAATAGGCAAGGGTTTCATAGTTCAATTTTTGAAAGATGAGACTCTCACTTCATTTTTTACTAGCAAGGCTTGTTCTTTTGTGGCAAGGAATAATTCATAGAAAATGACAATCAAATTAAATTTTGTGTCTACTACAAACAAAAAACCTATAGTGACAAGCACATCAATACCCCTTTTTTAGTTTGAATCTAATAAAGTCCATTAAACATAAGAGTCATTGATCTTAAATAGCTCTTTTAAATTGGTTTGAATGACTCAATAATTGAAAGATAAGACTATCACATCATTTCTTACTAACTTCTCTTTTTGTTGCAAAGAAGTAAGTGTCTACATCAAACATTAGATTCATAGCAACAAGCATACCAAAAAACCTTTGGTAATCTTAGTCCATTAAAGTCCATCAACCATGGAAGTCATTGATCTTGATTAATTTTTTTTACATGGTTTAAGTGGTTCATTGGCTAAAAGATGAAGATCATTATTTCATTTCATTCTAACAAGGCTTATCCTTTCGTTGTAAGGATTTATTCACATAAAATGATCATGAAATTAAATTTTATGTCAATGCCAAACATTATATTTATTACCACAAGCATGTCCTTGAAATTTTGGTATTCTAAATTCATTGAATTTTGTCAAACAAAAGAGGCATTGATCTTTGTTGGAGTTTCTTATAAGAATCAAATGGTTCAATTCTTGAATGTTGAGACTACCAATTCATTTGTTGCTTATAAGGCTAATCCTTCAATTGTAAAGACTCATTCATACAAAATGATGATGAAATAAAATGTTGTGATACACCAAATGTTATATTCGTTACAATAAGCATATTAATACACCTTTGTTAGTTTGAATCCATTAAAGTTTTTCAAAACTTGAAGTCAATGATCTTGATTTACTTTCCTCCAATGGTTTGAATGGTTCAATGGCTGAAAGATGAGATTATCACTTTATTTCTTACTCTCAATGTTTTTCCTTTTGTTACAAAGACTAAATTCACATAAAATGATCATCCAATTGACATTTATGTGTACATCAAATATTATTTTCAGTGTGATAATCATGTCAATTCACTAATGGCAGCATGAATGCATTAAAGTTCATCTAACATTAGAATCATTAATCTTGATTGACAATTTTAACATCATTTGAATGGTTTAATACCCCTAAACATGATATTGTCCTTTCATTTCTTGTTGTCAACAAGCCCTTTTCTTTTGTTTCAAGGAGCCATTCACAAAAAATAATCATGAAATTAGCATAAGTTGTTCATGAAAATAACACAAAATGATAATGAAATTAGTCTTTTTATTTACACCAAACATTATATTCATTACAATAAGTGCCTTTATACACCTTTAATACTCTAATTCCATTGAATTTTATCAACCTTATGATTCATTGATTTTAACTTTTTTTATGGTTTGAATAGTCCATTTGCCAAGTGATGAGATTACAATTTTTTTCTTGTTAACAAGGCTTCTCATTTTGCTACCATGTGTTAATCAAATTAAATAGCCATTTTATCAAATTTTGTCTCTACACTGAACATTATATTTATAATGACAACCATGTTAATACACATTTAGTCATCTAAATCCATTATAGTCCATCAATCATAAGAGTCATTGATTTTGATTAATTTTTCTTACATGATTTGAATGGTTCATTTATTAAAAGATGTGACAATCATTTCATTTTATGATAAATAAGCTTCTCCTTTCATTATAATGAGCTATTCACACAAAATGATATTGAAATTAAATTTTTTATCCATACAAAACATTTATTCATTGCATTAAGCACATCCTTAGACCTTTTTTTTACTTTAAATCCATTGAATTCTATCAAACAAAGAAGCAATTAATCTTTATTAGCTTTTCATCAAGGATTGAACTAAAACATGAGATAGTCACTTCATTCCTTGCTATTATGGCTTCTCCTTTAGTTATAAGGACTTATCATATAAAATGATCATGAAATTAACTTATATGTATACAACAAATATTATTTTCTTTGTAATAACTGCATTAATGCACCTTTGGCAATCTTAATCCATTGAAGCTCATCAAACATAAGAATCATTAATATTTGATTTTTTTTTTCACAAATGTATATATTTAGAAAATTGGTAAGTAACTTGTTACAACAAATAACAAAAAAAGAGAGGAAGTGCCTAACCATATTGGTGGAGATAATGTGCCTTTACTAAAGGGGCTAGAGTTTGAACTCTTACCCCTTCCCTTACCCTTCCCCTTTCCCTTATGATGGTTTACCATCTCCTTTACATACCCAAAAAAGAAAAAGAAAAAGAAATCATATATTGTTATATGACACTAAGAAATATGAACCAACACTCTTAATTATAATAGGGGTATTTTAAAAGCTAAATATGGGAAATAATAGTTACTAAATGCTTTATACACAACAAATAATATGAAACTTTCAAAGCTAGTGACACAAAAAAAAAAAGTTTATCATATAGTAGCAAGTTTCATAAATATATTTAAGGAATATAATTTGATTGTTCCTAAACAAGTAATGTGATAATTTTATTGATTGTAAAAATTTATTAGAAAAATAATATTATTAATATTTTTTACTTATTTTTAGGGAGATACTAATAATACCTACATGAAATGTAAAGATCATTGTGAATTTATGACTATCTTTATCACTTTCCTTTTCTTCTCTTCAATTTTATTAACTATATGTTTTTTTAGTGACTTGAGATTCCCCTATTTCATAAATCTAAGAACTCCAATCCTATGATGAACAACTATAGTGTAAAATAAATGGGAGAGAGAGACCTCCAAGTAATAACCAAGGATTGATCACTAGCAACAACATGTACATCGATCTCATGGTTCAAATGATACCATTATATCAAGCATCACCCAATTTCCACAAGTTAAGAGCCTTTAGTCTTAAGAATTAATGGAGAACTTTTTTATTTATTGGATCAAAGAAGAAAATGCCTTCTCCATTTTTTTATTCTTGAGTATATTTTCTCTTTACATTTGTTTCCTTTATATAGACTTGAAGGAATAAGTTAATCTCAGATTTTAGAGGTTAAAGAGAGTTGTAACTCCTCTTAATAGCTCTTTTTAAAAAAAAAATAAAAAAGAATTATTTGTCTTATTGGGTTTCATTAAGTTATGAGGATCAAGCCATCATAGGCAACTTAATTGGATCCATAAACTAGCATCTCCCACTCACACATAATAGGTTGAAACATATCCAATCAATGCTTTAAGATTCTTAATACTTGATTTCTCTTATGCTAAGTTAGACCCTTTTATCATTATATGGGTTCATAACCATGTTTTATTCATCTTGAATAAAAATAAATAGTATACTAATGAATACATATGGTAAATATTAAACAACAATAGTCTTCTTTTTACACTCATGCTCCTTGACTATGAGCCAACCACTTTCCTAGATATAATCCAAAAGGTCAAATAAATCATGATTATAGGAAATACACTAAAGTAGTAGTCATTAAATTATATCCTTAAAATTAGGTTAAAAGTTATGTAAGGCATCATTTAAGGTATATGACACCTTAAGAGACTTACAAGTTGAAGAAGTGATTAATTCTTCCATTTCTCGTATTCATCACTTAGCACATGTGGTGTGAAACATGTGCTACAATGATCATTCTCCTCTTTAGTATAGGTAATTTTATTTTTTTTTCTCATAACTTCACTATAAAGATATTAGTTTAATTACTTCTAAGTGTCTAACTTGAGTTCTTTATGCAACCCCTCACTTTTAAGTGTCTAACTAAGATCTCATGTCTAGCTTTCCATAAGTTGTATAGAGAATAAGATTTTAATCAATTTTTACCCAACAAGCCTTATTTTGATCTTGTCAAGGAAACTATTTTCATACTTTAAACTCTCATACATTCCTAAAATTACTTAAAACCAAACTATTGGTCACATTTTAACAAAGTCATAAAGTTAATCCTTATAATCAAATAAGCACCATAGGTTTGCTTCTTGCTACCTTGTGAAATGGCAACATCATATAGCAAGAACAAACATTTCAATATTGATTTACAGTTATCAATAAATCTCACTCTTAGTTGTCATTCAAATAATTAACTGAGAGTTAAATCATTTCCTTAATAACATAAGGAATATCCTACAATACTCTAGAGATACCAAAACTCTCTATAACTTGTCAATAAGCTTCACTTGTATTTGAGTGGTGACATTTAACCAATTTCATGGCATAATAGATATCTAATTGAGTATACATCATAATGTAAATTAGACTACACATAGTATTGGAATACAATGTGTGTCTTATGTCTTTTACTTCTTGTAGTTTAGCACTTTTAAAGGTTAATAGTTTCACATACCATCCATAAGATATAAATACAAACTTACTCTTACATCTTTTGATGTATATAAAATGATCCTCATTGATCACTACAAAATCATAAGTGTTTACTACACAATGGAATCTTAAATACCATTTCCTAGATGATTATATTAAACCATAAGTTGATCTTTATAACTTACATTCCTTATAGTTAAGTTCTTTAAAATGAAACCTATTAGTTGTTGCACATAAAATTATTTGTCTAGGTCCCTTCTAAGAAATATTTCTTTAAAGTCCATATGATGTAATTTTAAAACCATATTAGCTACCATAACTAAAATTAAGAGAACTAAGATAAATCTTCTACAATGAAAAGGATTCATTAAAGTCTACATCCTATCATTAGTTGTAGTCTTTTTTTATTAAGTGAACCATATAATTCTTTATGGATTCACCTATCTTACACTTAATTTTGAGAACTCACATCTTAATAGTTTTATGTACTTGAGGCCAATCCATTAAGTCTTAAACATGATGAGATTTCATGGAATCAACCTTTTTTTTTTTTCCATTACTTTTATCCATTCTTCCATTGTAGGGCATGAGACTATCTCAAGCAATATTTTTGGCTTATTTCTCATGATGAACAACCATGAAGTTGTCCCTATCAATATCATTAAAGATGTGAGATACTTTTACAACTACTCTTCTACAATATAATCTTTTATAACTCTTACACAATAGGCGATAACAATCTTACTAACATTGAGAGCTTAAGGCATTACTTCATCTTACTCTATTAATTGATCTAATACATTACAATCATTTGGATCTCTCATCAAACAAAGATGAAAAAACCTTGTCATATCAACCCAATTAAGAAATTCATTTACTAAGAATGTGGCATTAATTAATTCTAACTCTTAAATATTTCCATGGTCTTACTAACTAATGAACACATCCCCTTAAAGTATTCCTAGTCTCTTATAAAGAATTTTTCATTAGACCAAACCTTTCACATCAATTAGATGAAGTATGAACTTAAGTCATTGATTTCTAAGGTTATAAATTATTCACAAGCTAATAATGGCTTCTATGGCATGGAATAAAAAATTTGGGGAATAAATAGTTAACTATATAATCTACAGTCAATGAAGCGTCTTCCTAATAATTTATTAGGAGGTTTATTTATGTCATCTTGTATATAATCATCTTTAATAGGAGTATATTTCTCCTCCTTACAACACCATTTAACTGCAAAGTGTAGGAATAGTTAGTGGTTACCCATACACTTTTTTCCATTATACTATTCCTTGAACATTTTAGAGAGATTTAAATCCAAGGTTTGTTTTAAACATTTTGATTCTTTTTCCAATTGATACTCTGCCATTCTAGAATAATTCCTAAAGTAATCTAATGCTTCAGATTTATAGGAGATCTAAACATGACACAACCATAACATGTATAACCATTTACTAAAGTAATGAAATAAGAGGCATTATGCCTTGCCCTCACACTTGTTGGATCATATATGTCAAAATGGCCAAGTTGAAATGAAAATTCAATTCCAAAAGCCTAATTTTTAAGTTTATTTTTTGACCAAATAATGTTGACACATAGGCAATTGAATTTTATCGAATAACCCTAAATGGTTCTCTTTAGCTAATTTCTCTAACATACCAAACATGTATATCTACAACCCTATTGCTATAAGAAGCAATTAGAGAAAACACACATCATGGATATTTGATACACTATAATTAACATCCAATTATAAAAAAATGTCATTTGATTGATATCCAAATACATGAATTGTCAATGTAAATACCATAACAAAACCATTAAAAAACAAGTTTATAACATAGACACAGAATAATAAGAACAAGAATAAGTTGCCATCAAATTTCAAGTGTATAAAGAATATCATAAAGTGGTAGGTTTGACCATCTCTCAAATCTAACTTGCAAATATCAATCCCATTGACTTATACCCTTAAATAGTTCCTTATGTGCACTTTCCTAGAATTAGCTCTAAATCAATGAAATTTGACATATGTTTCTCAATTTTTAGCTACATGCTCTATTACACGAGGCAATAATCCACATAAGATTTGATTTGAAAAATAAATTAAGTTAGAGGCATAAACTAAACTATGAGAAGTAAGGCTAAAGGATACAATTTCTATATCAGTGTATTCACAATTGTCTTTAAATCGCTAAAAGAGACTCATATATCTTACATTTTAGAGACTTTGGAATTAATAAGTGGTTTGTCTTCTAACATGCTTATACAATACTTTTGTGTCTCTCTAATGGTAACTTATCATTTAAAAAAAAAAACTCATGCACTAATTAAATTATGTCTTCCTCATGAATGATGTCATTAAACTCTTTTATGTGATTAATTATTAAAGATACAATTTAGTACATGTTCCAAAATTTACTAATGGAGCACATTTTATATTTTAGAAATTTTTAAAAAAGGTGCTTTTGTTCAAAATTAAGTGCTCTTTAAGTCCTTGACATTTGTCATTTCAATGCAATAAATTAAGAAAACATGTTTTCAACATCTTGTGGGTTAAAAGGTAGTGAACCAAGACAATGAATTACTAAAATTTTTGGAAAACTAGCATCATATTATGGACAATTTCTTCTTACTTGGATAAAAAAAAATTTTCCATTGGTTTGATTGATAAATTGTATGTAATTGGACTTTTAAAGGATCAAAGACCAATGATAAGTTATGGGTGAAATGTTTAGAAAAATGTCTTAAGTACGTAGAAAAAGATGGATGCCATGGGTCATATAGTATTATAAAATTGACATGGTTATAAAAAAATTTTGATGAGCTACCTAATAATCCTAAAGAGGAAGTTCTTAACAAACATTCCCTAGCATACCTTATACATATGTTAGGGACACTGTTGTTTTTAGGACAAGTGTGGTAGTCATAATCTTGTTACAACTTCTCCTTCTTTTAAATGATAAGGTTTAATAGACTTCTCTCGATGTTGTCAATAGCAAATCATCCATGTTGTCATAATTCAAACATTTCACTAGACCATTCAATTGTTGGAGCAATGGGTGATGTGTACAAAGGGCAGGGATGTAGCCAATGTGAGTTGATGACTCATGTAATGTGACTTAGTTTGCACAACAAGTCCTTGCCTTACTTTCTAGATCATTATTAAACTTGAACAATGTTAGCCTAAGCCCAGAGCTTGTGCACCAATAAATCATTGATGTCATAGCCAATCCTCATAGCATTTGTTAGCCATAAGCCCCCATAACATCAATTTAAACCCAAGTTTATGCAATAACATTGGCTAACTTTGGTTTCCCTTTAAAGGTCATTAGGGAATTTGGCTATCTAGTAGGAGAAGACATTGATGTGTTTGAACTATCACTCAGCTGGTAGTAGTATGCTAGCATATCATTAGCAATGTAGTTGTGTCGTTAGCATATATTTTTGCATCAACCTATTAGTTAAATGCCTTTTCCACTTGATGTTGATGCTTTAGGCTCCCATATTGTGTTATACCTATAGAATTTTGATTCTTTGAATTACTATAGCTTTATTTTTAGAATCTCTAAAATCAAAGATGATTTTACAAGTATAATAAAAGGATCATGTGTGTTGGTAAAACTTGTAACTTGGATTTGGTTGCTAATTTTAAGTTAAATAAGTTCTTAGATGGATTAATCTTTTAGAGGTGGATGAAGTTTATTAAATTAGAGGTGAATTTTACACTATGACTATTAATTTGTTTTTGCTAACATGGAAGTGAACAAGTATTGTACCATGACACTTCTTATATGAATGGAAGGGAAATCAAGATCACTCTTACAGTGATTGTAAACTAATTGAATTTTTATTAGAAGGTAGTAATGTTGATTTGAGTGAGACTTGGAACTTGGGGAAGTTTAGTCCTCTAGAGTAGCTAGAAATAGTGTTTGAGGAACAAATTAAGATTGGAGAGGAAAATGCCAACATTAAAACGCCCTTCAATGCTTATCCTTTCCTATTAAGTATAAGATAGTGCAAAGGATTATGGCTTGCACCATCAATCTGAGGGGTGTACATTATGATTATTTGACACTTTTGGATATGTGCATTAATCTACATCTTCAAAAATGAAAAGTTCAATTTACTAAAGCATATGATGTGATTGCTTGTGAAGGCTCAAAAGATAATGATTAAGAAATTCCTTTATGGTATGCATTTAGGCCATTTTTTTTGTTGAAATTAGGAGTTCCTACAGTTGGTGAGTTCTTTTCACACTTTAATGATGATGAGCACATTAATACTACTACCCCTTAAATTGGTAATGCTCAAATGTTTCTCACCTTTTTCTTTTGACCTCTGCACCTATAAGGTAAACAATACAAAATAAGTTTTCTTACCTTTGTTGGTAGGAAAACCCTTTCATCAACAACAAAATATGGTTAATTTTCATCCATGATCATTAAGCCTCCAAATGAGGCATTAATCCAATTTTTGCATGTATGAATGCTTCTAATCCTAAGATCATGTGAAAATCATTTAACAACATTATAAAGAAATCAAGTTTTTCAATCCATTGACAAAGAATTACCTCAACTCCTTTCACCTCTCTAAGGGCATTAAATGCCCTTAAGGCGGTTACTTTCACTTAGCTACTATTTTTTCTCACATTTAGCCCAAGTGAACTCAACAATCATTTAGTTATAAATTATGGGTTACACCAAAATCCATCATCACTGATGGCTCCTGCTTACCTAGCCTAATTTTGACATAAATTTAGGTTGGGTTTTATGACATGCTCCATATGCATAACATTAATTAGTTGTATTAGATTAACCTATGAAAGGTTGCCAACATTTGAACTTAAATCACTACCACCCTCTTTAGTCATTAAGGCACTCAATTTCTCCCTTTTTGAACATTTTTTTGCCCTATATGGACCATTGTAAAGAAAACAAATAGAATTTGTTTTGCCTTTACCTTGGATTAGAGTAATAGATTTTCCTTTTCCCTTACCATTTAAAGAATTAGAGGTCTTAATTTGAAAATCAAACAAACCATCAATAATAACAAATGTAGAGAACAAGTCCTTCACACCTTATCTCCTTAGCTCAATTTATCACCATGATTAGGTCCTCAATATGAAATATAAGAGCTTATCCTCATCAAGCATATTGCATATATGAAGCATCAAGGAGTTAAGTGGCTCTCTTGCAACTTAAGATGTATTGCAAAGTAGACATTGATCCTTAATTTCTTTTTTTAACACATCTAAAGTCTTAATTTAAGATCTTTCTATGCTTACATTATCAACAAGCCTAGCTCACCACCATAACTCGACATTTTTTATAGATACATGCTTTTGAGTGTCACCTTTTCTTTATCTAGAACATAAGTAGCTACAAAGTATTGCTTCATATCCCATAAGAAATTTTCAATTGCTTTTACATCATGTTTACCCTTAAAGGCCTTAGATTTAATCACCTTCCTCTTCCTATCACATTTTTAAGGACAACATCTTATTATACCTCACTAAAATGAAGACCTATGTAAAATCATGACTATCATAATTAATTACAAAAGACATACTAAATTTTCCAACTCTTTTAACCTTGGCAAAATCGAAAGAACTTGCTCCACAAGCTTAGGGATGTCATTGAGAGCCCTTTTAATTTTGGTTAACCTCTTCCACACTATATCAAGACCTAATCAATTGGCCATACATTGAATTGTGTTCTAAGAATCCAAGTTGAATGGTTGTTGGTAGTTGAAACAATGATCCACTGCTTATTGATTGAACTTATTAAGAATGTGAGGAGCATAATGAAATAGACATTTAGTCATTTTGGCAAGTGGAGCACCCATTATTGGAAACATTAAGGCAATGATAGAATATGGGGGGATAAGTGTGATGGGGTGGCTCAAAAAATCTAGGGGGAATCAAGAGGAAGCAAATCAAAGCTTAGGAATTGTGCTCCCTAACCTTAGGAATGGTTAAAGTACAATGGATTCCTTCCCAATAATAAGTAAAACCACCATTATTTGAAATATAGAGGCATTATTACCTAAGAAAATTGTGTCATGGTGGCTTAAAAAATGTTGGGCTTATTAAGAGAGAGAAAATTAAAGATTGATGAATATGCTCCATGATCTTAAGGAAAGTTAAAGTATAAGAGAGTCCAACTTTACCAAAAAATGAAGACAAGATGTTAAATAGAGTGTGGGAGTTGGCTGGTGGGGTGCAACAAAGTAGCACTACTAACTTACCTTGTGGGCTAAAGGTGAGCTTGCATGCTATGTGGAGCTAACCTCCCTAAATGAAATAGCTATGTGATCTTAACTACTGATCTCTTTCAACAAATCATGACTAATGATCTTATTAAAATCACATTTTAATTATCACAATTTCAGCATATTTAACTCACAATGCAATTTTCTCCATGAAAATGACTAAACTAGACTAAACTATAAACACAAGAATTGAAGTCTTATGTCTAAGCGTTTCATGGGTTCAAGAATCCCATCAATCTAAAATCATATCATGTCACAAATATGATTTTATCATGATTACATGCTTTCATGAGTTAATGGCCTAAAAAAGTGCCCTTATTTCCCAATTTTGTACTTAATGTTCATGTGTTTTAGAACATTTGAATTATCCCCAACTCTCTCTTACTATCTTTAAGAAGTCTTTAGAAGCCTTATCAACACATGTGTTGCCAACATAATAAATGCCTACATTAGTAGGAATAACCAACTATAATCTTGCCATTTTTGTGGGACTCAAGGTCTTTAACAGATAACTAACAACTTCCAATTGATTGCCTTATGACACATACCCACCTTGTGCATGAAAGTGGGTTTGCATAATGTTGGCCTAGACCTTGACACATATGTTAATGTCTTGTTAAGTCGTAGCCAATTCTTTGCACATATGTAAGCCAAATTGCCCTATGCTTATGTACAATAGGTGTAAAATTTCTCCTATACACCAACATTGGCCAACTTTCAAGTGAAGCATGCATACCCCCCTAAATAGTATTAAGGAATTTAGCCATTTGGTAGAAGGAGATACTAATATGTTTAAGTGGTCACTCAACATGTTGGTGCATCACTTACGCATTTTATTGTGCCACTAGTGTATTTAGCTTCCCTCAACATGCTACCATGCATCTTGACTTCCACATTCACCTTGCCTCTTTATTGTGCCCATCTCACACCCACATTATGCCAAGCATTGGTGCATGGTGCCATTAAATGCTTACATTTTTATGTCAAAGGACTTGAAGGGGATAATAGTGTCCCTTCAATGTCATTAACTTGTCAAGGGTGGTGATTCATGCTACAACACAAGTGCCTAAAAGTAGATAGGGTTGCTAGTAGTTGCATTTGAGCTGTTCATCAACAACTATCTAACACATGTAAGTGACAACAATTATTGTGCTTGAGCCTTCCTAATATTTAGTAGAGACATTTTGCTATATTTTAGGGGATGAATGTTTGGCCCTTTAACACTTAAGACCATTCATGATGTCTAAATAAACAACTTCCCACACAAGGATGCTAGCCTCATAGCTTATAACCATTTGTATGCATATGCTAAAGGTAAGCACTCCAAAATGTGCTTTGTGGAAATCCTTTATCATCACTTAGGAGACAAAGGATTGCCCATAATCACTTGGGTAATTTATGGTGTCAAAACCAATAGCAACCTACACAAACAAGTTATCCTCCTTTTTGTTCCCCTAAAAGATGGAATTATTTTAAGGGGGACAAATCAAAGCAAAAAAGGACTAAATCTTAGTGGATCATTGTAGCAAGGCCACTTTGCCATTAATAATACCTAGTTACATATTTAAGTCATCAACTAAGGATTTTACCCAATGCTTGGTAGAAATTGTAATTCATTACTACAATTGCAACTTGTGTTAGATGGTTGCTATAAGGCCTCTACTACAAGTCAATAGTTATATGATAGGCACATGTGTTGCTATTAGCCTAGATTTTGACTTAAAGGCATTCAGTGAAAATCTAGTGCACGATAGCTTCACTATATTGGCTTTTTAACCACACATAATGCCTAATATGTGAATTAATGGTTCCTCTAATATTGAGTTGAATTATTGTTGTGATGCCATCATTTGTAGGATAAAACTAACCTATCTCTTAATGGTCCAAACCAAACTCTTGTTCCTTATTGGTCCATGAACAATCTAATAATTATTGAATTTTGCTTTATAATAATAGGAAGAACTAACATCTAACTAAGAATTTTGGCTCCCATATTCTAATTATCCTTGTGGCAACTTTTTTGACACATCTAGCTTTAAATTTTGATGGTCTAAAGGATCGATAAGCTACATTTTCATGGTTCATATTCATGTTGGATATCACTATCAAATGAGCTTTTACCCTTTTGTTCCACTTGAGATTTTTGTTCTTATAAAACTTGTATGTGGACACTTGTGTTATCTTTTAACAAATGTGTCGCCCCTGCCCACCTAACGATATCTTATGGCCAAATTGGCTTATTGAATGATTTTATACCAAAAGGAGGAGCAATGTCCCACCTTTGATTCACAAAATAAGGAAAATACCATTAAAAGTAATAACAGTTTATTTTTATCAAGGAATTGGCTCCCACTTATCCTAGAAAAGCTAACTTCTTGATCATTTCAAGGGAATGGCTCCTCAAAATGAAATGAGAAGACAAGTTAGCAAAAAATGAAGGGATTGTCTTATCTTTAAGATATTCAAGCATTCAAACAATGAAAGAAAAGCTAATCAAGATCAATGACTCCTATGTTTGATGAACTTCAACAAATTCAAACTACCAAAGGTGTATTGTTGTGCTTATTGCAATGAAATAATATTTAATGTACACACAAAAGTTAATTTTATGCTCATTTTGTATGAATGCCTCTTTACAACAAAAGGAGAAGAGTTGTTAGTAAGAAATGAAGTGATAGTCTCATTTTTCAAGCAATAAATCATTCAATACATGTAAGAAAACCTAATGAAAACCAATGTCTCCCATGTTTGTTGGACATCAATGAATTTACACTATAAAGGTGTTAATTTCCCATTTATTTTTTACAAATCAATCTTTGCAATAAAAAAGCCTTTTTAGCTAAAAGTGAAGTGACAATCTCATCCTTGAGGAAATGATCCATTCAAGCCCTATAAAAATGAAAATCAAGAATAATGTCTCCCTTGTTTGATAGAATTCCATGGATTCAAAGTACCAAAGGTATAAGAACATTAGTTGCAATTACTATATTATTAGATGTACACATAAAGGTTAATTTCATGATCATTTTATGTGAATGAGTACTTATAATGGAAGGAGAAGTCATGTTAGCAAGAAATGAAGTATTAAGCTCATCTTTCAAGATTTGAACCATTCAATCCCTATAAGAAAGACTAATAAAGATCAATAAACTCCTTTCTTTGATAGAATTCAATGGATTTAAAGTGCCAAAAGTGTAAGGATGTGCTTGTTGCAAGGAATATAATATTTAGTGAAGACACAAATTTAATTTTCATGATCATTTTGTATGAATAACTCCTTTAATTAAATGAGAAGCATTATTTGCCAAAAATGAAGTGACAATCTCATCTTTTAGGCAATGAATCATTCAAATAATGTAAAATGAGGTAATCAAGGTCAAGCACTCCTATGTTTGATGGATTTTGATGGATTTAGACTAGCAAAAGTGTATTAACACACTTCTTATATTGAATCTAATATTTAAAGTAGATACAAATGTTAATTCAATATCATTTTGAGTGAATAAGTCTGTAAAATGGAAGGAGAAGCCTTATTACCAACTAATTAAGTGACAATTTCATTTTTTAAGAATTGAACTCTTCAATCCTTACAAGAAAGACCATTAAATATTGATGACTCCAATCTTTGCTGTAATTTAATATATTAAGAGTGCCAAAGGTGTATGAACATACTTGTTACAATGGATAATATTTAGGGTAGACACAAATTTTGTTTTCATAATTTTTTGGGTGAACAGCTCCTTGCAATGAATGTAGGACATTGTTTGTAAGAAATGTAGTAAAGGACTCATCTTTTAGACAATGAACCATTCAAACGATGTATGAAAAATTAACCAAGGTCGAGAATCTTAAGTTTGATGGATTTAAATGGATTTAGACTAGCAAAGGTGTATTGATATGGTAATGACTATAAATTGAATGTTTGGTATAGACACAAAATTTATTTTCATAGTTATTGATATGAATAACACTTTTCAAAAAAAGGGAAAGCCTTATTAGCAAGAAATAAAATGCCAATCTCAACCTTCAGCCTATAAACGATTCAAACAATGTAAGAAAATCTAATCAACAATAATGACTTTTATGTTTAATGGACTTCAATGAAATCAAAATCCTAAAGTTGTATTAACATTTTGATCTTTATAAATCTATTATTTGCTGTTAACACACGAGTCTTTATAATGAACGGAGAAGCCTTGCTAGGTAGAAATGAAGTGATAGTTTCATCTTTTAGGAATTGACTAGTCAATCCCTAGAAGAATAGCTAATCAAAATCAATGAATCCAATGTTCAATGGATTTCAATGGATTTAAACTATTAATCTATATGTTATGTGTATTATATTTATTCCCTTATATTTAACTTTTTTTAGTGTATTTTCTTCTTAAATTTATTGATTGGAGTTGATTTTATGATTTAGGAAAAGATAAAATGGATTGGAGCAATTTGACGACTTAAAGATATTATTTTAAGAAAATTTAATCCCTAGAGGGGTATTTTGAAAATTTCACATTCTAAACATTACTAGATGGATTTATGGCCTTTAAGAGAATTAAAATAGTCATTTTAAGCTTTTAGAATGGACTTATTTGTAGAAATATAGGAAGAATTAGAGTAAGAATTGGTGTCCTTGATCTAGCTTATAGGCTTGTTAAAGTTATCCAAATTATGAGTTGTTCTCCAAATAAGCTAACTTAGTTCTAAAAAAGAAGTATTCATCTTTCTTTGGATTATTTTTGTTATCTCTTCGAGCAAAAAATAAAAATGTTAGGATACTAAAAAGAAACATATGCAAACTTATCTTTTCTTACTTTCATATGCACATACATATGTAATGCAAGGCTAGGGTTTAATTTTTGATTATGGGGATCAAAGTCATTAAAGGAAGTGTTATGAGATTTATTGGTTTTCATTTCTAATCTAATTCTTTACTTCAAATTCTCATGTTCTTTTATTATAATTATTGTTTATGATTATATTGTTGTTTTATTGTTAGGATGCATATTAGACAATTATACTTTATGATTTAATTCTAGTTTAGAATTCAAGTTTTTAATTGATTGATAATTCTAACATAATATAGTAGATAGAAATTGATAATTATGCTCAAATGTTTGTCTAGTTTGTATAGAGAACATGGTATAAAATTAAAGAGATCATCTTGTAAATTTTTTATTTAAATTCAATTATCTTTCATAAATTAATGCCATTAATAAATTATATCTAGAGAGCTTGTCCTAGGTAGTTTAATTGATAACAAATTGATTGAAAAGCTTGTTTTAATTGATAATGAACTAAGGAAAGATTTAAAATGATAGAGTTTGTCATTATTTTAGGTTGAATATTTAATTAACGAATTGATGATCTTTAGTGTCAATGATTAATGTGTGAATCCAATAGTGTAAATATGCTTATTGCTTAAGATGGGTTCATCTATTGATTTTATTTACAATTAGCTTTTTTCTTTTGAATTTTATTAATTTAATTAAAACCAAATTCCTTCCTCTTTTTTATTTACATAAGCTTAATAGGACCAATATCATCAGTTAATTGATTAATGAAAACTCAATCTTTATGGATTAATGATAATTAATGAAAACTTAATTACAAATTTGTTAATCTAGTGATTTAAAGTAATTTTGGTGTATTTGACACACATCAACTATCAAAAGTGCATTGATGTGCTTGTCATATGCATGTAATGTTTGGTGTATTTAGGATCATTTTGTGTGAATGACTCCTTACAATGAATAGAAGAAACTTGTTTTCATGAAATAAAGTGATAGTCACATCTTTTATGTATTAAAACATTCAAATCATGTAATAAATGATAATAAAGTCTAGTGATTATTTTGTTTAATGAAATTCACTAGACTTAGAGTACTAAAGGCATATTAAGGTGCTTGTCAAAATGAGTATAATGTTTGGTGGACACAAAAGCTAATTTCATAACCATTTTATCTTAATGACTCCTTAAAATGAAATGAGAAGCCTTGTTAGCAAGAAATGAAGTGATAGTCTTACTTTAAAGGCATTAAACTATTTAAAAATTGTAAGAACATTTAATCAAAATTAATAACTCCTATGTTTTATGAATTTAACATATTAAGATTACCAAAAGTGCATTGACATGTTTGTTGCAGTGAAAATAAAGTTTGTTGTACACATAAAAGTTAATTTCATGATTATTTTATATCAATGAGTGCTTATAGCTAATGGAGAAATCTTAATAGCAAAAAAATGAAGTAACAATCTCATGCATGAGGAATTAACCCATTTAATCCCTAAAAAAAAGCTAATAAAGTTAACAACTCATTTATTTAATGGAATTCAATGAATTTAGAGCACCAAAGATGTAAAGATATGCTTTTTTTTTTTCAATGAATATAATGTTTCATGCAAACAAAAAAATTAATTTTATAATCATTTTGTTTAAATAGCTCTTTGTAATGAAAGGAGTTACCTTATTAGTAAGAAATAAAGAAATGATCTTATCTTTAGGGCATTAAATTGTTTAAATGATGAGAGAAAAGCTAATTTAAATCAATGGCTCCTATGATGAACTTTAACTAATTCAAATTACCAAATATGTATAGACATGCTTGTCATTATGAAAATAATAATGAATGTACATAAAAGTTAATTTCATGAACATCTTGTGTAAATGAATCCCTATAATTAAATAAGAAGCCTAACTAACAAGAATTAATGCAACAGTATCATGCTTCAATGATTGAACTATTTAATCCCAATAAGCTAATAGAGATCAATGGTCCTTTGTCTGATGGAATTTCCTAGATTCCAAGTGCTAAAGGTCTATAGTTATGCTTCTCACAATAAACATAATGTTTTATGTAAGCATAAAATTTCATTTCTCTATCATTTTATAGGTGTAGCTACTTGCAATGAAAGGAGAAGCCTTACTAGCAAGAAATGAAGTAACATTATCCTCTATCAATGGATGAGCCATTCAAACCATAGAAAAAAAGTTAATCAAAGTTAATGAATCTTATGTTTGATGGTCTTTAATGGATTCTGAATGCTATAGCTGTATTGGCTTGATTGTCAATATAAATTTAATGTTTAATGTGCACAAAATTTAATTTCATAATAATTTTGTGTGAATAACTCCCTACAAATAGACCATTCAAATCATATAAAAAAAAGCAAATTATGATCACTAAATCTAGTGTTTGATGGAATTTAATGATTTAAGACTACCAAAGGTGTATAAAAGTTTTTGCCATAATAAATATAACGTTTAATGCAAATATAAAAGATAATTTAATGACTACTTTGTGTGAATGAATGAGTCTTTGCAACTATCAGTGAAGCCTTAATAGAAATACATTGATGTAGTGGTCTCATACCTTTAGAATTAAACCATTTAATCCTTGTAAGACAACTAATAAAGATCTATGACTCTTTTCCTTAATGGAATTCAAGTTTTTCATATTACCAAAGTAGTGAGGACAAGTTTGTCGCAATCTACAAAAGATAATTTCAGATCATTTTGTGTGAATGACTTCTCAAAACAAAAGGAGAAGCCTTATTAGTGAGAAATGAAGGGATAGTCTCAACTTTGAGATATTAAATCATTTAAACAATGTAAAAAAAGTTAATCAAGATTAATGACTCTTATGCTTGATGAACTTCAATGGATTAAGATTACTAAATGTACATTGAAGTGCTTGACATAATGAAAATAATATTTATTGTACATATAAAAGTTATTTTCATGATTATTTTACATGAATGAGTTCTTACAATTGAAGGAGAAATTGTAATAACAAGAAATGAAGTGATAGCCTAATGCTTTAAGAATTAAACCATTCAATCACATAATAAAAGCTAATAAAAATCAATGACTACTTTGTTCAACAAAATTCAATTGATTTAGAGTATGAATGGTGTAAGGATGCATTTATTGTAATGAACAAATTACTTTGTGTAAAAACAAAATTCAACTTTAAGATCATCTTATTCAAATAACTCCTTATGACCTAAGAGAGGCCTCATTAGCAAGATTAATGAACAATTCAAACTAAGTAAATAATAATAATAATAATCAAGATCAATAATGACTCATACGTTTGATGGGCTTTAATGGATTTAGACTACCATAAGTGTATTAGTATGCTTCTCATTATGAATCAAATGTTTTGTATATAGACAAAATTTAATTTCAAGATCATTTTATGTGAATAACTACTAGCAATGAAATAAGAAGCTTTGTTCGCAAGAAACAAAGTGATGGTCTCATATTTCAAGCAATAAGTCATTCAAACCTTGCACAAAACAAGCTCAAGAATTACTTCTATGTTTGCTAAACTTTAGTACATTTAAACTATCAAAAATGTATTGATGCGCTTATTGCTATGAATCTAGTTTTTGAACTAGGCACATAAGTCCTTGGAACAAAAGGAGAAGCCTTGTTAAGAAGAAACAAAGAGATGATCTTATCTTTTAGGAAGTGATGTGCTTGTCTCAATGTATATAACATTAGTATGGCAAAAAAGTTAATTTCATGATCCTTTTGTGTGAATGGTACCATGCAATGAAAGAAGAAGCTATGTTAGCAAGAAAACAAGTGGCAATATAATCCTTTAAGCATTGAACCATTAAAATCATGTAATAAAGGCTAATCAAGTTTGATAACTACTCTGTTGAATTCAATTCAATTGACTCGTTGTATCAAAGGTGTATTGAATTGCTAAAAGGAGTGAATATAATGTTTGGTATAGACACAAAAAATAATTTAATGATCATTTTGTGTGAATAACTCCTTAAGATCACTAAAGAATCCTTATTAGCAAGAAATCAAGGGACAATCTCATCTCCAAGGCATTGAACCATTTAAAAGATGTATGGAAAGCTAATCAAGATTAGTGACTCCTATATTTGATGAACCTTAATGGTTAAGTCTACAGAAGGTGCATTGACATGCTAGTTACAATGAAAATAATGTTTGGTGTACACCTCAAAGTTAATTTCCTACTTATTCTATGTAAGTGTGAATGGAATTTCTTTTAAAGGAGAACATAACACGTATGAAGAATTTAAAGGCCAAAACCAAGGAGTTAGAATCTGCATTGATCACATTGCTCATGAGCTTAGAGGATTAGGCATTAATAAGCCTACTTGGATTAAAGTGATTGTAGGAGTTTATTTCTAGCTTATTTCTTCTTATTTTAATTAGTCTATGTTATTTTGACTCTTAATCAATAAGGGTGAACCCAACACAATGTGTTTATTCATATGTTTTAAGTTCTTCTTTATAACCTATGTTTTAGTTAATTACTAACAACCTTAATTTTCCTCATTTTTAGCTATCTTAGCTACTTTCTAGCATTGTGCCCTATTTGAGGAATTGAGAAACATTTTGGAAAATGAGTTTTTGAGATATTATTAAAATTGCAACTTGCATTTTACTCTAATTTTTATCTAAGTAATTTATTTGTTCAATGATGAATTAGTAATTAATTCTTGTCACTCTTTCTTCTTCTAAGTGTGGTGAATCAAACTAGTTTCTTCTTGTTAATAGTAAATTTCTCACCAAATAAAGGGATGCTAGTTTTCTTTTTGTCTTTTGTCAAATCATTGCCTTAAACAAAATAATTGTTGCTTTAAATTTCCATACACACAAATACAAGAAGGTCTCTGATTATTAGGTACATCATTTTAGTATTAAAGCATTAGGTTTTGAGTGCTTAAGTTATTGTGAGAAACACATGAGGGAGTGCTGGAGAGAAACACATGAGTTAAGTTTCTACCCTAAAACAACCAAATCTAAATCATGGCAAGGAAAGCATATCAAAAGGACTTTCCTTGGAACAAGCTTATATCATAAGGCTCTAATAAAGACAAGAGGAGACAATAAAATGACTTAACCAATTGACATAAACTAGTGAAAGAATGGTTATGCAACAACCCTTATGACAACATGAGGCTAAAGCACCAAAAGGGGTTGTTTGTGATGTTGTGGGAGATGTAGATGAGCCTAGAATAAATGATTGTGTGGAGGAACAATCTTGGCATATGAGGTAGCATTGGGATCCAAGAAAAACAACATAAAAATAAACATCTTACCATTTAAAGGAACCAACTTACCCAAGGAGTATTTGGAAAGAGTGTAATGAGTGGAAATTGTATTTAAGTGCTATGATTATATTAAGGTTAAAAAAGCACATTTATTTTTCTTGAATTCACAGATTATGCTAATTTATGGTGGAAGAATTTGAAAGCACAATGAAGGACAGATGATGAAGAGGAGTTTAAAAGTTGGATGGTTATAAAGAGATTAATGCAAAAATATTTTGTTCCTAAATATTATAGGCATGAATTATATATTAGATTACAATGCCTTAGGCAAGGTGATGTGTACATCAAAGATTATATTAAGGAATTTGAAATACTAATGAAAAGAAGGATTATGTAAGGAAATTAATGAGCCCTTGTTCAGTACCAACCTTATTTGAGCCAAAGAAAGATGAGACTATGAGAATGTGTATATTGATAATAGGGTGATAAATAAAATAATAGTGAAAGTATCATTATCTTATCCCTAGGTTGGATGATATGCTTGATAAGTAACATGGTTCTAAAGTGTTTTCAAAGGTGGATTAGCCTTAGGTTTATGTGGTATGGACTTCATACTTAGGTTACCGAGAAGAAAAAGAGGGAAGGATTTGATTTATCAATAACCAACTCTTCTTGTGGCTTTTAACTAGATTTGTCACTCTTAAATTTGTTCTATTCTAGAGTGTGGTGCCCATATTCGTACTTAAGCTTTTTTTTCTCTCTTGTTTCTCTTCTTAGCCATATTCTATAACCTTTGTTCCTTAAACTCTACAAACTCTAGTTTATCTCTTATTGTCTTCAAATTCTTATTAAAAAAAAAAAAACAAACAAAGAAAGAACATAAAAAACAAGGGGAAATTTTTTTTTTTAAAAAAATTGATTTCAAGTGATTGAGGCAGCAACTAAACAATTTTGTTAAATTGGGCATAATAATGATGTAGTTTTTTAGCTCAACTTTAATTTTTCAATCTATTTTGTTATTTTGTCATCCTAGTTTATCCTTCAAATTTAACTTCTTAATTGTTGTCTTTAAGTTTAGTTCATTAAATTCATTTTCCTTGGTATTCCACTTTTGTTTTCTTGCTTCTTATTTTTTATTAGTTCAATTTTGCCCCACTTACTTTATTTTATGAGTTTGGTTCATTCAAGATTAATCCTTTTGATTTAGCTTGTTTAGTTCTTTACAAGGTTAAAGAGGAAATTTGAATGGTAAAAGACGAGAGTGTAAACACAAAGGTGTATAACATCAATTTTGACTAAAATGTGTAAAGGAGTGTTTTGTGAGGTATCCAAATGATTTTGCATAAAATTAACACTGTGTCTTCCATGGAACTAAGGAGGATGTAATGATGCGTCATTCATGATCAAAGCTATGCAACAACAATTTAGGTGTATGAACACTTAGATTTGATGATATGAAAGATGGGATGGAGGAATAAGTAAACATAATAGCAGAGTTGCAAAAGAGGTAAAAGAATTGTGAGGTTCTTATTATAAAAAGGCAAGAGAGATAAGACTATAGCCATGAAAATGGAGCAAAAGATGGTGAATCTAATAATCTAGCTACTTTGGTCAAAATTGTCAATAATATAAATAGTTAAACAAATTTTAAGAGATGAGACATCTACGACAATGATCTAAGTAGCATTAAAATGAAAATTCCTTCATTCCAAGTGAAAAATGATCTTTAAGCCTACCTAAAATAGGGGAAGTTGAGTTGGTCTTTAACTGCCACAATTACTCTAAAGGGAAAAAAGTAAAACTTATTGCCATTGAGTTTATTGATTATATGGTTATTTGGTGGGATTAACTATTTTAAGTAGGAGAACAAATTGTGAAAGGCCAATTGATACATGGCAAAAGATGAAATCTATAACATGGAGGAAGTTCATCTCTAATTATTATCATAAGGATTTGTACTAAAGGCTACAAGGGCTCACTTTAAGGCACCAAAATTGTGGATGACTACGACAAACTAATGGAGATTACTATGATTTGAGCTAATATGGATGATAGGAGAAACCATGGCTCAGTTTTTACAAAGGTTGAATAAATTCATCACCAATATAATTGAATTATAGCATTATGTGAAGTTAGAAGGCATAGTGGTCATGATGATAAAGTTGAAAGACAACTCAAATGGAGGGGTTCTACAAGGCTTAGACAAAATTCAAGTTCCATTTCATCCTAGAAGTTGAATTGGAGTAAAAGGGAGGAAAAGCCTAATCACAAGGCCAAGACCAGATCTTACAAGCATAAATAAGTAAGCTTAGAAAGGAGAAAGGTAATTATAATTCCAAACCTAGGAAATATAGTGATGTTAAATGTTTTAAGTGTCTAAGAAGAAGATATATTGCATCTCAATATTCAAATAAGTGTATAATGGTGTTGTAGGGTAATGGTGATATTAAGACCAAAAGTGAGTCTGATGATGCCTCCATCCTACAATTGAAGGATGCAAGTGATAGAAAGAAGCATCTAGTTGAGGCAGATATGTTGGTGGCTAGATGAGCTTTGAGTGCATAAGCCAAGGAAGATGATGAAGTGTAGAGAGATAATATCTTCCATGCATGGTACCACATTAAAGATAGGGTATATAACACTGTCATTGATGGAGGGATACTATACAAATGTAGCTAGCACTATTCTAGTTTAAAAGCTTAATTTAGCTATTATGAAGCACCCTAGGATATATAAGTTTTAATAGTTGAATGAATATGGGAAAAGTAAATAAGCAAGTGTTAATATCATTTATTATTGTGATATATACTGATGTGGTCTTATGAGATGTTGTACTTATGCATGCTACGCATATTTTGTTAGGAAGACCATGGTAATATAATTGGCATTTTAATGCATGAAGGGTTTAAAAATAGGTATTCTTTTGTAAGAAATGATATACTTGTCACTCTTGTACCTTTGACACCTCAACAAGTATATGAAGACCAATTAAGGATCAAAAAAGAGAGTGAGAGAAAAAAAAGAAATTGAGGTCAAAGGGAAAAAAGAGTGAAAGAAAGGGGAGAAAGGAGATGAGACCAAGAAAAAAGGACAAGAGAGAAAAATTGAAAGTTTGTATGCAAAATAAAGAGATGTTAAGAAAACCTTCTATTTAAAATAGCATACAATTGTACTTTTGTATAAAGTGGCTTATTTAGTACTTATGAGCTTAACCGCTCTTTATCTAGTGTTGTTTCCATTTTATAAGAACTTGATGATGTTTTTCCCAAAGAACCAAGCAATTTTCCACCTTTAAAAGGAATAAAACTTCATATTGAATTCATCTATAGTGTGACAATTCTAAACCAACTAGCTTGTAGAAGTAATCCTAAGGAGACAAAGGAGCTTTAAAGGTAAGTCAAGGAGCTTATGGCAAGGGGGCATGTGGGGGAAAGCTTAAGTTCGTGTGTAGTTCTAATACTACTTGTGCCTAAAAAGAATAAGACTTGAAGGGTGTACGTTGATTGTCAAGTAATCAACAAAATCACTATAAAGTATTGTCATCCCATGCTAAAATTATATGATATTTTAGATGAATTACATGGTTCATTTGCTTTTTTTAAAATTGATTTGAAATGTGGAATATCACCAAATTAGGATGAGAGAGGGGGACTAATGGAAAACAACTTTCAAAACTAAGTATGATTTATATAAATGACTTATTATGTCATTTGGTCACACTAATGCATTGAGTACTTTTATGAGATTGATGAATCATGTTTTTCATGCATTTAATTGTAAATTTATGATTGTTTATTTTGAGGATAATTTGGCTTATAGCAAAAACTTGATCATCTTAATCATTTTGTTATTATAAATGTTTTATAATTTGAGATATTGTATGCTAATCATAAGAAATGTTCCTTTTACATTGATCTAGTCATATTTCTTTACTATGTTGTGAGTGTTAGAGGTATTATGGTTGACAAGGAAAGGTTAGGGTAATCCATGATTGGCTTATACACCTAAGTCTATTAGTAATGTATGTAGTTTTGATGGTTCAGCTAGTTTCTATAAACACATTATTAGGGACTTTAGCACCACCATTATACCAGTAACTAAGGTTGTTAAAATGAATGTGGGCTTTAAATGGGGTAGTGATCAAGATAAGGGTTTGAATTTGATAAAGAAAAAAATTAGGTTTTGCACCCTTGCTTTACTTGACTTTGCTAAAACTTTTGAGATTAAGTATAATGCTTCAAGTATTGGCATTAGAGTTGTTTTGATGTAAGAAAGGCAATCCATTATGTACTTTAGTGAAAAAGTAAGTGGAGCAGCCCTTAATTATCCCACTTATGATAATGAGATGTATGTATTGATATATGCTTTAAAGATATGACAACATTACCTTTGGCCCAAGGGATTTGTCATCTATACTAACCATGAATCCTTGAAATAGTTAAAGAGACAAGGGAAGTTAAACAAGAGACATGCCAAATGGATCAAATTCATTAAGACTTTTCCTTACATCATCAAATATAAACAAGGTAAGGAGAATGTGGTAACTAATACATTATCTCACTAGTACCCTCATCTCTACACTTAATGGGAAATTGTTAAGATTTAAATATATTAAAGGTTTATATGTAAAAGATCCTAACTTTGCTAATGTGTATGGGGCATTTGAGAAGTTGGCCACTAGAAAATTTTATAGGCATAAGGGTTTCTTTTTTAAAGGAAATCATTTATGTGTGCCTATGAGTTCCTTAAAGGGGCTTGGTTGTGAGAGAAGTACATAGAGGTGGTCTAATAGGTCATTTCAGCATTAGGAAAACCCTAAATGTTTTATTTGTGCATTTCTTTTGTCCACACATGAAATAAGATGTTGAAAGGGTGTGTGAGAAGTGCATAATATGCAAACAAGCTAAATCTAAAATTTTACCTCATGGCTTATATGCCCCTTTACCCATACCTAGCCAACCTTAGGTTTATTCATCTATGGACTTTATGTTAGGCTTATTGTAGTCAAAAAGGGGAAGGGATTTTGTAATTTTTCTTGTTGATAAATTTTCAAAGATGGCACACTTCATCCCACACCATAAAATTGATAATGAAAACAACATTGCTAAACTATTCTTTAGAAAGGTATTATGTTTACATAATATACCTTAGAGCATTATTTCAAATTGGGATACAAAATTCTTAAGCTACTTTTAGAAGAATTTGTGGGGTATGTTAGGTATTAAATTGTTGTTCTTAACTACTTGTCATCCATAATCAAATAAGCAAATTGAGGTAGTTAATCAAACTCTTTCTACTTTGTTGTATGTTATTATTCAAATGAATTTGAAAATATGGAAAGATTGTTTGTCATATGTAGAGTTTGCATATAATGGGAGTGTTCATTTTGCTACTAGTTACTCTCCATTTGAAATTGTGTATGGTTTTAATCCTTTGATTCCTTTATATTTAGTGTCTTTGCCTATTGAAGGGTATGCCAGCTTAGATGGTGAATGCAAGGCTAAAATGGTGAAGAAGTTGCATGAGAAGATGCAACAACAAATCGAAAAACAAACTAAGTAATATGAATCCAATGCCAACAAAGGGCAAAAGAGGATGGTGTTTAAACTTGGTGACTAGTCTTAGGTATATATGCACAACGAAAGGTTCCCAACTCAAAGATGTTCAAAATTATAGCCCAAAGGGGATGGTGCATTTCAAGTGGTGGCACATATTAATGACAATGCCTAAAAGATGTACGTTCCTAATTAGTACAATGTAAATCAGGCATTTAATGTTTTTTATGTTTCTTCTTTTGATGCAAGTGTTGATTTAAGGATGAATCCTTTCAAGGAGAGAAGGAATGATGAGATCCATGGTGGAGTTGATGCATGGATGGATTCTAAGGATCCATTCAACATCCAAGAAGGGTCAAGACACATTTAAGAAAGGTAGACACATTCATATCAATACATAAAGTATGGCATAACATTAATTGATGCTCTTAAGTCTAGTATGACTCTTTCAAATCTAGTGTTGCCTATTATACAAGGCATAATGAACTTACCAAAGTCTATGCATTTAGTGGGAAACTTTTTTTAAATAATAACAAGAGATTCTCCCATACACTTAACTTTTGATAGCCTTTGAGCTTCCTTATAGAGGTGCACAATTTCTTAAGAAACTTTGCATATTGAGGTACTTGTTTAATTGCATTAAGGAGAGGTATGATTACTTTCATCTTTTAAAACATCTCCAAAATCTCTTTTCTTTCTCCTTATTTTTAAATTTTGCAAATCTACTTAGGAAAATAGGTAAGGTAACATTAAAGAAAATAAGAGCTTATGGGTTTATCTTAAGTGGTGATGTTTGGGATTTAATGGGTTTATCCTTGGCAAGCACAACTTTTCTTTTATGACCTCTTCTTTTGCCCTATGAGGATTCTTTATTGGTGATTGCACTTCTTTTCCACTCCTCAAGATTATGGTACTCACATTCTCTTTTGGATTTACCATGGTTTAAAAAGGTCGTTTTCACAATCCTTGTGCTTCTAATATACTCATGGTTATGGTAAGTTAACTCATTTGATTCTCTAAGTTTTAAATGTTTTCTCTAGTTTCCTATTAAAATTGTTTGGTGTTATTTGGCCTTAACAATTCATTAAAGGGCATACCTAAGTTTTAAGGTGCATTTTGTTTAGCTTGAAAGAGTGGACACTCATTGAAATTGGCAATCAAGGGCATTATGAGCCACTTCTTTAATTGCCATAACTAAAGTTAGGATGATCTCTCCATCCAAGATTCTAGGTATTATAAAAAGGATTATACTTGCACTATGGTTGCTAGAGGAATCCTTTCATGGCATTGGCTTGCCTCATTAGATCATCTTGAAGTGTTGGACACCTATTAGTTAGATGTCCTTAATTTGAGCAAATGCCACATGCTTAAACTTGTTGCATGTTTCTTGTAACCATTTGATGTACAAGAGAAGTCAAATTAGCAATTTGTTGTTCAAAGGAAGATGTACTTATCTCATTGATATTCTTAGATGGTAGATAATGCCATTTGCTAAAATTTTAAGAATTCACAATCATGTTTGATATCAAATTGTTTTTGGCTTTTTAGATTTTTTCCACCACTTCTCCTTCATTAATTGTGTTGATCATACTCTATCTATGGGAAGAAGTCCTTCATAAAAGTATTAGATTAGGTGTTGATCATTGGTTTGATGATAGGGGTAACTCATAAACCTTCTCAGAACATTCCTAATATTCATACGGGGTCTCTCCCTTGTATTGTTAAAAGCCACATATATCTTTTCAAATGGTAGCTTGAAAGTACTTCTCATATCTTAAGTTAAATGTGAAACATGTCATTTTTAGACACCAAAGGGAAGGGAGTAAATGAAGAATCAAGCTTTTGGAATATTGTTCATAATGTTTTAACATATAGATGGAGCAAAGGCAACACTCCTTTACGTTGCTTAATTCTCTCTTGTACTCTACCAGCTCCCTTAGTGGCTTCTCTTATTGTACATCATTAGGTGCAAAGGAGATTATCACTAGTAAAGTTCATTATTGCCCTAAGAAAGCATATTAAAGGTGATTAAATAATGGCTTGAGCTTCAAAGTTGGTGGTTCCTTTATAGATGGCTTGATTATGTCTTATTTTGATGTAGAATCCAATAACTCTAACTTTGCTCTTGCCCCAAATAATCATAAAGGTGCATCTAACAGGTTGGCATATTTAGTTACCTCTAAATCATCCATAATGTGTTCATACATAATGGCTCCCTCGAGATAATTTATTAATTGATCATTCAAAGAAATCAATTCTTAAACAATCATTAAACCCATAAGGGAATTTCATGGCTCTGAACATATTGAACTTGACCACCTAATCTTGAACATACATGGTGAGTTCACCCTTTTGCATATTTATCTAAGTTTCTCTTGTAGCTAAAAATGGACTACCAAGAATAATTGGTGTTGTGATGCGTACTTAAGAGGGAAACATAGTGGACATATAAGTGATACACATGTTTCCACTTTAAGCATTAGGGACAACTCAAACATTCTATTTAGTGGATTAAGAGTCATCACTACAACACTATAAATTATTAACTCCAAAAAGACCATCTTATCTTTTGAATTGATAAGACTCATTCTAGTTGACCAAAATTTATTAGGGCATGTCTAGTGGAATTTATAACCAACCTAGACACCCTTCACAAGCAATAATGCCATTATTTGCTTGCCTTTACTTCCATGCTTTTTCAAAGAAGAAAGAGGAATACTTTTTAAAGGGAACTCATGCTATTATTAGAAATTTGTTAAGGGGTATTATTAACAAACATTCTAAGATTTGATTAATTCTAGATGATTTTAACAATGATCCCACACACCAAGATAGGAATTCAATCTTCTAAGAAATTTTGCAAATATTTGAATGCTTTTTATAATGACTCTTTACATTAGAAATAGGAATGAGATTTTTTTTGCAAATTTTAAAAAGTATTCAAATGCTTTTTATGGTGATCTTTTGCACCAATAATAGGAATTAGATTTTTAAAAAAATTTTTGAAATATTTAGATGCTTTTTGTGGTAATCCTTTGCACCAATAATAGGAACAAGATTTCTTGAAAATTTATTGAAAAGTATTTGGATATTTTTTGTGACGATCCTTTACACCAATAAAAAGAATAAGATTTTCTAAATTTTTTGAAAAGTATTTAGATATTTTTTGTAGTAATCCTTTGCATTGGTAATAAGAAAGAGATTTTCTAAAAATTTTTTAAAAGTATTCAAATGCTTCTCAAAAAATTTGTTACTGTTGCCCAAAATGATGAAGTTTTGAAATTAGGAAGCTATTTCCTATAGCCAAAAATTACATGGTTTTCAAATTAGGAGGTTATTTCCTATTAAGCAAATCAAAATCATTTTGTATTTAAAGGACTAGCTTCAAATGTCAAAATTGCTTCTTTTTGGTGAGTAAAGTCGACTTTTAAAGTGTCAAAATGGTGATGTGTCAACTTTCTTATAAATTTATTCTTTTTGTTTAAAACCTTAATTCTTCCTTTTTACAGTCATCTCCCTCCCTCTCTCTCTCGATTATTCCCATAGGGACATAATTCTCTCTTCTTTGTTCTCTCTTACACACCAATTGAGAGTTTAGTACCTTCACCTCCCATGTTTTGCTTTCCTTTTACTCACAAAAAGCTACCTCCCTTTTTCTCTTTGTTTTTACATTTTGGAAACTTTTCCTTGCCTTTTTGACCCTTTATGATGCAATACAAATTTTTCAGAGGACCTAGCAAGGAATTGAATTTAAATAGATAAACAATTCCAAGCAAGATCAATCAGTGAAGAAGATGGATATTGAGAAAAACAAAGAAATAGAGTATTGCCATTTGACAGAACAGAATGAACAAGTAATATTGATAATTAAGATTAACACAACTCACTTCCTTATTCCCAATCTTGAACCAATTAATATACTAGTTTAAAGTAGTTACATATTCAAATTACAACTTCTATGATAATCTAACTACTTCTACCAAAAGACAGTTGAAAACTTTAATTGCCAATCCTTTTAACTTGCTTCCATATGTCTTGATATGAATTTTGCATCAAAGCCCCCTCTTTAAGCACTGTTGTCCTCAATGGGTCAAGCAAGAAATCACTGTTAAAGATCATAAAAATGTTCATATGTTCAAATAAGTCCAAAAGACCATCATACTAAAACTTAAGTAGTTGCTCAATTATCCTTTTTCTCCATTCTTCATTCAAGAATCTCTATCAAACTGTCGTAGTAAAAAGATCTAGCACCTTAGGTGGAAGTTTAGTCCTAACCCCTTGGCTAGGTCCCACCTTTAATTAGGATACATGAAATACAAGATGAATCTTGGTAGTATTGGGAAGCTCTAAGCAATATGCTACCTTTCCAACCTTGGCTAACACTTTATAAGGTTTATAAAACTTAAGACTTAATTTTAGATAGGAGCATTACATCAAAGAATGTAAATGATAAGGATGAAGTTTTAACAACACAAGGTAGCCCTCGTAAAATTCATAATCTGGGCAATGGGAGTCAACTTGTTGCTTTATGCGATTTTATGCCCCATTTAAATAATTTTAAAGCAATCTAATAGTGGCCTTTCTAAGATAAAACAAATTATAAAGAACCTTTATTAGAAGTTTGAAAAAGAAGTTTGTTTTGATGTCCCTACAACATCTTGGAATAGGAAGAAACATGTTGTAAAATTGTCATATATCAAAGATTTCAATGAAAAAGACATTCTTATGAAGGATAGACCTATTCAAATGAATAAAAAAATTATTAGAATATTGTAAAAAGGAAATAAATGAGCTATTAGAAAAAGGAATAATTAGATCAATTAAATCTCCTTATTCATGTTCCGCATTCTATCTTAATAACCCATCTAAAATTGAAAACATAGCCTTGAAATTAGTAATAAATTATAAAATATTAAATAAAATTTTAGAATGAATTAGACATCTTATACTTAGTAAGAGAGATTTAATAAAAAAAATTATCATAAGTCATCATTTTCTCTAATTTTGATCTAAAACCTAGTTTTTGGCAAATATAAAATAATGAAAAAAGATAAATATAAAACTACATTGGCTATTGCTTTTAAACATTATGAATGGAACATATTGTCATTTAGGTTAAAAAAAATTAAACCTTCTAAATTTCAAAATGTAATGGATAAAATATTTAATCTTTATATCAAATTTACTATTGTATATATAGATGATGTATTAGTCTTTTCAAAATCTATTAAAGAACACTTTACACACTTATAAAAATTCTTAAATATAGTAAAAAATAATGCATTATTTGTTTTAGCCAAAAAGACAAAGTTATGATAACATAAAATAAAATTTTTAAGATATAATATTTACTAAGAAACTATTACTCAAATAGGTAAATCAATAGAATTTGCAAGCAAATTTCTAGATGAAATAAAAGATAAAACTTAATTACAAAAATTGATTGGATGTTTATATAACTAATTTTATTCATACCAATGATTTAAGAGATCCAAATAGAATTACTTATTGCAAAAGTTAAAAATATTAAGAGTCTTGACCTTGAAAGATTATATTAAAATCACTTGTACACAAGAACAAGAAGCCCCTACTTACTATTACAAAGACATTTCACAAGAATTTATTCATCCAACATATAATTATCACGGTTATATAACTACATAGACAAATTTCTTAAACCTAAGAAACTGGAACCATTCATGGTTTTTTCATTTTCACGATGACATTAAATTAAAAGTTGCAACTTGGTTTTATGAGTGGTGGCAAAACTTTGGGATTAATGAAGAAATCTTCCCAAAACCTATTAGAATTGCTTATGATCATGACGCAATGTGCTAGGAATGACCGTTTCCAACAAACTACTAATTTTAAATTTTATTCAAAGTTCCATATATCTAAAGTTGGAATTATACCATTATAGAATACTTTGCAAGAAGGTTAGACAAGTTAGCATTAAATGGTAGAATGATATTCTAGACTCTCGAGTAGACATGAAAGTCTTAACAGATCATTTTAATTAAGCATTCCCAACAAATAGATATCAATTTACTATTAATCAAGAAAGGACAACTACAATTCTTACAGCAAAAAGCAAAATTCAAGCTAAGCTGATACCCTATGGATCACGGGAAGAATATCTACAAAAATTACAGATAACCTTATTCGAGATTTTTGAAGAAGAATTTACTGAGCCAGATATTGACAACTACTTTGATATTGAATACCCAAATTATGGTTCGAATTTGACAACTTTACAACTAAAAATCACAAAAGAAGGAATCTTGGCAATCTTTATAAAAAGATATAGGCCATGAGAAGATGATGCAAGTAATGATGTTATTCCTCAATTATTCATATTATATGTAATTACTTATGCCATGTGGATTGCAAACTCATTTAAGTCCCTTCCTACTAGTTAAAGGGAGGTAGAGTGAATTAAAGAGAAACACTTGCAAAACATTTATGCCAACATATGAAGAATAAAACTTGAAGTTTTTATTTAAGATGTCATCTTTTGATTTTTGTAAGTTTTCTTATTTTTATTCTATAATTACTTTATTCATTATTTTAAAAGAAGATCTATTGAAAAAGAATTCAAAGTTAATAAAAAAACCCTTTAAAAATCAATAAGCAATGAAGTTGTTAATGAACTTCCTTATTATTACTTAAGGTCTCATGCTAGTAATTCAGAGATGATGGTAATAGAATAAATTTTAAAACTAAATGAGAGAAAAAAAATAATAAGGTTGATTTACCATCAATAATTAGAATTAACGAGAGCAATGATGTTTCAACTAGTAATTATCGAAATAAGTAATTATTCAAAGGTAACCAATTCTCACTCACCTATTACTACATGCACAAAAAATGACTTTTATTTATTTTGAGTAAAAATTATTTTTTTAAAAAAAATTATTAATTTTATAATTATTTTTTATTAATTATATATTATATAATTTTTCAATCATAAAAAAATAAACAAAAAAATTATAAAATTTTTTTATTAAAAATAAATAAATTCGTAAAATTTATTTAATATTAAAATTTTTTTAAAAAAATCTTCATAACATAACAAGTATCTTAATAATTTTAATAAAAAATATTTTAATAATTAATAATTTAAAATTTTATATAAAATTATTAAATTTAAATTTTATAAAAAATATATATATATAATTTATAAAAATAAAAAATATAATAATAATAATTCATTCGGTCATTCTTTCTCTCCTATTAACCTGATTAAACTTGTTTTGGGATTGAATTGGCCCGAATTCTACGTATTTATATAAATACAAATAAAAAAATAAAATTAAACGTTTTACGCAAAAAAACGACGTAGTTCCGCCAACACCAAATCCTCCTGTCCTCGGGGATTTCGCGACTCTTCCCAGACTTATTCACGCCGATAGAATCATCAATCAGCTCTTCTCCTTTGTTCACCGGTCAGGTGGCTCTGATGGTGGGGATTGTTTTCTGATTCTTTGATCGATTAGCTTCTAGGAGATTTGCGGATGGGCGAGTGTGGACGATGACGATGGATGGTGTTAAGATACTGAAGAGGCGGCTGGTAATATAAATCACCTTAAATCCCCCAAATCCGATGTTCCTCAAGAAACCCACCTCCAAATTGCTAAAACCCTTACTCTTCGCCTCTCAAATTCCCACCAATTCGCTATCAAATCACAAAAAATGTAGTGCTTGTTATATATGCATTCGAATTCAGAGCTACGTGAACGTGTACATGAAGTGGAAGAAGGACCCTTACTTTGACTCGATGGAGCACATCCATCAGTCCATAGAGCTCAAACGCATCATTTCCTTGAAAAATGTTATAGCCCGACAACCCAATGGTTGTATCCCTATCTCACATGTTTCAAAAAGGGGATTGGAGTTTGATATCAAGATTAAGGTTGCTAGATTTTTGAGGCAATATCCATCAATATTTGAGGAGTTTGCTGGTCCTAAATATGGGTTACCTTGGTTCAGATTGACCCCGGAGGCTATCCAGATTGATGGGGAAGAAAGAAGGGCGCTTGAAGAGCAAAACGAGAATTTGGTGGAAAGGTTGAAGAAGTTTATATTGATGAGTAAAGATAAGGTATTGCCTTTGAAGATTATCGAAGGGATGCTATGGTACTTGGGTATGCCTAGGGATTTTGTGAAATGTTTAGATAATCTTGATGAGTCTTTTCGGTTAGTGGAGTTGGAGGGTGGGTTGAAGGGATTGGCTGTTGAGAGTAAGGAAAGGATTTTGTCTGTTATGCAAAGAAATGCAATGAAATCAGGGCTATATTCTGGAGGACCAATGGTGCCTATTGAATTCCCTCTTTTTCCATCAAAGGGTGTGAGGTTGAGGAGAAAGATTGAGAACTGGTTAAATGACTTCCAAAAACTTCCTTATGTATCGCCATATGAGGATTATTCGCATTTGGATCCTGATAGTGATTTTGCAGAGAAGAGACTTGTGGGGTTTCTTCACGAGTTGCTTAGCTTGTTTGTTGAGCATTCTGCCGAAAGGAAGAAGCTTTTATGCCTGAAAAAGTATTTTGGGTTGCCCCAGAAGTTTCACAAGGCGTTTGAAAGGCATCCCCACTTGTTTTATCTGTCTTTTAGGAATAAGACTTGTACAGCTGTTCTGAAGGAGCCCTACTGTGATGGTTTTGCCATAGATAGGCACCCCATGTTGGAGGTCAGGAAGAAGTACATTGATTTGATGGAAGGGTCGGGGATTATCTTGAAGGGTAGAAGGGTGAAACATCCGTTAGCTCAATGGGAGAAACAGGATTTGGATTTGGATTCTGTGGATGAAGCCACGGGCGAGATGGAAGAAAACCAAGTAGGTTTGACCGGTGTTGAGTGCTGATTTACTTGCTTTTCACTGCTGTCTGATTTTGTTATAGAAGGTGTAGAGGAAACTGCAGCTAATGGCACTAGGAAGATGGTGTAATTTCATCAGGCATTCCTAACATTTGTTGTAGTTGTTCTTTAATCCATTTTCAGGGTGTTGCTTTTAGAGTGTTCAATTTGAAATAGTTGGTCTCCGACTCCTTATCCGGGTAGTCATATTCACGCTCTGCTCTTGCTGGAATTTTACGGTATAAAATGCATTTGGATAACTGAAAACAATGATAGGCCCTGAGCTTATAGTCAAACAGGAGTGTAGTTGAGTTTTGGTCGAGAAACCAATTTCATTGCAAATGGATATTTTCTATTCTTCAAATGTATTGGTTACTCGGTTGTGTAGATCGTAATGGAGCAATTTTGCTCAGCATGTGGATGGTTTTGCTGACAGTGGTGTTAATGCAAGTTGTTGAAATGAATATCATGTTCACTGTCAACCATTCATTTAGAGAGAGAGAGAGAGAGAGAGAGGAACATCGACATAAGTAAATGTTGTCTCCCACCTAAATAATTGGAGCTTTTCGCCGAATATTTGATGTCACAACCCTGCCTAGTCACTACAATCAGTGGTCAATCCAGGACTATCGCCTATTTAGCATTACTGAACATATCAGTACTGTAGGGCTGGTTGAAATTTTCAATCTTTCAAATGCGGACAGAGGATTGCTACAGCGTCAACATGTTGCACATCCATTTGCAGAGAGCGAAAGTTTTGCAAAGAATGAGACCGATACAATGCAATCTCATTACTTCTTTTGATTAATTTAAGGGGCTGTTTGGAATATATGAGCAATAATTACTACCTATGGCATATACGTATGAAAATGTAAATACAATTGCAGTTTGAAATCAAATAGCTGTGTGTGTATACGTATATATATTCAAAAAAATATTATGTATATCACTGTTTGCTATAGGAATATAGGACTACCATTCGATGCTATTCTAGTTTATTCTATTCTATTTGAATGAATCCGAGTGGTGTGGGTAGCACTAGATGGTGTATGGATGGACTTGGAGAGCAGGGAAGAAGAACTCAACAATTCTTTGGGCCAATAATCAAATTGGTAATGGGCTCATTAATCCGAGTCCATCTTCTGTGCTAGAAAAGACCAATCTCAAATATCAGGGGCCGAAAAAAAAAAGGAAAAACAAAAAGAATGATGCACAAGTAAATTTTTGAAATATAGGGGAAAATGCTACCAAAAAGAAAAGTTCAAAGCCATTAATGTTTTAATTAGCATTTAGGGCCTCATTTCTTATCAAAGCCAACTGACAAGAAACAAGGATATAATTGCGCATTGAATGTACATGTTGGACTAGGTCTAAAAGGAACTTTTACCTGAATAGCACAGTTCCCATATTGACCTTGTGCCAGAGAACATACAATTTGCACGATTTCATCCATAATAATTTTGTCATCTCCTCACATCTTCACAATATTTCAGGACCCTCTGTTTGAATCCAAAGAAAATAATTGACAAACCAAGATAACCAAGAATTGCAATTGAAGTAAAACCTATCAAAATCAATCATCACATAAATTGACCCTACATCAAGCTTAAAATTCAATTTAAACTTTGTTCAATTATTTGACCTATCAAATTTATCCACACATGACTCATTTCTTGTCTCCAAGCAATTGTAAATTATAAGCCAAGTGTGCACAACATAGCTCACATAAAAATCCACTTGTGTTATACATAGTTCAAATTCACTTGCTTTGCATATTCATGATTTAAGCCACCTTTTGACATGAAGATAAACATTTATGATGCTAACCCCTAGCTACTAAGTCACTCAAAACATTAGGATAGATCTATTTACAACTTATAACCTCATCCTTACTCATAAATTTTTTTTTTAGACAAATCCTAAATCATATCCTCTACTAAGGTATGTCATGCAATAATTTCATCTCAAGAGATGATCATGCATTTCTAGTTATTTAAATAGATGCATGGCATTAGGAACCACATAAAGTTTACTAAAATGTTAAACATTATGCACATAAGGATTCTTATACTCAACTCAAAATCATTTTTTAACACAAAAATTTTGAATGGAAAATGATTCCACCATTAACCAATCATTGTTAGCTAATGCTAAAAAACCCTTGAATGTCACATGGCCTACATAAGGATTATCATTGACTTCCAAAAGTTCCAACTAGGTAAGACTCAAGTGAATACCACATCAATTTATACATAATTGGACAAATTCTTAACAAAATTATTAGAGATTCAAAAAAGTTTTGGACCCAAAATTACGCTCTCCCCCAAATTCAATCAACATTGTCCCTAATGTTATGGGTAAAGATAAATTAAAGGTAAGGAAAACAAAACTTCCCAAGATAAGACCATAGATAGAGGAAGCAAAGTTCAACTTTTGTGTAGGCTATCAAATGTTTTCACATTACATCATTTAGAAAAAAAAAATACTAGAGTAAAGTAAAATCTTGAATGAGTGATGAAGTAGTTGGTCCTTGGTGAAATAGTGATCATGGCTTGCAACTTCTTATATATCTATAACAAAACATAAAACAAACAAACAAGAAATTACAAAAGGAAAAAAAAGAAAAAGTTAGGTTGCCTCTTAAGATGCACTTGATTTAACATCTCTAGCAAGACATTATCTCCTGAGGTCAATAAAGTAACACAATGGAGTGAATATCCTCTACTTATCCCATTCAAAGTAGTGGTTTAGCCTTTGCCCATTGATAATGAAGGGTCTTTGATCATCTCCTCATTTTTTGATTGTTTTATATAGATAAAGCATAGTCATAACAAAAGAATTGAACCATCTAGATTTAAGTTTGTTTAGAAAGAGTCAAAGGTGAGAGTTAAAGAACAACACTTTTTGACATTTCTTGAACTTTTTTCATTAGATACGCTTATTGTGCCATACCTTAATCCTTTTACTTAAAAATGTGAGCATTCTCACAAGAGTCCCTCCGAATCTCCTTAAGCTTGCTAAACTAAAAAAGTTTCCTCCACTAGTTGACTTTAATTCATAATTCAATGCTTTGATCACCCAATAAACTCAATGTTCTAACTCTATTGACAAGTGACAAGCTTTACCAAAGACTAGTTGGTATGAAGACATGCCAAGAGGCATCTTAAAGGCTATAAGGCCATAATGCATCATTAAGTTTGATTGCTTAATATTTCCTAAAAGAGAACTACCTTTCTTTTTTTTTTTCTAGAATTGACTTGATTTCCTTATTTGAAAGTTCCACTTATCCAATTATCTATAAAAGGTAGGGGTGCTTATCTTGATGTGACACTTATACTTACTTAAGAGTGCTACAAAGTCCTTGTTCTTGAAGTGAATGCCATTGTTGTTGATGATCCCTCTTAGTACCCAAAAGTTTGAAAAATGTTCTTTATCTATAGAAGGTAGGGAGCGCTTATCTTAAAGTGACACTTATACTTACTCAAGTGTGCTACAAAAGTCCTTATTCTTAAAGTGAATGTCATTGTTGTTGATGATCCCTCTTGATACCCAAAAGCATGAAAAGATGTTTTTCTTTACAAACTTGATTGCAACTATGGCAGTGTTATTAGGCAATACCACAACATTAAACCATTTAAAGATATAATTCATAGCTATTAAAATGTAGAGATTTCCATGGAATGGTGGAAGTGGTCCTATGAAATCCAAATCCTTAACATCATATAACTGTACTTCAAAAATATTAGATTAAGGCATCTCATGTTGGCTTCCAATTTTACCAATCTTTTGGCATTTATCACATGCCAAGAAAAGAAATTCTATGCATCTAAAAGAAGTGATGGCTAGAAAAATCTTAATTAAAGCACCTTAGTAGCAATTTTTTCAACCTTAAGATGACCTCCACATGGTAAGGAATGACAATGTGTGAGAATATTTTTCATCTCTTCATCGGACATAATTCTTCTAATAATTTGATTAGCACAATTCTTGGAGAATAATAGGTTGTCCCATAAATAATTTTTGACTTTTAAAAGGAATTTCTTGTTTTGATGGTAAGAGAACTATTGAATGTTTAACAAGTATTCATTTTGAAAATAATCACAAATAGTGCTTTTCACTTATTGCTTTTCCTACTCCAATTAAGAAAGGTGATTAATCATTACATTTTTCGAGCCTTTCTAGTCTTAGATTTCCAAATCAAACTCTTGCAAAATCAAAATCCATCATATTAACCATGGTTTTGCTTCCTTCTTTGTTAGCAAATATATGATAGTCAAGTGATCCATACAAACAATATCCTTGATTCCCACTAGATAAGAATGGAATTTATCAAAAGCTTAAACAATAACTAAGAGTTCCTTTTTTATGGTTGCACAATTCATTTAAGTATCATTCAGTAAACTATTGGCATAATAAATTACATGTAACTATTTGTCTCTCCTTTGCCCCACCATGGCTCCCACAACATAATTACGAGCATGACACTTTAATTCAAAAAGGAGACTCTAATTTGGGGCTGCAATAATTAGTGCAAAAGTCAATTCCTTCTTTAGCCTATTAAAATCTTCCATACATTCATCATCTAATTGAAATGGTACATCATTAACTAACAAGGCACATAATGGTTTAGTAATTTTTGAAAAATCTCGACTAAATCTCCTATAAAAACCTATATGTTTAAAGAAACTTTTAATAGCCTTAATTGAACTAAGAGGACGCAATTTTTCAATCACCTTAATTTTGGCTTGATCTACCTTTATACATTTAGATGAAATCCTATACCCTAAGACAATTCCATCGTGAACCATAAAATAACATTTCTCTTAACTCAACACCAAATTGGTCTTTATATTACCCAAATTACCTAAGCATATATTAAAAGAAGAACCAAAGATAGAGAAGTCATCCACGAATACCTCAACAATGATTTCAACCATGTCAAAGAGTATGGCCATCAAACACCCCTAGAAAGTGAGGGGAGCATTGCATAGTTTGAAAAGCATCCTTCTATATGTAAATGTCCTATAAAGGAAAGTGAATGTAGTCTTCTCTTAATCCTCTAATGCAATAGGAATTTGATTATAACCTAAGTACATATCTAGAAAACAATAATATTCATGGCTAGCTAACCACTCTGACATCTAATCAATGATTGGTAAGGGATATTAAACCTTTTGAGTAATAACATTCAATTTCTTATAATCAATACACTATTTACCTAGTGACTGTTCTTGTAAGAATCAACTTATGCTTGTCATTGGGCATAATTGTCAAGTCTCCTTTCTTTTAGACCACTTGAACCAATCTAACCCAAGAATAATTAAAGATAGGATAAATGATGTTGACATCCAATAACTTAAAGTACCTTGTCTTTAACAATCTCTTTCATGTTAGGATTAAGACATCATTGATGCTCCAAACATAGCTTGTGGTGTTCCTTCATGAGAATCTTATGCATGCAAAAAGAAGGACTAATGCCCTTGATGTTAATAATAGTCCAAGCCAAAGTTTTCTTTTATTGCCTTAAGACTCATAATAACTTCCCTTCTTCAACTTTACTTAAAGTTGTTGACATAATGATAAGAAATGTAAAAGACTCACCCAAGTAAGCATGCTGTAAATGGTTTGGAAGTTGCTAAAGTTCAAGTTATGGGGGTATCTTTAAAGAAGGTGACGATTTGGGCTTTCTAGTTCCAAGATTTTCAAACATAAGTCATTCTTTTTAAGCTAAATACCCAACTCCATCGAGTCTTATCATACACTCTAAGAGTGTTGAATCCTTGCCCTTATCAATAATACCGTGAGTGATGTAAGTTACAAGTGGCTCTATAAGGGTTCATTCTTTGAAAGTCTCCTTTATGATAGGATCGATAACCTTTACCATGAAGTTAGAATCGCCAATGATTGGATACTTCATAACCTTGAACACATTGAATTCTTACTCTTCATTACCCACTTGAAGTGTAAGCTTCTTTTGTTATACATCAATGAGAGCACTCTTAGTAACTAGAAATCACCACTCTAATATTATAGGAATATGCACATCTTCTTCTATCTTAAGAACAAGAAAATCAGTAAGGAAATAGAAGTTCCCTACCTTACCAACTCATCTTCGATCATACTAAGTGGGTATTTGATAGATTAATTAGCTAATTGCAAAAACATAGCGGTTGGCTATAAGTCTCCTATTCCAAGCCTCTTATAAAGAGATAAAGGCATTATATTAGTACTAGTCCTATGATCATACATGCATTTATCAATACAATCTTTTCTAATAAAGAAAAGGATAGTGAAACTCCTTAGATCCTTTAACTTTGAAGGTAGCTTATTTTAAATGATTGCACTACACTCCTTTATCAAGGCTACTATGACACATTCTTTAAGCTTCATATTGTTAGAAATAATTTCCTTAAAAAACTTAACATATAAGGGCATTTGAACCATGACCTCCAAAAAGGCATGTTAATGTGAAGCTTCTTGAATATCTCTAAGAACTTTAAGAAGTTCTTGTCATTATTATGCTTCTTTAACCTTTGAGGAAATGGATGGGTGGGATAGAGGAATTGACCTTGCAAGGTAAGGTGTAAGAATCATTCATATCCTCGTGGCTAGGCAATTTTCCCTCATCTAATTCCTCTTTAAGATTCTTAATGTCACCATGTTGACTATGCTTAACAATGTAAGGATTTTCAATAAGGTTTCCACTCCTTAAAGTAATAGCTAGAGTTTTATCATTAGGATTGATTTTAGTAGTGCTAAGTAATTTCTCTTGAGCTTTATTAGACACCAAATTTGCTAATTACCCCATTTGAACCTCCAAGTTATGAATTAAAACTTGTTCAGTTAAGGTAACTTGATCAATCTTTGCATTCCATTTCTTCAACTTAGCATCTTGACTAGTCATCCTCTCATCCATTTTGGACATGTATTACATAAACTTGTTTTCTAATAGTTGCCTTTTTTTTAAAGATTAAGGCAACTGACTTTGAAAGAGCACTTTTTTTTGGAATCGAAGTGGCATATTGAGTATATTGCTTTGTCCATTCTAAACAAACTTTGAGTGGTTGTGCCATTATAGATTATAATTGTTAGAATATGGATCATTCCTCAATTGCTTTCCCACATAGGCCCTCATGTAGTTAACATCTTCCATATTAGAATCCAAGGAATTTCCATACATGCAAGTGGCCCTGGTATGGTCACGCATCCCACAATATGAACCTTGTTTACTATGCATGGTCTTTTGATTCATTAAAAGCTTTACTTTCATTGCTAGATCAACAACTTGAAGTGTCATATCATTTTAGGTTGACAACTTATAAGCTCCTACTCTTTTTCCTCTCACAACCTTATATTAGGAATTAGTGTCTAGCATCTTATAGATGTCATAGACCTTATAGGTGGTATTGTCACCTACATAGCCATCTGCTATGGTATCAACCAAGGTTTGTGAAGTTGCATCTAATCCATCATTGCAAAAATTGCATATGAAGCATTTTGGGAAATTGATGATGGGGACATTATACAAAGAGCAACTTAAATTTATCCAATGCCTCATGAAAAAGGCACCCTATTGAGTTGAGAGAGCGAGTAAAACTTGCTTTTAAGGTTTTCAATCTTCTTAAGTGAGTAGCACTTTGTCATGAATTTATCATAGACTTGGTCATAAGTGGTGAGTGATCCTTTAAGTAAATTGATTAACCATGTTTTCACCATATCCTTATGAGTATAAAGGAAACATTACATCCATAACTCATCCTTTGAACAACCTTACAAAGGGAATGTTTAAACTTTACTATAAAATTCTTTGATGAAGGTGAAAGGATCTTCACTTGATAACCCATAAAAGGGTGGTAGCATATTGAAGTGAATTGTTTTCAATTCATAATTGTGTGTTGCTATACTAAGCTCAATTAAAAAAAGGAAAGACACCAATCACAGGTCATTGAATGTTAGACATATGGATGTGCTCCTTGACCAATATTATTGGCTTAATAAACCACTGGCTCATTGTTCCTTACTTGATTTTTTGCCATCTCTACTCCTCTTTGTGCTCAATTATAATAGTAGACCCTTTCAAATTTAGGATTTAAATGAAATAAATCAACACTCTTAGACTTTCTTAAAAGCATACACTACTAGCAAATAAAAGTAATAATAAAAGGCAAAAGCTAAGCAAATAAGAAAAAATTGAATAAAGGCAACAAAAAAAATGACTCACAAACACAATCAATAAGGTATAGAAACAAATGAAACAAATATCACTAATGAAAAAAAAAAAACAAATCAAATTATGTCAAAGCAAACACATAAAAGTAATAAAAGGCACAAAACACAATTAATGTCACTGTTCCTCAACAACGGTGCCAAAAACTTGGTTGGACCTACTCGTAAGTGCATAAGGTCTGTCATAATAATAAAACCTAATGAATATTTCAAGTGTTGTAGCCATAGAGAATGAGAATTCAATTGTGATTTATACTACTATAAAATCAAACAAAATTGCTAAAAGAAATTTTATTAAACAAAATAATAAAATTAAATTAATTAATAAACTAACGATGTAAAGGAATTTAAGGTTTCTTCAATCCAATTAGGTACTAGGGCTACAAATTTTCACCCAAAAAAGGGTAAATCACATTGGGTTTGTATGGATTCACAATTTGAATGATATTTTTTTCTCTAATAGCACATATATTTTGTCAAGCAATACCCATTATCCTTAATTTATATGTGATCCTTTGTTAAGCTCATGCAAAAATAGATTAGATCCATTAAGTATAAGGAACTATGCAACATCACACAAACTTATTCATATATTAATTCTAAAGTTTATATGTTTATCTATTAAGTGCAAAATTATGTCTCATCTGTGAATCTCAATAAAACCCAAAATTCTACTCTTACGATGATTAAATATAAAAGCATCAAATAAGCTCAAAATAGACAAATCAATAACAACTCTCTTTAAATAACTTAGTAAATTCAACAAATTTGGATAACACATAAAAACCCAAGCAAACCAATCCCCAAATAGGCTACATCCCTTCATGCTAGCTTAAGATTGTAATTATCCATACTAAAATTCACAAAACCAATCTTCAATGTCTCCTAAACCCTCCTCAAAAACTCTTGTAGGTCATCTATCATCATGTTATTTATAGTTCTCCTTTAAAATAATCAGAATACCCTTAAAATGTCCCAAGAAAAGAAGTCACATAAAGTTCTAGAAATCACAGCTAACTGGCACTAGTTGGACTGAATTGGTATAGGTTCAATCAATTTTGCAGAGCTGCATGTCCAGTATCAAACTAGTTCATAGATTGACCCATGGATTGGTACCGGTCAAATCTTTCAATAACAAATTGGTCCTCCAATTGGTTTTACGATTGGTCCACACCTTCTCCTGTCTATACTTCAGACTTTGTGATAGGTCTAATTCACTAATTCCATTCCTTTTTTGCTTCAATTCTTCACCTACAAATCAAAAAGAATTGCAATTGAAGTAAACATACCAAAACCAATCATAACCGCATAAATTGACCCTACATCAAGCTTAAAATTCAATATAAACTTTGTGCAATTATTTGACCTACTATTCACACACATGAAGAAGAAGAATGTCAAAGATTTCACAGGAACTAGTGGTGCTATTCTTAAAATCATCCAATAAAGATGATGCATATTTTCTTTCACTTTGTTGCCATTATTACACTCCCGCAACTCAACTGGTCCTCCCATTGAATTTCTCGTCATAGAGTTAAAGTGCCCAGATTGCTCATTCTGGGAAATTTTAGATCCAACAGAAGAAATTATGCGACTGGGCCTTGAGTTCCTTAGGTATGGCGTATGAAAATTATATGAGGGACTCCTAAGGTATCCCTGATCTAAACTTCCAGATTTACCTAGAAGTGTTGGCTCATATTGTTGTTTCTGTTGAGCAAGCAGCACCTCAAAATATGCCTTTCTGAATCCCATCCAAATCTATAGTTGATGTTCCCAAATAATTTCTCGCCTGATGACCATTTGAAGTGGTCAGTGCTCCTACTGCATAATCAGAAGCTTTTTACAAATATCGCACATAATGTAGTTTCAAAACTGAAGATTGAAAGTCAGTGCCTACTTGATACCCAGTTCGTTCAGGCCTCCCCCAATTACAAGACCGCCAAGAGCTGGAGCTGAAGTAAACATTAATTTTCAGACTACCAACAGACATGCACACACACAAACAGAGACACATGTGCAAACAACACTTGACAAGATTTTTCAATACAGATTCAAGAAGAAACAACAAACATAACCTGAACCAATTTGATTCTTAATTATAGTGTTCAGCCTTTGATTGGCAGAGTAGGCACCAGGCGGAAGACCCATAGAATCCACACTTGATCTATCCAAGCTTACAAAGCCTCAAGAATTTACTTTTGAGTGAAGATTGGAAGAAGACAAAGTTCTTTTAGGAATCCTAAATTCCCCATTTGAACTTGTCTTTGAAGCATTAACACTTGGAATAACCTCATTTTTCAGTGGCAAATCAATGTAGTTAATGGTAGATGACAGATATTCAACATTGGATTTGTCTACAAGTCACCATGGCAAACTCTGGTTATGACCATTTGACGATGTTCAAAAGAAAATCTGTCTGTATACAACTATTTGACTTGCACGTATAGCCTTTGACAGGCTTAAACCAGAAAATGAAGTTGCAATCCCAATCATTCCAGAAGAATGACTGTTTTGAACAGTTTCAGCCCCATTCTTCGTCTTAATTGAGCCAACTCTGCTCCCCACTAGAGAGAGACAGGAACCAGCAACCCTTCCAAGCTGCGGCTGTTCAGGTGTTGTGTTCATTGATAGTGCTGAACCCAAGGCAGAGGCAAAAGAAACAGTGCTGCCTTGAATTCCCACAAAGCCAATAGAAGCTGCACTGCTTTAGACTGCAAGCTGTCTGACTACTCTACTTCATGTAACACATCTAGATGAGAACCAGATATGCCATTCATATCCACAACATCACCAAAAGAATTATGACTTGTTGGGCACGATATGTGGCCCAAGAATGAAGTTTCTTCCTAGAATATTAGTGCTTGAACTTTGCGTTTGACTTTACACACTAGTAAAGTGATTTATACATATGCAAGGAAAGCTGATTTCAGAAGATGGTGCAACAATGATGGAAATAGGTGCTTTGATAGAATTAGAGCTGTCAAATTACAACCTGACTTAAACCACTAGAAATAGGTTTAGGAACCTCTTCTTCCAATCCAATCCCGAACAATTTGAAAATTTTAGGATCAAGTCAAGTTGATTCGATAATATAAGAAACTTAAATTTTCAAAGAACAAAAGAAATAAAATAGAAGATTCGAGCATTTAAACCAGGCATCTTATGTCCCAGAAGCATAGCTTCAGCCATTTGAACTCTGTCAACAAAACTTGTTTGTTATTTGATACTTCTTTCTTTATTTACTTATTACTTTATTTATGTTTTCACATTATATATATAATTATATGCATATTATACTATACAAACACACAGGCACATAATAATTTTAGATTTCATTTTTTATAATTATCTAATTTTTTTATATTAATAAAAAATAAAATCTAAAATTATATAAAATAAATACACATAAGCATATATGTGTGTGTTTTATATAATATAAACATAAATACTATGTAGAATATAAACATTGCATTAGTTATATACCATATATGTTTATATATTTTAATATAAATTAATATATAAAAAATAATATAAATTTTTTTTATTTACTTTATCATATAATAAAATAAAAATTTAATTTTAAACAAATATCAAGTCAAGGCCTGAACCCATTTGACTTGACACAAAAACACGAAATGATATGACCCAAACACACTAATCCCTTTGATCCGACATGCTAGACACCCTTTAGCTAGAATTTATAAACAAATAATTTGACTATGTCCTAAATGATCCATTATGGTCTGATTCGTAAACAAATTTTTTTTTTTTTGTTTTTTTTTTTTGGGTAAACATAGGAGTAAGGTTATTTACATCAAATTCAAACGCGCAAAGGAAGAGCCTCACACTTTGAGATGCATGTCATAAATGAAAATTACTCATGTTCGTGCTCCAAAAGAGTCCAGGAAATAATTTGGCCAGGAAATAATAAGATGTGATCAAATTCTCATCACCAACGTGTTTAATCTCTTCACGGAATCTTGCAGAATTATTCGCAAAAGAAGAGTCCGAATACAACATGTTCTTCGGTCATTGCACAAATAAATCATCATTTAGGTGCCAAAATATACAATGAAGATAGCGCTAAAAATAAGCAAACACCATCAAACGCACGGAAAATATTCCCCATAGCATGCAGTGAAAAGAAGGAACTATATTCCGAGCAAAATACCATCCATACCCATCAAAACGTTCAAAACCACAGAGCATAAAAATGCTGTGCTCGTTACCTGAAGAATGTCATCAAAGCTCTTCCTCGCACCAAATCTAGCACCCTGCAATCCAGTTAAAACATCTAGGCCTCTATTAAACCACTCAGCCGAACTTTGCCTAGCTATATATTTCTATTTGCATTCCTACATTCTATCAAATCATTCTCCATCTTCTGCACGAAATGTCCTGGTTGCATTGAGAACAGGGATGAACTATCACCATCATAGCCAACTTCTTCTTCCACAAGTCCCCAGAACCTCCAAGTTAAGACCCACCAGCCTGGAACCTTTGTGCAACACGCCAGTCCTCCCTGGATATCAATGGTCGGGGTAATCTCAGGTTTATGTTATCATAAGAATAATAATATGAAAGATATGCTGGATGTGACTGAATCTCATCTTTAGTCAAAACTACGTCGTTCCTGCTTGCATTACTTAAACTGTTGTCACCAAAATTAAAGTTCCTAAAAATGAAGATTATAGTGCCCCTGCTTTGCTACAGCAAGTTGACCTTAAACCCTATATAATTAACTTTCCCGCAAAGCATCAGTTGATAATTATGACAATGATGGCAGTTGAGGAAACTTGTCACAAAATTCTTCCAACAAATCATTCTAAGCATCTTTTTATTTTATTTGTATTGATATGTTTAATTCAAAATTGAAGTATTTTAAATTTAAACTAATGTATAACATATAACTTTATATTTCAATTTAAATTATAAAATTTAAATTTGTAACAAAACTTGTTTTTGTAAAATTTCTAGTATACATTGAAGAAGGAGATATAACTTGCTTTTGAACACTTTTCTGATGTGGATGGCCTTGTTTTCTCTTTACGTTCTCTGTAAACAAGTGCATTATTGGTTGGTCATCATTCGCAACTCCAATCATGTAATATGCAAACATAAAAAATAAATGTGTTTTCTTTTAATTTGCTTCAATTCACACTACATGCATAATAAACTTTGTTCAAGGTACTCTTTACACTCACTTGGAGGAATGTATATGCCTTTACCAAGCCTTCTCTCTCCTTAATATCAATGCCTTCAAAAGTCGCTTGTCAACCCACTCTTTAGTGGGCTCCTTCACCACTAATTGTGTCATGATCAGTATCTAAACCCATGGAACCCACAAGCTGCGATATGCCTAACATGTCGTTAATGGATTATCCTGCCAATATTTCCTTTTGTTCCCCACAAAGGGTGACACATTTCCTTTCATCTAGGACACATATGATTTGCACCAAACTGTCACCGAAAAGCCTATGAGAATGATAAATAAATGTTAACCTGAATGACAAATGTAATGAAACTACAAACTCAAATGCATTGCAAAACCACCGAAAATGTATTTGATCTTATAGTAGTTACTTACTCGGATTGTGGTCTGCTACAGTAGTGACTTCTATCTCAGCCACCCCAAAGGCGTCTAAGCTTAATTCTACAGTCACACATTGTTTGACTTTGTCTTTCCCAATTTCCTCAGTAGCATTTCCTAGCTAGCCCAATGCTCTCTCAAATGCTAATTCCACGTAGCATAAAGCTTTGGGAACTACTATATAAATTTACTTTAAAAAATTAAGCAAATTCAGAAGTTTGTGTCCCCAAAACCATCAACAAATAACATTTGATATTTTAGTACTAACTTATTTGGAAATAAAATTGCTCAGTCACTATTAAATAAAAAAGTTATAATAGCAATTTTTCAGCAATAGTTATAAACTGTTGTATAAAATTATTAAGACAGTATTAATAACTGTTATATAAAATTATTATTATAATAAATAACTTTAAATAGTAGTTATTTGATAGCAATTAAAACTTGTTATTTTTTTTAAGAAAAAATAACAATAATAAATGTTTATATAATGGTTAATAACTATTATTTATATTTTTGGTAAAAATATAGTTTGAAATTATTACCTTAATCACTTAATTTTAAAAAAATAGATATTAAACATAATAGTTATAAATTACCGCTTATTTAAAAAAAAAATTTCTTGAAATAATAGGTTAAAACAATAGTTCGAAAGCACTGTATATTTAATAGGGTTAAGGCCACAATTTTGAATTATTGTCTAATTATTCATTTTTTTTTAAATGGTCAAAGATAGCGATTATAAAACGTTACTTATTTTATAGAGTTAAGGTAGTAATTTTGAACTATTACTTAATTATAGGGGCTTAAAGTAACAATTTAAAACTATTATTTACATTTAAGGGGCTTAAAGAGGTAAAGTAATGATTTTAAATCACTACCTTAGTATAAGAGGCTAAGGCAGCAGTTGTAGGGGGCTAAGTTAACGGTTTTACAATTGCTACCATAAACCCTTTTAAAATAAAACAATGTCGTTTTCATACCTCTCCACCATTTCAATTGAATAAACTTTTCCTTCCTTTTAGGGTTGGGGAAAAGCCTATCAACTTAGTACAACTCTCTCTCTTTAACCTTTTCTCTCCCCGTCGACTTACACACACTCTCTCTTTCCCCATTCACTCCCGTTTTGTCATTGTCAGCTACAATCAATCAAGTACAGTCCTCATCCTTTTTCTTTTTCATCTTATGTGTACTTGTCTTAAATTTTTAGGGGAATTTCTTTAAAAATATGTGTTTGTCTATGTACTCTTTTATCATAGTTGCCCCTATCAAGTTCACTCAATGGGGCTTTCATGGATTTACTTGAAGTGTCATGGTTACTAGTGTGATGGGTAAAATTTCTAACAGTAACAACATTCCAAGTCAATACAACTCCCACCATCAAATCAAATTAGAGCCTAATCTGTTCACTAATAGGAGAACTTGGATTCTCACGTACAATAGCACAAAAGAAAAAAAATAAACTAGAAAAATACAAATCTTAACACCAATCAACACCATTGAACTAGCTCAAATCTTGACATCATCCCTAATCCTAATATTACCCAAAATACAAGTTCCAGTACCAATCAACACCACATCACTAATCTTTGGATGGTGAAATGACTAACTCCCTCAACACCCCTCAAATATTTAGTTGATAGCTTTGATTGCTTTCTTAAAAATAAATTTCTTTATAGTTTATCGTGACATTGTAGAAAATATTTTTTTTTTATATACAAGTATATATTGGGTGAACCTATTCCATTTATGCATAAGTGCTCTGCATGTCTTAATTTTTTTGCTATTCTTGCAACTATTTTTTTTTTAAATTCTGCTATTAAATTCGTTTTAATTTCTATCTCATAAATGGTGTCCAACTGTACTCTTTGTCTTTATTGTAAATTTCTAAATGTTTGTTTCTTATAGTACATTTCCTTGTTGTGCATTTGGGGTGCTAGTTGTCATCATAATTTGGGAGTTTTTGAAAAATTTAATAAATGTATTTTATATAGATGATATTTTATTAAAAAACTATGATATCAATAGAGAATGACATAAAATGAGAAATTGCTTCATCCCTATTTGCTTCACTTAAAAGATTTATTTTTTCATGTTTTACAACTTTGATTGCTAAAATTGTAATTAAATTAGAATTTTCCAATTACAACAAAATTTGAGCCAAAGTTGTGTAAAGTCCAAGTCAAGTATTAAATTTATTTTTGTTTCAAAAAATCTATAATTTTGAACAATAAAGTTAAAAGTTTGTCAATATAATCTAATAGGATACTATTATGACAACACTTTAATCATGTACTAAAAACATCCATACGATAAAATGATTTACCCTTTCTGCTAAAAAAAAATATTTTTTATTATGTAACATACATTAATTAAGCTTTCTAAATAACTTAAATCATACTTTTAATATATTGTAAAGAGAGAACAATTGAAGTTAAAAAAAGATCATTATTTGCCCTTATTTTTTTTCCCTTTTATTTTGCAAAGAAAGGCAAATTAGTCATTAAAGACGCTATCAAAGTTTTATCAGAATCCATGCAGTATATTAAGGAGGATGTAGAAACTGAGATGCAAAAGAATTTTAAAGCATGACATAAGGTTATAAAAGAGGATGGAACAGCAAACTACAACAATAACGCACCATTTCTATACAATGTTCCAAAAATTGTTACAGCAAAATTCTGGGCTAAACATTAATATTGAGATGCCTTCTTTAAATATAGCAATAGCTCCTTCAACTAATGATGCATTCAATGCTCTCGAGTAAGGGTTACAGTAAAGACCTCATTTATCCTAAGAGGTACATACAATCCTTGTATAGTGATATTCCTTCTCTTTTCTTCTTAATCTTATTCTTTTTTAATGTATAATTTATTTTTTCTTTTTACTTATTTTTAACTTGTTATTTTATTTTAAATGCTTATAAGGTTAGATCAAAAGTTATATTAATCTTTTGGTAGGACAATACTCTCCTCCCAAACTAAGGACATGGAGAAGACCTTTGAAAATAATTTGAAGAGGAGATATTTAAGGTTTGTAGACTTTTGTAGGTACTATTGTGATTTGTTAATACATATATTTTGGTTGTACATAAATTTAGGACCTATTTAGTAAAAAAATTTAAAGGCATTTGATATTATTATTTTGTAAATTATTAAATTATATTTAGTTACAATTGATATGTGTATCTGGTATTTTAGAAGAATATACTCTATTTGTTTGATGTCATATTTTTTAGTAAACGTAATCATTATATTAATGACTACATGTTACCTCTAAAATTCAATTTTATTTTGAAAATACATTTAATACGAAAAAAATATGCTTTTTAAGGATAATTTTGTGTTTTTTTTAATATTTATATTTTTTTTTTAAATATTTGTCACTAATATAATAATTTTAGAATATCAAAATAATTAAAAAACTAACACTTATTTCTAAAAAAAAATCACTATCTATTTATATAAAAAAAGTAAAAAATTATTACTTATTTTAAAAATTTTTTTGCCTATTTTTACAAAAATACTTTCTATGTTCAAAAAATTCACTGCTTACTTTTCAAAAACCTATTCTCTATTTTTTTAAAAAGAGTCACTGTCTATTTTCTAAAAATTTGTTATCTCTTCGATATAAAAAATTACTGCCAGCGCTTGTAAAGATCTAAAAATTGCTCGGGACCAATAAGCTCCATGGCACTCAAAGCTTCTTCCAGTCCATTCCTAGATTTTCAACTACCATTTTAATCATCATTTAAAGTCGTGGAGTTTACAAATTCACTATCAGAAGTGAACAAAGTATCCACACGGCTTTCTCGCGAACAGTCTTTATTTAGTGTACACAAACAAATATTGTGCTAGAAAACCATACAATATAAGTACACTCTCCATATTTTGTTCGTTAGCATATACAAGTAGACTGCCTTTTCTTGTTTGCGACAATGTACAAGTACGCTATCTATAACCACAAACAAGTAAAATTTCATCTTCAATTAATGGCTTACTTAGGGGAGGCATAATTTTGCTAGGAGCTACTACCATTTTTACATTAATAACATGCTCAGCATTTAAAGCTTCCTCCTCACCTTTTGTGGATTTTCCCTACCCAATTTTTGAACCATTTACAATTTCAAATTCTTCAGATGCCATCTCAGAAGTGAACAACAAAGCCAAAAGCCTTTCATCCGGAAAGTCTTCATATGCACAAACAAATAGTATCCTAATCAAATATACAGTGCCAATAGACTATCTAGTCCCGCTTATATTATTGTGACCACACTAAAACTACAAGTTGATTAGACAGGGCTCACTTGCCCCAAGTAATGTATCCAACGACAGAGGCATCTACTACAAACCTATATTCATTTAGGTTGTGTAAACAAGTATGTTCGTCCAGCACAAATAACAGTTTAGTAATTTAGTATATGGTTAGTCTGGGGCATGAGTTCGCCATGCTTGCCCCTCGCCTTCCACAAATTGATTCATGTACTGCAAACCATTTTCCCTTGCATATAGGATAATTAACTTTATTCCCATGTTTGCAGAGAAAAGAAACATAAAGTAATCAGTCGATTTTATTTTAATCTCTGTTTTGTAAATTCTTATCTTCTTCATAATTAGAAAAGCTTGAATGACAGATGAATGAGAGGATTTCGCATGTTAAATGTACTTGATAGTATGTTAGTGTTTACATATGCTATGCATAAACTCATCAGACACAGTTTGCGTAAAGATTATCATGAACAAAACAAATGTCACTTTAATGCCCGTGGCAAAGTAAATATTATGCAACTATCTCGAAATCCTTTAAAAAGCCTTCATAAATATTGTGTATATACCTTGTGTATCCAGACCTCGCTTATAAAAGGAGCAGCACAAGTAACAAGCTAAACTCGTATTGAACATCCAAACAATCTTTAATTGAACTTCCTCTTTCTCTTCTTCCACAGTAGTTGAATCTGCCTTCCTTTTTTTTTTTTTTTTTTCTGAGTCTCTTTTCCCCATATCAAACGATGCAACGACTCTTAATATAAGTGACACAAAGAAATGCTTCAAAGTTTGGAACAATCAATGGTGATAATTCATTCTACCTTTATGAGTTCTAACTCAAAGTCCCAATAAGAATGCTAGCTCATATACTTTAACATTCAACCTTCCAAAGGCCAATAAAGCAATTAAGTCCATATATGGTATTCCTTGAAAATCTCAAAATTGTTCAACACCTTCCCATTAACCTTAGTCTTGTGGATCTCTACTTGTGGTTCTTAATTTTTTTTTCATTGGTAATTGATCTAAGTAGTATCTAAAGTCATTGCATGTGGTTGTCTAGTTGTATTTGTCGTAAGATAGTCTTCATGTGCTTATCCTATGTCTTTCTTCACTTTTTCATTTCACTTGATGAACTTACAAGAATATGCATGTGTGTCCTTAAACCATGAACTAATTCCTTTTCAGATTAAGTTGATCACTATACAATTGTGAGCATTTGATCCTGCAGGTTAGTTCATATCTCAACAGTTTCTGTTCTATTTCCTAAGTCAGTATATGATTTATGTTGAGTTTATTTGTGTCTCAATTCTGATAAGATATTCATAGATTACCATAGAGATTGATCACTATATTTGTTTTTTTGTTTTTGTTTTTTTTTTTTTTTTTTTAGCGCTCGTTAAATTCATCTATCTATGGCGCTTAATGCTGAGGCTGACAACCTCCTACAGATAAAGGCTAAACTGGTTGATATGTATGGTCAACTGGGGACTGAACTCCTAATGGGTGGTTCGGTATTAACAACACCAGTGATTAACCTAAATTTCAGTTTAATGAATCTTTCGGGATCTTTATCCCCAAGCATTAATACATCAGTTAATTTTACTTATTAAGACCTAAAAACAATTTGTTAATTTGATTTTTCCCCATTTACCTAAGAAAAATTTCATTTCAAAGTTATTAAAGTAATTAACCCTGCCCAATTTTCACTCTACTTTCGTTGCACGCATTCATCTCCTCTTTTATGAACATCTAATCTTACTCTCCTTGGAATTTTTCCCCGATTACATGACTAACAAAACTGGAAAAACAACTGATAAAAAACAAATACATGCCAAGAAATGAATGCAAATCGAAGAAAGTCAACTAGAAATTCAGCTTCTATCACTTAGTTGAAATTGATATCAACAAATGCTTACTCCACCTCATGAACATTAAAGAACAATGAATGAATTTGGGATAATCCATCCAAAACAAATCCAGTAATGAAATAATTTCAAATAATGTCTATAATTTCAAACAATAAACTACCTATGCAAAATCCCAAATCATAGTCACCACCCAATTTGGACTCAATCCCCGTAGCTAGATTTTGAATACCATCCCCACTCCCATTGATAGCTTTGTTTGCTCTTTTCCCCAATCTTTTTTACTTCATCCCAGTCAAACTACTTCAATCCCCTTCCACTGTTAAATGATAATTATTGCCTTCAATGCATAGTAATTAAGCAAATTAATTGCCCTCAAATGCCTAATCCCTCTTCTCCCTTCTCCTTCTGCCTCCCCTCCAATACTTTTAAATTTTTAAAACTTAAAATTTAAATTTCACCTACATTGTTCTAGTTTTTATTTTTAGGCATATTTGCCTTTTTGTCCTCCATCCAGTGTGGCAGCCATGTTCTGCTTGTCCCTTGCACATCTGAGGCTACGCACTTCCCTAACGACACTTCTAGATTAATTTGTGATGGATATGATGCTTATTTTCTTCTATGCTTAATAGAATGTAAGGGACTGGCTCCAAATCTAGGATTGGTCATTCACACCACATGCAAGGGTTGGACTTGATATATCCATAGCTCTCACATCATATGATACGAGTGTATACATAGTTTAGTTGTTTATGTGGGCATGTCTCACCAAATTATCATAATTGTATGAGATATCGCATTTGATTTCTTAAAATTTTAAGAAACGATACAATTAACAAAGAAAATTGTGTGGCGAACCGAATTTTGTTGTCAAAAAATTTCTTGCAAAACTCAAGATTAATTAAGATATGACAAATTTTTCTCTATATGATATATGAAAATAAACAAAAAAAAAAAAAGAAAAGAAAAAGATTATTTCCATAGGTTGCATCTTAGCATCAACCTTAACTCCTGTTGTTGTAAATTTATAACAATAAATTTTACAATTTTGTCAGTGAGAAATTTGTTGTTACCAAATGTCTAATTGTTTGTAACGAGATTAGATAATTTGAACAATTAGATTGATTTGTTTAATATTTTTTACATGCCTGGTATATTGTGGAAAATAGTAAATCCCCTGTAATCATGTCCAACTGGCGGGGATTTTTGATCTAACCAATGAAAAGTATAGCAAGGATGGCTGACAAGCTTTTTTTTTCTTCTTTTTTTTTTTGTGTTTAATTGATGCTGACTAGGACTTAAATTCGAAACCTTCAACCCTAGAAATGATTCCAATAAGATTAAAATTTTAGTCAAGCTCAACTATGCTAATTTTGCAACGATGTCGAATAGATCTCTTACACATTAATAGGCTAACCTAAAAGGTGATTTTGTATAGATTTGCTTGTTGAAGTTGGTTGGTGTGGCACTTGATTAAGCTAGACATGTTATGGGCATGATGTGTAAAGTTATCACACCTAACCTAGTTGGCCAAACTAGTGAATTACTACTTTGACGTGGTTCTACTTTAATTCCACATGTAAACTTGATGCATCACAAATGAGTCGAGCATTGCATCAGGAAGATATAATAAGCATCATACGATTTAACAATCTAATTGATTGGAGTCTTAATTAGTCATTTTTATTGAACAAATAAATGAAGCACGAAAAGATTGAAAAGTCGGTAGCAATTATTCTCACCTACTTCTTATGTTCCTTTACTAGCTTTCAATGTTTCTTACTTATTTCTATTATGTTATTTATTTCAAGTTGTTGGACATTTGTAATCTCTTCCTATAAAATGAACTAAATGTAATAATGAGGATCAATTTGTCAATGATCATAGGTATATATGAATTTGAGCTCAATTTCATTGTTATAATTCTTATCATTTGTATTCTTAAAGTGTGGTAAATTCCTTTAATTCCTTATCCTTTGGTACGGTAACTTAGCTTGTATCACCATTGGCGGTGGAATCACTAATGTTCTTATATCAGGTATAGTTGCTCTTCATTATCAACTTAGTGGCAAACATATCTATTTCTTTCCCATTTCTTTAATAGTTCAATCTCTTCACTAAGGAGTACTTGACCTTCTCTGTAGCAAGTAATCCATCATTTGATATCAAAGCAAAAATTGAAATTCATCATTTGATATCAGAGTTTCTAGTTGTGAGTGTGAGATTGAGTGATTAAACACTTCAAACACTTTAAATTAATCTCCAAAATGCCTTTTAACTTTGCAATGGAAGATGAACATGTTTTAATGGGACTTACTTTCAAACAAGCTTAGATTTTAGGTCTTCAACATGGTATTAAGGAATTAAGAAAGCAAATAACAAAATTAGTGAGACTCAATGTAGTGACAACAAGGGCAAGTTTCTAAATTTGGAGATATTCCTTTTTTTTATGGGGATTTTTTCCCCAAGGATTTTGTGAAGTGGCCGGTGAAACTTGAAATCTATTTTGAGTTCTACAATATTGACGAAATAGAAAAGATAAGACTTGTGAATAACAAAGTTGATTATGATGCAGTTGATTGGTGGGCTACTATTCAATGGTATCGACTTTGGCGGGATAAACACCAAATTCAGGTATGGTTAAAGATGTGTAACTTGATGATTTTAGAATTTTATTCTAATTATTATGATGAAATTTTATAATGGTGAATCAAAAGTTGAGTTGGTATTTTGAAAACCATGGTGAAACTTGTCTTGATTTGTCTTAATCAATCAATTGTATCCCAAGATATGTGGATGTTGATTTTTCAACTAGTATGGATTTATGTATTCAAGGGATCAAAAGTGTCTTGCTCACACAATAATCTGGTTGTGATGACACTTGAATTTCGTTAGTTAAAAATTTGACAATCTCAAAAACAGTTGAACCCAAAGTCTTCGATAATCTTCATGAGCATGATTGTGCATCAAAAGTGGAAATTATTCATGAAGTTGAATTGAGTAAAAATGGGAAACTAGAGACCTTTGTTATTATTGGTTATAATGAGAAAGATGTTTTGCGATCTCAAATCGAGCCTCTAACAGAGGTCCTAAACCCTTGTTAATTCTATTTCTTTCTATTGTGTCAACTTATGTTGTTGATTTTATCAGAAAGGAAAGTGAATCAAAGGAAAATCTTAGTTGGCCTACCTGTTGGTGGACGCCAATGATCGCAAAATAGTTCACAAAAGCAATTATCAATTTACTGGAAGTAGATGCTCTTTTAGCATAGGAGAAGCCAATTCCCTATTGTTTGAGACATATTTCTACATTTGAAAGACGAACACCTACTCAATTTGAGGACAAATTCTTTGCAGCAAGGGGAGATCGATGCATCACAAATGAGCCAAAAATTGCATCTAGAAGAAACAATGGACCAGCCAATATGGAGTATTATAGGAATTAACGATCTAATTTACTGGAATCTTAATTAGTCAACTTTGTTGACCAAATAAATGAAGTCTCCCGAGATTGAAGGATGATTTAAAGGCTGACAACAATTACTATCATTTATTTCCCGTGTTCCTTTACTTGTTTCCATTGTTTCTTAAGTGTTTCTTACTTATTTCCAATATACTATTTATTACAAGCTGCTTAACACTTGTAATATCTTCCTATAACAGGAACTACATGTAACAATCAATCTGTTTGTTTTTTCTTTTTCTTTTTCTTTTTTTTTTTTTTAAAGAAAAGAGGATCAATTTGTCTTTGATCATTAATATATATGAATTTAAGTTCAATCTTATTATTATAATTCTTATCACTTGTGTTCATCAATTGTGGTGAATCCCTTTAATTCTTTATTTTTGATGTGGTAGCTTAGTTTGTATCACCATTGGTGTTAAAATCCATACGGTTACTTTGCATGGTGACATTAATGGTGGATTTATCTATCTCTTTCTCTTTTCTTTAATAGCTCAATCTCTTCATTTGGAAGTACTTGACTTTTTCCTTAACAAGGATTCAATTATTTGGTATCAGAACAAAAACCGAAATCCATCAAAACTGGCCTTGAGTTCTACCACCTCGATTAGCTTAACTTGGCAACCAGCTCAATTTCAAGATTAGTTTCTAAATGTCACTACCATTCTCATATCTTACCGTGTTATTTTTAAAGTGACAGTGTATTCATTTAATGAAACAATAACTTAGACTTATAAAAAAATAAATTCTTTTAAGTATTCTCATCTCCACAACTTTTTTTTTTTTAAATCTATTTTAGCACTCCCTGCCATACAACATCACTGGTCTAATAGCTATTTGATAAGATTTATCTTTTAACTTAATGATAAGATAATAATAACAATGGAAACAAAAGATAGATCATGATTTAAGCTTGAAAAGAAGACTTTGGCATGAGAAAGTTAGGAAAACCAGTAATGAACAGCACGGGCGTTCTCCAAAAAAGTGCTTCAATAAGCCAACTTCCACCGGTGACCAGGCCCAGCATTTGCTTTGCCAGCTATGAGCTTGGCCATATCTATGTCTTCATTTTCTTCACGAGCTATGCCTTATTTAAAGCCACTTTGGCCCCTCTTACATCTCACCTTATATACGCGTACAATATGAGCCCTAAAAATTGTATTAAACAATAAAGCGAGCCTTTAATTAAATCACAAATGTCTGGCACTCTTTTCTTCAAGGTTCTGTTCTATCTTCTTCTCCTTCTTTTGTCACCACCCACGACCAGAACCAATTCAAATTCTATGGCCAGGATCGAGGCGAGTACAAGGCCATTGGAGTCAGAGTCCCCAAAATTCATGACCTTGAAGCCCAAAATGAGCCACGGACGACAAGGATCTAATAAAAAAGATGCGGAGAGTTGCTTGCCAAAAGGGTTTCATCGCACCTCTACTCCTAGTCGATACAAAAGTTATCACACCGATAGTTCAACATTGTGTGTCACAGAAACACATGTTAATGCACCATGAAGAGGCTTAATTAGTTAATGTTTTGTCCTTAGTTTTTAACAAATAATCGTTGGGTGATATATATGTGTATATGGATCATAGGAAAAGGGAAGGAAGCAATGAAGATGCAAGCCTACGATGCCACACATGTAGACCAGTACAGGAATGTATATATGGTGTGCTCAATTATTATAAAATACATGTAACAACTTTTCTATATGACCTCCTTGAAGATTAGATTATGCGTTCATTCTTTTGTTCCTTTTCTTCTTGTTTTCTTTTTGTTATTTGTTTTCTCTTCTGATGAGTTCAGTTGTTTCTCTAATACTTTATGACTTGATCTCCTTTGTGATTTACATTGATACCGCTGCCCTACTATGGATATCTTATAGTTTGTCAAATTATAATTAATAATAGAAACTATAAATGTAAATTTAACAAGGATAATAATACAATGAAATTTTGTATATGAGATGTCTTAAATTAATTGCGCTTTGTAACAAACATTATATCTCTAATTGAAAATGGAGAGCTAACTCTATAAGTTGGAGAAAAGTCGTGGGTGGGGTGCCAACTAGCTTATTATTCCATACTAGAGTAGTAATACAGCTGCATTTATTTTGTTATTAATTGGTTCGCAGTCGACTCATAGGATCCTTAAATTTGATTTTTGTTTTTTTATTTTAAAAAATGAATAATACATATAATAATTAGAGTATCTATTAGTTGAGATCGAGATTATCCGTTGATTTTCTTATTCAATCTTTCTCATAAAGAAGGTCTACTACCCGAATAATGTTGAATTCAAGTGAGTCTCTCCCACACACGGTTAACAAATTTGAAATTTAACACTATATTTTCCAAATAAATCCTTGCTTACTAGGGAGGAGAGTAGAATAAAAGAATTTGAACTCAACCGAATCCAAATGAAAGTACACTAAATTACCAATTAAACTACTATTTTGAACTATTGATCTTAAGTTCTTAACTAGAAATTTGTTTTGATAAGCTATAATGATGGGCAATCATGGGTGGTGCCGAATGGATTAGTTTAGTTAACATCATATCAAGTTATTTTAAATTTGAATCATTTTAATTTGAATTATTTTATATATATGTACATATGCGAATAAAATTTAAAAAAATAATTATATAAAATAAATAATTTCATGTTAATATAAAATAATTTAATATGTATATATAAAATAAATTATAATTTATTTAAATTAAATATAATATATATATTTGTATAATATTAAATAATAAAATTATTTTATTTTTCAACCAATGACATTTTAGCAAAAAAAAAGTAATTTTTTTAATTAATAAAATGAGTTTTAGTTCAACTAACTTCATATTTGGTTCATTTTTAATTTAGTTATGTTTGAATCATATTAATTGTGGGTTAGGTTTTTTTGGGTTGGTCCAAGTTGGGTTATTAGGTTGGTAGAATTTTAATGTAGGACTACATCATAAATTAGACAAAGATTTGATGCATGAAGGTTGTCTTCTTTGATGGCTCTAACTTTTTGTAAAATATCAATTTTCCACTTTGTGTTACTTCTTTTGATTTTGGAGTGGCTTAAAGCTTGTTGGGGATAGTTTTTGTGTGAATGTCATTAGGTGTGTGTGCTTTAGTGCCTGATGACTATGTAGCTTCTAGTAGTCCTACATCTAGATACGTGGCTATCCAAGAGTAGACGAGGGGTGCTAAAGTAGGATGTTTACTATTGCCATCTTTTCTTTGGCAAATGTTTAGACTATTCACCACATTTGCTCCTTTAAATTCTTGATTGAGGCCTAAATTTTTTCCTTTTAGTTAGTTAGTTCCTTGACTTTTTCCTCCATTCTTCTCTTACAAGAATGAGTTAGGATTGTTTGCCTTGCTAATTGTGAGCTCCTTATTGCTTGTCATATTGTACCATAGTTATTTTTTCATGTTAGAAAAGGTGATTACATTTATAATATTTTTAGAGGATATATTGGATGTATGAAATGCTTAAAGAAGCATATACAAGGCTTTATAGCTAAACAATTTTATTGGATGATGACAATAGTACATAGGGGACAAGAGTAGATGTTCTTTTCATTATGTATTTTGTTATAGACAAAGTTCATTGTTTTATCCCTAAGCAAAATATTTCTCATCATTACTCAATTTATATTCATCGATGATAGCTTTTAATTCATTAGAAGGTATATCTATACATGATAACAAAGTTGCTAATGATGTAAATATTAAACATAGTGGAAGGGAAATGCCTCGATATTTAGAACAATGTGCCCATCATAATGATAAAAGTTGACATCTCACTAAGAGATTGGATTGGCATATGGATTAGCTAGGACATTGAAAGGATAATGGATGATCTTTTAAATGAAAAAAATAACATGCATCTTGATTGTTTTGGGTCCATATATCTAAATTAAGATGGAAAATACAAAAGATATGAGGAGAGTTTTAGAGCTACTAATGATGTCCCTCCATTTTGGGAGGGAGTTCAAGAGTTTGAACTATTTTCATAGTAGAGATTTAGCCTAAATTTTTTTTTCTTAGTATCTCATAAGAGCATTAACTTATGGTCAGTATATCATATGGCTTATGGTATGCTTCCTTGCATGGTACATAAGTGAACAAAGGACTTCTTTTGGGAAGTTATTGAAGAGCTTTGAAGAAATGAAAAATTAGTTCATGAAAATGTATTGTGGATGCTAGTTAATAAATTTAAGGGGAGCATTAGCAATTTCGTAGTGCATGAGCAAAGTTTATGCAACTTGTTTACCATAAAAGTCTCTTGCCTTTTGAAGGTGTCTTTAGTAATTACCTCTACTAAGGGCATTGAGAGGAAATCAATGAGATTGGGAATAGAGGAACTTTGTTCAATTTTAACATTACTAGCCTTGAATGATTTAGGTGGATCATTTATTTCTTCTTTAAAGTTAGACCCTAAACCTTCAAGTTCTGAAATGTGGAAGACTATAGCTGGATAAGAGGTGCTTGCCATAGCTTCATAGCATAAGAGTTAGAGTCCACCCACTTCATATGGTTGGATGACAAGATGCATTGCTTGGAATTAAATAGGGGTTAGGATGTCTGTCATTATCTCTCCTTTCAAGAACTATTGAAACGTTGGGCATCTATAGGTTATGTGTAACTTAGTTTTGTGCCATCTTCAGTAATCATACAATCCTTCCATTAGGAAGAAAGACATGTTTTCAACCATGTAGGTGAATTAAATTTCATTGTAAATGTGGTTAACAATTACAACTCCTTTAAGGGAACATTTCATAAGTACCTAGTCCATTATCAAGTGAGTTGTTACTTTTCTTCTAAATTAAACAAGTTTAATTATAAAGCCTTAAATATGCATGCTTAAGTTGAATGTTATAATATGCATATGGACATCATTCACATTAAAACCATGTATTGAGTTAAGCTGTAAGATAAAAGAGTTTTCTTTTCTTCTTATATTACAAATTTAAAAGTGAAGAGATATTTTAGTCATATTAGTCATAAGCTAAAGAATATCTCTCTCCATTCATATTTATAATTCAAAAAACAAAGGAGGACTTAGTAGCAATTGTAAGATATATTTTCACACAAAATGGGGAGATGAATTCATAATGTTTAAAAGATTTTTCAAGGAAAATTTTGAAGTGCTTGTTGAATGGATGAAGTGGAGAGATTTCAAACTACAACTCTTTAGCTTCATTTGCCATAGAACTAGCTTTATTAGCAATGCTTATAACCTACTATGACATCTAAAGTTCTTAGGTGTAATGATGGATGACTTCTTGCTGAAGTTAGAAAGTTAACTTTAGGATCTAGGTGTCTTAAGCAACCAACTATTAGGTCAAGTTTTGGGTTTCCTAAGCAAGTGACCCCATCTACTAGTTCTTGCTTTGGTTCTCTTGTGTAAGCAAACACTTAATGGGTTAAACTTAGGTTTTCTTAATGGAGTAAGCTTATTTATGTAACATGAATTTCAATTTTGGTGAAGAGTATGACATTTGCATTATTCAATTGCTTTTAAAGGTAAGTGTTTTCCTACTAAAGAGTTTCATTTAGGTTTATAGTGAGCTAAAATGTGCCTTATAGTTGATCCCAATATGTTTTAATGACATCTATTCCTTAAATTGCTTGGCTTGCTTCTAACAGTTGAGAAGCTAATTCTTCATTCTTCCTCTTAGATGCCTTTAGTTTTAGAGAAGTTGGTTAATGAGGAAACTTTGGTCCAAGTCTTCTAGAAAGTGTAATTGATTTGGATAAAGGGAGAGAATTTTTCCCTAGGTCATGAATTATAGTTCACCTAAATCTATTAGGGGAGATGCCTATTCATCATTAACTTTCACCTTTCTTTTGGAGATGACAAGACTTACAAATTCATCAAGAATGTAAGCCTTATGACCTTAAGTTGCATGACATAACTCATATCACTTAAAGGGAGGGTGATTAATTGTCCCTAAGTTATTTTTATGACATGATTCCATGCTTAAAAAAATGGAATGAAGACATTCATGACTATTTGAACTATTATAGTTGAAATGGACATCTTTCATCCCTTCAGTGATTGAGATAAATTTTTTCAACCTTATTTACCCAATGGTTATTGTGGGGTCATAGGCAATTACCCTAGTGATTCTAACAAGGGGAACCCATAGATATTCCCCACATTAGTATAAGACTAGATCTCTAGCTAGTCATTTGGTGTGTGGATGAAAATCTCAACCCTAAAAATCAACGACTCACTTTGAAACATCTAACATATAACGCCACTCAACATGATAAAATTCTTTAAGCAAGAGTCTATTCTTCTAACACATAAGGTGTGTGAATTGATGAAATAACATGTCTAGATGACTCATGAGCCACACATATAGTAGAGTTGAACTACCGTTGAATTGTCCTCTTCCCTAAACTTAACAATAATTTGAAGAGAAGGATCATTTCAGCAATAATGGTTAAGACTAGATTAACTCCACCTTTTATCCACTTGTGGAAGAGTTTTATGACTTATTTATGGACATGGCCAATGACCTTAGGGAATGAATCAATTTGTAGATTAGTAATGCCATGCAAGTGAATTTTGCTTTAGGGTGTTTCATCATGTGCTTGATAATGTGATAAGTTGGGATGCACTCCTTTTGATGTTGTCCTTTGGTCACAATGTATATTTCACTTTGCTTTTTATCTATTAGCTTTGATAGTTTACTGATATGATTAGTGACAAGGCTTGGCAAGTACACATCTTAGTCTAGTGTGCTTAACAAGTTTAATAGGTTCTTAATTTCCTCCATCAAAGGGGCCATGTCTGTGTATGGTAAGGCAAAACATTAGTAGCTAAATCCTAAATGTGGATGGCTAATTTGAACATTTTTGACTAGATTTTAACATCTAATAGATAGCCAATGTCACCATAGATTTCTTAGAAAACATATCTCTTACCAATGCTTTAAGTATTTCAAATCTGTCTAAGGATGGGGAACTCTGATTGCCTTAGCCTAAAATCCCTTGGAATCCTCATAGATGTTGAGGAAGGAAAATCTCCTACCTACCTTTAAAGGTCCTCAAAACAAGCCTTAACATGATTGTAGGTGTGTCTAATGATGATTATAACAACTTAACTTACTGTTCACTCTCTTTCTCTTCGCATTGATTTAGCTTTAAAACACCTTGAATTGGAAATTGTTACAATCATATCTTTTGATTTAGTTTTTTGGGTCTAGGTGTTATGATTTGAGCTTCCAAATGAGTTTTGTTGTTTTTCTTTTAGATGATTTGTGGTATGGGGTGTGTTTACTATTGCTAACTTTAGGATGCCAACAACTTCTAATTGAGGCATGGGATACATTAGTAGATAGCTAAGAGTCTCTTGAGTAAATCAACATTGATTTTGTGGGTTATTAATTGCCAAACTCTCTTGAGTTAATTAGCATCAATTTTATGGGTTGTTAATTGCCAAAATTGGCAACTAAGGTGATGAGAGCTAAAGGGGTATTGGACTTTAGAGTCCCAATTATAGCCATTAAGGGGTTTGATTGACATGCAGAGAACATTGTTAGACTAACCATCACTTGATGCTTTGATTGGTGGTGGTTTCAAGGCAGGATAACGACTGAAAAAGTAGGTATGCTACATCTGATGGTGAGCTTTGGAGCATTAATCACTATTTTTGGACAAGCTTTTCCATATGTGGACCCTTCTAATTGGTAAATTAGCCTTTGGCAGTTTGATTAGAGCAGGTCTTGGGATGAATGGTGTTAGTTGGTTATGGTTGGTGGTGCTCACTCCATTAGTTTTTATACTTTTCTACCTCTATTCATTATTTCATCTTTGGCATTGTAGAGATTGGGTTGTGCTAGTTTGGTTGGTAGCTTCCTTTTGTTTTTCATTTATTTTTAGGCAACTTTGATAACCTTTTAACAACACTCTAATGACCTCCTTAGTATAGTATGAGCCTCTCTACATGCTTTCTTACCTCCTTTTGTTACTTATATTTTTTTGTGGATTTTGGTGTTTGTTTTTGTATAGTATATAAATACACTTGAGCAAAAAGGAAAGTAAACTAAAAAACTTAATGATTCTTACCTTTCTTGCTAATAAAGAGGGAATTAAGTAAATGAAAGCAAAGATGTTGGTTAAATAAGTGTTTCTTTATTGATTTTATGAAAATTGGAAGTGTTAGTGTGTGTAGTGAAATAATGTCTCTACCGAATGAGTCTTATTTTATTTTTTTAGGCCAAATTAATTCCTTTATGTATTTAAATTCTCTACCAATGGAATAATGTCCTTAATTTTGATGCTTAACCATTAATATTTACTGTGATCATGATTATGAGCTTATTATGGCTCATTTATGCTAATGAATATCCTAAGAAAATGCCATAAAATGGAAAGAATAAAAGGAAAAGGAAATAAGAAAGGCAATATAGTCCTATTGTTGGTACCTTGATTCTTATTATTGTTGATTTGAGAATGCAATTTCTCTTTTTGGGAAGCAGCTAAAACATAACTTTGGGCAATTTTTGTGATGATAGTTTGTTGTTGCTTTAACTCCTTTTTAATGGCTTAGGGGACTTTGGATGCATTAGTTTGGTTGAATTTTTTTTAGGGCCAAATTAATTGCCTCCTCCAAACTCACTATTTGCTCTTTGTTCACTTCTCTTGTGTGATTTTTAGCTCTTCTAATTTGCTTGCCTTTTGATATTTTGTTGGCTCTCAATTGATTTTTTGGCCCACCTACCTCATTAATGAGGTTGACTTCTATAAAAAAATTAGTCTAATGTTAGTCATTGATCTTCAATTACTTTTGATAAATAGTATAGATTGACTTGCTTTATGATGAGTGATTATGATTACTTTGATCGAATGGTTGAGATTGCCTTTTTAATTTAATATTGTATGGGCTTTTGACCTGCAAGATTTGCACTTAGATTAGGCTGATGGACTAATATTACTGCACTTAGATGCTTGATCTAAGGTTTTTAAGAAGGGGATGACCCCCTTTTGTACTTTGATGATGCAATATATATCCATAACAATTTTTAGCTATAGATTTAGTTTGAGAAGCTAACAAGTTGCTAGCTCTTTTTTCTAAGGTGGGTGCATGATTATATATTGGATTATATAAACTAATTTGCAGTTATATAATTATTTTTTTCTTTTTTTTTTTTATTTTATCAAGCATTATATTTGTTATATCCCAATAAATAAGCCATGATCTAAATGCAATTTGCAAATAATCACCATAAGCACCAAATTATAAGAGTAAGTGAAAGACCCTTTTTGATCAGGGGGCAAAATAGGGGTACAACATAAACAATTAAGCCAAAATGAAGTCAAAAGGCCTTTAACAATTGCAAAGTGCTTTGGATTCTACCATGGAACTTCTTAAATTGATTAATGAAGGGACCAAGCTTTATTTGGTAGTGATTGTTTATACTTTTTGTTTAGTTACAAGAAAAGCAAGAGAAGAAGGAAGTTATATGAATTGGATAAGTTCTTAGTTATCAGTTGTTGAAGAAACAAAATTGTTGAACTTTAATAGTGTTAATGAGATCCATGGATGAGCCAATGCATAGAGGGCTTCTGAGGATCCATTAAGCATTTCAAAAGAGCCAATGACATGTTTAAGAACTAAATACATGAAATAAACAGTAAATGGGCTAATTGAAGAAATTTGGGCCAAAGAATAAGTTAAGCTTGAAGGCTAGTAAAGAATATCTTAATGCAGGCCAAGACTTCATTAATTTGATTAGAGTACTTAATGAGCTAGGGTTACAATAAAATTCACTTTGAAATAGGAGTTTGATATAAAATAAGAGTCTTCTTATATTTTAGGAATTTATTATTGTCTTTATTTTTAAGGTTTTTATGATTGTTAATTTAGCCTATAAATAAACTTGATTTCATTGTTTAAAAAAATAGAACATTAGGAAAAATAAAAGTGAGAAATTTCTCCCTCAGTTCTTTCAAAAAATAAAGAATTTATCAAGAACTAACTTTTCTTATGGCATTCAACCCACTTGATCACTCCCAAATCCCTTCTTTTCTAGAGTGTGGTGTTCATATCCTTCCTTATACTTTAGGTTCATGTTTCCTGAACATTAAGTTCTTAAACATTAAGTTTAAGTTTTACATTACTAAAATCTCAATTGACTTTCTTAGGTTCTTGTTTAATTCCTTGTGCATATTGGTTCCTTAAACTATGTTTTTTAGGTTTCACATTAGGTGCTATGTCACATAGTAATTTGAAATGACATAAAGAAAGAAAGGTTTTGGGTTTATGATTGTTTTAACTTTATAAATAGGGAAATTGTTGAAAATATCCCTTTTATATAGTGTGTTTGGTATTTAGACATGTTGAAAATAATTTTCCTTAAAATTTTGGTTGTAATTGTTTTGCTTTAGAATAAAAGAAAATCTAGAGATAATTTTTGCCTCCTTTTGATTTGCGATAAAGATTAATGAACTTGCTCATTTGCTTGCTTAAAAGTGAAGCTTATGTGTGTTGCTTCTTTGTAGCTGAAGGATATGACTTCTAATTTCTAACACCACCCTTATGAACTTTTTAGGCCTTTAGATAAATTTGTAAAGGCATTGATATCATGTTTTATGGAAAAAGAAAAAAAGCTAACCATTATCTTGTGTTTGTAAAAGACTTTGTGACTTTTAACCTTTCTTTGGGGTGATTACATGATTTCATATTTTTTGGACTAAACATTTAGGAGTCAATATTGTTAATTCATTGAAATTTTCTCGGTCTTCATCTCAAGCCTAGATGACTAAACACTTGGTAGTTAGATGTATTAGAATATTGATGTCAAATTAAGTTGGATTTTCTTGGCTGTCATGCCAATATTCTTTAGTGGATCCATATTCTAGTTCTCACTAATTTTCCATTCCTTAACCTTTAATAAGGGATAACATAGCAAATAAGTTCTATTAGACTACAAAAAACATTAAAGCATCATTGAGTATGAACCACTATGACAAGCTTGACATATTAAAGGAAGCTTGAGAATTGGTACTCTTATGGCCCTAATGATATTTTCCATAAATATTGATAGGAAGATGTGCTTTTCTCCATGCTCTTTTGGATTTGAATTGTTTCATGGACAAAACAGAATCTTGATCTCCAATGAGTTTGGACCCAGATGCTCAAACAAAATTATTCATTTGTAATCTTGTAACAATCACCAATTAAGGGGAATTTTTATTTTAGGCTCCAAGTTGAATTTGTGTATGCTTAATTCAAAGGATCAAAAGGAACACCAAACTCCCTTAATTCAAAGCTAGACCTTAATTTAGACATTGCAAAGATAGAAATATTCCCTAACCTTACAATACTTAAAAGGCTTTTAAAAAAGCTTCAATTAAAGACTATTGATGTTCTTAAAAAGGAGTCTGTTGCTTTTTACAAATTAGTCATCTAAAGTGATGGTGACATAGGAGATTGCTTTAAGAAGATGTCAAAGCTCCTTAAGAAGTTGAAGGATTATAATCCACTGTAAGTACCTAAGGATAATACTTTTGATGCTAAGAAAAACTTGATGAAGCATAAATCTCCCATCATTTTAGATGAATTTTGGTACCTAATGTCTCTTGAATTGATGAAAGATCTAATGGTTGTCTCTATTGGATAGGTGCTAGAATTTTTTTGAATATTTTTATTAGCTAATTGGTATTAAAAATCACATAAATATTTTGCAAATAAGTATACAATAGAAACAAAATTTAACAATTTTAATTTTTAAGAGCAAATTGACTGCTTGTTAAATATAATGACAACTTAGCCTAGAAAACAAAATTATTACTAGAATAATCTTCAATTCTTCTTCTTTTCAAGCCTATCAATGGATTGTCATAAACCACCATTGTCTAAGTGTTTAGGCCTTTAACAATAATCCACACATATAAGGAGGAAACAACTCTCACAATCTAAAACTCTTTCAAGAAGAAAAGAATAAGAGAGACCAATAAACCTAATATACAACAATTTCTAGTAAATTGCACTTTAATCTCTATATTTCTTCAATATCATATATTTGACCCTTAAGTTTCTTAAAATTATCAATTAAGTCCAACTCAATCTCTATTTTATATTTTCTTAATTGTCTTTATGTGTATGAACTATTTAGATTTTAACATATTGTTAATGAATATGAATTATAATCCCCAAGGATTAGATAAATTAAACTCCTTTAATCTACCATTAATTATCTAATTTATTAATTCATATTCATAAATCAAAGTTGGTGTCTAGTCATGTATCATGACTACCCAAATGTTAAGACTATCAAAGTGGTTGGACTAATCCTTTCAATGCATGGTCTATCTTAGTGTAATTCAATTCTTTTGTCATATTATTGTTCCAATTAGACATAATGTCTAATTATATTAATTCTCAAACAATCATATTGTTATTGATTCCATGAATGAGATCATAGCTCTTTAAGACATAAGACTTGTCCAAGAACACAACAGACACTATTGCATACTACACTAACACCTAACTATATTTTGAAGAGTTTAATTGCTTTATGGTGTGAGAGCAATGGTGTTAAGCTAAATAAATAACAAGGGGCCTCTAGAATGAAAAAGGTTGGAAGCACTATTTCAAATTATGATTGACTTGTTATTATTGCTTTGATAGATAGATTGGCAAATGGGAGTTTATAACAACAAAAAGTGGTTGCTAGAGAGGAATGTTGATGATAGAATATGAATTATTCAAGCAGGAGCTATTCTACTCCTTATAAAGTTATTATCCTCTAACAAACCAAGGACTTAACAACATTATGTGACAACACTTTTGAACCTTTCCATAAATGATGGTAACAAGGGAACCTTTATTAATGTTGGAGCTATAGTAAATATAATAGATATTCTTAAAACTAGAAGAATGTGTTGGTTCCAAAGATACCTAAGAAGGAGGATGAATTGAATTGTCAAGGACACGTGCATGCCCATCATGTAGTGATCAAATTAAAATTATGCATAATATGAATGGCAAAGTAACGCTTATGAGAAATGTGTGCAAGCCAAACAAACAAACATAAAGTAATTGAATAAGCTATGCTGTATGTGTATGTGAATGGTGATAAGAAGTTAAGGGAAAAGAAGCAAGTTATGACAATTTATAGAGATTCTGTTCCCTTAAACCATGTCCTCTCCTCAAAGTCACCACCTTAAGATTTTCAACTCCACTGTTGAACTCCTTAGACCCAAAAGAGAACAATAATGACACCACATGCAAAGATCTAATAACCTTTCTTTCAACACACTTTCTCACTTTAAGCATTTAAGCTCCACACAAAGCTTTCTCTCTTTTTCATTTTTCAATTATAGATCTTACACATACCATATGAGAAATGGTTATTTTGCTATTAAATTTTGAATCCATAACTCTTTTTTATTTTTATTTTTTTTTTTCATTTTTAGCACTAGTTGATCATTACCATAGATTTATCCAATCTGCTAGTCAGACAAGAAATCTAGATTTGCTGCTGGAACGTTGAAAAAATTTCCATATATGTTTCCAAAAAGATTTGCAAGAAGAGATTGTTGTCTTGAAAAATTATTCCAAGATATATGAAATGTTGGTTTCAGGCTTCCTTTTTAATAAGATTGACAAAAATTTCCAGCAAATAAACTTTCCATATGAGGCTTAATTTGAACTTTCATTAGTTGAAATTTTTTACACCAAGTCTAATTTGTGCAACCCACATCTTCAATTTATTTGAATTTTGTCCCATACAAAGGAATAAAGAAGAGTTTCCCATCATGATCTTCGTTCCATGTAGAAAATAATCTTCATCAATGTAATTTTCTTGTTATGGCTCCAGGACTTGTGCTGCCAGCAACTCTTCAATTCTCAAAAATCTTCCCTTTTATCAGTCAAACTCATTAATAAACTTTACCTTAAAAAAGGACACAATCTCAAAGATACACATTAGAAGATAGGAAGAAAATCATTTAAAAGAGATACAATGCCAAGTTATGTCTACCATAAACCAAAAAATTAATTTTGTAACCATATGAGAAGTGACAAATCAAGAGGACCAACACATAGCTATGTAATGCTATCTCTCTATCACCATAATCAATAAACATACCATACGAAGGATAGCAATCCAAAAGCACCAACTTAGCCTTGTATCATAATCAAAAATATACACATTAAGATACTTGCCATAAGCTCCAATGTTCGCAACACATATGACAATAATCAATGCAATAACTTATAATGATCAAAGATTATAATGCTTTAAAATTTGACAACTATTAAACAACTATGTAATCAATTTCAATTGAAATAACAAATAAAGCAATAAACAAATTAATTATGTTGGCATATCAAAATATATATCATTAACACATGATTTAACTTTTACCCATACTTTTATGACAACATAATTGACAAAACCATGAATGCTCCCCCTGAAATCATACTCTATAACAAATATCATAAGACAATTAATGAAGTAAGATAATAAAGTATTAAAGCATAAATTCCATTAAGAAAAATTTTTTGAGCATAGTAATACTATTCACTCATCCAAAAAGTAAAGAAATTGAAGTAATAAACAAAATAAACAAGCTATTTAAAGGGTCAAGGGAAGGGAAAAAAAAGGGGTCAACATCAAGTTAATCCTTCTTCTCCCACTTTAGCATCATCCAAAAATGAACAAACTCAGCTACTTAGAGGTTGAAGTTCAATGGCAAATCATATTGAGTTAAAAAGAGAAATCATCTCAAAATACTTAGTATGTAGCACCAACCTCTTTAAATGCCATGCATATATCTTTTTGTGACTCCTCAATAGTTATTTGTATATTACTAATATCCAAAGCTTGAGACTTGTGGCCTTTAGTTGACTTTCTAGCAGTCCCTAGAGTAACCAATTGATAAACTCCATCAAGTAACTTAAGATTCATCTAAGCAAGAGCCCTCATACTCATCAAAGTTAAATCAAACGCATACGAGAATCTCATCTCCATCTATTATAGATAACTTTTGTAAACATGTTTGAAAAAGCCATTCATCAGGAAATAAAAGTAAGCTTCTCAGTAGCAGCAAACTCAATCACCTTCATCATGCATTTTGAAAGATTAAACACTTCTCTTTTAATCACATATGTCAGAATACACATGTTAGCATATAATAGATGATCCATATGCTAGTTTCTTAGAGGAATTGTATTTTTTATACATCATTTAACTAGTAAGGAGCTAACTTTTTCGAGTTTATGAATCATATGAATTGTTCCTTTGATTTTGTCCATCAAAATATTTCAATCACGAACTTGGTCATAAAAAATTGCTTTCAATTGTTTAGTGGTAGTAAATTTATCTACAATCTAGTATCTATCAAAATTGACTTCACCATCAATAAAAGGGACAAAGAAAGTATCCATAATAAGGTGTTAGAACCACATTAGTCTAATTTACTTATGAAACTATCCTTCCATTAGAACATTCTTCAACATTAGTGAAACATTTTGTCACTATGTTAGGATAGCACCCATAATTCAAATTAATGAAATTTAATCATCCTTATGCAATAAACCCATCTAGGAACTTCTAATAGATAAATATATTTTTTGAAGCATCCTCAATGGGTCTCCCACCTAACACCTCTCTAAACTTGCATTTAGGTGCTAGCATCAATGGTTCTTTATATTTTTTAAAAGCATCTTTAGAAGAAAATTGAAAAGGAAAGTACCTCAATGGTGAGCTTGCTTCCCTTTGTGAAGCTCATATTCTTTAACTAGGGGTTCATTCAAACTAATATTAGACAGAAAGGGTTCGAGTTGATGTAAAGCCAAACAAGGTAGAGGATGAGGCAACCATGATTTCTTTGGCTAACTAGGAGGAGATAATAATAGTGAGATAGGGTCCCATGTGGAGACAAGATGAGTCTCACCCTTCTAGATTGTGAATTAGATGCTTGGTTGCTTGTTAAAGGTGGAAAGGAATCTTTCTCTAGTGGTAGTGACTTCACTAGTGATGAAGATGAAGGCTTCTCTATTTAGGTTAATTCTCCCTTTTTAGAGACTTTGGACATGGAGACTTGTATTTTTCTTATCATTGTGCTTTCAGGGAGGAAGATTCATGGAATTTAAGGAAAGGAGTTATGATTTATAAGAAAAATGATAAATTTTGGAAGGAAATTTAGTTGAAGTTGGAAGGATTTTGAAAAAATTTTAGGAAATTTTGGAGATAGTGGCATGTGGTAACATTTTAGAGATTTGGGCTTTTGATTTTTGAAAAGATTTTAATCATATATGGTCAATTAAGTTTAAAAAGGAAACGATTTTGTCACTAACCAATTAAGTTAAGAAATGACACTGACTAATTAGTGTAAATAATAGCACTAATTGACCATAAGGAACATGTAAATAGTTCCTTTGGATAAAATGTTTTGATAAAACAAAAAATTCACCCATAAAATCAATCAAACACATCATTAACCATCGATCATATGAGCAAATAATCATACTAACATGTAAAATGCAAGAATGAAAGTCTAAGATGTATCTACCATACCCAAATGCTTTATAATGGGCTTAAGTCATCCTTTATGGCATGCACCTATGCTCATCAATTAATGCATTTTCTACATGTTTAGGCTTTATTTGATAAAAGTGTGAAATATTAGTGTTGGTATTTCTAAATGATGATCTAGTCCAAAGGATTTGATATATTATGGATAATTTGATCTTTGAATAATTTATTAGTATATCTTTATTCTTTTGGCACCCTTTAGACCAAATTTTGCAAGCTGCTAGAATTTTTCAAATTTGATGTGCTTGCTTTAGGTGACTCTAATTCAACATTTTCAGCATGATTTTGTGCTTTCTTGCTTGATGTATCAATTGAGCTAACATCCTTAACTTGCTAGATTATACCTACATCATTAAAAGTATCCTCCTTTCTCAAGTTTAAGGTTTTGTTTTATTAAAATTTACATGCATGGACTATTTAACTATTAATGATCTCTTATTGAAAACCCTATAAGTTCTGCTAGTTAAAGTGTATCCTAGAAAGATACCTTCATTAGCATTTAAATAGAATTTTCTAAGGTTATCTTTAGTATTCAAAATGAAACTCCAAAGATCTTGAAATAACATTTCATAACTCATAAGGGGTCTTTTTAAGCAATAGATGAATTAAAATTCAATTTAACACAACATGTTATGTGGACAACTTCAACCCAAAAATATTTTGGCAAACTAAATTTATTGAGGATGGTTCAAGTCATCTCTTAGAAGATTCTATTTTTCCATTTGGCTACCTTATTCTATTAAACCATTCATGGGGCTGAAAAATTCTAAGAAATTCCTTAGGCATTACAAAACTTTTTTAAGCCCTTATTCACAATTTCTCCTTTATGATCACTTTAATTCAAGTGACGGAGCATCCCTTCTCATTTTGTAATTTCTTACAAAGACTTTCAAAGGCTTTCAATGCCTTATCCTTATCAAAAAGGAAGACGATTGATACAAACCTATTGTAATTGTCTAATATGACAAATGCATAATGCATACCACATAATGCAAACACTTTAAATGAATTAAATAAATCCATATGCAATAATTGAATAACTTTTGAGGTAGACAACGCCTTCTTGCTCTTAAAAGAGCTTTTTACCTATTTACCCACTTGACATGCATTGCAATTCTTGTTCTTTTCAAATTTTAGCTTAAGTAACCCCTCCATAAGATTATGGTGGTTTAGCTTGGATAAAAGTTTCATACTTACATGTCCCAAGTGCATATATCATATCCAAGTCTCTTTGTTCATAAATGTAAATCATTTGAAATTTTGATTAGTAAGATAATAAAGATTAGTGGTATAAATATTGTCATATCTATTTGTAACAAAGAGACTTTGTAGCCACTATTGCAAAGTTGGCCAATACTAAGCAAATTAAACTTAAGGCCTTTAACTAAAAAGAAATGATCAATAGTAGGAGAGTTTCCCTTATGGATCTTTGTAATCTTAATTATCTTACCTTAGCATTGTTACCAAAGGTTACCTTTTCTTCATCAATAACTTTTAGGGAAAGGAAATTTTCTACATTATCAATCATGTACCTTAAACACCCTCTATCTAAGTATCATATATTTCTTTTCATTTGACATTTTAAAGATATCTATAGGAAAATCATTTAATTATAGGTACCTAAATTTTCTTTGATATGTTAAGGTTAGTTTTGGCACCTTTTGGCACCACTATAAACATTCCTTATGTCATTTATGCTCTTCCTAATATTTTATGCATGAATCATGTGACCAAAATCTCAACAATAATGACATTGAATGATATCTTTCACAAAAGAAAGTGTGGTTATGTGATGCTCTAATAAAATTATGCATGTTAGGCCTTAATGCATGAAATAAGCTTCTAGTCAAACCATTATAGGCTTGATATCTTTGCTACCATGAAACATGAACATTTAAAGATGATTTTTTGGCCAAGGGACGGGATGCTCTATGCTACTTTGATGCATAAGTATACATAAATACATAATTTTTAGCTAAACTACCACTAAATGATGTTTATACTTGTATTTGCATATAGGCAGCCATAGTTTGGGTTTTATGTGAATGACAATCATGATAAAAAACCAATCGGCCTTTAATATCCAAGTAATGAATCAAGGTTTTCTTTCCCTTTAACAAACTTTAAGAGGGAATTTTGGAGATTTTCATTATCTTTCTTAAGAAGAAGATTTTTCTCCTTAAGCTTGTTTATTTCTTACACTTTGATGATTCTTCATCATGTGCTTTTTTGCAAATCATTACCCTTTTGAAAGAGTGACACATTTTTGTTTCTAAAGTCTCAATTTTTCACTCTAATGACTTCACGTGAGTATTGAGATCCTTGTTTTTGGCTATTTCATAGAACAATTCCATCTTTATGCACTCAAAACTATCATAAAACTCATCAATCAAATCATCATTGAATGAAACACACTTTTGTCATCTCATCAACAAAGGAATCATCCCCAGTGGCCTTATAAGCTTTTTTAGTTGGCTTCTTCACCTTTTCTTGTTAAGAAAATTAATCATAATGATTTCAATTTTGTTATATTTGTAATAAACTATGTCCTTTTTTTATTGTCATCAGTTATGGTGATGCCCTTGGATAGCATTCTATTGATTTGATTTCTTTTTTCTAAGCTTTGTGAATCTTCAAGCAATCATCATAATCTCACCTTTGTCTTGCTCATTAAGTGAGATGTCATCCTCAACATCAAAATCTATAATAGTTGAGGTATAGGAAATAAATGCAACACCTTTCTCTTTCTTTGTAGCTTTCTTTCATAAAGTCATCATATACGTGAGTAGTGAATCCATTAACTCATTTATAAGCAAGGTATACAGATCCTTTGACTTTGAAATTGTAATAGCCTTTGTGTTCAATGATTCTAGGAGTGATGTATGTAGCTTTTAATGAGTTATGCACTATAAATATTCTTTCTAAGATTTTGGAGAGCATTAACAATGCTAGTGAATCTTGTATTTAATTTAGTCATAGTTTCACCACTACTCACCTCCAATGGTTTATATTCATGCATCAAAATATTGATTTTAGTGTCCTTGACTTAGGTGTTTTCCCTATATGTCACCAAACAGTTGTCCCATATCTCTTTGGCCAACGTACAAGAGGAGACACATTTATACACATTAGTGGTTAAGGAATAATAAAGCAAATAAAAGTCTTTGGAATTAAGAGTTTGGACATTAAAGTCTTTGATTGTGAACTCACTCTTTGGTTTGTCAATAATTGCACCATTCTCAATTTCAATGATTATTTTAGGGCCACGGAGGCAATATGTCATACCTCAGAGTCATAAATTAAAGGTACATGATCATTTTGTTTTTCCAACAATTGTCTTCAAAGAAAGGAAGTTGAAAGGGGTAACCACCCTCAAGAGGGATACATATGAGAAACTTGTGCAAGCAAAATAGCAAAACACATATAATTAAACAAGCTATGCCATGTGTGTACATGAAAAGTAATAAGGTGTTTGAGTGATGAGAAGCGATAATTTATAGAGATTCAATGCCCTTAAACTTATGTCCTCTCCTTAAGATCACTATTTGGAGAGCTTCAACTCCATTGTTGAACTCCCCAAACCAAGTGGAGAATCATAACAACACACACAAAGGTCTAACGACCTTTCTTACAACATTTTCTCACTTTGAGCTTTCAAGCTATACACAAAGCTTTCTCTATTTTTCTCTTCTCAATTTTATTTCTTACACGTAACAAATGAGAAAAGTTATTTTGTTACTATATAAAGCTCCTTTTATACAGCCTTGAAATCTTCTAGCTGTTGGATGAGGTGTAAGTTTCAATTTAGAGTGTCGGCTAGAATTATGGATCCACTACTTAATTGTTTCCATTTTTAGTGCTAAATGATCATTACCATAAATTGATTTGATCCTCCAATCACATAGAAATGCTAGATTTGCTGCTAGAACTTTGAAAAAGATTTCATATATGCTTCCAAAAAGATATGCCAACTAATGGTCTTCGAAAATCATTCCATGATATCAGAAACGTTGGTTCCAAGCTTCTTTTCTAAGTTTGACGAAAATTCCTGGAAAATTTACTTTCCATGCGAGACTTAATTTGAATTTTTGTCCACTAAAAACTTTTTCAATAAGTCTGAATTGTGGTGCCACCCACATCTTCAATTTAATCCTTTCCATATGTAAGGATGACTTTAGTTTTGTCTAACGCAAAGGAATATAGAAGATTGCTCCATGACAATCTACTTTCCATAAAGAAGATGATCTTCATCAATGTAGTTTCCTTTTAATAAAAAATCTTCCTCAATTCTCAAAAATCTTCCTTTCAATCATTCAAACTCATTAAAATATTTTACCTTGGAGAACAAGGACACAATCTCAAAGATATAAGTTATAGTATAGGAAGAAAATCAATTTAAACGAGATACAATGTCAAGTCATGTCTGTTATAATCATGAATAAAAAAAATTAATTTTCTTACCATGCGAAGAGTGGGAAATCAAGAGGACCAGCACATAATCGTGTTAGGCTATCTTTCTATCACCATGATTAATAAACTTACCATTCGAAGGATAGCAATCCAAAAGAGCCACCTATAGCCATGTATCACAATCTAGAATATACACATTAAGATACTTGCTATAAGCTCAAATACTCACAACATGTAGGGCAAGAATCAATGTAGTAACTCATAATGATAAAAAATCATAACACTTAAAAATTTGACATATATTAAACGACTACACAATCAATTACAAACGAAATAACGAATTAAGCAATAATCAAATTAATTCTGTTGTCATATCAAAATATATATCATGAGCACATGAGCTAACAGTGTGGAGGCAAGAGAAAAGGCCACTACAACCCCTTTTAGCTCATCTATTATAGACAAAAATAAGGTATCCATGCGAGCAACTGGGGCTTTTTAAGCTCTTACAAAATTGCATTGTCAGGGGCCTTCAAGAGATGAGCTACCGCTGCTATTTTAATCTTTCAATTTATAAAGGAAACAAGTTAAGGGCTATAAGGGCTGGTATTGTGCCACCGCTTATGAGATTACTGCAAGATGCTAGAGGTGGAATGGTAGATGAAGCATTAGCAATTCTTGCCATTATTGTACGCCATTAAGAAGGGAAGTTAGCAATCAGTCATGCTGAGCCAATTCCTATTCTCATGGAGGTCATCAGGACTGTTTCTCCACAGAACAAGGAGAATGCCACAACTGTCTTATGGTTGCTATGCACTAGTGATCCGCAACAATTAAAGCTTGCAAGGGATTTAGGTGCAGAAGAGACATTGAGGGAATTATCAAAAAGCGGCACTAATAGGGCTAAGAGAAAAGCCGAAAGTATATTAGATCTCCTTCAACATGCAAATGTGGTTATTTATCAAAGTTGCCTTTAAATTATGCAGCTTTTAAAGCATCTTAGAAGATTGCAAACAACCATCACATGTCTTTTAGTTGTCTATTCATTTAAAGCATTACACCACTTAAGGATTTGTTCAAGTTCCAATAGGTCTTCTTGGAAAATGGGTGGTAAACAATGTAAAAATGGGCTCTTTGGGACCTATATACTTATCAGATTGGCAGATATCAGGTGATTAAAATGAGCCTATGACTCTTAGAATAGTTGCCACTAAAACGTGAGGACGATGAAGGCCTCTTTGACATTCAACTTAACCTGGCCTTTTCCCACTTCTCCTTATAGGATCAAAATTCAACAAATGATTAAGATTTATGGAGAAAAGTTACCTTTGTGATGTCTTTTAATGTAATATACAGAGTTTGACAACCTTAGGTGCAGACTATGTTTACTCAATTTTTTTTAGCGAGAGTAATATAAAGACACTATTTTTATATTTCATAAAACCGCTTCACTTTTCTATTTTTTTGTTTCATCTAGGTATCACTTACAATTTTTTTTTCTCTCCCATTTGATATTCGGTTAACTCCGCTAAAAGATAGTAAAATTAGAAACTCCCCATCTTCAAACAATTTTTATAATTTTATCATTTTGTATATATGATGCTTTCACTTATCTTTTAAAGGTTTTTTTTTTTTTTAGGTGATGATGTAAGATACTTTATCTTCAACATTCCATCTTAATCAAAAGTTTAACTAATTATTTGTATTTGTGGCAAATCAAATCTTAATCATAAGCAAATTATTGCTTCGAGCATACATACAGATTATGTTTGCTAGTGCCATACATACTAAGGTAGTTACCGTCAAGCCTAAAGTGAAAGCTAGAAATAATCTGTATTTCAATTCGTGGGGAGGAAAAGACATTAAATTTCCATCAATTTATTTTTAAGTAACACAATAATGAATGTAAATAATAATAATCTATGTAAATTACAAAATTAAAAAGGGCATTCCACTGAGAAGCTAGATTTGATAATATAATAATGATAATCTCATAATTTGTAATTAATTTCAGATAAAAGAAAAGATATTAAATTTTCATCAATTTGCGTTAAGTAATAGAATAATGAATGTAATAAAATAAATTATGAGAAAAGAAAAAACATTTAATTACAAAACTAAAGTTAGTCATATAATAATAAGTATAATAATGATAATATTTATGAAAAAAAATTAATAATCTTTGTAAGTTAAGTTAAATTAAAACTCTAAAAGGGGTTAAAAAAAAAAAAAATGAAGAATAAGGCATTCATGCGGCAGCCATGAGATTAGTTATAATGGATAGAGAAGGATACAACAACATTCGTACTTTAATTTATAACGTCCAGATTTTCTTTTTAATTTTATTCACCCAGATTTGTTTTTGATTTTACTCTCTTCACAAAGCAACGTTTTCTTTGTTTTATTCCTTTTTTGTTTTTTTTTTTTTTTTTGACAAAAGAGTGAAATTTGACAACATCACATAACTTATGTAAAGGGAGGAGGTCGACAATGAGGCCTTTCCTAGTTCTGACAAGATAGCTTAATCAGTGGAGCACAATCCAAGAAGGATTGTTGATAGGCAGGCCCAACGTTAAACAATAAAAATGGCAGGAAATAGAGAAAATAATTTTTTGTAAAATATTTTACCCCAAACAATAAGTTGGTTTGTACCAATAATTGGCCACGGGCATATTAACTAATTTTTGATTGACAATGAAATGGATTCATTTATCAAAACATCGAGCAATTGATATTTGATAACAATCCATCAAGACGATGCTGCAATTATGATGCAATCTTATTCTCATCTCAAATCCTCATGAGACCAAGCCCAGGAATTAGACACTCATGTATGATTTCTAATCTTTTCTTGTTTTTTTTTTTTTTTTTTTTTTTTTTTTTTTTCCAACAAAGACCTTTAAATAAGTCCTATGGGTAATCTGTAGGAACTCCAATTAATAGATAGACATGGTCTCACCATTCTATAACCAATAGTATATCTTTTCAACTAGACATCATCCTGTCAACCATATTGCTAACCACCATCGACCATTAACACATAATCGATCATAATCACAAAAATTAGTGAAACACTGCCACTATATCCATGCATATCATCATGCCAGTAAATTTTCCATTCATGATCAAAACAATTAACTTTCTATTTAACATCCAACACATCCATTAGTTGCATTTGGGCGTAGATCCAAAACAAAACAAAGATATCAAGTAACCTTCTTTGAAATTGAATTTGCTCGTTCTTCCATTAAAACAAACAACTGATCTACAAGAACTCCTTATTAATCCCTAAGGCAACCTAACAAGGACTTAAATTAGGTCTAATCAATTTGATCACTCAACCCTCATTCAATTCTAACTCTAAATAGAGATAAAATAATAATAAATAATAATAATAATAATAAAGAAAGTAATTAAACAACTAAAAGTTCTTTTGTAGGGTGAAGACAACCATTTAGACTTGGTCACCATAAACTTAATCACAACAAAACTTCCATGAATCTTTCACAAGAACTAATAGTTCTTCAACACTTAGAGAGTCACTCTCTATTACTTTTCTCTAAAGCATTCTTATGCTTTTTTCAATCCCAACTTTTCTCTTCCTTTTGATCTTTCTTGCTTTTTCCTTTTATTTGATTTTTCACACCAAGCATAATATAAAGCAATCAATATTTCTATAAAATGAGTTTATAACCTTCATATTGACAAAAACACAAACTAGTTGTTAGACCTTGATTTCTTTCTATAAGGAGAATCAAATCCAAAAACTAAAAACTTTAACTCTAAAGCATCGATTGGCCACAACACTTGGACTAATCGACCAAATCAAAATCTCTATAACTTTTTAACTTTTGATCTTTCAACTCTTGAGCCTCATCAATTAATCGTAGACATGGTTTAGTTGACCAATCTAAATTCTCTATAACTTTTGCCAATTTGAAACTTCCACCTTTTTAACAAACTTCAGTTGACCACAACCAAGGTCAAGTCAACTTATCTAAAATTTCTATAACGCTTCTCTTTGCAACTTGAAACCTTCTTTGGTATCTATTCAACTATAGGAACTAATCTAGTTAACCACCCCAATTTTCTTTTTCTTTTATGTTTTTCCTCTCTTTTCATCAAGTTATTTGGTCAATGGCATAATTAACTAGTTTGGACTTTTTGCTAATTTTAAATCTGCATAATTGTTTCTATTTTTCCTTAAGATCACTCAAAATCTCTTTCAATACCTTTCTAAAAATAAAGAATTGATAAAAGATAAGATCTTTGCATAATTATTAGCTCAATTTAAATTTGAAATTTAAAGATCGTACCATAAAAAGCATGAATCAAATAGTATCTTTTCAATAAAGAGCTCACATGCTTGTTTATAAAGGAAGTAAAGATATAATTCAAATAAATTAATATCAATGACATCAATCAAGCATGGTTCATAGATCAAAATATAGAGGGATAATATATAACTTAAGATCCCAATAAAATCAAGAGTTAATATCTAAAAATATCATGACCTTTGTACACACTAACAAATATATCACAACCTTTAAAAATTCATAATTTAGCTTCCGTAGGATTTTTTTCATAACAAATCTACCACATTGTTTAGTCAAATGGACATAAACCTTTAAAGCTAGTGATGTGGCATGATGAATAGGCAATAATGTTAACTTGTGCTAAGGACAAAATGACCAATAGGATCTACGTAAGCCATGAAGAGGACATTGGGTTAGTTGACAATTCAGCCAAATCCAATTGTTTTTATTCAATTAACATCAATAAAAATAATTTTTATGGTTTTAAAACTAATTTTGAGCCTAAATAAATAGAAAAGTGAAAGTCAATTTAACCCTAATCCCCCAAAGCAATTAGTAACAGCTACGCAAACCCATTTTACTAAAAGCAAAAAATAAAAACCCAATTTGAATAATTCCTTCCAACACCTAAATCACTCAATTCATCCCCATTAGATTAAATCATGGATCTAAGCAAGAATGTACCCATATCATTGAAATGGTAACACCATAACATCTTAACATTTAACAATACAAAAATACCATTAGAACACTGGAACCACATGACCTAAATCCTAGTTCTTCAAGCCATATTATGAACTAAAACCAAAAATAGAACCTAAAATTAAAAAGGAAAAACCAAGTAATATCACAATTTAATACAAAAATGCATAAAAAATCATCAAAAATCAAGGTTTGAACAGTGAAAACAATACGCCCATAAAGGCTATTACCCTTTTAATTTTTTTTCAAAACCATAACATCCATAGAAAGATATGGAAAAATCATAATTAAAAGAAAAGAGAGAAGAAAAGAATTGACAAAAGGATGCAACAAATCAAAGTCATTACATTTTTTTCCCTTATACTTCAAAACCATGGCACCATTGCTAAATTGGGCTGCAAAAGCCTATTAAGTATGATGATAAGATTAGAAGTGGTTGAGAGGGGTGGTGGAAGAGAAGAGTAAAGGAGAGAAAAGAGAAATTTTTTTATATATTTTTGTATTTTCCTTTTTTAGTTGTTTTTATATTTCATTAATTATAAATTAAATAACACATGACATGCCACATAATCCTTTTTTAACACATAAGTGTGCCACTTATGCATACTAATAGATTTTGTTAGGTTCAATTGATGGTATCCTAAATTTGTTACAAAATAATTATATAGGGACTAAATATTACTTTTTAAAGGTTACATTATATTTGAGGAAACACACAAAGGTGGTGATTTGTTTGTATATGAACCCTAAATTCAAACTCAAACAAACTTAATAATCTCCCCCTTTTTGATGATGATAGTCATGATTAATTAGTGGGGAATAAAGATAAACAAGATAGAATATTGGCCCTTGAAAGTATGCTCACCTCTTTGCTAATGCAATCAAAGTAATTAATCAACCAATAAGTAAGTATTAGAGCAATAAAGAATTGATCAAACAATGAACACAAAAAAATATCAAAGTAACATTGACTAATCAATAAACAAGTATCAGAGTTAAATATCATTGATCAACCAATAAGCATTTCGAAAAAAGTATTCAATCATAAATATTAGAGAAATTAAAAATAGCAAAGTATTAACTAAAACGAACATTTAAAAATAAAAGAAAAACATATGAAAAAACATATCCAAAATTCTATGTCCATCCAAAGGATCAATTGATATCATTAATCATAACTCTTCCCCTTTGGCATAAAAAAAATAAATAACGTAAGAGTAAGACTTCATTACTTCCTTTTCTTAGAGCTCCCTTAAGATAGACCTTCTTTCTTTAATAATCCAACAATGAAGATAAAACTCTTTAGATTCCTTTTTGAAATCTTATAGCTCCACTTGAATTTCAACCATATCATTTCTAAGCCTATTCAAGTTCTCTTTAAGCTCATTTACTTCCTTAGCTAAGGAAGACACATCAACATTAATGGAGTCTTGGGGAAGAGTTGAAAGGCCTACTAGTGTTAGCTCTATATTATATGGCTTTAGACTTGATCTAAGTTCCCTTGAAGGTGGAGACCACTTCCCTTCACTTTGCACTATATGCATATGTTTAAGAGTGGTGTTACTAATAAACTAACCCATAATGAACTAAGAAAGGCCCCTCTAGCTACAAGTACATGTAACTTCAATAGGAAATGACTCAAATAAAAACCATAAGGGAATTTCATGTCTCCTTTTGAGCTTTGTTAATCACTTTCATCATACGCTTTGGCAAGCTAAATTTTTCATTCTTTAACAAATAAGTCAATAGACACATGTTAGGAAAAGTCAAGTAATCATAACTACCACCTTTAGGGTTGATATTACAAGCTACAATCCTCTGAATTATTCTTAACTTGATTGACAAGGAAGAAGCTTTGAATGGCTTCTTGATGCTAACTCTTCCATTTACTCTTAAACAAAAAAAAAAAATTTCCAAATTCCACAAATCATTCCAATCAACATAACCATCTTCTAATGGTAAATTCAAATAATTCACAATCACCTTAAGAGTGATTGTCACTTCCCTCCTATACAAATAAAAAGTGATGACAAAGTACGACTTGTTCACCTTTATGTTTGCAAAGAAATATTTCTAAATCAAAGTATTGAAATAACAATTAAATGTGACAAACCTAATCCACTTTTGGATTGCAAATTGATCAAAGAATTCATTATTTTGAAACTTAGTAACACAATTTAGATTTATAGGTTTACCAAGATATGATGTCCTTTTCTTGAACTTGCAAGAATCATCTTTAATTTTAGAGATTCTAAAATGAAAGCTATAGTACCTTAATGAATCATAAAACTAAGAAGATGGTAAACCTTTTATGGTTGTTGTTTGAGGTAGTGGATTAAGTGTTATACATATGGGTGCTACTGTTGGAGATGATTAAGGTCTTAAGGATGTCTCAAATAAGAGTGGTGTTGAATTAGTATTCTTTAATTTCTTACCCAACTTTCCTTTTAGAATTAACTTGATTCTTTTTTGTGGAGGTTGATTGCGGTCTTTTCTAAAAGGTTTAATAAAGGGCCGAGGAGTAACATGAGGAATTAATGGTGATAAGGATTTAGATGGCATAGGAGACAACAAGTACTCAATAGTGACTCTTAACTTAAGTGCCATGGTTACCAAAGACACAACAGAGTGAAGAGGAATGATAGTAATGCTTAAAGTTTTTTAGGAGACCAAACTCAATTTCCTTGCATTGGGCTTATCTAACTTGATTTTTTTCAATTATTTTTCTTCTTGACCACAATTTACTATCCTTTTATTCCTTGAATCCATAAACCCTAATTTTACCTTTTCTTGTCTTTTATTCTTAACCCAAAAAAAAAAAAAAAAAAAAAAAACAAAAAAGAAACAAAAAAAAAATGAAAAAACAACAAAAAAGTGAAAAAGGAAAATTAAAAGAGAGAGAGAGAGAGAGAGAGAGAGAGAGAGAGAGAAAGAGAACAAAATTATATTTGACTCAATTAAAATAGAAAAGAAAATATTTTAGTTAATTTTATTCTATTTAAGAAGTAAATCCTATTTAATTAGGTCAAAGGGATATAGATGCTTTATTCCCTTCCTAATTGGGCATCTTACAACATAAGGAAACCCTAAATTAAAGGAATAGACTTTATTTCTTTCCAATTTCTACTAAAATTCAAATCTAATTAATCTTTCTTTATGCCTTGCAATTTAATCTTCCTGAATTCTTCTAATTTGCAACCTTCATTCATTGTGTTTTCCTAAATTTTTTTAATTTTGTTTTATTGGAATTAGATGGTTATAAAGTAACTTTGATTGAAGTTATTTAATTCAACAAAGAATTGAGAGAGAAAAGTTGAGTGAGGGAAAAAGGCAAGAAGTATGGGCAATATTATAAAGAAAAGCTAAATTATATAATGTGTAAACACTAGTGTGGGTGTGATACTATGAGAGAGTGGAGTAACACACATAAGGAAGTGTTATAAGGTTCTTTTTTTTACAATTTCTTTTAAGTTTCAATCATGTCCAATAGTAAAGATAAAGGAATAATTAAAGATGGAAAGGTGGATGAATCATTCATTCTTAAAGCAATACAACAATAATTTGAGAGGATGAACATCATGTTTAGAGAAATTATGGACAAATTGGAGAAACAAACATTACCATAACCAATTTATACAAAGGAAAACAAAAAGAGACTATTAATTTACACAAAAATGATGTTAATGAAGTGTATGATGGCAATTATGGTGATGAGCTTAACAATGAAGACCAAGCCTCAAATTTCAACATCGGCAAAAGTATGAGAGGTAGAAGGGGTTGAAGAGATAGGTTTAACAAAGAAGATGGAAATTTTGTGAGGTGGGAGGAAATGCAAGACCATGATTTAGGTAGCATCAAAATAAAAATTACTTAGTTCTAAGGTAAAAATGATCTTGATGTGCACTTAGAATGGGAAAAGGAGATTGAGTTATTGCTTGATTGTCATGATTATTCTAAGTAAAAGAAGGTGAAGTTGGCAGTTATGGAGTTCATTAATTATACTATAGTTTAGTGGGATTAGCTTGTGCAAAATAGACATAGAAATCAAGAGTGCCCTATTAACACATAAGAGGAAATGGTCTACTCCTAATCATTATTATCATGAACATTTTCAAAGATTACAAAGTCTTACTCAAGGGTCTAAGAGTGTTGAGGTTTACCATAAGGAGTTAGAAAATTGCCATCATTAGGGCAAATGGAGAAAAAGCAACCATGGCTTGATTTTTGCAAGGATTAAACTATGAAATAGCTAATTTGGCTAAATTGTAGAACTATGTGGAATTAAAAGTTATTGTGTATATGAAAATGAAAGTAGAAAGGTAATTTAAGTAGAAAAGCACTATTACTAGATATGGGCAAAATTTAGGTTCTTCATCTTCTTAAAAACCAAATTGGGTTAAAAAGGATAACAAGGTTATTCTTAAGTATAAGGTTAAATCACTTAAGGTACAAAAAGTTGGAGACAAAAATGATAAAGGTAAAAAATAAGCTACAAAAGGCCAAAATTGAGATATCAAGTGTTTTGGTTGCTTGAGGAGAGGGAAAATTTCATCACAATGTCTTGACAAGTATACAATGATTTTAAAAGAGAATGGTGAAATTGAAAATGAGGATGAATTTAAAGATAAGCCTATGCCACCATTAAAGGATGATGATGATGGCATGGAATACCTTGTTAATGGAGAGCTACTTATCGCAAGGCATGCTTTGAATATGTAAGTGAAAAATGAAGATGAATAATACAATAACATGTTTCACACAAGGTGTCACATTAAAGATAAGGTATATAATGTGATTATTAAAAGTGGTAGTTATACTATTATTAGTAGCATTATTTTGGCTAAAAAGTTGAATTTACCTACTATAAAGCATCCAAGGCCATATATACTACATTTGTTGAATGATTGTAGGGAAATCAAGGTAAATAAGCAAGTACTTGTTTCATTCTTAATGGTGAGATATAAAAATAAAATGCTTTATGATGTCATTCTAATGTAGGCTAGCCACTTACTATTAGGGTGGTTATGTATGATAGGAGGATGACACATAATGGCTTCAAAAATCTCTATTCATTCATTATAGAGGGGAAGCCAATCACTCATGTTCCATTAAGTCCTAGGTAGGTTTATGAAGACCAAATGACAATTAAAAAAAAAAAAGTGAGTTAAAGAAAGAAAATAAAGGTGAGAATAAGAAAAGCAATGAGAGAACAATTAAAAGCAAGTTAAATAAGAGATAAAAGGTTGAGAGTGTTAAAATGAAAGAGATAAAATCAATGATCATTTATGCCAAAAAAAAAAAAAAAAACAAAAGGTGATGCCTAGGTTACACTTTAAGCAAAACAACCTATGTTTGTGTTTTTGTACAAAGATACCTATTTTAGTATTAATGTTCTTAACCTCTCTTTGCTTAATGTTGTTCAATCTCTTTTGTAGGATTTTAAGGATGCATTTCTTCAGGACATTTCAAATGGTTTACCACCTATAAGGGGAATTGAACATCAAATTGATTTTATCCTTAGAACAACAATTCCAAACTAACCCACATATAGAAGTAGCTTCAAGGAAACAAATGAACTTCAAAGGTAGCTTGAAGAGCTCATAAAGAAGGCATATGTGTGAGAAAGCATGAGCTTGTGTGTGGTTCCTATATACTTATGCCTAAACAGGTTGGAACTTAGTGATTGTGCATTGATTGTCACACAATCGAAAAAATCACTGTAAAGTATTGATGTAAGGACTATTTTGATGCAAAAATGTCAACCTATTACATTATATAGTGGAAATTTAAATGGGTAATGCTTGATTATCCAACTTATGATAAGGAGTTATATGCATTGGTAAGGCTTTAAAGACATGGAAACACTATCTTTGGCCTAAGGAATTTGTGATCCAAATTGATCATAAGTTCTTAAAACATTTAAAGGGACAAGGTAAGTTGACTAAACAACATGCTAAATGAGTGGAATTCTTTGAGATATTTCCTTATGTAATTAAGTATATGCAAGGCAAGAAAAACATTGTTGCTAATGCATTATCTTAAAGGTATGTACTTATCTTGACTTTAAATGCAACATTATTAAAATTTAAGTGCATTAAAGATTTATATGTTCATGATCCTAATTTTACTAATGTTTTTAATGCATGTGACAGGATTGCCCAAAAATTTTATAGCTATGATGGGTTCTTGTTTAGTGAAAATAGGTTATGTGTGCCTAAGAGTTTTTTAAGAGAATTATTAGAAGTGCATAAGTGTGATTTAATACAAAATATTGGTGTTAGAAAAACTTTAGTTATTCTAAATGATCACTTTTTTTGGCCACACATAAAGCAAGATGTTGAGAGAATGTGTGAGAAATGTATTACTTGTAAACAAGATAAATGTAAAGTTTTACCCTTTGGATTTTATACACTTTTACCCATACCTAGTGAACCTTGGTTAACTTATTTATGGACTTTGTTCTTAGTTTACATAGGTCAAAAAAGGGAAAGGATTCTATTTTTGTTATTTTTGACAAGTTTTTCAAGATGTCACATTTCATTCCTTGCCAATTCACAATGCAACCAACATTACAAATTTATTCCTCAAGAAAATTATGCATTTACGTCGCATTCCAAGGATTATAGTTTCTAGTTGAGTTTTTAAGCTTCTTTTGGAAGACTTCATAAAGAAATAAACTATTATTTTTCATTACATGTCATCCTCAAATTGATGGATAAAATGAAGTGGTTAATAGAATGTTGACAACTTTGTTGTGTATTATCATTCAAATGAACTTGTAGAATTAGGAAGAGTGTTTGCCACATGTGGAACTTACTTATGATAGAAGTGTCCATTTGGCAACTAATTGTTCTCCATTTAAGGTTCTTTATGGCTTCAATATGCTTATCCCTTTGGATTTATTACCTTTATCTATTAAGGAATGGGCTAGTCTGGATGGCAAGAAAATTGGTTAAACAATTACATGAAAATGTGCATCAATATATAAAAAGAAGGATTAAGAAATATACAAACCAAGGTAATAAAGGGTGGAAGAAATTTTTTTTAAAATGTAATGATTAGGTTTGGATGCATATGTACAAGGAAAGATTCCTTACATAAAGGCATTTAAAGTTGCAACCAAGAGGAGATGGACCATTCTAAGTGATTATAAGGATTAATGACAATACTTACAAATTGGATCTTCTTAATGAGTATAATGTTAATGCTATTTTAAATATTTTTTATCTTTCTCCTTTTGATGTGGTGACAATTTGAGGATAAATCCTTTTTAAGAGAAGGGGAATGATGGGAATCAATTTAGCACATGTAATGATCCCTTATTCATACGTGGAGGATCAATAACAAAAACTTAAGCTAAAAGGTTGCAAAAACCTTTAAATGGATTTATTAAAGTTATTTGGCCCAAAAGCAGCAAATAACAAAAAGATCAAGTCTTAGAGGAACAACAAGGCTTAATAAACTTCATACAAGTTGAAAGACAATTTATCTGGAGAGTTTGGGCTAAATTACGTACTTGGTCACATACCTTGTTTCTTTGGGGGGCCACGATTTTTATTTAGTTATTTTATAATTGTAATGAGCTAAAAAAATGTCTTAAATTAAACCTAATCCACTCAATCCTTTACTTAGTAGTGTATTAAGCAAGTTTGTTGTCTCTTATTTTGTTTTGAATTTACTATTCTATGTTAAATTTTATGTATAAGAATTTAATAGGGGAGGTTGATTGATTTTTAATAAACTTTGAGAGACTTTTTTCTTGGGTTCATTTGAGAACTTGGGAATTTATTAAGATTAATCTTATGACATTCTAAATTTAATTTATACATCTGGATTGTGCTTTCCTAATAAATATTGAGTTAAGATTTTAATTTTTTTAGAAATTGATTAAGCCTTCTTAAGGTTTGAATTCCTTGTTTTGCTTATGGTCTCATTGTGCTCTCAAGGGTTTACATCGACAATCATGTCCATCTCTCTTTAATAGTTATAAAATTATCCCTCACTCAAAAGTTTGGTAAAGATATTAGCCAATTAATCACCAATATTCACAAACTTTAGGGATACATCTCCTCTGAACACATGATCCATAATGAAATGGTGTCTTAAGTCAATATGTTTAATCTGTGCATAGTGTATTGGGTTTTTGGTCATATTGATTATACTTATGTCATCAAACATAAGAGGCATATAAGAATTATGCAATCTAAGTCTTTTAAAGTTTTTTTTCATCCGAAGCAATTGCATACAACAAACTCATACTATCTTGTATTATGCTTTAGTTATAGTTTATGCAACTAAACCTTACTTTCTACTATACATGAGATTAAGGCTTGGCTAAGGAACTGACTTACACCAATAGTACTCTTCCTCTCAATTCTATCTTTCACAAAGTTTGAATTTAAGTAATCCATTAAGTCTAAGGTCAATCCCATAAAATATTGAAATCCTAAACTCTTTGTTCCCTTTACATACTTTAGCACTCTCTTAAAGACTACTAGGTGTGACTTCCTTAAGTTGGATTGAAATCTTGCACACAAATAAATAATAAACATAAAATTTAGTCCATTAGTCATAAGATAGAGATGACAATCAATCATACCTTTAGACTACTTTCATCTATAATCTTACCATTTATATTGTTATCCAGCTTTGTGGAAATAGTCATTGAAGTGCCATAAGGTTGGAATCATCCATGCCAGACTTCTTTAATAGTTCCTTGACATACTTGTCTTGGTTAATGAGGATCCCATCCTTTTTTTTTTTTTTTTGGGCTTGATTTGGAGTCCAAAATTGAAATTTAATTCTCTAACCATACTTATCTTAAATTTTATTTTCATATCACTTGTAAACTCTTTTTGTGAATCCTTTATCAACTAAGAAAGAGCTTAATTTTTTATACTAAGTTCTTGGTGTTTGCTTCAACCTATACCAAGCTTTTGAAAGTTTGTAAACATGATCTAGGAACCCTTTACTTTCTAAGCTAAGGGTTAATCGACATAAATTTTCTTTATGATGTAGTCATTAAGAAATATGCTTTCAACATTCATTTAGTAAAACTTAAAAGACTTATGTGAAGCATTACAAGTAACAATCTAACTTAACAACTAGGGAAAAGGTCTTATCATAATTGATGCCTTCTTCTCTAATGTAGTCTTTGTCAACTAATCTTGCCTTGTTTCTCACAATTTGGGCATTTTCACCAAAACTAGTTTCTAAAGACTTACTTAGTTCCAATAATGGGATGATCACTAAGTCTTGGTAATAAAGCCCAAACATTATGGTTAAGCTCATCCTCCATTGCATGCATGAAGACTAGTCAACTAAAGCATCATTTACATGTGCTTGTTCTATTTTTGAAATATAGTGATAATGTTCTCAGATGCAAACCAAGTACTAAAAAGATCGTAAGGGTTTTCAATAATTTGTTCTTGGATCACCTTTCTAGCATGCTTTCACTTTCTTGGAACTCTTTAAACAACACTATTAAGATTATCTCTCTTTAAAAGGTTGGATTCATTCACTTCAAGTTATTCAATCTACTTCTTATAAACATCACTAGAATTTTGTTGCTTCCTTAATGATTCATTTTTATTTTTTAAGCTTTTGTTTGTACCTATAAGGTCATATAACTCTTTCTTTTTATGAGAGAAGGGCTCAGCTTCAACAAATGGAATATAAATAGATTCCTTTATAATAAGAGACTTCTTAAACACTCTATATGTCTTATTACTAAAACAATATCCCAAGAAGATACCTATATCTACCTTTAAATCAAACTTACTTAGGTTGTCTTGTGTGTTTAGAATATAACACTTACAACCAAAGACTCATAGGAGGTTTATTTTAGGCTTCCTTGCATTACACAACTCATAAGGTGTCTTTACAAGAATTTGATCAATCAAAACTCTATTGGATACATAGTAAGCATTATGGACTACTTTTGTCCAAAATTATTAAGGAAGGTTATATTCATTTAACCTAGTTCTATCCATCTTTTACAAGGTTTTATTCTTCCCTTTAACTTCTTTATTCTATTATAAAGTTCTTGGAGTTGAAAAGTTGTGAGAGATACCTTGAAAATTATAAAAATTCTAAAAACCTTCATTTTCAAACTCATCACCATAATCATTTTTAATTAAAATGACATGGTATCCCTTTTTCTTTTAGAACTTGCTTCCATAAATCCTTAGAAGTTTGTAAGCATTCAACCTTGTGAGCTAGGAATGTAACTTATGCAAATCTACTATATTCATCTCTAATGATATAAATATATGACTTATCACCTTAAGTTGAAACACAAGCAAAACCAAACAAATTCATATGCAATAATTGCACTAGTTTAGAAGTAGATATTACCTTTTTTGCTCTTAAAAGAGATTTTTCTTTATTGACCCATTCGGCATGTATCACATACCTTATCCATCTTAAATGTCATCTTTGGAAGACCTTCTACAAGGTTATGTTGATTGAGTTTCAATAGTTGCTTCATGCTTGCATGTCCTAGTCTTTGACATCACATCAACGATTCTTCATTGACAAAGCCAAAGCAATTAACAACTGGTTAGTCAAAATTTGTAAATCAATAATATACACATTTTTTGATCACGTAGCACAAATAAGAAATCATTTGTTTTGGAATAAGCAACATGGCAAGCATTTTGCTCATATGATACCTTATAGCTATTATCACACAATCAACTAATACTTTACAAATGGAACTTTAATCCCTTGACAAGTGAGACATTGTCAATCATTAGAGACTTTCCCTTAGTTATCTTGGTAATGTCAATAACATTACCTTTAATAAAGTCTTCAAACATTACCATTTCATCATCTAATTTCTTAAAGGAGACAAAGCTCTTAGAATTGTCTATCATATGTTTAAAGTAACCATTATTTAGATACCACTTGTCTTTCTTCATATTACTTTTAAGACAAAATTACCCAAATTTTCTATGATCATCAAGTGTTAGCTTTAGCACCTTTAGCACCTATATAATAAATAATAACTATCAATTTTTATCTCAATTTTCTTAAATATTGCATGTGATATGCATGAATATCATATATAACATGATCCCTACCATCTATCATGAGAGTATGTATGTTGCAAGGTGCTTTAAGTCTTTGTGTGTGCCTTATACACATGTAAACATACTTATAAGATGCCTTTCTGTCATAATATGATGCATGAACATTCTTATGCAATATATTGCTAGATGCTTGTGCATGTTTGTAAGCCTTTACAATCGTTAGGTTAATATGCATAAGATGCATAATCTAATCCACTCTTCTCCCCTTAAGACTTTTGAAAGTCAAGTAGCATGTTTAGTTTGTCTATACTTTAGATGAAAAATTTTATTTAAGAGCTTTATGATTATTTTCTCATTATAGACATTGTCCAATTCACTATTATTTTTAACAAATGACTTGAGCTCATCATTTAAAGAAGAATTTTCTTACTTTTAAGAAGCATTCTCCATATGGAAAATTTTGTTCTTAATAGCCATGTCTTTGAGTTTCCTATATATATAGTCTAGAGTGTGATATAACTCACCAATCAATGATTCATTATCATTAGAAGTATCATAATCAAAATTTACCTAATCATCTATAGTCATGAATGCCAAGTTGACTCCAACATTTTCAAAATCACTTAAGTCATCTTAAGTAACTTTAAGTGCTTTCTTTGCTTATTTTATGTCCTTTTTTGTTTGTAAGATAGTTATGAGCATGTGATTAGGTTTGTTACAATTGTAATAAATGATCTTATCCTTGTATTGATTACTTTTGAATGATCTTTTACCACTTTGCTTCTTCTTTCTCTAGAGTTATATGACTTTCTTTGTCAACATGACAAGCTTCTCTTCATCATAAGTGTATTGGTTACTTTCATCATCATCATCACTTCCTTTGGGGGATGAGGCTTTAAAAAAGTACCTTTTTTTTGTCTTTTTAGCAACCTTCTTAGTGAAGGTCAACTCATGGGTTAGTAAGGACCCAATCAACTCATCTAAGCCTTAAGTGTTTAGATTTTTAAATTCAATGATTACCTTAAGGTTTCAAGACTCTAAAAATGATTTAAATATCTTTTTCATAAAAGTCTTTATATCCTTTCTAAGGTTCTTAAGTGAATTGATGATGTTGGCAAACCTCATGTACATCTCAAAGATCATTTCATCACTCTTCATCTCAAAAAGCTTGTACTAATGTTCATTCATTAGGAAATTGAACTTTGTTTCATTCACTTGTGTTGTATCCATCTAAATGACTATGAACTTGTCTTATATCTCCTTTGTCATCTTACGTAAAGAAACCTTGTTACATTTACCAACACTTAAACCACAATAAAGCACCAAAGTAGTTTTGGAGTTAAAGATTTTGACCTTTTTTGGCATTGGTAGTAAACTCACTTTCCTTTCCACTAATGCTTGCTACTAAGACTTTTTAAGGCCACTTTAACTATTTCCCAAAGTCATGATCATGGGATTAGATATTACATTGTCATCTTAGCTCCTTAATAATTGTAGTTGGTATTATCATTGATAAAGGATCTAAGGATGTTTCTACCTTCAGCATGATACATAGGTATTAAGGATGTCATGAATCAATTATAAGAGGTTAGACTTATGAAATAAAATCTAAGCTCTAATATCATTTTATGATCCCTAAAATAACTTAAGAAAGGGGTGAATTTAGTCTAATTGGCTTGGTGACTTAACCTTTGTTCAATCTTAACTCCACAGAGAGGTAACAAAATAATTAATAACAAATAATAAAGCAAGCAATTAAACAATTGAAAATAAAAAAAGATGAGGGAAGAGAAAGAGTATGCATATCGATTTATAGTAATTCAACTCAAACCATAAGTCTACGTTAACTTCTTAATATTCACCCAACTCTTTCTTCTTTTATAGGGTGAATATAACCATTGACACTTAGTAAGCTTGACTTTGATGAAAACAAATATTCCATGAAACTCTTATAAGAACTAATGGTTTTTAACTTAAAGGCTCACTCTTTAGTACTTTTTTCTAAAGTACTCTTACTTGTTTGTCAATCTCAACTTCTCACTTAAAGCTCTTGCTCTTGATTTCTCTCTCTTTGCCTTTTTTTTTTTTTGGATTTTTCACACTAAGCACAATACAAAGCAATTAAGACATATGTCAAAAGAGTTCTATAACTCTCCTATGAACATAAAAGTAGTTGTTGTACCTTAACTTGTTTTTATAAAGAGAATCAATTCCAAAAATAGAAAAATTTAACTTTAAGGTATCAATTGATTATAGAACATAAACATGATGCAGTTAGTTACGGCTTACAATAAGCTTTAAGTGCAAACCAAGTTAAGGGAGACTCATGCACTACAAAAATAGAAGAGCATAGGGGCAAATTCTCTTAAAACATAGAGGCATTATTTAATGGTAGAAGTGACAAGTAAGGGATGCTTATCTAAGGCAATGTATTGTTGCATTCTCCTTTTGTGAAAGGGAATGTGGACTACCAAGGAGATAAGCTAACCAAGTAAGACATAAAGTGTTAATCTCTTCTTAAATAGTGTAATATGAGATTGCTAAGAAGTGGGGAATGCTCTTAATGAAAGGAGATCCCATTAAGCTTGATTGGTTTAGTAGCTAAGTCGTGCAAGCCTATATAGTTGAAAGTGTCAACTATAACACTATAAATAGGAATGGGCAACCAAAAGTTCACAATACTTATATGCAACACTTGAGTGATTCAATTGGGGGGAAACACTTGAGCAAAGAGTGAAGTACTTAGTATTGTATTCCTTAATACACTTTTGGGAGAAAAATAATAAAACGTTAGGAAGGTTTTCATAAGTGTCATATATCTATTTACTTTCCTTGTATACAATTGTGTGTAAAGTTCCTTGCATTTTTTTATCTAGGATAAGGTAAGACTAAGAGGGAATCTTAGTGCCATCATAAAGTTAAAAATTTGGATGAGAAATTTGGCCATGTGACAATTAGTATCAAAGCCTAGTTCGACCTTAAACAAGTGGATCGAGTCTTAATGTGATGCAAAAGTAGGTGACCAAGATCAAAAAAGCTCTTGAAGAGGTCCAAGATGAGCAATATCTTTTGAACTTAGCAAGGCTCAATGAGATAGAAAAATCAGTACATCTCTTATAATCCAATTATGATAATCTTAATTATACTTAGGTTTCTCATTTTGGTGAGATGGAGCAAGATGTTGCTATCTTTAAGATGGTGATAGGCAATCTACCAGGCGGAAGGGTAAAGGGTTCAACAAAGATGAGAGTTTCCAAGCCCAAAGCCTTTGACGATAATCATGATGCAAATGCCATCAAGAACTTATTATGTGATATAGAGTAGTACTTTAAAGTTGCCTATGTGCTCAATGTAAAGAAGGTGACTTTCACCAACATGTATCTTGCCAAGAATGTTAATTTATGATGGAAAACAAGGCTTGATGATGATGTTAGCACTAACAAAGCTCAAATTGAGATGTAAGATGTGCTCAAAAAATGAATTAAAGGATCAATTCTTAGCTTACAATATGTTGTGGGTTGCAAAAGAGTTGCTAAAGAGATTGAAGCATAATGACATGATGTACAACTATGTCAAGGAGTTTAACTCCTTAATACTAGACATACACATTATGTCTGATGAAGATTAGCTTTACCATTTCATGTCGGGGCTTTACCTTTAGGCATAAATTGAGCTAAAAAGGTAAGGTGTGAAGAACTTATCGTCCACATTTGCTACAGCTAACAATTTGGTTAATTTTCAAATAAACAACTCTAAGTCTTTAAGTAACAAGCAACCCAAAGACAAAGGCAAGAAAAAGAAAGAGGACCCTTGAGAATGAAGATGAGGGGAAGATATCAAGGGGAAAGGCAAAGTTATTCCTTTAGACTAAGATAAAAGTAAAATAAATGTTGATTATTTTATTTGTAATGGTTTACATAGGGCAAAAAAGTGCCCAAAGTGGGAGAAATTGAGTGCTTTAATGGCAAAAGAGGGTGGAAATGATGTTAGTTTGGATGATAACAACCCCTTATAAGTTAATCAAAATTGGGATAAGGAAAAGTGATCTCTTACTAGTAAGGGTGGGAAAACATATGCTATTTCATTTACCTTGTAGGTGTAGTAAGGTTTGAGTGAAGGAGACATGCAATACTTAGTGGCTTTGAGAGTAAAGAAGCTTGAGTTAGCAAAGGTGTTTGCTAACAAGAAGGTTATGATAGGTAAGGCAAGTCTCGCATGCTAGCCAAACCTCTTTGAAAGAAGCACACCATAAGCCATAAGTTGATTTTGTATAATTACGAATCATAGGGAAAGAAGCATAAAGTGTTAGGAAGCCATGTGAGTTTGATGTAAACATTATTTAATTAGGCCTAAAATTATGAAAATGAGACATGAAGAATAACAGGTATAGGCAGGATACTTTGCGAGTTTTTTTTAAGGTATGATTTTAATGTTGATAATATAGGTAATGTTGCTTATAAATGGCAATAAGTAGTCTTAAATAATTCTACTTCAAATGGTGAGGCTAGCAAAGATTTGGAGTTGCAGAAGTGGGTAGGCTAAGCTACCAATAAAGGCAAGATACTTTGCAAGTTTTTTTTAAGGTATGATTTTAATGTTGATAATGTAGGTAATGATGCTTATAAGTGGCAATTAATAGTTTTAAAGAATTATGCTTCAAAAGCCGAGGCAAGCAAAGATTTGGAGTTGCAAAAGTGGGAAGGCTAAGCTACCCTACTAATAAGAACATTGGCTTCAATGGTTAAGGGTGGTTTATTAAACCCATAAATCCCTTGATATGAAAATGTAAGCATTTGTTAACACCTTAAACCAATGCTTGGCATAGCTTTGGCATGCAAGGGTCATGTTAAAGGAAATAAGGTGGATGTGCAAAGCAATGTGCAAGGCAACAAAGGCAGGAGAGGCTATATGTGAGCTTTGGCATTAGTAAGGACTTAGACCCAAGATCGTAGGTAGCATTGTTACAACATTATGGAAGCCTTGGGATAGTGAGTGGTGGCATTGGCTTTTAGTGGGGAAGATATTTAGAGTATTAGTTAGGGCGATAGCATACAACAACGACGTTGGCGCATGCTGTTGGAAGGGTAGGACTACTCAAGCACATCAATGTCTACTCTTGCCAAATAGTTAAATTCCCTAATACTTTTTAAAGAGGGACATGCATGACTCACATGAGAGTTGACCAACATTGAGGCATGGGTAAAGATCTAGACCAATGATATGTGGGTGAAAAGATAACTTAGCTAGCAAGTGGGCAAGGAAGTGGCTATAATATCACAAGAGTTGGCCTATAGGCTAGGGTTTTGAGCCAATGACATGCAATCCTCCAACATGCATGAGTTGAGTGTGTATTAAGGGGCTACATGTTGCAAACAATATCAAAGGGTTGTTGATGCATAAGTTTGGGGTTAAGTTAATAGGTGATGTAGTTGGTTATGACTTGGAATAGGCTTAGAGTGCAAACTAAGCCAAAGGAGACTCATGCACCATGAAAATAAGAAAGTAGGGAGGTAAATTCTCATAAAATGTGAGGGTATGATTTGGTGGCAAAAGTAGCAAGTAGAGGATGTTTATCTAGGGCAATGTGTTGTCGCCTTCTCCTTCCATGAAGGGGAACATTGACTACCAAGAAGATAAGTTAAACAAGTAATACATGAGGTATCAATCTCTCCTTAAATGATGCAACATAAGGTTGTAGGGAGCGCTCCTAAAGAAAGGGGATCCCATTAAGCGTGATTGGTTTAGCAACCAAGTCATGCAAAGCCTATGTAGTTAGGAATATCAACTACAACACTATAAATTAGTATGAGTAGCCAAAAGTCCATAACATTTGTGTGCAACACTTGAGTGAAGAGTGAGGTGTTTAGTATTGTATTCCTTTGTATACTTTTGGGAGAAACAATAAAATGTTAGAAAGGTTCTTATAAATGTCAAGTGCTTATTTGTTTCCTTTGCATGCAATTGTACATAAAGTTGTTTGCGTTCTTGTGTGTGAGTTAGGCTGAAACCAGGAGAACATCTTGGTATCATCACAATGTTAAAAATTTGGGTGAGAAATTTAGCTATGTGACACCTTCCCTTGATGTGGAACAAGGATAAAAAGGCAAAATGTGCTCCCATCAAGCCCATCCATTGACATTCTTGTCATCAATCTTGCTGGATTAGTCTAAAATTGTGGTACAAAAGGAACTCTCTGGCATACCTGAGCACTAAGAAATCGAAGAGCAAAATTTTTTGCAAAGATCAACCCCCGTAAGAAGACAAGAAGCACTAAGGAGCATCTTCCATTAGCCACTCTAAAATATGTTATCTAGTGTTACAAAATTGGAATAGTGATTGAAGATCAAAATGCTAGATCATGCCAATTGGAAATCAATATCCATAAAATGTTAGCAGATCAAATCAAAGTTGCCAAAACTAAATCAGTTACAAGACTTTTCCCCAAAAATTTTGGAAGGATTGATCTATAGAACAGTGTCATAATCACAGATTTTATAGTCTTATGGCAGAAAAATAGATGTCATGAATTAAAAACTCAAACACTACTGTATGCATGCATCTATGAGGTTCTCCAACAACTCAATCTTAAAAGATGTTCCTTTATGATTTTTTTTTTTTTTAAAAAACAAATAATAGCATAGTTTATTAACATTTGGTAAGGTATTATTATCACATTTTATTATTGTGCTATTTTTCCTTTTTGCCTTTAATTTGTACAATTCTATCAATGTAATTATGTATTATCATTGAGAGATGAAAGGAGTAGTCAACCTAAATATTTTATTATCATGATTGTTAAATACATTTTTATTTCTTAATATATATTTATAATTAATAATAAAAACTATAAATATACATCTAATTTCATTTTTAAAAGCCTATCAAGTTGATAACATCAATGTAATTGTATTGTAAAATGAAAAACTTGAATTTTAAATCTTCTTTTTTTTTTTTTTAATTTTCTCCTCTCAAGATAAATTATATTAAAAAGAAAAGGTAAATTAGTAATTCCACATAATGCCATCTTGATTTTGATGCAATGTGAACGCTCATTTAAATGCCTATTGTAATAAGGGGAGAAAACGTAGAGAAAAAGAGATTTCATGAAATTGACCGTTCATAAATGTACGCAAGAAAATGGAACTTTTAGAGGCATTTACGAAGGTGATGTCTGAAGTCCGTTCAAAGATTAGAATAATACGAGAATATTTTTTATTTATTTTAGAAATAAAGAGGCAACATAGTAAATTAACAATATATATCCTTGAACAAGTCCCCACCCGACCTCCGCGGTACAAACATTCCCCATATAACGGAAAGCACCTCATTTTGCTCTGCCACGTATCTACCCCTCTCCCCCGCGGCCCTTCGTCATGTCCGTGTCCTCCGCCGCTCGCTTTCGGCGACTCGCCGCTGCTGCCGGGGCAGCGATGCTCCTAGCACCCAATCTCTCAGCCAACGACCGCGACGCTGGTCCCGCCCTCAGTGCCGTCAAGCAGAAAATCAGTGATCCGAATGCTGTCGTTCCGTCCCGAGAAGTTCAGGAGTCGGCTTTAATAGGCGCCAGCACCGCCAACCCTCTGGACATTCTCGTGGTCGGCGGTGGTGCCACCGGCTGTGGAGTGGCACTTGATGCCGTCACGAGAGGACTTCGCGTTGGCCTCGTTGAGAGAGAGGATTTCTCGTCCGGTACCTCCTCTAGGTCCACCAAGCTAATTCATGGAGGTAGGCCAACTTTAGGTGATTAATATAGAGACATCTGTATGTATGCATTACATTTAAAAATATCGGAACTGTTTAACCTCTTGAATTTCGTATTTCTTTACGATGATCTCAAAGTTTTCGGTTTCTGGACCGTGGCTTTGTTGATGATCTTGGTTTCACTCTAATTTTATTTAAATATAGTGTATGTCAGTGATCTACTCATTTCATATATTCCAAGGGTGGATTCTGCTTGCGTACCCTGTTTGGCGAGGTGAGTCTAGATGTTTATAGAAGTATTGCTGCAGCTGAACTTGAATAGTACAACTTGAATTATCATATGCGTTTTGCAGCAAAAAAACTATAAAATTAACTGCAACAAAATAAATGGATAGGTATTATAGAATTTAAATTGCCATCTTACAAAATTTGGTTGGCTTCTAGTTGTTCTTGGCACGTTCAAGATCAGAGATTTGTCAAGATAAATATATGTGAGTTTGTGTGTGTTCTGATAGGGAAACATATTGCAAAGGTTGGTCTCACTACACTTCCTTTTGGGCGCACATGAATTTGAGTGGTTGGGTGGAAATGATGAAAATAATGTGGCATGGGTCATTTTGTTTGGAGGAGTTCAAAGCAAAGATGGAAATGCAATTGTTGAATTTTCTTATAAAATTGTGGGATGTAATGTACTCTTTGAGAATGTTCTGAAATATTTCATAATTGCCTACTATTTTATTAAGAGGACATTAACAACAAACTAAAACAGCTGCCTAGTAATATTGCAAATAGCTTCGCTATGTGTGAATTGCAATAGTTTTACTTCTTTTTTCAAATAGAATGCCTTATAACATGGTAAATTACCGTATTGTCACTGACTCATATTCAAAGGATTTGAAATAGAGAACCCATTGATGCTAAGCTACCATTAAGATCACCTAGTGTGGTTTAAGGTTTCCATTTCTTTGCTTATCATAACTGGTTTACATAGAAAGTTGAAATTCTATCTTTATGCATTCTATTCATTTGTAGCCTCCAAGATAATTGTTTCTTTGATATCCCTATGTGATTTTATAACTTTGTTAGGTGTCCGGTACCTGGAGAAAGCTGTTTTTAATCTTGACTATGGTCAGCTAAAGCTGGTATTTCATGCGCTTGAGGAGCGCAAGCAGGTTATTGATAATGCACCGTACATGTGCCATGCTTTGCCATGCATGACTCCCTGTTTTGACTGGTTTGAAGTAGTGTACTATTGGATGGGCTTGAAATTGTATGACTTGGTCGCAGGACCACGCTTATTGCATTTGTCCAGATATTATTCGCTGCAAGAGTCTGTTGAATTGTTTCCCACTCTTGCAAAGAAGGGCAAAGATAGAAACTTGAAAGGTACAGTGGTGTATTATGATGGGCAGATGAATGACTCAAGGCTTAACGTTGGTTTGGCATGTACTGCTGCATTAGCTGGTGCAGCAGTGCTCAATCATGCAGAAGTTGTATCTTTTCTAAAAGATGAGGCTGACGAGCGGATAACTGGTGCACGAATTCGAGACAATATATCAGGTACCACTAGAATCATTTCAACACACTCATATACACAGAAGATGACTTAAATGTTGCAGTCTCTCTGCCCCTATCTAGCTTCCCTCCCATGCCACCCAACACACACAGACACAGACACAGACACACACACACATTGTTTCTCTCCTAATTTTGTTTTTGGATGAACTTTTAAACAAATGATCTCTATCCTATTTACTTCGTATGTCATCCCTACTCATAGCTTCTCAATTTCATTGAGCATTTTGATGCATTTTGCCAAAAGTTAAGTTATTCCAGGGCTATCAACCATGTAGAAGTGCACTAATCTTCAACAGCTTATATTTCTTCCTTTGTGTAGACTATGATTGATTGGTATTATGTCATGCTATACCAGGTAGAGTGTTTGATACCTATGCTAAAGTGGTTGTTAATGCTGCTGGGCCATTTGTGACTCTATAAGAAAAATGGCAAAGCAAGATGTGCAGCCTATGATCTGCCCCAGCAGTGGTGTACATGTTGTTCTTCCTGATTATTATTCTCCAGAGGGGATGGGCTTGATTGTCCCTAAAACAAAGGACGGGCGTGTTGTTATGCTGCCATGGTTAGGAAGAACAGTGGCTGGAACTACAGATTCCAACACTACAATCACTCTGCTTCCAGAACCACATGAGGATGAGATTCAGTTTATACTTGATGCCATCTCAGATTACCTTAGTGTCAAGGTGTGTGGTTTTGCATGTGAGCTCCTCTATTCTTTATGAATCTTTGAATGTGTAGATTTTGGTGCTGATTGGCATTTTTGTAGAATGATTTCAAATGCCATTAAGACATCTAAAATGGGTTTAAACAATTGTTGATGTTGTTTTTCAGTTTTGCTGATCTTGCCCATAGGGAACTAAAATAAAACAATTTTTGGTACAGGACAACATTATTGACTGAAAGCTATTCTTTGCAAAGAATGATGATGGGAAAGCAATATAATAAGTCAATTAGGTTTGCAATTAGAATTTGGTTTTTGGAAAAATGAGTTAAGCATAGGGAGAAGATGACAGTAAACAGAAAGTTATACTCCTCTCTCAATTCCCTAATAGATCCCAAGAGTCTGATCTAATTAATGCTAAGCATTAGGAAGATTTCAATTAAAATAAAATAAAGGGCCAAACACCAAATATCAAATAATGGTGCTTAAATATGTTCACTTTGGTTCTATTTTGTTCTATTTGCTTGTGGATATCACAATAGGTTTATTAAATACAGGTACGTCGAGCAGATGTTCTTTCAGCTTGGAGTGGAATTCGTCCATTGGCTACAGATCCGTCAGCAAAGAATACAGAAAGCATCTCAAGAGATCATGTCGTGTGTGAAGATTATCCTGGTCTGGTCACAATTACTGGTGGAAAATGGACCACCTACCGAAGGTAACTTTGTTTGGATGGGCTGAAATGTTCTGGATAACTAGTTGTGAGAAGGTTGCCTTAGCTATCAAGTCAGCATAGCCTTCCTGTTTATCTTTTTCTTAGATTGCCAGTTAATCTATTAGGTCTTTATTAGTTGATTATGGTCCAACAATACCCCATATTATCTGAGTAAATATTGTTCAAGAAATCTTATAACCAGGACTTTGTGGTCTATACATCTGTTCAATTATGCATCATCCCTCTTGCATCTTTGCCCAGTCCTTCATTCTCTATGCTTACCATAACCATTTTCAGCATGGCACAAGATGCTGTTAATGCTGCCATAAAGTCTGGAAACCTAAGTCCAACAACTGAGTGTTTAACTCAGAACCTGAGGCTAATAGGTGGAGATGGATGGGAGCCTTCGCATTTTACAGTTCTTACTCAGCAATATGTACGCATGAAGAAGACACATGGTGGTAAAGTTGTTCCTGTAGTGATGGACACTGCTGCTGCTAAGCATCTTTCTCATGCATATGGTACTTTGGCTGAACGAGTGGCAACCATAGCTCAGGTTGGTTTGATCCCTTTTCATTCACTAATTGGCTGCAGCCAATACCACTCTAACCCCATAAACTTCAAAGTTGTCGAAGCAATTGGGAGGATTTGCTTATTATTGATAAATATATTTTAAATCATGCTGCTTGATGTCATTGTGTCCTTCTTAGTAACAAACTTCATTAATATTTGATATCCACTTGATAATAAATTGCTATTACTATTATAATCAATTATTATATTTTAGGAGGTGGACAGCATTCGAATATTTTGATCACACAGCCATCTGATTTTGGAACGTATGAACATAGGGAGCCTTGTGCAATTTGTTTTGATCTGTTGGACAACCAAAATTGCTTAATTTTTTCTTAGAATGTTCAGTTTGACATTCTGCTGTTATTGAACCGAAGTCTGGCCTGTCTAATTTGATAATGCATTGTTGCTTTGTACTTTAACTTAACTAAATCCATTTTTGATAACTGAAGTGAATTGTGTCTTTGAACATTTGGTTGTTTGTTCCTGGTGGTCAAAATTTGCAAATATACAGAATGAATGCCTCGGGAAGCGACTTGCTCATGGGTATCCTTTCATAGAGGCCGAGGTTGCCTACTGTGCTCGCTATGAATATTGTGAATCTGCAGTTGATTTCATTGCTAGGCGATCTCGACTTGCTTTCCTGGATACAGATGCAGCTAACCGGGCATTGCCACGCATAATTGAGATCCTTGCTGCTGAGCACAATTGGGACAAGTCGAGGCAGAAGAAAGAGCTGCAGAAGGCTAAAGAATTCCTGGAGACTTTCAAATCTTCCAAAAATGCTCAGTTTCCATGATGGAAAAAATTTTTAGTGGGTCTCAAGTGATTTTATACTGGGTGAATCCATCGATATTTCAAGGATTGTAAAACAATGGTTGATGTGATTTAGGGTCTTGATTTTTCAACTCTTCACACATCGCTCCAAATTTCAAAACCTATGCTGCTTGGAGGAGGTTTGGACATCATTCAGCAGATCACTGATAACACGAGGTCATAATTTATACATTTCTGGAGGAAAATGCATTTTCATGGAGTTTGACTCAGCGCAGTCATCTGCCAAAATAATGTTTCTTTTTTCTAAGATTATTTTCATAGTTTCATTGAGCCTTTACACAATAACAGGTACATTTGCTTGTCTGGGGAGAAAGAGACCGGGTGCATGATGTTCCTATTTGATGATTATTTAAAGAGCTGGGTAGATGTAGGCCACTCTTGATACACTCCAAGTTTGAGAAAGAATAAAATCCGAAAAATATATTGTCAAAACAACTAAAGCTAAAATGAAGACTTGAACTATCTTGTTTGTTTGGATGAATGTTTGTTCATTAGTTTTTGTTCACTTGTTTCATATGAGAAATTATTCTCTTTTTGTTTTATGAAATTAAAAAAAAAAAAAAAAAAGCAGCATAAATTAAATCTAGTCTAACCTAAGCCACGACTACTCACTGTTGGCCGCTTCCATGTGTCTACAAGTGGCTTGATTGCTGCCCCCAATGATGATGCTCTGCGTGAAAGCCATGCCTGTTTTAAACTCGAAAGTCAAATGGCAAAAAGCCGGATTATCAGAGAATGAAGGATCTTAGGGTATTCAAATGTTTATATGTTCAGGAAACTTTGCTCAAGCACTCGCACACCCTTCATAGTGACTAAGCCGCTGATGCCTTTTTGTTTGATGTACATTAACAATTAACACGTAATATAAATATTGTTGATGTGCTCATTTAGTTGATTGGACAATACTGACTTTGATTGCTTTAAACCTTTGGTAATGGTTCATGAAGGAAGAAACCATGGGTTCGAAAACTTGTAAAAAAGACTGAACTGGAGGTTGGCTTTCTGTTTGTCGAGGAGACCACTTCTTCATTTTTGAAGAGCAGTACTACACTTATCAACAGAGGCATTTTATTAAAGCCGATCATTTCTTCTGAGAAAGAAGTTGAAGCTGGTGTTACCTAGTTTCTTTAATTGCTTATAGCGGCAATTTTGTTTTTACTATATTTAAGTTTTATTAAAATTGTGAGTCTTGGAAAAAGTTGTTTTCCCAACTCAAATCTGTCACTTTCAAGTTCACGTAAAATAACCAAAATGTTACATTTTTTATTCTCTTATTTTATATTTAATCAAAAGAATTTAAGTTGTCAAGAGTTAAATTTTTGTTGAGAGTGAATCTAGATGTCGTCAGTAATGTTTTTTGTAGTGGTAGGCTTACCATCTGTCAAGTCTTCGTGCTAGTTTCTGGCCTTAATTTGCTTCCACGCCACTTGCTGTGTATGCTACTCTTGTTTACTTTCCCAGATTCATGCATTAAAGCACATCGGACTTGGTGGTTACAGGTTGCCATCTGATCTTGGGTAATTTCTTTGGTGCTACGTTTTCAATTTTTTCCCCCTTTGACATAAAATCTTTAGGAAATCTTTCTCTCAATCTCTCTCTCTCTCACACACACACGCATATAAGCACACACACTATTTATAATTCAAGTCCATGGCAAAAGAAAGAAATGCAGTTAGAATTGGGGCAGAACAAAATCTCGAATTTTTCTCATGGAGGGAATTTATGGATGTAGGAAACATATTTGAATGTATTCCCTCAGAACAGCTGATGCTATTGAGACTTGCCGCACTAACCCAAAAGATTTCGTTATTCTCTACATTTTGACGGTAGGATTACAAGGCATTGATGCATTTCAACAGCTTTTAAACTATCTGTAATGCAGTGCCTGTATGTAGAAACAAAAATAAATAGGTGAATGAACAATATGCTTATATGTGAGAATCCACTACAAATGATATTTATCAAATAAATACATAATAAAAAAAATTATCAGTGTAATTTTTAACTCTTCTTTCCTTCATGCCTGTCAATGGGTTATCACAAATCACTATTAGTTATTTATACAGACAATGCGAAAATAATTTTTACAATTTAAAATTCCTTTTAGGTAAGGAAGAGACCAGTAACCTTAATGTGATAGACATGCAATATTTGAACTCCTTATGGAATATTTATAAAGGTTATAATTTTCAAATTCTCTTTAAGTACTTTGTGCTAATTCTCAATAAATTTCACTTTAGTCCTTACATTCTTAAATATCATATATTTAACTTTATAAATTTCTTATACCTTTCAATTAAGTCTAATTAAATCTTATTTTATATTTTCTCAATTATCTTTATATATGTGACTCATTAAAATCCAAACATATTAACAATAAATGTGAATTATAATGTCAAATGATTACATAAATTAATTTTTTTAATTTATTATCAATTCTCTAACTAATCAATTTATATTTATAAATCCAATTGATGTTTAGTCATGTATCATGACTATTCAAATGTTAAGACTATAAAAATGGTTTGGCAAAACCCTTTCAGTGCATAGTTTTTCAGTGTAATTCAATTATTTTATCATATTGATAATCTAATTAGAGATAGAGTATGAAATTAGTGTCTATTATAATTATTTAATTATATTAGTTCTGAAATATTCATATGGTTATTAATTCCATGAATGAGATTATAACTTTTTATGAATCATCATTTCACCTTATGTGACGATATTTTGAATCAATACTTGTTGGAAACAAACAAAACATTCATCTATGATTACTTCATGATAATGAATTCATTATTGATTACTCAACTATCTTTATATCATTCATAATATGTCTAGCTTCACCCTCATAATAGATCCTTGAGTAGGATAACCTAGAAGTGAGACCAAAACATATCAATTTCTATATTAGATACCTTGGTGATCTTAAGTACAAGGATCACTTACACGATTATCACATGAGAAATTCCTTAAACACATAAGTAATATTTCACAGTGGGTAAAGTTAGTGAACTTGTTCAACTAATAAGCACCTGCATGTTTGTTTAAGCATCTACACACTTCAATTTATAAGATCAACTATTTTCTCCATAAGAAAGGAACATAACATGTATCAGTCTTATAACTCTATCAATATTATGTTTTAATGGCCCATTAACCAAAAATATTTAAGAATAATATTTGGATGCAATAAGCATCTCATAATTATGATCTTACCATAATTATCTTTACAAAGTATATTTATTCAATGGATTTTATCTTTATAATTTATCAATTATTATATTGTTACATAAACAATACTAAAGATAAATAATGTATTTAATTGATATACTATATGCATAAATATCAAACTTGTATTTATAATAATAACTAATACATTGGCTACTAAAAAATATATTAACAATCTCCCATTTGTATTGTAGCCAATTGCTTACATATCATATACCACATCCCTTGATGTGGTAATGATGTTCTTACCATATTGAAAGCTTAGCATAGGCATTTACTAAATCCTCTTAAGTGGGACTCTTTTTATCTTTACACTATTCCATTTCATTATCCCTTTAATGAAATGAAATTATTCAAGTATATAATTGGATTAATCATGAAAATGGCTCCATTGTTGGCATAGTAAACTATTACTCAATTAACAATGCATGAAACCTTGTTAAGTTCAAAAATGAATTTCTTAATCTAAAATTTCCTATTTCATTGCATCATATGAAAATATGTGCATAAATATGATGACCACCTTAAGTTAGAACCCTTCTAACTTATAATCTCATCATTTGGAGTAATAAACTTTCTTTATAGTGTGACTTTTAATTGTCCTTAATATATTTAAAGTTGCTATCCAAATAAAATTAAACTTTATGTTTAATTTCTCCATAAACTATAAAATTTTCTTAATACTTCACAAGTATTTAAGAATGTCTTTTACAAACTAAGGAACATTATTTGGATTAGTTGTGTATCTATATGTTAAATACATTTAGTCTTGTAAATAATATTGCATACATGAGAGATCTCATCTATCATATCTCTACACAAGTCTATAAAGAGAATCATGTTATGCAATGTAAGTATGTCTCCTTAGATTCTTCTAATGCTAAACTATTTAAGCAATTTTTACTCAAATGACGATAACCAAAAGCAACCTTTTAGATTTATTTCTATAAATTTCAACCATTCAAAGATACTCTTTAGATCCTTTCCAGAATATAGATTTCTTCTCCTTATCCTTTTGTGGAGAATATTCTTAGACTACCAAACTTTAAGGGATTTGAATAATGGTATATGTTGTTCTATTAGCAATATGTTATCCACATAAATCACTAAAAAAGTATTATGCTCCCATTAACCTTTTTGTAAATATAATATTCATCCATTCCATTGACAAAATTAAACCTTTTGATCCATTTATCAAAGTAAATGTTCAAGCTCTATAAAATATACATATTCATAATATGTAGCAATAGTAAGCAAAATTTCCATTAACTTAAACATGATTATAAGTGAAAAAGGTTCAATTAAAATCAACTTTTTAGCTTTATTTGTAACCTTTAATCACTAGCATATCCATGTATGTCTATGCACAACATACATGTTTGTCTTTCTTTTAAAAATATAACTGCACCCAATAGGTTTTTTTTGATGTATCAAACGAAATCTCTACTTAATTGATGTCTATGGAGTGCATTATAGATTTCACAACTTTGAATCACTTATTGGAATCAATGTCACACATTGTTTCATTTAACTAATAGATTCATTCTAAATGAGTAATACATCATCTCATACTTTCAAAAGAAACTTATTTCTCTATATAGCATGATATATCCTACTAAATGTAAAACTTCTTATGTTATTCAGTTTTAGATCTTGCATCTAATGCATGAACCATTGACTCAAGTTCCATCTAGATGTCATATTATGGGTTTTGAATCTTTTCATGTTCTACTTAGCTCCAACCACTTCCTTAGAGAAGAAATTTCCCTCTTAGAAATACAATGGGTTTTAAAACAAACTCCTTTACTCAACTAACTAATGGAACAATATCCATTAACTAATTATGGATATCTAATGAGTGATATATTTTATTTGAATTAGTTCAAAACTAATTAGATAATAAATGCTTTAAATAAGCATCACATCCTCAAAACTTAAGATATGACAAGTTAAGCCTCTTGCCATTTCATCTCTCACGTGAATTCTTATCAATAGATTTGGATGGAGCCTTTCAAAAGGTAAATAAGAAATTATATGACATAGTTCTAGAATGATATATCATATTGTAACTCCTATCTTAAACTCCATTAGGTATTAAGTGATCTTTCTTAAGAGAATCTTATTCTTGGTTGAAGTATTTCTATCTCGATCGAATTGAAATATTACATTTACAAGTTTGTTTCTCAATTTCAATCCTAAATTCTTTGAATGTTTCAAAAGGATTCAGATTTGTATTTTTTTGCCAATTACATATAACTATATCTAATATAACTAATTGTTGAAATATGAGAAACCTCCTTTATCATAAATTGTTATAAACCATATACATGTCAATATATTAGTCTAAATGATTGATTAAAACACTCGTCTCTTCTTGTAAAGGGTGTTTTAGTCACTTTATCAAATGAAAAAGATTCATATATTCTATATGATTCATAATTATATGAACTCAAATAAATATCTTTATGTAATTTGGTGATTCTTGTCTCATTGATATGAGTCAATCAAAAGTTTCATGTAAAGGATAATGATATGATTATCAAAATTAGGTTTCTTATCATTTACCATTGAGGAAAAACCCTTCTTTAAAGTTTTACAACTTATAGGCTCTTAAATAGAAACATATCTAAGTCTCATCTCTTTTAGGATATAGAGAACACCTTTAGTTTCTTTTTAAATGTCACAAGCCATTAATGTTGTCCTTTTGATACCTTCAAATTGAACTATATTTTTAGTTAACTTATTGTTTTGGTTCTTCTCTTTTCCTTTGAAATGAATCCGTAAGAAAAACATTGGATAACCTTGATTACCTTAAAATCTACCATAAGTGTATAAGATGTTCAAATAGTAAAGTAAATGTGAGTCTAAGTATCGATCTCATGAGGAGGAAACTTAAGTACCAAATTATGAAAATTTCCTATATTATCTAGATAAACCAAATGAAGAAAAGGTTATCTAACTATAAAATTAAAAGTCAACTTTAAATATAAATTGAAAATTAATAAACAAGGATTCTAGGATTTAGATTTCATTAACTAAATACCATTAACAAACTTAACATCTAATTATTAGAATTAAAAATTGTTAATAATAATAACAAAACTCCCAAAGGTATATGATAATTTCTGTCAAGACTCAACACTATATTTATATTAATCTTATATCTACTTTTATTATTATAAAAACTAACAAGAATTCATCAAGATTTGTGAAATTCTTAACAATGATTACAAAGGTGTGTATTTATTTCTAAATTACATAACTTAGGTTTAATACTTTTACAAACTAGCATTTAACTTCCACTTTCACTCCATTGTTTAATACCTTAAATATGAAAATAATGGTTAATTACCAATATGAATGAAAATCAAAAGTATCAAATTAAACTAACTAAGAATAATTAAAACAACTAGAATATTAATTTGTTAATAGAATTTAGTAAGTATATCCTAGCCCTAGAATAAAATATCTAGTCACTTATATTCATCAAAATACATAAATAAACAACTAAATATTCCTAAAACATCCTAAAATAAATCAATAAATAATGAGGAAGAAGAGAAGAAAGTAAGAAGGCTAGTAATCTTTGAGTCTTGCAACTTTATCTCTTGTCTTTACTACTTTCTAATACTTTACTTGTTATTCTCCTCTCCCTTTAGGTCATCTATCATCATATTTTTTATAAATCTCTCCCAAAATAACAAGAATACCCTTAAAATGTCCCAAGAAAATATCACATAGCATTTTAAAAATTGCAATGAACCAACAATGGTTGGACTGAATCAATACTAGTTCAATTTGTTTTGTAAAGCTACATATCCAATGTTAAACCGGTTCTCTAAATGGCCTATGGAATGGTGCCAATTTGACCTAGTAGCAAATTAGTCCTCTAATCGATTTTACAATTGATCCACGCCTTCTCCTTTATGCTTGAAATTTTATTACTTTAATTCTTTAACACTAACCAATTTTTTATTATCAAACTACAAAATTTTAAGTTGGGCTTTTCATAAAAGTTGTAGCCTTATGTCATAGCCTTCTAAAAAGCTAAAGAATGTCCTAATTTGAGGTCTATAGTTTTAGTTATGGCTTAAAAACAAAATAGTGTTACGACTACCACAATGGGAATTCTTATCATAACATGAAATGCTTTCTAGTCCAAATCTTTTATCTCCTTAAGCTCATTTAAAGCCCAATGCTATTTAAATGTACAAAATAATAAAATAATAAAGATTAAATAAATATAATTAAAATATAAAATATTAAGACTAATTAACTTAGTAATTAGAAAAAATCACTCAAATTATGACATAAAATATGTAAAATAATTCCACACATCAAAGTTTCCATATGGTATCCTTATGCAATCATAAGTATATTCAATAACTTGATTAATGGTTATGTCCATCATATAGAAGTTCACCTCAAATTAAGAATAACTCTAAAATAGAGATTATGAGATTAACTTAACTTTTAACTCTTGATCTATGACAAAATTTAATTGGCTTAATTTCTTAATTTAACCAATCATCTTCAAAATATTTATTGTTCATTAAAGATCATTTATTCATCTCATAGTGCAACAATTCTTTTTAGATTATCATACCTGTCAATTTTACCATGCATAACATTCAACTTCTTAAAATGTGAAATAACAATATTGGTATTTATAATCTGCGTTGTCGTCAAAGTTTAAGAAACCTATTAGCTAGCATCACATATGCTACTAGATAATTATCATCTTATGATATTGATAAGTCTCTTAAACTTTATTAGCAATATTCTTTATAGGATCAAACAACATAAGATTATGAAGGACAATAGGACAAACTTGCTTTTTCTTATTTAAGAAAAATTCTCAAATTAATATATTAGTCTATGAAATTTAGTCTAGCAAACCTTTTAGCATCCAATATGCCAATGAAAGTTAAGTTATTGCTCACTTTGTTCTAATAACAAAATCATGTAAAGAGAGATAATAAGTCTCATGCATATATACCTAAATAAATTAGAATTTTAATCATTTTGGTTGCTCCCCTAATTTTACTCAAATCAATGCCCTTTTCTACTAACTTTAAAAATCTTACTTAAGATTTTTGAATAGGCTAGGATCTCTTTTAAATTATTTGATCCTAAGGTAAACAAACAAATCAAATAAAATAAATTAGGTTGATAACATAACTTATTAATCACATCACATTTAAACCCTAAATCAGTTAGGTAATAACTTCTTGTCTAAACATATCATATATGTTTCATTTAAACATTACCTCTAAATTTGGGTGATCATGAGGTAACCCATCCAAATCACAAAATTTTGCTTAAATAAGACCCATCAATTATAATATTAAACATATTTAGGTTAATGAGGCCTTGAGGTAACCTAACAAACCTTCTTCAAACAAAACTTTGGTTTTATATTATAATTATGGAATGCAGCTTACCATGTTCTTACCATGTACTTAACATTTTTGGATTGAGGGATGTTGTTAATTATAATATGTCTCATGCATTGGCACCACAATTTCAATATATATCACATATATAACATATAATCCTAACATACCATTCTAATATGGATGATTATGAAATTTACTAAACTAAATTCCTTAAACCATAAACAGAAGTTTGCAACCACCTTTGATACCATTGTTAGGAATTATAAAGGCCTTTATTAAATAAATACATAATAGAAATGATTTTTTAAAATTTTGATTTCTAAAAGCAAATCAATTTCTTATTAAATATAATTACAATCTAGCATACAAGACAAAATAATCACCAGAGTAATCTTCAATTCTTCTTCTCTTTCAAGCCTATCTATAAGTTGTCACAAATCACTATCATCAAAGCATCCAACCTCTAATGATAATCCACACAAATAAGAAGGAAACAACTCTCACAACTTAAAAACCTTTTTAAGGAGAGAGAAAAGAAGAAACTGATAATTCTAATGTGTTAGGCATACAATATTTGACCATCTTGTGCCAATTTTCAATAAATTACATTTAGCCCTTATATTTTCAAATATCATATGTTTAGACCTCATAATTTTCTTAAACTTTTCAATCAAGACTAACTTAATCTTTATTTCATATTTTCTCATTTGCTCTTATGTAACTCATTAGGATTGTAAAATGTTGTCAATGAATATGAATTGTAATATCAAAGGACTAAATAAATTAAACTCCTTTACTTTATCATTAATTCTTTAATTAATTAATTCACATTCATAAATCAAGATTGACATCTAATTCATGTATTATGCCAACCCTAATATTAGGACTATTAGAGTATTTTGACTAATCCCTTTCAATGCACAATCTCTCAGTGTAATTTAATTCTTTTTTCATATTAATAATTTAATTAAAGATAGATTATAGAATTAGTATCTACTATATATTGTTCAATTCTATTAGTTCACAAATATTCATATGGTTATTAATTTCATGAATGAGATTATAATTCTTTATGAATCATCATTACATCATTTCAACTTATGCAACAATTTCTAAAATCAATACTTATTATAAACAAATGAAATGGTTGTCCATGATCACTTTATGGTGACAAATTTTCTATTGATTACTCAACCATCTTCATATAATTTAGACATACCAAACTTCACCCCCATAAGGCAATCTTTGATTAGGACAACTTAAAAGTAAAACCAAAGTGTACAAATTCCTATATTAGATACATTGTTGAGTTTAAATCTAAGGATTAGTTAAATGATTGTCACATGAGAAATTCTTCAAACACACAAGTAATATTTCATTTAATAATTCTCATAATAGGTCAATTTAATGAACTTATTCCACTAACAAGCTTCCATATATTTGTTTGACTATCTTTGTATTTCAATTTATAAGATCAACTACTTTATCCATAAGAAAGAAACATAACATACGTCAATCTTACAATTTTATTAATGTCCTATTTTAATGGCACATCAACTAGGAATATTTAGAAATAATATTTTAATACAATAAGCATCTTATAATTATGATTTTCTCATAATTACCTTTACAAAATATATTTATTTTATGAATTTTATCTTGAGAGTTTATTGATGGCTCTATTGTTGCATAAATAATATTTAAAATAAAGAATGCTTTTAATTAATATATTATATGAATGAAATATCAAATATATATTTATAATAATAATCAACACATTGGTTACTAAAACATACACTAACACTAGTATATTTAAATCGTCTTGCTACTTGATGGTGGGGTTATGTTGCAAGGCATATCTTGTGGAAGTATCTTCTTTAGATGTGTAATGCTTAAGAGGTAGCCAGAGGATTTAGGAAAGATTCATCACTGATTGCAAGGCATTGATGCATTTCCACAGTTTTTAAACTATCGGTAATGCAGTGTCTTTGTATGTACAAACAAAAATAAATGGTGAATGAACAATATAGTGATGTGTGAGAACCCATTTAAGATGTTAAAAGTGCTTATGGAGATCAAGGTGACTATTTAGCTATCAAGTTGGATCCTAACTTGAATGAAGATATTTGCAACTTCTATGGACATAGTCTTTTGCATGTGCTAATGTTGTGACTTAAGACTCTTGGTCTTTTCGCATGTGATGCGTCACTGTATGGTCTTTCCTCCAGGTTAGAAAGGGAACCATCAACCATGATGGGGACAAGGTCTAGCATGATAGCTTGTTGGTTGGCATGTTGACTTGTGGCATTGCAGGACGTACTTCATGTCATCACATGTCGTTACTAGTATATAACACAACATAAACTTTATTCTGTAGTTCGGTTAAGCAGTCAAGGAATTTTAAGTCCTTAATTTTGATGGGCAAAAGGTTGTTTCCATGCGGGCATGACTACTCCCTATAGTCCTTGGCTGGTTCTTCATGGTTTGAGCTTCAAAGCTTCAATTGAAGACTGAGGGATTATGGATAAGGATTTAGGATCTTTAGAAGTTGAGGACTTTTAACTTTTGTCATTTGTTCTTGCATTCACATTAAGAGCCATTGCTAAAAAGGAAAAAAAAAAAAGTATAAATAAAATGAGAAAATGGGTTCTATCAATTAAAAAGGACAACAAAAGTGTGGCATTTAAATTTCAACTAATTTTTCAGTCTCTCACAGAAGAATGTAACGTAAGATTAAGGATCATTAGAAATACGTATGTGAGGAAACTAAGATAAATAGTAATGGCACTGCAATTGAAAGATTACAACAACGATTAAAGAAAGAACTTTTATTACGACATATAATCAACTTGACATACCTCAGATGTCGAATGAAATAATATTGTAATATAATAATTATTAGATATATATTTGTGATCATCGTAATCAGCTACAATCATACAACAAAAATTTAAAAATGAGTAACTAATCGTATTAATATTTTAAAATGTTTTACTGCTAGTGACAATGGTACAATACTTGAATATGCACGTGAAAAAAGTTCAATTCTGAAAGTTATTCTGGTGCTTTCCACTTGAGGTGATATAGATCCTCCCAGCTCTGCACCTGAGACGGAGCATGCCTCAAATGGCAGCCAAGTAAATCAGACAAAACTGTCAGGAAAGCACTCCTTAGATCCTTCTATTTAAACTGCGTTTGAATCCGTCCAGCTCTTTCACCAAAGCATCCAAAAAATTTTCAATCTAAAGCGCAAGGGACATGATCCCATACTCTTCAGCATAGTGAAAATTAATCAAAGGAAAATGCTACGTAACACAATGAAATTAAATATATTATATGGATTGCACGGAAGTGGCCATGTAATAGTATCTAAGTGCAAACTATTATAGTTGGAAAATAGGGATAAATGTTAAAAGTGAACATTGCTTTTATTATTATTATTATTATTATTATTATTATTGACTATATTGAATATAAATACATTATTAAGTTAACCAAAAATAGTTATGATTTATATTATTGTAACCAAGAGAAAGTTAATAAGACTTTTATATGGCTAAATTTACTTAACATTTTTTTGATAGTATGTTTTAATTTATATTATATTGAGTAAATATATATTTAAATTGAAATATAATTAAAAAATTATTTAATTATTCTTATTAAAACTTACTTTCTATATCAATTTATTTAAAAATTTTAGTTTTGCAAAACTAGCGACAAAATACCCTTAGAAACCACATAAGACAACAATGGCTATAATGCACTTACTTTTTATTTTATTATACTAAGATATTTATAATAATTCAAAAATATTTTTATATTTGCTACTATATAATCTTTATTTATTTTATTTGTAAAAATCAAACGTCATCATAGATAATATTTAAATTTTTTTTATTATTTGACATTTTATATAAAATTAGTATATCTTTTAATATTTAATAAATATAATATATATTTTTTTGATTTATTTTAAAATAATTATTATTTTAAAAAATTATCAAAATAATATTTTTTTTATTATTTATTCAAATTAATATAATAAAATAAAATAGATATTATTATAAGTTATTAGTAATATGTTATATATTAAATATATAATTCAAAATATAAAAATAGTAATTATATTTTTTTAAAATAAGATAACTTTTTTATCATATCTTTTATAGTGAATTTATTAACTAATAATTATTTTAATAGTTTTTTTTCTTTTTCAAAACATTCATAATCATACTAAATTTTTTTTACAATACTTTTATCATTATTATTGAATGAAATGTAACTTTTAATAAATTAACTTTTATTTATAGTACATTTTCTTACAACATTTTATCAACATCATTGGCAAACAAGACTTTGATTTTATGATTAATTAAAGTATTGATTTAACATTCACTTAATAATTAACTTACAGTACTTTATAGTATTTTATAATATTTTAATTGTTTTTAATTGAATAAAACACAAAAAAATGCACTTCTCAAAAAATGTGAAAATCTCGCATATAAAATAGTTCTAATACTAATGTAAGTACATATTTTTCAAACTAAAAGAGAATTGATGAAACATTTATGTAATAGTGTTTTCATAATTTTAAAAATTTCTCAAGATTTGATTCAATTTATAATTATTTAAATTAATTTATATAATTTATAATATTTAATATTAATTTATAATTATTTTTAATATTTTTTAAAAGAATTAGTATTTTAATATACATCTAACTTACTTAATTACAATTTAAAATATATTACAATCTATTCAATTAATAAATAATTATTTTTCTCTCATTTTTTCTTAAAAAAAATACTTTTAAATTTATCTTTTTTAAAGAAAAAAAAATTTATAATTTAATTTTTTTAAATCAAATATAAATAAATATAGTAAAGTAACAGATTGTATAGTGTTATACTAGTTAATATATTAGTGTTATTAAAATTGTGAGAAAAGTAATGAAACATTTCTTTTACATAATTCTAAACATATTAGAATAACTTTATATTACTTAGAATATATCTTCCATAATTATAGGATTATTAGAACACTCTCACATTAACTAATGTAATAGAAATACAAACTCAATTAACTACTCAATTTTAATTACAAAAAAAAAACCTTGGTTAAGTAAAATTCTATATAAATAATTAATTTTATATAATGAAATATAAAAACATTAAATGTTAAAAAATAAATAAACAACAATAACAATCATAGTTAGAAATCAAATTTCAAACCATGACATAATTTTAATTTTATTCAATAACTCTAACTTTTAGTATAGTAGCATACTAAAACCTAAAGTTAATTTACTACCCAATTTTGATTTCAAGGAAAAAAAAACAAAAACCTTATTCAATTAAGATTTTACCTACCTAATTATTTATTATTGAAAATTTTATAAAAAATAAATTTAAATAACACAAATCATAAAATAATTTGACATTGTATATTATTGTTATTGCTAATTCTATTTAGTTTAATAATATTTCATACTAACTTAGAAATATGTTAAAATTAGAATTTAAATTTTATAAATATTAGTAAATCTAGCCTAAAGCTCAAATAATATGTGGATTTTATGCCAATGTATCTATATGAATATTAGTATTGTCAAAAATAAGAAAAAATATTAGTTGTTCTCTCCTTGTCATGTAGTAGTTTCTCATAAATTTTCACCAATAAAGAAATAAAAAGAAGGAAAAATATTTTAAAATCCCTACAAAAAATTATGCTTAATAAAATCACATTTATTACCCTCTTACATGAGAATCAACTTGTGAAACCAAGAATTTAAAATTAGTTTTTTTCCCTTTTTGACAAAAAAAAAAAAAGAAAATGAAAATCTAGAAATTAACTCTTTTAAAAAACAATGAGTAACAATTAAGTTTTTTGCTAATTCTAAAATTTGAATTTTATTTTCTAGTATTTAATTCAAAAAGTGAATTTTTTTCCCCTTCATCTACCTTTTTCAAGACTTTAATTTGAATTTTTCTTCATATTATAAAATAAATTGGCATTTTTCTCCTTGTGTTCTTTATTCCCTCACTTTTAGTTGATGTTTTTATTATACAATAAAAGTAGAATAAACTCTCATTAAATGAGTAATACTTTGTTTTTCCAATGTTGTAGTTGTGTTATTTACGATACAACTAATTAGTTAGAGTTTTAAATTATTTTAAAAGTTACTCACATGAAGGGCAAGTATTAATTTTGATAGATAATTACATTATTGTTACATTAATTGTAATAACAAAATAATTAAATTATATATCAAAATCTAATTAAATTATTATTATTTTCTAACAAAATATCACAAATATGTGTGATGCATTAGGTAACAATAGTAATACAATTAGTTCAAGTATTTACTAATTTTAAAAATATTTAAGTATTTGATTTAAAAAATAATTTTCTTAGTAAATTTTTATAAGTTGTAATATTTAACACTAACTCAATAGTTGGTATGTAGTATTTTTTAATATTTTAATAGAATTATGAATTTCACATTCATATAATTTACCCAAGTTACTCAATTATAATTTAACATATATTATAATTTATACAATTTATCTTAACAAATTTTTATATATTTCTAAAATTTTCATAATAAAAATATTTAAAATTAAAAAATAAAGTAATTTCAAAAAAATTCTTGATTTTTTGTTATGTTTTCTTAAAGAGGAAAGATATATTCCTAATTTTAACTTGTTTTCTTAAAAAGAATCAAGATAACGCCAAAACATGCTACTATTAAACGTAATTAATTGTTTAGTAATACTCTATTGTTTGAAAAATAAATTCTAATGAAATATAAAAGAATTAAATTTTTTTATATGGTTAAATTGTAATTAATTAGTGCAATAAAGGGTATTTTGTCTTAAAAAAAATCATAAAATCAAAAACTTGTATGAAGGCACTACCAAATGAAGAACTTTGTGATTTGAAGCAAAGACTATTAGTTGAAGTGAAGCAGAGGAAGAGCATTGAACATGAGTTGTTGAAAGAAAGAAGATTGCATTTGAAAACCACAGTGAGTTCGAGGGTGATTACTATTATTTTTCTTGCAACTTTGTTTTTGCTGTCAGTTTCTCTTATTTTATACTTTTTCCATGATAAAAAGCCATACATGAAGGAGAATGTAAGTGAAGGATCTTTGACACTTGGGAGCCTAGTGGGATTAAACAAATCAAACACATTAAGGGATACACTATGTGGTGAGAGGGCGACATTTGCAACAATTTGTGAAGAAGGTATTTTATCAATTACCAACTTTATTTATTAAGATTTGACTTGGTATGATTTCTTGGTTGACAAGTTGTTCCTGTCTCAATTTTAATGGGGCTTCAGAAGATATTACAATTGTTAGCATCTCAAGACTCTGATGTTCAAATCCATGTTATGAAGGTGATTGCTAATCTTGCTGTTGAAGGTATGTTTCTGTTTTGCTTATTGTACGACAACCATTCTATTGAAAGCACTCATTCTTTTAATTGGATGGCTACAAGTGGGCCTCCTACTCATAAATTCCTTCTGTTTGAGTGAAATTGTCAATAAGCAAGGTTGTTATTTCTAAATAGGAGCTAAAATTTTATGCATTTTCACTTACTAAGCAAGAAAAATTTGTGGAGGACAAAGGTTTAATTGCATTGCTCATGCTGTTAAAATCATCCTAAAATATAACTATACTTTGTTTCTATGTTTACTGGTTAGAAATGTTACAACATCAACTACAAAGCCTTAATCCCAAGTATAATTGGAGCTGGCAACATGAATCTCTCTTTGTCATTCTATTCTCTTATGGATTGAGTTTACTAAGAGACATAATCATTTTAAATCCTTCCTAACCAAAGGTTCTCATGCCAATTTAGGCTGCCCTTTTCCTTTTCTCTCACCATCCACCTTGATTTGGTCACTCCTCTTAATTGGAGCATTTGTAGGTTTACATTGGATGTGTTCAAACCAATGCATATGCCACTCCCTCGTCTTTCCTCTAGTTGGAATTTAGTGGTTAAATATAAAATGCCATAATGATCACATTATGTTAGTTTATTGGCTCAAGTCCCATATTGGGACTTTTGAGGGTGAAGGCCAAAATCCCATATTGGGAATAAGAGTATAGTTGGCTACCTTTACCCCTTATAAATAGGAGTCATGTAATGAGTTATATAGAAGAGACTAAGGGAAAATTAAGGGAGTCAAAACTTCATCTCCATGAGCCTATTGTCCTAGTATTTGGGATTTGTTAACTAGGCTCTTAAGTCTCTTTTTTGTATTCTCCACTTTAGTAATATTTGCTCCCATTTTCGCCTATGGACGTAGGTCATATCGATCAAACCACGTAAAATTTGTTGTCTCTTAGTTTCAATTATTTTTCTTATTTTTGTTATTGTTTTCAAGGGCTACAACCCGAAGCTCATTCCCCAACAAACTGGTATCAGAGCTTTTGGTTTGGTTTTGGTTTCTCAGGAAAATAGTCATTATGACAATAACTAAGTATTATTCTGAGAAGTTCGACTGGAGTGTCAACTTTGGTATATGGCAGTTGAAGATAGAGGTCATACTAGTTTAAGATGGTGTTGACATAGCGCTGCTAGGGAGGCAGAAAAAGCCAAAGAAGATGTCAGATAAAGAGTTACTGATCTTGATAAAAGGGTCAGATCATGTATCATTTTAAATCTTTCTGATGAGGTTTTAAAAGAAGTAGCTACTAAGGTTACTGTTAAATATTTGTGGGAGAAATTAAAGTCTTTGTATATAAAGAATACAGTGGAGAATAGACTTTATTTAAAGCAAAGTTTATATATGCTTTGCATGCCTGAAGGATCATCTATATTGTCGCATTTGGATAAATTTGATTCTTTGCTTTTGGATTTGAGTAATATAGATGTTCATATTGAGGATGACGATCAAGCCCTATTATTATTGTGTTCTCTTTCCCATTCATTTAAGCATTTCAGAGAAACAATGCTTTATGGTAAAGAAATTATTTCTTATAGAGAAATTAAGTCCATTTTGAAGTCAAAAAAACAGATCAATAGGGATATAACTAGGGTGAATAGTAATAACTGTCAAGTTGATAATTTAGTGGTTTAGGATAGATCAAATAAAAAGGATGCAGATAGTTAAAGGTCTAATAGATCTAAATCCAATCATAGAAATTTGGTGTGCAATTATTGGAAAAGGAATGAGTACATCAAAGTTAATTGTTTGAAGCTGAAAACCAAGGACAAGGAGAAGTACAAAGGTAGTGAGTTAGTTCAAGCTAGTGTTGCAGAGAATGAGTGATGGAATTATCTTTTTTGCTAATGATAAATCAAGGTCTGCTCATGAATGGATATTGGATTTTGGTTGTACGTACCATATATGTCCTAACAGGGATTGGTTTTTCACCTATGAATCTATTGAAAGTGGAGTTATCATGATGGGCAATGATGCAGCTTGCAAAATTGCTGGAATTGGTATGGTTAGAATCAAGACTCATGATGGTGCCATAAGAACACTTACATAGGTCAGACATATTACAGAATTGAAGAAAAATTTTATCTCTTTGGGAATACTTAAGGCTCTTGGCTATAGATACACCGGTGAAGGTGGAATACTGAAAGTCAGTAAAGGTACTTTTGTTGTCATAAAAGCTTGCAGATATAGAAATTTGTATATTCTATAGGGAATTATAGTTGTGGGTACTACTACAATCTCTGTACAAATAGATGTTACGAGGCTATGGCATAGGCGACTGGGGCACATGAGCGAGAATAGTCTATCTATGTTTAGTGAAAAAGGCCTTTTGTATGGACAACTTACTGGGAAGATGGGTTTCTGTGAGCATTGCATTTTTGGGAAGCATAAGCAAGTTAGTTTCAAGTCTCTAGCAGTTCACAAGACAAAAGGCATATTGGATTATATTCACTCAGATCTTTAAGGGCTATCTCGCAATCTGTCAAAAAGTGGTGCCAGGTATATGTTGATTTTCATTGATCACTATTCAAGGAAAGTTTGGGTTTTCTTTTTGGAGCAAAAGAACGATGTTTTCCAAACATTCAAGAAGTGGAAAGCACTGATTGAAAAGCAGACAGGAAAGCAAATCAAGTGACTCAAGATAGATAATGGCTTGGAATTTTATGGAGGTGAATTCAATACATTTTGTGAGAGTAAAGGCATTATTCATCATCGGACAGTCAGGATGACTCCTCAGTAGATTGGTGTTGTTGAACGTATGAATAGAATACTTTTGGAGAGAGCTTGTTGTATGATCTCTAATGCTGGTTTGTCGAAAAACTTTTAGGCAGAAGCAGTCTCTACAGCTTGTCATATCATTAATCGTGCACCTTTAGCATCTATAGAGTTTAAGACTCTAAAGGAAGTTTGGTCAGGTACTCCTGCTAATTACTCTAATTTTAAGATATTTAGATGTCTTGCATATATGCATATAAATGATGAGAAATTAGAATATAGAGCAAAAATGTGCATTTTCCTTGGGCATGCATCTAGTGTGAAGGGATATTGTTTATGGTGTCTTGACCCACCAAAATTTGTAATTAGCAGAGATGTTACATTCAATGAATCCTCTATGTTACATCCGAAAGGAGAGTCTTCTATGTCTTCTGATGTATGTAAAGGTGATAGTGCACACAAATAAGTGGACTTTGATGTCATAGATGCTTACCAGCAAAGTTCTCACATTCTATCAGATTCATCAGATGTTGTAGATTCCTCTCAAAACAATAAGGAAGATTATTCCATAGCTAGAGATAGACCGAGAAGAGAGATTCGACTGTCACAGAGATATAATGATTATGTTGCTTATGCACTTTCAGTTTCATAGGAGACTGGTGATAATGGCGAGCCATCTACATATTTGGAGGCAGTTTTAGGTGCTAACTCATCTAGGTGGTTGGTTGCAATGAATAAAGAAATAGAATCTCTCTACAAGAATGATACGTGGGTTCTTGTGAAGCCGCCTTCAAAAAATAGGATCATTGGTTACAAATGGGTCTTCAAAAGGAAAGAAGGTATACTAGGGGTCTTCAAGTACAAGGTGTTGACTTTAATGATATTTTCTCACTTATTGTTAAGCATAGTTCAATACGTGTCTTGCTTGCTTTGGTGGCCACATATGATTTGGAGTTAGAGTAACTCAATGTTAAGAAAACCTTCTTACATGGTGAGCTTGAGGAGCAGATATACATGAAGCAACTTCAAGGTTTTGAAGTTGTTGGTAAGGAAGACCATGTTTGTTTGTTGAAGAAATCCTTATACGAATTGAAGCAATCTTTAAGACAGTGGTATAAGAGATTTGATTCCTTTACGTTGGGTCATGGCTACTCTAGGAGCATGTGTGATAGTTGCGTCTACTTCTGGAAGTTAGATGATGGCTCATTCATTTACTTCTTATTGTATGTCAACAATATGCTCATTACTACCAAGAATTTGTTAGAGATTCACACTTTTAAAAGCACTTCTAAATGGTGAATTCGAGATGAAAGACTTAAGAGTAGCAAAGAAGATTCTTGACATGGAAATCAGAAGGAATCATGTAGGTGGTAAGTTATATTTGACCCAGAAAAGTTATGTTAAGAAGGTCTTGGAACGATTTGGTATGAAAGATGCCAAACTTTTCAGTACTCCCATTGCTAGTCATTTCAGATTATCAGCTGCTCAGTCGTTAGAGACAGATGAAGAGAAGAGGTATAAGGAAAGAGTTCTATATTCAAGTGCTATTGATAGTTTTATGTATGCAATGGTTTGCACACATCCAGATATTTCATAAGCAGTTAGTGTGGTTAGCAGGTATATGTCTTCTTCAGGCAAATCACATTGGTAGGCTATGAAATAGATTCTTAGATACTTGCGAGGTATTTCAAACACATGTTTGGAGTTTGGTAGAAATTTAGATAAATTGGTTGGTTTTATTTATTCTGACTATGCTGTTGATCTTGATAGAAGACGATTTCTTACAAGCTATGTATTTTTTATTAGGACTTCTGTTGTTAGTTGGAAAGTTACTCTGCAACATGTTGTTGCTTTGTCTACTACTAAGGCAGAATACATGGCAATGACAGAGGCAATCAAAGAAGCCTTATGGTTGAAAAGCTTGTATGGTGAGCTTAGTTTGTGTTAAGCTGCTATTACCATCCATTGTGATAGTCAAAGTGTAATTCACTTGACTAAGGATCAAATGTATCATGAGAGAATAAAGCATATTAATGTGAGGTATCACTTCATTTGGGAGACAATTGCTGAGAGGAAGGTTTCAATTCAAAAAATTAGTACCAGAAACAATCCTGCAGATTTGCTTACAAAGCCTCTTCCAGTTGTTAAGTTCAAGTAGTGCTTGGACTTAATTGGTGTGCTATGACGATTTGAGAGTTTATGAAGAAGGTGGAGTATTGTTACTATGGCTTCATGTGAAACTTGAGTCAAGGTGGAGATTTATTAGTTTTTTTGGCTCAAATCTCACATTGGGACTTTTGAGGGTGAAGGCCAAAATCCCACATCGAGAATAAGAGTATGGTTGACTACCTTTACTCCTTATAAATATGAGTCATATAATGAGTTATATATAAGAGAATAAGGGAAAATTAAAAGAGTCAAAAAGTTTGTTGTCTCTTGTTTTCAGTTATTTTTCTTATTTTTCTTTAAGGGCTACAACTCAAAACCCATTCCCCAAAACATTGCTATAAATCCTTGTAGAGATGAATCAAGGGTGAATAATGAGCAAGGGTGGTCCACAGCTACAAGCAAAGACAGCATCAAAAACAGATGATCCACAAACTCTAAGAATGGTAGCTGGTGCACCTGCTATCTTATGTGGGAATGGTAAGTTGAAGGTGGTTTTGCAGTCACTTCGTAAATTTCCTTACACGTTGCACATTGCTACATGTTAAAGATAGCACATGGCACTAATCCATTGTCAAGAAACCACTATACCCAAAAGTTTTGGTGAGGCCACAAAATAGATCATATATTAAACTATAACATACCCCATAACGCAGAATCTCAGTTCTCTTCAGCTGGAAGTGTAAACTCTAATACAAAGCTCTCATGGGCTCTAAAATTTCTCAATTAAGTTTTTGGGTGAGACCTCGGATTATATGTCAAACTCTAATACCCAGCATAAACTACTGATTAGCATTAGACATAAGGTTAAGCACTTATATTTTCCTTACATCTTAAGTCGCATTGAACAGGATGGACTTTTTTTTTTTTTTTAACTTTCTTATCATCACCAGATGGAATATTGTTTATACTTACTTAAGAGTGTCGGCATTACAGAAAGCACACACGTGATGCTGAAAGATGAAGGAGGCATCAAGGCACTCGTACGAATGACTAGTTTTGCAAATAGTGAAGTCATTGCACAGGTTGCAAGAGGGATGGCTAATTTTGCAAAATGTGAACCCCGGGGAATTACGCAAGGTTTGGAGGCCTTTAGGAAACACGATTACATTCTATTCTCTCTCATTATCATGGTTGTGACAAACCATAATTGCTGTTAGGACGTAGAAAAGGCCGTTCACTGCTAGTGGAAGAAGGTGCTCTTGAATGGTTGGTTGCCATTCAGCTTCAACACGACGCCATATTGAGCTTGCTCTTTGTCATTCGGCACAAAATGGTACAGTGTTCATTGATCTTGAGCCAACATGGAATAATTGGGGTTTAAAGATGCATAGTCCCTCGAAATCAATTTAAAATCTATCCCTTGAAATTAATTTAAAATCCATCTTTTTCTTTCATATTTTTTGTGACTAGTATAAGCTGATTTAACATACTCCCCCGTTGCATAGGCAAAATGTGAGAGACTTAATGGCTGGTGGGGGCATTCATCAACTTGTGCGTATTTCAGCTGAATCGAACAGAGATGACATTCGCAACCTAGCAACAAGGACGCTGAAAATCAACCCAGCATTTCAAGCCGAGGTGCAATCTAGGCAATAAGTTGTGCAGGTCAATACGCTTTAAGTGTATTAAAAATAAAAAGATGAGGTGGTGTTACATAGCACTAGAAGTGACTGGTCAAGTCCAAACATATTTTAAACCCAAGAATAATTGTTTATTAAACTTATATATTATGATTTTATTAAAAAAAAATTAAGTTAATTTTGACCGAAAATTTACTAAAAATTTAAACTAAAAAGCTAACTATACAATAAACATAAAAGAAAAAAAAAACAGAAAAGTAATATTGTTCAACCTTCTACCAACATTGAACTGAGTTGTCGATTTCATTTGCTCTAGTGAGAGAGGTGGTTGACATTGACAGATTGCATCGACGGTAGGAATTAGCAGGGGAGAGGACGGTGACTCCATCGGCAACGCGGGAAAGAAGAAACAATAGAATGCGATGTCAAGGCATGCAGAAGTGAAAAACAAGGGTTTCAATTTCCAACGGTTGTTGGTTTGATCTCCATTTCTTTTTTTTTTTTTTTTTCTAATTTCTAGGATTCAAAATTTTGGTAATTGATTTTTCTTTTTGAAATTCTTGTTTTTGGAATGATTTTGGAAAGAGGAAAGATTTTGCTACTCATTGGCATATGCTAAATATACCAAAATCATTTTAAATTATTCAATTAATAAATTTGTAATTAGAGTGAGTAGAAGTTAAATCCATATCCATTGAGTTTTGTTTAATCAGTTAACTAATAATCTTAATTTTATTAAATTCACACAAATAAAAACCAATAAGGAAGGATTTAGTTTTAATTAAATTACTAAAAAAATTACAAATAAAATTAATATATGGACACACTTTTAGCAATAAAGATGTCCACACACATGGATCATTGACATTGAATATTATCAAATTTTTAATTAAATATATAATACAAGGTAATGATAATTTTTATTATTCTAAATCTTTATATAGTATATTGTTAATTGAGATAAACTCTTAATATATAATTTAATGATAACTTTAAAATTATAAAAATAATCAAATGTAAATAATAAAATTACAAGTTGATTTGTTTGATTTTAAACCATATTCTTTATAAAAATTAAACAAAGACTTAGATTACAATTATCAATTTTTATTTTTTATTAGTATTAAAATTATCAAGTAATTACGAATTTAAATTTCAAACTAGAGTTAAATCATAAAGTATAATTGTTTAATATGCATCTTAACAATCAATTGATATAATTATAAAAAATTAGGTTAGAAATAAAAACTAATAAGTTTTAGAGTGCTTCGTTCAATGACTTCAATTCTTATAATTAAAAATAAAATCTTTGCATATTGTAAGTTTACAAGAAAGAAAGAAAAGAAAAATCTATATATGTATGTATTTTTGGTAACCTAATATATCTACTTATAACTCTAAGGAACAATAAAATAATCTAAAAGATGAACTCTAATTAAATTAGGATAGTTTTAAATACATTGGTTCATGACTCAATTCTTCTTAGATCTTTGTAAACAAGTCTATTTAAGCAAATTTAAGATATCTAATTTATTCTCGTGAAGGTCCCAAATCCATCTAACAATATTTCGAATGTAAATTCCTAAAATAACCTTTGATTGTTAGATTTTCTCAAAGTTGCATATTTAAGCTTTCAAATTGCTTTAATCTATTTAGTTTTCTCTTAAAACATAAAATCAACTTGAATGATTATATATAAGATGAAAATACATAAAAAAAAAATAATAGAATAAATATAATATACATATCATACTTATCACTTAGAAGGATTTAATTTTTATATTTGTGTGTTGATATATGTTAGGATTTTAACTCAATTTCATTTCTAAAGTTGGGCTTTGATTGTGGCAAGGCGAGTTAAAGGGATGGGTCATATGGGTGGTTGGATCTAGGTTTTTGTACTAGTTTTCTTTGATTTTCCAAGCTTGCCCTTGTTTGAAACTGGACATTTGATCTTGGAAAAGGAAATCTTGTGTTTTGAGTTCTATTTGTAGATCCTCTCAAAATAATAAAATTACTTATAATTATAATGTTTAATTATCATTGAGCTTTAGGTAGGCTTTTAGCTTGACTTAATCTCCTTTTATCCTATGTGATACCACATCATCATCTTTCTTTAGTCCACCTAAGTAATCTTTACATGTCAGTGTGACATGTTAGCTACTTTAATGGTTTTTGTTGCCTAAATTAATGGTTAATTATAATTGATATATAAAAATTTCAAGATTATTAAATTGCTATTGTTAAAACGTTGTGATATATTTGTTAAATATTAAAAGTTTTGAATAAATTTATATATTAAATCTTTTATTTCATTTAAACTTCACTTAAATTTTTATTATATTTTTTCTTATATATAACATTGATTTATCTTGACTTACATTTTAAATGAGTTAAATTAGAAAATACCTTAGTTAATTAATGGTTCCAATTTTAGGCTAGTTTTGGTTATAATTCTACCACTAAGTTTGATTTTGGTTCTAGTTCAAGCTAATTCAATCTTTACTACCAAATAAAAGGGGTATAATAATGATTTTTATGTAACAATTATAAATCATAGTGTAAAACCCCTAAGGAGCATTGACAACTATGATGTAAATATATTATGGTAATTGTTAACTTTTAGGCAGTGGTTATTACTATAGTGGTTCAAAACCACTACATTATTTTAGGAAAAGGTAGCGGTTATGAATATTTAAGCAGTGGTCTAGAATAATTGCCAATTTTTTTTTTCTAAAAAAGGAATAAGGCAATAATATTGAATTGCTACCTAATCTTTTTTTCTATGAAAAAAAAAAAGGCTAAAATAGTAATCCTAAACCACTACCTATTCCTTTTGAAAATAAAGAGATAAGTAGTGATCTAGAATTGTGACCTTTTTTTTTTTCATAAAAAAGAATAAGGTAGTGGTTTAAAACTATTATCTTTTTTGAAAAAAATAAAAAATAAAAAGATAAGGTAATGGTCTTCAATTATTACTTATTATTTTGAAAATAAAAGGATAAGGCATGTGGTTTAGAATAGTTGCTTTTTTTTTTTATAAAATATGAATAAGGCAGTGGTATAAAATTGTTGCCTTAACCTTTAATTTTTTTGAAAAAAAAATTTAAAAAGGAAGGAACTAAGGCTAGTGAAAATGAATAAGACCCACATAGTGAAAACCTTGATTTTGTTGAAATAGACAAAGAAGTTTCAGAGATGACTCTTCTTTCTAATTTCCCTTCTTTCAATTTTGTTTATCCACAATTCTTTACTAACTTCTTAAAGCACTAAGAAAATGACTTTTGTTCCTTAAGATTTCTTCTTTGGCTTTGTTGGCACTACAATTTTGTAATTGATGAAGCTTTTGGTAATCAACTTTTTAAATCACTTTTGAAAAATCAATTTTCTAGATTTGTCTAGGGTTCTCAACAATTTCTCTACAATGGAGGTTGTACTCCACTTTTACCCTTGCTTTCTAGGGTTTGTTAGTGTCCAAGTAGGGAACATCACTCACTCACTCACTCTCTCTCTCTCTCTCTCTCCACCATAATGTCACTTTTGTGACATCCAATTCTTGATATTAAAATAACTAAGAGAGTTAGGTCTTCATCAGGTTTGCTTATAGTCTTAGTTTATGTGATAGCCCATTTATTGTAATTTTGACACATCCTTAATTGTTTACATCAGCTAAATTAGAATAGATTCTTTTACATTGCATGTTTTATAGTTTTCATGTTTCTATTATGTCTTAGTTTGGGTTGTGTTGATTATATGTTGTCAATATTTGATTTTTTTTTTCTATCAATAATAGTGTAACAAGAGAGATTCATGATCATATGTGAACTTGGAGGACCTAAAACCCATGTTGATGATATAACCTTAAAGCTTGGCTATACAACTATCAATACTACATTGTTTGTGCTATATGGCTTTGCATTTTATGGATAGCCAAGATAATTGATGTTTTTTTTTTCTTCTTCTTCATTTATATCAAGTTGGAGCTATCATTTGCAAATATTGCATGAAAATGCTTCCTTTTACCCAGAGCTTTCAAAGCAAAATTGGTTGCTTGTTCTTGCAAGTCATGTGCCATTGTTAATAGCTTATGTCAAAGTATTAAATTCATGGGATTTAATTAATTATTTCTTCATGTGTAGCTTTGTGTGGTGTTGTAATATGGCAAAGAAATCAAGTAAGCATGCTTATGCCAATTATTTATGCATAAATTATTTCATCATTATCTTTTAAGGTCATGTTTTACACTAGTCATGCAACCTTTATGCTTGTAATTGATAGAATATAGAGGTCATATCTACATTTTGGCCCAAAAAGGTGGGGTCTCATTATTGGCCTTAAAGGGTACTTGATGTCTACCTTTTTTTTTCCATGGGCTTTAAGGTCATTGCCTTATTTTTTATTGCACATGTCACTTGGCCAATGCTGGGACTATTGACCTTGGTTATTGTAGTTCCCTTCTTAGTTGGTTGCATTTCTTAATTTGCATTTGAGACTTATCTAAAGAAGCATACCTACATTACCATATCTATATCTAGCTCTAGACTATTGATCTGCACCTATCAAAATAGGGGCGATATTTTAAACAAAACTAAATACATCCTATTTAAAATATTATTTTGCAAATTTGGTTAGATTTGTAGTAATCTAGATTTTAGTCAATTTTATCCTTGTACCCAATATCTCTTCTTTTATTACTTTAAGTTAGAAGTTGTTCTACGTTTGATTTTTTTTTTCTTTGCATTAAACTCTATAAAAAGTTGGAACATTGTAATGGTTAAAGCATGAATTGAGTATTGGAATTAATGGGGAATTGTCTCTCTTTGCCTCCTTCTTGTCTTAGTGCTACCCTTTTAATGGAATTAACTTTTTTTCTTGTTCTATTTGTTTTCTTTTCCCCCCTTTCACTTGCTTCTATCTCAAGAGACACATATAGTCCACACATTTAGGTATTCCTCCTTTTTTCTTCTTAATTTTAATCTTTTTCAATCTTAATCTTTGCTAATGTGTAATTTATTTTTCCTTTTTACTTATTTTTAGTTTGTTACTTTATTTTAAATTTTTTTAAGTTTAAATCAAAAACTATATTTATCATTTGTAGGATGATGCTCCCCTTCAAGGTTTAGGACTTTGCAATTTATGTATACAACCATTTAAAACTTCTAATTATGCATTGACATCCTGTGAGATTTGCCAAATATCAATTGTTACTCGTATAATTTAGTTTAATTATATTTGTAACAATATTTGTACATTTATGTGTTACATATTTTAAGTGGAATTGTTGCTAATTATGTTAGAAAGGACTACTTATAATTCTCAAAAATCAATGCATATTTCATTAAAAAAATGTTGCCTATTATAATTAAAAATCGTTACATATTTTATTGAAAGAATTGTTATGTATTTTCACTAAAATTTTCGTGTATTCCAATAAATAAACCCTGTGTATTCTATAATCAAATTGCTACATATTTTCTTAAAAAACCACAATGTATTTTAAAAAAAGCTATTTAATATTTCATTCAAAAACTATTGCATATTCTATTAAAAAAAACCATTATATATTTTATAAAAAAAAAGTTCTATATATTTTAAAAAAAACCACTGCATATTGTTTTAAAATAAAATTACTACATATTTTCTTAAAAAATTATTATATATTTTATTTAAAAACTATTATGTATTCTATTAAAAAATCACTTCATATTTCATTTAAAAATTACTATGTATTCTACTAAAAAATTGTTACATAAAAATTATAAAAAAATATTCTAATAATCATTTAAAACAATTGTTTATACCATCTTTATTTGGTTGTACTCATTTTATCTAGTTTCTATTTTCTTTAAAAAAAATTAAAGTTTTAGTTAGATTGATGACTAAATATTAATTAAGTTATCTTTACTTAAAATTAACTAAGTTGTTTACTTATCTTTTTGGGGATTAAGGGAATCGTATCCCACTTAGTTCTTTTACCTTAAACTTATCATACCACTTTTTACTTATTGTGTGCATAGGTTCAATTACTTTCAATTACTTGGCTCATTTAGGTGGTGGTAGTTCCTTTAATTGTAAAGTATAAATCTTAATTGCAAGTGTCATTAACATTTCCTTATTATCATAGCTTTGCCCTTGACCAATCATCAAGGCATGTTTGTGTTTTTAATGATTCTAACAACAAACTCAAGTGAATTTATCAAGAATGTTAACCTAAAAATTAAATGTCACTTTAATAGCAAATGTTAAGATGGGGGCTCTAAAAATATGTCGAGCAATGAGTGAGGGAATTAAATATGAAGTTAAATATTATAACTACAATATCAAACTCTTCATCACTTGTCTCATCAAAAGTGAAAGAAGTTAAATAATTATCAAGATTACTAGTTAACCTTTACATTTTTAGCTTCTTTTGAATTTGAAGTAAAATTGCTTGACACCTTATTATAAAATTCATCGTGTCTAGTAATTGTTTCTTGTTGGGGGGTGAGAATATAAACAACAATATTCATTATATTTTTCTATAATATATTTTTTAACATCTAAAACTATAATGGATAGATCATGTTAATCATTTAAATAAAAAAAATCATAATAAGTAGTAAATAAGATATCAAACCATATAATTTAACTTGTGGATCAAAAATAGTAACCATTAAACTAATCACAGAAATTTTTGCAAAATAATCTAAAAACTTCATCTTCATGTTCACAATGAAAAAAAATCAAACCAATTTCTTATTCATTCTCATTGAACATATTAACAATATTAACAAATTTCATCACAACAGAATGCATAGTGAAATAACATATATACCCAATATAGTATAAGTGACATAATGAAAAATTCTTGAAACTTTGCAAATTTTAGATCATACATTAAAACTATCATGTTTTAAAGTAAGACTAAGGCTAAAATATTACTAATAACAAGACAAAAGTATTAATTGACCCTTTATATTTTTGTGCTTTTAAAATTATATCCACAAAGTTTTTTTTTTTTAAATTGATACTTCATGTTTTTTTTTATCCATTAGTTTGACCTTGTTTTGTCCTTTGGCTATTAAATCCTTGCTTGTGTCAACCACTCCCTCGCCACATTACTAGCATAGCATAACTTAAGTAGATGCCACATCATTCAATTAAACTAATGTGACATTTTCCTTTCCTTTTTGATTTCTTAAAAATTTCTTTATGAGATGAGAAAATTAAAAAAAAAAAAACAATATAAGGATTCATATATTATGTCACCTTCATTGAAGTCTTACACCCACTGCATTCTATCTCCTTTTGGAATATTTTTCTTTCATTAAAACAATTCTCAATCTCCCTTTTCTTTAATCTTTATTCATACATAATTACCTCCTTCATTATCATTTCTCTTATATTCCATCCCTTTCTCTTGATTACAAAATTTCTTGCTCTTATTATAATGGCCTCTCTCTCAAATTAACATTAGTTTAGATTCTTATAAATTTGTCTAGATTTAATCTGTTCCATCATTTTTCACATAGTATTTGTTGTTTCCCTTAAGGCCTTAAACTTGCATATGGAAATGCCAACCTACTCATCTAGGTCTTTTAGGTTAATGAGTAGGCATGGTGGAAGTGTAAATAATGAGCCTATTTAATGCAATTATAGAGAATTGCTTGATTATCATAAATTGATAGAAATCTTGGTATAAGGTTTTAGTCTTGTCTTAACTACTAGGTACAATTATGTTTTGTAAAATGGGTTGTCATTTATGTAATTATATGAAATACAACACTACCAAATTTATGGGTTACAACAACTTTTCTTACACAACCATTGTGTAAAACCCCTAAGGTAGCACTAATAGTTGCAATGTAAATATTTTGTGCCAATAATTGACTTTAGGCAGCAATTATACAGTAGCAGTTGAAATTTTCTACATTATCTTAGGAAAAGGTTATGAATGTTTAAGTAATGGTCTAAAACTGCTACCAATTATTTTTTAAAAAAAAGAAATAAGATAGCGGTCTGGAATTACTGTTTAATCTTTTTTTGAAAAAAAAAAAAAGGGTTAAGGTAGTAGTTTTGAACTACTAACTATTCCTTTTGAAAATAATGAGATAAAGTAGTAGTTTGGAATTGTTTCCTATTCCTTTAAAAAATAGAGGGGTAAGGCATCAATTTAAAATTGCTATCTTTTTTTTTTTTTTCTAAACTAGAAATAAGGTAGTAGTTAGGATCCATTACATAATTTTTTCTTTTTTTTAAATAATAGGAACTACTACCTATTCCTTTTTGAAAATAAAGGGATAAGACAACAATTTTGAATTGTTGCTTGTTTTTTTTAATGAAAGGGGAAAAGGTAGCAATTTGGAACCATTTCTTAATCCCTTTTTCAATAAGAAGAGATAAGACAACAATCCAAAATTGTTACCTTATCCTTTAACAAAAAAATAAAATTTAAAAGGGATGGAACTAAGGATATTGAGAATGAAGAAGGCCCACTTAGTAAAAGCTTTGTTTTTTTTGAAATAGCTAAAGAAGTTTCTAAGATGACTCTTCTCTTTGATTTCCCTTCTTATCCTCAATTCTTTACCCATTTCTTAAAGCACCAAGAAGATGCCTTTTATTCCTTAAGATTCCTACTTTGGCTTCGTTAACACTACAATTTTGTAATTAACAAAGCTTCTGGTAATTAACTTTTTGAATTGCTTTTGAAAAATTCAATTTTCTAGATTTGTCTAAGGTTCTCAACAATCTCTCTATGCCAAAGGTTGTACTCTACTTCTATCATTGCTCTCTAGGGTTTGTTAGTGTCCATTAGTTTATGAGTAGGTAATGTCACTCCCTCTTTCTCCACCATCTCTCTCTCTCTTTCTCTCCACCACATTGTCACTTTTACTGCATCCAATCTTGATATTAAAAAAACTAGGAGAGTTAGGTCTTCATGAGGTTTACTTAATCTTTTGACCTTTAATTCATGTAATGTTGGCAAAAGATTGAAAGTTCTACACACCAATTTCTTCCTTTTTATTATTATTATTTTCTTTCTTAGGTATGACTTTCTCTTGCTTTCTTTCCTCTAACTTGTCTCACTCTTTTTTGTCATTTTGCATTGGTAATTATTATGTGTTGTTGTCTGAATTGGGCGTTCAAGATTGGAATTTTTGATGGAATTTTGGGGAGTTAGTTTAAGGAAAGCTTGTAAGTTACGAATTTTTATTATTCTAAGGGGAATTTGATTTTGGATCTAGAGCTTTGGAAAATGACCTATATGTTCACATATTCTTTACTGAATTTCATTTTTCAATTTTTATTTGTTGCGTACAAAAGTCATATTATTTGACTTTGTGGGGGATTTTTTCTACAATGTGAAATCCTAATTGTGGGAATTAGGCTTTTTTTGAAAAAAAAAAAAAAAGAAAAAAGGGAATGTTAGGTATGGTTTAACGAAAAGTTTGAGTAATTTGTTTATTACTTGACCTATCTACTTACTCTAACATAATTGGAATCTTTTGTCCTTTGGGGCTTTACTTTTCTTTTTTCTTGCTTTTTTTTTTTTTTTCATGTGATGACATGTTACTAATATTAAATGGGTAGTCTTCTTAGCTCTTTTTATTTATGTTGAAGTTGTTAGCTTTGGCTCTTTGAATGTGTATAATCTCAGCCAAGGATTGGCACGCCAACTTTCTATGACATTTTTGGGAAGGCTATTAAAGTTATCTAGTGAGGCTTTTGGTGAGAGAAGTAACAATGTATTAGTACTAAGATATGACAGCCATTTCAGTGTTAAAATTTAACTTCTTTCATTGTGTCACTTATTCATCCATGCACTGTAGGCACGCTAGAGTTGTAGTTTATGGCAATGAATACTACTTCCCGGGGGGGGGGGACCTATACAACATGCCCCTGCTGGAAGTACTCCATAAGGAACACCAATTAAAGTGGTGGACTTAGGTATCACTCATGTACCACACAATTGTTTTGAAATGTACTTACAAGAAATTAGCCCCCATTACACAATTAAGACTTATAGTTTGCTCACTCACAACTATAACAACTTTAGCAACAAGGTTGCACAATTTTGGGTGGGTGCAACCATTCTAGACAATATTCTTTAGCTCCCTAACAAAGTTATGAGCAACCCAATGGGTGCCCTTATAAGTAGGTTGCTTGTGCACTTTTATGATTTTCTCAATTCATGTTAGTAGCTATTCTATAAATAAGAAACCATAGCTTTTGATTTTGTTGCTTTGAAACCACTTAATTGGTGGCTAAGTGACATTTTACTTGTTTCTTTGTTGTATTGCCAATGATAAAAAATTTGGAAACTATGTTGAAAGCAAGAATTGCTCCATAAGTTCCATAATTCAAGCCTTCTTCAATGTCCTAGCCTCCTATGCCTACAACAATAGTTTCTATTGACAATACATTGAATGGTGGTCCTAGTCCTTCCCTTAAACAATTAGTTGTGAAAGAGGGTAGAAATGTTGTGAAAACTAAAGTTAACAAGTCTGATAACCAAAGACAAATGACTTGGTGACTTATACTATCAAACCTACAAAAGCAAGAGGCAAGTCATCAACTAATGGGGTTGTAGGGGATCCTCTAAGGGATGTAAGAAGCAAGGTGCATGAGGAGATTTATCATGAGTTTGTTGCAATCATGACTACTAGCACTTGGAGCACTAGTAAGGCTATAGCTTTGGCAACTAGGAGAGTGATGCAAAGATATGAGAATTTGAATGTTGCAGCTATGCCATAGCTTAGTAATCATCGCCTTGTGCTTATTTGTCCAAATGTGGGTTCAAATATCATTATATAGATAAAATTTTGTAGTCAGGCATTGCATAGGCTTCCCTTCTATGCACAAACATATTGTTTTAAATTCTGCTAAGCTTTCAACTAAAGGCATGACCTTTGTGGTTAAAGGCTAAAGTTCTAAATGGAACATTGTGTCTTAAGGAAAGCTATTTGTGATCCCTTGTTAGTTGCAATGTTTGTTTTCAATGGAAAAGATTGCTAATAAGCATTGTGATAATGTTTTATGACATAGCTCAAAACATGTAAACTAAAAAATTGATGTGTATTCCATTACAAAATATTGTCTATTGTAATTAAAAATCACTGCATATTTTATTAAAAAAAATTTCTATGTAATCTACACAAAAATTGCTACATATTCCACCTAAAAATCACTATCTATTCTAAAAAAAAAAAATCATTGCACATTCTTTTAGAAAAACTACTACATATTCTTCTAAAAAATTATTATGTATTCTATTAAAAACCGCTATGTATGCTACAAAAAAATTGTTATGTATTCCACCCAAAAATCACTACATATTTTACTAAAAATTATTATGATAATCATTTGAAATTGTTTCCTAAACTATCTTTAGGTAATGATTTTATATGTATTGTTGTAAGTAAAGAAAATTACTACATTAGATTTATTACAGTGCTTACAAATTTAACTGATACAAAACTGTTTATTAGACTTTATGCAGTGATTTTCAGCTAAAAGGTTGCAATTTGGTAGTGAGAAATCATTCAATAATGTGTGTTTGACTTATGCATGGGTTTGTATGGGAAGATACTACTACTTTGATGACATAAAAGAGGTGGTTAAATCATAAAGGTGACAAATTAAGAGACCAAAGAAAGAAATTGAAAGATATAGTGCAATAAGTCAAGCTACTTCAAGTAGAAATGGCAATGTCAATAAGGACTTGGTTAATGAGGTGGTGTTTCCTAAAATGGAAATTGCTAATGCTAAGTTATGAAAACTGTTGAAATGAAAAAAATGCAAAAGACATTAGTGATGCATAAATTGATTATTATATGTTATGTGATATTCACCTTGCGATGCCTTTATAAGAAAATGTAAAAGGCACAAAATGGCTAATGATGCAATGCATTTTAATCTTATGAAATGAAAAGAATTACTATTTGATTGAAAAATTGACTTTTGAATTCTCTCATTTGAATTCTAAACAATTCCATTACACAACATGAAATGATAGCTTGAAAAACCATCCAACCAAAAAAAAGTTTTTAAAAATAATTCAAACACATTACTTAATACAAATTAGTTAGCCAAAAATACAAATCAACCAAGTCACAAGAGAGTTGACTATGCCTTATTATTCTATTATTCAGGTTATTGAGCATTTTGTACATTATGTACACTTAATTGGCTCAAATAAGGCTCTCTATTTAACTCTTGTATTGTAGATTCTCAAACATCTACTTTAACAAAATTACATTCTCTAATAGTGTTCACTTTAGTGCTTGGCTAAGATGCCAATCTCATTCTCTTGTTTTTTGTTTTCTTTTTGCCTCCCTTGACATAAAAAAATCTAAGAGAAACAAATTATAATAATTATTCTATAATTTCCAAGATCATAACACACGAACCAAATATTGTAGCTATGTGGTGTTAATGTTGTGATTATCATCCATTATAACAATTATGCTTTTAAAAGAAGTTTATACTTTTTTGAATTGCATACAAATCCTTCCTTTTGTTCCCAACATTCAACTCTTCATGTGATTTCAATTATATAGTTAGAAAGTGAAAATTCCTCACATTAAAGACAAAGAGACCACTTAAGAAAAAAAAAAAAAAGATGTTATAAACTGATATTTGTACATAAGCATGCCATTTTCAAGATTAGTGTAAAAAACATGACTTGAAAATCTGCATGTGAGATTTGAATTCAAGGCTCACTAATGTCCACTTTAGCAGCTTTTTTACTCTTTTTCAGTTTATTTAATTGATTTCCCTTAACAATAGGCATTTTGCTTGATGTTGGAGCTATTCCATTTTTTCAAGAAACCGAATTATCAGGTCAAGGTAGATTGTTACTAGCACCTTTATGACTATCATGTTTTGGATGTCTTGTGCATTAGTGTATGTCCTAGCAGCCAATGTGTTGGTTACTACTTTGAATACATATTTGATATTTCATACATATTTTTAACATTGTTTACATAATGATATGGTTATTGATAAATTTGAAAGATAAAGTTCATAAAATAAATATACTTTGTAAAGCTAATTATAACGAAGTTATAAGTATGAGATATTTATTGAATCAATGTATTATTCCTAAATACTTTTGGCTAATGCATCATAAAGATAGGACATTGATGGAGCTGTGAGATTGACACATGTGTTTTTTTTATTTTTTTTTATGAAAAATGTAGTTGATCTCATAGATTGAAGTATGAAGATACTTAAACAAATATGTGGATACTTGTTCATTGAACAAGTTTGCTAAATTTTTAAACAAAACATTACTTGTGTGTCTTAAGAATTTCTCATATGATGATCATGTTAGTGATCCTTGAACTTGAGATCACCAAAGTATTTCATATAGAAACTGGTATTCTTTGATCTCACATCTAGATTGTGATAATTAAGGATCACTTGTAGGGGTGAACATTGGAGATATCATAAATTATATGGAGGTAGTTAAGTGATGAATAAAAATTTTGTTATTGCTTGTTTCAAATGAATATTGATTCAAGAAATCCTTGCACAAGAAATGATGATTCATTAGGAGTTATAATATTATTTATGATAGCAATGATCATATGAATAAGAATTAATATGATTAGACAATAAAGGGTAGAAACAAACTCTATACTCTATGTCTAATTGTAATATTGGTATGATGAAAGGATTGCATTATATGGAGAAATCATGCATTAAAGGGATTAATTAAATCACTTTAACAGTTTTTACATATAAATGATCATGGTACATGACTATATGTTAATTTTGATGTATGAATATGAATTGATTACTTGAAGAATTAATGGCAAATTAAAAGAATTTAATTTATCTAATACTTTTGGATCACAATGTATATTCATTGTCAAAATGTTAAGATCCTAATGAGTTATACATGTAAAGACAACTGAAAAATATAAAATGAAGATCAAATTAAACTTAATTAAAAAGTTAGAGAAACTTATGAAGTGAACTATATGATATTTAAGAATACAAGAACTAAAAATGCATTTCACTAGAAATTGACACAAGTTTTCATGATAGGGTTTGAGAGTTAAGCTCCTTATTAATACACACTATATGGCCAACTATTATATGTTTAGTCATTAAAAGGATTGAGGATGTGAGAATTATTTTTTAGTTGTTTGTGTAAATTATTATTAGAGACCGGACACTTGAATGGTGGTAGTTTGTGACAATCCATTGATAGACCTAAAAAAAAAAGAATTGAAGATTATTATGGTAATAATTTTTCCTTCTGAGCTAAGTTGTAATTATATTTAACAAGTAATTGATGTATTCTTTGAAATCAAATTTTAAATTTTTACTTTTATTATGCATTTGTTTGATAAATATCACCATGATTCTTAACAGTAATATCAGATGCTAGATTTGTTTGTTAAAAATAATTTAATTGCATGTTGAATTGTTACTGATTATCAATACGAAGTTGTTACAAATATAAAATTTTTCCTCACTTAGATTTTGGTTAAACTTGGAAAAAAGAAAAAAGTTCCATATTGCTGCGTGTGCCGGTTAAGCAGGGCAGCTAGCACATAAGAATTGTTCTTGAGCGCCGAAGACTTTGGGAAAGCCGACTAAAATTAAAACAAAAGGTGCTCGGCCTTTGTGATGGGTAATTAAAATTTCCTATGCTCGGCTTTTTGAAATCCGTAAGGAGGGACAACAAGCATGGCAGGCCAACGCAAGAATTTTTCTTGTGGCCCATGACATCTATCGGCTTTAAACAAAGCCATGAAGGGGCGTTGTTATTTATATATGCACTTGCACTAATTGGTTATATGATTCTTACCTTTGGCTCAAGGAACCCAATGGAATATATATATATATATATATATATACACATATGCATATTCAGATGTTCGTTGTGCCTCACCTAGTCATTAATTGTCTTATCATCTCTTCTATCATTCTGTTTCTTGAATGTGTGGTACCCATGAGCAAGCAGATAACCAAATCTAATGTAGCTTTTGGCGTTGACTAATGCAATTAGCATGCGTTGGCTTACGGGAAGAAGCCAAGAAGCAAAAGAAAGAGCTGGAAAGAATGCATGAGGAGAACCTGAGGAAGGTGAGAGAAGTTCAGAGAAGGGAAGCTCTAGAGAGGCAGCAGACTAGAAGACTAGAAGACTAGAAGAGCTGCAAAGGCAAAAGGATGAAGCAATGGGAAGAAAGAAGCAGCAAGAAGAGGAAGAGCGTCTAAACCAGATGAAATTGTTGGGTAAGAACAAATCAAGACCAAAGTTGTCTTTTGCAATTGGCTCAAAATGATCGTATGCCTAAACTGATTTGATATATTAAATTTCTCTGCCGGATTTTATTGTAATGGTTTTTATTTGTTAATTTGAGGGTGTTACAATGTTTAATACTTTATAGAGCTCCTTGTGTTTCAGAGCCTGTCATTTAGTGGGTTGTTATGCTGTGCCATTTCCTAGCTCAGTGAAGATTGTCCTTGACCATTTGCTGGCTCAGTCTCTCCGGTATGGCTTGGACGGGCCTGTGAATGTCAACGACAAAGAATCATCTTGCGTTTTCTGTTAAAGCCAGTTGATGTATGAATCAGTCGGTGAATTTGGCATAATCTTGCTTGCCCAATTGGATGCATTTGCCACTACACAGTAGAAGAGTTGGTGTAATGTAATCAATTGTTGGAAATCTTCTGGGTTTTCTGTTTCAGGCTTCTACTATTTTGCGGTCTTTTGGTTAAAAATAAAAAGAAAAGAAAAAGAAAGAAAGAAACAAATAATCAAATCTCAACGAAGACATAAAAATCCATGATGACCAAAAGGATTTTACTGGTAGATCAATGCTTAGAAATGGTTAGGGGAATCCATAGGAGATGCACCGAAAGTTAAAAAAGTAAAAAAAAAAAAAAAAAAAGTTTAAAATACTAAATTTGATGACTTTTTTATCACAAAATATTAGTTTAATAATAATATAATTTTAATTTTAAATTTAATTTAAATTCTAATTATTGTAAAATACCCCATTTAACCTTTTACCTATTACTATTATTTTAGTGTATATATATATATATATTCAAATTTTGTTTTTACATACTTTTTGTAAATTTTAATTTTTTTATTCCAATTTTTTTTAAAAATATCACATTAATATGTTATGTTAATTATTTAGTCACAATTTGGTAATTTTAGGATAATAGAATAATAATATAATAATAATAAAATTTTAATTTTACATTTAATTAAAATTTAAATTATGTGAAATTTTGTTATAATTTCATTTTAATATCTTGTTAGATAAAAAGTCTAATTTAACTTTGTACATTTTGACTATTTTTCGGTTTTTCTTTGCAATATATCTTTTTTAAATTTGGCCTTTATGTATTCTTTTGCCAATAATTTTATATAATTTTTATTAATTTACTCTAAAATATGTCATATTAATAAATCTTATGACTTAAATATCATATCATAATTTTTTGTATATTTTAAAATTTTTAAAAGTTTATAAAATTAGAAGAAAATAAAAAAAATTCACAAAAAAATAAATATCAAAAGTTTTTTTAAAAAATTTAAAAGTTCAAAATAAATTTAAAAAATTCAGTCAAGTAATCTTTTTCTTTATAATTTCTTTTATTATTATTATTATTATTATTATTATTATTATTATTATTGAACCATCACCTTGACGGCTTTTAGTAGGATGAATCGTAACTGGCCTGGTGGTTTGGGTCGATCTGGAACCAATTGAAAAGGCAACTTGAAAATTGGGAATTTGTCTCTTATAGTCAAAAGATTTCAGTTGCTTATAAATGATACAGAATCTCCATGTGTTGTCCTTCTTCTTAACCAGAGAGAAAAAAAAAAGCAAATAAGCTATTGTTAGACTAAATGATGGAGTTCTGTAGCATCTAATTCAGTAACTTCTCTATCTTATTCTTTTAATATTATTGGTATATGGCCAATGGTTAAAAGACCGTGAATTAGTTTTTAAAAGAATATCATGGTAATGTAATTTGCAGAAACAAGTGAAAAAAGATCTTGAAACTCATTCAAAACTTGTTATAAAGAGGGATGCAAAATCTCACCTTGTGAAAGAATTATCCAGATCAAAAGTTGAGCTGTTATAGGTGCGGAGCTTTCTTCTTAATAAGTTTATGTAACTTTGGTGTCGGTCATCATCTAGGTGTACCAATTTTGCATTCTTACCGTCATGCATAAACGACAACTTCTTGTTACACAAGTCAAAACAAATAAGATTATGCTGCCTTAACCAATATGCTCCTAATAATACCCTAAAGAGCTCCTAGTGATAGCAATCTTGATTTAGCAAAGAAAGTATGCCCTTTCATTTTTCATGTGAAGGAATTGCAAATAGCATTACTTATAAGTATCACTTTATGGGCTACAATTATCACCATTAGCAAAAGTTTTACCAGGGAGCATTGCAAATCCTCAATTAATGCCTCATCTAGAAAGCTCTTGGGTACTAGCAGTTTCTATCAAAATTACTAAATTATTAATGGAGATTTTAGCTTCCATTTCCATTTCCCCAGCCACAAGCATTTCCTATATTGGTTCATTTGCATTTTCCACACGCCAGCACAAGAAAGATTGATCATGGTTTTCATCCTATTTGTTCTCTTTTTAGGGGTTTGCTTTTGCCAATAGCAGCCAAAAATTTGATCATGAGTTGGTGAGGTTTAAAAGATCTACGTTATAAAAGCTAGTCAGGAGTAATGCTCTACCCAAAAATGCTTTCTATATGACATATGGGCCTTCATAACTAGTGCCCACATGCTTGTGGATCATTTTGATCGGGTGAGATCTTTTTAAGGATCAAATTTCCTTGTTTGAAGCACTAAGGAAGCATCTTCTTTTGATGAGCTTGCATTATTTGCTTTTGGTAAATATGCCTATTTCACATAGCATTCAATCTTTTCTATTTAAGGAGTTATAGTTACTCATGTCTAGTTCTAGCCCAGGCTACCTCCAATTTTGTTTCTAATAAGACCCTTAAGGAAGGTATCTCAACTTTGACTAGGAGGACTATCTTAGTTCTATAGATGAAAGAGAACGAGGTTGCCCAGTGGATGTACACATCGTTATGCGAAAAGCATAGATTGTGAATGGTAACATTTTATGCCAATCCCTATACATGATCGCTAGTTATTCATTAATGGCCCTGGGACATAGTGAAAAACCCATGGGTTAAAGGAGGAATTTTCATCTTCTTCCTTTCTAGAGGTCATGTGAATTGCTAAGGTGTTGAATTCTGCAGCTATCTTGGCTTCCATGCTATCTTTCTTATTGTCTAGATTGATAAATATTGTATTTTTTAAGCTTGCACAAACAGGGTACCTAATTGCCATTTACATTGAAAATTTTAGAAGTAAATAGACATGTCAATTGAACTTTCTCAAGATGGCTACACTGTCCCATTCTTCAAGTTGTGATTTGAAGCATTTCCAAGCCTGCACATATTGTTTCTTAATTGTCATTTACAGTTAAAATTTCTAACGTATATAGACATGTTGCTCTAGAATTCTAAAATTCCTACTTATCATAATATCCTTCCTTTTCTTCTGTGGTATTTTCTACTTCTCAACTCAATACTAGGAGCTATTTCATGTGCCTGAAGTTGCCTATAGGCTGACCTGTAGTACTCTTGCCATGCAGCAACATTGCCTATTTCCTTGCACTTCTTTACTTTAATTGTTGTGCGCTTTATGCCAAATCTTATGATCCATAGTTTGCCTTTGAATTCCAAGTGGGGGATATTTAACCAATCAGCTTGACAACATTTAATGTTAACCATTTGACATTTGGATATTGCTAGCAAAAGTGCTGAAAGATCATCTCGTGCCACAGTAGGTTTAGCAAAGAAATGCAGGGTAGTCTATACTTGAAGGCCCATTGACATGGTAAGCAAAAACAAGATGTTTAAATCTACCACATATGGGCATTAAAAAAATTATTGGCCTTCATTAAAGAATATATAAATGTACAAACAAAAATAATAAGTTAAAGTGAGAGGGACGAACTATAACCTGATACATTACTAGTTACATGATTGAGACTTGGCTCAAATGCCTCTCATATGCAAATTCCTTGCTTCAATCACAAATTTGTATTTATCCCAAGCCAATCTTCTAAGACTACTTGCTTCTATAGTTGAGTAAGTGAAGCCTAAAGTTTTTTTTTTTTTTTTTTTTAACAAGCTCTTACTCTTGTTCATGCCATTCATCCTATTTATTCTCTTTTTAGTCTCTTTCTAGGGGCTTGCTTTTTCCAATAATAGCCAAAAATTTGATTTGTACAATTTCTACACAAACATGTCTCCCATTCTTACCTTATTTCTTTTATGAACTTCTTTTTGAGAAAAGATCTTTTGGTTTGCTACTATTTGGGCATAGTATTTCCTAATTACGTTTGTGTAGATGAGATTCAAAAGATCTACATTATATAAGTTAAACAAGAGTAATGCTCTACCCAAAAATGCTTACTTCATGATGTATGGTCCTTCATAATTGGTGCCCACATGCCTGTGGATCATTTTGATTTGGTGAGACCTTTTTGAGGATTAAATTTCCTTGTTTAAAGTACTAGGGAAGCATCTTCTTTTGATGAGCTTGCATTATTTGCTTTTGGTAAATATGCCTATTTCACATAGCATTCAATCTTTTCACTTTAAGGACTTATAGTTACTCATGTCTAGATCTAGCCCAGTCTACCTTCTCCAATTTTGTTTCTAATAAGACCCTTAAGGAAGGTATCTCAACTTTGACTAGGAGGACTATCATAGTTCTATAGATGAAAGAGAACAAGGTTGCCTAGTGTATGTACGCATCAATGTGTGAAAAGCATAGAGTGTGAATGGTAACATTTTATGCCAATCCCTATATGTGATTGCTAGTTATTCATTCAAGGCCTTGGGACATAATGGAAATCCAATGGGGTAAAGGAGGAATTTTCATTTTCTTCCTTTCTAGAGGTCATGTGAATTGCCAAGGTGTTGAATTCTCTAGCTATCTTGGCTTCCATGCTATCTTTCTTATTGTCTGGAATGATAAATATTGCATTTTGAAACCTTGGAGTGATAGGAGGCAAGAGGTCACTAACAAATTCTTTATTAAGATTAAAGCCACTTCTTAAAGGCCCTAACAAGCTAGGGATCTCTATTGGAGATACGATACCTTGAAGATGTTTGCCAATTCCCCACCCTAGACAATAATTATGTTTCATCAATATTTTTGCTGACTTTAGTAAAGCATTGGAGAGCTAGTGCAATTTTCAAAGAAAGGAATCATATGCCTTAGGAGTGGCCCTTGTTACTTCAAAAGATTTGAAGGCATAATCTAAGGCTTCTTATGCTATTTCCACATAGGGAATTTTTGGAGAACTTGAGATTAGTAGTTCAAATTTGGCCCTAACCTTTATTTGCTTGTCCCTTACAATAAATTTCATTTTCTGGTGTAAGGTTAAAGGAACTATCCTTACTAAATGGATCTAAGGGCAGCCCATCAAACAACTATAGGCGATCTTAATATCCATAATTTGGAATTGTACATTGAGAGTGCAAGCAAGGTCCCACCTATATGAGAAGCTTAGTAGTTTTTAAGACTTCTCTCCTTGTACCATCAAATGCTTGGACAATCACGTGGCTTAACATTATAATAGCAATGTCAAATGTCAAATGAGCTACGAACTTAGGCAAATTAACCAAGATTCCCTTAGTTATGACATTTAGTTTTGAGCCATTGTCAGTAACCACATGGGACATATTGCAACCATAACATGTGATTCAAATATTCAATGCTTTGGTGTGACTTTTTCCCTTAAAGGGGATTTCATCATTAGAGAAAGAAATGCAATTTCTCAATATTATGTTATTGATAATATGGTCAAAGCTATCAAGTGAAATGCTTGGAGAAACATAAGCTTGGATGAGCATATGCAATAGAGAACTACAATGTGCCTTAGAGTTCATTAGCAAGGACAAAATTAAGATTCTAGTTGATGTATGACTAAGCTACTCAACTGCATTGTACTTGCTATGTTTGATATATTTAAGGAATTGCCAATCATCCTTTCCCGCAATTGTTTCTTTTGGATACAAGGTTTCACTTCCTTGATGATTTTGCCCCTTAGGTTTTCTCATGAAGGACTTCATTGGCATCTTTAAAGTTACTAAAGGAATTGCACAATGTTTATAGACCAGATGGTCCTGGTCTCCATTGTGGAGTCTTTGGAGCAAGAAAATAAGTGCATTTTTTTCTACTATTACACTTGAACTCTTGGTTTGATGCCTATAGATGTCCTTACTACACTTGCTACTCGTTCTTTCCAATTTTTGCCTTCCCAAATGGTTGTTATCTTCCTTTATAGGTGGGTTGAGATCCCTCATAGCTAACAAATAGATTGCATGATCATTTGGTTGTTTACACGAAGTGTTTTACCTTTATTTTGTCCATTATAGGCATAAGGGCTACACTCTCTCTTTCCTTCCTTACTATGGCATATTTATGTCTAATTTGCATCCAAAGAACACCACTTGAGCTAGGGTTTGATTGTAATTGGATTGTGGATTATTTAAATATTGATCCTAAGATTGGTTGCATTTGGGTGCAATAAAGAGAAAAGAAAGGTGAAAAAAAAAACAAAGAAAAGAAAAATAAGGAAGAAATAAAAAATGAAAAGGAAATAAATAATTTTATTAAAGTGTCACATTACAATTAAATTTTAAAAGATCATTATAAGCCTATAAGAGTGGAGAGAGCCAACAACCCAATCTACCCTCAAACTAAGCCCAATAAGTGAAATTTTCATCCAAATCCTTGGGCCTTAAGCCCAACTATTCTTTCAAACTAAACCAAAGGCCTGTTGCATTATTAGGCTTAGAGGGGACCCCTCCCTTCTTGGCCTTTGATAGGAAGAGGGAATGCAATAGTTGTTTTAAGGCTAAAGGCCTAATCTATTAGATTAGTTTGCATATACAATACAAAAAGGAAAAGCGTGAAAGCCCATTACATCAAAATTAGCTAAAAAGGAAATGCAAGGCAGCAACATCAACAAGCCTAGAAGACTTTAACGTTGTTCTTTAAGGCCCAATAGCACAAATCAATGAACATAAAAAGACCAAGGAGCCCACACACATTTAAATATGTGAGAAAATTAAAGACGCAATCACAATAATAAAGCAAGATCAACAATAGTAAGGACTTGTCAAAAAAAAAAAAGAAAAAATAGGGAAGGATCTCTTCTCATGTAAAAGGAGAGGGTTCCCCACATTGAAAGGGAGTGGTTGGCATATGAGGGAAAAATGAAGATGAGAAAGGAAGGGACAAAATGGGGAAATGGGATCATTAATACATCCAAAGTAGAGAAGAATTAAAAAAAAAAGACCAAAATAAATAGAGTATGTTAGCTGTTTATTGAAAGCATTTTGTTTTCAATTTTGAAACCCAAATTGTTTCTCATTTTGTCATAGAATTAACAAAGGTATCAAATCTATACTAAAATCTTTCTCTCTCTTTTTTACATCTCTGATACTTTAGAAGGGGACTCGTAAATATGTAGATATACTACTATTAAAGAAGATCTAATTAGCTTAATTAATTTCATAAAATGGTTGGGAAAAACTCTCTTACTGAGTTAGAAAACAATCAAAGTAAAGGAGAAAAAAAAATACTACTTTAATTAAAGCCACCTTATTATTCCAATTGATGTAATTAATGTATATATGCAAGAATTGACTAAAGAAAAACTTTTACATTGAAAAAACTATTAGCCTAAGTAATAAAGTCCTATGTTGTTATTCTATAACTCATTCTACTTCATAACAGTCATTTACATATTTATACTTTCTTCTATATTGTAATAAATACTAGATTCTATGAAAGAACACAACCACTGATTTTTCTCTTGCACACAAAAAATAATATTTTTGATATTAAAGATACATATATACATACTTATATATATAGTGAAAAAAAAAATAAAATCAAATAAAAATCTAGATTAACCCAACCTAATTCCCTTCCTTCTCTAGACCTCTACCTAGATCCATAGCTAGGACCACTAACATTAACCTAACTCAAAAAGGGATCCCTTTTAGATCAAACTCTAACTCCAACACCCTTGAATACCTCCAATAAGATCAAAGCATGACTTTACCAAGAGCAAACTTGAAATCCATCTTGTAACCATCTATTTTACCCAAAGAACACAAAAGCTCAAATTAAATGCCTTTCTCCAAACAAGAACAATCCTATAGAATCTAAAATCACACACGAACCTAACCTATAACCCATGTAGCTTAGATCAAAGGAACTATGAGTCCTTTGTGTAGCATATGGCTTCCATATATGATAGTCCTAAGATCTTTCACCCAGATAAGTGACACCTACTTAAGCCTCTTATGGTTAGGAAGTAAGCCCTCTAAGAACTTTTAAGCTAGTTATAAATTTGCAAAATAACATATCTTTTGTCACACTAGTAAAATCATCCACCTATTAGATCCACCCTTCATAAGACAAGAAGCCTAAGATATCCTACCCTTTTCATTACATTATGCATCTTTGTTTTGTTTTTATCCTATAATGCTTTACTCTACTATCCATGCTTTAGTATTGTAATCTTTATATTGATACCTTTTTTTTGTGTTTTCTTTTGTTGTTTTCCTTATGGCATGTCATGACATCTATTTAGGGCACTATTTACCTTTTAAAGCGATGGCTATTGTCCCTAAACATACAATTTGTTAGTATAATAATCACAAAGCACACCTATAGTCATGTTAGAGATTATTCTAAGAATATTTAGAGATAGTTATGGGATTATTCTCTGTCAGACCCTACAATAGTCTTAAAGGATTTCAATGTAAAGTAGTCAAAATTTCTTATTCTGAAACAAATATGGAATACTTAAAGCCTTATAAAAGGACTTGCATTCCTAAAGACCTTTGTTGATATTGGCTATCTATTAGATGTTAATTACTAGCCAAATATGTTGAAAGTAGCTATACACTTTTAGGACCCAGCTTACTAATGCTTTGTCTACTTGATTGAAGACGTGGTCTCTTTGGTGGATGAAATTGAGAACTTATTAAACTATTTTAGGCCTTTCAAATAGAGATGTTTGTTCACCAAGTCTTCATACAAAACATGCAAAGATGCTACTAGAATTCATTAGCTTAGAGCAAAAAAATAATAAATAAAAAAAAAATTCCTATTGTATCTAAAGAGCAACACTAAGAGGTAGAGGTAGGTATCCTTGTTGATTATATTATCAAGCACATGATAGAGCACATTGAATTTGAGTTTGTTCATATGGCACTACTCATACATGGTATAATACTGCTCCAAGGGTCAACAGATATGTCCATAAATATGATATTGAGTTGTTCTACTAGGTGAAAAAGGGTGTGGCTAATCTAGTCCATGCTATCGTAGTTGAAAATATTTTATTTTTGAATTATTACTAGCTCTACAGAAAGATATGGTGTAAGGGAAGGTCAACTTTGTTGTATGAGTGGCTTATAAGCCACATAGATATTCTTGACATAGATTTACTCACCCTGTGTGTTGTAAGAATAAACCTTCACTTAAAAAATTTTGAAAATTTGAATGGCTTTGCAAATAAGAGATTTTAATGTGGATGACACATTTTAGAGAAAAATGCTTTTAGTTGTACATTAAATGGTTAAGTAAAAAAAATCAATTTTTTAAAGATGTGGAGAATATCAGTAGGTTCCTTGCCTACACACCTACAATGGTTATTAGACAATTGGAATTGAAGAGGTTTCTGTCAATTAACAGTGGAATGGAAGTTATCTACTTCAATTAAGTGCTCCCAAAAGATAGGAATATCTTTAGCCCATCATATGATATAAGCATGGACTTTAGTAGTATCTCTAGATCACGTAATAAATACCCCTAATGAGGTGGTAATTGATGCTGCTTCTAAGGGAAAGACCAAAGTAAAGGATGATTGATGTTCAAGCCCTTTACCCTTTAATTTTAGATGAGCTAGACTTCATAATGAAAAATAACATGTTTCTAGAGGAGATTGATTTTTCACACCACAATCAACCAAGGCCTAGAAAATATTAATCAAAGTTTATTATCAACTAGCTTATCAAGGAACTAAAATCATCCTAAAATAGGAATGGGGAGTTACCATTTTAACTTTCTATAGCAAACTAAGGGCTCTAAAATGTGGGTATAATGAGACCTAACCATGCTTCGCTACAAGATGTTCTTCATCACACTCTTAATCAAAACAAAGTTCTTTATTAAGAGAAAGTTTACCTCAATCGGCAACTAAATGATGTGAATGTCATTCTCTTTGTTGAGCATAAGACACATGCCTCACAAAGAAATTTGCTCTTTGAATGACACAAAAATTTAATGTGACAATTGGTGGATCAAGATACTCAAATTTGTGAACTAACTACATATGTCCAACAATTAGTAGCCCTTAACCAAGAATGCAAGTCACAAGTCTCATGTTGGATCAAAAGTGCAATAAGAAAAGCCTAGTATATGGCAGATGAAGCCAAAGAGTTGAGAGCAAAAATCCCTTTATTGCATCCATTTGATAAAAGTCTTAATTCACTTCCTTAAGGAGTCTTGTAGGCACTAAGAGCTTATTGCTTATTTAATGTGAGGAACTTTATGTGCATACCTTTTAATTTGACTAACTATTCAAGCATTATAAATCTAATAAGGGAGATATGCCTTACCTTTTGGTTTGTGATATAAATTTAATGAAATGATATGCCCCTTGACACTTGACTTTGTATCCTAAACCTAATTAAGGAAAATGTCCCTTAACCCTTTTTCTACATAAATTGTAAATATGGCTAAATGTATAATTATCTTTGTTACACTAGCTAGCATTATATGAGGTGAATTGTGCCCTCATGTATATCATAACATTTATTGAAAATTATACAAGCATCACTACTTAAACGTACATGATTATGACTTTATAATTAAGCCTACTTGACTCATATAGAAAATTGTTGTCTTCAAGCAGCCTATTAAAAAATTAGTTGGTTACTTGCTAAATAATTTCTAAATGGAATAGCCAAAGCTAATCATATCTATGATTAGATGTACTATATGGGAAGCACTAACATTGTTTCCTTTTATCCAATAGAAGGAGTAGATGTTCATTATAAATGGCATGGGAAAGATTCACATATTGCATATGATTTTGAAAGATTTTGTTAATTCTTGAAAGGGAAAATAATGATAAGAGAGGTTGTTTTGACTCCTTAATACTTTCAAGCAATGCATTTTAATATTTAACTACATAAGTTGGGAGGATCATGACTCTTGTACTATGATGCTATGGCAAGGCCCTCTTATCCCCTTGTAAGTTTTTATGTTCCAGAGTTTAAGGACTTAGTGCCTAATTTTGAGGAAGAAAAAGATCATCTTGAGTTGCCAAAAATCTATCTTATTAATGATGCACAAAATTCACCTTAGCTCAATCTTACAAACATTCTTCCAATGGAACTAGTGGAGATCATTGCAAGGTATGCTTTGTGGAGACATGAAACCTTTATGATACAAAAATTGCAAAAGCTCCTTCTCAGTCATTATGGAATCACTAATGCTCCCATCAACTTTACAGGCTGGCATCATTGACTCCCTTTAATCAATGCATTCATACCTCTAATGCACTTTAAAAGTTCCCTTAAGGAAGCCCTTTGTTTCCTTATGTTCCTCGCCTAAAAATACACGATTGGCATGCTCATCTATCAACCTTGGGTCAATGCTTTCGTGAGATATTGGAAGCAAAATCCATGGGTTTCATCATGACTACATAAGTGGTTTAAGCTCTTTAGTTCTCTCTTGTAATAGAGGAATATCATCATTAGTTTTAGAGGCCCTCCTTTTATTTTCTTAATTTTCCATCTCCACCTAGATAGATGGAACTAGAATAAGGAAACGACAATGCACATTAAACTTTATGTTCAAAAATTTTTCACTTTCATGGTGAGATATCATGACCATCCTTAATGATCACAATGAGATGGATCTAGACATTCCTCCTCAAGCCCTCTTCCAAGCTGGCACCTACAACTATGATAGGTGATTAAGTTGGATAATGGATAATTGCCCCATCATTATGCCTAGTTCCTACACCATTAGCAAGTTCGTTATTATGTGAGAAATGAAATGAATTATGAGGCCTTAGAGGTCATTAATGATGAGTATAATCCAAGTAGTGATGATGGGCAAGTCTTTTAAAGTTGGGGGTCACTAAAAGATTTTTACTATAACAAAACTATCTAAATAAACAAATGTTAGACATTTTCTTCTTGCTATTTTGTAATAGGCTTATGAAATAAAATTGCTTGGTTATAGAACATTCTATGTATGTTTAGGCATCTCATGCATCAAAAAAATCATTCACAAGCATAATAGATGCAATTACTCACTCAACATATCAAATATTAAAGTTACAATAAAATAAGTAATACAAAGCTCATAGATAGGAAGATATTCAAACTTGACAATGTCTTGCACATGAAAAATGAAGGAAAAGGTAGAGAATTTGTCAACAAAATTCTAACTTTAATCAAGGAGCTAAAGGAGTAAACATAATGGATAGCCTTGACACTTGCTAATAGAAAAGCACTCATAAGAGATTTAGTTCCTAAAGTGACTTCACCCATCATAGGTTTATTTTAGTCAACTCTAATGAAAAGGTCATCCAAAATACATTTGACTTCCCTTAAAGTGGGGACATACCCTTCTCTTGAGTAGTCAATGGCTATTTGATCATCTAACAATAAATTTCATACCACCAACCCCATCCTTAGTGAACTCAACACCTCCCTTGAGATTGTGGGAATCAACAAGGATTCTGTGAAATAGAAAATTGACCTATCTCACGAGGAGGTTCAGGCAATCAAATGGAAAGATATTCATGCATCTTTAAATGCATCATATCTCTATTTCGTGCTAGATGTAGTTCTTCCACCAAAATTTGAAACTTAAGACTTGAAAAGTACGATAATATGGGCTTACCAATTGACTATTTAACTATGTACATTCAAAAGATGGTAGCATATGCTTGCGATGAGAAGCTCCCTATGCAATACGTCTAGGATAGTCTCACAAGTTAGGCTTCTTGCTAGTACATTAAACATCATAGGAAGAATGTAAGAACTTGGAAGGAACTAGCATTTACTTTCAAGGCCAAATTCAAATATATCTTTGAATTAGAGCCAACCTAGTTAGATCTTAAGAATATTGAGGAAAAGCTAGAAGATATTTTTAAGTAGTATGGTTAGCACTAGCACAACATGGTTGTTTAAGTTTAGCCTTCTTTGTTAGGTGCAGAATTGGTTTATACATTTCTCAGCACCATTAAATCTCCATATTGTGATAGGATAGTGGGAAGCACATCTTAAAGCATTTTCAACTTGGTAATCATATGTGAGAGAATTGATGAAGGGATTTGCAAAGGCAAAATTATTGACGTTTCCTTTGATTCCTCATCATCTAAGAAAGCTAAACCAAGGAAAAAAGAAAGAAGGGGATGGTCACATAATGGAACAAGCTTATAAATTTGAAATATATCCATCATACGATAATCCTCAAGAGTAGTTTAACTCTTATCCAATGTACTTAGCCCTTAATCTGGTAGTGTAATTCTCATTTCAGTGTGCACAAGTGAGACCTCTCAAAAGCAATATTAGGCCATAGGCACCTATCAATAACTTGGCTGATACAAGTAGAAGAGGAAGAAGTAGTATGATCCCATTCTAGTGTGAAACAAGTGAAAAAGGTATTCAAGTGCCATGATTATATTGAGGAAAAAAATAGCAAACTTGTTGCCTAGGAATACAAAGATTGTGCTAATTCATGGTGGGAGAACTTGGAAGCACAATGAAGGAGAGATGGTGAGAGGAGATTACAAGTTGGAGTGTTATGAAGAGGTTAATACCAAAAGGTTTTGTTCTTAAATATTGTAGGCAAGAATTATGGATTGAAATGCTAAGATGTGAATTATAAGGACCTTAAGAGTAGACCATTGTGAAGCTCTTAGGGCAGACTAAATTGATCACAAATATGGTAAAGTTACCATCTTTTGTATTCTTAGAGGATGTGATTAAGTTTGTTGTTAAGATGGAGAGAAATCTTAAGCATGGTACAAATAAGCAAAGTGTGTCATGACAAATTAGCAATAAGACAAGGTCATGACTATTTGGGATTCACATGGGGAAGTAGAGAGTGATTATGAGGTAGTGAAAGATGAAGAAAATGAGTGTTTGGAGAATTACTTGTAATTTAATGTGCCTTCAACTTATAAGCAAAGTTGGATGATAAACAATGCAAAACCATCTTCCATACAAGGTGCACAAAAGGTAAAAAGGTGTGTGGAGTAATTGTAGATGGGGAGAGCTGCACCAATGTAGCTTCCACCCCCTTAGTTGAAATGTTAACCTTAGTAACAAGAAAACACCTCCACTCATATAAGTTGCAATGGTTGAATGATATTGAAAAAGAAGTAATGATAATACAAGTCATGGTGCCATTTATGACTGGAAAACTATACAAGTAAGGTGATGTGTGTTGTAGTTCCAACGAGTGCAAGCCATTTGCTTTGGGAAAGAGTGTGGCAATATGACATAGGAAGGATGTACATGATAGATTTAAAAACACTTATTCTTTTGTTAAGAATGGGAAAAACATAGTCATGGCACCTCTTAGTTTGCAACAAGAGCCAAAAGACTTCCTTTCCACCATATATTGAGAGGATTTTAAAATAGTTACCAAAAGAGTTTCCACTAATTAAATGAATTAAACATGAAATCAATGTCATGTTAAGGGCTACCTTGCCCAATTGGCTAGCCTATACAAGTAATCTAGAGGAAGCTATGAACTTGCAATGGCAAGTAATCAAGTTGTTGAAGAAGGGTTATGCATGGGAATTGTGAGCCCTTGTAAGTACTAAAGAATATGGGACTGTGAGAATGTATTTGGATGTCAAGCAAAGAATAAATTAATAGTTAAGTGTCACTATCATATTCCTAGGTTGGATGATATGCTTGATGAGTTGCATGGCTCAAAAGTGTTTTCAAAGATGGTTTAACCTTGGGTTGATGTGTGTATGGATTTTGTACTTGGGTATCTAAGGACACAACAAGGGAAAGATCTTATTATAATGGTTGTTGATAGGTTCTCAAAGGCATCTCACTTTACATTTTGTCACAAAACTATTGATACTCTCTATGTGGTGGATTTGTTCTTTAGAGAAATTGTGAGACTGCATGGAATTCAAAAGAATATAGTGTCTAATTACAATGCCAAGTTCTTGAGTTACTTTTGGAAAAGCTTGTGGAAGAAGCTTAGCACAAGGCTACTTTTTTAGTATAGCTTGTTATCTGAAAGTAGATGGGCAAATTGAAGTGGTAAATTATATACTTTCTTCTTTACTTAGAACTATTATTTGTAGAAATTTGAAGAATTGGGATGAATACTTGGTTTTTGTAGATTTTGCATGTAAAAGAAGTTTGCATTGTGTGACTAAACATTCTCCTTTTATGGTGGTCTATGAATTTAATCCCATTACCCCAATTAATTTAGCATTACTTCTTACTAATGATTGAGTATGTGTGGATTGGAAAAAGAAGGTTGAATTAGCTAATATTTTGGATGAGAGTGTTAAATAGCCAAAAAAAAAAAAAATTAAAAGTAGCTTAAGAGAAAGTGGCCAATAAAGGGAGAAAACAAATTCAGTTTGTTCCAGGTGATTTTGTGTGGATTCATCTTAAAAAAAAAAAGAAAAATTTCAAGCAAATGGAAGTCCATGCTTATAAGTCAAGTAGATGGACCCTTAAGCATGCTAGAAAAGGTGAGTGACAATGCCTACAAGATTGATTTACTAAGTTAATATAATGAATCCACCACATTCAGTGTAAGGTAACTATTATCAAGCTTGGAAGGTAGTGAGAAGTTAGATTTGAGGTCAAATCCTATTCAACTTAGGAAAGATGATGTGGTTCATAAGGTTGGAGCTTCCTAAGATCATGTGGTTCATAAGGTTGGGCTAATTACTTGTTTAAGGGCGAAAAATCTTCAAACAACCTTGGAATGCATCTTAAGGAATACAAAATGTATACAGAGTTAAGAGGCCAAAGTAAGGGAGTTAATGCTCACATTCATCACATTGCTTGCTTACGTGGAGGATTAGGCATGAATGGGTCTGCTTTGACAAAAGTAATAACAAGAATTTTAAGTTTGGGATACTAATTAATAAGTGCATAAAACCTAGGCCATATGTTTTTATTTCTTATGCTTTGAGTTTTGTTTTATGGTCTTTTTTGTTGCAAATTAGTAACAACCCTAATTTTTCTATTTTTTTAAAACAATTTTTACTAATTTTTAGCATTATTCCTTATGTAACAAATTGAGAAATATTTTGGAAGATCAATTTTTGAGAATATTATTAAAAATGCATTTTGTGTTTTACCATAATTCTTATCAAAACAATTTATTTGTTTAGTGGCAAATTAACTAATTCTTATCAATTTTTCTTCTTCTAAGGGTATGGTGAATCAAATTAATTTCTTCTTATTTGTGGCAAATTTCTTATCAAACAAAGGATTTGTAATTTTTCATTTTTTTGTTTGTTTCATCAAATCATAAATACAAATACAAATAGGACTTTGATTCCTGGGCCCATCAATGTCTTTACAACTTTGTCATTTTGGATTCATCAAATTCCATCAAATAAAAGAGTCTTTTATCTTCATTAGCTTTTCTCTTAGGAATTGAATGATTCATTTCCTAAAGGATTAGATTGTTGCTTAATTTCTTGCCAATAAGGCTTCTCCTTTCGTTGGAAGGACTCATTCACACAAAATGATCGTACTATTAACTTTTGTTTCTTCATAAAAACATTATATTTGTTTGTAACAAACACATCTTTACACCCTAAGTACTCTAAATCCATTGAATTGCATTAAGAAAAGGAGTTATTGATCTTAATTAGCTTCCTTTATAGGGATTGAATGGTTTAACTCATGAAGGTTAAGACTATTAAAACATTTCCTGCTATCAAGGCTTCTCCTTTAGTCGTAAGGACTCATTCACACTAAAGTTATTATGTATTTAATTTTTATATTCATACCAAATATTATATTCATTGTGACAAACATGACTTTGCACATTAGGTAGTAAGCAAAAATCAAATTCCATCAATATAAGGAGTTATTGATCTTGATTAGCTTCTATTGTGGGAATTTGATGGTTCATTAACTAAAGATCAAAACCATCACTTATTTCTTTCTAACATGGACTCTTTTCTCATTGGAATGACTCAATCACACATAGTCATCACAAAATCAACTTTTATGCTTGCACTAACATTATTTTCATTTACAACAAGCACCTTTTTACATCTTTGATACTCAAAATCCATTGAATTTCATCAAACAAAGTAGTTGTTGATCTTAATTAGCTATTCTTATAGGGATTAAATGGTCTAATTTATGAAGGATGAGACCATCACATCATTTCCTGCTTACAAGCCATCTTCTTTTATTGTAAATACCACAGAAAATAATCATGAAATTAACTTTTATATCTACACCAAATATTATATTTATTGTGGAAAGCACATCCTTTCACATTTTTCATGTTGTAAAAATTAAATACTATCAAACAAGGGACTCTTTGATCTTGATTAGATCTACTAGAAGGATTGAATGGTTTAAGATGAGATAGCCATTTTATTTCTTTATTACAAGGCTTCTCATTTTGTTTCATGGACTCATCCTCACACACTTGCCATGTTATAAAAATTCAATACCATCAAACAATAGAGTCATTGATCTTGATTAAATTCTCCTATGATGATTGAATGGCTTAACTTGAAACAATCACTTCAATTCTTTCTCATAAGACTTCCCATGTTGTTATAAGGACTTGTTATGTAAAATTATAATGAAATTAGCTTTGTGTCTACAGCCAATTTTACATTTATTGTGATAAGCATGTCAATACACCTTTGGTAGTCTAAATCAATTGAAGTCCATTTTACATAGGAGTCATTGATCCTAATTAACTTTTCTTATAGGGATTGAATATTTCAATTCTTGCAAGATAAAACTAGCACTTCATTCATTTCTCAAAAGGCTTTTATTTTCATTTTAGGGACTCATCACATAAAATGGTCATGAAGCTTTTGTGCTCACACCAAACATTTCATTCATTATGACAAAAATGTGAATGGACTTTTAGTAGTCTAAATAAATTGATGTGCAACATACATAGAAGTCATTCTTCTCGATTAGCTTGGCTAACTTGGTTTGAATTGTTCATTGTGTGAAATATGAGACTCTCACTTCACTTCTAGCTAATAAGACTTTTCCTTTCATTACATGAAGTCATTCACACAAATTGATCATAAATTTACTTTTCTACCTACTCTAAACATTTTACTCATTATGACAACCACGTCCTTACAACTTTATTACTTAAAATTCATTAAATTCCTCAAAGAAATGATTGTTTGATCTTTATTAGCTTTTCACATTGCAATTGAATGGTTCATTTCTAGAGTGATGAGGCTATCATTTAATTTATTCCACATAAGGTTACTCCTTTTGTTGGAAGGACTTATTCACACAAAATGATCATGAGCTGTTTACGCCAAACATTATATTCATTTGTAACAAGCACATCTTTAAACCTTTGATATTCTAAATACATTGAATTCAATCCAACAAAAGAGTTACTAATCTAAATTATCTCCTCTCAGAGTTCAATAGTGCAATTCATAACGGATGAGACCAACTCAACAATTTTTTGCTAACAAGGCTTCTCCTTTCATTGCAAGCACTCATTGACACAAAATAATTGTAAAATTAATTTTAATGCCCATACCAAAAATTATAATGATTACAACAAACAAATCCTAGGACATATGGGTAGTAAGCAAAAATTAAATCCTACAAAACAAAGGAGTGAATGATCTTAATTAGCTTCTTTGGTGGGAATTGAAGTATTCAATAACCCAAGGTTGAAACTATCATTTCATTTATTTCTAACAAGGCTTCTCCATTTGTTTCAAGAACTTATTACACAAAATGATAATGAAACTTATGTGTCTGCTCCAAACATTGCAATCTTATGACAAGTATGGTGGTACTAATCAATTGAATCCCATTATACAATGGTACCATTGATGTTGATTATCTTATTGTTTGTGATTGAGTGACTTAAGATAAGATAGCCAATTCATTTTTTTTACAAGGTTTCACATTTTGTTGCACAGACTCACCCTTACACATTTGTCATAAGGACTCATTGTGAGACAACCAATTTATTTCTATCCTACTAGGCTTTTCATTTAGTTACAAGGACTCATCATATAAAATTATCATGAAATTACCTTTACACCTTTGGTATTTTGAATCAATTAAATTCAATCAAACAAAGGAGTTACTAATCTTAATTAGCTCCTCTTATAGTTCAGTAGCTTAATTCGTGAAGGATGAGACCATCTCATCATTTTTTTCCTAACAAGGCTTCTTCTTTCATTGCAAAGACTTATTGGCACAAAATGATCATAAAATTAACTTTTATATATACACCAAATATTATATTGATTATGACAAACACATCCTTTCACATGTGGGCACTATGCAAAAATTGAATCTATCCAAACAAAGGAGTGAATGATCTTAATTAGCTTTTCTTAGGGGAGTTGAATCATTCAATAACTGAAGGAATGAAACTTGTCCTTCATTTCTTCCTAATAAGGCTTTTCCTTTTATATCAAGAAATTATCTCACAAAATAACCATGAAACTTTTGTGTCTATTGCAAACATTACAATCTTGTGATAAGCCCATTGATACAACCTTTAGTAGTACTAATCAATTAAAGTCCATCATACAATGGTGTCAATGATCTTGATTAGCTTCTCCTATGAGAATTGAATAGTTCAAGATTAAACACCCAATTCATTGCTTTCCTAAAATGCTTCTTATTTTGCTGCATGGACTCACCTTTACATTTTCCATGCTATAAAAATTGAATACCATTAAACAAAGGAGTCATTAATCTTAAGTAGCTTCTCCTGTAAGGATTGAATGGCTCAATATGAGACAATCAATTCATTTCTTTTTTACAAGGATTCTCATTCAGTTGCAAAGACTAATCATATAAAATTATCATGAAATTATCTTTTTTGTCTATAATGTTACATTTATTATGACAACCATGCCAATATACCTTTCATAGTCTAAATCAATTAAAGTCAATCATACATAGGAGTCATTGATCCTAATTGGCTTTTCCTAGAGAGATTGAATATATCAATTCTTGAAGTATAAAAGCATCATTTCATTAATTTCTAACTAGGCTTCTCTTTTCATTTCAAGGACTTATCCCACAAAATGGTCACAAAACTTTTGTGTCTACACCAAACATTTCATTCACCATGACAAGCATGCGAATACACCATTGGTAGCCTAAATGAATTGATATCCAACATAAATAGGAGTCATTCTTCTTGATTAACTTGCCTAACATGGTTTGAATTATTTATTACCTAAAATATGAGGCTATCACTTCATTTCTTTCTAATAAGACTTTTCCTTTCATTGCATAGATCAATTCATCCAAATTGATTAGAAAATTAATTTTACTATTTACACCAAATTTTGACAAGCATATCTTCATAACTTTAGTACTCTGAATTCATTGAATTCCATCAAATAAAGGATTTTTTGCTCTTTAATAGCTTTTCTCATTGCAATTTAATAGATCATTTCTTGAGTGATAAGACTATCAGTTAATTCTTCCTAACAAGGTTACACATTTTGTTGGAATGACTCATTCACACAAAATGAACTTGAAATTAACTTTTGTGCCTGCACCAAATATTATATTCATTTATGACAAGCACATCTTTAGACCTCTACTACTGTAAATCCAATAAATGCAATTAAACAAAGGAGTTACTAATCTTAATTAGCTCCTTTTACAATTCAATGGTTCAATTCATGAAGGATGAGACCATCTCAACATGTTTTTCTAACAAGGCTTCTCATTTCCTTATAAGGACTTATTGACAAAAATGATCATAAAATTAACTTTTATATCTACACTAAGTATTATTTTGATTGTAACAAGCACATCCTTACAAACAATGTTGAATATACCAATTAGAGTCAATTTTATGATTTGTGTGAAATATGTGATTAGGGTAGGCATTTAAGTTAAGTTAATTATTCCTTTGTATGAATGACTCCTTGGACCAAAAGGATAAGCCTTATTAGCTAGAAATGAAGTGATGACATCATCCTTCATGTTATTAATCATCCTATCCATTTAAGAAAAGTTAGTTAAGAAGAATGACTTTTTGTTTCATGGAATTCAAACTATTTAGGCTACCCATGGTGTAAAGATGTGCATGTCACAATTAAATTAATGTTGAATGCAAACATCAATGTTCATTGCATAATTATTTTATTTAAATGATTCCTTACAATAAAAGAAGAAGTCATATTTCTAAAGAATCATAGAATGGTCTCAACTTTGAAGCAATGAACAATTCTCACTTGTAAAGAAAGCAAATGAAGAGAGTAACACCTTCTTTTTTTTATGGACATCATTAGATTTCGACTACCTAAGCCATAGTAATATGCATATAACAATCAAATATTTGATTGATATAAACATTTAAGTTAAGTTCATGATTTTATTGTGTGAATTACTTTTTGGAATGAAAGGTTAAGCCTTATTAGCTAGAAAGGAAGTGACAACCTTATCTTTTAGGTAGCAACCATTCTTTCCATGTATGAAAAGCTAATAAGGAAAATGACTCCTTTGTTTGATAGAATTCAATGGATTTTGACTCCTTGGTGTAATGACATGCACATCATAATAATAAAATTAATGTTTGGTATAGACATGGATATTAATTACAAGATCAATTTGTGTGGATGATTCCTTGCAATGAATGAAGAAGACTCATTACCAATAGTTAGGTTATGGTCTCAAGTTTTATGTAGTGAACAAATGTTTCCTTCTAATGAAAGCTAACCAAGAGGACTTACTCCTTTATTTGATGGACTTCAATATATTTAGATAGCTCAACATGTAATAATGTGCGTCTCATAATGAAATACATCAGCAGTGTAGTAATTTAAGTTAACTTCATGATTCCTTTGTGTGTATGACTTGTTGGAGCCAAAGTAGAACCCTTATTAACTAGAAATGAAAAAACAACCTCATCTTTCATGAAGCAAATCATTCTTTCCATGTATGAAAAGCTAATCAAGATAAACAACTACTTTGCTTGATAAAATTCAAAGGATTTAGATTACTTAAGGTGTATTAACATGCATGTCACAACAAAATTAATATTTGATGAGAACATGAATGTTAATTACAATATCATTTTGTGTGAATGATTCCTTGTAATGAAAGAAGAAGCTTTATTGCCAAGGAATTAGGTAATGATCTTAAGTTTCTAGCAAGGAACTATTATCTCCTATTAAAGAGAGCTAATCAAGATCATTACTCTTGTATTTGATGAATGAAAGATAAGCTTTATTAGCTAGAAATGAAGTGTTAACTTTGACTTTTAGCCAACAAACTATTCTTTCAATGTGTGAAAAGTTAATTAAGATAAATGAGTCATTTAATTGATAGAATTTAGTGGATTTGGATTTTGAAGGTCTATTGATGTGCATGTCACAATGAAATTATGGTTAAATGTACACTTGAATGTTAATTACATAATCATTTTGTGTGAATGATTCCTTGTAACAAAAAGTGAAGCCTTATTACTTAGGAATTAGGTGACAGTCTCAAGTTTCTAATAATAAACAATTCATGTCTCGTAAAGAAAGATATTCAAGAGCAACAACTACTTTATTTGATGGAGTTTAACTAATTTAGACTACCTAAGACTTAATAAAGTGCACATTGTAATGAAATTTGTGATTTGTGATGACATTGAAATTATGTTTCAAATTCTCCTAGGTGACTAACTCCTTGAAACAAAAATATAAGCCATTTTAGTAAGAATTAAAGTGTCAACCATAACGTCTAGGTAGTGAACTATTCTATTCATGTAACAAAATCTAAATAAGAAAATTGATCCATTTGTTTAATGGAATTCAAAGGATTTAAATTAGAAAATGTGTATTGACATGCTTGTCACAATGAAATTATTGTTTATTGTAGACATGGATGTTAAATCCATTATCATTTTGTGTGAATGATTTCTTGTAATGAAAGGGAAAGCCTTATTGATAAGGAATTAGGGGACAATATTTCATACAATGACTGATTTTCTCTTGGTGAAGAAAGCTAATCACGAGTGATAAGTACTTTATTCAATAGAGTTTAATGGATTAAGACAAACTAAAACTTAATAATGGGTGTCTTGCAATGAAATATGTGATCCTTATAGGCATTTAAGCCAAATTCAAGATTCCTTTGGGTGAATGATTCATTGGAATGATAAAATAAGTCTTATGAGCTAGAAATGAAGTGACAACCTTATCTTTTAGCTAGTGAACTCTTTTATCCATGTAAAAATGCTAAACAAGAAAAGTGACTACATTGTTTGATGGATTTCAAAGGATCTGAGCTATTTGAGATGTATTGACATATGTGTTACATTGAAATTATTATTCATTGTACATAAGGTCATTGATTGCATATTATTTTGCAGTGAAAGCAAAAGCCTTATTGCTAAGAAATTAGGTGAAAGTGTTTTTAGAATAAATGATTCACTTGTAGTACAGAAAACTAATCATAATCACAAACTCCTTTATTCATTGGACTTCAATGGATATGGACTACCCAAGACATAATAATGTGCATCTCATAATGAAATATATGATAAATGTTGAAATCATGATTCCACTATATAAAGGACCCTTTTGAACTAAAAGATAAGCCTTTCTAGATAGAAATGAAATAACAACCTCATTTTTCATGTAGTGAATCATTCTTTGTTCATTGTAAAAATGAATGTTAATTGAATGAGCTTTTTGTGTGAATGATTCCTTGCAACTATTGATGAAGCCTTATTGGCATGGAATTGGATGACAATTTAAAGTGCAAGCAATGAATGATCCTCTCCAAGTAAAGAAAGTTTAAAAAGAGCAATAACTCCTTCATTTAATGGACTTTAATAGATTTAGAACTCAATAAATGACAAGTTCCCATGAAATATGTGATCAATATAGACATTTAAGTTAAGTTCATGATTCCTTAGTGTGAATGAATCATTATGATAGAATGATGAGCCTTGTTAGTTATGAATAAAGTTACAACCTCATTTGTCAAGCAATGTTCAATGCACATAGAGCTAATTAATATCAATTACTCTTTTGTTTGATGGAATTAAATGAATTAAGACTACTAAGGTGTATTGACATGAATAACAGAATGAAATTAATATTGGTTGTAGACATGGATATTCATTGCAAAATCATTTTGATTGAATGATTCTTTGTAATTAATGAAGAACACTTATTTTCAAGGAATTAAGTTGTAGTCTTAAGTCAATTGATAAATGATTTTGTCCTAGCAAAGAAAGGTAATCAAGAGCAATAATTATTTTATTCAATGAAATACAAATGGTTTCAAGCTACTGAGACATAATAACTTGCATCTTGAAATGAAATAAACTTTAACTGTCAAAATGAATTGCTCAGAAAGAAGCCTATATCTTTCCTTCTTTGGGTGGAGCATTATGCTTTGTCATATTTTCCCTAAAGGTAGGCTTGCTACTTACTAGTTATGTTTATTGGGCTGTTAATGGTTGTGTGTGGTTGCCAACCCTTGTCGTGGTCACTTTTATAGGTAATTCAAATCCCTTGTATTATTATAAATAGTCTAAGATGTGAAATGATCTCAGATCTCATATCAATAATGAGATAAATCACAATTATAATTACATCATAATGCTTTATGAAAGAATATTTGTGCAATTTATACATCGTTGGGTCATATTGGAAACCCAATAGCTAGAGAATAAGATAATTATATGGATCTAAAATGCTGTAACTTTAAATCTAGCAACATACTCATATAATCTATATTATTGGTCAATTTTACATGGATCACTCTAAATCCTTTGTCCAATCAAAAAGGTGGAAAAACCTATGGACCATTGTTGCCAACCTCTCCTTTAGTTGTTTGGAATTATGCATGTCTATAAAAGACATTGTGCATTGCATGGGCCATGCATTAGTATGAGAGGCATTGTCAAAATTGGAGGTGGATTATTTTCCTTTCCATCAATTAGTATGAGAGTTTTTAATTATACATCTTAAATATGGTAAGGAATATTATGATGGAATATTGATGTTGCTAAGTAGCTTACGTTGATTGGAGAAATTAGTCATATAAGTATACATCCAAGGATATGACTCCATCCAAGAAGATGTTTTCAATATTATTTGTTGTTCATACATCTAGTTTATTGATTAAATATTTTGTATTCAAATTCAACTCTAATCATGATTTTATTTAAGGACTTACACTCATACCTATTGGAATTGTTTTCTAATGCCTTCCATCATTTATGTTTTGGATTGTCTCACGAAGTTCAATCAATATTGAAGGATTGTAAGACAACCTTTACATATGTTAATATGATTATTTATTTTAGTGGTATCCACATATGAAGACACCTTATTAAAAGTGTAAATGCAACAACTAATGGAAAGTGATGACATTGTAGGCAATTATTGGGTCTGCCAGTCAAAACATAAAGATTTCAGTAGACTATGTTCAAATTTAAAGGCTCATGAATTTGAAGGTCATGAATCATAATGCAATCCCCACATTGTACTTCCATTTGTTAGGTTTGTAATGATGTATGGAAAGGTTTTGTAGAATGTGATCTTACATGGTGTTGCATCAATCATGGTGTAAAACATTATTGCTAAGTTTTCCTAGAAGTTCTACTCAAGGTTTGATTATGCTAAGGCAAGTACAATTTCATTTTATCATTATTGGACATTGAATTTGGGTGTGCTTTTTGATGTTAAGATAGTCTTTAAGTATATGAGAGGGAGTTAGAGATTTTGAATTGATTCTTGTATTTATTTGTTTTTATGCAGTTTTGATGTGCCCTTGCAAGGGTAACACATAAGACCTTAAAGGGATGTGTTGGCCTAAACCTCAACTTTACTTGGAGACTCAACTTTTCCTGTTGATTGACTTAAAGTCACCAACCATTTAAGGTGCAATTAGAATAACATAAACTATCAACTTTTGAAGATTGCCTTGTCTTTTGGAATTGACAAAATTTGGTTTTCTTTTCCAAGATTCATTAGGGTTTGGGAGTATGGTAACACCTAGTGGAGATTGCAACAAACCCAAAATCCTATCTCAAGCAATGATACCATTGTTTACTAGCCTTTATCTCTATGATTTTTTTTTTATGCTTGTACATTATCTATTTATTTATCTTTCTAGCAAGTAAAAATTGTCATAGATATACACATATTAGTATCATATGGAATTTGGATAAAAAGGGAGCTTAGACTAAGGAGGGGATGTTGCTAGGGGTGCCTCATGCTTTGATGTGGAAATTTCTTGAAGTTAAGGGTTGATTTTACTATAAATCTCCTACTTTGAGACAATGTCTAAAGAAAGATTTTAGAATGCTTTTAACAATGATCCCTTGCATTAATGGGTTCAATATGATTTTAATGGTAATTGCTCACACTAACAACAAGAATGAGATTTTTTTGAAAAGTTTTTTAGGGTATTTGGATACCTTTTACAATGATCATTCAAATAGACACTAAGATGAGAATTACTGAAAATTTTTTGAAGGCCTTAGGTAGATTTTATTGTGATTCTTAGCAACAACAATAGGAATGAGATTTTCTTTAAAAAATTTTTTAGGGTTTTCAAATATTCTTTTAAAAGGATATTCAATAGTTTTCTACAATGATCTTTCACACCAACAATAGGAATGAGATTTTCTTAACTAGCCAATGCATTTGCCCTTTAAACAAAAGGGATTTTTTTTTTCATTCGTTTAAATGATTCCAAGACTATTTAGAAATTTGCATTGACTTTTCTTGATAATTTAATTGATAGGTAAAATTTCTTTATTTAAAAACTTACTTGCTTACTCAAGTGTTCTTTGATCAATTAATCAAAACTTAGAATTTCATAAATTTTATTCCAATTTTTTTTTTTTTGAATTCATTAGCTTTTAAGTTTTAAACAAACCATTTACTTGCATTAATTAGCTTTTCCTAGTTGGAAAAAAGTTTCCTAGTACTATTGTTATTATTATTATTATTATTTCACTTTTTTCTTTGGTCAAAAAAAAAAAAAGGAAAAGATGTTGTTAATATGGACAAAATACCATTGTTTTCCTCAAAAGCAAGAAATAAGTTGGGTTTTCTTTTCCACTATTGTACAAATCTTTGTGCAAGAGACCCTTTCTCTCTTCTTTTAATTCTTTATAGATAAGGAAACTAAGTGCTACTAAAAAATTGACATTCTTTGTGCTACTAAAAAACTAACATTCTTTCTACTTCTTGTTTTTTCTTTTTTCTTCTCTCTCTTTTGAGTGCTTGACTACCTCTTTACTATGGAGGGACCTTTATTCTTTCATAGGAGACGAGATCCCTCTTCACTAGAGATTTTGGAATTTCCCATTACTATCATAGATCTTGTTTCATTGCTATGATTGACTCTCTCTCTGTTTTTTTTTTTATGTTTTTAATATTTGTGGGTTAATTGGTTCCCATATAAATTGTACTTGTGATTGGTTTTGGGGCCTTAATGATGAGTTGAGAGCCCCCTAGGCATGTCAAAGCAACTGTCATGGATTTTCTTTGAAGGTTGGGCTTGCTAGATTACTACCTTGCATTTTGACTTTTATTGTATTGGGTTGCAAATTTTGATTATATTTTTAGGCTTATAAAAGATAGTATATTGGAACATAGACCCTTATAATAAGAGATACTATACTCTCTCCCATCTTGGACTGAGACAGGTATGGCCCACTTGTAGGCCCAATGATGCTTGGACTTTAAGAGCTCTTTCCTAAAAGCAACCTGTTTAAGTTTTAATCTAGGTCTAAAGATTATATGACTTTAAGTTTAGTCTAAAGGCATATTAGGCTATTGGCTCTCTCCTTTCTAATCTTATAATGGGTGGGTTTAATGTATGGACTAGGAACTAGAGGCTTTGTAAATGGGTTTTTAATCACAAATGGATGTTTTATTGAAATCACTTAATTTATTTTTATATTTTTAAATTTCTATTTTTCCATTTTCTATTTTTTTCTTTTTCATTTTTCATTTTTTTGTTTTTTTTTTTCTACTTTTCTTTTCCAACATTCATATACAATTAGTGTTACAATCAAAATTATATAATCCAGGATTTAATTATAATCAAACCGTAACAAAAATATAAGTTGCATAGACTACAAAAGGCAAACTAACCCTAAGTATAACTAAGGAGGGGAGGAAATAGAGAGCATAGCCCTTTTATTCAAGGCTGATAAAATAGTGGTCCAACAAATTATGCCTCGTTGTAAGTTGCTTTAGTATAAAGGAACATGCAAAGAACTTCTTAGTTCCTTATTTTATCTACTCTTTCAAGTGTCCATGTGGCATCCCCTTATTTCCTGTGAGCCTACTTAAGAGTGCATTCAAGATTGTTAAATAAGCCAATTTTGTATGCTTGGTTGAATCAATGCAATTTTCTACTATATGCACATTGAGGATGACCAACACATTTGTGATTTGGTTAAAGGCATACCAAGGGGCTCATGGCATCGTACGAAAATCTATTTAAGATTATTCTTTAGTTATGTTGTGAATTCAAAATTTATGGACCTAACCAACATCCAAATGATAACACTATTTGAGATTATTCTTTAAAGGGCTACAAAGGTTGTGATTGAAATAAAAAAAAGGATAACTGAATTGTTCAGATTGTATAGGTCAAATTTGTCACTTCTCAAAGTAAGATCATCATCAACATGCTTAAATTTGTTTAAGATGATTGCATTGCCTATAGTTTCAAGGGTTTTGATTGAGAAAAGTACTTAAGCTTGCACAAACAGGGTTCCTAATTGCCATTTATGGTTAAAATTTCAAAAGTAAATACACGTCATTTGAACTTGCTCAAGATGGCTACACTATCCTATTCTTCATGTTGTGATTTAAAGCATTTCCAAGCCTACACAAATTAGTTCTTAATTGTCATTTACTTAAAATTTTTAAAGCACATAGACATGTTGTTTGAACCTGCTTATGATGGCTACATCACCCTAGTTTTCAAGTTGTGATTGCATAGAGTACCTAAGGCCACATAGACAAGTTCTTAGCTATCATTTACAATTGAAATTTCTTTAGTAAGTAGATATGTTGTTTTAACTTGCTTAAGATGGCTACATTGCCTACTCTTTAGGTTATGACTAGTTCCTAACTATCATTTAGAGTAGAAATTTTATAAGTAAATAGACATGTTATTTAAACTTGATCAAGTTGGTTGCATTGCCCTATTCTTCAAGTTGCAATTGTGAAGCATACTTGGCTAGTTTAAGATAGTAATGTCAATTATACATCAAAACTATGGTTGCTTGAAGTGTACTAAAACAAGCTTGTGTCCTATTTGTGATGTGTAGGCAACCTAATAAACTCATCCAAAATTGCCACTTTTTTTTATCTAGGCTTACTTACACTTGTCTCAAGCACTCTCATAGATAAAGTTATCATTTATTAGTCTTTCTTAGCTTATAGTTCATCTTACTTCTTGCCATATGCCTTTAATAAAGCTTTTCATATTCTACGTATTGTTTGAATTTTACTTTTGGATTTTAAATCACAACAACTATGCCTTGTTTTATTTTTACTCTTGAATCACAAATAATAATAATGAGTTGTTCTTATCATTTCAGATTCATTGCAGAACCTTCAGACTGTACTTTGAATTTTTATCTTGTAACTACTTTCATGGCACCTACAACATTAACAATTCCTACTTATCATAACATCCTTCCTTTTCTTTTGTGGTATTTTCTAGTTCTCAACTCACTACTAAGAGCTATTTCATGTGCCTGAAGTTGCCCAAAGGCTAACTTGTAGTACTCTTGCCATGCAGCAACCTTGCCTACTTTCCTTGCCCTTCTTTACTTCAATTATTGTGCACTTTATGCCAAATCTTATGATCTATAGTTTGGCTTTGAATTCCAAGTGGGGGATATTTAACCTATTAGCTTGACAACATTCAAACATTAACCATATGACTTTTGGATATTGCTAGCAAAAATGCTGAAAGATCATCTTGTGCCACAGCCGGTTTTAGCAAAGAAATGCAGGGTAGGCTATACTTGAAGGCCCATTGACATGGTAAGCAAAAACAACATGTTTAAATCTACCACATATGGGCATTAAAAATTTTTTCGGCATTCATTAAAGGATATATAAATGTACAAACAAAAAGGATAAGTTAAAGTGAGAGGGATGGACTGTAAACTAATACATTACTGTTACTTGATTGAGACTTGGCTCAAAATCCTCTCATATGCAAATTTCCTACCTAGACCACAAATTTGTGTTTATTCCAAGCCAATCTTCTGAAACTTTTTCCTCCTATTTTTGAGTAGGCGAAGCCTAAAGGTGTTTTTCTTTACAAGCTCTTACTCTTGTTTATGCCTTTCATCCTATTTGTTCTCTTTTTAGGTGCTTGCTTTTTGCCAATAATAGCCAAAAATTTGATTTGAACAATTTTACACAAACCTGTCTCCCATTCTTACTTTATATCTTTTATGAACTTCTTTTTTACGAAAGATTTTTTGGTTTGCTATTGTTTAGGCATAGTATTTCCTAATTATGTTTAAGTTGATGAGATTAAAAAGATATACATTATATAAGTTAGCCAAGAGTAATGCTTTACCCAAAAATACTTTCTTCATGACATATAGGCCTTCATAACTAGTGCCCACATGCTTGTGGGTCATTTTGATTTGGTGAGATCTTTTTAAGGATCAAATTTCCTTGTTTAAAGTACTAGGGAAGCATCTTATTTTTATGAGCTTACATTATTCGCTTTTGTTAAATATGCCTATTTAACATTGTAGTTAATCTTTTCTCTTTAAAGAGTTATAATTACTCATGTTTAGTTTTAGTCTAGACTCCTCCAATTTTGTTTTTAATAAGACCCTTAGGGAAGGTATCTCAACTTTGACTGGGGGGACTATCTTAGTTATATAAATGAAAGAGAACAAGGTTTGACAAATTCAGCTATTGCATTGGTCAAATCAATTCTTAGGGTGGCCTAAAGGCTTGTAGTTAGTGGCCTGACCCTAGTCATCTCCCAATGAACCAATGTATTTTTTAGACTATATGATATGAGACTAACTCCAATAATTCTTGAACCTTAATGACCTATCCTTGATTCCTAAGGATATAAGAATGTATATCTAGTTGGTTAGCCCTACTCCTAGCCGAGATCTCACACTAGCTGACTCCGCTCTCCCTAAAATCTCTAGACGATTGCCTAGATTCAACTAACTATGACTCACAAAAAACCCGCTATTGCACAATTATCATGCAACCTAACTAGCCTAAGCACCAGAGTTTATTAACTTAAATAACAAATCTGCCCCCTCAATCTCATCCTAAGCATGACTCAAGTTACCAATTAGTAGCTCAACTAAAATCAATTAGTATTATCACCTAACGAATCTCATTAAGTGAAAAAATGAGAATAAGGCTAGAATGAGAAAACTAGAATGCATTCATTCAATGATAAAACATGATCTCCAGGTATATGAGTTCAAGAACCCTAAAGTTGAAATGATTTACACAACCATGGAACAAAGGAAAGAGAAATGCAAAAATGAGAAGAATCATCTATTTCTGTCTATCCTTCCCCCTCTTTTCAGCCTGTGACTATCCATTTTCAATGTTTGTTCACCACCTCTTTATCTTCCTTGCACATAATGCTCCTTTGGCTGTTCCTACCTTCATTTTCATCTTCCTTGCACATAATGCTCCTTCAGCCATTCATGCTTGCCTTGAAACTCTTCCCACCTTCTAGAATGGATTATTCCTCAACTTGGACATTAATGTTGGAGTATCATGGCCAAAAACATACAAATCAGGCCAGTTTCCAGCTCCATGGAGGCTTGCCAAACTTCACCCATGATAACTCCACTGAGATGGCCTTATCTTCTTCTATTTCCTTCATGAGAGTTGTAGCTCTTCGAGTTAGCTTTCCAAAGATTCAAATTTGGCAGCTAAACTCCTTCCCGTTTATGAGATATGGCCAAAAAACTAAGCAGTGCATAGTTGATCTGCTCTGTCCAGCGCCCCTCTCATAATCAGAGTTCAATATTTTGCCTTGTCCAATTGGTTCAGAATTCGCACATGAAAGTCATAGCTCAGTCTCTTACATATCCATAGAAATTGTTTTTTTAAAAGAAACCTCCTGTAACCTAAGAAATAGCCAAAGTACGTAAATTGCACAAAAATTGAATTTTGCTGAATTTTTCTGATTATTAGGCATATGGACAACTATGTGAGAAGCCAATCAAATTACATCATTTAGACTATCAAACATGCATAAAATATTAGGTATAAGGCAAAATATTATGCAAAACTTGGTTATTATCACTCCTCTACCCTTAAATGTTTGCACATCCTTGGCAAAGCAAAAATAAATAACTCCAAAGGGTTCCTCAAACTTTGTATCCTATGTTATGTCTATGCAACATTTTCCATTTTAGATGACTTCCTAGGTCTAAGAATAACTCATCAAAAAACAAACAACCAAACTTGAACCACACCACACATCATGGTTCTCATTCATCCACAACATGAAAATCACAAGCAAGTTACCATCATATGAGAAACTTTGGCCAAGTGATAGGTCCTCACAGATTCTCTCAATTCTTTCAAGAATTTAGGGATCTGTTTGCACTCAAAACACACTCCATATACAACCTATGCAACCATATGCTTGCAATCATTCTAAATTTCCACCACTTAATATAGGTGTAATACATAAATCAAGAAGACTTTCATAGGTTGTAATGGGGTCATCGATTGTAATGTATTGGGTAGGTAAAAATGAGGGATGGATGGGCTGCAATGTCATTCCAAGGTAGGGAAATAGAGGAGAGGGATAAAAGATCATTGAAGAAGGAGCTCTTGACCTAAAGGTGAAGGTTTCCCACAATGCAAACAATATCAAACAAATTACTCTTCCCACTGTTCTACCTTTCTTCTAATACCTATTTAACTCTTCCAATCATTCTGATTTTCCTTTTCCTTTCCTACCAAAAACATACCCAAATGATGATTCTTAGTTGGGTTCTTATGATTTTTTTTTTAGATGAATGCTTTTTGTTTTTTTGTTATTGTTGTTCTTTTTTGTTTTTTTTTTAATATTTTACGTGCCCCACACAATGACAATCCCTCCCCCACACTTAAATCATGCTTGTCCTCAAGCATATGAAAGGGACTCCCCCACATTTAAATTAAAAGCTATTTCTACAATGTCTAGGGTTGTCAATCATGAATGTATAATGATTAAGAACAAACCAGCTTATGGCTTAATAGGGCTAATGGACATAATTTATAAGGGGTGGCTTATTTGGCCTAAACTCGAGAAGAAAAAGATGCCTTTATCATTTTCATGCATGCAAATGTCATATGATTTTGATAAAGAAGGAGAGTAAGCTTTAGTGTGCAAAGTTCCTAAGAGTGGACACTAATGAAAGAATGATGAGAATGACATGTGATGTAATCCATTCAATTAGTCTTAAATATCCTTAGCTAGTTTCCATCTATCAATGTGGCCAAGTAACCCAAAATTTATCTCCTAGCATGCTCATTCCATGATAGGACTCATTCAAACTAATCAATGCCATGGAATCTAAGTATGTCATTTGTTGTTTAATAGTTTTTCATTAGCCTAAGTCATCAACTATCATGGCAACTATCTAAGAAATTTTATTCATGAACATAAATGAAACTACCATGTAGCTATCCTTCTTTAATGCAAGCAATCACCTATAACTGAAAGAAAATGATGGGATTAAAAAGCTTATCAAGTTGTTGGGTAGTGTGCATCCTACAAGCGTAATTCCTCTCTTGGTGGTTCATCATGGTTAAGTGCTTTATGGAAGTACTTGAGCCTATGGCTTGTGAACCTTCTCCTCGATGCTGGTTCTTCCACTTACATGGTACCATAAGTATACACATGAGTAACCAAAAAAGGTTGTTCTTAATGAGAATGTAACTTACCTGGCATGAACTTGAGCCTTAAGTTGTAGAGAAGAACTTGTTGTCCAAGCTTAAATGTCCTACGGTGAATCATTTAGTCAAGCAACCACTTTGTCATCTCCTAGTAAATCTAAGCATTTTTGTGAGCTTCCATTTGGATCTCCTCAAGCTCTTAAAGTTGTAGCTTCCTTTTAGCTCCCACTCGAACTAGATCCAAGTTGCAATGTTTAACCACCCAATATGCTTTATATTTGATTTCCACTGGTAAGTGACACACCTTCCCATAGACTATTTGGTATGGAGACATATTAATTGGGGTTTTGTAGGTTGTGTGGTATGCCCATAATGCTTCCTCTAGTCATGCACTCCAATCCTTTTGGTTTGGTTGAACCATTTTTTTGAGTATACTTTTTATTTCTCAATTGGAGACCTCAACTTGGCCATTTGTTTGTGGGTGATACAGGGTGGAGATCTTATGGACTATGTCATATTTTTCAATAAGGATTTTACTTATCGATTACAAAAATGGGATCCCTAATCTAAGATGATAGCTCGTGGAACTCCAAACCTGCAAATAATCTATGAATGGACAAAGTTTGCCACTAATTTAGCATCATCAGTTCGAGTTGCCTTAGTTTCTACCCATTTAGAAACATAATCAACAGCCAAAAGAATATAAATATAACCAAATAAAATTAGGAATGGCCCCATAAAGCCTATACCCCAAACATAAAAAACTTCACAGAATAACAATGGTTGTTGGGTCATCTCTTGCCTATATGATAAATTCTTAGTTTATTAACATTGGTCACATATTACATAAAAAGCATGGGCATGATGAAATAGAGTTGGCCAATAAAGACCTAAATCTAGCACTTTCCTAGCTATTCTAAAAGAACCAAAATGGCTACTACATGCTTTAGAATGACAAAACCTCATGATAGACTCATGCTCAAGCTTAGGCACACATCTCCTAATGATGTTATCACTATAAAATTTCCAATGGTAAGGATCATCCAAAAAGATAATATTTGGACTCACTTTGAAGTTTGTTTGCTTGATGCTTAGAAAAATTAGAGGGAATCACCCCAGCAACTAGGAAGTTAACTAAGTTAGCCTACCAAGGAGCATGTTAATGTCAGGAGATACCATGGATTTGCAAGAGGTGCTCATCTAGGAAGTTATCTTAAATGGGAAGGGGTTCCAGACCCCCTTTAATCATACTAAGATGATCAGCCATAAAGTTCTTTGCTCTACTTCTGTCCTCAACTTCAACATCAAACTCTTGGAGTAATAACATCCATCGGATCAATCATGGCTTCATGTTGAGCTTTTTCAAGAGGTATTTAAGTGCTGCATGATTAGAGAAAACTAGAACTTTAGAATCAAGTAAATAGGATCTAAACTTGTTAAAAGGAAAAACAATAGCCAAAAGCTCCTTCTCTATTGTGGTATAGTTCGATTGAGTGGCATCAAGTGTGCGGGATGCATAATGGATGACTCATGGCTGCCCATTAAATCTTTGTGCCAAACTAGCTCCCATTGCATTATTAGATGCATCACACATTAACTCAAATGGTTGAGACCAATCTGGGGCTTGCACAATTGGTGTAGTGGTGAGGCATGCTTGAGTTGGTTGAAAGCTTCACAACAATCCTTGTCAAACTTGAACTCCATATCTAACTTTAGAAGGTTGTTTAATGGGAGGGCTATCTTGTTAAAATTTTTTATAAATCTTAGATAAAACCCTACATGACCAAGAAAAGATCAAACTTCCTGCACACATACGGGGTAAGATAAACGAGAAATAACTTCAACTTTTTCTAGATCAACTTTAATACCATCCTTAGAAACTACATGTCCTAAAACAATTCCTTGCTCAACCATAAAGTGAAAGTAGTCTTCTCTTGATCCTCAGGGGCAATGTGAATATGAAAGTATCCCATAAAACCATAAAAAAAAAAAAACAAAAGTGAGATTTCTTAGACAATCTTTCAAGAATTTGATCAATAAAAGGTAAAAGATAATGATCTTTCCATGTTGCTTGGTTAAGCCACTGATAGTCTATACACACACACACATGAGTTGGTAGTAATTCATTATTCTCAGTCTTGACTACTGTATCTCCAGATTTCTTCAGCATTACTTGGACTGGACTCAACCAATCACTGTCCAAGATTGGATAAATAATTCTAGATTGGAGAAATTTGGAAACTTCTTTTTTAACAAAATCAAGAATAAGTGGGTTAAGTCTTTATTATGGTTACCTCATGGGTTTGGCTCCTTCTTTAAGGAAAATTCTATGCATTCAAATTACCTGACTAATCCCCATGATGTCCCCAAGTGTCCAGCCAATAGCTTCCTTGTGCTCCCCTAAAACTTCAAGCAAGTGAGCTTTTTGCAACTCATCAAGGCTCCTAGCCATAATCACTGGAAGTTTGCTATTCTTAACTAGGAATGCATACCTTAGATGGTTTGAAGAGACTTTAAATTGAGCTTGGGAAGTTGTACAATGGATGGAAGAAGTCTGATTGACTTCCTCTCAATTGTTTCTAATTGAGCCTTCCTTGTTATTCTCGGTTCTGATCTGTCCATTCCCTGTTGTTCTGCCAATTGTGCCACTAGTTTGTCCTCTCAAGGACTCCTCTAAGTGCACATGAATCAGAGATGCTGCATACATCATTCTCAATCTGTGCACTATGACAAGGAACTAAAGGAGAGGGAGAGAGTGGACTTTCAAAGCTATTTTGATCAACTCTATTTCTGCAACTTCTTTCAAGTATTTTTGAACTGAGTGGCTCTTCTTTCTTCTGTTCAAATTTAGTCTTCGACTCCTTGTCTCCCAAAAAGGGTTGTGCTGCAAGTTAGAGAGTCATCAAAATGAGTTATCTTTGGGAATTCCTTCTTAAGCTTAAGTTGCACTTCCTCTACCAAATCCTCAATGAGCACAATATGGAATAAAGAATGATCATCCAATGGGTGTTTCATGGCTTCAAGAATGTTAAATTGAACAATTGAGTCACCAAATTCCATTATCAACACCCCAGAGTGCACATCAATTTTAGTTCATGCCATTTTAAGGAATGGTTGACCAAAAATAAGAGGTGAACAGCTGCTTTGTGTCTTGCCCTCCATTTCTAAAATGTGAAAGTCAACAGGGAAGATCAACTTACCAACTTGCACTATAACATCCTTAACTATTCCGAATGGATAGGCATTACTTCTGTTAGCCAATTAGATAACCAATTCTGTTCCCTTCAATGGCCCAAGATGCAGCTCAATAAACACCGAAAGAGGCATAACATTGATCAAAGCTCTAAGGTCCAGCAAGGTCCTATCAAACTTTCGGTTACCAATGATGCAGGGAATTGTAAAAGTACCAAGATCCTCACATTTTTGTGGTAGAGGCTGTATAACAGCTGATACATTTTGTCCCATGCTGACCTTCTCCCTTCCTTGGAGCCTTCGCTTATTTGTTCATAGCTCTTTCAAAAACTCCTTACACATGAGGTAAGTTCGTCAAGATGGTGCTCCACTCTTTGATGATTTTGACATATGGCTAATACTTTGTGTACTCTTTGAGGTGGAACTGTGGCCCTCATGTTGAATTGTTGGGAATTCATTGCCATGTTTTCAATTGATGCTCGAGCAACTTGGGGTGTCTTATCCACTAGTGTGCCACTACTTGCTGCATCAATCATGCTACAATCCATTGGAAGTAGACCTTCATAAAAGTACTAGATCAAAAGTTGTTCTATTATCTGGCAAAATGGACAGCTCACACACAACTTATTAAACCGATCCCAGTATTCATAGAGGGCTTGCCATTAAGCTGTCGGATCCCACAAATCTCTTTTCAGATGGCAGCAGTATGTGAGGCAGGAAAGAACTTTTCGATGAAGACCTTTTTCATGTCATTCCAACTCCGGATGGCCTCAAGATGGAGATAATAAAGCCAATCTTTTGCAACTCCCTCCAAAGAAAGTAGAAATGCTTGGATCTTGACATGGTCCTTAGAGATTCCTTGCGGTCTCATTGTTGAATACATAATACGAAATTCCTTGTGATGTTTATGGAGATCTTCACCTGTAAGGCCATGATTGCGGTCTCATTGTTGAATACATAATACAAAATTCCTTGTGATGTTTATGGAGATCTTCACCTGTAAGGCCATGATATTTATGCAACAAATGAATAAGACCAGATTTAAGTTCAAAGTTAGCTTCAACACCTAAATACTAAATACAAAGAAGTTGGTAACTGATATCAGGTGCTACTAGCTCTTTCAAAGTTCAATTGTTATTTTCATTATCCCCAGCCTTGTCATTATCCTTGGCTAGCTCCAATTCTTGATATTCTTCCTTAATGAATCTAGACAATGATAAAGTGGTGAAACTGATGATGATCATGCCTTCCTACAACGTCTACTCAATAATCATTCTATTTCTAGGTTGAAAACAAACAATAAAGTGTTAGATGACCTAGTTATACACTATGCAAAACATGCAAAATAAAGCTGAAATAAGGATAAAATAGAGCTGAACAGAACAAGAGCAAACAAGCAAGAATTGCAACTGACTAGAACAACCTTAAACAGTGAAAAACAGCCAAGCCAATCTGGAAATGGAATATACAACAACCAAAAAAAAAAATATGAAACAAGGCAATGCTGAAAGGAATGACAATAGAACTAGCAAAATATAACCAACACTGATCAGAACTAAATTAAATAGACAAATTAAAGCTAAATCAATAGAATAACCAAAGAATAAACTAAAGCAAACATGAATCAAATAACATCAATGAGTAGAAAGTGAAAAGGAGAGTCAAAAGAGAACTTATGCTGGTCAGACATTGGTAGAAAGCCGTATGAGGTAGCTAAGGAATAAAAAGAACCAGTTGAGATGAATTATCCTATCTTGAAAATGATGTTCATCCCCTCTTTTCTTTAACCATGACCAGCAGTAAGATACCTACAAAAGTGGTTAATTATTTACAAATAAATAAGAAAAGGACATAAATATACCTTGGTTCCCTAGCAATAGTGCCAAAATTAGACAAACTCAACTATCGTGTTGGTCAAATTAATTCTTAGGGTGGCCTAAAGGCTTGTAATTAGTGGCATGACCCTAGTTGTCTCCCAATAAACCAATGTATTTTTTAGACTATATGATATGAGACTAACTCCAATAATTCTTGAACCTTGATGACCTATCCTTAATTCTAGAGGATATAGGAATGTATGTCTAGTTGGTTAGCCATAGTCCTAGCTGAGATCTTCCACTAAAAGACGCCACACTCCCTAAAATCTCTAGATGATCACCTAGATTCATCTAACTATGACTCACAAAAAAACCCGCTATCGCACAATTGTCATGCAATCTAAATAGCTTAAGCACCGAAGTTTACTAACCTAAGTAGCAAATCTGCACCCTTAATCTCATCCTAAGTGTGGCTCAAGTTACCACTCAGTAGCTTTTAAGACACTCCTTAACTCACCTAAAACCAATTGGTATTATCACCTAAGGAATCTTGTTGAGTGACCAAACTTTTATTTTGTTGCAACATACACATTGAATAAAAGAGTTATTATTATTGATTAGCTTTTTTATTAGGAGAGAAATTTTCATTGCTTGAAACTTGGGATTGTTACTTCATTCCATGGCAATAAAGTTTCTCATCTCCTAGCAATTAACATCCACATTAATTTTACTATGACTTGTGAATCAATACATCCCAAGTAGTCTAAATACATTGGATTCCATTAGACAAAGGAGTCATTTAATTAAATTAGTTTTTCATATGTTAGCTAGAAATGAAGGGATTATCTCTTTATTTAGGAATTGAAACATTCAATAGGTATAAGAAAAGCTAATTGAGATCAATTAAAGCTTTGTTTGATGAAATTCAATGGATTTAGAGTTCCAAAGATGTGCAAATGAGTGTATTGCAATGAATATAATGTTTACTATTGGCATAAATATTAATTTTTAGATATTTTTGTGTGAATGAGTTGTTACTATGAAAAGAGAAACCTTATTATCAAAAAATGAAGAGGCAATCTCATTGTTAAATAATTAAACTATTCAATACTTATAGGGAAAAAAAAATCAAGTTCAATGACTCATTTACTTGATGGAATTCAAGGGATTCAGAGTATTAAGGCATGTAAACGTGTTGTTCCAATCAATATAATGTTTTATGTTGGCACAAAAGTTAATTTGACCATCATTTTATGTAAATAAGTCATTGCAATGAAGGAGGGAGCATTGTTTGCTAGAAATGAAGAGAAGGTCTCATTATTCAAGAATTAAAACATTAAATAGCTATAAGAAAGCTAATCAAGATCAAACTAACCTTTATTTCAAGGAATTCAATGGGTTTGAGTTCCAAAGTTGTACAGGTGAGCTTTTTACAAAGATTGTAGTGTTTACTATTAACATAAAAGTTAATTATGAAATCATTTTGTGTAAATAATTCCTTGTAATGAAAGAGAAATCTTTATTAGAAATTGGAGGGATGGTCTTATTATTTAGGAATTAAACCATTAAATTCCTCTAAAGAAAGCTAATCAAGATTAATGGCTCATTTGCTTGGTAGAATTTAATGAATTCAAAACATCAAAGACATGCATATGTGCTTGTTCCAATGAATAGAATGTTTTGTGTAGTCAAAAGAGGGAATTTCACCAACATTTTGGGTAAATAAATCCTTGTAATGAAAGGAGTGTTGTTAGCTAGAAAAGAAGAAAATGTCCCATTCTTGAGGACTTTGAACCATAGGTATAAAAAAAACTAATTGAAAATAATCAAAGCTTTGTTTGATAAAATTCAATGGATTTAGAGTACCAAAGATATGCAAACAAGCTTGTTGCAAAGAATATAATGTTTCTTGTTGACATAAAAGTTAATTATGAGATTATTTTGTGTGAATAAGTACTTACAATGAAAAAAAAGAAGCTTTATTATCAAAACATGGAGATGCAATCTCATTATTTGAGAATTAAACCATTTAATATTTGTGAAGAAAGCTAATCAAGATCAATTACTCATTTATTGGATGGAATTCAATGGGTTCAGAGTACCAAAGGTGTGCAAAAGTGTCTATTCCAATGAATAAAATGTTTCATGTAAACAAAATTGTTAAGTTCATTGTCATTTTGTGTAAATGAGTCCTCACAGCAATGGAAGGAGCCATATTAGCTAGAAAAGAAGAGACTATCTTATTATTTTGGAATTGAAACACTCAATACACATAAGAAAAGGTAATCTAGACCAAATAGATACTTTTTTTTTTATGGAATTCAATGGATTTAGAGTACCAAAGTTGTACAAACGAGATTGTTGCAAAAAATATATTGTTTATTGTTGACATAAAAGTTGATTATAGATCATTTTGTGTGAATGATTTCTTGCAACAAAAAAGAAGTCTTGTTATCAAAAAATGAAGAGATGGTATCATTGTTTGGGAATTAAACCATTAAAAACCAACAAAGAAAGCTAATCAACATCAATGACTTATTTACTTGATGGAATTTAATGTATTTAGAGTACCAAAGACATACATGCATGCTTCTTCCAATGAACAAAATGTTTTGTACTGAAGAAAAAGTTAATTTCACCATCATTTTGGGTAAATGAGTCCTTGCAACAAAGGAAGGAGTCTTGTTAGCTAGAATTAAAGAGAAGGTCTCATTATTTAGGATTTGAAATTTTCAAAAAGTATATGAAAAGCTAATGAGTCACACTACAAGCTTACAAATTGTTTTGGAGTAACTTTACAACTAAGGAAAGAAAGTTATGCCTTCTCCATGGGATACTTCTATTTGTCTCTAAAGTCTATGCTAACAAATAAATACATGATAAAAGTTTCCTTTATAAAGTATAAAGTATCTTCATAAAAGTAGATTTCATAAAGTGGCTCTATACAATGGTTTTATAAAAGGTTTTTATCCATTTTGTCCACTTGACAAATCATATAGATCTTTGAGTCTTGTCTAATATCATCTTGTTTAGTGAGTTGATTGGAATCTTTTGTTTAACTACATTTGGGTTGGTCTTTATTGGATTGTAAAATACTAGCCATCATCTCAATTAGTTGTTCTCTTGGCACACTCATGATTGGTGCTTTAAGCATTTAAGTTGGAGTCTTGACAGCTGGAGGAGCAGATCTTACAATGTTGATTCCTAAATTAATAACTCCTTTAGTAAACCCCTTCATTGAAATAGTCAAATTTTTCCCACCGTCAAATGTTAATCCTTCAAACAAGTCATGGTACATGCTAAGTACTTTCTCCTAGGATATGGTACATGCTAAGTACTTTCTCCTAGGATATTAACTTAATTGGAAATGATATTATAGTCCCATTTGGTGATCCATGAAACATGATACTAGATAGCAAAATTTAAGATTTTATTCCTTAAGTCAAGATTCTTTTCACAAAATCATTCATAAATAGTTTTTACTCATAAAGGGAGTATAACAGGATGTAATCCCCATTTAAGGAACCATATTTAAAACCAATTAGGCAATTTAACCTTATCATGAGGAGATTAATATGAAGAAACCAGCTAGATTTCTTTTGTGGGTTTTTATAGAATAAAGATCTCTCCTAAGCTTCAATATTGTTAAAATAATTGAAAGTTTTAACCTTCCAATAGTTTTTTAATTCTTTATAGGCTAGCAAATCACTTTGCTAGTCATCTGATTAAATTCAATATTTGTAAGGAAAGCTAACCAAGATCAATGACTCATTTACTTAATTGAATTTAATGGGTTTAGTGTACCAAAGGGATGCAAATGTACATGTTCCAATGCATATAATGTTGTCTTAATGCAAAAGTTTATTTCACCATCCTTGCAACAAAGGAATGATGATTATTGGCTAGAGATGAAGAGACAATCTCATTATTTAGGAATTGAAACATTTAATACATATAAGGAAAGGTAACCTAGACCAATGAGACCTATTTTTGATGGAATTTAATGGAACTTGAGTGTGAAATTTGTACAAATGAGCTTGTTGAAAAGAAAATGATGTTTATTGTTGACATAAAAGCTAATTACAAGATGATTTTATGCAATCAAGTCTTTAAAATGAAAGAAAAGTCTTATTATCAGAAAATATAGAGACAACTCATTGTTTGAGAATTAAACCATTCAATACATATTCAAAAAGCTAATGAGAATCAATCACTTATTTGCTTGTTGGAATTTAATGGATTTAGAGTACCCAAAAGTTTAAAGACATGATAACTCCAATGAATTGAATGTTTTATACAGACACAAAAGTTAATTTGACCATCATTTTATGTAAACAAGTCCCTATAATAAAGGAAGGAGCCTTGTTAGTTGGAAATGAATCGATGATCTCATTATTTTTGAATTTAGACAGTGAAAATGTATAAGAAAAGCTAAATAAAACCACTAAAACCCTTTTTTCCTTTTATAAAATGCAATGGATTTAGAATGCCAAACATGTAGAAAAGAGCTTCTTGCAATGAATATAATATTTGTTGTTGACACAAAAGTTTATCATAAGATCATTTTGTGTAATTTCTTGCAACAAAAAAAAATTGAAGCTTTGTTAACAAAAAATGAAGAGGTAGTCTCATTATTCATTAATTAAACCATTCAATTGCTGTAAGGAAAGAAAATCAAGATCAATGCCTCTTATTATCAAAAACTAAGAGACAATCTCATTATTTAGGAATTAAACATTTAATGCCTATAAAGAAAGCAAATCAAGATTAAAGACACATTTTGCTTGATGGAATTCAATTGATTTAGAATGTTTTGTGCAAAAAGAAAAAAAAAGAAACTGAATTTCATTATTATTTCAGGTAAATAAGTCTTTGCAAGGAAGGATGGAGCCTTGTTAGCTATAAATCAAAGATGTACATACATGCTTCTTCTAATGAATAGAATGTTTTATGCAAACAAAAAGTGAATTTCACCATCATTTTAGGTAAATAACTCGTTGCAATGAAGAAAAGAACCTTGTTAGCTAGAAATGAAGATAAGGTCTCATTATTTAGGATTTAAAATAGGGATGAGAAAATAGCTCAAAATAGGGATGTTATTCCCAAACCTCTAGTTAAACCAAAAGTAGAAAAAAAAGGTTTTATTTAAACCTTTTTCATTGGAAGAAATAAATTACAAAATGGTAGTTAAAATTTCTACTAAAGCAAAACTAAAAAGTGAAATCTTCAAAAGACTTAAAGGTATGAAATTAAAAGAAAAAGAAGCTATAGTGCAAGAAAAAGGGGAACATATTATATTTGAAACTAAGATAGAAGATTGTATAGATCAATTACAAAATATGTTTTTATTAGAATAGTAACGTTTAAAGGATAAACCTTTTCCTTCTTATTCAAAGGAATCTTTTGATATTAATAAAATGACCTTTAATAAAGATTACATAAAAATATATTAGACCAACACTTATTGATCATGTATTAAAAGAACAAGTTGATTATAGCTATGTTTAATATGATGGCAGTAGTATAATGGAATGGAATTTGGAAGGTCAAATAAAACATCAAATTCTCATACTACTACATTATATGATGATGTTTACAATTGTTGTTAAAACAAAACGTAATTCTGACCTCAAGATTGCAAAAATAATTACAAGTAGATTTACCAAATAGCTCAAAGGCTGGAGGATTTTTATTTGTCTAAGGAGGTAAAATAACAATTATTTTCTATAGTTGAGACTAAATCTAAAGAATTTCTTTTTAATTATGTTAGTACACTTTTTTATATTATTACCAATCATTTTATTGGGATTAATATTTTTGACTTTAACATCAAGCATGCTCCATGGCTTACTTAAGGGATTAATATCCATTGGTGGGACAAGTTTGATTTTTTTCCATGTTGGAGTTTATATGGCCAAAAGGATTGTTCATATTAATGGATCACACCCTATTGCTCTTAAGTCTAACTCCTCTCAATCTTTAGAAAAACTATTTAAAGCACTAATGGAATTTACATCCAAAGAGAAGCTATTGGAAATGATTACTACTTTGCTTTAACCTTAAGCATTAAGCTATTGGAAATGGTTACTACTTTGCTTCAACCTCAAGCATTAGCTTCTCAAGCATCTTCCTTACAAGAACTATTGCAAGATGAAATTAGTCAAGCAAGGTTTACTGAGGATGATATCATGCAAGATTTCAAAGATTCCTATGACTCTAAAAGACAAATAACTTTTGTCTGCCTTAAAAAAAAAAGCTACTTTTGTAAAGTCACTTTATGAAAAATAACAAAAGAAATCGCTTCATTAAAGTGACTTTAAAAAAGTCACTTTAGTTCATGTGAAAGGAATCCAAGGTTAGGTGTATAAAACTGTCAAGAGAAGGAGGCAGAATCTTCTTCTCTTCTTATCTTCTTCTTCTTCTTACCTCTCTTGTAAAATTTTCCTTTCACACAAGCAAACAAACATGCAAGCAATAGTTTTTTAATAGCAAAATAGCTACAATGCTAGTTTATATACCTTTTGAATATATATAAATATCAATAGCACCCATCTCAACAATATATATTTATGACTTTGATACCATTGCTCTTGTTGAGCAGGAGTAAAACTCATAAAAAACCATTTTCTTTTCAGATTAATTTTAGAGGAGTAGAATAACTCTTTATCATTTTCCTTAACCTCATTATAGGTTTTAAGTATAGAGATTCTCTAATCTTCATCATGATAACCCATACTAGAAAAGGAGGGAGATCAAGGTCTTGAAGCATGATGTAGTGGTTGATTACCCTTAAAAGTAGAAGTAAAGGGAAGAAAGTCAACTTTATATTATGGTTGATTAACTTATTCCCTTATTCTCCTAATTCCACCTAACTCTATTAGTGGAATAGAAGAAGTAGAGTATCTACTTGGTTTTAAAACTTTAAGATCTCTTTGAGGTTTAGCCTCACATTTCTTTGTGGTGGAAATCTAATTCTGACATCTTTAACTTAATATTCAATAACTTTTTCTAATTGTTGATCAACTTGTTTAACAAGTTTGACTTCATTTTCTAAAGTCCATTTTTCAAGTAATTTAACTTGATCCCTTGTTATAGTTTTAAAAACCATAACATATGTTTTAGATCTATTAGTTAGAAACAAAGTGATAGTTCCTTTATTGGCATATTTAGAAGGTATTTCTTTTATACTAGGAATTGTGATGTTTAAAACCTTATAATGGATTCTATATATAAGAAACTATATTTTCAAAGGTAGACATTATATCAAATCCTTTTGCTTTAATATCTAGATGCAAAGCATACATTAAATTAGGATCTAATAATGGTAGTGTAAAATTAGGAAAACATGAGAATCATATTCCTTCACTTAAACTTGATTTAATTACTCATAATAAAGAGTCATGATAACAATTATGTTTCTTATCCCAATCACAAATTGTAGTTGAGTTATTTAAACCTAATCTAACAACTAGTTTTAAAGCTACCCAAACCATCCTAATATGGATGAACTTATACTTTTGCTAATGAGAGCTAATAAGCTCATGATAACAAGAAAAAATCATTATAACCCTGAGCTAAAGGTAAAGCTTCTTCAACAATTTTGTTAATATATTCACATTTTGAGAAGAAACTTTCCTATTTATAAACATAGGAAGGAGAGGAAGAAGGAAAGGTCCAATTTTGTAAATAATTATTATCTATATTTTCACTTACAATAATTTCTTTATTTTTATTACTAAACTACTATTACTATTACTGTGAGAAAGTCATCATAAATTTTGGTGATCCACTAACTTATGATATCACTATCAACAAATCTATGCCTAATGTTTTAAATGCCAACCCTAACTACACAAGCAAATAATGGCAACATGATTTAGGTTTCAGTCACAAGTTTAGATTAGTCACCTAATATCCTTAAGGCTTTGATACCATTCCTTTCACATACAAATAATGAAGCAAGTAATAAATCTTTAATAACAAACAAGCAACAATTTTAAATCAATTGTTAACGAAACTAAATCATAGAAAGGTAAAAAAAAACTTATAGAAATAAGAGCTTTATTCACAAGTCATTCTAAGAGTGGTAAGAAGAAGAAGATTCCACCTCCTTCTTTGGACTCCTAGTCTAATTTTTAAAGGATTTTACCTAACTTCAAAAGAAGGAGCCTTGTTGGCTAGAAATGAAGAGAATGTCCCATTATTCAATATTTTAAACCTTTAATATGAATAAGAAAAGCTAAATGAGATCAATCAAAGCTTTGTTTGATGGAATTTAATGGTTTAGAGAACCAAAGACATGCAAACGAGCTTGTTTTAAAGAATGTAATGTTTCCCATTGACACAAATGTTACTTACGATATCATTTTGTGTGAATGAGTACTTGTAATGAAAGGAATCACATTGTTCAAGAATTAAACCATTCAATATTCATAAGGAAAGCTAATCATGATAAATGACTTACTTACTTGATGGAATTCAATAGGTTTAGAGTACTAAAGGAGTGCAAACATGTCTGTTCCAATGAATATAATATTTTGTGTAGACATAAAAGTTAATTTCACCATTATTTGTGTAAATGAGTCCTTGTAACAAAGGAAGGAGCCTTGTTGGCTAGGAATCGAGAGGTAGTCTCATTATTCTTCAATTTAGACATTCAATACATGTAAAAAAAACTAATCAAGACCATTGAAACTTTTTTTTTTTATGAAATTCAAAGAATTTAGAATATTAAAGAAGTAGAAATGAGTTTCTTGTAAGGTATGCAATTTTTGCTATTGACAGAAAAATTAATTATGGGATCATTTTATGTGAATAAGTCCTTATAATGAAAAAAGAAGCCTTGTTAACAAAAAAATGAAGAGGAAATCTTATTGTTTGAGAATTAAACCATTCAATACCTATAAGGAAATCAAATCATGATCAGTGACTCATTTGCTTGCTGTAATTCAATGGATTTAGAGTAGCAAAGGTATACAGACATACTTGTTCCAATGAATAGAATATTTTAAGTAGATACAAAAGCTACTTTCACCATCATTTTGTGTAGACAAGTCATTACAACAAAGGAAGGATCCTTGTTAGTTAGAAATGAACAAATAATCACATTATTCAAGAATTAAAATAGTCTTACATATAGAATAGCTAATCTAAACCAATGAAACCATTTTTTTTTTATGGAATTCAATGGATTTAGAGTAGTAGAGATGTACAAATGAGTTTCTTGCATAGTTACAACATCAATTTGTGTGAATGAGTCCTTGCAATGGAAAAAGAAACCTTGTTATCAAAAAAATGAAGAGATGGTCTCATTGTATGGGAATTAAACCATTCAATGCTTATAAGGAAAGTTAATCAAGATCAATGACTCATTTAGCTTATGGAATTCAATACCAAAAGTGTCCAAAAATGCATGTTCCAATGAATATAAAGTTTTGTAAAGGCAAAAAGATTAATTTCACCATCATTTTGTGTAAACATGTCTTGCAGTGAAAGAAGGAGCCTTGCTAGCCAAAAATGAAGAGAATGTCTTATTATTCAAGAATTGAAACATAGAAATCTAGCCTTTGTTTGAAGGATTTCAAAGGGTTTTGAGTACCAAAGTTGTATAAATGTACTTGTTGCAATGAATATAATGAATATAGATGTCATTGTTATCAAAAAATAAAGAGACAACCACACCTTTTGTTGATGGAATTCAATGTCTTGTTTGTTATTGACATAAAAGTTAAATACGAGATCATTTTATGTGAATGAGTTTTTGCAAAGAAAAGACAAGTCTTGCTAAAATCATATGACAGTCTCATTATTTTGGAATTAAACTATTTAATACCTACAAGGAAAACTAATCAAGATGTACCAAAGATATACCAAATATCTTTTTTCTATGAGTATAATGCTTGCTCTTATTACAAAAGTTAATTATGAGATCATTTTGTGTGAAGGACTCTTTACAATGAAAAGGGAAGCCTTGTTGTCAAAAAATGAAGAGGTAATCTCATTGATGGAGAACAAATTATTCAATACCTATAATGAAAGCAAATTAAGATAAATGACTCATTTACATGATGGAATTTTGATGTATAAACAAGCTTATTTCAATGAATATAAATTTTGACATTGATACATAGGTTAATTAAACAATCAAATTGTGTGAACAAGTCCTTACAATTAAAAGAAAAGTCTTATTGTCAAAAAAATGACTAGATAATCTCATTAATTAGGAATTGAAACACTTAATACATATAAGAAAATGTAATCTAGACCAATCGCAATTTTTTTTTTAATGGAATTAAATGAATTTAGAGTGCTAGAGATGTATAAATGAGCTTGTTGCAATGAATATAATATTTACTACTATCACAAAAGTTAATTATGAGATTATTTTACATGAATGAGTCATTACAATGAAAAGAAATGTCTTGTTATAAAAAAAATACGAGATAGTCTCATTATTCAGGAATTAAAACACTAAATACTTATAAGATAAGGTAATCTAGACCAATCATACCATGTTTTGATGGAATTCAAAGGATAGTTGCAATAAATATAATGTTTGCTATCTGCACAAAAGTTAATTAGAAGATTGCTTTGTATGATTGAGTCCTTTCAATGATAATAGAAGTCTTGTTATTGATAAATGAAGAGACAATCCAATTGTTTAGGAATTGAACCTTTTCAATACCTATGTGGAAAGCTAATCAAGATTAATAACTCATTTGTTTGTTGGAATTTAATGGATTCAGAGTATTAAAGGTTTGAAGACATGCTTGTTCCAATGAAATAAATATTATGTAGACCACAAGGTTAATTTCACCATCATTTTGTGTAAATGAGTCCTTGCATTAAATGGAGCCTTGTTAATTAGAAATGAAAACAAAATCTCATTATTGAAGAATTGAAACACTCTTACATATAGGAAAAACTAACCTAAAGCAATCAAACCCTTCATTTTTTTTATTGAATTCAATGTATTTAGAGTAGCAAAGATGTAAAAGGGCATTTCTTCCAATGAATACAATGGTTGTTATTGAAACAAAAGTTAGTTAGGAGATCATTTTGTGTCAATGAGTTCTTACAACAAAAAGAGAAACCTTTTTACCAAAAAAATGAAGTGGTAGTCTCATTATTCAAAAATTAAACTATTCAATACTTCTAAGGAAAGCTTAATAAGATTAATGACTCATTTAATTGATGGAATCCAATAGGTTTAGAGTACCAAAAGTGTCCAGACTTGTCTATTCCAATGAATATAATGTTTTTTGATAATTCCTTACAACAAAGGAAGGAGCCTTGCGAGTTAAAAATGAAGTGAAGTCTCATTATTCAGGAATTCAAACACTAATATCTATAAAAGAAAGCTAATTAAGATCAATCTAACCTTTAGTTGAAGAATTTCAATGGGTTTAGAGTTTCAAAGTTTTCTAGACATGCTTTGTTTCAATGAATAAAATGAATGTAAACATCCTTGTTATCACAAAATAAAAGAGATAATCACATTGTTTAGTAATTATGCTATTTAATACTTGTAAGGAAAGCTAATCAAGATCAATGACTCATTTACTTGATGGAATTTAATGGGTTAAGAGTACCAAAGATGTACCAATGATCTTATTGTAATAATTATAATGTTTGCTCTTGGCACAAAAGTTAATTACAAAAACATTTTGTGTAAATGACATTTTGTAATGAAAAGAGAAGCCTTGTTACCAAAAATGAAGAGGCAATCTCATTGTTGGAGATTTAAACCATTCAAAGCCTATAAGGAAAGTTAATCAAGATCAATGACTCATTTCCTTCATGGAATTAATGGGTTTAGAATGCCAATGATGTACCAATGATCTTATTGCAATGAGTATAATGTTTGCTTTTGGCATAAAAGTTAATTATGAGATTATTTTGTGTGAATGACTCTTTACAATGAAATGACAAGCCTTGTTATTAAAAAATGAAGAGATAATGTTGTTATTTGGGAGTCAAAGCATTCAATGCCTACGTGGAAAGCTAATCAAGATCAATGACTCATTAGCTTGATGGAATTTAGTGGATTCAAAGTACTAAAGAAGTATTAACATGCTTGTTCCATTGAATAGGATGTTTTGTGTTGCACAAAATTCAATTTCACAAATAGGTCCATGCATTGAAGGAAAGAGCCTTGTTAGCTAGAAATGAAAAGAAGATCTCATTATTCTAGAATTGAAAACTTAAATAGCTATAAGAAATGCTAATCAAGATGAATCTAACCCTTGTATGTAGGAATTCAATCAATTTAGAATACAAAAGTTGTATAGATGTGCTTGTTGCAATGAATATAATGATTATAGACATCCTTGAAAGCTAATTAGGATTAATGCCTCATTTATTTGATGAAATTCAATGGATTTAGAGTACCAAAGATGTATAAATGAGTTTTTTGCAATGAATATAATATTTTTTGTTGACACAAAAGGTAATTGCAAAGCAATGAGCCTTGTTAACTAGAAATGAAGAGATAGTCTCATTATTTGGTAGTTGAACACTACATATAGAGTTAGTTCTTGATAATTCTTTAGTTTTTCAAGGAAATTAGAGGAGAAAATTTTCACTAATGTTATGCTCTTTTTAACTATAAAATCAAGCTTATTTATAGGCTAAATTAATAACCTCAAAAACCTAAAAAATAAAGTTAGTTGAAAATGAACAAATGATCTCCTAATTCTAGAATTAAAACACTTAATACATATACTAATAGCTAATTTAAACCAATCACACCTTTATTTGATCCAAGTTAATGCATTTAGAGTACCAACGATGTAGAAATGAGCTACATACAATCAATACAATGCTTATTGTTGACAAAAAGTTAATTTTGAGATCATTTTGTGTGAATGGATCCTTGCAACAAAAAAAGAAGCCATGTTGTCAAAAAATGAAGAGGTGTTCTCATTGTTCCAGAATTGAACCATTCAATATTTGTAAGGAAAGCTAATCAAGATCAATGACTCATTTAGTTGATTGAATTCAATGGGTTTAGAGTATTAAAGGTGTGCAAACATGCTTATTCCAAATAATATATTTTTTTTTTTGTCGACAAGTTAATGTCACCATCATTTTGTGTAAATGAGTCCTTGCAACAAAGGACCCTTGTTAGTTAGAAATTTGTATCATTATTTAGTAATTAAAACACTCTCTATGTATAAAAAAAATGGTAATCTAAGCCAATCACACATTTTTCTGATGGACATCAATGGGTTTAAGGCACCAAAAATGAAGAAATGAGCTTCTTACAAGGAATATAATGTTTGTTGTGATCAAAAAATGAAGAGATAGCCTCATTGTTTAGGAATTAAATCATTCAACACTTATAAGTACAACTTATGAAGATCAATGACTCATTTACTTGATGGAGTTCAAAAGTTCAAAGCACCAAACGCACAATACATATGAAAAAAGCTAATTAAGACCAATCAAACATTTTTTAATGAAATTCAATCGATTTAGAATGCTAAAGATGTGTAAATGAGCTTGTTGCACTAAATATAATGTTTGTTGTGGACACAAAAGTTAGTTATGACATCATTTTATGGGAATGAGTCCTTGTAATGAAAAGAGAAGCATTGTTATCAAAAAATGAAGAAGCAATGTCATTGTTCAGGAATAAAGCTATTATATGCCTGTAAGAAAACCTAAACAAGATTAATGACTCATTTGCTTGATGGAATTCAATGTGTTCAAAGTACCACGGGCACTCAAATTTGCTTATTTAAATTAATATTATGTTTCGTGTTGACACAAAAGTTAATTTCATTATGATTTTGTGTAAAGGAGTTCTTGCGATGAAGGAAGGAACACTTTAAAACCATCGAATTCCATCAAGTCAATGAGTCATTGCTCTTGATTAGCTTTTCTTATAGGTATTGAATGGTTTAATTTCCCCAACAATAAGACCATCTCTTTTTTTTTATATAACATGACTTCTATTTTTGTAATTAACATTTGTGTAAACAATAAACATTATATTCTTTGCAACAAGCTTGTTTATACATATTTGATATTCTAAATCCATTGAATTCCTCCAAACAAAGCTTTGATTAATTTTGATTAGCTTTTTTTATACCTATTGATTGTTTTAGTTCCTAAATAATGAGGTCTTCTTTTCATTTCTAGCAAATAAGGCTCCTTACATTGTTGTTAGGACTCATTTACACAAAATAAGGGTGAAATTAACTTTTGTATTTACACAAAATTTATATTCTTTGGAACAAACATGATTGTACACCTTTGGTACTTTGAATCCATTGAATTCCATCAGGTGAGTCATTGTTCTTGATTAGCTTTCCTTACAAGTGTTGAACAGTTTAAATCTATAACAATGAGATTGCCTCTTTATTTCAATAACAAGGCTTCTATTTTGTTACAAAGACTCATTCACATAAATTAATCTTCAAATTAACATTTATGTCAAAAGCAAACATTGCATTAATTGAAAGAAGCTTATTTCTACATCTTTGGTACTCTAAATCTATGGAATTTCAGCAAAAAAAAAAAGGTGTGATTGTTCTAGATTAGCTTTTCTTGTAGTAATGAGTATTTCCATTCCTAAATAATGAGATTGTCTTTTCATTTCTAGCTAACTAGGCTCCTTCCTTCATTGCAAGGGCTCATTCACACAAAATTATCTCATAATTAACTTTTGTGTCAATATCAAATATATATTCTTTGCAACAAGCTTGTTTGTACATTTTTGGTACTCTAAATTCATTGAATTCCATTAAAAAAGGTGTAATTGGTGTATATTACCTTTCCTTATACATATTGAGTGTTTGAATTGTTAAATAATGAGATTGTCTCCTCATTTCTAGCTAACAAAAGCTTCTTCCTTCGTTGCAAGGACTCATTTAGACAAAATGATGGTCAAATTAACTTTTATGATGAGATCCATGGAAGACTTTATGCATGGAGGGTTTCTAAGGATCCACTGAGCATTCAAGAAGGGCCAATGACATATTTAAGAGAGAAAAAAGATAAAAGAGGTAGTTAATGGACAAATTGAAGAAATTTTGGCTAAATAAGATAATTCATGCTTGAAAGGTAGCAAAGCATATCTTAATGTGGGCCAAGATTTTATTAATTTAATTAAAGTACTTAATAGGCTAGGGTTATAATAAAATTAACTCCTAAATAGAAGTTTGTTATAAAATATGAGTCTACGATAAAATAGGTAGATTTGTACATTTTGGGAGTTTATTTATGTCTTTACTTTTAGGGTTTTTGGGGTTGTTGATTCAACCAATAAATAGGCAAGATTACTTTGTTAAAAAGAGCAAAACATTAGTGAAAATAAAAGGCTAGTTAATTGTTTTTTTGAATGCTTAATGGATCTTTAGATGATGTGAGCCCAAATGACATGGCTTAGGGACTCAACATGCACAAGGAATCAAATAAGAACCTAAAAAGGCTAAATTAGACTTTAATTGCACATGACATAAACCCAATGTTCAAAGAAACATGAACTAAACACACTCTAGAAAAGAACAAATTTTGGATTGATAAGTAGGGTTAAATGCCACAAGAAGTGTTATGTTAGAAAGAAATGATGAGTTTAGTGATCATAAGTGTTTCCACAATAACTCCCAAAAACTAGGACTAGGGTTTCTACAACAGCTCCTAAAAAAAGAGTTGATTTATTGTCAACCTATTTAGGATGTTTGTCCTAATCTATATGGTTTCTCTATGATTGTTAATTCTTCCTATAAATAGGTTTGATTTCATTACTAAAGGAGGCAGAACATTTGGTGAAATAAAAGTGAATGAGTCCTTGCAACGAAATGAGAAGCTATGTTAGAAAGAAATGATGAGTTCATCTCATTATTAAGTAATTAAACCACTCAATACCTATAAAAAAAGCTTACCAAGATCAATAACTCTTTTATTTGATGAAATTCAATGGATTTAAAGTGCTAAGAGCGTACAGACATGTTTATTGTAATGAATTCAATGTTTGGTGTTGACAAAAAATTTAATTTCTAGATCATTTTGTGTGAATGAGTCCATGCCAGGAATCAAGGAGTCTCATTAGTAGGAAATGAGTCACTCAATACATGTAAGAAAAGATAAAACTAAAGCCTACATTCATTGCAAGCACTTATTTACACAAAATATTTAATAGAAATGGTAATCTTGGTTAGCCACACCATTTTTTGATGGAATTCAATAAATTTAGGGCACCAAAGATGTACAAATAACTTTGTTGCAATGAATGTAATGTTTTATGTAGAAAAAAAAATGGTAATTTCACCATCCATATGTGTAACTTTGTCCATCCAATGAAATGTGACGTCTTGTCATGAAAAATTAAAGAGATCATCTCATTGTTCAAGTTTTAGGCCTTTCAATACCTATAAAGAAAACTAATAAAGATCAATGACTCATTTTACTTGATGGAATTCAATTGGTACATAGTACCAAAGGTGTGAAAATGTGCTTGCTTCAATGACTATAATGTTTTGAGTGGACACAAACTTGCTTATATGAATTGAATGTTTCAATTCCTAAATAATGAGATCGTCTCTTCATTTCTAGCTAAAAAAGCTCCATCTTTCATTGCAAGCACTCTTTTACACAAAAATATGTATAACAAATTGTAATCTAAATTGATCACACAAATTTTTAATAGAATTCAATGGATTTAGTGTACCAAGGATGTACAAATGAGCATGTTGCAATGAATATAATGTTTGTCATTGAGACAAAAGTTAATTATGAGATCTATTTGTGTGAATCAGTCCTTGTAATGAACGAAGAAGGCATATTAGCCTAAAATTAAGATGGTCTCATTTAGAAAATGAAACTTTCAATATGAATTTGAAAAGGTAATATAGACCAATCACACCTTTTTTTTTGATGAAATTTAATGGATTTGGAGTACCAAAGAGGTACAATTGAGCTTGTTGTGATGAATATAATGTTTTATGTGGAGATAAATGTTAATTTCACTATCATTTTGTGTAAATTTGTTATTCCAATAAAAAGTGATGTCTTGTCATTAAAAATTAAAGAGTCAATCTCATTGTTTTGAAATTAAACCATTCAATCCCTATATGGAAAGCTAATAAAGATCAGTGAATCATTTCACTTGATGGAATTCAATGAGGACATAATACCAAAGCTTTGCAAATGTGCTTGTTCCAATGAATATAATGTTTTGTGTAGACATAAATGTGCTTATATATATTAAGTGTTTTAATTCCTAAATAATGAGACTATCCCTTCATTTCAAAGTAACAAAACTCCTTTTGTTGCAAGCATTCATTTACACAAAATATGTAAAAGAAATGGTAATATAGGCCAATCACACCATTTTTTGATGGAATTCAATGGATTTTGATTCCAAAGTTGCACAAATGAGCTTATTGCAATGAATATATTATTTTGTGTTGACACAAATGTCAATTTCACCATCATTTTCTATAAATTTATCCTTCCAATAAAAAGTTAGGTCTTATCATGTAAAATTAAAGAGATAGTCTCATTGTTTGGGAATTAAACCAATCAATACCTATAAGGAAATCTAATAAAAAATAAACACTTATTTTTCTTGATGGAATTCATTAGGTACAGAGTACCAAAATTTGGCAAGAGAGCTTATTCCAATGATTGTAATATTTTGTGTAAATACAAATGTGCTTTTAGGTATTGAGTGTTTCAATTCCAATGATTCTCCTTCTTTCATTGCAAGCACTCATTTATGCAAAATAATGTACCAAGGATATATAAATGAGCCTATTGCAATAAATATAATATATGTTGTTGACACCAAAGTTAATTAAAAGATCTTTTTTGTGTGAATGAGTTCTTGCAATGATGAAAGGGTCCTTGTTAGCTAGAAATGAATAGATAGTCTCATAGAGGAAATGAAACACAAAATATGTATTTGAAAAGGTATTCTAGACCAACGAAACCTTTTTTCTTTTTTCTGATGAAATTTAATGGAATTAGAAGACCTAAGAGATACCAACAAGCTTGTTGCAATGAATACAATGCTTTGTGTAGACACTAATGTTAACTTCACTATCATTCTATGCAAATTTTTCCTTTCAATGAAAAGTGAGGTCTTATCATGAAAAATTGAACAGATAGCCTTATTGTTTAGGAATTAAACCATTTAATTCCTATAAGGAAAGGTAATAAAGATCAATGACTCATTTCACTTGATGGAATTCAATAAGTATAAAGCACCAAAGGTGTGTAAACATGCTTGTTCTAATGAATATAATATTTTGGGTACACATAAACATCCTTATACGTATTGAGTGTTTCAATTCCTAAATAATGAGACAGTCTTTTCATTTCTACCTAACAAAGCTTCGCTACTCATTGCAAGCACTCATTTACAAAAAAAAAATATGTATAAGAAATGGTAATCTAGACCAATCATACCTTTTTGAGATGAAATTCAATGGATTTAGAGTACCAAAGAGGAAGAATTGAGCTTGTTGCAATGAATATAATGTTTTATGTAGGCACAAATGTTAACTTAACTATCTTTTTCCATAAATTTGTTCTTCTAATGAAAAGTGGAGTCTTGTCATGAAAAATTGAAGAGATAGTCTTATTATTTAGAAATTAACAATTCAATACCTGTAAGGAAAGATAATAAAGACCACTAACTCATTTTACTTGATGGAATTCAATGGGTACAATGTATCAAAGTTATGCAAACATGCTTGTTTCAATGAATATAATGTTTTGTGCAGACACAAATGTGCTTATACATATCAACTGTTTCAATTCCTAAATAGTGGGCTTGTTTCTTTATTTCAAACTAACATGGCTTCTTCAATTAATGGAAGCACTCATTTACACAAAATGTGTATAAAAAAGGATGATCTAGGCTAATCACACCAGTTTTTGATTAAATTCACTAAAGAGGTACAAATGAGCTTGGTTTAATGAATATAATATTTTGTGTTGACAAAACTGCTAATTTCATCATCATTTTGTGTAAGTTTGTCCTTTTAATGATAAGACAAGTCTTGTTATGCACAATGCAAGAGGCAAAATATTAATGTTTAGGAATTAAACCATTCAATACTTGAAACAAAAGCTAATAAAGATCAATGACTCATTTTATTTGATGGAATTCAATGGGTACAGAGTACCAAAGGTGTGCAAATGTGCTTGTTCCAATGATTATAAGGTTTTGTGAAGGCACAAACATGCTTAGACATATTGAGTATTTCAATTCCTAAATATGAAATTGTCTCTTCATTGCTAACTAACAAAGCTCCTTCTTCCACTCATTTACAAAAAATATGTATAAGAAATTATCATATAGACCAATCACACCATTTTTTGATGGAATTCAATGGATTTAGTATACCAAAGATTTACTAATGAGCTTGTTGCAATGAATATAATGTTTGTTATGGGTATAAAAGTTAATTATAAGATCATTTTTGTGTGAATGAGTCTTTACAATGAAGGAAGGAGCCTTATTAGCTAGAAATGAAGTGATTGTCTCATTTAGGAATTGAAACACTAAATACACATTTTGGATGAAATTCAATGAATTTAGAGTATGAAAAATTTACAAACAAGCTTGTTGCAATGAATATAATGTTTTGAGTAGACAAAATGTTAATTTCATGATCAATTTTCGTAAATTTGTCTTTCCAATTGAAAGATAAGTCTTGTTATGAAAAGTTAAAGATGCAATCTCAATGCTTAGGAATTAACCCACTTAATACTTGTTAAGAAAGCTAATAAAAATCAATGACTCATTTCACATGATGGAATTTAGTGGGTGCAGAGTACCAAAGGTGTTCAAACAAGCATGGTTATAAGGTTTGTGTAGACACAAACATACTTATTTATATTGAGTGTTTCAATTCCTAAATAATGAAATTAATTCTTCATTTCTAACTAACAAAGCTCCTTCTCTTGTTGCAAGTACTCATTTACATAAAATATGTATAAAAAAAGGTACTTTAGACAAATCACACTATTTTTTGATGGAATTCAATGAATTTAGTGTATCAAAGATGCACAAACAGCCTTGTTGCAATGAATATAATATCTATTGTTGACACAAAAGTTAATTATAAGATCATTTTAGGTGAATGAGCCCTTGCAACAATAGAAACATCTTGTTATCAAAAAATGAAAAAACAATCTCATTGTTTGCAAATGAACCCCTATTTAGGAGTGCAAAGAACCAAGTGAGAACACCTAATCATGTGATGAAAAATTCCAACCATGTGAGAACACCTAATCATGATCAATTACACCTATGTTTGATGGACTTTAATGGATTCAGACTACCAAAGTTGCATTGATGTGCTTGGTGCAAGGAATCTAATGTTTAGAGTAGATAAATAGATTCATTTCCTAATGATTTGGTGAGAATAACTTCTTAGAATGAAAGAATTTGCCTTTTTTTTGGAAGAAAGGAAGTGATAATCTAACCATTTATGTGATGAACCATTCCAACCATGTATAAAATTCCAATCAAGATTAAGGACCTCTATGTTTGGTCGATTTCAATTGATTTATTTAGACTACCAAAATTGTACTTTTGACCTTAGCAAGGAATCTAATGTTTGGTGTAGATGCAAAATTTAATTTCATGATCAATTTGTCTAAAAGAGTCTTTGCAATGAAAAGAGATGTTGTATTAGCATGAAATGAAGTAGGGTCTTATCCTTTAGGAATTGAATTATCCCTTAGGAATTCAACCATTTAATGCCTAGAAGAATAGCTTATCAAAATCAATGACTCATGGTCATTGCTTCTAAATGATTATTTTCAATGGAAGAGGAAGCCAAATTAGCATGAAATGAAGTATAGGTCATACCCTTCATGATTGAACCATTCAATCCTTGGAAGAATAGCTAATCAAGATCAAGGAGACCTTTGTTTGATAGACTTGAATGGATAGATTTCCAAAGGTGTATTCAGGTGCATATCACAAAGAATCTAATGTTCAGTGTAGGCAAAATGATTAATTTCCTGATCATTTGTCTTGTTGAGTCCTGGTAACAAAAGGACAACACTTGTTAGTAAGAAATGAAGTGGTGCTTTCATCTTTTGCACAATTAACAATTTAAACCAGACTAAAAAAAGTTAGTCAAGATCATTAACTCCTTTGGCATATCGAATTAATTCAATTCAGTCTACCAAAGCTATATTGATGTGGTTGTCACATTGAATCTAAATTTAGTATAAAAAAGATTTAATTTCATGTTCATTTTGTATATATGAGCCTTGCAACAAAAAGAGAAGCATTGCTAGTAAAGAATGAAGAGACAGTATGATCTTTCAAATAATAAATCATTCAAACCATGTTAGAAAACATAATCAAGATCAATAACTTTTAGGTAATGGAACATTTAAACCATGTAAAAAAAATTGTGATTGATCTAGATTACCTTTTCTTATACTAATGAGTGTTTCAATTACTAAATAATGGAATCATCTCCCCATTTCTAACTAACAAGGCTCCTTCCCTCAATGTAAAGACTCATTTATACAAAATGTTGGAGACATTAACTTTTGTGTCTATGTAAAAAATTATATTCATTGGAATAGGCACATTTGCAAACCTTTGTTACTTTAAAACCATCGAATTTCATTGCACACCCTAGGTACTCTGAACCCATTAAATTCCATTGCACACCTTGGGTACTTTGAACCCATTGAATGGTTTAATTCTTGAACAGTGAGACCGCCTCTTCTTTTTTGATAACAAGGCTTCTCATTTTGTTACAAGGACCCATTGAGTGGTGGACCCATTTTCTCAATTGCAAACATTATATTTTTTTTGTAGTAGCAGCTCAATTGTACATCTTTGATACTCTAAATCCATTAAATTTCATTAAAAAAAGGTGTAGTTGGCTTAGATTACCTTTTTTATACATATTAAGTGTTTTAATTGGTGAATAATGAGATAAACTCATCATTTCTAATCAATAGGGCTTCATCCTTTGTTGCAAGGACTCATTTGCACAAAATGATGGTGAAATTAACTTTTCAACCTACATAAAACATCATGTTCATTGGAACAAGTTCGATTTCACACCTTTAGGACACTAATCCCATTAAATTCCATCAAGTAAATGAGCCATTGATCTAAATTAGCTTCCCTTAACAATGAGACTATCTCTCCATTTTTTTATTGCAAGACTTCTTTTTATGTTGCATGGACTCATTCACACAAAAAATGATCTCATAATTAACCTTTGTGTCATCAAACATTATATTCATTTCCACAAACTTGTTTGTACCTCGGTGGTTAGTCTAAATTGATTGAATTCCATCAAAAAAAAAAGAGTGTTTGCCTAGATTGCCTATTCTTTTATGTATTGACTGTTTCAATTGTTGAATAATGAGACTATCTCTTTATTTCAAACTAACAAAGCTCCTTCAATTGTTGTAAGCACTTACATAAAAAAAAATGTAAAAGAAATGGTAATATAAGCCAGTCACACCATTTTTTGATGGAATTCAATGGATTTTGATTTTCACAAATGTACAAATGAGCTTATTGCATTGAATATAATATTTAGTGTTGACACAAATGTTAATTTCACCATCATTTTCTATAAATTTGTCCTTCAAATGAAAAATGAAGTCTTATCATGAAAAATTGAAGAGTTAGTCTCACTATTTAGGAATTAAACAATGTAATACCCATAAGGAAAGATAATAAAGATCAATGACTCATTTCACTTGATGGAATTCAATAAGTACAAAGTACCAAAGGTGGGCAAACATGCTTGTTCCAATGAATATAATATTTTGGGTGGACACAAACGTGCTTATACATATTGAGTGTTACAATTCCTAAATAATGAGACCATCGCTTTATTTCTAACTAACGAAGCTTCATTATTCATTGCAAGCACTCAATTACAAACAATATCTATAAGAAATGGTAACCTAGACTAATCACACCTTTTTTTGATGAAATTCAATGGATTTAGAGTACCAAAGAGGAAGAAATGAGCCTGTTTCAATGAATATAATGTTTTATGTAGATACAAAAGTTAATTTAACTATCTTTTGCTTAAATTTGTTATTCAAATGAAAAGTGGAGTCTTGTCATGAAAGATTGAAGTGACAGCCTCATTGTTTAGGAATTAAAGAATTCAATACTTGTTAGGAATGATAATAAAGACCAATGACTCATTTTACTTAACGAAATTGAATGGGTACAAAGTATCAAAGTTACACAAACATGCTTCTTCCAAAGAATATAATGTTTTGTGTAGACACAAATGTGCTTATACATTTCAACTATTTCAATTCCTAAATAATGAGCTTGTTTCTTCATCATTTTAAATTAACATGGCTTCTTTGTTTGATGGAAGCACTCATTTACACAAAATATGAATAAGAAATGATGATCGAGATCAATCACATTAGTTTTTGATTGAATTCACCGAAGATGTTCAATGAATATAATGTTTTATGTTGACACAAAAATTAATTTCATCATCATTTTGGGTAAATTTGTCCTTCCAATGATAAGAGAAGTCTTGTTATGAAAAATGAAAAAGCAATCACATTGTTTAGGAATTAAACCATTGAATACTTGAAAAGCAAAGCTAATAAAGATCAATGACTCATTTTACTTGATGGAATTTAATTTAATGGGTACAGCGTACCAAAGTGTGCAAATGTGCTTGTTCTAATGATTATAAGGTTTTGAATGGGCACAAACATGCGTAGATGTTTTAAGTATTTCAATTCCTAAATAATGAGATTGTCTCTTTATTGTTAACAAAACAAAGCTCCTTCTTCCACTCATTTACACAAAATATGTATAAGAAATTACAATCTAGACCAATCACACACCATTTTTTAATGGAATTCAATGGATTTAGTGTACCGAAGATATACTAATGAGCTTGTTACAATGAATAAAATGTTTGTTATAGGCACAAAAGTTAATTAAGAGATCATTTTTGTGTGAATGAGTCCTTGCAATGACAGAAGGAGCCTTATTAGCTAGAAATGAAGTGATTGTCTCAATTAGGAATTGAAACTCTAAATACGCATTTGAAAAGGTAATCTAGATGAATCACACTTTTTTTCTTTTTGGATGAAATTCAATGAATTTTGAGTACGAGAGATTTACAAATGAGCTTGTTGCAATGAATATAATGTTTTAAGTAGACAAAATTATTAATTTCATCATCAATTTTTGTAAATTTGTCCTTCCAATTATAAGATAAATCTTGTTACAAAAAATTAAAGATGCAATCTCATTGCTTAGGAATTAAACCATTCAATACTTGTTAAGAAAGCTAATAAAGATCAATAACTCATTTTACATGATGGAATTTAGTGGGTACAAAGTACTAAAGGTGTTCAAACAAGCATGGTTATAAAGTTTTGTGTAAACACAAACATATTTATATATATTGAGTGTTTCAATTCCTAAAAAATGAAACTAACTCTTCATTTCTAACTAACAAAGCTCCTTCTCTTGTTGCAAGCACTCATTTACACAAAATATGTATAAGAAATGGTACTTTAGACCAATTGCACCATTTTTTTTTTATGGAATTCAATGGATTTAATGTACCAAAGATGTACAAATAGCCTTATTGCAATGAATATAATGTCTATTGTTGACACAAAAGTTAATTATGAGATCATTTTGTCTAAATGATCCCTTGCAACAAAGGAAGGAGCCTTGTTAGCTAGAAGTGAAGAGATTGTCTCATTTAGGAATTGAAATACTAAATACAAATTTGAAAAGGTAATTTACACCAATGGCACCCCTTTTTTTTATGAAATTCAATGCATTTGAAAAGTTAATTACAAGATTATTTTGTGTGAATGAGTCCTTGCAATGAATGAAGGAGCCTTGTTAGCTAGAAATGAAGAGATTGTCTCATTTAAGAATTGAAACCCTAAATACGTATATGAAAGGGGATTGTAGATGAACTAGACTTTTTGTTTTTGTTGAAATTCAATGAATTTAGAGTTTGAAAAATTTACAAACGAGCTTGTTACAATGAATATAATGTTTTAAGTAGACAAAACTATTAATTTTATCATCATTTTATGTAAATTTGTCTTTCCAATGATAAGAGAAATCTTGTAATAAAAAATTGAAGATGCAATCTCATTGCTTAGGAAGTAAACCATTCAATACTTGTTAGGAAAGCTAATAAAGATCAATGACTCATTTTACACATTGGAATTCAATGGGTACAAAATACCAAGGGGTATTAAAATAGGCATGGTTATAAGGTTTTGTGTAGACACAAACATGCTTACATGTATTGAGTGTTTTAATTCATAAATAATGAGACTAACCTTCATTTCTAACTAACAAAGCTCCTTCTTTTGTTGCTAGCACTCATTTACACAAAATATGTATAAGAAATGGTATTTTAGACCAATCACACCATTTTTGATGCAATTCAATGGATTTAGTGTTCCAAAGATTTATATATAGCCTTGTTGCAATGAATATAATGTTTGTTGTTGACACAAAAGTTAATTATAAGATCATTTTGTCTAAATGAGTCCTTGCAACAAAAAAAAGGAGCCTGTTAGCTAGAAATGAAGAGATTGTCTCGTTGAGGAGTTGCAACAAATATAAGATTTATTGTTGACACAAAAGTTAATTATGGGATATTTTGTCTAAATGAGTCCTTGCAACAAAAGAAGGAGCCTTGTTAGCTAGAAATGAAGAGATTGTCTCATTATGGAATTAAAACACTAAATACATATTTGAAAAGGTAATCTACATGAATCACACCTTTGTCATTGATGAAATTCTACCAGAGATGCACAAATGAGCTTGTAGCAATGAATATAATATTTTTATGTAAACACAAATGTTGATTTCATCATCATTTAGTGTAAATTTGTCCTTAAATAAAATGATGAATCTTGTTATGAAAAATTGAACAAATGGTTTCATTGTTTAAGAATTAAACCATTTAATATTTACAATAAAAGGTGTGCAAACATGCTTTGTTTCAATGAAAGTAATGTTTTGAGAAGATATAAACATGCTTTTACATATTGAGTGCTTCAATTCCTAAATAATGAGAGCATCTCTTCATTTCTAACTAACAAAGCTTTTTCTTTCATTGCAAGCACTCATTTACACAAAATATGAATAAAAAAAATGGTAATCTATACCAATCACACTAATCTTTGATGGAATTTGATGGATATAGAGTACCAAAGATTTACAAACAACCTTTTTGCTATAATTATAATGTTTTATGTAGGCACAAATGTTAATTTCATCATCATTTTATGGAAATTTATTCTTCTAATGGTAAGAAAATTTTTGTTATGAAAATTTGGCTTAGGAATTAAACTATTCAATACTTGTAATTGATCAATGACTCATTTTACTTAATGGAATTTAATAAATTTAGTGTACCAAAGATGTACAAACAAGTTGGTTGCAAAAAATAAAATGTTTATTGAGGACATGAAAGTTAATTTTGAGATCATTTTTTGTGAATAAGTCCTTGCAACAAAGGAAGGAGCCTTGTTAGCTAGAAATGAAGAGATGGTCTCATCTAGGAATTGAAACACTCAATTGATATTTTAAATGTGATCTAGACCAAGTACACCTTTTTTCTTTTTTTTGCTGAAATTCAATGAATTTAGAGAACCAAAGATGTACAAATGTTAATTTTGCCATCATTTTGCCTAAATTTGTCCTTCTACTCAAAAGAGAAGTCTTATTATGAAAACTTGAAGAGGCAATCTTATTGTTCAGGAATTAAACCACTTAGTAACTATTAGGAAAGCTAATAAAGATCAATGACTCTTTTTACTTGATAGAATTCAATGGGTATAAAGTACCAAAGGTGTGTAAATGTGCTTGTTACAATGATTATATTATTTTATGTCAGCACAAACATGCATTTATGTACCAAGATTTTCAATTTTTGAATAATGAGATTGTCCCTTCATTTCTAATTAACAAAGCTCCTTTTTTCATTAGAAGCACTCATTTACACAAAATGTGTATAAGAAATGGTAATCTACATAAATCACACCAATTTTTGTTGGAATTTAATGGATTTAGTGTACCAAATATGTGCAAACAAGTTTGTTGCAATGAATATAATGTTTATTGTTGACAAAAGTCAATTACAAGATCATTTTATGTGAATGAGTCCTTGCAATGAAGGAATAAGTCTTGTTTGCTAGAAATGAAGAGATGGTCTCATTCAGGAATTTAAAAAAGCTCAATACATATTTGAAAGGTAATGTAGACCAATCAAACTTTTTTTTTTTGATGAAATTCAATGGATTTAGAGTGTAAAAGATGTACAAACAAGTTTGTTGCAATGAATATAATGTTTTATGCAGACACTAATGGTAATTTCATCATCATTTTATTTAAATTTGACCTTCTAATGAAAGGAGAAGTCTTATGACAAAAATTGAAGTGATAATTTCATTGTTTAGGTAATAAACCATTCAACACCTATAATAAATTTTAATAAAGTTCAATGATGCATTTTACTTGATTGAATTCAATGGGTATAGAGTATCAAAGGAGTGCAAACGTGCATGTTCCAATGCAAAAGTTAATTTCACCATTACTTTGTCAAAATGAGTCCTTGTGACAAAGGCAAGAGCCTTGCTAGTTAGAAATGAAGAGGTAGTCTCATTATTTGGGAATATAATGAGATAAAGGAAAAGGTAAAAGTGTTATTTTGCTCTTCTAAAAAAATACCTTAGAAGGGAAATTTTTTTTTATGACCTTTAATCAAAGTCAACAAAAACTTTGGCATCAAAGGCATAAAAAAATATATTTTGGGGGTATTGTTGATATTTTTACTTATATTCAAAAAATTTATAATATTCAACAAAATCCTTTTCCTAATTTTTGTCATCCAAAAAAAATTGCCTCTTCCTTGAAAAAGTTTACCAAGAGTATTTAACCAAAAAGGGCAAAAGGGTTAATAATATTTGCCCTCCTACTTTAAATCTTTCATTAAAAATTGAGGAAAGTGAGGTTATAGATTTGACTTGAAAGGCCATAGCTATGACTAGTATTGTAATATAGTAAGACAATTGTACTAATTTGTATCTTAATTGGTAAGCTTTCAATTGATTAGAATAAAGGAAAAAGTCGAAGAAATGTTTCACAAATGGGACTTTATTCCTAAGCCTCTGGGTTAAATTAGAAATAAAAAAAGGGTTTTATTTAAACCCCTATCCTTTAAAGATATTAACTATAATATGACTAATAATAGTTCTAAAAAAATAGAACTAGTGGAGGAAATAGTTAAACTACTTAAAAAAATCCTTTGTCTAAAGAGATAAAGAAGCTAATTTTTTTTGGAAAAAAAAAATAGATTAAATCTGACAATAAAGGTGAAAATATCAAAGAAGACTTAAAAGAGTTAGATCAACTTCAACAAATGTTCTTATTTGAATAACTGCCATTTAAGAGTAGCCCTTCTCATAAGAAGGAACCTCTTTATATTAAAAAAAAAAACCTTTAATATGGTCCCTTTGATATTATGCTATCCAATATCAATACATGTTGACCTCTTATTTGTAGAACAATTAGAGTATAATTATTTTCAATGTGATGGTAGTAGTATAGTTAAATGGAATGTCGATGGTGTGATTAAGCATTAGATTCTGATTTTGTTGCATTACATGTTGATGTTTGTAACTGCTACCAAAACTAAGAGTAATTATGACCCTCATTTTGCTAAAATCATAACAAGTGGATTTACTAAATAGCCTAAGGTCTAATAGGATTTTTTTTTAATCTAATAAGGTAAAAAAATCAAATTTTTTTCTACTATAAAACCAAAAGCAATAATACTAATCTATGATTGTGTTAATACACTAATTTATACAATCACCAATCATTTTATTGGTACTATCATTTTTTTAATAAACAAGACTTATGAATAACTCATTAATTTAAGATGTTGTAACTTGTCTCATTTTAAGTGGTATAAAGATGTACTTTTCTCTAAGGTCTTTATTCAAGAAGATAGTCAAAGTATCTTCTAGAAAGAAAAATTTCTCTCTAGGTTACCTACCTTATTTGCTGAGAAAGTTAAAGTTCATGATTCCTTAGTGTGAAGGACCACTTAGAGCTAAAGGATAAGCCTTTCTAGATAGAAATGAAATAACAACCTAATTTTTCATGTAGTGAACCTTCCTTTGTTCATTGTTGAAATGAATGTTAATTGAATGATCTTTTTGTGTGAGTGATTCCTTGCCACTATTGTAGAAGCCCTATAGGCATGGAATTGGGTGACAATTTAAAGTTTCATGCAATGAATGATCCTCTCTAAGTAAAGAAAGTTTATGAAGAGCAATTACTCCTTCATTTAATGGACCTTAATAGATTTAGAACTCAATACATGATAACTTCCCATAATATATGTGATCAATATAGACATTTAAGTTAAGTTCATGATTCCTTAGTGTGAATGAATCATTAGGATAGAATGATGAGCTTTGTTAGTTATGAATGAAGTTACAACCTCATTTGTCAAGCAGTGAACCATTTTGTCAATGCATGTAGAGCTAATTAATATCAATTACTCTTTTGTTTGATGGAATTAAATGAATTAAGACTACCTAAGGTGTATTGACATGAATAACAAAATGAAATTAATATTGGTTACAGACATGGATGTTAATTGCAAAATCATTTTGTTTGAATGATTCTTTGTAATAAATGAAGAACACTTATTTTCAAGGAATCGAGTTGTAGTCTTAAGTCAATTAATAAATGATTCTGTCCTAGCAAAGAAATGTAATCAAGAGCAATAATTATTTTATTCAATGAAATACAAATGGTTTCAAGCTACTGAGACATAATAAATTGCATCTTGAAATGAAATAAACTTTAACTATCAAAATGAATTGCTCAGAAAGAAGCCTTCTATCTTGCCTTCATTGGGTGGAGCAATATGTTTTCTCATATTTTCCCTAAAGGTAGGCTTGCTACTTGCTAGTTATAGTTTATTTTATTGGGGTGTTAGTAGTCATGTATGGATGCCAACCCTTGTCATGGTTCACTTTTATAAGGAATTCAAATCCCATGCATTATTATAAACAATCTAAGATATGAAATGATCTTAGATCTCATATCAATAACATGATAAATCATAATAATAATTACATCATAATGTTTTGTGAAAGAATATTTGTACAATTTATATACATTTTTGAGTCATATTGGAAACCCAATAGCTAGAGAACAAGATAATTATATGGATCTATGGATGTATAAGGCTTAATGTTTTTACATCTATAAATCGGGTGGCAAAACCTATGGACCATTGTCGCCAACCTCTCCTTTAGTTGTTTGGATTTATACTTGCCTTTAAAAGACATTGTGCATTGCATGGACCATGCATTACAAAAAGGTTCATCCTCCAAAATTCAAAAATTTGTTATCCAGTTCCATTGTCATGCTCTTCCAAAGACTTGGTTAAATCAAATTTGTTGGAAGAGTTGGTGGTGCTGCATTGCTTAAGCTTTTCCTCAAGAATTTAATTTTCTATTAAGTTTATTAAAGTCTATTGCTGGAGATATTTTGTAGCCATACAAATGGCCCCCAAAAAAAGCTGCTAGTTATTTTTGAATTTTAAAGTTTGCATTTGAATTGTATTAGAACTTGTAAACTATCTCTATATAATGAGGCTTTCATGGTTGATAAAAGTAGATGTTGTTTTGATATTCTTATCCTTTCTGCAATTTCTTCAACAGGTTGCTTTGCTAATTTTTTTTTTTTCAGCAAGCATTCAAAAACTTTGCTGCAATTTTTTACTTTTGCAACCTTGCAGCATCTGTGCCATGTCAATGTTCATTGTTTTTTTTTGATCAAAACCAACAAAATCAATGAGTTACAATCTTATACCACCACTTATTAGTAAAGGAACTACATTTGAATTTTGGCATTGGTGTTTATATTGAATGTGCACATGGTTATCCTTTCTTTTCTTATGCTTTGTCAGAATGTTTTGTAAATTAGCATTTTAGATAAAAGAAACATATGTTATAATGTCATTGCAAAGTATGACTGTATTTTCATGGAGATTGTAGGCATGTTTCATCATGCAAAGGAAATGGAAATTGGACACTGGCTTCAGGTCCATCTTTTCCATGAGACTTCTTGAATTCTAAATTTAAATTACATTATTGCCCCTTTAAAATAAGCATAACAATTATATAGACTTTTTTATATCCCCTTTACAAATGTTTTTCAATTGTTTATTTTCATGTTTTTTTTTTCATTCCCTTTTAAAACTATGATAGAAATATCTTATAATATTATTTTAAATAATTAAGTAATGTTAATCTAGTTGTTTTCGCTATTTCATATATCTAGGCATTGGCAAAATTAGAGGTGGATTATCTTGCTTTCCATTGATTAGTATGAGAGGTTTTAATTATACATTTCTCAAATATGGTAAGGAATATTATGACGAAATATTGATGTTGATTAGTAGCTTACATAGATTGATGTTGCTTAGTAGCTTACATCCAAGTATATGACTCCATCCAAGATGTTGTCAATAATTTTTGTTGTTCATACATTCAATTTGTCAATTAAAGACTTTGTATTCCAATCAATTCTAATCATAATTTTATTTTAGGACTTGCACTCGTACCTATTGGAATTGTTTTCAGTGCCTTCCATCATTTATGTCTTGAATTGTCCCATGAAGTTCAATCAATCATGAGGGATTGTAAGGCAACCTTTGCACATGTTAATATGGTTATTTATTTTAAAGGTATCTACCAATGATGATGCCTTATTAAATGTTTATATGCAACAACCAATGGAAAGTGATAACATTGTAGGCAATTATTGGGTTTGCCAATCAAATCTTAAAGATTGTAATACACCCCACGTTGTATTTTCCAAATTTAAAGGCTCATGAAATTTTGGGTCACAAATCATAGATAGTGCAATACACCCCACGTTGTACTTCCATTTGTTAAGTTTGTAATGATCCATGGAAATGTTTTGTAGAATGTGATCTTACATGGTGTTGCATCAATCATAGTGTAAAACATTATTGCTAAGTCTTCCAAGAAGTTCTACTTGGGGTTTGATTATGTTTTCAAATTGATATCAAGTGATTAACTAGTTTTGGGTGCCCATTTAGAAAGAGTTGTGTAATTCATGTTCTTATTACACAGTGCTATTGAAATATAGGGAAAGTAAATTTCATTTTATCAATATTGGACATTGAATTTAGGTGTGCTATTTGATGTTGAGATAGTGTTTGAGTATATAAGAGGGAGTTAGAGGTTTTAAATTGATTCTTGTATTTATGGTGTTTTGATGTGCCCCTGGGAGGGTAACACACTGGACCTAGAAGGGATGTGTTGGCCTAAACATCAACTTTACTTTGTATCTCAACTTTTCTTGTCTATTGACTTAGAGTCGCCAACCATTTAAGGTCTGATTAGAACACCATAAACTGTCAACTTTTGAAGACTGCCTTGTCTTTGGAATTGACAGAATTTGGTTTTCTTTTCCAAGATTCATTAGGGTTTGGGAGTATTGTAATGCCTAATGGAGATTGCAATAAACCGAAAATCCTATCTCAAGTAATGATACCATTGTTTATTGGCTTTTATCTCTATGATTTTTTTTTTTATGCTTGTACATTATCCATTTATTTTTCTTTCTAGCATGTAAAACATGTCATAGACATACACATATGAGTATCATAAGGAATTTGGATAAAAAGGGAGCATAGAGTAAGGAGGGGATGTTTTTAGGGGCATTTCATGCTTTAATGTGGAATTTCTTGAAGTTAAGGGATGATTTTAGCAAAGATCTCCTAGTTTGAGACAATGTCCAGGGAAAGATTTTAGAATGCTTTTATTGATGATCCCTAGCATTGATGGGTTTAATATGATTTTAATGGTAATTACTCACACTAACAATAAGAATGAAAATTTTTTTGAAAAGTTTTTTAGGGTATTTGGATAATTTTTACAATGATCATTCAAATCGACACTACGATGAGAGTTACTAATAAAAATCTTTGAAGGCCTTTAGATACATTTTATGGTGATTCTTAATAGCATCAATTGGAATGAGATTTTCTTTGGAAAGTTTTTTATGGTATTTAGATATTCTTTTAAAGGATAGTCAATATTTTTCTACAATGATCTTTCACACCAGTAATAGGAATGAGATTTTCTTAATTGGCTAATGTATTTGCATTTTAAAATAAAGCGATATATATATATATATATATATATATATTCATTTGTTTAAAGGATTCCATGACTATTTAGAAATTTGCATTGACTTTTCTTGATAATTTTACTAATACAGAAAATTTTTTTATATAAAAACTTACTTGCTTATTTAGGTGTTCTTCGGTCAATTAATTAGAACTTAGAAATTCATAATTTTATTCCAAGATTTGTTTTTTTTTTTAATTGAGGTCATTTGCTTTTAAATTTTGATCAAACCATTTACTTGCATTAATAAGCCTTTCTTGGTTGGAAAACAGTTTCCTAGTACTATTGTTATTACTATTATTATTTCACTTTTTTCTTTAGTAAAAAAAAAGGAAAGCATTATAATAATATAGATAAAGTACCATTGTTGTCTTCGAAAGCAAGAAATAAATTGGGTTTTCTTTACCATTGTTATACAATTTTTTGTGAAAGAGACCCTTTGTCTGTTCTTCTAATTCTTTGTAGGTAAGGAAACTAAGTGCTACTAAAAAACTGACATTCTTTCCACTTCTTGTTTTTTTTTTCTTCTCTTTACTTGACTACCTCTTTACTATGGGGGGACCTCTGTCCTTTAATACTAGAAGAGATCCCTTCTTGCTAGAGATTTTGGAATCTCTCATTACTATTATGGATCTTGTTTCATTGCTATGATCAATTCTCTTTCCTGTCATTCCACATAATTTATACTTGTGATTGGTTATGGGTCCTCAAAGATTAGTTGAGAAGCCCCCTAGGCAAGTTAAAGCAACTGTCATGAATTTTCTTTAAAGGTTGGGCCTATTAGATTACTACCTTGCATTTTGATTTTTAATGTATTGAGCTACATGTTTTTATAATATTTTTAGGCTTATAAAAGATAGTATATGGGAATGTAGACCCTTATAATAAGAGACACTATACTCTCTCTAATCTTGGAATAAGACAAGAATGGCCCACCTTTAGGCCTAATGATGCTCAGACTTTTAAGAGCTCTTGCCTAAAAGCAATCTCTTTAAGTTTTAATCTTGGTCTAAAGATTAGGTGACCTTAAGTTTAGTCTAAAGGCATATCAGGTTGTTGGTTCTCTCCATTCTAGTCTTATAATGGGTGGGTTTAATGTATGGACTTGGAATTAGGGGCTTTGTAAATGGATTTTTAATCACAAAAGCATGTTTTAATGAAAACACTCAACTTCATTCTCTAATTTTCTATTTTCTATTTTTCCTTTTTCTATATTTCTCATGTTCATTTTTTTTATTTCTTTTTTTTTGTTGTTTTTCTACTTTTTTTTCCCACATTCATATATGATTAGTGTTACATTCAAAATTTAAATAATCCATGATCTAATTATAATCAAATCATAACTCAAATACAAGTTGTATAGACTACAAAAGCCAAACTAACCCTAAGTATATCTAAGAAAAGGTGGAAATAGTGAGCATAGCCCTTTTATTCAAGGCTGATAAAATAGTGGTCCAACAAATTATCCATCTTTGCAAGTTGCCTTAGTAGAAAGGAACTATGGGCCTTCATAACTAGTGCCCACATGCTTGTGGATCATTTTGATCGGGTGAGATCTTTTTAAGCATCAAATTTCCTTGTTTGAAGCACTAAGGAAGCATCTTCTTTTGATGAGCTTGCATTATTTGCTTTTGGTAAACATGCCTATTTCACATAGCATTTAATCTTTTCTATTTAAGGAGTTATAGTTACTCATGTCTAGTTCTAGCCCAGGCTACCTCCAATTTTGTTTCTAATAAGACCCTTAAGGAAGGTATCTCAACTTTGACTAGGAGGACTATCTTAGTTCTATAGATGAAAGAGAACGAGGTTGCCCAGTGGATGTACGCATCGTTATGCAAAAAGCATAGAGTATGAATGGTAACATTCTATGCCAATCCCTATACATGATCGCTAGTTATTCATTAATGGCCTTAGGACATAATGAAAAACCCATGGGTTAGAGGAGGAATTTTCATCTTCTTCCTTTCTAGAGGTCATGTGAATTGCTAAGGTGTTGAATTCTGCAGCTATCTTTCTTATTGTCTGGATTGATAAATATTGTATTTTTTAAGCTTGCACAAACAAGGTACCTAATTGCCATTTACATTGAAAATTTTAGAAGTAAATAGGCATGTCATTTGAACTTTCTCAAGATGGCTACACTGTCCCATTCTTCAAGTTGTGATTTGAAGCATTTCCAAGCCTGCACATATTGTTTCTTAATTGTCATTTACAGTTAAAATTTCTAACGTATATAGACATGTTGCTCTAAAATTCTAAAATTCCTACTTATCATAATATCCTTCCTTTTCTTTTGTGGTATTTTCTACTTCTCAACTCAATACTAGGAGCTATTTCATGTGGCTGAAGTTGCCTATAGGCTGACCTGTAGTACTCTTGCCATGCAGCAACATTGCCTATTTCCTTGCACTTCTTTACTTTAATTGTTGTGCCCTTTATGCCAAATCTTATGATCCGTAGTTTGCCTTTGAATTCCAAGTGGGGGATATTTAACCAATCAGCTTGACAACATTTAATGTAAACCATTTGACATGTGGATATTGCTAGCAAAAGTGCTGAAAGATCATCTCGTGCCACAGTAGGTTTAGCAAAGAAATGTAGGGTAGTCTATACTTGAAGGCCCATTGACATGGTAAGCAAAGACAAGATGTTTAAATCTACCACATATGGGCATTAAACAAATTATTGGCCTTCATTAAAGAATATATAAATGTACAAACAAAAATAATAAGTTAAAGTGAGAGGGATGAACTATAACCTGATACATTACTAGTTACATGATTGAGACTTGGCTCAAATGCCTCTCATATGCAAATTCCTTGTTTCAATCACAAATTTGTATTTATCCCAAGCCAATCTTCTAAGATTGCTTCCTTCTATAGTTGAGTAAGTGAATCCTGAAGTTTTTTTTTTTTTTTTTCACAAGCTCTTACTCTTGTTCATGCATTTCATCCTATTTATTCTCTTTTTAGGGGCTTGCTTTTTCCAATAATAGCCAAAAATTTGATTTGTACAATTTCTACACAAACCTGTCTCCCATTCTTACCTTATTTCTTTTATGAACTTCTTTTTGAGAAAAGATCTTTTGGTTTGCTACTATTTAGTCATAGTATTTCCTAATTACGTTTGTGTAGATGAGATTCAAAAGATCTACATTATATAAGTTAGCCAAGAGTAATGCTCTACCCAAAAATGCTTACTTCATGATGTATGGTCCCTCATAACTGGTGCCCACATGCCTGTGGATCATTTTGATTTGGTGAGATTTTTTTGAGGATTAAATTTCCTTGTTTAAAGTACTAGGGAAGCATCTTCTTTTGATGAGCTTGCATTATTTGCTTTTGGTAAATACGCCTATTTCACATAGCATTCAATCTTTTCACTTTAAGGACTTATAGTTACTCATGTCTAGATCTAGCCCAGTCTACCTTCTTTAATTTTGTTTCTAATAAGACCCTTAAGGAAGGTATCTCAACTTTGACTAGGAGGACTATCATAGTTCTATAGATGAAAGAGAACAAGGTTGCCTAATGGATGTACGCATCAATGTGTGAAAAGCATAGAGTGTGAATGGTAACATTTTATGCCAATCCCTATATGTGATTGCTAGTTATTCATTAAAGGCCTTGGGACATAATGGAAATCCAATGGGGTAAAGGAGGAATTTTCATCTTCTTCCTTTCTAGAGGTCATATGAATTGCCAAGGTGTTGAATTCTCTAGCTATCTTGGCTTCCATGCTATCTTTCTTATTGTCTAGAATGATAAATATTGTATTTTGAAACCTTGGAGTGAAGGGAGGCAAGAGGTCACTAACAAATTCTTTATTAAGATTAAAGCCACTTCTTAAAGGCCCTAACAAGCTAGGGATCTCTATCGGAGATATGATACCTTGAAGATGTTTGCCAATTCCCCACCCTAAACAATAATTGTGTTTCATCAATATTTTTGCTGACTTTAGTAAAGCATTGGAGAGCTAGTGCAAATTTCAAAGAAAGGAATCATATGCCTTAGGAGTGGCCCTTGTTACTACAAAAGATTTGAAGGCACAATCTAAGGCTTCTTATGCTATTTCCACGAAGGGACTTTTTGGAGAACTTGAGATTAGTAGTTCAAATTTGGCCCTAACCTTTATTTGCTTGTCCCTTACAATAAATTTCATTTTCTGGTGTAAGGTTAAAGGAACTATCCTTGCTAAATGGAATTAAGGGCAACCCATCAAACAACTATAGGCAATCTTAATATCCATAATTTGGAATTACACATTGAGAGTGCAAGCAAGGTCCCACCTATATGAGAAGCTTAGTAGTTTCCAAGACTTCTCTCTTTGTACCATCAAATGCTTGGACAATCACATGGCTTAACATTATAATAGCAATGTCAAATGTCAAATGAGCTAAGAACTTAGGCAAATTAACCAAGATTCCCTTAGTTATGACATTTAGTTTTGAGCCATTGTCAGTAACCACATGGGACATATTGCAACCATAACATGTGATTGAAATATTCAATGCTTTGGTGTGACTTTTTTTTCTTAAAGGGGATTTCATCATTAGAGAAAGAAATGCAATTGCTCAATATTATGTTGTTGACAATATGGTCAAAGCTATCAAGTGAAATGCTTGGAGAAACATAAGCTTGGACGAGCATATGCAATAGAGAACTACAATGTGCCTTAGAGTTCATTAGCAAGGACAAAATTAAGATTGTAGTTGATGTATGACTAAGCTACTCAACTCCATTGTACTTGCTATGTTTGATATATTTAAGGAATTGCCAATCATCCTTTCCAGCAATTGTTTCTTTTGGATACAAGGTTTCACTTCCTTGATGATTTTGCCCCTTAGGTTTTCTCATGAGGGACTTCATTGGCATCTTTAAAGTTACTAAAGGAATTGCACAATGTTTGTAGACCAGATGGTCCTGGTCTCCATTGTGGAGTCTTTGGAGCAAGAAAATAAGTGCATTTTTTTTTTTACTATTGCACTTGAACTCTTGGTTTGATGCCTATAGATGTCCTTACTACACTTGCTACTCGTTCTTTCCAATTTTTGCCTTCCCAAATGGTTGTTATCTTCCTTTATAGGTGGGTTGAGATCACTCATAGCTAACAAATAGATTGCATGATCATTTGGTTGTTTACACGAAGTGTTTTACCTTTATTTTGTCCACTATAGGCATAGGCATTACACTCTCTCTTTCCTTCCTTACTATGGCATATTTATGCCTAATTTGCATCCAAAGAACACTACTTGAGCTAGGGTTTGATTGTAATTGGATTGTGAATTATTTAAATATTGATCCTAAGATTGGTTGTATTTGGGTGCAATAAAGAGAAAAGAAAGGTGAAAAAAAAAAAAAAGAAAAATAAGGAAGAAATAAAAAATGAAAAGGAAATAAATAATTTTATTAAAGTGTCAAATTACAATTAAATTTTAAAAGCTCATTATAAGCCTATAAGAGTGGAGAGAGCCAACAACCCAATCTACCCTCAAACTAAGCCCAATAAGTGAAATTTTCATCCAAATCCTTGGGCCTTAAGCCCAACTATTCTTTCAAACTAAACCAAAGGCCTGTTGCATTATTAGGCTTAGAGGGGACCCCTCCCCTTCTTCACCTTTGATAGGAAGAGGGAATGCAATATTTGTTTTAAGGCTAAAGGCCTAATCCATTAGATTAGTTTACACGTACAATACAAAAAGGAAAAGCGTGAAAGCCCATTACATCAAAATTAGCTAAAAAGGAAATGCAAGGCAGCAACATCAACAAGCCTAGAAGACTTTAACGTTGTTCTTTAAGGCCCAATAGCCCAAATCAATGAACCTAAAAAGACCAAGGAGCCCACACACATTTAAATATGTGAGAAAATTAGAGATGCAATCACAATAATAAAGCAAGATCAACAATAATAAGGACTCATCAAAAAAAAAAAAAAAAAAAAGGGAAGGATCTCTTCTCATGTAAAAGGAGAGGGTCCCCCACATTGAAAGGGGGTGGTTGGCATATGAGCGAAAAAATGAAGATGAGAAAGGAAGGGACAAAATGGGGAAAAGGGATAATTAATACATCCAGAGTAGAAAAGAATTAAAAAAAAAAACCAAAATAAATAGAGTATGTTAGCTGTTTATTGAAAGCATTTTGTTTTCATTTTTGAAACCCAAATTGTTTCTCATTTTGTCATAGAATTAACAAAGGTATCAAATCTATACTAAAATCTTTCTCTCTCCTTTTTACATCTCTGATACTTTAGAAGGGGACTCGTAAATATGCAGATATACTACTATTAAAGAAGATCTAATTAGCTTAATTAATTTCATAAAATGGTTGGGAAAAACTCTCTTACTGAGTTAGAAAACAATCAAAGTAAGGAGAAAAAAAAATACTACTTTAATTAAAGCCACCTTGTTATTCCAATTGATGTAATTAATGTGTATATGCAAGAATTGACTAAAGAAAAACTCTTACACTGAATAAACTATTAGCCTAAGTAATGAAGTCCTATGTTGTTATTCTATAACTCATTCTACTTCATAATAGTCATTTACATATTTATACTTTCTTCTATATTGTAATAAATACTAGATTCTATGAAAGAACACAACCACTGATTTTTCTCTTGCACAAAAAAAATAATATTTTTGATATTAAAGATACATATATACATACTTATATATATAGTGAAAAAAAATAAAATCAAATAAAAATATAGATTAACCCAACCTAATTCCCTTCCTTCTCTAGACCTCTACCTAGATCCATAGCTAGGACCATTAACATTAACCTAACTCAAAAAGGGATCCCTTTTAGATCAAACTCTAACTCCAACACCCTTGAACACCTCCAATAAGATCAAAGCATGACTTTACCAAGAGCAAACTTGAAATCCATCTTGTAACCATCTATTTTACCCAAATAACACAAAAGCTCAAATTAAATGCCTTTCCCCAAACAAGAACAACCCTATAGAATCTAAAATCACACATGAATCCATGAATTGAACCTAAGTTTGAGATTTTTACAATAAGGATCTAAGAAGAATTGCTTAGTCTTGAACACAAAAGTACTCAAAACTATAAATTACCCCAAAATAGGATATATTAGAAATTGATCTTGCCAAAGTAAAAAAGGTTATCAAACAAAAAAAAAAAGACACCCATGTTCCAACAATACCTAAAATGATTGGTTGCAACTCAAGTTAATTAGTAAGAAGAATCAAGCTACTAATCAAAGCCTGGGGTCTAGGCTAGCACGTCCCTTTTACGTTCACTACATTACCCTCTTGGTGGCATGTCATGACAACTTGGCAAATCCACTTGAGGCTTTGATGAGAGTTAAGATATTATAACTCGCTTTTAATTTTTATGCTTTTTAATTTCTTTTCTTGCTTGATATTTTAATTTTTTTTTTTCTCTCTTATTTTTTGATTTATAATTATCATTTGCATCATAAACCTTGATTGTATACACTCCTAAAGGCCTTAGAACCTAACCTATACCCCGTGTAGCTTAGATCAAAGGAACTATGAGTCCTTTGTGTAGCCCATGGCTTCCATATATGATAGTCCTAAGATCTTTCACCCAGATAAGTGACACCTACTTAAGCCTCTTATGGTTAGGAAGTAAGCCCTCTAGGAACTTTTAAGCTAGTTATAAATTTGCAAAACAACACATCTTTTGTCACACTAGTAAAATCATCCACCTATTAGATCCACCCTTCATAAGAAAAGAAGCCTAAGATATCCTACCCTTTTCATTACATTATGCATCTTTGTTTTGTTTTTATCCTATAATGCTTTACTCTACTATTCATGCTTTAGTATTGTAATCTTTATATTGATACCTTTTTTTGTGTTTTCTTTTGTTGTTTTCCTTATGGCATATCATGACATCCATTTAGGGCACTATTTACCTTTTAAAGCGATGGTTATTGTCCCTAAACATACAACTTGTTAGTATAATAATCACAAAGCACACCTATAGTCATGTTAGAGATTATTCTAAGAATATTTAGAGATAGTTATGGGATTATCCTCTGTCAGACCCTACAATAGTCCCAAAGGATTTCAATGTAAAGTAGTCAAAATTTCTTATTCTAAAACAAATATGGAATACTTAAAGCCTTATAAAAGGACTTGCATTCCTAGAGATCTTTGCTGATATTGGCTATCTATTAGATGTTAATTACTAGCCAAATATGTTGAAAGTAGCTATACACTTTTGGGACCCAACTTACTAATGCTTTCTTTACTTGATTGAAGACATGGTCTCTTTGGTGGATGAAATTGAGAACTTATTAAACTATTTTAGGCCTTTCAAATAGAGATGTTTGTTCACCAAGTCTTCATACAAAACATGTGAAGATGCTACTAGAATTCATTAGCTTAAAGCAAAAAAATAATAAATAAAAAAAAAATTCCTATTGTATCTAAAGAGCAACACTAAGAGGTAGAGGTAGGTATCCTTGTTGATTATATTATCAAGCACATGATAGAGCACATTGAGTTTGAGTTTGTTCATATGGCACTACTCATACATGGTGGTATAATACTGCTCTAAGGGTCATCAGATATGTCCATAAATATGATATTGAGTTGTTCTACAAGGTGAAAAAGGGTGTGGCTAATCTAGTCCATGCTATTGTAGTTGAAAATATTTTATTTTTGAATTATTACTAGCTCTACAAAAAGATATGGTGTAAGGGAAGGTCAACTTTGTTGTATGAGTAGCTTATAAGCCACATAGATATTCTTGACGTAGATTCACTCACCCTGTGTGTTGTAAGAATAAACCTTCACTTAAAAAATTTTGAAAATTTGAATGGCTTTGCAAATAAGAGATTGTAATGTGGATGACACATTTTAGAGAAAAATGCTTTTAGTTGTACATTAAATGGTTAAGTAAAAAAAATCAATTTTTTAAAGATGTGGAGAATATCTGTGGGTTCCTTGCCTACACACTTACAATGGTTATTAGACAATTGGAATTGAAGAGGTTTTTGTCAATTAACAGTGGAATGGAAGTTATCTACTTCAATTAAGTGCTCCCAAAAGATAGGAATATCTTTAGCCCATCATATGATATAAGCATGGAAGAATGTCATAAAGACTACCTTTAAAGGCCTTAATCACTCTCCCCCTAAGCATTATGAACTCTAGTAGTATCTCTAGATCACGTAATAAATACCCCAAATGAGGTAGTAATTGATGCTGCTTCTAAGGGAAAGACTAAAGTAAAGGATGATTGATGTTCAAGCCCTTTACCCTTTAATTTTAGATGAGCTGGACTTCATAATGAAAAATAACATGTTTCTAGAGGAGATTGATTTTTCACACCATAATCAACCAAGGCCTAGAAAATGTTAATCAAAGTTTATTATAAACTAGCTTATCAAGGAACTAAAATCATCCTAAAATAGGAATGGGGAGTTACCATTTTAACATTTTATAGCAAACTAAGGGCTCTAAAATGTGGGTATAATGAGACCTAACCATGCTTCACTACAAGATGTTCTTCATCACACTCTTAATCAAAACAAAGTTCTTTATTAAGAGAAAGTTTACCTCTATCGGCAACTAAATGATGTGATTGTCATTCTCTTTGTTAAGCATAAGACACATGCCTCGCAAAGAAATTTGCTCTTTGAACGACACAAAAATTTAATGTGATAATTGGTGGATCAAGATACTCAAATTTGTGAACTAACTACGTACGTCCAACAATTAGCAGCCCTTAACCAAGAATGCAAGTCACAAGTCTCATGTTGGATCAAAAGGGCAACAAGAAAAGCCTAGTATATGGCAGATGAAGCCAAAGAGTTGAGTGCAAAAATCCCTTTATTGCATCCATTTGATAAAAGTCTTAATTCACTTCCTTAAGGAGTCTTGTAGGCACCAAGAGTTTATTGCTTATTTAATGTGAAGAACTTTATGTGCATACCTTTTAATTTGACTAACTATTCAAGCATTACAAATCTAATAAGGGAGATATGCCTTGCCTTTTGGTTTGTGATATAAATTTAATGAAATGATATGCCCCTTGACACTTGACTTTGTATCCTAAACCTAATGAAGGAAAATGTCCCTTAACCCTTTTTCTACGTAAATTGTAAATATGGCTAAATGTATAATTATCTTTGTTACACTAGCTAGCATTATATGAGGTGAATTGTGCCCACATGTATATCATAACATTTATTGAAAATTATACAAGCATCACTACTCAAACGTACATGATTATGAATTTATAATTAAGCCTACTTGACTCATATAGAAAATTGTTGTCTTCAAGCAGCCTATTAGAAAATTGGTCGGGTACTTGCTAAATAATTTCTAAATGGAATAGCCAAAGCTAATCATATCTATGATTAGATGTACTATATAGGAAGTACTAACATTGTTTCCTTTTATCCAATAGAAGGAGTAGATGTTCATTATAAATGGCATGGGAAAGATTCACATATTGCATATGATTTTGAAAGATTTTGTTAATTCTTGAAAGGGAAAATAATGATAAGAGAGGTTGTTTTTTGACTCCTTAATACTTTCAAGCAATGCATTTTAATATTTAACTACATGAGTTGGGAGGATCACGACTCTTGTACTATGATGCTATGGCAAGTCCCTCTTATCCACTTGTAAGTTTTTATGTCCCAGAGTTTAAGGACTTAGTGCCTAATTTTGAGGAAGAAGAAGATCATCTTGAGTTGCCAAAAATCTATCTTATTAATGATGCACAAAAAATTCACCTTAGCTCAATCTTACAAACATTCTTCCAATGGAACTAGTGGAGATCATTGCAAGGTATGCTTTGTGGAGACATGAAACCTTTATGATACAAAAATTGCAAAAGCTCCTTCTTAGTCATTATGGAATCACTAATGCTCCCATCAACTTTACAGGCTGGCATCATTGACGCCCTTTAATCAATGCATTCATTCCTCTAATGCACTTTAAAAGTTCCCTTAAGGAAGCCCTTTATTTCCTTATGTTCCTCGCCCAAAAATACACGATTGGCATGCTCATCTATCAACCTTGGGTCAATGCTTTTGTGAGATATTGGAAGCAAAATCCATGGGTTTCATCATGACTACACAAGTGGTTTAAGCTCTTTAGTTCTCTCTTGTAATAGAGGAATATCATCAATAGTTTTTAGAGGCCCTCCTTTTATTTTCTTAATTTTCAATCTCCACCTAGATAGATGGAACTAGAATAAGGAAACGACAATGCACATTAAACTTTATGTTCAAAAAGTTTTCAACTTTCATGGTGAGATATCATGACCATCCTTAATGATCACAATGAGATGGATCTAGACATTCCTCCTCAAGCCCTCTTCCAAGCTGGCACCTACAACTATGATAGGTGATTAAGTTGGATAATGGATAATTGCCCCATCATTATGCCTAGTTCCTACACCATTAGCAAGTTCGTTATTATGTGAGAAATGAAATGAATTATGAGGTCTTAGAGGTCATTGATGATGAGTATAATCCAAGTAGTGATGACGGGCAAGTCTTTTAAAGTTGGGGGTCACTAAAAGATTTTTACTATAACAAAACTATCTAAATAAAAACAAATGTTAGACATTTTCTTCTTGCTATTTTTATAATAGGCTTATGAAATAAAATTGCTTGGTTATAGAACATTCTATGTATGTTTAGGCATCTCATGCATCAAACAAATCATTCACAAGCACAATAGATGCAATTACTCACTCAACATATCAAATATTAAAGTTACAATAAAATAAGCAATAAAAAGCTCATAGATAGGAAGGTATTCAAACTTGACAATGTCTTGCACATGAAAAATGGAGGAAAAGGTAGAGAATTTGTCAACAAAATTCTAACTTTAATCAAGGAGCTAAAGGAGTAGACATAATGGATAGCCTTGACACTTGCTAATAGAAAAGCAGTCATAAGAGATTTAGTTCCTAAAGTGACTTCACCCATCGTAGATTTATTTTAGTCAACTCTAATGATAAGGTCATCCAAAATACATTTGACTTCCCTTAAAGTGGGGGGGACATACCCTTCTCTTGAGTAGTCAATGGCTATTTGATCATCTAACAATAAATTTCATACCACCAACCCCATCCTTAGTGAACTCAACACCTCCCTTGAGATTGTGGGAATCAACAAGGATTCTGTGAAATAGAAAATTGACCTATCTCACGAGGAGGTTCAGGCAATCAAATGGAAAGATATTCATGCATCTTTAAATTCATCATATCTCTATTTGGTGCTTTCTTCCACCAAAATTTGAAACTTAAGATTTGAAAAGTATGATAATATGGGCTTACCAATAGACTATTTAACTATGTACATTCAAAAGATGGTAGCATATGCTTGCGATGAGAAGCTCCCTATGCAATACTTCTAGGATAGTCTCACAAGTTTGGCTTCTTGCTAGTACGTTAAACATCATGGGAAGAATGTAAGAACTTGGAAGGAACTAGCATTTACTTTCAAGGCCAAATTCAAATATATCTTTGAATTAGAGCCAACCTAGTTAGATCTTAAGAATATTGAGGAAAAGCTAGAAGATATTTTTAAGTAGTATGGTTAGCACTAGCACAACATGGTTGTTCAAGTTTAGCCTTCTTTGTTAGGTGGAGAATTGGTTTATACATTTCTCAGCACCATTAAATCTCCATATTGTGATAGGATAGTGGGAAGCACATCTTAAAGCTTTTTCAACTTGGTAATCATATGTGAGAGAATTGATGAAGGGATTTGCAAAGGCAAAATTATTGATGTTTCCTTTGATTCCTCATCATCTAAGAAAGCTAAACCAAGGAAAAAAAGAAAGAAGGGGATGGTCACATGATGGAACAAGCTTATAAATTTGAAATATATCCATCATACGATAATCCTCAAGAGTAGTTTAACTCTTATCCAATGTACTTAGCCCTTAATCTGGTAGTGTAATTCTCATTTCAGTGTGCACAAGTGAGACCTCTCAAAGGCAATATTAGGCCATAGGCACCTATCAATAACTTGGCTGATACAAGTAGAAGAGGAAGAAGTAGTATGATCCCATTCTAGTGTGAAACAAGTGAAAAAGGTATTCAAGTGCCATGATTATATTGAGGAAAAAAAAAAAGCAAACTTGTTGCTTAGAAATACAAAGATTATGCTCATTCATGGTGGGAGAACTTGGAAGCACAATGAAGGAGAGATGGTGAGAGGAGATTACAAGTTGGAGTGTTATGAAGAGGTTAATACCAAAAGGTTTTGTTCTTAAATATTATAGGCAAGAATTATGCATTGAAATGCTAAGATGTGAATTATAAGGACCTTAAGAGTAGACCATTGTGAAGCTCTTAGGAGGGCAGACTAAATTGATCACAAATATGGTAGAGTTACAATCTTTTGTATTCTTAGAGGATGTGATTAAGTTTGTTGTTAAGATGGAGAGAAATCTTAAGCATGGTACAAATAAGCAAAGTGTGTCATGACAAATTAGCAATAAGACAAGGTCATGACTATTTGGGATTCACATGGGGAAGCAGAGAGTGATTATGAGGTAGTGAAAGAAGATGAAGAAAATGAGTGTTTGGAGAATTACTTGTAATTTAATGTGCCTTCAACTTATAAGCAAAGTTGGATGATAAACAATGCAAAACCATCTTCCATACAAGGTGCACAAAAGGTAAAAAGGTGTGTGGAGTAATTGTAGATGGAGAGAGCTGCACCAGTGTTGCTTCCACCCCCTTAGTTGAAATGTTAAACTTAGTAACAAGAAAACACCTCCACTCATATAAGTTGCAATGGTTAAATGATATTGAAAAAGAAGTAATGATAATACAAGTCATGGTGCCATTTATGACTGGAAAACTATACAAGTAAGGTGATGTGTGTTGTAATTCCAAGGAGTGCAAGCCATTTGCTTTGGGAAAGAGTGTGGCAATATGACATAGGAAGGATGTACATGATAGATTTAAAAAAACTTATTCTTTTTTTAAGAATGGGAAATACATAGTCATGGCACCTCTTAGTTTGCAACAAGAGCCAAAAGACTTCCTTTCCACCATATATTGAGAGGATTTTAAAATAGTTACCAAAAGAGTTTCCACTAATTAAATGAATTAAACATGAAATCAATGTCATGTTAAGGGCTACCTTGCCCAATTGGCTAGCCTATACAAGTAATCTAGAGGAAGCTAGGGACTTGCAATGGCAAGTAATCAAGTTGTTGAAGAAGGGTTATGCATGGGAATTGATAAGCCCTTGTAAGTACTAAAGAACATGGGACTGTGAGAATGTATTTGGATGTCAAGCAAAGAATAAATTAATAGTAAAGTGTCACTATCATATTCCTAGGTTGGATGATATGCTTGATGAGTTGCATGGTTCAGAAGTGTTTTCAAAGATGGTTTAACCTTGGGTTGATGTGTGTATGGATTCTGTACTTGGGTGTCTAAGGACACAACAAGGGAAAGATCTTATTATAATGGTTGTTGATAGGTTCTCAAAGGCATCTCACTTTACACTTTGTCACAAAACTATTGATACTCTCTATGTGGTGGATTTGTTCTTTAGAGAAATTGTGAGATTGCATGGAATTCAAAAGAATATAGTGTCTAATTACAATGCCAAGTTCTTGACTTACTTTTGGAAAAGCTTGTGGAAGAAGCTTAGCACAAGGCTACTCTTTTAGTATAGCTTGTTATCTGAAATTAGATGGGCAAATTAAAGTGGTAAATTATATACTTTCTTCTTTACTTAGAACTATTATTTGTAGAAATTTGAAGAATTGGAATGAATACTTGGTTTTTGTAGATTTTGCATGTAAAAGAAGTTTGCATTGTGTGACTAAACATTCTCCTTTTATGGTGGTCTATGGATTTAATCCCATTACCCCAATTAATTTAGCATTATTTCTTTACTAATGATTGAGTATGTGTGGATTGGAAAAAGAAGGTTGAATTAGCGAATATTTTGGATGAGAGTGTTAAATAGCAAAAAAAAAAAAAAAAAATTAAAAGTAGCCTAAGAGAAAGTGGCTAATAAAGGGAGAAAACAAATTCAGTTTGTTTGTTCCAGGTGATTTTGTGTGGATTCATCTTTAAAAAAAAAAAAAAAAAATCAAGCAAATGGAAGTCTATGCTTATAAGTCAAGTAGATGGACCCTTAAACATGCTAGAAAAGGTGAGGGACAATGCCTACAAGATTGATTTACTAAGTTAATATAATGAATCCACCACATTCAGTGTAAGGTAACTATTATCAAGCTTGGAAGGTAGTGAGAAGTTAGATTTGAGGTCAAATCCTATTCAACTTAGGAAAGATGATGTGATCTATGGTGATATTGGAGCTTCCTAAGATCATGTGGTTCATAAGGTTGGGCTAATTACTTGTCTAAGGGCCAAAAATCTTCAAACAACCTTGGAATGGTTCTTAAGGAATACAAAATGTATACAGAGTTTAGAGGCCAAAATAAGGGAGTTAATGCTCACATTCATCACATTGCTTGCTTACGTGGAGGATTAGGCATGAATGGGTCTGCTTTGACTAAAGTAATTACAAGAATTTTTTTTAAGTTTGGGATACTAATTAATAAGTGCGTAAAAACCTAGGCCATATGTTTTTATTTCTTATGCTTTAAGTTTTGTTTTATGGTCTTTTTTGTTGCAAATTAGTAACAACCCTAATTTTTTTATTTTTTTTTAAACAATTTTTACTAATTTTTTTTAGCATTGTTCCTTATGTAACAAATTGAGAAATATTTTGGAAGATCAATTTTTTTTGAGAATATTATTAAAAAAAATGCATCTTGTGTTTTACCATAATTCTTATCAAAACAATTTATTTGTTTTAGTGGCAAATTAACTAATTCTTATCAATTTTTTTTCTTCTAAGGGTATGGTGAATCAAATTAATTTCTTCTTATTTGTGGCAAATTTCTTATCAAACAAAGGATTTGTAATTTTTTTTTTTTTTTTTTTTTGTTTCATCAAATCATAAATACAAATACAAATAGGACTTTGATTCCTGGGCCCAAATGTCTTTACAACTTTGTCATTTTGGATTCATTAAATTCCATCAAATAAAGGAGTCTTTTATCTTCATTAGCTTTTCTCTTAGGAATTGAATGATTCATTTCCTAAAGGATGAGATTGTTGCTTAATTTCTTGCCAATAAGGCTTCTCCTTTCATTGGAAGGACTCATTCACACAAAAATGATCATACTATTAACTTTTGTTTCTTCATAAAAAACATTATATTTGTTTGTAACAAAAACATCTTTTTACACTCTAAGTACTCTAAATCCATTGAATTGCATTAAGAAAAAGAGTTATTGATCTTAATTAGCTTCCTTTATAGGGATTGAATGGTTTAACTCATGAAGGTTAAGACTATTAAAAAAATTTTCCTGCTATCAAGGCTTCTCCTTTAGTTGTAAGGACTCATTCACACTAAAGTTATTATGTATTTAATTTTTATATCCATACCAAATATTATATTCATTGTGACAAACATGACCTTGCACATTAGGTAGTAAGCAAAAATCAAATTCCATCAATATAAGGAGTTATTGATCTTGATTAGCTTCTCTTGTGGGAATTTGATGGTTCATTAACTAAAGATCAAAACCATCGCTTATTTCTTTCTAACATGGACTCTTTTTTCATTGGAATGACTCAATCACACATAATCATCACAAAATCAACTTTTGTGCTTGCACTAACATTATTTTCATTTACAACAAGCACCTCTTTACATCTTTGATACTCAAAATCCATTGAATTTCATCAAACAAAGTAGTTGTTGATCTTAATTAGCTATTCTTATAAGGATTAAATGGTCTAATTTATGAAGGATGAGACCATCACATCATTTCCTGCTTGCAAGCCATCTTCTTTTATTGTAAATACCACAGAAAATAATCATGAAATTAACTTTTATATCTACACCAAATATTATATTTATTGTGAAAAGCACATCCTTTCACATTTTTCATGCCGTAAAAAATTAAATACTATCAAACAAGGGACTCTTTGATCTTGATTAGATCTACTAGAAGGTTTGAATGGTTTAAGATGAGATAGCCATTTTATTTCTTTATTACAAGGCTTCTCATTTTGTTGCATGGACTCATCCTTACACACTTGCCATGTTATAAAAAATTCAATACCATCAAACAATAGAGTCATTGATCTTGATTAAGTTCTCCTATGATGATTGAATGGCTCAACTTGAAACAATCACTTCAATTCTTTCTCATAAGACTTCCCATGTTGTTATAAGGACTTGTTATGTAAAATTATGAAGAAATTAGCTTTGTGTCTACAGCCAATTTTACATTTATTGTGATAAGCATGTCAATACACCTTTGGTAGTCTAAATCAATTGAAGTCCATCTTACATAGGAGTCATTGATCCTAATTAACTTTTCTTATAGGGATTGAATATTTCAATTCTTGCAAGATAAAACCAGCACTTCATTCATTTCTCAAAAGGCTTTTATTTTCATTTTAGGGACTCATCACATAAAATGGTCATGGAGCTTTTGTGCTCACACCAAACATTTCATTCATTGTGACAAGAATGTGAATGGACTTTTAGTAGTCTAAATAAATTGATGTGCAACATACATAGAAGTCATTCTTCTCGATTAGCTTGGCTAACTTGGTTTGAATTGTTCATTGTGTGAAATATGAGACTCTCACTTCACTTCTGGCTAATAAGACTTTTCCTTTCATTACATGAAGTCATTTACACAAATTGATCATAAATTTACTTTTCTACCAACTCTAAAACATTTTACTCATTATGACAACCACGTCCTTACAACTTATTACTTAAAATTCATTAAATTCCTCAAAGAAATGATTGTTTGATCTTTATTAGCTTTTCACATTGCAATTGAATGGTTCATTTCTTGAGTGATGAGGCTATCATTTAATTTATTCCACATAAGGTTACTCCTTTTGTTGGAAGGACTTATTCACACAAAATGGTCATGAACTGTTTACACCAAACATTATATTCATTTGTAACAAGCACATCTTTAAACCTTTGATATTCTAAATACATTGAATTCAATCCAACAAAAGAGTTACTAATCTAAATTATCTCCTCTCAAAGTTCAATAGTGCAATTCATAATGGATGAGACCAACTCAACAATTTTTTTGCTAACAAGGCTTCTCCTTTCATTGCAAGCACTCATTGACACAAAATAATTATAAAATTAATTTTAATGCCCATGCCAAATATTATAATGATTACAACAAACAAATCCTAGGACATATGGGTAGTAAGCAAAAATTGAATCCTACTAAACAAAGGAGTGAATGATCTCATTTAGCTTCTTTGGTGGGAATTGAAGTATTCAATAACCAAAGGTTGAAACTATCATTTTATTTATTTCTAACAAGGCTTCTCCATTTGTTTCAAGAACTTATTACACAAAATGATTATGAAACTTATGTGTCTACTCCAAACATTGCAATCTTATGACAAGTATGGTGGTACTAATCAATTGAATCCCATCATACAATGGTACCATTGATGTTGATTATCTTATTGTTTGTGATTGAATGACTTAAGATAAGATAGCCAATTCATTTTTTTTTTACAAGGTTTCACATTTTGTTGCATAGACTCACCCTTACACATTTGTCACACTATAAAAATTGAATACCATCAAACAAAAGAATCATTGATCTTAATTAACTTCTTCAATAAAGATTAATTCGCTTAAGATGAGACAACCAATTTATTTCTATCTATCTACTAGGCTTCTCATTTAGTTACAAGGACTCATCATATAAAATTATCATGAAATTACCTTTACACCTTTGGTATTCTGAATCAATTGAATTCAATCAAACAAAGGAGTTACTAATCTTAATTAGCTCCTCTTATAGTTCAGTAGCTCAATTCGTGAAGGATAAGAACATCTCAACATTTTTTCCCAACAAGGCTTCTTCTTTAGTTGCAAAGACTCATTGGCACAAAATGATCATAAAATTAACTTTTATATATACACCAAATATTATATTGATTGTGACAAACACATCCTTTCACATGCGGGCACTATGCAAAAATTGAATCTATCCAAACAAAGGAGTGAATGATCTCAAATTAGCTTTTCCTAGGGAAGTTGAATCATTCAATAACTGAAGGAATGAAACTATTCCTTCATTTCTTTCTAATAAGGCTTTTCCTTTTATTTCAAGAAATTATCCCACAAAATAACCATGAAACTTTTGTGTCTATTGCAAACATTACAATCTTGTGATAAGCCCATTGATACAACCTTTAGTAGTACTAATCAATTAAAGTCCATCATACAATGGTGTCAATGATCTTGATTAGCTTCTCCTATAAGAATTGAATAGTTCAAGATTAAACACCCAATTCATTTCTTTCCTAAAATGCTTCTCATTTTGCTGCATGGACTCACCCTTACATTTTCCATGCTATAAAAACTGAATACCATCAAACAAAGGAGTCATTGATCTTAAGTAGCTTCTCCTGTAAGGATTGAATGGCTCAATATGAGACAATCAATTCATTTCATTTTTTTTTACAAGGATTTACAAGATTCTCATTCAGTTGCAAGGACTCATCATATATAAATTATCATGAAATTATCTTTTGTGTCTACAATGTTACATGTTATTTATTATGACAACCATGCCAATATACCTTTCATAGTCTAAATCAATTGAAGTCAATCATACATAGGAGTCATTGATCCTAATTGGCTTTTCCTAGAGAGATTGAATATATCAATTCTTGAAGTATAAAAGCATCATTTCATTAATTTCTAACTAGGCTTCTCTTTTCATTTCAAGGACTTATCCCACAAAATGGTCGCAAAACTTTTGTGTCTACACCAAACATTTCATTCATCATGACAAGCATGCGAATACACCATTGGTAGCCTAAATGAATTGATATCCAACATAAATAGGAGGAGTCATTCTTCTTGATTAACTTGCCTAACATGGTTTGAATTATTTATTACCTAAAATATGAGGCTATCACTTCATTTTTTTTTCTAATAAGACTTTACCTTTCATTGCATAGATCAATTCATCCAAATCATCCAAATGATTAGAAAATTAATTTTACTATTTACACCAAATTTTGACAAGCACATCTTCATAACTTTAGTACTTTGAATTCATTGAATTTCATCAAATAAAGGATTTTTTTTGCTCTTCAATAGCTTTTCTCATTGCAATTTAATAGATCATTTCTTGAGTGATAAGACTATCAGTTAATTCTTCCTAACAAGGTTACACATTATGTTGGAATGACTCATTCACACAAAATGATCTTGAAATCAACTTTTGTGTCTGCACCAAATATTATATTCATTTATGACAAGCACATCTTTAGAGACCTCTACTACTGTAAATCCATTAAATGCAATTAAACAAAGGGAGTTACTAATCTTAATTAGCTCCTTTTACAATTCAATGGTTTAATACATGAAGGATGAGACCATCTCAACATGTTTTTCTAACAAGGCTTCTCATTTCCTTATAAGGACTCATTGACAAAAATGATCATAACATTAACTTTTATATCTACACTAAGTATTATTTTTTTGATTGTAACAAGCACATCCTTACAAACAAGGTTGAATATACCAATTAGAGTCAATTTTATGATTTGTGTGAAATATGTGATTAGGGTAGGCATTTAAGTTAAGTTAATGATTCCTTTGTATGAATGACTCCTTGGACCAAAAGGATAAGCCTTATTAGCTAGAAATGAAGTGATGACATCATCCTTCATGCTATTAATCATCCTACCCATTTAAGAAAAGTTAGTTAAGAAGAATGACTTTTTGTTTCATGGAATTCAAACTATTTAGGCTACCCATGGTGTAAAGATGTGCATGTCACAATTAAATTAATGTTGAATGCAAACATCAATGTTCATTGCATAATTATTTTATTTAAATGATTCCTTACAATAAAAGAAGAAGTCATATTTTTCTAAAGAATCATAGAATGGTCTCAACTTTGAAGCAATGAACAATTCTCACTTGTAAAGAAAGCAAATGAAGAGAGTAACACCTTTTTTTTTTTTTTATGGACATCATTAGATTTCGACTACCTAAGCCATAATAATATGCATATAACAATCAAATATTTGATTGATATAAACATTTAAGTTAAGTTCATGATTTCATTGTGTGAATTACTTTTTGGAATGAAAGGTTAAGCCTTATTAGCTAGAAAGGAAGTGACAACCTTATCTTTTAGGTAGCAACCATTCTTTCCATGTATGAAAAGCTAATAAGGAAAATGACTCCTTTGTTTGATAGAATTCAATGGATTTTGACTCCTTGGTGTAATGACATGCACATCATAATAAAATTAAATGTTTGGTATAGACATGGATATTAATTACAAGATCAATTTGTGTGGATGATTCCTTGCAATGAATGAAGAAGACTCATTACCAATAGTTAGGTTATGGTCTCAAGTTTTATGTAGTGAACAAATGTTTCCTTCTAATGAAAGCTAACCAAGAGGACTTACTCCTTTATTTGATGGACTTCAATATATTTAGATAGCTCAACATGTAATAATGTGCATCTCATAATGAAATACATCAGCAGTGTAGTAATTTAAGTTAACTTCATGATTCCTTTGTGTGTATGACTTGTTGGAGCCAAAGTAGAACCCTTATTAACTAGAAATGAAAAAACAACCTCATCTTTCATGAAGCAAATCATTCTTTCCATGTATGAAAAGCTAATCAAGATAAACAACTACTTTGCTTGATAAAATTCAAAGGATTTAGATTACTTAAGGTGTATTAACGTGCATGTCACAACAAAATTAATATTTGATGAGAACATGAATGTTAATTACAATATCATTTTGTGTGAATGATTCCTTGTAATGAAAGAAGAAGCTTTATTGCCAAGCAATTTGGTAATGATCTTAAGTTTCTAGCAAGGAACTATTATCTCCTATTAAAGAGAGCTAATCAAGATCATTACTCTTGTATTTGATGAATGAAAGATAAGCTTTATTAGCTAGAAATGAAGTGTTAACTTTGACTTTTAGCCAACAAACTATTCTTTTCATTGTGTGAAAAGTTAATTAAGATAAATGACTCATTTAATTGATAGAATTTAGTGGATTTGGATTTTGAAGGTTTATTGATGTGCATGTCACAATGAAATTATGGTTAAATATACACTTGAATGTTAATTACACAATCATTTTGTGTGAATGATTCCTTGCAACAAAAAGTGAAGCCTTATTACTTAGGAATTAGGTGACAGTCTCAAGTTTCTAATGATAAACAATTCATGTGTCGTAGAGAAAGATATTCAAGAGCAACAACTACTTTATTTGATGGAGTTTAACTAATTTAGACTACCTAAGACTTAATAAAGTGCACGTTGTAATGAAATTTGTGATTTATGATGATATTGAAATTATGTTTCAAATTCTCCTAGGTGACTGACTACTTGAAACAAAAATATAAGCCATTTTAGTAAGAATTAAAGTGTTAACCACAATGTCTAGGTAGCGAACTATTCTATTCATGTAACAAAATCTAAATAAGAAAATTGATCCATTTGTTTAATGGAATTCAAAGGATTTAAATTAGAAAATGTGTATTGACATGCTTGTCACAATGAAATTATTGTTCATTGTAGACATGGATGTTAAATCCATTATCATTTTGTGTAAATGATTTCTTGTAATGAAAGGGAAAGCCTTATTGATAAGGAATTAGGCGACAATGTTTCATGCAATGACTGATTTTCTCTTGGTGAAGAAAGCTAATCACGAGTGATAAGTACTTTATTCAATAGAGTTTAATGGATTAAGACAAACTAAAACTTAATAATGGGTGTCTTGCAATGAAATACATGATCCTTATAGGCATTTAAGCTAAATTCACAATTCCTTTGGGTGAATGATTCATTGGAATGATAGAATAAGTCTTATGAGCTAGAAATGAAGTGACAACCTTATATTTTAGCTAGTGAACTCTTTTATCCATGTAAAAATGCTAAACAAGAAAAGTGACTACATTGTTTGATGGATTTCAAACGATCTGAGCTATTTAAGAATGTATTATTGACATATGTCTTACATTGAAATTATTATTTTTATTGTAGATAAGGTCATTGATTGCATGATGATTTTGTTGTGAAAGCAAAAGCCTTATTGCTAAGGAATTAGGTGAAAGTGTTTTTAGAATAAATGATTCACTTGTACTACAGAAAGCTAATCATAATCACGAACTCCTTTATTTACTGGACTTCAATGGATATAGACTACCCAAGACATAATAATGTGCATCTCATAATGAAATATATGATTAATGTTCAAATCATGATTCCACTATATAAAGGACCCTTTTGAACTAAAAGATAAGCCTTTCTAGATAGAAATGAAATAACAACCTCATTTTTCATGTAGTGAATCATTCTTTGTTCATTGTAGAAATGAATCTTAATTGAATGAGCTTTTTGTGTGAATGATTCCTTGCAACTATTGATGAAGCCTTATTGGCATGGAATTGGGTGACAATTTAAAGTTTCAAGCAATGAATGATCCTCTCCAAGTAAAGAAAGTTTAAAAAGAGCAATAACTCCTTCATTTAATGGACTTTAATAGATTTAGAACTCAATACATGACAACTTCCCATGAAATATGTGATCAATATAGACATTTAAGTTAAGTTCATGATTCCTTAGTGTGAATGAATCATTAGGATAGAATGATGAGCCTTGTTAGTTATGAAATGAAGTTACGACCTCATTTGTCAAGCAATGTTCAATGCACATAGAGCTAATTAATATCAATTACTCTTTTGTTTGATGGAATTAAATGAATTAAGACTACTAAGGTGTATTGACATGAATAATAATAGAATGAAATTAATATTGGTTGTAGACATGGATATTCATTACAAAATCATTTTGATTGAATGATTCTTTGTAATTAATGAAGAACACTTATTTTTTCAGGAATCAAGTTGTAGTCTTAAGTCAATTGATAAATGATTTTGTCCTAGCAAAGAAAGGTAATCAAGAGCAATAATTATTTTATTCAATGAAAGACAAAAATGGTTTCAAGCTACTGAGACATAATAACTTGCATCTTGAAATGAAATAAACTTTAACTATCAAAATGAATTGCTCTAAAAGAAGCCTATGTCTTTCCTTCTTTGGGTGGAGCATTATGCTTTCTCGTATTTTCCCTAAAGGTAGGCTTGCTACTTACTAGTTATGTTTATTGGGTTGTTAGTGGTTGTGTGTGGTTGCCAACCCTTGTCGTGGTCACTTTTATAGGGAATTCAAATCCCTTGTATTATTATAAATAGTCTAAGATGTGAAATGATCTCAGATCTCATATCAATAATGAGATAAATCACAATTATAATTACATCATAATGCTTTGTGAAAGAATATTTGTGCAATTTATACATTGTTGGGTCATATTGGAAACCCAATAGCTAGAGAACAAGATAATTATATGGATCTATAATGCTGTAACTTTAAATCTAGCAACATACTCGTATAATCTATATTATTGGTCAATTTTACATGGATCACTCTAAATCCTTGTCCAATCAAAAAGGTGGAAAAACCTGTGGACCATTGTCGCCAACCTCTCCTTTAGTTGTTTGGAATTATGCTTGTCTATAAAAGACATTGTGCATTGCATGGACCATGCATTACAAAAAGGCTCATCCTCCAAAATCTAAAAAAATTTGTTATCCAGTTTCATCATCATGCATTTCTAGAGACTTGCTTCAATGAAATTTGTTGGAAGAGTTGGTGGTGCTGCATTGCTTATGCTTTTCCTCAAGAATTTAGGATTCTATTAAGTTAGTTAAAGTCTATTTCTGGAAACATCTTGAAGCCATACCAATGACTTATTTTGTACTTTTGTGATTCAGTTTAAAATGCTTTGCATCTTTGTAATCATTCTTGCTTGTTTGTAATAGATATATGCCCCAAAAAAAGCTGCTAGTTATTTTTCAATTTTAATTTTTGCATTTGAATTTGTATTTGAACTTGTAAACTATCTCTATATATATATGAGGCTTTCATGGTTGATGAAAGTAGATGTCATTTTGATATTTTTATCCTTGCTGCAATTTCCACGACAAGTTGCTTTGCTATTTTTTTTTTTTTTCTGCAAGCATTCAAAATCTTTGCTGCAATTTTGGCTTTTGCAACCTTGCAGCATCTATGCCAGTCAATGTTCATTGTTTTTCGTTGATCAAAACCAACAAAATAAATGAGTTACTATCTTATACCACCACTTATTAGGTAAAGGAACTACATTTGAATTTTGGTATTGGTGCTTATATTGAATGTGCACATGGTTATCCTTTCTTTTCTTATGCTTTGTTAGAATGTTTTGCAAATTAGCCTTTTAGATAAAAGAAACATATGCTATAATGTCATTGCAATGTACGACCACATTTTCATGGAGATTATAGTCATGTTTCATCATGCAAAGGAAGTGGAAATTGGACACTGGCTTCTTAAGGTCCACCTTTTCCATTAGACTTCCTAAATTCTAAATTTAAATTACTTTTTTGCTCCTTCAAAATAAGCATAACAATTATATAAACTTCTTATGTCCCATTTACAAATGTTTTTCAATTGTTTATTTTCATATTTTTTTCCATTCCCTTTCAAAACTATAGTAGAAATATCTTATAATACTATTTTAAATAACTAAATAAGGTTAATCTAGTTGTTTTCACTATTTCATATATCTAGGCATTGTCAAAATTGGAGGTGGATTATTTGCCTTTCCATTAATTAGTATGAGAGGTTTTAATTATACATTTCTCAAATATGGTAAGGAATATTATGATGGAATATTGATGTTGCTAAGTAGCTTACGTTGATTGGAGAAATTAGTCATATAAGTATACATCCAAGGATATGACTCCATCCAAGAAGATGTTTTCAATATTATTTGTTGTTCATACATCTAGTTTATTGATTAAATATTTTGCATTCAAATTCAACTCTAATCATGATTTTATTTAAGGACTCACACTCATACCTATTGGAATTGTTTTCTAATGCCTTCCATCATTTTTATGTTTTGGATTGTCTCATGAAGTTCAATCAATATTGAAGGATTGTAAGACAACCTTTACATATGTTAATATGATTATTTATTTTTAGTGGTATCCACATATGAAGACGCCTTATTAAAAGTGTAAATGCAACAACTAATGGAAAGTGATGACATTGTAGGCAATTATTGGGTCTGCCAGTCAAAACATAAAGATTTCAGTAGACTATGTTCAAATTTAAAGGCTCATGAATTTCAAGGTCATGAATCATAGTGCAATCCCCACATTGTACTTCCATTTGTTAGGTTTGTAATGATGTATGGAAAGGTTTTGTAGAATGTGATCTTACATGGTGTTGCATCAATCATGGTGTAAAACATTATTGCTAAGTTTTCCCAGAAGTTCTACTCAAGGTTTGATTATGTTTTCAAATTGATGTCAAGTGATCAACTAGTTTTTGGGTGCCCATTTAGAAAGAGTTGTGTAATTCATGTTCTTATTACACATTGCTATGGAAATATAAGAAAGTACAATTCCATTTTATCATTATTGGACATTGAATTTGGGTGTGCTTTTTGATGTTGAGATAGTCTTTGAGTATATGAGAGGGAGTTAGAGATTTTGAATTGATTCTTGTATTTATTTGTTTTTATGTAGTTTTGATGTGCCCTTGCAAGGGTAACACACAAGACCTTGAAGGGATGTTTTGGCCTAAACCTCAACTTTACTTGGAGACTCAACTTTTCTTGTTGATTGACTTAAAGTCACCAACCATTTAAGGTGGGATTAGAATAACATAAACTGTCAACTTTTGAAGATTGCCTTGTCTTTTGGAATTGACAAAATTTGGCTTTCTTTTCCAAGATTCATTAGGGTTTGGGAGTATGGTAACACCTAGTGGAGATTGCAACAAACCCAAAATCCTATCTCAAGCAATGATACCATTGTTTATTAGCCTTTATCTCTATGATTTTTTTTTTATGCTTGTACATTATCTATTTATTTATCTTTCTAGCAAGTAAAACTTGTCATAGATATACACATATTAGTATCATATGGAATTTGGATAAAAAAAGGGAGCTTAGACTAAGGAGGGGATGTTGCTAGGGGTGCCTCATGCTTTGATGTGGAAATTTCTTGAAGTTAAGGGTTGATTTTACTATAGATCTCCTACTTTGAGACAATGTCTAGAGAAAGATTTTAGAATGCTTTTAACAGTGATCCCTTGCATTAATGGGTTCAATATGATTTTAATGGTAATTGCTCACACTAACAACAAGAATGAGATTTTTTTTTTTTGAAAAGTTTTTTAGGGTATTTGGATACCTTTTACAATGATCATTCAAATAGACACTAGGATGAGAATTACTGAAAAATTTTTGAAGGCCTTAGGTAGATTTTATTGTGATTCTTAGCAGCAACAATAGGAATGAGATTTTCTTTAAAAAAAAAATTTACGGTTTTTTTCAAATATTCTTTTAAAAGGATATTCAATAGTTTTCTACAATGATCTTTCACACCAGCAATAGGAATGAGATTTTCTTAACTAGCCAATGCATTTGCCCTTTAAAACAAAAGGGATTTTTTTTTTTTTTCATTCGTTTAAATGATTCCAAGACTATTTAGAAATTTGCATTGACTTTTCTTGATAATTTAATTGATAGGGAAAATTTCTTTATTTAAAAAACTTACTTGCTTACTCAAGTGTTCTTTGATCAATTAATCAGAACTTAGAATTTCATAATTTTATTCCAAAATTTGACTTTTTTTTTTTCAGTCATTAGCTTTTAAGTTTTAAAAAAACTATTTACTTGCATTAATTAGCTTTTCCTAGTTGGAAAAAAGTTTCCTAGTACTATTGTTATTATTTCACTTTTTTCTTTGGTCAAAAAAAAAAAAAAAAAAAAAAGATAATGTTAATATGGACAAAATACCATTGTTGTCCTCAAAAGCAAGAAATAAGTTGGGTTTTCTTTACCACTATTGTACAAATCTTTGTGCAAGAGACCCTTTCTCTCTCTCTTCTAATTCTTTATAGATAAGGAAACTAAGTGCTACTAAAAAATTTGACATTCTTTGTGCTACTAAAAAAAAAACATTCTTTCTACTTCTTGTTTTTGTTTTTTTTTCTCTCTCACTTTTGAGTGCTTGACTACCTCTTTACTATGGAGGGACCTTTATTCTTTCATAGGAGATGAGATCCCTCTTCACTAGAGATTTTGGAATTTCCCATTACTATCATGGATCTTGTTTCATTGCTATGATTGACTCTCTCTCTATTTTTTTTTTTTGTTTTTTAATATTTTTGGGTTAATTGGTTCCCACATAAATTGTACTTGTGATTGGTTTTGGGGGCCTTAATGATGAGTTAAGAGCCCCCTAGGCATGTCAAAGCAATTGTCATGGATTTTCTTTAAAGGTTGGGCTTGCTAGATTACTACCTTGCATTTTGACTTTTACTGTATTGGGTTGCAAATTTTGATTATATTTTTTTAGGCTTATAAAAGATAGTATATTGGAACACATAACCCTTATAATAAGAGATACTATACTCTCTCCCATCTTGGACTGAGACAAGTATGGCCCACCTTTAGGCCCAATGATGCTTGGACTTTAAGAGCTCTTTCCTAAAAGCAACCTGTTTAAGATTTAATCTAGGTCTAAAGATTAGATGACTTTAAGTTTAGTCTAAAGGAATATTAGGCTATTGGCTCTCTCCTTTCTAGTCTTATAATGGGTGGGTTTAATGTATGGACTAGGAACTAGAGGCTTTGTAAATGGATTTTTAATCACAAATGGATGTTTTAATGAAATCACTTAATTTATTTTTTTTTTTTTTAATTTTCTATTTTTCCCATTTTCTATTTTTTTTTTTTTTTTTTTTTCATTTTTTTTTTTTTTTTTTCTACTTTTCTTTTCCAACATTCATATACAATTAGTGTTACAATCAAAATTATATAATCCATGATTTAATTATAATCAAACCGTAACAAAAATATAAGTTGTATAGACTACAAAAAAGCAAAAACTAACCCTAAGTATATCTAAGGAGGGGAGGAAATAGAGAGCATAGCCCTTTTATTCAAGGTTGATAAAATAGTGGTCCAACAAATTATCCCTCGTTGTAAGTTGCTTTAGTATAAAGGAACATGCAAAGAACTTCTTAGTTCCTTATTTTATCTACTCTTTCAAGTGTCCATGTGGCATCCCCTTATTTCCTGTGAACCTACTTAAAAGTGCATTCAAGATTGTCAAATAAGCCAATTTTGTATTCTTGGTTGAATCAATGCAATTTTCTACTATATGCACATTGAGGATGACCAACTCATTTGTGATTTGGTTAGAGGCATACCAAGGGGCCCATGGCATCGTATGAAAATCTATTTAAGATTATTCTTTAGTTATGTTGTGAATTCAAAATTTATGGAGCTAACCAACATCCAAATGATAACACTATTTGAGATTATTCTTTAAAGGGCTACAAAGGTTGTGATTGAAATAAAAAAAAAAGGATAACTAAATTGTTCAGATTGTATAGGTCAAATTTGTCTCTTCTCAAAGTAAGATCATCATCAACATGCTTAAATTTGCTTAAGATGATTGCATTGCCTATAGTTTGAAGGGTTTTGATTGAGAAAAGTACTTAAGCTTGCACAAATAGGGTTCCCAATTTGCCATTTATGGTTAAAATTTCAAAAGTAAATACACATCATTTGAACTTGCTCAAGATGGCTACACTATCCTATTCTTCATGTTGTGATTTAAAAAGCATTTCCAAGCCTACACAAATTGGTTCTTAATTGTCATTTATAGTTAAAATTTTTTAAGCACATAGACACGTTGTTTGAACCTGCTCATGATGACTAATCACCCTAGTTTTCAAGTTGTGATTGCATAGAGTACCTAAGGCCACATAGACAAGTTCTTAGCTATCATTTACAATTGAAATTTCTTTAGTAAGTAGATATGTTGTTTTAAACTTGCTTAAGATGGCTACATTGCCTACTCTTTAGGTTATGACTAGTTCCTAACTATCATTTATAGTAGAAATTTTAGAAGTAAATAGACATGTTATTTAAACTTGATCAAGATGGTTGCATTGCCCTATTCTTCAAGTTGCAATTGTGAAGCATACTTGGCTAATTTAAGATAGTAATGTCAGTTATACATCAAAACTATGGTTGCTTGAAGTGTACTAAAACAAGCTTGTGTCCTATTTGTGATGTGTAGGCAACCTAATAAACTCATCCAAAGTTGCCACTTTTTTTTTCTCTAGGCTTACTTACACTTGTCTCAAGCACTCTCATAGATAGAGTTATCATTTATTAGTCTTTCTTAGCTTATAGTTCATCTTACTTCTTGCCATATGCCTTTAATAAAGCTTTTCATATTCTACGTATTGTTTGAATTTTACTTTTGGATTTCAAATCACAACAACTATGCCTTGTTTGAATTTTACTCTTGAATCACAAATAATAATAATGAGTTGTTTCTTATCATTTCAGACTCATTGCAGAACCTTCAGACTGTACTTTGAATTTTTAGCTTGTAACTACTTTCATGGCACCTACAACATTAACAATTCCTACTTATCATAACATCCTTCCTTTTCTTTTTTGTGTGGTATTTTCTAGTTCTCAACTCACTACTAAGAGCTATTTCATGTGCCTGAAGTTGCCCAAAGGCTAACTTGTAGTACTCTTGCCATGCAGCAACCTTGCCTACTTTCCTTGCCCTTCTTTACTTCAATTATTGTGCACTTTATGCCAAATCTTATGATCTATAGTTTGGCTTTGAATTCCAAGTGGGGGATATTTAACCTATTAGCTTGACAACATTCAAACATTAACCATATGACTTTTGGATATTGCTAGCAAAAATGCTGAAAGATCATCTTGTGCCACAGCCGGTTTTAGCAAAGAAATGCAGGGTAGGCTATACTTGAAGGCCCATTGACATGGTAAGCAAAAACAACATGTTTAAATCTACCACATATGGGCATTAAAAATTTTTTTGGCATTCATTAAAGATATATAAATGTACAAACAAAAAGGATAAGTTAAAGTGAGAGGGATGGACTGTAAACTAATACATTACTGTTACTTGATTGAGACTTGGCTCAAAATCCTCTCATATGCAAATTTCCTACCTAGACCACAAATTTGTGTTTATTCCAAGCCAATCTTCTGAGACTTTTTCCTCCTATTTTTGAGTAGGCGAAGCCTAAAGGTGTTTTTCTTTACAAGCTCTTACTCTTGTTTATGCCTTTCATCCTATTTGTTCTCTTTTTAGGTGCTTGCTTTTTGCCAATAATAGCCAAAAATTTGATTTGAACAATTTCTACACAAACCTGTCTCCCATTCTTACTTTATATCTTTTATGAACTTCTTTTTTACGAAAGATTTTTTGGTTTGCTATTGTTTAGGCATAGTATTTCCTAATTATGTTTAAGTTGATGAGATTAAAAAGATATACATTATATAAGTTAGCCAAGAGTAATGCTTTACCCAAAAAATACTAATACTTTCTTCATGACATATAGGCCTTCATAACTAGTGCCCACATGCTTGTGGATCATTTTGATTTGGTGAGATCTTTTTGAGGATCAAATTTCCTTGTTTAAAGTACTAGGGAAGCATCTTATTTTTATGAGCTTACATTATTCGCTTTTGTTAAATATGCCTATTTAACATTGTAGTTAATCTTTTCTCTTTAAAGAGTTATAATTACTCATGTTTAGTTTTAGTCCAGACTCCTCCAATTTTGTTTCTAATAAGACTCTTAGGGAAGGTATCTCAACTTTGACTGGGAGGACTATCTTAGTTATATAAATGAAAGAGAACAAGGTTTGACAAATTCAACTATCGCATTGGTCAAATCAATTCTTAGGGTGGCCTAAAGGCTTGTAGTTAGTGGCCTGACCCTAGTCATCTCCCAATGAACCAATGTATTTTTTAGACTATATGATATGAGACTAACTCCAATAATTCTTGAACCTTAATGACCTATCCTTGATTCCTAAGGATATAAGAATGTATATCTAGTTGGTTAGCCCTACTCCTAGCCGAGATCTCACACTAGATGACTCCGCTCTCTCTAAAAATCTCTAGACGATTGCCTAGATTCAACTAACTATGACTCACAAAAAACCCGCTATTGCACAATTATCATGCAACCTAACTAGCCTAAGCACCAGAGTTTATTAACTTAAGTAGCAAATCTGCCCCCTCAATCTCATCCTAAGCATGGCTCAAGTTACCAATTAGTAGCTCACCTAAAAACCAATCAGTATTATCACCTAACGAATCTCGTTAAGTGACAAAATGAGAATAAGGTTAGAATGAGAAAACTAGAATGCATTCATTCATTCTCCAGGTATATGAGTTCAAGAACCCTATAGATGAAATGATTTACACAACCATGGAACAAAAAGGAAAGAGAAAAATGCAAAAATGAGAAGAATTAGCTATTCTTGTCTGTCCTTCCCCCCTCTTTTCAGCCTGTGACTATCCATTTTCAATGTTCAATGTTTGTTCACCACCTCTTTATCTTCCTTGCACATAATGCTCCTTTGGCTGTTCATGCTTTCATTTTCATCTTCCTTGCACATAATGCTCCTTTGGCCATTCATGCTTGCCTTGAAACACTTCCCAACTTCTAGAATGGATTATTCCTCAACTTGGACATTAATGTTGGAGTATCATGGCCAAAAACATACAAATCGGCCCAGCTTCCAGCTCCATGGAGGCTTGCCAAACTTCACCCATGATAACTCCACTGAGATGGCCTTATCTTCTTCTGTTTCCTTCATGAGAGTTGTAGCTCTTCGAGTTAGCTTTCCAAAGATTCAAATTTGGCAGCTAAACTCCTTCCCGTTTATGAGATATGGCCAAAAAAAAGCTAAGCAGTGTGTAGTTGATCTGCTCTGTCCAGCGCCCCTCTCGTAATCAGAGTTCAATATTTTTCCTTGTCCAATTGGTTCAGAATTTGCACATGAAAGTCATAGCTCAGTCTCTTACATATCCATAGAAATTGTTTTTTTAAAAGAAGCCTCCTGTAACTTAAGAAATAGCCAAAGTATGTAAACTGCACAAAAACTGAATTTTGCTGAATTTTTCTGATTATTAAGCATATGGACAACTAAGTGAGAAGCCAATCAAATTACATCATCTAGACTATCAAACATGCATAAAATATTAGGTATAAGGCAAAATATTATGCAAAACTTGGTTGTTATCACTCCTCTACCCTTAAATGTTTGCACGTCCTTGGCAAATCAAAAAAAAAAAAATAACTCCAAAGGGTTCCTCAAACTTCATATCCTATGCTATGTCTATGCAACATTTTCCACTTCAGATGACTTCCTAGGTCTAAGAATAACTCATCAAATAACAAACAACCAAACTTGAACCACACCACACATCATGGTTCTCATTCATCCACACCATGAAAATCACATGCAAGTTACCATCATATGAGAAACTTTGGCCAAGTGATAGGTCCTCATGGATTCTCTCAATTCTCTTAAGAATTTTTAGGGATCTGTTTGCACTCAAAACACACTCCATAGACAAGCCATGCAACCATATGCTTGCAATCATTCTAAATTTCCACCACTTAATACAGGTGTAATACATAAATCAAGAAGACTTTTATAGGTTGTAACGGGGTCATCGATTGTAATGTATTGGGTATGTAAAAATGAGGGATGGACGGGCTGCAATGTCATTCCAAGGTAGGGAAATAGAGGAGAGGGATAAAAGATCATTGAAGGAGGAGGTCTTGACCTAAAGGTGAAGGTTTCCCACAATGCAAACAATATCAAACAAATCACTCTTCCCACTATTCTACCTTTCTTCTAATACCTATTTAACTCTTCCAATCATTCTGATTTTCCTTTTCCTTTCCTACCAAAAACATACCCAAATGATGATTCTTAGTTGGGTTCTTATGATTCTTGTTTTTTTTTTTTAGATGAATGCTTTTTGTTTTTGTTTTTTGTTATTGTTGTTCTTTTTTTTTTTTTTTTTTTTTAATATTTTTACGTGCCCCACACAATGACAATCCCTCCCCCACACTTAAATCATGCTTGTCCTCAAGCATATGAAAGGGACTCCCCCACATTTAAATTAAAAGCTATTTCTACAATGTCTAGGGTTGTCAATCACGAATGTATAATGGTTAAGAACAAACAAGCTTAAGGCTTAATAGGGCTAATGGACATAATTTATAAGGGGTGGCTTATTTGGCCTAAACTCGAGAAGAAAAGGATTCTTTTATCATTTTCATGCATACAAATGTCATATGCTTTTGATAAAGAAGGAGAGTAAGCTTTAGTGTGCAAAGTTCCTAGGAGTGGACACTAATGAAAGAATGATGAGAATGACATGTGATGTAATCCATACAATTAGTCTTAAATATCCTCACCTAGTTTCCATCTATCAATGTGGCCAAGCAACCCAGAATCTATCTCCTAGCATGCTCATTCCATGATGGGACTCACTCAAACTAATCAATGCCATGGAATCTAAGTATGTCATTTGTTGTTTAATAGTTTTTCATCAGCCTAAGTCATCAGCTATCATGGAAACTATCTAGGAAATTTTATTCATGAACATAAATGAAACTACCATGTAGCTATCCTTATTTAATGCAAGCAAACACCTATAACTGAAAGAAAATGATGGGATTAAAAAGCTTATCAAGGTGTTGGGTAGTGTGCATCCTACAAGCGCAATTCCTTTCTCGGTGGTTCATTATGGTTGAGTGCTTTATGGAAGTACTTGAGCCTATGGCCTGTGAACCTTCTCTTCAATGCTAGTTCTTCCACTTACATGGTACCATAAGTATACACATGAGTAACCAAAAAAGGTTGTTCTTAATGAGAATGTAACTTACCTGGCATGAACTTGAGCCTTGAGTTATAGAGAAGAACTCGTTGCCAAAGCTTAAATGTCTTACGGTGAATCATTTGGTCAAGCAACCACTTTGTCATCTCCTAGTAAATCTAAGCATTTTTGTGAGCTTCCATTTGGATCTCCTCAAGCTCTTAAAGTTGTAGCTTCCTTTTAGCTCCCACTCAAACTAGATCCAAGTTGCAATGCTTAACCACCCAATATGCTTTATATTCGATTTCCATTGGCAAGTGACACACCTTCCCATAGACTATTTGGTATGGAGACATATCAATTGGGGTTTTGTAGGTTGTGTGGTATGCCCATAACGCTTCCTCTAGTCGTGCACTCCAATCCTTTCAGTTTGGTTGAACCATTTTTTTGAGTATACTCTTTATTTCTCGATTGGAGACCTCAACTTGGCCATTTGTCTGTGGGTGATACAGGGTGGAGATCTTATGCACTATGCCATATTTTTCAATAAGGATTTTACTTATCGATTACAAAAATGAGATCCCTAATCTGAGATGATAGCTCATGGAACTCCAAACTTGTAAATAATCTGTGAATGGACAAAGTTTGCCACTAATTTAGCATCATCAGTTCAAGTTGCCTTAGTTTCTACCCATTTAGAACAAAATATAAATATAAATATAATGAAACAAAATTGGGAATGGCCCCATAAAGTCTATACCCCAAACATAAAAAAACTTCACAGAACAACAATGGTTGTTGGGTCATCTCTTGCCTATGTGATAAATTCCCAGTTTGTTAACATTGGTCACATATTTCACAAAAAAACATGGGCATCATGAAATAGAGTTGGCCAATAAAGACCTAAATCTAGCACTTTCCTAGCTATTCTAAAAGAACCAAAATGGCTGCCACATGCTTTAGAATGACAGAACCTCATGATAGACTCATGCTCATGCTTAGGCACACATCTCCTAATGATGTTATCACTACAAAAAATTTCCAATGGTAAGGATCATCCCAAACATAATATTTGGACTCACTTTGAAGCTTGTTTGCTTAATGCTTAGAAAAATTAGAGGGAATCACCCCAGCAACTAGGAAGTTAACTAAGTTAGCATACCAAGGAGTGTGTTTAATGTCAGGACATACCATGGATTTGCAAAAGGTGCTCATCTGGGAAGTTATCTTGGATGGGAAAGGGTTTTAGGCCCCCTTTAATCCTACTAAGATGATCAACCACCAAATTCTTTGCTCTACTTTTGTCCTCAACCTCAACATCAAACTCTTAGAGTAATAACATCCATCAGATCAATCATGGCTTCATGTTGAGCTTTTTCAAGAGGTATTTAAGTGTTGCATGATTAGAGAAAACTACAACTTTAGAATCAAGTAAATAGGATCTAAACTTGTTAAGAGGAAAAACAATAGCCAAAAGCTCATTCTCTATTGTGGTATAGTTGGATTGAGTGGCATCAAGTGTGTGGGATGCATAATGGATGACTCATGGCTGCCCATTAAATTTTTGTGCCAAAATAGCTCCCATTGCATTGTTAGATGCATCACACATTAACTTAAATGGTTGAGACCAATCCAGGGCTTGCACAATTGGTGTAATGGTTAGGCATGCTTGAGTTGGTTGAAAGCTTCATGACAATCCTTGTCAAACTTGAACTCCATGTCTAACTTTAGCAGGTTGTTTAATGGGAGGGCTATCTTGTTAAAATTCTTTATAAATCTTTGATAAAACCCTACATGACCAAGAAAAGATCGAACTTCCTGCACACATACGAAGTAAGATAAACGAGAAATAACTTCAACTGTTGCTAGATCAACTTTAATACCATCCTTAGAAACTACATGTCCTAAAACAATTCCTTGCTCAACCATGAAGTGAAAGTAGTCTTCTCTTGATCCTTGGAGGCAATGTGAATATGAAAGTATCCCATAAAACCATAAAAAAAACAAAAGTGAGATTTCTTAGACAATCTTTCAAGAATTTGATCAATAAAAGGTAAAGGATAATGATCTTTCCATGTTGCTTGGTTGAGCCACTAATAGTTTATACACACACACATGAGTTGGCAGCAATTCATTATTCTCAATCTTGACTACTGTAACTCTAGATTTCTTCATCACTACTTGGACTGGACTCACCCAATCGCTGTCTAAGATTGGATAAATAATTCCAGATTGGAGAAATTTGGTAACTTCTTTTTTCACAAAATCAAGAATAAGTGGGTTGAGTCTTCATTGTGGTTACCTCATGGGTTTGGCTACTTCTTCAAGGAAAATTCTATGCATTCAAATTGCCTGACTAATCCCCATGATGTCCCCAAGTGTCCAGCCAATAGCTTCCTTGTGCTCCCCTAAAACTTCAAGCAAGTGAGCTTTTTGTAACTCATCAAGGCTCCTAGCAATAATCACTAGAAGTTTGCTATTCTCAACTAGGAATGCATACCTTAGATGGTTTGAAGAGACTTTAAATTGAGCTCAGGAAGTTGTACAATGGATGGAAGAAGTCTGATTGACTTCCTCTCAATTGTTTCTAATTGAGCCTTCCTTGTTATTCTCGATTCTGATCTGTCCATTCCCTATTGTTCTGCCAATTGTGCCACTAGTTTTGTCCTCTCAAGGACTCCTCTAAGTGTGCATGAATCAGAGATGCTGCATACATCATTCTCAATCTGTGCACTATGACAAGGAACTAAAGGAGAGGGAGAGAGTGCACTTTCAAAGCTATTTTGATCAACTCTATTTCTGCAACTTATTTCAAGTTGTTTTGAACGGAGTGGCTCTTCTTTCTTCTGTTCAAATTTAGTCTTTGACTCCTTCTCTCCCAAAAAGGGTTGTGCTGCAAGTTAGAGAGTCATCAAAATGAGTTATCTTTGGGAATTCCTTCTTAAGCTTGGGTTGCACTTCCTCTGTCGAATCCTCAATGAGCTCAATATGGAATAAAGAATGATCATCCAATGGGTGTTTCATGGCTTCAAGAATGTTAAATTGAACAATTGAGTCACCAAATTCCATTGACAACACCCCAGAGTGCACATCAATTTTAGTTCATGCCATTTTAAGGAACAGTTGACCAAAAATAAGAGGTGAACAGTTGCTTTGTGTCTTGCCCTCCATTTCCAAAATGTGAAAGTCAGCAGGGAAGATCAACTTACCGACTTGCACTATAACATCCTCAACTATTCCGAATGGATAGACATTACTTCTGTTAGCCAATTGGATAACCAATTCTGTTCCCTTCAATGGCCCAAGATCCAGCTCAATAAACACTGAAAGAGGTATAACATTGATCAAAGCTCCAAGGTCCAACAAGGTCCTATCAAACTTTCGGTTACCAATGATGTAGGGAATTGTAAACGTACTAAGATCCTCACATTTTTGTGGTAGAGGCTGTATAACAGCTGATACATTTTGTCCCATCCTCCTCCCTTCCTTGGAGCCTTCGCTTATTTGTGCACAGCTCTTTCAAAATCTTAGCGTACCTTGGCACTTGTTTGATTACATCAAGAAGGAGAATGTTGACTTCCACCTTTCAGAACATCTCCAAATTTTCCTTATCCTTGTCCAGTATGTCATCCTTTTTCTTAGACTTCACTCTCTAAGGAAATGGGAGAGGTTTAATGGATTGGTCAACTATCTCCTTTCCCTTGGTGGTTTGATCTTCCTGGCTCATCTAGGTCTTGGTCAGGTTCGAGGCAGATGATTGTTTTTGTCCTTCTCCATCACTGGTCTTGGCTACTCGTCCAGCACCTTTCCAGACCTTTGGATTGAAAACCATTCCTTTCACACGCAAATAATGAAGCAAGTAATAAATCAAGCAACAGTTTTAAATCAATTGTTAACAAAACTAAATCATAGAAAGATAAAAAAAAATTTATAGAAATAAGAGCTTTATTCACAAGTCATTCTAAGAGTGGTGAGAAGAAGAAGATTCCACCTCCTTCTTTGGACTCCTAGTCTAATTTATAAGGGATTTTACCTAACTTCAAAAGAAGGAGCCTTGTTAGCTAGAAATGAAGAGAATGTCCAATTATTCAGTATTTTAAACCTTTAATATGAATAAGAAAAGCTAAATGAGATCAATCAAAGTTTTGTTTGATGGAATTTAATGGTTTAAAGAACCAAATACATGCAAACGAGCTTGTTTTAAAGAATGTAATGTTTCCCATTGACACAAATGTTACTTACGATATCATTTTATGTGAATGAGTACTTGTAATGAAAGGAATCACATTGTTCAAGAATTAAACCATTCAATATTCATAAGGAAAACTAATCATGATAAATGACTTACTTACTTGATGGAATTCAATAGGTTTAGAGTACTAAAGGGGTGCAAACATGTCTATTCCAATGAATATAATATTTTATGTAGACATAAAATTAATTTCACCATCATTTGTGTAAATGAGTCCTTGTAACAAAGGAAGGAGCCTTGTTGGCTAGAAATCAAGAGGTAGTCTCATTATTCTTGAATATAGACATTCAATACATGTGAAAAAGCTAATCAAGACCATTGAAACTTTTTTTTTTTTTGATGAAATTCAATGAATTTAGAATATTGAAGAAGTAGATGAGCTTCCTGTAAGGTATGCAATTTTTTCTATTGACAGAAAAATTAATTATGGGATCATTTTGTGTGAATAAGTCCTTACAATGAAAAAAGAAGCCTTGTTAACAAAAAAAATGAAGAGGAAATCTTATTGTTTGAGAATTAAACCATTCAATACCTATAAGGAAACCAAATCATGATCAATGACTCATTTGCTTGTTATCAAAAAAATGAAGAGACGGTCTCATTGTATAGGAATTAAACCATTCAATGCTTATAAGGAAAGTTAATCAAGATCAATGACTCATTTAGCTTATGGAATTCAATACCAAAAGTGCCCAAAAATGCATGTTCCAATGAATATAAAGTTTTGTAAAGGCAAAAAGATTAATTTCACCATCATTTTGTGTAAATATGTCCTTGCAGTGAAAGAAGAAGTCTTGCTAGCCAAAAGTGAAGAGAATGTCTTATTATTGAAGAATTGAAACATAGAAATCTAGCCTTTGTTTGAAGGATTTCAATGGGTTTTGAGTACCAAAGTTGTATAGATGTGCTTGTTGCAATGAATATAATGAATATAGATGTCATTGTTATCAAAAAATAAAGAGACAACCACACCTTTTGTTGATGGAATTCAATGTCTTGTTTGTTATTGACATAAAAGTTAAATACGAGATCATTTTATGTGAATGAGTTCTTGCAAAGAAAATACAAGTCTTGCTAAAATCATATGACAGTCTCATTATTTTGGAATTAAACTATTTAATACCTACAAGGAAAGCTAATTGAGATGTACGAAAGATATACCAAATATCTTTTTTCTATGAGTATAATGCTTGCTCTTGTTACAAAATTTAATTATGAGATCATTTCATGTGAAAGACTCTTTACAATGAAAAAGGAAGCCTTGTTGTCAAAAACTGAAGAGATAATCTCATTGATGGAGAACAAATTATTCAATACCTATAATGAAAGCAAATTAAGATAAATGACTCATTTACATGATGGAATTTTGATGTATAAACAAGCTTATTTCAATGAATATAAATTTTGACATTGATACATAGGTTAATTAAATGATCAAATTGCATGAATGAGTCCTTGCAATTAAAAGAAAAGTATTATTGTCAAAAAAATGACTAGATAGTCTCGTTAATTAGTGTGCAAACATGCTAACTAACAGGCATTGAATTGAACCATTCAATATTTGTAAGGAAAGCTAATCAAGATCAATGACTCATTTAGTTGATTGAATTCAATGGGTTTAGAGTATTAAAGGTGTGCAAACATGCTTATTCCAAATAATATAATGTTTTTTTGTCGACAAGTTAATGTCACCATCATTTTGTGTAAATAAGTCCTTGCAACAAAGGACCCTTGTTAGTTAGAAATTTGTATCATTATTTAGTAATTAAAACACTCTCTATGTATAAAAAAAATGGTAATCTAAGCTAATCACACATTTTTCTTATGGACATCAATGGGTTTAAGGCACCAAAAATGAAGAAATGAGCTTGTTACTAGGAATATAATGTTTGTTGTTATCAAAAAAATGAAGAGATAGCCTCATTGTTTAGGAATTAAATCATTCAACACTTATAAGTACAACTTATGAAGATCAATGACTCATTTACTTGATGGAATTCAAAGGTTCAAAGCACCAAACGCACAATACATATGAGAAAAGCTAATTAAGAGCAATCAAACATTTTTTTTAATGAAATTCAATCAATTTAAAATGCTGGAGATGTGCAAATGAGCTTGTTGCACTAAATATAATGTTTGTTGTGGACATAAAGTTAATTATGACATCATTTTGTGGGAATGAGTCCTTGTAATGAAAAGAGAAGCATTGTTATCAAAGAATGAAGAAGCAATGTCATTGTTTGGGAATAAAGCTACTATATGCCTGTAAGAAAACCTAAACAAGATTAATGACTCATTTTCTTGATGGAATTCAATGTGTTCAAAGTACCAAGGGCACTTAAATTTGCTTATTTAAATTAATATTATGTTTCGTGTTGACACAAAAGTTAATTTCATTATGATTTTGTGTAAAGGAGTCCTTGTGATGAAGGAAGGAACCATGTTAGTTAGAAAAAAAGAGGCAGCCTTATTATTTAACAATTAAAACACTTAATTAATATTCAAAAAATGAAGAGACAACCACACCTTTTGTTAATGGAATTGAATGGATTTAGAGTACCAAAGATGTACAAACATGCTTGTTGCAATGAATATTGTTTGTTGTTAACACAAAATTTAATTATGAGATCATTTTGTGTGAATGAGTTCTTGCAAGGAAAAGACAAGTCTTGCTAAAATCATATGACAATCTCATTGTTCAAGAATTAAACCATTTAATACCTACAAAGAAAGCTAATTAAGATTAATGATTCATTTGTTTGATGGAATTTAATGGATTAAGAGTACCAAAGGTGCAGAAATGTGCTTGATCCAAATAATAGAATGTCTTGTATAGACTCAAATATTAATTTAACCATTTTTTTGTGTGAATGAATCCTTACAACGTTGAAAAGAGCCTTATTAGCTAGATATGAAAATAAGGTCTCATTATTCATGATTTAAAACATTCAAAAGATATACAAAAAGCAAATAAGGATAAATTAAAGCATTGTTTGATGGAATTCAATGGATTAAGAGTAGCAAAGATGTAGAAATGAGTTTCATGATATGTATACAATGGTCATTGTTGCTACAAAAGTTTGTTACAAGATCATTTTATGTTAATGAGTCCTTACAATGCTAAAGGAAACCTTGTTATCAAAAAATGAAGAAGTGGGCTCATTGTTTAAGAATTAAACCATTTAATACCTATAACAAAAACTAATTAAGATCAATGACACATTTAATTGATGGAATTCAATAGGTTTAGAGTACCAAATGTGTCTAAACATGTTTGTTTCAAAGAATATAATGTTTTGTGGAGACAAAATGGTTAATTTCACAATCATTTTGTGTCAATATCTCCTTGCAATGAAGGAAGGAGCCTCATAAGCTAAAAATGAAGTGGTCTCAATATTTAAGAATTGAAACATTCAATAGCTATAAGAAAAGCTAATAAAGTTCTATCTAACCTTCGAAATATTTCAATTGGTTTATAGTATCTAAGTTGTATATACATGTTTTATGCAATGAATATAATGAATATTGACTTCCTTGTTATCAAAAAATGAAGATTTGATCACATTGTTTGGGAATTATACCATTCATTACCTATAAGGAGAGCTAACCAAGATCAATGACTAATTTACTTGTTGGAATTGAATGGGTTGAAGTACCAAAGATGTACCAATGATCTTATTGCTATAAGTATAATATTTGCACTTGTTACAAAAGTTAATTATGAGATCATTTTGTATGACAGACTCTTTGTAATGAAAAGGGAAGCCTTGTTGTCAAAAAATGAGGAGGTAGTCACATTGATGGAAAACAAAACATCCAATACCTATAATGAAAGCAAATCAAGATCAATTACTCATCTACTTGATGGAATTCAATGGATTGACAATACCAATGATGTATAAACAAGCTTGTTTCAAAGAATATAAATTTTGATGTTGATACATAAGTTAATTAAAGGATTATATTGTGTGAATGAGTCCTTCCAATTAAAAGAAAGGTCTTATTGTCAAAAAAAATGGCTAGATAGTCTCATTATTTAGAAATTAAAACACTTAATACATTTAAGAAAACATAATCTAGAATATAATGTTTGCTATTGACATAAAAGTTAATTATAAGATCATTTTGCATGAATGAGCCCTTGCAATGAAAAGAGAAGTCTTACTATCAATAAATGAAGAGACATTCCAATTATATAGGAGTTGAACCATATCAATACCTATATGGAAAGCTAATCAAGATTAATAACTCATTTGCATGATGGAATTCAATGGATTAAGAGTACCAAAGGTTTAAAGATGTGGTTATTCTAATGAATGAAATATTTTGTGTAGCCCAAAAAGTTAATTTCACCATCATTTTGTGTAAATGAGTCCTTGCAATAAATGAAGGAGCTTTGTTAATTAGAAATGAACACAAAATCTCATTAATCAAGAATTGAAACACTCATACGTTTAAGAAAAGCTAATATAAACCAATCAAACTTTATTTTTTTTATTGGAATTCAATGTATTTAGAGTAGCAAAGATGTAGAAAAGAAGTTTCTTGTAATGAATACAATGGTTGTTGTTGAAACAAAAGTTAGTTATGAGATCATTTTGTGTTGATGAGTGCTTACAACAAAAAGAGAAACCTTTTTATCAAAAACTGAAGTGGCAATCTCACTACTTGAAAATTAAACTATTTAATACTTAAAAGGAAAGCTAATTATGATCAAAATGATTCATTTAATTGATTGAATTCATTAGGTTAAGAGTACAAAAAGTGTCCAAACTTGTCTATTCCAATGAATATAATGTTTTGCGAAGGCAAAAAGGTTAATTTCACCATCATTTAGTGCAAATAAGTCCTTACAACAAAGGAAGGAGCCTTGTTAGCAAAAAAAGAAGTGAAGTCTTAGTATTCAAGAATTCAAACTTTAAATAGCTATAAAAGAAAGCTAATGAAGATTAATCTAACCTTTGTTTGAAGGATTTCAATGGGTTTAGAGTACCAAAGTTTTATAAACGTGCTTTGTTGCAATGAATATAATGAATATTGATGTCCTTGTTATCATAAAATGAAGAGACAATCACATTGCTTAGGAATTATACCATTTAATACCTATAAGGAAAGCTAATCAAGATCAATGACTCATTTAGTTAAGGGAATTTAATGGGTTAAGAGTACCAAAAGATGTGCTAATGATCTTATTGTAATGAGTATAATGTTTGCTCTTGGCACAAAAGTTAATTACAATAACATTTTGTGTAAATGACTCTTTGCAATGAGAAGAGAAGCCTTGTTATCAAAAAATAAAGAGGCAATCTCATTGTTGGAGAATTAAACCATTCAATGCTTATAAGAAAGCTAATGACTCAATTCCTTCAAGGAATTCAATGGGTTTAGAGTGCCAATGATGTACCAATGATCTTATTACAATGAGTATAATTTTTTCCTTTGGCACGAAAGTTAATTATGAGATCATTTTGTGCAAATGGCTCTTTACAATGAAATGAATAGTCTTATTATTAAAAAATAAATAGATAGTGTCATTGGTTGGGAGTTAAACCATTTAATGCTTATAAGGAAAGCTAATCAAGATCAATGACTCATTAGCTTGATGGAATTCAGTGGATTCAAAGTACTAAAGAAGTACTGACATGCTTGTTCCATTGAATAAGATGTTTTGTGTTGCACAAAATTCAATTTCACTATCATTTTGTGTAAATAAGTTCATGCATTAAGGGAAAGAGCTTTGTTAGCTAGAAATGAAGAGAAGATCACATGATTCTAGAATTAAAAAATTAAATAGCTATAAAAAATGCTAATCAAGACCAATCTGACCCTTTTATGTATGGATTTAACTAGTTTAGAGTACCAAAGTTGTATAGATGTGCATGTTGCAATGAATATAATGATTATAGACACCTTTGTAAGCAAAAAATGAAGAGATGATCACCTTGTTCATGAATTAAACTATTCAATACTTGTAAGGAAAGCTAATCAAGATCAATGACTCATTTATTTGATGGAATTCAATGGATTTAGATTATTAAAGATGTACAAATGAGCTTGTTGCAATAAATATAATATTTTTTTTATTGATAGAAAGGGTAATTACTAAGGAATGAACATTTTTAGATAGAAATGAAGAGAAAGTCTCATTATTTGGTAATTGAATCAACTAATATGTATAAGAAAAGATAATCTAGACAATCACATCCCATTTTTGATGGAATTCAATGGGTTTAACATACCAAAGTTGTAAAAATGAGCTTATTGCAATGAAAGGAGACCATTTTGTACAAATAAGTCTTTGCAATGAAAGGAGAAGACTTGTTATCAACAAATGAAAAGGAGGTCTCATTGTTCAAGAATTAAATCATTTAACACTTGTAAGGAGTACTAATCAAGATCTATGTGTCATTTACTTGGTGGAATTTGACGGGTTCAAAGTACCAAAGGTTTACAATCATGCTTGTTGTAATGAATATAATGTTTTGTGTTGACACAAATTGATGTGAATCCTAAAAAATGTGGCTTAGGAATCCAACACACTTAAGGAATCAAATAAGAACCTAAGAAAGCTAAATCATATTTAAATCATGCAAGACCTAAACCCAATGTTCAAGGAACATAAACTTAGGGTATAAGGATGAATATAGATGCCACACTCTAGCAAAGAAGGGATTAAGGATTGATAAGTTAGGTTGAACATTGCAAGAAGAGTTAATTCTTGATAAATTCTTTTGTTTATCAAATAAATCAAAGGAGAAAATTTTCACTAATGTTATGCTCTTTTTAACAATAAAATTAAGCTTATTTATATGTTGAATTAATAAACTCAAAACCCCAAAAAATAATGTTAGTTATAGATGAATAGGTGATTTCCTTATTTTAAAAATCAAACACTTAATACAGATAATAATAGCTAATTTAGACCAATCACACCTTTATTTGATGCAATTTAATGGACTTAGAGTACCAATAATATAGAAATGAGCTTCATACAATCAATATAATGCTTATTGTTGACAAAAAGTTAATTTTGAGATCATTTTATGTGAATGGGTCCTTATAATGAAAAGGGAAGCCATGTAGTCCAAAAATGAAGAGGTGTTCTCATTGTTCAAGAATTAAACCATTCAATATTTGTAAGAAAAACTAATCAAGATCAATAATTCATTTAGTTGATTGAATTCAATGGGTTTAGAGTATTAAAGGTGTGCAAACATGCTTGTTCCAAATGATATAATGCTTTTTTTGTTGACACAAAAGTTGATGCCACTGTCATTTTGTGTAAATGAGTCCTTGCAATAAAGAACCCTTGTTAGTTAAAAATGAAAAGATTATCTCATTATTTAGTAATTGAAACACTCTTTATATATAAAAAAAATGGTAATCTAGACCAATCACACATTATTTTGATGGGCATCAATTTTAGGGCACCAAAAATGAAGAAATGAGCTTGTTACAAGGAATATAATATTTGTTATTGACTCAAAAGCTAATGAGTCCTAATAAAAAGGGAAGCCTTGTTATCAAAAAATGAAGAGATAGCCTCATTGTTTAGGAATTGAACCATTCAATACCTATTAGGAAAGCAAATCAAGATGATTGAGTCATTTGCTTGAAGTAATTCAATGTGTTTGGAGCACCAAAGTTATACAAAGAAGAATATTAGTTTGAAATGAAGGATGGGCTTCAATATGCATAGGAAAAGGTAATCTAGACTAATCACACCTATATTTGACAGACTTCAATGGATTCAAGGTACTAAAGATGTAGAAACAAGCGTCTTACAATGAATATAACGTTTGCTATTCACACAAAAGTTAATTTCGAAATCATTTTGTGTGAATGAGTCTTTACAATAGAAAGAGAAGTCTTGTTATCAAAAAATGAAGCGAAATTTTCATTGTTCAAGAATTAAACGTTTCATTACCTATAATGAAGCGGCATTTTCATTGTTCAAGCTTTTTTATACCTATTGATTGTTTTTGTTCCTAAATAATGAGGCCTTCTCTTCATTTCTAGCAAATAAGGCTCCTTACATTGTTGTTAGGACTCATTTACACAAAATAAGGGTGAAATTAACTTTTATATTTACACAAAATTTATATTCTTTGGAACAAACATGATTGTACACCTTTGGTACTTTGAATCCATTGAATTCCATCAAGTGATTCATTGTTCTTGATTAGCTTTCCTTACAAGTGTTGAATAGTTTAAATCTATAACAATGAGATTGCCTCTTTATTTTCAATAACAAGGCTTCTATTTTGTTACAAAGACTCATTCACACAAATTAATCTTCAAATTAACATTTATGTCAAAAGCAAACATTGCATTAATTGAAAGAAGCTTATTTCTACATCTTTGGTACTCTAAATCCACGGAATTTTGGCCAAAAAAAAAGGTGCGATTGTTCTAGATTAGCTTTTCTTGTAGTAATGAGTGTTTCCATTCCTAAATAATGAGATTGTCTCTTCATTTCTAGCTAACTAGGCTCCTTCCTTCATTGCAAGGGCTCATTCACACAAAATTATCTCATAATTAACTTTTGTGTCAATATCAAATATATATTCTTTGCAATAAGCTTGTTTGTACATTTTTGGTACTCTAAATCCATTGAATTCCATCAAATAAGGTGTGATTGGTGTATATTACCTTATACATATTGAGTGTTTGAATTGTTGAATAATGAGATTGTCTCCTCATTTCTAGCTAACAAAAGCTTTTTCCTTCATTGCAAGGACTCATTTACACAAAATGATGGTCAAATTAACTTTTGTAATGAGATCCATGGAAGGTTTCTAAGGATCCATTGAGCATTTAAGAAGGGCCAAAGACATACTTAAGAGAAAAAAAGATAAAAGAGGTAGTTAATGGACAAATTGAAGAAATTTTGGCTAAATAAGACAATTCATGCTTGAAAGGCAGCAAAGCATATCTTAATGTGGGCCAAGACTTTATTAATTTAATTGAAGTACTTAATGGGCGAGGATTATAATAAAATTAACTCCTAAATAGAAGTTTGTTATAAAATATGATTCTACAATAAAATAGGTTGATTTGTACATTTTGGGAGTTTATTTATGTCTTTACTTTTAGGGTTTTTGGGGTTGTTGATTCAACCAATAAATAGGCTAGATTACTTTGTTAAAAAGAGCAAAACATTAATGAAAATAAAAGTGAGAATTTTCTCCTTTGGTTTTTTCAAGAACTAAAAACTTATCAAGAAATAAATCTTCTTGCATCATTCAATCTAACTTATCACTCCCAAATCTCCTTTTTGCTAAATGTGGTGTCCATATCCTTCTTTATACCTTTGATTTGTGTCCCTTGAACATTAGGTCTATGTATTGTGTGATTGAAATCTGATTTAGCTTTCTTCATTTCTTGTTCAACTCCACGTGCATGTTGGGTTCTAAGCTACAACTTTTGGGGTTCACATCTTTTTATGTCTACACAAAACATTATATTTATTGCAAGAAGCATGTTTGTACATCTTTGGTACTCCAAATCCATTGAATTCCATCAAATAAATGAGTCATAGATCTTAATTAACTTTCCTTACAAGTGTGAATGGTTTAATTCTTGAATAATTAGACCACCTCTTCATTTTTTGATAATATGGCTTCAATTTTTGTTGTAAGGACTCATTCACACAAAATAATCCCATAATTAGCTTTTGTGTCAATAGCAAACACTATATTCATTGCAAGAGTCTTGTTTGTACATTTTTAGTGCTTTAAATCGATTGAATTTCACCAAAACAAAGGTTTGAATTATCTAAATTACCTTTTCTAATATGCATTATGTGTTTCAATTTCTAAATAATGACTCTGTCTCTTCATTTCTAACTAACAAGGCTCCTTCCTTCATTGTAAGGAGTCAATTTACACAAAATGATTGCAAAATTAACCTTTGTATCTACATAAAACATTATATTCATTACAACAAGCACTTTTGTACACCTTTAATGCACTAAACTCATCAAATTTCATCAAATAAATGAGTTATTAATCTTGATTAAAATTTCTTAAAGGTATTGAATGGTTAAATTCTCAAACAGTGAGACTACCTCTTCATTTTTTGATAACAAGGCAATGAGATCTATGGAGAAGTCAATGAGTGGAGGGCTTATAAGGATCTATTGAGCATTTAAGAAGGGCTAATGATACAATCAAGAGGTAAAAGGATGAAAGAGGTACTTATAGGTTGATTGAAGAAATTTGGGACAAACATGCTAATTCAAACTCAAAAAGTGGCAAAACATATCTTAATGTGTCCCAAGGTCTTATTAATTTGATTGGAATACTTAATGAGCTAGGGTTATAATAAAGTCCACTCCTAAATAAGACTTTATTTTACAATTGGATGGCTCCTAAAACAAGTAGATTTGTTATTAACTTATTTATTATCTCTAGAGTTAAGGTTGTTAATTTAGCTTAAAAATAAGCTTGATTTGATTGTTAAGAAAAAAAAAAACATTAGTGCAAATAAAAGTGAGAATTTTCTCCTTTGATTCTTTCAAGAATTAAAGAACTTATCAAGAACTAACTCTTGTTATGATGTTCAACCCAACTTATTACTCCCAAATCCCTTTTTTTTTTTTGGAATGTGGTGTTCATATCCTTCTTTATACATTAGGTTTGAGTTCCTTAAACATTGGGTCTGTGTCTTGTATGATTGAATCTTGATTTAGCTTTCTTGGGTTCTCATTTGATTCCTTATATGTGTTAAGTCTCTAAGTCATGTCTTTTGGGGTTCGCATCTGTTGTTATTAGTGCTTAGATCTAAATCAGGTTTGCTTGTCTAATTTTGTTTTTTTTTTCATCTTTCTTTTTAGCTACATTCTATAACCTTTTGATCTTTGAATTTGCAAAGCATGATTTATCTTTTCTTGTCCATAAGCCCTAGTTTATCTTTCTTTGTCTTTAAATTTGTGAAAAAAAAAAGAAAAATGACAAAGAAACAAAAAAAAAAAGGTCAACTTTGAGTGATTATGGCAATAGCTAAACATTTGGTCAATCTGGCCATAATAACCTAGTTTTTAGCTCAACTCTTAATCTATCATATATTTCATTTTCCTTATTTTATCTTCTAACTTTCCTTTTTTTTTCTTTTCCTTACCTCAATTTTTGCTCCATTTATTTTATGTGGTAAGTTTGGTTCCTTCAAGATTAATCCTCTTGATTTAGTTTGTTTAGTTCTTAAAGAGCTAAAAGGAGAAATTTGAGTGGTAAAAGCCAAAAGTGTGAACACATATTAAGAAAAACCCTTAGAGTATAAACATAAGGGTGTGTGACACTATTTTTAAATGAAACACATGAGGGAACATTTATGACACTTTATGAGGTATCTTAGTCATTTTGCATAGAATTAAGACTATGTCTACGAAAGATGGAGGTGTAGCTAAGGAGAGAGCAAGTGGTGCCATTCATCATCAAAGGCTATGCAACAGTAATTTGAGCACATGAACACCAAATTTAATGATATGAGGGATAGGATGGAGAAGCAAGCCAATACAATAGCAAAATTGTAATGAAGGCAGAGGGGCCATGAAGTTCCTAATGTAAGAAGTCTAAAGAAATGAGATTATGGTCATGAAGATGATGTAGAAGATGACAAATTTGATGATCCTACAACTTTGTTTAAAATTGCCAATAATAGAAATGGTTAAGGGATTTTACAAGGCAAGACACCTCTAACCATGACTTAGGGAGCATTGAAATGAAAAATTGTCTGTTCAAAGTGAAAAACAATCTTAAAGCCTTCTTAGAATGGGAGAAGATGGTTAAGTTGGTCTTTGATTACCATAACTACTCTAAAAAGAAAAGGGTAAAATTATTGCTATTAAGTTTATTAATTATGTTATTATTTGGTGGGATCAACTTGTTTTGACTAGGAGAAGAAATCATGAGAGGTTTATTTAGAACGAGGTTCATCCCTCATCACTATTATAGGGATTTGTACCAAAGGCTGTAAGGATGTACTCAAGGCACCAAAAAGTGTGGAGGACTACCATAAGGTGATGGAGATTGCTATGATCCAAGCTAATATGGAGGAGGATAGTGAAGCAAAAATGGCTCAATTCTTGTAAGGGTTGAATAGAGGCATCACCAATGTAGTTAAATTGCAACATTATGTGGAGTTGCAGGACATGGTGTACATTATGATGAAAGTTGAGAGGTAACTCAAATAGAAGGGTTCTACACAATTTAAATAAAATTTGGGTTCTTTATCTTGGAAGCCAAATTAGAGAAAAAGGGATGGTAAGGATGATTACAAGCCCAAGGCCAAATCTTACAAGAGTAAGTAAGTGAGTGTTAACAAAGAGAAAGGTAATTCTAATTCCTAACCTAGGAAAAATAGAGATGTTAAATGCTTAAGTATTTGGGAAAGGGACATATTGCATCTTAATGTTTAAATAATTGTACCATGGTGTTGTAGTGTAATGGTGATATTGAAATAGAAAGTGAGTCTGATGATGATTCCATGCCACCATTAAAGGATGTAAGTGATGAAGAGTGGTTAGATAAGTACTATGAGCACAAGCTAAGGAAGATGATGAAGTGTAAAAAGATAATATCTTCCACTTATAGTGGCATATCAATGATAAGGTATGAAACATGATCATTGATGGGGGTTATTGTACAAATGTAGCTACTTTAGTTGAAATGCTTAATTTACCTACCATGAAGCACCCAAGGCTATATATGCTTCAATGGTTGAATAAATGTGGGGAAATAAAGGTAAATAAACAGGTATTAGTATCAGTTACAATTGGGAGATATACCAATGAGGTCTTGTGTAATGTTGTACCCATGTATGTTGGGCATATTTTATTGGGAAGACCATCACAATATGATTGACATGTAATGCATGCTGGGTTTAAGAATAGGTACTCTTTTGTAAAAAAATGATAAATCCATTGCTCTTGTACCTTTAACACCTTGCCAAGTATAAGATGATCAATTAAGGATTAAAAAAGAGAGTGAGAGGAAAAGAAAAAAAGAAATTGAGGCTGAGAGGAAAAAAGAGGAAAAGAATAGAAAGAAAGAAGATGAGACTGAGAGAAAAAAAAAAGAAAGAGGGGTAGGGGCTAAAAATTAAGAGTCTATATGCAAAAGAGAGTGATGTTAAGAGAGGTTTCTATTCAAAATAGCCTATAATTGTACTTTTATACAAAGAGGCTTATTTTAGTACTAATGAGCTTAGCCCTTCTTTGCCTAGTGTTATCATTTCTCTTTTGTAGGAATTTGATGATGTTTTTCCCAAACTAGGAGGCTTGCTACCATTGAGGGGAATAGAACATTAGATTGAATTCATTTATGTTGTGATAATTCCAAAGAATGTTTTTTGACACAAAGATACATTTCAAATGCGTGTCATGTAGTGAGATGATGTGAATCAAGTTTTCTAGAAAGAAAAGCTTTTCGTAGGATTACTAAGGTTGCTCAGTGATAAGGTAAGATCTAAATTGCAAGTTCAGTATAATGGTCAAATTCCTTATCATCAGTTGGCCTACAGAGAACTAATAAGCTTTGTCTAGAAAGAAGGATTGTAGATTTATGCAGATCTAAAGCTCTAAATATTGATCAAGCAAGAGCAAAAGTAGACTCAAAAGGAGTTAGGATCCTTTTATGCCCTATTTGATGATAACTTCTATCAGAAAGAAACCACCTAAAGAAAGCATAGGCCCAATATCAAATTAAAAATTTCTTTTTACTCAAGATCTAAGCCCAACCAACACCAACAATCTTCTAAGCCCAAAACAACTTTTAGGCCCAAACTTGATAAACCTATACAAATAAAAGCCAAGACATCCATATATGATTGTTATAACTATGGTAAGTCTGGTCACATGTCCAGATACTATAAACATCACAAAAAAAAATCCAAGCCCTTGAACTACCTAATACTGTTCAAACCTAATTGCAAACATTATTGGTTGGAACCTTAGAAGCTAGTACTTTTAAATTAACTTCTGAGGATGAAGCTTGTCTCCAAGTTGATGAACTTGAAGCATCTTCTAACGTGTGATCAAGAGCAAATCCTTGAGATACTTGATATGTTATGAAATGATCAAGCTAAAGCCCAATTTCTACAAAAGCTCCTTGAAAGCCAATTAACTTCAAATCCAAACCCTTTACGTTATCCAAGCTCCTTAAAACCTTAAAGATGTTTAAAATGATTTGACCAACACCAAACCAAGCCTGTCACTTTAATAAACCTTAAACATGAAATAAAAAAAATCAAGCAAGAGATTCAAGTTCTCAAGGCCCAACAAACATAAGACCATCAAATGCTAGTGTCCTTACTAGACCTAGTAAACCCTCAAAATACAAAGGTTCTAGATCAGCCATAATCTTTTAAAGCCCAACAACTTGAAGGCCTTGAAAATAATGAATTCCTATTTCTTTTAACAAAAATCACCACTGAAAAATGGCTTGATAAAATCTTTTTGAAAATTGCTAACTAATTTCTTTTTGGAAACCATAGCTTTAATAGTTACTAGTGTAGATCTTAACTGTATATAGGAAGGCCTTGTACCTACCAAGCATTTTGGAAAAATGTTGGAAAGCCTAAAGTCTACCAACAATCACAAGTTGTATGTAAACTACAAGCTATCTAGTGTCCAAGTTTGCCAACTAGGTATCAACATCCAAACCTCCTTTGTTCTTGTCAAAAACCTAAAGCAAAAGGTAATCCTTGGAAATCTCTTTGTCAATTTGATTAAGCCTTTCCAAGTTTCTAATAAAGGAATACATACCACTATTCTCAATCAAGGAATAATTGTTTCTTTGAATGCTCAATGGATCTTTAGATGATGTGAGCCCAAATGACATGGCTTAGGGACCCAACATGCACAAGGAATCAAATAAGAACCTAAAAAGGCTAAATTAGACTTCAATTGCACATGACATAAACCCAATGTTCAAAGAAACATGAACTAAACATACTCTAGAAAAGAACAAATTTGGGATTGATAAGTAGGGTTGAATGCCATAAGAAGTGTTATTTCTTAATAACTTCTTTGGTTCCTAAAAGAATTGAAGGAGTAAATTCTCACTTTTATTTCACCAAATGTTCTGCCTCCTTTAATAATGAAATCAAACCTATTTATAGGAAGAATTAACAATCATAGAGAAACCATATAGATAAGGACAAACATCCTAAATAGGTTGACAATAAATCAACTCTTTTTTTAGGAGCTGTTGTAGAAACCCTAGTCCTATTTTTTGGGAGTTATTGTGGAAACACTTATGATCACTTAACAGAGACCCATTCAATGTACTTATAAAGTTAATAAAACCTCAGCCCACAATAAGATATGATTTGCCACCATTTAGGCTTGAATTAGCTTTTTTGGCCCAAATTTATTCAATCAACTTACATTAAGATATGCTTTGTTGCCCTTCAAGCTTGAATTATCTTCCTTGGCTCAAATTTCTTCAATTAGTCTGCCAAGTGCCTCTTTATTTTTATGATTTTTAAGGTTGTTAAATTAGCTTATTAATAGGCTTGATTTCATTGATAAAAAAGGCAAAACATTACTAAAAATAAAGGTGAGAATTTTTTCCGTCAATTCTTTCAAGAAATAAAGAACTTATTTTGGTACAAATGAGCTTAACCCCTCTTTTCCTAGTGTTGTTGTTTCTTTTTTGCAAGAATTTGGTGATGTTTTTCCTAAAGTATGAAATGGTTTGCCACCTTTTTAGGGGAATAGAACATCATATTGAATTCATCCCTAGCGCAACAATTTCAAAGGATTCAACATTGCAAACTAGCAACCCTGTTAATGTGAAATGAAGAATGGGTCTCCTTCTTCAAGAATTGGACCTTTCTATACCTATAATCAAAACCTAATTAAGATTAATGATTCCCTTATTTGATAGAATTCAATGGATTGAAAGTATTAATGGCATGGAATCATGCTTATAGCAATGAATATAATGTTTGGTGTAGAAACAAAAGTTGATTTTAAGATCATTTTTTGTAAAGGAGTCCTTGCAACAAAAGGAGGATCCTTGTTAGCAAGAAATAAGGAGATTGTCTTGAAATTTAATAAAAAAAAAATTTCAATACTTGTAAGAAAATTTAATTAAGATTATTGACTCCTTTGTTTATTGAAATTCAATGAATTTAAAGTACTAAAGGTGTACAAATGTGCTTGTTACAATTAATATAATAGTTAATGTTTACATGGAAGTTAATTTGAAGATCAATTTGTATGAATAAATATTTGCAATGAAAGAAAGGACCTCGTTGGCAAGAAATTAAGAGACAATCTCATTGTTGATGAATTCAACCAATCTATACTTAGAAGTAAAGATGACCATGATCAATCATTCCTTTGTTTGATGTAGTTTAATGGATTTAAAGTACAAATGTGCTTATTACAAGGAATATAATGTTTGGTGTAAATACAACAGTTAATTTCAAGATTATTTGTGTGAATGAGTCCTTGCAATGAAATGAGAAGCTATGTTAGAAAGAAATGATGAGTTCATCTCATTATTAAGTAATTAAACCACTCAATACCTATAAAAAAAGCTTACCAAGATCAATAACTCTTTTATTTGATGAAATTCAATGGATTTAGTGTGCTAAGAGCATATAGACATGTTTATTGTAATGAATTCAATGTTTGGTGCTGACAAAAAATTTAATTTCTAGATCATTTTGTGTGAATGAGTCCATGTCAGGAATCAAGGAGCCTTATTAATAGGAAATGAGTCACTCAATACATGTAAGAAAAGATAAAACTAGAGCCTACATTCATTGTAAGCACTTATTTACACAAAATATTTAATAGAAATGGTAATCTTGGTTAGCCACACCATTTTTTGATGGAATTCAATAAATTTAGGGCACCAAAGATGTACAAATAACTTTGTTGCAATAAATGTAATTTTTTATGTAGAAAAAAAATGGTAATTTCACCATCCATATGTGTAACTTTGTCCATCCAATAAAATGTGACGTCTTGTCATCAAAAATTGAAGAGATCATCTCATTGTTCAAGTTTTAGGCCTTTTAATACCTATAAAGAAAACTAATAAGTATCAATGACTCATTTTACTTGATGGAATTCAATTGGTACATAGTACCAAAGGTGTGCAAATGTGCTTGCTTCAATGTTTATAATGTTTTGAGTGGACACAAACTTGCTTATATGAATTGAATGTTTCAATTCCTAAATAATGAGATTGTCTCTTCATCACTAGCTAAAAAAGCTTCATCTTTCATTGCAAGCACTCTTTTACACAAAATATGTATAAGAAATTGTAATCTAGACTGATCACACCATTTTTTTAATAGAATTCAATGGATTTAGTGTACTGAGGATGTACAAATGAGCCTGTTGCAATGAATATAATGTTTGTCATTGAGACAAAAGTTAATTATGAGATCTATTTGTGTGAATCAGCCCTTGTAATGAACGAAGATAGCCTATTAGCCAAAAATTAAGATGGTCTCATTTAGAAAATGAGACTCTCAATATGAATTTGAAAAGGTAATCTAGACCAATCACACCTTTTTTTTTTTGATGAAATTTAAAGGATTTGGAGTACTAAAGAGGTACAAGTGAGCTTGTTGTGATGAATATAATGTTTTATGTGGAGACAAATGTTAATTTCACTATCATTTTGTGTAAATTTGTTCTTCCAATGAAAAGTGATGTTTTGTCATTAAAAATTAAAGAGCCAATCTCATTGTTTTGAAATTAAACCATTCAATCCCTATACGGAAAACTAATAAAGATTAATGAATCATTTCACTTGATGGAATTCAATGAGGACAAAATACCAAAGCTGTGCAAATGTGCTTGTTCCAATAAATATAATGTTTTATGTAGACATAAATGTGCTTATATATATTAAGTGTTTTAATTAATGAGACTATTCCTTCATTTCAAACTAACAAAACTCCTTTTGTTGCAAGCATTTATTTAGACAAAATATGTAAAAGAAATAATAATATAGGCCAATCACACCATTTTTTGATGGAATTCAAAGGATTTTGATTCCAAAGTTGCATAAATGAGCTTATTGCAATGAATATAATATTTTGTGTTGACACAAATGTCAATTTCACCATCATTTTCTATAAATTTGTCCTTCCAATAAAAAGTTAGGCCTTATCATGTAAAATTAAAGAGATAGTCTCATTGTTTGGGAATTAAACCAATCAATACCTATAAGGAAAACTAATAAAGAACAAACACTCATTTTACTTGATGGAATTCATTAGGTACAAAGTACCAAAATTTTGCAAGAGAGCTTATTCTAATGATTGTAATGTTTTGTGTAAACACAAATGTGCTTTTAGGTATTGAGTGTTTCAATTCCAATGATTCTCCTTCTTTCATTGCAAGCACTCATTTACACAAAATAATGTACCAAGGATATATAAATGAGCCTATTGCAATGAATATAATGTATGTTGTTGACACCAAAGTTAATTAAAAGATCTTTTTGTGTGAATGAGTCCTTGCAATGATGAAAGGGTCCTTGTTAGCTAGAAATGAATAGATAGTCTCATAGAGGAAATGAAACACTAAATATGTATTTGGAAAGGTATTCTAGACCAACAAAACCTTTTTTTCTTTTTTCTGATGAAATTTAATGGAATTAGAAGACCTAAGAGATACCAACAAGCTTGTTGCAATGAATACAATGTTTTGTGTAGACACTAATGTTAATTTCACTATCATTCTATGTAAATTTTTCCTTTCAATGAAAAGTGAGGTCTTATCATGAAAAATTGAATAGACAGTCTTATTGTTTAAGAATTAAACCATTTAATTCTTATAAGGAAAGGTAATAAAGATCAATGACTCATTTCACTTGATAGAATTCAATAAGTATAAAGTACCAAAGGTGTGCAAACATGCTTGTTCTAATGAATATAATATTTTAGGTACACACAAACATGCTTATACGTATTGAGTGTTTCAATTCCTAAATAATGAGACTGTCTCTTCATTTCTACCTAAAAAAGCTTCGCTATTCATTGCAAGCACTCATTTACAAAAAAAATATGTATAAGAAATGGTAATCTAGACCAATCATACCTTTTTGAGATGAAATTCAATGGATTTAGAGTACCAAAGAGGAAGAATTAAGCTTGTTACAATGAATATAATGTTTTACGTAGACACAAATGTTAACTTAACTATCTTTTTCCATAAATGTGTTTTTCTAATGAAAAGTGGAGTCTTGTCATGAAAAATTGAAGAGATAGTCTCATTATTTAGAAATTAACAATTCAATACCTATAAGGAAAGATAATAAAGACCACTAACTCATTTTACTTGATGGAATTCAATGGGTACAATGTATCAAAATTGTGCAAACATGCTTGTTCCAATGAATATAATGTTTTATGCAAACAAAAATGTGCTTATACATATCAACTGTTTCAATTCCTGAATAGTGGGCTTGTTTCTTCATTTCAAACTAACATGGCTTCTTCAATTGATGGAAGCACTCATTTACACAATGTGTATAAAAAATGATGATCTAGGCCAATCACACTAGTTTTTAATTAAATTCACTAAAAAGGTACAAATGAGCTTGGTTTAATGAATATAATATTTTGTGTTGACACAACTGTTAATTTCATCATCATTTTGTGTAAGTTTTTCCTTCTAATGATAAGACAAGTCTTGTTATGAACAATGCAAGAGGGAAAATATTTATGTTTAGGAATTAAACCATTCAATACTTGAAACAAAAGCTAATAAAGATCAATCACTCATTTTACTTGATGGAATTCAATGGGTACAGAGTACCAAAGGTGTGCAAATGTGCTTGTTCCAATGATTATAAGGTTTTGTGAAGGCACAAACATGCTTAGACATATTAAGTATTTCAATTCCTAAATATGAGATTGTCTCTTCATTGTTAACTAACAAAGCTCCTTCTTCCACTCATTTACAAAAAATATGTATAAGAAATTATTGTATAGACTAATCACACCATTTTTTGATGGAATTCAATGGATTTAGTGTACCAAAGATTTACTAATGAGCTTGTTGCAATGAATATAATATTTGTTATGGGCATAAAAATTAATTGCGAGATCATTTTTGTGTGAATGAGTCTTTACAATGAAGGAAGGAGCCTTATTAGCTAGAAATAAACTGATAGTCTCATTTAGGATTTGAAACACTAAATACACATTTTGGATGAAATTCAATGAATTTAGAGTATGAAAAATTTACAAACGAGCTTGTTGCAATGAATATAATGTTTTGAGTAGACAAAATGTTAATTTCATGATCAATTTTTGTAAATTTGTCTTTCCAATTGTAAGATAAGTCTTGTTATGAAAATTTAAAGATGCAATCTCAATGCTTAGTAATTAACCCACTCAATACTTGTTAAGAAAGCTAATAAAAATCAATGACTCATTTCAAATGATGGAATTTAGTGGGTACAGAGTACCAAAGGTGTTCAAACAAGCATGGTTATAAGGTTTTATGTACACACAAACATACTTATTTATATTGAGTGTTTCAATTCCTAAATAATGAAATTAACTGTTCATTTCTAACTAACAAAGCTCCTTCTCTTGTTGCAAGTACTCATTTACACAAAATATGTATAAAAAATGGTACTTTAGACCAATCACACTATTTTTTGATGGAATTCAATGGATTTAGTGTACCAAAGATGTACAAACAGCCTTGTTGCAATGAATATAATGTCTATTGTTGACACAAAAGTTAATTATGAGATCATTTTAGGTGAATGAGCCCTTGCAACAATAGAAACGTCTTGTTATCAAAAAATGAAAAAACAATCTCATTGTTTGGGAATGAACTCCTATTTAGGAGTGCAGAAAACCAAGTGAGAACACCTAATCATGTGATGAGGAATTCCAACCATGTGAGAACACCTAATCATGTGATGAAAAATTCCAACCATGTGAGAAAACCTAATCATGATCAATTACACCTATGTTTGATGGACTTTAATGGATTCAGATTACCAAAGTTGCATTGATGTGCTTGGTGCAAGGAATCTAATGTTTGGAGTAGATACATAAATTCATTTCCTAATGATTTGGTGGGAATAAATTCTTAGAATGAAAGAAGTTGCCTTCTTAGCAAGAAAGGAAGTGATAATCTAACCATTTATGCAATGAACCATTCGAACCATGTATAAAATTCCAATTAAAATTAAGGACCTCTATGTTTGGTGGATTTCAATTGATTTATTTAGACTACCAAAATTGTACTTTTGATCTAGATTACCTTTTCTTATACTAATGAGTGTTTCAATTACTAAATAATGGAATCATCTCCCCATTTCTAACCAACAAGGCTCCTTCTCTCAATGTAAAGACTCATTTATACAAAATGTTGGAGACATTAACTTTTGTGTCTATGTAAAAAATTACATTCATTGGAACAAGCACATTTCCAAACCTTTGTTACTTTAAACCCATCAAATTTCATTGCACACCCTGGGTACTCTGAACCCATTAAATTCCATTGCACACCTTGGGTACTTTGAACCCATTGAATGGTTTAATTCTTGAACAATGAGACCGCCTCTTCTTTTTTTGATAACAAGGCTTCTCATTTTGTTGCAAGGACCTATTAAGTGGTGGACCCATTTTCTCAATTGCAAACATTATATTTTTTTGTAACAAGCTCAATTATACATCTTTGATACTCTAAATCCATTAAATTTCATTAAAAAAAAGGTATAGTTAGCCTCGATTACCTTTTTTTTATACATATTAAGTGTTTTTTAATTGGTGAATAATGAGATAGACTCATCATTTCTAATTAATAGGGCTTCATCCTTTGTTGCAAGGACTCATTTGCACAAAATGATGGTGAAATTAACTTTTCAACCTACACAAAACATCATATTCATTGGAACAAGTTCGATTTCACACCTTTAGGACACTAATCCCATTAAATTCCATCAAGTAAATGAGCCATTGATCTAAATTAGCTTCCCTTAACAATGAGACTATCTCTCTATTTTTTTATTTGCAAGACTTCTCTTTTTGTTGCATGGACTCATTCACACAAAAAATGATCTCATAATTAACCTTTGTGTCATCAAACATTATATTCATTTCCACAAACTTGTTTGTACCTCTGTGGTTAGTCTAAATTGATTGAATTCCATCAAAAAAGGAATGATTTGCCTAGATTGCCTATTCTTATATGTATTGAGTGTTTCAATTGTTGAATAATGAGATTGTGTCTTCATTTCCAATTAAAAGGACTCCTTCTTTTGTTTTAAGGACTCATTTACACAAAATGATGGTGAAATTAACTTTTATGTCCACACAAAACATTATATTCAATGGAATAAGCATGTTTAGACACCTTTGGTACTCTAAAACAATTGAATTCCATCAAGTAAATAAGTCGTTAATCTTAATTAACTTTCCTTAGAGATATTGAATAGTTTAATTTTTGAATAAAGAGACTATCTCTTCTTTTTTTTTTTCTAACAAAGCTCCTTTTTTTGTTGCAATGATTCATCCACACAAAATGATCTTGTAATTAATGATAAATATCTTATTTATTGCAACAAACATGTCTGTACATCTTTGGTACTCTAAATCCATTGAATTCCATAGAAAAAAAAAAGGTGTAATTGGTTTAGATAACCTTTTCATATATCTATTAAGTGTTTCAATTGCTAAATAATGAGACCGTCTCTTCATTTCAAGCAAATAAGGCTCCTTCTTTCATTACTAATGGGATCCATGGAGGAGCTAATGCATGGATGGCTTCTGAAGATCCATTGAGCATTCAAGAAGGGCCAATGACATATTCAAGAGCTAAAAGGATGAAAGAAGCACTCATTGGGTTTATTGGAAAAAGATGAAAGAAGCATGTGCTAAAGAAGTTATTAAGAACTAACTCTTTTTGTAGCATTTAACTCAACTTATCACTCCCAAATCTGTTCTTTTCTTGAGTATGATATCTATATCCTTCTTTATGCCTTAAATTCATTTTCCATGAACATTGGGTCTAGGTATTACATGATTGAAATCTAATTTTGCTTTCTTAGGTTCTTGTTTGATTCCTTATGCATGTTAGGTCCCCAAACCACATCTTTTGGGGTTCACATCAGCTAGTATTAGAGCTTTAGGGTTTAAATTAGGTTTATTTATCTAAATTTGAGTTTTCCTTTTGTTCTTCTTCTTAGCCTCATTCTAAAACCTCCTTTTACTTGAATCTACAAAACCCTAGTTTAGTTTTTATTAGTAGGCAAACCCTAATTTATCATTTCTTGTCTTTAAATCCATGCAAAAAGAAACAATGAACAATGTTCATGGTTGCAATGAACAATTGTATTAAGTGAAGTAAATCCATGCAACAATTGTTTACTTCTTTGTATTAACAAGCTTTATATTAAGTGAAGTCACCCAATTTGTCTTTATAATGAAATGTAAAGTCTTGCCTTAAAAAAATGAAGAGATAGTCTCATTGTTTAGCAATTAAACCATTCAATACTAATAAGGAAAGCTAAAAATGATCAATGACTTATTTTACTTGGTGGAACTCAATTGGTATAGAGTACCAAAGTTGTGCACATGTGCTTGTTCAAATTAATATAATATTTTGAGTAGACACAAATGTGCTTATATGTATTGGATGTTTTAATTCTTGAATAATGAGACCATCTCTTAATTTTTAACTTAGAAAGCTCCTTCTTTTGTTGTAAACACTGATTTACACAAAATATGTATAAGAAATGGTAATCTAGATGAATCACACCATTTTTTGACGGAATTTAATGGATTTAAAGTACCAAAAATGTATAAACAAGCTTATTGCAATGAATATAATATTTGTTATTCAACCAAAAATTAATTATGAGATCACTTTGTGTGAATATGATGAAAGGGGCCTTCTTAGTTAGAAATGAAAAGATGGTCTCATTGAGAAAATAAAACTCTCAATAAGAATTTCAAAAGGTAATCTAGATAAATCACAACACTTTTTGATGAAATTCAATGGATTTAAGTACCAAAGATGTACAAATGAGCTTGTTTCAATGATTATAATGTTTTGGTATAAAGTACCAAAGGTGTGCATGCATGCTTGTTCCATTTAATAAAATGTTTTGAGTAAACACAAACATGCTTATATGTATTGAGAGTGTGTTTAATTCCTGAATAATGATATTGTCTCTTTATTTCTAACTAACAAAGCTCTTTCTTTTGTTCCAACACTCTTTTACACAAAACATGTATAAGAAATGGTAATCTAGACCAATCTCACTAGTTTTTGATGGAATGAATGTATTGTACCAATGATGTACAAATGAGCATTTTGCAATTAATATAAGGTTTGTCGTTGACTAAAAACCTAATTAGAAGATCAATTTGTTTGAATGAGTTCTTGTAATGAAAGAAAAAGGGCAGCCTTGTTAGCTAAAAATGAAGAGATGGTCTCATTTAGGAAATGAAACTCTCAATATGTATTTTTGAAAAAGGCAATCAAGAACAATCACACCCTTTTATGATGTGATTCAATGGGTACAAAGTACCAAAGGTGTATAGACGAGCATGTTGCAATGAATATAATGTTTTATGAAGACAAAAATGTTAATTTCACCATCATTTTGTGTAACTTTATCCATCCAATGAAAAGTGAAGTCTTGTCATGAGAAATTGAAGAGGCAATCTCTTTGCTTAAGAATTAAACCATTCATTACCTATAAGGAAAGCCAACAAAAATCAATGACTCATTACACTTGATGGAATTAAATGGCTACAAAGTACTAGAGGTGTGCAAACAAGCTTGTTCCAAGGATTATAATGTTTTGTGTAGACACAAACTTGCTTATACATACTTAGTTTTTCATTCCCTAAATAATGAGACTATTTGTTCATTTCTAGCTAACAATCTTCTTCTTTCATTGTAAGCACTCATTTACACAAAATATGTATAATGATGGGCAATCTATGCCAATCACACAATTTTTTGATGGAATTCAATGGATTTATTGAACAAAGGATGTAAAAATGAGCTTGCTACAAGGAATAAATGTTTGTTGTTAACCCTAAAGTTAATTGTAAGAGCTTTTTGTGTAAATGAGTCCTTACAACAAAGGAAGGAGCCTTGTTAGCTAGAAATAAAGGGATGGTCTCATTCAAAAAATGAAACTCTAAATACATATTTGAAAAGGTAATCTTAGCCAATTGCACCATTTTATGATGACATTTAATGGATTTAAAGTACCAAACATGCATAAACAAGCTTGTTACAGCAAATATAATGTTTCCTATAGGCAAAAATGTTAATTTTACCATCATGTAAATTTATCCTTCCAATGAAAAGTGAAGCCTTGTCATGAAAAATTGAAGAGATAGTCTTGTTCTTTAGGAATTAAACCATTCAATAGCTGTAAGGAAAGCTAATTAAGATTAGTGATTCAATTTACTTGATAGAATTCAATGGGCACAAAGTACCAAAGTTGTTCAAATATGCTTGTTCCAATGATTAGAATGTTTTATGTAGACACAAATGTGCTTATATGTGTTAAGTGTTTCAATTCTTGAATAATGAGACTGACTCTTCATTACAAACTAACAAAGCTCCTACTTGCATTGCAAGCACTTATTTACACAAAATGATTTAAAGAAATGGTAATCTTGGCCAACACACCATTTTTTTTGATGGAATTCAATGGATTTAAGGCACCAAAGATGCACAAATAACCTTGTTGCAATGAATATAATGTTTTGTGTGGACAAAAATGGTAATTTCACCATCCTTTCAAGTAACTTTGTCCTTTCAGTGAAATGTGACGTTTGTCATGAAAAATTTAGGAGATCATCTCATCATCCAAGTATTAGGCCTTTCAATACCTATAAGGAAAACTAATAAAGATCAATGACTCATTTTACTTGATGGAATTTAATGGGTACATAGTACCAAAGGTTGCAAATGTGCTTGCTCCAATGAATATAATGTTTTGAGTGAACACAAACTTGCTTATATGAATTGAATGTTTCAATTCCTAAATAATGAGATTATCTCTTCACTTATAGCTAAAAAAAACCTTCACCTTCTTTCATTGCAAGCACTCATTTACATAAAATATGTATAAGAAATGATAATCTAGACTGATCACACCATTTTTTAATTGAATTCAACGGATTTAGTGCACCAAGGATGTACAAACAAGCTTGTTACAATGAATTTAATGTTTTTCATTGACACAAAAGTTAATTACAATATCTATTTGCAGGAATTAATCCTTTTAATGAAGGGAGGAGCCCTATCAACTAGAAAGTAAGAGATGGCCTCATTTAGAAAATGAAACTCTCAATATGTATTTGAAAAGGTAATATAGACCAATCACATCTTTTTTCTGATGAAATTCAATGGACTTGGAGTACCAAAGAGGTACAATCAAGCTTGTTGCAATGAATATAATGTTTTATGTGGACACAAATATTAATTTCACTATCACTTTGTGTAAATTTGTCCTTCCAATGAAAAGCAAAGTCTTGTCATGAAAAATTAAAGAATCAATCTCATTATTTAGAAATTAAACCATTCAATCCCTATAAAAAAAAACTAATAAAGATCAACAATCATTTCACTTGATGGAATTCAATGGGGACATAATACCAAGGCGTGCACTTGTGCTTGTTCCAATGAATTCAATGGGGACACAAATGTGCTTATATATATTAAGTGTTTCAATTCCTAAATAATGAGACTATCTCTTTATTTCAAACTAACAAAGCTCCTTCAATTGTTGCAAGCACTTATTTACACAAAATATGTAAAAGAAATGGTAATATAAGCCAGTCACACCATTTTTTTGATGGAAATCAATGGATTTTGATTTTCACAAATGTACAAATGAGCTTATTGCAATGAATATAATAATTAGTGTGTTGACACAAATGTTAATTTCACCATCATTTTCTATAAATTTGTCCTTCAAATGAAAAATGAAGTCTTATCATGAAAAATTGAAGAGTTAGTCTCACTATTTAGGAATTAAACAATGTAATACCCATAAGGAAAGATAATAAAGATCAATGACTCATTTCACTTGATGGAATTCAATAAGTACAAAGTACCAAAGGTGGGCAAACATGCTTGTTCCAATGAATATAATATTTTGGGTGGACACAAACGTGCTTATACATATTAAGTGTTACAATTCCTAAATAATGAGACCATCTCTTTATTTCTAACTAACAAAGCTTCATTATTCATTGCAAGCACTCAATTACAAACAATATCTATAAGAAATGGTAATCTAGACTAATCACACCTTTTTTTTTTTGATGAAATTCATTGGATTTAGAGTACCAAAGAGGAAGAAATGAGCCTGTTTCAATGAATATAATGGTTTAGGTAGACACAAAAGTTAATTTAACTATCTTTTGCTTAAATTTGTTATTCAAATGAAAAATGGATTCTTGTCATGAAAGATTGAAGAGACAACCTCATTGTTTAGGAATTAAAGAATTCAATACTTGTTAGGAATGATAATAAAGACCAATGACTCATTTTACTTAACGAAATTCAATGGGTATAAAGTATCAAAGTTACACAAACATGCTTCTTCCAATGAATATAATGTTTTTTGTGTAGACACAAATGTGCTTATACATTTCAACTATTTTAATTCCTAAATAATGAGCTTGTTTCTTCATTTCAAATTTACATGGCTTCTTTGTTTGATGGAAGCACTCATTTACACAAAATATGAATAAGAAATGATGATCCAGATCAATCACACTAGTTTTTGATTGAATTCACCAAAGATGTTCAATGAATATAATGTTTTATGTTGACACAAAAAAATTAATTTCATCATCATTTTGGGTAAAATTGTCCTTCCAATGATAAGAGAAGTCTTGTTATGAAAAAAAATGAAAAAGCAATCACATTGTTCAGGAATTAAACCATTGAATACTTGAAAAGCAAAGCTAACAAAGATCAATGACTCATTTTACTTGATGGAATTTAATGGGTACAGAGTACCAAAGTGTGCAAATGTGCTTGTTCTAATGATTATAAGGTTTTGAGTGGGCACAAACATGCATAGACATTTTAAGTATTTCAATTCCTAAATAATGAGATTGTCTCTTTATTGTTAACAAAACAAAGCTCCTTCTTCCACTCATTTACACAAAATATGTATAAGAAATTACAATCTAGACCAATCACACACCATTTTTTAATGGAATTCAATGGATTTAGTGTACCAAAGATGTACTAATGAGCTTGTTACAATGAATATAAATGTTTGTTATAGGTACAAAAAGTTAATTAAGAGATCATTTTTGTGTGAATGAGTCCTTGCAATGATGGAAGAAGCCTTATTAGCTAGAAATGAAGTGATTGTCTCAGTTAGGAATTGAAACTCTAAATACGCATTTGAAAAAGGTAATCTAGATGAATCACACTTTTTTTTTTTTTGGATGAAATTCAATGAATTTTGAGTATGAGAGATTTACAAATGGGCTTGTTGCAATGAATATAATGTTTTGAGTAGACAAAATTATTAATTTCATCATCAAATTTTGTAAATTTGTCCTTCCAATTATAAGATAAGTCTTGTTACAAAAAATTAAAGATGCAATCTCATTGCTTAGGAATTAAACCATTCAATACTTGTTAAGAAAGCTAATAAAGATCAATGACTCATTTTACATGATGGAATTTAGTGGGTACAGAGTACTAAAGGTGTTCAAACAAGCATGGTTATAAAGTTTTGTGTAGACACAAACATATTTATATATATTGAGTGTTTTTCAATTCCTAAATAATGAAACTAACTCTTCATTTCTAACTACTAAAAAGCCTTCTCTTGTTGCAAGCACTCATTTACACAAAATATGTATAAGAAATGGTACTTTAGACCAATCACACCATTTTTTTTACGGAATTCAATGGATTTAGTGTACCAAAGATATACAAATAGCCTTATTGCAATGAATATAATGTCTATTGTTGACACAAAAGTTAATTATGAGATCATTTTGTCTAAATGATCCCTTGCAACAAAGGAAGGAGCCTTGTTAGCTAGAAGTGAAGAGATTGTCTCATTTAGGAATTGAAACACTAAATACAAATTTGAAAAGGTAATTTACACCAATGGCACCCCCTTTTTTTTTTTTATGAAATTCAATGCATTTGAAAAGTTAATTACAAGATTATTTTGCATGAATGAGTCCTTGCAATGAATGAAGGAGCCTTGTTAGCTAGAAATGAAGAGATTGTCTCATTTAAGAATTGAAACCCTAAATACGTATATGAAAAGGGATTGTAGATGAACCAGACTTTTTGTTTTTGTTGAAATTCAATGAATTTAGAGTTTGAAAAATTTACAAACGAGCTTGTTACAATGAATATAATGTTTTGAGTAGACAAAACTATTAATTTTATCATCATTTTATGTAAATTTGTCTTTCCAATGATAAGAGAAATCTTGTAATAAAAAATTGAAGATGCAGTCTCATTGCTTAGGAAGTAAACCATTCAATACTTGTTAGGAAAGCTAATAAAGATCAATGACTCATTTTACATGTTGGAATTCAATGGGTACAAAGTACCAAAGGGTATTCAAATAGGCATGGTTATAAGGTTTTGTGTAGACACAAACATGCTTATATGTATTGAGTGTTTTAATTCATAAATAATGAGACTAACTCTTCATTTCTAACTAACAAAGCTCCTTCTTTTGTTGCTAGCACTCATTTACACAAAATATGTATAAGAAATGGTATTTTAGACCAATCACACCATTTTTGATGTAATTTAATGGATTTAGTGTTCCAAAGATTTATATATAGCCTTGTTGCAATGAATATAATGTTTGTTGTTGGCACAAAAGTTAATTATAAGATCATTTTGTCTAAATGAGTCCTTGCAACAAAAGAAGGAGCCTTGTTAGCTAGAAATGAAGGGATTATCTCATTGAGGAGTTGCAACAAATATAAGATTTATTGTTGACACAAAAAAGTTAATTATGAGATATTTTGCCTAAATGAGTCCTTGCAACAAAAGAAGGAGCCTTGTTAGCTAGAAATGAAGAGATTGTCTCATTGAGGAATTAAAAAAACACTAAATACATATTTGAAAAGGTAATCTACATGAATCACACCTTTGTCATTGATGAAATTCTACCAGAGATATACAAATGAGCTTGTAGCAATGAATATAATGTTTTTATGTAAAGAAAAATGTTGATTTCATCATCATTTAGTGTAAATTTGTCCTTAAATAAAATGAGAAATCTTGTTATGAAAAATTGAACAAATAGTCTCATTGTTTAAGAATTAAACCATTTAATATTTACAAGAAAAGGTGTGCAAACATGCTTTGTTTCAATGAAAGTAATGTTTTGAGAAGATATAAACATGCTTTTTACATATTTAGTGCTTTAATTCCTAAATAATGAGAGCATCTCTTCATTTCTAACTAACAAAAGCTTTTTCTTTCATTGCAAGCACTCATTTACACAAAATATGAATAAAAAAATGGTAATCTAGACCAATCACACTAATCTTTGATGGAATTTGATGGATATAGAGTACCAAAGATTTACAAACAAGCTTTTTGCTATAATTATAATGTTTTATGTAGGCACAAATGTTAATTTCATCATCATTTTATGGAAATTTATTCTTCTAATGGTAAGAAAAAATTTTTGTTATGAAAATTTGGCTTAGGAATTAAACTATTCAATACTTGTAATTGATCAATGACTCATTTTACTTGATGGAATTTAATGGATTTAGTGTACCAAAGATGTACAAACAAGTTGGTTGCAAAAAATAAAATGTTTATTGAGGACATGAAAGTTAATTTTGAGATCATTTTTTGTGAATAAGTCCTTGCAATGAAGGAAGGAGCCTTGTTAGCTAGAAATGAAGAGATGGTCTCATTTAGAAATTGAAACACTCAATAGATATTTTAAATGTGATCTAGACCAAGTACACCTTTTTTTTTTTTTTTGAAATTCAATGAATTTAGAGAACCAAAGATGTACAAATGTTAATTTTGCCATCATTTTGCCTAAATTTGTCCTTCTACTGAAAAGAGAAGTCTTATTATGAAAAATTGAAGAGGCAATCTTATTGTTCAGGAAATTAACCACTTAGTAACTATTAGGAAAGCTAATAAAGATCAATGACTCTTTTTACTTGATAGAATTCAATGGGTATAAAGTACCAAAGGTGTGTAAATGTGCTTGTTACAATGATTATATTATTTTATGTCGGCACAAACATGCATTTATGTACCAAGATTTTCAATTCTTGAATAATGAGATTGTCCCTTCATTTCTAATTAACAAAGCTCCCTTTTTCATTAGAAGCACTCATTTACACAAAATATGTATAAGAAATGGTAATCTACATATAAATCACACCAATTTTTGTTGGAATTTTGATGGATTTAGTGTACCAAATATGTATAAACAAGCTTGTTGCAATGAATATAATGTTTATTGTTGACAAAAGTCAACTACAAGATCATTTTATGTGAATGAAGTCCTTGCAATGAAGGAATAAGTCTTGTTTGCTAGAAATGAAGAGATGGTCTCATTCAGGAATTTAAAAGCTCAATACATATTTGAAAGGTAATCTAGACCAATCAAACTTTTTTTTTTTTTGATGAAATTCAATGGATTTAGAGTGTAAAAGATGTACAAACAAGCTTATTGCAATGAATATAATGTTTTATGCAGACACTAATGGTAATTTCATCATCATTTTATTTAAATTTGACCTTCTAATGAAAGGAGAAGTCTTATGACAAAAATTGAAGTGATAATCTCATTGTTTAGGTAATAAACCATTCAATACCTATAATGAATTTTAATAAAGTTCAATGATGCATTTTACTTGATTGAATTCAATGGGTATAGAGTATCAAAGGAGTGCAAACGTGCATTTTTCCAATGCAAAAGTTAATTTCACCATTACATTGTCAAAATGAGTCCTTGTGACAAAGGCAAGAGCCTTGCTAGTTAGAAATGAAGAGGTAGTCTCATTATTTGGGAATATAATGAGATAAAGGAAAAGGTAAAAGTGTTATTTTGCTCTTCTAAAAAAATACCTTAGAAGGGAAAATTTTTTTTTATGACCTTTAATCAAAGTCAACAAAAACTTTGGCATCAAAGGCATAAAAAATATATTTTGGGTATTGTTGATATTTTTACTTATATTCAAAAAATTTATAATATTCAACGAAAACCTTTTCCTAATTTTTTTTGTCATCCAAAAACTGCCTCTTCCTTGAAAAAGTTTACCAAGAGTATTTAACCAAAAAGGGCAAAAGGGTTAATAATATTTGCCCTCCTACTTTAAATCTTTCATTAAAAAAATGAGGAAAGTGAGGTTATAGATTTGACTTGAAAGGGCCATAGCTATGACTAGTATTGTAATATAGTAAGACAATTGTACTAATTTGTATCTTAATTGGTAAGCTTTCAATTGATTAGAATAAAGGAAAAAGTCAAAGAAATGTTTCACAAATGGGACTTTATTCCTAAGCCTCTGGGTTAAATTAGAAATAAAAAAAAAGGTTTTATTTAAACCCCTATCCTTTAAAGATATTAACTATAATATGACCAATAGTAGTTCTAAAAAAAATAGAACTAGTGGAGGAAATAGTTAAACTACTTAAAAGCCTTTGTCTAAGAGACAGAGAAGCTAATTTTTTTTGAAAAAAAAAAAATTAGATTAAATCTGACAATAAAGGTGAAAATATCAAAGAAGACTTAAAAGAGTTAGATCAACTTCAACAAATGTTCTTATTTGAACAACTGCCATTTAAGAGTAGCCCTTCTCATAAGAAGGAACCTCTTTATATTACAAAAAAAAACCTTTAATATGGTCCCTTTGATGTTATGCTATCCAATATCAATACATGTTGACCTCTTATTTGTAGAACAATTAGAGTATAATTATTTTCAATGTGATGGTAGTAGTATAGTTAAATGGAATGTTGATGGTGTGATTAAGCATTAGATTCTAATTTTGTTGCATTACATGATGATGTTTGTAACTGCTACCAAAACTAAGAGTAATTATGACCCTCATTTTGCTAAAATCATAACAAGTGGATTTTCTAAATAGCCTAAGGGCTAATAGGATTTTTTTTAATCTAATAAGGTAAAAAAAAAATCAAATTTTTTCTACTATAAAAAACAAAAGCAACAATACTGATCTATGATTGTGTTAATACACTAATTTATACAATCACCAATCATTTTATTGGTACTACCATTTTGTTAATAAACAAGACTTATGAATAACTCATTAATTTAAAGATGTTGTAAACTTGTCTCATTTTAAGTGGTATAAAGATGTACTTTTCTCTAAGGTCTTTACTCAAGAAGATAGTCAAAGTAAAGTATCTTCTAGAAAAAAAATTTCTCTCTCTAGGTTACCTACCCTATTTGCTGAGAAAGTTAAAACTAGGCTTAAAGCCAATCATTCTACAATAATTGATTATGATCACTGCACCTATGGTGAACTAGTTGCTAAAGTAGTCATTAAAGGAATTAAACTCTATAACAAAATTAAACTACATAAGTAGTTGCAAAATGAGAAATCTCAAGGTAAAAGGGCTTTGGGTAGTTTTTTTTTGCAGCAAATGGATTATCCATGCATAAGATATCCCAATAAACCAAAAAAAAAAAAGTTATCAACCATATGTGAAATGAAAAACTTTGTATTAGATGAAAGCAATAGAGCAAACAAAATGCCTGTAAAGCCAAAACCAAAGAAAACAATTGTTTGCTATAAATGTGGCAAAATAGCCAGTAAACTATTTTATCCATGTAAAAATGCTAAACAAGAAAAGTGACTACATTGATTGATGGATTTCAATGGATCTAAGCTATCTAATATGCATTGGCATATATGTGTCACAATGAAATTATTGTTTGCTGTAGACATGGATATTGATTGCATGATTATTTTGTAACAAAAGCAAAAGCCTTAATTCTAAGGAATCAGGTGATAGTGTTTTTTTTAGAATAAATGATTTTCTTATTGTAAAGAAAGCTAATCATAGTCACTAACTCCTTTATTCATTAGACTTCAATGGATATGGACTACCCAAGACATAATAAATTGCATCTCATAGTGAAATACAAGATTAATGTAGAAATTTAAGTAAAGTTCATGATTCCATTATGTGAAGGACCGCTTAGAGCTAAAGGATAAGCCTTTCTAGATAGAAATGAAATAACAACCTCATTTTTTTTGTAGTGAACCTTCCTTTGTTCATTGTTGAAATGAATGTTAATTGAATGATCTTTTTGTGTGAGTGATTCCTTGCCACTATTGTAGAAGTCCTATTGGCATGGAATTGGGTGACAATTTAAAGTTTCAAGCAATGAATGATCCTCTCTAAGTAAAGAAAGTTTATGAAGAGCAATTACTCCTTCATTTAATGGACCTTAATAGATTTTAGAACTCAATACATGATAACTTCCCATGAAATATGTGATCAATATAGACATTTAAGTTAAGTTCATGATTCCTTAGTGTGAATGAATCATTAGGATAGAATGATGAGCCTTGTTAGTTATGAACGAAGTTACGACCTCATTTGTCAAGCAGTGAACCATTTTGTCAATGCACGTAGAGCTAATTAATATCAATTACTCTTTTGTTTGATGGAATTAAATGAATTAAGACTACCTAAGGTGTATTGACATGAATAACAAAATGAAATTAATATTGGTTATAGACATGGATGTTAATTGCAAAATCATTTTGTTTGAATGATTCTTTGTAATAAATGAAGAACACTTATTTTCAAGGAATCGGGTTGTAGTCTTAAGTCAATTAATAAATGATTCTGTCCTAGCAAAGAAATGTAATCAAGAGCAATAATTATTTTATTCAATGAAATACAAATGGTTTCAAGCTACTGAGACATAATAAATTGTATCTTGAAATGAAATAAACTTTAACTATCAAAATGAATTGCTCAGAAAGAAGCCTTCTATCTTGCCTTCATTGGGTGGAGCAATATGTTTTCTCATATTTTCCCTAAAGGTAGGCTTGCTACTTGCTAGTTATGTTTATTGGGGTGTTAGTGGTCATGTGTGGATGCCAACCCTTGTCATGGTTCACTTTTATAAGGAATTCAAATCCCATGCATTATTATAAACAATTCTAAGATATGAAATGATCTCAGATCTCATATCAATAACATGATAAAACATAATAATAATTACATCATAATGTTTTTTGTGAAAGAATATTTGTACAATTTATATACATTTTTTTGAGTCATATTGGAAACCCAATAGCTGGAGAACAAGATAATTATATGGATCTATAAGGCTTAATGTTAAATCTTGCAACATATTTGTATAATCAATATTACTGGTCAATTTTACGTGGATCTCTCTCTAAATCCTTTGTCCAATCGAAAAGGTGGCAAAACCTATGGACCATTGTCGCCAACCTCTCCTTTAGTTGTTTGGATTTATACTTGCCTTTAAAAGACATTGTGCATTGCATGGACCATGCATTACAAAAAGGTTCATCCTCCAAAATTCAAAAATTTGTTATCCAGTTCCATTGTCATGCTCTTCCAAAGACTTGGTTAAATCAAATCAAATTTGTTGGAAGAGTTGGTGGTGCTGCATTGCTTAAGCTTTTCCTCAAGAATTTAATTTTCTATTAAGTTTATTAAAGTCTATTGCTGGAGATATTTTGTAGCCATACAAATGGCCCCCAAAAAAAGCTGCTAGTTATTTTTGAATTTTAAAGTTTGCATTTGAATTGTATTAGAACTTGTAAACTATCTCTATATAATGAGGCTTTCATGGTTGATGAAAGTAGATGTTGTTTTGATATTCTTATCCTTTCTGCAAATTCTTCAACAGGTTGCTTTGCTAATTTTTTTTTCCAGCAAGCATTCAAAAACTTTGCTGCAATTTTTTGCTTTTGCAACCTTGCAGCATCTGTGCCATGTCAATGTTCATTGTTTTTTGTTGATCAAAACCAACAAAATCAATGAGTTACAATCTTATACCACCACTTATTAGTAAAGGAACTACATTTGAATTTTGGTATTGGTGTTTATATTGAATGTGCACATGGTTATCCTTTCTTTTCTTATGCTTTGTCAAAATGTTTTGTAAATTAGCATTTTAGATAAAAGAAACATATGTTATAATGTCATTGCAAAGTATGACCGTATTTTCATGGAGATTGTAGGCATGTTTCATCATGCAAAGGAAATGGAAATTGGACACTGGCTTCTTCAGGTCCATCTTTTCCATGAGACTTCTTGAATTCTAAATTTAAATTACATTATTGCCCCTTCAAAATAAGCATAACAATTATATAGACTTTTTTTTATGTCCCCTTTACAAATGTTTTTCAATTGTTTATTTTCATGTTTTTTTTTTTTTTCCATTCCCTTTAAAACTATGGTAGAAATATCTTATAATATTATTTTAAATAATTAAGTAATGTTAATCTAGTTGTTTTCGCTATTTCATATATCTAGGCATTGGCAAAATTAGAGGTGGATTATCTTGCTTTCCATTGATTAGTATGAGAGGTTTTAATTATACATTTCTCAAATATGGTAAGGAATATTGTGATGAAATATTGATGTTGATTAGTAGCTTACATCCAAGTATATGACTCCATCCAAGAAGATGTGTTGTCAATAATTTTTTGTTGTTCATACATTCAATTTGTCAATTAAAGACTTTGTATTCCAATCAATTCTAATCATAATTTTATTTTAGGACTTGCACTCGTACCTATTGGAATTGTTTTCAGTGCCTTCCATCATTTATGTCTTGAATTGTCCCATGAAGTTCAATCAATCATGAGGGATTGTAAGGCAACCTTTGCACATGTTAATATGGTTATTTATTTAGAGGTATCTACCAATGATGATGCCTTATTAAATGTTTATATGCAACAACCAATGGAAAGTGATGACATTGTAGGCAATTATTGGGTTTGCCAATCAAATCTTAAAGATTGTAATACACCCCACGTTGTACTTTCCAAATTTAAAGGCTCATGAAATTTTGGGTCACAAATCATAGATAGTGCAATACACCCCACGTTGTACTTCCATTTGTTAAGTTTGTAATGATCCATGGAAATGTTTTGTAGAATGTGATCTTACATGGTGTTGCATCAATCATAGTGTAAAACATTATTGCTAAGTCTTCCAAGAAGTTCTACTTAGGGTTTGATTATGTTTTCAAATTGATGTCAAGTGATTAACTAGTTTTGGGTGCCCATTTAGAAAGAGTTGTGTAATTCATGTTCTTATTACACATTGCTATTGAAATATAGGGAAAGTAAATTTCATTTTATCAATATTGGACATTGAATTTAGGTGTGCTATTTGATGTTGAGATAGTGTTTGAGTATATAAGAGGGAGTTAGGGTTTTAAATTGATTCTTGTATTTATGGTGTTTTGATGTGCCCCTGGGAGGGTAACACACTGGACCTAGAAGGGATGTGTTGGCCTAAACATCAACTTTACTTTGCATCTCAACTTTTCTTGTTTATTGACTTAGAGTCGCCAACCATTTAAGGTCTGATTAGAACACCATAAACTGTCAACTTTTGAAGACTGCCTTGTCTTTGGAATTGACAGAATTTGGTTTTCTTTTCCAAGATTCATTAGGGTTTGGGAGTATTGTAATGCCTAATGGAGATTGCAACAAACCCAAAATGCTATCTCAAGTAATGATACCATTGTTTATTGGCTTTTATCTCAATGATTTTTTTTTAATGCTTGTACATTATCCATTTATTTATCTTTCTAGCATGTAAAACATGTCATAGACATACACATATGAGTATTATAAGGAATTTGGATAAAAAGGGAGCTTAGAGTAAGGAGGGGATGTTTTTAGGGGCACTCATGCTTTAATGTGGAATTTCTTGAAGTTAAGGGATGATTTTAGCAAAGATCTCCTAGTTTGAGACAATGTCCAGGGAAAGATTTTAGAATGCTTTTATTGATGATCCCTAGCATTGATGGGTTTAATATGATTTTAATGGTAATTACTCACACTAACAATAAGAATGAAAAAATTTTTTGAAAATTTTTTTTAGGGTATTTGGATAATTTTTACAATGATCATTCAAATCGACACTACGATGAGAGTTACTAAAAAAAATCTTTGAAGGCCTTTAGATACATTTTATGGTGATTCTTAATAGCATCAATTGGAATGAGATTTTCTTTGGAAAGTTTTTTATGGTATTTAGATATTCTTTTAAAGGATATTCAATATTTTTCTACAATGATCTTTCACACCAGTAATAGGAATGAGATTTTCTTAATTGGCTAATGTATTTGCCTTTTAAAATAAAGTGATATATATATTCATTTGTTTAAAGGATTCCATGACTATTTAGAAATTTGCGTTGACTTTTCTTGATAATTTTACTAATACAGAAAATTTTTTTATATAAAAACTTACTTGCTTATTTAGGTGTTCTTTGGTCAATTAATCAGAACTTAGAAATTCATAATTTTATTCCAAGATTTGTTTTTTTTTTTTTTTGAGGTCATTTGCTTTTAAATTTTGATCAAACCATTTACTTGCATTAATAAGCCTTTCTTGGTTGGAAAACAGTTTCCTAGTACTATTGTTATTACTATTATTATTTCACTTTTTTCTTTAGTAAAAAAAAAAAAAAGGAAAAAGGATTATAATAATATGGATAAAGTACCATTGTTGTCTTCAAAAGCAAGAAAAAAATTGGGTTTTCTTTACCATTGTTATACAATTTTTTTTGTGAAAGAGACCCTTTCTCTCTTCTTCTAATTCTTTGTAGGTAAAGAAAACTAAGTGCTACTAGAAAACTGACATTCTTTCTACTTGTTGTTTTTTTTTTTTTCTCTCTGCTTGACTACCTCTTTACTATGGAGGGACCTTTGTCCTTTAATACTAGAAGAGATCCCTTCTTGCTAGAGATTTTGGAATCTCTCATTACTATTATGGATCTTGTTTCATTGCTATGATCAATTCTCTTTCCCTGTCATTCCACATAATTTATACTTGTGATTGGTTATGGGTCCTTAAAGATTAGTTGAGAAGCCCCTTAGGCAAGTTAAAGCAACTGTCATGGATTTTCTTTAAAGGTTGGGCCTATTAGATTACTACCTTGCATTTTGATTTTTAATGTATTGAGCTACATGTTTTTATTATATTTTTTTTAGGCTTATAAAATAGTATATTGGAATGTAGACCCTTATAATAAGAGACACTATACTCTCTCTCTATCTTGGAATAAGATAAGAATGGCCCACCTTTAGGCCTAATGATGCTTGGACTTTTAAGAGCTCTTGCCTAAAAGCAACCTCTTTTTAAGTTTTAATCTTGTTCTAAAGATTAGGTGACCTTAAGTTTAGTCTAAAGGCATATCAGGTTGTTGGCTCTCTCCATTTTAGTCTTATAATGGGTGGGTTTAATGTATGGACTTGGAATTAGGGGCTTTGTAAATGGATTTTTAATCACAAAAGCTTGTTTTAATGAAAACACTTAACTTCATTCTCTAATTTTCTATTTTCTATTTTTCCTTTTTTTCTATATTTCTCATATTCATTTTTTTTTTTTTCTTTTTTTTTTTGATTTTTTCTACTTTTTTTTTTTTCACATTCATATATGATTAGTGTTACATTCAAAATTTAAATAATCCATGATCTAATTATAATCAAATCATAACTCAAATACAAGTTGTATAGACTACAAAAAAGCCAACTAACCCTAAGTATATCTAAGAAAAAAGGTGGAAATAGTGGGCATAGCCCTTTTATTCAAGGCTGATAAAATAGTGGTCCAACAAATTATCCATCTTTGCAAGTTGCGTTAGTAGAAAGGAACATGCAAAGAACTTCTTAGTTCCCTATTTTGTCTACTCTTTCAAATATCCATGTGGCATCCCTTTACTTCATGTGAGCCTACTTAAGAGTGCATTCAAGATTGTGAAATAAGCCATTTTTGTAAGCTTGGTTGGATCAATGTAGTTGTCTACTATATGCACATTGAGGATGACCAACTCATTTGTGATTTAGTTAGGGGCATACCAAGGGGCCCATAGCATCGTATGAAAATCTATTTAAGATTATTCTTTAGTTATGTTGTGAATTCAAAATTTATGGAGCTAACCAACATCCAAATGATTACTCTATTTGAAATTATTCTTTAAAGGGCTACAAAGGTTGTGATTGAAAAAAAAAAAAAAAAAAAAAGGATAAACTGAATTGTTCGGATTGTATAGGTCAAATTTGTCACTTTTTAAAGTAAGGTCATCATCAACATGTTTGAATTTGCTTAAGATGATTGCATTGCCTATAGTTTCAAGGGTTTTGATTGGGAAAGGCACTTAAGTGCACAAATAGGGTTCCCAATTGCCATTTACTATTAAAATTTCAAAAGTAAATAGACATGTCATTTGAACTTGCTCAAGATGGCTACACTATCCTATTCTTTAAGTTGTGATTTGAAGTATTTTGAAGCCTACATAGACTGGTTCTTAATTGTCATTTACAATTAAAATTTCTAAAGTATATAGACATGTTGTTTGAACTTGCTCAAGATGGCTACATCACCCTATTTTTCAAGTTGTGATTGCAAAGAGTACCTAAGGCCACATAGACAAGTTCTTAACTACCATTTACAATTGAAATTTTTTGAGTAAATTGATATTTTTTTTTTTTTACTTTCTTAAGATGGCTACATTGCCCACTATTTAGGTTACGACTAGTTCCTAACTATCATTTATAGTAGAAATTTTAGAAGTAAATAGACATGTTATCTCAACTTGTTCAAGATGGTTGCATTGCCCTATTCTTCAGGTTGCAACTGTGAAGTGTACTTGGCTAGCTTAAGATAATAGTGCCATTTATACATCAAAACTATGGTTGCTTGAAGCATATTGAAACAAGCTTGTGTCCTATTTGTGTTGTGTAGGCAACCTAATAAACTCATCCAAAGTTGTCACTTGTTTTTATCTACGCTTACTTACACTTGTCTCAAGCACTCTCATAGATAGAGTTATCATTTAGTAGTCTTTCTAAGCTTATAGTTCATCTTACAGCCCAATACCTTTAATAAAGCTTTTCATATTCTATGTCTTGTTTGAATTTTACTTTTGGATTTCAAATCACAGTAACTATGCCTTGTTTGAATTTTACTCTTGAATTTCAAATAACAATAATGAGTTGCTCTTATCATTTCATACTCATTACAAAACATTTTAACTTTACTTTGAATTTTTAGCTCTTAACTACTTTCATGGCACCTGCAATGTTAACAATTCCTACTTATCATAACATCCTTCTCAACTCACTACAAGGAGCTATTTCATGTGCCTGAAGTTGCCCATAGGCTGACTTATAGTACTCTTGCCATGTAGCAACATTGCCTACTTTCCTTGCACTTCTTTACTTCAATTGTTTTGTGCTTTATGCCAAATCTTCTGATCTATTGTTTGGCTTTGAATTCCAAGTGGGGGTTATTTACCCTATTAGCTTGACAATGTTCAAATGTTAACCATATGACATTTGGATATTACTAGCAAAAGTGCTGAAAGATCATCTCGTGCCACAATAGGTTTTAGCAAAGAAATGCAGGGTAAGATATACTTAAAGGCCCATTGACACTGTAAGTAAAACAACATGTTTAAATCTACCACATATGGCATTAAAAAAATTGTTGGCCTTCATTAAAGGATATATATAAATGTACAAACAAAAATGATAAGTTAATCTGAGAGGGCTAGACTGTAGACTGATACATTACTAGTTACTTGATTGAGACTTAGCTCAAATGCCTCTCATATGCAAATTCCCTACTTAGATCATAAATTTGTGTTTATTCTAAGCCAATCTTCTAAGACTCTTTCTTTTATAATTGAGTAGGTGAAGCCTAAAGGTTTTTTTTGCTTTTTTTGAAGCTCTTACTCTTGATCATGGTTTTCATCCTATTTGTTCTCTTTTTAGGGGTTTGCTTTTGCCAATAGCAGCCAAAAATTTGATTTGTACAATTTCTACACAAACCTATCTCCCATTCTTACTTTATATCTTTTATGAAGTTCTTTTTGAGGAAAGATCTTTTGGTTTGCTACAGTTTAGGCATAGTATTTCCTAATTATGTTTGAGTTGGTGAGGTTTAAAAGATCTACGTTATAAAAGTTAGTCAGGAGTAATGCTCTACCCAAAAATGCTTTCTATATGACATATGGGCCTTCATAACTAGTGCCCACATGCTTGTGGATCATTTTGATCGGGTGAGATCTTTTTAAGGATCAAATTTCCTTGTTTGAAGCACTAAGGAAGCATCTTCTTTTGATGAGCTTGCATTATTTTGCTTTTGGTAAATATGCCTATTTCACATAGCATTCAATCTTTTCTATTTAAGGAGTTATAGTTACTCATGTCTAGTTCTAGCCCAGGCTACCTCCAATTTTGTTTCTAATAAGACCCTTAAGGAAGGTATCTCAACTTTGACTAGGAGGACTATCTTAGTTCTATAGATGAAAGAGAACGAGGTTGCCTAGTGGATGTACACATCGTTATGCAAAAAGCATAGAGTGTGAATGGTAACATTTTATGCCAATCCCTATACATGATCGCTAGTTATTCATTAATGGCCTTGGGACATAGTGAAAAACCCATGGGTTAAAGGAGGAATTTTCATCTTCTTCCTTTCTAGAGGTCATGTGAATTGCTAAGGTGTTGAATTCTGCAGCTATCTTGGCTTCCATGCTATCTTTCTTATTGTCTGGATTGATAAATATTGTATTTTTTTTAAGCTTGCACAAACAGGGTACCTAATTGCCATTTACATTGAAAATTTTAGAAGTAAATAGACATGTCATTTGAACTTTCTCAAGATGGCTACACTGTCCCATTCTTCAAGTTGTGATTTGAAGCATTTCCAAGCCTGCACATATTGTTTCTTAATTGTCATTTACAGTTAAAATTTCTAAAGTATATAGACATGTTGCTCTAAAATTCTAAAATTCCTACTTATCATAATATCCTTCCTTTTCTTTTGTGGTATTTTCTACTTCTCAACTCAATACTAGGAGCTATTTCATGTGCCTGAAGTTGCCTATAGGCTGACCTGTAGTACTCTTGCCATGCAGCAACATTGCCTATTTCCTTGCACTTCTTTACTTTAATTGTTGTGCGCTTTATGCCAAATCTTATGATCCATAGTTTGCCTTTGAATTTCAAGTGGGGGATATTTAACCAATCAGCTTGACAACATTTAATGTTAACCATTTGACATTTGGATATTGCTAGCAAAAGTGCTGAAAGATCATCTCGTGCCACAGTAGGTTTAGCAAAGAAATGCAGGGTAGTCTATACTTGAAGGCCCATTGACATGGTAAGCAAAAACAAGATGTTTAAAATCTACCACATATGGGCATTAAAAAAAATTATTGGCCTTCATTAAAGAATATATAAATGTACAAACAAAAATAAATAAGTTAAAGTGAGAGGGATGAACTATAACTTGATACATTACTAGTTACATGATTTGAGACTTGGCTCAAATGCCTCTCATATGCAAATTCCTTGCTTCAATCACAAATTTGTATTTATCCCAAGCCAATCTTCTAAGACTGCTTCCTTCTATAGTTGAGTAAGTGAAGCCTAAAGTTTTTTTTTTTTTTTTTTTTCAAGCTCTTACTCTTGTTCATGCCTTTCATCCTATTTATTCTCTTTTTTAGGGGCTTGCTTTTTCCAATAATAGCCAAAAATTTGATTTGTACAATTTCTACACAAACCTGTCTCCCATTCTTACCTTATTTCTTTTATGAACTTCTTTTTGAGAAAAGATCTTTTGGTTTGCTACTATTTAGGCATAGTATTTCCTAATTACGTTTGTGTAGATGAGATTCAAAAGATCTACATTATATAAGTTAGCCAAGAGTAATGCTCTACCCAAAAATGCTTACTTCATGATGTATGGTCCTTCATAACTAGTGCCCACATGCCTATGGATCATTTTGATTTGGTGAGATTTTTTTTAGGATTAAATTTCCTTGTTTAAAGTACTAGGGAAGCATCTTCTTTTGATGAGCTTGCATTATTTGCTTTTGGTAAATACGCCTATTTCACATAGCATTCAATCTTTTCACTTTAAGGACTTATAGTTACTCATGTCTAGATCTAGCCCAGTCTACCTTCTCCAATTTTGTTTCTAATAAGACCCTTAAGGAAGGTATCTCAACTTTGACTAGGAGGACTATCATAGTTCTATAGATGAAAGAGAACAAGGTTGCCTAGTGGATGTACGCATCAATGTGTGAAAAGCATAGAGTGTGAATGGTAACATTTTATGCCAATCCCTATATGTGATTGCTAGTTATTCATTAAAGGCCTTGGGACATAATGGAAATCCAAAGGGGTAAAGGAGGAATTTTCATCTTCTTCCTTTCTAGAGGTCATATGAATTGCCAAGGTGTTGAATTCTCTAGCTATCTTGGCTTCCATGCTATCTTTCTTATTGTCTGGGATGATAAATATTGCATTTTGAAACCTTGGAGTGAGGAGAGGCAAGAGGTCACTAACAAATTCTTTATTAAGATTAAAGCCACTTCTTAAAGGCCCTAACAAGCTAGGGATATCTATTGGAGATATGATACCTTGAAGATGTGTGCCAATTCCCCACCTTAGACAATAATTGTGTTTCATCAATATTTTTGCTGACTTTAGTAAAGCATTGGAGAGCTAGTGCAAATTTCAAAGAAAGGAATCATATGCCTTAGGAGTGGCCCTTGTTACTTCAAAAGATTTGAAGGCACAATCTAAGGCTTCTTATGCTATTTCCATATAGGGAATTTTTTGGAGAACTTGAGATTAGCAGTTCAAATTTGGCCCTAACCTTTATTTGCTTGTCCCTTACAATAAATTTCATTTTCTAGTGTAAGGTTGAAGGAACTATCCTTGCTAAATGGATCTAAGGGCAACCCATCAAACAACTATAGGTGATCTTAATATCCATAATTTGGAATTGTACATTGAGAGTGCAAGCAAGGTCCCACCTATATGAGAAGCTTAGTAGTTTTTAAGACTTTTCTCTTTGTACCATCAAATGCTTGGACAATCACGTGGCTCAACATTATAATAGCAATGTCAAATGTCAAATGAGCTAAGAACTTAGGAAAATTAACCAACATTCCCTTAGTTATGGCATTTAGTTTTAAGCCATTGTCAGTAACCACATGTGACATATTGCAACCATAACATGTGATTGAAATATTCAATAATTTGGTGTGACTTTTTCCCTTAAAGGGGATTTCATCATTAGAGAAAGAAATTTAATTGCTCAATATTATTTGTTGTTGATAATATGGTCAAAGCTATCAAGTGAAATGCTTGGAGAAACATAAGCTTGGATGAGCATATGCAATAGAGAACTACAATGTGCCTTAGAGTTCATTAGCAAGGACAAAATTAAGATTCTAGTTGATGTATGACTAAGCTACTCAACTGCATTGTACTTGCTATGTTTGATATATTTAAGGAATTGCCAATCATCCTTTCCAGCAATTGTTTCTTTTGGATACAAGGTTTCACTTCCTTGATGATTTTGCCCCTTAGGTTTTCTCATGAAGGACTTCATTGGCATCTTTAAAGTTACTAAAGGAATTGCACAATGTTTGTAGACCAGATGGTCCTGGTCTCCATTGTGGAGTCTTTGGAGCAAGAAAATAAGTGCATTTTTTTTTTACTATTACACTTGAACTCTTGGTTTGATGCTTATAGATGTCCTTACTACACTTGCTACTCGTTCTTTCCAATTTTTGCCTTCCCAAATGGTTGTTATCTTCCTTTATAGGTGGGTTGAGATCACTGATAGCTGACAAATAGATTGCATGATCATTTGGTTGTTTACACGAAGTGTTCTACCTTTATTTTGTCCACTATAGGCATAGGGGCTACACTCTCTCTTTCCTTCCTTACTATGGCATATTTATGTCTAATTTGCATCCAAAGAACACTACTTGAGCTAGGGTTTGATTGTAATTGGATTGTGGATTATTTAAATATTGATCCTAAGATTGGTTGTATTTGGGTGCAATAAAGAGAAAAGAAAGGTGAAAAAAAAAAAAAAAAGAAAAATAAGGAAGAAAAAAAAAAAAAAAAATAAATAAATAATTTAAAAGTGTCAAATTACAAATTAAATTTTAAAAGCTCATTATAAGCCTATAAGAGTGGAGAGAGCCAACAACCCAATCTACCCTCAAACTAAGCCCAATAAGTGAAATTTTCATCCAAATCCTTGGGCCTTAAGCCCAACTCTTCTTTCAAACTAAACCAAAGGCCTGTTACATTATTAGGCTTAGAGGGGACCCCTCCCCTTCTTGGCCTTTGATAGGAAGAGGGAATGCAATATTTGTTTTAAGGCTAAAGGCCTAATCCATTAGATTAGTTTACACGTACAATACAAAAAGGAAAAGCGTGAAAGCCCATTACATCAAAATTAGCTAAAAAGGAAATGCAAGGCAGCAACATCAATAAGCCTAGAAGACTTTAACGTTGTTCTTTAAGGCCCAATAGCCCAAATCAATGAACATAAAAAGTCCAAGGAGCCCACACACATTTAAATATGTGAGAAAATTAGAGACGCAATCACAATAATAAAGCAAGATCAACAATAGTAAGGACTCGTCAAAAAAAAAAAGAAAAGAAAAAATGGGGAAGGATCTCTTCTCATGTAAAAGGAGAGGGTCCCCCACATTGAAAGGGAGTGGTTGGCATATGAGGGAAAAAATGAAGATGAGAAAGGAAGGGACAAAATGGGGAAAAGGGATAATTAATACATCCAGAGTAAAAAAGAATTAAAAAAAAACCAAAATAAATAGAGTATGTTAGCTGTTTATTGAAAGCATTTTGTTTTCATTTTTGAAACCCAAATTGTTTCTCATTTTGTCATAGAATTAACAAAGGTATCAAATCTATACTGAAATCTTTCTCTCTCCTTTTTACATCTCTGATACTTTAGAAGGGGACTCGTAAATATGCAGATATACTACTATTAAAGAAGATCTAATTAGCTTAATTAATTTCATAAAATGGTTGGGAAAAACTCTCTTACTGAGTTAGAAAAACAATCAAAGTAAGGAGAAAAAAAAAAAAATACTACTTTAATTAAAGCCACCTTGTTATTCCAATTGATGTAATTAATGTGTATATGCAAGAATTGACTAAAGAAAAACTCTTACATTGAATAAACTATTAGCCTAAGTAATGAAGTCCTATGTTGTTATTCTATAACTCATTCTACTTCATAACAGTCATTTACATATTTATACTTTCTTCTATATTGTAATAAATACTAGATTCTATGAAAGAACACAACCACTGATTTTTCTCTTGCACACAAAAAATAATATTTTTGATATTAAAGATACATACATACATACTTATATATATAGTGAAAAAAAAATAAAATCAAATAAAAATCTAGATTAACCCAACCTAATTCCCTTCCTTCTCTAGACCTCTACCTAGATCCATAGCTAGGACCACTAACATTAACCTAACTCAAAAAGGGATCCCTTTTAGATCAAACTCTAACTCCAACACCCTTGAACACCTCCAATAAGATCAAAGCATGACTTTACCAAGAGCAAACTTGAAATCCATCTTGTAACCATCTATTTTACCCAAAGAACACAAAAGCTCAAATTAAATGCCTTTCTCCAAAAAAGAACAACCCTATAGAATCTAAAATCACACACGAATCCATGAATTGAACCTAAAAGATTGAGATTTTTACAATAAGGATCTAAGAAGAATTGCTTAGTCTTGAACACAAAAGCACTCAAAACTATAAAATTACCCCAAAATAGGATATATTAGAAATTGATCTTGCCAAAGTAAAAAAGGTTATCAAACAAAATAAAAAGACACCCATGTTCCAACAATACCTAAAATGATTGGTTGCAACTCAAGTTAATTAGTAAGAAGAATCAAGCTACTAATCAAAGCCTGAGGTCTAGGCTAGCACATCCCTTTTACGTTCACTACATTACCCTCTTGGTGGCATGTCATGACAACTTGGCAAATCCACTTGAGGCTTTGATGAGAGTTAAGATATTATAACTCGCTTTTAATTTTATGCTTTTAATTTCTTTCTTGCTTGATATTTTATTTTTTTTTTCTCTCTTATTTTGACATTTATAATTATCATTTGCATCATAACCTTGATTGTATGCACTCCTAAAGGCCTTAGAACCTAACCTATACCCCATGTAGCTTAGATCAAAGGAACTATGAGTCCTTTGTGTAGCCCATGGCTTCCATATATGATAGTCCTAAGATCTTTCACCCAGATAAGTGACACCTACTTAAGCCTCTTATGGTTGGGAAGTAAGCCCTCTAGGAACTTTTAAGCTAGTTATAAATTTGCAAAACAACACATCTTTTGTCACACTAGTAAAATCATCCACCTATTAGATCCACCCTTCATAAGACAAGAAGCCTAAGATATCCTACCCTTTTCATTACATTATGCATCTTTGTTTTGTTTTTATCCTATAATGCTTTACTCTACTATTCATGCTTTAGTATTGTAATCTTTATATTGATACCTTTTTTTTGTGTTTTTCTTTTGTTTGTTTTCCTTATGGCATGTCATGACATCCATTTAGGGCACTATTTACCTTTTAAAGCGATGGCTATTGTCCCTAAACATACAACTTGTTAGTATAATAATCACAAAGCACACCTATAGTCATGTTAGAGTTTATTCTAAGAATATTTAGAGATAGTTATGGGATTATCCTCTGTCAGACCCTACAATAGTCCTAAAGGATTTCAATGTAAAGTAGTCAAAATTTCTTATTCTAAAACAAATATGGAATACTTAAAGCCTTATAAAAGGACTTGCATTCCTAGAGACCTTTGCTGATATTGGTTATCTATTAGATGTTAATTACTAGCCAAATATGTTGAAAGTAGCTATACACTTTTGGGACCCAGCTTACTAATGCTTTGTCTACTTGATTGAAGACATGGTCTCTTTGGTGGATGAAATTGAGAACTTATTAAACTATTTTAGGCCTTTCAAATAGAGATGTTTGTTCACCAAGTCTTCATACAAAACATGTGAAGATGCTACTAGAATTCATTAGCTTAGAGCAAAAAAATAATAAATAAAAAAAATTCCTATTGTATCTAAAGAGCAACACTATGAGGTAGAGGTAGGTATCCTTGTTGATTACATTATCAGGCACATGATAAAGCACATTGAGTTTAAGTTTGTTCATATGGCACTACTCATACATGGTATAATACTACTCCAAGGGTCATCAGCTATGTCTATAAATATGATATTGAGTTGTTCTACAAGGTGAAAAAGGGTGTGGCTAATCTAGTCCATACTATAGTAGTTGAAAATATTTTATTTTTGAATTATTACTAGCTCTACAGAAAGATATGGTGTAAGGGAAGGTCAACTTTGTTGTATGAGTGGCTTATAAGCCACATAGATATTCTTGATGTAGATTCACTCACCCTATGTGTTCTAAGAATAAACCTTCACTTAAAAAATTTTGAAATTTTGAATGGCTTTGCAAATAAGAGATTTTAATGTGGATGACACATTTTAGAGAAAAATGCTTTTAGTTGTACATTAAATGGTTAAGTAAAAAAAAATCAATTTTATAAAGATGTGGAGAATATCAATGGGTTCCTTGCCTACACACCTACAATGGTTATTAGACCATTGGAATTGAAGAGGTTTATGTCAATTAATAGTGGAATGGAAGTTATCTACTTCAATTAAGTGCTCCCAAAAGATAGGAATATCTTTAGCTCATCATATGATATGAGCATGGAAGAATGTCATAAAGACTACCTTTAAAGGCCTTAATCACTCTCCCCCTAAGCATTATGAGCTCTAGTAATATCTCTAGATCATGTAATGAATACCCCTAATGAGGTAGTAACTGATGTTGCTTCTAAAGGAAAGACCAAAGTAAAGGATGATTGATGTTCAAGCCCTTTACCCTTTAATTTTAGATGAGCTGGACTTCATAATGAAAAATAACATGTTTCTAGAGGAGATTGATTTTTCACACCATAATCAACCAAGGCCTAAAAAATATTAATCAAAGTTTATTATCAACTAGCTTATCAAGGAACTAAAATCATCCTAAAATAAGAATGGGGAGTTACCATTTTAACTTTCTATAGCAAACTAAGGGCTCTAAAATATGGGTATAATGAGACCCAACCATGCTTTACTACAAGATGTTCTTTATCACACTCTTAATCAAAACAAAGTTCTTTATTAAGAGAAAGTTTACCTCTATTGGCAACTAAATGATGTGAATGTCATTCTCTTTGTTAAGCATAAGACACATGCCTCGCAAAGAAATTTGCTCTTTAAATGACACAAAAATTTAATGTGACAATTGGTGGATCAAGATAGTCAAATTTGTGAACTAACTACGTATGTCCAACAATTAGCAGCCCTTAACCAAGAATGTAAGTCACAAGTCTCATGTTGGATCAAAAGGGCAACAAGAAAAGCCTAGTATATGGCAGATGAAGCCAAAGAGTTAAGTGCAAAAATCCCTTTATTGCATCCATTTGATGAAAGTCTTAATTCACTTCCTTAAGGAGTCTTGTAGGCACTAAAAGTTTATTGCTTATTTAATGTGAAGAACTTTATGTGCATACCTTTTAATTTGACTAACTATTCAAGCATTATAAATCTAATAAGGGAGATATGCCTTGCCTTTTGGTTTGTGATATAAATTTAATGAAATGATATGCCCCTTGACACTTGACTTTGTATCCTAAGCCTAATGAAGGAAAATGTCCCTTAACCCCTTTTCTACGTAAATTGTAAATATGGCTAAATGTATAATTATCTTTGTTACACTAGCTAGCATTATATGAGGTGAATTGTGCCCACATGTATATCATAACATTTATTGAAAATTATACAAGCATCACTACTCAAACATACATGATTATGAATTTATAATTAAGCCTACTTGACTCATATAGAAAATTGTTGTCTTCAAGCAGCCTATTAGAAAATTGGTCAGGTACTTGCTAAATAATTTCTCAATGGAATAGCCAAAGCTAATCATATCTATGATTAGATGTACTATATGGGAAGCACTAACATTGTTTCCTTTTATCCAATAGAAGGAGTAGATGTTCATTATAAATGGCATGGGAAAGATTCACACATTGCATATGATTTTGAAAGATTTTGTTATTCTGAAAGGGAAAATAATGATAAGAGAGGTTGTTTTGACTCCTTAATACTTTCAAGCAATGCATTTTAATATTTAGCTACATGAGTTGGGAGGATCACGACTCTTGTACTATAATGCTATGGCAAGTCCCTCTTATCCACTTGTAAGTTTTTATGTCCCAGAGTTTAAGGACTCAGTGCCTAATTTTGAGGAAGAAGAAGATCATCTTGAGTTGCCAAAAATCTATCTTATTAATGATGCACAAAATTCACCTTAGCTCAATCTTACAAACATTCTTCCAATGGAACTAGTGGAGATCATTGCAAGGTATGCTTTGTGGAGACATGAAACCTTTATGATACAAAAAGTGCAAAAGCTCCTTCTTAGTCATTATGGAATCACTAATGCTCCCATCAACTTTACAGGCTAGCATCATTGACGCCCTTTAATGAATGCATTCATACCTCTAATGCACTTTAATAGTTCCCTTAAGGAAGCCCTTTGTTTCCTTATGTTTTTCACCCAAAAATACACGATTGGCATGCTTATCTATCAACCTTGGGTCAATGCTTTCGTGATATATTGGAAGCAAAATCCATGGGTTTCATCATGACTACACAAGTGATTTAAGCTCTTTAGTTCTCTCTTGTAATAGAGGAATATCATCAATAGTTTTAGAGGCCCTCCTTTTATTTTCTTAATTTTCTGTCTCCACCTAGATAGATGGAACTAGAATAAGGAAATGACAATGCACATTAAACTTTATGTTCAAAAAGTTTTCAACTTTCATGGTGAGATATCATGACCATCCTTAATGATCACAATGAGATGGATCTAGACATTCCTCCTCAAGCCCTCTTCCAAGCTAGCACTTACAACTAGGATAGGTGCATTAAGTTGGATAATGGATAATTGCCCCATCATTATGCCTAGTTCCTACACCATTAGCAAGTTCATTATTATGTGAGAAATGAAATGAATTATGAGGTCTTAGAGGTCATTGGTGATGAGTACAATCCAACAGTGATGACGGGCAAGTCTTTTAAAGTTGGGGGTCACTAAAAGATTTTCACTATAATAAAATTATCTAAATAAACAAATGTTAGACATTTTCTTCTTGCTATTTTGTAATAGGCTTATGAAATTAAATTGCTTGGTTATAGAACATTCTATGTATGTTTAGGCATCTCATGCATCAAGCAAATCATTCATAAGCATAATAGATGCAATTACTCACTCAACATATCAAATATTAAAGTTACGATAAAATAAGCAATAAAAAGCTCATAGATAGGAAGGTATGCAAACTTGACAATGTCTTGCACATGAAAAATGGAGGAAAAGTTAGAGAATTTGTCAACGAAATTCTAACTTTAATCAAGGAGCTAAAGGAGTAGACATAATGGATAGCCTTGACACTTGCTATTAGAAAAACACTCGTAAGAGATTTAGTTCCTAAAGTGACTTCACCCATCGTAGGTTTATTTTAGTCAACTCTAATGATAAGGTCATCCAAAATACATTTGACTTCCCTTAAAGTGGGAACATACCCTTCTCTTGAGTAGTCAATGGCTTCTCCTTTGGTTGGAAGGACTTATTCTCACAAAATGATGATGAAATCAACTTTTGTGTTTAATGTGATTCATGATGATATGGGGCTGACTAATTAGAGCTTGCATTTATCACATTACTCTCTTGCTTGGAGGATTAGGCATGAATAGGCCTGCTTGGATTAGAGTGATTTCAAGAGTTTATTTCTAGACCATTTCTTCTTATTTTAATTAATTGATGTCAGTTTGGGCTCTTAATTAATAAGGGTGTAAAACACTACCACATGTATTTCTTTGTTATGTTTTAAGTTCTATTTTAGAGTCTATTTTGTAGCTAATTACTTGCAACCATAAATTTCCTACTTTTTATCTCTCCTAGCTACTTTTTAGCATTGTTACCTATTTAAAGGATTATGAAACATTTTGATAGGAAGTTTAGGAAATTTCTTATCAAACAAAGGGTTGCTAGTTTTTTTTTTAAAAAAATTTATTTCTTTTCATTAAATAAGTGCCTTAAGCAAAACAATTGTTACTTGTGATATGGAGTGAAACACAAAGTTTGCTAATTCCTAGGCACATTATATTAGTATTAGAGCATTACATTGTGTGTGCTTCTGATATTGAGTGAAACACATGTGAGGGAGTGCTAGAGACAAACACATGAGTTAAGTGCTTTTTACCTTAAACCAACCAAATATAAATCTTGGTATGGGAAAAGGTATGAAAAGGACATTCCTTAGATCAAGCTCAAATCATGAGGCTCTAACAAAGGCAAGAGGAGATGATAGAAAACTGAAATGATTAACTTATGCTTTTTAAATAATGGTTATGCAACAACCCCATGGCACCATAAGCCTTGAGCACTAATAGGGGTTATTTGTGATGATATGAGAGATGGAGATAAGCTTGAAATAAATGATGGTGTGCAATAATAACCTTGGGAAAGAAAGCAACATTGGGATCCAATAAATAACATAAAAATGAAGATTCCACCATTTAATAGAACTAGCACACCTAAGGAGTATTTGGAATGAATGAAACAAGTGAAAAAGGTTAAGCTAATTTATGGTAGGAGAACTTGAAAGCATAGAGAAGGAGAGATGGTGGGAGGAGATTATAACTTGGAGAGTTATGAAGATATTAATACCAAAATGTTTTGTTCTTGAATATTATAGGCAAGAATTATACATTGAAATGCTATTGATGAGATGTGAATTACAAGGACCTCAAGAGTAGACCATTGTGAGGCTCCTAGGAGGGTGAAATAAATTGATCCCAAATATGGTAGAGTTACAATCTTTTGTATTCTTAGAGGATGTGATTAAGTTTGTTGTTAATATGGAGAGAAAGCTTAAGCATGGTACGAATAAGCAAAGTGTGTCACAACAAATTAGCAACAAGACAAGGTCATGACTTTTTGGGATTCACAAGGGGGGAGCAGAAACTAATGATGAGGTAGTGATAGATGAAGAAAATGATTGTTTGGAGAATTACTTGTAATTTAATGTGCCTTCAACTTATAAGCAAAGCTAGATGATAAACAATACAAAACTATCTTCCATACAAGGTTTATAATAGTTAAAAAGGTGTGTGGAGTAATTATAGATGGAGAGAGCTACACCAATGTTGCTTCCACCCCCTTATTGGAAAAGTTAAACTTAGTAACCAAAAAAAGACCTCCACTCATTTAAGTTGCAATGGTTGAATGATATTGAAAAAAAAGCAAGGATAATACAAGTTTTGGTGTCATTTATGATTGGAAAATCATACAAGGATAAGGTAATGTGTGATGTAGTTATGATGAGTGCAAGCCATTTGCTTTTAGGGAGACTATGGCAATATGACATAGGAAGATTGTCCATGATGGATTTAAAAGCACCTATTCTTTTGTTGAGAATGAGAAATACATAGTGGTAGCACCTCTCAGTTTGTAACAAGAGCAAAGACATCAACTCTTAGTAGAGAGGAAAGAAGAAAGAGAGATTGTTTTAGAGCAAAGGAGAAGTAGAGTGAGTCTTATCCATTTCTCGAGAAATTTTAATTCTAATAGTGAACCAAATGAGAAAACTCTCCTTTCCACCACAAATTGAGAGGATTTAAAAGAGTTACCAAAAGGGTTGCCACTAATTAGAGGAATTAAACATGAAATCAATGTCATGTTAAGGGCTCCCTTGCCTAATAGGCTAGCCTATACAAGTAATATGGAGGAAGCTAGGGAGTTGCAGTGGCAAGTAATCAAGTTGTTAAAGAAGGGTTATGCGTAGGAATTAATGAGCCCTTGTAAGTGTCCAAGAACATGGGACTATGAGAATGTCTATGGATAGTCAAGTGATAAATAAATTAATAGTTAAGTATCACTATCATTATCCTAGGTTGGATGATATGCTTAATGAGTTGCATGGTTCCAAAGTGTTTTCAAAGATGGGTTAGCCTTGGGTTGATGTGAGTATGGATTTTGTACTTGGGTATCCAAGGGCACAAAGAGGGAAGGATCTTATTACAATAGTTGTTGATAGGTTCTCAAAGATGTCTCACTTTACGCCTTGTCACAAAACTATTGATACTCTATATGTGGTGGATTTGTTCTTTAGAGAAATTGTGAGATTGAATGGAACACAAAAGAGTATAGTGTCAAATTATGATGCCAAGTTCTTGAGTTACTTTTGGAAGAGCTTGTGGAAGAAGCTTAGCATTAGGCAACACTTTAGTATAACTTTTTGTCCACAAGTAGATGGGTAAATTAAAGGGGAAAATTGTATACTTTCTTCTTTGCTTAGAAAAATTATTAGTAAGAATTTGAAGAATTGGGATGACTACTTGATTTTTGTTGAGAATTTGAAGAAAGGGGATGACTATTATTAATGGTCTCCATTAATGGTCACATTCATCACATTGCTCACTTACTTGGAGGATTAGGCATGAATGGGTCTACTTGGACTAAAGTAATTACAAGAGTTTTAAGTTTGGGCCCCTAATTAATAAGAGAGTAAAGCCTAGGCCAGATGTACTTATTTCATATGATTTAAGTATTGTTTTTTATAGTCTTTTTTTTTAGCAAATTAGTAATAGCCTTAATTTTCCTTTTTTTCAAAAAACTATTTTAGCTACCTTTTTAGCTTTATTCCTTATTTAAGGGATTGAGAAATATTTTGGAAGATCAATTTTTGAGAATATTATGAAAAGTGCATCTTGTGTTTTACCCTAATTTTTATCTAATCAATTTATTTGTTTAGTGGCAAATTAACTCATTCTTATTACTTTTTCTTCTTCTAAGGGTGTGGTGAATCAACTTAATTTCTTCTTACTTATGACAATTTTTTTTTGGTAATTTTTCCCTTTTTTTTGTTTGATTCATCAAATCATAAATACAAATACAAATAAGACTTTGATTTTTGGGCCCATCAATGTCTTTACAACTTTGTCATTTTGGATTCAATAAATTCCATCAAACAAAGGAGTTTTTAATCTTCATTAGCTTTTCACTTAGGAATTGAATGATTCATTTCCTCAAGGATGAGATTGTTGCTTAATTTCTTGCTAATAAAGGCTTCTCCTTTCGTTAGGAAGACTCATTCACACAAAATGATCATAAAATTAACTTTTGTTTCTTCATAAAACATTATATTCATTCATAACAAACACATCTTTACGCCCTAAGTACTCTAAATCCATTGAATTGCATCAAGAAAAAGAGTTATTGATCTTAATTAGCTTGCTTTATAGGGATTGAATGGTTTAACTCATGAAGGTTAAGATTATCAAAACATTTCCTGCTATCAAGGCTTCTCCTTTGGTTGTGAGGAGTCATTCCCACAAAAAAGATTATGTATTTAATTTTTATGTCCATACCAAATATTATATTCATTGTGACAAACATGACCTTACACATTAGGTTGTAAGCAAAAACAAAATTCCATTAATACAAGGAGTTACTAATCTTGATTAACTTCTCTTGTGGGAATTTAATGGTTCATTAACTAAAGATCAAAACTATCACTTATTTCTTTCTAACAAGGCCTTTTTTTTCATTAGAACAACTCAATCACACATGCTTATCTCAATATCAACTTTTGTGTCTGTACTAACATTATTTTCATTTGCAACAAGCACCTCTTTGCATCTTTGATACTCTAAATCCATTGAATTTCATCAAACAAAGTAAAGTCATCATCAACATACCAAATATTATATTCATTGTGACAAACATGACCTTACACATTAGGTTGTAAGCAAAAACAAAATTCCATTAATACGAGTTACTAATCTTGATTAACTTCTCTTGTGGGAATTTAATGGTTCATTAACTAAAGATCAAAACTATCACTTATTTCTTTCTAACAAGGCCTCTTTTTTCATTAGAACAACTCAATCACACATGCTCATCCCAATATCAACTTTTGTGTCTGTATTAACATTATTTTCATTTGCAACAAGCACAACACCTCTTTGCATCTTTGATACTCTAAATCCATTGAATTTCATTAAACAAAGTAAAGTCATCATCAACATGCTTGAATTTACTTAAGATGATTGCATTACCTATAGTTTCAAGGGTTTTGATTAGGAAAAGTACTTAAGCTTGCATAAATAGGGTTCCTAATTGCCATTTATAGTTAAAATTTTAGGAGTAAATTTTACATCAAAACTATGGTTTTTTAAAGCATACTGAAACAAGCTTATGTCCCATTTGTGATGTATAGGCAACCTAATAAACTCATCCAAAGTTGCCACTTTTTTAATCTACACTTACTTACACTTGTCTCAAGCACTCTCATAGATAGAGTTATCATTTAATAGTCTTTCTTAGCTTATAGTTCATCTTACATCTTGCCCTATACCTTTAATAAAGCTTTTCATATTCTTTGTCTTGTTTGAATTTTACTTTTGGATTTCAAATCACAATAACTATGCCTTTTTTAAATTTACTCTTGAATTCAAATAACAATAATGAGTTGTTCTTATCATTTCATACTCATTACAGAACATTTTGACTTTACTTTCAATTTTTAACACTTAAACTACTTTCATGGCACCTAGAATGTTAACAATTCCTACTTATCATAACAATTTTCCTTTTCTTTTGTGGTATTTTCTAGTTCTTAACTCACTACTAAGAGCTATTTCATGTGCTTGAAGTTGCCCATAGGCTGACCTGTAGTACTCTTGCCATGCAATAACATTGCCTACTTTCCTTGCACTTCTTTACTTCAATTGTTGTACACTTTATGCCAAATCTTATGATCTATAGTTTGGCTTTGAATTCTAAGTGGGGGATATTTAAACTATTAGCTTGACAATCTTCAAACATTAACCATATGACTTTTGAATATTGCTAGCAAAAGTGTTGAAAGATCATCTCATGACATAATAGGTTTTTGCAACCTAATGCAGGGTAGGCTATACTTGAAGGCCCAACGACATGGTAAGCCAAAACAACATGTTTAAATCTATCACATATGGGCATTAAAAAGATTGTTGGCCTTCACTAAAGGATATATAAATGTACAAACAAAAAGGATAAGTTAAAGTGAGAGGGATGGATTGTAGACTAATACATTCCTAGTTACTTGATTGAGACTTGGCTCAAATGCCTCTCATGTGCAAATTCCCTACTTAGATCACAAATTTGTGTTTATTCCAAGCCAATCTTCTAGAACTCTTTCCTTTTATGGTTGAGTAAGTGAAGCCTAAAGGTTTTTTCTTTTTTTTTTTGCACAAGCTCTTCCTCATGTTCATGCCTTTCATCCTATTTGTTCACTTTTTAAGGGCTTGCTTTTGACAATAGTAGCAAAAAATCTGATTTGTATAGTTTTTACACTAACTTGTCTCCCATTCTTACTTTATATCTTTTTTGAACTTTTGACAAAAGATCTTTTGGTTTGCTATTGTTTAGGCATAGTATTTCCTAATTATGTTTGAGTTGATGAGGTTCAAAAGATCTACATTATATAAGTTAGTCAAGAGTAATGCACTGCCCAAAAATGCTTCCTTCATGACATTTGGGCCTTCATAACTGGTGTCCACATGCATGTGGATCATTTTGATTTGGTGAGATCTTCTTAAGGATCAAAGTTCCTTGTTTGAAGTACTAGGGAAGCATCTTCTTTTGATGAGGTTGCATTATTGGCTTGTGGTAAGTATGCCTATTTCACAAAGCATTCAATCTTTTCTCTTTAAGGAGTAATTCTAGCCCAGTCTACCTCCTTCAATTTTGTTTCAAATAAGACCCATAAGGAAGGTATCTTAACTTTGACTAGGAGGACTATCTTAGTTCTATAGATGAAAGAGAATGAGGTTGCCTAGTGGATGTACGCATAATTGTGAGAAAAGCATAGAGTGTGAAAGATAACCTTTTATGCCAATCATGCCTTTTATGCCAATCCTAATACATGATTGCTAGTTATTCATTAAAGGCCTTGGGACATAATGGAAAACCAATGGGGTAAAGGAGGAATTTTCATCTTCTTCCTTTCTAGAGGTCATGTGAATTGCTAGGGAGTTGAATTTTGCAGCTATCTTGGCTTCCATGCTATCTCTTTCTTATCATTTGGATTGATAAATATTGCATTTTGAAACCTTGGAGTGAGGAGAGGCAAGAGGTCACTGACAAGATCATTATTAAGATTAAAACCACTTCTTAAAGGCTCTAACTACCTAGGAATTTGTATCAAAGACATGATACCTTTAAGATGTTTGCCAATTCCCCACCCTGGACAATAATTGTGTTTCATCAATATTTTTACTGACTTTAGTAAAGCATTGGAGAGCTGGTGCAAATTGCAAAGAAAGGAATCATATGCCTTAGGAGTGGCCCTTGTTACTTCAAAAGATTAGAAGGCACAATCTAAGGCTTCTTATGCTATTTCCATATAGGGAATTTTTGGAGGATTTTGAGATTAATAGTTCAAATTTAGCCCTAACCATTATTTGCTTGTCCCTTACAAGCAAGGTCCCACCTTTATGAAAAGCGTAGTAGTTTCTAAGACTTCTCTCTTTGTACCATCAAATTCTTGGACAATTACGTGGCTTAGCATCATGATAGCAATGTCAAATGTCAAATGAGCCAAGTTTTTCTTAGGCAAATGAACCAAGATTACTTTAGGTATGACATTTAGTTTTGAGCCATTGACAATAAGCACATGGGACATATTGTAGCGATAACATGTGACTGAAATATTCAATGCTTAGGTATGACTTTTTTTCCCTCAAAGGGGATTTCTTCATCAGAGAAAGAAATGAAATTGCTCACTATTATGTTGTTGGCAATATGGTCAAAGCTATCAAGTGAAATGTTTGGAGAAACATGAGCTTGGATGAGCATATGCAATAGAGAACTACAGTGTGCCTTGGAGTTCATTAGCAAGGACAAAATTGAGATCCTAGTTGATGTAAGACTAAGCTACTCAACTACATTGTACTTGCTATGTTTGATATATTTAAGGAATTTCCAATCATCCTTTCCAGCCACTATTTCCTTTGGATACAGAGTTTCATTTCCTTGATGATTTTGCCCCATAGGTTTTCTCGTGAGGGATTTCTTTGACATCTTTAAAGTTACTAAAGGAATTGTGCAATGTTTGTAGACCACATGGTCCTAGTCTCCACTGTGGAGTCTTTGGAGCAAAAAAATAAGTGCATCTTTTTTCTACTATCACACTTGAACTCTTGGTTTGATGCCCATAGATGCCCTTACTACACTTGCTCATCATTCTTTCAAATTTTTGCCTTCCCACATAGTTGTTATCTTCCTTTATAAGTGGGTTGAGATCACTAATAGCTAACAAATAGATTGCATGATCATTTGGTTGTCTACACTAAGTGTTATACCTTTATTTTGTCCACTTTAGGCAGATGGGCTACACTCTTTCTTTCCTTCCTTACTAGGGTATATTTATGTCTAATTTGCATCCAAAGAACATTACTTGAGCTAGGATTTGATTGTAATTGGATTGTGGCTTATTGAAATATTGATCCTAAGATTGGTTGTATTTGGGTGCAATAAAGAGAAAAGAAAGGTGAAAAAAAAAAAAAAAAAAAAAGAAAAAGAAGAAAAAAATAAAGAAGAAATAAGAAAATGAAATGGAAATAAATAATTTTATTAAAGTGTCAAATTACAATTAAATTCTAAAGGCTTATTATATGCCTTGAAGAGAGGAGAGAGCCAAAAAAAAACCAATGTACCCTAAAACTAAGCCCAACAAGTGAAACTTTTTTCCAAATCCTTGGGCCTCAAGCTCAATGAGGTTGTTCTTTCAAACTAAACCAAAGGCCCATTGCATCATTAAGTCTAGAGGGGAGCCCTCCCCTTCTTGGCCTTTAATTGGAAGAGGGAGTGCAATATTTGTTTTAAGTTAAGGGCTTAATCCATTAGATTAGTTTACATGTATGATACAAATAGAAAAAGTGTGAAAGCCCATTACATCATTGAGTGTGATGCTTCTAGAGTCAGCATTAGTGATGTGTTGATGCAATAAGGTTGCCCCATTGCCTACTTAAATAAGAAACTCTATGGTTCTTTATTAAACTAAACTTCACTTATGATGATAAAGAAATTTATGCTTTTATTTGTGCACATGAAACTTAATTAAATTACTTCTTACCTAAGAGATTTTATTATTGACACTAATCTTGTATCACTAAAAGCATTATGATAAAGGAAGAGTAAAATTAAATTAAATGTCTACATCAATCATTGATTTCATTGTGAGATACACATTATTATGTCTTAGGTAGTTTGAATCTATTAGAGTTTATCCAATGAAAACAGGTAGTTCACTTAATTAGCCTTTTGATTATGACAAAATCATTCATTACTTAAAATATGAGACTATTTCTTATTTACTAGACAATAAGACTTCTCATCTCATAGTTTCAATCAATTAAAGACCATCAAATAATTTATTAATCTTAAGTAGCTTTCTTGCCATAAGAAAATCATTCCCATAAAATGATAATGTAATCAACATGCTTTTTTACACATAGCATTAATTTCTTTCTGATATGCACATTAATAGATGTTGGGTAGCCTTAAACCTTTAAATTTTACCAAACAAAGGAGTCATTCATTTAAATTAGTTTTTCTTACCAATATATAATGATTCATTGCCTAAAAGATGAGACTAACACTTCATTTCCAAAAAATAAGGCTTCTCATTCTTATATGGAGTTAATCATACAAAGGAATCATGATATTAACCTAAATTTCTACATGTTATTACGTTTGAAGGAGTCAAAATCATTAAATTTCATTGAATAAGCAAGCTATTATGCTTGATTAGTTTCCTTTTGCTAAGAAAATAACATTTATTTCCTATAACATGAGACCATCTCTTAATTACTTCAAAATATCACTCCTCACCCTAGTTATCTAAATCCATTAAAGTCTATTAAATAAAGGAGCAATTAAGCTTTATCAGCTTTCATTTTCATGAGAGAATCACTCATTAGTTGAATCATAAGACTATTAATTGATTACTTGATAATATCACTTCTCATATGGGTTATTTGAATCCAATGAAGTCCATCAAATAATCAAGTCATTACTTTTGAATAAGAAGACTACCATTTGATCACTTAACAATTATGCTTCTCTTTTTATTTCTAGGAATCATTCACACATAATGATCATTCAATTAACATTTAGGAATACATTGAACTTTATTTTGTTGTAGTATCCACATTGAAAAAATAGGCAATTACTCTTGATTAAGATTCTTTCGCGAGAAGAATCATTGATTACTTGAAACCTAAGATAGTCACTCGATTCCATTGTAATAATTCTACTCCTTTTGTTGTAGGGAATCATTCACACAAAATAGTCATGCAATTAGCATTCATCTCTATAGCATTTTTTGATTTTGTTGCTACATACACATCAACATAACTTGGGTGAACTAAATCTATTGATTTTCATCAGACAAATGAATCTTCATCTTAAATAACTTTACTTACATGAATAGAATGGTTCATTGCTTAAAAGATAAAAACTCTATTTATAGTTATAGGGCCCTTTCTTTCATTCTAAGGAGTCATTTACCTAAAGGAATCATTAAATTAACTAAATGTCTACACTGATCGTTAATTTGAGTGAGAAAGCATGTTATGATGTCTTAGGGAATTCAAATCCTTTGAAGTTCATCCAATTAAAAAGGTGTTATTATTTATTAGCTTTCCTTATAGTGAGATAATCATTGTTGCTTGAAACATGATGCCATCTCTTAATTACTTGAAATTAGGACTTTTCCTTCAAGTTAGTCTATATCCATTAAAATCCAGCGAAGAAAAGACTTACTACCCTTGATTAGCTTTTCTTACAAGGAAAGAATTGCTTATTTCTTGAACTTGATACTCGATTCTTTTTCAATCAGGCTTCTCCTTTTGTTACAAGAAATCATTCACACAAAATGATCATTCCATTAGCATCTAGGTCAACACCAAACTTAGATTTATTTTAACATGCAATTCAATACACCTTAGGCAGGTTGCATCTATTCAATTCCATCAAACAAAAAGAATTGTTCATCTGAATTACCTTTTCTCAAGTGGATAAAATGGTTCATTCCTTGAAAACTAAGACTAATACTTCATTTCTAGGTAATAAGGGTTATCGTTTTGTTTTAAGGAGACATTTACACAAAGAAACTATGAAATTAACTTTAAATGTCTATATCCATTAAGATTTCATTACAAGATGCATATTATTATGTCTTGCAAAGTTCATATTTGTTGAATTCCACCCAACAAAAAGACTTGTCTTATCCATGACACTTTCTCTTGATTACTTGACATTAGGATTTCTCCACAGTAATCCATATTTATCAAAGTCCATTGAGCAAATGAGTTATTACTCTTTATTAGCTTTCTTTTCTAATAGAGAATCATTCATTACTTAAAACTTTAGTTTTGTTAATAAGGCTTTTCCTTTTGTTATAAAGAATCATTTACACAAAATGATCATTTAATCAATATCTAGGCACACACCAAACTTTAGTTTTGTTGCAACATGTACATCAATAGACTTTAGGTAGCCTAAATCCATTAAATTTCATCAATCAAAATGAGTTATTCATCTTGAATACCTTTGCTCCATTAGATAGAATAGTTTACTATGAGAAATGTGAGACTAGCAATTCATTTTTACCCAATAAGGGTTCTTATGTTGTTCCAAGAGTCACTCACACAAAGAAATCACGAAATTAACTTAAATTTCTACACTAATTGTTTATTTAATTTTGAGATACACATTATTATGTAATAGGGAGTCCAAATCCATTGAAGCTAATCCAATAAGTGGAACCCATTATTCTTGATTAGCTTTTTTTTTTTTTTAACTAAGGGAGCATCATTTGTTGCTTGAAACATGAGATTATCCCAAAACTACTTAATAATATCACTTTTCATCTTGGTCATTTAGACCCATTGAAGTCCATCAAATGAAGTAGCCATTACTCTTGATTAGCTTTCTTTTCTCATTAAAAAATCATTCATTGGCTAAATAATAAGATAGTACTTTGATTTCTCAATAATAAGTCTTTTACTTTCTTCGTAATGAATCATTCGCATGAAATGATTGTTGACTTAACATCAAAGTCTACCCCAACTTTAATTTTGTTGTAACATGCACATCAAATAATGGAGCTATTGCTTTTGATTATCATTCTTCACTAAGAGAGAATCATTCATTCCTTGAAACCTAGGACCACTTCTTGATTCCATTGTAATAAAGCTACTCTTTTTTATTATGAGGAATCATTCATACAAAATAATCATGCAATTAACATCCATTTCTACAACATATATTGATTTTGCTACAACATGCATGTCAATACAACTTTAATAGTTTAAATCTATTAAATTCCTTCATAGAAAAATGTTATTTGTCTTCATTAGCTTTTCTTACGTGGATAGAATGGTTCATTGTTAAAAAGATTAACAATTTGTTTCTAGCTATTAAAGCCTTTCTTTCATTCAATGGAGTCATTCACACAATGAAATCATTAAATTAACTTAAATGTTTACACATATCAATAATTTTAGCAAGTGATGCATGATATGATGTCTTAAGTAGTCCAAATCCATTGAAGTTCATTCAATAAAGAAACTATTACTCTTGATTAGCTTTCCTTATTGTGAGAGAATCACTCATTACTTAAAACATGAGACCATCTCATCATTGCTTGACATTAGGATTTCTCTTGTGGATAGTCTATATCCATTGAAGTCCATAAAAAAAAAGTGTTAATACTTTTGATTAACTTTCTTTACTAGAAGAGAGCTGTTCATTGGCTGAAATTGAGACCTTTACCTGATTCCTCAATAATAAAGTTTCTCCTTTCATAACAAGGAATCATTCACATAAAAAAAATCATTCAATTAACATCTAGGTCTACACTAAACTTTAAATTTGTTGCAACATGCACATCAATGCACCTTAGATAGTCTAAATCCATTGAATTCCAACAAACAAAAGGAGTCATTCATCTTGATTACCTTTTCTCAAATGGATAGCATGGTTCTTTGCAAGAAAGATAAGATTGATAATTCCTTTCAAGCTAATAAGGGTTTTCTTTCATTTGCAAGAGTCACTCACACAAAAAAATCATGAAATTAATTTAAATGTCTACACCAATTATTGATTTAATTGTGAGATTTACATTATTATGTCTTAGAAAATCCAAATCCATTGAAGTTCTTCCAAAAAAAAAATTATAATTGTTGATTATCTTTATTTGCCAAGAGAGCATTGTTGATTACCCAAAACATAAGATTGTTTGAATCTAATGAAGACCATCAAGTGAAGGAGCCATTGCTTTTGAACATTTTTCTTTTTTTCAAGACAGAATCATTCTTTATTTGAATAATAGGACTATGCTTTGATTCCTTAGCAATAAGGCTACTCATTTTGTTGCAAGGACTCATTCACATAAAACAATTATTCAATTAACATTTTGGTTTACAACAAACTTTTATTTTGTTGCAACATACACACATTGAATAAAAGAGCTATTATTATTGATTAGCTTTTTTATTAGGAGAGAAATTTTCATTGCTTGAAACTTGGGATTGTTACTTCATTCCATGGCAATAAAGTTTCTCATCTTCTAGCAATTAGCATCCACATTAATTTTACTATGACTTATGAATCAATACATCCTAAGTAGTCTAAATACATTGGATTCCATTAGACAAAGGAGTCATTCAATTAAATTAGTTTTTCATATGTTAGCTAGAAATGAAGGGATGATCTCTTTATTTAGGAATTAAAACATTCAATAGGTATAAGAAAAGCTAATTGAGATCAATTAAACCTTTGTTTGATGGAATTCAACAGATTTAGAGTTCCAAAGATGTGCAAATGATCGTATTGCAATGAATATAATGTTTACTATTGGCATAAATATTAATTTTTAGATATTTTTGTGTGAATGAGTTGTTACTATGAAAAGAGAAACCTTATTATCAAAAAATGAAGAGGCAATCTCATTGTTAGATAATTAAACCGTTCAATTTTAAGGAAAAAAATTCAAGTTCAATGACTCATTTACTTGATCGAATTCAAGGGATTCAAAGTATCAAGGCATGTAAACATGCTTGTTCCAATCAATATAATGTTTTATGTTGGCACAAAAGTTGATTTCACCATCATTTTATGTAAATAAGTCATTGCAATGAAGGAGGGAGCCTTGTTTGCTAGAAATGAAGAGAAGGTCTCATTATTCAAGAATTAAAACATTAAATAGCTATAAGAAAGCTAATCAAGATCAAACTAACCTTTATTTCAAGGAATTCAATGGGTTTGAGTTCCAAAGTTGTACAGGTGAGCTTCTTACAAAGATTGTAGTGTTTACTATTAACACAAAAGTTAATTATGAGATCATTTTGTGTAAATAATTCCATGTAATGAAAGAGAAATCTTTATCAAAAATTTGAGGGATGGACTTATTATTTAGGAATTAAACCATTAAATTCCTCTAAAGAAAGCTAATCAAGATTAATGGCTCATTTGCTTGGTAGAATTTAATGAATTTAGAGCATCAAAGACATGCATATGGTTCCAATGAATAGAATGTCTTGTGTAGTCAAAAGAGTGAATTTCACCAACATTTTGGGTAAATAAATCCCTGTAATGAAAGAAGGAGTGTTGACAAATAAATACATGATAAAGTGGGATACTTCTATTTGTCTCTAAAGTCTATGCTAACAAATAAATACATGATAAAAGTTTCCTTTATAAAGTATAAAGTATCTTCATAAAAGTAGATTTCATAAAGTGGCTTTATAAATGGTTTTTATCCGTTTTGTCCCCTTGACAAATCATATAGATCTTTTGAGTCTTGCCTAATATCATCTTGTTTAGTGAGTTGATTGGAATCTTTTGTTTAACTACATTTGGGTTGGTCTTTATTGGATTGTAAAATACTAGCCATCATCTTAATTAGTTGTTCTCTTGGCACACTCATGACTAGTGCTTTAAGCATTTAAGTTGGAGTCTTGACAGCTGGAGGAGCAGATCTTACAATGTTGATTCCTAAATTAATAACTCCTTTAGTAAACCCCTTCATTAAAATAGTCAAATTTTTCCCACTGTCAAATGTTAATCCTTCAAACAAGCCATGGTACATGCTAAGTACTTTCTCCTAGGATATTAGCTTAATTGGAAATGATATTATAGTCCCATTTGATGATCCATGAAACATGATACTAGATAGCAAAATTTAAGATTTTATTCCTCAAGTCAAGATTCTTTTCATAAAATCATTCATAAATAGTTTTTACTCGTAAAGGGAGTATAACAGGATGTAATCCCCATTTAAGGAACCATATTTAAAACCAATTAGGCAATTTAACCTTATCATAAGGAGATTAATATGAAGAAACCAACTAGATTTCTCTTGTGGGTTTTTATAGAATAAAGATCTCTCCTAAGCTTCAATATTGTTAAAATAATTGAAAGTTTTAACCTTCCACTAGTTTTTTAATTCTTTATAGGCTAGCAAATCACTTTGCCAGTCATCTGATTGAATTCAATATTTGTAAGGAAAGCTAAGCAAGATCAATGACTCATTTACTTAATTGAATTTAATAGGTTTAGAGTACCAAAGGGATGCAAACGTGCCTGTTCCAATGCATATAATGTTATCTTGATGCAAAAGTTTATTTCACCATCCTTGCAACAAAGGAATGAGGATTATTGGCTAGAGATGAAGAGATAATCTCATTATTTAAGAATTGAAACACTTAATACATATAAGGAAAGGTAACCTAGACTAATGAGACCTATTTTTGATGGAATTCAATGGAACTTGAGTGTGAAATTTGTACAAATGAGCTTGTTGAAAAGAAAATGATGTTTATTGTTGGCATAAAAGCTAATTACAAGATGATTTTATGCAATCAAGTCTTTAAAATGAAAGAAAAGTCTTATTATCAGAAAATATAGAGACAACTCATTGTTTAAGAATTAAACCATTCAATACATATTCAAAAAGCAATGAGAATCAATCACTTATTTGCTTGTTGGAATTTAATGGATTTAGAGTACCAAAAGTTTAAAGACATGATAACTCCAATGAATTGAATGTTTTATACAGACACAAAAGTTAATTTGACCATCATTTTATGTAAACAAGTCCCTATAACAAAGGAAGGAGCCTTGTTAGTTAGAAATGAATAGATGATCTCATTATTTTTTTTGAATTTAGACACTGAAAAAAATGTATAAGAAAAGCTAAATAAAACCACTAAAACCCTTTTTTTTTTTTTTTTTAAAATGCAATGGATTTAGAATGCCAAACATGTAGAAAAGAGCTTCATGCAATGAATACAATGTTTGTTGTTGACACAAAAGTTTATCATAAGATCATTTTGTGTAATTTCTTGCAACAAAAAAAAATGAAGCTTTGTTAACAAAAAATGAAGAGGTAGTCTCATTATTCATGAATTAAACCATTCAATTGCTGTAAGGAAAGCAAATCAAGATCAATGCCTCTTATTATCAAAAACTAAGAGACAATCTCATTGTTTAGGAATTTAACATTTAATGCCTATAAAGAAAGCAAATCAAGATTAAAGACACATTTTGCTTGATGGAATTCAATGGATTTAGAATGTTTTGTGCAAAAAGAAAAAAAAAAGAAACTAAATTTCATTATTATTTCGGGTAAATAAGTCTTTATAAGGAAGGATGAAGCCTTGTTAGCTATAAATCAAAGATGTACATACATGCTTCTTCTAATGAATAGAATGTTTTATGCAAACAAAAAGTGAATTTCACCATCATTTTGGGTAAATAACTCGTTGCAATGAAGGAAAGAACCTTGTTAGCTAGAAATGAAGACAAGGTCTCATTATTTAGGATTTAAAACCTTCAATATGTATCAGAAAAGCCAATAAAGATCAAAACAAGCTTTTTTTTTTTTAATAGAATTCAATGGATTTAGAGAAACAAAGATGTGCAGAAGAGCTTGTTGTAAAAAGAAAAAAAAAAAAAAGGAAAAAAATGCCTCAATTTATTTAATTTAGAGAAAAAGGCATCTTTGATATTCTAAATCCATTGATGGAATTCAATGGATTTATAATATCAAAGATGTACATACATGCTTGTTCCAATGAATAGAATGTTTTGTGTAGACAAAAAGAAAATTTCACCATTCTTTTGGGTAAATAAGTTTTTGCAATGAAGGAAGGAGCCTTGTTAGGTAGAAATGAAAAGAAAGTCTCATTATTTAAGATTTCAAATCTTCAATATGTATAAGAAAAGCTAATCAAAATCAATCCAAGCTTTCTTTGGTGGAATTCAATGGATTTAGAGAACCAAAGATGTGCAAATGAGTTTGTTGCAAAAATAAAAAGAAAAGGAAAAATGCCTTAATTTATTCAAAAGGTTTATAAACTTAAAAGAAAATCTTTTCCCTATCTTTCATCCCCTAGTAAGTGTCTAGCTCTTGAAAATGCTTATGAAGAAATTTGAGAAAAAAAGGGTAAAAAAGTTTTAGTAGCATTCATCCTCCACCTTTAAATCTCTCTATTAAAATCAATGATAATAAGATTATTATTACTTCACCTTTTAAGGTTGAAGCAATGATTAGTGCTATTATATAGCAAGATAATTATAACAATCTTTATCTTCAATTTGTTGGATCTCAGCTTATGTGTATTTAGCAAACGGATGAGAAAATAGCTCAAAATAGGGATGTTTATTCCCAAACCTCTAGTTAAACCAAAAGTAGAAAAAAAAAAAAAAAAAGGTTATTTAAAACTCTTTCATTGGAAGAAATAAATTACAAAATGGTAGTTAAAATTTCTGCTAAAGCAAAACTAGAAAGTGAAATCTTCAAAAGACTTAAAGGTATGAAATTAAAAAAAAAAAAAGAAGCCATAGTGAAAGAAAAAGGGGAACATATTATATTTGAAACTGGGATAGAAGATTGTATAGATCAATTACAAAATACGTTTTTATTAGAATAGTAACATTTAAAGGATAAACCTTTTCCTTCTTATTCAAAGGAACCTTTTGATATTAATAAAATGACCTTTAATAAAGCTTACACAAAAATATATTAAACCAACACTTATTGATCATGTATTAAAAGAACAAGTTGATTATAGTTATGTTTAATATGATGGCGGTAGTATAGTGGAATGGAATCTGGAAGGTCAAATAAAACATCAAATTCTCATACTACTACATTATATTATGATGATGTTTACAATTGTTGTTAAAACAAAACGTAATTTTGACCTCAAGATTGCAAAAATAATTACAAGTAGATTTATCAGATAGCTAAAAGGCTAGTAGGATTTTTATTTGTCTAAGGAGGTAAAATAACAATTATTTTCTATAGTTGAGACTAAATCTAAAGAATTTCTTTTTAATTATGTTAGTACACTTTTTTATACTATTACCAATCATTTTATTGGGATTATATCATAGTGGTAAAGCATGTTCATATTTTTGACTTTAACATCAAGCATGCTCCATGGCTTACTTAAGGGATTAATATCCACTGGTGAGACAAGTTTGATTTTTTCCATGTTGGAGTTTATATGGCCAAAAGGATTGTTCATATTAACGGATCACACCCTATTGCTCTTAAGTCTAACTCCTCTCAATCTTTAGACAAACTATTTAAAGCACTAATGGAATTTACATCCAAAGAGAAGCTATTGGAAATGATTACTACTTTACTTTAACCTCAAGCATTAAGTTATTGGAAATGATTACTACTTTGCTTTAACCTCAAGCATTAAGCTATTGGAAATGATTACTACTTTGCTTCAACCTCAAGCATTAGCTTCTCAAGCATCTTCCTTACAAGAACTATTGCAAGATAAAATTAGTCAAGCAAGGTTTACTGAGGATGATATCATGCAAGATTCCCAAGACTCCTATGACTCTAAAAGACAAATAACTTTTGTCTACTTTAAAAAAAAAAAAAAAAAAAAAGCTACTTTTGTAAAGTCACTTTATGAAAAATAACAAAAGAAATCGCTTTATTAAAGTGACTTTCATGTGAAAGGAATCCAAGGTTGGGTACATAAAACTAGGAGTCAAGAGAAGGAGGCAGAATCTTCTTCTCTTCTTATCTTCTTCTTCTTTTTCTCACCTCTCTTGTAAAATTTTCCTTTCACACAAGCAAACAAACAAGCAAGCAATAGTTTTTTAACAGCAAAATAGCTACAATGCTAGTTTATATACCTTTTGAATATATATAAATATCAATAGCACCCATCTCAACAATATATATTTATGACTTTGATACCATTGCTCTTGTTGAGTAGGAGTAAAACTCATAAAAAATCATTTTCTTTTCAGATTAATTTTAAAGGAGTAGAATAACTCTTTATCATTTTCCTTAACCTCATTATAGGTCTTAAGTACATAGATTCTCTAATCTTCATCATGATAACCCATACTAGAAAAGGAGGGAGATCGAGGTCTTGAAGCATGATGTAGTGGTTCATTAACCTTAAATGTAGAAGTAAAGGGAAGAAAGTCAACTTTATATTATGGTTGATTAACTTATTCCCTTGTTCTTCTAATTCCATCTAACTCTATTAGTGGAATAGAAGAAGTAGAGTATCTACTTGGTTTTAAAACTTTAAGATCTCTTTGAGGTTTAGCCTCACATTTCTTTGTGGTGGAAATCTAATTCTGACATCTTTAACTTAATATTCAATAATTTTTTCTAATTGTTGATCAACTTGTTTAACAAGTTTTACTATTACTGTGAGAAAGTCATTATAAATTTTGGTGATCCACTAACTTATGATATCACTATCAACAAATCTATGCCTAATGTTTTAAATGCCAACCCTAACTACACAAGCAAATAATGGCAACGTGATTTAGGTTTTAGTCACAAGTTTAGATTAGTCACCTAATATCCTTAAGGCTTTGATACCATTCCATGCACATGCAAATAATGAAGCAAGTAATAAATCTTTAACACCAAATAAGCAACAGTTTTAAATCAATTGTTAACAAAACTAAATCATAGAAAGATAAAAAAAAAAAAACTTATAGAAATAAGAGCTTTATTCACAAGTCATTCAAAGAGTGGTGAGAAGAAGAAGATTCCACCTCCTTCTTTGGACTCCTAGTCTAATTTATAAGGGATTTTGCCTAACTTCAAAAGAAGGAGCCTTGTTAGCTAGAAATGAAGAGAATGCCCCATTATTCAGTATTTTAAACCTTTAATATGAATAAGAAAAGCTAAATGAGATCAATCAAAGCTTTGTTTGATGGAATTTAATGGTTTAGAGAACCAAAGACATGCAAACGAGCTTGTTTTAAAGAATGTAATGTTTCCCATTGACACAAATGTTACTTACGATATCATTTTGTGTGAATGAGTACTTGTAATGAAAGGAATCACATTGTTTAAGAATTAAACCATTTGATATTCATAAGGAAAGCTAATCATGATAAATGACATACTTGGTGGAATTCAATAGGTTTAGAGTACTGAAGGGGTGCAAACATGTCTGTTCCAATGAATATAATATTTTGTGTAGACATAAAAGTTAATTTCACCATCATTTGTGTAAATGAGTCCTTGTAACAAAGGAAGGAGCCTTGTTGGCTAGAAATCAAGAGGTAGTCTCATTATTCTTCAATTTAGACATTCAATACATGTAAAAAAAGCTAATCAAGACCATTGAAACTTTTTTTTTTTATGAAATTCAATGAATTTAGAATATTGAAGAAGTAGAAATGAGTTTGTTGTAAGGTATGCAATTTTTGCTATTGATAGAAAAATTAATTATGGGATCATTTTGTGTGAATAAGTCCTTACAATGAAAAAAGAAACCTTGTTAACAAAAAAATGAAGAGGAAATCTTATTGTTTGAGAATTAAACCATTCAATACCTGTAAGGAAATCAAATCATGATCAATGACTCATTTGCTTGTTGTAATTCAATGGATTTAGAGTAGCAAAGGTATACAGACATACTTGTTCCAATGAATAGAATATTTAAGTAGATAGATACAAAAGCTACTTTCACCATCATTTTGTGTAGACAAGTCGTTACAACAAAGGAAGGATCCTTGTTAGTTAGAAATGAACAAATAATCACATTATTCAAGAATTGAAATAGTCTTACATATAAAAAAGCTAATCTAAACCAATGAAACCATTTTTTTTTTTTATGGAATTCAATGGATTTAGAGTAGTAGAGATGTACAAATGAGTTTCTTGCATTGAGTACAATGGTTGTTGTTGACACAAAAGTTAGTTACAAGATCAATTTGTGTGAATGAGTCCTTGCAATGGAAAAAGAAACCTTGTTATCAAAAAAATGAAGAGACGGTCTCATTGTATGGGAATTAAACCATTCAATGCTTATAAGGAAAGTTAATCAAGATCAATGACTCATTTACCTTATGGAATTCAATACCAAAAGTGTCCAAAAATGCATGTTCCAATGAATATAAACTTTTGTGAAGGCAAAAAGATTAATTTCACCATCATTTTGTGTAAATATGTCCTTACAGTGAAAGAAGGAGCCTTGCTAGCCAAAAATGAAGAGAATGTCTTATTATTCAAGAATTGAAACATAGAAATCTAGCCTTTGTTTGAAGGATTTCAATGGGTTTTGAGTACCAAAGTTGTATAGATGTGCTTGTTGCAATGAATATAATGAATATAAATGTCATTGTTATCAAAAAATAAAGAGACAACCACACCTTTTGTTGATGGAATTCAATGTCTTGTTTGTTATTGACATAAAAGTTAAATACGAGATCATTTTGTGTGAATGAGTTCTTGCAAAGAAAAGACAACTCTTGCTAAAATCATATGACAGTCTCATTATTTTGGAATTAAACTATTTAATATCTACAAGGAAAGCTAATCAAGATGTACCAAAGATATACCAAATATCTTTTTTCTATGAGTATAATGCTTGCTCTTGTTACAAAAGTTAATTATGAGATCATTTCGTGTGAAGGATTCTTTACAATGAAAAGGGAAGCCTTGTTATCAAAAAACTAAAGAGGTAATCTCATTGATGGAGAACAAATTATTCAATACCTATAATGAAAGCAAATTAAGATAAATGACTCATTTACATGATGGAATTTTGATGTATAAACAAGCTTATTTCAATGAATATAAATTTTGACATTGATACATAGGTTAATTAAATAGGTTAAAATGATCAAATTGCGTGAACGAGTCCTTGCAATTAAAAGAAAAGCCTTATTGTCAAAAAAAAATGACTAGATAGTCTCATTAATTAGGAATTGAAACACTAAATACATATAAGAAAATGTAATCTAGACCAATCACACTTTTTTTTAATTGAATTAAATGAATTTAGAGTGCTAGAGATGTATAAATGAGCTTGTTGCAACAAATATAATATTTACTACTATCACAAAAGTTAATTATGAGATTATTTTACATGAATGAGTTATTACAGTGAAAAGAAATGTCTTGTTATAAAAAAAAAAAACGAGATAGTCTCATTATTCAGGAATTAAAACGCTAAATACTTATAAGATAAGGTAATCTAGACCAATCATACCATGTTTTGATGGAATTCAAAGGACAATTGCAATAAATATAATGTTTGCTATCCACACAAAAGTTAATTAGAAGATTGCTTTGCATGAATGAGTCCTCGCAATGATAATAGAAGTCTTGTTATTGATAAATGAAGAGACAATCCAATTATTCAGGAATTGAACCTTTTTAATACTTATGTGGAAAGCTAATCAAGATTAATAACTCATTTGCTTGATGGAATTTAATGGATTCACAGTATTAAAGGTTTAAAGACATGCTTGTTCTAATGAAATAAATATTATGTAGAACACAAGGTTAATTTCACCATCATTTTGTGTAAATGAGTCCTTGCATTAAATGGAGCATTGTTAATTAAAAATGAAGACAAAATCTCATTGTTCAAGAATTGAAACACTCATACATATAGCAAAAGCTAACCTAAAGCAATCAAACCTTTTTTTTTTTTATTGAATTTCAATTCAATGTATTTAGAGTAGCAAAGATGTAAAAGGGCATTTCTTCCAATGAATACAATGGTTGTTATTGAAACAAAAGTTAGTTAGGAGATCATTTTGTGTCAATGAGTCCTTACAACAAAAAGAGAAACCTTTTTACCACCAAAAAAATGAAGTGGTAGTCTCATTATTCAAAAATTAAACTATTCAATACTTCTAAGGAAAGCTTAATAAGATCAATGACTCATTTAATTGATGGAATCCAATAGGTTTAAAGTACCAAAAGTGTCCAGACTTGTTTATTCCAATGAATATAATGGTTTGTGATAATTCCTTACAACAAAGGAAGGAGCCTTGCGAGCTAAAAATGAAGGAAGGATTTCATTGGGTTTAGAGTACCAAAGTTTTATAGACGTGCTTTGTTGCAATGAATATAATGAATATTGATGTCCTTGTTATCATAAAATGAAGAGACAATCACATTGCTTAGGAATTATACCATTTAATACCTATAAGGAAAGCTAATTAAGATCAATGACTCATTTAATAAAGGGAATTTAATGGGTTAAGAGTACCAAAAAATGTGCTAATGATCTTATTGTAATGAGTATAATGTTTGCACTTGGCACACAAGTTAATTACAATAACATTTTGTGTAAATGACTCTTTGCAATGAAAAGAGAAGCCTTATGATCAAAAAATAAAAAGGCAATCTCATTGTTGGAGAATTAAACCATTCAATGCTTATAAGAAAGCTAATGACTTAATTCCTTCAAGGAATTCAATGGGTTTAGAGTGCCAATGATGTACCAATGATCTTATTACAATGAGTATAATTTTTGCCTTTGGCATGAAAGTTAATTATGAGATCATTTTGTGCAAATGACTCTTTACAATGAAATGAATAGTCTTATTATTCAAAAATAGATAGATAGTGTCATTGTTTGGGAGTTAAACCATTCAATGCCTATAAGGAAAGCTAATCAAGATGAATGACTTATTAGCTTGATGGAATTTAGTGGATTCAAAGTACTAAAGAAGTACTGACATGCTTGTTCCATTGAATAAGATGTTTTGTGTTGCACAAAATTTAATTTCACTATCATTTTATGTAAATAAGTTCATGCATTGAGGGAAAGAGCTTTGTTAGCTAGAAATGAAGAGAAGATCACATGATTCTAGAATTAAAAAATAAATAGCTATAAAAAATGCTAATCAAGACCAATCTGACCCTTTTATGTATGGATTTAACTAGTTTAGAGTACCAAAGTTGTATAGATGTACATGTTGCAATGAATACAATGATTATAGCCACCCTTGTAAGCAAAAAATGAAGAGATGATCACCTTATTCACGAATTAAACTATTCAATACTTGTAAGGAAAGCTAATCAAGATCAATGACTCATTTATTTGATGGAATTCAATGGATTTAGAGTATTAAAGATGTACAAATGAGCTTGTTGCAATAAATATAATACTTTTTTGTGGATAGAAAGGGTAATTACTAAGGAATGAACATTTTAGTTAGATATGAAGAGAAAGTCTCATTATTTGGTAATTGAATCAACTAATATGTATAAGAAAAGATAATCTAGTTCAATCACATCCCATTTTTTTGATGGAATTCAATGGGTTTAACATACCAAAGTTGTACAAATGAGCTTATTGCAATGAAAGGAGACAATTTTGTGCAAATAAGTCTTTGCAATGAAAGGAGAAGACTTGTTATCAACAAATGAAAAGGAGGTCTCATTGTTCAAGAATTAAATCATGTAACACTTGTAAGGAGTACTAATCAAGTTCTATGTGTCATTTACTTGATGGAATTTGATGGGTTCAAAGTACCAAATGTTTACAATCATGCTTGTTGTAATGAATATAATGTTTTGTGTTGACACAAATTGATGTGAATCCTAAAAAATGTGGCTTAGGAATCCAACACACTTAAGGAATCAAATAAGAACCTAAGAAAGCTAAATCATATTTAAATCATGCAAGACCTAAACCCAATGTTCAAGGAACATAAACTTAGGGTATAAGGATGAATATAGATGCCACACTCTAGCAAAGAAGGGATTAAGGAGTGATAAGTTAGGTTGAACATTGCAAGAAGAGTTAATTCTTAATAAGTTCTTTAGTTTATCAAATAAATCAAAGGAGAAAATTTTCACTAATGTTATGCTCTTTTTAACAATAAAATCAAGCTTATTTATATGTTGAATTAATAAACTCAAAACCCCAAAAAATAATGTTAGTTATAGATGAATAGGTGATTTCCTTATTCTAGAAATCAAACACTTAATACAGATAATAATAGCTAATTTAGACCAATTGCACCTTTATTTGATGCAATTTAATGGACTTAGAGTACCAACAATATAGAAATGAGCTTCATACAATCAATATAATGCTTATTGTTGACAAAAAGTTAATTTTGAGATCATTTTATGTGAATGGGTCCTTACAATGAAAAGGGAAGCCATGTAGTCAAAAAATGAAGAGGTGTTCTCATTGTTCAAGAATTAAACCATTCAATATTTGTAAGAAAAGCTAATCAAGATCAATGATTCATTTAGTTGATTGAATTCAATGGGTTTAGAGTATTAAAGGTGTGCAAACGTGCTTGTTCCAAATAATATAATGTTTTTTTTGTTGACACAAAAGTTAATGCCACTGTCATTTTGTGTAAATGAGTTCTTTCAATAAAGGACCCTTGTTAGTTAAAAATGAAGAGATTGTCTCATTATTTAGTAATTGAAACACTTTTTATGTATAAAAAATGGTAATCTAGACCAATCACACATTATTTTGATGGGCATCAATCGGTTTAGGGCACCAAAAATGAAGAAATGAGCTTGTTGTAAGGAATATAATATTTGTTATTGACTTAAAAGCTAATGAGTCCTAATAAAAAGGGAAGCCTTGTTATCGAAAAATGAAGAGATAGCGTCATTGTTTAGGAATTGAACCATTCAATACCTATTAGGAAAGCAAATCAAGATCATTGACATTTGCTTGAAGTAATTCAATGTGTTTAGAGCACCAAAGTTGTACAAAGAAGAATATTAGTTTGAAATGAAGGATGGGCTTCAATATGCATAAGAAAAGGTAATCTAGACTAATCACACCTATATTTGACGGACTTCAATGGATTCAAAGTACTAAAGATGTAGAAACAAGCTTCTTACAATGAATATAATGTTTGCTATTCACACAAAAGTTAATTTCGAAATCATTTTGTGTGAATGAGTCTTTGCAATAGAAAGAGAAGTCTTGTTATCAAAAAATGAAGCCGCATTTTCATTGCTCAAGAATTAAACCTTTCACTACCTATAAGGAAAGCTAATGAAGATGAATAACTCATTTTCTTGATTGAATTCCATCAAAAAAAGGTATGATTGGTCTACATTAACTTTTCTTATACATATTTCATGTTTCAATTCTTAAATTAGGATACTAGCTCTTCATTTCTAGCTAACAATGTTGCTTCCCTTCCTTGCAAGGACTCATTTACATAAAAGGATGGTGAAGTTGACTTTTGTGTCTACACAAAACATTATATTCATTAAAGCAAGCATAATTCCATACCTTTGGCAAACACTTTAAACCTATTGAATTCCATCAAGTCAATGAGTCATTGCTCTTGATTAGCTTTTCTTATAGGTATTGAATGGTTTAATTTCCTCAACAATGAGACCATCTCTTCTTTTTTTTTTACAACATGACTTCTATTTTTGTAATTAACATTTGTGTAAACAATAAACATTATATTCCTTGCAACAAGCTTGTTTATACATATTTGGTACTCTAAATCCATTGATTCCTTCAAACAAAGCTTTGATTAATTTTGATTAGCTTTTTTTAACCCTATTGATTGTTTTAGTTCCTAAATAATGAGGCCTTCTCTTCATTTCTAGCAAATAAGGCTCCTTACATTGTTGTTAGGACTCATTTACACAAATTAAGGGTGAAATTAACTTTTGTATTTACACAAAATTTATATTCTTTGGAACAAACATGATTGTACACCTTTGGTACTTTGAATCCATTGAATTCCATCAAGTGAGTCATTGTTCTTGATTAGCTTTCATTACAAGTGTTGAATAGTTTAAATCTATAACAATGAGAATGCCTCTTTATTTTTAATAACATGGCTTCTATTTTGTTACAAGGACTCATTCACACAAATTAATCCTCAAATTAACATTTATGTCAAAAGCAAACATTGCATTAATTGAAAGAAGCTTATTTCTACATCTTTGGTACTCTAAATGCATGGAATTTCAGCAAAAAAAAAAAAGGTGTGATTGTTTTAGATTAGCTTTTCTTGTAGTAATGAGTGTTTCCATTCCTAAATAATGAGATTGTCTCTTCATTTCTAGCTAACTAGGCTCCTTCCTTCATTGCAAGGGCTCATTTACACAAAATTATCTCATAATTAACTTTTGTGTCAATATCAAATATATATTCTTTGCAACAAGCTTGTTTGTAAATTTTTGGGGTACTCTAAATCCATTGAATTCCATCAAAAAAGGTGTGATTGGTGTACATTACCTTTCCTTATACATATTGAGTGTTTGAATTGTTGAATAATGACATTGTCTCCTCATTTCTAGCTAACAAAAGCTTCTTCCTTCATTGCAAGGACTCATTTACATAAATTGATGGTCAAATTAACTTTTGTGATGAGATCCATGGAAGACTTTATGCATGGAGGGTTTCTAAGGATCCATTGAGCATTCGAGAAGGGCCAATGACATATTTAAGAGAAAAAAAGATAAAAGAGGTAGTTAATGGACAAATTGAAGAAATTTTGGCTAAATAAGATAATTCATGCTTGAAAGGCAGCAAAGCATATCTTAATGTGGGCCAAGACTTTATTAATTTAATTGAAGTACTTAATGGGCTAGGGTTATAATGAAATTAACTCCTAAATAGAAGTTTGTTATAAAATATGAGTCTACAATAAAATAGGTAGATTTGTACATTTTGCGAGTATTTATGTCTTTACTTTTAGGGTTTTTGGGGTTGTTGATTCAACCAATAAATAGGCTAGATTGCTTTGTTAAAAAGAGCAAAACTTTAGTGAAAATAAAAGTGAGAATTTTCTCCTTTGGTTCTTTCAAGAACTAAAAAACTTATCAAGAAATAAATCTTCTTGCATCATTCAATCTAACTTATCACTCCCAATTCTCCTTTTTGCTAAATGTGGTGTCCATATCCTTCTTTATACCTTTGATTTGTGTCCCTTGAACATTAGGTCTATGTATTGTGTGATTGAAATCTGATTTAGCTTTCTTCGTTTCTTGTGTTCAACTCCACGTGCATGTTGGGTTCTAAGCTACAACTTTTGGGGTTCACATCATTTTATGTCTGCACAAAACATTATATTTATTGCAAGAAGCATGTTTGTACATCTTTGGTACGCCAAATCCATTGAATTCCATCAAATAAATGAGTCATAGATCTTAATTAACTTTTCTTACAAATGTAAAATGGTTTAATTCTCAAATAATTAGACCACCTCTTCATTTTTTGATAATATGGCTTCAATTTTTGTTGTAAAGACTCAATCACACAAAATAATCCCATAATTAGCTTTTGTGTCAATAGCAAACAATATATTCATTGCAAGAGTCTTGTTTGTACATTTTTAGTGCTTTAAATCCATTGAATTTCACCAAAACAAAGGTTTGAATTATCTAAATTACCTTTTCTAATATGCATTATGCGTTTCAATTTCTAAATAATGACTTTATCTCTTCATTTCTAACTAACAAGGCTCTTTCCTTCATTGTAAGGACTCAATTTACACAAAATGATTGCAAAATTAACCTTTGTATCTACAAAACATTATATTCATTACAACAAGCACTTTTGTACACCTTTAGTGCACTAAACCCATCAAATGCCATCAAATAAATGAGTTATTAATCTTGATTAGAATTTCTTAAAGGTATTGAATGGTTAAATTCTCAAACAGTGAGACTACCTCTTCATTTTTTGATAACAAGGCAATGAGATCTATGGAGAAGTTGATGAGTGGAGGGCTTATAAGGATCTATTGAGCATTTAAGAAGGGCTAATGACACGATCAAGAGGTAAAAGGATGAAAGAGGTACTTATAGGTTGATTGAAAAAATTTGGGACAAAGATGCTAATTCAAACTTGAAAGGTGGCAAAATATATCTTAATGTGTCCCAAGGTCTTATTAATTTGATTGAAATACTCAATGAGCTAGGGTTATAATAAACTCCACTCCTAAATAAGACTTTATTATACAATTGGATGGCTCCTAAAACAAATAGGAGTAGATTTGTTGTTAAGTTATTTATTATCTCTAGAGTTAAGGTTGTTAATTTAGCTTATAAATAAGCTTGCTTTCATTGTTAAGAAAAAAAAAACAAAACATTAGTGAAAATAAAAGTGGGAATTTTCTCCTTTGATTCTTTCAAGAATTAAAGAACTAACTCTTGTTATGATGTTCAACCCAACTTATTACTCCCAAATCCCTTTTTTTTTTTTTTTTTTTTGATGTGTGGTGTTCATATCCTTCTTTATACCTTAGGTTTGAGTTCCTTAAACATTGGGTCAATGTCTTGTATGATTGAATCTTGATTTAGCTTTCTTGGGTTCTCATTTGATTCCTTATATGTGTTAAGTCTCTAAGTCATGTCTTTTGGGGTTCGCATCTGTTGTTATTAGTGCTTAGATTTAAATTAGGTTTGCTTGTCTAATTTTGATTTTTTTTTTCATCTTTCTTTTTAGCTACATTCTATGACCATTTGATCTTTGAATTTGCAAAGCATGATTTATCTTTTCTTGTCCATAAGCCCTAGTTTATCTTTCTTTGTCTTTAAATTTGTGAAAAGAAAAATAAGAAGAAAATGACAAAGAAATAAAAAAAAAAAGGTCAACTTTGAGTGATTATGGCAATAGCTAAACATTTGGTCAGTCTGGCCATAATAACCTAGTTTCTAGCTCAACTCTTACTCTATCATATATTTCATTTTCCTTATTTTATCTTCTAACTTTCCTTTTTTTTCTTTTCCTTAGCTCAATTTTTGCTCCATTTATTTTATATGGTAAGTTTGGTTCCTTCAAGATTAATCCTCTTGATTTAGTTTATTTAGTTCTTAAAGAGCTAAAAGGAGAAATTTTAGTGGTAAAAGCCAAAAGTGTGAACACATATTGAGAAAAACCCTTAGAGTATAAACATGAGGGTGTGTGACACTATTTTTGAATGAAACACATGAGGGAGCGTTTATGACACTTTATGAGGTATCTTAGTCATTTTGCATAGAATTAAGACTATGTCTATGAAAGATGGAGGTGTAGCTAAGGAGAGAGCAAGTGGTGTCATTCATCATCAAAGGCTATGCAACAATAATTTGAGCATATGAACACCAAATTTAATGATATGAGGGATAGGATGGAGAAGCAAGCCAATACAATAGCAAAATTGCAATGGAGGCATAAGGGCCCATGAAGTTCCTAATGTAAGAAGTCTAAAGAAATGAGATTATGGTCATGAAGATGATGTAGAAGATGACAAATTTGATGATCCTACAACTTTGTTTAAAATTGCTAATAATAGAAATGGTTAAGGGATTTTACAAGGCAAGACACCTCTAACCATGACTTAGGGAGCATTGAAATGAAAATTTTTCTGTTCAAAGTGAAAAACAATCTTAAAGCCTTCTTAGAATGGGAGAAGATGGTTAAGTTGGTCTTTGATTACCATAACTACTCTGAAAAGAAAAGGGTAAAATTATTGCTATTAAGTTTACTAATTATGTTATTATTTGGTGGGATCAACTTGTTTTGACTAGGAGAAGAAATCATGAGAGGTTTATTTAGAACAAGGTTCATCCCTCTTCACTATTATAGGGATTTGTACCAAAGGTTGTAAGGACTTACACAAGGCACCAAAAAGTGTGGAGGACTACCATAAGGTGATGGAGATTGTTATGATCCAAGCTAATGTGGAGGAGGATAGTGAAGCAAAAATGGCTTAATTCTTGTAAGGGTTGAATAAAGGCATCACCAATGTAGTTAAATTGCAACATTATGTGGAGTTGTAGGACATGGTGCACATTATGATGAAAGTTGAGAGGTAACTCAAATAGAAGGGTTCTACACAATTTAAATAAAATTTGGGTTCTTCTTTATCTTGGAAGCCAAATTGGAGAAAAAAGGATGGTAAGGATGATTACAAGCCCAAGGCCAAGTCTTACAAGAGTAAGTAAGTGAGTGTTAACAAAGAGAAAGGTAATTCTAATTCCTAACCTAAGAAAAATAGAGATGTTAAATGCTTTAGTATTTGGGAAAGGGACATATTTCATCTTAATGTTTAAATAATTATACCATGGTGTTGTAGTGTAATGGTGATATTGAAATAGAAAGTGAGTCTGATGATGATTCCATGCCACCATTAGAGGATGTAAGTGATGAAGAGTGGTTAGATAAGTATTGGGAGCACAAGCTAAGGAAGATGATGAAGTGTAAAGAGATAATATCTTCCACTTATAGTGCATATCAATGATAAGGTATGAAACATGATCATTGATGGGGGTTATTGTACAAATGTAGCTACTTTAGTTGAAATGCTTAATTTACCTACCATGAAGCACCCAAGGCTATATATGCTTCAATGGTTGAATGAATGTGGGGAAATAAAGGTAAATAAATAGGTATTAGTATCAGTTACAATTGGGAGATATACCAATGAGGTCTTATGTAATGTTGTACCCATGTATGTTAGGCATATTTTATTGGGAAGACCATCACAATAAGATTGACATGTAATGCATGTTGGGTTTAAGAATAGGTACTCTTTTGTAAAAAAATGATAAATCCATTGCTCTTGTACCTTTACCACCTTGCCAAGTATAAGATGATCAATTAAGGATTAAAAAAGAGAGTGAGAGGAAAAAAAAAAAAAAGAAATTGAGGCTAAAAGAGGAGAAAGAGGAAAAGAATAGAAAGAAAGAAGATGAGATTGAGAGAAAAAAAAAAAGAGGGTAGGGGAGAAAAATTAAGAGAGTCTATATGCAAAAGAGAATGATGTTAAGAGAGGTTTCTATTCAAAATAGCCTATAATTGTACTTTTATACAAAGAGGCTTATTTTAGTACTAATGAGCTTAGCCCTTCTTTGCCTAGTGTTATTATTTCTCTTTGCAGGAATTTGATGATGTTTTTCCCAAACTAAGAGGCTTGCTACCATTAAGGTGAATAGAACATTAGATTGAATTCATTTATGGTGTGATAATTCCAAATTAATCAACCTATAGAGTTAATTTTAAGGAGACAAATGAGCTTCAAAGGCAAGTTAATGAGCTTATTGCAAAGGGATATGTGAGGACAAGCATGAGTCCATGTGTAGTTTTAATATTGCTTGTGCCTAAGAAGGATGGGACTTGGATGATGTGCATTAATTATTGAGCAGTTAACAAAATCACTATAATGTATCACCATCCTATACTTAGATTAGATGATGTGTTAGATAAATTGCATGGCCTTGTGTTCACCATCTAAGCTGACATATCATTAACAAGTCAAATCATCAAATTTAAAGGAGTCAAAAGATTTAAACCATACACTTTTTCAAATATAGAGTAACTAGTAGTAAAATAAACACTCCTATTATATGCAAACTTTACATGCAATAAACAATCTTCCCATGTTTTTAAATTTTTTGAGGAATGCTTCATGTTGAATCCCTTAGTTTTAACATCTAAACACAAAGCATGCATGAGATTAAGATCATAAAGAAAGAGTAAAGTTGAGGTAACAAGAAAATTAAATAGGTCCATCACTCAGACTAAATTCTATTACTCTTAATAAGGAGTCAAGAAACTTATTATGTCTTTAGTCTCTAACATAAAATATGGTAGAGTTATTTAAACCTAATTTTGTTGCTAGCTTCAAAGCTACTTGAATCATGCCAATTTAGGGTAAGTTACATTTCCTTTAGTGTGAACTAATAAGTTCTTAGGATAGCAAGAAAAATAAATTCATTATAACCTTAAGATAAAGGTAAAGCTTCCTCAATTATTTTAATAACATTAGATTTAGATAAAAGAAAAACACTAGCACTTGATATGTATATATATATATATATATATATATATATATATATATATATGATAATAATTTCTTTATTTTTATAATTAGAGTACCAGCTTCGATGAAGTTTATCCATATGTGTCATAGAATCATTGTTAGTGGTTTACACCAAAAGCACTTAACGCCTAACTAAAGCTTATGCAAGCTAAAAATGAAAACACGATTTAGGTTCCAACTACATGCTTATAATAGATAATTCACTAGGTTTGGCTTTAATACTCCAAATTCATATTAAGAAAGACTAATACCTTTAAAATACTTTTCGAAAACAACAGAAGTATTAAACATTGTTGATTAGAGTAAGCTTGTTATTAAACACAAGGTATCATAAGTTATTATTTGTAATGATAGTTTATTCAATGAATTTAGAGAACCAAAGATGTACAAATGTTAATTTTGTCATCATTTTTCCTAAATTTGTCCTTCTACTGAAAAGAGAAGTCTTATTATGAAAAATTGAAGAGGCAATCTTATTGTTCAGGAATTAAACCACTTAGTAACTATTAGGAAAGCTAATAAAGATCAATGACTCTTTTTACTTGATAGAATTCAATGGGTATAAAGTACCAAAGGTGTGTAAATGTGCTTATTACAATGATTATATTATTTTATGTTGGCACAAACATGCATTTATGTACCAAGATTTTCAATTCTTGAATAATGAGATTGTCCCTTCATTTCGAATTAACAAAGCTCCCTTTTTCATTAGAAGCACTCATTTACACAAAATGTGTATAAGAAATGGTAATCTACATAAATCACACCAATTTTTTTTTGGAATTTAATGAATTTAGTGTACCAAATATGTACAAACAAGCTTGTTGCAATGAATATAATGTTTTGTTGACAAAAGTCAATTACAAGATCATTTTATGTGAATGAGTCCTTGCAATGAAGGAATAAGTCTTGTTTGCTAGAAATGAAGAGATGGTCTCATTCAGGAATTTAAAAGCTCAATACATATTTGAAAGGTAATCTAAACCAATAAAACTTTTTTTTTTATGAAATTCAATGGATTTAGAGTGTAAAAGATCTAAAAACAAGCTTGTTGCAATGAATATAATGTTTTATGTAGACACTAATGGTAATTTCATCATCATTTTATTTAAATTTGACCTTCTAACGAAAGGAGAAGTCTTATGACAAAAATTGAAGTGATAATCTCATTGTTTAGGTAATAAACCATTCAATACCTATAATGAATTTTAATAAAGTTCAATGATGCATTTTTCTTGATTGAATTCAATGGGTATAGAGTATCAAAGGAGTGCAAAGGTGCATGTTCCAATGCAAAAGTTAATTTCACCATTACTTTGTCAAAATGAGTCCCTGTGACAAAGGCAAGAGCCTTACTAGTTAGAAATGAAGAGGTAGTCTCATTATTTGGGAATATAATGAGATAAAGGAAAAGGTAAAAAAAGTTATTTTGCTCTTCTAAAAATACCTTAGAAGGGAAATTTTTTTTATGACCTTTAATCAAAGTCAACAAAAACTTTGGCATCAAAGGCATAAAAAATATATTTTTTGGGTATTGTTGATATTTTTACTTATATTCAAAAAATTTTATAATATTCTATGAAAACCTTTCTCCAATTTTTTGTCATCCAAAAACTGCCTCTTCCTTGAAAAAGTTTACCAAGAGTATTTAACCAAAAAGGGCAAAAGGGTTAATAATATTTACCCTCCTACTTTAAATCTTTCATTAAAAATTGAGGAAAGTGAGGTTATAGATTTGACTTGAAGGGCCAAAGCTATGACTAGTATTGTAATATAGTAAGACAATTATACTAATTTGTATCTTAATTCTTAAGCTTTCAATTGATTAGAATAAAGGAAAAGTCAAAGAAATGTTTCACAAATGGGACTTTATTCCTAAGCCTCTAGGTTAAATTAGAAATAAAAAAAAAAGGTTTTATTTAAACCCTTATCCTTTAAAGATATTAACTGTAATATGACCAATAATAGTTCTAAAAAAAAATAGAACTAGTGGAGGAAATAGTTAAACTACTTAAAAGCCTTTGTCTAAGAGATAAAAAAAAGCTAATTTTTTGGAAAAAAAAAAAAAATTAAATCTGACAATAAAGGTGAAAATATCAAAGAAGACTTAAAAGAGTTAAATCAACTTCAACAAATATTCTTATTTGAACAACTGCCATTTAAGAGTAGCCCTTCTCATAAGAAGCAACCTCTTTATATTAAAAAAATAACCTTTAATATGGTCCCTTTTGATGTTATGCTATCCAATATCAATACATGTTGACCTCTTATTTGTAGAACAATTAGAGAGTATAATTATTTTCAATGTGATGGTAGTAGTATAGTTAAATGGAATGTCGATGGTGTGATTAAGCATTAGACTCTAATTTTGTTACATTACATGATGATGTTTGTAACTGCTACCAAAACTAAGAGTAATTATGACCCTTATTTTGCTAAAATCATAACAAGTGGATTTACTAAATAGCCTAAGGGCTAATAGGATTTTTTTTAATCTAATAAGGTAAAAAAAAATCAAATTTTTTCTGCTATAAAAAGCAAAAGCAACAATACTGATCTATGATTGTGTTAATACACTAATTTATACAATCACCAATCATTTTATTGGTACTACCATTTTGTTAATAAACAAGACTTATGAATAACTCATTAATTTAAGATGTTGTAACTTGTCTCATTTTAAGTGGTATAAAGATGTACTTTTCTCTAAGGTCTTTACTCAAGAAGATAGTCAAAGTATCTTCTAGAAAGAAAAATTTCTCTCTAGGTTACCTACCCTATTTACTGAGAAAGTTAAAACTAGGCTTAAAGCCAATCATTCTACAATAATTGATTATGATCAATGCACTTATTGTGAACTAGTTGCTAAAGTAGTCATTAAAGGAATTAAACTCTATAACAAAATTAAACTACATAAGTAGTTGCAAAATGAGAAATCTCAAGGTAAGAGGGCTTTGGGTAGCTTTTGCAAGCAAATGGATTATCCATGCATAAGATATCCCAATAAACCAAAAAAGAAAGGTTATCAACCATATGTGAAATGAAAAACTTTATATTAGATGAAAGCAATAGAGCAAACAAAATGCCTATAAAGCCAAAACCAAAAAAACCAATTGTTTGCTATAAATGTGGCAAAATAGCCAGTAAACTATTTTATCCATGTAAAAATGCTAAACAAGAAAAGTGACTACATTGATTGATGGATTTCAATGGATTTAAGCTATCTAATATGCATTGGCATATGTGTCACAATGAAATTATTGTTTGCTGTAGGCATGGACATTGATTGCATGATTATTTTTTGTAACAAAAAAAGCAAAAGCCTTATTTCTAAGGAATCAGGTGATAGTGTTTTTTTTAGAATAAATGTTTTTTTTATTGTAAAGAAAGCTAATCATAGTCACTAACTCCTTTATTCATTAGACTTTAATGGATATGGACTACCCAAGACATAATAAATTGCATCTCATAGTGAAATACAAGATTAATGTAGAAATTTAAGTAAAGTTCATGATTCCATTATGTGAAGGACCGCTTAGAGCTAAAGGATAAGCCTTTCTAGATAGAAATGAAATAAAAACCTCATTTTTCATGTAGTGAACCTTCCTTTGTTCATTGTTGAAATGAATGTTAATTGAATGATCTTTTTGTGTGAGTGATTCCTTGCCACTATTGTAGAAGTCCTATTGGCATGGAATTGGGTGACAATTTAAAGTTTCAAGCAATGAATGATCCTTTCTAAGTAAAGAAAGTTTATGAAGAGCAATTACTCCTTCATTTAATGGACCTTAATAGATTTAGAACTCAATACATGATAACTTCCCATGAAATATGTGATCAATATAGACATTTAAGTTAAGTTCATGATTCCTTAGTGTGAATGAATCATTAGGATAGAATGATGAGCCTTGTTAGTTATGAACGACGTTACGACCTCATTTGTCAAGCAGTGAACCATTTTGTCAATGCATGTAGAGCTAATTAATATCAATTACTTTTTTGTTTGATGGAATTAAATGAATTAAGACTACCTAAGGTGTATTGACATGAATAACAAAATGAAATTAATATTGGTTACATACATGGATGTTAATTGCAAAATCATTTTGTTTGAATGATTCTTTGTAATAAATGAAGAACACTTATTTTCAAGGAATTGGGTTGTAGTCTTAAGTCAATTAATAAATGATTCTGTCCTAGCAAAGAAATGTAATCAAGAGCAATAATTATTTTATTCAATGAAATACAAATGGTTTCAAGCTACTGAGACATAATAAATTGCATCTTGAAATGAAATAAACTTTAACTATCAAAATTAATTGCTCAGAAAGAAGCCTTCTGTCTTGCCTTCATTGGGTGGAGCAATATGTTTTCTCATATTTTCCCTAAAGGTAGGCTTGCTAGTTGCTAGTTGCTAGTTATGTTTATTGGGGTGTTAGTGGTCATATGTGGATGCCAACCCTTGTCATGGTTCACTTTTATAAGGAATTCAAATCCCATGCATTATTATAAACAATCTAAGATATGAAATGATCTCAGATCTCATATCAATAACATAATAAATCATAATAATAATTACATCATAATGTTTTGTGAAAGAATATTTGACAATTTATATACATTTTTTGAGTCATATTGGAAACCCAATAGCTGGAGAACAAGATAATTATATGGATCTATAAGGCTTAACGTTAAATCTTGCAACATATTTGTATAATCAATATTACTGGTCAATTTTACGTGGATCTCTCTGAATCCTTTGTCCAATTGAAAAGGTGGCAAAACCTATGGACCATTGTCACCAACCTCTCTTTTAGTTGTTTGGATTTATACTTGCCTTTAAAAGACATTGTGCATTGCATGGACCATGCATTACAAAAAGGTTCATCCTCCAAAATTAAAAAATTTGTTATCTAGTTCCATTGCCATGCTCTTCCAAAGACTTGGTTAAATCAAATTTGTTGGAAGAGTTGGTGGTGCTGCTTGCTTGCTTAAGCTTTTCCTCAAGAATTTAATTTTCTATTAAGTTTACTAAAGTCTATTGCTGGAGATATTTTGTAGCCATACAAATGGCCCCCAAAAAAAGCTGCTAGTTATTTTTGAATTTGAAAGTTTGCATTTGAATTGTATTAGAACTTGTAAACTATCTCTATATAATGAGGCTTTCATGGTTGATGAAAGTAGATGTTGTTTTGATATTCTTATCCTTTCTGCAATTTCTTCAACAGGTTGCTTTGCTAATTTTATTTTTTTTTTTCCAGCAAGCATTCAAAAACTTTGCTGCAATTTTTTGCTTTTGCAACCTTGCAGCATCTGTGCCATGTCAATGTTCATTGTTTTTTTTGATCAAAAAACCAACAAAATCAATGAGTTACAATCTTATACCACCACTTATTAGTAAAGGAACTACATTTGAATTTTGGTATTGGAGTTTATATTGAATGTGCACATGGTTATCCTTTCTTTTCTTATGCTTTGTCAGAATGTTTTGTAAATTAGCATTTTAGATAAAAGAAACATATGTTATAATGTCATTGCAAAGTATGACCATATTTTCATGGAGATTGTAGGCATGTTTCATCATGCAAAGGAAATGGAAATTGGACACTGGCTTCTTCATGTCCATCTTTTCCATGAGACTTCTTGAATTCTAAATTTAAATTACATTATTGCTCCTTCAAAATAAGCATAACAATTATATAGACTTTTTTTGTGTCCCCTTTACAAATGTTTTTCAATTGTTTATTTTCATGTTTTTTTTTCCATTCCCTTTTAAAACTATGGTAGAAATATCTTATAATATTATTTTAAATAATTAAGTAATGTTAATCTAGTTGTTTTTCGCTATTTCATCATATATCTAGGCATTGGCAAAATTAGAGGTGGATTATCTTGCTTTCCATTGATTAGTATGAGAGGTTTTTTTATTATACATTTCTCAAATATGGTAAGGAATATTATGACGAAATATTGATGTTGATTAGTAGCTTACATAGATTGATGTTGCTTAGTAGCTTACATCCAAGTATATGACTCCATCCAAGAAGATGTTGTCAATAATTTTTGTTGTTCATACATTCAATTTATCAATTAAAGACTTTGTATTCCAATTCAATTCTAATCATAATTTTATTTTAGGACTTGCACTCGTACCTATTGGAATTGTTTTCAATGCCTTCCATCATTTATGTCTTGAATTGTCCCATGAAGTTCAATCAATCATGAGGGATTGTAAGGCAACCTTTGCACATGTTAATATGGTTATTTATTTTAGAGGTATCTACCAATGATGATGCCTTATTAAATGTTTATATGCAACAACCAATGGAAAGTGATGACATTGTAGGCAATTATTGGGTTTGCCAATCAAATCTTAAAGATTGTAATACACCCCACGTTGTACTTCCCAAATTTAAAGGCTCATGAAATTTTGGGTCACAAATCATAGATAGTGCAATACACCCCACGTTGTACTTCCATTTGTTAAGTTTGTAATGATCCATGGAAATGTTTTGTAGAATGTGATCTTACATGGTGTTGCATCAATCATAGTGTAAAACATTATTGCTAAGTCTTCCAAGAAGTTCTACTTGGGGTTTGATTATGTTTTCAAATTGATGTCAAGTGATCAACTAGTTTTGGGTGCCCATTTAGAAAGAGCTGTGTAATTCATGTTCTTATTACACGTTGCTATTGAAATATAGGGAAAGTAAATTTCATTTTGTCAATATTGGACATTGAATTTAGGTGTGCTATTTGATGTTGAGATAGTGTTTGAGTATATAAGAGGGAGTTAGAGGTTTTAAATTGATTCTTGTATTTATGGTGTTTTGATGTGCCCCTGGGAGGGTAACACACTGGACCTGGAAGGGATGTGTTGGCCTAAACATCAACTTTACTTTGCATCTCAACTTTTCTTGTTTATTGACTTAGAGTCGCCAACCATTTAAGGTCTGATTAGAACACCATAAACTGTCAACTTTTGAAGACTGCCTTGTCTTTGGAATTGACAGAATTTGGTTTTCTTTTCCAAGATTCATTAGGGTTTGGGAGTATTGTAATGCCTAATGGAGATTGCAACAAACCCAAAATCCTATCTCAAGTAATGATATCATTGTTTATTGGCTTTTATCTCTATGATTTTTTTTTTTTTATGCTTGTACATTATCCATTTATTTATCTTTCTAGCATGTAAAACATGTCATAGACATACACATATGAGTATCATAAGGAATTTGGATAAAAAGGGAGCTTAGAGTAAGGAGGGGATGTTTTTTAGGGGCACTTCATGCTTTAATGTGGAATTTCTTGAAGTTAAGGGATGATTTTAGCAAAGATCTCCTAGTTTGAGACAATGTCCAGGGAAAGATTTTAGAATGCTTTTATTGATGATCCCTAGCATTGATGGGTTTAATATGATTTTAATGGTAATTACTCACACTAACAATGAAAATTTTTTTTTTGAAAGATTTTTAGGGTATTTTGGATAACTTTTACAATGATCATTCAAATTGACACTACGATGAGAGTTACTAAAAAAAATCTTTGAAGGCCTTTAGATACATTTTTTGGTGATTCTTAATAGCATCAATTGGAATGAGATTTTCTTTGGAAAGTTTTTTATGGTATTTAGATATTCTTTTAAAGGATATTCAATATTTTTTTCTACAATGATCTTTCACACCAGTAATAGGAATGAGATTTTCTTAATTGGCTAATGTATTTGCCTTTTAAAATAAAGGGATATTTATATACATACATATATATATATATATATATATATATATATATATATATATATATATTATATTTATTTTTTTTTAAAAGGATTTCATGACTATTTAGAAATTTGTGTTGACTTTTCTTGATAATTTTACTAATACAGAAAATTTTTTTATATAAAAACTTACTTGCTTATTTAGGTGTTCTTTGGTCAATTAATCAGAACCTAGAAATTCATAATTTTATTCCAAGATTTGTTTTTTTTTTTTTTTTTTTGTCATTTGCTTTTAAATTTTTATCAAAAACCATTTACTTGCATTAATAAGCCTTTCTTGGTTGGAAAACAGTTTCCTAGTACCATTGTTATTACTATTATTATTTTTCACTTTTTTCTTTAGTAAAAAAAAAAAAAAGAAAAGGATTATAATAATAATGCATAAAGTACCATTGTTGTTTTCAAAAGCAAGAAATAAATTGGGTTTTCTTTACCATTGTTATACAATTTTTTTGTGAAAGAGACCCTTTCTCTCTTCTTCTAATTCTTTGTAGGTAAGGAAACTAAGTGCTACTAAAAAACTGACATTCTTTCTACTTGTTTTTTTTTTTTTTTATTTCTCTCTGCTTGACTACCTCTTTACTATGGAGGGACCTCTATCCTTTAATACTAGAAGAGATCCCTTCTTGCTAGAGATTTTGGAATCTCTCATTACTATTATGGATCTTGTTTCATTGCTATGATCAATTCTCTTTCTCTGTCATTCCACATAATTTATACTTGTGATTGGTTATGGGTCCTTAAAGATTAGTTGAGAAGCCCCCTAGGCAAGTTAAAGCAACTGTCATGGATTTTCTTTAAAGGTTGGGCCTATTAGATTACTACCTTGCATTTTGATTTTTAATGTATTGAGCTACATGTTTTTATTATATTTTTAGGCTGATAAAAAAATAGTATATTGGAATGTAGACCCTTATAATAAGAGACACTATACTCTCTCTAATCTTGGAATAAGACAAGAATGGCCCACCTTTAGGCCTAATGATGCATGGACTTTTAAGAGCTCTTGCCTAAAAGCAACCTCTTTAAGTTTTAATCTTGGTCTAAAGATTAGGTGACCTTAAGTTTAGTCTAAAGGCATATCAGGTTGTTGGCTCTCTTTCCATCTAGTCTTATAATGGGTGGGTTTAATGTATGGACTTGGAATTAGGGGCTTTGTAAATGGATTTTTAATCACAAAAGCATGTTTTAATGAAAAAGCACATAACTTCATTCTCTAATTTTCTATTTTCTATTTTTCCTTTTTCTATATTTTTCTCATATTCATTTTCTTTTTTTCTTTTTTTTTTTTTTGTTTTTTTACTTTTTTTTTTTTCACATTCATATATGATTAGTGTTACATTCAAAATTTAAATAATCCATGATCTAATTATAATCAAATCATAACTCAAATACAAGTTGTAAAGACTACAAAAGCCAAACTAACCCTAAGTATATCTAAGAAAAAGTGGAAATAGTGAGCATAGCCCTTTTATTCAAGGCTGATAAAATAGTAGTCCAACAAATTATCCATCTTTGCAAGTTGCATTAGTATAAAGGAACATGCAAAGAACTTCTTAGTTCCCCATTTTGTCTACTCTTTCAAATATCTATGTGGCATCCCTTTACTTCATGTGAGCCTACCTAAGAGTGCATTCAAGATTGTGAAATAAGCCATTTTTGTAAGCTTGGTTGGATCAATGTAGTTGTCTACTATATGCACATTGAGGATGACCAACTCATTTGTGATTTAGTTAGGGGCATACCAAGGGGCCCATGGCATCGTATGAAAATCTATTTAAGATTATTCTTTAGTTATGTTGTGAATTCAAAATTTATGGAGCTAACCAACATCCAAATGATTACTATATTTGAAATTATTCTTTAAAGGGCTACAAAGGTTGTGATTGGAAAAAAAAAAAAAGGATAACTGAATTGTTCGGATTGTATAGGTCAAATTTGTCACTTTTTAAAGTAAGGTCATCATCAACATGTTTGAATTTGCTTAAGATGATTGCATTGCCTATAGTTTCAAGGGTTTTGATTGGGAAAGGCACTTAAGCTTACACAAATAGGGTTCCCAATTGCCATTTACTATTAAAATTTCAAAAGTAAATAGACATGTCATTTGAACTTGCTCAAGATGGCTACACTATCCTATTCTTCAAGTTGTGATTTGAAGTATTTTGAAGCCTACATAGACTGGTTCTTAAATGTCATTTACAGTTAAAATTTCTAAAGTATATAGACATGTTGTTTGAACTTGCTCAAGATGGCTACATCACCCTATTTTTTCCAGTTGTGATTGCAAAGAGTACCTAAGGCCACATAGACAAGTTCTTAACTATCATTTACAATTGAAATTTTTTGAGTAAATTGATATTTTGTTTTAACTTGCTTAAGATGGCTACATTGCCCACTATTTAGGTTATGACTAGTTCCTAACTATCATTTATAGCAAAAATTTTAGAAGTAAATAGACATGTTATCTCAACTTGTTCAAGATGGTTGCATTGCCCTATTCTTTAGGTTGCAACTGTGAAGTGTACTTCGCTAGCTTAAGATAGTAGTGCCATTTATACATCAAAACTATGGTTGCTTGAAGCATATTGAAACAAGCTTGTGTCCTATTTATGTTGTGTAGGCAACCTAATAAACTCATCCAAAGTTGTCACTTGTTTTATCTACGCTTACTTACACTTCTCTCAAGCACTCGCATAGATAGAGTTATCATTTAGTAGTCTTTCTAAGCTTATAGTTCATCTTACAGCCCCAATACCTTTAATAAAGCTTTTCATATTCTATGTCTTGTTTGAATTTTACTTTTGGATTTCAAATCACAGTAACTATGCCTTGTTTGAATTTTACTCTTGAATTTCAAATAACAATAATGAGTTGCTCTTATCATTTCATACTCATTACAAAACATTTAACTTTACTTTGAATTTTTAGCTCTTAATTACTTTCATGGCACCTGCAATGTTAACAATTCCTACTTATCATAACATCCTTCTCAACTCACTACAAGGACCTATTTCATGTGCCTGAAGTTGCCCATAGGCTGACTTATAGTACTCTTGCCATGTAGCAACATTGCCTACTTTCCTTGCACTTCTTTACTTCAATTGTTTTGTGCTTTATGCCAAATCTTATGATCTATAGTTTGGCTTTGAATTCCAAGTGGGGGTTATTTACCCTATTAGCTCGACAATGTTCAAATGTTAACCATATGACATTTGGATATTGCTAGCAAAAAGTGCTGAAAGATCATCTCGTGCCACAATAGGTTTTAGCAAAGAAATGCAGGGTAAGATATACTTGAAGGCCCATTGACACTGTAAGTAAAAACAGCAGCACGTTTAAATCTACCACATATGGCATTAAAAAAATTGTTGGCCTTCATTAAAGGATATATATATATATGTACAAACAAAAATGATAAGTTAATATGAGAGGGCTAGACTGTAGACTGATACATTACTAGTTACTTGATTGAGACTTAGGTCAAATGCCTCTCATATGCAAATTCCCTACTTAGATCATAAATTTGTGTTTATTCTAAGCCAATCTTCTAAGACTCTTTCCTTTTATAATTGAGTAGGTGAAGCCTAAAGGTTTTTTTTTGCTTTTTTTGAAGCTCTTACTCTTGATCATGGTTTTCATCCTATTTGTTCTCTTTTTAGGGGTTTGCTTTTGCCAATAGCAGCCAAAAATTTGATTTGTACAATTTCTACACAAACCTATCTCCCATTCTTACTTTATATCTTTTATGAAGTTCTTTTTGACGAAAGATCTTTTGGTTTGCTACAGTTTAGGCATAGTATTTCCTAATTATGTTTGAGTTGGTGAGGTTTAAAAGATCTACGTTATAAAAGTTAGTCAGGAGTAATGCTCTACCCAAAAATGCTTTCTATATGACATATGGGCCTTCATAACTAGTGCCCACATGCTTGTGGATCATTTTGATCGGGTGAGATCTTTTTAAGGATCAAATTTCCTTGTTTGAAGCACTAAGGAAGCATCTTCTTTTGATGAGCTTGCATTATTTGCTTTTGGTAAATATGCCTATTTCACATAGCATTCAATCTTTTCTATTTAAGGAGTTATAGTTACTCATGTCTAGTTCTAGCCCAGGCTACCTCCAATTTTGTTTCTAATAAGACCCTTAAGGAAGGTATCTCAACTTTGACTAGGAGGACTATCTTAGTTCCATAGATGAAAGAGAACGAGGTTGCCCAGTGGATGTACACATCGTTATGCGAAAAGCATAGAGTGTGAATGGTAACATTTTATGCCAATCCCTATACATGATCGCTAGTTATTCATTAATGGCCTTGGGACATAGTGAAAAACCCATGGGTTAAAGGAGGAATTTTCATCTTCTTCCTTTCTAGAGGTCATGTGAATTGCTAAGGTGTTGAATTCTGCAGCTATCTTGGCTTCCATGCTATCTTTCTTATTGTCTGGATTGATAAATATTGTATTTTTTAAGCTTGCACAAACAGGGTACCTAATTGCAATTTACATTGAAAATTTTAGAAGTAAATAGACATGTCAATTGAACTTTCTCAAGATGGCTACACTGTCCCATTCATCAAGTTGTGATTTGAAGCATTTCCAAGCCTGCACATATTGTTTCTTAATTGTCATTTACAGTTAAAATTTCTAAAGTATATAGACATGTTGCTCTAAAATTCTAAAATTCCTACTTATCATAATATCCTTCCTTTTCTTTTGTGTGGTATTTTCTACTTCTCAACTCAATACTAGGAGCTATTTCATGTGCCTGAAGTTGCCTATAGGCTGACCTGTAGTACTCTTGCCATGCAGCAACATTGCCTATTTCCTTGCACTTCTTTACTTTAATTGTTGTGCGCTTTATGCCAAATCTTATGATCCATAGTTTGCCTTTGAATTCCAAGTGGGGGATATTTAACCAATCAGCTTGACAACATTTAATGTTAACCATTTGACATTTGGATATTGCTAGCAAAAGTGCTGAAAGATCATCTCGTGCCACAGTAGGTTTAGCAAAGAAATGCAGGGTAGTCTATACTTGAAGGCCCATTGACATGGTAAGCAAAAACAAGATGTTTAAATCTACCACATATGGGCATTAAAAAAATTATTGGCCTTCATTAAAGAATATATAAATGTACAAACAAAAATAATAAGTTAAAGTGAGAGGGACGAACTATAACCTGATACATTACTAGTTACATGATTGAGACTTGGCTCAAATGCCTCTCATATGCAAATTCCTTGCTTCAATCACAAATTTGTATTTATCCCAAGCCAATCTTCTAAGACTGCTTCCTTCTATAGTTGAGTAAGTGAATCCTGAAGTTTTTTTTTTTTTTTTCACAAGCTCTTACTCTTGTTCATGCATTTCATCCTATTTATTCTCTTTTTCTCTTTTTAGGGGGCTTGCTTTTTCCAATAATAGCCAAAAATTTGATTTGTACAATTTCTACACAAACCTGTCTCCCATTCTTACCTTATTTCTTTTATGAACTTCTTTTTGAGAAAATATCTTTTGGTTTGCTACTATTTAGGCATAGTATTTCCTAATTACATTTGTGTAGATGAGATTCAAAAGATCTACATTATATAAGTTAGCCAAGAGTAATGCTCTACCCAAAAATGCTTACTTCATGATGTATGGTCCTTCATAACTGGTGCCCACATGCCTGTGGATCATTTTGATTTGGTGAGATTTTTTTGAGGATTAAATTTCCTTGTTTAAAGTACTAGGGAAGCATCTTCTTTTGATGAGCTTGCATTATTTGCTTTTGGTAAATACGCCTATTTCACATAGCATTCAATCTTTTCACTTTAAGGACTTATAGTTACTCATGTCTAGATCTAGCCCAGTCTACCTTCTCCAATTTTGTTTCTAATAAGACCCTTAAGGAAGGTATCTCAACTTTGACTAAGAGGACTATCATAGTTCTATACATGAAAGAGAACAAGGTTGCCTAGTGTATGTACGCATCAATGTGTGAAAAGCATAGAGTGTGAATGATAACATTTTATGCCAATCCCTATATGTGATTGCTAGTTATTCATTAAAGGCCTTGGGACATAATGGAAATCCAATGGGGTAAAGGAGGAATTTTCATCTTCTTCCTTTCTAGAGGTCATGTGAATTGCCAAGGTGTTGAATTCTCTAGCTATCTTGGCTTCCATGCTATCTTTCTTATTGTCTGGAATGATAAATATTGCATTTTGAAACCTTGGAGTGAGGGGAGGCAAGAGGTCACTAACAAATTCTTTATTAAGATTAAAGCCACTTCTTAAAGGCCCTAACAAGCTAGGGATCTCTATTGGAGATACGATACCTTGAAGATGTTTGCCAATTCCCCACCCTAGACAATAATTGTGTTTCATCAATAATTTTGCTGACTTTAGTAAAGCATTGGAGAGCTAGTGCAATTTTCAAAGAAAGGAATCATATGCCTTAGGAGTGGCCCTTGTTACTTCAAAAGATTTGAAGGCATAATCGAAGGCTTCTTATGCTATTTCCACATAGGGAATTTTTGGAGAACTTGAGATTAGTAGTTCAAATTTGGCCTTAACCTTTATTTGCTTGTCCCTTACAATAAATTTCATTTTCTCTGGTGTAAGGTTAAAGGAACTATCCTTGCTAAATGGATCTAAGGGCAACCCATCAAACAACTATAGGCGATCTTAATATCCATAATTTGGAATTGTACATTGAGAGTGCAAGCAAGGTCCCACCTATATGAGAAGCTTAGTAGTTTTTAAGACTTCTCTCTTTGTACCATCAAATGCTTGGACAATCACGTGGCTCAACATTATAATAGCAATGTCAAATGTCAAATGAGCTAAGAACTTAGGCAAATTAACCAAGATTCCCTTAGTTATGACATTTAGTTTTGAGCCATTGTCAGTAACCACATGGGACATATTGCAACCATAACATGTGATTGAAATATTCAATGCTTTGGTGTGACTTTTTCCCCTTAAAGGGGATTTCATCATTAGAGAAAGAAATGCAATTGCTCAATATTATGTTGTTGATAATATGGTCAAAGCTATCAAGTGAAATGCTTGGAGAAACATAAGCTTGGATGAGCATATGCAATAGAGAACTACACAATGTGCCTTAGAGTTCATTAGCAAGGACAAAATTAAGATTCTAGTTGATGTATGACTAAGCTACTCAACTGCATTGTACTTGCTATGTTTGATATATTTAAGGAATTGCCAATCATCCTTTCCAGCAATTGTTTCTTTTGGATACAAGGTTTCACTTCCTTGATGATTTTGCCCCTTAGGTTTTCTCATGAAGGACTTCATTGGCATCTTTAAAGTTACTAAAGGAATTGCACAATGTTTGTAGACCAGATGGTCCTGGTCTCCATTGTGGAGTCTTTGGAGCAAGAAAATAAGTGCATTTTTTTTTTTACTATTGCACTTGAACTCTTGGTTTGATGCCTATAGATGTCCTTACTACACTTGCTACTCGTTCTTTCCAATTTTTGCCTTCCCAAATGGTTGTTATCTTCCTTTATAGGTGGGTTGAGATCCCTCATAGCTAACAAATAGATTGCATGATCATTTGGTTGTTTACATGAAGTGTTTTACCTTTATTTTGTCCATTATAGGCATATGGGCTACACTCTCTCTTTCCTTCCTTACTATGGCATATTTATGTCTAATTTGCATCCAAAGAATACCACTTGAGCTAGGGTTTGATTGTAATTGGATTGTGGATTATTTAAATATTGATCCTAAGATTGGTTGCATTTGGGTGCAATAAAGAGAAAAGAAAGGTGAAAAAAAAAAAAAAAGAAAAATAAGGAAGAAATAAAAAAAAAAAAAAGGAAATAAATAATTTTATTAAAGTGTCACATTACAATTAAATTTTAAAAGCTCATTATAAGCCTATAAGAGTGGAGAGAGCCAACAACCCAATCTACCCTTAAACTAAGCCCAATAAGTGAAATTTTCATCCAAATCCTTGGGCCTTAAGCCCAACTATTCTTTCAAACTAAACCAAAGGCCTGTTGCATTATTAGGCTTAGAGGGGACCCCTCCCCTTCTTGGCCTTTGATAGGAAGAGGGAATGCAATATTTGTTTTAAGGCTAAAGGCCTAATCCATTAGATTAGTTTACACATACAATACAAAAAGGAAAAGCGTGAAAGCCCATTACATCAAAATTAGCTAAAAAGGAAATGCAAGGCAGCAACATGAACAAACCTAGAAGACTTTAACGTTGTTCTTTAAGGCCCAATAGCCCAAATCAATGAACATAAAAAGACCAAGGAGCCCACACACATTTAAATATGTGAGAAAATTAAAGACGCAATCACAATAATAAAGCAAGATCAACAATAGTAAGGACTTGTCAAAAAAAAAAAAAAAAAAAAAAAAAGGGAAGGATCTCTTTCTCATGTAAAAGGAGAGGGTCCCCCACATTGAAAGGGAGTGATGATTGGCATATGAGGGAAAAAAATGAAGATGAGAAAGGAAGGGACAAAATGGGGAAATGGGATAATTAATACATCCAGAGTAGAAAAGAATAAAAAAAAAAACCAAAATAAATAGAGTATGTTAGCTGTTTATTGAAAGCATTTTGTTTTCATTTTTTGAAACCCAAATTGTTTCTCATTTTGTCATAGAATTAACAAAGTATCAAATCTATACTAAAATCTTTCTCTCTCCTTTTTTTACATCTCTGATACTTTAGAAGGGGACTCGTAAATATGTAGATATACTACTATTAAAGAAGATCTAATTAGCTTAATTAATTTCATAAAATGGTTAGGAAAAACTCTCTTACTGAGTTAGAAAACAATCAAAGTAAAGGAGAAAAAAAAAAAACTACTTTTTAATTAAAGCCACCTTGTTATTCCAATTGATGTAATTAATGTGTATATGCAAGAATTGACTAAAGAAAAACTCTTACATTGAAAAAACTATTAGCCTAAGTAATGAAGTCCTATGTTGTTATTCTATAACTCATTCTACTTCATAACAGTCATTTACATATTTATACTTTCTTCTATATTGTAATAAATACTAGATTCTATGAAAGAACACAACCACTGATTTTTCTCTCTTGCACACAAAAAAATAATATATTTTTGATATTAAAGATACATATATACATATTTATATATATAGTGAAAAAAAAAATAAAATCAAATAAAAATCTAGATTAACCCAACCTAATTCCCTTCCTTCTCTAGACCTCTACCTAGATCCATAGCTAGGACCACTAACATTAACCTAACTCAAAAAGGGATCCCTTTTAGATCAAACTCTAACTCCAACACCCTTGAATACCTCCAATAAGATCAAAGCATGACTTTACCAAGAGCAAACTTGAAATCCATCTTGTAACCATCTATTTTACCCAAAGAACACAAAAGCTCAAATTAAATGCCTTTCTCCAAACAAGAACAACCCTATAGAATCTAAAATCACACACGAATCCATGAATTGAACCTAAAAGATTGAGATTTTTACAATAAAGATCTAAGAAGAATTGCTTAGTCTTAAACACAAAAGCACTCAAAACTATAAAATTACCCCAAAATAGGATACATTAGAAATTGATCTTGCCAAAGTAAAAAAGGTTATCAAACAAAATAAAAAGACACCCATGTTCCAACAATACCTAAAATGATTAGTTGTAACTCAAGTTAATTAGTAAGAAGAATCAAGCTACTAATCAAAGCCTGAGGTCTAGGCTAGCACATCCCTTTTACGTTCATTACATTACCGTCTTGGTGGCATGTCATGACAACTTGGCAAATCCACTTGAGGCTTTGATGAGAGTTAAGATATTATAACTCACTTTTAATTTTATGCTTTTAATTTCTTTCTTGTTTGATATTTTAATTTTTTTTATCTCTCTTATTTTGACATTTATAATTATCATTTGCATCATAACCTTGATTGTATACACTCCTAAAGGCCTTAGAACCTAACCTATAACCCATGTAGCTTAGATCAAAGGAACTATGAGTCCTTTGTGTAGCCCATGGCTTCCATATATGATAGTCCTAAGATCTTTCACCTAGATAAGTGACACCTACTTAAGCATCTTATGGTTAGGAAGTAAGCCCTCTAAGAACTTTTAAGCTAGTTATAAATTTACAAAATAACGCATCTTTTGTCACACTAGTAAAATCATCCACCTATTAGATCCACCCTTCATAAGAAAAGAAGCCTAAGATATCCTACCCTTTTCATTACATTATGCATCATTGTTTTCCTTATGGCATGTCATGACATCCATTTAGGGCACTATTTACCTTTTAAAGCGATGGCTATTGTCCCTAAACATACAACTTGTTAGTATAATAATCACAAAGCACACCTATAGTCATGTTAGAGATTATTCTAAGAATATTTAGAGATAGTTATGGGATTATCCTCTTTCAGACCCTACAATAGTCCCAAAGGATTTCAATGTAAAGTAGTCAAAATTTCTTATTCTGAAACAAATATGGAATACTTAAAGCCTTATAAAAGGACTTGCATTCCTTGAGACCTTTGCTAATATTGGCTATTTATTAGATGTTAATTACTAGCCAAATATATTGAAAGTAGCTATACACTTTTTGGGACCCAGCTTACTAATGCTTTGTCTACTTGATTAAAGACATGGTCTCTTTGGTGGATGAAATTGAGAACTTATTAAACTATTTTAGGCCTTTCAAATAGAGATGTTTGTTCACCAAGTCTTCATACAAAACATGTGAAGATGCTACTAGAATTCATTAGCTTAGAGCAAAAAAATAATAAAAAAAAAAAAAAAATCCTATTGCATCTAAAGAGCAACACTAAGAGGTAGAGGTAGGTATCCTTGTTGATTATATTATCAAGCACATGATATAGCACATTGAGTTTGAGTTTGTTCATATGACACTACTCATACATGGTATAATACTGCTCCAAGGGTCATCGAATATGTCCATAAATATGATATTGAGTTGTTCTACAAGGTGAAAAAGGTTGTGGCTAATCTAGTCCATGCTATAGGAGTTGAAAATATTTTATTTTTGAATTATTACTAGCTCTACAGAAAGATATGGTGTAAGGGAAGGTCAACTTTATTGTATGAGTGGCTTATAAGCCACATAGATATTCTTGACATAGATTCACTCACCCTATGTGTTGTAAGAATAAACCTTCACTTAAAAAATTTTGAAATTTTGAATGGCTTTGCAAATAAGAGATTTTAATGTGGATGACACATTTTAGAGAAAAATGCTTTTAGTTGTACATGAAATGGTTAAATAAAAAAAATCAATTTTATAAAGATGTGGAGAATATCAGTGGGTTCCTTGCCTACACACCTACAATGGTTATTAGAAAATTGGAATTGAAGAGGTTTCTATCAATTAACAGTGGAATGGAAGTTATCTACTTCAATTAAGTACTCCCAAAAGATAAGAATATCTTTAGCCCATCATATGATATGAGCATGGAAGAATGTCATAAAGACTACCTTTAAAGGCCTTAATCACTCTCCCCCTAAGCATTATGAACTCTAGTAGTATCCCTTTATTGCATCCATTTGATAAAAGTCTTAATTCACTTCCTTAAGGAGTCTTGTAGGCACTAAGAGTTTATTGCTTATTTAATGTGAAGAACTTTATGTGCATACCTTTTAATTTGATTAACTATTCAAGCATTATAAATCTAATAAGGGAGATATGCCTTGCCTTTTGGTTTGTGATATAAATTTAATGAAATGATATGCCCCTTGACACTTGACTTTGTATCCTAAACCCAATGAAGAAAAATGTCCCTTAACCCTTTCTCTACGTAAATTGTAAATATGGCTAAATGTATAATTATCTTTGTTGTACTAGCTAGCATTATATGAGGTGAATTGTGCCCACATGTATATCATAACATTTATTGAAAATTATACAAGCATCACTAGTCAAACGTACATGATTATGAATTTATAATTAAGCCTACTTGACTCATATAGAAAATTGTTGTTTTCAAGCAGCCTATTAGAAAATTGGTCGGGTACTTGCTAAATAATTTCTCAATGGAATAGCCAAAGCTAATCATATCTATGATTAGATGTACTATATGGGAAGCACTAACATTGTTTCCTTTTATCCAATAGAAGGAGTAGATGTTCATTATAAATGGCATGGGAAAGATTCACACATTGCATATGATTTTGAAAGATTTTGTTAATTCTTGAAAGGGAAAATAATGATAAGAGAGGTTGTTTTGACTCCATAATACTCTCAAGCAATGCATTTTAATATTTAGCTACATAAGTTGGGAGGATCACGACTCTTGTACTATGATGCTATGGCAAGTCCCTCTTATCCACTTGTAAGTTTTTATATCCCAGAGTTTAAGGACTTAGTGCCTAATTTTAAGGAAGAAGAATATCATCTTGAGTTGCCAAAAATCTATCTTATTAATGATGCACAAAATTCACCTTAGCTCAATCTTACAAACATTATTCCAATGGAACTAGTGGAGATCATTGCAAGGTATGCTTTGTGGAGACATGAAACCTTTATGATACAAAAATTGCAAAAGCTCCTTCTCAGTCATTATGGAATCACTAATGCTCCCATCAAACTTTACAGGCTGGCATCATTGATGCCCTTTAATGAATGCATTCATACCTCTAATGCACTTTAATAGTTCCCTTAAGGAAGCCCTTTGTTTCCTTATGTTCCTCACCCAAAAATACACAATTGGCATGCTCATCTATCAACCTTGGGTCAATGCTTTCGTGAGATATTGGAAGCAAAATCCATGGGTTTCATCATGACTACACAAGTGGTTTAAGCTCTTTAGTTCTCTCTTGTAATAGAGGAATATCATCAATACTTTTAGAGGCCCTCCTTTTATTTTCTTAATTTTCCATCTCCATCTAGATAGATGGAACTAGAATAAGTAAACAATAATGCACATTAAACTTTATGTTCAAAAAGTTTTCAACTTTCATGGTGAGATATCATGACCATCCTTAATGATCACAATGAGATGGATCTAGACATTCCTCCTCAAGCCCTCTTCCAAGCTGGCACCTACAACTATGATAGGTGATTAAGTTGGATAATGGATAATTACCCCATCATTATGCCTAGTTCCTACACCATTAGCAAGTTCGTTATTATGTGAGAAATGAAATGAATTATGAGGTCTTAGAGGTCATTGATGATGAGTACAATCCAAGCAGTGATGATGGGAAAGTCTTTTAAAGTTGGGGGGTCACTAAAAGATTTTTACTATAACAAAACTATCTAAATAAACAAATGTTAGACATTTTCTTCTTGCTATTTTGTAATAGGCTTATGAAATAAAATTGCTTGGTTATAGAACATTCTGTGTATGTTTAGGCATCTCATGCATCAAACAAATCATTCACAAGCATAAAAGATGCAATTACTCACTCAACATATCAAACATTAAAGTTACAATAAAATAAGCAATAAAAAGCTCATAGATAGGAAGGCATTCAAACTTGACAATGTCTCGCACATGAAAAATGGAGGAAAAGGTAAAGAATTTGTCAACAAAATTCTAACTTTAATCAAGGAGCTAAAGGAGTAGACATAATGGATAGCCTTGACACTTGCTAATAGAAAAGCACTCATAAGAGATTTAGTTCCTAAAGTGACTTCACCCATCGTAGGTTTATTTTAGTCAACTCTAATGATAAGGTCATCCAAAATACATTTGACTTTCCTTAAAGTGGGGACATACCCTTCTCTTGAGTAGTCAATGGCTATTTGATCATCTAACAATAAATTTCATACCACCAACCCCATCCTTAGTGAACTTAACACCTCCCTTGAGATTGTGGGAATCAACAAGGATTCTGTGAAATAGAAAATTAACCTATCTCACGAGGAGGTTTAGGCAATCAAATGGAAAGATATTCATGCATCTTTAAATGCATCATATCTCTATTTGGTGCTAGATGTAGTTCTTACACCAAAGTTTGAAACTTAAGATTTGAAAAGTACGATAGTATGGGCTTACCAATAGACTATTTAACTATGTACATTCAAAAGATGGTAGCATATGCATGCGATGAGAAGCTCCCTATGCAATACTTCTAGGATAGTCTCATAAGTTTGGCTTCTTGCTAGTACATTAAACATCATAGGAAGAATGTAAGAACTTGGAAGGAACTAGCATTTACTTTCAAGGCCAAATTCAAATATATCTTTGAATTAGAGCCAAGCTAGTTAGATCCTAAGAATATTGAGGAAAAGCTAGAAGAAATTTTTCAGTAGTATGGCTAGCACTAGCACAACATGGTTGTTCAAGTTTAGCCTTCTTTGTTAGGTGGAGAATTGGTTTATACATTTCTCAACACCATTAAATCTCCATATTGTGATAGGATAGTGGGAAGCACATCTTAAAGCTTTTTCAACTTGGTAATCATATGTGAGAGAATTGATGAAAGGATTTGCAAAGGCAAAATTATTGATGTTTCCTTTGATTCCTCATCATTTATGAAAGCTAAACCAAGGAAAAAAGAAAGAAGGGGATGGTCACATGATGGAACAAGCTTATAAATTTGAAATATATCCATCATACGATAATCCAAGAGTAGTTTAACTCTTATCCAATGTACTTAGCCCTTAATCTAGTAGTGTCATTCTCATTTCAATGAGCACAAGTGAGACCTCTCAAAGGCAATATTAGGCCATAGGCACCTATCAATAACTTGGCTGATACAAGTAGAAGAGGAAGAAGTAGTATGATCCCATTCTAGTGTGAAACAAGTGAAAAAGGTATTCAAGTGCCATGATTATATTGAGGAAAAAAATAGCAAACTTGTTGCTTAGGAATACAAAGATTATGCTAATTCATGGTGGGAGAACTTGGAAGCACAATGAAGGAGAGATGGTGAGAGGAAATTACAAGTTGGAGTGTTATGAAGAGGTTAATACCAAAAGGTTTTGTTCTTAAATATTATAGGCAAGAATTATGCATTGAAATGCTAAGATGTGAATTATAAGGACCATAAGAGTAGACCATTGTGAAGCTCTTAGGAGGGCAAACTAAATTGATCACAAATATGGTAGAGTTACAATCTTTTGTATTCTTAGAGGATGTGATTAAGTTTGTTGTTAAGATGGAGAGAAATCTTAAGCATGGTACAAATAAACAAAGTGTGTCATGACAAATTAGCAATGAGACAAGGTCATGACTATTTGGGATTCACATGGGGAAGCAAAGAGTGATTATGAGGTAGTGAAAGATGAAGAAAATGAGTGTTTGAAGAATTACTTGTAATTTAATGTGCCTTCAACTTGTAAGCAAAGTTGGATGATAAACAATGCAAAACCATCTTCCATACAAGGTGCACAAAAGGTAAAAGGGTGTGTGGAGTAATTATAGATGGAGAGAGTTGCACCAATGTTGCTTCCACCCCCTTAGTTGAAATGTTAAACTTAGTAACAAGAAAACACCTCCACTCATATAAGTTGCAATGGTTGAATGATATTGAAAAGGAAGTAATGATAATACAAGTCATGGTGCCATTTATGACTAAAAAACTATACAAGTAAGGTGATGTGCGTTGTAGTTCCAACGAGTGCAAGCCATTTGCTTTGGGAAAGAGTGTGGCAATATGACATAGGAAGAATGTACATGATAGATTTAATAACACTTATTCTTTTGTTAAGAATGGGAAATACATACTCATGGCATCTCTTAGTTTGCAACAAGAGCTAAAAGACTTCCTTTCCACCATATATTGAGAGGATTTTAAAATAGTTACCAAAAGAGTTTCCACTAATTAAATGAATTAAACATGAAATCAATGTCATGTTAAGGGCTACCTTGCTCAATTAGCTAGCCTATACAAGTAATCTAAAGGAAGCTAGGGACTTACAATGGCAAGTAATCAAGTTGTTGAAGAAGGGTTATGCATGGGAATTGATGAGCCCTTGTAAGTGCTAAAGAACATGGGACTGTGAGAATGTATTTGGATGTCAAGCAAAGAATAAATTAATAGTTAAGTGTCACTATCATATTCCTAGGTTGGATGATATGCTTGATGAGTTGCATGGTTCATAAGTGTTTTCAAAGATGGTTTAACCTTGGGTTGGTGTAAGTATGGATTCTATACTTGGGTATCTAAGGAGTTATTGATCTTGATTAGCTTCTCTTGTGGGAATTTGACGGTTCATTAACTAAAGATCACAACCATTGCTTATTTCTTTCTAACATGGACACTTTTTTCATTGGCACGACTCAATCACACATAATCATCACAAAATCAACTTTTGTGCTTGCACTAACATTATTTTCATTTACAACAAGCACCTCTTTACATCTTTGATACTCAAAATCCATTGAATTTTGTCAAACAAAGTAGTTGTTGATCTTAATTAGCTATTATTATAGGGATTAAATGGTCTAATTTATGAAGGATGAGACCATCACATCATTTCCTGCTTACAAGCCATCTTCTTTTATTGTAAATACCACAGAAAATAATCATGAAATTAACTTTTATATCTACACCAAATATTATATTTATTGTGAAAATCACATCCTTTCACATTTTTCATGCTGTAAAAATTAAATACTATCAAACAAGGGACTCTTTGATCTTGATTAGATCTACTAGAAGGATTGAATGGTTTAAGATGAGATAGCCATTTTATTGCTTTATTACAAGGCTTCTCATTTTGTTGCATGGACTCATCCTTACACACTTGCCATGTTATAAAAATTCAATACCATCAAACAATAGAGTCATTGATCTTGATTAAGTTCTCCTATGATGATTGAATGGCTCAACTTGAAACAATCACTTCAATTCTTTCTCATAAGACTTCCCATGTTGTTATAAGGACTTGGTATGTAAAATTATGATGAAATTAGCTTTGTATCTACAGCCAATTTTACATTTGTTGTGATAAGCATGTCAATACACCTTTGGTAGTCTAAATCAATTGAAGTCCATCTTACATAGGAGTCATTGATCCTAATTAACTTTTCTTATAGGGATTGAATATTTCAATTCTTGCAAGATAAAACCAGCACTTCATTCATTTCTCAAAAGGCTTTTATTTTCATTTGAGGGACTCATCGCATAAAATGGTCATGAAGCTTTTGTGCTCACACCAAACATTTCATTCATTGTGACAAGAATGTGAATGGACTTTTAGTAGTCTAAATAAATTGATGTACAACATACATAGAAGTCATTCTTCTCGATTAGCTTGGCTAACTTGGTTTGAATTGTTCATTGTGTGAAATATGAGTCTCTCACTTCACTTCTGTCTAATAAGACTTTTCCTTTCATTACATGAAGTCATTCACACAAATTGATCATAAATTTACTTTTCTACCTACTCTAAACATTTTACTCATTATGACAACCACGTCCTTACAACTTTATTACTTAAAATTCATTAAATTCCTCAAAGAAATGATTGTTTGATCTTTATTAGCTTTTCACATTGCAATTGAATGGTTCATTTCTTGAGTGATGAGGCTATCATTTAATTTATTCCACATAAGGTTACTCCTTGTGTTAGAAGGACTTATTCACACAAAATGGTCATGAACTGTTTACACCAAACATTATATTCATTTGTAACAAGCACATATTTAAACCTTTAATATTCTAAATACATTGAATTCAATCCAACAAAAGAGTTACTAATCTAAATTATCTCCTCTCAAAGTTCAATAGTGCAATTCATAATGGATGAGACCAACTCAACAATTTTTTGCTAACAAGGCTTCTCCTTTCATTGCAAGCACTCATTGACACAAAATAATTATAAAATTAATTTTAATGCCCGTACCAAATATTATAATGATTACAACAAACAAATCCTAGGACATATGGGTAGTAAGCAAAAATTGAATCCTACTAAACAAAGGAGTGAATGATTTCAATTAGCTTCATTAGTGGGAATTGAAGTATTCAATAACCAAAGGTTGAAACTATCATTTCGCTTATTTCTAACAAGGCTTCTCCATTTGTTTCAAGAACTTATTACACAAAATGATTATGAAACTTATGTGTCTGCTCCAAACATTGCAATCTTATGACAAGTATGGTGGTACTAATCAATTGAATCCCATCATACAATGGTACTATTGATGTTGATTATCTTATTGTTTGTGATTAAGTGACTTAAGATAAGATAGCCAATTCATTTTTTACAAGGTTTCACATTTTGTTGCATAGACTCACCCTTACACATTTGTCACACTATAAAAATTGAATACCATCAAACGAAAGAATCATTGATCTTAATTAACTTCTTCAATGAAGATTAATTCGCTTAAGATGAGACAACCAATTTATTTCTATCCTACTAGGCTTCTCATTTAGTTACAAGGACTCATCATATAAAATTATCATGAAATTACCTTTACACCTTTGGTATTCTGAATCAATTAAATTCAATTAAACAAAGGAGTTACTAATCTTAATTAGCTCCTCTTATAGTTCAGTAGCTCAATTCGTGAAGGATGAGACCATCTCAACATTTTTTCCTAACAAGGCTTCTTCTTTCGTTGCAAAGACTCATTGGCACAAAATGATCATAAAATTAACTTTTATATATACACACAAAATATTATATTGATTGTGACAAACACAGCCTTTCACATGTGGGCACTATGCAAAAATTGAATCTATCCAAACAAAGGAGTGAATGATCTCAATTAGCTTTTCCTAGGGGAGTTGAATCATTCAATAACTAAAGGAATGAAACTATTCCTTTGTTTCTTTCTAATAAGGCTTTTCCTTTTATTTCAAGAAATTATCCCACAAAATAACCATGAAACTTTTGTGTCTATTGCAAACATTACAATCTTGTGATAAGCCCATTGATACAACCTTTAGTAGTACTAATCAATTAAAGTCCATCATACAATGGTGTCAATGATCTTGATTAGCTTCTCCTATAAGAATTGAATAGTTCAAGATTAAACACCCAATTCATTTCTTTCCTAAAATGCTTCTCATTTTGCTGCATGGACTCACCCTTACATTTTCCATGCTATAAAAATTGAATACCATCAAACAAAGGAGTCATTGATCTTAAGTAGCTTCTCCTGTAAGGATTGAATGGCTCAATATGAGACAATCAATTCATTTCTTTTTTACAAGGATTCTCATTCAGTTGCAAGGACTCATCATATAAAATTATCATGAAATTATCTTTTGTGTCTACAATGTTACATTTATTATGATAACCATGCCAATATACCTTTCATAGTCTAAATCAATTGAAGTCAATCATACATAGGAGTCATTCATCCTAATTGGCTTTTCCTAGAGAGATTGAATATATCAATTCTTGAAGTATAAAAGCATCATTTCATTAATTTCTAACTAGGCTTCTCTTTTCATTTCAAGTACTTATCCCACAAAATGGTCACAAAACTTTTATGTCTACACCAAACATTTCATTCACCATGACAAGCATGCGAATACACCATTGGTAGCCTAAATGAATTGATATCCAACATAAATAGGAGTCATTCTTCCTGATTAACTTGCCTAACATGGTTTGAATTATTTATTACCTAAAATATGAGGCTATCACTTCATTTTTTTCTAATAAGACTTCTTCTCCTTTCATTGCATAGATCAATTCATCCAAATTGATTAGAAAATTAATTTTACTATTTACACCAAATTTTGACAAGCACATCTTCATAACTTTAGTACTTTGAATTCATTGAATTCCATCAAATAAAGGATTTTTTGCTCTTCAATAGCTTTTCTCATTGCAATTTAATAAATCATTTCTTGAGTGATAAGACTATTAGTTAATTCTTCCTAACAAGGTTACACATTTTGTTGGAATGACTCATTCACACAAAATGATCTTGAAATCAACTTTTGTGTCTGCACCAAATATTATATTCATTTATGACAAGCACATCTCTTTAGACCTCTACTACTATAAATCCATTAAATGCAATTAAACAAAGGAGTTACTAATCTTAATTAGCTCCTTTTACAATTCAATGGTTCAATTCATGAAGGATGAGACCATCTCAACATGTTTTTCTAACAAGGCTTCTCATTTCATTTCCTTATAAGGACTCATTGACAAAAATGATCATAAAATTAACTTTTATATCTACACTAAGTATCATTTTGATTGTAACAAGCACATCCTTACAAATAAGGTTGAATCTACCAATTAGAGTCAATTTTATGATTTGTGTGAAATATGTGATTAGGGTAGGCATTTAAGTTAAGTTAATGATTCCTTTGTATGAATGACTCCTTGGACCAAAAGGATAAGCCTTATTAGCTAGAAATGAAGTGATGACATCATCCTTCATGCTATTAATCATCCTATCCATTTAAGAAAAGTTAGTTAAGAAGAATGACTTTTTGTTTGATGGAATTCAAACTATTTAGGCTACCCATGGTGTAAAAATGTGCATGTCACAGTTAAATTAATGTTGAATGCAAACATCAATGTTCATTGCATAATTATTTTATTTAAATGATTCCTTACAATAAAAGAAGAAGTCATATTTCTAAAGAATCATAGAATGGTCTCAACTTTGAAGCAATGAACAATTCTCACTTGTAAAGAAAGCAAATGAAGAGAGTAACACTTTTTTCTTTTTTTGGACATCATTAGATTTGGACTACCTAAGCCATAATAATATGCATATAACAATCAAATATTTGATTGATACAGACATTCAAGTTAAGTTCATGATTTCATTGTGTGAATTACTTTTTGGAATGAAAGATTAAGCCTTATTAGCTAGAAAGGAAGTGACAACCTTATCTTTTAGGTAGCAACCATTCTTTCCATGTATGAAAAGCTAATAAGGAAAATGACTCCTTTGTTTGATAGAATTCAATGGATTTTGATTCCTTGGTGTAATGACATGCACATCATAATAAAATTAATGTTTGGTATAGACATGGATATTAATTACAAGATCAATTTGTGTGGATGATTCCTTGCAATGAATGAAGAAGACTCATTACCAATAGTTAGGTTATGGTCTCAAGTTTTATGTAGTGAACAAATGTTTCCTTGTAATGAAAGCTAACCAAGAGGACTTACTCCTTTATTTGATGGACTTCAATATATTTAGATAGCTCAACATGTAATAATGTTCGTCTCATAATGAAATACATCAGTAGTGTAGTAATTTAAGTTAACTTCATGATTCCTTTGTGTGTATGACTTGTTGGAGCCAAAGTAGAACCCTTATTAACTAGAAATGAAAGAACAACCTCATCTTTCATGAAGCAAATCATTCTTTCCATGTATGAAAAGCTAATCAAGATAAACAACTACTTTGCTTGATAAAATTCAAAGGATTTAGATTACTTAAGGTGTATTAACGTGCATGTCACAACAAAATTAATATTTGATGAGAACATGAATGTTAATTACAATATCATTTTGTGTGAATGATTCCTTGTAATGAAAGAAGAAGCTTTATTACCTAGCAATTAGGTAATGATCTTAAGTTTCTAGCAAGGAACTATTATCTCCTATTAAAGAGAGCTAATCAAGATCATTACTCTTGTATTTGATGAATGAAAGATAAGCTTTATTAGCTAGAAATGAAGTGTTAACTTTGACTTTTAGCCAACAAACTATTCTTTCAATGTGTGAAAAGTTAATTAAGATAAATGACTCATTTAATTGATATAATTTAGTGGATTTGGATTTTGAAGGTCTATTGATGTGCATGTCACAATGAAATTATGGTTAAATGTACACTTGAATGTTAATTACACAATCATTTTGTGTGAATGATTCCTTGCAACAAAAAGTGAAGCCTTATTACTTAGGAATTATGTGACAGTCTCAAGTTTCTAATAATAAATAATTCATGTCTCGTAAAGAAAGATATTCAAGAGCAACAACTACTTTATTTGATGGATTTTAACTAATTTAGACTACCTAAGACTTAATAAAGTGCACGTTGTAATGAAATTTGTGATTTGTGATTTGTGATGACATTGAAATTATGTTTTAAATTCTCCTAGGTGACTGACTCCTTGAAACAAAAATATAAGCCATTTCAGTAAGAATTAAAGTGTCAACCACAACGTCTAGGTAGTGAACTATTCTATTCATGTAACAAAATCTAAATAAAAAAATTGATCCATTTGTTTAATGGAATTCAAAGGATTTAAATTAGAAAATGTGCATTGACATGTTTGTCACAATGAAATTATTGTTCATTGTAGACATGGATGTTAAATCCATTATCATTTTGTGTGAATGATTTCTTGTAATGAAAGGGAAAGCCTTATTGATAAGGAATGAGGTGACAATGTTTCATGCAATGACTGATTTTCTCTTGGTGAAGAAAGCTAATCACGAGTGATAAGTACTTTATTCAATAGAGTTTAATGGATTAAGACAAACTAAAACTTAATAATGGGTGTCTTGCAATGAAATATGTGATCCTTATGGGCATTTAAGCCAAATTCATGATTCCTTTGGGTGAATGATTCATTGGAATGATAAAATAAGTCTTATGAGCTAGAAATGAAGTGACAACCTTATCTTTTAGCTAGTGAACTCTTTTATCCATGTAAAAATGCTAAACAAAAAAGTGACTACATTGTTTGATGGATTTCAAAGGATCTGAGCTATTTGAGATGTATTGACATATGTGTTACATTGAAATTATTATTCATTGTAGATAAGGTCATTGATTGCATGATTATTTTTATTTTAGTGAAAGCAAAAGCCTTATTGCTAAGGAATTAGGTGAAAGTGTTTTTTTAGATAAATGATTCACTTGTAGTACAAAAAAAGCTAATCATAATCACGAACTCCTTTATTCATTGGACTTTAATGGATATGGACTACCCAAGACATAATAATGTGCATCTCATAATGAAATATATGATTAATGTTGAAATCATGATTCCACTATATAAAGGACCCTTTTGAACTAAAAGATAAGCCTTTCTAGATAGAAATGAAATAACAACCTCATTTTTCATGTAGTGAATCATTCTTTGTTCATTGTAGAAATGAATGTTAATTGAATGAGCTTTTTGTGTGAATGATTCCTTGCAACTATTGATGAAGCCTTATTGGCATGGAATTGGGTGACAATTTAAAGTTTTCAAGTAATGAATGATCCTCTCCAAGTAAAGAAAGTTTTAAAAAGAGCAATAACTCCATTTAATGGACTTTAATAGATTTAGAACTCAATACATGACAACTTCCCATGAAATATGTGATATTTAAGTTAAGTTCATGATTCCTTAGTGTGCATGAATCATTAGGATAGAATGATGAGCCTTGTTAGTTATGAATGAAGTTACGACCTCATTTGTCAAGCAATGTTCAATGCACATAGAGCTAATTAATATCAATTACTCTTTTGTTTGATGGAATTAAATGAATTAAGACCACTAAGGTGTATTGACATGAATAACAGAATGAAATTAATATTGGTTGTAGACATGGATATTCATTGCAAAATCATTTTGATTGAATGATTCTTTGTAATTAATGAAGAACACTTATTTTCAAGGAATCAGGTTGTAGTCTTAAGTTAATTGATAAATGATTTTGTCCTAGCAAAGAAAGGTAATCAAGAGTAATAATTATTTTATTCAATGAAATACAAATGGTTTCAAGCTACTGAGACATAATAACTTGCATCTTGAAATGAAATAAACTTTAACTATCAAAATGAATTGCTCAGAAAGAAGCCTATGTCTTTCCTTCTTTGGGTGGAGCATTATGCTTTCTCATATTTTCCCTAAAGATAGGCTTGCTACTTACTAGTTATGTTTATTGGGCTGTTAGTGGTTGTGTGTGGTTGCCAACCCTTGTTGTGGTCGCTTTTATAGGGAATTCAAATCCCTTGTATTATTATAAATAGTCTAAGATGTGAAATGATCTTAGATCTCATATCAATAATGTGATAAATCATAATTATAATTACATCATAATGCTTTGTGAAAGAATATTTGTGCAATTTATACATTGTTGGGTCATATTGGAAACCCAAGAGCTAGAGAACAAGATAATTATATGGATCTATAATGCTGTAACTTTAAATCTAGCAACATACTCGTATATAATCTATATTATTGGTCAATTTTACATGGATCACTCTAAATCCTTTGTCCACTCAAAAAGGTGGAAAAACCTATGGACCATTGTCACCAACCTCTCCTTTAGTTGTTTGGAATTATGCTTGTCTATAAAAGACATTGTGCATTGCATGGACCATGCATTACAAAAAGGCTCATCCTCCAAAATCCAAAAATTTGTTATCCAGTTTCATCATCATGCATTTCTAGAGACTTTGCTTCAATGAAATTTGTTGGAAGAGTTGGTGGTGCTGCATTGCTTATGCTTTTCCTCAAGAATTTAGGATTCTATTAAGTTAGTTAAAGTCTATTTCTGGAAACATCTTGCAGCCATACAAATGGCTTATTTTGTACTTTTGTGATTCAGTTTGAAATGCTTTGCATCTTTGTAATCATTCTTGCTTGTTTGTAATAGATATATGCCCCAAAAAAAAAGCTGCTAGTTATTTTTCAATTTTAAATTTTCCATTTGAATTTGTATTTGAACTTGTAAACTATCTCTATATAATGAGGCTTTCATGGTTGACGAAAGTAGATGTCATTTTGATATTCTTATCCTTGCTGCAATTTCCACAACAAGTTGCTTTGCTATTTTTTTTTTTTTTTTTGCAAGCATTCAAAATCTTTGCTGCAATTTTGGCCTTTGCAACCTTGCAGCATCTATGCCAGTCAATATTCATTGTTTTTTTTCATTGATCAAAACCAACAAAATAAATGAGTTACTATCTTATACCACCACTTATTAGGTAAAGGAACTACATTTGAAATTTGGTATTGGCGCTTATATTGAATGTGCACATGGTTATCCTTTCTTTTCTTATGCTTTGTTAGAATGTTTTGCAAATTAGCCTTTTAGATAAAAAAAGAAACATATGCTATAATGTCATTGCAATGTACGACCACATTTTCATGGAGATTATAGTCATGTTTCATCATGCAAAGGAAGTGGAAATTGGACATTGGCTTCTTAAGGTCCACCTTTTCCATTAGACTTCCTAAATTCTAAATTTAAATTACTTTTTTGCTCCTTCAAAATAAGCATAACAATTATATAAACTTTTTACGTCCCATTTACAAATGTTTTTCAATTGTTTATTTTCATATTTTTTCCATTCCCTTTCAAAACTATAGTAGAAATATCTTATAATACTATTTTTTTAATAAACTAAATAAGGTTAATCTAGTTGTTTTCGCTATTTCATATATCTAGGCATTGTCAAAATTGGAGGTGGATTATTTGCCTTTCCATCAATTAGTATGAGAGGTTTTAATTATACATTTCTCAAATATGGTAAGGAATATTATGATGGAATATTGATGTTGCTAAGTAGCTTACGTTGATTGGAGAAATTAGTCATATAAGTATACATCCAAGGATATGACTCCATCCAAGAAGATGTTTTCAATATTATTTGTTGTTCATACATCTAGTTTATTGATTAAATATTTTGTATTCAAATTCAACTCTAATCATGATTTTATTTAAGGACTCACACTCATACCTATTGGAATTGTTTTCTAATGCCTTCCATCATTTATGTTTTGGATTGTCTCACGAAGTTCAATCAATATTGAAAGATTGTAAGACAACCTTTACATATGTTAATATGATTATTTATTTTTTAGTGGCATCCACATATGAAGACGCCTTATTAAAAGTGTAAATGCAACAACTAATGGAAAGTGATGACTAGGCAATTATTGGGTTTGCCAGTCAAAACATAAAGATTTCAGTAGACTATGTTCAAATTTAAAGGCTCATGAATTTCAAGGTCATGAATCATAGTGCAATCCCCACATTGTACTTCCATTTGTTAGGTTTGTAATGATGTATGGAAAGGTTTTGTAGAATGTGATCTTACATGGTGTTGCATCAATCATGGTGTAAAACATTATTGCTAAGTTTTCCTAGAAGTTCTACTTAAGGTTTGATTATGTTTTCAAATTGATGTCAAGTGATCAACTAGTTTTTGGGTGCCCATTTAGAAAGAGTTGTGTAATTCATGTTCTTATTACACATTGCTATGGAAATATAAGGCAAGTACAATTTCATTTTATCATTATTGGACATTGAATTTGGGTGTGCTTTTTGATGTTGAGATAGTCTTTGAGTATATGAGAGGGAGTTAGAGATTTTGAATTGATTCTTGCATTTATTTGTTTTTATGCAGTTTTGATGTGCCCTTGCAAGGGTAACACACAAGACCTTGAAGGGATGTGTTGGCCTAAACCTCAACTTTACTTGGAGACTCAACTTTTCTTGTTGATTGACTTAAAGTCACCAACCATTTAAGGTGCGATTAGAATAACATAAACTGTCAACTTTTGAAGATTGCCTTGTCTTTTGGAATTGACAAAATTTGGTTTTCTTTTCCAAGATTCATTAGGGTTTGGGAGTATGGTAACACCTAGTGGAGATTGCAACAAACCCAAAATCCTATCTCAAGCAATGATACCATTGTTTACTAGCCTTTATCTCTATGATTTTTTTTTTTTTGCTTGTACATTATCTATTTATTTATCTTTCTAGCAAGTAAAACTTGTCATAGATATACACATATTAGTATCATATGGAATTTGGATAAAAAGGGAGATTAGACTAAGGAGGGGATGTTGCTAGGGGTGCCTCATGCTTTGATGTGGAAATTTCTTGAAGTTAAGGGTTGATTTTACTATAGATCTCCTACTTTGAGACAATGTCCAGAGAAAGATTTTAGAATGCTTTTAACGGTGATCCCTTGCATTAATGGGTTCAATATGATTTTAATGGTAATTGCTCACACTAACAACAAGAATGAGATTTTTTTTTGAAAAAGTTTTTTAGGGTATTTGGATACCTTTTACAATGATCATTCAAATAGACACTAGGATGAGAATTACTGAAAAATTTTTTTGAGGCTTTAGGTAGATTTTATTGTGATTCTTAGCAGCAACAATAGGAATGAGATTTTCTTTAAAAAATTTTTTAGGGTTTTCAAATATTCTTTTTTAAAAGGATATTCAATAGTTTTCTACAATGATCTTTCACACCAGCAATAGGAATGAGATTTTCTTAACTAGCCAATGCATTTGCCCTTTAAACAAAAGGGATTTTTTTTTTCAATTTGTTTAAATGATTCCAAGACTATTTAGAAATTTGCATTGACTTTTCTTGATAATTTAATTGATAGGGAAAATTTCTTTATTTAAAAAAAATTACTTGCTTACTCAAGTGTTCTTTGATCAATTAATCAGAACTTAGAATTTTATAATTTTATTCCAAAATTTTTTTTTTTTTTTTTTGAGTCATTAGCTTTTAAGTTTTAAAAACAAACCATTTACTTGCATTAATTAGCTTTTTCCTAGTTGGAAAAAAAAGTTTCCTAGTACTATTGTTATTATTATTATTATTATTTCACTTTTTTCTTTGGTCAAAAAAAAAAAAAAAAAAAAAAAAAGATGTTGTTAATATGGACAAAAATACCATTGTTGTCCTCAAAAGCAAGAAATAAGTTGGGGTTTTCTTTACCACTATTGTACAAATCTTTGTGCAAGAGACCCTTTCTCTCTTCTTCTAATTCTTTATAGATAAGGAAACTAAGTGCTACTAAAAAAAAAATTGACATTCTTTGTGCTACTAAAAAAAACTAACATTCTTTCTACTTCTTGTTTTTTTTTTTTTTTCTCTCTCTCTTTTGAGTGCTTGACTACCTCTTTACTATGGAGGGACCTTTATTCTTTCATAGGAGATGAGATCCCTCTTCACTAGAGATTTTGGAATTTCCCATTACTATCATGGATCTTGTTTCATTGCTATGATTGACTCTCTCTCCGTTTTTTTTTTTTTTTTGTTTTTTAATATTTGTGGGCTAATTGGTTCCCACATAAATTGTATTTGTGATTGGTTTTGGGGCCTTAATGATGAGTTGAGAGCCCCCTAGGCATGTCAAAGCAACTGTCATGGATTTTCTTTCAAGGTTGGGATTGCTAGATTACTACCTTGCATTTTGACTTTTACTGTATTGGGTTGCAAATTTTGATTATATTTTTAGGCTTATAAAAGATAGTATATTGGAAACATAGACCCTTATAATAAGAGATACTATACTCTCTCCCCATCTTGGACTGAGACAGGTATGGCCCACCTTTAGGCTCAATGATGCTTGGACTTTAAGAGCTCTTTCCTAAAAGCAACCTATTTAAGTTTTAATCTAGGTCTAAAGATTAGATGACTTTAGGTTTAGTCTAAAGGCATATTAGGCTATTGGCTCTCTCCTTTCTAGTCTTATAATGGGTGGGTTTAATGTATGGACTAGGAACTAGAGGCTTTGTAAATGGATTTTTAATCACAAATGGATGTTTTAATGAAATCACTTAATTTATTTTTTTTTTTTTTTAATTTCTATTTTTTTTTTTCTATTTTTTTTTTTTTCATTTTTTTTTTTTTTTTTTTTTTTTTTTTATTTTTTCTTTTCCAAACATTCATATACAATTAGTGTTACAATCAAAATTATATAATCCATGATTTAATTATAATCAAACCGTAATAAAAATATAAGTTGTATAGACTACAAAAGGCAAACTAACAGTAAGTATATCTAAGGAGGGGAGGAAATAGAGAGCATAGCCCTTTTATTCAAGGCTGATAAAATAGTGGTCCAACAAATTATCCCTCATTGTAAGTTGCTTTAGTATAAAGGAACATGCAAAGAACTTCTTAGTTCCTTATTTTATCTACTCTTTCAAGTGTCCATGTGGCATCCCCTTATTTCCTGTGAGCCTACTTAAGAGTGCATTCAAGATTGTGAAATAAGATAATTTTGCATGCTTGGTTGAATCAATGCAATTTTCTACTATATGCACATTGAGGATGACCAACTCATTTGTGATTTGGTTAGGGGCATACCAAGGGGCCCATGGCATCGTATGAAAATCTATTTAAGATTATTCTTTAGTTATGTTGTGAATTCAAAATTTATGGAGCTAACTAACATCCAAATGATAACACTATTTGAGATTATTCTTTAAAGGGCTATAAATGTTGTGATTGAAATAAAAAAAAAAAAAGGATAACTGAATTGTTCAGATTGTATAGGTCAAATTTGTCACTTCTTAAAGTAAGATCATCATCAACATGCTTAAATTTGCTTAAGATGATTGCATTGCCTATAGTTTCAAGGGTTTTGATTGAGAAAAGTACTTAAGCTTGCACAAACAGGGTTCCCAATTGCCATTTAAGGTTAAAATTTCAAAAGTAAATACATGTCATTTGAACTTGCTCAAGATGGCTACACTATCCTATTCTTCATGTTGTGATTTAAAGCATTTCCAAGCCTACACAAATTTGGTTCTTAATTGTCATTTATAGTTAAAATTTTTAAAGCACATAGACACATTGTTTGAACCTGCTCATGATGGCTACATCACCCTAGTTTTCAAGTTGTGATTGCATAGAGTACCTAAGGCCACATAGACAAGTTCTTAGTTATCATTTACAATTGAAATTTCTTTAGTAAGTAGATATGTTGTTTTAACTTGCTTAAGATGGCTACATTGCCTACTCTTTAGGTTATGACTAGTTCCTAACTATCATTTATAGTAGAAATTTTAGAAGTAAATAGATATGTTATTTAAACTTGATCAAGATGGTTGCATTGCCCTATTCTTTAAGTTGCAATTGTGAAGCATACTTGGCTAGTTTAAGATAGTGATGCCAGTTATACATCAAAACTATGGTTGCTTGAAGTGTACTAAAACAAGCTTGTGTCCTATTTGTGATGTGTAGGCAACCTAATAAACTCATCCAAAGTTGCCACTTTTTTTATCTAGGCTTACTTACACTTGTCTCAAGCACTCTCATAGATAGAGTTATCATTTATTAGTCTTTCTTAGCTTATAGTTCATCTTACTTCTTGCCATATGCCTTTAATAAAGTTTTTCATATTCTACGTATTGTTTGAATTTTACTTTTGGATTTCAAATCACAACAACTATGCCTTGTTTGAATTTTACTCTTGAATCACAAATAATAATAATGAGTTGTTCTTATCATTTCAGACTCATTGCAAAACCTTCAGACTGTACTGTACTTGAATTTTTAGCTTGTAACTACTTTCATGGAACCTACAACATTAACAATTCCTACTTATCATAACATCCTTCCTTTTCTTTTGTGGTTTTTTTCTAGTTCTCAACTCACTACTAAGAGCTATTTCATGTGCCTGAAGTTGCCCAAAGGCTAACTTGTAGTACTCTTGCCATGCAGCAACCTTGCCTACTTTCCTTGCCCTTCTTTACTTCAATTATTGTGCACTTTATGCGAAATCTTATGATCTATAGTTTGGCTTTGAATTCCAAGTGGGGGATATTTAACCTATTAGCTTGACAACATTCAAACATTAACCATATGACTTTTGGATATTGCTAGCAAAAATGCTGAAAGATCATCTTGTGCCACAGCTGGTTTTAGCAAAGAAATGCAGGGTAGGCTATACTTGAAGGCCCATTGACATGGTAAGCAAAAACAACATGTTTAAATCTACAGCATATGGGCATTAAAAATTTTTTTGGCATTCATTAAAGGATATATAAATGTACAAACAAAAAGGATAAGTTAAAGTGAGAGGGATGGACTATAAACTAATACATTATTGTTACTTGATTGAGACTTGGCTCAAAATCCTCTCATATGCAAATTCCATACCTAGACCACAAATTTGTGTTTATTCCAAGCCAATCTTCTGAGACTTTTTCCTCCTATTGTTGAGTAGGCGAAGCCTAAAGGTGTTTTTTTTTTACAAGCTCTTACTCTTGTTTATGCCTTTCATCCTATTTGTTCTCTTTTTAGGTGCTTGCTTTTTGCCAATAATAGCCAAAAATTTGATTTAAACAATTTCTACACAAACATGTCTCCCATTCTTATTTTATATCTTTTATGAACTTCTTTTTGACGAAAGATTTTTTTTGTTTGCTATTGTTTAGGCATAGTATTTCCTAATTATGTTTAAGTTGAAGAGATTAAAAAGATATACATTATATAAGTTAGCCAAGAGTAACGCTTTACCCAAAAATACTTTCTTCATGACATATAGGCCTTCATAACTAGTGCCCACATGCTTGTGGATCATTTTGATTTGGTGAGATCTTTTTGAGGATCAAATTTCCTTGTTTAAAGTACTAGGGAAGCATCTTATATTTATGAGCATACATTATTCACTTTTGTTAAAAATATGCCTATTTAACATTGTAGTTAATCTTTTCTCTTTAAAGAGTTATAATTACTCATGTTTAGTTTTAGTCCAGACTCCACCAATTTTGTTTCTAATAAAACCCTTAGGGAAGGTATCTCAACTTTGACTGGGACTACTGTCTTAGTTATATAGATGAAAGAGAACAAGGTTTGACAAATTCAACTATCGCGTTGGTCAAATCAATTCTTAGGGTGGCCTAAAGGCTTGTAGTTAGTGGCCTAACCCTAGTCATCTCCCAATGAACCAATGTATTTTTTTGACTATATGATATGGGACTAACTCTAATAATTCTTGAACCTTAATGACCTATCCTTGATTCCTAAGGATATAAGAATGTATATATCTAGTTGGTTAGCCTTACTCCTAGCCGAGATCTCGCACTAGATGACTCCGCTCTCTCTAAAATCTCTAGATGATTGCCTAGATTCAACTAACTATGACTCACAAAAAACCCGCTATTGCACAATTATCATGCAACCTAACTAGTGTAAGCACCGGAGTTTATTAACTTAAGTAGCAAATCTGCCCCCTCAATCTCATCCTAAGCATGGCTCAAGTTACCAATTAGTAGCTCTTAAGACACTCCTTAACTCACCTAAAACCAATTAGTATTATCACCTAAGGAATCTCGTTAAGTGACAAAATGAGAATAAGGCTAGAATGAGAAAACTAGAATGCATTCATTCAATGATAAAACATGATCTTCAAGTATATGAGTTCAAGAACCCTAGAGTTGAAATGATTTACACAACCATGGAACAAAGGAAAGAGAAATGAAATAATGAGAAGAATCAGCTATTTCTTTTTTGCCCTTCCCCCTTTTTCAGCCTGTGACTATCCATTTTCAATGTTTGTTCACCACCTTTTTATCTTCCTTGCACATAATGCTCCTTTGGCTGTTCATGCTTTCATTTTCATCTTCCTTGCACATAATGCTCCTTTGGCCATTCATGCTTGCCTTGAAACTCTTCCCACCTTCTAGAATGGATTATTCCTCAACTTGGACATTAATGTTGGAGTATCATGGCCAAAAACATACAAATCAGCCCAGTTTCCAGCTCCATGGAGGCTTGCCAAACTTCACCCATGATAACTCCACTGAGATGGCCTTATCTTCTTCTGTTTCCTTCATGAGAGTTGTAGCTCTTCGAGTTAGCTTTCCAAAGATTCAAATTTGGCAGCTAAACTCCTTCCCATTTATGAGATATGGCCAAAAAACTAAGCAGTGCGTAGTTGATCTGCTCTGTCTAGCGCCCCTCTCGTAATCAAAGTTCAATATTTTTTTCCTTGTCCAATTGATTCAGAATTTGCACATGAAAGTCATAACTCAGTCTCTTACATATCCATAGAAATTGTTTTTTTAAAAGAAACCTCCTATAACCTAAGAAATAGCCAAAGTACGTAAACTGCACAAAAATTGAATTTTGCTGAATTTTTTTGATTATTAGGCATATGGACAACTAAGTGAGAAGCCAATCAAATTACATCATCTAGACTATCAAACATGCATAAAATATTAGGTATAAGGCAAAATATTATACAAAACTTGGTTGTTATCACTCCTCTACCCTTAAATGTTTGCACGTCCGTGGCAAAGCAAAAATAAAAATAACTCCAAAGGGTTCCTCAAACTTCGTATCCTATGCTATGTCTATGCAACATTTTCCACTTTAGATGACTTCTTAGGTCTAAGAATAACTCATCAAAAAAAAAACAACCAAACAAACTTGAACCACACCACACATCATGGTTCTCATTCATCCACACCATGAAAATCACATGCCAGTTACCATCATATGAGAAACTTTGGCCAAGTGATAGGTCCTCATGGATTCTCTCAATTCTCTCAAGAATTTAGGGATCTGTTTGCACTCAAAACACACTCCATAGACAACCCATGCAACCATATGCTTGCAATCATTCTAAATTTTTGCCACTTAATACAGGTGTAATACATAAATCAAGAAGACTTTCATAGGTTGTAATGGGGTCATCGATTGTAATGTATTGGGTAGGTAAAAATGAGGGATGGATGGGCTGCAATGTCATTCCAAGGTAGGGAAATAGAGGAGAGGGATAAAAGATCATTGAAGGAGGAGGTCTTGACCTAAAGGTGAAGTTTTCCCACAATGCAAACAATATCAAACAAATCCCTTTTCCCATTGTTCTACCTTTCTTCTAATACCTATTTAACTCTTCCAATCATTCGGATTTTCCTTTTCCTTTTCCTTTCCCTAACAAAAAAATACCCAAATAATGATTCTTAGTATGGGTTCTTATGATTTTTTTTTTTTTTTTTTTTGAATGCTTTTTTTTTTTTTTTTTTTTTATTTTTTTTTTTTTTTTTTTTTTTTTTTTTTTACATGCCCCACACAATGACAATCCCTCCCCCACACTTAAATCATGCTTGTCCTCAAGCATATGAAAGGGACTCCCCACATTTAAATTAAAAGCTATTTCTACAATGTCTAGGGTTGTCAATCATGAATGTATAATGATTAAGAACAAACAAGCTTAAGGCTTAATAGGGCTAATGGACATAATTTATAAGGGGTGGCTTATTTGGCCTAAACTCGAGAAGAAAAAGATGTCTTTATCATTTTCATGCATACAAATGTCATATGATTTTGATAAAGAAGGAGAGTAAGCTTTAGTGTGCAAAGTTCCTAAAAGTGGACACTAATGAAAGAATGATGAGAATGACATATGATGTAATCCATTCAATTAGTCTTAAATATCCTTAGCTAGTTTCCATCTATCAATGTGGCCAAGCAACCTAAAATCTATCTCCTAGCATGCTCATTCCATGATGGGACTCACTCAAACTAATCAATGCCATGGAATCTAAGTATGTCATTTGTTGTTTAATAGTTTTTCATTAGCCTAAGTCATTAGCTGTCATGGCAACTATCTAGGAAATTTTATTCATGAACATAAATGAAAGTACCATGTAGCTATCCTTATTTAATGTAAGCAAACACCTATAACTGAAAGAAAATGATGGGATTAAAAAGCTTATCAAGGTGTTGGGTAGTGTGCATCCTACAAGTGCAATTCCTCTCTTGGTGGTTCATCATGGTTGAGTGCTTTATGGAAGTACTTGAGCCTATGGCCTGTGAACCTTATCTTCGATGCTGGTTCTTCCACTTACATGGTACCATAAGTATACACATGAGTAACCAAAAAAGGTTGTTCTTAATGAGAATGTAACTTACCTGGCATGAACTTGAGCCTTGAGTTGTAGAGAAGAACTCGTTGCCCAAGCTTAAATGTCCTACAGTGAATCATTTGGTCAAGCAACCACTTTGTCATCTCCTTGTAAATCTAAGCATTTTTGTGAGCTTCCATTTGGATCTCCTCAAGCTCTTAAAGTTGTAGCTTCCTTTTAGTTCCCACTCGAACTAGATCCAAGTTGCAATGCTTAACCACCCAATATGCTTTATATTCGATTTCCACTGGCAAGTGACACACCTTCCTATAGACTATTTGGTATGGAGACATATCAATTGGGGTTTTGTAGGTTGTGTGGTATGCCCATAATGCTTCCTCTAGTCGTGCACTCCAATCCTTTTGGTTTGGTTGAACCATTTTTTTTAGTATACTCTTTATTTCTCGATTGGAGACCTCAACTTGGCCATATGTCTGTGGGTGATACAAGGTGGAGATCTTATGGACTATGCCATATTTTTCAATAAGGATTTTACTTATCGATTACAAAAATGGGATCCCTAATCTGAGATGATAGCTCGTGGAACTCCAAACCTGCAAATAATCTATGAATGGACAAAGTTTGCCACTAATTTAGCATCATCAATTCGAGTTGCCTTAGTTTCTACCCATTTAGAAACATAATCAACTGCCAAAAGAATATAAATATAACTAAACAAAATTGGGAATGGCCCCATAAAGTCTATACCCTAAACATAAAAAACTTCATAGAACAACAATGGTTGTTGGGTCATCTCTTGCCTATGTGATAAATTCCCAGTTTGTTAACATTGGTCACATATTTCACAAAAAACATGGGCATCATGAAATAGAGTTGGCCAATAAAGACCTAAATCTAGCACTTTCCTAGCTATTCTAAAAGAACCAAAATGGCTGCCACATGCTTTAGAATGACAGAACCTCATGATGGACTCATGCTCATGCTCAGGCACACATCTCCTAATGATGTTATCACTACAAAATTTCCAATGGTAAGGATCATCCCAAACATAATATTTGGACTCACTTTGAAGTTTGTTTGCTTGATGCTTAGAAAAATTAGAGAGAATCACCCTAGCAACTAGGAAGTTAACTAAGTCAGCACACCAAGGAGTGTGTTAATGTCAGGACATACCATGGATTTGCAAGAGGTGCTCATCTGGGAAGTTATCTTGAATGGGAAGGGGTTCCAGACCCCCTTTAATCCTACTAAGATGATCAGCCACCAAATTCTTTTTCTACTTCTGTCCTCCTCAACCTCAACATCAAACTCTTGGAGTAATAACATCCATCGGATCAATCATGGCTTCATGTTGAGCTTTTTCAAGAGATATTTAAGTGCTGCATGATTAGAGAAAAAAACAACTTTAGAATCAAGTAAATAGGATCTAAACTTGTTAAGAGGAAAAACAATAGCCAAAAGCTCCTTCTCTATTGTGGTATAATTGGATTGAGTGGCATCAAGTGTGCGGGATGCATAATGGATGACTCATGGCTGCCCATTAAATCTTTGTGCCAAACTAGCTCCCATTGCATTGTTAGATGCATCACACATTAACTCAAATGGTTGAGACCAATCTGGGGCTTGCACAATCGGTGTAGTGGTTAGGCATGCTTGAGTTGGTTAAAAGCTTCATGACAATCCTTGTCAAACTTGAACTCCATGTCTAACTTTAGAAGGTTGTTCAATGGGAGGGCTATCTTGTTAAAATTCTTTATAAATCTTAGATAAAAACCCTACATGACCAAGAAAAGATCAAACTTCCTGCACATATACGGGGGGGGTAAGATAAACGAGAAATAACTTCAACTTTTGCTAGATCAACTTTAATACCATCCTTAGAAACTACATGTCCTAAAATAATTCCTTGCTCAACCATAAAGTGAAAGTAGTCTTCTCTTGATCCTCAGGGGCAATGTGAATATGAAAGTATCCCATAAAACCATAAAAAAAAAAAAAAAAAAGTGAGATTTCTTAGACAATCTTTCAAGAATTTGATCAATAAAAGGTAAAGGATAATGATCTTTCCATGTTGCTTGGTTAAGCCATGGATAGTCTATACATACACACATGAGTTGAGCAGTAATTCATTATTCTCAGTCTTGACTACTGTAACTTCAGATTTCTTCAGCACTACTTGGACTGGACTCACCCAATCGCTGTCCAAGATTGGATAAATAATTCCAGATTGGAGAAATTTGGAAACTTTTTTTTTCATAAAATCAAGAAATAAGTGGGTTGAGTCTTCATTGTGGTTACCTCATGGGTTTGGCTCCTTCTTGAAGGAAAATTTTATGCATTCAAATTGCTTGACTAATCCTTGTGATATCCTCAAGTGTCCAGCCAATAGCTTCATTGTGCTCCCCTAAAACTTCAAGCAAGTGAGCTTTTTTGCAACTCATCAAGGCTCCTAGCAATAATCACTGGAAGTTTGCTATTCTCAACAAGGAATGCATACCTTAGATGGTTTGAAGAGACTTTAAATTGAGCTCAGGAAGTTGTACAATGGATGGAAGAAGTCTGATTGACTTCCTCTCAATTGTTTCTAATTGAGCCTTCCTTGTTATTCTTGGTTTTGATCTGTCCATTCCCTATTGTTCTGCCAATTATGCCACTAGTTTGTCCTCTTAAGGACTCCTCTAAGTGTGCATGAATCAGAGATGCTGCATACATCATTCTCAATTTGTGCACTATGACAAGGAACTAAAGGAGAGGGAGAGAGTGCACTTTCAAAGCTATTTTGATCAACTCTATTTCTACAACTTCTTTCAAGTATTTTTGAATTGAGTGGCTCTTCTTTCTTCTGTTCAAATTTAGTCTTCGACTCCTTGTCTCCCAAAAAGGGTCATGCTGCAAGTTAGAGAGTCATCAAAATGAGTTATCTTTGAGAATTCCTTCTTAAGCTTGAGTTGCACTTCCTCTACCGAATCCTCAATGAGCTCAATATGGAATAAAGAATGATCATCCAATGGGTGTTTCATGGCTTTAAGAATGTTAAATTGAACAATCGAGTCACCAAATTCCATTATCAACACCCTAGAGTGCACATTTAATTTTAGTTTATGCCATTTTAAGGAACGGTTGACCAAAAAAATAAGAGGTGAACAGCTGCTTTGTGTCTTGCCCTCCATTTCCAAAATGTGAAAGTCAGTAGGGAAGATCAACTTACCAACTTGCATTATAACATCCTCAACTATTCTAAATGGATAGGCAATTAACTTCTGTTAGCCAATTGGATAACCAGGTTCTGTTATCCTTCAATGATGCCCAATTGATCCAGATCTCAATTTTTGTGGTAAACACTGAAAGAGCTGCATAACATTGATCAAAGCAGAATGTTTTGGTTCAAGGTCCTGCTTTGTGTCTTGCCCTCCATTTCCAAAATGTGAAAGTCAGTCAGGGGAAGATCAACTTACCAACTTGCATTATAACATCCTCAACTATTCTAAATGGTTACCAATGATGCCCTTCAATGGCCCAAGATCCAGCTTGTAAAACATTGTACCCAAGGTGCATCCTCAAATTTTTTACCAATGATGCAGGGAATTGTAAAAGTACCATGATCCTCACATTTTTGTGGTAGAGGCTGTATAACAGCTGATACATTTTGTCCCATGCTGACCTTCTCCCTTCCTTGGAGCCTTCGCTTATTTGTGCATAGCTCTTTCAAAAACTTAGCGTACCTTGGCACTTGCTTGATTACATCAAAAAGCATACATCAAAAAGCAGAATGTTGACTTTGACTTTCACCTTTCAGAACATCTCCAAAATTTCCTTATCCTTGTCTAGTATGTCATCCCTTTTCTTAGACTTCACTCCTTTTAAGGAAATGGGAGTGGTTTAATGGATTGGTCAACTATCTCCTTTCCCTTGGTGGTTTGATCTTCCTAACTCATCTAGGTCTTGGTCAGGTTCAAGTCAGGTTCAGATGATTGTTTGTTGTCCTTCTCCATCACTGGTCTTGGCTGCTCATCCAGCACCTTTCCAGACCTTTGGATTGAAAATGGATTGGCTTGGCAATTGCTTGGAGACTTGCTGTTGAAGGGCATTTATTGAAGTAGCTAGTTGAGTCATCTGTGTCTGTAGATCATGTATGGTTGAGTCAGTTTTTTGCTGGAATTGAATATTTTAATTGGCCAGCTGCATGGTGCAAGTTGTTAGCTGCTTCATCATATCCTCTAAAGATGACTTAAACCTAAGTAGAGGTAGTTGATGTGTCTGGCCATGTGGTTGCTGTTGATGCTGACCCTAGCCAAGTCTCCAAGGTGGCTGTCTTGGTTGCTCTTAGGATGTCGATCCTAAGTTCTCATACCAAAGGTTGGGATGATCATGCCACCCTGGGTTGTATGTGACTGAGTATGGGTCGTACCGAGACCGATCTTCCTATTGATAAGGCCTTCCTTGATCTCCTCTAGCTGCAAGGACTTGATCTTGTGACTCCTCTGCTAATGTTGGGCATAATACAGTAGGATATCCTGGACTTGCATATGTGTAATTAAAAATAATGAGTTAATTATACCTTGAAAAATTAGTTTAATAAACACCACATTCTCTGTTTGTTGGAGTTCGGGCCTACCAAATCAGAGTGATTATCCGGCCGTGCGGCTTTAATCGTGCGGCAAATAGTGCAAAAACAGCAATGGGGTTTCGGCCATTGGAAAGCCTACGGTTGCAGCGTGCCAAACAGTATCTTTAGCATTGGGCTTTTACTTTTTCTTTCCCCCTTTTTTTTTTTTTTTTTTGTGAACATTGAAAAATTAAAAATCTTCATATGTATCCTTGAGGGATAAAAAAAAAAAAAATGTGGTGGTTTCTGCACCGAGATGACGATTCTATAATGGCAATGTAGGCCCGGATAGATGTTTTGCGCCCCTACATTTCACAGCGCGCACGTACCACGAAGTCGAGTACCTCCCCCCACTCTTTTTTCTGACGAGATAAAATCCAATTACGCCAGAGACGATTTGCCACAAAGACGCTCTACGTCTCTAGTCAGAGCGTGCTTTTTCACCTCCCTTGGACCCACCGGAGCCGTAGCGAAAGCGAGTCTTCGTAGGGCAATTATTGCTTGACGTAAAACAGATACTAGATTTTTTTCTGTTGTTCATGGTTTCTCTTTCTCTTATATATGTATATGGTTCGTCCGGGGAGGAGATCGTGAGAACCCCTATGGCCTAGTTGTTGTTGATCTATAGTCAATCTCTTTACACGCGAGGTAAGTTCGTCAAGATGGTGCTCCACTCTTTGATGATTTTGACATGTGGCTGATACTTTGTGTACTCTTTGAGGTGGAACTATGACCCTCATGTTGAATTATTGAGAATTCATTGCCATGTTTTCAATTGATGCTCAAGCAACTTGGGGTGTCTTATCCACTAGTGTGCCACAACTTGTTGCATCAATCATGCTACAATCCATTGGAAGTAGACCTTCATAAAAGTACTAGATCAAAAGTTGTCCTATTATCTGGTGAAATGGACAGCTCACACACAACTTATTAAACCGATCCCAGTATTCATAGAGGGTCTCGCCATTAAGCTGTCGGATCCCACAAATCTCTTTTCGGATGACAGCAGTATGTGAGGCAGGAAAGAACTTCTCGATGAAGACTTTTTTCATGTCATTCCAACTCCGGATGGCCTCAAGATGGAGATAATAAAGCCAATCTTTTGCAACTCCCTCCAAAGAAAGTAGAAATGCTTGGATCTTGACATGGTCATTAGAGATTCCTTGCGGTCTCATTGTTGAATAGATAATATGAAATTCCTTGTGATGTTTATGGATATCTTCACCTGTAAGGCCATGATATTTAGGTAACAAATGAATGAGACCAGATTTAAGTTCAAAGTCAGCTTCAACACCTGAATACTGAATACAAAGAGGTTGGTAACTGATATCGGGTGCTACTAGCTCTTTCAAAGTTTAATTGTTATTTTCATTATCCCCAGCCTTGTCGTTATCCTTGGCTAGCTCCAGTTCTTGATATTCTTCCTTAATGAATCTAGACAATGATAAAGTGGTGGAACTGATGATGATCATGCATTCCTATAACGTCTACTCAATAATCATTCTATTTCTAGGTTGAAAACAAACAATAAATTGTTAGATGACTTAGTTATACACTATGCAAAACATGCAAAATAAAGCTGAAATAAGGATAAAACAGAGCTGAACAAAAACAAGAGCAAACAACCAATAAATTACAACTGATTAGAACAACCTTAAACAGTGCAAAGCAGCCAGCCAAGCCAATCTGGAAATGGAATAGACAATAACCAAAAAAAAAAAAAATGAAACAAGGCAATGCTGAAAGGAATGACAATAGAACTAGCAAAATATAACCAACACTAATTAGAACTAAATTAAATAGACAAATTAAAGCTAAATTAATAGAATAACCAAAGAATAAACTAAAGTAAACATAAATCAAATAACATCAATGAGTAGAAAGTGAAAAGGAAAGTCAAAAGAGAACTTATGCTGGTCAGACATTGGTAAAAAGCCACATGAGGTAGCTAAGGAATAAAAAGAACCAGTTGAGATGAATTATCCTATCTTGAAAATGATGTTCATCCCCTCCTTTCTTTAACCATGACCAGCAGTAAGACACCTACAAAAGTGGTTAATTATTTACAAATAAATAAGAAAAGGTCATAAATATACCTTGGTTCCCTAGCAATAATGCCAAAATTAGACAAACTCAACTATCGTGTTGGTCAAATTAATTCTTAGGATGGCCTAAAGGCTTGTAATTAGTGGCATGACCCTAGTCGTCTCCCAATGAACCAATGCATTTTTTAGACTATATGATATGAGACTAACTCCAATAATTCTTCAACCTTGGTGACCTATCCTTAATTCCTGAGGATATAGGAATGTATGTCTAGTTGGTTAGCCCTAGTCCTAGCTGAGATCTTGCACTAAATGACACCACACTCCCTAAAATCTCTAGATGATCACCTAGATTCATCTAACTATGACTCACAAAAAACACGCTATCGCACAATTGTCATGCAATCTAAATAGCTTAAGCACCGAAGTTTACTAACCTAAGTAGCAAATCTGCCCCCTCAATCTCATCCTAAGCGTGGCTCAAGTTACCACTCAGTAGCTCTTAAGACACTCCTTAACTCACCTAAAACCAATTGGTATTATCACCTAAGGAATCCTGTTGAGTGACCAAATAAGAAAACTAGAATGCATTCATTCAATGATAAAACATGATCTCCAGGTATATGAGTTCAAGAACCTTAAAGTTGAAATGATTTACATAATCATGGAATAAAGGAAAGAGAAATGCAAAAATGAGAAGAATCAGCTGTTTCCATCTGTCCTCCCCCTTCTTTTCAGCCTATGACCATCCATTTTCTATGTTTGTTCACCACCTCTTTGTCTTCCTTGCACATAATGCTCCTTTGGCCATTCATGCTTGCCTTGAAACTCTTCCCACCTTCTAGAATGGATTATTCCTTGACTTGTACATTAATCCCAAGTGGTCTGGACATGATTCCAGGCCTTAAATTCGGATGGTGGAGTATCATGGCCCAAAACATACAAATCAGCCCAGTTTCCAGCTCCATGGAGGCTTGCTGAACTTCACCCATGCATAACTCCATTGAGATGGCCTTATCTTCTTCTGTTTCCTTCATGAGAGTTGTAGCTGTTCGAGTTAGCTTTCCAAGGACTCAAATTTGGTGCCAAACTCTTTCCCGTTTATGAGATATGGCCAAAAAACTAAGCAGTGCATGGCTGATCTGCTCTGTCCAGCACCCCTTTGGTGATCCAAGTTTAATATTTTGCCTTGTCCAATTGGTTCAGAATTTGCACATAGTTTCTTGGTGGAAGTCATAGCTCAGTCTCTTAGCTATCCATATTAAAAGAAACCTCCTGTAACCTAAGAAATAGCCAAAGTATGTAAACTGCACAAAACTGAATTTTGCTGGATTTTTTTTGATTATTAGGCATATGGACAACTAAGTGAGAAGCCAACCAAATTATATTATCTAGACTATCAAACATGCATAAAATATTAAGTATGAGGCAAATTATTATGCAAAACTTAGTTGTTTTCAAGGTTGCCCAGTTGATGAACACTTCATTGTTCGAAAAGCATAGAGTGTGAATGGTATATGTGATTGCTAGTTATTCATTAAATGCCTTGGGACATAATGGAAAACCAATGGGGTAAAGGAGGAATTTTCATCTTCATCCTTTCTAGAGGTCATGTGAATTGCCAACGTGTTGAATTCTGCAGCTATCTTGGCTTCCATGTTATATTTTTTTATGACTGGATTGATAAATATTGCACTTTGAAACCTTGGAGTGAGGAGAGGCAAAAGGTCACTAACAAGATCTTTATTAAGATTAAAACCACTTCTTAAAGGCCTTAACTACTTAGGGATTTGTATTGGAGATATGATACCTTGAAGATGTTTACCAATTCCCCACCCTGGACAATAATTGTGTTTCATCAATATTTTTGCTGACTTTAGTAAAGCATTGGAGAGCTGGTGCAAGTCTCAAAGAAAGGAATTGTATGCCTTAGGAGTGGCCCATGTTACTTCAAAAGATTTGAAGGCAAAATCTAAGGCTTGTTATGCTATTCCCACATAGGGAAATTTTGGAGGATTTAAGATTAGTAGTTCAAATTCGGCCTTAACCTTTATTTGCTTGTCCTTACAATAAATTTCAATTTCTAGTGTAAGGTTAAAGGAACTATCCTTATTAAATGGACCCAAGGGCAACCCTTCAGGCCACTATAGGTGATCCTAATATCCATAATTTGGAATTGTACATTGAGAGTGCGAGCAAGGTCCCACCCATATGAGAAGCTTAGTAGTTTCTAAGACTTCTCTTTTTGTATCATCAAATGCTTGGAAAATCACATGGCACAGCATCGTGATAGTAATATCAAATGTCAAATGAGCCAAATTTCTCTTCGGCAAATGAACCAAAATTCCTTTATGTATGACTTTTAGTTCTAAGCCATTGTCAATATGCACATGGGACATATTGCAGCCATAGCATGTGACTGACATATTCAATGCTTTGGTATGACTTTTTCCCTCAAAGGGGATTTCTTCTCCAGAGAAAGAAATGCAGTTGGTTACTATTATGTTATTGAAAATATGGTCAAAGCTATCAAGTGAAATGTTTTAAGAAACATAAGCTTGGATGAGCATATACAATATAGAACTACAATGTGCCTTAGAGTCCATTAGCAAGGACAAAATTGAGATCCTAGTTGATGTATGACTAAGCTACTCATCTACATTGTACTTGCTATGTTTGATATATTTAAGGAATTGCCAATCATCTTTTCCAGCAACTGTTTCTTGTGGATACAGGGATTCACTTCCTTGATGATTTAGCCCCTTAGATTTTCTCATGAGGGATTTCTTTGACATCTTTAAAGTTGCTAAAGGGATTGCATAATGTTTGTAGACCAGATGATCCTGGTCTCCACTATGGAGTCTTTGGACTATCACACTTGAACTCTTGGTTTGATGCCCATAGATGTCCTTACTACACTTGCTAGTCATTCTTTCCAATTTTTGCATTCCCACATAGTTGTTGTCTTCCTTTATAGGTGGGTTGAGATCACTCATAGCTAACAAATAGATTGCATGATCATTTTGTTGTCTACACTAAGTGTTATACCTTTATTTTGTCCACTTTAAGTAGAGGGACTACATTCTCTCTTTCCTTCCTTACTAGGGTATATTTATGTCTAATTTGCATCCAAAGAACATTACTTGAGCTAGGGTTTGATTGTAATTGGATTGTGGTTTATTGAAATATTGATCCTAAGATTGGTTGTATTTGGGTGCAATAAAGAGAAAAGAAAGGTGAAAAAGAAAAAAAAAAGAAAAAAAAAAAAAAAAAAAAAAAAAAAAAAAAAAAAAAAAAAAAAAAAAAAAAAAAATGAAAATAAATAATTTTTTTTTTAAAGTGTCAAATTACAATTAAATTTCAAAAGCTTATTATAAGCCTAGAAGAGAGGAGAGAGCCAAAAAAAAAATGTACCCTAAAACTAAGCCCAACAAGTGAAATTTTCTTCCAAATCCTTAGGCCTCAAGCTCAATGAGGTTGTTCTTTCAAACTAAACCAAAGGTCCATTGCATCATTAAGCCTAGAGGGGAGCCCTCCCCTTCTTGGCCTTTAATTGGAAGAGGGAGTGCAATATTTGGTTTAGGGCCAAGGGCTTAATCCATTAGAATAGTTTACACATACAATACAAAAGGGAAAAGTGTGAAAGCCCATTACATCAAAATTAGCTCAAAAGGAAATGCAAGGCAGCAATATTAACAAGCCTAGAAGACTTTAACGTTGTTCTTTAAGGCCCAATAACCCACATCGATGAACATAAAAAGACCAAGGAGCCCACACACATTGAAATATGTGAGAAAATTAGAGACTTAATCACAATAATTAAGCAAGATCAACAATAGTAAGGACTCATCAAAAAGAAAACAGAAAAAAGAAAAAAGCTCCAATAGGGAAGGATCTATTCTCTTATAAAAGGAGAGGATCCCTCACATTGAAAGAGAGTGGTTGGCATATAAGGGAAAAAATGAAGATTAAAAAAGATGGGACAAAAATGGGAAAAGGGATAATTAGATACATTAGTAGTAGAAAAGTATTAAAAAAAAAAAAAAAAAAAAAAAAGAGGAGTAGAAAAGAATTTAAAAAAAAAAAAGCAAAAATAAACAAAGTATGTTAGCTGTTTATTGAAAGCATTTTGTTTCCATTTTTGAAACCCAACTTGTTTCTCATTTTGTCATAGAATTAACAAAGGTATCAAATCTATAGTAGTATCTTTCTCTCTTTCTTTTTACATCTTTGATATTTTAGAGGGGGACTTGTAAATATGCAGATATACTACTATCAAATATGATTGCAAGGTATGCTTTGTGGAGACACAAAAACTTTATGCTACAAAAGTTGCAAAGGCTCCTTCTCAGTCATTATGGAATCGCTAATGCTCCCATCAAGCTTATAGACTAGCATCACTAGCACCCTTTGATGAACTTGTTCATACCTCTAATGCACTTTAAGGAATCCTTTTGTTTGCTTATGTTCCTCACCAAAAAAATACACAATCAGCATGCTCATTTATCAACCATGGGTCAATGCTTTCATGAGATATTGGAAGCAAAATCCATAGGTGTGATCTTCACTACACAAGTGGTTTAGGCTTTTTAGTTCTCTGTTGTAATAGAGGAATATCATCAATAGTTTTAGAGGCTTTCCTTTTCCTTTCTTAATTTTCCATCTCTACCTAGATAGATGGAACTAGAATAAGGAAACAACATTGTAAATTAAACTTTATGTTCAAAAGGTCTTCAACTTTCATGGTGAGATATCAAGACCATCCTTAGTAATCACCATGAGGTGGAACTAGACATTCCTCCTCAGGCCCTCTTCCAAGCTAGCACCTACAACTAGGATAGGTGCATTAAGTTGGATAATGGATTATTGCCCCATCATTATGCCTAGTTCCTGCACCATTAGCAAGTTTGTTATTATGTGAGAAATGATATGAACTATAAGGTCTTAAAGGTCATCAATGATCAGTACAATCCAAGTAGTGATGGGGGGCAAGTCTTTTAAAGTTGGGGGTTACTAAAAGATTTTAGCTATAATAAAACTCTATTTCAATAAACAAATGTTAGGCATTTTCTTCTTGCTATTTTGGTAATAGACTTGTGAAATAAAATTGCTTGATTGTAAAAAATTCTACGTATGTTTAGGCATCTCATGCATTAAATAAATCATTCATAAGTAAAATAGATGCAATTACTCAACATGTCAAATATTAAAGTTACAATAAAATAAGCAATAGAAAGCTCATAGTTGGGAAGGTATTCAATCTTGACAATGTCTTAGACAAGAAAAATGGATGGAAAAGTAGAGGATTTGTCTAGCCAAATTGATAGAATTCTAGCTTTAATCAAGGAGCTAAAGGAGTAGACATAATAGATAGCCTTGACACTTGCTAATGGAAAAGCACTAATAGGAGATTTAGTCCCTTAAGTGACTTCACCCATCATAGGTTTATTTTAGTCAACCTTAATGATAAGGTCATCCCAAATACATTTTACTTCCCTTAAAGTGGGAACACATCCTTCTCTTAAGTAGTTAATGGCTATTTGATCATCTGTTAATAAATGCCATACCACCAACCCCATTCTTAGCAAACTCAACACCTCCCTTGAGAATATGGGAATCAACAAGGATTTTGTGAAATAGAAAATTGACCTATCACAAGAGGAGGTTAAGGGAATTAAATGTAAAGATATTCACATATCTTTAAGCACATCATATCTCTGTTTGGTGGTAGATGTAGTTCTCCAACCAAAGTTCAAAACTATAAAATTTGAAAAGTAGGATAATATGGGGTCACCAATCGACTATTTAACTATGTACATTCAAAATATGGTACCATATGTTCACGATGAGAAGCTCCTTGTGCAATACTTCTAGGATAGTCTCACAAGTTTGGCTTCTTGTTAATACATTAAACAAGATAGGAAGAATGTAAGAACTTGAAAGAAACTAGCATTTACTATCAAGGCCAAATTCAAATATATATTTAAATTAGAGCCAACCTGGTTAAATCTTAAGAATGTAAAGGAGAAGCCAAAAGATGTTTTCAAGTAGTATGCTTAGCACTAGCATAACATGGTTGTTCAAGTTCAACCTTCTTTGGTGGTAGAGAATTGGTTTATACCTTTCTCAATAACATGAAATCTCCATATTGTGATAGGATAGTGAGAAGCACATTTTGAAGCTTTTCCAACTTGGTAATCATAGGTGAGAGAATTGATGAAGGGATTTGCAAAGGCAAGATTATTGATGTTTCCTTTGATTCTTCATCATCTAAGAAAGCTAGTCCAAGGAGAAAAGAAAGAAGGGGATGTTCACATGATGGAACAAGCTTATAGATTTGAAATATATCCATCATACGATAATCTTGAGGAGTAGTTTAACTCTTGTCCAATGTACTTAGCCCTTAATTTGGTCGTGTGATTTGCATTTAGTGAGCACAAGTGAGACCTCACAAAGTCAATATTAGGCCATAGGCACCTATCAATAACTTCGTTGATCCATGTAGAAAAGGAAGAAGTAGTATGATCCCATTCTAGCGTCATACTCAAAGTTAGTGCCATGTCTCATCCATAATGTATTAGTCATTGTAGTAAAAAGGGATCAATTGTAACTACTATATCCTTTATGGTATGATGCCAATGCTAAATGCAATTACCATAATGGTCAAATTAGACACTTGATAGATAATTTTTGGATCCTTAAATGTAGAGTCCAAGAATTGATAGATGGTGATTGGATTGATTTCCCTAAAGAGGAAAGAAGCTAGATGTTCACTCTAACCTACTCCCTAATTATAATGCAATTAATTTCCTTGAAAGTCATATGTATAAGTATTACCATGAGGTTAATGCACATAATGTTTAGATAGCAATCTAAAAGTGCCTTCCTTTGAGACACTAGACAAACCCAGAAGCTCCTATGACATTTCAATCAATCACTTCACCCAAGACAATTTCATGGTGCAGCAATTGCAAATACACTATTTTCACCTACCATAATCATAAATATCTTAGGCTTGGGAGACATGATCTGAAGTGGAAGATGCTCCACCTTAGAATATATGAAGGATTATAGGTAAAAGAAGTTGAAAGGTGTAGTAATCTCTAAAGATGTCAAAGAAATCCCTCCTAAAATCACCCAAGGGGCAGAGTCATCAAGGAAGTGAAACCTTAAATGCAAAAAAATAGTTACTAATAAGGACAAGGGCCAATTTCTCAAATACATTAAATATAGTGAGTATCCAAATATATCAAATAAAGTATAACGTAGTTGAACAACTTAGTTGTATGTTGACTAAGATCTTAATTGTATCCTTACTAATGAACTTCAAGGCACATCCTAGGTCTTTGCTACATGTGCTCAACCAAGTTTATGTTTCTCTAGATATTTATCCCAAAGCTTTGACTTTATTGTCAACAGCATAGTGGTGAGCAATTACATTTCTTTCTTAGATGACAAAACCCTTATTGAGGGAAAAAGCCATACCAAAGCATTGCATATTTTTGTCATATGCCATGGCTATAACATGTTCCATGTTCTTATTAAAAATAGATCAATACTAAATTTCATGCCTAAGAACTAATCACACAAAATGGTCACAAAACTTTTATGTTTATATTATGACATGCACATCAATACAACATTGGTTAGATCAATTGATGTCGATCATGCATAGAAGTCATTGATCTTGATTAGCCTTTCTTACATGGTTTAAATGGTTACTTCTTGAAATATGAGATCATTACTTCATTTCTTATCAATAAGGGTTCTCCTTTCTTTTCACAAAGTCATTCACAAAAATGATCGTGAAGTGAACTTTTTGTCTACAACAAACATTATATTCATTACGAAACGTGTCCTTAAAACTTTGGTGCTTTGAAATTATTGAATTAAATCAAACAAAAGAGTCTTTGATCTTCATTAGCTTTTCCCATAGGAATCAAATGGCTCATTTCATTAAGGATGGGATTGTTACTTAATCTCTTACTGACAATACTTCTCCTTTTGTTGGAAGGATTCATTTGCACAAAATGATCATGAAATCATCTTTTGTGTCTACACTAAATGTTATATTCATTTCTAATGTGTATATTTATAAACCTTTGGTACTAAATCCATTGAATTCTATCAAACAATGGAGTTATTGATCTTGATTAGCTTTTCTTATGTGGATTGAATGGTTTAATTCATGAAAGATTAGATTATCACATCATTTTCTACTAATAAGACCTCTCCTTTCTTTGCAATGACTTATTTACACAAAATATTCATTAAACTTTTATGTCTACACCAAACATTATATTCATTATGACAAACACATCCTTACATCTTGGACACTTTACAAAATTTAAATTCCATCAAATAAAGGAGATTATGATTAGCTTTTCTTGTGGGCATTAAGTCATTCAATGTTAAAGGATGAGACCATTTGTTCATTTCTTTCTAACAATGCTTCTCCTTTCATTTCAAGGACTTAAGACACAAAATGGTCACGAAAATTTCTTGTCTATGACAAAAATTTCTTTCATTGTGACATGCACATCAATACATCATTGGTAGTTTGAAGTTATTGATATCTATCATACATAGGAGCCATTGATCTTGATTGTCTTTTCATGCATGGTTTGAATGGTTCATTACTTGAAATATGGGACTGTCATTTCATTTCATACCAGTAAGGCTTTTCCTTTTATTGCACTTCACACAAAATCATCATGAAGTTAACTTTTTTGTCTACACTAAACATCATAATCATTGTCACATCACCTCCTTACTTATTTGGTACTACTTTGATCATTGATTGATCATTGATGAATTCCATTAAGCAAAGGAGTCTTTAATCTACATTAGCTTTTCCCATAGGAATGGAATGGAATTATTTCATGAAAAAGGAGACCAACACTTAAGTTCTTGCTGACAAAGGCTTCTCTTTTGGTTGGAAGGACTTATTCTCACAAAATGATGATGAAAATCAAACTTTTGTGTTTAATGTGATTCATGGTGATATAGGGCTGGCCAATTAGAGCTTGCATTTATCACATTACTCTCTTGCTTGGAGGATTAGGCATGAATAGGCCTGCTTGGATTAGAGTGATTTCAAGAGTTTATTTCTAGCCTATTTCTTCTTATTTTAATTAATTGATGTTACTTTGGGCTCTTAATTAATAAGGGTGTAAAACACTACCACATGTATTTCTTTGTTATGTTTTAAGTTCTATTTTAGAGTCTATTTTGTAGCTAATTACTTGCAACCATAAATTTCCTACTTTTTATCTCTCCTAGCTACTTTTTAGCATTGTTACCTATTTAAAGGATTATGAAACATTTTGATAGGAAGTTTGGGAAATTTCTTATCAAACAAAGGGTTGTTAGTTTTTTTTTTTTAAAAAATTATTTCTTTTCATTAAATAAGTGCCTTAAGCAAAGCAATTGTTACTTGTGATATGGAGTGAAACACAAAGGTTGCTAATTCCTAGGCACATTATATTAGTATTAGAGCATTACATTGTGTGTGCTTCTGATATTGAGTAAAACACATGTGAGGGAGTGCTAGAGACAAACACATGAGTTAAGTGCTTTTTACCTTAAACCAACCAAATATAAATCTTGGTAGGGGAAAAGGTATGAAAAGGACGTTCCTTAGATCAAGCTCAAATCATGAGGCTCTAACAAAGGCAAGAGGAGATGATAGAAAAAAATGAAAAATGATTAACTTATGCTTTTTAAATAATGGTTATGCAACAACCCCATGGCACCATAAGCCTTAAGCACCAATAGGGGTTGTTTGTGATGATGTGGGAGATGGAGATAAGCTTGAAATAAATGATGGTGTGCAATAATAACCTTGGGAAAGGAAGCAACATTGGGATCCAATAAATAACATAAAAATGAAGATTCCACCATTTAATAGAACTAGCACACCTAAGGAGTATTTGGAATGAATGAAACAAGTGAAAAAGGTTAAGCTAATTTATGGTAGGAGAACTTGAAAGCATAGAGAAGGAGAGATGGTGGGAGGAGATTATAACTTGGAGAGTTATGAAGATATTAATACCAAATGTTGTTTTTCTTGAATATTATAGGCAAGAATTATACATTGAAATGCTATTGATGAGATGTGAATTACAAGGACCTCAAGAGTAGACCATTGTGAGGCTCCTAGGAGGGTGAAATAAATTGATCCCAAATATGGTAGAGTTACAATCTTTTGTATTCTTAGAGGATGTGATTAAGTTTGTTGTTAAGATGGAGAGAAAGCTTAAGCATGGTACGAATAAGCAAAGTGTGTCACAACAAATTAGCAACAAGACAAGGTCATGACTTTTTAGGATTCACAAGGGGAAGCAGAAACTGATGATGAGGTAGTGATAGATGAAGAAAATGAGTGTTTGGAGAATTACTTGTAATTTAATGTGCCTTCAACTTATAAGCAAAGCTAGATGATAAACAATACAAAACTATCTTCCATACAAGGTTTTTAATAGTTAAAAAGGTGTGTGGAGTAGTAATTATAGATGGAGAGAGCTACACCAATGTTGCTTCCACCCCCTTATTGGAAAAGTTAAACTGAGTAACCAAAAAAAAGACCTCCACTCATTTAAGTTGCAATGGTTGAATGATATTGAAAAAAAAGCAAGGATAATACAAGTTTTGGTGTCATTTATGATTGGAAAATCATACAAGGATAAGGTAATGTGTGATGTAGTTCTGATGAGTGCAAGCCATTTGCTTTTAGGGAGACTATGGCAATATGACATAGGAAGATTGTCCATGATGGATTTAAAAGCACCTATTCTTTTGTTGAGAATGGGAAATACATAGTGGTAGCACCTCTCAGTTTGTAACAAGAGCAAAGACATCAACTCTTAGTAGAGAAAGGAAAGAAAGAGAGATTGTTTAAGAGTAAAGGAGAAGTAGAGTGAGTCTTATCCATTTCTAGACAAATTTTAATTCTAATAGTGAACCAAATGAGAAAACTTCCTTTCCACCACTAATTGAGAGGATTTTAAAAGAGTTACCAAAAGGGTTGCCACTAATTAGAGGAATTAAACATGAAATCAATGTCATGTTAAGGGCTACCTTGCCTAATAGGCTAGCCTATACAAGTAATATGGAGGAAGCTAGGGAGTTGCAATGGCAAGTAATCAAGTTGTTAAAGAAGGGTTATGCATAGGAATTAATGAGCCCTTGTAAGTGTCCAAGAACATGGGACTATGAGAATGTCTATGGATAGTCAAGTGATAAATAAATTAATAGTTAAGTATCACTATCATTATCCTAGGTTGGATGATGTGCTTAATGAGTTGCATGGTTCCAAAGTGTTTTCAAAGATGGGTTAGCCTTAGGTTGATGTGAGTATGGATTTTGTACTTGGGTATCCAAGGACACAAAGAGGGAAGGATCTTATTACAATGGTTGTTGATAGGTTCTCAAAGATGTCTCACTTTACGCCTTGTCACAAAACTATTGATACTCTATATGTGGTGGATTTGTTCTTTAGAGAAATTGTGAGATTGAATGGAACACAAAAGAGTATAGTGTCAAATTATGATGCCAAGTTCTTGAGTTACTTTTGGAAGAGCTTATGGAAGAAGCTTAGCATTAGGCAACACTTTAGTACAACTTTTTGTCCACAAGTAGATGGGTAAATTAAAGGGGAAAATTGTATATACTTTCTTCTTTGCTTAGAAAAAAATTATTAGTAAGAATTTTGAAGAATTGGGATGACTACTTGATTTTTGTTGAGAATTTGAAGAAAGGGGATGACTATTGTTAATGGTCACATTCATCACATTGCTCACTTGGAGGATTAGGCATGAATGGGTCTACTTGGACTAAAGTAATTACAAGAGTTTTAAGTTTGGGCCCTTAATTAATAAGAGAGTAAAGCCTAGGCCAGATGTACTTATTTCATATGATTTAAGTATTGTTTTATAGTCTTTTTTTTAGCAAATTAGTAACAGCCTTAATTTTCCTTTTTTTAAAAAAACTATTTTAGCTACCTTTTTAGCTTTATTCCTTATTTAAGGGATTGAGAAATATTTTGGAAGATCAATTTTTGAGAATATTATGAAAAGTGCATCTTGTGTTTTACCCTAATTCTTATCTAATCAATTTATTTGTTTAGTGGCAAATTAACTAATTCTTATTACTTTTTCTTCTTCTAAGGGTGCGGTGAATCAACTTAATTTCTTCTTACTTGTGACAATTTTTTTTTTTTTGGTAATTTTTCCTTTTTTTTTTGTTTGATTCATCAAATCATAAATACAAATACAAATACAAATAAGACTTTGATTTTTGGGCCCATCAATGTCTTTACAACTTTGTCATTTTGGATTCAATAAATTCCATCAAACAAAGGAGTTTTTAATCTTCATTAGCTTTTCACTTAGGAATTGAATGATTCATTTCCTCAAGGATGAGATTGTTGCTTAATTTCTTGCTAATAAGGCTTCTCCTTTCGTTAGGAAGACTCATTTACACAAAATGATCATATAAATTAACTTTTGTTTCTTCGTAAAACATTATATTCATTCATAACAAACACATCTTTACACCCTAAGTACTCTAAATCCATTGAATTGCATCAGGAAAAAGAGTTATTGATCTTAATTAGCTTGCTTTATAGCGATTGAATGGTTTAACTCATGAAGGTTAAGATTATCAAAACATTTCCTGCTATCAAGGCTTCTCCTTTGGTTGTGAGGAGTCATTCCCACAAAAATGATTATGTATTTAATTTTTATGTCCATACCAAATATTATATTCATTGTGACAAACATGACCTTACACATTAGGTTGTAAGCAAAAACAAAATTCCATTAATACAAGGAGTTACTAATCTTGATTAACTTCTCTTGTGGGAATTTAATGGTTCATTAACTAAAGATCAAAACTATCACTTATTTCTTTCTAACAAGGCCTCTTTTTTCATTAGAACAACTCAATCACACATGCTCATCTCAATATCAACTTTTGTGTCTGTACTAACATTATTTTCATTTGCAACAAGCACCTCTTTTTTGCTCTTTGATACTCTAAATCCATTGAATTTCATCAAACAAAGTAAAGTCATCATCAACATGCTTGAATTTACTTAAGATGATTGCATTACCTATAGTTTCAAGGGTTTTGATTAGGAAAAAAGTACTTAAGCTTGCTTGCATAAATAGGGTTCCTAATTGCCATTTATAGTTAAAATTTTAGAAGTAAATAGACATGTCATTTGAACTTGCTCAAGATGGCTACACTGTCCTATTCTTCAAGTTGTGATTTGAAGCATTTCCAAGCCTACATAGATTGGTTCATAATTTTCATTTATATTTAAAATTTCTAAAGTATATAAACATGTTGTTTAAACTTGCTCAAGATGGGTACATCGCCCAATTGCAAAGAGTACCTAAAGCCACAGAGACAAGTTCTTAACTATCATTTATAGTTGAAATTTCTTGAGTAAATAAATCTATTATTTTAACTTGCTTAAGATGGCTACATTGCCTACTCTTTAGGTAATGACTAGATTCTAACTATCATTTATTGTAGAAATTTTAGAAGTAAACAAACAGGTTCTTTTAACTTGTTTAAGATGGTTGCATTGCCCTATTCTTCAAGTTGCAATTATAAAGCATACTTGGCTAGTTTAAGACAGTAGTGCTATTTATACATCAAAACTATGGTTTTTTAAAGCATACTGAAACAAGCTTATGTCCCATTTGTGATGTATAGGCAACCTAATAAACTCATCCAAAGTTGCCACTTTTTTAATCTACACTTACTTACACTTGTCTCAAGCACTCTCATAGATAGAGTTATCATTTAATAGTCTTTCATGTGCTTGAAGTTGCCCATAGGCTGACCTATAGTACTCTTGCCATGCAATAACATTGCCTACTTTCCTTGCACTTCTTTACTTCAATTGTTGTACACTTTATGCCAAATCTTATGATCTATAGTTTGGCTTTGAATTCTAAGTGGGGGATATTTAACCTATTGGCTTGACAATCTTCAAACATTAACCATATGACTTTTGGATATTGGTAGCAAAAGTGTTGAAAGATCATCTCATGCCATAATAGGTTTTTGCAACCAAATGCAGGGTAGGCTATACTTGAAGGCCCAATGACATGGTAAGCCAAAACAACATGTTTAAATCTATCACATATGGGCATTAAAAAAATTATTGGCCTTCATTAAAGGATATATAAATGTACAAACAAAAAGGATAAGTTAAAGTGAGAGGGATGGATTGTAGACTAATACATTCCTAGTTACTTGATTGAGACTTGGCTCAAATGCCTCTCATGTGCAAATTCCCTACTTAGATCACAAATTTCCAAGCCAATCTTCTAGAACTCTTTCCTTTTATGGTTGAGTAAGTGAAGCCTAAAGGTTTTTTCCTTTTTTTTTTTTTGCACAAGCTCTTCCTCTTGTTCATGCCTTTCATCCTATTTGTTCACTTTTTAAGGGCTTGCTTTTGACAATAGTAGCAAAAAATCTGATTTGTATAGTTTTTACACTAACTTGTCTTCCATTCTTACTTTATAACTTTTTTGAACTTTTGACAAAAGATCTTTTGGTTTGCTATTGTTTAGACATAGTATTTCCTAATTATGTTTGAGTTGATGAGGTTCAAAAGATCTACATTATATAAGTTAGTCAAGAGTAATGCACTGCCCAAACATGCTTCCTTTATGACATTTGGGCCTTCATAACTGGTGTCCACATGCCTATGGATCATTTTGATTTGGTGAGATCTTCTTGAGGATCAAAGTTCCTTGTTTGAAGTACTAGGGAAGCATCTTCTTTTGATGAGGTTGCATTATTGGCTTTTGGTAAATATGCCTATTTCACAAAGCATTCAATCTTTTCTCTTTAAGGAGTAATTCTAGCCCACTCTACCTCCTTCAATTTTGTTTCAAATAAGACCTAAGACCCATAAGGAAGGTATCTTAACTTTGACTAGGAGGACTATCTTAGTTCTATAGATGAAAGAGAATGAGGTTGCCTAGTGGATGTACGCATCATTGTGAGAAAAGCATAGAGTGTGAAAGATAACCTTTTATGCCAATCATGCCTTTTATGCCAATCCTAAAGGAGGAATTTTCATCTTCTTCCTTTCTGGAGGTCATGTGAATTGCTAGGGAGTTGAATTTTGCAGCTATCTTGACTTCCATGCTATCTTTCTTATTGTTTGGATTGATAAATATTGCATTTTGAAACCTTGGAGTGAGGATAGGCAAGAGGTCACTGACAAGATCATTATTAAGATTAAAACCACTTCTTAAAGGCTTTAACTACCTAGGAATTTGTATCAAAGACATGATACCATTAAGATGTTTGCCAATTCCCCACCCTGGACAATAATTGTGTTTCATCAATATTTTTACTGACTTTAGTAAAGCATTGGAGAGCTTGCAAAGAAAGGAATCGTATGCCTTAGGAGTGGCCCTTGTTACTTCAAAATAGTATAAGGCACAATCTAAGGCTTCTTATGCTATTTTCATATAGGGAATTTTTGGAGGATTTGAGATTAGTAGTTCAAATTTAGCCCTAACCATTATTTGCTTGTCCCTTACAATAAATTTCACTTTGTGGTGCTAAATGGATCCAAGGGCAACCCATCAAGCAACTATAAGTGATCCTAATATTCATAATTTGGACTTGTACATTGAGAGTGCAAGCAAGGTCCCACCTTTATGAAAAGCGTAGCAGTTTCTAAGACTTCTCTCTTTGTACCATCAAATTCTTGGACAATTACGTGGCTTAGCATCATGATAGCAAAGTCAAATGTCAAATGAGCCAAGTTTTTCTTAGGCAAATGAACCAAGATTACTGTAGGTATAACATTTAGTTTTGAGCCATTGACAATAAGCACAGGGGACATATTGTAGCGATAACATGTGACTGAAATATTCAATGCTTAGGTATGACTTTTTCCCTCAAAGGGGATTTCTTCATCAGAGAAAGAAATGAAATTGCTCACTATTATGGTTGCTGGCAATATGGTCAAAGCTATCAAGTGAAATGTTTGGAGCAACATAAGCTTGGATGAGCATATGCAATAGAGAACTACAGTGTGCCTTGGAGTTCATTAGCAAGGACAAAATTGAGATCCTAGTTGATGTATGACTAAGCTACTCAACTGCATTGTACTTGCTATGTTTGATATATTTAAGGAATTTCCAGTCATCCTTTCCAGCAACTATTTCCTTTGGATACAGAGTTTCATTTCCTTGATGATTTTGCCCCATAGGTTTGCAATAAAGAGAAAGGAAAGGTGAAAAAGAAAAAGAAAAGAAAATAAAAAGAAGAAAAAAATAAAGAAGAAATAAGAAAATGAAAAGGAAATAAATAATTTTATTAAAGTGTCAAATTACAATTAAATTCTAAAGGCTTATTATATGCCTAGAAGAGAGGAGAGAGCCAAAAACCCAATGTACCCTAAAACTAAGCCCAACAAGTGAAATTTTTTTCCAAATCCTTGGGCAAGCTCAATGAGGTTGTTCTTTCAAACTAAACCAAAGGCCCATTGCATCATTGAGTGTGATGCTTCTAGAGTCAGCATTAGTGATGTGTTGATGCAATAAGGTTGCCCCGTTGCCTACTTAAATAAGGAACTCTATGGTTCTTTATTAAACTACTTCACTTATGATAAAGAAATTTATGCTTTTATTTGTTCACATGAAACTTAATTGAATTACTTCTTACCTAAGAGATTTTATTATTGACACTAATCTTGTATCACTAAAAGCATTATGATAAAGAAGAATAAAATTAAATTAAATGTCTACATCAATCATTGATTTCATTGTGAGATACACATTATTATGTCTTAGGCAGTTTGAATCTGTTAGAGTTTATCCAATGAAAACAGGTAGTTCACTTAATTAGCCTTTTGATTATGACAAAATCATTCATTACTTAAAATATGAGACTATCTCCTATTTACTAGACAATAAGACTTCTCATCTCATAGTTTCAATCAATTAAAGACCATCAAATAAAAGACTTATTAATCTTAAGTAGCTTTCTTGCCATAAGAAAATCATTCCCATAAAATGATAATGTAATCAACATGCTTTTTTACACATAGCATTAATTTCTTTCTGATATGCACATTAATAGATGTTGGGTAGCCTTAAACCTTTAAATTTTACCAAACAAAAGAGTCATTCATTTAAATTAGTTTTTCTTACCATTATATAATGATTCATTGCCTAAAAGATGAGACTAGCACTTCATTTCCAAAAAATAAGGCTTCTCATTCTTATATGGAGTTAGTCATACAAAGGAATCATGATATGAACCTAAATTTCTACATGTTATTATGTTTGAAGGAGTCAAAATCAATTAAATTTCATTGAATAAACAAGCTATTATGTTTGATTAGTTTCCTTTTGCTAAGAAATAACATTTATTGCCTATAACATGAGACCATCTCTTAATTACTTCAAAATATCACTCCTCACCCTAGTTATCTAAATCCATTAAAGTCTATTAAATAAAGGAGCAATTAAGCTTTATCAGCTTTCATTTTCATGAGAGAATCACTCATTAGTTGAATCATGAGACTATCAATTGATTCCTTGTTAATTAGGCTTCTTCTTTTGTTGCAAGGAATTACCTATACAAGATGATCAGTCAATTAACATCTAGCCTTACACCAAACTTTAATTTTGTTACAATGTGCACATTATTATGCCTAGTGTAAAATTCTCTAAATTCCATTAGACAAAATGAGTTATTCATGTTAATGAAATTTCCTCAAATGGATGGATGGCTCATTGCTTGAAAGATGAAACTAGCAGTTCATTTATAGCTCATTTATGGCCAATTAGGGTTCTCATTATGTTCTAAGGAGCCATTTAAATAAAAACATCATGAAATCAACTTAAATGTTTGCACTAATCAAAGATTTCATTGTGTAATGCATGATATTATGTACTGTAGAGTCTAAATCCATCAAATTCCAGCCAACAAGGTAGTTATTACTCTTGATTAGCTTTTACTACCATAAGGGAATTGTTTATTGCTTGAAACTTGAGAAACATCTCTTGATTACTCAAAATTATGACTTCTCCTTTGGAGTAGTCCATATCCATTGAAGTCCTTTGAGGAGAGGAGCTATTACTTTTAATTAGCTTTTGTTACTAGGGAAGAATCCTTCATTAGAAGAAACTTGAGACATATACCTATTCTTGGATAGCTAGGCCTCTCCTTTCATTATGAGGAATCATTCACGCAAAATGATCCTTCAACCAACATCTAGGTTTACTAAAACTTTAATTTTTTGCAACACACTTATCAATACACCTTAGATAGTCTAAGTCCATCGAATTTCACCAAACAAAAGGAGTCATTCATCTTGATTACCTTTACTTAGTCGGGAAGAATGGTTCATTATGAGATTGATGAGACTAACAATTCATTTCTAGCAAATAATGGTTTTCCTTTTGTTCCAATGAGTTGTTCACTCATAGAAATCATAAAATTAACTTAAATGTTCGCATCGATCACCGATTTAATTGTAAGATGCACATTATTATGTCTTAGGAAGTCCAAATCCATTGAATTTCATCTAATAAGGAATTTATAATCCTTGATTAACTTTCTTTTCTAAGTGAACATTGTTCATTGCTAGAAACAGGAGACTATCTCTTGATTACTTGATAATATCACTTCTCATATGGGTTATTTGAATCCAATGAAGTCCATCAAATAATCGAGTCATTACTTTTGAATAAGAAGACTACCATTTGATTACTCAACAATAAGGCTTCTTTTTTTATTTCTAGGAATCATTCACACATAATAATCATTTAATTAACATTTAGGAATACATTGAACTTTATTTTGTTGTAGTATCCACATTGAAAATTTAGGCTATTACTCTTGATTAAGATTCTTTAGCGAGAAGAATCATTGATTACTTGAAAGCTAAGATAGTCACTTGATTCCATTGTAATAATTATACTCCTTTTGTTGTAGGGAATCATTCACACAAAATAGTCATGCAATTAGCATTCATCTCTATAGCATTTATTGATTTTGTTGCTACATACACATCAACATAACTTGGGTGAACTAAATCTATTGATTTTCATCAGACAAATGAATCTTCATCTTAAATAACTTTACTTACACTTAAAAGATAAAAACTCTATTTATAGTTATAGGGCCCTTTCTTTCATTCTAAGGAGTCATTTACCTAAAGGAATCATTAAATTAACTAAATGTCTACACTGATCACTAATTTGAGTGAGAAAGCATGTTATGATGTCTTAGGGAATCCAAATCCTTTGAAGTTCATCCAATTAAAAAGGTGTTATTATTTATTAGCTTTCCTTATAGTGAGATAATCATTTGTTGCTTGAAACATGATCCCATCTCTTAATTACTTGAAATTAGGACTTTTCCTTCAAGTTAGTCTATATCCATTAAAATCCAGGGAAGAAAAGACTTACTACCCTTAATTAGCTTTTCTTTCAAGGAAAGAATTGCTTATTTCTTGAAACTTGATACTTGATTCTTTTTCAATAAGGCTTCTCCTTTTGTTACAAGAAATCATTCACACAAAATGATCATTCCATTAGCATCTAGGTCAACACCAAACTTAGATTTATTTTAACATGCAATTCAATACACCTTAGGCAGGTTGCATCTATTCAATTCCATCAAACAAAAAGAATTGTTCATCTGAATTACCTTTTCTCAAGTGGATAAAATGGTTCATTCCTTGAAAACTAAGACTAATACTTCATTTCTAGGTAATAAGGGTTATCATTTTGTTTTAAGGAGACATTTACATAAAGAAACTATGAAATTAACTTTAAATGTCTACATCCATTAAAATTTCATTACAAGATGCATATTATTATGTCTTGCAAAGTTCATTTTTGTTGAATTCCACCCAAAAAAAGGCTTGTCTTATCCATGACACTTTCTCTTGATTACTTGACATTAGGACTTCTCCACAGTAATCCATATTTATCGAAGTCCATTGAGCAAATGAGTTATTACTCTTTATTAGCTTTCTTTTCTAGTAGAGAATCATTCATTACTTAATAAGGCTTTTCCTTTTGTTATAAAGAATCATTTACACAAAATGATTATTTAATCAATATCTAGGCACACACCAAACTTTAGTTTTGTTGCAACATGTACATCAATAGACTTTAGGTAGTCTAAATCCATTAAATTTCATCAATCAAAATGAGTTATTCATCTTGAATACCTTTGCTCCATTAGATAGAATAATTTACTATGAGAAACGTGAGACCAGCAATTCATTTTTACCCAATAAGGGTTCTTATGTTGTTCCAAGAGTCACTTACACGAAGAAATCACGAAATTAACTTAAATTTCTACACTAATTGTTTATTTAATTTTGAGATACACATTATTATGTAATAAGGAGTCCAAGTCCATTGAAGCTAATCCAATAAGTGGAAGCCATTATTCTTGATTAGCTTTTTTTTTTTTTTTTTTTACTAAGGGAGCATTATTTGTTTCTTGAAACATGAGATTATCCCAAAACTACTTGATAATATCACTTTTCATCTTGGTCATTTAGACCCATTAAAGTCCATCAAATGAAGTAGCCATTACTCTTGATTAGCTTTCTTTTCTCATTAAAAAATCATTCATGGGCTAAATAATAAGATAGTACTTTGATTTCTCAATAATAAGTCTTTTACTTTCTTTGTAATGAATCATTCACATGAAATGATTGTTGACTTAACATCAAAGTCTACCCCAACTTTAATTTTGTTATAACATACACATCAAATAATGGAGCTATTGCTTTTGATTAGCATTCTTCACTAAGAGAGAATCATTCATTCCTTGAAACCTAGGACCACTTCTTGATTCCATTGTAATAAAGCTACTCTTTTTTATTGTAAGGAATCATTCATACAAAATAATCATGCAATTAACATCCATTTCTACAACATATATTGATTTTACTACAACATGCATGTCAGTACAACTTTAATAGTTTAAATCTATTAAATTCCTTCATAGAAAGAAGTTATTTGTCTTCATTAGCTTTTCTTTAGTGGAAAGAATGGTTCGTTGTTAAAAAGATTAACAATTTGTTTCTAGCTATTAAGGCCTTTTTTTCATTCAATGGAGTCATTCACACAATGAAATCATTAAATTAACTTAAATGTTTACACATATCAATAATTTTAGCAAGTGATGCATGGTATGATGTCTTAAGTAGTCCAAATCCATTGAAGTTCATTCAATAAAGAAACTATTACTCTTGATTAGCTTTCCTTATTGTGAGAGAATCACTCATTACTTAAAACATGAGGCCATCTCATCATTGCTTGACATTAGGATTTCTCTTGTGGATAGTCCATATCCATTGAAGTCCATAAAAAAAAAGTGTTAATACTTTTGATTAACTTTCTTTACTGGAAGAGAGCTGTTCGTTGGCTGAAATTTGAGACCTTTACCTGATTCCGCAATAATAAAGTTTCTCCTTTCATTATAAGGAATCATTCACACAAAAAAAATCATTCAATTAACATCTAGGTCTACACTAAACTTTAAATTTGTTGCAACATGCACATCAATGCACCTTAGATAGTCTAAATCCATTGAATTCCAACAAACAAAAGGAGTCATTCATCTTGATTACCTTTTCTCAAATGGATAGAATGGTTTTTTGCAAGAAAGATGAGACTGATAATTCCTTTCAAGCTAATAAGGGTTTTCTTTCATTCGCAAGAGTCACTCACACAAAAAAATCATGAAATTAATTTAAATGTCTACACTAATTATTGATTTAATTGTGAGATTTACATTATTATGTCTTAGAAAATCCAAATCCATTGAGGTTCTTCCAATAAGGAAATTATAATTCTTGATTATCTTTATTTACCAAGAGAGCATTGTTGATTACCCAAAACATGAGATTGTTTGAATCTAATGAAGACCATCAAGTGAAGGAGCCATTGCTTTTGAACATTTTTCTTTTTTCAAGAGAGAATCATTCTTTGTTTGAATAATAGGACTATGCTTTGATTCCTTAGCAATAAGGCTACTCATTTTGTTGCAAGGACTCATTCACATAAAATAATTATTCAATTAACATTTTGGTCTACACCAAACTTTTATTTTGTTGCAACATACACATTGAATAAAAGAGCTATTATTATTGATTAGCTTTTTTATTAGGAGAGAAATTTTCATTGCTTGAAACTTGGGATTGTTACTTCATTCCATGGCAATAAATTTTCTCATCTCCTAGCAATTAGCATACACATTAATTTACTATGACTCGTGAATCAATACATCCCAAGTAGTCTAAATATATTGGATTCCATTAGACAAAAGAGTCATTCAATTAAATTAGTTTTTCATATGTTAGCTAGAAATGAAGGGATGATCTCTTTATTTAGGAATTGAAACATTCAATAGGTATAAGAAAAGCTAATTGAGATCAATTAAAGCTTTGTTTGATGGAATTCAATGGATTTAGAGTTCCAAAGATGTGCAAATGAGCATATTGCAATGAATATAATGTTTACTATTGGCATAAATATTAATTTTTAGATATTTTTGTATGAATGAGTTGTTACTATGAAAAGAGAAACCTTATTATCAAAAAATGAAGAGGCAATCTCATTGTTAGATAATTAAACTGTTCAATACTTATAAGGAAAAAAAAATCAAGTTCAATGACTCATTTACTTGATGGAATTCAAGGGATTCAGAGTATTAAGGCATGTAAACATGCTTGTTCCAATCAATATAATGTTTTATGTTGGCACAAAAGTTGATTTCACCATCATTTTATGTAAATAAGTCATTGCAATGAAGGAGGGAGCCTTGTTTGCTAGAAATGAAGAGAAGGTCTCATTATTCAAGAATTAAAACATTAAATAGCTATAAGAAAGCTAATCAAGATCAAACTAACCTTTATTTCAAGGAATTCAATGGGTTTGAGTTCCAAAATTGTATAGGTGAGCTTCTTACAAAGATTGTAGTGTTTACTATTAACAGAAAAGTTAATTATGAGATCATTTTGTGTAAATAATTCCATGTAATGAAAGAGAAATCTTTATCAAAAATTAGAGGGATGGTCTTATTATTTAGGAATTAAACCATTAAATTCCTCTAAAGAAAGCTAATCAAGATTAATGGCTCATTTGCTTGGTAGAATTTAATGAATTTAGAGCATTAAAGACATGCATATGGTTCCAATGAATATAATGTCTTGTGTAGTTAAAAGAGTGAATTTCACCAACATTTTGGGTAAATAAAACCTTATAATGAAAGAATGAGTGTTGTTAGCTAGAAATGAAGAAAATGTCCCATTCTTAAGGACTTCAAACCATAGGTATAAGAAAAACTAATTCAAAATAATCAAAGTTTTGTTTGATAAAATTCAATGGATTTAGAGTACCAAAGATATGCAAACAAGCTTGTTGCAAAGAATATAATGTTTCTTGTTGACACAAAAGTTAATTATGAGATTATTTTGTGTGAATAAGTACTTACAACAAAAAAAAAGAAGCTTTGTTATCAAAAATTGTTTAAGAATTAAACCATTTAATATTTGTGAAGAAAGCTAAACAATATCAATTACTCATTTATTGGATGGAATTCAATAGGTTCAGAGTACCAAATGTGTGCAAAAGTGTCTATTCCAATGAATAAAATGTTTCATGTAAACAAAATTGTTAAGTTCATTGTCATTTTGTGTAAATGAGTCCTCACAACAATGGAAGGAGCCATATTAGCTAGAAAAGAAGAGACTATCTCATTATTTTGGAATTGAAACACTCAATACACATAAGAAAAGGTAATCTAGACCAAATAGACACTTTTTTTTTTTTTGATGGAATTTAATGGATTTAGAGTACCAAAGTTGTCCAAACGAGATTGTTGCAAAAAATATATTGTTTATTGTTGACATAAAAGTTGATTATAGATCATTTTGAGTGAATGATTTCTTGCAATGAAAGAGAAGTCTTGTTATCAAAAAATGAAGAGATGGTATCATTGTTTGGGAATTAAACCATTAAATACCAACAAAGAAAGCTAATCAACATCAATGACTTATTTGCTTGATGGAATTTAATGTATTTAGAGTACCAAAGACATACATGCATGCTTCTTCCAATGAATAGAATGTTTTGTATTGAAGAAAAAGTTAATTTCACCATCATTTTGGGTAAATGAGTCCTTGCAACAAAGGAAGGAGTCTTGTTAGCTAGAATTAAAGAGAAGGTCTCATTATTTAGGATTTGAAATTTTCAAAAGGTATATGAAAAGCTAATTAAGATCAATCAAACCTTTGTTTAATGGAATTCAATGGATTGAGAGTATCAATGATGTATAAACCAACTTGTTGTAAAGAATATATTATTTACTACTGACACAAAAGTTAATTATAAGATCACTTTTTGTGAATAAGTCCTTTGAGAAGTCTTGTTATCAAAAAATGAAGAGACAATCTTATTGTTTAAGAATTAAATCATTCAATACTTGTAATAATTAAGATCAATGATTTGTCTACTTAATGGAATTCAATAAGTTCAGAGTACTAAAGGTTTGTAAACATGCTTTCTCCAATGAATCTTTGTGTGGACACAAAAGTTAATTGCATCATAATTTTGTCTAAATGAGTCCTTGTAACAAAGGAAGGAGCCTTTTTGGCTAGAAATGGAGAGATGATCTCACTATTTAGACATTGAAACACTTAATACATATAAGAATAGGTAATCTTGACCAATTAGACTTGTTTTGAGGGAATTCAATGGATTTAGAATACCAAAGTTATACAAATGAGCTTGCTACAAAGAATTTAATGTTTACTATTGACATTAAAGTTAATTATAAGATCATTTTGTGTGAATGAGTCTTTTCAACCAATGAGAAGTCATGTTATCTAAAAATAATGAGATAGTCTAGTTATTTAAGAATTAAACCATTCAATACCTTTAAGTAAATCCAATAAACAATGCTAAACAATTCAAACACATTATACACAATTTTCAAACACACAATACATAAGACACAAAACTAGATTTAGTAAAAGAAAGCTTAAGAGAAAGAGGACTTACATGAATGTAGCTTTCATTGAGTCACACTACAAGCTTACAAATTGTTTTGGAGTAACTTTACAACTAAGGACAGAAAGTTATGCCTTCTCCATGGGATACTTCTATTTGTCTCTAAAGTCTATGCTAACAAATAAATACATGATAAAAGTTTCCTTTATAAAGTATAAAGTATCTTCATAAAAGTAGATTTCATAAAGTGGCTTTATACAATGGTTTTATAAGAGGTTTTTATCCATTTTGTCCCCTTGACAGATCATATAGATCTTTTGAGTCTTGCCTAATATCATCTTGTTTAGTGAGTTGATTGGAATCTTTTGTTTAACTACATTTGGGTTGGTCTTTATTGGATTGTAAAATACTAGCCATCATTTCAATTAGTTGTTCTCTTGGCACACTCATGACTGGTGCTTTAAGCATTTAAGTTGGAGTCTTGACAGCTGGAGGAGCAGATCTTACAATGTTGATTCCTAAATTAATAACTCCTTTAGTAAACCCCTTCATTGAAATAGTCAAATTTTTCCCACCGTCAAATGTTAATCCTTCAAACAAGCCATGGTAAATGCTAAGTACTTTCTCCTAGGATATTAACTTAATTGGAAATGATATTATAGTCCCATTTGATGATCCATGAAACATGATACTAGATAGCAAAATTTAAGATTTTATTCCTTAAGTCAAGATTCTTTTCACAAAATCATTCATAAATAGTTTTTACTCGTAAAGGGAGTATAACAGGATGTAATCCCCATTTAAGGAACCATATTTAAAACCAATTAGGCAATTTAACCTTATCATGAGGAGATTAATATGAAGAAACCAACTAGATTTCTTTTGTGGGTTTTTATAGAATAAAGATCTCTCCTAAGCTTCAATAATGTAAAAATAATTGAAAGTTTTAACCTTCCACTAGTTTTTTAATTCTTTATAGGCTAGCAAATCACTTTGCCAGTCATTTGATTGAATTCAATATTTGTAAGGAAAGCTAACCAAGATCAAAGACTCATTTACTTAATTGAATTTAATAGGTTTAGAGTACCAAAGGGATGCAAACGTGCCTGTTCTAATGCATATAATGTTGCCTTGATGCAAAAGTTTATTTCACCATCCTTGCAATAGAGGAATGAGGATTATTGGCTAGAGATAAAGAGACAATCTCATTATTTAGGAATTGAAACATTTAATACATATAAGGAAAGGTAACCTAGACCAATGAGACCTATTTTTGATGGAATTCAATGGAACTTGAGTGTGAAATTTGTACAAATGAGCTTGTTGAAAAGAAAATGATGTTTATTGTTGACATAAAAGCTAATTACAAGATGATTTTATGCAATCAAGTCTTTAAAATGAAAGAAAAGTCTTATTATCAGAAAATATAGAGACAACTCAATGTTTAAGAATTAAACCATTCAATACATATTCAAAAAGCTAATGAGAATCAATCACTTATTTGTTTGTTGGAATTTAATGGATTTAGAGTACCAAAAGTTTAAAGCATGATAACTCTAATGAATTGAATGTTTTATACAGACACAAAAGTTAATTTGACCATCATTTTATGAAAACAAGTCCCTATAACAAAGGAAGGAGTCTTGTTAGTTAGAAATGAATAGATGATCTCATTATTTTTGAATTTAGACACTAAAAATGTATAAGAGAAGCTAAATAAAACAACTAAAATCCTTTTTTTCTTTTATAAAATGCAATGGATTTAGAATGCCAAACATGTAGAAAAGAGCTTCTTGCAATGAATACAATGTTTGTTGTTGACACAAAAGATTATCATAAGATCATTTTGTGTAATTTCTTGCAACAAAAAAAAGTGAAGCTTTGTTAACAAAAAATGAAAAGGTAGTCTCATTATTCATGAATTAAACCATTCAATTGCTGTAAGGAAAGCAAATCAAGATCAAGGCCTTTTATTATCAAAAACTAAGAGACAATCTCATTGTTTAGGAATTAAACATTTAATGCCTATAAAGAAAGCAAATCAAGATTAAAGACACATTTTGCTTGATGGAATTCAATGGATTTAGAATGTTTTGTGCAAAAAGAAAAAAAAAAGAAATTGAATTTCATTATTATTTCGGGTAAATAAGTCTTTGTAAGGAAGGATGAAGCCTTGTTAGCTATAAATCAAAGATCTACATACATGCTTCTTCTAATGAATAGAATGTTTTATGCAAACAAAAAGTGAATCTCACCATCATTTTGGGTAAATAACTCGTTGTAATGAAGGAAAGAACCTTGTTAGCTAGAAATGAAGACTAGGTCACATTATTTAGGATTGAAAACCTTCAATATGTATTAGAAAAGCCAATAAAGATCAAAGCTAGCTTTCTTTTTTAATAGAATTCAATGGATTTAAAGAAATAAAGATGTGCAGAAGAGCTTGTTCTAAAAAGAAAAAAAAAATGAAAAAAATGCCTCAATTTATTTAATTTAGAGAAAAAGGTGTCTTTGATATTCTAAATCCATTGATGAAATTCAATGGATTTATAATATCAAAGATGTACATACATACTTGTTCCAATGAATAGAATGTTTTCTGTAGACAAAAAGTAAATTTCACCATTCTTTTGGGTAAATAAGTTTTTACAATGAAGGAAGGAGCCTTGTTAGGTAGAAATGAAAAGAAAGTCTCATTATTTAAGATTTCAAATCTTCAATATGTATAAGAAAAGCTAATCAAAATCAATCAAAGCTTTCTTTGGTGGAATTCAATGGATTTAGAGAACCAAAAATGTGTAAATGAGTTTGTTGCAAAAATAAAAAGAAAAGGAAAATTGCCTTAGTTTATTCAAGAGGTTTATAAACTTTAAAAAAAATCTTTTCCCTATCTTTCATCCCCTAGTAAGTGTCTAGCTCTTGGAAATGCTTATAAAGAAATTTGAGAAAAAAAGGTAAAAGTGTTAGTAGCATTCATCCTCCACCTTTAAATCTCTTTATTAAAATCAATGATAATAAAATTATTACTTCACCTTTTAAGGTTGAAGCAATGATTAGTGCTATTATATAGTAAGATAATTATAATAATCTTTATCTTCAATTTGTTGGATCTCAGCTTATGTATATTTAGCAAACGGATGAGAAAATAGCTCAAAATAGGGATGTTATTTCCAAACCTCTAGTTAAACCAAAAGTTGAAAAAAAAAAAGGTTTTATTTAAACCTTTTTCATTGAAAGAAATAAATTACAAAATGGTACTTAAAATTTTTGCAAAAGCAAAACTAGAAAGTGAAATCTTTAAAAAACTTAAAGGTATGAAATTAAAAGAAAAAGAAGCCATAGTGCAAGAAAAAGGGGAACATATTATATTTGAAACTGAGATAGAAGATTGTATAGATCAATTACAAAATATGTTTTTATTACAATAGTAATGTTTAAAGGATAAAACTTTTCCTTCTTATTCAAAGGAACCTTTTGATATTAATAAAATGACCTTTAATAAAGCTTACACAAAAATATATTAGACCAACACTTATTGATCATGTATTAAAAGAACAAGTTGATTATAGCTATGTTTAATAGGATGGCGGTAGTATAGTGGAATGGAATCTAGAAGGTCAAATAAAGCATCAAATTCTCATACTACTACATTATATGATGATGTTTACAATTGTTGTTAAAACAGAACATAATTCTGACCTCAAGATTGCAAAAATAATTACAAGTAGATTTACCAAATAGCTTAAAGGCTGGTAGGATTTTTATTTGTCTAAGGAGGTAAAATAACAATTATTTTCTATAGTTGAGACTAAATCTAAAGAATTTCTTTTTAATTATGTTAGTACACTTTTTTATACTATTTTCCAATCATTTTATTGGGATTATATCATAGTGGTAAAGCATGTTAATATTTTTGACTTTAACATCAAGCATGCTCCATGGCTTACTTAAGGGATTAATATCCACTGGTGGGACATGTTTGATTTTTTCCATGATGGAGTTTATATGGCCAAAAGGATTGTTCATATTAACGGATCACACCTTATTGCTCTTAAGTCTAACTCCTCTCAATCTTTAGACAAACTATTTAAAGCACTAATGGAATTTACATCCAAAGAGAAGCTATTAGAAATGATTACTACTTTGCTTTAACCTCAAGCATTAAGCTATTGGAAATGATTACTACTTTGCTTCAACCTCAAGCATTAGCTTCTCAAGCATCTTCCTTATAAGAACTATTGCAAGATGAAATTAGTCAAGCAAGGTTTACTGAGGATGATATCATGCAAGATTCCCAAGACACCTATGACTCTAAAAGACAAATAACTTTTGTCCGCTTTAAAAAAAAAAAGCTACTTTTGTAAAGTCACTTTATGAAAAATAACAAAAGAAATCGCTTTATTAAAGTGACTTTAAAAAGGGATCCAAGGTTAGGTACACAAAACTAGGAGTCAAGAGAAGGAGGTGGAATCTTCTTCTCTTCTTATCTTCTTATTCTTCTTCTCACCTCTCTTGTAAAATTTTCCTTTCACACAAGCAAACAAACAAGCAAGCAATAGTTTTTTAATAGCAAAATAGCTACAATGCTAGTTTATATACCTTTTGAATATATATAAATATCAATAGCACCTATCTCAACAATATATATTTATGACTTTGATACCATTGGTCTTGTTGAGCAGGAGTAAAACTCATAAAACCATTTTCTTTTCAGATTAATTTTAGAGGAGTAGAATAACTCTTTATCATTTTCCTTAACCTCATTATAGGTTTTAAGTACATAGATTCTCTAATCTTCATCATGATAACCCATACTAGAAAAGGAGGGAGATCGAGGTCTTGAAGCATGATGTAATGGTTCATTAACCTTAAAAGTAGAAGTAAAGGGAAGAAAGTCAACTTTACATTATGGTTGATTAACTTATTCCCTTATTCTTCTAATTCCATCTAACTCTATTAGTGGAACAAAAGAAGCAGAGTATCTACTTGGTTTTAAAACTTTAAGATCTCTTTGAGGTTTAGCCTCACATTTCTTTGTGGTGGAAATCTAATTCTGACATCTTTAACTTAATATTCAATAACTTGTTCTAATTGTCAATCAACTTGTTTAACAAGTTTGACTACATTTTCTAAAGTCCATTTTTCAAGTAATTTAACTTGATCTCTTGTTATAGTTCTAAAAATCATAACATATGTTTTAGATCTATTAATTAGAAACAAAGTGGTAGTTCCTTTATTGGCATATTTAAAAGGTATTTCTTTTATACTAGGAATTATGGTGTTTAAAACCTTATAATGGATTCTATATATAAGAAACTAAATTTTCAAAGGTAGACATTATATCAAATCCTTTTGCTTTAATATCTAGACGCAAAGCATGCATTAAATTAGGATCTAATAATGGTAGCATAAAATTAGGAAAACATGAGAATCATATTCCTTCACTTAAACTTGATTTAATTACTCATAATAAAGAGTCATGATAACAATTATGTTTCTTATCCCAATCACAAATTGTAGTTGAGTTATTTAAACCTAATCTAACAACTGGTTTTAAAGCTACCCAAACCATCCTAATATGGATGAATTTATACTTTTGCTAATGAGAGCTAATAAGCTCATGATAACAAGAAAAAATCATTATAACCCTGAGCTAAGGGTAAAGCTTCTTCAACAATTTTGATAATATATTCACATTTTGAGAAGAAACTTTCCTACTTATAAACATAGGAAGGAGAGGAAGAAGGAAAAGTCCAATTTTGTAAATAATTATTATCTATATTTTCACTTACAATAATTTTTTTATTTTTATTACTAAACTACTATTACTATTACTGTGAGAAAGTCATCATAAATTTTGGTGATCCACTAACTTATGATATCACTATCAACAAATCGATGCCTAATGTTTTAAATGCCAACCCTAACTACACAAGCAAATAATGGCAACATGATTTAGGTTTCAGTCACAAGTTTAGATTAGTCACCTAATATCCTTAAGGCTTTGATACCATTCCTTTCGCACGCAAATAATGAAGCAGGTAATAAATCTTTAACAACAAAAAAGCAACAGTTTTAATCAATTGTTAACAAAACTAAATCATAGAAAGATAAAAAAAAACTTATAGAAATAAGAGCTTTATTCAGAAGTCATTCTAAGAGTGGTGAGAAGAAGAAGATTCCACCTCCTTCTTTGGACTCCTAGTCTAATTTATAAGGGATTTTAAATAATTTCAAAAGAAGGAGCCTTGTTAACTAAAAATGAAGAGAATGTCCCATTATTCAGTATTTTAAACCTTTAATATGAATAAGAAAATCTAAATGAGATCAATTAAAGCTTTGTTTGATGGAATTTAATGGTTTAGAGAACCAAAGACATGCAAATGAGCTTGTTTTAAAGAATGTAATGTTTCCCATTGACACAAATGTTACTTATGATATCATTTTGTGTGAATGAGTACTTGTAATGAAAGGAATCACATTGTTTAAGAATTAAACCATTCAACATTTATAAGGAAAGCTAATCATGATAAATGACTTACTTACTTGATGGAATTCAATAGGTTGAAAGTACTAAAGGGGTGCAATCATGTCTATTCCAATGAATATAATATTTTGTGTAGACATAAAAGTTAATTTCACCATCATTTGTGTAAATGAGTCCTTGTAACAAAGGAAGGAGCCTTGTTGGCTAGAAATCAAGAGGTAGTCTCATTATTCTTGAATATAGGCATTCAATACATGTAAAAAAGCTAATTAAGACCATTGAAACTTTTTTTTTTTGATGAAATTCAATGAATTTAAAATATTGAAGAAGTAGAAATGAGCTTCTTGTAAGGTATGCAATTTTTGCTATTGATAGAAAAATTAATTATAGGATCATTTTGTGTGAATAAGTCCTTACAATGAAAAAAGAAGCCTTGTTAACAAAAGAATGAAGAGAAAATCTTATTGTTTGAAATTAAACCATTCAATACTTGTAAGGAAATCAAATCATGATCAATGACTCATTTGTTTGCTGTAATTCAATGGATTTGGAGTAGCAAAGGTATACAGACATACTTGTTCCAATAAATAGAATATTTTAAGTAGATACAAAAGCTACTTTCACCATCATTTTGTGTAGACAAGTCATCACAACAAAGGAAGGATCCTTGTTAGTTAGAAATGAACAAATAATCACATTATTCAAGAATTAAAATAGTCCTACATATAGAAAAGCTAATCTAAACCAATGAAACCCTTTTTTTTTTATGAAATTCAATGGATTTAGAGTAGTAGAGATGTACAAATGAGTTTCTTGCATTAAGTACAATGGTTGTTGTTGACACAAAAGTTAGTTACAAGATCAATTTGTGTGAATGAGTCCTTGCAATGGAAAAAGAAACCTTGTTATCAAAAAAAGTTAGTTACAAGATCAAAAGTTAGTTGCAATGTCTTTTTTATTATTGACATAAAAGTTAAATATGAGATCATTTTGTGTGAATGTGTTCTTGCAAAGAAAAGACAAATCTTGCTAAAATCATATGACAGTCTCATTATTTTGGAATTAAACTATATAATACCTACAAGGAAAGCTAATCAAGATGTACCAAAGATATACCAAATATCTTTTCTATGAGTATAATGCTTGCTCTTGTTACAAAAGTTAATTATGAGATCATTTTGTGTGAAGGACTCTTTACAATGAAAAGGGAAGCCTTGTTGTCAAAAATTAAAGAGGTAATCTCATTGATGGAGAACAAATTATTCAATACTTATAATGAAAGCAAATTAAGATAAATGACTCATTTACATGATGGAATTTTGATGTATAAACAAGCTTATTTCAATGAATATAAATTTTGACATTGATATATAGGTTAATTAAATGATCAAATTGCATGAATGAGTCCTTGCAATTAAAAGAAAAGCCTTATTGTCAAAAAAAAAAAAGACTAGATAGTCTCATTAATTAGGAATTGAAACACTAAATACATATAAGAAAATGTAATCTAGACTAATCACACTTTTTTTTTAATGGAATTAAATGAATTTAAAGTGCTTGAGATGTATAAATGAGCTTGTTGCAATGAATCTAATATTTACTACTATCACAAAAGTTAATTATGAGATTATTTTACATGAATGAGTCATTACAATGAAAAGAAATGTCTTGTTATAAAAAAAATATGAGATAGTCTCATTATTCAGGAATTAAAACGCTAAATACTTATAAGATAAGGTAATCTAGACCAATCATACCATGTTTTGATGGAATTCAAAGGACAGTTGCAATAAATATAATGTTTGCTATCCACACAAAAGTTAATTAGAAGATTTCTTTGTATGAATGAGTCCTCGCAATGATAATAGAAGTCTTGTTATTGATAAATGAAGAGACAATCCAATTGTTCAGGAATTGAACCTTTTCAATACCTATGTGGAAAGCTAATCAAGATTAATAAATCATTTGCTTGATGGAATTTAATGGATTCAGAGTATTAAAGGTTTAAAGACATGCTTGTTCCAATGAAATAAATATTATGTAGACCACAAGGTTAATTTCACCATCATTTTGTGTAAATGAGTCCTTGGATTAAATGGAGCCTTGTTAATTAGAAATGAAGACAAAATCTCATCATTCAAGAATTGAAACACTTATACATATAGAAAAAGCTAACCTAAAGCAATCAAACCCTTTTTTTTTTTTATTGAATTCAATGTATTTAGAGTAGCAAAGATGTAAAAGGGCATTTTTTTCCAATGAATACAATGGTTGTTATTGAAGCAAAAGTTAGTTAGGAGATCATTCTGTATCAATGAGTCCTTACAACAAAAAGAGAAACCTTTTTACCAAAAAAATGAAGTGGTCTCATTATTCAAAAATTAAACTATTCAATACTTCTATGGAAAGCTTAATAAGATTAATGACTCATTTAATTGATGGAATCCAATAGGTTTAGAGTACCAAAAGTGTCTAGACTTGTCTATTCCAATGAATATAATGTTTTGTGATAATTCCTTACAACAAAGGAAGGAGCCTTGCAAGCTAAAAATGAAGTGAAGTCTCATTATTCAGGAATTCAAACATTAAATAGCTATAAAAGAAAGCTAATTAAGATTAATCTAACCTTTATTTGAAGAATTTCAATGGGTGTAGAGTACCAAAATTTTCTAGACGTGCTTTGTTTCAATGAATAAAATGAATGTAAACATCATTGTTATCACAAAATAAAGAGACAATCACATTGTTTAGTAATTATGCTATTTAATACTTGTAAGGAAAGCTAATCAAGATCAATAACTCATTTACTTGATGGAATTTAATGGGTTAAGAGTACCAAAGATGTACCAATGATCTTATTGTAATAATTATAATGTTTGCTCTTGGCATAAAAGTTAATTACAAAAACATTATGTGTAAATGACATTTTGTAATGAAAAGAGAAGCCTTGTTACCAAAAATGAAGAGGCAATCTCATTGTTGGAGATTTAAACCATTCAAAGCCTATAAGGAAAGCTAATCAAGATCAATGACTCATTTCCTTCATGGAATTAATGGGTTTAGAATGCCAATGATGTACCAATGATCTTATTGCAATGAGTATAATGTTTGCTTTTGGCCTAAAAGTGAATTATGAGATTATTTTGTGTGAATGACTCTTTACAATGAAATGACAAGCCTTATTAGTAAAAAATAAAGAGATAGTGTTGTTATTTGGGAGTCAAAGCATTCAATGCCTACATGGAAAGCTAATCAAGATCAATGACTCATTAGCTTGATGGAATTTAGTGGATTCAAAGTACTAAAGAAGTACTAACATGCTTGTTCCATTGAATAGGATGTTTTGTGTTGCACAAAATTCAATTTCACAAAATAGGTCCATGCATTGAAGGAAAGAGCCTTGTTAGCTAGAAATGAAGAGAAGATCTCATTATTCTAGAATTGAAAACTTAAATAGCTATAAGAAATGCTAATCAAGATGAATCTAACCCTTGTATGTAGGAATTCAATCAATTTAGAATACAAAAGTTGTATAGATGTGCTTGTTGTAATGAATATAATGATTATAGACATCCTTGTGAGCAAAAAAATGAAGAGATGATTATCTTGTTCAGGAATTAAACTAGTCAATACCTATAAGGAAAGCTAATCAGGATTAATGCCTCATTTATTTGATGAAATTCAATGGATTTATAGTACCAAAGATGTATAAATGAGTTCTTTTGCAATGAATATAATATTTTTTGTTGACACAAAGGGTAATTGCAAAGCAATAAGCCTTGTTAGTTAGAAATGAAGAGATAGTCTCATTATTTGGTAATTGAACACTACATGTAAAGTTAGTTCTTGATAATTCTTCAGTTTTTCAAGGAAATCAAAGGAGAAAATTTTCACTAATGTTATGCTCTTTTTAACTATAAAATCAAGCTTATTTATAGGTTGAATTAATAACCTCAAAAACCCAAAAAAATAAAGTTAGTTAAAAATGAACAAATGATCTCCTTATTCTAGAATTAAAACACTTAATACATATACTAATAGCTAATTTAGACCAATCACACCTTTATTTGATGCAAGTTAATGCATTTAGAGTACCAACGATGTAGAAATGAGCTGCATACAATCAATACAATGCTTATTGTTGACAAAAAGTTAATTTTGAGATCATTTTGTGTGAATGGATCCTTACAACAAAAAAGGAAGCCATGTTGTCAAAAAATGAAGGAGTGTTCTCATTATTCAAGAATTGAACCATTCAATATTTGTAAGGAAAGCTAATCAAGATCAATGACTCATTTAGTTGATTGAATTCAATGGGTTTAGAGTATTAAAGGTGTGCAAACGTGCTTATTCCAAATAATATAATGTTTTTTTGTCGACAAGTTAATGTCACCATCATTTTGTGTAAATGAGTCCTTGCAACAAAGGACCCTTGTTAGTTAGAAATTTGTATCATTATTTAGTAATTAAAACGCTCTCTATGTATAAAAAAATGGTAATCTAAGCCAATCACACATTTTTCTGATGGACATCAATGGGTTTAAGGCACCAAAAATGAAGAAATGAGCTTGTTACAAGGAATATAATGTTTGTTGTTATCAAAAAATGAAGAGATAGCCTCATTATTTAGGAATTAAATCATTCAGCACTTATAAGTACAACTTATGAAGATCAATGACTCATTTACTTGATGGAATTCAAAGGTTAAAGCACCAAACGCACAATGCATATGAGAAAAGCTAATTAAGACCAATCAAACATTTTTTTTAATGAAATTCAATCGATTTAGAATGCTAAAGATGTGTAAATGAGCTTGTTGCACTAAATATAATGTTTGTTGTGGACACAAAAGTTAGTTATGACATCATTTTGTGGGAATGAGTCCTTGTAATGAAAAGAGAAGCATTGTTATCAAAAAATGAAGAAGCAATGTCATTGTTCAGGAATAAAGCTATTATATGCCTATAAGAAAACCTAAACAAGATTAATGACTCATTTGCTTGATGGAATTCAATGTGTTCAAAGTACCAAGGGCACTCAAATTTGCTTATTTAAATTAATATTATGTTTTGTGTTGACACAAAAGTTAATTTCATTATGATTTTGTGTAAAGGAGTTCTTGCGATGAAGGAAGGAACCTTATTAGTTAGAAAAAAAGAGGCAGCCTTATTATTTAACAATTAAAACACTATCATTGTTTGAGAATATGACAATATCATTGTTTGAGAATTAAACCATTTAATACCTACAAGGAAAGCTAATTAAGATTAATGATTCATTTGTTTGATGGAATTTAATGGATTAAGAGTACCAAAGGTGCAGAAATGTGCTAGATCCAATTAATAGAATGTCTTGTATAGACTCAAATATTAATTTAACCATTTTTTTTGTGTGAATGAATCCTTACAACGTTGGAAAGAGCCTCATTAGCTAGATATGAAAAGAAGGTCTATTATTCATGAATTAAAACATTCAAAAGATATATAAAAAGCAAATAAGGATAAATCAAAGCATTGTTTGATGGAATTCAATGGATTAAGAGTAGCAAAGATGTAGAAATGAGTTTCATGATATGTATACAATGGTCATTGTTGCTACAAAAGTTTGTTACAAGATCATTTTATGTTAATGAGTCCTTATAATGCTAAAGGAAACCTTGTTATCAAAAAATGAAGAGGTGGTCTCATTGTTTAAGAATTAAACCATTTAATACCTATAACAAAAACTAATTAAGATCAATGACACATGTAATTAATGGAATTCAATAGATTTAGAGTACCAAATGTGTCTGAACATGTTTGTTTCAAAGAATATAATGTTTTGTGGAGACAAAATGGTTAATTTCACAATCATTTTGTGTCAATATCTCCTTGCAATGAAGGAGCCTCATAAGCTAAAAATGAAGTGGTCTCAATATTTTAAGAATTGAAACATTCAATAGCTATAAGAAAAGCTAATAAAGTTCTATCTAACCTTCAAAATATTTCAATTGCTTTATAGTATTAAAGTTGTATATACATGTTTTATGCAATGAATATAATGAATATTGACATCCTTGTTATCAAAAAATGAAGAGTTGATCACATTGTTTGGGAATTATACCATTCATTACCTGTAAGGAAAGCTAATCAAGATCAATGACTAATTTACTTGTTGGAATTGAATGGGTTGAAGTACCAAAGATGTACCAATGATCTTATTGCTATAAGTATAATGTTTGCACTTGTTACAAAAGTTAATTATGAGATCATTTTGTATGACAGACTCTTTGTAATGAAAAGGGAAGCCTTGTTGTCAAAAAATGAGGAGGTAGTCACATTGATGGAAAACAAAACATCCAATACCTATAATGAAAGCAAATCAAGATCAATTAGTCATCTACTTGATGGAATTCAATGGATTGACCATACCAATGATGTATAAACAAGCTTGTTTCAAAGAATATAAATTTTGATGTTGATACATAAGTTAATTAAAGGATTATATTGTGTGAATGAGTCCTTGCAATTAAAAGAAAGGTCTTATTGTCAAAAAAAAAAAAGGATAGATAGTCTAATTATTTAGGAATTAAAACACTTAATACATTTAAGAAAACATAATCTAGACCAATCACACTTTATTTTTGTGGAATTCAATGGATTTGGAATGCTAGAGATGTACAAATGAGCTTGTTGCAATTAATATAATATTTACTATTGACACAAAAGTTAATTATGAGGTTATTTTGCATGAATGAGTCATTACAATGAAAAGAATTGACTTGTTATAAAATAAATACGAGATAGTCTCATTATTCAAGAATTGAAACACTAAATATTTATAAGATAAGGAAATTTAGACCAATCATACCTTTTTTGGATGGAATTTAAAGGATTGTTGCAATGAATATAATGTTTGCTATTGACACAAAAGTTAATTATAAGATCATTTTGCATGAATAAGCCCTTGCAATGAAAAGAGAAGTCTTGCTATCAATAAATGAAGAGACATTCCAATTATATAGGAGTTGAACCATATCAATACCTATATGGAAAGCTAATCAAGATTAATAACTCATTTGCATGATGGAATTCAATGGATTAAGAGTACCAAAGGTTTAAAATGTGGTTATTCTAATGAATAAAATATTTTGTGTAGACCAAAAAGTTAATTTCACTATCATTTTGTGTAAATGAGTCCTTGCAATAAATGAAGGAGCCTTGTTAATTAGAAATGAACACAAAATCTCATTAATCAAGAATTGAAACACTCATACGTTTAAGAAAAGCTAATCTAAACCAATCAAACCTTATTTTTTTTAATGGAATTCAATGTATTTAGAGTAGCAAAGATGTAGAAAAGAAGTTTCTTGTAATGAATACAATGGTTGTTGTTGAAACAAATGTTAGTTATGAGATCATTTTGTGTTGATGAGTGCTTATAACAAAAAGAGAAACCTTTTTATCAAAAAATGAAGTGGCAATCTCACTACTTGAAAATTAAACTATTCAATACTTAAAAGGAAAGCTAATTATGATCAAAATGATTCATTTAATTGATGGAATTCATTAGGTTAAGAGTACAAAAAGTGTCCAAACTTGTCTATTCCAATGAATATCATGTTTTGTGAAGGAAAAAAGGTTAATTTTACCATCATTTTGTGCAAATAAGTCCTTACAACAAGGAAGGAGCCTTGTTAGCAAAAAGAGAAGTGAAGTCTTAGTATTCAAGAATTCAAACTTTAAATAGCTATAAAAGAAAGCTAATGAAGATTAATCTAACCTTTGTTTGAAGGATTTCAATGGGTTTAGAGTACCAAAGTTTTATAGACGTGCTTTGTTGCAATGAATATAATGAATATTGATGTCCTTGTTATCATAAAATGAAGAGACAATCACATTGCTTAGGAATTATACCATTTAATACCTATAAGAAAGCTAATTAAGATCAATGACTCATTTAATTAAGGGAATTTAATGGGTTAAGAGTACCAAAAAATGTGCTAATGATCTTATTGTAATGAGTATAATGTTTGCTCTTGGCACACAAGTTAATTACAATAACATTTTGTGTAAATGACTCTTTGCAATGAAAAGAGAAGCCTTGTTATCAAAAAATAAAGAGGCAATCTCATTGTTGGAGAATTAAACCATTCAATGCTTATAAGAAAGCTAATGACTCAATTCCTTCATGGAATTCAATAGGTTTAGAGTGCCAATGATGTACCAATGATCTTATTACAATGAGTATAATTTTTTCCTTTGGCACGAAAGTTAATTATGAGATCATTTTGTGCAAATGACTCTTTACAATGAAATGAATAGTCTTATTATTAAAAAATAGATAGATAGTGTCATTGTTTTGGAGTTAAACCATTCAATGCCTATAAGGAAAGCTAATCAAGATCAATGACTCATTAGCTTGATGGAATTCAGTGGATTCAAAGTACTAAAGAAGTACTGACATGCTTGTTCCATTGAATAAGATGTTTTGTGTTGCATAAAATTCAATTTCATTATTATTTTGTGTAAATAAGTTCATGCATTGAGGGAAAGAGCTTTGTTAGCTAGAAATGAAGAGAAGATCACATGATTCTAGAATTAAAAAATTAAATAGCTATAAAAAATGCTAATCAAAGACCAATCTGACCCTTTTATGTATGGATTTAACTAGTTTAGAGTACCAAAGTTGTATAGATGTACATGTTGCAATGAATACAATGATTATAGACACCCTTGTAAGCAAAAAATGAAGAGATGATCACCTTATTCACGAATTAAACTATTCAATACTTGTAAGGAAAGCTAATCAAGATCAATGACTCATTTATTTGATGGAATTCAATGGATTTAGAGTATTAAAGATGTACAAATGAGCTTGTTGCAATAAATATAATACTTTTTTGTGGATAGAAAGGGTAATTACTAAGGAATGAACATTTTTAGTTAGAAATGAAGAGAAAGTCTCATTATTTGGTAATTGAATCAACTAATATGTATAAGAAAAGATAATCTAGTTCAATCACATCCCATTTTTGATGGAATTCAATGGGTTTAACATACCAAAGTTGTACAAATGAGCTTGGTGCAATGAAAGGAGACCATTTTGTGCAAATAAGTCTTTGCAATGAAAGGAGAAGACTTGTTATCAACAAATGAAAAGGAGGTCTCATTGTTCAAGAATTAAATCATTTAACACTTGTAAGGTGTACTAATCAAGATCTATGTGTCATTTACTTAATGGAATTTGATGGGTTCAAAGTACCAAAGGTTTACAATCATGCTTGTTGTAATGAATATAATGTTTTGTTTTGACATAAATTGATGTGAATCCTCAAAAATGTGGCTTAGGAATCCAACACACTTAAGGAATGAAATAAGAACCTAAGAAAGCTAAATCATATTTAAATCATGCAAGACCTAAACCCAATGTTCAAGGAACATAAACTTAGGGTATAAGGATGAATATAGATGCCACACTCTAGCAAAGAAGGGATTAAGGAGTGATAAGTTAGGTTAAACATTGCAAGAAGAGTTAATTCTTGATAAGTTCTTTAGTTTAAATAAATCAAAGTAGAAAATTTTCACTAATGTTATGCTCTTTTTAACAATAAAATCAAGCTTATTTATATGTTGAATTAATAAACTTAAAACCCCAAAAAATAATGTTAGTTATAGATGAATAGGTGATTTCCTTATTCTAGAAATCAAACACTTAATACAGATAATAATAGCTAATTTAGACAAACTACACCTTTATTTGATGCAATTTAATGGATTTAGAGTACCAACAATATAGAAATGAGCTTCATACAATCAATATAAAGCTTATTGTTGATAAAAAGTTAATTTTTAGATCATTTTATGTGAATGGGTCCTTACAATGAAAAGGGAAGCCATGTAGTCAAAAAATGAAGAGGTGTTCTCATTGTTCAAGAATTAAACCATTCAATATTTGTAAGAAAAGCTAATCAAGATCAATGATTCATTTAGTTGATTGAATTCAATGGGTTTAGAGTATTAAAGGTGTGCAAATGTGCTTGTTCCAAATAATATAATGTTTTTTTTATTGACACAAAAGTTAATGCCACTGTCATTTTGTGTAAATGAGTCCTTGCAATAAAGGACCCTTATTAGTTAAAAATGAAGAGATTGTCTCATTATTTAGTAATTAGAACACTCTTTATGTGTAAAAAATGGTAATCTAGACCAATCACACTTTATTTTGATGGGCATCAATGGGTTTAGGGCACCAAAAATGAAGAAATGAGCTTGTTACAAGGAATATAATATTTGTTATTGACTCAAAAGCTAATGAGTCCTAATAAAAAGGGAAGCCTTGTTATCGAAAAGTGAAGAGATAGCCTCATTGTTTAGGAATTGAACCATTCAATACCTATTAGGAAAGCAAATCAAGATCATTAAGTCATTTGCTTGAAGTAATTCAATGTGTTTAGAGCACCAAAGTTATACAAAGAAGAATATTAGTTTGAAATGAAGGATGGGCTTCAATATGCATGAGAAAAGGTAATCTAGACTAATCACACCTATATTTGACGGACTTCAATGGATTCAAAGTACTAAAGATGTAGAAACAAGCTTCTTACAATGAATATAATGTTTGCTATTCACACAAAAGTTAATTTCGAAATCATTTTATGTGAATGAGTCTTTACAACAGAAAGAGAAGTTTTGTTATCAAAAAATGAAGTGACATTTTCATTGCTCAAGAATTAAACCTTTCACTACCTATAAGGAAAGCTAATGAAGATGAATAACTCATTTTCTTGATGGAATTCCATCAAAAAAAGGTGTGATTGGTCTACATTAACTTTTCTTATACATATTTCATGTTTCAATTCTTGAATCAGGATACTAGCTCTTGATTTCTAGCTAACAATGTTGCTTCCCTTCCTTGCAAGGACTCATTTACATAAAAGGATGGTGAAGTTGACTTTTGTGTCTACACAAAATATTATATTCATTAGAGCAAGCACAATTCCATACCTTTCGCAAACACTTTAAACCCATTGAATTCCATCAAGTCAATAAGTCATTGCTCTTGATTAGCTTTTCTTATAGGTATTGAATGGTTTAATTTCCCCAACAATGAGACCATCTCTTCTTTTTTTTATAACATGACTTCTATTTTTGTAATTAACATTTGTGTAAACAATAAACATTATATTCTTTGCAACAAGCTTGTTTATACATATTTGGTACTCTAAATCCATTGAATTCCTTCAAACAAAGTTTTGATTAATTTTGATTAGCTTTTTTTATACCTATTGATTGTTTTAGTTCCTAAATATGAGGCCTTCTCTTCATTTCTAGTAAATAAGGCTCCTTACATTGTTGTTAGGACTCATTTACACAAAATAAGGGTGAAATTAACTTTTATATTTACATAAAATTTATATTCTTTGGAACAAACATGATTGTACACCTTTGGTACTTTGAATCCATTGAATTCCATCAAGTGAGTCATTGTTCTTGATTAGCTTTCCTTATAAATGTTGAACAGTTTAAATCTATAACAATGAGATTGCCTCTTTATTTTCAATAACAAGGTTTCTATTTTGTTACAAAGACTCATTCACACAAATTAATCTTTAAATTAACATTTATGTCAAAAGCAAACATTGCATTAATTGAAAGAAGTTTATTTCTACATCTTTGGTACTCTAAATCCATGGAATTTCAGCCAAAAAAAAAAAAAGGTGTGATTGTTCTAGATTAGCTTTTCTTGTAGTAATGAGTGTTTCCATTCCTAAATAATGAGATTGTCTCTTCATTTCTAGCTAACTAGGCTCCTTCCTTCATTGCAAGGGCTCATTCACACAAAATTATCTCATAATTAACTTTTGTGTCAATATCAAATATATATTCTTTGCAACAAGCTTGTTTGTACATTTTTGGTACTCTAAATCCATTGAATTCCATCAAAAAAGGTGTGATTGGTGTATATTACCTTTCCTTATACATATTGAGTGTTTGAATTGTTGAATAATGAGATTGTCTCCTCATTTCTAGCTAACAAAAGCTTCTTCCTTCATTGCAAGGACTCATTTACACAAAATGATGGTCAAATTAACTTTTGTGATGAGATCCATGGAAGACTTTATGCATGGAGGGTTTCTAAGGATCCATTGAGCATTCAAGAAGGGCCAATGACATATTTAAGAGAAAAAAAGATAATAGAGGTAGTTAATGGACAAATTGAAGAAATTTTGGCTAAATAAGATAATTCATGCTTGAAAGGCAGCAAAGCATATCTTAATGTGGGCCAAGACTTTATTAATTTAATTGAAGTACTTAATGGGCTACGGTTATAATAAAATTAACTCCTAAATAGAAGTTTGTTATAAAATATGAGTCTACAATAAAATAGGTTGATTTGTACATTTTGGGAGTTTATTTATGTCTTTACTTTTAGGGTTTTTGGGATTGCTGATTCAACCAATAAATAGGCTAGATTGCTTTGTTAAAAAGAGCAAAACATTAGTGAAAATAAATGTGAGAATTTTCTCCTTGGTCTTTCAAGAACTAAAAATCTTATCAAGAAATAAATCTTCTTGCATCATTCAATCTAACTTATCACTCCCAAATCTCCTTTTTGCTAAATGTGGTGTCCATATCCTTCTTTATACCTTTGATTTTTGTCCCTTGAACATTAGGTCTATGTATTGTGTGATTGAAATCTGATTTAGCTTTCTTCGTTTCTTGTTCAACTCCACATGCATGTTGGGTTTTAAGCTACAACTTTTGGGGTTCACATCATTTTATGTCTGCACAAAACATTATATTTATTGCAAAAAGCATGTTTGTACATCTTTGGTACTCCAAATCCATTGAATTCCATCAAATCAATGAGTCATAGATCTTAATTAACTTTTCTTACAAATGTGAATGGTTTAATTCTCGAATAATTAGACCACCTCTTCATTTTTTGATAATATGGCTTCAATTTTTGTTGTAAGGACTCATTCACACAAAATTATCCCATAATTAGCTTTTGTGTCAATCGCAAACAATATATTCATTGCAAGAGTCTTGTTTGTACATTTTTAGTGCTTTAAATCCATTGAATTTCACCAAAACAAAGGTTTGAATTATCTAAATTACCTTTTCTAATATGCATTATGCATTTCAATTTCTAAATAATGACTCTGTCTCTTCATTTCTAACTAACAAAGCTCCTTCCTTCATTGTAAGGACTCAATTTACACAAAATGATTGCAAAATTAACCTTTGTATCTACACAAAACATTATATTCATTACAACAAGCACTTTTGTACACCTTTAGTGCACTAAACCCATCAAATTCCATCAAATAAATGAGTTATTAATCTTGATTAGAATTTCTTAAAGGTATTGAATGCTTAAATTCTCAAACAGTGAGACTACCTCCTCATTTTTTGATAACAAGGCAATGAGATCTATGGAGAAGTCGATGAGTGGAGGGCTTATAAGGATCTATTGAGCATTTAAGAAGGGCTAATGACACGATCAAGAGGTAAAAGGATGAAAGAGGTACTTATAGGTTGATTGAAGAAATTTTGGACAAAGATACTAATTCAAACTCGAAAGGTGGCAAAACATATCTTAATGCGTCCCAAGGTCTTATTAATTTGATTGGAATACTCAATGAGCTAGGGTTATAATAAACTCCACTCCTAAATAAGACTTTATTATACAATTAGATGGCTCCTAAAACAAATAGGAGTAGATTTGTTGTTAACTTATTTATTTTCTCTAGAGTTAAGGTTGTTAATTTAGCTTATAAATAAGCTTGATTTCATTGTTAAGGAAAAAAAACCAAAACATTAGTGAAAATAAAAGTGGGAATTTTCTCCTTTGATTCTTTCAAGAATTAAAGAACTAACTCTTGTTATGATGTTCAACCCAACTTATTACTCCCAAATCCCTTTTTTTTTTTTTTGGAATGTGGTGTTCATATCCTTTTTTATACCTTAGGTTTGAGTTCCTTAAACATTGGGTCTATGTCTTGTATGATTGAATCTTGATTTAGCTTTCTTGGGTTCTCATTTGATTCCTTATATGTGTTAAGTCTCTAAGTCATGTCTTTTGAGGTTCACATTTACTATTATTAGTGCTTAGATCTAAATCAGGTTTACTTGTCTAATTTTGTTTTTTTTTTTTCATCTTTCTTTTTAGCTACATTCTATAACCTTTTGATCTTTGAATTTGCAAAGCATGATTTATCTTTTCTTGTCTATAAGCCCTAGTTTATCTTTCTTTGTCTTTAAATTTGTGAATAGAAAAATAAGAAAAAAATGACAAAGAAATAAAAAAAAGGTCAACTTTGAGTGATTATGGCAATAGCTAAACATTTGGTCAGTCTGGCCACAATAACCTAGTTTCTAGCTCAACTTTTATCTATCATATATTTCATTTTTCTTATTTTATCTTTTAACTTTCCTTTTTTTTCTTTTCCTTAGCTCAATTTTTGCTCCATTTATTTTATATGGTAAGTTTGGTTCCTTCAAGATTAATCCTCATGATTTAGTTTGTTTAGTTCTTAAAGAGCTAAAAGGAGAAATTTGAGTGGTATAAGCCAAAAGTGCGAACACATATTGAGAAAAACCCTTAGAGTATAAACATAAGGGTGTGTGACACTATTTTTGAATGAAACACATGAGGGAGCGTTTATGACACTTTATGAGGTATCTTAGTCATTTTGCATAGAATTAAGACTATGTCTACGAAAGATGGAGGTGTAGCTAAGGAGAGAGCAAGTGGTGTCATTCATCATCAAAGGCTATGCAACAATAATTTGAGCATATGAACACCAAATTTAATGATATGAGGGATAGGATGGAGAAGCAAGCCAATACAATAGCAAAATTGCAATGGAGGCATAGGGGCCGTGAAGTTCCTAATGTAAGAAGTCTAAAGAAATTAGATTATGGTCATGAAGATGATGTAGAAGATGACAAATTTGATGATCTTACAACTTTGTTTAAAATTGCTAATAATAGAAATGGTTAAGGGATTTTACAAGGCAAGACACCTCTAACCATGACTTAGGGAGCATTGAAATGAAAATTTGGCTGTTCAAAGTGAAAAACAATCTTAAAGCCTTCTTTGAATGGGAGAAGATGGTTAAGTTGGTCTTTGATTACGATAACTACTCTGCAAAGAAAAGGGTAAAATTATTGCTATTAAGTTTACTAATTATGTTATTATTTGGTGGGATCAACTTGTTTTGACTAGGAGAAGAAATCATGAGAGGTTTATTTAGAACGAGGTTCATCCCTCATCACTATTATAGGGATTTGTACCAAAGGCTGTAAGGACTTACACAAGGCACCAAAAAGTGTGGAGGACTACCACAAGGTGATGGAGATTACTATGATCTAAGCTAATGTGGAGGAGGATAGTGAAGCAAAAATGGCTCAATTCTTGTAAGGGTAAATAGAGGCATCACCAATGTAGTTAAATTGCAACATTATGTGGAGTTGCAGGACATGGTGCACATTATGATGAAAGTTGAGAGGTAACTCAAATAGAAGGGTTTTACACAATTTAAATAAAATTTGGGTTCTTCTTTATCTTGGAAGCCAAATTGGAGAAAAAGGGATGGTAAGGATGATTACAAGCCCAAGGCCAAATCTTACAAGAGTAAGTAAGTGAGTGTTAACAAAGAGAAAGGTAATTCTAATTCCTAACCTAAGAAAAATAGAGATGTTAAATGCTTAAGTATTTGGGAAAGGGACATATTGCATCTTAATGTTTAAATAATTGTACCATGGTGTTGTAGTGTAATGGTGATATTGAAATAGAAAGTGAGTTTGATGATGATTCCATGCCACCATTAGAGGATGTGATGAAGAGTGGTTAGATAAGTATTGGGAGCACAAGCTAAGGAAGATGATTAAGTGTAAAGAGATAATATCTTCCACTTATAGTGGCATATCAATGATAAGGTATGAAACATGATCATTGATGGGGGTTATTGTACAAATGTAGCTACTTTAGTTGAAATGCTTAATTTACCTACCATGAAGCACCCAAGGCTATATATGCTTCAATGGTTGAATGAATGTGGGGAAATAAAGGTAAATAAATAGGTATTAGTATCAGTTACAATTGGGAGATATACTAATGAGGTCTTGTGTAATGTTGTACCCATGTATGTTGGGCATATTTTATTGGGAAGACCATCACAAAATGATTGACATGTAATGCATGTTGGGTTTAAGAATAGGTACTCTTTTGTAAAAACATGATAAATCCATTGCTCTTGTACCTTTAACACCTTGCCAAGTATAAGATGATCAATTAAGGATTGAAAAAGAGAGTGAGAGGAAAAAAAAAAAAGAAATTAAGGCTGAGAGGAGAAAAGAGGAAAAGAATAGAAAGAAAGAAGATGAGACTGAGAGAAAAAAAGAAAGAGGTAGGGGAGAAAAATTAATAGTGTATATGCAAAAGAGAGTGATGTTAAGAGAGGTTTCTATTCAAAATAGCCTATAATTGTACTTTTATACAAAGAGGCTTATTTTAGTACTAATGAGCTTAGCCCTTCTTTGCCTGGTGCTATCATTTCTCTTTTGTAGGAATTTGATGATGTTTTTCCCAAACTAGGAGGCTTGCTACCATTGAGGGGAATAGAACATTAGATTGAATTCATTTATGGTGTGATAATTCCAAACTAATCAACCTATAGAGCTAATTTTAAGGAGACAAATGAGCTTCAAAGGCAAGTTAATGAGCTTATTGCAAAGGGATATGTGAGGACAAGCATGATTCCATGTGTAGTTTTAATATTGCTTGTGCCTAAGAAGGATGGGACTTGGATGATGTGCATTAATTATTGAGCAGTTAGCAAAATCACTATAATGTATCACCATCCTATACCTAGATTGGATGATGTGTTAGATAAATTGCATGGCCTTGTGTCCACCATCTAAGCTGACATATCATCAATAAGTCAAATCATCAAATTTAAAGGAGTTAAAAGATTTAAACCATACACTTTTTCAAATATAGAGTAACTAGTAGTAAAATAAACACTCCTATTATATGCAAACTTTACATGCAACAAACAATCTTCCCATGTTTTTAAATTTTTTGAGGAATGCATCATATTGAATCCCTTAGTTTTAACATCTAAACACAAAGCATGCATGAGATTAAGATCATAAAGAAAGAGTAAAGTTGAGGTAACAAGAAAATTAAATAGGTCCATCACTCGGACTAGATTCTATTACTCTTAATAAGGAGTCAAGAAACCTATTATGTCTTTAGTCTCTAACATAAAATATGGTAGAGTTATTTAAACCTAATTTTGTTGCTAGCTTCAAAGCTACTTGAATCATGCCAATTTAGGGTAAACTTTAGTGTGAACTAATAAGTTCTTAAGATAGCAAGAAAAATAAATTCATTATAACCTTAAGATAAAGGTAAAGCTTCCTTAATTATTTTAATAACATTAGATTTAGATAAAAGAAAAACACTACCACTTGATATATATATATATATATATATGACAATGAGAATGATGGTAATTTCCAATTCTACAGATAAATATTATTTATATTTTCATTGATAATAATTTCTTTATTTTTATAATTAGAGTGCCAGCTTCGATGAAGTTTATCCATATGTGTCATAGAATCATTGTTAGTGGTTTACACCAAAAGCACTCAATGCCTAACTAGAGCTCACACAAGCTAAAAATGAAAACACAATTTAGGTTCCAACTACACGCTTATAATAGATACTTCACTAGGTTTGGCTTTAATACTCTAAATTCATATTAAGAAAGACTAATACCTTTAAAATACTTTTCAAAAACAATAGAAGTATTAAACACTATTGATTAGAGTAAGCTTGTTATTAAACACAAGGTGTTGTAAGTTATTATTTGTAATGATAGTTTATGTTTAGAAATTCCTTTTGTGATGATTAAAATTCTATAACAAGATTTCATATTAAGAAATCATTTCTTACACATGCTATAACCAATAAAGAAAATAGGTGATGATGCATAAATGTAGAGATTAATAGAAAGCTTATTAACTTTAAATTTTCTTCCATTCTTTAATATAAAGAAATTGATTTGATTTAAAAAAAGATTAAGAGGAATCAAAGATTCATTAGTCCTTTAACTAATGAAATTACTTATAAGCATTTACAACAAAAACTTGAAACTCCTTTTAATCAAAAGAAGATACAAGGAATACATAAAGAAATAGAATCAAAAAATGAGAAGGTGGTCTCATTGTTTAAGAATTAAGCCATTCAATATCTTTAAGAGAAAGCTAATGAAGATCAAAGGCTCACTTACTTGATGGCACTCAATGGGTTCCAAGTACCAAAGGTGTGCAAACATGCTTGTTCTAATGGATATAATGTTTTGTAGAGACACAAAAGTTAATTTTACCCTCATTTTATGTAAATGTGTCATTGCAATGAAAAGAGAAGTCTTGTTATCAAAAAATAAAGAGAGTCTCATGATTTAGGAATTAAACCATTCAATACCTATAAGGAAATCCAACAAAGATCAATGACAACTTAATGAAATTTAATGGATTTAGTGTACCAAAGACGTACAAATGAGCTTATAGCTATGAATATAATGTTTACTATTAAGACAAAAGATAATTATGAGATCATTTTGAGTGAACAAGTTCTTGCAACAAAAGGAAAAGTTTTGTCATGAAACAAATGAAGAAATGGTCTCATTGTTCAAACATTAACCCATTAAATACCGATAAGGAAAGCTAAAGATCAATTAATAATTTACTTGATGGAATTTAATGGGTTGAAAGTACCAAAGGTGTGCAAACATGCTTAATCACATGAATATAATGTTTTATATAGACACAAAACTTAATTTCACCATTATTTTGTGTAAATGAGTCCTTGCAATGAAGGAAGGGGCCTTGTTAGCTAGAAATGAAAAGAAGGCCTTATTAGTTAAGAATTAAAACACTCAATATATATGAGAAATGGTAATCTAGACCAACCACACCTTTCTTTGATGTAATTAATGTATTTAGAACACCAAAGATGCATAAACAAACTTGTTGTAAAGAATATAACAATTATTATTGGCACAAAAGTTAATTACAAAAACATTTTGGGTGAATGAGCCCTTGCAACAAAAAAAAATTCTTGTTATCATAAAATGAAAAAAATAATCTCATTGTTTGGGAATAAAACCATTAAATACCTATAAGGAAAGCTAATTAAAATCAATGACTTTTTTACTTGATGGAATTCAATCGATTCAGAATACCAAATGTATACATATGTGCTCGTTCTAATGAATAGAATGTTTTGTGTAGATATAAAAGTTATTTTCATCATCCTCTGACCAAGCCATTGCTAAGATCCATGTTGTAGGATTCTCAAGACAGCTCAAAGGTTGGTGGGATCACATACTCACTCGAGCTAACCACTATAGCATTTTCCAAGCTAATAAGAGAGATGTTCATGGTGAACCTCTCCTTGATAATAACCAACAAACAATCCCTGATGCTATAGCAAGTCTTATCTTTGCCATAACAAAGCACTTTATTGGTGATCCATCTCACTTAAAGGATAAGAACATTGAACTCTTATTTAATCTAAAATGCAAATATCTGCACAATTTTTTTGACACAAAGATACATTTCAAATGTTTGTCATGTAGTGAGATGATGTGAATCAAGTTTTCTAGAAAGAAAAGCTTTTCATAGGATTACTAAGATTGCTCAGTGATAAAGTAAGATCTTAATTGCAAGTTCAGTATAATGGTCAAATTCCTTATCATCAGTTGGCCTACAGAGAACTAATAAGCTTTGTCTAGAAAGAAGGATTGTAGATTTATGTAGATCTAAAGCTCCAAATATTGATCAAGCAAGAGCAAAAGTAGACTCAAAAGGAGTTAGGATCCTTTTATGCCCTAATTGATGATAACCTCTATTAGAAAAAAACCACCTAAAGAAAGCATAAACCCAATATCAAATTAAAAATTTCTTTTTACTCAAGACCTAAGCCCAACCAACACCAACAATCTTCTAAGCCCAAAACAACTTTAAGGCCCAAACTTGATAAACCTATACAAATAAAAGCCTAGACATCCATATATGCTTGTTATAACTATGGTAAGTTTGGTCATATGTCCAGATACTATAAACATCACAAAACTCCAAGCCCTTGAACTACCTAATACTGTTCAAGCCTAATTACAAACATTATTGGTTGAAACCTTAGAAGCTAGTACTTTTAAATTATCTTCTAAGGATGAAGTTGGTCTCCAAGTTGATGAACTTGAAGCATCTTCTAACGTGTGATTAAGAGCAAATCCTTGAGATACTTGATATGTTATGAAATGATCAAACTAAAGCCCAATTTCTACAAAAGCTCCTTGAAAGCCAATCAACTTCAAATCCAAACCCTTTACGTTATCCAAGCTCCTTAAAACCTTAAGGATGTTTTAAAATGATTTGACCAACACCAAACCAAGCCTGTCACTTTAATAAACCTTAAACATGAAATAAACAAAATCAAGCAAGAGATTCAAGTTCTCAAGGCCCAACAAACATAAGACCATCAAATGCTAGTGTCCTTACTAGACCTAGTAAACCCTCAAAATACAAAGGTTTTAGATCAACCATAATCTTTTAAAGCCCAACAACTTGAAGGCCTTGAAAATAATGAATTCCTATTTCTTTTAACAAAAATCACCACTGAAAAATGGCTTGATAAAATCTTTTTGAAAATTGCTAACTAATTTCTTTTTGGAAACCATAGCTTTAGTAGATACTAGTGTAGATCTTAACTGTATATAGGAAGGCCTTGTACCTACCAAGTATTTTGGAAAAATGTTGGAAAGCCTAAAGTCTACCAACAATCACAAGTTGTATGTCAACTACAAGCTATCTAGTGTCCAAGTTTGCCAACCAGGTATCAACATCCAAACCTCCTTTGTTCTTGTCAAAAACCTAAAGCCAAAGGTAATCCTTGGAAATCTCTTTCTCAATTTGATTAAGCCTTTCCAAGTTTCTGATAAAGGAATTCATACCGCTATTCTTAATCAAGGAATAATTGTTTCTTTGAATGCTTAATGGATCTTTAGATGATGTGAGCCCAAATGACGTGGCTTAGGGACCCAACATGCATAAGGAATCAAATAAGAACCTAAAAAGGGTAAATTAGACTTCAATTGCACATGACATAAACCCAATGTTCAAAGAAACATGAACTAAACACACTCTAGAAAAGAACAAATTTGGGATTGATAAGTAGGGTTAAATGCCACAAGAAGTGTTATTTCTTAATGAGTTCTTTAGTTCCTAAAAGAATTGAAGGAGAAAATTCTCACTTTTATTTCACCAAATGTTCTGCCTCCTTTAATAATGAAATCAAACCTATTTATAGGAAGAATTAACAATCATAGAGAAACCATATAGATAAGGACAAACATCCTAAATAGGTTGACAACAAATCAACTCTTTTTTTAGGAGCTGTTGTAGAAACCCTTGTCCTATTTTTGGGAGTTATTGTGGAAACACTTATGATCACTTAACATAGACCCATTCAGTGTACTTATAAAATTAATAAAGCCTCGGCCCACAATAAGATATCATTTGCCACCATTTAGGCTTGAATTAGCTTTTTTGGCCCAAATTTATTCAATTACCTTACATTAAGATATGCTTTGTTGCCCTTCAAGCTTGAATTATCTTCTTTGGCTCAAATTTCTTCAATTAGTCTACTAAGTGCCTCTTTATTTTTATGATTTTTAAGGTTGTTAAATTAGCTTATTAATAGGCTTGATTTCATTGATAAAAGTGGCAAAACATTACTAAAAATAAAGGTGAAAATTTTTTCCTTCAATTCTTTCAAGAACTAAAGAACTTATTTTGGTACAAATGAGCTTAACCCCTCTTTTCCTAGTGTTGTTGTTTTTCTTTTGCAAGAATTTGGTGATGTTTTTCCTAAAGTATGAAATGGTTTGCCACCTTTTTAAGGGAATAGAACATCATATTGAATTCATCCCTAGTGCAATAATTTCAAAGGATTCAACATTGCAAACTAGCAACCTTGTTAATGTGAAATGAAGAAGGGGTCTCCTTATTCAAGAATTGAACCTTTCTATACCTATAATCAAAACCTAATTAAGATTAATGACTCCCTTATTTGATAGAATTCATTGGATTAAAAGTATTAATGGCATGGAATCATGCTTATAGCAATGAATATAATGTTTGGTGTAGAAACAAAAGTTGATTTTGAGATCATTTTGTGTAAAGGAGTCCTTGCAACAAAAGGAGGATCCTTGTTAGCAAGAAATAAGGAGATTGTCCTAAAATTCAATAACAAAAAATTTCAATACTTGTAAGAAAATTTAATTAAGATTATTGACTCCTTTGTTTATTGGAATTCAATGTATTTAAAGTACTAAAAGTGTACAAATGTGCCTGTTACAATTAATATAATAGTTAATGTTTACATGGAAGTTAATTTGAAGATCAATTTGTATGAATAAATATTTGCAACAAAAGAAAGGACCTTGTTGGTAAGAAATTAAGAGACAATCTTATTGTTGATGAATTCAACGAATCTATACTTCGAAGTAAAGATGACCATGATCAATCATTCCTTTGTTTGATGCAGTTTAATGGATTTAAAGTACAAATGTGCTTATTACAATGAATATAATGTTTGGTGTAAATACAACAGTTAATTTCAAGATTATTTGTGTGAATGAGTCCTTGCAAAGAAATGAGAAGCTATGTTAGAAAGAAATGATGAGTTCATCTCATTATTAAGTGATTAAACCACTCAATAACTATAAAAAAAAAGCTTACCAAGATCAATAACTCTTTTATTTGATGAAATTCAATGGATTTAGAGTGCTAAGAGCGTACAAAAATGTTTATTGTAATGAATTCAATTTAGTGTTGACAAAAAAATTTAATTTCTAGATCATTTTGTGTGAATAAGTCCATGCCAGGAATCAAAGAGCCTCATTAGTAGGAAATGAGTCACTCAATACATGTAAGAAAAGATAAAACTAGAGCCTACATTCATTACAAGCACTTATTTACACAAAATATATAATAAAAATGGTAATCTTGGTTAGCCACACCATTTTTTGATGGAATTCAATAAATTTTGGGCACCAAAGATGTACAAATAACTTTGTTGCAATAAATGTAATGTTTTATATAGAAAAAAAAATGGTAATTTCACCATCCATATGTGTAACTTTGTCCATCCTAAAAAATTAAAAAGATCATCTCATTGTTCAAGTTTTAGGCCTTTCAATACCTATAAAGAAAACTAATAAAGATCAATGACTCATTTTACTTGATGGAATTCAATTGGTACATAGTACCAAAGGTGTGCAAATGCGCTTGCTTCAATGACTATAACGTTTTGAGTGGACACAAACTTGCTTATATGAATTGAATGTTTCAATTCCTAAATAATGAGACTGTCTCTGCATTTCTAGCTAAAAAAGCTCCATCTTTCATTGCAAGCACTCTTTTACATAAAATATGTATAGAAATTGTAATCTAGACTGATCACACCATTTTTTAATAGAATTCAATGGATTTAGTGTACCAAGGATGTACAAATGAGCTTGTTGCAATGACTATAATGTTTGTCATTGAGACAAAAGTTAATTATGAGATCTATTTGTGTGAATCAGTCCTTGTAATGAACAAAGAAGGCCTATTAGCCAAAAATTAAGATGGTCTCATTTAGAAAATGAAACTCTCAATATGAATTTGAAAAGGTAATCTAGACCAATCACACCTTTTTTTTAAATTTAATGGATTTGGAGTACCAAAGAGGTACAATTGAGCTTGTTGTGATGAATATAATGTTTTATGTGGAGACAAATGTTAATTTCACTATCATTTTGTGTGAATTTGTTCTTCCAATGAAAAGTGATGTCTTGTCATTAAAAATTAAAGAGTCCATCTCATTGTTTTGAAATTAAACCATTCAATCCCTATACGGAAAACTAATAAAGATCAATGAATCATTTCACTTGATGGAATTCAATGAGGACATAATACCAAAGCTATGCAAATGTGCTTGTTCTAATGAATATAATGTTTTGTGTAGACATAAATGTGCTTATATATATTAAGTGTTTTAATTCCTAAATAATGAGACTACCCCTTCATTTCAAACTAACAAAACTCCTTTTGTTGCAAGCATTCATTTACACAAAATATGTAAAAGAAATGGTAATATAGGCCAATCACACCATTTTTTGATGGAATTCAATGGATTTTGATTCCAAAGCTGCACAAATGAGCTTATTGCAATGAATATAATATTTTGTGTTGACACAAATGTCAATTTCACCATCATTTTCTATAAATTTGTCCTTCCAATAAAAAGTTAGGTCTTATCATGTAAAGTTAAAGAGATAGTCTCATTGTTTGGGAATTAAACCAATCAATACCTATAAGGAAAACTAATAAAGAACAAACACTCATTTTACTTGATGGAATTCATTAGGTACAAAGTACCAAAATTTTGCAAGAGAGCTTATTCCAATGATTGTAATGTTTTGTGTAAACACAAATGTGCTTTTAGGTATTGAGTGTTTTAATTCCAATGATTCTCCTTCTTTCATTGCAAGCACTCATTTACGCAAAATAATGAACCAAGGATATATAAATGAGCCTATTGCAATGAATATAATGTATGTTGTTGACACCAAAGTTAATTAAAAGATCTTTTTGTGTAAATGAGTCCTTCCAATGATGAAAGGGTCCTTGTTAGCTAGAAATGAATAAATAGTCTCATAGAGGAAATGAAACATTAAATATGTATTTGAAAAGGTATTCTAGACCAACGAAACCTTTTTTCTTTTTTTTTTTTGATGAAATTTAATGGAATTAGAAGACCTAAGAGATACCAACAAGCTTGTTGCAATGAATATAATGTTTTATGTAGACACTAATGTTAATTTCACTATCATTCTATGCAAATTTTTCCTTTCAATGAAAAGTGAGGTCTTATCATGAAAAATTGAATAGACAGTCTTATTGTTTAGGAATTAAACCATTTAATTCCTATAAGGAAAGGTAATAAAGATCAATGACTCATTTCACTTGATGGAATTCAATAAGTATAAAGTACCAAAGGTGTGCAAACATGCTTGTTCTAATGAATATAATATTTTGGGTACACACAAACATGCTTATACGTATTGAGTGTTTCAATTCCTAAATAATGAGACAGTTTCTTCATTTCTACCTAACAAAGCTTCGCTATTCATTGCAAGCACTCATTTACAAAAATATATGTATAAGAAATGGTAATCTAGACCGATCATACCTTTTTGAGATGAAATTCAATGGATTTAGAGTACCAAAGAGGAAGAATTGAGCTTGTTGCAATGAATATAATGTTTTACGTAGACACAAATGTTAACTTAACTATCTTTTTCCATAAATTTGTTCTTGTAATGAAAAGTGGAGTCTTATCATGAAAAATTGAAGAGATAGTCTCATTATTTAGAAATTAACAATTCAATACCTATAAGGAAAGATAATAAACCATTAACTCATTTTACTTGATGGAATTCAATGGGTACAATGTATCAAAGTTGTGCAAACATGCTTGTTCCAATGAATATAATGTTTTGTGCAGACACAAATGTGCTTATACATATCAATTGTTTCAATTCCTGAATAGTGGGCTTGTTTCTTCATTTCAAACTAACATGGCTTCTTTAATTGATGGAAGCACTCATTTACACAAAATGTGTATAAAAAAATGATGATCTAGGCCAATCACACTAGTTTTGATTAAATTCACTAAAGAGGTACAAATGAGCTTGGTTTAATGAATATAATATTTTGTGTTGACACAACTGCTAATTTCATCATCATTTTGTGTAAGTTTGTCCTTCTAATGATAAGACAAGTCTTGTTATGAAGAATGCAAGGGGCAAAATATTAATGTTTAGGAATTAAACCATTCAATACTTGAAATAAAAGCTAATAAAGATCAATGACTCATTTTACTTGATGAAATTCAATGGGTACAGAGTACCAAAGGTGTGCAAATGTGCTTGTTCTAATGATTATAAGGTTTTGTGAAGGCACAAACATGCTTAGACATATTAAGTATTTCAATTCCTAAATATGAGATTGTCTCTTCATTGTTAACTAATAAAGCTCCTTCTTCCACTCATTTACAAAAAATATGTACAAGAAATTATCGTATAGACCAATCACACCATTTTTTGATGGAATTCAATGGATTTAGTGTACCGAAGATTTACTAATGAGCTTGTTGCAATGTATATAATGTTTGTTATGGGCATAAAAGTTAATTACGAGATCATTTTTGTGTGAATGAGTCTTTACAATGAAGGAAGGAGCCTTATTAGCTAGAAATGAAGTGATTGTCTCATTTAGGAATTGAAACACTAAATACACATTTTGGATGAAATTCAATGAATTTAGAGTATGAAAAATTTACAAATGAGCTTGTTGCAATAAATATAATGTTTTGAGTAGATAAAATGTTAATTTCATGATCAATTTTTGTAAATTTGTCTTTCCAATTGTAAGATAAGTCTTGTTTTGGAATGCAAGGGGCAAAATATTAATGTTTAGGAATTAAACCATTCAATACTTGAAATAAAAGCTAATAAAGATCAATGACTCATTTTACTTGATGAAATTCAATGGGTACAGAGTACCAAAGGTGTGCAAATGTGCTTGTTCCAATGATTATAAGGTTTTGTGAAGGCACAAACATGCTTAGACATATTGAGTATTTCAATTCCTAAATATGAGATTGTCTCTTCATTGTTAACTAACAAAACTCCTTCTTCCACTCATTTACAAAAAATATGTACAAGAAATTATCGTATAGACCAATCACACCATTTTTTGATGGAATTCAATGGATTTAGTGTACCGAAGATTTACTAATGAGCTTGTTGCAATGTATATAATGTTTGTTATGGGCATAAAAGTTAATTACGAGATCATTTTTGTGTGAATGAGTCTTTACAATGAAGGAAGGAGCCTTATTAGCTAGAAATGAAGTGATTGTCTCATTTAGGAATTGAAACACTAAATACACATTTTGGATGAAATTCAATGAATTTAGAGTATGAAAAATTTACAAACAAGCTTGTTGCAATGAATATAATGTTTTGAGTAGACAAAATGTTAATTTCATGATCAATTTTTGTAAATTTGTCTTTCCAATTGTAAGATAAGTCTTGTTTTGAAAAGTTAAAGATGCAATCTCAATGCTTAGGAATTAACCCACTCAATACTTGTTAAGAAAGCTAATAAAAATCAATGACTCATTTTACATGATGGAATTTAGTGGGTACATAATACCAAAGGTGTTCAAAGAAGCATGGTTATAAGGTTTGTGTAGACACAAACATACTTATTTATATTGAGTGTTTCAATTCCTAAATAATGAAATTAACTCTTCATTTCTAACTAACAAAGCTCTTTCTCTTGTTGCAAGTACTCATTTACACAAAATATGTATAAAAAATGGTACTTTAGACCAATCACACTATTTTTTGATGGAATTCAATGAATTTAGTGTACCAAAGATGTACAAACAGCCTTGTTGCAATGAATATAATGTCTATTGTTGACACAAAAGTTAATTATAAGATCATTTTAGGTGAATGAGCCCTTGCAACAATAGAAACATCTTGTTATCAAAAAATGAAAAAACAATCTCATTGTTTGCGAATGAACTCCTATTTAGGAGTGCAGAGAACCAAGTGAGAACACCTAATCATGTGATGAAAAATTCCAACCATGTGAGAACATCTAATCATGTGATGAAAAATTCCAACCATGTGAGAAAACCTAATCATGATCAATTACACCTATGTTTGATGGACTTTAATGGATTCAGACTACCAAAGTTGCATTGATGAGCTTGGTGCAAGGAATCTAATGTTTGGAGTAGATACATAGATTCATTTCCTAATGATTTGGTGAGAATAACTTCTTAGAATGAAAGAAGTTGTCTTCTTTGCAAGAAAGGAAGTGATAATCTAACCATTTATGCAATGAACCATTCCAACCATGTATAAAATTCCAATCAAGATTAAGGACCTCTATGTTTGGCGGATTTCAATTGATTTATTTAGACTACCAAAATTGTACTTTTGACCTTAGCAAGGAATCTAATGTTTGGTGTAGATGCAAAATTTAATTTCATGATCATTTTGTCTAAAAGAGTCTTTGCAATGAAAAGAGATGTTGTATTAGCATGAAATGAAGTAGGGTCTTATCCTTTAGGAATTGAATTATCCCTTAGGAATTCAACCATTTAATGCCTAGAAGAATAGCTTATCAAAATCAATGACTCAAGGTTATTGCTTCTAAATGAGTCTTTTCAATGGAAGAGGAAGCCAAATTAGCATGAAATGAAGTATAGGTCATACCCTACATGATTGAACCATTCAATCCTTGGAAGAATAGCTAATCAAGATCAAGGAGTCCTTTGTTTGATAGACTTGAATGGATAGATTTCCAAAGGTGTATTCAGGTGCATATCACAAAGAATCTAATGTTCAGTGTAGGCAAAATGATTAATTTCCTGATCATTTGTCTTGTTAAATCCTGGCAACAAAAGGACAACACTTATTAGTAAGAAATGAAGTGGTGTTTTCATCTTTTACACAATTAACAATTTAAACCAAACTAAAAAAAGTTAATCAAAATCATTAACTCCTTCAGTGTATCGAATTCATTCAGTTCAGTCTACCAAAGCTATATTGATGTGGTTGTCACATTGAATCTAAATTTAGTGTAAAAAAGATTTAATTTCATGTTCATTTTGTATAGATGAGCCTTGTAACAAAAAGAGAAGCATTGCTAGTAAAGAATGAAGAGACAGTATGATCTTTCAAATAATAAATCATTCAAACCATGTTAGAAAACATAATCAAGATCAATAACTTTTAGGTAATGGAACATTCAAACCATGTACAAAAAATTGTGATTGGTCTAGATTACCTTTTCTTAAACTAATGAGTGTTTCAATTACTAAATAATGGAATCATCTCCCCATTTCTAACTAACAAGGCTCCTTCCCTCAATGTAAAGACTCATTTATACAAAATGTTGGAGACATTAACTTTTGTGTCTATGTAAAAAATTATATTCATTGGAACAAGCACATTTGCAAACCTTGGTTACTTTAAACCCATCGAATTACATTGCACACCCTGAGTACTCTAAACCCATTAAATTCCATTGCACACCTTGGGTACTTTGAACCCATTGAATGGTTTAATTCTTGAACAATGAGACCGCCTCTTCTTTTTTGATAACAAGGCTTCTCATTTTGTTGCAAGGACCCATTGAGTGGTGGACCCATTTTCTCAATTGCAAACATTATATTTTTTTGTAGCAACCTCAATCGTACATATTTGATACTCTAAATCCATTAAATTTAATTAAAAAAAGGTGTAGTTGGCTTAGATTACCCTTTTTATACATATTAAGTGTTTTAATTGGTGAATAATGAGACAGACTCATCATCTAATCAATAGGGCTTCATCCTTTGTTGCAAGGACTCATTTGCACAAAATGATGGTAAAATTAACTTTTCAACCTACATAAAACATCATGTTCATTGGACCAAGTTCGATTTCACACCTTTAGGACACTAATCCCATTAAATTTCATCAAGTAAATGAGCCATTGATCTAAAATAGCTTCCCTTAACAATGAGACTATCTCTCCATTTTTTTATTGCAAGACTTCTCTTTTTGTTGCATAGACTCATTCACACAAAAAATGATCTCATAATTAACCTTTGTGTCATCAAACATTATATTCATTTCCACAAACTTGTTTGTACCTCTGTGGTTAGTCTAAATTGATTGAATTCCATCAAAAAAAAGGAGTGATTTGCCTAGATTGCCTATTCTTATATGTATTGGGTGTTTCAATTGTTGAATAGTGAGATTGTGTCTTCATTTCCAATTAAAAGCACTCCTTTTTTTGTTTTAAGGACTAATTTACACAAAATGATGGTGAAATTAACTTTTGTGTCCACACAAAACATTATATTCAATGGAATAAGCATGTTTAGACACCTTTGGTACTTTAAAACCATTGAATTCCATCAAGTAAATAAGTCATTGATCTTAATTAACTTTCCTTAGAGATATTGAATAGTTTAATTTTTGAATAAAGAGACTATCTCTTCATTTTTTTTTCTAACAAAGCTCTTTTTTTTGTTACAATGATTCATTCACACCAAATGATCTTGTAATTAATGATAAATATCTTATTTATTGCAAGAAACTTGTTTGTACATCTTTGGTACTCTAAATCCATTAAATTCCATAGAATAAAAAGGTGTAATTGTTCTAGATAACCTTTTCATATATCTATTAAGTGTTTCAATTGCTATATAATGAGACCATCTCTTCATTTCAAGCAAATAAGGCTCCTTCTTTCATTATTAATGGGATCCATGGAGGAGCTGATGCATGGAGGGCTTCTGAAGACCCATTGAGCATTCAAGAAGGGCCAATGACATATTCAAGAGCTAAAAGGATGAAAGAAGCACTCATTGGGTTTATTGAAAAAAAGATGAAAGAAGCATGTGCTAAAGAAGTTATTAAGAACTAACCCTTTTTGTAGCATTTAACTCAACTTATCACTCCCAAATGTGTTCTTTTCTCCAGTATGATATCTATATCCTTCTTTATGCCTTAAATTCATTTTCCATGAACATTGGGTCTAGGTATTACATGATTGAAATCTAATTTTGCTTTCTTGGGTTCTTGTTTGATTCCTTATGCATGTTAGGTCCCCAAACCACATCTTTTGTGGTTCACATCAGCTAGTATTAGAGCTTTAGGGTTTAAATTAGGTTTATTTATCTAAATTTGAGTTTTCCTTTTGTTCTTCTTCTTAGCCTCATTTTAAACCTCCTTTTACTTGAATAGACAAAACCCTAGTTTAGTTTTTATTAGTAGGCAAACCCTAGTTTATCATTTCTTATCTTTAAATCCATGGAAAAAGAAACAATGAACAATGTTCATTGTTGCAATGAACAATTGTATTAAGTGAAGTAAATCCATGCAACAATTGTTTACTTCTTTGTATTAACAAGCTTTATATTAAGTGAAGTCACCCAATTTGTCTTTATAATGAAATGTAAAGTCTCTTAAAAAATTGAAGAGATAGTCTCATTGTTCAGCAATTAAACCATTCAATACTAATAAGGAAAGCTAAAAATGATCAATGACTTATTTTACTTGGTGGAACTCAATTGGTATAGAGTACCAAAGTTGTGCACATGTGCTTGTTCAAATTAATATAATATTTTGAGTAGACACAAATGTGCTTATATGTATTGGATGTTTTAATTCTTGAATAATGAGACTGTCTTTTAATTTTTAACTTAGAAAGCTCCTTCTTTTGTTGTAAACACTGATTTACACAAAATATGTATAAGAAATGGTAATCTAGATGAATCACACCATTTTTTGACGGAATTTAATGGATTTAAAGTACCAAAAATGTATAAACAAGCTTATTGCAATGAATATAATATTTGTTATTCAACCAAAAATTAATTATGAGATCACTTTGTGTGAATATGATGGAAGGGGCCTTCTTAGTTAGAAATGAAAAGATGGTCTCATTGAGAAAATAAAACTCTCAATAAAAATTTCAAAAGGTAATCTAGATAAATCACAACACTTTTTGATGAAATTCAATGGATTTAAGTACCAAAGATGTACAAATGAGCTTGTTTCAATGATTATAATGTTTTGGTATAAAGTACCAAAAGTGTGCACGCGTGCTCGTTCCATTTAATAAAATGTTTTGAGTAAACACAAACATGCTTATATGTATTGAGTGTTTTAATTCCTGAATAATGATATTGTCTCTTTATTTCTAACTAACAAAGCTCTTTCTTTTGTTCCAACACTCTTTTACACAAAACATGTATAAGAAATGGTAATCTAGACCAATCTCACTAGTTTTTGATGGAATGAATGTATTGTACAAATGATGTACAAATGAGCATTTTGCAATTAATATAAGGTTTGTCGTTGACTAAAAGCCTAATTAGAAGATCAATTTGTTTGAATGAGTTCTTGTAATGAAAGAAAGGGCAGCCTTGTTAGCTAAAACTGAAGAGATGGTCATTTAAGAAATGAAACTCTCAATATGTATTTGAAAAAGGCAATCAAGAACAATCACACCCTTTTATGATGTGATTCAATGGGTACAAAGTACTAAAGGTGTATAGACGAGCATGTTGCAATGAATATAATGTTTTGTGAAGACAAAAATGTTAATTTCACCACCATTTTGTGTAACTTTATCCATCCAATGAAAAGTGAAGTCTTGTCATGAGAAATTGAAGAGGCAATCTCTTTGCTTAAGAATTAAACCATTCATTACCTATAAGGAAAGCCAACAAAAATCAATGACTCATTACACTTGATGGAATTAAATGGCTACAAAGTACTAGAAGGTGTGCAAACAAGCTTGTTCCAAGGATTATAATGTTTTGTGCAGACACAAACTTGCTTATACATACTTAGTTTTTCATTCCCTAAATAATGAGACTATTTGTTCATTTCTAGCTAACAATCTTCTTCTTTCATTGTAAGCACTCATTTACACAAAATATGTATAATGATGGGCAATCTATGTCAATCACACAATTTTTTGATGGAATTCAATGGATGTATTGAACAAAGGATGTAAAAATGAGCTTGCTACAAGGAATAAATGTTTGTTGTTAACCCTAAAGTTAATTGTAAGAGCTTTTTGTGTAAATGAATCCTTACAACAAAGGAAGGAGCCTTGTTAGCTAGAAATAAAGGGATGGTCTCATTCAAAAAATGAAACTCTAAATACATATTTGAAAAGGTAATCTTAGCCAATTACACCATTTTATGATGACATTTAATGGATTTAAAGTACCAAACATGCATAAACAAGCTTGTTACAGTGAATATAATGTTTCCTATAGGCAAAAATGTTAATTTTACCATCATGTAAATTTATCCTTCCAATGAAAAGTGAAGCCTTGTCATGAAAAATTGAGGAGATAGTCTTGTTCTTTAGGAATTAAACCATTCAATAGCTGTAAGGAAAGCTAATTAAGATTAGTGATTCAATTTACTTGACAGAAATCAATGGGCATAAAGTACCAAAGTTGTTCAAATATGCTTGTTCCAATGATTACAATGTTTTATGTAGACACAAATGTGCTTATATGTGTTAAGTGTTTCAATTCTTGAATAATGAGACTGACTCTTCATTACAAACTAACAAAGCTCCTACTTGCATTGCAAGCACTTATTTACACAAAATGTTTTAAAGAAATGGTAATCTTGGCCAACACGCCATTTTTTTTGATGGAATTAAATGGATTTAAGGCACCAAAGATGCACAAATAACCTTGTTGCAATGAATATAATGTTTTGTGTGGACAAAAATGGTAATTTCACCATCCTTTCAAATAACTTTGTCTTTTCAGTGAAATGTGACGTTTGTCATGAAAAATTTAGGAGATCATCTCATCATCCAAGTATTAAGCCTTTCAATACCTATAAGGAAAATTAATAAAGATCAATGACTCATTTTACTTGATGGAATTTAATGAGTACATAGTACTAAAGGTTGCAAATGTGCTTGCTCCAATGAATATAATGTTTTGAGTGAACACAAACTTGCTTATATGAATTGAATGTTTCAATTCCTAAATAATGAGATTATCTCTTCACTTATAGCTAAAAAAAGCACCTTCTTTCATTGCAAGCACTCATTTACATAAAATATGTATAAGAAATGGTAATCTAGACTGATCACACCATTTTTTAATTGAATTCAACGGATTTAGTGCACCAAGGATGTACAAACAAGCACTTTATAATGAATTTAATGTTTTTCATTGACACAAAAGTTAATTACAAGATCTATTTGTGGGAATTAATCCTTGTAATGAAGGGAGGAGGCCTATCAACTAGAAAGTAAGAGATGGCCTCATTTAGAAAATGAAACTCTCAATATGTATTTGAAAAGGTAATATAGACCAATCACATCCTTTTTTTGATGAAATTCAATGGACTTGGAGTACCAATGAGGTACAATCAAGCTTGTTACAATGAATATAATGTTTTATATGGACACAAATGTTAATTTCACTATTACTTTGTGTAAATTTGTCCTTCCAATGAAAAGCAATGTCTTGTCATGAAAAATTAAAGAGTCAATCTCATTGTTTAGAAATTAAACCATTCAATCCCTATAAAAAACTAATAAAGATCAACAATCATTTCACTTGATGGAATTCAATGGGGACACAAATGTGCTTATATATATTGAGTGTTTCAATTCCTAAATAATGAGACTATCTCTTTATTTCAAACTAACAAAGCTCCTTCAAATGTTGTAAGCACTTATTTACACAAAAAATGTAAAAGAAATGGTAATATAAGCCAGTCACACCATTTTTTGATGGAATTCAATGGATTTTAATTTTCATAAATTTACAAATGAGCTTATTGCAATGAATATAATATTTAGTGTTGACACAAATGTTAATTTCACCATCATTTTCTATAAATTTGTCCTTCAAATGAAAAATGAAGACTTATCATGAAAAATTGAAGAGTTAGTCTCACTATTTAGGAATTAAACAATGTAATACCCATAAGGAAAGATAATAAAGATCAATGACTCATTTCACTTGATGGAATTCAATAAGTACAAAGTACCAAAGGTGGGCAAACATGCTTGTTCCAATGAATATAATATTTTGGGTGGACACAAACATGCTTATACATATTGAGTGTTACAATTCCTAAATAATGAGACCATATCTTTATTTCTAACTAACAAAGCTTCATTATTCATTGCAAGCACTCAATTACAAACAATATCTATAAGAAATGGTAATCTAGACTAATCACACCTTTTTTTGATGAAATTCAATGGATTTAGAGTACCAAAGAGGAAGAAATGAACCTGTTTCAATGAATATAATGTTTTATCTAGACACAAAAGTTAATTTAACTATCTTTTGCTTAAATTTGTTATTCAAATGAAAAGTGGAGTCTTGTCATGAAAGATTGAAGAGACAGCCTCATTGTTTAGGAATTAAAGAATTCAATACTTGTTAGGAATGATAATAAAGACCAATGGCTCATTTTACTTAACGAAATTCAATAGGTACAAAGTATCAAAGTTACACAAACATGCTTCTTCCAATGAATATAATGTTTTGTGTAGACACAAATGTGCTTATACATTTCAACTATTTCAATTCCTAAATAATGAGCTTATTTCTTCATTTCAAATTAACATGGCTTCTTTGTTTGATGGAAGCACTCATTTACACAAAATATGAATAAGAAATGATGATCCAGATCAATCACACTAGTTTTTGATTGAATTCACCAAAGATGTTCAATGAATATAATGTTTTATGTTGACACAAAAATTAATTTCATCATCATTTTGGGTAAAATTGTCCTTCCAATGATAAGAGAAGTCTTGTTATGAAAAATGAAAAAGCAATCACATTGTTCAGGAATTAAACCATTGAATATTTGAAAAGCAAAGCTAACAAAGATCAATAACTCATTTTACTGGATGGAATTTAATGGGTACAGAGTACCAAAGTGTGCAAATGTGCTTGTTCTAATGATTATATGGTTTTGAGTGGGCACAAACATGCGTAGACATTTTAAGTATTTCAATTCCTAAATAATGAGATTGTCTCTTTATTGTTAACAAAACAAAGCTCCTTCTTCCACTCATTTACACAAAATATGTATAAGAAATTACAATCTAGACCAATCACACACCATTTTTTAATGGAATTCGATGGATTTAGTGTACCAAAGATGTACTAATGAGCTTGTTACAATGAATATAATGTTTGTTATAGGCACAAAAGTTAATTAAGAGATCATTTTTGTGTGAATGAGTCCATGCAATGACAGAAGGAGCCTTATTAGCTAGAAATGGAGTGATTGTCTCAATTAGGAATTGAAAGTCTAAATACGCATTTGAAAAGGTAATCTAGATGAATCACACTTTTCTTTTGGATGAAATTCAATGAATTTTGAGTACGAGAGATTTACAAATGAGCTTATTGCAATGAATATAATGTTTTGAGTAGACAAAATTATTAATTTCATCATCAATTTTTGTAAATTTGTCCTTCCAATTATAAGATAAGTCTTGTTACAAAAAATTAAAATGCAATCTCATTGCTTAGGAATTAAACCATTCAATACTTGTTAAGAAAGCTAATAAAGATCAATGACTCATTTTACATGATGGAATTTAGTGGGTACAAAGTACTAAAGGTGTTCAAACAAGCATGGTTATAAAGTTTTGTGTAAACACAAACATATTTATATATATTGAGTGTCAATTCCTAAATAATGAAACTAACTCTTCATTTCTACCTAACAAAGCTCCTTCTCTTGTTGCAAGCACTCATTTACACAAAATATGTATAAGAAATGGTACTTTAGACCAATCACACCATTTTTTTTTTATGGAATTCAATGGATTTAATGTACCAAAGATGTACAAATAGCCATATTGCAATGAATATAATGTCTATTTTTTCCACAAAAGTTAATTATGAGATCATTTTGTCTAAATGATCCCTTGCAACAAAGGAAGGAGCCTTGTTAGCTAGAAGTGAAGAGATTGTCTCATTTAGGAATTGAAACACTAAATACAATTTTGAAAAGGTAATTTACACCAATGGCATCCCCTTTTTTTATGAAATTCAATGCATTTGAAAAGTTAATTACAAGATTATTTTGTGTGAATGAGTCCTTACAATGAATGAAGGAGCCTTGTTAGCTAGAAATGAAGAGATTATCTCATTTAAGAATTGAAACCCTAAATACATATATGAAAAGGGATTGTAGATGAACTAGACTTTTTGTTTTTGTTGAAATTCAATGAATTTAGAGTTTGAAAAATTTACAAATGAGCTTGTTACAATGAATATAATGTTTTGAGTAGACAAAACTATTAATTTTATCATCATTTTATGTAAATTTGTCTTTCCAATGATAAGAGAAATTTTGTAATAAAAAATTGAAGATGCAGTCTCATTGCTTAGGAAGTAAACCATTCAATACTTGTTAGGAAAGCTAATAAAGATCAATGACTCATTTTACATGTTGGAATTCAATGGGTACAAAGTACCAAGGGGTATTCAAATAGGCATGGTTATAAGGTTTTGTGTAGACACAAACATGTTATATCTATTGAGTGTTTTAATTCATAAATAATGAGACTAACTCTTCATTTCTAACTAACATAGCTCCTTCTTTTGTTGCTAGCACTCATTTACACAAAATATGTATAAGAAATGGTATTTTAGACCAATCACACCATTTTTGATGCAATTCAATGGATTTAGTGTTCCAAAGATTTATATATAGCCTTGTTGCAATGAATATAATGTTTGTTGTTGACACAAAAGTTAATTATAAGATCATTTTGTCTAAATGAGTCCTTGCAACAAAAGAAGAAGCCTTGTTAGCTAGAAATGAAGAGATTTTCTCGTTGAGGAGTTGTAACAAATATAAGATTTATTGTTGACACAAAAGTTAATTATGAGATATTTTGTCTAAATGAGTCCTTGCAACAAAAGAAGGAGCCTTGTTAGCTAGAAATGAAGAGATTGTCTCATTGAGGAATTAAAACACTAAATATATATTTGAAAAGGTAATCTACATGAATCACACCTTTGTCATTGATGAAATTCTACTAAAGATGTACAAATGAGCTTGTAGCAATGAATATAATGTTTTTATGTAAACACAAATGTTGATTTCATCATCATTTAGTGTAAATATGTCCTTAAATAAAATGAGAAATCTTGTTATGAAAAAATGAATAAATAGTCTCATTGTTTAAGAATTAAACCATTTAATATTTACAATAAAAGGTGTGCAAACATGCTTTGTTTCAATGAAAGTAATGTTTTGAGAAGATATAAACATGCTTTTACATATTGAATGCTTCAATTCCTAAATAATGAGAGCATCTCTTCATTTCTAACTAACAAAGCTTTTTCTTTCATTGCAAGCACTCATTTACACAAAATATGAATAAAAAAAATGGTAATCTAGACCAATCACACTAATATTTGATGGAATTTGATGGATATAGAGTACCAAAGATTTACAAACAAGCTTTTTGCTATAATTATAATGTTTTATGTAGGCACAAATGTTAATTTCATCATCATTTTATGGAAATTTATTCTTCTAATGGTAAGAAAATTTTTGTTATGAAAATTTGGCTTAGGAATTAAACTATTCAATACTTGTAATTGATCAATGACTCATTTTACTTGATGGAATTTAATGGATTTAGTGTACCAAAGATGTACAAACAAGTTGGTTGCAAAAAGTAAAATGTTTATTGAGGACATGAAAGTTACTTTTGAGATCATTTTTTGTGAATAAGTCCTTGTAATGAAGTAAGGAGCCTTATTAGCTAGAAATGAAGAGATGGTCTCATCTAGGAATTGAAACACTCAATAGATATTTTAAATGTGATCTAGACCAAGTACACCTTTTTTTTTTTTTTTGCTGAAATTCAATGAATTTAGAGAACCAAAGATGTACAAATGTTAATTTTGCCATCATTTTGCCTAAATTTGTCCTTCTACTAAAAAGAGAAGTCTTATTATGAAAAATTAATGAGGCAATCTTATTTTTCAGGAATTAAACCACTTAGTAACTATTAGGAAAGCTAATAAAGATCAATGACTCTTTTTACTTGATAGAATTCAATGGGTATAAAGTACCAAAGGTGTGTAAATGTGCTTGTTACAATGATTATATTATTTTATGTCAGCACAAACATGCATTTATGTACCAAGATTTTAAATTTTTGAATATGAGATTGTCCCTTCATTTCTAATTAACAAAGCTCCTTTTTTCATTAGAAGCACTCATTTGCACAAAATGTGTATAAGAAATGGTAATCTACATAAATCACACCAATTTTTGTTGGAATTTAATGGAGCTAACCAACATCCAAAGGATTACTCTATTTGAAATTATTCCTTAAAGGGCTACAAAGGTTGTGATTGAAAAAAAAAAAAGGATAACTGAATTGTTCGGATTGTATAGGTCAAATTTGTCACTTTTTTAAGTAAGGTCATCATCAACATGTTTGAATTTGCTTAAGATGATTGCATTGCCTATAGTTTCAAGGGTTTTGATTGGGAAAGGCACTTAAGCTTGCACAAATAGGGTTCCCAATTGCCATTTACTATTAAAATTTCAAAAGTAAATAGACATGTCATTTGAACTTGCTCAAGATGGCTACACTATCCTATTCTTCAAGTTGTGATTTGAAGTATTTTGAAGCCTACATAGCCTGGTTCTTAATTGTCATTTATAGTTAAAATTTCTAAAGTATATAGACATGTTGTTTGAACTTCTTTAAGATGGCTACATCACCCTATTTTTCAAGTTGTGATTGCAAAGAGTACCTACGGCCACAAAGACAAGTTCTTAACTACCATTTACAATTGAAATTTTTTGAGTAAATTGATATTTTGTTTTAACTTGCTTAAGATGGCTACATTGCCCACTATTTAGGTTACGACTAGTTCCTAACTATCATTTATAGTAGAAATTTTAGAAGTAAATAGACATGTTATCTCAACTTGTTCAAGATGGTTGCATTGCCCTATTCTTCAGGTTGCAACTGTGAAGTGTACTTGGCTAGCTTAAGATAGTAGTGCCATTTATACATCAAAACTATGGTTGCTTGAAGCATATTGAAACAAGCTTGTGTCCTATTTATGTTGTGTAGGCAACCTAATAAACTCATCCAAAGTTGTCACTTGTTTTATCTACACTTACTTACACTTGTCTTAAGCACTCTCATAGATAGAGTTATCATTTAGTAGTCTTTCTAAGCTTATAGTTCATCTTACAGCCCAATACCTTTAATAAAGCTTTTCATATTCTATGTCTTGTTTGAATTTTACTTTTGGATTTCAAATCACAGTAACTATGCCTTGTTTGAATTTTACTCTTGAATTTCAAATAACAATAATGAGTTGCTCTTATCATTTCATACTCATTACAAAACATTTTAACTTTGAATTTTTAGCTCTTAACTACTTTCATGGCACCTGCAATGTTAACAATTCCTACTTATCATAACATCCTTCTCAACTCACTACAAGGACCTATTTCATGTGCCTGAAGTTGCCCATAGGCTGACTTATAGTACTCTTGCCATGTAGCAACATTGCCTACTTTCCTTGCACTTCTTTACTTCAATTGTTTTGTGCTTTATGCCAAATCTTATGATCTATAGTTTGGCTTTGAATTCCAAGTGGGGGTTATTTACCTTATTAGCTTGAAAGTGTTCAAATGTTAACCATATGACATTTGGATATTGCTAGCAAAAGTGCTGAAAGATCATCTCGTGCCACAATAGGTTTTAGCAAAGAAATGCAGGGTAAGATATACTTGAAGGCCCATTGACACTGTAAGTAAAACAACTCGTTTAAATCTACCACATATGGCATTAAAAAAATTGTTGGCCTTCATTAAAGGATATATATAAATGTACAAACAAAAATGATAAGTTAATGTGAGAGGGCTAGACTGTAGACTGATACATTACTAGTTACTTGATTGAGACTTAGCTCAAATGCCTCTCATATGCAAATTCCCTACTTAGATCATAAATTTGTGTTTATTCTAAGCCAATCTTCTAAGACTCTTTCCTTGTCTTGTTCCAGCCCAGGCTACCTCCAATTTTGTTTCTAATAAGACCCTTAAGGAAGGTATCTCAACTTTGACTAGGAGGACTATCTTAGTTCTATAGATGAAAGAGAACGAGGTTGCCCAGTGGATGTACACATTGTTATGCAAAAAGCATAGAGTGTGAATGGTAACATTTTATGCCAATCCCTATACATGATCTCTAGTTATTCATTAATGGCCTTAGGACATAGTAAAAAACCCATGGGTTAAAGGAGGAATTTTCATCTTCTTCCTTTCTAGAGGTCATGTGGATTGCTAAGGTGTTGAATTCTGCAGCTATCTTGGCTTCCATGCTATCTTTCTTATTGTCTGGATTGATAAATATTGTATTTTTTAAGCTTGCACAAACAGGGTACCTAATTGCCATTTACATTGAAAATTTTAGAAGTAAATAGACATGTCATTTGAACTTTCTCAAGATGGCTACACTGTCCCATTCTTCAAGTTGTGATTTGAAGCATTTCCAAGCCAGCACATATTGTTTCTTAATTTTCATTTACAGTTAAAATTTCTAACGTATATAGACATGTTGCTCTAAAATTCTAAAATTCCTACTTATCATAATATCCTTCCTTTTCTTTTGTGGTATTTTCTACTTCTTAACTCAATACTAGGAGCTATTTCATGTGCCTGAAGTTGCCTATAGGCTGACCTGTAGTACTCTTGCCATGCAGCAACATTGCCTATTTCCTTGCACTTCTTTACTTTAATTGTTGTGCACTTTATGCCAAATCTTATGATCCATAGTTTGCCTTTGAATTCCAAGTGGGGGATATTTAACCAATTAGCTTGACAACATTTAATGTTAACCATTTGACATTTGGATATTGCTAGCAAAAGTGCTGAAAGATCATCTCGTGCCACAGTAGGTTTAGCAAAGAAATGCAGGGTAGTCTATACTTGAAGGCCCATTGACATGGTAAGCAAAAACAAGACGTTTAAATCTACCACATATGGGCATTAAAAAAATTATTGGCCTTCATTAAAGAATATATAAATGTACAAACAAAAATAATAAGTTAAAGTGAGAGGGATGAACTATAACCTGATACATTACTAGTTACATGATTGAGACTTGGCTCAAATGCCTCTCATATGCAAATTCCTTGCTTCAATCACAAATTTGTATTTATCCCAAGCCAATCTTCTAAGACTGCTTCCTTCTATAGTTGAGTAAGTGAATCCTAAATTTTTTTTTTTTCACAAGCTCTTACTCTTGTTCATGCATTTCATCCTATTTATTCTCTTTTTAGGGGCTTGCTTTTTCCAATAATAGCCAAAATTTTGATTTGTACAATTTCTACACAAACCTGTCTCCCATTCTTACCTTATTTCTTTTATGAACTTCTTTTTGAGAAAAGATCTTTTGGTTTGCTACTATTTAGGCATAGTATTTCCTAATTATGTTTGTGTAGATGAGATTTAAAAGATCTACATTATATAAGTTAGCCAAGAGTAATGCTCTACCCCAAAATGCTTACTTCATGATGTATGATCCTTCATAACTGGTGCCCACATGCCTGTGGATCATTTTGATTTGGTGAGATTTTTTTAAGGATTAAATTTCCTCATTTAAAGTACTAGGGAAGCATCTTCTTTTGATGAGCTTGCATTATTTGTTTTTGGTAAATACGCCTATTTCACATAGCATTCAATCTTTTCACTTTAAGGACTTATAGTTACTCATGTCTAGATCTAGCCCAGTCTACCTTCTCTAATTTTGTTTCTAATAAGACCCTTAAGGAAGGTATCTCAACTTTGACTAGGAGGACTATCATAGTTCTATAGATGAAAGAGAACAAGGTTGCCTAATGGATGTACGCATCAATGTGTGAAAAGCATAGAGTGTGAATGGTAACATTTTATGCCAATCCCTATATGTGATTGCTAGTTATTCATTAAAGGCCTTGGGACATAATGGAAATCCAATGGGGTAAAGGAGGAATTTTCATCTTCTTCCTTTCTAGAGGTCATATGAATTGCCAAGGTGTTGAATTCTCTAGCTATCTTGGCTTCCATGCTATCTTTCTTATTGTCTGGAATGATAAATATTGCATTTTGAAACCTTGGAGTGAGGGGAGGCAAGAGGTCACTAACAAATTCTTTATTAAGATTAAAGCCACTTCTTAAAGGAGAAGCCTTGTTATTGAGAGGATTTTAAAATAGTTACCAAAAGGGTTTCCACTAATTAAATGAATTAAACATGAAATCAATGTCATGTTAAGGGCTACCTTGCCCAATGGGCTAGCCTATACAAGTAATCTAGAGGAAGCTAGGGACTTGCAATGGCAAGTAATCAAGTTGTTGAAGAAGGGTTATGCATGGGAATTGATGAGCCCTTGTAAGTGCTAAAGAACATGGGACTATGAGAATGTATTTGGATGTCAAGCAAAGAATAAATTAATAGTTAAGTATCACTATCATATTCCTAGGTTGGATGATATGCTTGATGAGTTGCATGGTTCAGAAGTGTTTTCAAAGATGGTTTAACCTTGGGTTGATGTGAGTATGGATTTTGTACTTGGGTATCTAAGGACACAACAAGGGAAATATCTTATTATAATGGTTGTTGATAGGTTCTCAAAGGCACCTCACTTTACACTTTGTCACAAAAACTATTGATACTCTCTATGTGGTGGATTTGTTCTTTAGTGAAATTGTGAGATTGCATGGAATTCAAAAGAATATATTGTCTAATTACAATGCCAAGTTCTTGAGTTACTTTTGGAAAAGCTTGTGGAAGAAGCTTAGCACAAGGCTACTCTTTTAGTATAGCTTGTTATCTGAAAGTAGATGGGAAAATTAAAGTGGTAAATTATATACTTTCTTCTTTACTTAGAACTATTATTTGTAGGAATTTGAAGAATTGGGATGAATACTTAGTTTTTGCAGATTTTGTGTGTAAAAGAAGTTTGCATTGTGTGACTAAACATTCTCCTTTTATGGTGGTCTATGGATTTAATCCCATTACCCCACTTAATTTAGCATTATTTCTTACTAATGATTGAGTATGTGTGGATTGGAAAAAGAAGGTTGAATTAGGTAATATTTTGGATGAGAGTGTTAAATAGCAAAAAAAAAAAAAAATTAAAAGTAGCCTAAGAGAAAGTGGCCAATAAAGGGAGAAAACAAATTTAGTTTGTTCCAAGTGATTTTGTGTGGATTCATCTTCAAAAAAAAAAAAAAATTTCAAGCAAATGGAAGTCCATGCTTATAAGTCAAGTAGATGGACCCTTAAACATGCTAGAAAAGGTGAGGGACAATGCCTACAAGATTGATTTACTAAGTTAATATAATGAATCCACCACATTCAGTGTAAAGTAACTATTATCAAGCTTGGAAGGTAGTGAGAAGTTAGATTTGAGGTCAAATCCTATTCAACTTAGGAAAGATGATGTGATCTATGGTGATATTGGAGCTTCCTAAGATCATGTGGTTCATAAGGTTGGGCTAATTACTTGTCTAGGGGCCAAAAATCTTCAAACAACCTTGGAATTGCTTCTCAAGGAATACAAAATGTATACAGAGTTTAGAGGCCAAAGTAAGGGAGTTAATGCTCACATTCATCACATTGCTTACTTACTTGGAGGATTAGGCATGAATGGGTCTACTTTGACTAAAGTAATTACAAGAATTTTAAGTTTGGGATACTAATTAATAAGTGCGTAAAACCTAGGCCATATGTTTTTATTTCTTATGCTTTAAGTTTTGTTTTACGGTCTTTTTTGTAGCAAATTAGTAACAACCCTAATTTTTCTATTTTTTAAAACAATTTTTACTATATTTTAGCATTGTTCCTTATGTAACAAATTGAGAAATATTTTGGAAGATCAATTTTTGAGAATATTATTAAAAATGCATCTTGTGTTTTACCATAATTCTTATCAAAACAATTTATTTGTTTAGTGGCAAATTAACTAATTCTTATCAATTTTTCTTCTTCTAAGGTTATGGCAAATCAAATTAATTTCTTCTTATTTGTGGCAAATTTCTTATCAAACAAAGGATTTGTAATTTTTCATTTTTTTTTGTTTGTTTCATCAAATCATAAATACAAATACAAATAGGACTTTGATTCCTGGGCCCATCAATGTCTTTACAACTTTGACATTTTGGATTCATTATATTCCATCAAATAAAGGAGTCTTTTATCTTTATTAGCTTTTCTCTTAGGAATTGAATGATTCATTTCCTAAAGGATGAGATTGTTGCTAATTTCTTGCCAATAAGGCTTCTCCTTTCGTTGGAAGGACTCATTCACACAAAATGATCATACTATTAACTTTTGTTTCTTCATAAAAACATCATATTTGTTTGTAACAAACACATCTTTACACCTTAAGTACTCTAAATCCATTGAATTGCATTAAGAAAAAGAGTTATTGATCTTAATTAGCTTCCTTTATAGGGATTGAATGGTTTAACTCATGAAGGTTAAGACTATTAAAACATTTCCTGCTATCAAGGCTTCTCCTTTAGTTGTAAGGACTCATTCACACTAAAGTTATTATGTATTTAATTTTTATATCCATACCAAATATTATATTCATTGTGACAAACATGACCTTGCACATTAGGTAGTAAGCAAAAATCAAATTCCATCAATATAAGGAGTTATTGATCTTGATTAGCTTCTTTTGTGGGAATTTGATGGTTCATTAACAAAAGATCAAAACCATCGCTTATTTCTTTCTAACATGGACTCTTTTTTCATTGGAATGACTCAATCACACATAATCATCATAAAATCAACTTTTGTGCTTGCACTAACATTATTTTCATTTACAACAAGCACCTCTTTACATCTTTGATACTCAAAATCCATTGAATTTCATCAAACAAAGTAGTTGATGATCTTAATTAGCTATTCTTATAGGGATTAAATGGTCTAATTTGTGAAGGATGAGACCATCACATCATTTCCTGCTTGCAAGCCACCTTCTTTTATTGTAAATACCACAGAAAATAATCATGAAATTAACTTTTATATCTACACCAAATATTATATTTATTGTGAAAAGCACATCCTTTCACATTTTTCATGCTGTAAAAATTAAATACTATCAAACAAGGGACTCTTTGATCTTGATTAGATCTATTAGAAGGATTGAATGGTTTAAGATGAGATAGCCATTTTATTTCTTTATTACAAGGCTTCTCATTTTGTTGCATGCACTCATCCTTACACACTTGCCATGTTGTAAAAATTCAATACCATCAAACAAAAGAGTCATTGATCTTGATTAAGTTCTCCTATGATGATTGAATGGCTCAACTTGAAACAATCACTTCAATTCTTTCTAAGACTTCCCATGTTGTTATAAGGACTTGTTATGTAAAATTATGATGAAATTAGCTTTGTGTCTACAGCCAATTTTACATTTATTGTGATAAGCATGTCAATACACCTTTGGTAGTCTAAATCAATTGAAGTCCATCTTATATAGAAGTCATTGACCTAATTAACTTTTCTTATAGGGATTGAATATTTCAATTCTTGCAAGATAAAACCAGCACTTCATTCATTTCTCAAAAGGCTTCTATTTTCATTTTAGGGACTCATCACATAAAATGGTCATGAAGCTTTTGTGCTCACACCAAACATTTCATTCATTGTGACAAGAATGTGAATGGACTTTTAGTAGTCTAAATAAATTGATGTGCAACATACATAGAAGTCATTCTTCTCGATTTGCTTGGCTAACTTGGTTTGAATTGTTCATTGTGTGAAATATGAGACTCTCACTTCACTTCTGGCTAATAAGACTTTTCCTTTCATTACATGAAGTCATTCACACAAATTGATCATTAATTTACTTTTCTACCTACTCTAAACATTTTACTCATTATGACAACGACGTCCTTACAACTTTATTACATAAAATTCATTCAATTCCTCAAAGAAATGATTGTTTGATCTTTATTAGCTTTTCACATTGCAATTGAATGGTTCATTTTTTGAGTGATGAGGCTATCATTTAATTTATTCCACATAAAGTTACTCCTTTTGTTGGAAGGACTTATTCACACAAATTGGTCATGAACTGTTTACACCAAACATTATATTCATTTGTAACAAGCACATCTTTAAACCTTTGATATTCTAAATGCATTGAATTCAATCCAACAAAAGAGTTACTAATCTAAATTATCTCCTCTCAAAGTTCGATAGTGCAATTCATAATGGATGAGACCAACTCAACAATGTCTAGGGTTGTCAATCACAAATGTATAATGGTTAAGAACAAACAAGCTTAAGGCTTAATAGGGCTAATGGACATAATTTATAAGGGGTGCCTTATTTGGCCTAAACTCGAGAAGAAAAAGATTCCTTTATCATTTTCATGCATACAAATGTCATATGATTTTGATAAAGAAGGAGAGTAAGCTTTAGTGTGCAAAGTTCCTAAGAGTGGACACTAATGAAAGAATGATGAGAATGACATGTGATGTAATCCATACAATTAGTCTTAAATATCCTCACCTAGTTCCATCTATCAATGTGGCCAAGCAACCCATAATCTATCTCCTAGCATGCTCATTCCATGATGGGACTCACTCAAACTAATCAATGCCATGGAATCTAAGTATGCCATTTGTTGTTTAATAGTTTTTCATCAGCCTAAGTCATCAGCTATCATGGCAACTATCTAGGAAATTTTATTCATGAACATAAATGAAACTACCATGTAGCTATCCTTATTTAATGCAAGCAAACACCTATAACTGAAAGAAAATGATGGGATTAAAAAGCTTATCAAGGTGTTGGGTAGTGTGCATCCTACAAGCGCAATTTCTCGGTGGTTCATCATGGTTGAGTGCTTTATGGAAGTACTCGAGCCTATGGCCTGTGAACCTTCTCTTCAATGCTAGTTCTTCCACTTACATGGTACCATAAGTATACACATGAGTAACCAAAAAAGGTTATTCTTAATGAGAATGTAACTTACTTGGCATGAACTTGAGCCTTGAGTTGTAGAGAAGAACTCATTGCCAAAGCTTAAATGTCCTACAGTGAATCATTTGGTGAAGCAACCACTTTGTCATCTCCTAGTAAATCTAAGCATTTTTGTGAGCTTCCATTTGGATCTCCTCAAGCTCTTAAATTTGTAGCTTCCTTTTAGCTCCCACTCGAACTAGATCCAAGTTGCAATGCTTAACCACCCAATATGCTTTATATTCGATTTCTACTGGCAAGTGACACACCTTCCCATAGATTATTTGGTATGGAGACATATCAATTGGGGTTTTATAAGTTGTGTGGTATGCCCATAATGCTTCCTCTAGTCGTGCACTCCAATCCTTTTAGTTTGGTTGAACCATTTTTTTGAGTATACTCTTTATTTCTTGATTGGAGACCTCAACTTGGCCATTTGTCTGTGGGTGATACAGGGTGGAGATCTTATGGACTATGCCATATTTTTCAATAAGGATTTTACTTATCGATTACAAAAATGGGATCCCTAATCTGAGATGATACCTCATGGAACTCCAAACCTACAAATAATCTGTGAATGGACAAAGTTTGCCACTAATTTAGCATCATCAGTTCGAGTTGCCTTAGTTTCTACCCATTTAGAAACATAATCAACTGCCAAAAGAATATAAATATAACGAAACAAAATTGGGAATAGCCCCATAAAGTCTATACCCCAAACATAAAAAACTTCACAGAACAACAATGGTTGTTGGGTCATCTCTTGCCTACATGATAAATTCCTAGTTTGTTAACATTGGTCACATATTTCACAAAAAACATGGGCATCATGAAATAAAGTTGGCCAATAAAGGCCTAAATCTAGCACTTTCCTAGCTATTCTAAAAGAACCAAAATGGCTGCCACATGCTTTAGAATGAGAAAAGCTCATGATAGACTCATGCTCATGCTTAGGCACACATCTCCTAATGATGTTATCACTACAAAATTTCCAATGGTAAGGATCATCCCAAACATAATATTTGGACTCTCTTTGAAGCTTGTTTGCTTGATGCTTAGAAAAATTAGAGGGAATCATCCCAGCAACTAGGAAGTTAACTAAGTCAGCATACCAAGGAGTGTGTTAATGTCAGGACATACCATGGATTTGCAAAAGGTGCTCATTTGGGAAGTTATCTTGAATGGGAAGGGGTTCTAGACCCCCTTTAATCCTACTAAGATGATCAACCACCAAATTCTTTGCTCTACTTTTGTCCTCAACCTCAACATCAAACTCTTAGGGTAATAACATCCATCAGATCAATCATGGCTTCATGTTGAGCTTTTTCAAGAGGTATTTAAGTGTTGCATGATTAGAGAAAACTACAACTTTAGAATCAAGTAAATAGGATCTAAACTTGTTAAGAGGAAAAACAATAGCCAAAAGCTCCTTCTCTATTGTGGTATAGTTGGATTGAGTGGCATCAAGTGTGTGGGATGCATAATGGATGACTCATGGCTGCCCATTAAATTTTTATGCCAAAATAGCTCCCATTGCATTGTTAGATGCATCACACATTAACTCAAATGGTTAAGACCAATCCAGGGCTTGCATAATTGGTGTAATGGTTAGGCATGCTTGAGTTGGTTGAAAGCTTCATGACAATCCTTGTCAAACTTGAACTCCATGTCTAACTTTAGATGGTTGTTTAATGGGAGGGTTATCTTGTTAAAATTCTTTATAAATCTTCGATAAAACCCTACATGACCAAGAAAAGATCAAACTTCCTGCACACATACGGGGTAAGATAAACGAGAAATAACTTCAACTTTTGCCATATCAACTTTAATACCATCCTTAGAAACTACATGTCCTAAAACAATTCCTTGCTCAACCATGAAGTGAAAGTAGCCTTCTTTTGATCCTCAGAGGCAATGTGAATATGAAAGTATCCCATAAAACCATAAAAAAAACAAAAGTGAGATTTCTTAGACAATCTTTCAAGAATTTGATCAATAAAAGGTAAAGGATGATGATCTTTGCATGTTGCTTGGTTAAGCCACTAATAGTTTATACACACACACATGAGTTGGCAGCAATTCATTATTCTCAGTCTTGACTACTATAACTCTAGATTTCTTCATCACTACTTGGACTGGACTCACCCAATCGCTGTCCAAGATTGGATAAATAATTCCAGATTGGAGAAATTTGGTAACTTCTTTTTTCACAAAATCAAGAATAAGTGGGTTAAGTCTTCATTGTGGTTACCTCATGGGTTTGGCTCCTTCTTCAAGGAAAATTCTATGCATTCAAATTGCTTGACTAATCCCCATGATGTCCCCAAGTGTCTAGCCAATAGCTTCCTTGTGCTCCCCTAAAACTTCAAGCAAGTGAGCTTTTTGCAACTCATCAAGGCTCCTAGCAATAATCACTGGAAGTTTGCTATTCTCAACTAAGAATGCATAACTTAGATGGTTTGAAGAGACTTTAAATTGAGCTCAGGAAGTTGTACAATGGATGGAAGAAGTCTGATTGACTTCCCCTCAATTGTTTCTAATTGAGCCTTCCTTGTTATTCTCGATTCTGATCTGTCCATTCCTTGTTGTTCTGCTAATTGTGCCACTAGTTTTGTCCTCTCAAGGACTCCTCTAAGTGCGCATGAATCAGAGATGCTGCATACATCATTCTCAATCTGTGCACTATGACAAGGAACTAAAGGAGAGGGAGAGAGTGCACTTTCAAAGCTATTTTGATCAACTCTATTTCTGCAACTTCTTTCAAGTTGTTTTGAACTGAGTGGCTCTTCTTTCTTCTATTCAAATTTAGTCTTTGACTCCTTGTCTCTCAAAAAGGGTTGTGCTGCAAGTTAGAGAGTCATCAAAATGAGTTATCTTTGGGAATTCCTTCTTAAGCTTGGGTTGCACTTCCTCCATCGAATCCTCAATGAGCTCAATATGGAATAAAAAATGATCATCCAATGGGTGTTTCATGGCTTCAAGAATGTTAAATTGAACAATCGAGTCACCAAATTCCATTGACAACACCCCAGAGTGCACATCAATTTTAGTTCATGCCATTTTAAGGAACGGTTGACCAAAAATAAGAGGTGAACAGCTGCTTTGTGTCTTGTCCTCCATTTCCAAAATGTGAAAGTCAACAGGGAAGATCAACTTACCGAATTACACTATAACATCCTCAACTATTCCGAATGGATAGGCATTACTTCTGTTAGCCATTTGGATAACCAATTCTGTTCCCTTCAATGGCCCAAGATCCAGCTCAATAAACACTGAAAGAGGCATAACATTGATCAAAGCTCCAAGGTCCAGCAAGGTGCTATCAAACTTTCGGTTACCAATGATGCAGGGAATTGTAAAAGTACCAAGATCCTCACATTTTTGTGGTAGAGGCTGTATAACAGCTGATACATTTTGTCCCATGCTGACCTTCTCCCTTCCTTGGAGCCTTCACTTATTTGTGCACAGCTCTTTCAAAAACTTAGCGTACCTTGGCACTTGTTTGATTACCTCAAGAAGCAGAATGTTGACTTCCACTTTTCAGAACATCTCCAAAATTTCCTTATCCTTGTCCAGTATGTCATCCCTTTTCTTAGACTTCACTCTCTAAGGAAATGGGAGTGGTTTAATGGATTGGTCAACTATCTCCTTTCCCTTGGTGCTTTGATCTTCCTGGCTCGTCTAGGTCTTAGTCAGGTTCGAGGCAGATGATTGTTTTTTTTCCTTCTCCATCACTGGTCTTGGCTGCTCGTCCAGCATTTTTCCAGACCTTTGGATTGAAAATTTGGCTTGGCAATTGCTTGGAGACTTGCTGTTGAAGGGCATTTATTGAAGTGGCTAGTTGAGTCATCTGTGTCTGCAGATCATGTATGATTGAGTCAGTTTTCTGCTGGAATTGAATATTTTAATTGGCCAGCTGCATGGTACAAGTTGTTAGCTGCTTCATCATATCCTCTAAAGATGACTTGAACCTAGGTAGAGGTGGTTGATGTGTCTGGCCATGTGGTTGCTGTTGGTGCTGACCCTGGCCAAATCTCCAAGGTGGCTGTCTTGGTTGCTCTTGCGATGTCAATCCTGAGTTCCCATACCAAAGGTTGGGATGATCATGTCACCCTGGGTTGTATGTGACTGAGTATGGGTCATATCGAGGCCGATCTTCCTATTGATAAGACCTTCCTTGATCTCCTCCAGCTGCAAGGACTTGATCTTGTGACTCCTCTGCCAATGTTGGGCATGATGCAGTAGGATGCCCTGGACTTGCACATATACCACAAACTTGGCTCCTAGGGGCAAGTTAAGAACCCTCATGGCCTAGTTGTTGTTGATCTATAGCCAATCTCCTTACACGTGAGGTAAGTTTGTCAAGATGGTGCTCCACTCTTTGATGATTTTGACATGTGGCTGATACTTTGTGTACTTTTTGAGGTGGAACTGTGGCCCTCATGTTGAATTGTTGGGAATTCATTGCCATGTTTTCAATTGATGCTCGAGCAACTTAGGGTGTCTTATCCACTAGTGTGCCACCACTTGCTGCATCAATCATGCTACAATCCATTGGAAGTAGACATTCATAAAAGTACTGGATCAAAAGTTGTTCTATTATCTGGTGAAATGGATAGCTCACACACAACTTATTAAACCGACCCCAGTATTCATAGAAGGTCTCGCCATTAAGCTGTCGGATCCCACAAATCTCTTTTTGGATGGCAGCAGTATGTGAGGCAGGAAAGAACTTTTCGATGAAGACCTTTTTCATGTCATTCCAACTTCGGATGGCCTCAAGATGGAGATAATAAAGCCAATCTTTTGCAGCTCCCTCCAAAGAAAGTAGAAATGCTTGGATCTTGACATGGTCCTCAGAGATTCCTTGTGGTCTCATTGTTGAATAGATAATATGAAATTCCTTGTGATGTTTATGGAAATCTTCACCTGCAAGGCCATGATATTTAGGCAACAAATGAATGAGACCAGATTTAAGTTCAAAGTTAGCTTCAACACCTGAATACTGAATACAAAGAGGTTGGTAACTGATATTGGGTGCTACTAGCTCTTTCAAAGTTTAATTATTATTTTCGTTATCCCCAGCCTTGTTGTTATCCTTGGCTAGCTCCAGTTCTTGTTATTTTTCCTTAATAAATCTAGACAATGATAAAGTGGTGGAACTGATGATGATCATGCATTCCTATGATGTCTACTCAATAATCATTCTATTTCTAGGTTGAAATCAAACAATAAATTGTTAGATGACCTAGTTAGACACTATGCAAAACATGCAAAATAAAGCTGAAATAAGGATAAAACAGAGCTGAACAGAACAAGAGCAAACAACCAAGAATTGCAACTGACTAGAACAACCTTAAACAGTGAAAAGTAGCCAAGCCAATCTAGAAATGGAATAGACAACAACCAAAAAAAAAAAAAATGAAACAAGGCAATGCTGAAAGGAATGACAATAGAAAAATATAACCATGAATCAAATAAACTAAAGCAAACATGAATCAAATAACATCAATGAGTAAAAAGTGAAAAGGAGAGTCAAAAGAGAACTTATGCTAGTCGGACATTGGTAGAAAGCCACATGAGGTAGCTAAGGAATAAAAAGAACCAGTTGAGATGAATTATCCTATCTTGAAAATGATGTTCATCCCTTCCTTTCTTAACCATGACCAGCAGTAAGACACCTACAAAAGTGGTTAATTATTTACAAATAAATAAGAGAAGGTCATAAATATACCTTGCTTCCCTAGCAATAGCGCCAAAATTAGACAAACTCAACTACGCATTGGTCAAATTAATTCTTAGGGTGGCCTAAAGGCTTGTAATTAGTGGCACGACCCTAGTCGTCTCCCAATGAACCAAAGTATTTTTTAGACTATATGATATGAGACTAACTCCAATGATTCTTGAACCTTGATGACCTATCCTTAATTTCTGAGGATATAGGAATGTATGTCTAGTTGGTTAGCCATAGTCCTAGCTGAGATCTTGCACTAAATGACACCACACTCCCTAAAATCTCTAGATGATCACCTAGATTCGTCTGACTATGACTCACAAAAAACCCGCTATCGCACAATTGTCGTGCAATCTAAATAGCTTAAGCACCAAAGTTTACTAACCTAAGTAGCAAATCTGCCCCCTCAATCTCATCCTAAGCCTGGCTCAAGTTACCACTCAGTAGCTCTTAAGACACTCCTTAACTCACCTAAAACCAATCGGTATTATCACCTAAGGAATTTTGTTGAGTGACCAAATAAGAAAACTAAAATGCATTTGTTCAATGATAAAAC